>OX465419.1:20549465-25349465 GCA_950005045.1 Agrotis exclamationis | reverse complement strand
TTAAGTCACAATCTTAAAGTAACCCAAAGTTAACCAAGATATAATTATCATCTCTTCAGTCATAATTTCTCTCAATTTAATTTTCATTTACTACCAACATACATTTTTGTAATGAAACCAGCCACATACAAAGATGAATTAAGATTCATAAATGAAAATAATGAGACTGCCAAAATAATATGCTCACAAATAAGTTTTACGGCAAGCCACGTCACGGTAGATATATAACTCAAGTTAATTTACAACTAAAGTATTCTGGATATAAAATGCAAGTGGGAACGAAGATAAATATTTATTTGATATGAAGAAATAAAACCCAAGTGGCTGATTCTGATGAAATGCTTTTTTGCTATCAAGGTAGAACATAAATAAATATAGCTAGCTTTATTTTGTCTGCAGATATTCCTAGAAATGTGTATTATGAACTAATGGAATTTTTACTATTGAGGATAATGTAGATTGAATACAAAGTAATTAAATTGTTTTAAGTATTTGAAGATAAAACAAGAAACAGTAATACTACTGCCATTATGCTCATTAAAACAAATTCCTTAAACTATAGCGATACAGATTACGCAGAGGATTAAAACGGTTAATCCAAAGACTCTGAAGACAACACAAACAGAAAGAAACAAGACTCAGTTACGATACTAATTCAAAAGTCCAAATAGCCTAACGAACGATCAAAGGCTGCTGACTGTATTTCTTATAGACATTTAATGGAATAAATCTGACGGATACTTCAATAAATTAACTCAGAAAATACAGTTGAATTTTTCACCGACGATACTCGTAATCTGATTGCTTCCATCGATTTGAGCGGAGATCTGAAGTATAAAGATTGCCTTCGATTGCAAGATCGGAAAGATATTAGTTATCCCGGGTTTCGGGGCTGTTAAAGGTTTTAAATGTCGTTTAACGATATGAGTTTTAAAATTAGTAAAGATTCTCTCGCTGATGCAAATTCTTTTAAAGTTATACTTAAAGAAACAAACAATAAAAACAAATGGCCTATATTCTTTGACAATAAGACTGTAGATGTTGTTGGAAATAATGATAATGTACCCACAAGTAATGGAATATAAGATTTTCATCTTACTCAAGTTGTAAAAGTCGGGAAAGAAAAGGGTTACGATGCCGTATAAGAGGGAGCTCCATAAACCGCTATAAAACCCTAAGTAGTGGAAATATAAGGGATTTAATGTAATACCTGTTTAGAATGATGGTTAAGTGGATGTAGGAGTTTCGCTTGCTTAAGTGTTTCTGGGAATCATTTAGAAGATCGTACATTGAAGATGTAATTGTGCCGGTATTAACCAAATCTTTGATACAGACTTGTACTAGGATTGAAATTGAAGAATATACGTATTTCACTATTTTGGTTACAAAGTTTTGAACATATTTTTATTCTGAATGTTAATAAACGTTGATACACTTTTAAATATTAATACACTTTTATGAAAAGAATGAAACTTTTAAAACTACTCCCGCTCCTAGAGAAGAGTGCAATAAATAACAAAGTTTCTAATAAAAATTCGATAGACAATACAAAAACTGGAGCGAAAAAAATATCAAACCGCACCCCGGCTGTGCATTGATTTTTAACGGCTTCCGTTTTCGAGCTGTACAGTGGTTCAATAATTTAATCATTCGCTTGTCTACGTCCATTTAAAACACGCCAACTTTTTGCGGAAAATTGGAACTATTCAGTTGTTTCAAAATAGAATTCTTGGTTATTAAATCTAACCGTTCTAAATGCAAGCAGACCAGCAAGAGGTGAGGTCATTTGCAAATGATGCGGGACATTAAACATGCTATAAACATAATACGAACACTCAATATAAATTCCTTCACTCCACATAACTGTGGTGCATGGAAATCTTTATGAATATCAGTCATAACGACTGCCATTACGATGTGGCTGCATATCCATTTAAAGCTTGAAGAATGTTCTCTCAATTTTATTGCTCGTAAATGCAACATTTTCACTTTACGCAGCATCGGACGTTTTGTGTTTGCATTCATTAATAAATGTTGTGATGGTGATCGATAATATACGAGTATGTTTGTTGAAGTGTGATTGTGGATAATATTCATTTTCAGCTGCATCTTCTGTGTGGTGTAATGTTCTGCGAGAATCTCACGACGTGGGAGACATATTTCTAGCAGTAGACTCTCATTATAAGGTGATATGGACATGTTTCGTGGTATTATCAAGGGGACTTGAAAATTGTTCATCTATAATTTCGGAAATTGCATTACGGCTCACCACAACCTGTTCAACTCCATCTATGCTTTGGTGGACCTGTCTAGATTATTAAAGATTATCCTTGGATTTTATGACGGAGATTCAACTCTTTATAGCCGATAAATTCCAGTGATAGCGGATCAGCAATGCTGAGGCTGATGCAATGCTGATGCTAATGCAGCTGATTGTCAAGTGCACAGATGATAGGACCATTGTCTGAGATCTGAGCTGTCCAAATCACCTGACATAAAAAATAGCAGTCATCTGAATATTAGCACAGCAAAATTGGTGCCCTAAAACAGTGACTCGGGGTCGCGGTAGACAACGAAAGATCTACAAATGACAGCTGGGAAAACAAAGGCTTTACGTGCTTTCTGGAGCATGGAAGAAACTCACTGCGATAGATCGTCATCTGTCACCTAGACCAACATCGACAAGCGCGGGTGAGCCTGGGAGATCAACCTGTGAGGCTGTTATTATTAAGCCATGAGCTAACCTAATATTCATATATCAACTATCTTTATTAACTTCGTCAATAACGTTATTAATATAATTCTATATCTCCCTGTGGAACCCCCTGTCATAGACACCGAGAGAGTTCAACAACTAGCTTCTAATGAATTCTCGTACGTCATAATTTGTTTATTGTATCAAACAGCTTTGATCTTCCCCATCTGCTCATTTATCATCATATTATAGAGATGCGATATCAACACATCAAGACCGTCTAAGGTCTTGCATTTTTCATGAAGTTATTTTAATTTATAGAGTTCTTATTTGAAGTTGCTGTTTTAATTTATTGCTCTAGTTTTTCTAGTGTCTGCTCATAAATGTAAATACATACTAATATGATAAATGAGAACGTTTGGATGTTAAGATGGATGGATATTTGTTACTCAATTATGTCATTTAGAATTTGGCTATTGTTATCGCGGTAAAATCTTGAAATGAGTCCTCCCTTTATTCGGTCTAAAGTTTCTCGCATCTTCTAAATAATTCTAAAACTCTTTTGACACATTTTCTGTCTACTCGTTGTATTTATTTATTTAACAATTTATGTACACACAAAACAGAACATGAAACAACGCAAAATTAAAACTATAGTACAAGGGTACTGCTTATTTCTTAAGAAATTTCTCCCAGCAGACCCATTAAAGGAGAAACGTAAATAAAGAAATGTAGACATTTGTGTGGACATGAAAAAGAAAATATTTTAAATGAATACATACAATAACCTAGATAAATACAAATAAATATGGATATAATATAATACTAAAGATATATAAACAGATTCACATGTAAGGTTGCCTATATTGTACCAGTTAACGAACTTTACAAGTTTTCACAAAAACTATATATCTTGTGAGGATTCTATTACTAGAAATAAAAAGGTTGTTCTATTGGTGTTCATTTTTTATTACTAGATAATGAGGAAGTATGAAAAAACTACATGAAAATTAAGTTTTAAAAAAAGTCTTAGAAAGTACAATTTCAAATCAAATCAAATCAAATTTTATTTGCTCTAAATGTAGGTAGAGAATTAGATGTTGAATAAAGATAAATGAGATCAGCTACATTTTACCTTCTGGCATGCAAATTGACATTAGTCGAACAAATAATAATATAAGAATAAAAAAACTGCCAAATACTCAAATTAAAATTATCAAAATAACAATAGCAAAAACAATTTTAAAAAATTAGAAAAGTTACAAAAATACTAGTAAAAATTATAAAAAAAGTCAAATATACAAATAAAAATTATAAAAAAAATCAAATATACAAATAAAAATTCTAAATGTCAACACTACAAATAAAATACATAATGTCAACAAAATATTATTAAAAATTAAAAACAAATACTAAATTAAGAATATACATTGGCATTAATCTGGTATAAAATTAAATTGATTTGAAGCGTTATAAAGTGGCATCATTTAAAAAATCCTGTACTGAATAATAGCATTTTTCCAAAAGTAAAGCTGTCACCTCAGATTTAAATAAATGCACGGAATGCTCCTTAAAACTATGAGGTATTTTATTATAAACAACAGGTCCCATTGACATAATATTTTTTCTCAAGAGTGCTGTTTTGTAATTGCCCGAGTGCAACAAGTTTTTGTATTGGCTTCTCAGAGGGCCTGGACGTGTTCTCATAACAGCGACTGATGGAAATAAATCTAAATTTGATTTTACAAAAATTGCCACCTCCAATATGTATAAACATGGAAAAGTAAGTATCTTCAGAGACCGAAACACAGGTTCACAGCTATCTGTGCGCTTAAGATTTGCCATAGATCTTATACACCGTTTCTGAGCTTTGAAAATCTCTTCCCTCTCACTGCAGTTACCCCAAAATATGACACCAAACCTCAATACTGAAGCAACCAACCCATGATAAGCTACCATTAGTGTTTCATTGCTAACTTTATGTGATAGGTTGTATAGTACATAAGCTAATTTACTTAATTTATTACAAATTTCGTTGGCATGCGGTTTCCATGTTAAATTGCTGTCAATAAAAATGCCAAGAAGTTGAATCCACGGTTTGCCCATTGTAATTAACGTTTATGTTGTCAGGGCAAATCCTTTGGAAGAAATGCATAACTTTTGTTTTTTTTAAATTTATTATTAAGTTGTTCGCGTTAAGCCAATGTATAATAGTTTCTAATGTATTATTAATTTCTGTGTTGTATGATTTTGTATTAGTACACTTGACTATCGCTGTACTATCATCCGCAAATAATACCATGGGTTGATGTATTTGAAGTGGCAAGTCATTTATAAAAAGTAAGAATAATGGAGGTCCCAGAATGCATCCTTGGGGCACACCATATTTGACCTCCCGAGTGTTTGATGAATATCTATGTTCACATTTAGTTTTTGGACATATTCTGGTAATTTCAGTGTATTGCAATCGATTACTAAGATAAGAGCTTATAAGATCTAACACTGTTCCTCTTATACCGTAACGGTAAAGTTTTTTTAAAAGAATGTCATGGTTTACGTAGTCGAAAGCTTTGGTCATATTGGTAAGTATCGCGCATACAGGGGTCTTGTTATCTACATTTGGCATTACATGTCGTAATAAATTGTATATTGCCATATTAATATTTTTACTTTTTCTAAACCCCATCTGTTCATTGCACAATATATTATGTTTATTCAAAAAGTTATGTAATGATTCGTAAATAATCTTCTCAAATACTTTCGACAGTATAGGAATTAACGCTATAGGTCTATAATTGCACATATCGTCTTTGTTGTCCTTTTTGTGTATAGGTTTTATTTTAACTATTTTTAAACTTTGAGGGAAAATACCCGAGGCAATACTCCTGTTCATAATGTGACATAAAGGGGTAGCCACAATACTGCTTACAAATTTAAGAACCTCAGTAGTGATTCCATCGTATCCAACACTTTTTGTATTTTTTAGACTTCTTATTATTCTGATTATGTCATCTGGTATTACCGGTGACATTAAAATTGAGTTTGGAATGTTGTCTGGATGAATTATTCTAATGGGTGTTTTAGTAGACGTGGTTTGTACTTGATCAATAAAAAAATCATTGAACGATGTCGCTATTTCCTTGGGATCTGTTATCGTTCTATTTTGGTTGGTGATACTTGTGATTGGCTCTTTAACATATTTGGTATTGTTTATAAGTTGCCATGATGCTTTACATTTATTTTGAGCGTTGTTAATAATATAATTATTTTGGGCCCTTTGTGTTAGCCTGATAATTTTTTTAAATCTTTGTGAATATGTCTTAAATGTGTTTTTATTATGACATGATGGATGCAATCTAAATTTCCATAATAAGTTTCTTTGCTTCTTACTACACAGCCTAATGCCCTTTGAGATCCATTTAACTTTTGTTTCTGATCGAAGCTTTATCCATTTGTTTGGAAAACATTGCTCGTAAAGTAAAAGAAAAATATCAATAAAATTATCGTACGCTTTATTAGGGTTATTCTCACTATAGACATCCGAGAAAGATAGCTCGCTGAGGTAATTTTTGAATTTAATTAAATTTTCTTTGGAGTAATCGCGTTTCTGAGTGCGCCAGGCGTTTATTACACAAGTTTTACTGACTTGGAATTTTAATATTTGAGATGAGTGATCAGACATAGCAAAATCAATAACTTCACTTGTACATTTACGATTTGAGTTATATGCAAAATTATCCAAACATGTTTGGCTCCGTGGCCTTGTCGGTTGTCTTATCTGTAACTTAAGGTTATAGTTTAGAAGAAGAAATTCAAAGTCAAGGGTGTACAGTGGGTTGCCAAATTAATAGGGACACTCACGTTTTTTATCAATTTCTTACTTTGGATGCACTTGACTGCAGTTTTAAGTGGTGTTAGTGATGCAGGAATATTTTATTTATGTTTGCCTGTTGTTTATAACTTATTTTGTAAGTGGTTTTGTGGAGTTAGATGGTAAGATTATTTTCTACAAATTTTTAAGTTAAGTGAGTGTTACAGTTTGCTGAAGACGCGTGTTAGTGGAAGTTGAATTTTAATATTCTAAACAAAGTTATTTTGGTATTTAGTGCCTCAAATTAATTGTAAATGTAAGTATTATTATTTTATGTTTATAACATTTATTTTTAGTGCTTATTATTGCAATAATAACATTTTCAATTTTATTTTTGGGTTTCAGCATGGGCAGAGGTTGTGATTTGACCCCAAAAAAGAAAAGCGCAATTAAAACACTGCTACAACACACCAGTCATTCCCAAAGGCAGATAGCAGATATTGCTGGTGTTTCTAAGTCAGCAGTTAACAAAATAAAAATTTCTTTGGACCTGGATCAGCCAATAACTCCTCAAAGAAAAGGTCATTGCGGACGAAAACGCATCACAACCCCACGTACAGACCGAAAAATACGGGATATCTGTTTAGAAAATATAAAAAAAAGGTCTGGATTGTTAACCCAGATGGTTCAGGAGTCAGGAATTATGATATCCAAAAGAACTGTACAGCGTAGGTTGGCAGAAGAAGGCCTGACAGGACATCGTCCCGCAAAAAAACCAAGACTGACAGAGGCAATGAAAAAAAAACGTCTTGCCTGGGCTCGTGAACACCTCCATAAGACTGTTGAGGACTGGAGTAAGGTCAGATTGTATTAATATATTGATATTTTCTACAATTTAAAATACCTAAATCCAAAAATATAAGCAACTTTTCATTTTTTACAGGTGTGTTTCTCAGATGAATCGTCATTCGAAATTTTAGCCGACAAGAGCAGCTTTGTCAGACGACGCCCAGGTGAAAAATACCACCCTGACTGCATTGTAGAGAGGGTAAAACACCCTGTTAAAGTAATGGTGTGGTCAGTTATAAGCGCCAAAGGGGTTGGGCGCCTCTACATCGTCCAGGGAACTATGAAACAAGACCAGTACAGGCAAGTTTTAGAAAATCGCTTATTGCCGACACTTGAAGAATGGTTTCCGGACGGTGAAGAATTCGTGTTTATGCACGATTCAGCACCGTGCCATAAAGCCAGGAGCGTAACCAAGTTCCTGGCAGACCACAACATCCCAGTTCTACCTTGGCCTGGCAATTCTCCTGACATGAACCCCATAGAAAATCTGTGGGAGATCACCAAGGCAGAAATAGCCAAGGAGAAGATAACCACCAAAGTAAGACTCATTGAAAAACTGATTAATGTGTGGCACCATAACCCTAATATAAAAGAAAGTGCAAAAAAGTGCATAGAAAGTATGCCCAGGCGTATAGCAGCCCTGATTGAGGCAAAGGGAAATGTTACGAAATACTGATTTATTTGTATGCATGTTTATTTATTTTTGTATAAAATTTATTTTTTGACATTTTATTATAAAATTATTATTTTATAATTCTTAAATAGTTGTATTATCATATTAAAGCTTTTACCATATAAAAAAAAGTGTTTTTATAATTAATTTAATTCAAATACTTTAGCAATATAATATAATGACTGGCCTGTTGGTCTAGTGGTTAGTGACCCTGACTGCTATGCCGGAGGTCGTGGGTTCGATTCCCACCCAGGACAAATGTTTGTGTGATGAGCACGATCATTTGTTCTGTGTCTGGGTGTAATTTATCTATAATATGTATGTAGGAACGGAATGTTAAGATAGATGAGTAGAATGAAGCGTAAAGATGAATGAGTGATGTGAAGCATGTTGAATGAAAGAGATGTAAGTTAGAAATAGTCGAGGAGTGAAAGAGAAAGAAAATGAATGTTTAAAAACGGAAAAGGAGAGAGACTGGAACGAGGAGGGAAGACGAAGGACGTTAGCAGTACAGACGTGTTTAAAATAAAATTCAAGTTTTAAAAGATAATCAGTGCTTTTATTTGGCCTATATCGAACTTATCCCACATATTTTTGGGGGCTCGTCCGGGATAGTTCGATATTTTCAGTTTGCGAGGCCAAAGCACGGTAAAAGACGGGAGCAGAAAAACCGACGCCAACGACGTGGAGCGGCCGGGGACTTTGCTCAAGCAAAACGACGGAAAAGACGATAGAAGACGGTAACAGTAGTTACAAAAGACTAGGCAAAGACGAAATATGGGTGGACACGGAAAGGATCGCCGACAAAGCCGTCAAGCGGACTATGACGAAGACGAACACGCGGCAGCTGCATCGACGAGACAACCGTTCTGCCGAGATCAGGGTATATTCCAGGCGGAGAACTTGGTGGCAAAATTCAGCGGACAAGATAAATCGTATTCGGTGGCTAAATGGGCGACCGACATTGACGATAACGCTGAAATATTTCAATGGACACCCCTTCAGACTCTGATAGTCGCTAGAAGATCTTTGACGGGAACTGCAGCCCTGTGGCTAAAATCTGAAAAACCATTCAAAAGTTGGGACGAGCTGAAGGCGGGTTTGCTAAAAGAATTTCCTGATTCGATAGATAGCAAAACCATACATGAAATGATGGCCGCTAGAAGGAAGAAGAAAGACGAAAGGTGTTTAGACTACATGTTAGTTATGAAAGAAATGGGAAAGCGCGGCAAAATGCCTGATTATGTTGCCATAAAGTACATAATAGACGGCATAATTGATTCAGAAGTGAATAAAATGGTGTTATATGGTGCTACTTCTTATACGGAGCTCAAAGAAAAAATCAAAATTTACGAAACAATTAAAGAAAAGATGGGCGCAAGTTACGTCCGAAATAAGAAGCCGGAGAGCAGTGAAGGTAGTGCTGGTACGAGTAATAAGAGGTGCTACAGCTGTGGAGAAAGAAATCATCAATCGTCACAGTGTCCTAATAAAGAAAAAGGTCTGAAATGTTTCAAGTGTAACGAGTTTGGGCATATCTCGACGCAATGTAAACAAAGTGGAAACATTCGGTCAAGAACGAGTGAAAAGAACGATGAACGGGAGTGGCGTAGTGAAAAGAGAACACCGAACTCTTCCGAAGATAGACGAGCGATGTGCGTGGCTGACTTCACTCCGAGCGTTTACGAGGTTGGCAAACCTGACGAGTACGGCAGCCATGACAGCTTATTTGACAGACGTACCAACATTAGCGACAAGATGGCGAATGCAGTGGGAACTGACGCTAACTTCACGGATGTTTACAACGAAATAAAGACGCCGGCTCAGATACGTTTTGAAAATGCCTGCAAGACGATATTTATCAATAAGTGCGAAGTGACCGCGTTGATTGACTCGGGAAGTGAACTGAACTTAATGTGTACCGAGCTTTACGTACATTTAGGATCTCCGGAGTGTGTGAAAACCGCTACAAATCTAGTAGGCTTAGGAGGCAGTATAGTGTCGACGGAAAAGTTAACTGCTTCTGTTTTGTTAGACGGACATGATTACAATGCTACATTTTATGTTGTTCCAAGGCATGCTATGCCATGTAGTGTTATATTGGGTCAAGACTTCCTTAAAGACGTATTTACTATAATGTCGAATGGGTCAATACTGATTGCACCAAACATAAACAATTGGTTGTCAAAGGTTTGTTGTGTTGTTAGTCAGGATCAGCCGTTTGTTTTAGGTAACATTAAGAATAAACAGGTGCGGCAAGATGTTATTGACTGTGTGAAGAATTATAACCCTAAACAGGTAAAGGAGGCACCAATAGAATTGCGCATTGTGCTAAAAGATGACATACCAGTGGCTCAGCGACCAAGACGAATATCGTTATCCGAACAGCGGATGGTGGAGAAGCAAGTAGCAGAGTGGCTCAAGGATGGTATCATTCGCGTAAGTTTTTCTGAATATTCCTCTCCTCTGGTGTTGATAAAGAAAAAAGATGGTAGTACAAGAATTTGTGTAGATTATAGGCCAATCAACAGAAAGATTGTTAAGGATGAATTTCCTCTGCCCATTATAGACGATTTGATAGATAAACTTAAAGATGCTCGTGTATTTAGCGTATTGGATCTGAAGAATGGCTTCTTTCACCTGAAGGTTAGTGAAGACAGCATCAAGTATACTGCCTTTGTTACACACAATGGTCAGTATGAATTTTTGAGGGCACCTTTTGGGTTATCAGTGTGTCCGAAGTATTTCATGAGATTTGTAACCATGGTGTATCAGGATCTTATAGCAAAAGGAATCATAGTTATATTCATTGATGATTTGTTGATTCCAGCCGTTGATGAATGCCAGGCTTTGCAGCGATTGAGAGATGTGTTAAACGTTGCATCACAGTACGGTCTGCAGATAAATTGGAAGAAAGCACAACTATTATGCCGCCGTATAGAGTACCTAGGACATATAATAGAGGATGGTAAAGTACAACCTTCACAAGAGAAGACAGACGCCGTAACCTGGTACCCTGAACCTAAGACTATAAAGCAACTTCACAGTTTCATAGGATTAACATCATATTTTAGAAAATATATCAAAGATTTTGCACTAATAGCTAAACCGTTAACGGATTTGTTAAGAAAAGATGTACCTTTTGAGTTTAATGATATTCAGAGAAGTGCCTTTAACATGTTGAAGAATGCACTAGCTAGTAGCCCTGTGCTCAGGATTTATGATCATCAGCTGGTAACGGAGTTGCATACAGATGCCTCCGCAATAGCATACAGTGCTATTTTGTTACAGAGAGACCACACAGGTGAGTTACACCCTGTACATTACTACAGTAGGAAGACTAGTGAAGCCGAGAAGAAATATAGTAGTTATGAGTTGGAAGCACTAGCTATTATTGAAGGAGTAAAGAAGTTCAGACACTATTTGTTTGGTAAGCATTTTAAAATTGTAACAGACTGTCAAGCATTCCAAAAGACATTGAATAAAAAAGATTTATCAACAAGAGTAGCCAGATGGGTGCTGTTACTGGAGGAGTATGATTATGTAATTGAGCATAGACCAGGAGGTAAGATGCAACATGCAGATGCTTTAAGTAGAAACCCATTTGTTGGAGTTATTGAGCTAAGCTTGCACGAGCGCATCAAGCAAGCACAAATGTTGGATGATGGTGTAAAGGCGATTATAGAGATTCTAAAACTGCAGCCATATGATGACTATTCCTTTAGTGACGGTTTATTGTACAAGGGAATAGAAAGAAAATTGGTGATACCAAAAAGCTTAGAATTTGAAGTTTTGAGATGGATTCATCAAAAGGGTCATTTTGGAAAAAGAAAAATGTTAGAATTGTTGGAACAGAATTACTACATAAAAAATGTAAACAAGAGAATTGAAGAACTTTTGTTGTCATGTGTACCTTGTTTGCTAGCAACAAAGAAGGAAGGTAAGCAGGAAGGATTTTTGAACTGTATTGACAAGGAAGGCATTCCTTTGCACACCCTACATTGTGATCACATTGGACCTCTTTCAGAGACAAGGAAAATGTACAATTACATCCTAACAGTTGTGGATGCATTCACGAAGTTTGTGTGGCTGTTTCCAGTGAAAGGAACTACCAGTAGGGAGACCATAGATAAACTAAAGATTCATCAGCAGACATTTGGTAATCCTACGCGATTAATTTCAGATCGTGGTACTGCATTTACCGGTAACGAGTTCAAGGAGTATTGTGAAAAGGAAAGTATACAACACATAACCATAACTACAGGAGTGCCCAGGGGAAATGGTCAGGTGGAGCGCATACACAGAATTCTCATTTCAGTGTTAGCTAAGCTATGTATTGAAGAACCATCTCTATGGTACAAGCAAGTCAGCCGGGTGCAGAGAGCACTGAATAGCACGTACCAAAGAAGCATTGACACCACCCCTTTCGAACTCATGCTGGGTACGAAGATGAAAACTAAAGAAGATATACAGATTTATGATTTGCTTCAGCAAGAGCATAGAAGTAATTTTGTGCAAGACAGAGAAGACTTAAAGATGAAGGCGAAAGAACAAATAAGAAAAATTCAAGATGAAAATTGTAAGACATACAATAGAAAAAGAAAGGAAAGTCATAAATATGTTGTAGGAGATATTGTAGCCATCAAACGGACGCAGTTTGGCAGCAGTCTAAAACTCAAGCCCAAGTATTTAGGCCCATACAGGGTCACCAAAGTCAAAAGGAATGATCGGTACGATCTTGAGAAGATAGATCGTATGGCGGATGGTTCTCGAGTGACATCTTCCTCAGCCGACAATATGAAGCCATGGCCAGTGTTTGGCGATAGTGTTGAGTTAGGTGAGTAGGTCAGATCCTATTTGCTATAATTATCTGCTGTGTTGGGTTAGGAAATACATGGTGGTTGTTCTTGACTCAATATTTCATTACGATGGTGTAGGTTATGTCATGTAAATGTTGTAAAATAAGAAGTAGGAATGGTAAAGATTCTTTTCAAGATAGATACTTTTTAAGGTAGAAATACTTCCTAGTTGTATGTACTCTGTGTTAGTTTCTCTAAATGTCCATTTGATGTACAAGTTGAAGATGTGGAGATTGTCTCGTTACTGTTAGTTAAAAAAAACAATACTGTTGTGAAAAGTTTAGTTTTTAAAGTTTTGCATAATTAATGTTGTTTCTTGTTTCTCATACCGCCTACAGTATGGTGTACACTCATTGTTGCCGTTGTATTTATTGTGAAATGTAACTAAAAGTACAGAAAGCTAAAGTAAGTTTAAGTTTGTTAATCTGCTATGTACCTAGTAGTGTTATGTGGTTAAATGAAGAAGGGCATGACAAGGAGTGTAAAATTAAGTTAAAATTAAGTTGTTAATGTTGTTATAGTTTAAAGTTTAAGTTGTGAATGGCGTTGTTTGTCTGATCTGTTTAGATCTGACTGGGGACAGTCAGATATCAGAATGGCCGAGTTGTAGGAACGGAATGTTAAGATAGATGAGTAGAATGAAGCGTAAAGATGAATGAGTGATGTGAAGCATGTTGAATGAAAGAGATGTAAGTTAGAAATAGTCGAGGAGTGAAAGAGAAAGAAAATGAATGTTTAAAAACGGAAAAGGAGAGAGACTGGAACGAGGAGGGAAGACGAAGGACGTTAGCAGTACAGACGTGTTTAAAATAAAATTCAAGTTTTAAAAGATAATCAGTGCTTTTATTTGGCCTATATCGAACTTATCCCACATGTATGTATTTAAAAATATATATGTATGTTTATCAGTTGTCTAGTACCCATAACACAAGCTCTGCTTAGCTTGGGACTAGATGGCGTTGTGTGATAGTTGTGGAATATTATTATATTATTATTATAATACCGTGTTTTTGCAACTGTCCCTAATAATTTGGCAACCCACTGTATCTGTTGCGTTTAAGGATATCTATGTTAAAGTCTCCGCATACTACTACATTTGCCTGAGATTTACAGCACAATTTTCTTAAAACAGAGTCCAAAGCTTCTAAAAATACATTAATATTGGATATGTTTGGTGGTCTGTAGATACAGACAATGATAACTTTTTGCTTGGGCAATTCTATCGCACAACATTCAAAAACTCCTGTTATTGATAGCTTCGTTACGTCATACAAGCATTTATATTCATAGCAATTTTTTATTAGAATACATGAACCACCTCGTCTTTTTTCTTTCCTTGAGAAGGACGCGGCTAGTTTAAAATTTGGTATATTGATCAACGTTTCTTGACCATGCATAACAAAGTGTTCTGTAAGGCATATTATATCAATGTCAATTTGTCTGTGTAATAATTCTTGTATATTTATTATTAGGCTGTCTGCTTTGTTCAAGAGACCCGCAATATTCTGATGAATGATGTACATGTGATTATAAAAGAAAAAACTCAGAGTTATTTGTCACATTATTCTTTTGGTTTTTCGATTCTGTGGTCTCACCTGCATGTGCATGATCTTCTTTACATTCTTCTGTATGTTGAATTATCTCCGCTTGTATAAGTTTAATCATGTTTTGTATATCTTCGAAAATAGTTTCTAATCCCAATTGATTTATTCTTCCCGTGCTTCTTTTAAACATAGTGTCATCATATCTTAAGTTTTTATTGCTGTCTAAAAAGTAGGCGTGCCGATGAGTAATTATGTCTAAATAGAGCATATTATTAAAGGTTTCTACTCTTGAATTGAACAAATAGTTGTTGTTAAAGAATTTGTAAGTTGGCGTGCAAATAATTATGTTCGTATGGTTAATTTCTTGCAATACTTCTCTAATCTGTAATACACAATCTAAATATCTATTTGTGAATTTGAAGTCTTCCTCGCCAAGCAATATTATGCAATAATCCTGTAGGGTAAAGGTTTTGAGTTGTAACTGAATACCGCTTAGCAGGCGTTGCATATTGCTGTGCGGTGTGATGTAATGACAAAGATCATACTTATTTAGGTTATTTTCTGCTATGTGAAGCAGCTTGTTTTTGTTGTCTGTGCTTAGGATCCAGATTTTATTACGCTTCGTGTAGTTATTTTGAATTTCGGATCTACGTTGTACTGCTGGTATTCCTTCGTTTGTTTTTTTAGGGAGTTTGTTCTCTAGGGTACATATTTGAGCTTGCTTTTTGCCTTGTTTTTTCTTATTAATGCTTTTCTTCGTAGGAGAAGGCTCAATTGAAGGCGGACTACTGGTAACTAGTTCTTGTCTGTTGTTGTTTTTTTGCAGATTTTCATTCAAACTCTTCAAGTTATTATTTTCGCAGGAAAGAACTTCAATTTCTGAACGAGCACTCTGTAATTCTATAGTGAGATTCAAAATTTGTTCACGTAATTCTTTAATAAGCCCTGTATCGTCGTCATCCGATAGCTCCGGAACACTATTTGCAGTTTCGTTTATTGCATGGGCAGAAACTGCGTCGTTGTCATTTAGGATAGAATCTGACTTTGTTCTAGTACGACGGAACGTTATATTTTCAAGAAAATTCATTTTGAACTTTTATTTTATTTTCTGAACTCTTCCTTAATATTTTTCTTCGAGGTCTTAGAAATTAATAATTTTCTACCAAAAAACTAAAATATTTTTATAGTGGTAACCCCGATCTTAGTTTTGCGCCCACTGGCGACAAGTAGCAGTACTATTATGGTTCATCTATTCACCGCTTGGTGACGTTCTGGCGCTAGTTGTCGAACATTATTGCGAGTTCAAAGGTCAATTTCAAAAATATTTTTCGTAACCGTGTTTTTATTGTTATCTTTTTAATGATTTCACTGTTTGAGAGATAAAACTGTATTTATATTCACTATGTGATGCTATTGGGTCCAAGTTGAGATAAATTATTATTGTTATCCCTGTTTTATTGTCTGTGTAGCGTTTTAAAACTGAGACACAATATATTGAACTTATTTTGGACAAACACTTGTCGTACACAGTCACGAACAATATCACTTGTATGTTGTATATTTTTCACTGAGTTCCACCACTTTTTAGTCAATTTCGTATGTTTATTTACTAAATTTCAATTATTTAAATACGCGGGATATGTAAACAGTACTGGTGTTGCCAGTTCTCCTGATAGTAGTGAGGGCGCTAATAGTTCGAGGGACTAAATAAGTAATTTACCCGAGGTAAACACTGTGCTTTTCATTACGAATACGAGGAAAGTAAAATTAACAACATAAATTTTAGCTAAAGAAAAAATGAGTGTAGATCGGATTGTCAATTTGCAGTTTGTTTTTTTTTTAATTTTTGTGCTGTTTAATTTAATTTAGGAAACCGGTTTCCTTAATTGTACCATAGGTATCCTAAATTGTACTTTGACATTCAAGTGTTTCTTATTAACTAAAAGCAGCCTTTCCTTTATATATCCATATAAAAATTATTAACCATAAAATTTTGATATTAATAATAAACTTATGTACTGAAAATAAAGTTTGAATCAACAACAAGAATAAAATAAAACTTTTGTATAATAATAATAGTTAAGGTTCCTCTTACTTCCTTTAATTTTAATTATGAACTAAAATCAGCCTTGTGATTTGAATATAGGAACATACTTGTACATCTTTATAATTCTTTATAAAGTTTGAGAAAGAAAAGACAAGAGTTATTTGAAAAGAAAAAGTTAGTCAACTCTTTTCTTTTTCCAGCATTTTATACAAATATCGGGGTTGTCTCCGCATGTTTCGTGAAACCATTTGCTTGCATCTTGCGTCCATAATACTTTTTATTCCCTCCAGACATCTGAAAATATTTCAATCTAGTTAACGAACGTGTTGGAGAAGCATCATACACCTAAATTGTACCGGTACATTTTAGGATTACCCTACCCAGTACAAATAAGGCATCCACTAAGTTTTATTTTTATACGAGCCGGTATCATAACCTCGAGATGCTAAATATAAAACTATATTCTCAAAAAATAGACTAATATGCATACTTTCCAAAAACATAGATAATAATTTCTTTGTACTTACCGTTGCGACAACAAATCCTTAGGTAAACAGCCATAAAATAAGATCACGACGCCGTAATAATTATTTTTGTTTACTACACTGCACTTTGTTATGTCATTGCATCCAAAATGTCTGCCATTGCGTAATGTTGGTAAGCACTGCTTTTTAATGTTGCTAATTAAAAACTAAACATTATGGTTTGGTAGATTTTGACGTGGTACAAATTACGAACCGGTCCAACTTAGGCAACTCGACCCTATATAATTACAGTAAAGAGGAAAGGTAATGCTCTTTCACTCTATTTTTAAATAGTGAAATGGTATTTACATCACGAATGCTAGTCGGGAGCGAGTTCCACAACCTCACTGCATGAACGGAAAAGGAGTACGAGTAGTAGCTGGATTTATGAGGAGGGGATTTAAGCAAAGTTCTAAGGTGGGATCTACAGGGTACGTCACTAGGACGGGCGTAACTGAAACGCTCACGCAGGTAAGAAGGATAGGATGGGTTGTGCAGGATGTTGAAGAGGAGACAAAGGATACGAGTGTTCCTGCGAAGGCGGATTGGGAGCCACTTGAGTTCCTTGCGAAGATGAGAGACGTGATCGTAGTTTTAGTACCTAGTAAATCTAAATTGCTTCATAAATTAATGTAACAACTCAAAAACGTCTACTTTATGATTAATATTAGCAAACATTATTTAGTTTGCTCACTAATGAAACTAATTAATGGGGAGGTATTAAATAAACAAATGGGAACACGATCCAAAACAGTTATTTTACCTACATACATTCTATATTTAGATTAGGTTTGGTTACCGTTATACATTATGTACGATATTAGGGGCTAGGGACATAATATGTTTTTCGAAAGTACATTAATAGTACGAACGAGAAACTAATTTTATTTATCAAAAGAACGTCTAAGTCCCAAACACTACTTTACATCGCAAAAACGTGCAAATTCATATATAAAGTAAAAAAACAACATTTTTGATAACAACTTTACACGTCATCTCGCACTGTATTCAAGTAATTTTCCTATACACATAACCGTGTATATAACCTTGCGGACTTCAGAAACACGCCAGATTGCTCTAACAGCAAATTTAGCCATTCCTATGGCTGTAGCGTACGGGCATAACATACCTTTGTCATAACCTTTGTTATTGCTGCCATCTTGTGCCGACACAAACCTTGGCCTTAAACATAAAGACGCTGCCTTACTGGACCATTCACCAGAAATGTGTGCTGTAGTGGACATAATTAAGGTGGCAAATCGTAGCGTAGTACCGCTATGTATAACAAAATGAAAATAATATTAAAGAAAATCCCAACACCATTTTGTGGGGTAGTAGCCTACTGGATAGAACAGCAGTTTTGTCGAAGGACCTAATTTTTCAAATTGGGAATGAGAAACTTTATACCGTCCACGTCAGAATCAACGTTTATTTGTATGTAGTAGGTACAATTAATGGAAAATAATGGATATAGTGATGTGTTCGCTAAAACCAGTCATCATTGGCATATAAAAATGTAATAATAAGTCAATGATTTCCGTATATCTTATATAACAAACCATAATATAATTTGATATTGAGCAATAAATTACAAATAGAGCGTCTATATAATTTATTGCTTTTGTATTAAACAATTGTCGTTGATTTTGTACGAAAAACTTGAGCCTGTGTAAGCGAATGCTCCAGTAAGAGAGCACCTTAAGATTCGGGGAATGTCTTTGAAATAAAACAAATGATTGTGCAACCGTTTTTACTGTGAGATATGATGATGAATGGTTTTGACTGAAAAAGGTATGTTTGATCGTTGGATTTTCCTTTTTGCTGAGAGAAAAATATGGTTGAGGATTTTAGGAGAAGTTTAATGATTTTGTTTTTTCTTTTTATTTGTTTGGGATTTGCAGCCATTTTGAATAATAATTTTAAGTTTTATGTAATTTTATAAAAGCTGTGTATTGCAAATTACTGTGAATATGTAAGAACAAAAATACCTTTAAAACTTACAATTTCGACACAATAATAATTTCGATTTATTCTCAAATGTTCGTGGTATAAAATTAAGCTATAAAAGTCACAATCGTTAAAACTCGCTTAAGAATTTTGCGTTAAAGTGATTATTATACGCAAGTGAGTGTAAAATTGATTGTGTTATCCGTCTTTTGTTATAATACGAAGTAAACATTATCATAAAGAAACAAAAGAATGATAAACTCATATCGATCATTTAATTTTGTTTATATATATAAAACGTTCAGTTTAATGGCTTTATTTCCTAAAAGTTGGGTTTGGCTTAGACCCAAAACCGCTCAAAGAGATTTAAATTTTTTACCTGGCACGCCAAAATTATTCTGAACTATATCGTAACCGTGCATTCAATTAGTTATTGACCCACGGGATCGTACTACTGAGTTAAAAATTACTAGGTGTTAATCCAGAGCCCTATGACAAGATTTTTGTATTTTATTTACAGAATACTTTAAGTATTTACTGCGTTTATTGTATGGAAAATTGAAAAAGGACTTCTAGTGTACGAACGAAGTATTAATTTTTTCCTTCAAATTAACGTCAAAGTTCCAGTTTACTTTACGTCACAAACACTGAAAAAGTAATGCTAGTGCCTCTGGTTATAAACTATCTGTCCGCTAGAAGTTTTATATTTTACTTTACAATAATAATAAAATAGGATTTCTATAGTTTTGGTTAAACTAAAGGCATAACAATTAGAACTTAGTATGTGATAATGTTCACAGTTAGAATAAGTCCTGAAAACTTTCTCAATTTTCAACGAGAGACTGCGAAAACAAATAAGTTTGTATAATCAGTATAATAATATAAAGAACTTACATTTGCCAAGTTTTTAGTCTAGCAAAACAGCCAGAGTAAACTATCCTTAACTTCGCAGTCTAAATATTTTGAAGCTTCCATTTTCTTACTAAGAGTAAAAAGTAGATTAGATACATTTTGTCTGAAAATAATACCTACCTAGGTACATTATCTTTAATTAGGGTTCCGTAGCCAAATAGCAGAAATTGAAACCCTTATAGATTCGTTATGTCGATCTCTCCGTATATCACATTTGTAACTTGGGATTTACCCAATTACCCATAAATAGAACTGAAACAAAAATAAAAGACGAAATTGGTTGGTGAAGTTACATAATGTCCGCAAAGAAATGATTTGTCATATAAAAATATTCCCTTGCCTTCCCATTATGGTTTTTTATGAATAATAAGAGATATTTGTGGAGAAGATCAAACATTTACGAGCACATGCCTTGTAATGTCGTAAGCAGAGGTTCCATTAAGGGAAAAAAACAGAATAACAATCAAAGATAATGGTTCAAAAATTGTGAATTATATCAAAAACAAAGAAAAAACGAGGAATTTAAAAAAAAGTTTGGTAGCATACTGTGGGGACATTTATAAAACGAAGAAAGTTTGAAAAAGTGATAATTTTTCGTGTTAATACGTAATGTCATAGGAATGTGAAGAAGAACATTAACAAGACTTAATAATGTTGTGATGTTTGTGAATGTGAATTTATGCACAGGAAAATTGTAGTGGCCATCTTTAAAAAAAAAATAAGTTTACTTTTATAAGTTATATTCCTCGTTAAATTCCTCAAAAAGTTGTGTTGATCTTCTACTAGACCCAACACAACTTTTTGAGGAATTAAAGTTTTTTATTTTTTATTATGACCATCTGCCTAACCTTTACTCAGCTATGTCGAGGTCAGCTTCCAGTCTTACCATTTTCAAGCTTAGCAAAATTAAATAATATAGATTACTAGCTTCTGTCCGCGTTTTCACCCGCGTTATGTTATATCTCTGGCTGTATGGAGGCCCGTCAGTTTCCTTGGAGAACGCGTGGAAGACGATGCGCCGTCGACTCGGGCCTTGTCCTTGTTTGTACGGCGAGCTACCTATTACTCGCCGTCCGCAATCCGATACCTACGGTAGCCGAAATATGCCCCGCGATGTCCGATGCCCTGGACGTCTTCGGTGGTAGCTGGACCGTGAGGTAGAGGATGTTCTTTCCCTCCCTTTTTCCCTCCCTCCTATTTGCTTAATTCATTGCTGCTCTACCCCTATTGTGTTGTTATATAGAAATGGACTATCCCACACAAAAATACTTTTTTAATTCGAACCTGTACTTCCTGAGATTAGCGCCTTCAACCAAACGAACTCATCTGTTTTATAATATTAGTACTATAGATACATAATGTTCATGGAAACACGGGTGAAAAATAGGATATTATTTCTCAAATCCCTACCGAAATAATTTCCGTTCATGGTCCAAACAGCCCGCATTCAGTGAGATAGCAACAATAATATATTGTTGTACATGAAACTTTCTTTTTGTACACAAAAGGACACCTTTACACAACCCTTTGGACAATATATTTAATTCAATATGTTCGCTCACACGTAAAGGTACTAGACAAAAAAGAATATCGTCTGGCTCGTTACGACCTAATAATCTAGATGAAAAAGTACAAGAGATACGAGTATATTCGAAACAATAGGTTTCTTTTATAATATTATATTGGCAAAATCAAAATAGATATCAATTTATTAAATATCATAAGAACAAAGTCAAATAAAACGTAATTAATTACAATATCATTAGACCTGTAGTCCCCGAAGAGTTAGGTTGGGGTCTACTCGTCTGCCAACGAAAATACGGGCCCGTCCGTCCTCCGTAAGTAGCTCAAAACTTTTTAATGAACGCAGGGTTCATTCTTAATATTCTTGGATTATTGAGTTTTGAATACACGTAAGTAGTACGGAAGACTGCCCAATCGAGTAGCGATTCGTTTTTTTTCGGGTCCATAACATATTTAATGTTGATTAGAAAACGCCCGTAACTTTAACTGAAACTACACGCTTCGTGCTTAGCGAGATACCTTCTGACGCTAAACCTATATTTCGCTAGTTATGTTTAAGTATCATATAATAACGGATAAGCATATTGCCAGAAGTCAGACTTCATGGCTGTTATTGAGAAATCCCAATTACACTGTCGAACTGGGAACCCAGGACAGCCATCATAATTATCTTGACTTGTGAACACTAGGTTAACAAAGCAGTAATCATTTTGAATAAATAATTCAATTTAATTATTTCTCTTTGTTCCAGAAACCTCCCAAGATATGAATAACTAAATCAAGAACCTTCCAAGATGGGGACAGATGCAACAGAAGACGATTTCATGAGCATATGCCTCAACCTTACCAACGAGGAGGCATTACTCGGTGGATGCAACTACAGCTCCGAATACGAAAATGGAGAACTCCTGGAGAAAGTCGTCTCAAGGGTTGTCCCCATCTTCTTCGGCTTCATCGGAATCGTTGGACTAGTTGGCAATGCTCTGGTTGTCCTTGTCGTCGCCGCCAATCCCGGCATGAGATCTACCACAAACCTCCTCATCATCAACTTGGCTGTCGCTGACTTGCTGTTTGTCATTTTCTGCGTACCCTTCACAGCTACTGATTATGTCATGCCACGATGGCCCTTCGGGGACTGGTGGTGCAAGGTTGTCCAGTACTTCATAGTTGTCACTGCTCATGCTTCAGTCTACACCCTCGTCCTCATGTCTCTGGACAGATTCATGGCAGTAGTCCATCCTATAGCTTCCATGTCAATAAGAACAGAAAAGAATGCTTTACTAGCCATAGCTTGCATATGGGTGGTGATATTAACCACTGCTATCCCTGTGGGCATCTGCCATGGGGAAAGGGAGTACTCCTACTTCCATAGGAACCATTCCTCCTGCGTGTTTCTTGAGGAGCAAGGTTACAGCAAGCTGGGTTTCCAGATGTCCTTCTTTCTGTCTTCGTACGTGATTCCGTTAGCTTTGATTAGTGTGTTGTATATGTGTATGCTGACAAGGTTGTGGAAGAGTGCTCCGGGGGGGAGGGTGTCGGCTGAGAGTCGGAGGGGGAGGAAGAAGGTGACGAGGATGGTTGTGGTCGTCGTTGTCGTGTTTGCTGTCTGCTGGTGCCCAATACAGGTGAGCTATAAGTTATTTCTATATTGTTATTGATCACACAGACAGGAGAATCCTCGAGCACAGGCTAATCTGTGCTCGTGGTTTCTCCTGTGTCGAGGTTGAAAATAACCCCATAGGAATCGTTTTTCCGACATATAAATAGTGGCTTGTATTATTTCAGACTGGATTCAATATCTGTGCCAAATTTTATCTAAATCCGTTCAGATATGACTTGAAGCTGGATGGATCCGACGGACGGACCTTTGAGTGACAAATATCCATTCAAACGTTCACATTTTGTAATAATTATATCAGTTAGATTTGATGATACATCTCAGTATTATTGATACTTTGACTTAATAAACAAAATAATGAAAGTAATGGTCCAAAATGAAGACACATTATTCTATTTTAATGGTAATATTCAAGTGAAATGAAAAAATAACTCAAATGTATCAAATGTACTATACTAGGACCAGGTTAATTATCATTCGATACTTTTTGATTCCATGATTATCTCTTCTACTTTTTCATCAATTAACGCAGAAAAACGAGCTGTTTGTGTCTTTAGTAAGAAAAATCGTATTTTGTAGGGATTATTCTCTTCGATAATTTAAGTTAATTGCCAATTAATCGGGTTCTTCGAAATGAATTATCATTTCGAAGAACCCGATTCAAATCCTGAATAAAAACGAAATGGTTTACAGAGATAAGTTATTTATTTTATTATGACTGGGTTCCTATTCATCGGTTTTTTTTGCAAATATTATTTTCATTGACTGGGTCTACTTAAGTATTATTAGTTGATATTTCGTAGGTACATATTATTCAAAAGACTCAAGATATTGGATGTGCATTTGTCGTGGACAAAACGAAGTTCGGTAATTGAGTTGGTTAATAGCAAAATGTTTGCCAATTAGAATAAGATCAAACAGTTAATATTATAGTACCTACATGTGGGTTTGCTTTGATATTGGCGGCCATTTGACTGTAAAGCTGTACAAGTATCTTTCGAGCGAGGTAATTGAAATCAACGCCACCCGCACAATCTTGCTTTTATTATCATTATTGTCCTACTTTTCATTTTATTATTTGTCTTTTTGTGTGTATTTTTACTTTTTTTAGTACGACAGTCGTAGGTTTCCTTTATCTTTTAATAATATTGTCGGAGCTGATGAAGAATGTAAAACTATCTCTTGCATTGTATAGAGTCTATCTATCTTGTATTATATAGCGTCATAGCCAGCATTGTGTGAGTACCATGTACTTCAGAGCTATCTTTGACTAGAAACCTACGTCTTTCATTGACTTGAATGACTCTGGCGGTTGAGAGTATGTCATGCTCACTCAAAAGTCTCGCTGATGGTGGCGTGTGTCTCGGATCATTTAGTTCCCTTCAAAATGGTTGAGCTGAATGGTGCTGATATATGTGTCATGTTCGTGAACGGGCGCTGTCAGTTGGGACTGGTCATCTCTTAGCTGCCACGGTCTATTTTAATTATTAATACTTAACTTTATTTTTGAATTGTCTTTTTTATGTTTACTATGGACACTATTAACTTGCCACATCGTTCTCACATAATGTACCATCTGATGATGAATGATGTAACAAAAGTTCTGTAATAATTTTGGCGATTGAAAAAGAGTGTCCATGGAGTTTCTTGCTCATTCTTCTCCATAGAGATCTACGCTTTGGAATGAGCACCTACGGTACTTTCACAGTTTTTATGTCTTGTGACTGGGACTGTAGCACCATAACTATTTTTATACTAGTTTTATTTGATGTCTTTTGACAATTCAAAAGTGCCTGTAATTGGCCTAATTGAAATAAACGATTTGATTTGATTTGATTTGATTTGATTTGATTATAATTTTACAAGAAAAAAAAAACAACGAAACACACAACAAAAATATTCACACTATAAACACGAAAATTTGTGGGGAAGGATGGATGTATGAATCAATGTAAGGATGCTTGTTACACTTTCTTACAAAAAAGTGTAACGCCAACTTTTGCATTGGCACACTATCGTTTTTAAATAAATTAACATAATTCTAAGATACTCTTTTCCGGTATAACATTCAAATGGTATAATTTTAAACATTCCATGCAGGCAAAGCCGTTAGAAAACCCAGAATTTTCAGAAAATTAACTTTGAAATATTAATCCGACAAAATCTTCAATTTATCAACAGGTAAATGAGCCCCTAGTCTAATAAAAAGAAGTCTCAAATTACCAAAGCCGTCCATCTAATTATAAAAAATAAATATTATGTAACTCCAAACCAATTTAGGAACATGTTTTTACCCGTAAATCCTGAAAAACTCCGTAAAAAAATACCCGATTCAAGTATCTGAGCAAAGAGCTAGACCCGGAGAAATGAAATCCTGTCTAGACTAAAGAAGGAATGTCTAAAATTAAATTAGGAACTAGAGTAGTGGATGGGAGTAAATCCTAGCTGGATTTAAGTCTGGGTCACAGACTGCCGTTTAGTGTAAGTAATGGTCGTGTACTTTATCTTATTATCGCCTTTTAATCTTCTACAATGTTTGGGTGGAAGAAAATATTACTTTTTGTTGTGTTTTGTGTTTAATGCGACTTGTTAAAGTTTATATTTATGACTTTATTTAATCTATGTTTTAAAATTATTCTACAGGCGAAATTTTGTGAGTATGGTTGGATGGATCTTTATTAGTCTTTCACACAAAAAATACTGAACGGATTTAGATGAAACTCTAGAGCTGATCGTAGAGAAAAGGGGAAGTAGACGAGCGAAGCAAAATGTCATGTTCAATGCAAGTGACATTTTGCTTTAAATCTAATCGGTCTAAAATGCGTCACTGTTTTTTTTATCGTGGTAAAATCATCAAATCACATGCTGAGGTAGGAGCCTTTTGGCCTCGCACAGGACTAAATTGCTTTTTAGGGTTCCGTACGTCCGAATACAAAAACGGAACCCCTATAGGATCACTCGTGTGTCCGTCTGTCTGTCGCTTACAGTCAATTATCTCCGAATCTACTAGACCGATTGGGTTGAAATTTGGTACACGTATCAATTCCTGTGACCCAAGCACAGAGGTGTGACGTGAATATATGAAATCTGTATGTGGAAGGTAATTTTTGGGGGAGAAGGGGAAAATGAAAAAAAATGTTTTGAAAACTGCATCGTGTGACATATCAAATGAAAGGCCTTGTTGAGACAATCTTAAATATATTTTTTTTGTAATTTTAAAATAAATAGTTTCCAAGTTATTCAAGAAAATAGACGAAATTTGATCATTCCCCCTCCCCCCTTATCTCCGAAACTACTGAACCTAAAATTTAGAAAAAAATACAGTAATTAGTTTTCTACTTATAGATTATAGCAAAACCTATAAGAAGTCCATGTCTGTATATGGGAGGTAATTTTTGGGGGGGAAGGGGAAAATTAAAAAAAAAAAATATGAAAACTGCATCGTGTGACATACCAAATGAAAGGTCTTGTTGAGACAATCTTAAATATATTTTTTTTGTAATTTTTAAATAAATAGTTTCCAAGTTATTCAAGAAAATAGACGAAATTTGACCATTCCCCCCCCCCCCCCCCCTTATCTCCGAAACTACTGAACCTAAAATTTTGAAAAAAATACAGAAATTAGTTTTCTACTTATAGATTATAGGATAACCTATAAGAAGTCCATATCTGTATATGGGAGGTAATTTTTGGGGGGGGAAGGGGAAAATTTTAAAAAAAAAGTTTGAAAACTGCAACGTGTGACATATCAAATGAAAGGTATTATTGAGACAAACTTAAGAGTATTTTTTTTTGTAATTTTAAAATAAATGGTTTCCAAGTTATTCAAAAACAATAGACGAAGCTTGACCATTCCCCCCCCCCCTTATCTCCGAAACTACTGAACCTAAAATTTTGAAAAAAATACAGGAATTAGTTTTCTACTTATAGATTATAGGATAACCTATAAGAAGTCCATATCTGTATATGGGAGGTAATTTTTGGGGGGGAAGGGGAAAATTTAAAAAAGAAAGTTTTAAAACTGCATCGTGTGACATATCAAATGAAAGGTATTGTTGAGACAAACTTAAAAGTATTTTTTTTGTAATTTTAAAATAAATGGTTTCCAAGTTATTCAAAAAAAATAGACGAAGCTTGACCATTCCCCCCCCCCCTTATCTCCGAAACTACTGAACCTAAAATTCTGAAAAAAATACAGGAATTAGTTTTCTACTTATAGATTATAGGATAACCTATAAGAAGTCCATATCTGTATATGGGAGGTAATTTTTGGGGGGGAAGGGGAAAACTAAAAAAAATAATTGAAAACTGCATCGTGTGACATATCAAATGAAAGGTCTTGTTGAGGCAATCTTAAATATATATTTTTTGTAATTTTAAAATAAATAGTTTCCAAGTTATTCAAGAAAATAGACGAAATTTGACCATTCCCCCCCTTATCTCCGAAACTACTGAACCTAATTTTTTTTTAAAAATACAGAAATTAGTTTTCTACTTATATATTATAGGAAAACCTATAAGAAGTCCATGATATTAAAATAACATGGTAAATCACTCAATATTGTGCGTACCAATTTGGGTCAGTTTAAAAAAAAACGTGATAAGTAACATCGTACGGAACCCTCTTCACGCGAGTCCAACTCGCACTTGGCCGGTTTTTTTTTATATTTGTTTGGTTTTTTTGTTTTTCTTTTATGTAATTTTTGTTTTCCTTTGTTGTTTTTATTCATGTAATTTTGTTTGTTCTGTCCTGTGCGTGCTAATAAATTTCTTTTCTTTCTTTCTTTCTTTTCTTTTCTTTCTAAATTAGTACTCCCACCCAGGGCAGGGCAAGCAGGAGGGGACTGCCAGACGTGTACTGACTAAAATCCACGGTGTCCTTCAATAGCCCTTTATGTTTCGGGGTCACGGTAGCAAAGGCTCACTACGGGTTAGTGAAAGTCATGAGTCTTTAAATTGTCAGTTCAGGATTTTCGTCACATTATTTTTTTTTTAGAGCATTGGTCATAAAAATAAATTACACCAAATAATTTACCCGCCTGGATTCAAAACAAGACTACTTGACCACAGCTGTTCCGAATGTTCTGCTATAAAAATCCTCATATTTTTGTTGGATTCGAAAAGCAAAGAAAGAGAGGTCAGATTTTTTTGTTTTCCTATCTATTTCGCGAAAATCTAACCTGATTCATTGATGAGTACCAGGTCAAAGTTATTATTCAACTTCGTGGGTTACAAGCATGTAATTTAGCTACATTGTAATTTAGTACCTATTCTGTTTTCGATCCAATATTTACCATTACTATAGTACAAAATCAATAGGATATTCCGACAAAATGCTCGGTCGAACATTATGTAATTACGAGTATATAGAGTAATTTTCTTCAACTACATCCGACCTACAATAAGAAATGTAACCTCTTTCAGTGAATTACTGACTGTAATTAAATTATACAAGACCAGCTGTTGCCCGTGACTTCAACCGAGTGTATATCGAACATATCCAATGGGAACGTCATGAGGATCAAAAATATCCTTTGTGTTAATCTAGGTTTTAAACTCCAAACAAACATCCTCATTAACTTTTGCATTTATCGAGGTCATTTCTTTGAATTTATTTTAATTCAATCGAATTTCGAAAACGTTACATAAATCAAAGATAACCTACATCGATAAATTATTATTAATGACTGTGATGAAATTATACAAAATGGGATTACATAATAATGAAAAACATGTCGGAAGGCAAACATTGATCTTAAAATTAATAAAGAAGTTAATGATAGAAATTACGAGAAGGTTTAATGTACAAACTTGATGAAATATGTCGAATTTTCATAAATATTGTTGGTATCTCTTCCTGTTTGTAATTAAAATAATTTCTTGGCGTTATTCTTTAATTTAAGTTGTAGTTGATCAATAATAAGCTTGCTTTATTCATCTATGGCAAAGTTTTAATTTTGCAATTCCCGACGACCTTTTAAAACTGACATGGTTACTTACACCATCGTTACCATTTAAAAACGGGTTTCGGATTTGCGACAATCCGATATAGTGAAAACTCAAAATAAATAAGCATGGGAAATAGTTCCTTTTGAGCTCTACTGATAGAGTGTATACAGGGTGGAATTTTGTAATGCCACCTGGAGGGAAAGTACTCTTAATACTGCAGATAGAAAATTTTACTCAAAGGAAACATTCCTTTATTTTTGAATAGAAGATTCCAAGAGAATGGAGCCCATTTCGAGCAACTAATTAGTTAGTTTGCCATTTTTTGTAAATAATTAAATTAATTTAAGATTTCCTGGTTTTCCTTTCATTTAATTTAACATGTTTGTTAGAGAGATTTCATCCTTATAATTGACCCTAACGATCGATGCAATTAAAATACAGGGTATATTTTTTTCAGATTTTAGCCGGTTCGATTCCCGGTTGTGGGAGAAGAGAATTTTCGAAAATCTTTGAATGCAGTTTGCTTTCTATTCAAAAATAAAGGAATGTTTCCTTTGAGTAAAATTTTCTATCTGCAGTATTAAGAGTACTTTCCCTCCAGGTGGCTTTACAAAATTCCACCCTGTATATCATTATTATTTTCGCAATAATATAACAATTTTGAATGCTCTCAAACAAAAAAGTGTTTAGTATGATGGTTTTACCACATCCTTTATTATGTCTACACCATTCTGATACACGTTGTATAAAAAAATGCATGTGGCACTCGGAGACTGCCGCAGTGAAGCTATTGCATAACATTTTTATTTTAAAAGAATAAAATCGCCTACCGCGTATATTTAACGAGAATATAATTTATTTCAAATGTTTGTGGTGCACCACTGTAATAAAGAACTTCTTTGTTGTAGGAGAATTTTATAAGTAGGTTTCATTGTGAAAACTCCTTTTGTAGCTGGCCGTTTAGAATCAGTAAGAAAAAGTAAATTGTTTTTATGACAGATAATTATTATTATGTCTCCCGAACTGAAACGATGTTAGACGATGCGTGGTATCAGGTATTTTCGTTAGATTTTTGGAAATTTTTTGATTCGGTGACGCGCCGCCCCGCGCTCAGAGCCCGCGATAAAAGCGAGTGCATACAACAGCTTAACAACAAAAGTAAGACATATAATTATTGTGTGGGTTCAAATAAGGCATATAATTGGAGCTCAACCAAATTTCAAATTAAACCAGACTTGAAAGGTTTTTTTGTGTAAAACCCTTTCTTTCCCAAAACAACGGAAGGTTATAATATTTCTTCAGGGACAGTTAACGTGAATGGAACTCAAAGGTCAAATACCTAAAACAACTCATAAGGATAACCTAGCAATTAAAAAGGGTAACAGTAGAATTAAGGGTAATCCCACATTTACCCATTTAGGGTTAATGTTTGCTAAATGATAACAGCCAAATAATGTTGGAACTAAGTTAATTAAAGTAACAATGGGGTCAAAGCCCTTTGCACAACAGATGTTTGGGTTGGGAAGGACCTATTGTAACAAATTTGACCCAATTTGTATTCCTTTGACGGAATTAGGACTTGGCTCAGGTTCCGAAGGCCTGAACACAAGAACAGTTCTAAGAAATTAGAAGGGACTCGTTTATGCATTTGGCGTCGCCCGCTATGAGTTGGGTAATTGTCTTTTTTACATCTCAATACTCTACTATGTACTAATTAAACCATGATAATTATTACCTCCGATGTTCATGCTTTTCATCTAAATCCGTTTTTACAAGAAATAGTAAAAAACTTCCAAGAAACAATACTCATCCATCTTCACAAACTTTCGTATTTATTTATAATAGAATAGTAAGGAAAAGATAAGATAGATTGAGCTTAAAAACTCAAGAAACAAAATAAAGATACGGAATAATTATATCAAAGCAAATTTTTCACAGAAAGTTTTATCATTAACGTCTAAAGAAAATTAGCTCTTAAGGACCCAACAAAACACCACGACCTCATTTTTTATTAATGTCCCCCCCCCACCCTACTAATTTATCCTGTATTGAAACAACTACAGGTCATACGACTTGTTGTGTAGTGCGGAATCGAATCCGGAGCTGCGTGAACCCTGGCGTCGTTATAATAATAATAACGTTGTCTCTTTCTCACTAAAAAAAGTTTCAAATAATGTTAATACTTATTAATCTTATGATGATTAATGTTAATCAAAGTTGAATATACTGCTAAGACTAATGTAAGGAGAAAACACGATTCCTTAAAAATTCATGTGAAATTCAATTTTAAATAGATACTTAATGTATTGAATACAGTTTACATTGTGTGTCACAAAGAAGACACTGCATAGTAACAGCACTTAGGTACTAGAGATGTTACGAATATTCGCATTCTTATTCGTATTTGCGAATGTTAAAAGTCAGGCATTCGTAACATCACTAGTACATAATATTAACTTTGTGACAAAAAAATAATTTGCCAGTCACCGTACTGAATGCCATTTAAATGTAAAAGAAAGTCAATGTGAAAGGTCAAGGATGAAAAATCTAATTATTTTAATGGGTCTTAATAAAACCTACAACATAGTGGTTATTCAAAGAATACAAATTATTATTTTCAGACCACAAAAAAACTATAATGTTTGCGGTTAAAATATTTCAATGGTTATTAAAACTTGCAAAAAGTATTATTGGCTGTTTAAAGAACATAAAATAAGTAACAAAAAGAACAAAGAACAGGCCAGGCCTGTTGGTCTAGTGGTTAATGACCCTGGCTGCTATGCCGGAGGTCGTGGGTTCGATTCCCACCCAGGACAAATGTTTGTGTGATGAGCACGATCATTTGTTCTGTGTCTGGGTGTAATTTACCTATAATATTGATGTATTCAGAAATATATAAGTATGTTTATCAGTTGTCTAGTACCCATAACACAAGCTCTGCTTAGCTTGGGACTAGATGGCGTTGTGTGATAGTTGTGACATATTATTATTACATTATAATAATATAAAGAAGAACAGAGAAAGGTAACAAAAAGAAGACAGAATTTGAAGTATGTATTTGTAATTTGGAACAAAACGTAACTTCAGTAGTGATAATATATGAGCCCAAACGGGATTTTTTTCAGAATGTAGGCTGAAATTTCCGAACCGAGAATAAATCGATCTAATAATTATAATGTCCAAAATATTTGAAAAGCTTTTATAACAAAGAAAAAGTAATAAAACAGCTTAATTACTTCTTTTATTAGTAAATCAATTTGTCTAATTACAATATCAATAAATAATTAGAAATATAATTACAGCGGGATTGAATGAGAAACGAGAGTAGATAATATCAGATAAATGTTGAAAGAAATCTTAAGAATTGAATACGTCTAAGGAGCTTATCCTTAATGTTATTGGAATAAAACTAATCAATAGTGATTGGGTCGTCAATAGGCATAAAGGTATTTTTCAACATTTTTATTTTTGGCAGTAATTCAATTTTTTCAATTATCTTGAGACCCTAATTTAATTCATCATCGTCAATAAGTATTGACAGTCTAAAAGGGCCATTTTATTAAATCACAATATTTATGAAGTCTACCATGTCAGTACCTTAAAGATGTATGTTCTATTTCAGGGCAGTTTTTAGTATTTCTTATTCTTTTGTTCTAATTTGTTTATTCCATCTGAGGGTTGATACACACTAAAGCCTCCTGCAGACACACGCGATTAATCGCGCTGCGACAACGAGCCAAGCTAATTTCCACTCTAAAAAGACTGTGAATGGACCGCGACATGTCGCCCCGCGCGATTAATCGCATGTGTCTGCAGGAGGCTTAATACGTGTGTGGGTGCGTGTTTTGTTGAAAATAAGTATCACAATTCACACAGACCATATTTTGTCGTAACCACAACGAAGAATAACAACAAATACATTCCCATCACTCTGCAACGCAACTGTAAATGTCTGCATTACATGACCACCTTTCATAGCTGCTATGTGGTGTGGTACGTGTGAATCGAGCCTAAAATAAGAATGCTCTCAGATCAGAAAACTTTTTCTTTAAACCTTGCCCCACTCTAGGAACTCCACCTTTTTTTAAGTGGTAAAATTAACAAATGAGTCCTCCCATCCTAAGTGGAGTGAAAGGGACTGTCAGACTCCTACTGACTAAAATCCCAATGATCCTTGAATAGCCCTTTACGTTCCAGGGTCACAGTAAACAGATAAGACAATTTCGCGACGCCGGAGGAATTTCTCATGTATCGTGGATTTGCATAGAAATATTTAAACTCACATACACAAACAGCCAGGCCCTGAATAACTACTTGTGGTTCCTACAAATAAATTTTGCCATGAGAGTACCTAAATCATATAATTTTCGAACCTCGATTAAAACTACTTTTCATTTTTATAGATGGCCCATGATATATATAATTTCACTGACAACACAACGTTTTATTTACCAATCACTGCTATACAATGTCCATGGTGTATACGTAATCTGGGCAGCCATTGCAATATGTGGCTTTGTTCGGCGCCAAAGCGTTTAATTTAAGCATTCTCAACGCTTTCAATTGAAATGTTCTCTGTTTTTGGCGCTTTTACCAACAGTAATGTCGTCAAAATTCTGTGTGTAAGAGGATTTAGTTTGTATTGTTCTGATTTGTTTTGTAGCGAGAATTGGGATTCTGAACTTACTAATAGGCTAGTTGCCCTAAAAATGTAATTAGTCCGTCTTTTATATTATTCAAAAAGAAGGGACACGTATTTTTTTATTTGTAAATTCTTCACCCCGCGCGAAAAAATGCCACGCGGCGTGACGTCACACGTAACTTTAATAGGCTATATCTTTGTTATTTTTTGTTTAATCGAAAAAAGAAAAAATCGTGTCCAATATTTTTTTATAATCTAAAATACGGACTAAAGAGAATGTAATTTTTTGACCTAAAAGTGGTATTGGCAATCAAAATCAAGAATTTAAATTAAAATCAATAGACATTACATCCAATATACATTTGGGTCTATTACGATTAAGAAAAAAAAAATCATTATGAAACTAGCATAAATGAAAACAAAAAAATTAAAAATTCACGTGTCTTTTGCAACCCACTCCATCTTTTAGAAATTAACTTTGCGTCCCACTTGTTCACATAGCCTGATTAATCTCAGCTGGATCCTTTGTGAAGGTTTTGTATGAGGAGCTTATGGTGAAATATGTTCGTGTAAAGGCTTAAGTTACGGGAATAATTATTATCAAAATAATATCCTGCACGTGGCTCCCTAAATAAGTACTATCATGAATCTCATCTAAAATTATAACTTCAATTAATCTTATGATCAGTTTAAGAGGTGAAAGCCTGCTTTTGACTCTGGTTGAGCGACTGACAGCTTCGTACACTAAAACTTATAAACAGACTCCACTCATAAGCCATGTGATTGGTGAATCGCTCTCCGCTCCGCCTCAGTGGAACCGCAACCTAAACCCCGAAAAAAAGTGCAGTTTAAAAACAAAATTACTAAATCCTGGTCATGTTCTGTTCCAGATAATCCTGCTCGTGAAGGCACTGGACGCTTACAACATCACGTACTTCACTGTGACCGCACAGATCGTGTCGCACGTGCTCGCCTACATGAACAGCTGCGTCAACCCCGTGCTCTATGCCTTCCTCTCTGAGAACTTCAGGGTCGCGTTTAGGAAGGTGAGCCTTATTGTCTTTTTCAGAAGTGTTATTTTTAATTAACATGTTGGCTGAATCCATTGTGATTTTAAGAAAAAAATATTGTTGTCTTTTTTGTCATAGCATCTGCAATGATAGACGGATTTCCTCTGTATATAATCTATTTAATAATTGACGTTTATAACGACAACGGCTAAAAATAAAAATATGCACAAACGGTGAAAAGATGTAACAAACATTATTGTGTTTTATAAAGAGAAAGACGTCGAGAGATCTTAAAAAAAATGGCAAATTAAGGTACGCGTCCATTGGCCTGCATTGCATGCACCACACACGGCACGTCCGGTGCAGACGGCGCGGATAGTGGACGCAGCACTATGTCAAATCATGCAAAGCAAACTAAAATTCGTGCGTGCTACGTGCAATGGACGCGTACCTTTAGCCCCTTCGTACACAAGGCGACGCAAGTCTCCAATACCTTACGACTTTGGTATCCAGGCGACTATCGCAATACAAATCCATAGATGTTCGTACACAGACACGCGTCAATGGATACCAAAGTCGTAAGGTATCGAAGACTTGCTTGGCCTTGTGTACGAAGGGACTAAGGCTTCAACTGTCAGTGTACCCACTAATGAACAATGAATATGGTGGTCATCTTCATTTTTGCAAGAAAAATAATCATGCATTTCTTTTAGAAAACTCTAGACCAATTACCGCCATCTTGTCGAACTCCTACGAAAAACAGGAAAACACTTCAATATTATTAAAATAATAGTTTATAAGTACATAGCTATACGTACTCACCGTTCTGATCGAATGATCAACTTCACAGAACATTAAGCACAATCACTTTTGGAATATTAATGCGGTTCGTGGACTGAATATAGTGAATAATTAAATTAAAATATTTTAATTATTATGTTGTTTAATCTCCATAATTATAAGTGAAGTGGAATGAGTTCTAAAGGAGTAAGGATTATGAACGAAGCGATGAACGAATCGATTTTCTTGTTGTATTGGATATTGGTAGCAATTTTTTTCACATATTTTATTGTTCTGAGTCTTTTCACGAGCGTGTGGCGTAAACCTAACTAAATAGGTACGCTGATTTTTTCATCCAAAATTCTGTGCCGAATTTCACAAGTTGCTAGGTCTAATTTTTGGGAAAAGCACAGCATTTCTCAATGATATAAAATTATAAGAGAAACGAATAGTTTCGATTCTTTAGTACCTAATCATACTCCTTCGCCTTGTCCACGATCATACTGACCAGTGCTCATAAAAGTACGTCGGTAGACTTAGTTACTACTGAGTCAGTAAAATAAGCCATACAGCGAGAATACCCAAAGTCGCATTAATCCTAACCCCTCCAAAATGTGCGCCAGCTCTTAGTAATTGGAATATCATAGAGAATATTGTAGTCCCTTATTGTTTCGCCCAAGATATTGCAGGCGATTGTCTTTGGCGTCAACTGTCGTATTGTGTAGGACAAATAACACAGTTACGCCAGAATCTACTAGAAACTAATTGGTTTATCAGTCACCAAATTGCTAAGAGGCTTCACTACCAAAGATTACAGATGTAGATTTTAGTTGTTAAACCTAAAGTAATAGAGTTTCAAATTAGTCGTCAAAATGACGCAATAAATCTATCATCTCCCTTTGGCATCAGTAATAGTCAAATTGAAATTATATGGTTTGGTTTGGGATGGGTTTTGGGATGTATTATAAAGGAATAGAATGAACATTACTGAAGAGACAAATCATACCACTAAAATATTGATGGATGGAGAGAAAGAGGAAGGCAAAAGAATAGACAATTGGTCCTTTAAATGATTTTTTTTGTCTTTAATGGAAATAACATATTTTTGTATCTTAACAAACTGTTTTTAGTTTTTTTTTTTTTTTGCTCTAATTAATAATTTATATTAAATTCAAAATCATTATTTAAACTCGGAGCCGAAAACACGCCGACAGTGCCCGGCGGGGAGGTGCAGCGGTGTGACGTCACTATCATATCAATTTCTATACATCGATAGTACGTGTTCCAACTTTGAAATTGTTATTGTAGCTAACTTTCTACCTAATTAAGACAAACAAGCACACGATGCCTTTATTATTACTTGCACGTTGCCTTTGTCACACCCTTTTTGAGGGTGTGTAGATATAAGAAAGGAGTGTTGTGCTGACAGTTATAGAAAGAAACAACAGTTTCGATGAAATGTGTTTCCACCGTGAGCCCCAGCTGTTTATATGATCGCTCAACAAGAACAGACTCATCCGCATCCACGGACATAACGTATAAAAGCTACTTGACATCAATGGCTTGTGAGATGAATCCATACATAAATTACTAATTATAAAGCTGAAGTTTGGTTGTCTGTTTGGTTGAACGTGCTAATCTTAGGATCGACTGGTTTAAATTAATACATTATTATTTTTATGTTGAATAATTCATTTATCGAGGAAAGCTACAGGCTACAAAACACCAATTAAGAATCAGTCGTTACTTTGCAGAAATCCATGACATAAAAATATCTAGTTTTAATTCCGCGACAAAAATTCAGGCTTGGATGCAGGATGCAGTACCACCCTCCCCCCTTCATACATTTGCATATGCATGAGGTCTGGAGGGTAACTTTAATATTACTTTAATATTCATATTAACATTTCATTTAAAACATAACATTAAAAACGATAGGACGACTCCTATCGGCCTTAGTGGTTTGCTAACAGCTAGTGTTATAATAAAAGAAAATGTGAGAAAAAAATCGTGACGGTTGACAAGCAAGAATGGAAACGCTATGGCCGAGACTCCACCAAAGCTGTGTCGAGCAGTGCGGAGTCGAGACGTGTTTTGAACAACCAATAGAATTGCGTTATTGACACAGCTCCACTCCGCACAGCTTCAGTGGAGACCGTTGTGCTGGCTGTGTAATATTTGTATAGCGAGATGTGAGCGGCATGCTGTGAGACGTGTGTTGCGTGCGGCGTGCTGTGAGACGTGTGTTGCCTCTCACCCGAGCTGAAAAAAATCTCTTCTCGCACAGCACACAGCACACCGCACACAACACGTCGCTTACAGCACACGTCTCACAGCACACGTCTCAGTTTTGGTGGAGTCTCGGCCTAATGCATAGAAAAAGCTGTTTCAAAGGACAAAAGATTATTCTGATGAAATTCTTCATGATTGTGTGTTTTTTTTCTACCCAGCCGCAAGATATCCATAGTGTGTGTCCACACTGGAAGCCTAGCGCGACGGCGGCGGCGGGCGCGGTGGCGGGCGCGACGGCGGGCGCGATCTGTGTCCACACTGCCGATCAAGTGTTTATTTTTGTAGCGGCGAATTCAGGTGTTGCAAACCGGTGGTACAAAGTAGTTTCTATAAATCTTGTTTAAAGAAATTCATATTAAAATGTTTTATAGGTTGTTTAGGATTGCATACAAGTAAATTATTAATCATTCTACATTTTTCTACTCAAGTACGGTAAAAATAATTTAAATATGTACAAAAACATCCAACGGTAGTACTGTAGTGCATGTTCTGGCAACTAGATGGCGCTACTAAAAGGCCGAAAAGGTTTGATACACCTGCCACCCGCCCGTTGTATCGGTTGTTGCCTAGCAACGCCTAGGCTCGCAAAATCGCTTGTAGCCATCGCGCTAGGCCCCCGCCTTAGTCACTTCAATATGGCCACGAGCGGCGATTTCATACATTCAATATTTCCGCGCCCGCCGCCGCCACCGCGCTAGGCTCGCAGTGTGTTTGAGCACGATGTGCTCAAACACACTGCGAGCCTAGCGCGGTGTCCGCTCAAAAAGCTTACATATTATACAGAATAAAATAAATAATGTAACATGAACAATAAGAGCAAAGTTCGGTGGTGAGGTGAATCAAGGTCAGTGGCTGACGCGAGTTTATTATTACCGAATAAATATTAATGTTTGGGAAACAAGCGGTTATTCATGAAACGCGTGACGATTCATAATGTTACGCGACAGTTTGTGAAAATTATGAGAGAATTGAGATTACTTTATGCTGGTAAAAATTACTTAGGTTTTCTCCAATGAGCGAAACCTGCTCTTATAGGCTGTCTATTGAAAAAATCTTACTAATCCCTCAGTTAGAATATCAAACAATATTTAACCTGTACTTAATTTTTCTTTTTTTATGCGTATACCAAAATTTAAGAAGATACGACGATTTAAAACTGTCAATACGTCTCGTCGTGTTATGATTTTTAGTGCGTTCTGACGTCACGAGTCTCAGCTCCCAAATTTTTATGCGTTTTAACACTTTTGTAAACGTTTTGTAAGTACTGAGATAACAGTATCACATTCAATACGATTTTAAAACTCTGAGAAAGAACGTATAATCCTATTATAAATAGATCTATCTATCTATTAATCCTGGCCTTAAGACCCCCAGGCATTAGACATTCGACTAAAATCCGGTGAAACTTGGGACTAAATTAATTCGTCGATTTAATTAAAAATCTTTCTGACTTTTGTCTCCGGACGCCAGGATTATTACCAAAACGTCTAAGGTAAAATAAAATTTTATTGTAAGTCTCTCAACTTTTTTATGGCAATACTTTTTTATTCCACGCAGTATGAAAAACAGCTGACGCTTGGACGTTTAGTGGTTATGATAAAAATAAGCATTTTTTATAATAAATTCAGACAGAATTTAAAACAGAAAATAAGTTTTGAAGTTGCCCCAGTAGTGGCTAGTCGCTCTCGTTTAAAACCACTAATGAGATGAGATTTTTAACAAAGGCTTATTTAAGGAGTTGTCAACCGCTCCAAAAGACAGCTATGGTTTAGAGCCACAGATATCGGAAATGATGGGGTTGGCCATCATGCCGTAGTTACCATTGGGTATCGACTGGCAGGCTGAATTTTGTTGGTTTATAATTAATTCTGATAAAACCAATGGTGATAATGGTTAATGGTTTGTTCTAAACTGTTTTAGTTTTCTTTTTTACCACCACGCGCAAATTCAAAACAGTAATAATAATTTTGACGGCACGGTTAGCGTAGTGGCTGAGTGATTGGACTGCTGCGCAGCGTGTCGCGGGTTCGATTCCCGCACAGAACAAATATTTGTATGACCTACAAGTAGTTGTTCCGGGTCTAGGTGTTTGTGTATGTGAGTTTATATGTTTGTAAACGCACCCACGACACATGAGAAATTCCTAGTGTGGGGCAAAGTTTTTTCAAAAAAACAAAAAAAAAATTATGACTAGTGATCGTCACGTTACCTTCGAAAAATTACAAAATCGATGCGTTATTTTTTTCTTCGATTGCTTATTATATTATCGCACAATATGAACGGTAAAACAGCCCATTTTTGTTGAAACGGTATCTGACCAGTAACGATCACAATCATTCAGTTTCTCGATCACTCACCATAGAGACCCTAGCACGACTTTTCATATTATTGTGACATAAAGGAAACGGAAACTTTGGCGTTAATTTGAAAAAAAAAAATAGTTGCTCGTTTGTACATTGGAGGCGCTTTTTGATTTTCAATACAATAAACGGCGTAAATACTTCAAGTACGCTGTAGGTAAAATACGGAAATCTTGTACTAAGGCCTCAGAATTCATCCCCCACTGGTATCATTTAGATTCCTTTACTTTTATTGCCACATTCTCAGATCATTTCCTCGCAGTATGAAAAGAAATATCCGATAACATAAATAGCCCTTTCATCCTTTATTCGATACAGCCGCAATAGAATTACATTCAGAACTTCTGTTAACGATATTGAAAACTAACTCCGTATAAAGATAGAAAAACTATGAATGTGAAGGAACAGTAGCTTAATTTTACCTATTTTGGGCGGTTCGCCCATGACACCCTTTTTTCACGCAAATGGGTGGAGTGACGAATCTCACGCAGCAAGGACTTATTTTTAAAATTCGTTAATGCCTAACATCCGTACCATTCCACTGCGCGGCCCACTCCCGCACAAAGGTCACATACCACATTAGAGCCACCTGGCAATCGACAAACACTGCCGCTTCGTTCGGCAACCACTCGTAGTCAACAGGTGGTCAACTAGCGGACGCTACGTTGTCACTAGTGTCGCACATCGTCACGTTGTCACGTCGTCAACCAGTGAACCTCGATTGGCACTAATAGTCCACGCGTGGGTCGCTCGGAGCCCAAACGTTGTCAACTCGCAGTCAACGCAAGCAAGCTTGCGAACAGGGAGTTTTCACCAAGTAGTCCACCCCTGTTTTTCGCAAATGGGTGGTCAGTTGAGGCTTGTTTTAAAATTAGTTTTAAAACACAAAGGTCCTAGCACATTAGAGCCGGGCATGCGGGCGGCTAGTAATGGGCAAGTCTCCGCCCGAACATGGACCATGCCCGGGTCGACGGCGCGTTGTGTTCCACGCGCGCCTCAAAGAGCGTCAGCAAGATGACGGGGCCCCCCTCTAGAGGGCCAAAGCCTGCCGGGGTCGTGGGACTTATACCATTACCGTGACCCTGGAACGTAAAGGGCTAATGAAGGACACCGTGGATTTTTAACCGACTTCAAAAAAAGGAGGAGGTTCTCAATTCGTCGGAATCTTTTTTTTTTTTATGTATGTTCCCCGATTTCTCGAAGACGCCTGGACCGATTTGAAAAATTTTTCTTTTGTTTGAAAGGGTATACTTTCCAATTGGTCCCATGATCATCAGGTCAGGATCTGATGATGGAATCCCAGGGAAATCGAGGGCAACCTTCAAATTTTATAGGCACATAGTACCATTTTCATATATTTTCTAAATCTGTTCAAGTGTTTGCATCTGATAATCATCATCTCAGGTGGATGAGCTGATGATGGAAGGTACAACTCCTCAACGGCTTGGAGTTGGCATCGACTGATTTAGTTTGTGTTCGCATATCTCTGGAACTACAAGTCCGATTTAAGTAATTCTTTTTTTGTTGTACTAAGTATTGTTTAACTTACGGAATACTGCAAGTTTCATCAAAATCGGTTCAGTAGTTTTTGAGATATGGAATTTTATTAGCATATTGTGCACTTGAGCGATGTTGTTACCGGTGATACGGATTACAAAATTTTAGTGCACATACATGTAAGAGAATGATTTATTTGACAAGAATTTGAGTTGAATATTTAAACTAAAAAGAGTAAAATAAAAAACTTTTTCAAAAAAAAATGTAACCGCCTTCAAAAACAACCACAAAAAAGGGTAAAATAACCTACAAAATAACTTTTCTTTCAGAAGTCGGTGGCAAAAAAACAATGAAATGAAAAAAAAATAAAGGCACCGACTTCTGAAAGAAAAGTTATTTTGTAGGTTATTTTACCCTTTTTTGTGGTTGTTTTTGAAGGCGGTTACATTTTTTTTTGAAAAAGTTTTAATCAGTACAAGTCTGACAGTCCCTCCCGCCCTGCCCTGGGTGGGAGGACTCATTTAATGATTTTACCACGCTAAAAAAAAAAGTACATTAGAGCCACCCGGCACATTACTAACACCACCTCTGCTTTCTGCGTCAAGTGACAAGTGGTCCACGGATGGACACCACGTAAATGTTCAAATAGTGGTATAATGAGCTATTACCTTAATCTTTAATTGCTTCTAGCCGATCGCACAGCCGAGCAGTGTTAAGTGAGCGTCTCAAGTAAAATTGACCTACTGTTATTTCATCCGAATTGTTGCATTTGATCCAACAGATTACGTATCAAATCCTTTTCATTCATCACTTCAAGTAAGTCCTTCTTTCTTCCTTATTTATTCCCTAACCCTAATTTGATTGGTCGTTAGCTATAAAACCCTGTGGATTGCTATTTCCTTCGAGAGTTCAATTGAACCTTTGCCGGAATTCTAAAATGCCCTTATTTCCTTATTATTTTAACTGCAAGCCTTTGGGACTAAAGGGTAGGTGTTTATGGTGTCTCTATGTCTTATTCTAAACGCACAAGTTATCTCTTTTTCATGGTGTTAGTATAATGGGATTAGGGAAACATATCTGTTGAAAGTGAACTTTGCTTTAACGACGACATTTTTTGTCGCTTAAACGGTTAAGACGACAATTTCTCAGGTCGTTAGAATTATTTTTCGCGAGCAAAACTACCCAAGAATTGCCCAAAGACAAATTGCCTTAAAAATGCCTAGGTAGACAATATTAATTGCTGCAGTACTACCGGGTCTCTCTTTTGCGCAGGCAAGCGTATTTTTTTTAACCTCCCCTTTTTCCTCTCATATTTCTATAAAGTGACACAACCAGCTGTAACTTCCAAAGTTTCAGTGATTTATTTCCCTGAAAACAGTTTCATAAATAATTTTATGTTCAGCAAATAAATTCTATCGTGGTACAACAAAATAAATGTTTATTTGAAGTTCTTAAGTACCCGAAAATAATACTGAAATATGTTTTTTTATTTTTTTTGTGAGCAGTGGTGGCCCAGTGGTATCGGCCTCGACTTACGAGTTGTAGGTCGTGGGTTCGAACCCCGTCAGGCGCATTACTTTGTGTAATTTATTTCAACACCACTGCTCTCAAAACGGTGAAGGAAAACATCGTGAGGAAACCGGCATGTCCTAGAACCAAAAAAAAAAATTCGAAGACATGTGACATCTACCAATCAGCACTGGGCCCGCGTGGTAGATTACGGCCCACTCCCTCTCACAGAGAGGAGGCCTGTGTCCCAGCAGTGGGAACATTTATAGGCTGATGATGATGATGATGATGTTTTTTGGAACAAATTAGTCTGAAGGGAAAAAGTATTCAAAGATCAATGGACATTGAGAGTTTTTCAAGTAAATTGAACTTACTTTGTATTTGTTGCTTCTAGTTAGGAATTAACACTGCCCACACTTTTACTTGGTCTTCCTTTTTTCCGAAATTAAGTAATTCGATTTACTACAGCATTCATCATCATCATCATCGGCCGGAAGACGTCCACTGCTGAACATAGGCCTCCCCCTTAGACCGCCACGCCGAACGACAATTCGCCACTTGCATCGCACGGTTGCCCGCGACCCTCACGATGTCGTCGGTCCACCTAGTGGGAGGCCTGCCTACGCTGCGTCTTCCGGTCCGTGGTCGCCACTCGAGAACTTTTCTTCCGCATCGGTTGTCAGTTCTACGAGCAATGTGGCCTGCCCATTGCCACTTCAACTTGCAAATTTTATGAGCTATGTCGGTGACTCCGGTGCTACTACAGCATTGGTCATTGCCAAATAAAACATTCCTTTCAAAAGTGTCTCTACTGCAAGAAAATGGATAAATATGATAATGCACGACAAAAGCTTAGATTAGCTTTCCATATAAACAATATTATAGATGGCTGACACATGTGTAAAAACATCTGTATTTTAGTTTTCACTATAAAGAAACATTAACCGAAGCATCAACTATCTTTTACTTCAACATAAGAAAATGGCAAAAGTTTCTACGTCGCCTTCATAGCTCCGACACTAAGCTCCAGACAGGACATACGAGACAAATTGGGTCACAGCATGCAAGCTTACTTAATGCACGACGTGGAAACAAGTTCAGACGGGATCTGCTGAATTAATTCACGCTCATATCGCCTTTATCCCTTGTGGAATATTTATATCAACTTTTATTTTACTTCTACCAAAGATGAATTTTATTAATTGTTACATCAAAATTACTCAAAATTGTGGATAGAAATGTTATTGTAACATTTCTATCCACAATTTTGAGTAATTTTGTAAAAAAATCGCTTACCGCGTATATTTAACGAGAATATAATTTATTTAAAATGTTTGTGGTGCACTACTGTAATAAAGAACTTCTTTGTGGTAGGAGAATTTCATAAGTAGGTTTCATTGCGAAAACTCCTTTTGTAGCTGGCCGTTTAGAATCAGTAAGAAAAAGTAAACTGTTTTTATGACGGATATTTTTATGATTGCCGAAGTCTCCCGAACTGAAGCGTTGTTAGACGATGCGTGGTGTCAGGTATTTTCGTTAGGTTTTGAGAATTTCTTGATTCGGTCGCCGCGCCGCGCCGCGTTTAGAGCCCGCGATAAAAGCTATGCAATAGCTTAATAATAATTAAAATAACCTAACAAAGAGCATCAAAAAATTCATCCACATCGCTGTCAATGGAATAAGTACCCGAACGCTGGCAGTATTGCCACGTTAGCAACTTTTATAGATTTTTAAATTTTGGCTTTGCGTTTTATCTTTGCAATAATTTTATCTTTCTGGTTTAGTAACATTTTCTTACAGATATGAAGATTAGAGTTTTGTATTAGTGGGTATTGTGACGAGATTGACAAAACCAAAACCAATGGTCCACTCTGGCCCTGGGTTGAGGAAAGTGGAGGTGATAGGAGTGGCTTTTGCCCAGATGTAGGATGATGCAAGGGTTTATTCCACTTTGTTCACCTGGGTGATATCACCTGGGTAAACATTAGTGTCCTCAATTCACCTCGGAAGAAAAATCACCTGACCCAAAAAAGTTTTTCTATTCTATTCTATTGAAGACAGCGCGGGACAAGAACATCTTCTTCATGATCCTGTTCTCCTAGTACTTTTGTTCAGATTCCACGTTGAATTTCGGCACTTACACCTTTTCACGATCCTGTTCTCCTAGTACAAGTTAATATTAAGTTATCCGTTGCTTTTTACATAGGTGATAAATGACCACAAGATCGTAGAAGAAAAGTCGCCTTTGTTCACCCAGGTGATATTTTTCCGAGGTGAATTGAGGACACCAATGTTGTCCACTTTGTTCACCCAGGTGATATCACCCAGGTGATATCACCCAGGTGAACAAAGTGGAATAAACCGATGCAAGCATATGCAGTTAGCAATCAACTGTTGTGGCGATCGTATATAGATAGTTGTCTCATGTGATAAGATAGTTTTCAACTTCATTTTCTTCGACTAAGGCTACTTTTGCTGATTTTAGAGTAATTACTCGAAACCGCTGTTTTTTTTTCAACAAAATTCTAAAAGTTCTTGATCTTTTTTACACACCATATTCTTGTGTAATTCGGAAGCAATACAACTTGTAACAAGGTACAACGTGTTACTAAGGCAACTTAATCACGATTTTTCTTATACGTCTATTTTCCTTATTACAAGCAATTACTTGTGTTTATTACGACCCAATGGCGTTAGGCAGTACGGTAAGGAGCTCACGTTACGGCCTTTAATCAACTTTCACCTCGTAATACGTGTAGTTCTATAGGCATTAATGAGGCTTTTTGCTTGACAAAGAATAAATAAGGTCATTCCTTCTTCTTACATGTTGAATAGGAGATTCTATTAAGACTATTAACTACCTGAACCTTTCATTACTTTGAGCTCCTTGAGGTATGAGTTTGCTATACGATATCTAATTAATATTTTCACTGACTAGACTACTTCGGAGACTAGTTTTCATATTCAAAAGTCCAGACTGGGCTTTTTTTATAGGTATTCAACTATACGGCTTGCGTTTTAATTATCTCGCCTGATGGTATGCAATTATGTGGTCAACGTTCAAGAGGGCATATTCTGAAAGTTGGCAACGTCGCAAATAGCTGTCAAATATTAACAAGTTCTAATTAATTTAGCAATGTTACTGTATGGAAACAAGAAATATTTCTCTGTAGTGCACTAAAAAAATGATAAGGGAATGCAATAAGTAATATCGTAACACCGAATATACAGTTTTAGATGTAAAAAAAGTATTTGGAAACCTTCCAAATGCCTTTTTTACACCTGAAACGGTGACAACATCAAATGCAGTGTTTTAATTGCATTCCTATATCAACTTTGTAGTGCACTACAGAGCCATATTTCTTATTTTCATACAGTAAAACCAAATTAATTAAAACTTGTAAATATTTGACAGTTATTTGCGACGTTGCCAACTTTCTGGTTATGCCCCCTTAACAGCGCTTGCCTTCTAGGCAAGCTAACATCTTCTTGACTTGAAGACTTTAAAAGAGACTGTGACTTTTGAGTTTGTTTCAGCTGTTTCTTCTCAGAGTAGTCAGGTACGAAACACCTGCCTCAACAGATTCCAAACAGCCATTTATTTGACGTACAAAAATATTTGTGAAAATCAATCAAGTAGGTTTCGGGTCTAGGTATTTGTGTATGTGAGTTTCTATTTTTCCAAATTTTACCAAAAAAAAACACTTTGAAATCAAGGTTTTTCATTTGGCTAAAATAGAGATAGATAATTAAACTAGACCAAACACCGCGGGTACCGCGTATACATAACCAAGCGATTTTGGCGCCTAGCTTTTGTATAAAAAATTTTGAAATCTCCTAAAATCACTCCTAAGATTAGTCATTTCAAAATGCTTCAATATCTTCAATTGATATTGAAAAACTCGACTACAAGAGCTGCTAGATAGTCCAATAGACTCAACACAAATCTGGTCGTAGAAATCTTCCTTTGAAACGAGTATCGAAATTTAAACCTTGTTCCCAATACTTTTAAAACTTAAAATAAAAACTCCTTGGCAGCTGTAAAGAACATTGGCAAAGTTTCGTTCAGAAAAATAGTTCAATTATTTCTATGGTAGTTTTCAAAATGGACCATTGCCAGTGAAATGATATATGAAAACACTTTAACTTTGTCCATAAGGTAGAAGAAACACTTATTTCTCGTTGGTACAAACACTAAGCGGAAACTAAAGAAAGTTTAGAATGATCTAACATAAAGTTTGCGGAAACTCCCGACACAAGTGCTGAAAAAACTGTAAAGATTTCATTGACATTCTTTTTTTTGCCTTTCTTTGTAAAAACGTTACCCAAAACTAGGAATTTCTTGCATTTTTAATCACATACATAAACAGCGAGACTCGAAATAACGATTTGTAGATCAAACAAATATTTGTTCTGTGCGAGAAACGAACCCGTGACACGCAACACTGCGCGGGCCCTGCCATTTTAACCCCTTCGTTCGGTCGCGTTGTTTACAAAGGGGCTAAGTCAGTTCCAGTCTGGCAGTCCATTCTGCTCTGCCGAAGACGGGAGAAGTCATCTGATAATAATTTACAAATTCAAAAAGAACTCTCTATTAACTTTTTCTCTATCAATAAATCACTTAAAAAGCAATAGGTATTTGTTTACCACTTCACATAAAAAAACCACGTCACATCTGTTTTTAATAAATTGTACACACTATTTCTAATAAACTCCAACAGCTCTGTCAATCGGTCGATCAATAGAGGTTAAGTAAAGGTTATCGCGTTAGCCGACAGATGGGTGACCGATCGTCTTCGATAAACGACACTTTGATCGATTTCTATTTGAGCTGACAATCGTAAGGGTTAGCATATTGTTTGTGACAATGTTAGAGGTCAATATCATCTATAGTTCGTTGACCAATAGTTATTTTGATTCGGAAGGTGACTAGTTGAATAGCATAATCAAAAATAGATCTGGGCTACATGCCTATTTCATAATAGTTATTTATGATACTAGTACGGTAAGTTGGTTTTTACAAACATAGTCACGAGTTTGTAAATACCAGTTTCTGCACGTGTGTCATACAATGTTTTTCAACACATTTGCGAGAAAACAGTACAATATTTAATTAAACAAACTTTATTTAACAGTGGGAAAGTCGCAACAATTTTTGAAGTTTCTAATATGAAAATGGCGCGAATTTGCAAATGGCGCCACATGCACGTGGTGAAAATTAGAACTACATCTTTCGTCTCATTTACTCTTTAGTATTAAAGTGAGACAACGTATTAAGCAAAAGCGCTTCCAAGGAGGTTCGATCAGTCAGGTTGTTTATTCTCATAATGTGAAACTCTTTGGTGGAATTCTTATATTTTTTTTGTGGAAATTAAAAAAAAACCGTAAAGAAAACACACGGTGTATACAACGGGGTATGCCGTAAAATAGGTACTTAGGTGAGAGTACCTATTTTACCGCACGTTCCGTTGTATGGTGCGTTTTTAACTTTCGAACAATGTAGGTATACAGGCTTTGGAAATGCATTTTTCGAGCAAATGTGTTGAAAAAGACTGTAATCTACCTCACGGACCCAGGACATTGGATAAATAAAACATAATGATGTGTCGAGATAAGTTCTAGGACAAGTCGATTTCCATATCGTCTGACGAGTTACTCATGGTCGAGGCCATTGTAATGTAATGGGCCACTAATTCGCAAAACACACAACCAGAGAAGAATTTATTGAACTACAATGATTCTTAAATCGACAACTGTAACGGCCTTCTATGAATTTTCCAAAATAACTTACAAGTACCTACTGCCCAGTGGAAAATTCTGTGGGACAGTTCTACCCAGCCTTGTGGGACAATAACAACGTATGCGTAAAACAGTAATCTGCAGTGGGGAACAGTGTATAAGACGGAGACGAGGTATGATGGGAAATCACACACATAAGGCAAACTTAACACAAAACTAACGTAGCACAAGCGCCAACAGGACGCCATTTGCGTCTGGCCGCTTGCAAATGACGTCCTGATGGCGCTTGCTCTACATTAGTGTTGTGTTAAGTATGCCTAAAGAGTGTATGTCCCCATTATACCTCGCGGTCATTAACGTCCCTGTCTTATACACTGTTCCCCTACTACCCAAGTACTTATCTTTTAGTAGTATCTTTTTACCGTAAGGAAAATGTGAGAAATTCAAAGTATCACACATTACTTCATTTAATCGCTACTCATCGTTTTAAATAGCTGTTTGAAGTATAACTCCAAGGCAATCTAAATAGCAAATAACCTATTTATCGAACGCATATACAATCAACCACGCAAGCTCATATCACAAAGAAATAAATAACTTCACACAAAGTTTTAAACTAACAATTTGTTTAACATAACACAAACAATTACGAGAACGTATACATCAGATGCTGATCACTCATCTGTATAAGATTAAAGGGAATAACTCAGTTTAATTTGATCTGGCATTCTGGCATGATGCCAACTGCCAATGTTAGTTCATAATGCGAGTTGTTGAGTGCCATTTAAATTGGCACCGTTTATGTTAAGTGCCAATTGTGGGTAGTTCTGAATTGATTGAGAAGTTTTTATTGAGTAATTTTCGGAAAAAAATTTCTTAAAACATTTGAGTTGTTTTTATGGCTATGCAAAATAGAGCGGCCCAAGTTCAATTTACTATACAAGGTGAACTTTCCAGAGAGATGAGCCTTGCTTCTCAAGATTGCAGGAATGTTTCTAAGGATCGACGACCCTGGAACACAAAAAGACAAAAGGCAATTGAAGGAACCGTGTGGGATTTATTTAGTATGAAACTGGATCCTCCCTCCTGCTCCAGCTGGAACGAGAGGAGCAAAATTTAAGAGTATGATCAATACCGAAACTATGAGGAAAAGAGAAAACTTAGTTTTTAGATCTCGTTAAAAAAAATAAGTTGAAAACCTGTAACAGGTGTCAGACAGAAACGCTTTCAACCATGTTTTATTTGATACAATTTTGTTATGATAATTAGTATGGAAGTTATTGGGATGAACATTAATACCAGCGTCAGGCACTTAATCGCCTGACATTTATGCTGAACTGGACCTGTTTGGAGCAGCCGTGGGGCAAACAATTATGTAACAAATAGATTAAGATTATTTTATTTAAAAAATCACTTGTTAATTTTACTTTTTGCATATTTATTATTGTGTATGCTCCGTGTCTGTACCAATAAATGTACCATTTTCTTTCTTTCTACCTGCGCAACATACTTAATATACATACAGATCAAAAACAAAAACTCCCTTTTTACCAGACTAAGGTAAACCTTAGTCTGGTAAACAATATAATTCGATCTAGAAAATTAATTTTGGAATATAGTTAAGAAACTTTAATAAATATTTCAGAATCGGGAAACATTCATTAACTTATTCTGTTGACTGTACAAAGTACACAGCTTTTCTAATTATAGAAACACCCTGTACTCTTTGTATATTAAAATAATTGTTTGAACATTTCTCCAAATATTATAACAGTTAGAAAACTCCGAGAAATTTAATTCAAAAGAAGTATTAATTAATCGCCCAATCAAACGAGTCGAGGTGGTAACACGGCCATTTTAAAGTTTTTTTTTTGGGACATACCCACCACACTATTCCCAAACCACTGCAACTCCTGAGAGCCAGAATCAACAGTGGCAACCACCAGGAAAGCGCCGAGACAATGAAGCTCGACGTGTCCCGGAGCATGAATTCACCTTTCTTGGATCCTGCACTAAATTAATCAGAAAAGAATAGTGGAGGAGTAGGAAAAATTTGTTTCCACTTCCCTCCATGCAAGCAGGAGACAGAACAAAGCAAGGTTTTAACCATTTTAAGGTTGTTCATCACCAGTGCCTTTCACGTGTAATGTAACATTTCAGATTCGATTTTGATCATTACATTATTACCAACGACCGCTCTGGCTTTGCATCAAAATCCGTTGCGTAGTTTTAAACATCTAAGCATACATAGGAACAGACAGATAGCGTTTTATACTATTTCGTGATGTTACGTTCCTGACTGATGAGGATTCGAGTGTAATGTAACTTATGCGCACATTTAATTACAAGTGGAGCGCATTGATGTTACAAGTTGTATCATTACAAGGTGCGCTGTAATGCTCGAATCTGCAACGTTAACATTACAAGCGAAAGCTCTCAATGAGGGAGCACCTTTATACCTAACATACATAAGTATAATGATGTAATGTCACGTGTTTACTTCGTGTTTTGCTTCTCGAAATATTTACATTAAAAAGGAAATAGCTTCAGTCTTTTTGAGGAAATGAAAGGATCTTTTTATGTTTCTTTGATGTGACAAGCGCACTTGCTGTTCGCTTTTTAGCCTTAAGCATCTCCATACACAGTCGGATCGAATAACTTGTAAGGGCCTTTGAGAAAAGATTAACTTATTGGGAATGCCCGGAGACGCGCACAGTGATAGTTATCATAATCAATATCCCGGCCTGGGTGGAAGATAATTCTCAGCTTTTACTTGACAATGTCTGTACTTACATTGTCAAGTAAAAGCTGCTGATACCTACCTCAATATATCAAATGTCTTTAATAGATTTTCAATCTGAGCATAGGCACAGGATTTATCTGTATTTTATTTACAGCGTACCTGAAGTATTTACTAAGTTCTTTGTATGTAAAAATGAAAAGGTAGAGGAGCCTTTGTTGTTTGTGTACGAACGAAGTTTTTTTTTTTCATTCGAATTTACGCCAAACTTCCAGTTTACTGTACGTTACAAAAGTGGTAAAAGTCATGTGAAGGCTTCAGGTTAACGACCTCAATCTATCAACTGTCACTTGAAAATTACGTTTAGCAAAAAATACTTTGTAAAAAATCATTTGTTATGATATTTATCTTTAATTTATGTTGTTAATGTCTTTTTTATGTGATTTAATGGGTTTTTAAGAGAGCGCAAGTTCTAGAAAAGAGCGTCGATGAAATTATTTGTGACTTCATCGACGCTCTTTTCTCGTTATATCGCCGTCACACTTTTATCGTTAATAGTAACGTATTATTTTTAGCTAGCTATCGTATAATATCAAACTACATACCTACATGCTACATTCTCCCAAACTCCTTTACTAAAACCCAAACTACTACCAAAGTGCTCCGGGCGTAATGTAATAACGTGTGCCACTCTATTTTAACGAAAATGACCACCGATGAGAAATTCTAGAAATTCGCTATTCAATAATTAAATAGTATGTAATAGTGATAGTATGTCTACCTCGAAATATTACACAACATGCTTTACGGTGATAAGAAAAAGAAATTATTGAAAGCACATTTACATTATATGGTATTTTCGTATTGGCTTGGGTTTTATAGAAAACACTAGCCAACAGCCCCTGTCCGCACGTCGCTTTTTGTCGGTTCGGGTAGCGGAGGCAAGATTCCGTGGCCCTGGAACGCAAAGAGCAACCCTTTGAACTGGGAGTATTTTTAGTAGGTAAGAGTCGGACAGTCGAAGAAAAGATGGATAGAAGAAATGATGCTGTCACATCTGATAAAATCGAGAATGGAAAATGTGTTTCGCCGACCGCAAATAAAATGGGATAAAGATGGTGATGATGATGAAAATCATGATGATGAGTCTGAAAGACCCTTCCGCGCCACCAAGGGCGGAATGACTTATTATTTTGATGATTTTACTACCCAAAATTATCATGTCAAAAACTTTTCCATCCTTACTTTCAATCTGCCTTTTCATTCACAAAATTTCCGAGCGTTTTTTTTTATTAATAAAGTTTGAATTCAAGAAGAGTGGTAATAGTATATTTCATTACAAGTGCGGAAAGGCTGTCATTGCAAAGAGTTCAAGTTTACAAGTTGCAATGACGGTTCCGCACGTGTACTAAACGAATATTTTTAACACAGTTGCGAAAAAATGAAGCAATTTAACAAATAATAAAAACATAATAAACTAAACTCGCAAAGAAAATTTCTGGAAAATGACGCCAACCGTAGAATATAAGCAGAGTTTTTTTTTTCTTCACCCATTTTGGTAGGCAAAGGGAACGCCCATACAGCTTAGTCTTCTGTAGATTTTTATTATTAATATGAAATGAAAATGAGATGAAATGAAATGAAACCTAACCTAACTCATTCAATTAAATCATTAAATCTGACATTGAAATAAATTAATAGCTTCTTTTTAGAAATATACGTTTTTGTATGAATCACAAAAACTCTTTTGTAAAAACTTCATGGTTGGTTTTTCTTTTTAAAAGACATTATTTTGACAGTTGGGAAAGAGAACGCACTAGTGCGGGAAAGGTAAAAAAAGCACTAGTGTGTAATAGCCCTCTTCCCGAACGCTGTACGTCCCTGCACTTTTTGAGCAACTGTATTAAAAAATATAATCTTATTCTTTCTTAATAATTATGTAAGTAGGTACTTAATATCGTTATATTCAAAATATACGCAAATCCATCACGAAAACAAATCACGTAGGTAAATTAATTGCTTCGTAAACAAACTGTTCTTCAAAAAACTCAACAATCTTTCACCATTGGAATCCATCTTTTAGTAAAAGTTCCGGCAGGTCTTACGTCTAGAATATTTATTATTTCTTTCTTTCAATATTGATGAAAGATTGCTTATTATTTCCTTATAATTGACCGATGTAAGAAACCAATAAACTCTGGTTTTCCCAAAAGTAAAATTGCCTATTGATACTTTCATTTTTGAATATTTTGGCCTTCTATTTAGAGGCAGTAGGTTTAATCAAATAATCAACTTAGCTTAGTACAGACCACTGGGGTGCTAAGACAGGAAACCTCCACGTGCGTCCGTGGACTGGAGTTCCCTCTCGGATAGTCCTCTCGGACGTCCGGGGGGAAGACCAGTTTTTCGGGCCGGTGCGCCCTGGGATGCGGGCAAATACTCTTCCTTAGGCACTGTGTGCCTAAGGGGGTCTCTTTGCCCGTATCCAAATAACCTGTCGGGTGGACGCTCCAACGCGTGTCCCTCTGAATAGCAGAGGGCACAGCGGCGGAGCGGGCTTGGGGACGGTGAGTAATGGGTAAGCTCGCCGTCCGTCCAGGTACCAAGCCCGGGTCGGTGGCGCGTCGTGTTTCACGCGTCACCGACGGGGCCCCTTATGGGGCCAAATGCCTGCCGGGGTCGCGGATTTTTTCTTAATCCAGGATACCGTGGCCCCGGAACGTAAAGGGCATCCGAAGGAACACGGGTGGATTTTAGTCAGTAAGAGTCTGACAGTCCCTTCCACCCCACCCAGGGCGGGAGGACTCATTTGATGATTTTGCCACCCAAAAAAAAAAAAAAAAAGAAAAAAAAAAAAAGTACAGACCACTAGTTTACGCTGGAGCTTCAAAGACAAACAGTCCCCCGTCGTTTGATACACATTTTTTTAATACAGTTCTCTTCATAACATCCTCGCCTACGGCTCGGCTGGAAATTTCACCTCGACTGCAATAGCAGACTTTTCCCTACTTCTATCGAAATGTTAATACCTCTTCGGGAAAGAAATGAGTACTAATTGATCATTCACCACACTTTAGCTGCTTATGAAATTGGCGTACAGTGTATAAGGTACTTCTGCCTAAACCTCTGAAGATTACAAACGCAACGTTTTTTACTGATTATAACAATCTTCTTCTACATAATGGGAATAGTTCGACTAAGTTCGAAAACAAGAACTTTTAAAGGTTAAACCTTATTACAGCGTGAGTAGTGAATTGGAACTTCGAAATTAATATTTTACAACTCCGTTCCTTCGCATTTGTATATGTCTTTTTATTTTTTTTGCACAGATTTCATGATTCTATTATATTATTATTTTTTATGGTTTAATTGAATGGTTTAATTTAATGAAATCGGTTCAACATAACGTATGGAATTTCTTGCCAATAGTTCTCCATAAGAATCTTCAATTCCAACTGGATGTAGACATTCTTTGCTGAAAAACCCATCATCCCCACACCCAACCTTTGTAGTCACACCGTTAAGTTTAAAAATAAACTCACACAACAGCCTTACTACTAAAACTTAAAAATTTGTTGAACACTTGTCTAAAAAAAGTGTGACTGCAAAATGGACCTTATTTCAACGTCATAATCTGACATTTTTAAACACGTGTTCAACAGACGTTTAAAAGTTTTTGTGGTACGACAGTAATAGTTTGTTTGTAAAAAGTATCCAGCGGGATACTTTTTGTTTCGCTCTCAAATGGATGGGCCGCTAGAAACTATTTGTCATCATAATGGTGGTCATACACGTTAGGGTTTGCTTGATAGTTTTAACCTTGCATGCATAACCAACAGGCAAGCCCTAGCGTGTATATGTTAAAACTATACAGTTATCAGTACATTTATCGGTTATGCGTACACAGTTAAAACCATCATGCAAACCGTAACGTGTATGGTCTCCATAAGAAGCGCACTCGCATACATCTTTATAGGAACCAGTGAGGCAAAAAATCTACAGGCAGCGGCTGGCCTTAGATTAATTCTCCACAGAACTTTTCTAAAAATAGTTCCAAGAAAATTGCTCATCACAAAGAAACAAAAGACGGTAGCAATTCTAGAATTTATTTTTTACACAAAACCACTTGAGCAATGATTGTTGTAAGAAAAAAAATGAGCATCGCAAATTGTATAACTGAGTTCATTGATCCCGAAACGCGGGCTACGATTGTTGAGAGAAAACCAAGTTGAATAAAACCGCAATTTTTCATGAAGTATAGCCATTTTGTTTCTTGTTCACTTAAGCTTACAGATTTGATTGTTTGAAAAGGGGGAATGAGAAAGACGGATTTGTTTTTGGAGGTCAATTTTTACATTAAGATGTAAAATAGTTAATGTAGTTTCGGATATGTGTTAAGGTTTTATCTTAAGAACTAGAGAGCTTTCATGGTTGGCAGAATGGCTGAGCGATCGACTGCGACGCTGCGGGTTGGGGATACCATTCTTGTCCATTATTTTATGGCCTACACGTATGTCGAGGTCTGGCCGTTTGTGTCTGTGAGTTTAAATATATGTGAAAGCGCTCACAACATAGGATAACTTGCTAGTTTACAAGGCAATGCTTAATTTTACCACAAATACCTTATTGTCCAAGCAACGCAATTCTTTTTTTTTTATCTACACTATTAATTGTCTAAACAATAGACTACATGAATATTACTTTTTGCGAATTTTATCATCACGAGTTGTGCATTGTTTTATAGAGAACATTCTTCAAGAATTTCGTTTCACATAAAATTACTTAACATAATTATTATTTCATACAATAACAGCATAGATTTCACAGAATAGATTTTATGAAATTTTTGCTACGTTAATGAATAAAAAAATACGTTAAATATGTTTGATGAGAATGTCAGTCGTGTGCGTTATTGAGTTTACCTTAGGAATTTTATGATATAGGGGAACAGTGTATAAGACGGGGACGTTAATAATCGCGAGGTATAATGGGGACATACACTCTTTAGGCATACTTAACACAACACTAATGTAGAGCAAGCGCCATCAGGACGTCATTTGCAAGCGGCCAGACGCAAATGGCGTCCTGTTGGCGCTTGTGCTACGTTAGTTTTGTGTTAAGTTTGCCTTATGTGTGTGATTTCCAATCATACCTCGTGTCCCCGTCTTATACACTGTTCCCCTAGGCACGTAGACTGAATTTTTGGCTCAGTCAAAGGTCTATTTATTTAAATAGATCTTAAACTTGTAAGTCTAGTCTACTTCTAGTCTTTTAAGTCTTTAGTCAACTGGACCCACTCAAAATGGACCCGCGACATCTTGACCCAATAACATTTCAAATGTTGTCAACTGGACCCTCTACCCCATTATCATTAGATATTAGTACAGTCACGACGAGTAAAGCCAAATCTTTTAGTTTTGTAATTCCACGTTTCACGTTCCTTGAGAATTTCTAATTGAATTCCGTGTTTTTTTTTTTTGTTTTTTTTTTTTTGCGCTCGATTGTATACAAGTTTAAAAAAAAAATGGTTCTAGTTAATCACTAAAAATACAGAAAATGAATTAGATATTTAGTCAAGTAAATCCGCAGGTCCAGAAGCGAGCGGGTGCAGTGGACCCAAAACTAATTAAATATAGTAATAGTACCCACACCTCTACATAATTCTTAAGAAAGCAGGCGCGGTTTATTAATTAGTCCTTTTAACATTTTCTCTCAGTCTAGAACCCATTCTTCTTTGTCTAAATTTCCATTTACACGAAGCAATTAATGTCCTGTCACTAGAACAATGCAGCCTCGCTCAGATTGTACACGTTAATGATTGCTTCAATTTATTGCTATCAACGAGCAATTAAATTCCTTAGCCTAATGGGTCCGTAAAAGCATTTCCATCTAATGAATTGAGAAAATAATTGTAAGAACCGTTTGTCTGTTAAATGATGACAAATACAGTTCCTCAAAATAAATGTCTGACTTTGTTAAGTCGGCAAAATGACAAACAACAACAATATTTCACTTTCACCCCCCGTTAACTTTCGATGTTATTAAATAAAACCCTATTTTGTTCCCAGGTAATGTACTGCCCGCCGCCCTACAATGACGGGATGTCGGGACGCCCCCAGCCGACCAAAACAACCCGGACAGGCAACGGGAACTCTTGCCACGACATCGTCTGAGACTCAGTCAAGAGCAGGTCACGATTCCACCCCAAGGACCAAGCAACGGTAGTGTGAACGTGCCCTTATATACCGAGAAATGGACTGTCAGTAGAATATCTCCGATGTAAATATCTTTGTTAGACTTAATAGATGTATACCTTAAATTGTTATGTAGAAAAATGTATTTCTTATCACTGTATAGAATTGTAATATCATATTTTTTATAGTAATCATTCTTTTTCCAGTTTTTTGATGTCTCTCACACACTTCTATATTCCGAGCCCCAATATGGAAGTGAGTATGATTTATCGAAAAATAATGTAAATATTAAAATATTTTATGTTTCAAATTTTATGATGTCTAAAAGTTTATGTTATAAAATTTTAGTCAAACTAAAATATACGAATTAGATATTAAAATTTAATAGTTTAAACATCGAATTATACGATAGATATAAATTGTAAATAAAATTTTAAAACCTTTTTGTATTTAATGCATTACATTGAAATTGTAATCTTTTATTGTAAATTAAATCAAATTATAAAACATTAAACTTTGTAACTAATAAAAACAAATAGTTTAATATAAAAACATAGTTTGAAATTACAAAATGTTATAAATGTATATAAATATTTACGTCAAAATTACATAAATGTTACGTTGTATTAATTTTAAGTGAATTTATGTAAAACGCTTTAAAGTAAGTTAATATTAAATAAAAATTAAATGTTTTGATAAAATTGGCGTTCATTTTGTTACCTCATTCTAATCCTGATTTATTATGATAAAATTATCTTATAATTAAAGAGATAATATTAAAGTCTAGGGTATAGTATAAAATGAATATTCAAGAAAGGAAATTACTTATTTTAAAGTTTCATGATAATAAATGTTATAAAAGTTAATTTATGATTCATGAATAAGATATTGGATAAGTTTATTTGCTTTCAAACTATGCAAAGTATTAGTAGTCTATGGCACTGCTGGTGTTGTAAAGGCAACGAAGGAGAGTCTTGAATATTTATGCCACATTATTTCGATAACCAATCCCGTTTATGAAAGATTTTCTTCGGAAAGAAAAATTCGAACCACGGACAGGATTCGAACCTGCGGCCTTCGGATTCAGTACATCCGACGCTCATTTCCAACCGAGCCACCGAGGTTCTCACCTGCCGCAGCAAATTCTTCCTTCCATTTCTAACGTCTCAAGGTGACGTCTCAAGGATCGAATCCTGTCCGTGGTTCGAATTTTTCTTTCCGAAGAAAATCTTTGAAAATTCGCTACGCATGCGTTAATGCGTTTAATATTTATAAAATACCCCGTTTATGAAGTAGGTAATTGATCTAGTTTTTTTAACTATTTGAAATGAGTTTGTCCTTGAGTCTATAGGTAAGACGTGAAACGGACAAAGTTGACGATGAAGTGAGACTGCCTTGAAGAAGCCCGTTCACTTTAACTTTGAAAAGATTAGGTTGTACAGACGCCAGCACATCAACCTACCTCAATCTGTAAAATTTCTTAAATAGATTTTCAGCCTTATCATAATAGTGGAAGGTTGATGTTCGATTGGTAAAATTTGACAGCTAGGGATAGGTTGACATGCTGGTGTCTAGATATAATACTTGTATGCATTGTAAAATTCGTGTGGAAACGCTGAGTTTTTGGAATAGCAACAAGGTAAGTTATATCAGTGCAACAAGATGTCCGGTCCTTAAATTCGTAAAATAGTTACATGCACAAACAAAGTTGCCCTTATCTTGTGTCTGTACATAGACATTAAAAATGGACTGAGCATTTTAGCTGGCTAAAATTTCCATATTTTCTAGAGTTTGAAAAAAAATTATAGGACCACCTATTTCTTTCCTGCAGGCGTAGCATGGCGCCGTAGAAAGGGGTTTTGTCGACGGAAGAATAGACAAAATGACAGAACGTAGAAATAATTTTAGCGTTTTAAACATGGTAATGTAAAAAATATAGAAAATAAACGGTTCTATTCTTCAATAGTGTACGAATGGTGTCATATTTGTGCAAAAAAACAGTCGATTTGTTTAGAAATAACGATGAAATAACTTTGTCTTTTCTTCGTAGAATAGAGATAGAATCGCCATGCTACGCGTGCAGCAAGACTTATTTAAATGAAAGGAATTAAACAAAATCGACATTTTATTTGACCTATTAGGTTCAGTATATACTACAAGTCTATGTTCAGATATGACAAGCAATTCTTCTTGTGCCATTTTATGAATATAACTCTTGAGAATTAACGTTGCTGGAAATTCACGAAATGAATCTTTAAGAACATTGCAAAGGGGTCGTTTTATACGCTGACCAATCACGGAAGAGCCTGCCCAAAACATATAATGTATCACGCATTACAGTGAGAGCTTTGTCCAATAAGGATTTATAGTAGTCATAAATTAGAGTCCGGTAAAATACGATCTTATTTTACTACCGGTTAATTTATTACCTTTAATGACTCAGTCGGAAATACTTAGTTTCACGGCTTTTTGTGGGTAAGCACTTTTACTTGATACGGCGTTTATAGCAAGGCGTTTTTGAACGCTGAGAAAGGCTTTATGTCTATTAAGTAAAAATATGTTGTGAGTCGTTGAAAGAGATAAAAAAGGTCGATACCTAAACATCAGATCGGAAACAGCATGTTTTAGAAACGAAAATTCGAAGACATAATAATATTATGACTCTACCAAACCGCACTGAACCCTTAAGGTGCCGGTTCGAAAGCGATACCGCGACAGGAGACAGCGACAGGCGACCGCGACAGGAGACCGCGACAGGAGACCGCGACTGGAGACCGCGACAGGAGACCGCGACAGGAGAACGCGACAGGAGACCACGACAGGAGACTGCGACAGGAGACCGCGGCAGGAGACAGCGACAGGAGGCCGCGACAGTACTTAACATTAGGCAATGTATGAGCGGCATTTCACGAACGAGACAGCGACAGGATACAGATACGGTAGCAATCTTCGGTCGCGGTCTCCTGTCGCGGTCTCGCGCGCGAACCTGTGCATTTCGGTCCAATCTCTTTCACAGAGAGGAGTCGTGTTTCTCAGCTGTGGGTAAATTACAGACTCAATATGTTTATGCTATAATAATATGATCATAATGATTCATGCATGAATTCCTTAATGACAAATTTTGAATAGGCTAAATTATGGACTTAACTTAGTTTTGGAATTTTTTCATTTTGTATAATTTGACATTTTTGTATGATTTGATAATTTTAATAATTCAAAGTTTTAATGACATTTATTTTAATACTGCTGAAATTGAAAATTGTAATATTGTTGAGATCTTATTTTATTTTAGTTCTGAATTTGTAATATTTTATTTCACATTTGATGACTGTAGATTTTTGTTTGACTTAAATGGTGAATTTTAATTGTTACAATAATTTTAGCGTCGATATTTTGTATGCCTTTTTGGCGGAGCATAGGATGGACCAAACATTTTTTTATAACATCTTTTATACCCTGTGTTCACAAAATTAATAAATGAATTTGAATTTGAATTTGAAATCAAATGGAAAATACAAATAATATATTTTTTTAAACTTTTTATTTGACGGTAGGCTCACATTGGACCACTAGGTATCTAGCCTGATGGTAGGCGAAGATAAAGAAGATAGAAGTAACCTGTTCACTCTTGATTTGTAGATTTATAGTCAGTAACTGTAATTATGAAGCACACTTTGAAACGAAACCTCAAAATACCGATAGCCTGGCAACTTTGCGACGATGCATAAAAAGCTGGCGAAGTTTTTTAAATGGAAAATGGACTGGAAAACAGATGAGGCGTGACAAATGAAACGCACTTGTTTGGGCGACATGATGTGGTACAGCCTAGCGGCTTGAATATAATTATGTAGATATAATGTTGTAAAAAGTCGTTTGAATGTACTAAAATTGAGCATGATTTTTCGAGGGTAAATATCGAATGGAGGTTATTGGTCGGAGGCATTGAGCGATCGACTGCCATGCTGCGTGTTGTGGGTTCGATTACCGCACGAAACAAATATTTGTATGACCTAATACATGTTCTGACTATGGTTGTTCTTGTCATCATCATCATATCAGTCGTAAGACGTCCACTGCTGGACATAGGCCTCCCCTTTAGACTTCCAATAGGACCGGTTGGAAGCGACTTGTATCCAGCGTGATCCTGTGGCCTTTATAAGATCGTCTGCCCACCTTGTGGGTGGACGTCTTACGCTGCGCTGGCTGGTTGTTCTTGTATGTCAGTTTAAATGTCTGTAAACACACCCATGATACAGGAATAATGACTAGTGTGGGAAAACTTTAAAGAAAAGGTGAATATCTCCAACAGAATAGAAAGTAGTATTGTAACCACAGAGTGATCGCAATATTAGGCCTACCATAAAATTTTCTAGCAAGTTCTATTTGCAAGTCATACTCGAGCATAATTATACTAAAAACAAACTGACCATGTGAGAGGCCAATATTAGAATTTGTTTCACAAATTTTTTTGGGGTTGCATACAGTTTTTATCAGGTTCAAGAAGTAATTTATGTTAATAATGTTATTTCGTAAAGTGTATCTATGGATCAAAGTAGCTTGCAAATCAATGTGCGCACAGCTATGGAGCTAAAGGTGAAATTCCCTTCCGCGATCTTGTTTACCTTGGGGTATTTAAGTCAATAGTGAATAGGTTATTTCTAGGTGGGTGTGCTTCACCGTCTACCTCATCATCCCTCTTGAATATTTTTCATTATATTCCCGTTGAATCCCATTACAAAAGAAAAACGTCTTATACCCGTTGAATTCCAAAAACTATTCCCGTTGGATCCCACATGTTTTAACAAATCTGAATGCGAGTCTTTTAACGACAAAATTGCTCTTGTTTTAGAACTTTTTTTACTAAAATTAAAAAATTCGTAACAGAGAATAAATCTTTAAAATAAAGGTAACAACTTTTCTTCTGAAATGCACACAAATGTTGTCATAACGTGGGATTCAACGAGAATAAAAAAAGGGATTCATCGGGAATACCTAAAAATGGGATCTAAAAGTGGGATTCAACGGGAATAAATCTATTGTGCAGATATCAAACCGCACAAAGATAAAGAGAAAATTTATTCTTGATTTCATGAAGAATAAATTTTTCATGAAATCAAGATACCTAGTTTTAAGGCGTTGCAGCAAAGATGTTAGAAGATGGCGAGAAGAGCTGAACGGAACCAACGTCCATTGATCTACTTTGACCCCAGATGGAAAAAAAATGAAAATCATGGCCTCTGCCCGGCAAAGGGATGTCGCAAACAAGCAGTATCAGTATCTGGGGGCACGGCAGTGCCCCAGCCAAGTCTCGAGCAAAACGGGCACGGCCGTACCATCTTTTCTCGAAGCGATTCGCGGTTGTTTCACCCCCCCTATATCTTCGACGTGGACAAAGCTAGGAGTTTAGGTTTTCGGTGAATAATAGTAGGCATTAGTACAAGCTTAAGTTCGAAATTACATGCCAATTGAATTAACAGTTTAGGAGTTGCGGTCGATCAAAGTTACACCATTTTGTCACTCACTGACTCACTGACCGATCATCAAAACTTTAAGGTACTTCTAGCAGACTTAGAAACTTCAAATTTTGCACCAAGATAGGTCATTAGCCACATATAAAGGAAAAATTATAAAAACATTAAAAAATAATATACCATAGAAAACAATTTTATATCTGTGGTTTGGCAAGAACATAGTGTATGGACTTTGACTGCATTGTTAACTTTGTTCGTTGTTTAAGTTTTCAATTGGATGAATAAATACATAGAATAGAAAAGAATAATATAAATGTAATACATAGACTATAATTAATACAAATTAATACATAAAGTTCATAATTAATTAAATTAATAAAGCTAAAACTCCATTGTATTGCGATAAATATTATATGCGCACTCGATAGATGGCGTTGTACCTGTCTGAATCGCGCTATGGTTTCGTTACAGAGTGCAGTCTAAGTAGTACTTTAAAATAATTCGATAATTTTCATTTAATAGCGCCATCTATCTATGAAAAACCATTTCGAAACTAAAAAAAATATTGTAGCGATATTCAGAGAACTTAAGTTAGCCGGATTAGATAGTAGATTTATTATTGTTACTGAAAGATAGAAATAGAGAATGGGTTCTAAGCAAAGCAGTAGCTAAAGTCCAAGAAATTATGAAGTCACCTAAAAAAAAAAGAAAGAAATACACTTACAAAAATAAATGAGATCCCACCAAAAACATTAAATGTAAAAAAATGCCAAGTCTCTCGATGCAGTCTTTCCATCGTAAAAAGTTTTGAGATCTCATAGAAGCCAAGTCCTATTCAAATTATTTTGTAGTTATAAATCAATATTTAGTAATTGTATCAATAGTTTTCTTTATATTATAATTATAGTGACTTGGCAATGAGCACAAATTAAAAGCTGCTTGCTGCCTGGAATTATGTGCAAATGTTACTGACGAGACCTGTGATCAGATTATTTGTTATGTGTGAATCATGAAAATTAATTTTGTGATATTAATGTTCCAAATATGCAGTTTTATTTTTTTCTTCTTGTGCTCATTGCCAAGTCACTATAATTATAATATAAAGAAAACTATTGATACAATTACTAAATATTGATTTATAACTACAAAATAATTTGAATAGGACTTGGCTTCTATGAGATCTCAAAACTTTTTACGATGGAAAGACTGCATCGAGAGACTTGGCATTTTTTTACATTTAATGTTTTTGGTGGGTCCTGACTTTTTTCGGCAATGCACACACTAAAGGCCCTTCATACACAAGGCGGTGCAAGTTTCAGATACCTTAAGACTTTGGAATCCATTGACGTGTGTCTGAGTGCGAAGATCTGTGGATTTGTATTGCGATAGTTGCTTGGATACCAAAGTCGTAAGGTAATGGAGACTTGCGTCGCCTTGTAACGCGCCGCAATTTAGAATTCGTTAGTTGAAATCATTTGAATCCTCGAACATTTCTGCACGGTACAAGCCGCGCCGCCGCACGCGCCTCGTTGCGTAAAATGCTATCAGCATTCGATATTGAAGAAAGAATTCTGAAAGTGCTAATGACGTTATATAATGCATCCTGTGCCATCCATGCGACGCATACGGCACTGATGAATGTGCGATGACCTTTAGACAGCTGCCTAGGTGATTGTGATAAAAATGAATTACGCTAATTACATTATCCATGGTCCTATACCTACAAATGTCACAGCACACACAGGTGTGTGACGTGGCCGCTTTTGAAAGGTCGCTAGATTAAGAAGGATGATTTATATTTGTCATACAAATATTTGTCCACACCATTTACTTTATTTGTAAAATGCTTTTTGTATTCGTTATTTCAGTAATACTTTGTATACTGTAGTATTCTTTTCCCCACTCTATTATAATATACATAACGAGCAGGTATTTCTTGTGATACTTAGTTAAAAAGTAGGCACTCAGTAAAACCACTGTGTAAACATTTCACATATCTATCTAACCAAGAAAACGGTGGAACAAACTCCTCAACAAATGTGATTGTTAAATTAATAATGGCAGCTCGCGTGTCACGGGTTCGATTCCCGCACGGAACAAATATTTTATATCCTACAAGTACTTGTTCAGGGGCCGTCTGTTTGGGTTTGTGAGTTTAAATGTTTGTCAACGCACCTACGATACAGGAGAAATTTCCACAGATCGGCGACGTTTGAAAGAAAATTTTTACAGCGTTACTACAAAAACTTAAACATCTGTTAAACACTTGTCTAAAAAAAGTGTGACTGCAAAACGGGCCTTATTTCAACGTCATAATCTGACATTTTTTAGACAAGTGTTCAACAGATGTTTAAAAGTTTTTGTCGTACGACGCCGACGGTTAGAGTCTAATAGTTCTCAATTTTCCCAAAGACAATAACAAACTAATCAAACTTAAAAGTTGAACTCAGTTCTGAACCAATGTCCTAACGACACAACCTGCAGAACAGAACTGTCGAACAGAACTCAATAAAATTTTACGCTCTACATAAATTTAATTAAAGTACAGTGAAAAACGACATTTCGCGCACGAGCATGAGTTTTGGAAATCCGCCAAAAGTCGTACGATAAAAAATAACGACATGTATCGCTGTATTGTTCGCATTCAATGAACTGATTGGGTTATACTCTGAAAGCTTGAGAAAGTTAGCTGGAATAACCATTGACCTGATTTTTGAGGTTACAAAAATAGGGTATCATCATGAGTAGCGTAACAAAACTTGCAAATTATCCACAGTTTATAATGCAAATCGATTAAACGTGACTAGAGGTGTTGTTTTTGCTGACAAGTGGTAGAACATTGCTAATAACAAAACAAAGGTCCTTGCATGAATTTTATGTTCAGCCGTAGAGCATACTTGAAGCATCACAACGTAAATTATGTAGAAAATGAAAAACTACCTCCAGTGTATGAACGAGGAACTAATTTTATTTATCCATCAAATTAATATCAAAAGTCAAAAACGTGGAAACTCGTAAAAACACCTCGGCACAGCCTTTTTAACATCTAAATAACTACCACATTGCAAGCGCTCATGAACTTACTAGTTTGAATAGAAAAATCTTTTTCTGTTAGAGAGCCCATTTTATCGAGGAAGGTTAAAGGCGATTTAACATCACACATAGCAACCGAGCAGTGGGTGAAACCGCGATGAACAGCTAGTCTTCGATAAGTCGAAAGAAAATTATTCGAAAGTAAGTATTACAAAAAGATTAGGCTACATTACTAGTCACGATAACACTCACAACAACAATTAAACTAAAGTGAAATAATCAACAATTATTATGTTATTAAGTGATCTTAATCATCGCCTCAATTATGTAAAACAACGGTTTTTCTTTGTCTTATCGACACTGTGAAATCACAGGAAAAGTATAGGGCATTCACACGCGATTTTATTAATGTTTAAAAGAAATGTCGAGATGAGATTGAAACAAGATTTATTTAATTTCACTAACTTCAGAATGGTATCCGTAATTAATTATACATATTTAGACATAGGCTAATTTAAAATTATTTTGTCAAACTACATTTAGGTTTATATGGGATCAACCAACTGTAATTGGCTCCAACAGTCCTCTAAAAAGGTCAAGAATTTATTAGTTATAACGGAATACGCCATCTTCTTCGCGGCACGCCACAAAGAAGATGGCGGGACGAACTGGATAGGTTCCTTCCGAACTGGAAAGAGGAAGTGCGGGCTCGCGGGAAGTGGAAGGAGTGGAGGGAGGCCTTTGCCTAGGAGTGGGACAGAGCAGGCTAGCAAAGAAAAACGGAATACGGTTCTGGTAGCGTGTATGTGTCGCAAGGAAATGAGGATATCAAGGATTTCAAGAAATCGGTTGGATCGCGTCATCATCACAACATAATCAACTTCAATAGAGTCAATGAGAATCAAGAACCTAGAACTGAACCCTGTGGAATGCTTCCTGTAGAGTTATTGCTAATTAATGAAATCCTATAAAGCTGAATTCTGCTGTTCACATAAGAAAAAAGAAGGCTCTATAGCTCTATCCCTCATGCTACAATCATGATACAATTTCCTTTTTAGTGTAAGATGGCATGATGCAAGCAATCAAAGGCCTTGTATAAGCCTAAGAATACCCAGAGAATCTTGTGATCTGTGGCCAGATGTCAAACATGATTTTTGTGGTAGAATTTCACTTTGCTCCCTCGTTTCGTACCCCGACATTTCTTTAAACGAATAAGTAGGCTAGGAAATTTACTTGGTTTACACTGAAAGTAATTATCACAAAAATGTATTATTGATGCAATAAAGTGTTAAACATTCGAAATTCAGATATCACGAATTACTATTTTAAAAGCCATTTTGGTTTTATTTGTAGAATTAGAAATATGCCGATTATTTTTGATAAGAAAATTACCAATTTTATCTATAATGTCTGTTTAATAATCAACGTGTATGTCGTTAAAATATATTTTTATCATAAAATTCAAATATTTTTCAAGCAAATGCCAACGTTTAGAATTCTTTTGTGCAGAAAAATGGTATTTAATACTGGGATTGTGCTGTTAAGGTATACTGTAGGACACAACGGTATAATAAGTAGTTGTTTTCTTTAATAATAATCATGTCATCAATTTTGGCACTGTTTTGTGTAGGTTGGTTTGCGCTCGCGGCTGCATGGTCAGTCCACGCGCCCGCACCGTACGCCCTCGACAACGCCGAAGTTTACTTCAAGCTGTTCGTCGAAGAATATCAAAAAAACTACGCCAACGAATATGAGAAACAAGCCAGGTTCCTAATATTTAAAGAAAATTTGGAAAAGATAAACAGCTTGAACGAAAGGAGCAAGCACACAGTTTTCGGTAAAATTATTTCGTATTTATTTGACTTCACCTTTAGATATTCGATGCATGCACTAAAACACTCGTATATTTTTTTTCTTTGTCAGGTATAACACAGTTTTCAGATTTATCTCATGAAGAATTCAAATCAAGATTCGGTAGTATTGGGAATAGATATTTTGATTCCGACAGTGGTTGCACTTACGTACATGACAGTGACATCAACTATAATGATGCGCCGGAGTCTTGGGATTGGCGCGAACACGGCGCCGTCACTCCCGTTAAGGACCAACAGCAGTGTCAAAGTTGTTATGCGTTTAGCACAACCGGTAAGTGAACACAGGGCTACGCATCAAGCTATACAAAACCAACTTGTCTTGGCCTCGCATTACATGACATTTCCGTAAATTGAAAGGTCAGTTTATACTAGTTTTGCATAGCTTGATGTGCTCGTGTAGCCGTGTGTACCAAAGGATTGTCTATAATTTTGTCTTGGGAGACTTATTGCAAAAAAAATGTTGGACCCCCTCTACGTAAATGGTTGAATGATTTTATAGAATACGAATCGACAGTAATTTATCATTCTTCTATATTTCACTTATTTGAACGTATAGTAAAGTAGGTTCTGTTAATTGCTATTATGAATCAACCAAATGACCTCGAACTCGCACAGGTACTAGTAATACATGAATAGTTTCACTGGCTACCTCCTGACTGCATCATCGAATCCAGTGAAACTATTGGGGGAATAGTGTATAAGACGGGGACACGAGGTATGATGGGAAATCACACACATAAGGCAAACTTAACACAAAACTAACGTAGCACAAGCGCCAGGGGTGCTAAGACAGGAAACCTCCACGTGCGCCCGTGGACTGGAGTTCCCTCTCGGATACGTCCGGGGGGAAGACCAGTTTTTCGGGCCGGTGCGCCCTGGGATGCGGGCAAAGACTCTCCTTAGGCACTTGAGCCTAAGGGGTTTCTTTGCCCGTATGCAAATAGCCTGTCGGGTGGACGCTCCAACGCGTGTCCCTCTGAACAGCAGAGGGCACAGCGGCGGAGCGGGCTTGCGGACGGTGAGTAATGGGTATGCTCGCCGTCCGACCAAGGACCAAGCCCGGGTCGGTGGCGCGTCGTGTTTCACGCGTCACCGACGGGGCCCCTTATGGGGCCAAATGCCTGCCGGGGTCGCGGATTTTTCTTAATCCAGGATACCGTGGCCCCGGAACGTATTAAAGGGCATCCGACGGAACACGGGTGGATTTTAGTCAGTAAGAGTCTGACAGTCCCTCCCGCCCCACCCAGGGCGGGAGGACTCATTTGATGATTTTGCCAACCTAAAAAAAAAAAAAAAAAAAAAAAAGCACAAGCGCCAACAGGACGCCATTTACGTCTGGCCGCTTGCAAATGACGTCCTGATGGCGCTTGCTCTACGTTAGTGTTGTGTTAAGTATGCCTAAAGTGTGTATGTCCCCATTATACCTCGCGATTATTAACGTCCCTGTCTTATATACTGTTCCCCTATTAAGTTGTATGGGCATCAGAAACTCTTATAATTTTTAAAAGAATCGGTTCTGTACAAGAAATTTAAAAAAGGTTTCACGAATGAAATCATATCTATTATTAGTTATATACCAATTAATATTATTTACCACAGGTAATATTGAGGGACAGTACGCCATCAGACACGGACAGTTGGTAAGCTTATCTGAACAGCAGATTGTAGACTGCGATCAAGTAGATGCGAAATGCAAAGGTGGGCTGATGAGCCAAGCAATGCGGTAATTCTAAACCTCTTTCTTTTTTTCTTTCAGAGATGTTGATGTCAGTTATTTAAGGCCTTAAATCCTTCTAGTCTTAATGTCTTCTGTCTATTGACTCTCATCTCTTTTGGTCAATATTTACGTTGGCAGGTGGCTGATCGGATACGGCGGTAGTATGCTTGAAGTTGACTATCCGTACGAAGGCGTAGAACGCGAGTGCCGTTTTGACGCAAATAAAGTGAAGGTTCAGTTATCCGACTGCCGTTCTTTTAATCTTACGTCACAAGAGAAACTGAAACAACTGCTGTACCATAACGGACCCATCTCTATTGGTAATTGCTAAAGAAATCTTCTTCCTTAATTGTCTCAAAATTCTTAAATACCCTTAAATCTTTAAAAATGATGGTTTACTCATAAGATCATTTGTATCTTTTTTGTTTGAAGCTATAAAAGATGATTATGTGCAGTCGTATACAGGAGGAATTATAGATGACCATTTTTGTGATGAGGGGGATATAAATCATGGAGTTCTTCTGGTGGGATATGGATCAGGTACGATTTCTTCATTAGCACGTGTATGGTGGTTTATATTATACTCTTTCCGAAACACTCAAAAGCAGCGTGAGTGTGAGAGTGTTGTAACGCTCATCGATAACCTCGCTTTTTTGTGACTGTTACTGTTTTTTGGAGGTGGTAATTCATCAAATGACTTTTCCCGATCTGGATAGATCTGAAGAGAGTATTGGACTCTTACTGACTTAAACAACACGTGGTGATAATAATTATATGCTGTTGCTTACATTGCCCTATCTGTTCCAAAACTGTAGTGACTTATTCAAAGAATGTGACAATACTTGCCTAGACTTTAACATCGTGATAGCTCCAAGCTAAACTCTTTCTTTAATTTCAGAGAATGGCGTGCCATATTGGATTGTAAAGAATTCTTGGGGAAAATTTGGTGAACAAGGCTACATCAGAATGCATCGAGGAGAAAATTACCATTCCTGTGGCATGTTGAATGACTTAATGGCATCCGCTATCATTGCTTAAATATTACAATTTATTGTACATTTTAACAATTTATTCTAACTTTTGAAACTTTATTTACCGTACCTTTAGTTTTAGGTATCTTTTTATGATTTTCATTGTCAATTTAATTTGTTTTGTGTTTTTTTAAAATAAAATCAGTATCTTATTATTATTCACTGCATTTTGAATATCACCTTCTTTATGATTATCACCACGAGATTTTGTAGTTGATGAACAGGGCAGGTCTTTACTGTTTGTTCTAACTGTATCACACACATTGTACGAGTATAATCTAAATTAAGTAATAATCAAAATGTGCTTTTTTCATTGTTTTAGAATTCGCACAAATATGTAAGTTGGTACCTTTACTAGCCCTTTTGAATTCGAGGTGAATAATTGTCTTAGATCTCTTTCCCCCTTAGATAATATTTTTTACAAGTTTTTACGGAGGCACGAAATACCATGTTTTTCAATTGCTTTTTTAGCTTACCAGTAGCAAATAAAATTAACAATCTGAGAAAAATTTAAATACTGAATGTGTTACTGTAGACTAGAAAGTCTAAAAAGCCCTAACACAGAAGATAAGTAAAGTCACATTAACGGGGATACTGTGTAAACAGGAACTTCAAAAAAAATAGTTCCTGCACCAAATGAGTCCTCCCAAGGGACTGTCAGACTTGTACCGACCAATATAAAACATACGTATATTATATCAAAATACAAAATATACGACACAAATATAAATAAAATAAGCAGGCAAAATCGCAAGAAATACCTTATGAAAGGATAATTTGTGCTTCTAGACACATTATTCAAGATAAGCCGTATATTACACTGGTCCGTTGTACAGTAATAGTTAAGTTCTAAGCAATCGCGTGTTTGATATGCCGATAACTTAGGTAATGAAGTAACATTGTATAGTAATAAGTTCTACGTTTTACATGCTATTATGTAATTTACTCTAGGTACGTTGTTTTTACCTGTTTGCAATTTATTTTGCGGTTGACACGTTTTTCATGCTTTTTGTTATTAGTTGCTGAAGTGCATTTTTTATAAAAAAAAACCTCTGTTTGCTGTATAAAATATTACAGTTAAGTAGGTACATAAAACTTACAATATATTTTTTAGTTAAGGCTCTGTATTATCAACAAGTGTTATAAAAATAACAGTTTAAAAAACTAAAAAAAACACGCATTTAGCTCCCACTAAAAATTACAAATGGAGCGTTTTGTCCAAAAATAATATTTAAAATTTATTTATACAATATCAGTTCTATGTTACCTATATTGTATTAGAGCAACGTAAGTAGTCAATCCGCCACCTTGGGACGGCCGCCATTTTGGATTTAGGTCACGTGATATTTTTTTCGTATCCCATTCAGCCAACCCTTTCATTTAATACCCATAACATGGGGGTACATTTCAAATAGCCTGTCTGCCATCTTGGACGTCCGCCATATTGGATTTAAGTCACGTGACTATTTTTTTCGTATTCCTGACAGCAAACCCTTTCATTTGATACCCATGTCATAGGGGTGGATTTCAAACAGCCGGTCTGCCATCTTGGGGAGGCCGCCATATTGGATTTGTTATGACGTTTCTTAGCTAGTCATGCATTGTCATGAGAACTTAGAGCGTGTGCAAAATTTCAGCCTGCTATCTTATCGGTAAGTGCCTGAAAATTGAGTTGCAAAAGTCCAACCGGAACAACAAACAAATAAATAAACAAACAAACAAACAAGAAAAGTGAGTGTATAAAAACGTGGGAAAAATATTGCGATAACTTTGAAAAATCTAAATATTTTTGTTACGGTATATTATTATTATTATGATTTTTTCTTAGAAAGATTTAGGATATAAAAACAATAAAATAAAGTAAAGTAATAAAAAAATAAAGTATCAGCTTATATGCTAGTTATCACAAAATTTTTTGATGTGTTTATGTGAGAATCTGTTTGTAAACGCACAACACGGAAGAAATTCCTAATGTAAGAAGAACTTTTTTCTCAGAATCATAATATAAAAAATTGCGATAAGTTCAATTAATCTATATCGGGCATTTTTATTAAAATTCTCATAATTTTGCTAGCGTGACCTTTATAAACACTCTGATCGCTGACAGCAATATATTCCAGACAATTTATGGATGTTATTAGTCACAGGCGTTTAGCGCTTCTGACTGTCAAATATATATACGCAATACATAGCTGGCACATACCTGTAATGTATGATAAGAGGTCTTGAAATATGTGGAACGTTTTGCAAAAGCCTAACTTCTTCGTCAATGCTCAGTGATGAAGAGTCTGTGGCTATCAGTGACACACAGGTATTGAAGAGGTCTAGACTTTTTGTGGAACAGCGTTCTGTTTACATCATAAATGGCTGTACTGAAAGGCGTGGCATTTTCATGACACATCTACAAAATTTATACTAATATGTGTATTATAAAGCTGAAAAGTTTTTTCGGTTTAACCCGCTTATCTCAGAAACTACTGGTTCGAATTGAGAAATTCGTTTTGTGTTGAGAAAGCATAAAGTTATATAACATCACTCACGGAGGTGGAGTAGGAAGGTTCTCGAATGGAGACCGCGTGTCGGTAAGCGTAGGGTGGGACGCCCCCCGGCAAGATGGACCGATGACCTGAAGAAGGTGGCTGGCAGTGGCTGGATGAAAAAAGCTGGAGATCGTGCGCTGTGGCGCTTCCTGGGAGAGGCCTATGTCCAGCAGTGGACTGCAATAGGCTGAAATGATGATGATGACTCACGGAGAACAGCTATTATTTTATATTCTGTCTTGTAATCTACCTATGTAGTTGGCTTTCACGTTTGGCGCAGTGGTTGAATGATCCGCTGCTGCGTTGATACCCGCATGGAACAAATACCTATTGACGTTTTCAATAGTTTTTATTTCATTAGTTGTTTCTAGTCTGGTAAATGAGTGCTCAAAAGGGGTGTGTGGTTGGAAAAGTCGAAAGCAGAAAATCTGACTTATGAACTTTGTTTGGACTAGTTAGAAGATAAACATATTAAAAGTCCTGACCCCTCCGAGGTGAGCCCGAGGGAGGGGGGGGCAAAGAAGGTCCCGTTTTTTGGTTTTTTGCTTATATCTCGAAAACGATGCGTCGTATAAAATTTTGTTGTACTACATAATAAAACCTCATAAAATTCTCTACAACTTTGTTGGTCACACTTTTTATCTATCTCCAATATTTGCATAGCTGTGAGCTCCGAAAAATAACCTATTTTCAAAAATGTGTTAAATTTTCTGTCTCGTTCTTTCGTTTTTTTCGTTCGCAGAAGTGTTTTCAAACCCCTCTTCATCGCATGATGACACAAGAAAAAATGGAACTTATGCTTTTTAAGGTGGTATGGAGCAAAACAGAAGGAGACTTCTCTTAATAACTATCGCTACCAGCGTTTCCTCCAGTCAGTATCAAATGTCAAAACAGACATTTCCTCCCTACCACCAACTGAGGGAGCAGCGATGGAGCATTCTTTCCGTACTTACCATCAGGTCCAGGCTTGGCTTGGACAAGACCTTTCTGAGATAGATATTAAGAGAAGTCTCCTTCTGTTTTGCTCCATACCACCTTAATAAGCATAAGTTTCCATTTTTTATGTCATCATGCGATGAAGAGGGGTTTGAAAACACTTCTGCGAACGAAAAAAACGAAAGAACGAGACAGAAAATTTAACACATTTTTGAAAATAGGTCATTTTTCGGAGCTCACAGCTATGCAAATATTGGAGATAGATAAAAAGTGTGACAAACAAAGTTGTAGAGAATTTTATGAGGTTTTATTATGTAGTACAACAAAATTTTATACGACGCATCGTGGTTACGCTGCGCAGAAAGAACGGTTAGGTCTTTTATCTATAACTTCATGTCATTGAACAACTAATCTGATTGGCTGTGAAAGGTCCTATCTCCATCCTTTCCCCGCACATATCTTCTCGCTTTAGTACGAGAGAGATTGCTTATAAGCGGCCGCAATTGACTCGAGGCCAATCGGTTACTCACAACGCGCACCTCACGTCAGAGCGCTCCAGTTGCCTGCTGTCGACAGCCGCCCCTCACCCGCGAGGACGTCTCCGGAGAATTAAGGTATTGTGCATCCTTCCTATATTTCGATCTGCATTCTGTCTTGTGTTCCCGGCAGAACGTAATTTCCATGTTTTCTTCACAGCCAATTAGCAATTAGAAAAATTTAGCATAACCCGCGCTTCCACATCGTTTTCGAGATATAAGCAGAAAACCAAAAAACGGGAACTTCTTTGCCCCCCCATCCCTCGGGCTCACCTCGGAGGGGTCAGGACTTTTAATATGTTTATCTTCTAACTAGTCCAAACAAAGTTCATAAGTCAGATTTTCTGCTTTCAACTTTTCCAACCACAATCATTCGTTGCCCAGACTATTCGGGTCTGACTTGTATGTGTGTTTAAATATTTGTAAACACATCCATGATACATGAGAAATTCCTGGGGTCCCGGCAACACTTCTAAAAAATATATGTTGGACAGATTAACATAAAAAGCATCATCCAATAGCACCAATGTTCCTATTTTGTTAATGCAATTATTTTTAAATAACGCTACAAGGCGATTAATAGACGCAAAAAGACGTGAAAATTCAATTAAATTGAAAGGTGAGAAGACGGTTGAGCATCGAACGCGCAACACGTCACGATGATTAATTGAACTTTGTAACACGAGTCTAAAATCAATTAGTTACGGTTCGGGGGACTTGAAAAATAAATTGCTTGTATCAGGTATGTTAAATAGATTAATTACTTCATAATTCGTGTTTAGTCATATTTGGGAATAATTTAAATATACAGGGTGTAAGAGACATCGACGCACAAACGGATACCATGGGTCCAGGACATGATTCTGGACCCCCCCGTGTTGGAATTTTTCGTCGGATTTTTCCTAATTTATACAATTAAAAAAAATTGGAGTTTTTTTTTACTTTAGACTGTTCATAATCGTTATTCTTACCTAACCCAATGAGATTTTTAATGAAAAAAGTAATGAATTCACTACTTTCACTAAAAGTAGCAATGTAAATAAAACTAGAAATGGTGTCTTCTTAGATGTTTATAATGAAATATCATCGTATACCTAAATACTGTGCCCAGTACCACAGTACTTGTAGTACTTTAAGGATGAAAAATCATTTCAAGAACTGTGACTGTGTGACATCTACCAATCCACACTGCACCTGCTTGGTGAATTTAGCTTACTCCCTGTCACAGATGGGAGGTCTGTGTCCCAGCTGTCCATTGTCCATCACAGGCTGATCATGCTTGTTTTAGTCATCAATTTAGTTGTGGTGGCCCTAAGGGTAAGACTTCGCCTTTGATACACGGAATTATGGGTTTAATTAACCTGGTCACACAATATAACTATTTCAAATTCATTTGTAATTTTCTTAGTAAATTTGGAACAAAGGTACATGAAGGAACCGGTGAAAGAAGACATCGTGAAGAATCTGAACTTACATAAGTCCCGTCAGAGTTTTGTGGTGCCAGTCTTCCGACTTCGCCAAAGTGGCCACATCCTTAAACGAAAATTAAAAGAATAAGTAAATGAATAAATTTTATTTAATTCTATACAAATAATATTCCGTATTAAATAATAAAGAATGGCTTTTATCCAAAGGTTGAAAAAAAAAAGAATAAAAAATTATTATATCCATTGTCTACTGCGAATGTTTTAGTGGAACACTCAATTACTGTGTGTCCAACCAAGGGATCAAATCTCAGACTTCACGCCCAACATTTTTGATTTATATATGAGTGCTAGACCACACAGGGTCAGGGTTCTCTTTTATCATTTTTTAAGCAGTCAATGGTCTTGAAGTTTTCAAAAAAAAAGTAAAATCTCTAATTTTTAACTGAAAGGTAAGACGTTTTTCCTCAAATTAGATTCCTTTTAAATTTGTCGTTTTCTTTGTGTTATAAGATCCAAAAATATTTAATTTACGTTGCTCAGTAGACTAAGTATTAATATTTCCCTCTTAGAATCAAATCAAAAGCTTTCATTAGCGAAATTCACAGAAATGTTTTGACAACCTGAGACAAATGCTTTGATGAAAGTTTTTGATAAAACTACTCTGTAATTCTGTCTGATACGGTATTAGTTATTATAACTTTGTCTTATCTATTTACTTTGAGGCCTATTCAACATAAAGATTTCATAAAAATAATGATGCTATTTTGAGATTACTACAATAATAACGAAAACGGCAATGACCTATATCTGTCACTTAAAAACTACGTTTCAATAAAATAAATTTCATTTTTTTTTTAGAATTATAATTATTGCTTATTTAAGCGCGTGTTAGTGTTAGAAAAGAATCAAAATCATCAATCAAAAAATCAAAATCAAAGCGTTTATTTCAAGTAGGCCAGTTACAGGCACTTTTGAATTGTCATAGACAAAAATATAATTAAACACTAAAAAGTTATGGTGCTACACAGTCCTAGTCACAAGACATAAAAACTGTGAAAGTACCGTAGATGCCCGTTACATCTTATCGTACCCTTATTGCAAAAACCGATTATCTGCTTATAAATTCGAGTGATAATGGGTTTTACCTGTAGCTTCGTCTTGACTTGAGGATTCGATATCTATATTTAACTAAAAATTGGTAAAAAATGCAGATAATCGGTTTTTGCAATAAGGGTACGTTATAATTATGGCGCCATCACCGTATTGTTGTTATTGTTGTGGGGAATGAGCAGACCATTCACATACCCAAAACCCTAGCATGTTTTCACGTGTTTGTGACGTAAACGGGAATCTTGACGTTAATTTGATGGACAAAATTGTTCCTCGTTCATACACCAGGGGCGCTTTTTCAATTTTCCATAAATAAACGCAGTAAATACTAAAAGTACACAGTAAACAGAAATTTTGTGATAGGCCTTATCATGAGTTTTCAGTTATTGTTACGTAATGTAAGCTGGAACTATCACATTTTCAATCAAGAAAAAAATTTGTTCCTTCTTCGTACTCCAGAGGCGCTGTTCCATTTTTCCATACAAGAAACGCTGTTATAGGTAAATAATGGAAAGACGCTGTAAAGTAAAATAGTGAAAACTCGTGACAAGGGCTCGATCTCATGCAGAACTGGTGAAAAACTGAAACTTATTAATGACGGCCTCACAATAACACTAGAACGTTTTTTTTTTACGATAAATAAATGTATCATTCGTGATTAAAGTTAGTAAGACGTAATTTTCAATCAATATCGTGTAAGATAGTCCAAAAAGTTTCTGAAAAAGTTCTTCCTATAATGAAACTATGAACCTCTCTCAGATAGAAGTGAAGGAAGCGATAAATTCGTTTGTAACACTTGACTGGGCGCCTTAAGTACTTAAGGAACTAGTTAGTGAAGCACTTCTCAGTAGATTTTCAGCAAAATGATAATGACTTTCCCGTCAGTGAAGTAATTAATCACTTCTTTATTCCGTTCAAGTGATAAATCAATATAACTAGCCAAGTTTTTATGATATTTTGAATTTCATTGTCTTTTTTGACGGTAAATGAATTTCAGTTGTTGTAAAGGCTAAATATTAAGGCGTATTATTCGCCAGTGGTCTTGAGCAAGCGGGTGACGTTAGATTCACACACATGCGTTGCTTACGACTGACGAATTAAACCTAACTTTTTTTTTTTAATTGATAAGGTAAGCTCTGTCCCATCTAAAAAACCCCAACGACAAGTAGTCTGTGTTACAATATTTTAAAATAATATTAATAATAATAATATTCCACAACTATCACACAACACCATCTAGTCCCAAGCTAAGCAGAGCTTGTGTTATGGGTACTAGACAACTGATAAACATACTTATATATTTCTAAATACATACATATTATAGATAAATTACACCCAGACACAGAACAAATGCTCGTACTCATCACACAAACATTTGTCCTGGGTGGGAATCGAACCCACGACCTCCGGCATAGCAGTCAGGGTCACTAACCACTAGACCAACAGGCCTGTCAAAAAAATATCAAAGCCGTTTATGAGGAGTTTGCAAAATAAGGAATAGAAAAGCGTATTGTAATATTTTTAAGAGAAAACAAGTTTCACTGAAAAACTCGAAACAAAAGTTACGAAATAAAAGTTGTAACCTGGCAAGAAAGATTTCGCAATGAACTCCCCAGCATCACGTCTCAATCACTTTATGTAAAGAGATCAAGATAAATGACTCTAGTTCCCTTCAAATAATTCCCTTCCTGTCTCTCCTCATTAGGTATTTGTTTGTTACGAGTTTCCGTGTCTCTTGATTGATAATAACTGATTTTGTAGCCGTGACCTACTGTGTAATTTACATATTTATTAGACATAGATATTGCGTGTAATCAGAGGAATAAATCTCTGGAATTACTGAACCGAGAATTTGAAAATTCGTTGACATAAAGGCTGTCATTTGTATATTTTAACAATTAGGGAGCTTACCTATGAAGCGTTGCGACGCGGTTCGACCGATTCCAACTATTACAAGTGAAAATCAACCTTGCCACTAAGAAATAATGATACATTATGATTGACTTGACGTCGTCGTGGCGATCGTGTTTTGTTTTTCATCCACCCGTAGATAACAACGTGTTTTATGTCATATGTCGTAGTGGTAAGGTTGATCTTGAATTACAATAGCGTCGCGTCATGAGTAAAATCCCTTACAGTAGTCAGTGGTCCGAAAATCTAAATCGAATCAAAGCAAAACTTTGGTAAGGATTTTTGGCGTTAAGGCTGCGTTTCTACCAGATATGTGCGATGGAAACGTGTCGTGCGAGGATGTGTAGCGGAGCTGTGAAAATGCGCATTAATGTGTGGTGCGAGGATGCGTTGCGAAGCTGTGAAATGTGTCGACGGGGTTGCGGTGACAAACTTCGTCTAGGGACTGGCTGGTACAGTATGCGCAAACCTCGCAACACATATTCCTCACAACACATCCCTCGCTCGCACACATTCCTCGTACACATTCCTCGTATACATCCCTCGCACACATCCTTCACTTGTTTTGTATGTACAAAAATCTAGCTCCGCTGAGTCGTTTCCACCAGAGCTGTGCTGACCGATGCGAGGTAAATGAAGCGATTCTATTGGTTCTTTAAAAACACATTCCTTGCTACACATCCTCGCACATTTCTGGTGGAAACGCAGCCTAATGGTGTGTTTTCAAAGAATTTATTTTTAATTAATAATTAACTGTTTAGAGCCTTTGTTGCCAACATTATCATCATCAACTGACCCTTCCCTGGGTGGACCAGAAGTGACATTTTCTGCCTGAAACCACCCTGCTTTTTTGGTTACCCTTTGTGTTCCAAGGCTGCGACACCCTGTCTTCATCAGAATAACCGACATTATACCCAGTTCACGATTTTAAAACCTCATCTTTTTTGAAATAGCATCCATTTGCAAACTTTGAATCAACAATGGAATGCCAGAATTTATCCTTTTATTCAGCTATTGTTTATTTCATTTCCTGATTATGTAATCACATAAATCGTGTTATTCGAATTTTCCATGATGATCTATGTATTATTATCGATTGGAATTTTTGAACGTCTGCCAATTGTAAAAATATTTGTTCAATTACGAATTCCGAAATTAATCTTGATATTGAATTGTTTTGTTAATTCGGTAAACGACAGGTCCTATGCCTAATGCACTGTATCAGCAGTAATTTTTTTTTTTTTTCTAAGGCACGCCAGCAAAAAGCCTCCTGCAGACACACGTGATTAATCGAGCGGGGCGACATGTCGCGGTCCATTCGCAGTATTCTTAGAGTGGAAATTAGCTTGGCCCGTTGTCGCAGCGCGATTAATCGCGTGTGTCTGCAGGAGGCTTTACTGTAGGGGAACAGTGTATAAGACGGGGACGCGAGGTATAATGGGAAATTACACTCTTAAGGCAAACTTAACACAATACCAACGTAGCACAAGCGCCAACAGGACTTCATTTGTTAATAGCCGCTTGCAAATGACGTCCTGATGGTGCTTGCTCTACGTTAGTGTTGTATTAAGTATGCCTAAAGAGTATATGTCCCCATTATACCTCGCGATTATTAGCGTCCCCGTCTTATACACTGTTCCCTATACAGGGTTACTTTTCCGAGAAGGTGTGGACAGCCATTCAAAACTATGAGAGACATGTTAAATAATTCAAAGAAATTATTCTTATTGATAGTTATTAATAATACTATCACATTATGTAAAAAATAACGCGTGTGTGTGTGATTTCAATGTTTTTTAGGGTTCCGTAGTCAACAAGGAACCCTTATAGTTTCGCCATGTCCGTCCGTCCGTCCGTCCGTCTGTCCGCAGCTTAGCTCAGAGACGCCCAGTACTAGAAAGCTGTAATTTGGTGTAAATATGCGGATTTTTTACGTCAAAAAAGTGGTAAAATAAAATTTCGTAAAATATTTTTTTTTAGGGTACCTCCTGTACACGTAAAGAGGGGATGTTTTTTTTTTCTCGCGTACCCCTTAGTGTGGGGTATCATTAAATAGGCCTTTGAAAAATATTGATAGTTTCCATTAACAATTTTTTGATAAAAAAATTCGTTTGTGAAATATTAAGCTTTAAAGTGCTAATTTTTGCTCGACTCGAGTGTCCCCCCCCTCTACCAGCTAAACGGTTATGTTTGGGGGTGTGAAAAAATTCACAATAGTAGTATATATAACGAAGTTTAAAGGAAAATTATCATGACTAAGTAGGCTTTACAAGTTTATGAGTAATAGTCGACCAACTTATAAAACGTACTTGGATAAGATATTTTCTAAACAAAATGTATCGGAGAACATATTTTTCAACTGCAAATGTAAGTTTGTCAACTTTATTTTTAGAGATAAATAGGTGGGTATGTTTTGGGGATAGGTAGGTTTTTATTGTCAACTATTTTTAACTAACCTCAAAAAAGGAGGAGGTTCTCAATTCGTCGTAATCTTTTTTTATGTATTTTTCCCGATTTCACAAAGACGCCTGGACCGATTTTGAAAATTCTTCTTTTGATTGAAAGAGTACACCTTCCAATTGGTCCCATGATCATCAAGTCAGGATCTTATGATGGAATCCTGGAGAAATCGTGGGAATTCTTTAAATTTTAAATCATTCTTGAAGCGATTTGATAACATCTCAATCCCGTCGAATTTCGGCTCGTTAGAGTCGTCTTTATTGCATAGACATTGACGCTGGATGATGTCCATGGTCTGATGATAGAGCTGGAAGGTAACCATGAGTTCTTTCTTATACAACAACTCAATCCTACTGGGCTTAGGGTCATTTGATTCGTCTTTACATGGGCTTTTGTACTGGATGTTTTCCAGGCTCTTATGATGGAACTGGAAGGTAGCCATGGGATCTGTGTAATACAATAACGCAATCCCATCGAGTTTGGGCTCATTTGATTCGTCTTTACATAGACTTAGGTGCTGGATATTATTGTACCTAATAAATGTTAATGAACGTAAATTAAATTAAAATTAAATTCAGCGAATCAGTTTAGTTAGTTCGCATAAGTATTTTGATGGGCAACTACGGAACCCTACACTGTGCGTGGCCCGACACGCACTTGGCCGGTTTTTTATTTATTTAATTCATGACTCTAGGCATGGAGAATAATTTTCTTAGGTAGGTACGCCAATGGGAGGGGTTCGCATCGGCGTCGGGGGGACGATGAAGTACCTGGGACTCGTCCTCAACAGCCGGTGGAACTTCAAGGAGCACTTCCTGCGTTTGGCCCCAAAGCGCCTCCCCTTCTGCGAAGCAGTCATGCTCCCGAAGGAGGAGGCGGGCCGCGAGAGGGAGAGGCCAGCGTCCTCCCTCCACCCCAGCCGCAGTGGTAGGCGCCCACGGCGACGGACCTCGCAAGACGATCTCCGCCCACCGTAGGCGCGGGCATGCGGGCGGCGAGTAATGGGCTACTCGCCGTCCGGCCATGGACCATGCCCGGGTCGACGGCGCGTTGTGTTCCACGCGCGCCTCAAAGAGCGTCAGCAAGATGACGGGGGGGCCTCTAGAGAGCCAAAGCCTGGCGGGGTCGCGGGACTTACACCATTACCGTGACCCTGGAACGTAAAGGGCTAATGAAGTACACCGTGGATTTTAGTCAGTACAAGTCTGACAGTCTCCCTCCTGCCCTGCCCTGGGTGGGAGGGCTTATTTGATGACTTTACTACGGTAAAAGTAGGTACGACAATACTTATAAGTAGCTATATAATTAGGAAATGTTAATTACATACAAATTAAAACTTTACCTTTTTTGTTTAAACAAGTTCAAGTTGAGTTGTCAGTGAGTTTTGCTGATAAAAAATAACACTTGAGCTCTGTGTACTTGTGTGGTAGAATCGTAAAGTCGAACTTTTCCAAATCTCCCTTGCGTTCCCACCCAGAGCAACTTGAAGAATCAAAAAAGGTACATCTAAGATCACGTACACTAAAACAAAACAATAAATCCAACTGTAAATCCCACAATCCACCTGATGTTGCCACAGGTAAGACACAACAGAGAACAATAAAAATAATCCAATAACTCTGTAAGGGCAGTTCGAACACAAACTTTTTTAATATCAGAGCTCCACAACCCTCGAGCCGGGAACTTACTCAGATTATGCCATTACCTTTATAAGAAAACTCCAACCAATAAAATAGTTGCTTTGGATTTATCGAGTGAAGGGTTAGAACTTATTAAGTTGGAGTATTTGTGTTCTTGATTGATTCAGATTGATTCGGCAACGGGACGTGAAGGTTCGAGTGAATATTTTTTTCTTTTGGGGCTATAGTAAGGACACGTCTTAGAACCTTTATTTTTTTGTTTCAAAGGTTGTTGGATAACGAGTTATAATATTACTAGCTCAAAAACACAGTGTATACTCAAAATGTATTTGATAAAAGACAATATTTGTAAAAGTTGGATGTTTGGAGTGACAAGAATGGATAAAGTAAGGAATGAGTATATAAGGGGAAGTTTGAAAGTGACGTCTGTTACAGAAAAAATGAAAGGGAATCGTCTGTCTTGGTATGGACATGTGATGAAGAGGGATGAGACTCACGTGACTAAGAGAGTGATGAGTATGAATGTTTATGGATGGAAAGGAAGAGGAAGGCCAAAGAAAAGATGGATGGATTGTCTAAGGAATGATATGAATGAAAAAGGAGTAAATGATACTGTGACGTCTGATAGGGGAGAATGGAAGAAAAAAAACGTGTTGCACCGACCACAAGTAAAATGGGATAAGGGCAGAGAATGTTTGTAAAAGTTCTCGAAAAAATATTTGAAGTCTCGAAATGTCAATCATAATCTAAATTTTGATTTTATAAAATCAGTTAGGATTAAGATTAAATAATGCTCCAGCCTAGGCCGTAACATCACATACAAAAACTCTTGTTTCACAGGTTGTCATGTCCTCATCAAGCAAGGAAAAAGGACATTTCCTTTTCTATGAAGTGAAGAACCATGTTTTGAATATGTAGATAGAGGCCAGGAGAAAACCAAAAAAGTTTAAAAAATAACAAAATAGTTTTACTTGTTATCTGAAAATTGACTCCAAACAAGAAAATCTTAAGTTACTCTACGGTGATTAGACGCCGGAAACAACATCGATCAATCATAGCTGTTGATGTAAGATTTGAAAACAGATTAATTAAATTGCCTACAATTAAAACAATCTCCTGCTCTGTAGTTTAGCATAATTTAATTGTTATTTTATGCTATTGTCAAACAGAGAGGCGAAGCGAAGCGAAGTTGTTTGTAATGTATGGAATTGTTTGAAGCCTGTCACATAGACTATCGTATCGCTTTCGCTTTTCTATAAGACAGGATTCGGGCCGCGTTCGCTTCGCCTGTCTGTTTGACAATAGCTTTAGTGTTTGTTTATTGTAATTAGTGTTTTGTTATTAGACGTGCAAATATCAGGAACGACCAGTCAGATTAGTAAAATTCTTTGCAATTCTTGAAGATGGTTATAGTCTTCTTAAGGTCAGGCCACAACGCTTAGGAGCCGAACAGAATCTCAGGGCACAGCTAATAGTTCAAAAGCAAGTGATATCTCTTGGCTTCAATCAGCCCAGAAGCAAGGATAAGGCTTAAGATAGAACAAACTAACCCGGAAGGAACTGGAACTTCTGTGCAGGTGTGCAAGCGGCCCTGATGGGATCTCCTACCATCAGTGAGATCGCTCCGCAGGTTACAGTGGCCTGTGATGCTGATGCCTGTGCTGGTCTGCTTAGAGGAGGATTCCAGTCACTCCATTCTATATCTAAGCATGCGATTTCCGGCCATCGAAGGCGCTGTCATGCGGATGGTGAGTAATAGGTGACTCACCGTCCGATCATGGACCATGCCCGGGTCGACGGGCCTCAAAGAGCTGTCAGCAATATGATGGGGCCCCCTTAGAGGGCCAAAGCCTGCGGGACTGTCTCAACAAGTAACCGAGACCCTGGAACGTAAAAGGCTATTGAAGGAAACCGTGGATTTTAGTCAGTAAAAGTCTGACAGTCCCTACCCTGGGTGAGAGGACTCATTTGATGGCATGAAAAAAATAAGCATACAAACCACATTAAGGTTACTTTTAGCCTATACCCAGTAATCCGCACGATAAACCTATAACCGACACGCCATATTATTGCGTGTCGGGTTAGGGGTATTACTGTGGTTATTACTGGGTATAGGCTGGGTATGAGCTGTAAGGCACATCACCCCATTTGTCGAGGATAAGGAATTTCCAACCCTGTTTCTCATACTTTTAGAAGTATGGAAACAATTTGGTAAATAACCAACCGAGAATATTAACCCTCTCAAAGCCGTCACCAACATAAACAGCTCAGTTATTTTTTTTTATCACGGCAAAGGGTTTTACTACGATTTTACAGTCCGACGGTTCAACACCCTCGTCAAGAATTGGCTAAGTCATGCTCACAAACATAATTAGCTCAGTTTAATCATTCATGTTGTTAAGTTTAGGGATCTGTCCCATTGCCAGCGTAGAAGCGATTTTCAATATTTTCCTTCTTACGAATGTTTAAATGAAGATAGACAGGCACGATGAATAAAATATACATTTAGCACAATTCAAAAGAGATTTTCTGGAGTGAAGTAATGGTTTCTAATTTAAGGTAATAATAAAAGTTTAAATGTGGTAAATTCAATTACTGTTCGGAGAGCGCTAAACTCGTGGTCCAATTCTGGGCCGAGTCAATTTAGATTGTCATCGACACGATAAGAAGAATTAGTGAATAGGCAGAACCATCATAATGTCACCCGCTAAAATTTCTCTTTAACCTCTTCCACGTTAATGCATCAGGTCAAAACGCTCCCTCCTTTATCACAGATTCAAGAGCTTATATTATTATTAATGAAAAACTCGCTCTACGACATTTGCTTATAAACTCTTGCCGCCACTCAAACCAACGCAACAAAACTATCCATGTTCCACCCGATATCTTGAACGAGCCGGTATCGTGTGCGAATCGCCTTCAGCTCCACTTATCGCTAATCGCCGGCAGTGAGACAAGAGCATCAAGAAGGAAAATTAACGCCAGTGAAATCGAACGCGTCAAAACGAAACGTCACAGTGTTAATTACAATTTCAAGGGTTGTAAACAGCCAGGGGAATTGAGAAAGGTTTCTCGTTGATCATTACGGCGACGGACACAAATGTCAAGAGGTCATTTTGGTATTAATATGACCTTTTGGTGTGTGTTTAAACCGATGTCAGGTGTCACTGACAAATCTCTTTGCGGTGATGGTTATAACGCATTTTGCAATATAATTTTCATGCTTATTATTTTATGGCTAAAAGCTGTAATCATGTTTATTTTTAAATTAGGGTTGACCACTACATCTCTCGCGTGTTGATAAGTAAAGATATTGTGATCGCTGGTGTACGATGTACCTACGGTGCATTGCCATTTCCTTTTGTTCCATTATTAGCTATATGCCAAAGAATAATATAAGTTGAAACAGCAATTTTATAATAATATAATTATTATATTAAAATATTTTTCTGTTGGAATTTGGTCTCCCTTTCTTGAGTCTACTGATTATTACCAGTTGGAGCACGGGAGTCTAAGCCCCAGCCTGTAGTCTTCGCGATTAACTTCTAAGAAGGCTTTGTATAGCATGTAAAACATGTTTTTGTAGCCTAAATTAAAATAAATAAAAAATATAGGTAACAAAAAAAGTGGAAGTCAGAATTCCAGACACACGAATTCCATGAAAAAAATATGTTTAGCAGAATTGCAGCTAGAAAAACCCCTAGAGTACCAATTAGGTTTATTTTTAAAAACAATAGTCCCTGGATCGCAGATGTCACTTCTCTTTGTGAATTAATGACAAAACTTCCATCTCTTTCTCTCCACATAATTATCATCCAATAGTCACTATTGGATAGAAGAGGATGCAACTATTCACTATTGAATAGTGAATAGTTGCATCCTCTTCTAGATACGAAAACGGAGTGTTCAAACAGAGTTTTAATTGCGTCCATTCAGAGATCGTAAATCAAAATGGCGGACTCTCACAGCTTCTATGATTAATTATGATGTTCTAATGAATATTGATTATACTTGGGATTCGTCCGCTCTCGGTTAGTGCTGTGAAAAACGGTGAAGTGATTTTGAAGACACTTGACAATAGGACTTGGTGGTGACCCTGTGAGGTTGTTTATATCCGCATAGTTCTCGTAATGTTGTTTCCACTGCTTATACACAGGTTTCCTGCTTGCTATAAAAAAAGGTTTTGAAAAAATTAAAAGGACTTCTAAAAGAACTCAAAAATGTGAAAATTTCGTAAAATAACTATGGAATGAAAAGTTATTATTGGAAGTCGGTTACAAAAAAGCTTAGGAAATAAGAAACAAAAACACCGACTTCCAATAAAGCTTTTTTTAGGCGTATTGACGTGCTATTAATATTAATTCTTCGTTATCTTAAGACGCGGACTGACTACGATTTTAATCGCTTATGACCGCGTAAACTATTGTCACCACTATGGAGCGTTAATAAGATTGAAAATTGAAAAATGATATTTGTGTTGAAATGTGACGTAAGCTGCGAATGGGCATTTATTTTACTGCTTTTCTTTAGATTATTTAAAATATAGACATAAAATTAAATAATGGTTTGGTTAAAGTTTTAAAAAAATGGAAAACATACTAAATTCTTAAAAAAAAACTGTTGTTATCGCTGGAAATACAGAGATCTTCAACGTCAAAGTTTATTTTTGTGCTACAACTTCCACATTTTTTATTGGGAATATCAAACTATTTATTTATTATTCTGTTCGGTTTAAATTCTTCTTTATACCCTTCTCTGTTCACTGTATTTTTCGCGTTACTTATTTTTATTACATTACGTCATACTCGACGTTCTAAGAAACCAATTTTTGGGAATATTGAGATGACACCGCGCCTTAAAATTATATGGTAAAAGTCAATTGAAGAATTTGCTACTAACATATTTTTAAGTTACATTGTTACTTACAAAATTATGAACATTATGTAGTCTGAAATAAACGAATTATTATTATTTTTATTCAAAAGTGATTTTACACATTTTTATAAGTCGATATGACGATGCTTCACAACGAGCTCCTGAAAATTAATAATTTTGTAAATAGCCTTTTGCTGCCGCCGAAATATCCAGTTCTCGTAGTTACCCTTTATTATAAGAGCAGTGGTTTCGAAATAATTTACTCAAAGTGCCTGTCTGGGTTCGACACTACTATTTGGAATTTAAATGGCTATAATTGACTTGAACATGGGTCTGTTAATAGACGTATAAAGTATCAGGTCTTTCTAGAGCTTCTATAGTCAAAATTACTCTTTTAACGAAGTATATCTTGAACAGAATTCCTTTGAGTACGTTTTTTTTGTAATTTTAAAATAAATAGTTTCCAAGTTATTCAAGAAAATAGACGAAAATTGACCATCCCCCCCCTTTTCTCCAAAACTACTGAACCTAAAATTTTGAAAAATATACAGAAATAACTTTTCTACTTATAGATTATAGGAAAACCTATCAGAAGTCCATGATATTAAAATAACATGGTAAATCACTCAATACCAATCTTCAACTATTCTAAATGTCAGTTCATCTATTATTTGCGGTTAAAATTATAGGTAGGCAAAAAATAGGTAAATCGTACGGAACCCTCTTCACGCGAGTCCAACTCGCAGTTGGCCAGTTTTTTTTTAGACAAGTGTTCAACAGACGTTTAAGTTTTTGTGGTACGACGGCGTCGAAGTCGAAGCAGAATACGTCCAAAAAAGGGGAACTAATTTTCGAAAGGTGCTATGAAATTAATTATTTTTAATCGGTCTAAATATTAGACTTTTCATTCTGACATTCTCTTCTTAGTCGCATCTTACATTTTTAGACATTACGTATTCTGCAAAGTTTCAAAATCAAACGATTTTAATGAAACTAACAAAAATGACAAATGTCATTTCGAATAATAAGGACTTTATAGTTGGCATTCGTCGTACACACTCTTAATAATACGCTTTCTTTATAATACGACATTTGAAACAACGCCGCCGCGCCGTGCTTTCAAGAATATTTCGGCACCAAAATATTGGAAGCCCCAAAATTCCTAGAATGGAACGAAGATAGAAATTCGCTGTTATGTCGTCAACAATGGCGGAACTTTCTCCTTATTTAACACAGTCTCATCTGCTACAAAGGTCTTAGAACTTCAACAACAGTGAAAACTTTAATAACAATAGATACAAAGCCGCGGCAACACTTCGGAGCGATCTGTCAAAATCACAACGATGTTGTTAAAATCTCTATTATAAGCCTCCTTCTATCCCACCCAGGGTTGTCACTGTTGCCAGGTGGCCGCGAAATCTGGGATTGTCACAGAATCACGTGTTTTGTCCGATTCTGCAACCATTCACCGACGACCGGTTTATCAATGGACGTATCGCCGACAGGACGATTCATTTATGGCCGTTTCACCGATTCTTTCACCTTTCCCCTATCCAGGAATTGCAGATTATTGTCCCGAATTTCGGATACCTAAGTATCACTAGTTTTTTGTCACCATCGGACGCGTAGGTCAACGTGCGTTCGGTTAGCTGTCTGCGGTTCACGTTCATCATTGTTCTCATAAAGTTCTATTTAATGAAGTGCGGTGTTCAATTTTTGATTAAAGTTTTGTGGTTTAATAATATTTGAAAAATACACTGTGAACATAACTTACTTACCAAGCCCTATATTACTCTAACAATGGGTAATGTTAGTAGGTAAGATAGTTTTTACCATCGACATTGCAAAATATCACCAGTAAAGCGATTTACAAAATTAGTTAACAATTTTTGTAAATTTTTCTACCGACTGAATTGTTAACCCTCGAATTATCCCGGAAATAAAATCCCCAAATCTGACAACCCTGATCCCACCCCAGATATCTCGATTGATGTCGAAAGTTCCAGATAAAGTTATCAATAACTAAGTTTCGGAAAGGGGTATCACGTTAATGATTTCGTTAGGATTATATCAAAGGTAATTTGTGACTAAAGATCTCATGTTTCATCACAACAATGTCGTCGTCTTTTGAAACTAATTTAATTGATTTAAATTCTCTTTGATCTTTGTTTGTCCTGATAAATTTCTAGGACTGTGAAAGTAGACTCTTTTGACTAAAATGTTGCCTTGTTTTTGTAGAAATTGCTGTAATTAAAAGGCTGAAACTGAAAAATGATACTTATTATTACTAATTGGTTTTATTTCGCAGACACTTTTTTATAGACCGAAAAATACAGATGTTGAATATACAGATCGTAGAGTCATTTATTAAATGAATGCCCTGAGACTGTTTTTTTTATGTACCTATACTACTATAATAAAGAGGAAAGATTTGATTGTTTGTTTGTATAGAATAGGCTTTGAAACTACCAGACCGATTTCAAAAATTCTTTCACATAATTATTGAAAGCTGTTTTAGTTCTGAGTGACATAAGCAATATAGGGGAGGGGCATTTTAAATAAACTCATAGGTCAAAGTCAGTTTTAAAATCTATTTCAGTCATTTATTAGTTCAGATGTAGTGAATACATATTAATTTTGAAGTTAAAATGCTTGATTTCTTGTTACAAGTTTCTCATTTCGGATATAATCATATTTACCTTATGTTGAAAATGTATTTACAACTAACAAAGTTTAGAAATATTGAGTCAAGATGTTAAAGTATACTAACTTACTCATAGCTTTATAATTAAATCGTATTTATCCCTTACTTTATCAAATCCAACAAATCTTCAAGACTTAGATAATCCAAATAAAACTAATCGAAGAACTGTGTCACAGTTAACTTAAGTTCTTAACAAGTAAAGCAAAAGTCTTAAGGGCCAGCACTTAAGGGAACAAGAAAAAAAGTTGGCCATTCCTTCAAAAGAGAGTGTGAGACTTTTGGCCTCATCCATTTATTGACACTGACCCAGTGCCCAGCCGACAATAATAACCATCCGGCCATCACAAATAAATTGTTAACTAGGGCCCGCGCAGGAAATTGAAGGACAGAAATGACGAAAGAAAATGGTTTCGATGAACTGAATAAGTTGTATAGTTAATGTTGTTAGTAACTGAGTATTTGTTAGTTCTTTGTCCTTGTCGTTTTTGTAACAAAATAGTCTTTTGGCAGTTACTAGGTCGCAACAAGTGGTTACGTTCCAGTGGAGTATATTCGATTCCACGCGGGTGTATCAGAGTTCAAATGATATAAAATGATAGAAAACACTTTCGTTTTTTACATGTACTTGAGCTGTTATATTTTTGGTGTTGGTATTATCATCAATTGAGTCTCCTCGCAATGAGTGGAGTGGAACGGTCTGTCATAGTCTTACGTATAAAAATCCACCTTGATCCTTTGAGACAGTTCTGTGACCCCGGTAGACGTTTGGCCCTCGAGGTTCAGTTGTGCATTATCAGGCTTTAAACCAAATGATTGAGTGATGCACACTAATTATATCTATGCGTACCATCAAACGGACACTAACCCAAAGCTCAATAACACTTTACCTGACCTGGGAGTGCTCAGAACCTCATTCTTTGCAGTTACTCTTCAAACCGCTGGACCAACGAGGTATTAGTTTGGTTATGAGTTTTATAATCAATTTAATGTGCATATAAGTATCCTATTAAATATAACGTGTTCGTATATGAGAATATTTTCCACAGGTTCCAACTTTTCTGGATAAACCGCGCAAGGACAGTAATATGGTATAGGAATAACCTGAAACCGACAACTACCATATTAAGATTAGCATAGCACCATATCCAGAGCTGCTGTCAAAAGTTTATCTGAGCACTCGCATGTTCACACACACACACACATATACGGTACTTTGATAGAAAATGTCAAAGCTTAAACGTTAGTCTGAATATACAGGGTGGAAAAACTAAGAGCAGAAGCTTAAAAGGTTGTAAAAAAGAGTCCTTTTGTGGGGCGACGTTTTAAAAAAAAACTTAATTGCTTATAGATAAATGATAAATGTTTCTAGATAAATTAGTTTTGGTTGTTTCTTCTCAGAGCAACAGTCGGACAAAAAGACACAGAACCAACGTGTGAATGTGTTTTTTATACGTGAAAAGACCTTCTGGGTGAGTTCGCTACACAGTAGGCCTCATGCAAGAAAAAAAAAACGATTATAATCATTGTTTCCACAATGTTACTTTAAGTTATCTCTTTTATTTTCCAAACACCCTGTATACCGCCAGACTGTCTCCGTCACCCCCTCCCCCCATATTCACCACACACACTTCGGTTGCAGTTCCAGATCATTAGAGCAATTAAAGTTCAGAACTAATATTGCAGCAGAGTGGTATCCGGCTCTGAAAGTTAACTACGTAGTTTAGATAGAAAACGGAACCACTTCGATCCGTTTTCTGGGAATTTGTGATGCTGTTGGCATATTAGATTATGGGAGCAGATTGCTTGGTAAATTTTGCTGTTTTCTTTTCAAATTTTGTGGTCAAAATTCGCATTGGTGATAGATAAAAGTAGGGTAAGCTGAAAGACCACGATTGTGAAATTCTGAAAACTTCAGATTTAGTACCTAACACGTCTCCGTAAGAAGTTACGACAACGAAGGCGTAAGTCATCCAGTGTACTGATTCGGCAGGTTGCAGGTCTAAGTACTGCCCGCAACTTTACTTTATTTCCAGTATAAAAAGGGAAAAGTGGAATAAGCCGATAAGAAGTCTTGATCGTCGGTCGTCCAGCCGGGTGCATAATATTATTATTATCGCGGGTAAAGCCTGGATGAGGTGGACATTATAATAGTTTACCGACCATAACGCCATTACTAGATCCTGAACTATGGGACCACCATAATACCAATAGAGTAACTTTAAACAAAAGATTTTTTTTTTATTAAAGACTCAAATAAAAAAAAAACCTTCTCGTTTTGAAAGTCAGTTAAAACGTAAATTTTTTGAAGTCGGTAAAAAGTTTGACTGTCTAAGTATCAAAAAGCTTTACCTACTAAGTGTTCCTAAAATGACAGTAGTCAACATAAATGCTAGAAATGTCCAGACACTGATGTAAGTACAACTATACGTATAATTGTTCCGAAACTTTAGAAGCACATACAATTTAAATGCAGACAACCCTGTATTTGAACCAATTGGAGTTTATAAGTGGTATTAGTTAGCTAGTGCCTTCCTAAATGCCGTGGTTGAATTTCTGGTTGTTAAGGAAGTGACCACACTCTTTTGGAAAAATTTTCTCGGATTTTGCCGTTTGGTAAGTGACTAGCAAAAATTAGTAGTTCAAAACTTATCAAATTATCATTTAGATAGTCCATTTTCTTTCCACGTAAATGACTGAAAAATCGACCAGCGTAATCCCCAATGTTACACGGAGTCAATTTGAGCAGGACCATTTTTGTCCCATTTAATTCTCGGCTTGGTCCGTTTTTCCGTCTCCTCGACTATTTTTTACCGATTAATTTCATTGCAGGATGCAGGACAGTTAAATTCTTTATCTCGAGATTTCGTTATACACTACACTTCTGTATCGTGACACATACACAAACACCTAGACACGAAACCACTATCTAAAGATCATACAAATATTTGTTCCGTGCTTGCATAGAACCAGCGGCAACGCAGCAGTCGATTTCAAACCATGCCTTCGTGACTTTTTTTTATCGTGGTAAAATCATCAAATGAGTCCTCCCATCCCGGGCAGGGCGGGAGGGACTGTCAGACTTGTACTGACTAAAATCCACGGTGTCCTTCAATAGACCTTTATGTTCCAGGGTCACGGTAATGAGATAAGTCCTGCGACCCCGGCAGGCATGCTTTCGAGACTTGGAAATAGTATAGCGGGAATACCGTGATACTATGCTCATAAGTGTGGTCATTCCCTAATTCTCTGATATCCTCCATTATTACGGATATGGCGGAACGAAGTAGCTTTATTCTATGAATGCACCATTTCGGCAAGCTAGACGACTCATAGTTAAAAGTTATCGCTTCACGGAAGTATCTAAATCAGCATTGCCACAAACCGAGCCGTTCGGTATTTTAGTGATAAGAGTGCTTGAGAAAAAGAATTCTATGAGCTCTAATGTTTATTAGAGCTCATAGAATTCTTTTTCTCACTCTTTCGCTTAAGAATTAGGTGGACTTCGTGTTTTTTATCTGACCACTCTGTTAAAAACTTCGGGAAATCCGAGCCATCACAGAGTCTTGTGAAGGTGACGCGGATTAGTATCTGAGATAGTTTTTGTAGAAAGTACCTACCACAAATCAATTTAAGAATCTGACGGAGCTCCCGTTTTAAGTGTCAAAGCCTGCCGGGGTCGCGGGACTGTCTCATCAGATAACCGTAACCCTGGAACGTAAAGGGCTATTGAAGGATCACAGTGGATTTTAGTCAGTACGAGTCTGGCCCGCCCTGGGCTGGACTCATTAGATGAGTTAAGAACAATAAAAATTAAAACAAAACATTTTGATTCTATCTACCCTGTCAGTGCTAGCATTGCTCAAAGATTGTAAGCGCAAGTCCGAAATTAAAGAGTTAAAACCAAAGAAATGGTATTCGGATATTTTTTATACCGAACTCCAAAACTTATAGATACAGACAGGTAACAGGACATATAGCATCCGAGCCTCACAAATCATAAAACTTAGGAAGAACTACCTGAGTCCAAAGTTTTGTCAGATTGTTTGACTTTTTGGCTTCCGGCTACAATTGTTGATATGAACATGGGTTTGACAACCGAAACTGAAACTTTAGCAGGCTTATTGGCGGGTATTTATCTTCATCTTAAAGAAATTCCTATCTTTAGGGATTGCATATTATGCAAAGATGCATGAATGAATTAATGATTTATTTGCTAGAATATAGGTGCACAGACCCTATAGATAAACAGACGACAGTAGACGACAATCGTTATCGCTCAGCAGTCACTAATACATTTTCAACTTTGTACCCCAGCGCGTAAAGTAGAAAATCTATTGAAGTTAACAGATCGTTTTCGATTCTTTCGTTCGTTATCGCGTAGCAGTCTTTAAAAGATTTTTAACTTTATGGCTAGGGTATAAAGTTGAAAATGTGTTAGTGACTGCTGAGCGTCGTCTGCTGTCGTCTCGTCTGTTTGTCTATAGGGCCTATTTCATGGTAAATTAAAATTAAAGTCTCACTATATTGTTACTACATGTTCCCAATTGTGTTGACAGCTGCACGGTTGGCGCAGTGGCCGAACGATCAACTGCTGTGGAGCGTTTCACGGGTTCGATTACCGCATGGACCAAATATTTGTTTGAACTGTTAGTAGTTGTTCCGCAAATCACCCACGATAAAGGAGAAATTACGAGTATGAAGCAAATTTGACAGGCCTGTTGGTCTAGTGGTTAGTGACCCTGACTGCTATGCCGGAGGTCGTGGGTTCGATTCCCACCCAGGACAAATGTTTGTGTAATGAGCACGATAATTTGTTCTGTGTCTGGGTGTAATTTATCTATAATATGTATGTATTTAGAAATATATAAGTATATTTATCAGTCATCTAGTACCCATAACACAAGCACTGCTTAGCTTGGGACTAGATGGCGTTGTGTGATAGTTGTGGAATATAAAAAAAAAATGAATAAAAAAAATGGGATCAGCTTCTATTATTATCGTTTCCCTAGACAATTCTATTACATAGATAAAATATTGCCAGAAAATAAATTAACAATTAGCTTATCGCTAAAACCTAGAACTAAATCTTCTACAACCTTTGTTCAACCTTTACATCAGCCTATTATCTGATAAGCTTCGAATAAAGAGTTATCTCCCCTCAGGGAGGCATTTTCATCCTCTTTAAAGGTTATAATACTCACGAAAATTGTAAGAATCAACAGAAATTGTTATTGTATTATGATGAGGCAGAAGCCAGACATAATAAATGAAATTTTCATAAGAAAGGCATACCAGACATCACTGGCGCGAAGGTAAGTCTGTCAAGTATCTTGATATATATGTACATATTTATCGTTCCCTCGTTACCGGCCTTTGTAGATTTTTTTTCGAAGAGCACTTTATAGTCCACGATAAATACACTTGTTTATAGAAAATTGGCCTCATCAGAAATAATTTAATATACCAACGATCGACGCCGACGAGACAAACCGAACGAAATTGTAGACACTTTCAAGAGGCAATGAATTAAATACACAACTGAAAATCAAATGGCTCACCTACTGACCCTTGTAACTCTTTCTTTTCTGGGGTTTGCGGGTTCCATCTCCGCAAGTAACAATATTCAGTTGTTCTTTTTTCGCCTCAAAATTGAGACGTTTTTACGGCCTCATCTGAGCAAAAGTGTTTTCCAACGTATATCCTAGATAAAACGTTTTTTTACAAAGAAAATGTGATGAAATGGAAAGGCGTCAGTTCAAATAAAACAATGTAATATATTAGTTTCTAGGGGCTTGAACCTTTTGTCAATTTTGGTTCAACCAAAATTTTTTATTCAAGATTGCAAAAGACTCAAGAATTTATTCTGCCTGTTTTTTGCTAGTTTGCTAGCTACCTAATATTTGAATCAAAGGTACAATTGGAAAAGGTGGAGAAATTGTATTACCTCCTACAAGTTCTATGGAATGGAACATTATTTGATATAGAATATTGCAAATGGAAAAGTGAGTTTGAGTTTATTACGTCGCTGCCGTAACTGTTTAATTATTACATGGATTTGAAAATACATAGTTTTAATTTACCAAAATCGCGGGTAAAACCGCAGGTACTGGTACTTTAAAAGAAAAGTTAAAAAATTTCCTAATCGAACATGATCATTTTTCTTTTGTGATAAAGTTAATAAACACACTCAAGAAAATTTAAAAAATGGGGCATAAATATAATTTAAAACATAATTGCATTTCGTTGTCACCCTTGCGCCATCCCATCTTCCTAGTACAGCGTGTTGTGCTGGCGCTGCTGCTGCAGGTGCTGAAAACTCCAAACGGCGCAAATACATTGGCTTAACTAGTAGCTACGAGTATGTGTTTGAGCCGTTTGGGGTTGAAACTCTAGGGCCATGGGGTCCGAGCGCTCACAAAGTATTTAAAGAAATCGCCAGGCGATTAGTCGACTCTTCAAGTGACCAGAGGGTATTTCTAGGCCATCGAATCAGCATTGCCATACAACGTGGCAATGCTGCCAGTGTTCTGGGCACTGTTCCCGTTGACAGCGATGTGGACGAATTCTTTGACGCTCTCTGAACGTTTTTCTTTTCTTTTTTTTTTGTACATATTATTACTAGTTAGTTTTTATTTATATTTAAAAAAAAAATTAAATATCAGTTGCATTTCTAAAAACACTAATTACTTCACCCAAATATAGTGAAACGATATAACAGAAATACGGTCACAGGTATTGTATTGTATATATTGAGTTACATTAAATTTGCAATGGCTTCGTTGTTTAAATATTAGGATGAAACCGGTTTCTATTTGAGTGTTTTGTTCGATATTTACGATGTTCCGAAGTGGCAAAATACAAAGGGATTTCCGTTGTAGGATTAATATACACAGTATCCGGGTCATATAGCGGTCAGGACGCGGTAATTTCTGTATTTGGATTTTAGTGCTAGATTTTGCTCGCAATTACCTAATTTTATACTGTTCCCGTTGCTAATTAATATGCCTCTAAATAGTATTTAGAAATAATGTAGTTTCTCATTTCTGATCTATTGTAAATCTCAGTCCTTATCCACAGTACATTATCCATCAAAAATTGATTGTCACTCAGATAGATTTAAGATTTTTACCGGAATACGAGAATTTGTCCTAAAGTGCAAAATTTACTTTTATTTATTTACAAAAAAAAAACGTACTTGCAATACTTTCTTATAACTGGCTAAGATGTATTCATAATAATTTGTATTTTTAAAAGTTTAGAGGCGGTATCAGATATATTTTCCAACCCACACTGGGACCGCGTGGAAACTTACAGTTCACGTCTTCTCACAGAGAGGTCGCTGGTGTCTCGGAACAATAACATCGTAGATTGACTTCTTCTTCTTCCTGCCCTTATCCCATTCTACTTGGGGTCGGCGCAACACGTTTTCTTCTTCCATTCTCCCCTATCACACGTCACAGTATCATTTACTCCTTTTTCTTTCATATCATTACTTAGACAATCCATCCATCTTTTCTTTGGCCTTCCTCTTCCTCTCCATCCATCAACATTCATACTCATCACTTCTTAGTCACATGGGTGTCATCCCTCCTCATCACATGTCCATACCAAGATAGACGATTCCCTTCAATTTTTTCTGTAACAGGCGCCACTTTCAAACTTCCCCTTATAAACTCATTCCTTACTTTATCCATTCTTGTCACTCCACACATCCATCTCAACATCCTCATCTCCGCTACATGCAATCGTTTCTCATCCATCTTTTTCACAGCCCAGCATTCCGATCCATACAATACGACAGGTTTAACCACGGATACGGAACGGACGGAACCCCTTTAACTTGAGGGGCATCCGTGGGTCGCAAGTTGTTCCGGTGACCTGTCGCCATTTCATCCACCCCGAGTTGATCCGGTGTGTTATGTCCCGGTCCACATCGCCGTCTCCTTGGACAACTAAGTATTTAAATAAGCAGTCGTGTCGTATCCGTCCCGTATCCTCTAAAACCTCTCAGTGCTAAATAGCTCGCTTGTTTGCGAACAATGTTACCTTAATTTTGGTTCAGCTCACAATTTGTGAGACATTTAATTGAATAAGTCACATATTTTTTACTCAAATTAATAATGTTTTCGTCGAGTTTCGTGTTACTCTCATAACATTTTGTGTTGCGCATTGTTGTAGGTCGTTACGACTTTATATTTAATTTATGTTTTTGTTGGCTTTTTTTTTTACTTTGATTCTGATCTGTTAGTGTCGTGATGTCGTGAATGGATTTTCATGGGAAAAAGTTACAGCAGCGAAAGTTGACCATGTAATAGAGAGACTTTCTCAAAGCAAAGTATTTTTTTTTGGGTGGCAAAATCATCAAATGAGTCCTCCCGCCCTGGGTCGGGCGTAAGGGACTGTCAGACTCTTTCTAACTAAAACCCATCCGTGTTCCCTCGGATGCCCTTCACGTTCCAAGGCCACGGTATCCTGGATTAAGAAAAATCCGCGACCCCAGCAGGCATTTGGCCCCATAAGGGGCCCCGTCGGTGACGCGTGAAACACGACACGCCACCTACCCGGGCTTGGTCCTTGGTCGGACGGCGAGCTTACCCATTACTCACCGTCCGCAAGCCCGCTCCGCCGCTGTGCCCTCTGCTATTCAGAGGGACACGTGTTGGAGCGTCCACCCGACAGGCTATTCGCATACGGGCAAAGAGAATTAAGAGAGTTTTTGCCCTTATCCCAGGGTGCACCGGCCCGAAGAACTGGTCTTCCCCCCGGACGTATCCGAGAGGGAACTCCAGTCCCCGGGCGCACGTGGAGGTTTCCTGTCTTAGCACCCCCGAAGCATAGTATAGAGATTCTTTTGAGGTATAAATTACTCGGATATTCTTACTAGTTTTAAAGTTAGAGAATTTAACTTAATTGCAATCTCATTAGTTGCTTATCTGAACACGAAAAATGTTCATAACTTTTGAACCGTAAAAAATAGCACCGTATGTCTCAGAAGTTAAAAAAATAGAAATGATTCTTCCATGCCCCTGTTTAATTTGATCCACACTTGCTGATACACCCTTTATTTAAGAAATATTAATATTAATTTTTTCGCACCTCTTCTGCACCCATCACCCACCTGTATATACCAAAAACATGCTTCAATATGAAAGCACCATAAGAAACACCTGACCTTCTGTAACAGTAAACTGTTTGCCCCAGTTTAATAGGTGAACTGTGTTTGTCATCTAATATTATTATAATAGGGGCGGCTTTTATTTCTGGTAATACGGTAATTAGGTCGGTCCCTTGACCTGAAAGTCAGTATAACGTGCATTAGTAGTATGTTTATCAAATGACGATGTTATGGGTATTAACATCAGCGTCACAATTCGAATAGCACAATAGATAAGACAAAAAATCAATATTAGTCCGTCAGTTTATCAAAAATATTCGTATTGTATTTTTTTATTAAGTTAGCTATGGCTTACTTGCGATTGAAAAAATTACGACGCTTTTAAAATTCAAAACACATCACTTTCAGGTTTAATTTTTACATAGTTCAGAGACCTTATCACGTGACGTAAAGTAAACTGGAACTTTGACATTTTCAATTGACATTTCAAGGAAAAAATTAGTTCCTTCTTCGTACACCAGAGGCGCTATTCCATTTTTCCATACAAGAAACGCTGTAAATACTGGAAAGACGCTGTAAAGTGAAATAGTGAAAACTCGTGATAAGGGCTCTGATGTTAGGTACAAGTCAGTTTTGATGCGTTTTATGTTTATCATTATTCATTGAAATACCTAACCTAATATTTTATAGAAAATATCACAATAAGACCGAAAAGAGAAAGCCGCACAATAAGTTTAAAGCAACAAAGCGACATCTTTGAGTAGCAATTTGTTTATGTAAGTGGATTAAAATTAATTTCTAAAAAAAAAAATTACAGTTCTAGAGACTCTCGAGTTCATTGGCCATCGTTTTAGCTTTTTTTTTATCGTGGTAAAATCATCAAATGAGTCCTCCCTCCCAGGACAGGGCGGGAGGGACTGTCAGACTCGTACTGACTAAAATCCACGGTGTCCTTCAATAGCCCTTTATGTTCCAGGGTCACGGTAATGAGATAAGTCCCGCGACCCCGGCAGGCTTTGGCCCTCTAGACTTTGGCCCCGTCATATGCTGACACTCTTTGAGGCGCGCGTGGAACACAACGCGCCGTCGACCAGGACATGGTCCATGGTCGGCAGCGAGTCGCCCTTTACTCGCCGCCAGCATGCCCGCGCCTACGGTGGCCGGAGATCGTCTGCCGACTGCTACCACTGCGGCTGGGGTGGAGGGAGGACGCTGTCCTCTCCCTCACGCGGCCCGCCTCCTATTTCGCGAGCTTGACTGCTTTGCAGAAGGAGGCGACCGCTTCCCACTCCGTCTCGCGCCGCAGCATGGCCTCGACCAATGCCGGGCGCGAGAGGTCTCCGCCTATCGCCGCCCGCCGTGAGGACACGGCGGCGGCGGTGCTCTGCCCAAGCGAGGCAGTCCTGCCTGCACCGTATGCTCCACCATGTCCAAGATTTAACAATACTTGTTTTATTAGAATTTGTATTTTTTTTTTTTTGTTAAATTAAGTAATAGTATTTTTTGTATGTATTAGGTACTACCCAGTAAGATTTTATTTATAGTTTGTATATAATTTTAGTATTGTAGAATATATAATAGTTTACTACATAAATAAATTACCCAGTAATACCTGAATTAAATAAATCATTAGTTTTAAACATTACAAGAAATAACTCTTTCTAAGAAAATACCGCTTGTTAATAATTTAAATTCTACTTCAAAGTAAAACAACCTCGATTAGAAACCGGAACTTAAACAAAGTAAACAGACGAAAAGACACTCAAATTATACTTAACTCTCAAAACTTAAAGTATGAATCAGTTTTATCTTACAAATTTTCATTTTCAGCTTTTAACTGAAAATCCTGAACTTGGATAATATCATAAATACAGGGTCGGATTTTGAAAAGGGACAGTTAGCAATTAATCTAAAAGTTAGAGAGTTTCTTTTATAACTGTTTAGGTTATAAGCATAAATATCTCACAATAATTACACTAAACTCGGAAGCGATATTCTTTAGAATTATTAATAGAAGTTTTGTTGTATTAAGAAACAAGTCTTTCCCAAAAAGCCTCCTGCAGACACACGCGATTAATCGCGCGGGGCGGCATGTCGCGGTCCATTCACAGTATTTTTAGAGCGGAAATTAGCTTGGCTCGTTGTCGCAGTGCGATTAATCGGGTGTGTCTGCAGAAGGCTAAATACATAAGTAATAAAGTTATTTCACGACAAAACCATGAAACTGTCTGATATTTATTTACATTATATGTATAAGAAATCCGCACACTCACCACTGAGGTTGAGTTGAAAATCAGTGTCGGACACTGGTTGTCTATTTTGCTAAACAAGGCAGGCAAGTTGCCGGACCCCATCCGGAAACTATAGTTGAATCATAGGATCACAATATGAATCACAATAAAATTCATGAATAATTGTCTCGGAAACATTTTACTCGTATTAATATCATACACCTCAATTTTTTTTTTGCTTCTGTTTTGCAACGCTCGCGGTGTGCGATACCAAGGGCATGGGTCCGATTTACGAGGGGTAAATCTTAATTTTAGAGCATAAAGTATTGATATTAACAATACTAATTACTTAAAGCCCATGTAAATGGCCTCGATTTATAACAAAAGAAAGAGAAACATTCTGAATTACTATCAATATAAGAACTTGATTGATTTTTATTAGCTATAAAATCTTGAATGTAGTACAGTGTGGAATGAGACTATATTTTTGGAGTAATAGCCGATAAAGCCTTTTTATTGAAAAGCTGATATATTTTTATGTCCTGTGGTCTACGGCGATCATTATCCTGATCGTTATACCTTGTCATCAAATGACGTGACTGAATCATGATAAATGTATTTCTAACCAGATATTATGTAACCAGGCCCCGTAGCCATGTTACAAATGACAAGCGCTTCAACTTTATGTGCATAGGTATAACGTTGAAGATCTAGTGAAGATCGCTTATCGTTTTCGATCTTTCCTGTCGCTAACGCTTAGATATCTTAAATAGATTTTCAACTTTAGGCTCTAGGCTATAAAGTTGAAAATTTATTGGGGAGTACAGAGCGTTTACGATTTGTTGTGACTTGGCTAGAGGGGCAGAAAGCCCATAGTTCTGGATCACGGAACTGTCTAAATAGACTACCGTGAACGTAAAGGGCTATTGAAGGAACACTATGGATTCTAGTCAGTATGAGTCTGACAGTCCCTTGCAGTCCCTTGCCGTTACCAATATCGAGCAAAAATTATCAAAACAAAACACTTCTGTTGTATCGGAGCCTCCTTAAATATTTATTGTATTCTGTTTTTAGTATTTGTTGCATAAAGCGGCTACAGAAATACATCATCTGTGAAAATTCCAACAGTCTAACTAGCACGGTTCGTGAGATACAGCTTGGTGACAGACGGACAGACAGACCCTAAAAAAGACATTATAGTCTTTACCTACTTTTTTTCTGATAAACAATACACGACCAACTAGTTAATAATTAAAAGGCATTGTATTATTTCTGTAGGATCACGAATAGGGGTGCTAAGACAGGAAACCTCCACGTGCGCCCGTGGACTGGAGTTCCCTCTCGGATACGTCCGGGGGGAAGACCAGTTTTTCGGGCCGGTGCACCCTGGGATGCGGGCAAAAACTCTCCTTAGGCACTGTGTGCCTAAGGGGTTTCTTTGCCCGTATGCAAATAGCCTGTCGGGTGGACGCTCCAACGCGTGTCCCTCTGAACAGCAGAGGGCACAGCGGCGGAGCGGGCTTGCGGACGGTGAGTAATGGGTATGCTCGCCGTCCGACCAAGGACCAAGCCCGGGTCGGTGGCGCGTCGTGTTTCACGCGTCACCGACGGGGCCCCTTATGGGGCCAAATGCCTGCCGGGGTCGCGGATTTTTCTTAATCCAGGATACCGTGGCCCCGGAACGTAAAGGGCATCCGACGGAACACGGGTGGATTTTAGTCAGTAAGAGTCTGACAGTCCCTCCCGCCCCACCCAGGGCGGGAGGACTCATTTGATGATTTTGCCACCCTAAAAAAAAAAAAAAGGATCACGAATAAATACCTAATATTGTTTCGTGATCAAAATTGTGTTACATCTTAAAAATGTTACCACACAGTGAAACATTGTACGTCAATGTGGTAACATTTTTAACGTATTTCTGATGTAAAATGTAACAAAGAATTTCAAACTGAATTTTGTGAATGGCTAATGTAGTTGTCAGCTGCTATAGAGAATTTAAAATAACTTGAAGAAGCGTCTTGGCCTCGAACAGGGTGATTGCTGAGTGATGATGGCGGTAGAGAACGCGGTTGCGATTTCATAAACGCTGATGTGCATCTAGCGACCCAGTAGATAGTATCCTTGTTTTTAACTAGACGAATAGACATGCAGAATATTTACATAGCTTAAAACAAAGTCGCTTCCCGCCTCTGTTCGCTTAAATCTTTCAAACTACGTAAAGTTGTCTTTCGTACCTCTGAGCTAGACTAGAGTCAGAAGCTAACCAATCTATTCAAGAAATATTATGTTAATATAATACCACTATATTGCACTCTTGTGAAGTCGGGGTAGATCGCTAGTTAGTGATAAAAATGATTGACTGAAATGGCCTAAACTAGATTTAAATGTAAATTGGATTTACATAAGTTATCGAAAAGCTGACGAGAATCTTGTTGCCTTTCATTTTAGACATTTAAGTGAAGTAGGCAAAAATCTAAGTGGACTTATTAATATGTTTAGCTCAAGCCAAGTACAGTAGTGCTTCATGCGAAAATGAACCTTATTTGCAGTGAGTTAATATTCCTATTTGTTGTTACGCTTTATCACAGCCGTTTGTAGCAAATAAATACATAAATCTTAAAAAAAAATACAAATATTTTCCGATGAAGACTGTTTTCTGCTTGTACTAAGTTTATGATCAACCGGTGATCTCAACTTCTTTTTCACAAGTCGAGCGCATCCGCGTAAGCTTATCACTCTGGTTGAAGCCTAGGTCTTTAAGCGCTTTCTGTAGCACATCCATCATCTAGATAATATTCTCATTGAGGTCTCAAAACGTCTTCGTACGTGTTAGGTTTTATCCCTATTTCTTTGTACCTAAAATAAAAAATAGGTGATGACTAGGTTTTCCGTTTAGATCCTTTCATATAATTTGCTTTTATATAAAATTCTTTCTTTCTTGTTTTGAAAGGTCACGCGTGTATCCAAGATAGTGTTTTTAGGAATTTGAAAGAAGCTTCGCAAAATAAATATCCACACGGGTGTCATGCCAAATTGAAAGATCAGGAAAGGTGTTACGTTGTTTTTTTTTATATAAAGAAGTTATTCTTGTTCTTTCGACAGTTTCTACTAAAAGCTGATAATTATTCACTAACCAATATTATAATCACTAGCTGTTGCCAAAGTCCCTCTAAAATTTGGAAGATCCGATCCAAAAGATAAAATGGGAATAAAATCAAGTTATCGCATTTAAAATAAGTAAAACATAATTATACAAATAGCTATAATTACATGTCCTAGGGTGGTAAAATCATCAAAATATGTGTTCTCTCTCCCTTGTATGAATAAATAAATTAAAAGTATGACAGCGGAATCCCACTGTCATAATACTCTTACTGACTAAAAATCCACCCTGTCCCTTTGGCAACCCTTTGTATTCCAGGACCACGGGGTCTTTTTAAGACAGACAGCGTCTCCAGCAGAGTGTTAATGTCCTGTAGATTTAATATTGGTGTTAAAGCTTTATAGCTCCTACGATGGACTTAAGTTTTAGGATCGACGTACGAGTATACAGAATGAATTTTTAAACTGGACGCGGATGGCTGTATCGGAAACTATGAGGAATGTCGAAAAATATAGAAAGGAGTCTCGAAGCCGATTTTGACGAAAACTAAAACTTCGTTATTGGATTTTAGAAAATTCAATTATCCTGGCCAGGAATCAAACCCGCTGATTTTGTAAAAAAAACACACCCTGTATTATTATACCATTTGATAATGTCGCTAATAACGATCAAATCGGCCTTGACACTTCTTTCAATGTTTTTCCGTTTTCTGTGGAACTGTTAGCGATTATAATCTTCATTGATCTAAAGTCAAAAGTCAATTTAAAAAACAGCGACTGTGACCATATGGGTATTAATTGACTTTGGATTTTATTTCAAAGAGGACAATGCTGATAAAAGTTTACTAAACTTTGCTCCGCCATATGTGCGCCGGGCTTTTAGATGGTACTAAGAAGTCTGTAAAGTTTTTACGACAGAACTAGAGAATGAAAACATGTGTTGGTGATCAACCATAAAATAAAGTTTCTGGAAAAAACACTTCAATTTGTAGAGGTAATATGCTGAATGACACATGTCGTGTAATACTCTGATGAGGATTCCACCAGGACAAAAATAGTGTATGTGGAGCTGTAATACAAATTATGCTCCCTGTTACTTCTTGCTCCACGTTACTTCTTGCATTATTATATAATTATACTCCATGTTTAATATTGTACACAATATTTGTATATATTTTTTTCATTATTCAAACTGATTTTCATCCATGCTCTCACCACGTAGGCTCAGGTGACACCAGCGTCGGGCACCAGTTGTCCAGCATTTGCTGAACTGGCCCTATTTGGCACAGCCGTGGGTCACACAATACTTTAACATTTAACATTTAGTTGATAGTTTTCTCTTATTTTTTTTTTCAACATTAAGTCTAATCATTTATTTCAATTAGACCATCGAAAAGGCACTTTTTAACGTCGATTATTAAAATTAAAGGAAATAGGATGGAATGGGATTGATTCTATACCCATTCGCAAGGGTAAGTTCGTATGCAGAAGAATGGGCAAGAAAGTACATATTTACTCATTTTAGGGTTCCGTACGTTCGAATACAAAAACGGAATCCTTATAGGATCACTCGTGTGTCCGTCTGTCTGTCGCTTACAGTCAATTATTTCCGAATCTACTAGTCCTATTAAGTTGAAACCATCCCCTTCGTGTTAGGTTACTTTAAACCTTGCGCGTAGAAATAGGAGCCCCGCGAGGCGGGGCTCCGTCGAGCCAGCATGACAGGTAGTAATCAGTTATTTGACCTAGGATGCAAGAGCGAGCGAAGCGAGCTCGGGACTTGGGGCACCCCGACACGGACAGGTTAGGTTCGAAGGGTCAGGGCCCTTCGTGTTAGGTTACTTTAAACCTTGCACGCAGAAATAGGAGCCCCGCGAAGCGGTGCTCCGTCGAGCATTCATGGTAGATGGTACTATTACTAGGTACATCAGAGTTAGATTACATACCTCGAAATCGTACCTGGAACTAAAATTGACCAAATAAGTTTTATGTCTTTTGAGTAGGTATACAAAACGATTTTATATTCATTGATTGTTATGATTATAGAAATTAGTCATTATAAAATTATGTCAATCGTTTATTTTATTAAGAGATCGTTATATCAAATAAAATCATATATTCAGTTGTTATCTCTTGTAAATATTAGAGATTTTGTAGTTATATCATATATTACTTACCCACGTTTTTTTCTTTGTTTCTTTCTCAACATTACTTCTTGCTTCACGTTACTTCTAGTAAAGTTTATGCTAGTTACATACAGTACTTTAGTTTAGTTACGTAGAGTACTTTAGTTTATGATAAAGGTTTAACCCTCCACCCGTCGCGCCTTTTTTATTACTTGATCCGTCGCGTGGGGTCTTCAGAGACCCCAAAAATAAATGTCAATCAATTAGTATTGTAACATTATTTATTGACATTATTTTCGCGTTTCGCATTTGAATAAGACTTCATTGAAACAAAAAACAAAAGATATTGCAAATCAGACATTTATTTATATAAAAAAAAATCAAAGTATTAGAAGTAGGGCTTGGCCTCCGGAATTCCGGAACTGGTATAATTCCGGAATTCCGAAGCTTTTCAATATCGTTTCCAATTCCGGAATTGGCGAGATCAATACCGGAGTTTCGATATTGAAGAAAATAATATTTTTTCTGCAGCTTGATGCGCAACAAATTACCACAATATGAAGTAGAAGGGAAACTATAGTTTTAAAGGGAATTGTCCAATTTCTATGGGACTTTGGCCACTCTTAAACAAACAGTTCAGCTAATAATATGTGATTGATTTATTAGCTCAAATCAGTAAGAATGAGGATCTACAGCTAGTTTTGTATCAAGATTTTTATTAAGATATTTTTTTAACATTTAATTGAAACAGGTTATGTATGAAATAAAACTTGTTTTTTATAATTATGTATATTTATTAGTCGGATTCATAAGTTATGAGAACATTGTCAAGGAACTGAACAGGTGGATTAATAATTATGTTCCTGATATCTTGCCCAACTTAAAAACCAAAAAATTGTCATATAATATGTGCACAGCAACCTACTGTTCTACCGCCCACCATACCTCCCTTCAGTGTTATTTTCATATAATATTATACACGAAATATGTTTTTCTACTAATATGTCTGCTCTGTATTTTCATCATCATCAGCCTATAAATGTTCCCACTGCTGGGACACAGGCCTCCTCTCTGAGAGAGGGAGTGGGCCATAATCCACCACGCGGGCCCAGTGCGGGTTTTTTTTTACCACATTTTACCGCGTAATAAACTGCAATTGACCGAAGGGAGTGGGAATCCTTCCAGTAGGTTGTGAGACTGTGTCTCCTGCTTTGAAATAAATCGCTTCCACAATTCACACATCGCTGCGTTGACACTTCATCCGTCATCAGATCACCGGAAGGTAACACGGGATCCATGTCCATATTCAAGCCGGGGTTATCGTTAGGGCGAGGTTCGGTGTCCGTAGGTATGCCAAGTTCAACGTAAATATAAGGTTCGGGGTCCATAGAAGTGTCGGGGTCGTCATGAAGGGAAGAATCGGAATACATTACAAAAAAACTAGTGTTTTTTATAAAACTCACAAAAACAACACTCACGATGCAAATAAACAAAGCGAATGACAACTGTCATTTTGAATTCGACACAACATTTTTTAAAGCATCGTGTTGCCATTTAAAATAAAACAATTATATATCGATTCATTTGAAATCGATTATACTGCTATTTTTTCTCCAGAACAATAATGCATAAAAGCCTGAGGTTTTATGCATTATAACGATATAATTAATGACTTCAAAAATGATAAAACTGATTTTATCATTTTTGAAGTCATTAATTATATAGTTTATTAGAATTTTTAATTATGTTATTTAATGAAAACTATATTCAATATAGTGGACAGATTGCATTGTATTTTAAATCGATTTGAATTTGTTGGTTTATGGAGTTTTGATTTGGCAACACTGAAACCAAATCCGTAGCCGGTTCATGTGTAGCATCAAATCAACAACAAAAAAAAAAGTTTTTTTTACAATGCCAATTGATACAAAGTTATTTGCACCAGATGTTTACTAAAATAGAATTTAAAATATTGGTAAATTATTTTTTTGTATAGCATCGTGTACAAAAATGGCCAAGTTCGGACAATTCCCTTTATATATTATAAGAGTAAAGATTGCAGTTTTTGACAAAGGTGGCATTGCGTATTTCCAATCTATAAAAAGCTTTGTAATCCTATTTTTTAATCTGCGATTACTATATTTACTATCTATAGATGAATTTTGCGTATGTTTCATGTATATTTGTAACGTGGATGCGTACGTATAAATAAGGATGGTTACAAACTATACTACATCACTTACGTCTGACAAAAATCATTGTTTTTATGCCTTTTAACGGGAAGACGGCCGACGTCAGGGGAACCCCGAGGTTTGGTTCGGTTTGGTTCCTTTAAGCCCTTCAGACAGAAACAGGAGCCCAGGGAGTTTAGTGATATAATTATGACTTGATTAAGTTTATTGAAATAATTGTAGGAGTGTAGTACGTCTGAGGCGGAGACTTCGTTGTAGGACGGTCAAATTTCAGTCAAATTTTAATATCAAGGTTAAATTTTAGCCCTATAGGCACCTAACCAAACCGAACCTTGAGGTGCCTCTTGCGTTGACTGTCTTCGGGTTAATAAGCGTAAAACATTGGGCATATACGGCTTCTGCCGAAGTATGATGCAAAGTTTAGAATAGACCCACAGACATTCATGACAAAAACCGCAAAATGGCGAGCATGCAACTGCTCGCGTATAGATTGGAATCTAGAGTTTTGCGCGCTTATTCGAAACCATACAGGATTTGTTCGTATGCGTACTGGCACTGTATGTCTTGGAGCCAGGTACCGTCCAGGTATTTGGCCCCATAAGGGGCCCCGTCAGTTTGCTAACTACTCCATGAAGGCACGCGCGAAACACGACACGACGCGCCACCGACCCGGGCTTGGTCCTTGGTCGGACGGCGAGCTACCCATTACTCACCGTCCGCAAGCCCGCTCCGCCGCTGTGCCCTCTGCTAATCAGAGGGACACGCGTTGGAGCGTCCACCCGACAGACTCTTCGCATACGGGTAAAGAGACCCCTTAGGCACACAGTGCCTAAGGAAGAGTTTTTCCCCGCATCCCAGGGTGCACCGGCCCGAAAACCTGGTCTTCCCCACGGACGTATCCGAGAGGGAACTCCAGTCCACGGGCGCACGTGGAGGTTTCCTGTCTAAGCACCCCGTGGAGGATCATACTTGGAAAATTGTTTTCAATATTGAAAAACTATACCAGCAACGAGTGTAGAAGCAGAATGAGCTTTTCTTCGGTCAGTTATTTTTGCAATCCAATGAAAACTATAGTAGCGAAACCGCTGAACGATCCACCCGATCTGTTATTTGTAAGGCGCGCGAAACAAAACCATAGCAAAGTTGCCTATTCTAACGCGGTGAATTTCTGTATCGAATGTACAAGTTTTGGAGGCAAAACGAATGATTTTATTGAAAAATGACACTAAATCTATTATTAATAATAGGTACTAAATTAATTGAGGAGGTTCGTTTAAAATTTATTTATTAAGTCATCTAGACTACAAAAATAACATGAGTTTTGTCTCGTTTCAGTAATTTCATATACTCAATATGTTCGTCTATTCATAGTTTAGACTAGAGCAAAATCTCGTCTTCTTTTGTCGTAGACGATAATTCGCTATTTGAACACAAGTTTGTCACTAGCGTAATTAATGGTGGTTCTGCTTTGCGAGAAGGAGAGAGGCGAACGTGGCGTGTCTGGCTAGGTTTCGCTGCGGAACGCGCATTGCGGTTTCACCTAGTTAGTTTCACGGCGGAGGTGTGCTAACCTTTTAGCGTTTCTGATACTTACTAAAAAAGAATTCCATAAGATTAGGTACATTTACTTTCTTACAAAAAATTAGGACCTTTGCAATTTTTTACAGTTATGAGTCAATAAAAAATTAAACTATCACTAGTGGATACAAAGCCACTTTTCAGTTCCGGAATTCCGGAATTCCGGAATTGAAAAGCCGAATATCGACACCCAATACCGGAATTGAAAAAACGTCCGATATCCAAGCCCTAATTAGAAGGAACATTTTTTCTTATATGTATTTTTACTGAGTCATCTTAAAATTAACTTAAAAATAAAAAAAACAGGGGAGAACTTTTTCCTCTTATATAATTATTTGAGATCAATGAACAAAAGATGATAATCAAGCATATACAGCTAAAAATTATGAAAAAATAAGTATACTTTTCATGTCTAAGTAACCCTAACCATTTCTTTGGACACTATCAGTACATATAGCTCTGGTATGAGTTTAATGGGATATTATGGACGTTATTGATGGAGTAATTTATTGATAATGATCATCTTCTTTGTATTCCAGTTTTGACTCCGTGTCTTTTTCACTAACTTCATCCGAATAATCAACATTTTCTTCATTACACTCATCGCCACCAACAATCTCTTCATCTTCTTCCAACCATCTTAAAATACGATGACTTTGTCAATTATCCATTTTTACTCATATAACAAATATCCTGGAACCAAAATATATCAAAATAAAAATTAGCACAAATAAAAACTATTAAGTCACTAGTAAAAATTTACTTACGCCAGTCGTCGCGTGGCGTCCCTGAAAGCCTTGTGTAGAAATATACGTTCGTACCTCGAAGGGCGCACGCGCAGGATTAGTTTCGATGGCGGGAGGGTGAAGTGTAATCTTTTTTAGGAGGGTACCTAAAGTAAGGGATCCGAAAACGTATTTTAAGTCTACATATTTAGCACTTTTCTAAACCTTGGGCTTTAAAAGACCCCACGCGACGGGTCGAGGGTTAAGCTGTGACTGACGGCCGACGTGATGCCGCGCTGCGCCGGCGCCGTGGAGTAACAAACTGAAACACAGAAATAATTTGTCAAATTGAGAATAAAATCCCCTTTTTTTGTCATTACCATATGAATTTTGTCGTCCCAATGGACGGTGATCTGCAGATAATGAATCACCACCCTATAACACTCTCACCCCATTTACTGTATTCTACACAATACTATCTACTTTATCATCTCTAACGCCAAGAACAACAAATAAATAACAAACAAGCACATATAACTTCATAAAATTAAGACACTGACACTATTTTATTCTCGCCTCATTTTCCTCGGGTCCACATTAAGGGACGATCTAGAAATACAACATCAGAAAATATACAAAAGGTTAACTCATTAATATGGTGTTGAGCAGACGTTCTGACCTCAAACTTCGGACTATTTGCAACAATGGTCGATAACCAAACAATAAAACAAGAATGAATGATGCCGTGACGTCTCAGCTCAGACCGAAACGTGACGCTGCGCGCACATTTCAATTGAGCTACTCAACCTCTATTTCCTACACGAAAAGATACACCTTACGCAACCCAGCGCGACGCAGAGTGACGCCGCGCTGCATTTTAATAGCGACTTAAAATATGACTTTATTTGCTAGACGAAAAGATACGCATTTGCAGTATCGTTGTGTCACGTCGCGCCGCGTCGGTCTCGGTGTGAACTGACCGTTATAAAGGAGAATAGAAGAAGAAAACTTGTCCATAGAATAAGGGTAGGAAGATGATGAGATGGTGATGAGTTAACCAGTGGATAAAATACACACATCAAAAGTGTCTAGGGATCAAGCATTTTTATGCGGATTTCTTGAGATTGAGATGTGGCTTTGTAATAAATTTATGATTTTATAAATTTATATGGATCCTTTTTGGTGCATTTCATAATTTGAATCAGGAACTGTGAATCAAATTCGAGTAAAAGATGAAAATCAGCTGTCAATATTTTCACTTATAATACCACAAGAGCTTCAAAATTATCGGGTATTTTCCGATAGGTTCGTTGCAAACAAATGAAGGAGTCAAGTTTTTCAGGTTAAAAAATCACGAGCGCGAAGCGCGAGTGATTTTTCCTGAAAAACTTGACGACTTTATTTGTTTGCAGGGAACCTTGAGGGAAATGCCAGATAATTTTGAAGCTCGTGTGGTATTCAGGGGATTATTTTTCCGTCCCAAATGCGACCCATCTCCAATTTTCACAATTGAATTCAACCTGTCAGTTTGACGTGACTACCAGAGAAAATTTTCAAAAAATTATCAGTATAATACCATGTAGGTTGTACCACGTGACGTCGAATGGTGCAATTCTATTGGTCGATATTTGGGTCGGAAAAATAATCCCTATAAAAACATACAACGCATTGAAGACATTATTAGTGCTACTGTTTCCCTACTACTGATTAAAACCAACGTTATTATGGAGCGGCGACGTCTTTTAAGCAGGGAAGAAATGCTCAGAGCCGTGGGAATGATAGAAGCTGGTTCCCGGCAACGTACTGTGGCTTTAGCTCTGAATACAAGTCAGAGTGTTATCAGTCGACTTTGGACACGTTACCGAAGCACTGGTACCGTGGCTGAGCGCCATGGAGGACGGTATCGCTGCACCACACGGAGACAAGACCGATACATTCAAATCTTAACTCGAAGTGCTCCAACAATAACCGCCATGATGTTAGCCGTGAGGCTTCATCACTCTTCAGGGAACTTAATTAGCGACCAAACAGTCAGAAACCGCTTGCATGAAGTGAACCTTCATTCCCGAAGACCGCTACGGGTACCACCTATAGCAATGCACAATCGTAGGATTCGATATCAATGGGCTCTTGAACACAGAAATTGGGCAGAAGAACAATGGCGTTTCGTGTGCTTTTCTGATGAGTCTCGTTTCGGTATGAGACCGGATACAAGACGTATACGACACTGGAGAACCCCTGGACGCCAACAGCGATTAAAATCCTGCCAGGAAGTCCATCCTTATAGTGGTGGAACCATCATGGTATGGGCGGGTATTTGGATCGGCGGAAGAACTGAGTTGATTTGGATCAGAGGCAACCTCAACGCTCAAATTTATGCTGAGACGATTGTATCAGACGTCATCGTTCCTCTACAAGTGCAAATCGGTCCCTTATTTCAGTTAATGCATGATAATGCCCGACCGCACACCGCAAGAGTTGTAAGACAGACTCTCGCCGCAGCTAACATGAATGTCCTGCCCTGGCCTGCTCAGTCGCCAGACTTGAATCCGATTGAGCATGCATGGGATATGCTACAGAGAAGAGCTCTGCCGAATATGGAGGGTATCCAGTCGCAAGAAGACCTTTTTTTGTTGTTGCAACGAACATGGGCGGCCATTCCACAGCGTGATTTGGATGAACTCATTTTGAGTATGCCAAACCGATGTTCTTGTGTTGTTAGTGTTCGCGGTAGAAACACGGATTATTAATTGTTTAAGTTACCCAATAAAATTTTAAAGAAAACTGTTATTTCAGAGTCTTTTTTTCGAACTTTTGTGTTAGTGGTTCAAATGTCAAAAATCCCTTTATTAGGAAAATGGCAAATTTCTTTATTAATGCAAAGGTGACTTGGTTTATCGTTACTGTGACAAACGAAAACACTTTATTTGATGAATCCTTAAAGAAAATTTTAATTAGTATCAATCAGGAGAAAAGTTATTGCAAAAATATAATTATGTTGATCCCTAGACACTTTTGATGTGTGTAGTATCCCGGTAACCAATGGACATGATTTTATTCATATAGCGTGGCAGACAAAAAGTTAATTATCTACATAAGACCTAAGATGTAATGCAATATTCTGAGCGTCATGTATCATAATGCGTATCATTTTATTGCGTTTTCAGCATTAACACGCGTAGTCACTATGAATGCCAGTGCATTGCTAGACATAGGTCTCTTCTTTAGTTGCAGAAAGTGGGTTTTCGGAAACTGTTTGATGGTTTAACTTGTTTACATCTATGTTTGCCCATGCTCTCCATGCCATGGTCTCCGCGGATCCATTCTAAAACCTATGTCTTCCATCGGCCGTCTGTCCATCTATACAGTGTGACTTTTTTACCACCGTCCAAAATTTTTCTAGGCATTAGGTATCAATCACTAACCCCATTTTTGAAAACAAATCGATACCATAAATTTTCATATTAAATCATTTTCTCATCGCTCTGCGTGGTCACCAAGCTAAACGTTAATAATACTACACTTGCCGGCGCATGAAACGGGCAGAGCGCACCTCGCTTACCCCCCCGCCCCGCCCCGCTACACCTGAGCGACACATCACAGCGCGGTGTCCTACCTTATTTTAGTCAGTACAAGTCTGACAGTCCCTCCCGCCCTGCCCGGGGTGGGAGGACTCATTTGATGATATTACCACGAAAAAAAAAAAAAAGGGTACAGATTCATCAACTTTTTATAGATAACATTGAGACGTGATATCTCGATATTTTTGTATTGAGTAATACAAAAATAAAAAACCCGTATTCAATGATTTTCCCCAAAGATTAATATATTAAAATTTGGATGGTGACTGAAAAATCACCCTGTAGATAAATGACCGGGTCATTACCCCTTCAACTTGATGATTCTTCGCCAAATGTCGGTGACTTGAATTCTCTGACATAAAAGGTGATAATATTTCTTGGTCTTTTGGATTGGATATGATCCACGGTGCCATAGCCTTTTCAAGCCCTATTTTGGAGGCGACGATTCGAAAAAAATCTCGAAAACGACTTGTTGTAATGGCTCGCGGTGTGTTTTTGAACTTTTTTTTGGAAAATTATACCACCACACTTCTGCGTCATGTCTCTAGTGTAACACTAGAGACATGACGCAGTATTGGCATAACAGTTATGCCAATGTGGATAACTGAATTGAAGAGCTTTACAAGGTCTGACATGATAGGTGTTCTTCCATTGAACAGCTCGTGATGGTTATCTCGTCACCCCAGGAGGTTTGATATAATGTAGTTGTCCGAGAGCTATTCTAATCTCACCCTTGTCCCCTTGTCAATGTAGGTTTAATTCTGGCACGTGTATCATCGACGACGTAGATTTGAGGTGATGTTTTTTGAAAACCTTTTTACATTAATCTATTAATACTTATCTGTGACTACTCAATTATTTTGAAGTAAATAAATTGAAGAAGAATTTGCAATTCAAATTCATGGAAAATTTCGAGTATAAATAAGCGAAATGGTAACTATTACGAATTTAGTAGAAGTTGAACAGATAAGAAATAAGACAGCAGTAAGTAAGTAATGTTAATATTAATTTCTTGTTTTCTTTGTTGATCTGAGCCTTTTCTAAACGAGCCAACTCTAGTACATGACACACAAAAATGAGCTGTGCAGCTACTTAGGTGCTTGGGACGCGAAACGCAAGGGAGCGGTCCAACCTGCTGCATTATTTGCACCGAGCAGTCTACATCATAAGCACACGAGATAAAATATTCAAAGATGAGTCATACTTTATTAGAGGAACGTACTTTACTTGTGGTAACATTAAAATCATTGATTTGATTTTTCGTTTTGTTTTTAGAGTAAACCCGGTAGTGCAAAGTCTACGGTGCGTAGTGTTCCACCAAGCCTTAAGAGAACTATCTAATACTATATGCTCCATCTAACCATGTTCTCCCGGTGATCCACACAGTGTTGACAACCAAGTGCACGTGCATGCATGTACCCTTTTATGGGTAGTTCTACTAAATAATCAAGTTATCTTTCACAGATTTGAATCATGCTAGCACGAACACAAATATGGAGGATCAGACAGTTGCAGAAAGCTTTCATCACCTTTACTCTTCTAAACATAACAAAAGACATTTACCCCAAAGACGCGAATGTTTGTGGTAAGTGATATTTCCATAATTTTGTTATAAACTATAGAAAAGTCACGTGTGTAGAACCTGTCCGAGTTCCCGCAACCAGTGTGTTTATGTGTTGCGTTTGACGGTACTAACATTTATATACATAATTATAATGTAGGATATTTTTATTATTATATTATTATATCTATTTTTTATGTAAGTACATACATACATTAGCATTGACACTACATAATAATATATAAAGCTGATTTACATCCGTTACATCACAAATACAGGTCCAGTTGAAAACCAGCGTCGAGCACTAGTTGCTCGATATTTTGCTGAATTGGGCCTATTTGGCACAGCCATGGGACACACATCAAATCTTTGTTTTTCACTTCTCCCTTTTATTTTTTGTTTTAGCTTAAGTTTCCATTTTTCTGTTTCGTGTTTTTATTTTATTTTGTTGTGTGTTTGTCGTGGTTTAGTGACAAATAAATGTTTTTTCTTTCTTTCTTTTTATGATCAGATGTATGCACGTGGAGGAGGTGAAAAGGGTACGTAAGGATTGTAGCAGGTGCCATGTTCTGTAGCTTCTGTCAATAGGAAAAAGATGGTATTATGAACCAGACCGTTACAAAAGATAAAATTTGAACAATCCAGCATTTAGGAGATACCCAGTTAAACTAAGTTATTAAATAGATGAATAACACATTCAGTTTAATAAAATAATTTAAGTAAGGCTCAAAAAGAAAAATACATGTTTCCCTTGCGAAACCGGGGCGGGTTCCTAGTTCTTTACAAAGATGGAGGAGGCAACAGTTTGTGTGCTCTAAGCAAGCATAGCGGAAAGTTTTCTAGGTTATTTCAGTGGGACGCAGCTTACGGTTTGTTTGAGTACAAAAAATAATAATCTGTCTATTTTTTACTTTCTTTGACCCCTCGTCACATACATAGATAGACTAACAATTTTAAAAAATTGTTGGTGTAATACCATAAGTTCTGATAAGACAGCCATAGTTTTCTGAGAGACAGAGCTAACGGTTGTGCGAGAAGATCAGGATAGGTGGTGAGACCATATCCTTCAAAAAGGCCATACACTGCCAATGTGTTTTGGGAGTAATCGAGGATGCCTCATTTGGCCTGGTTATATTTACAGCTGTCAACTAGCCGTCTTAACCAATATAATAATGGATATTATCTTCAGATGGTGACACGTATAATTACGTGGTGGTTGGTGGTGGCACCGCTGGAATGGTGGTAGCTGCCAGGCTGGTAGAAGCTAACTTCAGTGTCTTGGTAATAGAAGCAGGTGATGTTCCTGGAGCTGATAGTCTAGTGAGTAAACGCTATAAATTCATACTAATCAAAATATACATCAACACACACAATCAAAGTCTTGCAAAGCTTAACTACCTCAGTGACCGTCTAACTAACCGTTAGTCACGAAAATTTTTCTCGAGCTTTCAGCAATGAAAAATTTTATTTTTGCAGTATCCTGTTTACGTACCCTATTTAAAGAACTCACGCGTCGACTGGAACTACACATCAGAAACAAATTGCCGCACAAACAGATGCCTCAAAGCTGATGGTGGAACATTCTACGGAAAAGGCCTTGGAGGAACAGGTGCCGTCAACATGATGATATATGGAAGAGGAAACCCTCGAGACTTCGAAAAGTTCTATGAAGCTACCGGCGATCCTTCTTGGCGATGGGATAATATGCTGAAATACTTTAAGAAAAGTGAAAACCTAAGTAATGATGATATTCTTAATTCGAAGTACAAAGAATTTCATGGGACTGAAGGTAAAATTGGAGTAACAAAAGAAGATCGCACAATCATTGAGGATTACTTGAAAGCTTATGAAGTGGCTGGTGAACGGGTCGTTGTAGATAATGTGGGTTCTGGAATAGGATTAGGATATTCCAAAGGTCTATACACAATTGTGAATGGCAAACGTAGTGATACTGCTAATGCTTATCTGCCTCCTACCAAAAATAAGTTAAAATTACATGTAACTAAAAATAGTTTAGCTACCAAAATAATTTTTGATAAAAACAATAAAGCTGTTGAAGTAGAATTTGTTAAGAAAGGCAAAACGATTAGAGTTAAAGCAAGTAAAGAAGTAATTGTTACTGCTGGACCGGTCAAATCACCACAAATCCTAATGCTGTCAGGTATTGGTCCTAAAGAGGAGTTAGAGAATCATAAAATAGAAGTAATTTCAAACATTCCAGTAGGCAAGAATCTACAATGTATTTTAGGATCATTTTTAACCTACAAAACAAACAGAGAAGCTAATCCTCTACCATTTGACGAACATAGAACTCCTGCACCTGTCATATTGGGCTACTCAGCTCTAAACAAATCTAGTTTGTACCCAGACTATGAAACTCAGAACTTCATCATCGATGACTATAATTATTTTCTTACAATGTGCGTATTTACTTTAAAATTCAAAAACTCAATTTGCGATAGATTGGTCCGAGCAGCAGATCATAAACAGATAAAAGTAACAGTATTACTGAATATAAACCCAAAATCTCGAGGAAGTGTATCTTTATACAGTAAAGATCCTTATGCTCAACCAAAGATAGTGTATGGATATTATAGTGATGAAGCAGATTTGAACGCTATAATAGAATATATTATAGACTACGTGAAATTGAAAGATACACCTTATTTCCAAAGACTAGGCTTGAAATTACTGGAACCAACTGCAGATTGTTCCGAGTTAGGATTTGGATCAAAGGAGTACTGGCGATGTTATGCCTTGTGCATGGTTGCACTTACGGGACGAACTACTGGTACATGCGCCATGGGTTCTGTAGTCGATAGCCAGTTACGTGTACTAGGAGTTAATAGGCTGAGAGTGGTTGGTTCTACCGTTATGCCCAACAGCTTGGGTGGTGCTATCTTTGCACCTGAAGTAGCCCTCGCTGAGAAAGCGGCTGAAATGATAGCTGACGATGGAAGCAAAGAATAATTAAGAATTAAATTAGCTTTAAAGAACAGTCGCTTTTAGTGACGCACAAACCATCTCTAGTTAGGTTTTCGTGTATTTAAGAAAGAACGTCGGTTTAATATAATATAAAGTCTCGACTTTTAAAGAGACAGTGAGTGACCTCTGACTTTGTTTTGGCTGATTCTTCTCAGAGTAGTCAGGTACGAAACACCGGCCTAATTTAGTTTGTAAAAAGGCGACGTGTAAAATTAAGTGTTCATATTAACCAACTTGCAAAAATAAATATGATTTCATTTCATTACAAAAATTCTACTTTGTTTTTTTTACCCTTTAAGTGAAGTAATTTGACAGTTAATTATACACTGAAAAAAATAAAACGAGACTTTCTACTGTTCTTGAACAGTAAAACAAAAAACGGTTCCGGGAACTTATTTATACGTTAAAATGATTGATTACGGACAGTGCACTGAAATGGGCAAAAACAGTAAAGAGCTAAACAGTTATTCAACTGTATGAACATTAAAGTCTACTGAAACAAACAGTTCCTTGTAAGTAACCGACAGTAAAATTTACTGTTATAACTCAACTGTTTTTTTTTTTTCAGCTAGTTTTACTGCTTTGGACAATAGGCTCTATTTTTCCCACGTTTTTTACTGTCTAAAACGGTGAATGTTACCGAAAAATCGGTTGGTATTACTGTTTTTTTTTTCAGTGTAGATAATTACAATAACGAGTATCTTAAAGGAGACAGTTGTTTTCCAAACATGGGTATAAAAACTTTTTACAAAAAAAAATTAACCGCCTCTAAAAACAACCACAAAAAGGGTAAAATAACCTACAAAATAACTTTTCTTACGGAAGTCGATGGCAAAATTTTCGTTGTCTTTTAATAAATGGTAATCCACCGACTTCCGAAAGAAAAGCTATTTTGTAGGTTACTTATTTAACCCATTCTTTTTACACACATCAAAAGTGTCTAGGGATCAAGCATTTTTATGCGGATTTCTCGAGATTGAGATGTGGCTTTGTAATAAATTTATGATTTTATAAATTTATATGGATCCTTTTTGGTGCATTTCATAATTTGAATCAGGAACTGTGAATCAAATTCGAGTAAAAGATGAAAATCAGCTTTCAATATTTTCCCTATAAAAACATACAACGCATTGAAGACATTATTAGTGCTACTGTTTCCCTACTACTGATTAAAACCAACGTTATTATGGAGCGGCGACGTCATTTAAGCAGGGAAGAAATGCTCAGAGCCGTGGGAATGATAGAAGCTGGTTCCCGGCAACGTACTGTGGCTTTAGCTCTGAATACAAGTCAGAGTGTTATCAGTCGACTTTGGACACGTTACCGAAGCACTGGTACCGTGGCTGAGCGCCATGGAGGACGGTATCGTTGCACCACACGGAGACAAGACCGATACATTCAAATCTTAACTCGAAGAGCTCCAACAATAACCGCCATGATGTTAGCCGTGAGGCTTCATCACTCTTCAGGGAACTTAATTAGCGACCAAACAGTCAGAAACCGCTTGCATGAAGTGAACCTTCATTCCCGAAGACCGCTACGGGTACCACCTATAGCAATGCACAATCGTAGGATTCGATATCAATGGGCTCTTGAACACAGAAATTGGGCAGAAGAACAATGGCGTTTCGTGTGCTTTTCTGATGAGTCTCGTTTCGGTATGAGACCGGATACAAGACGTATACGACACTGGAGAACCCCTAGACGCCAACAGCGATTAAAATCCTGCCAGGAAGTCCATCCTTATAGTGGTGGAACCATCATGGTATGGGCGGGTATTTGGATCGGCGGAAGAACTGAGTTGATTTGGATCAGAGGCAACCTCAACGCTCAAATTTATGCTGAGACGATTGTATCAGACGTCATCGTTCCTCTACAAGTGCAAATCGGTCCCTTATTTCAGTTAATGCATGATAATGCACGACCGCACACCGCAAGAGTTGTAAGACAGACTCTCGCCGCAGCTAACATCAATGTCCTGCCCTGGCCTGCTCAGTCGCCAGACTTGAATCCGATTGAGCATGCATGGGATATGCTACAGAGAAGAGCTCTGCCGAATATGGAGGGTATCCAGTCGCAAGAAGACCTTTTTTTGTTGTTGCAACGAACATGGGCGGCCATTCCACAGCGTGATTTGGATGAACTCATTTTGAGTATGCCAAACCGATGTTCTTGTGTTGTTAGTGTTCGCGGTAGAAACACGGATTATTAATTGTTTAAGTTACCCAATAAAATTTTAAAGAAAACTGTTATTTCAGTCTTTTTTTCGAACTTTTGTGTTAGTGGTTCAAATGTCAAAAATCCCTTTATTAGGAAAATGGCAAATTTCTTTATTAATGCAAAGGTGACTTGGTTTATCGTTACTGTGACAAACGAAAACACTTTATTTGATGAATCCTTAAAGAAAATTTTAATTAATATCAATCAGGAGAAAAGTTATTGCAAAAATATATGTTGATCCCTAGACACTTTTGATGTGTGTAGTTTATATTCAACCCAAATTTTTGTTAAATACATCAATATCTTACATGTACACTAGAATTTTGTAATCTGTAGCACACCGGTATTAACATCGCTCATGTTAACAATAAGCTAATAAAATTCCCTATCACAAAAACTACTTAACCGATTTTGATGAAACTTACAGTAGGTATTCCCTAAGTTCGGGCACGCCGCAATCGCGGCGGTAAGACCCCTCTTTGAGGAGTGGCTGGAAAGGCGTCACGGCGTCCTGACCTATCGGATGACGCAGGTCCTCACCGGACACGGATGTTTCGGGAGGTACCTGTGTCGGATGGGGAAGGAAGAAACGCCGGGGTGTCACCATTGCGAAGATCGCCCGGAGGACACAGTAGAGCATACGGTGCAAGACTGCCCCGCTTGGGCAGAGCACCGCCGTGTCCTCACGGCAGCGATAGGCGGAGACCTCTCGCGCCCGGCATTGGTCGAGGCCATGCTGCGGGGCGAGACGGAGTGGGAAGCGGTCGCCTCCTTCTGCGAAGCAGTAATGCTCGTTAAGGAGGAGGCGGGCCGTGAGAGAGAGAGGACAGCGTCCTCCCTCCGCCCCACCCGCAATGGTAGACGCCCACGGCGTCGGACGTCGCAAGACGATCTCCGGCCACCGTAGGCGCGGGCATGCGGACGGCGAGTAAAGGGCAACTCGCCGCCCGACCATGGACCATGCCCGGGTCGACGGCGCGTTGTGTTCCACGCACGCCTCAAAGAGCGTCAGCACGATGACGGGGCCCCGCCCAAGAGGGCCAAAGCCTGCCGGGGTCGCGGGACTTATCTCATTACCGTGACCCCGGAACATAAAAGGCTATTGAAGGACACCGTGGATTTTAGTCAGTACAAGTCTGACAGTCCCTCCCGCCCTGCCCGGGGTGGGAGGACTCATTTGATGATTTTACCACGCTAAAAAAAAAAAAAAAAAAAAAAAAGGTATTCCCTAAGTTGAACGATCTCTAGTACAACAAAAAAAGAATTACTTAAATCGGACTTGTAGTTCCGGAGATAAGTATGTGAAATCATTCGATGCTTACTCCTTACTGTTAAGGAGTTGTACCTTCCATCATCAGCTCACCTACGTAAGATGATGATTACCATACGCAAGTACTTATTACTTCATAAGATTTCAGAAATACGATGTGTGGGCCCATACAATTTGAGGGTTGCCCTCGATTCCTCCAGGATTCAATGATCAGATCCTGACTTGGTGACTATGGGACTACAACAGAAGTATCTTCACTCGAACAAAAAAGAATTTTGAAAATCGGTCCACAATTGGCGGAGAATAATCGCGTAACGAATACACAAAAAATAAAGATAATTACATCATCCACATAGCGGTAATCAAAAAAATGCTCACAAAATAAAAAGTACTGAACCAAATTTGATGAAATTTTTATGGGACCAAAAGGAAAGTGTACTGCATCGAACAAAAAAAGAATCAAACTAATCGGACTTGAAACCTCGGAGTAATCGGTGTACATACCTACATAAAAAATAAATTTTGAGCATTTGATATTGATAAATTTTGTAACAAAAATGTTAAAATTCATGGTCTTCCTTTTATTTATGACACTATGTTATAGCAAAAATAATCCTTATGATGAAGCCTTTCGATCGGTATGATAAAACTACATGGTAATTATTTTTTTCGTGTAGCGGGTTCGATTCCCGGTACAACCATGTAATTTTTTAAAAATCTATGAATGCAGTTTAAATTGATTTTTTAAATTAAAATATTGTCTTCTTTCAGTAAAATGTTCCATCTACAATATTCAAGGTACTTTCCCTCTATGTGGCATAGCCGTGGGACGCCCTGTATACAGGATTCCCAGGTCTTACTTCCAAACTGAGTCAACATTTTCAACTGGTTATGGGCCCAACACGCTTCGAAAGCGCCAATCTGCTTTGTTGTAGGAGAATTTTATAAGTAGGTTTCATTGTGAAAACCTCTTTTTGTAGCTGGCCGTATAGAATCAGTAAGAAAAACGACGGACGTTTTTATGATTGCCGAAGTCTCCCGAACTGAAACGACGTTAGACGAGTGTTAGGTATTTTTCTTAGGTTTTTTTTGTAGGGTTTTTCGTTAGGGAATTTCTTGATTCGATCGCCGCGCTCAGAGCCCACGATAATACAATAGCTTAATAGTAGATTATTAACCAAGGGGATAAAGCAGTGTCTTCTGTCGCGGGTGACGATTTAAATCGCGAGCCTAATTAAGGACTCGAGGTTTACTCCCGAGCGTAGCGAGGGTGTTAAAAACTTAAATCACGAGCGAAGCGAGGGATTTAAGACGAGTCCTGGGTGTAGCGAGGGATTTAAATTCACCCAAGACTGAGACAGCTTTATCACCGAGGAAAATACTCTACTTTTCGTAACATTTGCGAAAAAATTAACACAATAATAATATGAGATAAGCATTTATTAAAAATAGTGTCAATTAAAATAAATTAAAATAAACTTAACGTTATGTATTTGAAGAAAACAAAAACGTGGCAAATTCTTAGACTAATATTTTTTGTCGGAAAAGCAAAGGCATCAAGCGCATACGGCCTCGTCGGTTTTCGTAATTTTATTTAATAATCATAACTGCATAATAAATGCGTAGATATTCCTTTTTCAAAAAGATGTATAATGCTTTACATACAAACTCAATGGTGTAAACACAGATGTAGTTCAGTATTTTCGGTAAGTATTCCAAATTTAAATCACATTCTGGGACCAAGAGGATGAATGAAATTCAGTACAATTTTGTTTCCCTGTTTTTAACAGATTAAAAATGACTATTGTTATGTCTCAGAACAATAACTAAAGCATAGAAGGCGCTCTACGACATTTGAAGCGTACGCTGTCATAGACAAAAGAGTATTAGCTAGTGATGTGACTATGCATTAAATAAATACCGATATCGACTTCTTAGTTTATGGTATCGCTCCATTGGTCGCGGGACTTATCTCATTACCTTGACCCCGGAACACAAAGGGCTATTGAAGGACACCGTGGATTTTAGTCAGTACGAGTCTGACAGTACCTCCCGCCCTGCCCGGGGTGGGAGGACTCATTTGATGATTTTACCAGGCTAAAAAAAAGGTATCGCTCCATGGCAATAAATCTAAATATGCTAAGGTGAAATAAAGAACTCACTTCTGTCTGACCAACATATTTATTTATAAACAGCATAAATTATTAAAAAAATGAAATTACAAAGAAAACGCTTAAATAATACTAAAAGAGCGATTGGCCCTGAACGATTCCCAGTTGTTACGTGCAATAGCGTTGATCCATTTTTGCCTCATATCAACATCGGACGAAAATCTGAAAGTAACAAAAAAAAAAATATAGCCACACATGAATTTAAATTATTACACCATGAGCCACACGGATTTTTGACACTATCATTTCATTACTCATACGTACGATTCGCTCACAAGACCGTAGGTTTTTATTTAACTCTTAAATATTTAATCCTTCCCAAAACTACGTGTCAAGAAAAATAATGTAATAATTTAGATGACGCTAGTTTATCGATATTGTATCGATAGTTTGTTTTTGCAAGCACTATTGCAAAAATTTATATGCCGATTTAAAATTTATAATTTCCATATAATCGAACTATTTAATTGCATAAAATATTGATTTCAAAACACTACCGTGTACACTTAGCTCAAATAATTTGAAATAATGCCAAAATAACATAAAATGAGAATGAAAAACTGACAAAATGACCATATTTGATTACTTACCGATGGGAGCTTATGATTTCCACATCATTTTCTTTGCGGGATGAATGAGATTTACATCCCACTATAATGCAGGACATTATTTAATCTTTAAGCTTTGCGATTTACACTAAATCACTGTAATTTTTGTACTATTTTTACAAAAATACGTAAAACCAACGAATCACTTCAGCTGGCATGCGCCCATAAGCATTATACGAAAAAATGCGATGAACAAAGTCATAGATAAAAACCTGAGACGTTAAGTAGCTTTTAAACTTAGTAATATAAAGGTAGCCAAGGTATCCAAATTGACGTTTACTTTGTGACGATTTGCATTTTGAGCAACCTACATCTGTCTCTCTCTAATGCTGTTATGAGTGTATAAGAAAACAAAGACGACTATATTAGTTAAATTTAGCTTCCTTCTATGCTTTAGTTATTGTTCTGAGTGTTATGTTCGCTTTTTGTGGCATAGAATGTCACTTTTTTGAGCAAGTGGTACGAAAAAACAATTTTCAGTTTACAAAAAAATTACGGGCTCGTGTGACAGTTTTTTTTTTGTACGTGAATTTTTTCAGTACCTAGTCCGGTATTAGTTTTAGTGGTGCTTTTTAGGGTTCCATAACCAAAGGGTAAAATGGGACCCTATTACTAAGACTTCGACGTCCGTCTATCTGCCTGTTTGTCTGTCACCAGGGTGTATTTCATGAACCGTGATTGAGTTACCTATCATAAGTTCGAAAACTATTTAACCATATATATTTGACCCGCTTTATCTGTCCCGCAAAAAGCTGTGATCTGAAATAATCATTATAATGATTTTAAATCATGTACGGTAATCAAACGGAATGTACTGACATTCCATTTACGAATAAGAGAAGAGGGCGAAAACAAATAGACCAAAAAATTGACCGGCAAATTCTACATTGTTATTTTCCCACGTTTTGATACACTCACTTTTTTTACCTTTTCTTCACTTACATCGGTTGGCGATATTCTTAACTCACATTATGCATACTCAGACACCTCTAGCTCCTGGTCTACACCTCGCATCGTCGAGCGGCGCGGCGTCAAGCGGAGCCGCGCTGCGCTGCGTTACGTCTCGCTGCGCCGCGCGGCATTGTGCGGCCTCGAGAGGCGCAGCGCCACACCCGCTGCGTTGCGATGCGCCGCGCTGCGCCGCGAGGCGTCACGCGGCGTAACGTATTCTAAATTCTCACAACAAAATGTGTATCTTTTGCTGTAGAAAATGAAGTCGTATTTTGAATGGCTGGGATTTTAGTCAGTACGAGTCTGACAACCCCTTTCGACTCATTAGATGATTTTAACACGTGAAAAAAAACGAAATGCATTTCTGGTGCCGCTATAAGAACCAATACTAAGAAACAAAATAAATTAATATATAAGTACCTAAGGGGATCTCGGTTACAGACATGATTTTAGATTGATTTTTTGCCTTTTTGTAGATTATGGTAGGGAACCCTTAATGTGCGTGTTCGACTCGCACTTGGCCGGTTTTTGTTTTTGAAAATAGATAACAATTTGAGCCTAAATACAAAACAAATAGGCTCAAACTGGTTCTTTTTAGATTATCACGAGCATTTATATTCAAAAGTACCGATATATTCCTGTACAAATGATTAACGTAGGCAGTCTGTATCTATATAAGTAACAGTGTTAACGAAAACAAAAACAAATTTAAGCAAGAGGCCTGTAAAGTAAGTTCAAATAACTTTTTTTAATTCATACTCTTCATTTTGAGCTCGAGTCTCTCGTAAGTTATGTAGTCTGTACAGTTTCATTTGTTTAAAAAGTGTCTTCTTGTCTATCAGAAGCGTTCAGGTACTGTACACATATATGTCGGCCTCATCTTGTCTGTAAAAAAGACGTATAAAAGCGTTTTAAAAAACCTACTAGCTTAAAAATAGCATAAATTATAGAATCAGGCGTTACTTTGCGGAAATCCATGAAATCAAATGATACGAAAAATATCTAGCTCTTATTCCGATACAAAATTCCAAGCTTGGATGCAAGATGCAATCCCACCCACCCGCCCCCATGCACATGCGCAATCAGCAAAGGAAACATGCATATATGCATATGTGCCTCAAACGAGGCCGAGCGCTTATTGAGTCACATCTCCTGAGGATGCCCCGTGTAGGGGCGAAACACGTGTCGAGTATAGGTTTGATTGCATGGCATGTTTCTCCGTTTTTCTTGCACGTATGTATATGCATGTTTTCCTTTGCTGCATGTACATGTGCATGATACAATTTTAATAGAATTAACCTTATCTGTTCACAGCTTAAACCATGGATACAGCAGCTGTAATAGCTGGAATAAAGAAATTGCAGGGCGTTTTCAGCGCCCTGGCATTGCTAAACATGAATGGGTACTTGTATCCTCAAGATGCTACGGTCTGTGGTAAGTATTGTTTAGTATTCTCGTTATAGCGAAAATAACAGAGCTCTTGACCTTGACCATGACCAGTTCTGTGACTATGCATTTCTGGAATATGAATATTTGATTTGTTTTCTTGTTTCCTGCTTTTTAGGTTTATACGTAGGGCTATTTTTTTTTTTCAAAAAAGGACGAACCAAACTATACAGTCTTTTATAGTTAAGGTATCTATGTATAACATAAAACCCGGTATTGTATAGTGACCAGCAGTATTTGACCCACATTTCCTTATTCTGTTGTAATAAAACATAATTATTATAATTAGGCATACTAAAATGTTGTAACTACATTTTTTGTGCAATTACCAAGCTATAAAACTGTTAAAATATTTTTTTATAGCCTAATTTAACTTTATCCATTTTCAGACGGAAACACGTATGATTTCATAGTGGTCGGGGGTGGCAGTGCTGGTGTGATAGTAGCTGCCAGACTAGTTGAAGCAAATTTCAAAACACTCATAATAGAAGCAGGAGGAAACCCTGGTTTGGAGAGTAAGGTAAGGACTTAAATGAATACAAAAAAATGTATACCAAAATGACATTTGAAGCAAAAGTAACACAGTAACTACTTCTTTCTAGTATCCCGGTTTGATGACTTACGTAAAAAACTCCCGCTTGGACTGGAACTACACTCTTGAAAGTGACGGATTCGTAGGGCTATGCAAAAAGGAGGATCCGTCATTACTCGGAAAAGTACTCGGAGGGTCAGGAGCTACAAACTTCATGATATACGGACGTGGAAACCCACGAGACTACGAAGGGTTCTTCAAGGTCACCAACGATTCTTCTTGGAAATGGAAAAATATGCTAAAATACTTCAAGAAAACAGAAAATTTACAAGATCTTGGTATTCTCAGATCTAAGTACGGCAAATACCATAGCAATAAAGGTACTATTGGAGTAAGCAAAGAAAAGCGTCCAGTATGTGATGATTATTTGAAAGGCTTTGAACAGGCCGGAGAATCCGTGGTTGTAGACAATATTGGTACCGGGATGGGATATTCTTCAGCTCTTTACAACATCCTTGAAGGAGTTCGCACTGAGGGTGCAAGTACTTACTTACCGCCTCTTAAAGATAACCCTTGCTTACATATAACAAGAAATAGTTTAGCGACAAAGATAATTTTCGATAAGAAAAAGAATGCTGTTGGCGTAGAATTTGTTAAAGATGGCAAGACCGTCACAGTGAAAGCAAGGAAGGAAGTGATTGTTAGTGCTGGTGCTATTAAGTCTGCCCAACTTCTTCTTCTGTCCGGTATCGGCCCCGAAAAGGACTTAAAAGAAATGAATATAGATGTCGTTTCAGATCTTCCTGTAGGAAAGAATCTACAAGATATTGTAGGTGCATTATTATTTTTTAAAACTAACAGAACTGCAAAACCAGAGCCGTTTAACGCACATCAAATCCCAGCTCCATTAATAGTAGGGTACTCAGCTCTCAAAAAATCCAGTAATCTTCCAAATTACGAATCGCTTACCTACATTATAGATGATGCTTCATACTTTCAAGCCTACTGTGGATTTACTTCAGCAGTCAAAAACTCAATTTGTGATAAAGTACTCAAACTAGCTCAGAATAATCAAATGCTAGCTACATTACTGAGTGGTGTAACTCCGAAATCTCGTGGACAGGTCAAATTAAACAGTATTGATCCATTCGACCAGCCATTGATATTGAAAGGATCTTATACCTATGACGATGATTTAAAAGACATGGTTGAGTATATCAAGGACTATATCAAAATCGAAAGAACTCCCCATTTCCGATCTTTAGGTTTAGAATTTTTGAATGCTGCGGATAAATGTAATATGTTCACGTTTGGGTCTACGCCATATTGGAGATGCTATGCTTTGTGTATGTTTGAGGCAACGGGAAGAATTGTTGGTACCTGTTCTATGGGTGCCGTGGTGGATACCAAGTTGAGGGTGCTTGGAGTGAAAAGACTTCGGATGGTTGACGAATGTATTATGCCCAATACTATTGCAAGTGCTCTATATGGCGTAGTAATCGCCATCGCTGAGAAGGCTGTTGAAAGAATTATTAAAGAAAACAGCTAATAAAATTGCAGAAGCACTTTACTTGTTTTGTTTTAATTTTGTTAAAATCTTAATTGCGTAACAAATAACAAAAGAATACGTTAACACGTTCATTATAACGTTTTCTTGTCCAGAAATACCTTAGTTCAAGTGGATAGGGGTATTGCTATTGGATGTTTTTTTAGGTTTTCAATACGTCTCACCCTTTTCAGTATTTTAGAACTATGTGACAATAATGAAAGTAGATCTTATTTGATTTAAATGATTGAGTTTGTTTCCTGCGTCACCCGGTTAGTACGATGGAAGTAATACAATCTGTTTCGTGTCTAATAACGAGATGATGTTATTAGGTCCTAAAAAATATTATAAAGTATAATGTTTAAAGTGAAATAAAACGATACATTAAATAATTTTATCATTTTCCTCATGAATGTATTCCCAATGACACTTCATAAATTTAATTATCATTTTGTACAAATTGAACCCATCATCATCTGTCTAACCTTTTCCCAACTATATTGGGGGTAGGCTACCAGTTGGACCAGTTGCAGCTGAATATCTGTATTTTACATGGAGCGATTGCCTGACGGATCTCCACAACCCAATAACTGGGTAATACGATACCCCATGATAAGACTGGGTGTCAGACATTAGAGCTTCTTAGAGTAACGACTGTCAAAGATCTACATATCACAGCTGGGACTAACAGCTTTACGTGCTTTCCGAGACACGGAGGAAACTCGGTATGACAGATGGTCACCCATCTACAAACCAACCTCGGCAAGCGCGGCTCAACTCGGAAGATCGGCCTGTGCGGCTGTAATTATTTAGCCACGAGCTCCTCTGAACAAATTGATCCTATGATGTATTTAGGTTAATTCAATCGACGCGAGACGTAAAGTACGCTCGATATCAGTCTAATTTGGAAATTAAAATGCTTTTGAACCAGTTGTCAAAGTATATCAATGACTGTATTTTGTTTTAGTTAGACGATAATTCTGAAAAATATAAATGTATTTTACAAAGGCAATTTGAGTTTAATAGTCTCAAACGGTTTTTTTTTGCACTATCATGAACAATTTATACTTCAAAATTCTGTATATAGCTGCATAAATTGCTAAATTAGTATGTATCTATTAACGTAAAAGTATTTGCATAGTAAATTTAAATTAAAGTGAGATACGTGGAGTGTTCGTTTTTCTTTTTGTCCTTTTCATTTGGAGCAAGGAAGGAGTCTCACGTGAGTAGATCTGCCTAATATTTGTCTATTTAGTTTCTCTGCTAAAAAAGTGTTTGTTGTGTGAATTGTTTTAACAGTGCCTTTCTGTATTGCTGTTAACTTTATCTTCTGTTTTATTTGACTTTCTGATCTCTTTTTCCATACTTCTCTCAAACATCATCTCAGTACCGCCATCCATTGTTTTCTTTTTTCGTAGGTATGCCTCTCACCATCATCATTATAAGCCTACAATGTTACCACTGCTGAAACACACGCCTCCTCTCTGAGATAGGGAATGGATCGGTTCTAGGACTTCTCACGGTGTTTTCCTTCACAATTTTTGATGAAATAAATTACATATGTTAATAGAATTCATGAACAATCCATGCGTAAGGTGGGCACCTCTGCTCTTATAAAATTTTCACCATTATCCCACATCACATTTTAGCATTGGGCAAAATTAATAGCAGATAAACTGGACAACGGTGACATAGGACTGGATATTGTGACAAAGCTTGGGAGGCTTCTATCCAGCAGAAGATGTTGGCCGATGCAATTTCATTGGATGTTGTATTTATGGTGATTTCGGAGGACAGGATGTCTCAGCAAGGGGACATCTTTTTTTATTGGATGATGAATAGTGTTGTCTTTTAATATTTTATTCAAATAGTAAAAATATTTCCCAAGTTTTTTGTCTACCTTTGGACCTGTTTTTTAATTTAAATTTTGGTCTTATTTGTTCACAGCTTAGACTATGGATACAGCAGGGGTAATAACTGGAATAAATAAAGTCCAGGGCGTTTTAAGCGCCCTGGCGTTGCTCAACATGAATGGACACTTGTATCCTAAAGATGCTACTGTGTGTGGTATGTATATGTTTTCCTGGTATTCTCGTTAGTTTTACTTTCTCAAAAGTGTTCCCGGAGAGAGAGATATACAGCACATTTAGAATTTACCACATTGGCGCAAACTCAATACTACCTTTATCCATTTTCAGACGGAAACACGTATGATTTCATAGTGGTCGGGGGTGGCAGTGCTGGTGTGATAGTAGCTGCCCGACTAGTTGAAGCAAATTTCAAAACCCTCATAATAGAAGCAGGTGGAAATGCGGGTTTGGAGAGTCAGGTAAGAATATTAATGGATACAAAAAACAATATTCGAAAATTACATCTGATTTGAAAGTAACACAGTAATATTTTTTCTAGTTTCCTGGAATGGTGACTTACATAAAGAACTCAAGATTGGACTGGAACTACACGGCTGAGAATGATGGATTCACAGGACAATGCCACAAGATGGATTCATCATTAATCGGCAAAGTGCTCGGAGGATCAGGAGCTACAAACTTCATGATATACGGTCGCGGAAATCCTCGAGATTACGAAGCTTTCTACAACGCCACTAACGATTATTCTTGGAAATGGAAAAATATGCTGAAGTACTTCAAGAAAACAGAAAATTTACAAGATCTTAATATCCTCAGATCTAATTACGGTAAATACCATAGCAATAAAGGTACTATTGGAGTAAGCAAAGAAAAGCGTCCAGTATGTGATGATTATTTGAAAGGCTTTGAACAGGCCGGAGAATCCGTGGTTGTAGACAATATTGGTACTGGGATGGGATATTCTTCAGCTCTTTACAACATCCTTGAAGGAGTTCGCACTGAGGGTGCAAGTACTTACTTACCGCCTCTTAAAGATAACCCTTGCTTACATATAACAAGACATAGTTTGGCGACAAAGATAATTTTTGATAAGAAAAAGAATGCTGTTGGCGTAGAATTTATTAAAAATGGCAAGAGAATCACTGTGAAAGCAAGAAAAGAAGTGATTGTTAGTGCTGGTACTATCAAATCTGCTCAACTTCTTCTTCTTTCCGGAATCGGCCCCGAAAAGGACTTAAATAAAATGAACATAGATGTCATTTCAGATCTTCCTGTAGGAAAGAATCTTCAAGATATTGTAGGCGCATTATTAACTTTTAAAACTAACCGAACTGCAAAACCCGAGCCATTTAACGCTCATAAATTCAGAGCCCCATTAATAGTAGGGTACTCGGCTCTCAATAAATCCAGTCATCTTCCAGATTACGAATCTCTAAATTACATTTATGATGATTATTCATATTTTCAAGCCTACTGTGGATTTACTTTGGGGTTCAAAAACTCGATTTGTGATAGACTACTTAAACTAGCTGGGAATAATCAGATGCTAGTTACATTACTAAGTGGTGTTACTCCAAAATCTCGTGGACAGGTCAAACTAAATAGTACAGATCCATTCGACCAGCCACTGATATTCAAGGGATCTTATACCTATGACGATGATTTAGATGATATGGTTGAGTATATCAAGGACTATATCAAAATTGAAAGCGCTCCCCATTTCCAATCTTTAGGTTTAGAATTTTTGAAGGCAACGGATAAATGTAATATGTTTACATTTGGGTCTATTCCATATTGGAGATGCTATGCTTTGTGTATGATTGTGCCAACAGGAAGGATTGTTGGTACCTGTTCTATGGGTGCCGTGGTGGATACCAAGTTGAAGGTGTTTGGAGTGAAAAGACTTCGAATGGTCGACGAATGTGTTATGCCCTATACTATTGGAAGTGCTGTCTATGGCGCAGTAACGGCCATCGCTGAAAAAGCTGTTGAAATTATTAAAGAAAGCTGTTAATAAAATTGAATACGTAATTTATCTTTTTTTATCATGCTTTAGTTCTGAATGCACAATGTTTCGAATGTTTCATGATCAAATAATAAACGTAGTAAGCATATTTGCCCTCTTATTAATAAACGTGGACTAAAGTTACGCCAATCCTTAAAAAATGTATGGTTAATCCGAAGATTAAAACTTAAATCTGAAAATAACTCGTCAATTACAGATCCAATAGAAGTATGTCAAATCTTTAATAATTTCTTTGCAAACGTAGGGACACAACTAGCAAGTAAAATACCACCAGCCCCTCACAACAGTAACTCATACATTTTACCTCACAACACATCTCAAAACGAACAGCATAAATTATCCCAATTACCCCTGTGCACTGCTGACGAAATATCCAAAATTATAGATAATTTAGATCCTAATACCAGTTCTGGAATTGATGGCATTAGCACCAAGGCTATCAAATGTGTAAAAAATCTTATTTTACAAAATCTAACGGACTGTCTAAACCAATTGTTAAGGGAAGGAATATTCCCAGATAATTTAAAAGTTGCAAAAGTCACTCCAATTTACAAAGCTGGTACAAAATCAGATCCAGGAAACTATCGCCCAGTCTCAATTTTGCCAGTATTCTCTAAAATATTAGAAAAGATTATTTTTAAAAGACTGAACAATTACTTAACAGAAATTAATTTTTTATATAAACAGCAATACGGTTTTCGACCAAAATCTAACACTCTTAGCGCAGCCATTGATTTAATAACCACTATAAAAACAAAAATAGATAATAAACAAATTGCACTCGGAGTCTTTATAGATTTAAAAAAGGCTTTCGATACCGTCAGTCATTCATTGTTACTAAAAAAATTGGAGAGTATTGGCATAACTGGAACTGCATACAAAATGTTAAAATCTTATTTGAGTGACCGATGTCAAGTAGTCAAAATTGGAGACTATCAAAGCAACGTTATGCGCTTAACATGCGGTGTGCCTCAAGGCTCTATTTTGGGGCCTCTTTTGTTCCTGGTATATGTGAATAATATATACCAGACAGGCTTGAAAGGTCAACTTACTCTTTATGCGGATGATACATGTTTGTTTTTCTTTGGATGCAACATTAATGAGATAGTTAAGCAGGCTCAAGATGATTTAAATATATTACAAATATGGTTCCAATGTAACTTATTAACTATAAATACGTCTAAAACATCGTACATAATATTTAGTGCTAAAAATAAAAAAAATACCCGATTATCCTAATTTAACTATAAATGGACAAACTTTGCAAGTAACGGACCATGAAAAATACTTGGGGCTAACAATTGATTGTAAATTGTCGTGGAATGCTCACCTACAATACATTAAGAACAAATTGTCAAAACTTGTAGGTTCACTACGAAAAATTGCCCAATGCATTCCAAAAAGAATTCGACTCCTGATATATAATGCTATGGTCAAGCCTCATTTACTATACCTCATCGAAGTATGGGGTAACGCACCTAAAACCAATCTAAAGCCAATCCAAATATTACAAAACAAAATTATAAAAATCTTGCACAATTATGACTTCGTAACACCTACAAAAACTATATACAAACAAACTAAACTATTAAATATCAAACAACTTTTTACATACAACACATGCATACTTATTTATAAAATTATCCATAAACTCGTACACTCTAAAATCACATTCACAACTAAAGGAGAAACAAGCATATACTCATCACGCAGAGCCAGCCACATTGTTTTGCCTAGAATAAGAACAAACTACGGCAAAAATAATTTTACGTATGGTGGAGCAGAGATTTTTAATAAACTTCCAAAATCTGTCAAAGAAGCGGCTTCACTTGTTATTTTTAAAAATAAATTGTTGAATTATATTTATAACAATGAAGCACTTTACTAAAAATGCAACATCTTTTAACTTGGGCCACCGCCTTATCGTTGGAATGCAGTGAAGTCGCTCCTCGATACTTATAATGACAACTTAACTTATTTTACCGATTACCCGCACTATATTTATAATTAGTTTAATATATTTTATTTGTTCTCATGTAAGTGATAATACCTACAAATTATCTTAATGAGAAATAAAGATCTTTAAACCGAAGATTAACCTTGGCTTAACTTTAGTCCACGTTTATTAATAAAGGGGTTGGTGATTGGTATGATTATTTTTGTCTGAACGAAAAAATTGGGGTATACCCAAACGAGAGGAGAGGGTGCTCATGGGATGGCGAGGATTACAGGATACAAACTGACTGTGTTTCCGCATAGCTGTCATCAGACTGAAATAGAAGCCCCGCTGAGCGGGGCTCCGTCGACCCTGCTTAATTTTCATAGTGTTGGTAAAGCGGGTTAGGTTCCGCACTCTCGTCTTTTTCACACATTACAGGTATTTGGTATTGGATAGAATGCCTAGGCAAAATGTACTACTGAAGCAGTAAGCCCACATCTTCCCACTTCTAGGCAAAGGAATAGAAGTGCAAATCTAATATAAAACATACCTTCATCACTACACTATTACTGTTTTTCTATCTAACCGGGGCCGTGGCAATGTATAATCTCCAATTCCTCTGTCACTCGTAATCAATCGTGTTGGACACGTGGTCTGATATTTTGACTAACGTTTTGACACGCTAAGAAGAAGATAACACTCAATGATTTCAAAAGGAAGGATACGCCCTTTAGAACATTTTGACACAACCATGTTCTATACAGCAAAAGGTAGCGCCATCTATGATAACCCATACGAACTACGTTCAAGTAGCGTTGCATAAATTGACGACGTGATCTTGTAAGAGCGTACATGATTTTTAATCGGAATTAAGAATGTTGTAAAAAAATGTAAGAGTAAAATAAATGAATTTCAACAACTTATTGCTATAATTCGTTCGTACGTTTTTGAACATTGATTTAAACAGACAACCAGTTTACAGGTGATTCCTACGTAGTAGCCCGCGAAAATATTCTAATTTTCTCAGAATGGAGCGAATGTTTTGATCACTCTTATATTTAAAGTTATACTTGTTATTGTCGCGAACCTATTTTCATCAAGTCACAACTTGTCACTGATATGCAAATTGCAAAAAAAAAAAACATGAAAATTTGAATTTCGCGGGCTACTACGGAGGAATCGCCCTAACATAGCACGCTTATAACTTTGTGATTTTTCATGATACTGATTTGAAATTTTGTGCATAGATTCTTTACACAAAAATCTTAGATTGATGTGACGGGTTTATATTGTCGGGGCTAAAATTGTTGTAAATTAGGTCTAGTGTCATCCATTTCAAGGAATGCACTCAATTGCCAAACACGAAACCCTTATAATAAAGAATTATATTCAAAAAGATTTGCAGTAAGTCTGTAATACATACTCTTTTTTACAAACTAAAAATGACGTTCGTACAAAGTTACGTCGTTACTACGAGAGTTGCTTCAGCCAGGAACGACAGCTCCGTGATTGGCTGCGGGCCGCATTACAGTCTGTCTATTAGATAACGAGTCGAAAACAACCGCAGCGCCCTCATAGATTTCCATGATTTCATAGACAGACTGTACACGGCGGGCCAAATAACTGGTGCCATTTTCGTTGTTCGGCAGGGCCTGTCCATACTGTTTAAGTCAATGATAACACTGCTATTTTTAATTAAAATAGTAACAAATTCGAGGTCCAATCTACCAAACCGACATCGACCAAACACAGTGTGGAAGCACCTTTGGCTTGTTCCGCAATTTTGTATGCTAATTAAATGATAGTTTGCTAGTGTTGCCGAAGATGCCATGTTTGTTACAGGCTGAAATATGCAGGAGTGGAAACTTCTTAATTATATCACTTTGTGCCAACTCACGATAGAGTTGCGATGCGAGAACCTTGGTAAGTAACTCGGTTTACACTGTTTGTTGCGGTTCATCATAATTTTAGAAGTATTGGTAGTCTAAAGTAGTATTAATAGGACTTTGGAAATACTGAAAAAGGAAAAAATGGTTGTTAAAATGGAAGTTTTAAAGCTAACTATTCCACTTTAGGTGGAGTGGAGAGGAGTCTCAGACTCTAAGGCCGGAAACGTACAGGCCGGTGGCTTGCTTAGCGTCTAGAGCCTAGCGAATCACGAACAATCGCAAATGTTCGTGAACGGCGCTTGACGATTAGCTAGGTGTCAAGCGCGCAATGCGGCCGTTTACGAACATTTTTGAACGTTTGTTATAGGTACTAAGGTGACTTGCTAGGCTCTAGGCACTAAACAAGCCACCGGCCTGTGCGTTTCCAGCCTAACGGAGTAAACCCGCCCTGTTCTTGGCAACAGTGCCTAGTAGGCCTCATCAATTATATTTTCGTTCGTTCACGATTGAGCAACTCGTCAAAATATTGATAGGTGCTCAAACGGGAATACAATAGTTGCTCTAAACTTAGGTGCCCTAAAATATTTTCTCAAACGGGAACAGCTCGAAAACTTTTTATATTTACTGCCTTACAAAGTAAAAAGAAAAAAGTTACGAGTTTATTGATCTGCATGTAGAAAAAACTTATTAGTCTCCGATATTTTCTTTAATTTTCTCGATGACATCCCTCAATATCCGCCATCTTGTGTTCCCCGAAACTTTTTTCATCACATCACGATTCCCCTCGTCAGTGAAAGATTATTATAGGTATTTCTTTTTTCTTCGGAAACATACGTATAATGAGATCGATCAGTAATTACTTGCTGACCTTTCAAGAGTTATAATTGTAAGTTTCTGAGGAAACTGTGTAACGAAAGTGGTATATTTGGTAAATGTTCGTATTTATGAGTTTTAGTAACTTGGAAAATTAGAATAAGTTTGAATATCAGACCTAAAAAGGCTACTTTAGCAAGATCATAACAAGAATGGACCACACTGTTGGTGTAGTGACTGAGCCATGTTACTTCTAGACAAGCATACTTCACCGTCGCGTCGCCCACATTTTCACTTACCATCAGGTACCATAGTGGTCTAACGCGACCCTAGGATAGGTTCGCGAGATAAAAAAAATACGTGTGGCACTCGGGGACTGCCGCGGTAAAGCCATTGCATAGCATTTTAATCAACTTATGCAATTTTAATTATTTTTTATCTGATATAACTATTTATTAATTACTCTACTGATTAGTAGAGTAATTAAGGCTAGGGTAGGGTCAGCCACGGAATAAAGTGAAACGTCAAGAAACTAGTTTACACGCATACGTCTAGTCGCACGCACACAAATACCGTACCAAAGTCTGCCAAACTGAAACGTCGTTAGACGATGCGGGGTGTTAGGTCTAAGGCATTGACTTATACAGTATGGACAGGCCCTGCCGTACAACGAAAATGGCACCAGTTATTTGGCCCGCCGTGTACAGTCTGCCTATGAAATCATGAAAATCGATGAGGGCGCTGCGGTTGTTTTCGACTCGTTATCTAATAGACAGACTGTAACAAGGCCCGCAGCCAATCACGGAGCTGTCGTTCCGGGCTGAAGCAACTCTCGTAGTAACGACGTAACTTTGTACGAACGTCATTTTTAGTTTGTAAAAAAGAGTATGTATTACAAACTTACTGCAAGTCTTTTTGAATATAATTCTTTATTATAAGGGTGAGAGTGTTTGGCAATTGAGTGAATTCCTTGAAATGGATGACACTAGACCTAATTTACAACAATTTTAGCCCCGACAATATGTATAAACCCGTTACATCTATCTAGGATTTTTGTGTAAAGAATCTATGCACAAAATTTCAAAACTGTATCATGAAAATAGATTTAAAAAATCTAAAAACCCACGTTTTTAAATGTCCTAAAAATAAGAAAATAACCCTACGGGGCTGAGAGAGGGGCCACACAAAACGTGGGGGCGTATATTATTTAAGGGATATATTTACATGACGTGTAAAGATCGTGGATGAAACTTGAAAAGATACGCCCCCACGTTTTGAGTGGCCCCTCTCTCAGCCCCGTAGGGTTATTTTCTTATTTTTAGGACATTTAAAAACGTGGGTTTTTAGATTTTTTTAATCTATTAATTATTTTATTATTTTTATCTTTGTTCATCGGGTTTGAAGCTACCCTGAAAATTTTAGCCTGCTAGCTTATCGGGAAGTGCCTCAAAGCCTGTCCGTCATCTTGGACGTCCGCCATATTGAATTTAAGTCACGTGACTATTTTTTTCATACTCCTGACAGCAAACTCTTTCATTTGATATCCATATCATAGGGGTGCATTTCAAATAGCCTGTCTGCCATCTTGGACGTCCGCCATATTGAATTTAAGTCACGTGACTATTTTTTTCGTATTCCTGACAGCAAACCCTTTCATTTGATACCCATATCATGGGGGTGGATTTCAAACAGCCAGTCCGCCATCTTGGGGAGGCCGCCATATTGGATTTGTTATGACGTTTCTTAGCTAGTCATGTATTGTCATCAGAACTCAGAGCGTGTGCAAAATTTCAGCCTGCTAGCTTAACGGAAAGTGCCTCAAAATTCAGTTGCAAAAGTTCAACCGGAACGACAAACAAACAAACAAGAAAAGTGAGTGTATAAAAACGTGGAAAAAACGTGGAAAAAATCACAATGTTTTAAGCGTGTTATGTTAGGGCGATCCCACCGTAGTAGCCCGCGAAATTAAAATTTTCATGTTTTTTTTTGCAATTTGCATAAGTATCAGTGACAAGTTGTGACTTGATGAAAATATGGTTCGCGACAATAATCAAAACATTCGCTCCATTCTCAGAAAATTTGAATTTCGCGGGATACTACGTAGGAATCACCTGTAAACTGGTTGTCAGTTTAAATCAATGTTCAAAAACGTACGAACGAATTATAGCAATAAGTTGTTGAAATTCATTTATTTTACTCTTACGTTTTTTTACAACATTCTAAATTCCGATTAAAAATCATGTAGGTACGCTCTTACAAGATCATGTCGTCAATTTATGCAACGCTACTGGAACGTAGTTAGTATGGGTTATCGTAGATGGCGCTTTTTTGTTGTTGTACTGAAGAATTTTGTGTCAAATGGTCTGAAGGGCGTATCCTTACTTTTGAAATCATTGGTCTAAGGTGTTAGTTTTTTTTTTCGTTACGGAATTTCTTTATTCGGTCGCCGCGCTCAGAGCCCGCAATAAAAGCTATGCAATAGCTTATCTTATCTCCTTCTTCTACTTGTCCTCTTTCTCCTCCTCCTCCTCCTCCCGCTCCTCCTTCTCCTTTTCCTTCTCATTCTCCTTCTCCTGCCTTTTAGAATCAGTAAGAAATATGATTGCCGAAGACTCCCGAACTGAAACGACGTTAGACGAGTGTTAGGTTTTTTTCCTTATAAAGGTTTTTCGTTACGGAATTTCTTGATTCGGTCGCCGCGCTCAGAATCAAGAAATTCAGAGCCCGCGATAAAAGCTATGCAATAGTTTAAAACAATGAGAAAGAAAGAAAGAAGAAAGAAAGAAAGAAAGAAAGAAAAAACGTTTATTGGCACACGCCACAAGTACACACAGTATCACAAGAAATAGAACTTAATGCTAAATAATTTTAAGGTAGGTAATACAATATTCTAAGCCAAACAAGAATATAGGCATGTATACTGTGTGACTCACGGCTGCGCCAAAAAGGCCCATTTCAGCATAATGTCGGACAACTGGTGCCCGACGCTGGTTTTCAAATGAACCTAATTGGTGTGTCCGAATGTCAATGTCAGTTTAAAAATTATAGAATAAAATATATAAATAGTTTATGAGAGATAAAATATATATGTATAAATAAAGATAACATTGAAGAAATATGATATTATAGTAAATAGTTCAAGCGGTACAACAACTACACAATAGAAATAATTAATTAAAAATACTGGACGTATCAACCGTAAACCATGAAGTGCGAGGCATTCACAGTGCGCTGCATGCAGCCTCCTGTGACGCACGAACTACCGGCCTAAGGTTGCACATTTTAAAATAATGAAGCCATATTTCGTGTGCGGGTATTTAAATAAAAATGAACATGATGACAGATATTATTATTAGTATTAGACACAAAAACGAGCAAAGTGATTATTCGATGAGTTACGTTTAAAACGCGAACGTGAGTGATAAAAAAGTAATAATAATAAGAAAAGAAAGGTAAGTTGAACAGTTATAAAATAAAAATACTTATACCTATAGTTTTCTGTAGGGTTAGACTGACATTAGTTAAATTTTTATTTTATTTTTTGCTTTTGTAGGTGCACGATACATAGGGCGGAAAATTAATGTCCACCTACACTAAAGGCTTAAGAGAGGGGCCTACAGCATTGTTCCGTTATCTCACGTTTTGTTTACATGCAGGCCTGCAACATTCGGTGAGTTTACGCTTTAAAAATCCGTGATGTGTTACAATGTACGGAATAGTGGTGAAATCCTATACTAATGGAATTATGTTACGATACCCACAGGCCACCAGCTTCAATTCACGAGACGGAGGACACGACTTCCGTAACCCAAACAACCCCAGCTCATGGACTTAACAGGCAGCAGAAAAAGAAAGTACCCTTGACATGATTGAAATTTGAAATTTACACTACGTTATATGAGTGATACATTTATATTTGCCATATCCAATTTCCGCTGTGCTTCAATTAAGTACTGTCGCAAGCGGCTTCTGAAGGCATTGATCGTGTTAGAAGATCGGATGGGTGGTGGTAGATTATTCCAAATCTTTGACGCCGCGTATCGAAAACTACCCCTGAAAGCCGCTGTACGATGAGACCGAGACGCAAGTTGCTGAGAGCATTGTCTTCTATTACATTCGCGTGTACTCCCGAGCCAACTAAGTTTATTGTACAGGTAGTCTGGTTTTTTATATTTTATAACACCGAACAGAAGGCACGCCAAGTGCAACTTGCGTCTCGATCTCATTTTGAGTGTATAGTGTTTATTTAGGAAAGGGGTTACATGTGTCCTGGGTGGAATTTTATAACAGAAACGAGCACAAGCATTTTGTACTCGTTGGATGAGCCGCTCGGTTCGGGCCAACAGGCGCGGGCCGTAAACTGTATCCGCGTAGTTAAGCCTAGACAACACTAGTGTCTCAACAAGTTGTTCACGTATTGTTTCTGATAAGTAAGGTCTCATTTTATAAAGGACTTTTAAGCGGTAAAAACAGTTACGAACCGAATCGGCAACATGTTTTTCAAAGCGAAGGTCTTTGTCCATAATGAGCCCAAGATTCCGCGCCTCGTACACTCTGTCAATTTGTACACCCATCAGTTCCAAACCAATCTTTGCAGGTACTTTAAGAAGTTGTTGTCTTGTGCCAATTACTAGATATTTCGTTTTAGATGGGTTTAGTGACAAACAATTTTCCTCAGACCACGCAGCGATTCTGTGAAGGTCCTCATTTAGATCCCTAATAGCACTATCATATTCATCCGGTCTAAAAGATAGATATAGTTGTATATCATCAGCGTAAATATGATATTTGCATTTTCGGATGCATTTGACGATATCTGCACAGTATAAAATAAAAAGAATCGGTCCTAATATGGACCCTTGCGGAACGCCTCTTACTATCGTAGTGCAAGTAGACGACAGAACTGTTCCATCGCCTAGCTGTAGATCGACACGCTGTTTCCTGTCACTAAGGTAGCTACGGAACCACTCTATAGCGCTTGGATCAAAACCGTAGTAACTTAACTTAGACAACAGAAGTGAAATATTGATTGCGTCAAAAGCTCGGGAAAAATCTAACAAGACCAACACAGAGCACATTCCCTTGTCTTGGGCTGACAAGAGATTGTCGGTAACATCCAGTAAAGCAGTGGCGGTACTGCGCTGCTTCCTGAAGCCAGACTGTAAGTCAGGCAATATGTTATTCTGTTCCAGGAAGTGCGTTAACTGCAGACTGACGATTTTCTCAAGTACCTTGGACAGGCACGGCAAAATACTTATAGGACGCAGGTCTTTTACTTCAATAGGATTGCTGACTTTCGGAATGGGCCTAACGGATGCTATTTTCCATTGTTCAGGAAATGTTGCAGATATTATAGAACGGTTTATAATTTCTGTTACGGTAGCTAAAGCGTCCGGTAGGATCATTTTTAGCATATCAAGCGTGATATGGTCGTAACCTTCGGCGTTGCTTTTTAGGTTAGAAATTATACGAGCAATCTCTGTTCTACCGGATCAAGCTTGAAAACTGCTTCTCCATATTTGTGGTGTTCAAAATAAGCCTTAAGTGACAATGCATTGGATTGCTGCTCAGTGTGCCACGTGTTCAAATATAATGTATGACCTAGATGTTATTCTGAGTCTGGCTGTTTGTGAATGTTAGTTTAAATTTTTGTAAACGTACCTACCCACGAATTTTAATGGAAAATGCGATACTATTTGACAAATCCCATTTTATTGCTTGTCTTTCACGTCAAAACGTGTGAACCAATGAGCATGAATTTTGATACTGGTTGGACTCTGGGAATGGAGTTACGAGTACCTATGGGGTGGACCCCATAACCAACTCCGATTCGCTCGGGCCCCAGGGCGACAGAATCTGAGGGCAGAAGCTGTCATTCGTTAAGTGTTAATGGCATTTTATGCTGTTCTAAATGGGGTCGCCGAACTGTCTTAGGTAACCGTGACCCCGGAACGTAAATGGCTATTGAAGGAACACCGTGGATTTTACTCAGTACGAGTCTGGCAGTCCCTCCCGGCCCGCCTTGGGAGGGATAAAAAAAGCTGTAGTAAATGTATTTGATAAACAAATAATGGTGTTATTATCTGTAAGCTATTTGTCCGGTAAAACCGGTAACTTCAATTTACGTCAATCGTAGACTATTGACGTAGTGTGATATCTGCTCTATCATCCGGAAATGTTTAGTAAAATTTTATGGATCTGAAATAAATGCTGTACAGGATCTTTTTAATAGAGTTTTTATACAGGTTGTTTTTTATAATAAAAAGAATATCTACGTCAATTTTAAGCGCATTATGTCTTTGTAAATCGTAAGCTTTTATAAAGAAAGAAAAATTTTTCTGCAAGATCCAACTTAAAAAAACCGGCCAAGTGCGAGTTGGACTCGCGTGAAGAGGGTTTCGTACGATGTTACCTATCACGTTTTTTTTTTAATCTGACCCAAATTGGTACGCACAATGTTGAGTGATTTTCCATGTTATTTTAATATCATGGACTTCTTATAGGTTTTCCTATAATCTATAAGTAGAAAAATAATTTTTGATTTTTTTTTCGAAATTTTAGGTTCTGTAATTTCGTCTATTTTCTCGAATAACTTGGAAACTATTTATTTTAAAATTACAAAAAAATACACTTAAGATTTTCTCAACAAGACCTTTCATTTGATATGTCACACGATGCAGTTTTCAATTTTTATTTTTTTATTTTCCCCTTCCCCCCAAAAGTTACCTCCCACATACAGATTTCATCTATTCACGTCACACCTCTGTGCTTGGGTCACAGGAATTGAGTGTACCAAATTTCAACTCAATCGGTCTAGTAGATTCGGAGATAATTGACTGTAAGCGACAGACAGACGGACACACGAGTGATCCTATAAGGGTTCCGTTTTTGTATTCGGACGTACTGAACCCTAAAAAATACTTTTACCAACACTAAGAATTTCTTCCTGTATCGTGGGTACGTTTACAAACATAGAAACTCACATACACAAACACCCAGACTCGACACAACCATGGGCGTAGCCAGCCATGGGCTCAGGGTGGGGCAGCAATCTAAAATAATAATGTAACTAGCAAACTTTACCCGCGATCTTACCCATGTTATTTTTTTAAGCAAAAAGATAATGTGGTTTCAAATTGTTGGCATTTAGCTACCGATTACTTGAAAGCATTAAAAAGTAGTCATAAAAGTAGGCATAACGTGCCGAAACCCACTGCTAGTGTGGGGCAAAAGCCCCACCCTGCCCCACCGTGGCTACGCCCATGGACACAACTATTTTAGATCACACAAATATTTGTTCTGTGCGGAGATCGAACCCGCGACATCCATGTTGAAACGCAAAGGGCCACTGAAGGAGCACTTTTATTTTTATTCAGTCGAGTCTGACAGTAGGCTTCTTAAATCTAGAAGTCATTGTACATACATATTTATCATCGTTGTCTTAAAAAATTATGTTTATGACAAAAGCAAAATTGGAACATACTGTGTGTAACCCTGAAATAAATTACATTTGAAGTAATTACAATAGAGCATTTACTTGCAGCTAAAAATACATGCATAATTTGGAATGCGTTGATAAACCTCGACTAGAAAAGTTTTGTAGTTTTAAAAATGTGCTTATAGTGCAGAGAAAGGACCTTGCACCAAGTAGTTGGCACATCCGAGATCTTGTTGGGAGCCAATGGTCTTGTTATAAGTAAGTGCTACGTTATTATTTTTGTAAACAGAAGGTCTCTGGAAGTGGGGACCAAATGGAGTACGGGAGAGGTCATTCCTAACTTTGTTCCTACCTATGTTGGTGATATTTTTTACGCTTCAATGACCACTTTTTACCGTGGATTTTAGTCTGTACAAGTCTGACAGTCCGTCTCTCGCCCTGGTTCTGAGGACTCCTTTCATGATTTTAATTTAATTTAATTTCACTTTATTATTCAGATCACAGGAATCCATTTTAGTAAAACATAAACAACTTAAGACTAGTGTTAGTACAATAATTATTAATTAATTAACATCCTTGTCAGAATAATAATTCTACCAATTAATGAATTCATTCACAATTATCATAACAATCAAATGTCATAATAACCAATCAGATATCACAAAAATAAATAAATTACAAGAACAAAAAAAATATGGCGTGATTTGATGGAAAAACCAGCGTCTCGTCCGACCTGCCAGCCACAGTTTTCAAGAGGCTTTTGGCACTGCCGCGCACTCGCCTCAACAGGGACGCGCAATACTTTCTTATGACGGCATAAAAATCGTCCACACCTGCCTCTGCGAACATCCCTGACGCGCTGCAATGTCGCAGCAGCCCCATCAGCGCCCTAAACGCGTTGTTGTATTGGACACGTAAGGCGCTGTAAGTCTTCATTGTGTAATCAACACATAGATTGCAGGTGTAAAATGATTGGCAGTAAGCCCTAATTTTACCACGATAAAAAAAGGTGTACCAATGCCTAGACATTGAAGTTTAATAAATTTCTTTAATTACTTTAAAATTGTTAGGATATCCTGGTCATTAATACCTATAATGAATCTATATAACTTTTGCATAGATAGACATTACCTTCTGTTTATTTCTTTCAAAGATCAATATTAGAAAATGTAATAGAATTCTCTAGTTTCTTAAAAAAACATTATCAGGGTTCGATGTCTCTTTTTACCTATTTCAACATTGACAGCTCAAGTGATTGATGTTCCGATACCTTCTTTATTATTTATTTTCAAGGATTTTTAATAAATCTGGTAAGTAGCTGTAGTAACAGAATGAAAAGTGGTTTTCAAAGACATCGAAGGATGCTTTTGTACATAGAGGTCATTTACTCTTACAAAAGAAAGGCCAAGTCATTTGTTCTTTCACAGAACAAATTATTTTGACTAGGTTCCTTTAATTTAAACGTTGTTGCCCCACAATAGAAACTTCACTTTAGCGTGGATGCATTATCAAAAATCCAAGACCCAGAACTTCGTACATCGTACAAAATATTTGTAATGTTGTGGTTAATTGGTCAAAGTGGTTAAAAGATCCTCCGCCCCACCCGCAGTGGTGGACGCCCACGGCGACGGACGTCGCAAGACGATCTCCGGCCACAGTAGGCGCGGGCATGCGGGCGGCGAGTAAAGGGCAACTCGCTGCCCGACCATGGACCATGCCCGGGTCGACGGCGCGTTGTGTTCCACGCGCGCCTCAAAGAGCGTCAGCATAATGACGGGGCCCCCTCTGTAGAGGGCCAAAGCCTGCCGGGGTCGCGGGACTTATCTCATTACCGTGACCCCGGAACATAAAGGGCTATTGAAGGACACCGTGGATTTTAGTCAGTACAAGTCTGACAGTCCCTCCCGCCCTGCCCGGGGTGGGAGGACTCATTTGATGATTTTACCACGCAAAAAAAAAAAAAAAAAGTGGTTAAAAGATTTTAGTATGGAGGTAATTGATTATGTAGGTAAATTGTGTTGTTGTAATTCAATATAATGTACTTACTCGCAGGGATAAAAAAGATAAAAAAGTTGTTTCTCCAAGGTTCGGTTTCTGATTTATAATTAATCTAAATATTAGGTCTTTACCTATGAAATTGCCGTTCTGCAGTGACCATTTCAAATCAAAATAATTTTAGTTTAGCTAAGAATTCTAATTTCAAATTAATTTTAAAAAGTAGTCATTTGTTTATTGATTAGTGTTACATTTTCATAGCATTTCAATCTTTTTCGTCATCGTGGATACGTTAAAAATTCGAGTAATTATGGAATATGAGTACCGTCGTGACAGCAACGCGGCACAAGCGGCACACAACATAACGACGTTTACGGAGCTAACACTACAAACCAACGCACCACCTGTTATTGGTTTGCTCGCTTCCGTTCTGGAAATTTCGACCTGAAAAATGAACGTCGCGGTCGTCCGAAGACTTTGGTCGACAATGACGAATTAAAGGCGATTGTGGAAGCTGATGATACACAATCTACGGCTGAATTAGCAGCAGCTTTCGACGTTAGAGTCAAAACAACATTGGTCCATTTGCGTCAAATTGGCAAGGTAAAAAATGTAACCGCCTTCAAAAACAACCACAAAAAAGGGTAAAATAACCTACAAAATAACTTTTCTTTCAGAAGTCGGTGCCTTTGTTTTTTTTTCATTTCATTGTTTTTTTGCCACCGACTTCTGAAAGAAAAGTTATTTTGTAGGTTATTTTACCCTTTTTTGTGGTTGTTTTTGAAGGCGGTTACATTTTTTTTTAAAAGTTTTTTATTTTACTCTTTTTAGTTTAAATATTCAACTCAAATTCTTGTCAAATAAATCATTCTCTCTCAAGTGCACAATAAGCTAATAAAATTCCCTATCTCAAAAACTACTGAACCGATTTTGATGAAACTTGCAGTATTCCGTAAGTTGAACAATACTTAGTACAACAAAAAAAGAATTACTTAAATCGGACTTGTAGTTCCAGAGATATGCGAACACAAACTAAATCAGTCGATGCCTACTCCAAGCCGTTGAGGAGTTGTACCTTCCATCATCAGCTCATCCACCTGAGATGATGATTATCAGATGCAAATACTTGAACAGCTTTAGAAAATATATGAAAATGGTACTATGTGCCTATAAAATTTGAAGGTTGCCCTCGATTTCCCTGGGATTCCATCATCAGATCCTAACCTGATGATCATGGGACCAATTGGAAAGAATACCCTTTCAAACAAAAGAAAAATTTTCCAAATCGGTCCAGGCGTCTTCGAGAAATCGGGGAACATACATAAAAAAAAAAAAAAAAAAAAAAAAAAAGATTCCGACGAATTGAGAACCTCCTCCTTTTTTTGAAGTCGGTTAAAAAAGCTTGACAAATGGGTGCCCCACGAACTCTCGTTACCTGCGATGAAAAATGGATTATGTTTGATAACCGCAAGCGCTCAGCAAGTTGGTTGGATCCTGGTTCAGCACCTAAACAATGCCTTAAACGAAAACTTACCCCTAGAAAAGTGATGGTCACTGTTTGGTGGTTTAGCGCCGGTGTGTTCATCACAGCTTCTTACCAAACGGGGTGAGCATTACTGCAGATGTGTACTGTGAAGAACTAAACACAATGATGGAGTAGCTGGCACATCTCCAACCAGCATTGGTCAATCGCTCGTCGCCGCTGCTCCTGCACGACAACGCGCGACCTCATACTGCACTGCAGACGGTCTCCAAGTTGCAAGAACTGGGGTTGGAAGCTCTCCGTCATCCGCCCTACTCACCAGACGTTGCGCCTACAGACTACTACTTTTTCCAGGATTTGGACAACTTCTTGGCGGGAAAAAAATCAATACCCGAGAGGCAGCACAAAATGCCTTTGAAGAATTTCTTGCCTCCCGTCCTCCTCCCGTCCTGAAAAAATTCGTTTAAATTTTTTCATACAAAACGGCAATTTCCTATTAAACGAGTATACCTTTGGTTGTGCACCGCGATTCTGATAAAAAAATAATATGGCGGGCGACCGATAGAGCCAAAACCTTCAAACCCCTTTTAGAGAAGTAAGGGGTGTACTACGAAATATTAGTTTTTCAGTATTTTCACACTGTCTCTCACTAACTCTCGTATTATTCGGTTATTCGGGCACTGCCTTAAACGCCTAACAATGACGTATCATGACACCACCTAAATACTTTACCAGACTTTTCCGACGACGAGCTCATCGTAGCGTTTGGCCTAGGAATTTTCTTAATTAGAATCGTCATCTCTGCTGAATCATGCACTCATCCACTGCTGAATATAGGCTTCCCCCTTAGACCATAACGCTGAACATAATTCGCCACATGCATCCATCGGTTGCTTGCGACTGACCATGTCTTCGATCCACCTAATGGTAGGCCTGCTTACGGTGCGTCTTCCGGTCTGTGGTCGCCACTCGAGAACTTTTCTTCCCCATCGGTTATCAGTTCTACGAGCGATGGGGCCTGCCCATTGCTACTTCAATTAATTTAACTTTAATATAATAGCATAGCAGGAAAAGATGCGGACCCGCTATAAGCAATGGGCTCCACAAACACACTCAGTTACATCAGAATACCCAAAAACAACTACATCATCATCATCATCAGCCTATAAATGTTCCCACTGCTGAGACACAGGCCTCCTCTCTCTGTGAGAGGAAAACAACTACATTGAGAATAAATTAAACATTGATTGATAATTAGTTTATCTTCTGCAGAATCTTCAATCATGAATGCATTAGCAGTTATAGCCAAGCTGAAGAAGATTCAAGCAGCGTTGTGTACTCTGGTGCTGTTGGAGCTCACTGGCTACTGGTATCCACCACCAGCCTTGCTGAAACGTAAGTAGTCTCCACTTACTAAAGTTCTAATAAGCAAGTACTTTCTAAGTTTTTTTTAGATGTTATTAAAACATCATGAGGATGGAAATGGAAAACCATGACAGAGGCCTGTGGAGTTCCAAGATTACTATAATAAGAGAATGTTTATGTTTGATTGGGAAAATATTTTGACAGTCTGGGGTACTTAGATGAGCTGGAGTCTCTACGTCTATAACAATCTCAACTATTAAGTTCGCAATTCTTTTCTTCTTTGGAACTGATTGGACAGGCATATGAGCATCGCAGTGGCTCTTATATGACGTAACCAGCATTGTCCAAGTTTCAAAATAGACTGTGACCTCTGATTTCAATTCTGTATGTCTTCTTCTAGTAATCAGATAATGAAATCTACAAAATGTCATTTCTAGCTGGTGACATCTTTGACTACATCATTATTGGGGGTGGAACTGCTGGCAGCGTGATAGCAACCAGGTTAGCGCAGCGGGAGTACAACGTGCTCCTCATCGAAGCTGGTCAGGAAAGCCCCTTTGAAAGTGTTGTGAGTGTGTTTATTTAATCACCAAAGTAATTCCAGGCATGCACATTTTTTAAGAGAAGTACTAAAAAACAACTTATTTTTCAGTATCCACAGTTGGTGCCTTATCTAAAGAATTCAAGAGCAGATTGGAACATGACATCAGAGAACGATAAACACAATTACCAATATCAAGTAGACGGCAAAATGAAGCTCAGTCAAGGTCGGACGCTTGGAGGAACAGGGTTGATGAATTACATGGTCTACTCTAGAGGAAACCCGAAGGACTTTGAAGAGTGGTCCCGTATTACCAAAGACCCTAATTGGAAATGGAAAAACGTTCTCCCGTATTTCATCAAATCTGAAGCGATCCATGATAATGCCATCATGAATTCTTCTCTTAACTGCTTATTTGGAAGCAAAGGGTATATAGGTGTGAGCAGAGATAAGAAATCATTTACTGATGAATACTTGAAAGGCTTTGAACAAATTGGTAAAAATATGATCAATGATATTGATGGTAATAGAGTCGGTTATTCTCGGGGATTAGTAACAGTGTATAATGAAATGCGACAAGATGCAGCATCGCAGTATTTACAACGCGTTTCAGATAATCCGTATTTAGCTGTAGCAAAAGGAACTTTAGCTATTAAAATTATCTTTGATAAACACAAAAGTGCTGTTGGAGTAGAAGTTATTACAGATGAAGGCGAAAAAATAGTCATACATGCAAGAAAAGAAATAATTATATCTGCTGGTGCTTTAAAATCACCACAGCTTCTAATGTTATCAGGTCTAGGTCCAAAGAAAGATCTAACAAAATTAAACATTTCTTGCATCTATGACCTTCCAGTTGGAAAGAATCTTCTGGACCATGTAGCTGCATTTATTCCACATAAAACAAACAAGGTGATAAAGAAAAGAGATAGATCCAAACCGGGTGAGTATCCTACAGGCTTGTTTGTTGGGTACGGAGCATTGAATGAATCTCATGCAACCCAACATACAAAGCACCCAGACTACCAAGCTTTAGGCTTTATTATAACCGATATGGAATTCGTGTTGCAATTTTGCGCATCCACTTTTAACTTTCCATATGCTATTTGTGATAAGCTGTACAAAGAAGCCAACGGCAACCAAGTCTTGATTACTTTGTTAAGCAATCTGTATGCTCACTCCCGTGGTCAAGTCCAACTCCGCAGTACGGACCCCAAGGATCCTCCTAAGGTTTTTATGGACGGCTTCACAAATAACCGTGATTTGGATGACTTTATCAACTACCTGCGTCATTATTTAGAAGTTGAAGATTCAGAAGCTTTTAAGACTTTGGGAGCTACTATGATAGATCTGACCACGCCAAAATGTAATGCCTTTGAGAAGGGAAGCATGCCGTATTGGCGGTGCTACACCCTCTGCATGATGGTCAGTCTAGGGCACTACAGTGGGACCTGTGCTATGGGATCTGTTGTAGATAACAGACTGCGTGTCCATGGGGTGAATAAACTCAGAGTTGCAGATGCAAGTATCTTCCCAACTCATGTATCAGGTCCTATTGGTAACACAATAGTCATGGTTGGTGAGAAGGCAGCTGATATGATAATAGAAGATGCAGGACCGTATAATGATGTTGAACATGACAAAATAGCAATGGATCAGATTAAAAATATGTCGTGATTGATTTCTTTTCTAACTAATGTCATTTGTTTGATTCTAATAAAATGAAGATATAATGATATTAGCATTCAAACTGGTTTTTTTTTCTTTAACCCTAAACTAGGAATTTCTCCTGTGTCGTGGGTGCGTTTACAAATATTTAAACTCACATTCCCCAACACTCAGACCCAAAACAACTATTTGCAGGTCATAATATTTTTGTTCCGTGCGCAAATCGAACCCACGCCAACCGTGCCGTCAATTTCTCTCCTATAATAACAATTAGGTATTCAGGTTTCACTAAACTAATTTCCAAGAGGCAAGTTTTATTAAAATAGTTGACGGGAACTGGAGCACTGTAGAGCGGCACTTGAAGTTTACATAATTTGTTGTGAGAGTGCACTTCTGTTCCAAGAAACTTATTCTAGTTCAAGAATAGAGCCGTGGTATGTACTATCACAATCAAACTATCATATTCCCAATACACACACAGTCCAAGCCTCCTCTCTGAGATGGCGTAGGTGGTAATCCATAACAAGATCCCTTGGTAAATCCGTGCTAACAAACCATTGATCTAAAACAAATACAAAGACAAAATATTTCATCCATTTGCATATGGTAGGTCACAAGAGAAATAAAAAAAGTAGTAGAAATAATATGAACTCGCAAAATCCAACTAAACTTTAGTTAGTCGCCTGTGACGGCCGCTGAATCCACACATCAAAATCGAAAGCCAACTAAAAATTTTGCCGTGACCGACTGTTATTTTAAAATATTTTCCCTGTCGGATTGTCCCAAGGATTGTCCTATGTCACTCCAATAATTGGTTGACATTATTTTTTTTTATTTTCTAAAGCCCGTATTACAAGAACCCACCTCTTAACTAGTTTCAACCAATCAAATGCCTTGAATATAGTTTTAAGTAATGCTTGACTAATGGGCGACGTTCTGTAATACGGGCCTAACTTGGTAGCCAAATTATAGATTTATGGTATCAATCTCTGTTTTAATTTATGTCAGATTATTTTTTCATTTTATTTTTAGGACAAAGTCAATCTCTTGTTCTTGTCCTATAAAAAAATACGTAAAGACTACGTCTATTGGAACTAAATACGATGAGAAGATTAAAGAATGGCTGTCCTATTTTTATAAAAAATTCGAAGAGCGGTTTGGATTCTGACCGCGTCTAATTTTAATGGCGAACTAACCGTGTTATATTAATTTTCTAAATTGTATTTTTTTTACAAATATTGTAACCTCACATACACAAACACCCAGACCTGGAATAATCACTATAATACACACATATTTGTTCCGTGAAGGGAGTCGACCCCGCGACACAAGGCGCAGCAGTCCGTCGTCGCTCAACCACTGTGACAAACGTGCCGAAAAAAAATGACATAGTGACTAGTGGTAGATGAATAACAATAATAATATCCGCAGACCACGGGTCGTTTCGTTTATCAAGGGTTCTTCGTTTTATTTTTGATAGAGATAAGTTTTGATAAGAAGAATAAAATGTGTATTAGGCTTTATTTTAAAACCACCAATATTAGTCGGAATAATGTTAAAACACAGCTCATATTTATAAGCATCGTAGAGCATAAATCATACGAAGGCTTTCCTGGGATCGAGTGCCGCGGATATAGCGAAGTTTGTCCTAGTTTCCAATGAGGTGCCACTTATAGCGGGTATTACAACTTTGTATAGGGAAGGAAAGTGAAAAGAAAAATTCGACTTCGACTGTGGAATTTGGGCCTGTGGCCTTCTGATTCAGTACGCTAGAGCAATCTGCTAACCCGCGAAGCAAGAGTCGAATTCTATATTCCATTCCTAATTATTGCAGGATTTTATTGCGCGGCTGTGTCTAGTGCTTGATTTTAAGATCTTTTGGACACGGGTACTAGTTAGGAGGTTCCTGTCTCTTCCTTACTGGACCTTTGTAATCATGATTTTGAAATAATAATAAAATTAACTTTTTTATATAAATCGGGTAAATCTAGGGCAAACTTATTTGCAAAAAGTTCTAAACTATTTTTTTGTGCTTGTAAACAAACTTATTTTTTGTAATGATCATGAAAATGTACAACGCACATAAACCTATACAAATGTGGCAAGTTTTTTCAATCGAACATGAATATTCTTGTTTTGTGATAAAGTTGAAAATGTATTAGAGAAACGACGTATTGGTGTAGGTTGGGAGGAGACGCCAGCTTACCGCAGCTGGCGTCTAATTTATAAAGTAACAAGTATAGACAGCTGATGTTCAACAAGTTTACGTGTTAACAGGCAATTCTCCAAACTTCGTTGATTTTCTTGTAAAGTTTGTATTTAAATTGGTTTTATGTAACCTAGTCAGTGCCGAAGTTTTATTTGCATTTTCAGATTTTAACACCAATTTTATGTTAAAAAATGATGAAGCATTCTCTAAAATGCGATTATTAATTCGAGTCAGTAAAATGACATTTCCAATGTTCCTGGTTTGTTTCATTTTGTATGTATCAGTGACAGTTGCACTTGTCATTTTACTGACTCGAATTAATAATCAAACTATACGTATTTTTTTTCAATACTGTTGATGCCAATTTAATCAAATCAATTTTTTTTGCGGCGCCATCTATTTATCGTAAGAACATTAATTATTGTTTATTCTCAGCAACTGTTTTCAGGATAAAAACTTTACCTAATTATTTGTTACCTTTTAAAGTTAGGGTTATGAAGCTAAGATTGAGTAGAATTTCATTATCATTTACAATGCCTTCACTCAAAACATAGTCCCAAACATGTCCTTCTCAATAATTTAATTTCCTTTACTTTCTACCAAGACCACAGCCCAGCTTTCACTGAGACCACACCTCACTTGGAACGTGGTTGAACTTTTGCGAAGACGGATATTGTAACAAATTACTTTTGTCATTTCATCATAACATAAGGGCCGCGTGCAACGAAGCTTTCCTCTTTAAAGTACAGAGGGAGCTAGGAGTAATGAAGAATCATTTAAAGGGTTTTCCTCTCGTGGTAGAATTGAGGCAAAAAAGTTACTCAGTTTTTTTCAATAAATAATCCATGATTTACTATGAATAACTTCGTTTCTCGTATGTGAAATGGTGGAGTATTTTCTTTTGAATTCGATAAATTGTGTTTGACTTTAAAATTAAATTTTATTATACAAAATAGACTTACGCAGACCAGCCTATAATGTTCCCACTGCTGGGCACCTGTTCTCTGTGAGAGGGAGTGGGTTGTAATCCACCACTAGCTCAGTGCGGGTTGCTAGATGTTACGACATGTCTTTTTAGTCTACCGGGGTTGCGGGACTGTCTCATCAGGTAACCGTGATCCTGGAAAGTAAAAAGCTATTGATGGAATACCGTGGATTTTAGACAGTACAAGTCTGACAATCCCTTCCGTCCCGCCCTGGGTGGGAGGACTTATTTGATGATTTTACCACGATAACAAAGTGAACATTTGTCTTAGAATTTTTGGTTCTAGAACATGCCCGTTTCCTGCCGATTTTTACTTTCACCGTTTATTACTAACTTATTGCGTTATCAGTGACAAGGACATTCTACAGAGACAGTAAAATTGTGTTCGCTTAAAATATGTCCTAACTCCTCAGTTTTTATTTCTTTCTAATAATTATTTTGTAAACTTTGTGGCATTACCTAACAATTTACACAGAAATCCTATTGATATTTTTTTATTTTTCATATTTTTTTGGTGGTACAGTACGTGATTGCTCACGTCCTGTCGAATGTTCGTGACGCAGGTTACAGCATCTAGGTGTCTATAAAAATATTTTCAAATTTTCCATGCACATATCACATGAAGAAACAAGTAAGGCATATCATAAAAAAGCAGTCACTTAATTAATAATAATTATGAAGCGATATTTTTAACTTTATTCAACATTCTACAATGTTCGTAAAATATAATCACTCCTGTAGAAATGAATGGCAAAAATAGTAAATAATTTATTTTTAAAGTTGCAACATTATTTTCTATCTCTGGCAACCCTTTAGCGTGTTCTGTCTGTGTCAGTATCGGCCATATTTCAGCCAGTGACTACGGTGCCGAGAAAAATAAAGTTTGAACGGCGTTCTACATTATTGTCAAAGTTGAAACATCACTACTGTACTCAACTAACCAAAGCAAGTAAGTGATTTAAGCATGTGATTTTCTTATAGCTTTACTAAATAATCGGTCAATTATTGAAGTCAAGTGAATTAAATTCTCATAACCTCAAATTTTGTACAGGATACTAATTTCAATGTTAAAACTCACTTCTGTAGAACTCATTTCTGTCGATATAGTTTTCTACAGAAGTGATGTTTTTCTATAGAAGTGATTTGGTTTGCGCTTATACTTATTAAATGTGATGTTTTTTAAGAAATATACACTGACAATATAACCTAACAAAGTAAAATGCTGTTTTTTATTGTGATTTGATAATTTTATGCATTGTGTCGCTATTTGATGGTCTTTACCGACAGAAGTGACTGATTTTCTACAAAAGTGATAGCATGGCTATATTAATTTTTATTTACAGGTATGGCGGGTAAAAAGCGGTCTGAGAAAGAGAAAAAAGAACGATTAAGGGAGCAAAAGAGGGCATGGATACGAAAGAAGAGAGAAAAAATGACTGAGGCTGAACTAGAAGAACGACGTCAAAAAGATAGAGAGAGATACAAAAAAAAGAAAGAAGCCGGAAAGATAAAATCAATTACAGAATATACACCAAGAATGCAAAAAGCGATCCGAAAAAGTTGGCGTGAGCGAGCAAAAACTCATCGCAATAAACTGAAACGGCTGAAAGCTACTGAGCAAAGAATTGTAGATGATGAGACTCCTCCTCCAAGTCCGACTTCACAACGTTCTACAATATCTAGTAGAGCTTCCTTAGGCAGGAGACTTGCCGAAAGAAACAAGCGAAGGCTAAAAATAGAAAACATGTATCTGAAGCAGCGAATTTTGCATTTAGAAAACTTATTGGCTAATAAAAGAATGCAATTATTACGTACAAGACAACCTCGTAATATAACAAATGATGAAACACCAGAAAAAATTGTGACAGAGCGTAAACGAAAACAAATAGAAAAAAAGGAAGCAGTTCGCAAGTTTTTGGAAAAAGATGAATGTAGTCGAATCACATCTGGAAAAAAAGAGACTATTACAAAAAATAAACAAAAGAAGCAAATTCGATTACTAAATGATACAATGCTTAATTTATATGAAAAGTTTAAGGAGGAAACTAAAATTAAAATTTCTTATGCACTTTTCTGCCGGCTTCGTCCATTTTGGGTGTTGGTACCAAACGCTAATAAAAGAAACACCTGTTTGTGTGTGATACACACAAATATGGAAATGATGGTGACAGCATTAAAAAAAGCAGCTATTATTAAAGAAAATTCTGCAATCAGTTTGGTGAAAAGTATGTGTTGTGAAGGTAATTTGAGGATTGATTGCTTAGCTAGACAATGTAATCTCTGTAGAAATAAATCTATAAATCTAAATAAATATCCAAATGACATGATGATTACTTGTGAAAGGTGGATTACAAAAAAAATTACAACCACAGTAAAAGGACAAGTGAAGCTGTGCCAAAAAACTGTCAAAGAATCTTTCTCTTCGAAAAGTGAAGTTTTTGTCAAAATATTTTTAGAAGACAAATTGCCGAAGTTTATTAAGCACCTTGTAAATATTATTTCTCAGCACAGAGTGTTGTCAAAAATAAAAAATGAGCTAGCTGACGATGAAGCCTTGCTTCATATGGACTTCTCAGAGAATTACAATTGTAAATACTCTACTGAAGTACAATCAGCACATTTTGGAGGCTCTAAACCGCAAATTTCGTTACACACGTCTGTTCTATACTTACGTGGCACAGACAAGAATTCCATTCAGTCATTCTGTTCTGTTTCCAAAAATTTGAGACATGATCCGGTTTTAATTTGCGCACATCTCAAACCCATCATAGAACATATTCAAAGTAAAGTACCAAATTTAAGAACCATGCATTTCCAAAGTGATGGGCCTTCATCGCAGTATAGAAATAAGTCTATGTTTTTTTTGATGGCAAAATATTTAAGCAAAGAACTTGGTGCAGATAATATTATATGGCACTTTAGTGAGACCGGACATGGAAAAGGGGCTCCTGACGGCGTTGGAGGATGTGTCAAAAGAACAGCTGATGCATTTGTAGCGACCGGTGGAGATATCCCAGATTTTGAAGCGTTGGTGAATTGTTTGCAAGAAAAATGTAAAGGTATTATTATTTTGCCAATCGACGATACTCATGTTGATAACATCTCTAACATACTCAGTACTAGTACTACAAGACCATTTACTGGTACTCTATCAATTCATCAACTTACTTGGAATAAGACCAATCCTGATATCTTGCACGCCAGACGATTAAGCTGCAGTGTTTGTAAAACAAATCAGATTTGCTCACATCATGAAATTGGGCTTATTTACGTAACCTACAAACAACCAGAAACTGATAATATACCAGTTTTGAGGACATCAGCTCATTCACGATCGGAGTCGCCACGATCAGATTATGACGTATACAAGAACCCAATAGCAACAACCTCACGTAAATCTACCGATTTTTATCGAAAATGTTATGGATCTGATAGTTCATCTGATGAAGAGATTTTCGAGAGCAGGAAGCAGACTCCTTTTAGAGAAAACGTTATTAATAGTAAAAGTTCAGATGGTAATCTACGAAGTCTGTCAAATAATACGTCTTCGGACGAAGAAAATATTTTTTAATGCTCCTTTTATTTAATAATTGCCTCTTTATATTTTACAGGAAAGTAACGATGTAAAAAAATATAACAAATTTTCTACAGAAGTGACGTTTCACTTCTGTAGACAATTATTGTTTATTTTTCAGAGTGTATGTTTACTTTATTTGATTATGTGTACTAGTCGTGTTGAGTAATTATAACCAAAAGGAGTTAAGACTGATGATTAATTTTATTTGACTATTAAAGTTTATTAGTTTTATGAAAAATTCTGTCACATATGTTGAAATTAGAATCACTCCTGTCGAAGTGACAACGCTATAATGTGCAATTATTTCTCATAATGTTAATGATTGATCTCTGATTTTATTTTTTAGAAGATAATTACATGATTACTCTTTCTAATAACAAAATAAAAAGTAGATTTAGTGAAATTTAAAAAGAATTTTATTTTTTTATCACTCGGAAGAATTCCACCAAAGAGTTTCACATTATGAGAATGAACATCCTGACTTGTCGAACCTCCTTGGAAGCGCTTTTGCTAATACGTTGTCTCACTTTAATACTAAAGAGTAAATAAGATGAAAGATGTAGTTCTAATTTTCACCACGTGCATGTGGCGCCATTTGCAAATTCGCGCCATTTTCATACTTATTAGAAACTTCAAAAATTGTTGCGACTTTCCCACTGTTAAATAAAGTTTGTTTAATAACATAATATTGTACTGTTTTCTCGCAAATGTGTTGAAAAACATTGTATGACACACGTGCAGAAATTTGTATTTACAAACTCGTGACTATGGTAAACCCTCGACTTCGCCTCGGGCTTACTTTCGTCTACTCGTTTGTAAAAACCAACTAACCGCACTAGTATCATAAATAACTATTTAGCTAAGGGTCAGCTCAGAGCAAGACGTCACGCTGCGCGCACATTTCAATAGAGCTACTCATAATCTAACTCTATTTCCTACACGAAAAGGTGCATTTTGATAGCGACTCAAAATCTAAATTTATTTACCTACTACACGAAAATATACACATTTGCAGTATCGTTGTGTCACATCGCGCCGCGTCGCGTCTCGGTGTGAACTGACCGTTAGGCCGGAAACGCACAGGCCGGTGGCTTGCTTAGTGCCTAGAGCCTAGCGAGTCACCTTAGTATAACGAACGTTCGAAAATGTTCGTGAACGGCCGCATTGCGCGCTTGACACCTAGCTAGTCGTCAAGCGCCGTTCACGAACATTTTCGATTGTTCGTGACTCGCTAGGCTCTAGGCGCTAAGCAAGCCACCGGCCTGTGCGTTTCCGGCCTTAATGTTTTCAAATTACAGTTGACATTTGCAAGGCATTGACGTTTCTGTTCTTATTGTTGTCATCTTACTCTTGTTTTCTTTACATGGATCGTAAAGTAGAGAGAGAAAATCGCACGTTCGAGAACGACTGAAACGAATTTAATTTATTGAAATTGTGCAACAAATCGATACTGATGAAATTAACTTGACACACGTGAGCATGAAAAGGTAAAAACAATTTATTGAATTGTGAAGATTTTAATTTATTTATTTACTGAAAAAAAAAGCCGTCGGGTCGAAAAGCATGGAATTTTGCAAAATCTTTATTAAGCAGAGGATTTTTGAGAGGTAATATTATGAAAAAAGTTTGATTTATTACTTATTAGTCTCCATTATTTGATTTATTACCACTTTTCGTCAAATAAAATACCTCCCACAGCACAGCAAGTATAACACGTTAATGTAAGTACGTACTTGCTGTATTTAAACGTCAAAGCTTAATCCTACAATTTTCATCTAAAATGTCTTATCTCGTCACTGCCAAGTTTTAGAGTTATAAATCATATGCTGAGTCATTATTACATTTTATTCCTTAATGACACACATTATTTTATTTTTGTTCATGCCGGGTCAAACTTGTATAGGATCGTTATCCATCTCTTTCGTACGCAAAATGGATTAACTACGAGATAGAAGTTTCGTGTTCAAAGACAGACGTTTTGTGTTGAGGTCTCAATTTGCATAAAATCTAAGGCCAACGCCACGCAGCTAAAGGCATTGCTTGTTGAGAAGCGTCACTCGAACAAGTGACAATTTAGTGCGGTGCGACACAACACAAAGCGTTAGTGTGGCCATTGTTAAATCAAAGCTTTAGTTTGCTAGAAGTCTTGTAGTACCTTGTACCAGGAACCTTGTACGTAGCGCAGCACTAAGCAAATAATCCTTGTACGCACTAATAGATGCTTTGCTCAGTGCCTAGAGCCTATTCATCTGACTTAAACAATAAACTCACAATCTTGTACTTACCTCACAGTCTTGTAGGGAACAGTGTTTAAGACGGGGACGTTAATAATCGCGAGGTATAATGGGGACATACACTCTTTAGGCATAGGGGAACAGTGTATAAGACGGGGACGCGAGGTATGATGGGAAATCACACACTTAAGGCAAACTTAACACCATAGTAACGTAGCGCAAGCGCCAACGGGACGCCATTTGTTAATGGCAGCTTGCAAATAACGTCCTGATGGCGCTTGCGCTACGTTAGTGTTGTGTTAAGTATGCCTAAAAAGTGTATGTCCCCATTATACCTCGCGATTATTATCGCCCCCGTCTTATACACTGTTCCCCTACTTAACACAACACTAATGTAGAGCAAGCGCCATCAGGACGTCATTTGCAAGCAGCCAGACGCAAATGGCGTCCTGTTGGCGCTTGTGCTACGTTAGTTTTGTGTTTAGTTTGCCTTATGTGTGTGATTTCCCATCATACCTCGTGTCCCCGTCTTATACACTGTTCCGCTACTTTGTCCAGGAACCGTGTATGTAGCGTAGCACTAAGCAAATTATCCTTGTAAGCAGTGATAGATGCCTTGCCTCAATCAATCAACTCACCCTATTGCAGTACACTGCTGAACATAGGCCTCTCCTAGGCTGCGGCACATCAGCCTGTACTCCGAATTCCGCATCCAGTCTGTCCCAACCACCTCAAGGTCGTTAATGCACCTAGCTGGGGGCGTCCAATTACTCATCTATCAAGCCTTTTTCAAACTATGTTGGGGTTAGCTTTCAGTCTTACTAGATGCAGTTGAATACCAGTATTTTAGATGAAATGACTGCCTATCTGACTTCCACATCCCAGTTAATAATTGGGTTATAATATGATAGCATTTGGTAAGATTAGTTTTCAAACTGTCGGTATTATTGTATATCCACTGTCTACCTGTGAAAGATTAACAAATCACAGATGCAATGGCTTACTTGTCTTCCAAGTCACTGAACAACTCGGTATGGTATAAATGGTCACCCATACACAGATTGACCTCAATAAGTCTCTGCGCCTAAAAGGCTATCACAATCACTCCTAAACATCGAACAATTCACTTCACAAAATCCCGCAACTAATGGAAACTCCGACCACAAAAAGGAACACAAACATTAGCATTTCAAAGGGCTTAAATAGTTGTACTTTGTAAGAACATGCCACTAAGACGAGGGGCAATCGTTGAAAGACGGGATCTATTCAAAGAAGCCGACGGCTCTGAGGAGGGTCCGACCTCAGATCGTAGAAACACGGTACAGGCCGGTTATTTTAAGAAGGTTTTTCATCAGCGGATACAGAGGTAGACTGTGGTTAACTTCAAAGGTTAACTTCTTACTTTTAACCTTCTATTGGTGACGTGACGTCAATTTGACACCTTTTAACTAAAACCACTGAATATGTCTCGAACGACTGTTTCTCTTTACCCGCACTTCTCAGTAGCTGCATTTAGCTCAGTTTGGCGTCCGATTTCACACAAATTGATCGACGCAAACGCATAGATGATGAGATATAGGATACCCGACGTCAATTTGACGTCACGTCACCAATAGTGTCCGTAATTTATACTATTATCATGTTGTAGTTTTTCATTAAAAATTAATCCAAATGACGAAGATTACGAGTATTAACACTGAGATTTTAAAACAAAGTAGCAGTGATGAGTTGGAACTGAATAACTGAGTGGAATCTGATCGCAATACAGAAAGTGAGTAGAAACTCCAGAATCTGACATGGACTCCAAGGATGAGCCTCTTAAAGTAATTTGGAAAGCAATAGGCTTTTGTTGCTCTATAAATCTTGCAAAAAAGAAAAAAAGAACATCACATCTATACAAGTATCTCAGGAAGCCCGTCTTTATTGCCTTAAAAAAAGTGCTAATTCCCAAGATGAATCTTAATTTTTTTTCTATTGTAGTAGTATGTTAAAACGTTTTTTTTCGATAATCATTCAAGTATCAATAAGAATAGAACGTTGGATTTCATTTTGTTTCATTTACTAAAATTTTATGTTGATTTATTTCAATATCTACGAAAATAGTAGCTGAATATTAATACTAAGTTTGTGTGAATAATATACGTAAACTTTTGTATTATAATAAATAAAAAGTGTTTAATTTATGAAAGTAAGATATCTACTTGTAAATAAAGCCATTTGTTTCATCTCCATGCAATTAGTTGTCCTGAAATTCGGCATTGAAGAAGTACGTCAAAATGACGGCACGTCACCAATACTGTTACTCAATTTCACATCACCAGTAGAAGGTTAACAGATTAGGTTTTTATGAAGCGTAGGGATAAGCTTAGGATGTATGTATAAAATATTTGTACGTAACATCACCGTAAGATGTTTAAAAAAACACTTTATTTCCAACAAAATTGCAATTTACATACTTAGAATCTTTTTGGTTATTACAAATCTGTACCCTGAGCACGAGTTTTCAGTATTTGAGATGTAAAGTAAACTGGAACTTTGACAACTTCAAATTGTCAATTTTCAAGGAAAAAATTAGTTCCTACTTCGCACACCAGAGGCGCTGTTCCATTTTTTCATACAAGAAATGCTGTAAATACTGGAAAAACGCTGTAAAGTAAAAGAGTGAAAACTCGTGCTCAGGTTACAGTACCCTTAGCACGAATTTTCAGTATTTGAGACGTAAAGTAAACTGGAACTTTGACAACTTCAAATTGACAATTTTCAAGGAAAAAATTAGTTCCTTCTTCGAACATCAGAGGCGCTGTTCCAGTTTTTCATACAAGAAACGCTGTAAATACTGAAAATACGCTGTAAAGTAAAAGAGTGAAAACTCGTGCTAAGGGTACTGATTGTGAAAGGAGGAAACGCCTGGGTGTCACCACTGCGAAGATCGCCCGGAGGACACAGTAGAGCATACGGTGCAAGACTGCCCCGCTTGGGCAGAGCACCGACGTGTCCTCACGGCGGCGATAGGCGGAGACCTCTCGCGCCCGGCATTGGTTGCGGCCATGCTGCGGGGCGAGACGGAGTGGGAAGCGGTCGCCTCCTTCTGCGAAGCAGTAATGCTTGCGAAGGAGGAGGCGGGCCGCGCGAGAGAGAGGGCAATGTCCTCCCTCCGCCCCACCCGCGGTGGTTGGCGCCCACGGCGTCGGACGTCGCAAGACGATCTCCGGCCACCGTAGGCGCGGGCATGCGGGCGGCGAGTAAAGGGCAACTCGCAGCCCGACCATGGACCATGCCCGGGTCGACGGCGCGTTGTGTTCCACGCGCGCCTCAAAGAGCGTCAGCGTAATGACGGGGCCCCCTCTGTAGAGGGCCAAAGCCTGCCGGGGTCGCGGGACTTATACCATTACCGTGACCCCGGAACATAAAGGGCTATTGAAGGACACCGTGGACTTTAGTCAGTACAAGTCTGACAGTCCCTCCCGCCCTGCCCGGGGTGGGAGGACTCATTTGATGATTTTACCACGCAAAAAAAAAAAAAAAAAAAAAAAAAAAAAAAAAAAAAAAAAAAAAAAGGGTACTGATTGTGACAGTTGGATTATTTAAATTGCATAAATCTCCGAGTGTTCCACTGACACCCAAGCTAAAATTAAACTTGTGTTAAGTGTACCAGAGAGCAGTGGTGGCCCAGTGCTATCGGCCTCGACTTACGAGTTGTAGGTCGTGGGTTCGAACCCCGTCAGGCGCATTACTTTGTGTAATTTATTTCAACACCACTGCTCTCAAAACGGTGAAGGAAAACATCGTGAGGAAACCGGCATGTCCTAGAACCAAAAATTCGAAGACATGTGACATCTACCAATCCGCACTGGGCCCGCGTGTTAGATTACGGCCCACTCCCTCTCACAGAGAGGAGGCCTGTGTCCCAGCAGTGGGAACATTTAAAGGCTGATGATGATGTGTACCAGGTCTCTCTCTATTAACCTATTTTTCACCTTACACGAACCAGTACGGAATTACATTTGGAAAATATCCATTGTTAGAAAATAGAAAAACAAAATAGTTAAAATAAACTCAAACTTAAATAAAAATAAGAGTCAAATAATATAGCCTCTATAGAAGGAATTGAAAGATTCGAGCTAGAGAACATGATTGCGGTGGTTTAGTTGGTAAATGTGTCCGGTGTACTGAATCTGGAGGTCGCAGCATCAAGTCCTGTCCGCACTTGAATTTTTCCTTCCACAAAATCTTTACGATTCGTGACGAAATCAATACGTACCTATAAAAAAAATATCGATACTGCTAGCCTACTCATCCCACTGGGCCACTGATATCTATTTAATAATTGAATAAACAACATATTTTATTAAAATAAAATAGCAAGTATTTGAATAACTTGGTGATTGAATGAAACTAAAGTTTTTATAGAACATTTATACATTACCTACAGAAAAAAACCTTGTTTACCCAACTGATTATGAGGGTTTAGACAAATGACTATCACTTTCAAAGTTTTTCGTATTTGTTCATTAAGGTTTTCGGCAGCCTTAGACCCTTCGTACACTAGACGACGTAAGTTTCCGATACCCTACGACTTTGGTATCCATTGTGCTCAAACACACAGTCACTGCGAGCCTAGCGCGGTGGCGGCGGCGGGCGCGATAATATTAAACGTATGAAATTGCCGCTTGTGGCCACACTGAAGTGACTAAGGCGGGAGCCTAGCGCGGTGGTTACGAGCGGTTTTGCGAGCCTAGGCGTTGCTAGGCGACAAACGATACAACGGGCGGGTGGCAGTTGTATCAAACCTTTTCGGTCTTTTAGTACCGCCATCTAGTTTCCAGAACATGCACTAAAGTACTACCGTTGGATGTTTTTGTACATATTGAAATTATTTTTACCGTACTTGAGTAGAAAAATGTAGAATTACTAATAATTTAGTTGTATACCATCCTAAATAACCTATAAACAAATTTAAAATGAATTTTTTCAAACAAGATTTATAGAAAAGCTACTAGGAACCACCGGTTTACAACACCTGAGGTCGCCGCAACAAAAACAAACGCTTGATCCGCAGTGTGGACACGTATAGCGCCCGCCGCCGCCCGCCGCGGGAGGCTTCCAGTGTGGAGACACACATCGACGCGTGCCTGTATACGTACGAGTACCTCTATGGATTTGTAATGCGATAGTATCTTGGATACCAAAGTCGTAAGGTATCGGAGACTTGCGTCGCTTTGTAAGAAGGGGCTTACCTTAAGGCCCGTTCACGACCTTGCCTCTGTTAGCGGTGGCTTATGGCGGGGCGGTAAGTGAGCGGTAAAATCTATGGAAATGTTTGAAACACCTCACTAGGCGCTGCCAATGCCGAATTCGCGTACTTACAAAGTAATTAATGTCTTATTCGCGCTGTCCGCCGCACCGCTCACACGCGCTGAAAATGAATAATTCCGTCTCGGTTGCTCTATTCGGTTAGATATTTGCTTATGTTATTTTTGAAATAATAGATTGCCGGTGCTTTTAAGCCGGCCATTTTTATATGAATCCTTTAATGCCACATCACCTTTCCTTCCACGATCCTTGCCCTGCAGCAGTAATACCATCTCATTTATTTAAAAGCGAACTAGATTGAGGTTTTATTCAATTCAGTGTTTAGTTAATACAATATTAAATTGTGGCTTTCAAAAGTTTTAAGTACGGAAACATTTCAGTTGTGGTTTTAAGGGGAAAGTGAGTAAAGTATTTATAGACCCAAAGGATAGTAAGAAAGGTAGACAGTTAATTGACATATTGATTTACTGGAAAGTTTGTTCTGCCGCTTTCTCTTCCCAGCTCAAACTTGGAAGTGGTCTTATGTAAAATTGAACAAATTACAAGGATACGTTGCCCCATACTAGGAATTTCTCCGTGGGTTCGTTTACAAACATAGAAACTCACATACACCAGTAATTCATAAACTCACAGCCAGCCAGAACCGGAACAGTTACTTGTATATCATACAAATAGTTGCTCCGTGTGGGGATTGAACCCGGGACACGCTACGCCGCAGTCGATCCGAGCCGCTACGCCAACGGTCTTCATTAATTTAGAGCTTTATTAATTGTAGAATAAAACCAAATCGATCACGTCATCTATCAAACAAAAACCAACATCAAAATCGATTCATTGGTTTTTATTTTTATTTGTGATGGGTGTGCTCTTGACTTTAAGCCTTAGTGACACAGACATAGTCAGCAATGGAGTGAGCCTACTTAGAAGAAGTCTGTTCACTTTAACTTTGAAGGTTTATATACGTTCGGAAACATAGACGCACGTAGAAAGCCTGTGTGTCGGGATCGCGAGACTGTCGAAAGAGATAACCGAGACTCTGGAACGTAAAGGGCTATTGAAGGAACACCGTGTATTTAGTAAGTATGAGTCTGGCTGTCTCTTCCGCTAAACCCTGAGTCATCATCAGCCTATAATGTTCCCACTGCTGGGACACTGGCCTCCTCTCTGTGAGAGGGAGTGGGCCATAATACAGCACGCGGGCCCAGTGCGAGTTGGTAGATGTCACATATCTTCGAATTTATGGTTCTAGGACATGCCGGTTTCCTCACGATGTTTTCCTTCACAGTTTTGAGAACAGTGGTGATGTAATAAATTACACAAAGTAATGCGCCTGGCGGGGTTCGAATCCACGACCTACAACCTGTAAGTCGGGACCAATACCACTGGGCCACTACTGCTCCCAAAACCCTGAGTGGGGGGACTTATTTGATGATTTTACCAGGTAAAAAAGGTAGAGAGCTCTTTTGGAACTAAAATGCCACTGACAGACAAGCCTTAACATAGGCTCTGTATTTTTTATTTTCTCAGAGAGATCAAAAGTCATAACTCTCCATTTTTACGATGAGGTTTAAAATGGTGTTCAATGTTCAACTGGATCCGGTTAGACGGGAAGCCGACCCCAATATAGTTGGGAAAAGGCTCTGCTGATATTAATAATAGTACCTATAGTCAACAGTTCTCGTTACAGGAACTATGTTTCATAGTAAATAAGCTTAGACCGTAACGTGAAGTGAATAAGTCTCTCATGAATATTTCGGCCATTACAGTTTAAATTAGAAGAAGTGGCTTTTGTAGCAAAATTTATAATTTTAATTTAGAAGTTTGTGAAATAAATGGCGTAATAATTAAAACACTGCCAAGTGCAAAAAGGTTTCGTTCTCAAATATCTTTTGAATGTAAAGGCGCTGTCCCATCGCGGCGCACGGAGACGCTTCACATATGTGTCAAACTTCGCTTTGCATTAAATTGTGTGTGATTATCTCCACTGCATCCCACGGATACGCTACGCTTCAGTTGACGTCATCGGTATACGCGTGGATTGCACGAATCAGGCGTTCACAAAGCTCAAATCTGTCCACGGCACGCATGCTATGCATGCGGTACCTACATAGCTTGTTCCACAAGGCGTATCTCGTCTCGTCATCTCTGTGCGCTGTGCTGCCACGATACAGTTCTATAACACGTTTACATAGTGCAAAATTTGCTGCCGTAAAACGTACCTACGTAACTAAAAAAAAACATCGCATCCAAAATGCGTCGCATGTTCGTGCGTAACATTCACCGCGGTGGATCCGCGCCTTAAACGGGAAACCCGTTAAAGTGGGGAATATCAAGTATACGTATGTCTAAAATATTAATTAAATGACGGATTTGTTTTAAAATATACCTACGGCCTTTAACACCATTACAAAAACCTTCAAATTGAAAACTTCTTACAATCTAAGCACCTTAACTTACTCCAATGTTCAAACTAAATTAAACCTTCAGTTTCTAATTTTATGGTTGAAATTCCGTTGCTTTCAATAATTCGTTGGGGTGTAAGTAAGAAGCTTGTGTTCTTACAAGTAGGGACAACAATACAACGGTTCAGGAAGACCCGTGTCTACATGAATCACGGTACAGATCACAAATCTTGAGGGTCTAGGGACCGACACACGACATGGAGTTATAATCAAATAACTATACGGTCTTGGTAAACTGTATCATTTTCTACCATAGTAGCGCTTTACCCTTGCCAGGATAACCGTGATCCTGTAACGTAAAGGGCAATTGAAAGAACATGGTGGATCAGGGCCGTCTTTACCAGGGGGTGCAAGGGGTGCGGTGCACCCGGGCGCGGAGCGCTCGGGGTCTGAGGAGTGACTGGATAGGCGTCACGGCGTCCTGACCTACCGCATGACGCAGGTCCTCACCGGACACGGAAGTTTCGGGAGGTACGTGTGTCGGATAGGGAGAGAAGACACGCCTGGGTGTCACCACTGCTCAGATCGCCCGGAGGACACAGTAGAGCATACGGTGCAGGACTGCCCCTCTTGGGCAGAGCACCGCCCTGTCCTCACGACGACGATAGGCGGAGACCTCTTGCGCCCGGCATTGTTCGAGGCCACGCTGCGGGACATGCGGGCGGCGAGTAATGGGCAACTCGCCGCCCGACCGTGGACCATGCCGAGTAATTGAATTCGTTAGCTCATTTCATTGTAAAAAAAACGAGGGCGCGGGCTGAGTCCCGCACCCCGGCGCAGAATATATTTAATACGGCCCTGTGGTGGATTTTAGTCAGTTGGAGTCTGACAGTTTCTCCCGCTCCACTCAGGACTGTAGGTGCTCAAACACACTGCGAGCCTAGCGCGGTGGCGGCGGCGGGCGCGATAATATTAAACGTATGAAATCGCCGCTTGTGGCCACACGGAAGTGACTAAGGCGGGAGCCTAGCGCGGTGGTTACGAGCGGTTTTGCGAGCCTAGGCGTCGCTAGGCAACAACCGATACAACGGGTGGGTGGCAGGTGTATCAAACCTTTTCGGTCTTTTAGTAGCGCCATCTAGTTACCAGAACATGCACTAAAGTACTACCGCTGGATGTTTTTGTACATATTTAAATTATTTTTACCCGGTACTTGAGTAGAAAAATGTAGAATGACTGATAATTTAGTTGTATACAATCCTAATAATAACCTATAAAAAAATTAAAATGAATTTCTTTAAACAAGATTTATAGAAACTACTAGGTACCACCGGTTTGCAACACCTGAAGTCGCCGCAACAAAAACAAATGCTTGATCGGCAGTTTGGACATGTATCGCGCCCGCCACCGCGCCCGCCACCGCCGCCACCGCGCTATAGGCTTCCAGTGTGGACACACACATAAATATCGATATTTTTTAGATTATTGTTGATTTTTCAAAAACCTCTTGTCCGATATCCATAAAATTTTCATGCGACCATTTGGAATAATTGGTTAAGTAGAATTTTTCAAATCAGTTTGTAAGCGACAGAGATAATGCGCGAACAAACAAAAAAAGAAACATCCGAATTCAGAACCTCTTCTTTTTTGAAGTCGGTTAAAAATGTACTTAGATTTGTTTTTCTAAAACAGCAAAGAGGTAATTGGGTAACGTACGTGAAGGTACAGTTAAGATGAAACTTAGAAAGGTAACTTAAACTAGTTGAAGTCCTCACCGTCCTTTAGTTGACTAGGCAGTAGATTGGACGCTGATACACTATTATTTTATCTTCATGCCCTTTTATTTTCGGTGCGTGATATGAATCGTAAACAGTGTTTATTTTGGCTGATGTATAGGTACCTACTTAGCAAAATGTCAGCGGGTATTTTTTCTGTCGGTAAAGGTTCGTCAGTTTTAGCACAGTATTTTATACGGTGACATTTCGAAATGTTTTCTATAATTGTAAAAACGTTGGCCCACTTTCTTGTTAGTCCAGTCAATGGGGTCAACATTTTTTTTTAGCGTGGTAAAATCATCAAATGAGTCCTTCCACCTAGGGCAGAGCGGGAGGGACTGTCTGACTGACTAAAATCCACGATGTCCTTCAATAGCCCTTTACGTTTCGAGGTCACGGTAATTCGTAACTCCTGCGACTCCGGCAGGCTTTAGCCCTCTAAAGGGGAGCCCCGTCATTATACTGACACTCTTTGAGGCGCGCGTGGAACACAACGCGCCGTCGACCCGGGCATGGTCCCGGACATGGTTGTGGAATTTTATTGTTTTTAAACTTCTCTTAGACATTTTTGTCATAAAATCAACTGTTGAAGCATTATGTAAAAAAAACTTTGGGTCCCTTCAATCCAAGATGACGGCTGACGCAGACACTCCTCGAGGTCGAAAACTTACAGTTTTCATGGGCAGCATATACATAAGCAACAAAAATAAAATAAAATAAAACTACACCACCTTTGTAGGGCAAAACTCCTCGTTGACTAGACCATGTATCGTGGGTGGTTTTTGGAACAACTACTTGTGGGTCAAACAAATATTTACTTCATGCAGGAATCCAACTGCATCATTATAAACAAGTGCCTAGAGTTCGCGCCACGACTGTCAAGTCCTGGGAAAAATTAGTGGTACCACATTTTTTTAACGCAATTTGATGTAATGATAATTATAACTCCGCGTCAAAAGGAGTTCTGTCGTAGCGCAGACTCTTCTAAACCGTCACATTACTACGATATAAGCTATCAAAGTTACACTGTTCGACATAGTTTAACTAACGTCAAATCCCTTGTATCCAAATTACTCGTAGCAAACTTCTGAAAATGCGTTTTAGCATCGGAAGACAGTTAAGTTTTCGAATTACAATGACATTGTTACAAAGTTACAGAATACAGCTGAAGCAGAACTGTAAGGTCTCGGCCATAGTGACCACAGATCTTATCACAAGATTTTTGTATTTACTGCATTTATTGTATGGAAAAATAAGAAACTGCCTCTAATGTACGAACAGGGAACTAATTGAACAGGGAAGAAACTGCAGACCACCACCTGCTAAGATTCTTACATACTCCTTTCGCCTCATTCACGTTCATACATCTGGTCATACAAGCATTTAGATTGCGAGTCCTACGCATCCGGCCTTTCTGAAGCACTTCACCAATACAGTCAGTGTAGAAACTAATTTTTCCTTCAAATAATTAAGATAAAAGTTTCAATTTACTTTACGTTACAATATCGGAAAAAGTCATGATCCTAAGTCTAGAGACAACGATTGTAGGGCAAACAAATGACAGAAGTAACGTTATAGAGCCAGGGTTGATATGGAGCTGCTTGTGGAGTCAGGGTTTAAGAATTGAAACTTGATCATTTATCTCTAAATTCGTTTACGACAAGCATCAAGCATCGGAACACTTTTACAACGCTCCCGCCTCAGCACCAGTCGCATCTCCTCAACCTGGTCAAATCCTAAGTGAAGTTTGGAGCCACAAAGTTGAGCTAACTTGATCCTGTCGTCAATGCGGCGGTGTGTCAGGAAACGCAACTGATTGGCCCAATTGAAGAGGACAGGTGACTTCCAAAGTTCACATAGTTATTGGTGATTCCTGATGTTGATTTTAGGAAAACTATAGAATTGGTTAAGTCGTTGACTTGAGCATTCAATGGTTGATGTTGTTGTCATAGCTCCAGCTTTTGATCCTTTTAAGGTGAAATTCACGGAGTCATAATAATCACAATATGGTAATTTTGTTATAAACTGAAGAAGAAGTCAAAAGATTTAGAAGAGACCTACACTCAACATTGGGTAGCTAGTTGAAGAAGAAGAAGATGCTTATAAACATATAGAACTAGCTTCTGTTCTTCTCCATGCCTATGTCAATCAGGACCAAAGCAGCTTTCAACTGGTGAAAGAAATTTTGACATCGGTCGAGTAGTTTCTCGAGTTTATTCAATACAAACATACAAAACAAATCTTTCCTTTTTATAATATTTGTAAAGATAACTAATGATAGTGTCAACTTTGTCAAAGGTATAAAAAACCGGCCAAGTGCGAGTTGGACTCGCCCATGAAGGGTTCCGTAGCAGCAAGCATAGATTAGAGATATAATTATATTGAGATTAGTAAGTAATATACACAAACAATAAAAATAACTTTGTTTTTCATAGTATCTGTATGAATGGCAAAGTTATGTTTGCGGTTTTTGAAAATGTACTATATATCAAAAACTGCTAACTGTATCTCATCCAAACCAATTTTCGTTGGTAGTTTTGGTTGAGGTCTACATTATATATTTTTTTTAGTTTTATCATTCTCTTATTTTAGAAGTTACGGGGGGGGGACACACTTTTTACCACTTTGGAAGTGTCTCTCGCGCAAACTGTTCAGTTTAGAAAAAAATTATGTTAGTAACCTCAATATCATTTTTAAAGACCTATTCATAGATACCCCACACGTATGGGTTTGGTGAAAAAATTTTTTTTGAGTTTTAATTCTAAGTATGGGGGGCACCCCCAAAATTTGTTTTGTTTTGAATTTTGTGTGAAAATCCTAATGCGGTTCACATAATACATCTTTCTACCAAGTTTCAACAGGATAGCTCTTATACTTTCGACAAAAAGTGGCTGTGACATACACGGACAGACAGACATGACGAATCTATAAGGGTTCCGTTTTTGCCATTTGGCTACGGAACCCTAAAAAAGACAAACCCCTCTTTGCAATTATCCGCTTTAGAAATTAACGTTTGATCATTGTTTCCTATCTAATATAAATTGCTAAATGGCTGTAACAAAATATACTTAACAAGCAATTAGTGTTTCAAGAGATTTGTTACTGAGACATCTTGTGGTCACAGCTGCGATTAATGTTTCAAGAGTCTAATTTAAAGCTCAGAGAAGGTACAACATAAGTACGGTACTTCAGGCCTCCTAAGATAAGGACAAAGAAATTGAACACTTAGATAAATTAGAGCTGGGCTTACTTTGGCCGACTGGCAGCCTAGTCGGCTAAGTTCATTATTTTTCATTTCATTTTCTAGATAAATTTTATTAAATGAACAATGATGGCTGGACCGACTTGAGACTCAGACAAAAATAAACATTAATATCAAATGAAAAATAATATTAGTACTATTACATTTTAAAATAGAAATACCTAAACCAATTAAAACAATGCAATAAATTGATTAAAAAAAATAATTTGAAATGTAACTTAATTGATCAAATTATTAATTTAAAATAACTTATAAAATAATCATGACAATATCATCAACCGACCCCAATATAGTTGGAAAAGGCTAGGCAGATAATAATATTAAAAAAAAAATATGAATAAACCATTGTCGAAGATGGAGTTCAGCAGTTAATGGTATCAGTAATGTCCATGACTCGTCCGCATTGAGTACATCATAAAATGCATTCAATCGTATCCGTTGTGCGGTCATAGAATTTTAAAATCGAATAAAATCCCGGCCGCAAATTTAAACTAAAAATGGCGGAAGTTAGGCAGGTCAAGTAATAAACCTTTTAATTTTCCCAACGTTTTCTTTTTCCCTAAATCATTGACTATTAAAAAAAGAGGACAATTCACAGATTTATAGAATAAACCAGCCAACTATTCACCGATAATAAAAAACTATAGTTGGTCTTGCCGACTTGTCGGCAACCAACTGGTCCATCTCTATTTGGTATACATAAATTAAATTTACATAGAAAATGAACTGAACAATTTATTGAATTTAAGTAACATAGTCAGAGGCGTAGCGTGCCTTTGCGGGGCCCCGTATAAAAATTTGTTTGGGGGCCCTTAGGTAGGGTAAAAATTTAGCACTCTAAAAAATAAAAATGCATTTCTCTGTATCTACGCCGAAATATAAACACTTTTTTAACAATTTAATACTTGCATCGAAATGTTGATATTATAATGGATCTACCCGGGATTACTAATAGACAATCTCGTGCTTAAAACAGTATTAGGTACATATAAATAATAATAATAAAAACACCAGAGATAGATAAGACAAATAAATTGTGTAAAAGTAAATAACTATTTAATAAATAATTAAGTTTTTATTAACTTTTGGTTTCGCACGTTGCGGGCCCCTGTGGCCCGGGGGCCCCGTATAATTGATACGACAGATACGGCGGTAGCTACGCCCCTGAACATAGTATACGAAATTCGCGGTAAAGTTTCTTCAGGTCTTGAAACTTAAAACGGCTAAATAAATAAAACTTTAGTAGACTGTGATAAAGTGCAGTTTAATGAAATCTCTAAACGGAGTTTTAATATATTGTGAAATTAAATAACCTACAAAAATGTTTAGTGTCACATAAAATAAGCTTTTTACTTTACAACATTTTTAAAAGATTTTACTAAAATCACGTGTCATTTAAAAATGGTCCTTCTTTATAAGTCGATAAAGATAAAGATCACTTTGGCAAAGTAACTTTGCATTTTTATCGCCTGTGTTACAGAAGCGATAAAACAGGTTGTTTAAATTCTATTTAAACTTGGTTAAAGTGCTGGAGTCCTGAAGATTAATGGTTTTACTCACGTTACAGAGCTTACCTTCTTTCTTTAGGTATACGGAACCTCCCATCGAACTGTCGAAGTACATTTAGCGATAATGTGGAGGAAATTGAGATTTATATCTATAATGACTTTGGTTGGCAGAGCAAAGATGGCCCTGTGGCTCCGAGGTAACAGCCCCGGCTTAAGAATTGTAGTTCGTGGGTTTGAAACCAGTTAGCAGTGGCAATATTACTTATGTGTAATTTATTGCATCACTATCAAAACCCGGTACTGGCATGTCCTTTATAGAACCAAAAATTCAAAGACAATGCGACATCTACCAAACAGCACTGGGTCCGTGTGGTAGATAAAAAACTTTTTCTCTTTTAGTCGGTGGCCATAGTCAATGAAATAAAAACAAAGCCACCGACTTCCGAATGAAAAGTTATTTTACACTTTTTTGTGTTTGGTTTTGAAATCGGTTCCCTTTTTTACAAAAAGTTTTTTATTTTACCCTTTTTAAGAATCAGTGCTGGGACCAATTCTGTACACGATGTACACATCAGACTTGCCAGCAGAGGACAATGTGACTACAGCTACATTTGCTGATGACACAGCAATTTTGACTAGCAACCAGGATCCCACAATTGCTTCACAAACCCTGCAAAAAGGTCTAGACAAAATATCAGACTGGCTCGAAAAGTGGCGAATAGCAGTCAGCCCATCTAAGTCGGTACAGGTCACTTTTACGCTACGCAGAGGCAATTGTCCTCCAGTAAAGCTAAATAACAACTTTCTACCACACAAAGATTGTGTGAGGTACTTAGGACTATACCTCGATCGCCGCTTAACATGGAGGCAGCACGTGAAAACCAAGACAGATGAGCTCAACTTGCGCTACAAAAACCTGCACTGGCTATTGGGGCGGAACAGTAAATTATCAACTGACAACAAGCTCCTTATATATAAAACCATTTTAAAGCCCGTCTGGATGTACGGCATCCAGCTATGGGGGAGCTGTAACAACTCTAATATTTCCATCATACAGCGAATGCAAAATATGATTCTGAGAACTATATACAATGGGCCTTGGTTCATTACAAATACTGAAATACACAACCTACTACACATGAACTCTGTGAAAGACGAAATTTCTACCATAACCAAAACATACATGGAAAGGCTGGTGAGGCATCCAAATGAACTTGCCGCTGGGTTGACAAGACGCACGTATCAAAAATGTCTCAGAAGAAAAGACATTTTGTCTTTACCCTCTTGAGTAGCATAAATACATGTTACGCCTATGAGTAGTTGCTCTCGCTGGAGAGCACACTCTAACTGCCAAATTTCATTTACCACATCTGTTTAAAGTACATAAGACTGATTGCAGATATTACAGAAGAAGAAAAAAAAATTACCCTTTTTAGTTTAGACATTCAACAAAAATCTTCATAATAATCGGCGTTTTTAAAAATCTACAATCCAAGTAAGCAAAAACGGTTCCACGCGAGCAATGTCACGGGATATCTATTAGTGTTATATACTTAAACCTTCTCCATAATGTAATGAACACTTTCCTGAAAACCGCATCAAAATCGGTCCAGCCAAACGCGAGATAATCGCGGACAAACATACATACATACATACAGGTCGAACTGAGAACCTACTTTTTTTTTTTGAAATCGCTTGAAAATATAAGCCACTCTCATCTGAATCCCAGCACTTTAGAGGAGAGGCCTTGCGGCTTTCCCTAGATATGGATGAAACCCAGAAAGAGGTGGCGAGGGTCTTATACCGAGAGGGCTGATTCAGGGTGACGCAGGACAAGAGCTCTTTGAAAAAATAGAAGAAGTTGTGGCCCAGCAGTGGGAAAGTGTGGGCTAGACAAACAAAAATGGTATATTAATTAATTAATATACCAATTTTTCTTTCGTTTTTGCTTATAGACATCATGTACTTGAAGAAAACTCGTTAAGCCGTTTTTATTCTTCGTTCTTTGTCAATGAAAAGTCGTTTCAAGCTTATCAGCTACAGCTTTTACCAAATATCCAGGCTTTGAATACAATAATACATAATTAGGTGTAATATTCAGCTGCATCTAGTTAGGCAGAAAACTAAGCAAATTAAGCATAATTATGATAATTCCCTCCTTTCTTGTAAAATTAGATGCCGTGGTATGTTCTAGTATCCGATCTTCTAACAGCATTCAAGTAATACCACAGATTGCTCGAGTCTTCGATCGATTTAGCTCGTCTTCGCACCCGATCAGCTGCTGTAGAATGCGATAGCATTTGCTTCAGTTTATCGGAATCCGATAATCGGGCTCAACCTAGAAGCCAGATGGCTTCGCAAAAATAGTTGACAACTGTCGAATTGTTACGTCCATTTGCCTTTTCGCTTTGTTGGCCGCACTTTTTTTTCTGTATTTAAACTTGTAATATTCTCAATAAAACACAATGTAGTTTTTAAATGCAATCCTTTTTGTATTCTCACTTCTTAATATTAATCTTTAGACAATGTTCCACGACTCGTTACAAAGGCGCCAATCTCTCCCTGTATTGACCAACAAGTGTCACAGTCGTTTTTTAATCCGGCTGTACCCAACACACGCCTCAACGCATAGACAAAGTTTAGGTTATGATGTAATGACAGTTTTACCACAGTCTGTACTTGATTCGCGTTTTGTTCGCATTGACAAGTGTTGTATGTATGTGTTTAGTTTTCGTTGATACTATTATATTACAAAACTCACATACTATTTTTTTTTATTTCATTTTTAAGAATTACTTCTCTCTCGTATTAATAATATTTAATAATGTTAATTTTGATGAATATTATCACGGTTTATGCACCATCTCTTTCTACCAATTTGTACGCCACGATAATTATGCGGCTGATCATGTTAGAACTTATCTGTATCTCATTATTATCTTGCACGCAATGTATCATGTACACCATGTTTAAACAAATAAAATTTTACTTTACTTACTTAACTTTACTCGTGGGTGCGTTTACAATCATATAAAGTGACATAAAAAAGCGCCCAGACCGAACAACTCGTAAATCATACTAATATTTACTGTGCGGGAATCGAACCCGCGACAAGTAGCGCAGCAGTCCAATTACTCAGCCTCTGAGCCAACCGTGTCGTCATAAATACTATTTATTTTTTATTTTCTTTGAATTACGTTATAGTCCGCAATCCATGTAAATGCCTTGATATTATAACACCACTGTCCCGCCGAACACAAGACCCTCGTGGAAGTAGATAAAGAGATAATAAATTGAGTGTAGTAGTGGGTACTTGGCTCGCGAGGCCAAGTCAATATACTTAACTAATTATTTCTTTAGGAACTCGATATTTTAGTTGTGGACTCAGCTGATCATTACGCCAACAGTCTTGTCAACCAATGACTTCATTGCCAAGAACCTCGACCACCTCTCAAGGAATACCGCCAATCGCTACTGTGGGTTCGTGGACTGCACAACGCTCCGTCGCCGACGCGCCGCCTGCCGCACCGCTCACCGCTTAACTTTAGTCGTGAACGGGCCGTCAGACGGCGAATGGCTGTGCGGTTTTTGGTCGGCAATTATCCGGCGGCCGCCCCGCTTGCCGCACTTCTTGACGCTTCGCGTGTAGGTACATGAACGAGGCGACTCACTAACGACTGCACTCTCGCCGTGTAGTTCAGCTTTCGGCGCACATACTACACAAAGATGCCCTCTGCCTCAGCACTCATCAATATGGAACTTATTTAGCTTTCCTGGTCCTTACCGTCCGTATCTTGAACCTGTTTTTAATATAACATAATAATTTTTATTTTATGTTTATGAAATTAAACTAGATGAATAAAGTAATATCTCCAGTCCAAAAACTTAAACTTTAACATAATTTAATCCATTTGCCTCATTCAATCCAACGTTTCAATAACAACTCGCAACAAAGTCCTAAGCCTCCTGCCACAATTTATTTCACTCCATCTATTATTTCCACAGGCCGTCCCATAACTTGTTTTGACAAACAACTACCTAGCTTCACAATACATTGTCCTAGAGCTTTAGGGCTTGGGCAGTTGTCACACCGCTGGCGATTAAGCGACTAACTTTCGGCGTTTTTCCCGCTCAAGAAACGTACTATAAAATATACTTTCCGTGCAAAAGAGATGCATATAATAGTTGGTAGCTGGCTGTTCACACTGCCGCCCGGCGAAGACAGAGTCTATTAGTTCATCGATGAATGTCAAGACCAATACTCGCTTATAGCTCGCCATGCTCGCTTGGTGGACTGAACTCCTCAGGCAGAGTAATGCAGCCGAGCGAGTAGTACAGTCAACAGCAAAAGTATAAGATGATCAAAATCAGAAATTCAATACTAATCAACGGAGTTCGCGTCACTGCTCGTTCGAACTGTGTAGAAGTAGATGAACTAGTAGTAAATGTTTGGTAAATTATAATCACATTTTGAATCACTTGGACGCCACACAGTTCTGACGCGAACTCCGTTCATTAGTATTGAATTTCTGATTTTGATCATCTACTTTTGCTGTTGACTGTACGAATAATCTTCCGTTGCACTTGGAAAACCCAGCGTCAAAGCTATATCAGAACTATATACACACTGCTCGCCAACTAGTTTTCAGTTGCTAGCTCTACTCGCTACTCGCTGGCGCTGGGGCAAGTGCTTTAATAACAATAACTTTTAGGATTACTTGCCTAGACTGTGATACTGTTTATTAGGACGGACCAATTTGTGAACACCAGACATGAGCTGAATTGCGACCTGGCTTTTAAAACTCTGGGAGACAGAAAATGGACACTGATTTAAGGTGAAAACGCTGGGCCTGGAAAATTTTGATATTAGGTTTGGTTTGAAAAGGTTTTGTTTGTTGTTGTTTAGAAGTTGAAATCAAACTTTGTAGACTTGCTATATTTTGGGTATTGTGTGCCTTGCTATGAATAGAACAATATTTAAATAAAGGGCCCAACCCTTTATTTAAATATTCTGAGGGAGTCGGGAGGTAAAGCAAATTACTTGTCGCCACAGCATGTATCAAATCTGTTGATGAAGTGCTATTCACATTAATTGTTCACGTTGGACCGCCAGGCATAAGTGCGGCTGTCTCTAGTTACAAGGTCATACTGATTAAACTTACCTGACTCTGCTAGTGAATCGCACACGCCGCCGCCGCGAGCACACGCCACCCGATAGTTTGCTCGCTACTTCCACCGCACCTGTGTTTTATACGTAAACACTTGCATTTATCAAACACTCTGTTTGATATTTCGTGACCACTACTAATATTGCAAGCCACAGGAGTAACAAACTACTGCATGAACGCGCGGACGAGAGGCGCTCACCGCTTCTCCACGCGGGTAAGAGTAGCTCACCGCTTTTCCGTGTGGACAAGAGGCGCTCACCGCTCCGCTCACTTGCGTAGGTGTTTATAATATAATAATATCTTCATTACATCCAACACTCAGAGGTCAATAAATCCACACGAATGATCACAAAACCCTCTTTATCCGAAGGCATTTTAAATAGCTCCGCTATAAAGGCTAACTCGTGATAATAAACAGAAATGAATGAGTTTGGAAAGTCGGCAGGCGTAACAAATTAGATGAAACTTTTGAGCACCCCGCGTGATTGGCTGCCCAGAGTTTTGGGATACACTTTAATATATGAGTTTTTCACAGGGAGGGATTAGGAGTTGGCTTTAAAATAATTAAAAGTGAGTGCCGAAATGTTAGAATAGAAATACGGTGAAGCAAACCATAACCATACTGAAGAAACCTCTGCACTGGGCCCATGTGGGGGATTACAGCCCACTCTGAAAGTATAAATTATTTGGTAAAATTAACGGAAAGCGATATTTTCAAGATAATTATATTTAGGGCCAAGCTTTCAGTAACTAAATAATTGAGGTCGTGTGTTATAAAATATTATTGATTAAACAAATTATTGCAAATTCAAATAAAATATTGATTGCGGAACAATGACATTACAACTTGTGAGTTTAAATCCCAGGTAAGTACCTAATCATTAAGTAATGAGGAACTGAAATTCTTTACTGTTGGTGAAAATATTGAATGCAATAAAATCATTTTAGCGTTAAACGTCTTCGAAACGAACAAAATCATAAACTTTAACAAATATGTTATGGATAACAGGACCTTAAATACGCCTCTGGTAAATTGAAAGCCATTATTCTAGGAAATCCTTTATATCCGAAATTGTCGATAGATTTAATTTATCTCTATATATTTTATAAGAATATTTAAGATGATTTAAATCCTTACCTTCTGGTTAAATGGCTACAGAGTGGATCCATTAGAACTAGCTTTTACGACCGGTTTCTGAAAACCTAATCAAGGGCAGGACGTCCAATCACATTTGTGGTGAAACTTAAACTGCCCTGAAGGTACGACAACAAAGGCGATCGCACACTGAAATTTTGCAGTGATAAAGTCGCGCTTAAGAGGGCATATTCTGAAAGTTGGCAACGTCGCAAATAGCTGTCAAATATTAGCAAGTTCTAATTAATTTGGTACGAACTTATTTTATAAGTGAACATCTAATGAAACGTTTAAATGTGTGCGTGACGGTCACTCACGTATTTATAAAAAAAAAGATTTCACGAAAAACATTACGTTTTGTTTTGAACACGGAATCTGGACATTTTATAGTCTAAGTTTATAGGCTCACATTGTGCCTCGGAGAGCTTCAACAGCAATAAATACACACCAGCATCACAGTGATGTTTGCAACAGTGGCGAAATATCGGAAACTCAAAACAAATAATAAAAATAAATATGGTAAACCCCGTTTCAATGATAATGATATAACTCGTATTACATTTTAACAGCAAAATACCGAATTTCACAATAAAACATTTGCGATCGACATTTCGCGGTGAACTCTGATTACCGACCCAAACAATATGACAAGCTGTCATGTCAACCGTCATTCCTCGTATTTACTGTAACGGATTTATACAACAACAATAGCTTTTACTGTAAATAGTAAATTATGTCTTTCCTTTGTCAGATTAATTTGACCATTTTCGGAACTGATTTTGACGTGAAATGAAAAGCTCGTGGCTAAAATTATAGTGGCAAAGGTCGATTTTTAAGAGTATGCAGTACTTGTAAATGTGAAGGCGGATTATCTATTACAAACTAAGGCCCAAGTCTATAAAGCGAACTTATTCCGCGTTCAAGGACTCGCGCTGCGTCCGTTTATAGCGCCCGCGGCGTCCTCCACAATGAAACAAACGCGTGTAAATCCGCTTTCCCTTGAACGCTCTTTAAATCGCTCGACGTATATTTGTGTTTTGAGCGGCCCGATTTAGCTAAAACTTAGCTCATGCACACTTCATCGAAAAGTGAACCTATCTCGTTTTTCCGGCGACTAGGAACAATTTGGCACCACAATCATACTCCCATTAAATTATCTTCATAGCAGTCGATGGAGTAAAAAAATACCGGGAAAAAAGTCGCCAGGTGCGCAGGTAGCCTAATAGGTTTATACTCTTTTCACTAAAAGCCGATACCTACTTGAACGGCAATTTCTTTAGTCATTGTTTTCCTTTGTGTGTTTTTGTCTTCTTCTGAAATTGGTGCAATAGTAAACAATTTCAGCATTTTACTCCAAACAGACGAATTTCTTTGCCGAATGTACAAAATAAACACGGTACGTAAGACCAGGTGTGGTGTAGGTGTCAGAAAGCCGCGAAATTTTATAACTTTCGAGCGATACTGGTACGAGTATTTCATTACGTGGATAAAGTTTAAAACTATTTCATAATGAAAGTTCTCGCCACACCGCTCTGCCGGACGTATTCGTTCCGGTATAAATCAGCCCTTAGTGTTACTTATTTAAGAGAACTTTAAATAAGTTATTTCAATAGAAGAATAATAATATTATCTTTCAAGAAAAATGTTATTTATACACGAAATGTCGATTATGCCTGACGGCAACCATTTTTCGTCCATATAACAGGAAAAATGTTACAAATCATGTCTAAGTTCTTAATAAATACACCTGGGGCTTTATTGTCCAATTTCCTGAAAGAAAAACATTTCAGTAAAGAAAAATAAGTCCAAACTCATTCAAAGTTACGGGTCAAATTATTTGGGTGCTCAAAGAAACTGTGTGTATTCGATTAGATAATTATGATATTCTCCTAAGACATTTTTAGGGTTCCGTAGTCAACAAGGAACCCTTATAGTTTCGCCATGTCCGTCCGTCCGTCCGTATGTTCGCAGCTTAGCTCAGAGACGCTCAGTACTAGAAAGCTGGAATTTGGTGTAAATATACGGATTAGTTGCGCCGAAAAAGTGGTAAAATAAAATCTCGTAAAATATTTTTTAGGGTACCTCCTGTAGGTACACGTTCGGCTCGTTAGAGTCGTCTTTATTACATAGACATTGACGCTGGATGATGTGCATGGTCTGATGATAGAGCTGGAAGGTAACCATGAGTTCTTTCTTATACAACAACTCAATCCTACTGCGCTTAGGGTCATTTGATTCGTCTTTACATGGGCTTTTGTACTGGATGTTTTCCAGGCTCTTATGATGGAGCTGGAAGGTAGCCATGGGATCTTTGTAATACAATAACGCAATCCCATCGAGTTTGGGCTCATTTGGTTCGTCTTTACATAAACTTTGGTGCTGGATATTATTGTACCTAATAAAAACTAATGTACGTAAATTAAATTAAAATTAAATTCAGCGAATCAGTTTAGTTACTTAGTTCGCATAAGTATTTCGATAGGCAACTACGGAACCCTACACTGTGCGTGGCCCGACACGCACTTGGCCGGTTTTTTTAGGCTGTAGTATGAGCAGCTCAGTGAATATCAAACTATTATATAGTTTCAACACTGGGGCAGTGCTGCACACAAAGAACAAAAGTTTTCAATGAGAATATCAACAAATTCCTTACCTACATCTTACAACAATTTACTAATGCGAAAGTTTATGACGATAGGTAAATGTTTGTTACTATTTTACACAAAAACTACTAAATGGATTTTAATGTAGTTTGGCAGAGTGAGTGGCAGAGTTTTGGTCGAAACATAAAATTTAAAGGAATCATCGACACGAAGAAGAAGAAGAAGAATGTGTTTGGCACACAGTTTAACCCAGAATAACATACCTAAAACGGAAATAAAAATATATAACGGAATAACAATAAACATACACGTTTTGACCCGATATATATTTTTTTTTAATTATTTGAAATCGGTTTAATCTAGGCGTCTAGTCCAGAAGCAAATCGCCAACCACATGGCCCTGGTGAGGGTGACTAGCACCAATGAGATCGGTCAGCCGTCACCGCAGGTTACTGGTAGCTTTTGGTGCCGTAGTAGCCTGAGGTGAACGGAGGAGATGGATCCAAGAATTCATGAGGGCGAAGCCGTAAGATTAAGCTAGTTTGAAATAATTAGTTTGAGTTTCAATTCTGTTCAAAGAAAATAGAGATTTTAATTCGAAAAGCTTCTAAGTTGTTGCCGCAGGTCCCATTTCTACAAAATCACATAAAGCCTGGTACATTATTCATGCGACGTATTTTTTTTAATTATTAATACATACTTAGCAACTTTAAGATTGAGCTTTTTATTATCTTTTACTTTTTAAAGGGATCTTGATTTTTTGTCGGGGTTTTTTTTTTAATTTTAAGTTTAATTTTTTTAAAGAGTTGGCCTACAATCGCATTAAATCGCGAGAGATGGAAGGAGGGAAGAATAATAATAAACATAAATTAAAAGTACAAATCATTATCCAATTTACTAACATTATAAAAATCGCGTCTCTGTGTGTTTTACGTCGCGACGCTTCTATACATTTTGTATGAAAGAGACGCCGAAGAGACATAATGTCTCCGCCCCGTCTGCGTCTTATGTCTTTTCTATGTGGCCCGCGCCTAAAAGTTATAAATTATTAAAAATCAAGACGAATCAAAAAAAAAAAAAAAGAACTCAATGAAACAATTAACTGTCTCGAGACTCAGAACTGGTTATAAGCCTCGTTCGATATTGACGGAACATTTCCATTGTACCCAATGAACATAGACATCATCATGTCAGCTGTAGGACATCTACTGCTGAACATAGGCCTCCCCTATAGACTTCCAATAGGACCGGTTGTAAGCGGCTTGTATCCATTTGATTTTTGATTTGATTTTGATTGCATTCATGGTAGCCGTGTCAATTGTGGCTGCAAACCTATCCAGAGAGCTAATCTAGGAGAGACTTATCTAGGAGTTAAAGTCGACGAGCATTTCTCATGGAAAGAACATATAGATTTCTTGTGCAATAAACTTAAAACTATACTAAGTAAATTTTACCACCTAAGTTATCGTGTCCCTACCAGTACCCTAAAAATATTATACTCATGTATGGTGGAATCTATAATCGATTATGCTCTTGATTGCTATGGCCTTTCATTCAAATCTTACATAGAAAAATTAGAAAATATACAACTTAGGTTCCTAAAACTAATAGTGGATAAAAAAACTAAACATAAACATAAAAAAGATTATTATAAACTATATAAAATTTGTAAAGTATTACCGGTTAGTATAAAGCATAAGTACTTACTTGCAACTAATAACCATGGTAATCAGGAGTATAAATCATTATTAATAAATGTATGTAACAAAATCACCCGAACGATGTCGTCTGGTAAATATGTAGTACCGAGAGTGAATAATGTCTATGGAGACCGAACATTACAAAAGCGTATCCCTTACATACTCAACAGCTTACCAGACGAAATCAGAGACGAAAAAAAGAAAAAGAAATTTAAGATAAATCTAAAAAAATACCTACTAAGTACACTCCCTTAACTTTACATTATTTTACATATCCTAAACTACCATTTTACATAAGTTGTATGTGTAATTGCAAATTTAGTTCATAAGATAATAAGTATAAAGTTATAATTTTGATCCAACAGACAAACTATGTGTATAGTTTTGTTGGACAGTATGTACGTTACAAACTTTAAAATGTGCCTTTTTGATCATTAATAAATAAATAATAATAATTGCGATCCTGTGACTTTCATCAGATCGTCTGCCCACCTTACGCGTGGAAGTCCTACGCTGCACTTGCCCGTGCGTGGTCTCCATTCGAGAACTTTACGATCCCATAGACATAGTCTTTGATACATACTAAAGTACAAACTCAAGATTAATGCAGTATTCTAGGTGTCAAAGTGACAAACCATGGCACTGCTTCAGTCAATGCTGTGGAGCAAGGGGGAACGGTACATCGCGTGCCGATATCCGGACACTGTAGGTGCGAGCTTACGAGTGGCAAGTAATAATAGCTCGTCGTCCAAGGACCACGCGTGCGTGCCTCTACGAGCTGTCAGCAAACTGACGAGGCCCCCATAGGGTCAAACGCCCGCCAGAATCGAGGAACTGTCTCAAAATGATACCATAACCCTGGAATGCAAAGTTCAAGGAGCAAAGTGGATTTTTAGCCAGAATATGACAGTCCCTTCCGCTCAAACTAGGACGGGAGTAGTGTTTTGATAACCTAAAAAAGACACTAATTACTCACACGTTCCTCAAAAAGCCGCTGAGCTAAAGCATTCCTAATGAGTTATGGGACCTTATAGAAGGCGGGACGAGCTAGGCAAAACCAACGCAACCAGTGGTTTACTCAAATCTTTCTTCAAAAACCATATCGGACGGGAACAAACATCTGAAACAACTGGGTCTAGAAAGAACAAATTTTAGACAAACGTTACTTAGGTATTAACGTAACTTTGACTAAGAACAGGACATTAGTAAATTTATGTTAAAAATGGGATGAAAATGAATCAACCAATTAAATTAAACACATGTTTCATCCCAATTGAAAATTATAAGCGAAAATACGAAATGGTCGTGGTCAAAGTCGCGGGCGGAGTGCTTGTATCTAATAATAATTTGATGTGTCACAATCAGGTCCATGCACGATATTTAAAAATAAAAACTATCAGGTTTGACTAATGAAATACAACCTCTTAGTATTGCGAGATCTTCGGAGTGCATATAACGTACATCGACGGACTTGTGTTAACAAACACGTTCTGGTGAAGAAAAGTGAATTTAAACTGTGTTAATAATTCTCATCATGTCTGTCAACGATACCAAACTACACCTCAATGAAACTAGTGACAGTGTTGAAGAGTTCTACGAAGACCAGGAGAATGAGAACCGTGCTCTAAATGTGTACGACGATTTTAAAAACTTTATGGACATGGTTCTGATCTCGCTGACTACACTTATGATAATATACGGAGTTATATCATGGTGCTTTCTAAAAAAGTTTCGAAACTATAGAAACTTTGTGTTTCTCAGCGCCATCACAGCAAATGCTAGTGTCGTGGCAGTAGTGCTTATCACAAATAATACTGAGTCACAACTATCCAATTCGTTCTGGTTATTAAATGTACTGTTTGCAACAACATACTACACCTTGAATGCAAGGAGTTTCTGGACGCTCGTCATATGTCACATGTTTTACGGAGACATTGTTAAAGTTTTCAATAGACATTACCGGAGAAAATATCTGAAAAGCAGTCTCTTTGGGTGGGGCGCGGCTTTAATAATGACGATCATCATTTTAATTTATATTTATTTAACTGAGATTTATATAACAGCAAAAAGTTATTATATTTACATTATCTGTGTGTTTCTTCTCTGTGTTCCTGTGATATTAAACTGTATACTGTACATCGTAATTGTGTATAAAATTTTTCGTAGTAGAACGGCGGGCGCACATACAGCTACGAAAATATGGAGTCGCATATACATCGCCACACTTATATTTCTACTCAGTGACGTCATAATGACGTCTGTGTTTATTTTACAGTACTTTAGTGTCATAACACTAATAGATAACATAATATTACTTTGTATTAATTATCTCTTCTATATTTGTAACCCGCTATTGCTGAGCATATATTTCGTTGTTAGAAAGGGCAACCGAGAAGTGTGGAAGGAATTTTATGTAAATAAACGAAATGAATGGCGAAGTAATCGCGATATACACATGAACGTTAGAAATAACCGTGAAACTGTTGACAGTCGACCAGTGGTTTAAAAGCCCAATTCGCATAATAATAACTAAAACCCGACTACAATTTACAAAAAAATCTGTAACACGGATTGTTCTCGTTTTATACTTTTAAAGAACGCGAAACGGGTTTTAATTATTTTTGAATTATTTTTTATTTTCACTATTTTGGGGTTATTTTTGATATAATAATAAAAGCAAAGTAGCGAGTGAATTTCAAATGTACTCATTAAGCCTTTTCATTTGATACCCATGTTGACACTGCGCGAAAATTTTATTTTTTGGTTACGATATAACCCTCCTTTTGACTTTGCCGTAGTCGGGTAAAAATGGTAACCTAGTCACAAAAGGACAAGTTTTCAAAATCGCAAATTCTCTAAACGCCTAATTCTCAAAATGACTCGTTCTCTAAACGCCTAATTCTCAAAATGACTCATTCTCTAAAAGCCTAATTCGAAAAATGACAAATGATCAAAATTGGTATTTTTCTACGTAAAGCCTCCTGCAGACACACGCGATTAATCGCGCGGGGCGTCATGTCGCGGTCCATTCGCAGTATTTTTAGAGTGGAAATTAGCTTGGCACGTTGTCGCAGCGCGATTAATCACGTGTGTCTGCAGGAGGCTTTATCATAAAAATCTGAGATATTTTTTCTTTGTTTAACTAACTTGTTTCATGTTAAGATTTCTTAGATTTGTTTCATGATGATTAGAATTGTTTCATGTTAAGAATTTATTGTATTATTTGGATTGATATGTTTGGCAATTTAATTTTAAAATGTAATAGTACTAATAATATAATTTTCATTTGTGTATTTTTGTCTGAGTCTCAAGTCGGTCCAGCCATCATTGATCATTTAATAAAATGTATTTAGTAAATGAAATGAAAAAAATGAACTTAGCCGACTAGTAGGCTGCCAGTCGGCCAAAGTCGGCCCAGCTCTCATTTATCTAAGTGTTCAATTTCTTTGTCCTTATCTTAGGAGGCCTGAAGTACCGTACTTATGTTGTACCTTCTCTGAGCTTTAAATTAGACTCTTGAAACATTAATCGCAGCTGTGACCACAAGATGTCTTAGTAACAAATCTCTTGAAACACTAATTGCTTGCTAAGTATATTTTTAACCGACTTCAAAAAGGAGGAGGTTATCAATTCGACGGTATGTTTTTTTTTTTTTTTTTTTTTTGTATATTTGTTACGCGATTACTCCGCCAATTGTGGACCGATTTTTAAAATTCTTTTTTTGTTCGAAAGGAGGTACTTCTGAGGTGGTCCCATTGTCACCAAGTTGGGATCTGATGATTGGATCTTGGAGAAATCGAGGGCAACCCTCGAATTTTACAAGCCGACACACCGTTTTTCGCAAATTTTATGAAGTAATTTAAGTACTTGCGTATGGTAATCATAATTTCATGTAGCTGAGCTGATCATATCTCTGGAACTACAAGTCCGATTTCAGTAATTCTTTTTTTGTTGTACTAGGTATCATTTAACTTAGGGAATATTGTGAGTTTCATCAAAATCGGTTCAGTAGTTTTTGAGATAGGGAATTTTATTAGCTTATTGTGTACATGAGCGATGTTATTACCGGTGTTATGGATTACAAAATTCTAGTGCACATGTTGTATTTGACAAGAATTCGGGTTTAATATTTAAACTAAAAAGAGTAAAATAAAAACTTTTTCAAAAAAAAATGTAACCGCCTTCAAAAACAACCATAAAAAACGGTAAAAAAACCTACAAAATAACTTTTCTTTCGGAAGTCGGTGGCAAAAAAAGACAATGAAATAAAGAAAACAAAGACACCGACTTCCGAAAGAAAAGTTATTTTGTAGGTTTTTTTACCGTTGTTTATGGCTGTTTTTGAAGGCGGTTACATTTTTTTTTGAAAAAGTTTTTATGTTACAGCCATTTAGCAATTTATATTAGATAGGAAACAATGATCAAACGTTAATTTCTATGGATGTCTCTGTGTCTGTCTGGTGGATTATTGCAAAAAGGGGATTGTGTTATTTATACCTTTGACAATCATTATAACAAAATGTGGTCTGCGTGCTTCCCTAGTGTATTTATTTTCAATGCAAAATATGTGCTCTTCCACGTGACGACAATGACGTCCTGATGGCGTTTGCTTTACGTTAGTGTTGTGTTAAGTATGCCTAAAGAGTGTATGACCCCATTATACCTCGCGATTATTAACGTCCCCGTCTTATACACGGTTCCTCTATAACCTCAAATAAAACCCTGAGTAAGTATCGTTTTTTGGAAAAAACCCACAAAATATCAATCTGTATTTAACTTTGCTTTCATGTATGTCAATAACCCTTACTTGTGTCCAATTTTCACTACTTTAAGTGTCAAAAAGGAGCGCAACCAAGTGCCGTAGTCGGCTGCTCTTTCTCCTTTAATTACTCATTAGCTTTAGTATTAAGCTAGATTGTATTTTTTTTATGATGTTACCGTATTAGGACACATCATACAAAAAAAAAATTCAAATGGTACAGAAATATGCAATAGTTTTAATCATTATTTTTACGAATGTCTGAAAAATGGTGATTTCCCAGACATAAGACTGTCTGGGAAATCACCATTTTTCAGACATTCGTTATATATAATATGTATAGATAGCCAAGGTGACCCCTATTTATAAAGCTGGAACTAAGACTGATCCCGGCAATTACCAGCCTATTTCAGTGCTGCCTGTTATTTCAAAAATATTTGAAAAAGTATTATATACACGCCTATTTCATTACTTAAAAGAAATAGATTTTTTATATGAACATCAATATGGATTTAGACCAGATTCTAATACACTTGCAGAATAGATTTAGTAACTAAAATCAAAAATAATATTGGCAAAACGCAACTAGTTTTAGGTATCTTCATCGATCTCAAAAAAGCTTTTGACACGATAAGTCATTCTATACTATTACAAAAGCTAAAAAGCATTGAAATCACTGCCAAAGCCTACAAAATATTCGAGTCTTATCTCACAAACAGACGTCAGATAGTAAAAATTGATAATTTTGAAAGCACACCTGCAGAAATAGTATGCGGAGTATCGCAGGGACCAGTTTAGGCCCACTGCTTTTCTTAATTTATATAAGTAATATAGGTTTAGCGGGACATATCTCACTGTACGCAGACGACACATGTCTTTTTAGGGTTCCGTAGCCAAATGGCAAAAACGGAACCCTTATAGATTCGTCATGTCTGTCTGTCTGTCTCTCTGTCTGTCTGTCCGTCCGTATGTCACAGCCGCTTTTTGTCGAAAGTATAAGAGCTATCCTGTTGAAACTTGGTAGGTAGATGTATTATGTGAACCGCATTAGGATTTTCACACAAAAATAAAAACAAAACAAATTTTGGGGGTGCCCCCCATACTTAGAATTGAAACCCATACGTCTGGTATCTATGGATAGGTCTTTAAAAATATATTTTTTTTCTAAACTGAACAGTTTGCACGAGAGACACTTCCAAAGTGGTAAAATGTGTGTCCCCCCCCCCCTGTAACTTCTAAACTAAGAGAACAATAAAACTAAAAAAATATATAATACAGACTTCAACAAAAACTTCCAACTAAAAATTGGTTTGGATGAGATACTGTTAGCAGTTTTTGAGATATAGTACATTTTCAAAAACCGCAAGTATAACTTTGCTATTCATACAAACACTACGAAAAACAAAGTTATTTTTGTTGCTTGTGTATATTACTTACTAATCTCAATATAATTATATCCCTAATTTATGCTTGCTACTACGGACCGCTTCATGGGCGAGTCCAACTCGCACTTATTTATTTGAGATTTATCAATGCCAATTAAATAAAGAACCAGTTAAACAAGCTCTCAACTCTAGTCTTATTTTTTTATGTATGTATGTGATATTATTTTTTCGTCTGTTGTAGACTTAAGTTTTATTAGTTCTGTAATTTATGTGAAGAAAAACTAACACGTATAATTCCTATTGCACATTATTCATAAATTTTATGTTTTAAAATAGAATATTTTATGTTTTATATTACACCGAAACGATCAAACAGCTCTTTGAAATTTAAAATAAGGTTATTTATGATACTAGTGCGGTAAGTTGGTTTTTACAAACTTTATGAACGTCGCAACAATTTTTGAAGTTTCTAATATGAAAATGGCGCGAATTTGCAAATGGCGCCACATGCATGTGGTGAAAATTAGAACTACATTTTTCGTCTCATTTCATCATCATCATCATCATCAGCCGGAAAACGTCCACTGCTGAACATAGGCCTCCCCCTTAGACCGCCACGCCGAACGACAATTCGCCACTTGCATCCATCGGTTGCCCGCGACCCTCACGATGTCGTCGGTCCACCTAGTGGGAGGCCTACCTACGCTGCGTCTTCCGGTCCGTGGTCGCCACTCGAGAACTTTTCTTCCCCATCGGTTGTCAGTTCTACGAGCGATGTGGCCTGCCCATTGCCACTTCAACTTGCAAACTTTATGAGCTATGTCGGTGACTTTGGTTCTTCGTCGGATATCCATGTTCCGGATTTTATCCCGCAAAGAAACTCCGAGCATAGCTCTTTCCATCGCTCGTTGAGTGACTCTTAGTCTCTCTAAAAGGCCAGCAGTTAGAGACCACGTTTCAGAGCCATATGTCATCACTGGCAACACACACTGGTTAAACACCCTTGTCTTGAGACACTGTGGGATTTTCGATGAGAAGATATCACGTAGCTTCCCAAACGCTGCCCATCCGAGTTGGATTCTTCGGGCGACCTCTTTCTCGAAGTTGGACCTACCTAACTGAACAATCTGTCCAAGGTAAGTGTAATGGTCTACAACTTCGAGAGTATCATTCCCAACAACAACCGGTACGGGTGCCACATGGACATTCGACATGACTTTCGTCTTGTCCATGTTCATTTTAAGGCCGACCCGTTGGGAAACGATACTGAGGTCGCTGAGCATAGCATTGAGGTGCTCCAACGATTCTGCCATGATGACTATATCATCGGCAAAACGAAGGTGAGTGATGTATTCGCCATTGATGTTGATGCCGAATCCGTTCCATTCCAAGAGCTTGAAAACGTCCTCCAACGCGTTCGTGAACAGTTTCGGAGAAATAACGTCTCCCTGTCTCACGCCTTTCTGCAATTGGATTGATTTCGTGCTCTCTTCCTGAAGTCGGATGGACATGGTGGCGTTTCTATACAAACACTTCAACACTTCGATATACCTATAGTCGATATGACATCGTTGGAGGGACTGCAATACTGCCCAGGTTTCGATTGAATCGAAGGCCTTTTCATAGTCCACAAACGCCAAACATAATGGCCGATTATACTCCTCTGTCTTCTGTATAATCTGGCGGAGCGTGTGTATGTGGTCTACAGTACTAAAACCTTTTCGGAAACCGGCTTGTTCGGGAGGCTGGAAGTCATCAAACCTGCGTTCGAGACGGTTCGTAATGACTCTTGAGAACAGCTTGTATACATGGCTCAGAAGTGAGATTGGCCTGTAGTTCTTCAACAAGGTGTACATCTCTCTCTCGTCTCATTTACTCTTTAGTATTAAAGTGAGACAACGTATTGAGCAAAAGCGCTTCCAAGGAGGTTCGATCAGTCAGGTTGTTTATTCTCATAATGTGAAACTCTTTGATGGAATACTTATATTTTTTATGGAAATTGAAACAAAAACCGCAAAGAAAACGCACGATGCTATACAACGGGGCGTGTCGTAAAATAGGTACTTAGGTGAGAGTACCAATTTTACCGCACATGCCGTTGTATGGTGCGTAATTTTTAACTTTCGAACAATGTAAACAGGCTTTGTAAATGCATTTTTCGAGCAAATGTGTTGAAAATAACAATTTTCCTTCAAATTAACATCAAAGTTCCAGTTTACTTTAAGTTACAAAATCTAAAAATGTCATTATCCTAAGTCTAGCAACACCTACTGAAGAGCAAATAAATGACAAAAGTAACATTATAGGGCCAGGGTAAGTAGGGAGCTGCTCGTGAAGTCAGGGTTTTAAAATGGAAACTTGATCATATCTCTAAATTCGTCTACGACAAGCATCAAGCATCGAAACAATTTTACAACGCTCCCGCCTCAGCACCCGCGGCATATCCTCACGCTAGACGAATCCTAAGTGAAGTTTGGAGCCACAAAGTTGAGCTAACTTGATCCTGTCATCAACGCGGCGGTGTGTCAGGAAACGCAACTGATTGGCCCAATTGAAGAGGACAGGTGACTTCCAAAGTTCACATAGTAAGTGGTGACTCCTGATGTTCATTTTAGGGAAACTATAGAACGAATTGGTTGAAGTCGTTGACTTGAGCATTCAGTGGTTGATGTTGGTTTCATAGTCCAGCTTTTGAACCATTTAAGGTGAAAATCACGGAGTCATTTTAAGGGAATCACAAACTGAAGAAGATGTCAAAAGATTTGGAAGAGACCTACACTCAGCATTGGGTAGCTAGTTGAAGAAGAAGAAGATACTTATAAACATGTTGAACTAGCTTCTATTCTTCTCCATTGCCCATGTCAATCAAGACCAAAGCAGCTTTCAACTGGTAAAAGAATTTTTGACACCGGTGGAGCAGTTCTTGAGTTTATTCATTACAAATGTAGGTACGCACATACAGAACAGAGCAGCATATATAGAGCAGTGGTGGCCCAGTGGTATCGGCTCCGACTTACGAGTTGTAGGTCGAGGGTTCGAACCCAGCCAGGCGCATTACTTTGTGTAATATAGTTCAACACCACTGCTCTCAAAACGATGAAGGAAAACATCGTGAGGAAACCGGCGTGTCCTAGAACCAAAAATTCGAAGACATGTGACATCTACCAACCCGCACTGGGCCCGCGTGGTGGATTATGGCCCCACTCCTTCTCACAGAGAGGAGGCATGTGTCCCAGCAGTGGGAACATTATAGGCTGATGATGATGACATAAAAAACAAATCTTGCCTCTTAATAATATTTGTAAAGATAACTAATGATAGTGTCCACTTTGTCAAAGGTATAAATAACACAATCCCCTTTTTGCAATAATCCACCAGACAGACACAGAGACATCCATAGAAATTAACGTTTGATCATTGTTTCCTATCTAATATAAATTGCTAAATGGCTGTAACATAAAAACTTTTTCAAAAAAAAATGTAACCGCCTTCAAAAACAACCATAAAAAACGGTAAAAAAACCTACAAAATAACTTTTCTTTCGGAAGTCGGTGGCAAAAAAAGACAATGAAATAAAGAAAACAAAGACACCGACTTCCGAAAGAAAAGTTATTTTGTAGGTTTTTTTACCGTTTTTTATGGCTGTTTTTGAAGGCGGTTACATTTTTTTTTGAAAAAGTTTTTATGTTACAGCCATTTAGCAATTTATATTAGATAGGAAACAATGATCAAACGTTAATTTCTATGGATGTCTCTGTGTCTGTCTGGTGGATTATTGCAAAAAGGGGATTGTGTTATTTATACCTTTGACAAAGTGGACACTATCATTAGTTATCTTTACAAATATTATTAAGAGGCAAGATTTGTTTTTTATGTCATCATCATCAGCCTATAATGTTCCCACTGCTGGGACACATGCCTCCTCTCTGTGAGAAGGAGTGGGGCCATAATCCACCACGCGGGCCCAGTGCGGGTTGGTAGATGTCACATGTCTTCGAATTTTTGGTTCTAGGACACGCCGGTTTCCTCACGATGTTTTCCTTCATCGTTTTGAGAGCAGTGGTGTTGAACTATATTACACAAAGTAATGCGCCTGGCTGGGTTCGAACCCTCGACCTACAACTCGTAAGTCGGAGCCGATACCACTGGGCCACCACTGCTCTATATATGCTGCTCTGTTCTGTATGTGCGTACCTACATTTGTAATGAATAAACTCAAGAACTGCTCCACCGGTGTCAAAAATTCTTTTACCAGTTGAAAGCTGCTTTGGTCTTGATTGACATGGGCAATGGAGAAGAATAGAAGCTAGTTCAACATGTTTATAAGTATCTTCTTCTTCTTCAACTAGCTACCCAATGCTGAGTGTAGGTCTCTTCCAAATCTTTTGACATCTTCTTCAGTTTGTGATTCCCTTAAAATGACTCCGTGATTTTCACCTTAAATGGTTCAAAAGCTGGACTATGAAACCAACATCAACCACTGAATGCTCAAGTCAACGACTTCAACCAATTCGTTCTATAGTTTCCCTAAAATGAACATCAGGAGTCACCACTTACTATGTGAACTTTGGAAGTCACCTGTCCTCTTCAATTGGGCCAATCAGTTGCGTTTCCTGACACACCGCCGCGTTGATGACAGGATCAAGTTAGCTCAACTTTGTGGCTCCAAACTTCACTTAGGATTCGTCTAGCGTGAGGATATGCCGCGGGTGCTGAGGCGGGAGCGTTGTAAAATTGTTTCGATGCTTGATGCTTGTCGTAGACGAATTTAGAGATATGATCAAGTTTCCATTTTAAAACCCTGACTTCACGAGCAGCTCCCTACTTACCCTGGCCCTATAATGTTACTTTTGTCATTTATTTGCTCTTCAGTAGGTGTTGCTAGACTTAGGATAATGACATTTTTAGATTTTGTAACTTAAAGTAAACTGGAACTTTGATGTTAATTTGAAGGAAAATTGTTATTTTCAACACATTTGCTCGAAAAATGCATTTACAAAGCCTGTTTACATTGTTCGAAAGTTAAAAATTACGCACCATACAACGGCATGTGCGGTAAAATTGGTACTCTCACCTAAGTACCTATTTTACGACACGCCCCGTTGTATAGCATCGTGCGTTTTCTTTGCGGTTTTTGTTTCAATTTCCATAAAAAATATAAGTATTCCATCAAAGAGTTTCACATTATGAGAATAAACAACCTGACTGATCGAACCTCCTTGGAAGCGCTTTTGCTCAATACGTTGTCTCACTTTAATACTAAAGAGTAAATGAGACGAAAAATGTAGTTCTAATTTTCACCACATGCATGTGGCGCCATTTGCAAATTCGCGCCATTTTCATATTAGAAACTTCAAAAATTGTTGCGACGTTCATAAAGTTTGTAAAAACCAACTTACCGCACTAGTATCATAAATAACCTTATTTTAAATTTCAAAGAGCTGTTTGATCGTTTCGGTGTAATATAAAACATAAAATATTCTATTTTAAAACATAAAATTTATGAATAATGTGCAATAGGAATTATACGTGTTAGTTTTTCTTCACATAAATTACAGAACTAATAAAACTTAAGTCTACAACAGACGAAAAAATAATATCACATACATACATAAAAAAATAAGACTAGAGTTGAGAGCTTGTTTAACTGGTTCTTTATTTAATTGGCATTGATAAATCTCAAATAAATAAGTGCGAGTTGGACTCGCCCATGAAGCGGTCCGTAGTAGCAAGCATAAATTAGGGATATAATTATATTGAGATTAGTAAGTAATATACACAAGCAACAAAAATAACTTTGTTTTTCGTAGTGTTTGTATGAATAGCAAAGTTATACTTGCGGTTTTTGAAAATGTACTATATCTCAAAAACTGCTAACAGTATCTCATCCAAACCAATTTTTAGTTGGAAGTTTTTGTTGAAGTCTGTATTATATATTTTTTTAGTTTTATTGTTCTCTTAGTTTAGAAGTTACAGGGGGGGGGGGACACACATTTTACCACTTTGGAAGTGTCTCTCGTGCAAACTGTTCAGTTTAGAAAAAAAATATATTTTTAAAGACCTATCCATAGATACCAGACGTATGGGTTTCAATTCTAAGTATGGGGGGCACCCCCAAAATTTGTTTTGTTTTTATTTTTGTGTGAAAATCCTAATGCGGTTCACATAATACATCTACCTACCAAGTTTCAACAGGATAGCTCTTATACTTTCGACAAAAAGCGGCTGTGACATACGGACGGACAGACAGACAGAGAGACAGACAGACAGACATGACGAATCTATAAGGGTTCCGTTTTTGCCATTTGGCTACGGAACCCTAAAAAGACATGTGTCGTCTGCGTACAGTGAGATATGTCCCGCTAAACCTATATTACTTATATAAATTAAGAAAAGCAGTGGGCCTAAACTGGTCCCTGCGATACTCCGCATACTATTTCTGCAGGTGTGCTTTCAAAATTATCAATTTTTACTATCTGACGTCTGTTTGTGAGATAAGACTCGAATATTTTGTAGGCTTTGGCAGTGATTTCAATGCTTTTTAGCTTTTGTAATAGTATAGAATGACTTATCGTGTCAAAAGCTTTTTTGAGATCGATGAAGATACCTAAAACTAGTTGCGTTTTGCCAATATTATTTTTGATTTTAGTTACTAAATCTATTCTGCAAGTGTATTAGAATCTGGTCTAAATCCATATTGATGTTCATATAAAAAATCTATTTCTTTTAAGTAATGAAATAGGCGTGTATATAATACTTTTTCAAATATTTTTGAAATAACAGGCAGCACTGAAATAGGCTGGTAATTGCCGGGATCAGTCTTAGTTCCAGCTTTATAAATAGGGGTCACCTTGGCTATCTATACATATTATATATAACGAATGTCTGAAAAATGGTGATTTCCCAGACAGTCTTATGTCTGGGAAATCACCATTTTTCAGACATTCGTAAAAATAATGATTAAAACTATTGCATATTTCTGTACCATTTGAATTTTTTTTTTGTATGATGTGTCCTAATACGGTAACATCATAAAAAAAATACAATCTAGCTTAATACTAAAGCTAATGAGTAATTAAAGGAGAAAGAGCAGCCGACTACGGCACTTGGTTGCGCTCCTTTTTGACACTTAAAGTAGTGAAAATTGGACACAAGTAAGGGTTATTGACATACATGAAAGCAAAGTTAAATACAGATTGATATTTTGTGGGTTTTTTCCAAAAAACGATACTTACTCAGGGTTTTATTTGAGGTTATAGAGGAACCGTGTATAAGACGGGGACGTTAATAATCGCGAGGTATAATGGGGTCATACACTCTTTAGGCATACTTAACACAACACTAACGTAAAGCAAACGCCATCAGGACGTCATTGTCGTCACGTGGAAGAGCACATATTTTGCATTGAAAATAAATACACTAGGGAAGCACGCAGACCACATTTTGTTATAATGATTGAGATCGGGTGATACTGACCGCATTGCAACCACACTGTAACCACAACGTTGCATCAACGCAACGACTCATTTATACTGCATTTTTTGTTCGGTTGTACCTACGGTGAACAAAACGCAACTGCAAAAAGACACAAGTGTAAAGTGACACTATTCACACGTAAACACAGACCGCATTTGGTCGCTGTGAACTTACCGGCACTTACCAAAGGTTGCGTTGTGGTAGGTAAGTGTGAATAAACGATTAAACGATACCCCTTCGTATGACTGGCTGTCAAACTTTTGGATCACGCTAAGTAAAATAACAGCCGAGAGTGCTTTTTGTTTTTCCGAGGCACTACGGAAACTTGGTATGTAGGTAATATATAGTCAAAACTTTACAAAATCAACCTCGGCAAATGCGGGTAACCTTGAATATTTCAAAATATTGACCAATGTGGCTGGAATTTAGTCATAAAGTTCTTTCTGATTTACATTAAAAACTTGTAAAAAAAAATACTAACCGCCTTCAAAAATCATGCATGCATCACAAAAAGGTGTAAAACTTAGTTTTTTTTTGTCATTTTTGCCGGTCGCGGAACTTATTCCATTACCGTGACCCTGGAACGTAAAGAGCTAATGAAGGACATCGTGGATTTTAGTCTGTACAAGTCTGACAGACACGCCCAGGGCAGGGCGGGAGGACTCATTTGATGATTTTACCACGCTAAAAAAAGTCAATTTTGCCACTGTCTTCCGGAAGATGAGTTATTTTACACTTTTTTGTGTTGCATTTTGAAGGTACCGGTAATAACGTCATCCAAGTATAGCGTAAAATTCTCATAAATAAAAAACTAAAGAATTTATAAGGGGCCAAATGCCAGACATACTGCATCGAACAAAAAAAGTATTATCAAAATCGTTTTACCCAGTCGTAAATTGTGAAGTAACAAACATACAAATACAGTCGAATTGAGAACATCCTGCTATTTTGAAGTCAGTTAAAAATAGACACTCCTTTAGTTAAAATATTTTTTCCATTCTCCCATGTTTTCTCCCTGCACCATAACATTCCACAGCATGGGATAAAGTAAAACGAATAGACGCAATAAATTATACTAGCACGAAGCTGCAGCGAGATTACGGAGTTCCAGATAAATGGAGACAAAAATGAACGGATTAGATGTCTTGGAGACTAGGCGGACTGTGGTTCGATTCTTTTTTATCGAATTAGAGAGTTTAATTTAATTAAAATCTCTAGACATTTGATCACCTACTTTCGATTCTGAAACATAACTCCGACAAACGTTTCTCCGCTGAACGATTCACCGACACAACGATACATTCCTGGACGGTTCGACGACAGAACCTTTCCACGACGAACGTTTCGCCGACAGAACGATTAAGTCATGAGTATTGTGTTTCATGAAGTATTGTATAAATGAAGCCATTTAGACGTAGCCCCGCTGTGTGGGGCTTCTATTTCTGTCTTCAGGGTTTGAAGAAACCTAACTAACCGAACCTCGGGGTGCCCCTGATGTCGGATTTAGTTACTAGTATTATAATGTCAAAACATGTCTTTGTCGACGAATCGTTCTTCGGTGAAAGATTTTGTCGTCGAATCGCCTATGAATGAATCGTTGTGTCGGCAAATCGTTCAGCGGAGAAACGTTCGTCGGAGTTATGTTTCAGAGTGCCTACTTATGAAATAAAAAAAAGTAGGTGATTACCAGAGTTTCGCTTAACAAAGTCATTTGAATATAGACATTAAGTCATAATAGCAGGCCTGAAATCTCCGAAGGGCTAGGCAGAAGTGTGAAGTTCAAGTTCCATGTAACAGAAAGCCAGCCTAAGGAAATCAGTAGTGCACAAATCCTGACTTTGCGGCTGCTACTAAGAAATTCCTAATTGAAAACCTAATAACAGTTTGGCTGACACGGGAATCAAATGCACAAGTAAGTTTTATTTGTTTCTCTTGTAAGGTCCTTTCGTCTCTTACCACCAGCTGCCAGCGTAGATTTGCCATGAGACTATGGGTTCTGTTCGCATGAGGTGTTGATTGAAATAAAAGAGATACTTCCGTCTTCTCAGCTATTTAATGTCTTGGTGCACACTTCAATGACACAGGAACATAGCATTTGTCAAGCTTCCTTATAATGTTAGGTTATAGAAATAACACTTACTTCAGGTAGGACATACTACCATCTATCCAGGTCGATCAGTTGATATGCAACGAAGACGGCATTGCGGCCTGTGTGAACTTGTAGAATATAACACGTGGCGTGGAACCAGAGCTTGTTCTAGATTACTTCATATTATGTGCCACGAGTTGAGAAGACGTTTTTTTTATATTTAATTAATTAAGTTTAAATTAATGTTTGAAACCCTGAAAGTATCAGAAAAGAAATCTATGAGCATTTCAACCCAAAATCATGGTGAAAATGATGTTATGTAATTGTAACAAAACAGGAAATAATTATCAATACATACGCTTATGCGGTTCCCTTATATTAATGCACTTTCATTTTAGCCGCTGTACCACGCCTTGTCCGCGTCATTAATTTATTTAATTAAACTATTCTTTGTTCCAAATCAATCGCGTGCTCTTGCTCAAGAAAAAAAGAACGAAAGTTACACGTCAATACGTCATCATCTTAACTTTTTTTTTTTTTAGACCAGCAACCAGTCCCTTTGATCCCAGACCATGCTGTATTTAATTAAACTTAATTCAACTGAAATCTATTACAATTAATTATTATTTAAATTTTATCTATGTAATTATTATATTTAATTTAGAATTTAGAAAACAAATATGTAACACTCTAACGCCATCTATTTTATTTTTTCAGAATCAACTGCAACTATTTCCCATTGGTTCGCGCCTTTGTCAATAGAGGGCGTTACCCGTCTCCAATATTTCCAATACTTTTATTCCCGTTACAGTACACCTTTCCCCAGTTAAAAAATTTTTGCTGACAAAATTTTTTTTTTTTTTATGTGTGTTGATAGCTCGAAATCATTCTATTGAAAACTGAGACAGTCTGAAACCAAATGCTTTAGACTTACAGACTAAATTACTAAATGTTAATGGCTAGTAGCACAATTCCGAAACAAAACCTATTTGGCAAATTCGTACATTGATTGCTCCTGCCTTAAACTATCTAAGTACTAAACTAAATATAATAATAAGCGCATGTCTGCCTATCTACATATAGCACGTAGCTACTCTCTGCAGACATCAACTAATTAACTAATTTTTTATTGACTAATCATGCCTTAGTCTAATTAATTTACTAATTAAGTTAAGTTTTAAGTTAAATAGACACTATCCTTGAAACCTAGATAAGTGTTATCTAGAAAGTATCAAGCCAAAGTATAGGCAAATAGGTACTTATTTAAGTTTTTAAAATTATTAAGTAAACCCTATCTCCAATTGATGTAGATAGGTGTTTTATTAAGTATTAAGTTACAAAGTATAGGTTATTATACTTGGTAAGTTTTTAAGTAAACACTATCTTTAATTAATGTAGATATGTGTTTTATTAAGTGTTAAGTGGTGACACTTTTAAGTCCCATTCGAATACTACTAAGTTTAACAATCATTGTGTTTTCTTTCATACATCTGCAAACATTCCTTATTAATAAAATTGGTATACCTATTTAATTTTGAAAAAAAAACCTTTTACCCTACCAACATGCATCCATCCCTCTTCAAGTTAAATATTTGCACGTCTATTGCTAATTTCGTGCAAATATTGGATTAACAACAACAATGTATAAAAACTAGGAGTCTTCATATTTTAAGATGTCTTTAATGTGAAATTTACCTAAGTCTTTGTCCTGCATGTCTTTTAAACTATACACTACAGGTGAGTGTTTCTTTGAAATAACACATCTTATAAAGCGCGGTGCTAGCTTTGAAGTAAAGTTTTTACTAGCGTCCGACAAAGTAAATGTTCTTTTATAGACTATTTGACCTACTTTAAATTCTAAAGGTCGCTTTCTTAAGTCATAGTGCTTTTTATTTTTATCGTGCACAAGTTTCAAGTTTTTACTAACCTCCTGGAAAATTGATTTAAGTTCTTTTAAGTCATCACCATGAATTCTAGGGTCTACAGTTGATAGATCTGAATCAGGCTGTGGCACTTCAGAGTCTTTATGTAATTTACCATCTACAAACATCTCTCTTCCATGTACGAGAAAGTAAGGTGAGAATTTAGTTGACTCGTTTACTGAGGTGTTCAGTGCACACTGAATTTCTGGAATATGATCGTCCCACTTCCTGTGATTTGTTTTCACATATGAGGCAATCGCATACAGAACATTTCTAATGGCTCTTTCTGCCTGATTAACCTGCGGGTGATACCTAGGATTATAGTAAATATTAGGCACATTATATTTGCACATTAAATCTCTAAATTGTTTTGAAATGAATTGCGAACCATTGTCTACATAGACAAATTTCGGTATCCCATGCACCAGAAACACTTTTTCTTCCAGAATTTTAACAATAGCATTCCCTGTTGCGTTCCGTATAGGAAACAACATAACATACTTACTAAAATAATCTGAACATACTAAGAGATTTGTGTTCCTTTTAGTGGACACAGGAAAGGGTCCTAACAAATCGCAACAAATCGCTTCAAATGGTTTTGTAACCTGTTTAGGGTTGCCCATTAAACCAGGTCTCGACGAATTTACCGGCTTGTACTCTTTACACGTTTGACAATTATTAACATAATTTTCGACATCTTTATACATATTTTTCCAAAAATAATGTAATGCTAATCTTTTATGGGTTTTAAATATACCAAAGTGGGCGCCTGTGGGATCATCATGAAATTGTTTTAATAGAGGTCCCACATCATCACTTGGAATCACTTGTTTCCAAGTGAATTGTGATGTTAAATTATATTTATTTTTTGAATGTCGAAACAATTTACCATCTTTAAGAGAATAATTTGGAAATTTATGGGGAAACTTTTCACAATTTTCTACCATTTTTAAATACCATTTATCTTGGATATTGTCAGATATGTCTAACGATTCAATTTTAATTCTTGAGAGTGCATCCGGTAAAACCATCTCTTTACCCTTCCTATGAACGATATTAAAATCAAATTGGCTTAAGCGAATACTCCACCGAGCTAACCTGCCTGTGGGATTCTTTAATTTATAAAACCATTGTAGTGATGCATGATCAGTGACTATATTACATTTTTGACCCTCAACATACATTCTAAACTGCTCTAAAGCAAACAAGACTGCTAATAATTCACGTTCTGTAGTAGTGTAATTAACCTCGTGCTTATTAAGTAATCTACTACAGAATGCTACAGGATGGTCAAAATTGTCATATGACTGTGTCAGCACGGCACCAATAGCATATGCTGAGGCATCACATTGAATTGAAAATGGTAAATTAAAATCTGGACATTTAAGAATTGGAGCTGAGACTAAGTTTGATTTTAATTTATTAAAAGCCTCTTCTGCTTCCTCTGTCCATTCAAAGTTTATATTCTTACAAGTTAATTTACTAAGTGGTCTACTAATTTTAGAAAAATCCTGTATGAATCTACGGTACCAACCAGCCATTCCCACAAATCTTTTAACTTCTTTGGGTGAGGTGGGTGTGGGGTAATTGAGAATAACTTCCACCTTAGAGGGATCGGTACGAAGACCCTGCTTATCAACCATGTAGCCAAGATATTTAAGTTCCTTTCTACAGAATTGAGATTTACTCATATTAATTGTTAAGTTTGCGTCTGCTAAACGTTGACATACTTTTTCCAACAACTTAACATGTGTATCAAATTCACTGGAAATGCATATAATATCATCCTGAAAAACAAATACTTTATTATCAAATTCAGGACCAAACAATTTATCCATAAGTCGTTGCATAGTGGCAGATGCTCCTACCAGACCAAACGACATAGTTGTATAGTGGAAGAGACCACGTCTAGGGACTGTAAATGCAGTTTTTTCAGCAGACTCCTCACTATCATATTCAATTTGCCAATATGCAGCACTCAGGTCAATTGAAGTTAAATATCTTGCATCTCTCAGGCTATCAAGTATTTGATGTATGTAAGGCAAAGGATAAGCATCAGCCTTAGAAACGGCATTAAGTTTTCGACAGTCTAAACAAAGCCTTAGTTTACCATTAGGTTTGGTTACCATGACAACTGGGGAATTCCAAGGTGAGTTAGAAGGCACTACAACTCCAAGTTGCAGCATTCTATCAAGTTCCTGTTCCAATGCCAATTGTTTGGAAGGTGACAAAGGATAATATCTTTGTTTAATTGGTGGGCTATTACCTGTGTCTATTTTATGAGTAATTAATTTTGTCCTACCTAAACCTACTTTTTCAGTATTAATCTTATCAAATTTATCAATGACCTTCTGTAGAATTAATTGTTGTTCAGAAGTCAATGAATCAAAACATTCTAAACCTTGGTCCAGGCTAACTGAATTAATATAATTGTCAGGTATATTAAAAATTTTATTATTATTTAATGTGCTGTCTAAAGTTATCAAAAATGCTTTGCAAAAATCCATACCTAAAATGATTGGAGTAATTATGTTGGGAACTATGTAGAATTTTATAACTTTAATTTTATTTAAATAATTAGTGGGTAACTGCATAAAACCTAAACATTGAATTCTTGAACCATCTGCAGCCCTTACATTTTGACCTTTTGGTAATTTAACTAACTTAAATCCATATTTCATAAATAATTTATGTGAATTATCCCCCAATATTGAGCAAACCGCTCCAGTGTCTAGCAAACCATAAACTTCCAAATCTAAAACTTTTACCAATAAATGTGGTCGAATGTCATGTGTCTTAGCTTCAAAGTGAGCCACATCAATATGTGATGAGAAAGATGTTAAATTAATCACTATGTTTTTGTGACTCACGTTAATTAGTTTTTTGAGCACTTAGGACAGTTAGTTCTTTTAACACCTTTTTCACCACACTTAAAACAGACCAAATCCTTTGAAGTTTTACACTTACTCGTGAAATGATTTGTGCTGTTACACCTAAAACATTTTCTCCCTTTTGCTTCTGAAGTAGAAGGAGCGTTAACGACAGCAACTGGTTCTCCAGACCTATCTGACCTTGGTTTATGATCAGTTTTCTTCGTAGGCTGAAAATCCTGACTAAGTTTCGCTTTTGAGAGGTTAGGTTCTACAAATTGTTCTGACCTAGCACGAGCAAGTTCTAATTTCTTACCATACAAAAGTAGATCTTTAATGGAATTAATATCTAGTAATGCCATTTCCCTCATATACTCAGGTCTTATGTTGTGCATTAGGATTTCTAATTGTTCATCGTCAGAGAGAGGTCTAGACAATCTATTAAACATACCTTGCATAAGTGACAAATATACTATTATTGTCTCTTGCTTCGCCTGCGTACGGGAGCGTATTTCCTGAGTCAACCTATAATCAAGATCAGGAATGTCGAAATCTTCCCTTAGACGAGCAAGTAAATGTTTATATGACGTAAAGGTGTGTTTGTATGATCTAAACCAATGTAATGCAGACTTATCTAAAAGATCTGAGAAAGCAATCAATGCACGATCTGCAGATATACTTCGAGCCTGTCTCAACTCTTCTAAACGTTCAATGAAACTCCTAACACATGTAGTACCATCATACTTTAAATTTAAAGAACACAGATTAATTGGTCTATCTTTAACAACAACTAATTGTGTTTTTTCTGCTGATTCATTTTCAGAGGAGGGATCATGAGTAGACTGCATCTCCTCTTCATCAGAGCCATCCTCTAAAGATGTTATCAACGTTACCAATTTATTTTTAAGTTCGATTAATTCCGGTGATTTATCATTCACGCGTGAAATTCTCATCAAGTAATATTGCGAACGAGCTAATATTCGCTTAACAGTGGAGCTATCTCCCTCGGTTATATCCCTATGTAATAGGCACAGCTCCTCAATAGGTTCCTTGCATAAGCGTACCTCATCTGCACTCGCTGGGGTTGCATAATCCTCTGGTTTAATGCTACCTCTCCGAAACAAGACACACAGACCGCGATACCGCCTGCGAAGCACATCCCTGGTCGCCTTTACATCTGTGGATATATTAAAATATTTAAGCTCATGTAATAATTCTTCTTTACGAAGATAGTCAATCCAAATTGTCCCATCCATATTGAATTTAAAATATTTAAACAGTCTTTGATAAGTATTTTAAATCTAATTTTTAAGTTAAGTGAATGTAAATAGTAATTTTACATTAGTCAAGGTGAATTAAATTAAATTAGAGTCAATCCATTCAAGTAGTTTACAAGTTTACAATGTTAACCTGACATGTGGCATAACCTTAATTTTTAACACAAAGTGTTGATGTTTCCAAGTTGTATGACTTTATTTAAATTAAGAGGAGTCTATACATTTAAGCTTTATTACATCAATAATGTGGAAAGATTTACCTATTAAAAAAAATGTTAACATGTGCTATCAACTAATTTTGAAAACTCAAATTCACAAAAATGTACTAAGTTAAATGACTCTAATTACTAATCAATAAGTTAAATCAAATTAAGTCAGATCAAGCTCTTAATCTTGGAGTGAAGATTCCAATCTGACCTCATGCCCCACGTTGGGCGCCAATTGTAAGGTCCTTTCGTCTCTTACCACCAGCTGCCAGCGTAGATTTGCCATGAGACTATGGGTTCTGTTCGCATGAGGTGTTGATTGAAATAAAAGAGATACTTCCGTCTTCTCAGCTATTTAATGTCTTGGTGCACACTTCAATGATACAGGAACATAGCATTTGTCAAGCTTCCTTATAATGTTAGGTTATAGAAATAACACTTACTTCAGGTAGGACATACTACCATCTATCCAGGTCGATCAGTTGATATGCAACGAAGACGGCATTGCGGCCTGTGTGAACTTGTAGAATATAACACGTGGCGTGGAACCAGAGCTTGTTCTAGATTACTTCATATTATGTGCCACGAGTTGAGAAGACGTTTTTTTATATTTAATTAATTAAGTTTAAATTAATGTTTGAAACCCTGAAAGTATCAGAAAAGAAATCTATGAGCATTTCAACCCAAAATCATGGTGAAAATGATGTTATGTAATTGTAACAAAACAGGAAATAATTATCAATACATACGCTTATGCGGTTCCCTTATATTAATGCACTTTCATTTTAGCCGCTGTACCACGCCTTGTCCGCGTCATTAATTTATTTAATTAAACTATTCTTTGTTCCAAATCAATCGCGTGCTCTTGCTCAAGAAAAAAAGAACGAAAGTTACACGTCAATACGTCATCATCTTAACTTTTTTTTTTTTTAGACCAGCAACCAGTCCCTTTGATCCCAGACCATGCTGTATTTAATTAAACTTAATTCAACTGAAATCTATTACAATTAATTATTATTTAAATTTTATCTATGTAATTATTATATTTAATTTAGAATTTAGAAAACAAATATGTAACACTCTAACGCCATCTATTTTATTTTTTCAGAATCAACTGCAACTATTTCCCATTGGTTCGCGCCTTTGTCAATAGAGGGCGTTACCCGTCTCCAATATTTCCAATACTTTTATTCCCGTTACACTCTATGACGTTTTTAGGCCTGAATTGGTGATATAACTATATCTCATCCAAACCAATTTTCGTTGGAAGTTTTTGTTGAGGTCTACATTACATATTTTTTTTAAGTTTTATTATTCTCTTATTTTAGAAGTTACAGGGGGGGGGGGACACACACACACACATTTTACCACTTTGGAAGTGTCTCCCGCGCAAACTGTTCGGTTTAGAAAAATATGACTTTGTAACCTCAATATAATTTTTAAAGACCTAAGTATCTATCCATAGATACCCCCCACACATTATGGTTTTGGAGAAAAAAAAATTTTGAGTTTCAATTCTAAGTATGGGGGGCACCCCCAAAATTTGTTTTGTTTTTATTTTTGTGTGAAAATCCTAATGCGGTTCACATAATAGGTACATCTAACTACCAAGTTTCAACAGGATAGCTTTCATACTTTCGAAGAAAAGTGGCTGTGACATACGGACGGACAGACAGACAGACAGACATGACGAATCTAGAAGGGTTCCGTTTTAGCTATACAATTTTTAATACTAATTAAAAACTTTCAACCAACTGAAACAGTAACTACATTTAGTCCATAAACTAAGACTTTCATACAATATAGTGTCACTACTGAAATTCAGCAACCAGCCGCACTGAACGAGAGTCTCCTGAAAATGAGCGAGAATTTCATTATGTCCGTGGTTTAGCTAACGAGAGGTTTTAATCAAGTGAGCGCAGTTCAGCATAATTTTTAGTTTGGCTGTTTGTGAAACTGTTCCGAAGTTACATAAGGTCCTGAATCCTGGAGGTATTAAGTAAGACTTTGATTGTGCATGGTACTTGCATTTTGAGACTTCTCGATATCTTACTATTATAAAATATATGAAAGTCTTTAATATTTCAACATTAAATACTTATTTTAAATACAGTCCCTAGAAGTGTGGATCAAATCAAACACTCCTGGGTGCTATTTTTTACGGTTCAAAAGTTATGACCACTTTTCGTGTTAAATAGGCATCAAATGCTGGAGATTTTAATTAAATTAAACTCTCTAATACAATAAGAAGAATACCCAGTGATACCTCCAAAGAATCTTTATGCCTTGGAGAAGTTTCTCCAATAAGTACATGGTTAACTTTCACTACTGAAACTTTTTCCGAAATCGCTTGAAAATTACCTCTCCCATACTCCTCTGCGATTTAATCTATACTTCTAGCCTTTATATTGTAGATATATAATTTGAAAAGGGTCGGCGCGGTTGGCGGAGTGGCTGAAAGATCGACTGCTGCACAGCGTATCGTGGGTTCAATCCCCGCACGAAACTAATACACACATCAAAAGTGTCTAGGGATCAAGCATTTTTATGCGGATTTCTTGAGATTGAGATGTGGCTTTGTAATAAATTTATGATTTTATAAATTTATATGGATCCTTTTTGGTGCATTTCATAATTTGAATCAGGAACTGTGAATCAAATTCGAGTAAAAGATGAAAATCAGCTGTCAATATTTTCCCTATAAAAACATACAACGCATTGAAGACATTATTAGTGCTACTGTTTCCCTACTACTGATTAAAACCAACGTTATTATGGAGCGGCGACGTCATTTAAGCAGGGAAGAAATGCTCAGAGCCGTGGGAATGATAGAAGCTGGTTCCCGGCAACGTACTGTGGCTTTAGCTCTGAATACAAGTCAGAGTGTTATCAGTCGACTTTGGACACGTTACCGAAGCACTGGTACCGTGGCTGAGCGCCATGGAGGACGGTATCGCTGCACCACACGGAGACAAGACCGATACATTCAAATCTTAACTCGAAGAGCTCCAACAATAACCGCCATGATGTTAGCCGTGAGGCTTCATCACTCTTCAGGGAACTTAATTAGCGACCAAACAGTCAGAAACCGCTTGCATGAAGTGAACCTTCATTCCCGAAGACCGCTACGGGTACCACCTATAGCAATGCACAATCGTAGGATTCGATATCAATGGGCTCTTGAACACAGAAATTGGGCAGAAGAACAATGGCGTTTCGTGTGCTTTTCTGATGAGTCTCGTTTCGGTATGAGACCGGATACAAGACGTATACGACACTGGAGAACCCCTGGACGCCAACAGCGATTAAAATCCTGCCAGGAAGTCTATCCTTATAGTGGTGGAACCATCATGGTGGGCGGGTATTTGGATCGGCGGAAGAACTGAGTTGATTTGGATCAGAGGCAACCTCAACGCTCAAATTTATGCTGAGACGATTGTATCAGACGTCATCGTTCCTCTACAAGTGCAAATCGGTCCCTTATTTCAGTTAATGCATGATAATGCACGACCGCACACCGCAAGAGTTGTAAGACAGACTCTCGCCGCAGCTAACATCAATGTCCTGCCCTGGCCTGCTCAGTCGCCAGACTTGAATCCGATTGAGCATGCATGGGATATGCTACAGAGAAGAGCTCTGCCGAATATGGAGGGTATCCAGTCGCAAGAAGACCTTTTTTTGTTGTTGCAACGAACATGGGCGGCCATGCCACAGCGTGATTTGGATGAACTCATTTTGAGTATGCCAAACCGATGTTCTTGTGTTGTTAGTGTTCGCGGTAGAAACACGGATTATTAATTGTTTAAGTTACCCAATAAAATTTTAAAGAAAACTGTTATTTCAGTCTTTTTTTCGAACTTTTGTGTTAGTGGTTCAAATGTCAAAAATCCCTTTATTAGGAAAATGGCAAATTTCTTTATTAATGCAAAGGTGACTTGGTTTATCGTTACTGTGACAAACGAAAACACTTTATTTGATGAATCCTTAAAGAAAATTTTAATTAATATCAATCAGGAGAAAAGTTATTGCAAAAATATATGTTGATCCCTAGACACTTTTGATGTGTGTATTTGTATAATCTGAGTGTTTGTGTATGTGAGTTTCTATATATTTTGTAAACGCACCCAGGATACTAAAGAAATTCCTAGTGCGGGGCAACGTTATAAAAAAGGTGCATAGTTGTATGATTTGTTGTATTGTTCATTTTTTAAATTGGAACCTTTTAACCTGTTACCAACTTATGTTGAAATCTGAAAAAAAAAATTCACATAATTTGCAAATGCCCCAGTTTTGTTGCCTCTCACCTCACTGCGAAATTGGTAAAGGGGGTTAAAAAGAATATGACGTAATATCATTCATATTAAATTCTATGGAGCAGCCAGGAATGCCTTAAGTACGTACTTAATCACGCCACCTGACACCTTAACGAGCAATTTTATTCGAGTATGTACCTGTTTAAACACGTGTTAATGTTACCGACTTGTCTTACGACGGCTCATGGTGTTCTTGCTTATAGAACCAGCTGTAAATAAGGAAGAAGTGAAAGATAGAAAGAAAAAAGGAACGTTTGAACTGCACACTCAGAGAAATGTCTAGCTACCTACGAGAACTTCTGGTTGCAACCGTGACAGCAAGACTCACTAGTTGACTTTACAACATTTCTAGTAATAAATACTAAGTGAGTAGTAGAGATAACAAGGGCTTAGTATTTATTACTAGAAATGTTGTAAAGTCAACTAGTGAGTCTTGCTGTCACGGTTGCAACCAGAAGTTCTCGTATACATTTCTCTGCGTGCACAGTAACCTATTTCTTATAAATAGAATATCGGCGAAATTAGGCTTTATTGTAATACGAGAAACCTAATTTTGTCGTGGGCCCATCATTGGCTTGGCAATATGGTGTTATGCCCGAGCATTCGAAATCGGAGTCCTTGTCGTAGCCCAGAGCCTAAGGACTTTATTTACCCAAGGCGCGACGCGATTGCAATTCGACCGATTCCAACTAAAAGTGAAAATCAACCTTGCTACTAAGAAATAATGATGCAATTCGATTGACTTGACGTCGTCGTGACGATCGTTATTTGTTTTTCTTCTACCCGTAGATTACAACGTGTTTTATATGTCATATGTCGTAGTGGTAAGGTTGATTTTCACTTGTAGTTGGAATCAGTCGAATTGCAATCGCGTCGCGCCATGGGTAAAGTCCCTCGGGCACGCCGCAATCGCGGCGGTAAGACCCCTCTTTGAGGAGTGGCTGGATAGGAGTCACGGCGTCCTGACCTTCCGCATGACGCAGGTCCTCACCGGACACGGATGTTTCGGGAGGTACCTGTGTCTAAGGAAAAAGGAGGAAACGCCTGGGTGTCACCACTGCGAAGATCGCCCGGAGGACACAGTAGAGCATACGGTGCAAGACTGCCCCGCTTGGGCAGAGCACCGACGTGTCCTCACGGCGGCGATAGGCGGAGACCTCTCGCGCCCAGCATTGGTTGCGGCCATGCTGCGGGGCGAGACGGAGTGGGAAGCGGTCGCCTCCTTCTGCGAAGCAGTAATGCTCGCGAAGGAGGTGGCGCGCCACGAGAGAGAGAGGGCAGAGTCCTCCCTCCGCCCCACCCGCGGTGGTTGGCGCCCACGGCGTCGGACGTCGCAAGACGATCTCCGGCCACCGTAGGCGCGGGCATGCGGGCGGCGAGTAAAGGGCAACTCGCCGCCCGACCATGGACCATGCCCGGGTCGACGGCGCGTTGTGTTCCACGCGCGCCTCAAAGAGCGTCAGCACGATGACGGGGCCCCGCCCAAGAGGGCCAAAGCCTGCCGGGGTCGCGGGACTTATCTCATTACCGTGACCCCGGAACACAAAGGGCTATTGAAGGACACCGTGGATTTTAGTCAGTACAAGTCTGACAGTCCCTCCCGCCCTGCCCGGGGTGGGAGGACTCATTTGATGATTTTACCACGAAAAAAAAAAAAAAAAAAAAAAATGGGTAAAGTCCCTAAGATCGTCCGCTGCGTTAAGCGGGCGTCCGTCGCGGGTGCCCGCGTGGCGTGCTGTTTCATGTAATCTCATAGATCAGCGCAGCGTGCTGCGGGCGGACCCGCCCCGCGGGCGACGCCGACGGGTGTCCGTGTGACGGAGCACGCGATCGGAGATGTTTCTAGGAAATCAGTGAGCGCCGTTGCGTTAAATTCTCCCCACAACAATCTAGACGTGACATAATATACAATGATATCGACTGTACACCCGCGCGATCAAATTGAACTGGCGACGCTGCGAGAGACGGGACCCGTCGCGGGCGTCCGCGTCCGGTCAGCGAAAACGAAATAAAATAACGAGTCTTTCTGAAAAATGGAGTCGGAGCAGATTCGTTGATTTGAGTGCTGAACGAGCTGACAAACTAAATAATGAAACCAACGTTCGTTACTTCGGAAGGTATGCACTCTGTATGAAATATCCAGATGGAAAATAATGGAGCTTGCATGTGTGAACACTGCGATTTAATTATCTTGATGGCAGGGTAAATATTTTCTCATATTGTCAACCTTTTCTGATAAATCTTCATTGAAAACTTTAGGAAATATTTTATCATATTTTTTTCTGGGTCTTTCTGCAATAAGAACGTTTTATAGGTACTGTATGAAACAATAACTGTTTTTCTTATAATGTGAGAAATTGAAGAAAACAGTACTTTAGATAGCCTTGTACAGTCACGAGCAATATGGTACATTCACCATCACTAAGTATTTTATAGTTTAAAAAGTCCAACCGGAACGACAAACAAACAAACAAACAAGAAAAGTGATTGTATAAAAACGTGGTAAAAATAAACTTAAACGTATTTATTTTAAAAGGAAACCGGTAATTGCAAACAGTGTGAAAACTATTCGAATCGGAGAGGTATCGATTAATTATCCGAATCACCTGCTCCCGCATACCATTAACTGTGCGAATCGGATTCCTTCGTGTAAATTGATTGCCGACTCGATTTGCGAGAAGTGCTCCTATTTCTAAGGGTAGCTTCTGATAACATAATTTGGTTTTGTAGTAGCATAATACAAAAAACTGCTGCATGGGCCGAGCAATCGACTGCTACCTTCTGTGTCGCGGGTTCGATTTTGGCGCGGTTTTAATATTTTTATGATCCACAAGTACCTAGTTTGTTCTGGGCTCGTATCATCATCATCATCATCAGCCTATAAATGTTCCCACTGCTGGGACACAGGCCTCCCCTCTGTGAGAGGGAGTGGGCCATAATCTACCACACGGGCCCAGTTTGGATTGGTAGATGTCACATGTCTTCGAATTTTTGGTTCTAGGACATGCCGGTTTCCTCACGATGTTTTCCTTCACCGTTTTGAGAGCAGTGGTGTTGAAATAAATTACACAAAGTAATGCGCCTGACGGGGTTCGAACCCACGACCTACAACTCGTAAGTCGAGGCCGATACCACTGGGGCACCACTGCTGCACGGGCTCGTATATCTTAATATATATAAATCTCGTGTCACAATGTTTGTCCTCAATGGACTCCTAAACCACTTAACCGATTATAATAAAATTCGCACACCATGTGCAGTTCGATCCAACTTGAGAGATAGGATAGTTTAAATCTCAAATTATAGACGCAATTTTAATTTATTGCTAATTATTCCTAATATAGTAGAGATTGTACCCGTGCGAAGCCGGGACGGGTCGCTAGTATATATTATAAATGTTTGTAAACGCACCCACTGTTCAGGAAAAATGCCAATGGCGAAGAAAACCTGAAAAAAAAAATGACGCAAATAAGAACCAACTATTATCTACTATTTCCGTTTCACAAAAAATGTGTGCACAAAATAATTCGTATCGGATCATTATGACATTTTCATTTTCAGCATAAATGACTGTCGAATTAATGTCTGCCAAAATACGACACACTTCTGCCAATAAATTGAGACTACTATCAATTTGAACACAGAGTATATCAGCTCTATTGTAGCACTAGTTAGGTACATCTCTATCGCAAAATAAACGTGAATCCTATGCAAATTGAAATAGCATTGTAATTACGTTTGAACCAGCTCGCTTGCTTTCACAGTTGTTCGAATTGATAGCATAAATTAGCTCTTTATTCATTGAGACTTGATTACACGAGCATGCACTTAAATTAGTCGGCTTAAGGTGCTCCGTCATCGGGATTATTAGCCTGTAATGTATGTATAACGTTACAGGGGGTCTAATCTCTAACCATGGTTTAGACCGATCGAGCTCTAACTAAGAGAGTACACACAATAAAAATAAAATCTTCCTTCAATCACTACTTCCCCTGAGTACAAAAATACACCAGTTATTTTCCCTTTTACTTAAAAGGTTTTACCTGGAAAATGCATTGTGATCGGTGAACGCACCTGCACCCTTGAATAGGTACTCTAAGTTCAGAATAGAACCCTGACTACTGATAAGAAAATGCCGCGATTTCTATTAAAAAATGGCGTGAGGTGAATTTTTATTCTACGCTTATTGTTGGAGTCTGCAGCGAATGGAAGGAATTCATGAGTTTTTAATGAACTGCGTTAGAGTACAGTTTTAACTGGACAATTCTTTCTTTTTCACGTGAGGGTGTGGCCACCTTCTGGTGTTAGAGTTAATTAAGCCACTTTTAGGTACACTACAAGTCTTTGACATGGCTTTGGACTTATACATATTAGTCCAGGTTTCCTCACGATGTTTTCCGCCACGGATGTTAGTAATGTCCAAGATAAATTTAGAAAGTACATATGAATTTAAAAATACACATTGGTACTTTTCTAGGTTTGTACAAATACCGGAGCGGATCTTGAGCGCTGACCTTCACCTGCGCAGAAGTATTATTAGGTCCCTTTGGTAGATGAAGTGAGGAACGGGGGCGGGGAAAGTGTAGTGATTGGCCCGCGTAGCGTGCCGTAGCGCATCGCGTCATAGCCGCCACTCGGGATTCGTTCTTTAGTGCGTTTTATTTGTTTTATTGTGCGTTTCATTTGTCGATAAGTGTACGATGCGCAAAGCGATCCCCACTCTTACGCCGAGCGCTCAAGAACCGTGCCGGTATCTGTACTCGTAACCTCATGAATGAGAAGCGAGGTACTAAACTTTGGGGCCAACAAGACAATAATAATTTACTGAAATAAATAATAATGGATAATAGCAGTGTTATATTATTCCACAGCTGAATCCACAGACAACAGCATAGCAATATTATATTATGTATACCGCTATACAGTAATTTTGGAAGATGACAAAGCTGAACAATTCATCATACATATTTTTATTAATCTATACAAGGTGTTGTTTTGCATCCTCGTCAAATTTCAGGTGGTTGTCGTAAAAGACATAAATAATCAATTGAAAGTACAGTACCGGGTCCTAACTAAAAAGCGCTGCTTTTTTTTGTTCTTGAAATTTAACAGTATTTCAGAATTAAACCCTTAATTCAATATAAATTAAAGAGAATCACCCGACTACGCAGTGTATAATCTACGCACACAGCGACAAACAGCTGTGTGCGTTCAAGCGTGCGCGACCGAGAAATGACCTTAGCGACCGGTAGTAATAATTTTACCTAATTTTATTTCGAAAATCACCCACATTATTGTTATAAATATCGTTTGATAATTAACTCATTTTAAGCATCAGTATAATACGGAATCTTACTAATGACAGTAATACTAGACGCCAAAGTTCACTGACCTGCTACCAGATGATTAGTAAAATTTAAGTTTTGCTTTATTGCTATCGTTTAGCCTAAACTTTTCGTGGTGATTTTGTTTTTATTTATGGATTAAATTGGTTGATTTGAAATTTTCCTTCCTACTTAACGGGCTTAGGACCGGCAATAATACCTACCCCGATCTAGGTACTAAGTATAAAAATGTTTTTTAAAGATTTGCTAGTTAAATGTAAATAAGTGGTGATACTTTCGACTTTTAGGTATTATTGGCGTAGTTAAAAATTTGAAATCAACTTATTTACACAAATAAAATTGATTAAGCTAACAACGTATTTACAACATTTCCGTGAACATCCAGATGGCTCCACGTAGGCTGTTTCCACTCCTCACTGATGGCATACAGGCGAACCATCTCCACCAACTCGACATTAGATTATTGTCCGTCATCTTGCACTTTCGAATGACGTCCCAAAGAAGAAGCGGAATTTGCAAAGCGCACGCACGCTGCGGCACCATCAAACACACTGTTGTTTCGGGGATCGGGGGCGGGGGGCCTCCCGCGGGAACGTGGCAAGGCGCGTGCGCGGGAGAGCCACGCCGTGGTTGGTTGGGGTGGGATTGATTACCTACGAATTTAGTGAATGATTGTTGCGTATGCGTTGTTTATGAATGTTTGCGTTTGTTTGTGTGTGAAAGTGCGGTTATAGGGCTAGTAACAGACGCGCCGCCTTTAAATACGGCTGGTTCATACTTGCGGATTTCAGTAAACAGGAAACAAATAATAAAAAAATACCTACCTATTTTATTGTTGATTTGGGTCGAGAATCATCAGCTTAATTACGTCCTTGAATTTGACTAGGATGCAAATCAACACCTTGTATATCTATCTATACATAATAAAACTGTAGAAAATAAATTTTTGTACATCATAATAAAACCCAAAAAATATAGCCAGGGTGTTAAAGGACAACCCAATAGAACCCATTTCCAGTATTTTTAGATTTTTTGTCTGTTTGTATGTTTATTTGTCCGCGCATCACGTAAAATGTACGAAAGCTATGTAGATAACTTTAATACACAACGACTGACCGTAACTTGAAGTAACAATTAGTTTTTTTTTTCCATTGCAGATTGAACCGATTTCAATCTATCAAAAGATATTTGAATTTAAAGTTTTCCAGAAGTAAAATTACGGTCAGTTCACACCGAGACGCGCAGTTCAGTAGCGCGATCTAGCTTCGAATAGAAAAACTACATTTATTCAAATAATTCATATAAACATATTTCAACGATAACACGGGAGATGGCGTTAAAAAAAAACCTGGAATTTGAAAATTAAATTGAACGAATTAAAATATCGAGTTGCCATGCAACAAAATATGATACTTGGCAAAGAATATTGTCAAGTCGAAAACTAATTAACAACAAGTTCCCAGGAGGAATAACCATAATATGCCTAAATTTAATTCATTTCAGTGATTATTTCTATTGTATTTATTAATGTTAATTAGAACGACATGATATTTGTAATTAATGATAAAAAGGTAAAATGTAGCGGAAACCTTTAACCCTGCATGATCTTATTTATACCTGTACCTGTAGGTACAGCTATAAGATGATTTGTTGCAAATAAATATATCTGAATCTGAATCAGAAGAACGAGGACTTATAAAGAACTGCTCCACAGAACTGACCCTGAACTTTTTGCGTGTTAAAATCATCAATTAGTCCTCTCGCCCTGGTTGGAGTGAAAGGGGCTGTCAGACTCGTACTAACTAAAAATACAGCCTGCTCATTCAAATGCCCTCTGCGTTCTAGGACCGCCGTAGCCTGCTTCGAGAGGGCCGCCTCAGTAAACGTTTGACCTTATGTGTGCCCTATCAGTTTCCTGGCAGGTCCTTGGAGCGCGTGTGGAAGATGGTCTTTGATCTGGTGGCGAGCTACCCATAACTCGTCGTCCACAAGCTCGTGCCTACAGATTGAACTCGTGGTCAGAAATCGCCACGCGATGTCCGACCGACGCCCTGGACGCCTCCCGCAGCGGCTGAGGCGTGAGGTAGAGGATGTTTTCCTCCTCACGTATTCCGCCTCCTCCTTCACAAGCATTACTGCTTCTCAGTAGGAAGTGACTACGTGACTTCGCAAGCTTCCGCCCGGCCATTTTTAGATCTTTTTCAGCCGTAACAGGTAAATCAGTGGAATAAAAATCTAATATAATTCAATATTTAGATTAGAGAACAATTATGCAGTCGCCCCATGAAAAGTAGCAATGTTATTGAGAAAAAGGCTACGCCGATGAAAAATACTAATAAAATTAACGAAATTTAACCACATTATTTTCGTTTATCAATTAACTTAATTAAGAAGTTATTTTGTTAAGTACTTATAGATACACAATCGTTTACTAGCAATGCTAATTTTGTCAGCAAAAAAACTTTGCTGACGCACATTGAAGAAAATAAAAATACAGGGTGTGTTTCAAAAGTTGTTAGCGTAATAATTATGTAGGTATAAAGACTTATGTTTAGGAAAATAGTTATGTTCTAATAATTTTAATTTTTTCTATTCATTTTTTAACATACCTAATCATTTAATATTAATTTAATAATTATTATAATGCAAGTACATTTTATAAGTTAATCCACTGTAAATCGTAAACAGCACAAGTTTTCAGTATTTGAGACGTAAAGTAAACTGGAACTTTGAATTTAACAATTTAACAATTTCAAATTGACAATTTTCAAGGAAAAAATTAGTTCCTTCTTCGCACACCAGAGGCGCTGTTCCATCTTTTCATACAAGAAACGCTGTAAATACTGAAAAGACGCTGTAAAGTAAAAGAGTGAAAACTCGTGCTAAGGGTACTGTACAACGCTCTAAATTAGACATTATTAATCTTAAGTTTTTCCACCCAAATACAACCATTTAGCTGGTAGAGGATTCAAGGCACTCGAGTCTAACAAATAAAGCCTAAAATGCGTTTGCATGCATTATTGAAATCTTTGCCTTATAAATCGAATTTACAAAAGAAATGGTTTAAATGCGACCGAGAGTCTTAAAATAATGTGAAACAGGAACAGCCTGTACTAACATAGGCAGTTCAGTTATGTATTTACATTAGCGATGCATCCGATACCGATACCGATACCGATATATCGGCGATATTTCGGGTCAGCCGATATATCGGTATCGACGATATTTTATAACCGATTCAACGATACTTTTTAATTTAAAAATGTTACTACATTTTTAAATTAAAAAGTATCGTTGAATCGCGCTCACACACGCTCTTTAACCCTTTAAAGAGCGTGTTGTCTCATCTATTTTGTTGCAAACGAAGCACGAACTATGCCCGGGGAAACCTTTGTGAAACAGACTTGTGAAATCTCCATTCTCCGAAAAATTTAAGATTACATACTTTATTTTTTTAACAAAAATCTTATTAATTTTGATAACTAAAATGTATAATTATCTAATCAATTACCTATGACACTACTTTTACAATATGCGTATCGGTATCGGTATCGGTATCGCCGATATTTTTATAAAAATATCGGTATCGGTATCGTATCGGCGAAAAGGCGTATCGATGCATCCCTAATTTACATTCAAATAAAATTAACCAAGCATAAATATTAACTATCTAGACGAGTATAATCAACTAGTTGTGTGCAAGACAAGAAGGGGTTTAGTTTTACAAACGTTCTTAGGTAACGTTAGCTAAGTACTCTCAGGTGAGGTCCGGCGCGATCTCAGGGCAGTATGGAGGGGACGATTGTCGCAACCGACGGCCGGGCACGCCGCAATCGCGGCGGTAAGACCCCTCTTTGAGGAGTGGCTGGATAGGAGTCACGGCGTCCTGACCTACCGCATGACGCAGGTCCTCACCGGACACGGAAGTTTCGGGAGGTACCTGTGTCTAAGGAGAAAGGAGGAAACGCCTGGGTGTCACCACTGCGAAGATCGCCCGGAGGACACAGTAGAGCATACGGTGCAAGACTGCCCCGCTTGGGCAGAGCACCGACGTGTCCTCACGGCGGCGATAGGCGGAGACCTCTCGCGCCCGGCATTGGTTGCGGCCATGCTGCGGGGCGAGACGGAGTGGGAAGCGGTCGCCTCCTTCTGCGAAGCAGTAATGCTCGCGAAGGAGGAGGCGGGCCGCGTGAGAGAGAGGACAGTGTCCTCCCTCCGCCCTAACCGCAGTGGTGGACGCCCACGGCGACGGACGTCGCAAGACAATCTCCGGCCACCGTAGGCGCGGGCATGCGGGCGGCGAGTAAAGGGCAACTCGCTGCCGGACCATGGACCATGCCCGGGTCGACGGCGCGTTGTGTTCCACGCGCGCCTCAAAGAGCGTCAGCAAGATGACGGGGCCCCCCTCTAGAGGGCCAAAGCCTGCCGGGGTCGCGGGACTTATCTCATTACCGTGACCCCGGAACATAAAGGGCTATCGAAGGACACCGTGGATTTTAGTCAGTACAAGTCTGACAGTCCCTCCCGCCCTGCCCGGGGTGGGAGGACTCATTTGATGATTTTACCACGATAAAAAAAAAAAAAAAAAAAAAAGTACTCTCAGGTGAAATAACTTCAAAAATGACATGCATAGGTAATTTGTTTTTTTATTACTGTTAAATTAATGACTATCTTTTACCTGCGGCACGATCGGTCTATCAATCTATATAGCGACAAGTGGCGCCATCTATTATTATATAAGACAACTGCATGATCAGATCGCAGAAACTTACTTTCGCAATTATAATATTATAATGATGAAGATAATAATATAATTGGCTTTATAATAAACTGTATCTTCTACACACAGTTCATCCAACAATAAAGTAATTGCTTAATCTTGATTCCATGTTAAAGCTGCCTTTAATCCTGATATCATATTCATAGGCCTTTAATTAATGCCAACAAATTACAAGATTCATCAGAATACTATATTTTAGTAAGTATTCATGACTATGTTGGTCACAAATGTACAACAATAGTCAAATCTGCTCCACTCTATACGTTTCAAAAAATATGCCCACACTCACAAAATACCTATCGACACTTGGAAAGAGAATGGAAGAAGAAAACGTATTGCACTAACCCCGACATAAAGTCTAGACTAAAGTCACCGATATAGCCCACCGGGTTAGCAAGCTGAAGTGGCAATGGGCAGGCCATATTGCTCGCGGAGCAGATGGCCGATGGGGTCGAAAAGTACTAGAGTGGAGACCACGGACTAGCAAGCGCAGCGTAGGACGTCTACCAACTAGATCGACAGACGACCTTATAAAGGTCGCCGGAAGACGCTGGATGCAGGTCGCTTCCAACCGGTATATGTGGAGATCTAAAGGGGAGGCCTATGTTCGGCAGTGGACGTCCTATGGCTGAGATGATGATGATGACGACATAAAGTGGGATAAGGGCAGAAAGATGATGGAGCTTGGAAAGTAATCTTCGGCGAATAACGATGTGATATACCAAAAACTTATTTATTTAATTATTTATATAAAATCACGTAAACTTAAGAGTGCAAATACAGAAGACAGAATGCAAAGACTTAAGAAAGAACAAAAGAAACAGCAGACCTGTGAATGGAAGAGTGAAAAAAGAATTAATTATGAATAAATGTGAATGAGGACATCACAAAATAATTGAGACTGAAGAGAAAACCGTTCTGGAGGAATGTTTAAATAATAATAATAATATTCCACAACTATCACACAGCGCCATCTAGTCCCAAGCTAAGCAGAGCTTGTGTTATGGGTACTAGACAACTGATAAACATACTTATATATTTCTAAATACATACATATTATAGATAAATTACACCCAGACACAGAACAAATGATCGTGCTCATCACACAAACATTTGTCCTGGGTGGGAATCGAACCCACGACCTCCGGCATAGCAATCAGGGTCACTAACCACTAGACCAACAGGCCTGTCAAAATGATCCTTTTATTTTATATTTCAGAACAAGAACATACTACATTTGGAAGTACGGATTCGGTGTCTTCACTGGAAGACATTGCAAAGACTCAGGATGCCTTCCAGATGTTAGCTTTGGTGATGCTAACCAACTACTTGTTCCCTAAACAAGCTAAACTGAAAGGTTAGTAATATTTCTTCAGTTCAATTCTTGAGAAACGTGCCCTTTTTCTCTAAAATTTCATCCGATCCAGTCGAAAAAGGAATTAGGACATCAAGACAATATTTTTTTTGTTGCTACTCAGATGGTGACAAATTTGACTTCATCATAGCTGGCGGTGGAACAGCAGGATGTGTGCTAGCAAACAGACTGGCTGCTGCAAACCATACTGTGCTGATGTTGGAAGCCGGGGATGATCAACCTTTCGAATCATTCGTAAGTTTTATAGCTATATCTGTTTTGTACGATGATCCAGGTAATACAGGTGTTGTATCAAATTAGTGCCGAGGTTTGATAAAGCTAATAGTACTGTTAATTTTTCAGTTACCAGGAACCCTAATATACATGCCAAAGTCCAGGTTAGACTGGAATCTGGAGGCCATTCCAGATAAATTTACTGGAAAATGCCACCGAAACCCTGCGGCGTTCATCTCAGTCGGAAAAGTTCTTGGAGGAAGCAGCGCCATCAACTTTATGCTCAGTTCCAGAGGAATCGTCTACGACTACCTACAGTGGGCTACTGCAGCGAACGACTCTTCCTGGGAATACAGAAACCTTCTGCCATACTTCAAACGAAGTGAAAGACTCCAAGCACCGAAGATTTCCAACTGCCCCACAGGCAGCTGTCGAGGGGTTGGAGGTACTCCACCTGATTTTGGTGAAGAAGGAGGAGCAGGAAACATAGGACTTGCTCAAGATAATGCCACTAATATCAAAGACTACCTAGATGCATTCAAAGATATGGGTAATGAGATAGTCCAAGACTTAAGTGGTCGACATTCTGTAGGGTACGCTCGAGCATTGTATTCATTTACGGAAGGCTACAGACAGAGCACTGCATACGGTTATCTGGTCCCTGCGAAAAAATATCCAAATCTCTTCGTGTCCAAGCACACAACCGTAACGAAAATTATTTTTGATAAAGACAAGAACGCTATTGGCATAAAAGCAAGTATTGAAGGACAAAAAGAAATATTTCTAGGAGCTAATAAAGAAGTCATAGTATGTGCTGGCGTTGTAAAATCCCCACAATTACTTATGTTATCAGGCATTGGTCCAAGAAAACATTTGAAAGAAAAGAACATCACAGTTATTGCTGACTTACCTGTAGGTGAGAATTTTCAAGATCATCAAGCGGTTACCATTATGCATAGAGCAAAAGAAATTGCAGATCCTGGACCGTTCAACTTCAATACATACCCTTCATCAACCGTTGTAGGTTACAAATCTTTGGAACCTTGTGCTGGTATTCCTGACTACGCCACAATCTCTTTCATAGAAGAAAGACTAGAGTATCTCATTCAATACTGTACTCTTCCTTTTGACTTTCAATATAAAATCTGTGATAAAGCTTACCAACTTCTTATGGGAAGACAAATCGCTTACACTCAAATACTTAAATTATATCCAAAATCGAGAGGTAAAGTTTATCTAAATAGTACAAATCCTCATGATCCCCCTTTGATAGATACTGGGTTTTTCTCCAAAGACGAAGATATGCTTGATCTGGTCAAATATGTGAAAGATTTCCTTCCTATTGTGAATACGACTTATTTCAAGGAGGTCAATGGCACCATACTGGACCCTATTGGAGACAAATGCAGTGACTTTGAATATGGTACTGATGAGTACTGGAAGTGTTACGTCTACTGCATGTCTACTAGCATGTGGAACTATGGTGGTACTTGTGCCATGGGTTCTGTGGTCGACTCCAAGTTGAAGGTCTATGGGGTCTATCGGTTGAGGGTTGTAGATGCTAGTGTCATGCCGTCTATTATAACTGGTGGAAACTACGTGGCAACTATTGTGATTGCAGAGAAAGCGTCTGATATGATTAATGAAGAACATGAAGTGAATTAAAATATCCTTAAAATGTAATTATGTTCTTAATGTTGTTATCATTGGAAGTTTCTTGTTTTTTTACCGTCGAATAAAAGATGAATGTTCAAATTGTTTTATTTTTTGGCCCAAAAATACCGGATAGAATAAATAATCTTCTTTTTTTGAACGTACATTTTTTTCGTACCCTTGTAACACTCGTATTTTTTAGATAACTTTCATATACACATTTTTGAAAATTCAATTCAGAAAAATTACCTTTTACTGGTCTTATTGGATAAGGGTCTGGATTACCTTACGTCCTAAATAAATGCTTTTAAGAAGTTTTTTATTTGGTCAACACTCTTCATGAGTTTGCATGCGTTTGTCAGCCCAATGCATTTTCGATTTTATAGGGATCAAGCATTTTTATGCGGATTTCTTGAGATTGAGATGTGGCTTTGTAATAAATTTATGATTTTATAAATTTATATGGATCCTTTTTGGTGCATTTCATAATTTGAATCAGGAACTGTGAAAACGCTCCATAAAGTTGTAAGACAGACTCTCGCCGCAGCTAACATCAATGTCCTGCCCTGGCCTGCTCAGTCGCCAGACTTGAATCCGATTGAGTATGCATGGGATATGCTACAGAGAAGAGCTCTGCCGAATATGGAGGGTATCCAGTCGCAAGAAGACCTTTTTTTGTTGTTGCAACGAACATGGGCGGCCATTCCACAGTGTGATTTGGATGAACTCATTTTGAGTATGCCAAACCGATGTTCTTGTGTTGTTAGTGTTCGCGGTAGAAACACGGATTATTAATTGTTTAAGTTACCCAATAAAATTTTAAAGAAAACTGTTATTTCAGTCTTTTTTTCGAACTTTTGTGTTAGTGGTTCAAATGTCAAAAATCCCTTTATTAGGAAAATGGCAAATTTCTTTATTAATGCAAAGGTGACTTGGTTTATCGTTACTGTGACAAACGAAAACACTTTATTTGATGAATCCTTAAAGAAAATTTTAATTAATATCAATCAGGAGAAAAGTTATTGCAAAAATATATGTTGATCCCTAGACACTTTTGATGTGTGTAGTTCAGCTAATCTAAATTGTGTGTAAATTAAACCTCTAAGCTCGTCTACGTGCTTCTTCTCTGAGTAGACGAATACTTAACTTACAACGGCCAGATCAAATTACGCATCATTTATCGTGTGCATTACTAACATTTTTTATCTTCTATCTATACATCTTATAAATTTGAAGAAAAGTGATGACTGTACAATGTGAATATGTAAAAAAAGTAGCAGGGGTTGTTATTTTATCGATGCCGAACCCGAAATAGTAATTAAATTTTTTTTGTCTGTTTGTCTGTGTGTTGCACGCTAATCTTCGGAACTACTGGACGGATTTGAATGATTTTTTTGTTGTATAGGTATTAAGTCCGATTAACATATATATAGGCTATAATTTATCTTGGAAACTTGAACACCTGATGCAGAACCGTAACAGACCTGCTAAACTATAAGAGATACAAAAATTGTTCCACGTAATGAGCATTTTCTGCTGAGAGAATAAATTTGAAGATCTGCAACACCCGTTGTGGAACTCAAAGAGCCCCGCTACACCATAAGACATATAGGAATAACGTCTTAGCAAAAGTTGTCGGTCTGATGGGCGTTTCCTGTTGACTTATAAAAATTGAAGATCAGAAACATCCGATGTGGAAATCAAAGCTATCGCTAATTTCACTATACAGGGTGAATTTTTCAACTGGGCGTGGATGGCTATTTCCGAAACTATGAGGAATATCAAAAAACGTTGAAAGGAGTCTCGAGGCCGATTTTGATGAAAACTAAAACTGCATCATTAGATTTCAGGAAAAAATAATAATCCCGGCCAGGAATCGAACCCGATGATTTTGGAAAAAAAAAATAAGTTTGGAGCACTGATTCGGAATCTCACAGGTTTGAGACCTGTTGCAACAACCAAATATCCATAAACGACTCGTTTGTTGAATAATGGCTCACACCTCTTACTGGAGGGTCGGAGTCCTAGCTGTGAGGCTGCATGGTTTATCAAATAAAATAATTTGTTGGTACCCTTACCTAATAACCAAGTGATGTTCCGGTCAGTTTGAAAAAACGAACAGACACAAATTAAACAATCGTATTCAATTATTCCACCAATTTATTTAAAAAGCATCTCTAAACCTATCATAGATTAGCGATGCATATTTCGCAAAATGATATCAGCACCTTTTTCCCCAATCATAAGAGTCGAGGCTAAAGTTCCTGTCGAAGGTATCATTGGGATGACACTGGCATCAATAACCCGTAGTCTCTTCACCCCGAAAACTTTCAAGTCACCATCGACTACAGAACCCATGGCACAGGTACCCACAGCATAGTTTCTGGGACTCATCATGCAGAGGGCATAACATTTCCAATATTCTCTACTTCCACATTCATACTTCCCACATTTCTTATCCACCGGATTGATGAACTTCGCTCCTATATTTTTAAAAAGTTTTGTGTCACGTAGTTTGAAATAATCTTGTAAGTAACTAACATGGTCTTCTAAATCAGCTTCATTTGTATAAATTCCTGTATCAATGATCGGATCGTCCTTATAGCTTGAACTACGCAAGGTGACACATCCTCTGGATTTTGGCTTAGTGTTTTTGATGTACGAGTATAACAGCTTACCTATATCCTTTAGCTTTTTTGAAAACTCTGTTTAGAATGCAGTGATTAAAGCGATAATAAAAGGCGGTATCTGTAAGGCCCTGTGCAGCAGCATACTTGCTGAGAAGAAAGTAGGCAGTTGCTACATAGTCAGCATAATGACTAGACTCATTTAAAGCTACATATCCAGTCGTTGATGGAAAAGGATATAAACGGATATCTGTTTCAGGTGCGATCCCGGTAGATTTATCTAATGAATGGATCATGACTATACCTACTTGATCGTGGTAGTTTTCACCTACGGGTAAATCGGCTCTTACTTTAATGCCTTTGCGTACTAGATGTTTTCTCGGACCGATTCCTGATAACATAAGTAACTTTGGTGAGTTTATAACTCCAGCTGATACAATGACTTCTTTTCTAGCCTTAAAAGTTACCTTCTTATTATTTCGTACAGCTTCTACACCAATAGCATTATTATTGGAATCAAAAAGAATTTTAGTGACTTCGGTATGTTTCAGAATGTCTAAATATGCTGATTTGTCAGAAGCCTTCAGAAATGCTGTAGCACTGCTCTGTCTCCGATCACTTAAAGTGTATTGTGTTTTAGCAAATCCAAGTGTCTCGTTGCTGTTTAGATCAAGAACCGTTAATTTTCCCAATTCTTCGAAAGCTGCTTTATATTTATCCATTTCTGTTCTATTTTCTTTTGTCACGATCAGAGGACCGTCTAAACCATGGTACTCTCGATATGGTGAATTTAAGATTTCTAGGTCTTCAAGTTTTTCTGTTCTCTTGAAGTATTCAAGTGTGTTACTTAGAGACCATTGCGAGTTGTTTGATGCTTTAACCCAGGATTCATAGTCTTGTTCGTTTCCTCTCTCGTAGGCCATTATACCGATACTGCTGGAACCTCCCAGTACTTTCCCGGCATGTAATATAAAATTTCCATCTTGGTTACATTGTTTGGTGTGGTAAGAGCCAGTAGTAGTGAAGTTGTAGTCTGTCGGCGATGACTGAGTGAACAAGAGTAGACCAGCAAACTGTAATTATTAAAGACACATTAACCCTTTTTTTTTATCATCTCATATATCTATAAAAGTGTCCTATGTCCTAACCCGGGTCATGAAAATAAATATCTGGTGCCAGATGGCATTTGAATTCCGTCAAGTCAATTAGCGTTTACTTACAATGTGAGCCAAAGTAGGATCTCCACCGTTTTCTATAAGAAGAACCTTAGCAGTTCCATTCTGTGCTACTCGACCAGCAACGACAGCCCCTGCTGTGCCTGCTCCAATCACTATGTAATCATATACAGCATCATCTGGATTGACAATAAATTATATTTTAACCTTAATTAGAATTTTAATCACAACCTGAACAATACATTTTCCGTGTTTATTATTTGTTGTGAGTTTCTGTTATTTCGTTACCGTGGCAAGCGCCATGACCATGGATAAACTGTGGTTATATTATTGTTTATCTCTCGGCTTGGCTCTTATTGTGCTGAGCCGATCCCATCATCATCAGCTGGAAGTCGTCCAGTGCAGAACAAAGGCCATCATTATTAAGACATAGCAAATTCTGATTGATCCACAGAATGAAACCATAATGGCAACTCAGAAGTATCAAATATTAAAGAAGAAGCAAATAAAATAAAAGAATGTGACCTGGAACATTAGATTCCGGCATCCACAGGTAACTCAGGACATGTAAGGTCGAAACCACGTTCAAAGCATTCTGATAATTCCTGACGTAGGACACAGCTGATGCTGCGTCAGTTATTGACTCCATCACTCTGCGATGAGAAGCATAATCTTAGAACCAAAATTTTGAAAATATGGGTTATCTATCAACCCGCACTGGGGTTTGAATGCTAGAATTCATGCTCTTACATAAAGAGGAAGCTTGCATCCCAGCGGTAGTTACACCATAAATAGACTGATTATGCTCACTTTTATTTTGTTGTCTGATTAGCTTACATATAGTAAATTGTTGAATACATGAAACGGATCCACACAATGATTCCACAAACTTAAATAAAGAATGGAAAATGCACAAATCTAAATATATAAAACTCAAAGGTGACTGATATAGTGATCTATCAACGCACAGCTCAAACCACTGAACGGATCGGGCTGAAATTTGGCGTGCAGGTAGCTGTTATTACGTAGGCATCCGCTAAGAAAGGATTTTGATCAATTCTACCCCCAAGGGGATAAAATAGGGGATGAAAGTTTGTATGAAACTTTGTCAATTTTAAACCGATCGGACTGAGACTTTGCATGCACAAAGCTACAATGGCATAGGCAACCCCTAAGATAGGATTTTGATAAATTCTACCCCTAAGGGGATAAAATAGGGGATGAAAGTTTGTATAAATCTTCTTAGATTTTGGACGGATCGAGCTGAAATTTGGCATAAGTACACGTAGATGTATTGACGTTGGCATCCATTAAGAAAGGATTTTGATCAATTCTACCCCCAAGGGGATAAAATAGGGGATGAAAGTTTGTATGAAACTTTGTCAATTTTAAACCAATCGGGCTGAGACTTTGCATGCATAAAGCTACTATAACGTAGGCATCCCCCAAGGAAGGATTTTGATAAATTCCACCCCAAAAGGGGATAAAATAGGGGATGAAAGTTTGTATAAATCTTCTTAAATTTGAACGGATCGGGCTCAAATTTGGCATGCAGGTAGATGTTATGACGTAGGCATCCGCTAAGAAAGGATTTCGGTCAATTCTACCCCCAAGGATATAAAATAGGGGATGAAAGTTTGTATGAAACTTTTTCAATTATCTAGCGATCGGGCTGAGACTTTGCATGCATAAAGCTACTATAACGTAGGCATCCGCTAAGAAAGGATTTTGATAAATTCTACCCCTAAGGGGATAAAATAGGCGATGAAAGTTTGTATGAATCTTCTTAGATTTTCGACTGATTACGCAAGCGAAGCCACGGGCAAAAGCTAGTACATAATAATGTAGTAATAGTAAGGTTTTCCATCATAAAATCGTTCGATCTTTACACAAACCACGCGACGACGCTATGTTTGCGCCGATAAAGCTACCTCTTATTCCGCTGCTATTTCGAATAAATGAGGCAGAACAAACAGAACAGTTTCCATCAAAAAAGTTTCCTGTAGTTAAAATGTAAATAATTAATAAGACAACGAATTTAAGATAGTCAGTTCGACTTGTTATTTAATCGCACGCTTTTATTGAAAATAGAAAGTTAAAAATTTATAAACTCTTACCTGGCAAATAACCGAATCTTTCCAGACTTAAAAATAAATGAAAAAAGGCAAATGTACAAAATATATACACACAAGTTTCATTAGCAAGCTGATTAAACCTAATCAATTGAATAGAAATGATTGCTTACAATAAAATTTATTTCTTTTTCAGTATTTGATAATGTAATTTAAGCAACAGAAACTCCGAAGGAAATAATTTGTTTAAAAATTTCGTTACCAATTTTTTTTTTCTTTTCTTATAATGGGGTTGTAGTGTAATAAGTTTAAGTTTTCAAATGTAATTGACATAAAATAACAGTTTACTATGTGTCTTGGTGTGACATTTTACCAAAAACCGGCCAAGTGCGAATTGGACTCGCCCATGAAGGGTTCCGTAGTAGCAAGCATAGATTAGGGATTTAATATATATATAATACATCTACCTACCATGTTTCAACAGGATAGCTCTTATACTTTCGACAAAAACTGGCTGTGACATACGGACGGACAGACAGACAGACAGACATGACGAAACTATAAGAGTTCCGTTTTTGCCATTTGGCTACGGAACCCTAACAAAAACGCAAACGGGTCCACCATTTACTAAGACTGAATGCAAACTGTGGGCCATTACAAAGAATTTAATCGCGTGCTTCTTTATTATTATATAAAAGGGGTTTTCATTGAGTGAAAGTCTGTAGCACAACTTTGGGTAACGTACATGCTAGTACTTAATGCTTGATTATGATTTACTATTAAGGCAGTCCCTCACCGCGACCATTACAGTACGTTACGTTACGTTACAGATTCTAGCATTTCATCGGTGAGGCAGAACAATTAAGCATCACAATGCACACCTTGTATCAAATCTATACTAAATGTACGCAAATGCTCGTCAGTCAGAGTGATAGTACTGTAATGTAATGCTCAAAGTCGAATCTATGATGTTACATTACACGCGAATGCTTCCAGTGCAGGAGCGCCTTTAATTGTACTCTCATCAGACACAAATAAAACACACGGACATTATGATTCATATTTAATTAGGAAAAACCATTTAATTTTTCGTTTGAAATTGTTTGTAAGGGCTAAATACGACCTGCGGGGCTATTTCGTATCACGGTGTTTGTATGGTGACCATCAAATAGCTGTCAAAAGGTAAAATTCGTATCGGCTTTTTGCATTAACAATGAAACTGATAAATGTAAATGTTCCCTAAAATCAACTATTCTAACAATCTTGAGGCACTCCACACCTCAACTTAGCTTCATAATAGGTGTCAAATACTCCAAGTTCAGATTGACAACTGCTGGTCAGTGACTATTAAGTTAACCAATAGCCCTGCTGTACTGGTCATCAATAAATAAATTAACGATGCATATCCCCCAATATGATATCGGCAGCTTTTTCTCCAATCATCAGGGTTGAGGCGTAAGTTCCTGTTGAAGGTATCACTGGAATGATACTAGCATCCACAACCCGTAGTCTCTTCACCCCAAAAACTTTCAAGTCACCGTCGACAACAGAACCCATGGCACAGGTACCCACAGCATAGTTTCTGGGAATCATCATGCAGAGGGCATAACATTTCCAATATTCTTTACTTCCAAATTCATACTCTCCACATTTCTTATCCACTGGATCAACGAACTTCAATCCTTTATCCTTAAATACTTTATTCTCACCCAGTTTGTAATAATTTTGTAAGTAACTAACATGGTCTGCTAAATCAGCTTCATTTGTGTAAATTCCTGTATCAATAATTGGATCGTCTTTATAGCAAGAACTACGTAAAGTGACACTTCCTCTGGATTTTGGTTTAGTGTTTTTAATATAAGAATGTAACAGCTTATATCCTTTAGTTTTTTTGTAAACTCTGTTAAGAATGTTATGATTATAGCGATAATAGAAGGCGGTTTCTATCAGACCCCGTTCAGCAGCATAATTACTTAAAACGAAGGAGCCAATTACTGTATAGTCAGGATAACGACTAGACTCATTTAATGCCTCATAACCCATACGTGATAGATAAGGATATAAACGGATATCTGTTTCAGGTGCAATCCCAGTTGACTTACCTAATGTATGAATCATAATAATATTTACTTGGTCGTGGTAGTTTTCACCTACAGGTAAATCGGCTCTTACTTTAATGCCTTTGCGTAAAAGATGTTTTCTGGGACCAATTCCTGATAACATAAGTAACTTTGGTGAGTTTATAACTCCAGCTGATACAATGACTTCGTTTCTAGCTTTAAAAGTTACCTTCTTATTATTTCGTACAGCTTCTACACCAATAGCATTATTGTTAGAATCAAAAAGAATTTTAGTGACTTCGGTATGTTTCAGAATGTCTATATAGGGTGTTTTATCAGAAGCCTTCAGAAATGCTGTAGCACTGCTTTGCCTTTGATCGCTTAAAGTGTATTGTGGATTAGCATATCCAAGTGTCTCGTTGCTATTTATATCAATGATTGTTAACTTTCCTATTTGTTCTAAAGCCAATTTAAATGTGTCAGCTTCTGTTCTATTTTCTTTTGTCACGATCAGAGGTCCATTTGTACCATGATACTCTCGATATGGCGAATTTAAGATTTCTGTGTCTTCAAAGTTTTCTGTTCTCTTGAAGTATTCAAGTGTGTTACTTAGAGACCATTGCTGGTTTTTTGATGCTTTTACCCAGGATTCATAGTCCCGATCATGTCCTCTCTGGTAAGTCATTAAACCGATGCTACTAGTCCCTCCTAGTACTTTCCCAGCATGCAATGTAAATGTTCCATCTTCATTACATTGTTTTGTGTGGCATGTGCCAGTAGTAGTGAAGTTGTAGTCTGACGGTGAAAATAGCTGGTACACGAGTAGGCCAGGAAACTGTAATTTTTACAGAAAAATTAAAACCCATAAATACTAGTAAGTATAACGTAAAAAAAGCGATCACTGTCAGTATGGGAAATATATTTTTTGCTATAGGATTGCTTAGTTCAACGAATCGTTTTGAACAAATTAGGTTAGGTATTCTTTGCATCATTCATGTAATAATAAGATCTAAAGCCTGACCATGTGTCTGGGTGTCACATGTCATTTGAAATCCGTTCAGCTTAGCGTTTACTTACAATATGCGCCAAAGTAGGATCTCCCCCGTGTTCTATAAGAAGAACCTTAGCAGTTTCATTCTGTGCTATACGACCAGCTACTGTAGCTCCTGCTGTGCCTGCTCCAATCACTATGTAGTCATATTCAGCTTCATCTGGGTTGACAAGAAATAATATTCCAACTTTATTATTCTTATTAAAGTAAACGTAAAAGCGGGATATAAATGAAACATTGTTCGTATTCATTAATTTATTGTTGTGAGTTTAAATAAAAAACGTAACACCAGTAATCTCTCCTGTATCGCGGGAATTTTTATTTTTTTACTTATTTTCAGTGCACATTGATAGGATGTCAGATGTCTTCGAATTTTTGGTTATAAGAATCATCAGACCTTAGATTAGCCATATCATGTTGACAGTAAGGAATCATAATAAGTACAAAAGAAGAGTTAATTTACCTAGAGCCAGTTCTGGATTAAAATTTTGGTAATCTTTATGAATGACTGACATGAATTGTCTTCGTAGTTGAAACAACATGCATTAGCCGAAGCTGAAACTTGTAAGATTTTTTCTTCACAACTGACATACAAACAAACATTGCAAATTAACTAAAAGCTAATAATAATAATGTTTTTATGTGTTTTGGTAAAAATATCTAAAAATGTATATAGTAAGGTGTAAAGATGAATAAAGTATATAATAATAGCACTCCTGGACACGGCTCGTATTGTTAGGAGGTTTCTCTCTCAAGAGCCCTGATCACCGGTAGCCCGGGCCCTGTTCCCAGTGCTGGTGGACTGCTATTTTTTTTCCCACGTTTTTATACACTCACTTTTCTTGTTTGTTTGTTTGTTTGTCGTTCCGGTTGGACTTTTGCAACTCAATTTTGAGGCACTTCCCGATAAGCTAGCAGGCTGAAATTTTGCACACGCTCTAAGTTCTGATGACAATGCATGACTAGCTAAGAAACGTCATAACAAATCCAATATGGCGGCCTCCCCAAGATGGCAGACTGGCTGTTTGAAATCCACCCCTATGATATGGGTATCAAATGAAAGGGTTTGCTGTTAGAAATACGAAAAAAATAGTCACGTGACTTAAATCCAATATGGCGGACGTCCAAGATGGCAGACAGGCTATTTGAAATGCACCCCTAAGATATGGATATCAAATGAAAGGGTTTGCTGTCAGGAGTACGAAAAAAATAGTCACGTGACTTAAATCCAATATGGCGGACGTCCAAGATGGCAGACTGGCTGTTTGAAATCCACCCCCATGTTATGGGTATCAAATGAAAGGGTTTGCTGTCAGAAATACGAAAAATATAGTCATGTGACTTAAATCCAATATGGCGGACGTCCAAGATGGCGGACAGGCTTTGAGGCACTTCCCGATAAGCTAGCAGGCTGAAATTTTCAGGGTAGCTTCAAACCCGATGAACAAAAATAAAAATAATAAAATAATTAATAGATTTAAAAAAATCTAAAAACCCACGTTTTTAAATGTCCTAAAAATAATTTATCATTTACTTAATCGTAAACATTATGTTGCACCAATTTTTGTTGATAAATGATAAATGATAAATGATATTTATTTTGCAAATAGGTTTTCGCAAACACTTTTACAAGTCAAAACACTTTTTTTATAGCTAGATGAGGCCGGTGTTTCGTACCTGACTACTCTGAGAAGAAACATCCGAAACAAACTCAGAGGTCATCGTCTCTTTTAAAGTCCAGACATTAAATTGGTTAAGTCATGCGAGGACCCTGCAGGTTTGTGTCTGAGATGGTCTTTTGAAGAAAGAACCAAACAAATTTGAGTGGACCTGTCCAGTCAGTGCAAGCATTTGTCAGTTATCGTGAAGCTCGACTCATAACCCAAGGAGCTCAACGACACGACGAACAATACCAAAGAAAGGACATTTGGGTAGGCCACATAAATAACTCAAACTGTCAGACAAACGCAAATGTACCGGGCGAAAAAATAGAAAGCGTGACCCACATAGATCCTCACATTCACAACAAACAGAAAAAAAAGTAAGAATTCGAGAAAAAACATTACATGTCAAAATGTATATAAAAATAATTGTAAATGTCAGATTGTATATAAAAAGTAAAAAACAAAAAAATAAAAAAAAAACAATAATACATGTCAATATGTATAGATAAAAAAAAAATATACATGTCCAACTGTATATGAATAAAAAAACATACATGTCAAGTTGTATAAAAAAAAGAACATGTCAAAATGTATAAAAAAAAAATCAAACATGTCAGAGTGTATAAAGTGAAATAAAAATAATCACATAACATGTCAAAGTGTATAAAAAAAAAACCACAAAAGAAATGAACAAATAAATTATTTAGAGACTTCATTCACTAAGCAAATAAAATTGGAGCAGCTTAATCCCATGCCTTTTTGTCCTCTAGATAGTGATTGACATGATAGTAGGCTTTCTGGCACAGATTCCGTTTAATAAATGATTTGAATTTATTTATACTTAGCGTTTGAATATGGGATGGAAGTTTATTATAAAAATCTGTGATAGTTGTTGTTCAGTAAACAAAAGAAAGTCTGGCAACAGATAGCAACTTTTTCCCACGTTTTTATACACTCACTTTTCTTGTTTGTTTGTTTATTTGTTTGTCGTTCCGGTTGGACTTTTGCAACTCAATTTTGAGGCACTTCCCGATAAGCTAGCAGGCTGAAATTTTGTACACGCTTTGAGTTCTGATGACAATACATGACTAGCTAAGGAACGTCATAACAAATCCAATATGGTGGCCTCCCCAAGATGGCGGACTGGCTGTTTGAAACCCACCCCCATGATATGGGTATCAAATGAAAGGGTTTTCTGTCAGGAATACTAAAAAAAATAGTCACGGGACTTAAATCCATTATGGCGGACGTCCAAGATGGCAGACAGGCTATTTGAAATGCACCCCTGTGATATGGATATCAAATGAAAGGGTTTGCTATCAGGACTACGAAAAAAATAGTCACGTGACTTAAATCCAATATGGCGGACGTCCAAGATGGTAGACTGGCTGTTTGAAATCCACCCCCGTGATATGGGAATCAAATGAAAGGGTTTGCTGTCAGGAATACGAAAAAAATAGTCATGTGGCTTATGCTAGGCTAGGCTATTAATCCAATATGGCGGACGTCCAAGATGGCGGACAGGCTTTGAGGCACTTCCCGATAAGCTAGCAGGCTGAAATTTTCAGGGTAGCTTCAAACCCGATGAACAATGATAAAAATAATAAAATAATTAATAGATTTAAAAAATCTAAAAACCCACGTTTTTAAATGTCCTAAAAAGAAGAAAATAACCCTACGGGGCTGAGAGAGGGGCCACTCAAAACGTGGGGGCGTATCTTTAGTTACACCTACGATCTCATGTCATGTAAATATATCCCATAAATAATCCCTTATATAAAATACGCCCCCACGTTTTGAGTGGCCCCTCTCTCAGCCCCGTAGGGTTATTTTCTTCTTTTTAGGACATTTAAAAACGTGGGTTTTTAGATTTTTTAAATCTATTAATTATTATATTTTAAAAATGTTACAATTAAGTGAAAACATGATTATAGAGAATAACACTAAACTGACCTGGAACGTTAGATTCCGGCATCCAAAGATAACTCAAGACTTGTAAGGTCGAAACCACGTTCAAAGCATTCTGAATACCCGTTACGTAAGACACAGCTGACGCTGCGTCAGTTACTGACTCCATCACTGCAATAAAAAATATGGTCTTTGTATATTTTTTAATCCGCGCGGCTCATGTCGTCCCAAGTAACACGATCGTGTCTAAAAACATACTACTAGATATATAATAGAATTTAGTTGCATTGTCTACCTTAAGAGTAAAATATCTATAGGCAATGTTCAAGAACGCTTATAGACACAGTTTAGTAAAATTGGGCACATTCTTGTAGCCTCCCTTAAGAATGAGTTAAGAAAACATGACTATAGATAGTGTTAAGCGTTGTAAATTTTCAAATTGACTTTAGAGATGTTTCTAATATGTCAATCTAAACTGTTTATAGACCCCAAGTTTTACTAGTAGATAGCTTATAGATAAAGTTACGACCATTAAATAAATCTTTACTAGTCAAGTTTTAAAACCAAATGATCTTAAGACTAACAACTTTAAGTAATATTTAATTTATAATAGACAACGACGCATAATGGCACAGAATTTACATAACATTTTTTACCAAATATGTATATTATCTCGGGCATGCGGGCGGCGAGTAAAGGGCAACACGCTGCCCGACCATGGACCATGCCCGGGTCGACGGCGCGTTGTGTTCCACGCGTGCCTCAAAGAGCGTCAGCATAATGACGGGGCCCCCCTCTAGAGGGCCAAAGCCTGCTGGGGTCGCGGGACTTATCTCATTACCGTGACCCCGGAACATAAAGGGCTATTGAAGGACACCGTGGATTTTAGTCAGTACAAGTCTGACAGTCCCTCCCGCCCTGCCCGAGGTGGGAGGACTCATTTGATGATTTTACCACGCTAAAAAAAATGAATATTATCTTTAAAATAAATTAAATTTTAAATTTGCATTTTAATGTTTAGAATACTCATTTTATTTAAAATATAGTAATTTAAAACATATCAAATGTTTAATTACACATCATTTAGTGATAAAAACAAGCATTAATCAATCAATCAATCAATCAATCATTATTTATTTGTCAAACATAGGTATTACATTAGAAGATCTTATGATAAATAAAAGTGCTCTATGTTTTGTCAGCTAAGACATACAAATATTTGTGTTTTAAAAGTAATATACATTTTTGAGAAATTATTATAAATGAAAAAAAATAAAGAAAGAAATGTCATTACAATATTAATAAATTGTTACAAATTAAAATTAGAAAATGAATTATTTTTTTACAATATTGGGGATAATTAAAAATTGTCATTCAAGAACTCGTCCAATGTATAATAGCATTTCTGAAGTAGCAGCTTGTGTAGGGCAGTTTTAAATGTATTTACTGGCAAGCATTTAATTGCGTCGGGTATTTTGTTGTAGACTCGAGGAGCAATGCCAAAGAAACTTTTCTTCATCAATGCTGTTCTACATTTCACATGGCTCAGTGTGTTTAGATATTGAGTGCGTACTGGCATTTTCTTTGCTGTGGCCAGTTTTTGAAATAAATGGGAATTATTTTTGACAAACAATGAAGTTTCTAAGATGTACAAAGCCGGGAGGGGTAAAATATTAAGTTTTTTAAAATATGGAACGCAACTGTCTGTCTTTTTCAATCCACACATCGATCGGACACATCTCTTTTGCATCTTAAATACGAGTTCTCGGTTTGTTGACTGTCCCCAGAAAATCACACCATATCGCAATACCGATGATACCAATCCATGATACGCCATTAATAGTGTCTCCATATTCACTTTTTTTGACAGTTGAAATAGAAGGTATGCTGACTTGCTTAATCGCTTACAAACTTCTTCTAGGTGTGGTTTCCAAGTTAATTTGTTGTCTATGGTAATACCTAGAAATTTTGCATTGGTAGCTTCTTCTATTTTAGAATTACCATAGGTGATATCAATTGGAGCATTTTCAAGTCGCTGATGGAAATGCATAACTTTGGTTTTATTTAGATTAATAACTAGATTATTATCATTAAGCCAATTAATTATTTCATTAAGAGTATTATTAATGTCAAGTTGGTAATTATTTGGATTATTGCATTTTATAATAGCCGTGCTGTCATCAGCAAATAGTACCATTTCTTGTCTTGTCATTTTCGGCAGATCATTAATATATATCAAAAATAACGGGGGTCCCAGAACGGTGCCTTGAGGTACGCCGTATTTTATTTGCTTTGCTTCAGAGGTATATGTTTTTTCTAATTTAGTGACTGGGCAAATTCTAGAGATTTCTGTGCATTGATATCTGTTACTTAGGTAGGATTCTATGAGTTTAAGGATATTGCCTCTAATACCATAACAATATAATTTTTCTAGTAAAATTTTATGATTTACAAAATCAAATGCTTTTGTCATGTCTGTGTATACAGCACACACCGGATTTCTTTTATCGACTGACGTCAAGACACTTGATAGTAAATCAAATAGAGCCATATTAATATTGATATTCTTTCTGAATCCCTTTTGTTCATTGCAGAACAATTTGAATTTTTCAAAATAGTCATAGATGCAGTTATATATTACTTTCTCAATTATTTTTGAAAATACAGAAATTTTCGCAATCGGTCTGTAATTTTTTAAATCAGTCCTATCGTCTTTTTTGAAAAGTGGTTTAATTATTGCTTTTTTTAGACTAGTCGGGAATATACCATCAGAGATACACAAATTTATTATATGCGAAAGTAGTGGCGCTATTAAGTACTTTACTTCTTTAATCGCCTTGGTTGAAATGTTATCATATCCAACGGTATTTGTATTTTTAAGACTGGTAATTATTTTTATTATATCATCGCATGTGACTGGTAGCATGAATAGGGATTGTGATTGTGATTAAATAAAAATGGCGTCAAGATAAAAACAAGAAAAATAATTTCTATAGAACAAACACTCTAGAGAATTTTCTGTAGTATGGCTCTAGCTCTATGTCGAGAATAATTTCACTTGCTACATACTAAACTATCTAGTGAAAGAATAAACAGATTTATTAGTGGTTTAAGATTACCTAGTAAATGTCATCTCTGTATTCCTGTTTATCTTATCACAGTATTTCTAGACGTTCTTCAGTAAAACAGGTAATTTCATATGATGTGAACGGAAGACCATTGTATGCAGTAACAAACCAATATAATTAATCAATTCAAGAGGGTAAGTATTGTATTTGCGGTATTTAGTAATGAATCGCTGCAAAACTGGCTCTACTTGATTTTGTCTACCCTATTTCTTAAGTGTTATTTAAGCCTGCGTAGGCTCCGTCGATCTACCTTGGTAGGTAGTAAGTAATCAGCAATTTGACTAAGGATGCAAGTGCGAGCGAAACGAGCTCGGGACTTGTGGCACCGTGACTCGGACATGTTAGATTCGAAGAGGATGGCGAGGTCGTTCAGACACCGCCCCTTTTTGTGTTAGGTTTTTCTTAGGTTACTTTAACCCGTCGAGGTACCTTGGTAGGTGGTAATCAGCAATTTGACAAAGGAGGCAAGAACGAGCGAACTTAAATTTCTTCTTATCTTCTTCGATCGAACCTTCCCCATTTTTCTTTCTTCTTAAATATGTGCCGATTTTTCCACGAAAGTCACCAGACCTATATTTTTTTTCACTTTATCCATAAACTCATTCAATTTAAATTTTTTGTACAAATGCACTAAGCCATTTTTAGGAAAAAAAACCGGCCAAGTGCGAGTTGGACTCGCCCATGAAGGGTTCCGTAGTAGCAAGCATAGATTAGGGATATATTATATTGAGATTAGTAAGTAATATACACAAACATTAAAAATAACTTTGTTTTTCTTATTGTATATATGAATGGCAAAGTTATATTTGCGGTTTTTTAAATGTACTATATCTCAAAAATTGGTAACTGTATCTCATCCAAACCAGTTTTCGTTGGAAGTTTTTGTTGAGGTCTACATTACATATTTTTTTTTAGTTTTATCATTCTCTTATTTTAGAAGTTACAGGGGGGGCGGACACATTTTACCACTTTGAAAGTGTCTCTCATGCAAACTGTTCAGTTTAGAAAAGAAATTATATTAGTAACTTCAATATAATTTTTAATTACCTATCCTTAAATACCCCACACGTATGGGTTTGGTGAAAAAAAATTTTTTGAGTTTCAATTCTAAGTACGGGAGGCACCCCCAAAATTTGTTTTGTTTTTATTTTTATGAAAATCGTAATGCGGTTCACATAATACATCTACCTACCAAGTTTCAACATGATAGCTCTTATTCTTTCGACAAAAAGTGGCAGTGACATACGGACGGACAGACAGACAGACAGACAGACATGATGAATCTATAAGGGTTCCGTTTTTGCCATTTGGCTACGGAACCCTAAAAAATACTAGAAACACGATTTTACTATCAGTTTTTTAGACAAACTGAAAAATATCTATTAAAGTATTTTATCTAGACTTAAGTCTTTAAAGAAACGAAGATAAGAGTACCATTAGCTAAAATATAATGTTTGTAGATTTTTTTTTAATATATCATCTTATCTATAAAATTACTTCAAGTTAGGTCACCTTTAGGCTTTATTAACTATTTGTAGAGCATTTTATCTTTAAACATTCAATATACTCAATTCAATATACTCGTACCTATAAACGTACTTAAAATAAGTGTAGTAATGTCTCTTTAAGAATAAAAGTTCTTTATTAAAAACCATCTTTAGAAAGCCCTTATCTAAAGATTAACTCTTATTACATCTCCTGTACTACTCAGGTGTGACTGGCCAAAAGTTAATAATTTAAATTCTTACCTTGCAAATAACAAGAGTCCTCCGAGGCCCAAGAATGAATGAAAAATATAACTTAAATGTTCTAAATACATGCCTAAGTCACATTGACAAGTTGCTTAAACCTAATCAATTGAATATAAATGATAGTTTAATTAGAATTAAGGTTTTCGATAATTTTATCAGTAACCCTAAAAGAAGTAGGTAAACGTTTTTTAATATAACAATACGTTCTAAAATACTAAGAGAAGTTGTATAATTGTACGCAATAACGCCTGCGTCGTGTCTTCATTATCTACGCTCTATTTTGAGAAAATAGCTTCTTTCGTTTACTTCTAAGACATTGACATGTTTTGAACCTGTTCTAAAAATGAGGGAAGTGTTGTCAGCTAAAGGAATTATATCTGATAAGTTGACATTCATTAACGTTAACTAAAGGGCCGAGAATTGAACCTTGAGACACGCCTATCTAGACCAGACACCCGGTGGACATCGCCCAATTTACATTTACTTTTATGCGTTTTCGCTGAATAAGAAAGAACAAGAACAAGATACAAGATACAAGATACAAGATATTTATTTTGTAAAACATGAGTGCAGAATTATACAGGTCTTAAAAAATAATGAGAGGTAGCTACATGTACACACACATGTACACACTACATGTAACAGCGACAAGAGCAGACGAATTCCGTAGTGGTGTAATGTACTTATCAGTGTATTGTGGTCAACTAAGTCAAACGCTTTTTTGAGAGTTTATCTTGAGAATACTCTTAGCTTCTCCTAAAGGCGATTGATGAGTGTCACACCAAAACAATTTTTTTTTTATTAGCCTAGTCTGTGTCCCACTGCTGGGCAAAGGCCTCCCCTTTCTTCTTCCAAACCTCTCTATTTTGGGCAATTTCTGGCCATGTCTGCCCCGCGAACATGATCAGGTCGTCACACCACCTCCGCCGCGGTCGACCTCGACGGCGATGTCCTCCTTCAGGCGTCCAGTGAGTGACGATCTTTGCCCAAAACAAATTACTCAAATGAAATATTCAACACATTTCCAACTATGCAGAACCCTGTTTGAGTGAAGTACAAACGAAAGTTTATACTTCTGTTTACTTTTCTCTTACATAATATCACGGTACGATGAAAAGGAGCAGGTGAAACCGCGGGAAAAAGCTAGTAAATAATAGTAAGGTTTTCAAACACAAAATCGTTCGATCTTTGCAGAAGCCACGTGATGACGCGACATTTGCGTTACTAAAGCCTCCTCTTATTCTGCCGCTATTTCGAATAAATGAGGCAGAACAAACAGAACAGTTTCCATCTAAAAATTTCCTTTAACTGATAATAAGAATATGTAAATAATTTTTGACTATAACTGTTAAGAAAATAAATAAATCAACCATTGTTATTTTAATCGCACGCTTTTATTGAAAACTAGCTTTTGCCCGTGACTTCGTCCGCGTGGAATAGTTACTTTGGGCTAACGTTAAATTTAACCCCGATTTTGAAGCATTCTTCATTGGCGCTCCGCTCCTATTGGCCTTAGCGTGATGATATATAGCCTATAGCCTTTCTCTATAAATTGACTATTTTTGTACCTTCGGCCACGAGACGCGTCGAGCGCGGCGACCGCTTTTCAAAAATAATCCTTATAGCATGATTCAGTATTCAAGCGCGATGGCTCTTATTTATTAGCGTATTTCATGTATAACTTTGGTGTTTCTATACCGATTTATATAATTCTTTTTATGGAATAGTTAATAATGTTAACTTTTTCAATTAGGGGTGACTGAGAGTGTTAAACGTAAGAGTATGCAAATATAATCAGAAAGCTTTGAACTGCTAAGCTATCGGGAGTTACATGTGTTATTGTGAGTCAAACATAAAAGATAGACATAATTATGCTGTGGGGGATTATTTTTTAAATAATTTTAAGGAGAATATTTCCGTCATAAATGATTTCTGTGTAGCGACGGAAGATTAAAAAACCCACGTTATTAAAAAAAATAACCCTACAGGGCTTAGCAGGGTTATTTTCTTATTTTTAGGACATTTAAAAACGTTTAGATTTTTTAAATCAATTAATTATTTAAATCAATTAATTATTATTTCTTTGTTCATCGGGAAGTGCCTCAAAATTGAGTTGCAAAAATCCAACCGGAACGACAAAACGTGGGAATAACACGCTTTTAGCACACACTAAAAATTATACTTTTTTTATTTAGTCTTCTCAATATTCAAACTTAATTTACTTCTTATCCGCCAACTTGGGACGGCCGCTATGTTGGATTAGGTCACGTGATATTTTTTTTCGTATCCCATTCAACAAACCCTTTCGTTTAATACCAATATCATGGGTTGCATTTCAAATACCCATGTTGGATTTAAGACACGTGACTATTTTTTTCATATTTCTGACAGCAAACCCTTTCATTTGATACCCATATCTTGGGGGTGAATTTCAAATAGCCTGTCCGCCATCTTGGATGTCCGCCATCTTGGATGTCCGCCATCTTGGATGTCCGCCATATTGAATTTAAGTCACATGACTACTTTTTTGTATTCCTGACAGCAAACCCTTTCATTTCATACCCCTATCATGGGGATGGATTTCAAACAGCCAGTCCGCCATATTGGATTTAAGTAACGTGACTATTTTTTTCGTATTTCTGACAGCAAACCCTTTCATTTGATATCCATATCATAGGGGTGCATTTTAAATAGCCTGCCTGCCATTTTGGACGTCCGCCATATTGGATTTAAGTCACCTGACAATTTTTGTCTTATTCCTAACAGCAAACCCTTTTATTTGATAACCATATTATGGGGGTGGATTTCAAACAGGCAGTCCGCCATCTTGGGGAGGCCGCCATATTGGATTTGTTATGACGTTTCTTAACTAGTCATGTATTTTCATCAGAATTCAGGGCGTGTGCAAAATTTCAGCCTGCTAGCTTCTCGGGAAGTGAATCAAAATTGAATTGCAAAAATCCAACCGGAATCCCTTCACTGCTGCATCAGCAGCTGCAGCTGCTCTGCTCCTATTGATTGTAGCGCGATAAAAAGTATACTATAACCAGCTCAGGAGTATGAAAAATAATTGTACCAAGTTTCGTTAAAATCCGTCGAGTAGTTTTTGTTTCTATAACGATTATACAGACAAAAAAATTACTGATTGCATTTTTGGCATCAGTATCGATCCCTAATCACCCCCTGATAGTTATTTTGGAAATATATTTCATGTACAGAATTGACCTCTCTAAAAATTTATTATAAGTAGATTATATAAAATAAAATGGCGTTTTTCTTTCAAAATTAACTCTGTGCAAAGTTTTGCGTCCACGTTACTAACCAGTAAACGTCTGCTCCTTTCCTGAAAAGACGATCCTGGCTGCAGAATTATTTTGTCATATCAATCTTAAAAATGCGTAGTCCTCAAATCCTTCGTTTAGGTGATGTCTCCTCTATACTTGAAACTCCGTGCAAAAGTTAAAAATTTATAAACTCTTACCTGGCAAATAACCGAATCGTTTCCAGACCAAAAAATACTTAAATGAAAAAAAAGGCAGATGTACAAAGTAGGGGTGCTAAGACAGGAAACCTCCACGTGCGCCCGTGGACTGGAGTTCCCTCTCGGATACGTCTAGGGGGAAGACCAGTTTTTCGGGCCGGTGCACCCTGGGATGCGGGCAAAAACTCTTCCTTAGGCACTACGTGCCTAAGGGGTCTCTTTGCCCGTATGCGAATAGCCTGTCGGGTGGACGCTCCAACGCGTGTCCCTCTGATTAGCAGAGGGCACAGCGGCGGAGCGGGCTTGCGGACGGTGAGTAATGGGTAGCTCGCCGTCCGACCAAGGACCAAGCCCGAGTCGGTGGTACGTCGTGTCGTGTTTCGCGCGTGCCTTCGGGGAGTTGACAGCAAACTGACGGGGACCCTTATGGGACCAAATGCCTGCTGGGGTCGCGGGTTTTTCTTAACCCAGGATACCGTGGCCCCGGAACGTAAAGGGCATCCGAAAGAACACGGGTGGATTTTAGTCAGTAAGAGTCTGACAGTCCCTTTCGCCCCACCCAGGGCGGAAGGACTCATTTGATGATTTTACCACCTAAAAAAAAAAAAAAAAAAAGATGTATAAAGTAGAATAATTATACCTACACAAAACTTGCATTAGCAAGCTGATTAAACCTAATACATTGAATGGGAATTATTGTAAACATTCAAATTTATTTCTTTTTGGGTATTTAATCATTTAGTCAACAGAAACTCCCTAAGAAATATTTTTTTCAACAATTCGTTACTAATTTGTTTTTATTCAATTCTTAACATCTTAGTGTAATAAGTTTAAGTTTTAAAAATAATTGACATAAGTAACAGTTTACTATGTCACTTGGTGTGACATTATACCAACAAAAACGCAAATGCATCCACCGTTTACTGAGACTGAATGGAAACTATGGGCCATTGTGTTGGAACAAAGAATTTATTCGTGTGATTTTTTATTATAAGTATATAAAAGGGGTTTTCATTGAGTGAAAATCTGTAACCCAACTTTGGGTAACTTATGCTGGTAATGCTTGATTATGATTTACTATTATTGTACTCATGAGATTCCAATAAAACACACGGACATTATGATTCATACATATTTAATGAGGAAAAACTACTATATTTTTTGCATGAATTTGTAACGGGTAACTCGACCGGTACCAGTCATCAATGAATATAAATTAACGACGTATATCCCGCAATATGATATCGGCAGCTATTTCCCCAATCATCAGTGTTGAAGCGTAAGTTCCTGTTGAAGGTATCACTGGAATGATACTAGCATCCACAACCCGTAGTCTCTTCACCCCTAAAACTTTCAAGTCTCCATCGACAACAGAACCCATGGCACAGGTACCCACAGCATAGTTTCTGGGACTCATCATGCAGAGAGCATAGCACTTCCAATATTCTCTACTTCCAAATTCATACTCCCTACATTTCTTATCCACAGGATTAATGAAATTCGCACCTAAATCTTTGAATTCTTTATTCTCACCCAGTTTGTAAAAATCTTGTAAGTAACTAACATGGTCTTCTAAATCAGCTTCATTTGTGTAAATTCCTGTATCAATGATTGGATCGTCTTTATAGCATGAACTACGCAAGGTGACACTTCCTCTGGATTTTGGTTTAGTGTTTTTAATATAAGAGTATAACAGCTTGTATCCTTTAGTTTTTTTAAAAACTCTGTTAAGAATGTTATGATTAAAGCGATTATTAAAAGCGGTTTCTATCAGACTCTGTTCAGCAGCATAATTGCTGAAAAGGAAGTAGCCAGTTACCGTATAGTCAGGGTAACGACTAGACTCATTTAATGCCACATAACCCATAAGCGATGGAATAGGATATAAACGGATATCTGTTTCAGGTGCGATCCCAGTTGACTTACCTAATGTATGAATCATAATAATATTTACTTGGTCGTGGTAGTTTTCACCTACAGGTAAATCGGCTCTTACTTTAATGCCTTTGCGTAAAAGATGTTTTCTGGGACCGATTCCTGATAACATAAGTAACTTTGGTGAGTTTATAACTCCAGCTGATACAATGACTTCTTTTCTAGCCCTAAAAGTTACCTTCTTATTATTTCGTACAGCTTCTACACCAATAGCATTATTGTTAGAATCAAAAAGAATTTTAGTGACTTCGGTATGTTTCAGAATGTCTATATAGGGTGTTTTGTCAGAAGCCTTCAGAAATGCTGTAGCACTGCTCTGCCTCTGATCGCTTAAAGTGTATTGTGGATTAGCATATCCAAGTGTCTCGTTGCTATTTAGATCAATTACTGTTAACTTTCCTATTTGTTCTAAAGCTAATTTAAATGTGTCAACTTCTGTTCTATTTTCTTTTGTCACGATCAGAGGTCCATCTGTACCATGATACTCTCGATATGGCGAATTTAAGATTTCTATGTCTTCAAAGTTTTCTGTTCTCTTGAAGTATGCAAGTGTGTTACTTAGAGACCATTGCTGGTTGTTTGATGCTTTTACCCAGGATTCATAGTCTCGATCATTTCCTCTCTGGTAAGTCATTAAACCGATGCTACTAGTCCCTCCTAGTACTTTTCCAGCATGCAATGTAAATGTTCCATCTTCATTACATTGTTTTGTATGGCATGTGCCAGTAGTAGTGAAGTTGTAGTCTGACGGTGAAAATAGCAGGTACAAAAGTAGGCCAGGAAACTGTAATTTTTACAGAAAAATTAAAACCCACGATATTAACAAGTGCAAAAGCAATCAATGTCAGTATGTGAAATATATTTTTGCTGTAGGATTGCTTCATTCAACGAAATGATTTGAACAAATTAGCTGTTGCTCGAAGCTTCATTTAAGTGCTGATTCCAAATAATAATAAAAAGTTTTAAATACAGATCTTTATAAGTTTTGGTGCCAGATGTCATTTGAAATCCGTTCAGCCTAGCGTTTACTTACAATGTTGGCCAAAGTAGGATCTCCACCACGTTCTATAAGAAGAACCTTAGCAGTTTCATTCTGAGCTATTCTACCAGCTACTGGAGCTCCTGCTGTGCCTGCTCCAACCACTATGTAGTCATATTCAGCTTCATCTGGGTTGACAAGAAATAATATTCTTACTTTAATAAGAACTCTAACCGGGATATAAGTAAGACATTGATCGTATTTATTATTTATTTTAGGTTTTTGGTATTTAAAAAAAAACGTTGCCTTACACCAGGATTTTTTCCTGTATCGCGGTTGCTTTTACAAACATTATGAACTCACTTACACAAAAGCCTAGTCCCCGAACAACTACTTATAGGTCATACAAATATTTGTTTCGTACGAGAATCGAACGCGCGACACACAGCAGTCCAATCAGTCAGCCATTGCGCCAGCCGTGTCGACAATTTTGGTATTTCGGTACTGTTATAAGGTCAATAATCACAGATAATCATAATCTGCCTATAATGTTACCAATGCTGAGCACAGACCTTCTCTCTATGAGAGGGAGTGAGAGACGTTAGATCAGAGACGTTAGATGAGAGACGTTAGATCAGTGCACATTAATAAGATGTCAGATGTCTTCGAATTTTTTGGTTGTTCTTACAACTTATTATGACAGTATTGTAGTGAGTAAGGTGTCATTATAAGTTAAAAATTTCGTTTTACAGAAACGTTTGTTGACTATAATATTAAAGAGTTATTTTATGTGGAGCCAATCCTGGATAACTAAATCTTTATCTAGGAGTGTCATGTTTAGCATGAAAATATGTTTTCACTGAAGCGGTTATTGGTTATAACCGGTTCTAATTCAGCTTGTAAGATTTGTTCCACACTACAGATACCTAGGTACCAAACATTTCACATTAAATAAAACCTTGTAAAATTAATAATAAACTGACCTGGAACGTTAGATTCCGACATCCACAGATAACTCAAGACCTGTAAGGTCGAGACCACGTTCAAAGCATTCTGAATACCCGTTACGTAAGACACAGCTGACGCTGCGTCAGTTACTGACTCCATCACTGCAATAAAAAATTTAGTCTTAAAACCAAAAAATAAAATAAAATTTCGTCTATAAACCTGTAGGCTTATCACGAGCTCTTAAGGGCGCATAACCAGAAAGTTGGCAACGTCGCAAATAGCTGTCAAATATTTACAAGTTTTAATTAATTTGGTAAATTTACTGTATGAAAATAAGAAATATGGCTCTGTTGTGCACTAAAAAAAATATTAGGGAATGCAATAATTAATATCGTAACACCGAATATATAGTTTTAGATGTTAAAAAAGTATTTGGAAACTTTCCAAATGCTTTTTTTACACCTGGAACGGTTACAACATTAAATTCAGTGTCTTAACTGCATTTCTATATCAATTTTCTAGTGCACTACAGAGCGATATTTCTTATTTCCATACAGTAACATTGCTGAATTAATTAAAACTTGTTATTATTTGACAACTATTTGCGACGTTGCCAACTTTCAGAATAAGCGCTCTTAAGCGATGCAGTTTCGGAACCTAAACTGAAATAATAATAATAATATTCCACAACTATCACACAACGCCATCTAGTCCCAAGCTAAGCAGAGCTTGTGTTATGGGTACTAGACAACTGATAATCATACTTATATATTTAGACATATTATAGATAAATTACACCCAGACACAGAACAAATGATCGTGCTCATCACACAAACATTATTTTGTCCTGGGTAGGAATCGAACCCACGACCTCCGGCATAGCAGTCAGGGTCACTAACCACTAGACCAACAGGCCAGTCTAAAAATGTCTTGCTTTTCAATCGTTTTTAATCAGATCATGGTAGGCTTCCTGCACTTTTCCCGTCCTATGTAATTTGATGTAAAAACACGTATATATTTGTTTAATCCGTGCGGGTCATGTCATGTACGTATATATAGATTATAATAAATTAACTGCAGGAATTTCATCTACTTACTCGGTATCAAAAACTTAATAAAATTCCAAAAAAAACATAACCAATACGCACGTATATCGTACGACGTTTTTTAACACATTTGCGAGGAAACAGAAAAAAAAAACATTTCACAATACAAGTACAAAGAAAATAAAATTTGAGAAAAATGGCGCGAGGATTATTTTCTGCCGTGGCTGCGTGAAAATGTTGGAAATGACGCTAAAGCATGCAGCCAAGTTTTTAAATTACCGAATAAACTGTTTTTTTTTTAAATTTTAAATAAATTAAGTCTGTGAATGCACACTGTTGCTTTCCCGCCATTTTAACAGTGCGCTAGCGCTGCCTACTGACTGGCGCCGCGCGGCGATTAGTTCGAAATTTGAATAGCAACAGCGCGCTGCCTGCTCACTAGCTGGAGTCGTGCGGCGGCGATCAGTTCCATATTTGAAATGGCAAATAATACTGTTATGGAATTTGTATGGACTAATTTGTATGGATATGGATTTGCTTTGGTAACACACGCGTTTTTTATGACCCGCTTTACATATTTAAAACCGGTGGAATTACATCAGCTTTACGAGCGTAGTGGTGTAATGTACACCCTTGTGTTAAAAAGAAAGTTTATAGTCACTAGACCCCTTACCAAATTACATCTCCTGTACTACTCAGGTGTGACTCTGGCCAAAATTAAGTAATTTAAATTCTTACCTTGTAAATAGCTGAGTCCTCCGAGGCCCAAGAATGAATGAAAAAAAATAACTTAAATGTTCTAAATATATGCCTAAGTCACATAAGCAAGCTGATTAAACCTAATCAATTGAATATAAATGATTGTTTAATGAACAATTATTTACAATTAAGAATTAAGTTTTTGATAATTTTATCAGTAGAAACCTTAAAAGTAGTAAACGTATTTTTACTACTTTTAAGCTATTGTCAAACTGACAGACGAACCGAATTCGTGGCGTAGCGTTTTTGTTTGTAATGTATGGAATTGTTTGAAGTCTGTCACATAGACTATCGGATCGTTTTCGCTTTTTTATATGACATGATTCGGTTCGGTTCGGTTCGCTATCGCCTGTCTGTTTGACAAAGGCCTTATGGTTTAACAATACTTTCTAAAATACTAAGATAAGTGACTCTGTAGATCATTCCTTTAGACCTATTTTAAATATCGCAGAATTTTTTGAAGTATTACAATTTACTTTACATTTGCGGCATACCTATCCCCACATCAGAATGACGTACTATTTACTTAAGTAAAATACTTATTAGTTACTGTATACGCAATTACGCAACAGTGTTCGCAATGGCATTTTTTTTTACGGTTACTCTTTATTGGACCAACTTGTGATGATTCGAAAACGAGAATTAAAACGTTTTGTTTTGTTCGCATTCAATAGAAAATTATCTACGAACTAATTTGAGAAAATAGCTTCTTTCATTTACTTCTAAGACATTCGTTTGTTTGAACCTGTTTTAAAAATGAGGGAAGTGTTGTCAGTGAAAGGAATTACATGATATTAAGTTGAAATTCATGAAAGTTAAGTAAAAATAGAAAGGGGCCGAGAATTGTAACTTGAGCTACGCCTATCTAGACTAGACACACCTGGTGGAAATCGCTCCTTTTGCATTTACTTTGCTGCGTTTTCGGTGAATAAGAAAGAAGAAGATCAGCCGTTTGTCGACGAATTCCATAGTGTGGTGTGTGTAATGTACTTATCATTGTATTGTGGTCAACAAAGTCAAACGCTTTCAAGAGTTTATCTTCAGGATCCTCTTAGCTCCTCCAAAACGCGACTGATGAGTGTCACACCAAACCGAATTACTCAAATGAAATATTCAATGCATATTCAACAAATTTCATTCATTCAAATTAGGCTGATTTATCAGCACTTTTTGAAGGTCAATTTTTACATAAGACAGTCCCGCAAAGCGCCCCCTTCGACACTTCCTAGTGTTTTGACTGGAAAGAGGAAGTGGCGGAACAAACTCCCCAGCAACACATCTGTCTGTACGTTTAGAAGAACCAAGATTTTATACAATTTAATAAATCAAATCAAATCAATTTATTTGTGAAACATAGGATTTATGACAGATGGATCTTAAGAACTAAAATAGTGCGCTATGTCTTGTCAATTTTGACATACAAATATTTTTAGAGGAAACATGCGTAGTCAAATAAAAATGAAAAAAAAAAGAAATTAACATAATGAATTAAATAGTGGGTTACTTACCTAATTGATTAAAAAGTTGGTTTACACTAAATTTCAATATTGATTAACATTATCATTTAAAAAGTCTTCAATTCTATAACAACATTTGTCAATTAGCAATAGTTTGAGAGTTTTTTTAAACTTTACTAGAGGCATATTTTTAATTTTTAATAGAACATTCACATTATACATCAATCCGAAATTACATCCCAATTCTGACTAGAAAGGCACAAAAAGATAAACTAGGACCATCGCAGTAAATAATAATTTAAAGAAAAGAAATAAAACTACATGTAACAAAAAAAAACCGGACAAGTGCGAGTTGGACTCGCCCATGAAGGGTTCCGTAGTATCAAGCATAGATTAGGGATATAATTATATTGAGATTAGTAAGTAATAAACACAAACAATAAAAATAACTTTGTTTTTCATAGTGTTTGTATGAATGGCAAATTTATATTTGCGGTTTTTGAAAATGTACTATATCTCAAAAACTGCTAACTGTATCTCATCCAAACCAATTTTCGTTGGAAGTTTTTGGTGAGGTCTACATTATATATTTTATATAGTTTTATCATTCTCTTATTTTAGAAGTTACAGGGGGGGGCACACACATTTTACCACTTTGGAAGTGTCTCTCGTGCAAACTGTTCAGTTTAGAAAAAAATTATATTAGTAACCTCAATATCATTTTTAAAGACCTATCCATAGATATGTACGGGTATGGGTTTGATGAAAAAAAAATTTTTGAGTTTCAATTCTAAGTATGGGGGCACCCTCATTTGTTTTGTTTTTATTTTTGTGTGAAATTCCTAATGCGGTTCACATAATACATCTACCTACCAAGTTTCAACAGGATAAAAAGGTCAGCAAGTGGACCAGTCACCACAAGCAGCACCCTTTCACGAGTATAACGCAAAGATCAGCTATTGTCCCCCACGCCATGTGAGTGGCAAAGACTACAATATACATATATAGTGAGTGGGTAGGAGGCAACCCGACCATCGACGCTACCCCGCAAGCAATGTCAACTAAGGGAGCATGAACCTGCTGCCAAAAACACTACTAAGGGTCGGCTCAGACTGAAACGTGACGCTGCGCGCACATTTCAATAGAGCTATTCAAAATCGAACTCTATTTCCTACACGAAAAGATACACCTGTCACAACCCGGCGCGGCGCAGCATTTTGATACCTAGCGACTCAAAATCTAACCTTATTTACGACAAGAAAAGATACACATTTGAAGTATCGTTGCGTCACGTCGCTTCGCGTCGCGTCTCGGTGTGAACTGACACTAAAATAAGATTAAAAGTCGTGGTCGCTAGTTTATCATAAAGCAAAAACTGTTTATTAAAAAAAAACTAATCAAAATAATATAAAACAAACACAGACATCGGGCACGCCGCAATCGCGGCGGTAAGACCCCTCTTTGAGGAGTGGCTGGATAGGAGTCATGGCGTCCTGACCTACCGCATGACGCAGGTCCTCACCGGACACGGAAGTTTCGGGAGGTACCTGTGTCTAAGGAGAAAGGAGGAAACGCCTGGGTGTCACCACTGCGAAGATCGCCCGGAGGACACAGTAGAGCATACGATGCAAGACTGCCCCGCTTGGGAAGAGCACCGACGTGTCCTCACGGCGGCGATAGGCGGAGACCTCTCGCGCCCTGCATTGGTTGCGGCCATGCTGCGGGGCGAGACGGAGTGGGAAGCGGTCTCCTCCTTCTGCGAAGCAGTCATGCTCGCGAAGGAGGAGGCGGGCCGCGTGAGAGAGAGGACAATGTCCTCCCTCCGCCCCACCCGCGGTGGTGGACGCCCACGGCGACGGACGTCGCAAGACGATCTGCGGCCACCGTAGGCGCGGGCATGCGGGCGGCGAGTAAAGGGCAACTCGCAGCCCGACCATGGACCATGCCCGGGTCGACGGCGCGTTGTGTTCCACGCGCGCCTCAAAGAGCGTCAGCATAATGACGGGGCCCCCTCTCTAGAGGGCCAAAGCCTGCCGGGGTCGCGGGACTTATATCGTTACCGTGACCCCGGGACATAAAGGGCTATTGAAGGACACCGTGGATTTTAGTCAGTACAAGTCTGACAGTCCCTCCCGCCCTGCCCGGGGTGGGAGGACTCATTTGATGATTTTACCACGATAAAAAAAAGACATAAAAAAACAAAAATATACATAAAAATAAAACCAAATGACTTAACTAAGTCAAAAATAAATAAACAATTATATGAACTCAAATAACCTGTCGGGAGACTACCACGTTGCAGAATCCCGTTTCAGTGAAGTACAGGCGAAATTTTATATTTTTGGTTTACTTTTTTTCTACTATTATAACGCTACGATCAAAAGGAGTTGAGCAGCGGGTGAAACCACGGGAAAAGCTAGTACATAATAATTTAATAATAGAAAGGTTTTCATACATAAAATTTATTTTATTTAGGTATTTATTTATCACTAAATAATCTGATGCGAGAAACTTAACTAATCTTTACACGTGGCCCTTGTGAACTCACTCAGTGTACAGTCAAATATGTCTATGACTTCTGCCACCGTATTGAGAGTGCGCAGCGCATGAGTCAGCGGTGCGCGCCCCAGCAGGTTAGTGCGCGCCCGAGGAACCGCCAACAGCTGCGGCTTGCGCGTGTTGGTGGTTCCTCGTGGACAGGGTCACAGAGTACATTTTTAGGGTTCCGTAGCCAAATGGCAAAAACGGAACCCTTATAGATTCGTCATGTCTGTCTGTCCGTCCGTATGTCACAGCCCATGTGTGTCCCCTCCCCTGTAACTTCTAAAGTAAAAGAATGATAAAACTGAAAAAAGTATATGATGTAGACCTCAACAAAAACTTCCAACAAAAATTGGTTTGGATGAGATACAGTTAGCAGATTTTGAGATATAGTACATTTTCAAAAACCGCAAGTATAACTTTGCCATTCATACAAACACTATGAAAAACAAAGTTATTTTTTGTGTATATTAATTACTAATCTCAATATAATTATATCCCTAATCGCGGAGTTTGACTTGAAACATGCTATCACTGAGATAAGTGTCCATCAGTCATCCGTCATCCTATTACCAAGGAGTGTGGAAGGTACTTTTTATTTTGTAAAGCAGTCCTTTATGCCAAACCCGGTCAAACGCTTGTTGGACGTCGAGAAAAGCTGCCGAACAGTACTCCTTTTTTCCAGACATCGTCTTATTCTACAATAGACTCTGTGTACCTATTCTATAGTTGAATGGTGCTATCGGAAACCAAATTGATGGTCGGGTATTATATGGTTCTCATCTAGACAAGGGGATAATCGTGCAAGGATGATTACTTCCCACAATTTTGACAACACAGGTGTCAGACTAATAGGGCGATAACATGAGATATCGTGAGGCGGTTTACCAGGCTTATGGATCATCAAAAATTTGGGATGTTTTCCAGAGTACAGGAACATGTGAGGTTCTCAGTGTGGCATTGACAAGGATGGTCAAAAAGACTACACACTTCTTAGGAAGCTCTTTTAGTAGCCTGGGGGTTATTAAATGAAACCCAGGAGCTTTATTGTTATTAGTGTATTATTTTGGCTATTTCTCTAGCTATTTCTCTCGGTGGAGTAAGACTCAATTGCAAGCATAGTTGCAGATCTTGATTTAGAACTTGTTCTATTTCTGGATCCTGCGACTTGTTGGGTGTAAAGGCTCCGGTTAGGTATGAAGCAAAGGCTTTTTTTTATCGTTGTATAATCATCAAATGAGTCCTCCCACCCCGGGCAGGGCGGGAGGGACTGTCAGACTTGTACTGACTAAAATCCACGGTGTCCTTCAATAGCCCTTTATGTCCCGGGGTCACGGTAATGAGATAAGTCCCGCGACCCCGGCAGGCTTTGGCCCTCTAGAGAGGGGGCCCCGTCATTATGCTGACGCTCTTTGAGGCGCGCGTGGAACACAACGCGCCGTCGACCTGGGCATGGTCCATGGTCGGGCTGCGAGTTGCCCTTTACTCGCCGCCCGCATGCCCGCGCCTACGGTGGCCGGAGATCGTCTTGCGACGTCCGTCGCCGTGGGCGTCCACCACCGCGGGTGGGGCGGAGGGAGGACATTGTCCTCTTCCTCACGCGGCCCGCCTCCTCCTTCACGAGCATGACTGCTTCGCAGAAGGAGGCGACCGCTTCCCACTCCATCTCGCTCCGCAGCATGGCCACAACCAATGCCGGGCGCGAGAGGTCTCCGCCTATCGCCGCCGTGAGGACACGTCGGTGCTCTGCCCAAGCGGGGCAGTCTTGCACCGTATGCTCTACTGTGTCCTCCGGGCGATCTTCGCAGTGGTGACACCCAGGCGTTTCCTCCTTTCTCCTTAGACACAGGTACCTCCCGAAACATCCGTGTCCGGTGAGGACCTGCGTCATGCGGTAGGTCAGGACGCCGTGACTCCTATCCAGCCACTCCTCAAAGAGGGGTCTTACCGTCGCGATTGCGGCGTGCCCGATGAAGCAAAGGCTTGGGATTTTTCTTGGTCAGTTCGTGCCCAGGTATTTCCAGTTCTAATAGGCGGAGAACACTGTTGCGGCTGTGGGAGGTACTTGGTTGCCTTCCAGAGGTTGTGAATCCCGTTTGCATTTGGACATATTATTTTTACTAGTTTCTGTTTGAGGGACTCATTTGCAGTAAAAGCCAGGAGATCTTTCAGTTCTCTAGTAGCAATTCAGTTTATTTAATTTGGATTTATCTTCACATCTGTGGGTCGTCTGCCAAATTCAACGAAGACGACGTTTCCCGGTAATGTTTTCCCTTACTGCGAGTGGGACACCGATCACCCCACGTGGTGAATCCCTCAACTCAGGAGTACTAGACCAGGCCGCCACTTGGATAAGGTTTGTGATATAGAGACACGCGTCGTCCACTTGAACCTTGGATTTAAGCGGGACATTAAGGTTGATGTTAGATTCCAGGAATTCAGTACTTGCGTATGGTAATCATCATCTTATGTAGCTGAGCTGATGATGGAAGGTACAAATCCTAAACAGTAAGGAATCGTCGTAAGACGTCCACCCACTAGGTGGGCAGACGATCTAATGAAGGCCACAGGATCACGCTGGATGCAGGCCGCTTATAACCGGTCCTACTGGAAGTCTAAAGGGGAGGCCTATGTTCAGCAGTGGACGTCTTATGGCTGATATGATAATGATGATGATGAAGGAGTAGGCATCGATTGATTTCACATATCTCCGGAACTACAATTCCGATTTAAGTAATTATTCGTTGTTGTTCTAGGGATCGTTCAACTTAGAGAATAGGTACAGTAAGTTACATCAAAATCAGTAAAGTAGTTTTTGTGATAGGGAATTTTATTATTGTGTACATGAGCGATGTTAATACCGGTGGGTACGGATTACAATATTCTAGTGCACATGTAAGAAAAATGATGTATTTAACAAGAATTTGGGTTGAATATAGGTAAACTAAAAGGAGTAAGAAAAACTTTTTTTCAATAAAATTTAACTGCCTTCAAAAACAAACACAAAAAAGGGTAAATTAAACTACAAAATAACTTTTTTTTCGGAAGTCGGTTATTTTACCCTTTTAAAAATTATTAAGCTTTAAGTTCTTTTTTCTTTGTTTCTCTGTATTACTGTGTGCACTTGTGGCGTGTGCCAATAATCGTTTGTTTCTTTCTTTCTTTCTTATTCGATAATTTTATCAACGATCTCAGAAAAAAATACCAATTTGTTTTATTCAATTCTTAACATTTTAGTGTATTACATTTTCAAATATAATTGACATAAAAAATAACAGTTTTCTATGTGTCTCGGTCTGACATTTTACCAACAAAAACGTAAGTACGGGTCCTCCGTTTACTGTTACCTACGGATGTTGGAAATGCTTGATTATGATGTAAAATTATTATACGTATCAGATTCAAATAAAACACACGGACATTATTATTCCATATATTTAATCAAAAAACTTGTTTTTTTTGTGTATGAATTTATTGGAATGGGTAATCACAACCTGTACCAGTCATCAATAAATAAATTAACGATGCATATCCCGCAATATGATATCGGCAGCTTTTTCCCCAATCATCAGGGTTGAGGCGTAAGTTCCTGTTGAAGGTATCACTGGAATGATACTAGCATCCACAACCCGTAGTCTCTTCACCCCGAAAACTTTCAAGTCACCATCGACAACAGAACCCATGGCACAGGTACCCACAGCATAGTTTCGGGGACTCATCATGCACAAGGCATAACATTTCCAATATTCCCTACTTTCAAATTCATACTCCCCACATTTCTTATCCACAGGATTAATGAAATTCGCACCTAAATCTTTGAATTCTTTATTCTCACCCAGTTTGTAAAAATCTTGTAAGTAACTAACATGGTCTTCTAAATCAGCTTCATTAGTGTAAATTCCTGTATCAATGATTGGATCGTCTTTATAGCATGAACTACGCAAGGTGACACTTCCTCTGGATTTTGGTTTAGTGTTTTTAATATAAGAGTATAACAGCTTATATCCTTTAGTTTTTTTGAAAACTCTGTTAAGAATGTTATGATTATAGCGATAATAGAAAGCGGTTTCTATCAGACCTTGTTCAGCAGCATTATTGCTGAATAGGAAGTACGCAGTTACTATATAGTCAGGATAACGACTAGATTCATTTAATGCCACATAACCCATAAGTGATGGAAAAGGATATAAACGGATATCTGTTTCAGGTGCGATCCCAGTTGACTTACCTACTGTATGAATCAAAACGATATTAACTTGATCGTGGTAGTTTTCACCTACAGGTAAATCGGCTCTTACTTTAATGCCTTTGCGTAAAAGATGTTTTCTGGGACCAATTCCTGATAACATAAGTAACTTTGGTGAGTTTATAACTCCAGCTGATACAATGACTTCTTTTCTAGCTTTAAAAGTTACCTTCTTATTATTTCGTACAGCTTCTACACCAATAGCATTATTGTTAGAATCAAAAAGAATTTTAGTGACTTCGGTATGTTTCAGAATGTCTATATAGGGTGTTTTGTCAGAAGCCTTCAGAAATGCTGTAGCACTGCTCTGCCTCTGATTGCTTAAAGTGTATTGTGGATTAGCATATCCAAGTGTCTCGTTGCTATTTAGATCAATTACTGTTAACTTTCCTATTTGTTCTAAAGCTAATTTAAATGTGTCAACTTCTGTTCTATTTTCTTTTGTCACGATCAGAGGCCCGTCTATACCATGATACTTTCGATATGGTGAATTTAATATTTCTGGGTCTTTAAGTTTTTCTGTTCTCTTGAAGTAATCCAGTGTGTTTTTAAGAGACCATTGTTGGTTGTTTGACGCTTTTACCCAGGATTCATAGTCTCGATCATTTCCTCTCTGGTAAGTCATTACACCGATGCTACTAGTCCCTCCTAGTACTTTTCCAGCATGCAATGTAAATGTTCCATCTTCATTACATTGTTTTGTGTGGCATGTGCCAGTAGTAGTGAAGTTGTAGTCTGACGGTGAAAATTGCAGGTACAAGAGTAGGCCGGCAAACTGTTAAAAATTACAGAAAAATTAAAACCTACAATTATAACACGTAAGGATAATGTACCAGTGGTCAATTTATGTATGCGAAATATATTTTTTTACTTTGACCAAACCAAGTTTTGAATTAGCTTTTGCTGGTAGCTTCATTTAAGTGCTGATTTCAAATAATAATAAAAAGTCTAAACCCAGATCTTTAAAAGTTTTGTTGCCAGATGTCATTTGAAATCCATCCAATTCAATTCAAATTCTTTATTTCGAGCTAGTAAACTCATATCAAAGGGTTAGTAACATTGTTCTTAAAAACTAGTGTTAGTAAACAACACAATACGGAGACACATGTAACTGACAGCAGTGGGTTATATATGGACAATCCACTCTGCCAGCAATCATCCTCAGAACCCTGTTAGGCTGCGCGGAAAGCATTATGGTGTAAAAACAACATACTCCAGCCGCTGCAAACATCCCTGACTACTACGCCATGGCAACCCCATCAGTTTTCTGAAGGCATTATTGTATTGGACACGGAGGGCTCCATACGACGCCTGCGAATATTTCTCCCATACGCTGCACGTATAAAAGTTTTTCAGAATGCTGTAAACAGCGTAACCTTTACGTCTGCAGTAAACCTACGGGGTACCATATTCGCACACACGGACAGAGACTTACAATGCCCAGCGTTTACTTACAATGTTGGTCAAAGTAGGATCTCCACCGTGTTCTATAAGAAGAACCTTAGCAGTTTCATTCTGTGCTATTCTACCAGCTACTGTAGCTCCTGCTGTGCCTGCTCCAATCACTATGTAGTCATATTCAGCTTCATCTGGGTTGACAAGAAATAATATTCTTACTTTAATGAGAACTTTAAGCGGGATATAAATGAGACATTCACACCAGGAATTTCTCCTGTATCACGGGTGCTTTTATAAACATGTAACCTCATATACCTACACCAAAGCCTAGACCCGGAACAACTAGGTCGTAGGTCATACAAAAATATTTTGTTCCATGCGGAAATCGAACACACAACATGCACTGCGCCAACCGTGTCGACAATTTCGGTATTTCGGTACTGTTACAAGCTCAATAATCACAGATAATCAGCCTAATGTTACCACTGCTAAGCACAGGCATTCTCTCTATGAGAGGGAGTGTGCTGTAATCTCCAACGTAGGAGAGTACAGTGCACATTGATAGACTTTCAGATGTTGTCTTCGAATGTTTTGGTTATAAGAATCATCAGACCCTGGATTAGCTTTATCTTGTAATCTAGGAGTGGTAAAAATGTTTAACATGAAAATGTATTCTCACCGGAACCGAACAATATTTCAAATTTTAAATGCGTAGGATAAGAGATAGTGGTATAAATGGGATAAGTGGTAGTACACATCAGATACATACATTTCAAATTAAATAAAACCTTATAAAATTAATAATAAACTGACCTGGAACGTTAGATTCCGGCATCCACAGATAACTCAAGACTTGTAAGGTCGAGACCACGCTCAAAGCATTCTGAATACCCGTTACGTAAGACACAGCTGACGCTGCGTCAGTTACTGACTCCATCACTGCAATAAAAAATATGGTCTCAGAACCAGAAATTAATAAAGAGCTTCATCTATAAACCTGCACTTGGCCCGTATGATGTAATCTACCACAAAGGCTGGCCACCACAAAGGCTGGCCACCATAATTCGGAGTTTTAGCAGAAGTTTGTGATGATAATACCTACCAAGATTTTATATTGAAAATTAAGAAAAGTTTAAACTGAAAATACAAATAAATCGATTGATCGTCGCTGAAAAATAAATCGTACGGAACCCTCTTCACGCGAGTCCAACTCGCACTTGGCCGGTTTTTTTTTTAAATTTGGTCGTTCAAAATTGAACAATGTTACAATATTTTGTATCCGTTCATCCATGTCTACTTCGTCATTAGAACCCTTCTCTTAAAAATATCCTGTACTATTCGGGTGTAACTCTGCGCAAAAGATAGTAATTCAAATTCTTACCTTGCAAGTAACTGAATCCTCTAAAGCACAAGAATGAATGGAAAAAATTAACTCAAACGTAAATATATGCCTAAGTCACATTACCAAGTTAAATAAACCTAATCAATGGAATAGAAATGATTGTTTACTGAACAATTTACAATTTCAATTGTTCATTTTATTTTTTCAGCATTTGATAATGTTATCAGTAGAAATTCTACAAGAAGTAAACATTTTTTAATTCAATTAATACTTTCTAAAATACAAATACTACTGACTTAATAAAATATATCGTCCTATTAGTCACTGATGTGAATAGCGTAGACCTATTTTTAATATCACATTTTCCCACCAACTTCTGCTGTGTAGGTTTTCCTTCCCATAAATTGAAATTATCCTTACATGAAATTAAGACAAACAGCATAATAAAATTTGTAAATTGTTTCGTGCATACAAATTGTATGAAAATTTTGCTGCATTTGATCAACTTCGGGTGAACCCATTTTTTTCTTCTCAAACAATTTAAAAAATGAAGGAAGTGTTATCAGCATAAGGAATTAAATCTAATAAGTTAACATTTATTAATGTTACCAAGAAATATATAAGAGCCGAGAATTCAGCCTTGAGGCACGCCCATCTAGAACAGTCACCCGGTGGACTTCACCCCATTTACATTTAATTTTGCTGGCTTTTCGATAAAAAATAAAAAATAAGGTCAACTGCTTGTCGACGAATTCCATAGCGGTGTAATGTACTGATCAGTGCATTGTGGTCAAAACATTCGAACGCTTTCAAGAGTTCATCTTGAGACTCCTCCTAGCTCCTCTAAAACGCGACTTATGAGTTTCACTCCAACCCGAATCACTCAAATGAAATATTCAACGCATATTAAACTATGCAGAATCCCGTTTGAGTGGTTTATTCATAAAATTACTGGAAGTACAAAGAAAGTTTTTAATTAGAAGGAAGACCTTGGTTTAATTTTTTTTTATGTTAAGATTTATATTAGATTTTTGTTTATATTCCCAATATATTCTTCTAAAAATGGCAGTAAAAATCCAAATAAAAGTTAAAAAATGCCCAAGTAAATTCAGTGTTTCTCTACAAAAATATAAGCCGCACGAAAACTAGTTATAGCTAGCTGTTCCCCGTGGTTACACCAGGTACAGCGTTATGTTATAAAGCCTTCCTCGATAGCACAAAACGATTTTATCACTTTGAGCCAGAAGTTCCTGAGATTAATGCGTTTAAACAAACAAAAGGTCGCCGGAAGACGCTGGATGCAGGTCGCTTTCAACCGGTATATGTGGAGATCTAAAGGGGAGGCCAATGTTCAGCAGTAGACGTCCTATGGCTGAGATGATGATGATGAAACAAACAAACTCGTCAGCTTTATAACATTAGTATAAATAAGCATTCAAATACCCATTTATACCTTAACCTAACGTAACTGTGAAGTTAATTTAATAATACTTAAAAACAGTATACTGTTAAAAAAGAGAGGTTACTGCTAGTTGAGTGGAAAGATTTCTTTTAATTTAAATTAAACTTAAAATAATTATCTTAGCAATTGATAATTATTACAATTATACAAGCGATGTACTTCTTCTGTACAAGTTTACGTATAACAAACTACTCAAAATATAAACCCGTACCCCCTTATTAATAAACGTCTACTAAAGTTACGCCAAGGTTGATTTATTTATTTAACTATTTATGTACACACAAGAAAAGTAAAGGAAAATACATGTTTAATACTGATGTACAAAGGTACTGCTTATTTCTTTTGAAATTTCTGCCAGCAGACCCTCTAAAGGAGAAATGAAAAAGAAATGTAGACAATAGTGTGTAAGAAAAAGAAGAGAAATGTCTATGTGAATAACTTAACCTAAATTCATATTAAATAACAATATTAATAAAATAAAAAAAATACAAATACTATAATACATAAACAAAATACATATATAAATAAATATATAAATAAATATATATATCACGGAAGAGAGGAAAAGTAGTGCTCTTTTACTCTGAGTTTAAATAAGGAAATAGTTTTTAAGTCACGAATGCTAGGCGGAAGTGAGTTCCACAATCTTACAGCATGAACTGAGAAGGAGTAGGAATAGTAGCTGGTTTTATGAGGATGGGATTTAAGTAGGGATCTAAGGTGCGATCTACACGGTGCGTCGCTAGGACGGGCGTAAGAAAAACGTTCACGAAGGTAAGATGGATAAGAAGGATTGTGGAGGATGTTGAACAGGAGGCAAAGGATACGAGTGTTCCTGCGAAGACGGATTGGGAGCCACTTGAGATCCTTGCGAAGTTGAGAGACATGGTCATATTTACGGAGACCGAAAACAAACCGAATACACAAATTTTGCAAACGCTCAAGTTTGTTTAATAGCTCCTCAGTGGCATCCAGGTAGCAGGCATCGGCATAATCAATAATCGGCTGAATAAGAGTCTGCGCTAGAGAAATTTAGTCTTTAGAGGCAAAACAGTTTGGAGGCACTTCAGCGAATGTAAAGAAAAGTGAACTTTACGACTGACCTCATTGACCTGAGCACGCCACGACAGATTGGAGTCAATTAAAACACCCAAATCCTTGGCAGTTTCAGTGTAGTCGATGCGTACACCATCAAGGTATACAGGTGATAAAGACGCCACAACAGCTGCACTTGTTGATTTAGTAGGGTTAATTTGCAATCCGAATGCCTTAGCCCAGGCACTGATACAACTCAGGTCAAGATTTATTGCAACAATGGCGGAATCAGCATCTGCTACAGTAAAATGCCGGTACAGCTGCAAGTCATCTGCATAAAGATGGAAACTAGAGGAGATTACCTTAGTAACCATATTAATAAAAATTGAAAAAAGTAGAGGAGAGAGAACGCCACCCTGAGGCACACCCACAGTAAGGTTACACCAATCTGAAAAAGTTTCGTCAAGGCGAACACACTGCGAGCGTCCCCGAAGGTAAGAATCGAACCAGGCAAGAGAGGAAGAGGAGAAATTAATGGATTTAAGTATACCTAGCAAAATATCAAGATCCACAGAGTTAAAGGCGCTACTGAAGTCAAGCAAGACAATAATAGATAGTGACTTACTCTCCATAGCCCAACGGATGTCGTCAGTAACTTTCAAAAGGGCAGTTACAGTGCTATGACCCGAGCGGAAGCCAGATTGGAAAGGGGAAATTAAAGAGTTTGACGCCAAGAAAAATGTCAGTTGTTTATGAACTAAGTGCTCGCAGACTTTAGAGAGAAATGGGAGAATAGAAATAGGTCGAAAGTGGGAAAGCAAAGAAGGATTATTAGTTTTGGGTAAAGGAATAACGTGAGCCTGCTTCCAAGCTGAAGGAAAAACGCTATTAGAAAAGGAATGATTAAATAAACTAGTTAGAACAGGAAGTATGTATGTATGATCTTCGGATTAACCTTGGCGTAACTTTAGCCCACGTTTATTAATAAGGAGGGTAATAATTAATGCTTTACCATCTATTTTAGTTAGTTCCTGTTTTTTTTTAAAAGTAAAATGGGTTTGCTCTTGACCTTAGTCTAGGTCAGGAATGACTAAGACAAGGTCGACGATGGAGCGAGCTTACCCAGAAGAAGGCTGTTCACTCTAACTTTGAAGAGATTAGGGTTGTATGCGTTTTGGGGTAGCGAGTTAAATCAAGTAGTTAATAGGCTATTTGACAGTATCAATAAATTATAAATCTATAATTAATTCTCCCGAAACTTCAGTGTCCGGTGAGGACCTGCGTCATGCGGTAGGTCAGGACGCCGTGACGCCTATCCAGCCACTCCTCAAAGAGGGGTCTTACCGCCGCGATTGCGGCGTGCCCGACGCTACTCACGCATGGGCAGATTTGGCTGGTTGTTTTTAACAGGATTATTGAACCTACAAGATCGTCTACAAAAAATAAATTAAAATATAAAACGAAATAACATAATTTTCCCAAGATTTAATTTGACATAATTTTTTGACTATTACAATTTAAAATAATGGTTTGTCCGAAATGGATAAAATAGTATAGTCATTTAGGTATATCAGATTTAAAAATGATTTCAGCTTTAAAAGGAAAGTTATCAGAAATTCACCAACAGCTAGATTTAATTTTCAAACTGCCACTAGTGCTAGTCATCAATAAAATATTAGCGATGCATATCCTGTAATATGATCTCAGCAGCTTTTTCTCCAATCATCATGGTTGGAGCGAGTGTTCCTGTTGAGGTTATCATTGGAATGACACTAGCATCCACCACCCGCAGTCTCTTCACCTTGATGACTTTCAAATCACCATTGACAACAGAGCCCATAGCACAGGTACCCACAGCATAGTTTCTGGGAGTCATCATGCAGAGAGCATAACATTTCCAATATTCTCTACTTCCAAATTCATACTTCCCACATTTTTTATCTAACGGATCAATGAACTTTGCTCTTATGTCTTTGAAAACTTTAGTGTCACTTAGTTTGAAATAATCTTGTAAGTAAGTAACATGGTCTTCTAAATCAGCTTCATTTGTGAAAATTCCTGTATCAATGATCGGATCGTCCTTATAGTTTGAACTACGCAAGGTGACACTTCCTCTAGATTTTGGCTTAGTGTTCTTAATATAAGAGTATAACAGCTTATATCCTTTAGTTTCTTTGTATATCTTGTTGACAATACCGTTACTGTAACGATGATAGAAGGAGGTATCTATAAGAGCCTGTTCAGCAGCATACGTGCTTAGAGGAAAATAGCCAGTTGACACATAGTCAGGATAATGGCTAGACTCATTCAGTGCTACGTACCCCATTATGGTTGGAAAAGAAAATAAACGAAGATCCGTTTCAGGTGGAATCCCGGTTGATTTATCTAACGTATGGACTATGGCAACATCTACATGATCGTGATAATTTTCACCTACTGGTAAATCAGCTCTTACTTTAATGCCTTTGCATAAAAGATGTTTTTTGGGACCGATTCCTGATAACATAAGTAACTTTGGTGAGTTTATAACTCCAGCTGATACAATGACTTCTTTTCTAGCTTTAAAAGTTACCTTCTTATTATTTCGTACAGCTTCTACACCAATTGCATTATTGTTAGAATCAAAAAGAATTTTAGTGACTTCGGTATGTTTCAAAATATCTATATAGGGTGTTTTGTCAAAAGCTTTCAGAAATGCTGTAGCACTGCTCTGCCTCTGACCGCTTAAGCTGTATTGTGGTTTAGCATATCCAAGTGTCTCGTTGCTATTTAGATCAAGGACCATTAATCTTCCTAACTCTTCGAAAGCTTTTATGTATTTATCAATTTCTGTTCTATTTTCTTTAGTCACTATCAGAGGACCATCTATACCATGATACTTTCGATATGGTGAATTTAAGATTTCTGTATCTTCTAGTTTTTCTATTTTCTTGAAGTATTCAAGTGTGTTGTTAAAAGACCATTGTTGGTTGTTGGACGCTTTTACCCAAGATTCATAGTCTCTTTCGTTTCCTCTCTCGTACTGCATTAGACTAATACTGCTGGATCCTCCCAATACTTTCCCAGCATGCATTATAAAGGTTCCATCTTGGTTACATTGTTTGGTGTGGCATGTGCCCGTAGTAGTAAAGTTGTAGTCTGATGGTGACGACAGCGTAAAGAACGTTAGGCCAGGAAACTGTAATTATCAACGAAATATTAGAACCCAGGAAAACAAATTTTCTTTATTTGTTCGTCTAAGGATAATGCTACCCTCTGGTTTCAGAGATAATTCAACTGCCTCTGATAATCCCACACCCACAGCCTCCAACATTGCTTTGTCGACATGTTTACAGTTAATATTATGTAAGTATTATTTCTCTTTATTCATTTTTTTACATATTTCTTTACATTTTTAAATATTAATATAAAAAAATATTAAAAACATTTAAAAATATAAAAAATAGTGGCCCACTAGCATCGGGAACAGGGTCCAAGGTGCCGGTGGTTAGGGCTCTAGAGAGAGGAACCTCCTCAAAATGCGAGCTGTGTCCAAGAGAACTGCTTTCTGCATCAAGCCCTTTAGCCAGCTGCACAATGAGAGCCTCCTAAGGTGTTGGTCGAGGCTCTTCGCAATTAGCCCATTGACCGAAACGACTATCGGTACAATGACTGCTGAGTCCACGTCCCACATGTCGACAATCTCGTGTGCTAAATCAATATACTTGATTTTTTTATCATTTTCAGCTTTCACGAGATTTTCGTCATGAAGGACGGTGATATCAACAATCATTGCACGGCGCTCTCTGCGATCTACCACCCCTATATCAGGCTTATTGGCTACAATAGTCCTGTCAGTGATGATAGATTGATCCCAATACAATATGGCATGACCGTTGTCAAGAACTGGGTCGGGCACATACCTGTAGTATGGTACTTCAGAATCTACAAGGTTGTATTGCAGGGCAAGTTGCTGGTGGATAATCCTAGCTACTAGATTGTGTCTGTGCAAGTACTCGCCGTTAGCAAGACGAGAACAACCGGAAACAATGTGTCTGATCGACTCACCGGGACGGTGGCATGCCCGACAGATGTCAACCGTACCGTCCTTGACAATATATTTCCGATAATTGTTCGTCATGATAACTTCATCCATAATCGCACAGACAAAACCTTCGGTTTCCCCGAAGAGGTCACCGAAAAGTAGCCAGGCTACAGACGCCAAAAGGTTTACATCAGGCCCGTGAAGGGCCCGGTAAACCGTCCGTGTAGCTCCTTGCTCTGCCATACCTCCCTGCGATCATTAGTATCCAATACCACAGGTTTGCGCCAGTTCTCGTTAGCCAAGGAGAGCGGGGTAAGGCCTTTATCCACTGAGACTACATCTCGATGCATCCCCACGTCGGTTTAAAGGAAGTATTCCCTGAGACTGCATACCTCACGGTTGTGCAAGGTCTTAGCATTGAGGAAGCCACGACCTCCACACTTCCGCGGGATATACAGTCTCATAACCGATGACCGTGGGTGATGCATCCGATTTGCAGTCAGCAGTGTGCGGACCTTTCTATCCAGGGCGTCAAGTTCCGTCTGAGTCCATTTGAGTATGCCGAAAGAATACATCAAAACCGGCATGACCCAACTATTGAAGGCGCGCACCTTATTTCCGCCTGATAAAAGACTATTTAATACTTTATTCAGGCGGCCAAAGAAGCGCTCCTTCAACGATTGCTTCATGCCAGCAACATTGATGCCTAATGATTCCGACATACCCAAATACTTATAGGTTTCGGTTGCTGAAAGGGATCTAAGGTATATGGAATCTGAGAGTTGGGTGCTCACAGATTCCACAATCTCCCCACGCTTTACATGCATGACCGCACATTTGTCCACACCAAATTCCATCATAATGGCGCTACTGAAGGTTTCAGTAATCTTCAATAGCTCCATCAGCCGCGAGTGGGTGGGGTCAAATAGTTTCAGGTCATCCATATAAAGGAGGTGAGATATAAGTATTATTATTATTATAGATCCGTTCAGCCCTGCGTTTACTTACAATGTGGGCCAAAGTAGGATCTCCACCACGTTCTATAAGAAGAACCTTAGCAGTTTCATTCTGTGCTATAAGACCAGCTACTGTAGCTCCTGCGGTGCCTGCTCCAATCACTATGTAGTCATATACAGCTTTATCTGAATAAACAAGAAATTTCGTTAAGCCATTTGCATTTCAGAGCTAAGAAAATATCCTACTTGCACACAGTCCTGCGACTTGACAGTCTAGTGATCCATACCTACCAATCAGCTTGACTGAAATTGTGCCTAGGCGCAGCGATAATAAATTACTGATTCTAGACGCCAAATGAAGTTTTTCCTATCGATACAAGATACAAAATGAAACCGGAATATGTGTCAAAGGAAGAAGTAAATATAAAATTTAATAAATATAAACTCAAGTCACAATGAACTTACCTGGAACATTAGATTCAGGCATCCACAGATGACCCAGTACTTGTAAGGTCGAGACGACGTTTATAGCAACCTGAACATTCCTTACGTAGGCAAGAGCTGATGCTGCGTCAGTTACTGACTCCATAGCTCTGCAAAGAAAAATATTTTTTACTTTTGTAATTACTACTAAGAACTTATGTTGAAGATTGGATGGTAATGATCACTAGGAATATTAGTCAATAATAGGTAGGTAATTTAGTGAGCACTCAAATAAAAAATAATTATAAGTGACCTCAATATAGTCTAGAAGCAAAAATGAGATCCAATATGGAGGAATCTTACTGAAAAACATGCTAAAACACAAAAAAAAAGAAGAAAAAAAAAACAGCCATACAAAAGAGGTTACCGACTTCCGAAAGTAACGTTATGGTTAATTTTTTGTGTTTTTGTTGAGTAAGTCGGTTTTTATTGATGGATGCAACAGTGAGATATCTGTGTACCTTGCATACATATAAAAGCTTTGTGAAACCATATATCTAGAGAATAAAAGTAATGAAAGGTTTAATTAAGAAATTTACTAATATGCATGTCAATGTTGAAAATATAGAAAGAAAGGATATTAAATTAAAAGTAAAATGAATAAAATGATTCTATTCTAATGAACATTCATATTACCTATTCTACTAAAATTAACAGGAAAAAGAAAATGACAAAATTTCGTTTACCAAATACCCGAAATTGTAAGGTGAACCAAATCAACTGGGTCCCGTCCGTTTCCTTTTTCTAATTACTGTCGAACCGTCGCGTCGAACGAAGGTAATGAATAAAAGTAGCGAAGGTAATTCGATCATCATTTACCTGATTATCTTTCCCCAAAAAAAATATACCCCGTCTAATCGATACGTGATGTCGAACTTCCTTATTTTATGGCGAACATAGAATAACACTTCAGAAAACGGATTAAGGAAATTCAATTTCGTAGGATGTCTACTTTTTCCGGTCGCGGGACTACCGAATTACCGTGACCCCGGAACGTAACGGGCTATTGAAGGGCACCGTGGAGTTTAATCGGTAGAAATCTGACAGTCCATCCTGCCCTGCCCTGGGTGGGAGGATTTTACCACGATAAAAAAACTACTCTTTCTAAAAATCAGAGGCTGTAACTGGCTTATTTGAAATACATGACTTGATTTTGATTTCACAAGACTGACAATAATTAACTGTATTAACAAAACTGTACTTGATTTGATTTGATTTGACTGTATGTATATGAAGCCTGCGTTTTTGTAAAAACAATATGCATCTGTATAGACATGTCGAAAGTCAACGACGCTCAAATAAGTTGCTCTTGATGTACACAAAATCCAAATTTCTCCATAAAAGTGTATATGCGATGGCCCTCAAACTGTACCCTTTTTTTTTTATCGTGGTAAAATCATCAAATGAGTCCTCCCACCCCGGGCAGGGCGGGAGGGACTGTCAGACTTGTACTGACTAAAATCCACGGTGTCCTTCGATAGCCCTTTATGTTCCGGGGTCACGGTAATGAGATAAGTCCCGCGACCCCGGCAGGCTTTGGCCCTCTAGAGAGGGGGCCCCGTCATCTTGCTGACGCTCTTTGAGGCGCGCGTGGAACACAACGCGCCGTCGACCCGGGCATGGTCCATGGTCGGGCAGCGAGTTGCCCTTTACTCGCCGCCCGCATGCCCGCGCCTACGGTGGCCGGAGATCGTCTTGCGACGTCCGTCGCCGTGGGCGTCCACCACTGCGGTTGGGGCGGAGGGAGGACACTGTCCTCTCTCTCACGCGGCCCGCCTCCTCCTTCGCGAGCATGACTGCTTCGCAGAAGGAGGCGACCGCTTCCCACTCCGTCTCGCCCCGCAGCATGGCCGCAACCAATGCCGGGCGCGAGAGGTCTCCGCCTATCGCCGCCGTGAGGACACGTCGGTGCTCTGCCCAAGCTGGGCAGTCTTGCACCGTATGCTCTACTGTGTCCTCCGGGCGATCTTCGCAGTGGTGACACCCAGGCGTTTCCTCCCTCAAACTGTACCCTTAGCACGAGTTTTCACTCTTTTACTTTACAGCGTCTTTTCAGTATTTACAGCGTTTCTTGTATGAAAAAATGGAACAGCGCCTCTGGTGTGCGAAGAATGAACTAATTTTTTCCTTGAAAATTGTCAATTTGAAATTGTCAAAGTTCCAGTTTACTTTACGTCTCAAATACTGACAACTCGTGCTGAGGGTACAGTACAACAAATTACCGAATCAAATCATTTCAGCCAATTTAAAACAATTTTAAACGTCAGCTTTTTAAACTATTGATTGACAAGGCATATGACTCGGGTGATGAATTCTTTAATGTCAAATTTTGAATAGACATTATTATGTAATTAACTTAATTTTGGAATTTCTAATTTTGTATGATTTGACATTTTTGTATAATTTGATTATTTTAATGACATTTAAATACTGCTGACATTGAAAATTTTAATATTGTTGACATCTTATTTTATTTTCATTCTGTATTTGTAATATTTATTTCACTTTTGATAACTCTGTATTTTCTAAGATTTTTTTTTGACTTAAATGGTGAATTTAAATTTTAATTGTTACACTAATTTTAGCGTCGATATGTTGTACCTTTTTAATAAACTAATTAATGTAATGTTCATACTAAAAATAAAAAATAAAATTTCTCGTAAATTATAGCGTCTAGAACAAAACAATATTTATTGAATTTTAGTTAAAAATTTGAAAAAAATAAATAAATATTTCGGTTTCGTTCCGTTTTAATTTATATATTTACCTATAATAACAATAATACTTTATGTTTCGAAAAAAACTTATATATATGTTTTGTTTTTATGGGCCTTAGTTACCATAACGAAAAATAAATAAAATTTTAAATAATAAACTCTTACCTGGGAAATAACCGAATCCTCTCCGATTCAAAAAATAAATGACAAAATAAATGCAAACGCTCTAATTATATGCGGGAGTTGCATAAGCAAGCCGATTAAACTTAATCAATTGAATATAAATGTTTATTTTAATTGAAAACATTTGCTAATAATAATCAACAGAAACTCGAATATAAATGTACTTTTTAAATGGTAAAGTTTACAAAAATATAATTTGTTAGAAGACAAAACAATACTTGCAAAAAACTAAAAATAATACTAACTTTAGCGTCGGGAGTCGGTGACCTTTGTAAATATGGTCTAAGTTTTAATATTCGCAATAAGTCAAAACGTAGTACTTCTTCTTCTTTGCGTGTCGATGTACTGAAATTACATCCGACCAATACGTGGCTACCCGCACAGCTCTGTCATTTGCCTCGTTCAAATCCTGGAAGGTGCAGGTGGTTGGGCAGGATGGGCACGAAAGGAGGTGGGACATATCCTGTACAGAGGCTCCGCACTGGCATTGTGTTTGGGATGACTTTAGTATACCCCATTTGACCAGATTATTTTTATTAGAAGAAATACAACCGATTTGTATACGTGAAAATCGGTCTAGTGATTTTTTATTTTATTCAACATCATCGGCCTATAAATGCTCCCACTGTTGGGACACAGGCCTCCTCTCTGTGAGAGGGAGTGGGCCATAATCCACCACGCGGGTCCAGTGCGGGTTGGTAGATGTCCCATGTCTTCGAATGTTTGGTTCTAGGACATGCTGGTTTCCTCACGATGTTTTCCTTCACCGTTTTGAGAGCAGTGGTGATGAAATAAATTAAACAAAGTAATGCGCCTGGCTGGGTTCGAACCAACGACTTACTACTCGTAAGTCGAGGCCGATACCACTGGGCCACCACTGCTCAGACTTTATTCATGACAGACCAAAACTCAAATCTTTTCTCTTTTAAGTATAGTAGTATACACAGAGACTATAAGCAACATAAGCATAGTATAATCAGCCTCTACCTAACCACTGCTGGGGACTCAGGCCTCCTCTCTGTAAGAGGGAATGGTATTGTACGTTCGTAGACCTTCTACGGGACTTTCGTAGCAGTTTGCTACGAGATGTAGCAAGGTCGCGTAGCAATAATGTCAACGTTATGACGTGAGATTTTAAAGCAGAATAAAGCAGTTGTATGTAACACAGGAACCAGGCTAGTTCTTAATCGACATAAGACTTTTTTGCAAGTTGAAGTAACAATGGGCAGGATACATCTCATCTCATCGAATCGACCACGAAGCGGAAAACGTAGCGTAAGCTGGCCTAACCTAACCTAACCTAACCAAGAGGCATCTTTTCAAGGTTGCGAATCATTAACTGATTGCTGGCTTTTTAGAGAGACTAAGAGTCACTCAACGAGCGATGGAAAGAGCTATGCTTGGAGTTTCTTTGCGGGATAGAATCCGGAACATGGACATTCGGCGAAGAACCAGAGTCACCGACATAGCTCGTAAATTTGCAAGTTGAAGTGGCAATGGGCAGGCCACATCGCTCGTAGAACTGACAACCGATGGGGAAGAAAAGTTCTCGAGTGGCGACCACGGACCGGAAGACGCAGCGTAGGTAGGCCTCCCACTTGGTGGACCGACGACATCGTGAGGGTCGCGGGCAACCGATGGATGCAAGTGGCGAATTGTCGTTCGGCGTGGCGGTCTAAGGGGGAGGCCTATGTTCAGCAGTGGACGTCGTAAGGTGCGGTGTGGCGCCGGAGGAGCGGTGCCGCAACGTCATCCTAAATACTTTACTTTACTCAAAAATGCATGTAATGTGGTCATTATTTTGACAACCTTGTTTGAGCAAAGTCGACCTTGCCGTTCTGTTTCAAGGAGCGGCCGGCAAAGTTTTGCTGGTCGCTCTAACAGGCCGGTAAACCATTGCCGGCCCCTATTTTGACGTTTTTATATGTTTTATTTAAATTACTTGCTGGTTTTATTTAGGTTAGGTATTTGCATTTTTGAGTAATAGTACATTACTGCCGCGGTCTATAATGACTACTTTGCTGGTCGCGCTGATGATGGCCGACAGCGCAGCGTAGCGCAGCTCCAGACCGACACAGCGCGGTCAGCGTGCAGCATTTGATGGACGAGCTGAGATAAAGGCCGAGGCCATAGGTCGGGGCCTTTACAGCGAGGACAGCAAGGGCTGCAATGATGGCCAAGCTGGAAGGTCTAGAGCGTAGCTAGGTTAGCTCGAGGCAATCATAGCGTGACCAGCGAAGCAGTCATAGTGGGCCAAGGCTTGCTATGACTGCTTCGCTGGTCACGCTATGATTGCCTCAAGCTAGCCTAGCTACGCTCTAGACCTTCCAGCTTGGCCATCATTGCAGCCCTTGCTGTCCTCGCTGTAAAGGCCTCGACCCAACGTCTTAAAACCAGGCTTATTTCTGTGAGTGAACGAGATGGTGCTAGACGACTTGTATAGTTCTGTCACTTTTACTTGCCGGAACAAGCCGAGTTCTAAGACGTTGTAATACCACCCCAGGGGGCCTTGTTTCACTGTGAGAAAGAGACTAGCACTACTCTCGCCCTGGTATTCCACTAGTTTTATATGTTGCCACTGCGGCGCCGTACAGGCCGACACCCTTAGCTCGAAATAATGACGATACGACGCCACAACGCACCAACAGGTGCGTCCCCACAGAGCGAGCAGCCTCGCGAGGCATTTTCTGTGCGAGGAAACTGATAAGCGAGGCTGCGCGCTCTATGTGGTTTCGTCTATTGTTTTTCGTCCGAGGCACGAAAGAATATACGCGAGCAAAACAAAAGCTGACACTGGATGGCTCGGGCGCTCGGTTACTCGGCCGCGGCAGCGCGCTCGTTTGCCTCGGCCGAGACACGTCCACAGCAGAGACAGAGCATTCGCGCAGCAAATGCCTCGCGAGGCTGCGCACTGTGTGGACGCACCTATTATCGCATCGTGTGATCTCGCTCTTCAGTCTCACCAAGTGAAATTGATGATAATATTATTGTGTCTACCAGCTGGGCCCAAGGCTCTGTTTGTGTTAAAAGTTTTTAAGTGTATTACGCCCGAGACAAACACTTTAGGCCATTAAAATCGATTTAGTAGTTTACTCGTAAAAGCGTACCAGTCTGAGTACTTTTTGTTACGATCTATGGTTGTGTTGGGATAATTTTTATAAGGGACTACTGACCCGGCAAACTCCGTACTTTTTAGGGTTCCGTAGCCAAATGGCAAAAACGGAACCCTTATAGATTCGTCATGTCTGTCTGTCTGTCCGTCCGTATGTCACAGCCACTTTTTGTCAAAAGTATAAGAGCTATCCTGTTGAAACTTGGTAGGTAGATGTATTATGTAAACCGCATTAGGATTTTCACACAAAAATAAAAACAAAACAAATTTTGGGGGTGCCCCCCATACTTAGAATTGAAACTCATTTTTTTTTTCACCAAACCTATGCGTGTGGGGTATCTATGGATAGGTCTTTAAAAATTATATTGAGTTTAGTCATATCATTTTTTTCTAAACTGAACAGTTTGCACGAGAGACCCTTCCAAAGTGGTAAAATGTGTCCCCCCCCCCCCCCCCCTGTAACTTCTAAAATAAGAGAATGATAAAACTAAAAAAAATATATAATGTAGACCTCACCAAAAACTTCCAACGAAAATTGGTTTGGATGAGATACAGTTAGCAGTTTTTGAGATATAGTACATTTTCAAAAACCGCAAATATAACTTTGCCATTCATACAAACACTATGAAAAACAAAGTTATTTTTATTGTTTGTGTATATTACTTACTAATCTCAATATAATTATATCCCTAATCTATGCTTGCTACTACGGAACCCTTCATGGGCGAGTCCAACTCGCACTTGGCCGGTTTTTTAAACCTTGCCTGGACTTTCAAGAATAATTCAAAACCAAAATTAGCCAAATCGGTCCAGACGTTTTCGAGTTTTAGCGAGACTAACGAACAGCAATTGATTTTTATATATTAGAGAAGAAGAAGAAGAAAACAAGGAATTAAAAAAATATATATTATGTACAAAATAAATACAAGCGACTTCCATTAAACGTGCATAAAGTTGTATGAATTCGTAAACATCACAAAGATGTTATGCAATATCAGTAATCGCGCTTGATGTTCGCATAATTATATTGAAAAGCTCTGTTGCCTGTCTCTATTACCCATCATAAGATAAATGAAAATAAATAACTAGTCCTGTTTAAAGGAAATACGGGAGTATTTCGTTTCTGAAATATTTATAGTAATAGACTTTTTTTCTTGTTTTTAGGGTTCCGTACGTCCGAATACAAAAACGGAACCCTTATAGGATCACTCGTGTGTCCGTGTGTCTGTTGCTTACAGTCTCCGAAATCTCCGAATCTACTAGACCGATTGGGTTGAAATTTGGTACACATATTATCAATTCCTGTGACCCAAGCACAGAGGTGTGACGTGAATAGATGAAATCTGTATGTGGGAGGTAATTTTTGGGAGGGAAGGGAAAAATGAAAAAAAAAAGTTTTGAAATCTGCATCGTGTGACGTATCAAATGAAACGTCTTGTTGAAACTATCTTAAATGTATTTTTTTGTAATTTTAAAATAAATAGTTTCCAAGTTATTCAAGAAAATAGACGAAATTTGACCATCCCCCCCCCCCCCCCCTTATCTCCGAAACTACTGAAGCTAAAATTTTGAAAAAAATACAGAAATTAGTTTTCTACTTATAGATTATACGATAACCTATAAGAAGTCCATATCTGTATATGGGAGGTAATTTTTGTGGGGGAAGGGGAAAATTAAAAAAAAAATTTGAAAACTGCATCGTGTGACATACCAAATGAAAGGTGTAGTTGAGAGAATCTGAAATGAATTTTTTTTGTAATTTTAAAATAAATAGCTTCCAAGTTATTACAAAAAAATAGACGAAATTTGACCATTCACCCCCCCCCCCCCCCTATCTCCGAAACTACTGAACCTAAAATTTTGAAAAAAATACAGGGATTAGTTTTCTACTTATAGATTATAGGAAAACCTATAAGAAGTCCATATCTGTATATGGGAGGTAATTTTTGGGGGGGAAGGGGAAAATTAAAAAAAATAATTGAAAACTGCATCGTGTGACACATCAAATAAAGATCTTAAATGTATTTTTTTTTTGTAATTTTAAAATAAATAGTTTCCAAGTTATTCAAGATAAAAACTTTTTCAAAAAAGTAACCGACTTCAAAAACAACAACAAAACAAAAAGGGTGAAATAACCTAATTAACAACTTCTTTCGGATGTCGGTGGCTTTATTTTTTTTTTATTTCATTGATTTTTAGCCACCGACTTCCGAAAGAAGTTGTTAATTAGGGTTATTTCACCCTTTTTGTTTTGTTGTTGTTTTTAAAGTCGGTTACTTTTTTGAAAAAGTTTTTATTTTACCCTTTTTAGTTTATTTATTAAATAATCAACCCAAATTCTTGTAAAATACAAAATTTTGCTTACATAATTGCACTTATCTTGTAATCCGTCACAATATAAAAAATCCATATCTCTAAAACTACTGAACCGATTTTGATGAAACTTGCAGTGCACCCTAAGTTGAACAATACCTAGAACAACAAAAAAAGAATTACTTAAATCGAACTTGTAGTTCCGGAGATATGCGTGCACAAACATAAAAACATACATACATACACTTGTGAAATTTGGCACATTTGTTCAGACGCTGATATAGACTAACATATATGAAAACTGGGCAGATCTGATAATATTACATACATACGGGTCGAATTGATAACCTCCTTTTTTTTGAAGTCGGTAAAAATAGACGAAATTTGACCATTCCTCATCTCCGAAACTACTGAACCTATGAAACAATACCGAAATTAGTTTTCTACTTATAGATTATAGGAAAACTTATATGAAGTCCATATCTGTATATGGGAGGCAATTCTTCGGGGGAAGGGGAAAATTAAAAAAAAAATAATTGAAAACTTCGTCGTGTGACTTATCAAATGAAAAGTCTTGTTGAGACAATCTTAAAAGTATTTTTTTTTTGTAATTTTAAAATAACTAAAATTTAAAAAAAAATACAGAAATTAGTTTTCTACTTATAGATTATAGGAAAACCTATAAGAAGTCCATGATATTAAATTAACATGGTAAATCACTCAATATTGTGCGTACCAATTTGGGTCAGATTTGAAAAAAAACGTGATAGGTAACATCGTACGGAACCCTCTTCACGCGAGTCCAACTCGCACTTGGCCGGTTTTTTTTACCAAGTTTAATGATTTTAACGACGAAAGTATGTCCAAACAAAAGTGACTGGAGAGGCGTCACGGCGTCCACACCTTCCGCTTGACACAGGTCCTCACCGGGCACGGATGTTTCGGGAGGTTCCTGTGTTGCATTGAAAAGGAAGAAACACCTGGGTGTCACCACTGCGAGGATCGCCCGGAGGACACGGTGGAGCATATGGTGCAGGACCCGCTTGGGCAGAACACCGCCGTGTCCTCACGGAGGCGATAGGCGGCGACCTCTCGCGCCCGGCACTGGTCGATACCATGCTGCGGGGCGAGACGAAATGGGAAGCGGTCGCCTCCTTCTGCGAAGCAGTCATGCTAGCAAAGGAGGAGGCGGGACGCGTGAGGGAAAGGACAGCGTCCACCTCACGACCCAGCCGCCGCGGGAGACGCCCACGGCAACAGACGTCGCAAGACGTTCTCCGGCCACCGTAGGCGCGGGCATGCGGGCGGTGAGTTATGGGTGACTTGCCGCTCGATCATGGACCAGGCCCGGGTTGACGGCGCGTTGTGTTCCACACGCGTCTCAAAGAGCTGTCAGCAATCTGACGGGGCCCCCTAAGAGGGCCAAAGCCTGTCGGGGTCGCGGGACTGTCTCACCTGGTAACCGTGACCCTGGTACGTAAAGGAACACCGTGGATTTTAGTCAGTACAAGTTTGACACTTTTTTTTTGCGTGGTAATATCATCAAATGAATCCTTATTTGATGATATTACCACGCAAAAAAAAAAAAGTGTTCCCAAACATACATTAAGTTCTCCTAGTTTTTAAAATCGATTTAAAATAGTACTAAAATTCGTCGATTACTGGATTAGATAGTCATCATTCACATCATCATCAGCCTATAAATGTTCCCACTGCTGGGACACAGGCCTCTTCTCTGTGAGAGGATTAGATAGTAAGCAGATAAAAAAAGAGTTACTTTGAATTTTATAGTATTAGCATTGATTTTATAAGAAAACTCAAGGGAATTTAAATCTTGAAAAATTAATTATACTACCTCGCTGTTTCAATTAAAAAAGAAGGTAGTTGGAAATAAATGCTCTCTGTAGCTTCGACACTGAAAAATAAGCTGCTTTCCAAGACATTCCAGTAAATTAAATAATTTATTGTTGGGAGAGAAACAAATGGTGCCTTTTTATCAAGAGGCTGTGCCAGCTTGTACAAAAGTAATTAAAGACTTCACGTTAAAATTCAATGCAGGTACAAACCGAGTTTTTAATTCAAGAGTTAATAGGTTACCTCTAGGCAATAAGCATTCTTCACCGTCGACTACATCTATGATTCATCATCATCATCAGCCTATAAATGTTCGCACTGGGACACAGGCCTACTCTCTATGAGAGGGAGTGGGCCGTAATCTACCACGCGGGCCCAGTGCGGATTGGTAGATGTCACATGTCTTCGAATTTTTTGGTTCTAGGACATGCCGGTTTCCTCACTATGTTTTCCTTCACCGTTTTGAGAGCAGTGGTGATGAAATAAATTACACAAAGTAACCTGCCAGCCTGACGGGGTTCGAACCCACGACCTACTACTCGTAAGTCGAGGCCGATACCACTGGGCCACCACTGCTCTATGATTCCTGATCTGATCTATGATTACCATCGGGCAATATAACGGTCAAAGGAAAAAATGATTTCATGACATTGTAAACTTGCATTTTGTTGTCTCACGTCCAATTGAAAACTAAAGTCTCCTTCGAAAGTTTTTCCATATACATAAAAATATGTCTTACGAGATCAAAATTCCCACTGTTGGCCAACTTAATTATCTTTTTTCCTTACAAATCGCGACCAATACTTTAAATTGGTAAATATTTCTATGTAATTACAAACTCTAGGCGGAGACTTCTCGCGCCCGGCATTGGTCGAGGCCATGCTGCGGGGCGAGACGGAGTGGGAAGCGGTCGCCTCTTTCTGTGAAGCAGTCATGCTCGCGAAGGAGGAGGCGCGCCGCGAGAGGGAGAAGACAGCGTCCTCCCTCCATCCCAGCCGCAATGGTAGACGCCCACGGCGACGGACGTCACAAGACGATCTCCGGCCACCGTAGGCGCGGGCATGCGGACTGCGAGTAAAGGGCGACTCGCTGTGCGATCATGGACCATGCCCGGTTCGACGGCGCGTTGTGTTCCACGCGTGCCTCAAAGAGCCTCAGCATTATGACGGGGCCCCCCCTTTAGAGTGCCAAAGCCTGCCGGGGTCGAGGGACTTATGTCATTACCGTGACCCCGAAACATAAAGGGCTATTGAAGGACACCGTGGATTTTAGTCAGTACAAGTCTGACAGTCCATCCCGCCTTGCCCCGGGTGGGAGGACTCATTTGATGATTTTACCACGCTAAAAAAATGTAATTACAAACTAAACATTCCACTTTAAATCATTAAATTCCATTCACTGTAACGAAAATCCCAGGTTTTACGTTTCTAACCCCCTTGCAAACTCGACTTTACAGATTTTATACCCATTAAAAGAACCTAAAAGTAAAGTTCACGTGAAAACAAGTTCATAGAATTCTCTTGAACGAGCCTTCCATTATTCTAGGCACCCCTGTCGGTAAATTGAAAACCGCAGCTTCGTGCTGCAACTACATATTGGAATGAATAGTCTCTAAATCTAGGTTAGACCTGAAGATGGATGAAATAGGAAATAGTTGCCAAATGGGGAATCGAATCCCACTAAGGTGGATTCTTGGCAAGGAGTCAAGAGTTTGCGGCTCCTAGGGCTTTTAAAGTATGTCTTAGAAATACTGGAAAGGATGTCTTCAAGACTTTAATAATAGGGTCGTAGTTGTGCCTTTATAGATTACCGCGGCCCTGGAATGTAAAGGGCTACTGAAGTAACAGGGTTTTTCAGATACTGCGAGTTTAACACTCCCTTCCGAACCCCCTAGTATGGACTAGGGGGTTCGGAAGGGAGTCGGAAGTGATTCGCCCTACCAGCCCACTAGGGCATGGGCCCTAGTGGGCTGGTAGGGCGAATCATTTAATAATTGTCACCCCAAAAAGATTATTAAAATAATTAGTATTTTTTTTTAATAAAAAAAAACATTGAAGAAAAACTAGCAAAAATCTTAGAACTTTTAAAAAAAATGTGCTCTCCATGGGTGGACAAATAGGACAAAACGAGAATAAAACAATTTAAATTACATTTTGGGACAAAAGAAGCATATTACTTGAACCGAGAATATTTGGAATGTGGGCCACAAAACTTCGGTCCGAAACCAGAATAAATCCACCATACGTTAAATTCTGTAGCCTGCCGGGGTCGCGGGACTGTCGTATCAGGTAACCGTGACCCCGGAACGTAAAGGGCTATTGAAGGATCACCATGGATTTTAGTCAATACGAGTCTGACAGTCCCTCCCGTCCTGCCCTGGGTGGGAGGACTCATTTGATGATTTCACCAAAAAAAAAATTCTCTAAACAAAGTCTTAAATTAACTTAAAAAGTACTCATATTAGTTCGTATTTCGTTTTTAACCGACAGTCATCTCAAGAGATGTTCCCCACTCCTTCTGTTAGTGAGGCACTAAAGAAACGTAGGCTTATGAATAAAAGATGCGCACACATTAGCTCGCAGCGTAATTGAAAGCTGGTTTATGGTAACCTTTCTTGAGGAAACTACGATCGAGTACACGTTCAGATGTAAGTATAATGAAATGTAAATTAAATGGGTTTTTTTTATCGTGGTAAAATCATCAAATGAGACTGACACTGTCAGACTCGTACTTACTAAAATCCACGGTACCTATCCTTTAATAGCCCTTTACGTTAAAGGGTCACGGTAATGAAATAAGTCCCGCGACCCCGGCAGGCATTGGCCCTCTATAGGGGGGCCCCGTCATCGTGTTGACAATCTTTGAGGCACGCGTGGAACACAACGTGCCGTTGACCCTGGCAATGGTCCATGGTCGGACAGCGAGTCGCCCATTACTCGCCACCCGCATGCCCGCGCAAATTAATTGGGTTAGCCAGTTTTTTATTCTTTTTACTTAGCTTTTATAGTATTTTGTCCTGGTTGATGAAGAAAATTACTTAAATGAATAATTTGCAGACAGACAACGTATTGCCGATACTAGGATGTTAAGGCTTGAAAGAGTTCTTTATTATAACGTGTTACACAAAGTTGTAATCATATTTAAGTGGACAGTCAGATGTCCCTGGACGTTCAGGGTCGTGGAATACCGTGAGAAGTGAGTACTCATTGTCTACTAAAGAAAGAATTGGAACAATCTTTGATTACCTATTTGTGATTCTTTCACACAAACACAACTTAATGCTAACACAGATTAACACATAGGACAATTTTTTTTATCAAATTTTTATATTTTTATATTCCCGTGGGAAAATTACCGAACTTGCAATGCCGCGAGCACACGCCATGTTCCCTAAAGCTTTTAATACTTAAATAAAAAGAGGATGTAAATTTGTGCAGAATATTTTTCCGATGGAAAATTCCATTGGGCACTCAATTTGTTTTAGTAACAATTTTATAGTAACAAACCTATCCATCGATCCGTCTATTCGTACATAACTGTCTATCCGTCTAGGTGTCCATCTATGTCTCCATTAACGTCCATCAGATAGATTATCGAAAAATATTTGACCCTTATTTTCCTTTGTTACGTAAACTAAAATTGACGAAGTTACAAGAAGCTTTTAAAATTAACAATACCTTACGCCTCGGCATATTTTTATAATGAAGGAGGCAAGCATTCATTTCCGAGTTTTGATACGTTTTATATTTGTCAACATTTTAACACAATTTCTCTTTCATATCTTCAATATTCAAACCAATACAATGACCAAGTGAGACAACTCACTCTCAATTTTTCTGTAACAGACGCTACTTTTGATCTTCCTCGTATGTCGTATCGTTGTGTTATCGAGTCCACAAATTCTTCTCCATTAATTGCACTCATCTTTGTTTCATCCATCTTCTTAGCAGCTCTGCTTACCCTTGTATATTTAAGCCTTTAATTTTAGGGGGACATCGGTGGGTCACAAGTTGTTCCAATGATTTGCCGCCATTTCATCTTTTCTGAGTTGATCCGGTGCATTATTTACGCCGTCATCACCTTGTATAAGTGAACTGAGATACCGAATGTCCAAAAAGATGGGTATGGTTGTATCCCAAAACAATTTTGCTTAGGTTCTTCTTAATTTTTTAATGTATAATGTGAAAATATGATAATGATAAGTTGAGAATCGTTTTCACTGCTATAATAATTATTCTTCATTTTTAACTCCCAGCACAAAGTCGGAACTAACGGAAAACGTTTAATAAACAGGAAAGTTTAACTGAAGAGAGAATAAATACGAAATGAAAAGATGTAAATAAGCTAAGCTGCTTTTATTCACATTTATTATGCAACAGCTTTTAGCTTGTAATGCGCGCTTCTAGATTCTGGACTTTCTTCTTAAAAACAAAGCTTACTGGTTATTTATTGCTTCGTTTTATAAATTTTTTTATGTATTTCAGAGGCTTTTAATAATATTAGTCATTGGAAAATTACATTAACATATTTTGTTGGTATTTTAAAGTCAAAATCAAAATCATTTATTTCAATGAGGCACTTTTTAAAGCCGAACATTAACATTATAGGAATAGAATTCTCTTAAATATTATATTATATTGGAATTTCGATCTATGTAGTATCATAATAATATACATCTTACCAGTTTTTTTTTTATTATTAGAACCATTTTCTTTTTATTATTTTTTTAAGATAAATTGTTGCTAAAAATATGGACTAAGTAGGTAACCTGATTTTTTTGAACGCGAGTTAAATAGGATATTTTTATTTGCCGAAAACGTGGTATACAGGGTGTTATATTTTTTTAGATTTACATATTTTATCTGGGGCCACGGTAGTGGCCCCGCCAAGACGAGCCAAGCGAAGCGCCAGGGCACTACCTACCTTTCCTCGAAGTGTTTCGTCGTTTTTTTGAACCCTCATAGAGTTGGTTTCCGATGTACCAGATAGTTCATATTCTCAGGATATGATGTCAATAATAGACTTATTAAACCTACAAAGTTTCAATTGAATAGCTCTAATACTTTAAATTTTATTGGTATTTAAAATACACCGATTTCGTCACTGACATACTGACACACTGACACACTGATGATCATCAAAATGTTTGGCCTACTTCCTGAAGTACTAGAAAGCTGAAATTTGGTATGTAATCTCAGTTTAGTATACAACCAACAAAAAAATTCATAAACTTATAACTTTCACCCCCTATCCCCTAAAATGGTGGGGGTGGACGTTATAAAAAAAAGTTATAAAAACACTATCATGCCCCCAGATAAGTTTATAACTTTCGCCCCCCATCCCCTAAAATTAGGGGGGGGGTGGAAGTTTGAATGAGATTTACACCAATTTTATGAATTAGGCCATGTAAGTTAACACGGTACTGTAGACAGTGTACTAGACAGTAACTAAAAAACCTATTAATAAGTATTGTCAAAATTGCGTAAACGCCACTGGGAAGTTTTCTTCCCAAAAACATAATCAAAAAAATTAAGTCTGCCTAGCAACTTACAAAAAGAACTGAAATCCCACCAAAAACATTTCATGTAAAATGTTGCCAGACGACCACATAGTGTTTAGCCTGTGAAAAGGATATCAGATCTCATGTTAAGCCAAACTTCTGAATCTACACGGCCTAACTCTACCGACCCTAACTTCACAAATTCTACATAATCAGTAAAAATGTATGGCTTGGCTGTTTCGTTGCTTCAGAAACTAAATATTCGCATCACCGTCACGTAGCGAAACGGCGAAGCCATACATTTTTACTGATATGTAGAATTTGTGAAGTTAGGGTCGGTAGAGTTAGGCCGTGTAGATTCAGAAGTTTGGCTTAACATGAGATCTGATATCTTTTTCACAGGCTAAACACTATGTGGTCGTCTGGCAACATTTTACATGAAATTAATGTTTTTGGTGGGATTAATTTTAATGGAACCAAACAAGGTCAATAGGCCCAAAAGCGAGACGTTTATTATATTTTATAACTGGGATAAACTCTGTTGCCAAATCACAAGAATAAAGCCTCCTGCAGACACACGCGATTAATCGCGCTGTGACAACGAGCCAAGGTAATTTCCACTCTAAAAATACTACGAATGGACCGCGACATGTCGCCCCGCGCGATTAATCGCGTGTGTCTGCAGGAGGCTTAACTCTTAAACCCTAGTAGAAATCACATTAATTATTAAGAATAATCAGCCTAGGTACTGGGAGCTGGGAACAATGGTAATAAATTGTTTGCTGAATACATAATGAATTGGAGATACACTACACCTCAGCTGTGTTTATATTGTCGACTGTGAATGTGGTTTGAGGCCGGGATACAATGAGAGGAAAAACGTGGTGAGAAAACCTTACCTAAACTTGTAGTGGTAGGATCACCCGGAGGACACGGTGGAGCAGCTGTGCCGCGCTTGGGCAGAGCACCGCCGTGTCCTCACGACGGCGATAGGTGGAGACCTCTCGCGCCCGGCATTGGTCGAGGCCATGCTGAGACAGAGACGAGAGACAGGGACGGGAGACGCCCACAGCAACAGACGTGGCGATTTCCGGCCAACGTAGGCGCAGGTGTGCGGATGGCGAGTAATGGGTGACTCGCTTTCCGATCATGGACCATGCTGGGATCTACAGTCGGCGCTTTGTTTTCCACGGGCGACCCAAAGGGCTCTCAGCATTCTGAAAGGGCCCCCATAGAGGGCCAAAGACTGCCGGTGTCGATGGACTGGTCCTTGTTCGGACTGGGTGACTGATTTAAGACAATCGTCTACCGAGCGCTCGTCCATACTAAAAGAGAATACGTTTTCCTGCCCCTAGATGTTATCCTATCTCAACGATTTTTTAGAATGCTTCTGACAGAAGAACTGACTGAAGTTTTAGAAAAAAAGCAAAACCTACAAACCTAGAATATAATATGCTGAAACGATTGACGCCAGAATTTAAGAGATTGGTCGTGATTTAGTATGTGAAAAACGTTTTCTCCCGAGAGACAAATTACATAAAAAATACTTACAGTCAGTCGCGAGCTGCAACGCTCTCTATCGCACGATCGGGGGTCGGGGAGGTGTGGTAGCGACAGCACGAGTTTTTCTAAATACCTATTTTTTTAAATGGCAGCCGGTATACTATCCTCTTTAGGGCTAAGTGTCAGTGTACCCACTTCCTTCTCTCCACTGCGCCTCTGATGATAATACTCTATAATACTAGACATATATTAAAGTGTTAGCAGCTGCAGGCTGATATACATCGTGACCTCACATATTGTACCTACCTAATGAAAATACGCTGAAAACCAAGTAGGTATTTGGATTGCTAAATTGTTTGTTGAGGTTATTAGATTATGGCAATCAGATTGTGATGTTTGTGTGTTTGATTGCCGGGTTGGCTCAGTGGTGGAAAACGTGACAACTTATCGTTGAGTCCTACGTTTGGTTCCCAGATCAGGCAAAGGTTTAAGGAAATATTTAGAAACTGCATGAAATGTGGTTTTATGTTCATTTTATTACACGAAACTAAAATATAGCTGTCTCATTTTAGAGCAAAACTTTTAGCTCGATTTTTATAACCACAATATGAATGTATTTCCATCTGTCCACCCCAAATATATAGCGGAATCCAAGCGTTACACTATGCAATACCTACAATATATTATTTTGTAACAGGACGCAATTCGGACATAATTAGAATGAAAAATAGATGAGACAATGAGACAAAACAGATGCCTGATGAAGAGATAGTTACGTCTGAATAGGCTATTTGACTAAAAATTCTAATTAATCCGTCAGTTAGATTATCAAATAATATTTGACCCGTATTTTTTCTTCTTTTACGCAAACCAAAATTGACGGAGATATGATGCTTTCAAAATTGCCAATACGTCACAATTTAGTGCATTTTTTACTGAATTCTGACGTCACGAGCCCCCACTCTCGAGTCTTGATGTGTTATATCTTGGTAAATATTCATTGATTTTACATAAGAAAAAATATGTGTCCGTTATTTTTCAAAACTCTAAGTAATGGACTTATTAGATTTATAATTTATTGATACTGTCAAATAGCCTATTGCGACTACAGGACAAGTTTGCAACCACAATACCAGAGTTGCAGATTTCCCTGTAGTAAAATGGAGGCTCTCTCCACGATTTAAATGCTATTTTTGCTTCATCCATTTCAAAACATTATTTACCTGAAACTTTCTAGAACATTTTTTTTTTATATAAAACGTTGCCCCACACTAAGAATTTCTTCTGTAAGTCTTTCTTATCGTGGGTGCGTTTACAAACATATAAACTCACATATACACAAACACCCAGACCCGGAACAACTACTTGTAGGGCATACAAATATTTGTTCCGTGCGGGATTCGAACCCGCGACACACAGCACAACAGTGCGATCGCTCAGCCAATGCACCGACCGTATTGTCTATTGGGCAGACAATACAGTATATACCATAGTGCTTACCAAAAAGTTGTGGTCATAATTAAAGTTGTGGTAGGTATAGGCTACCAAATTAAACAACTTTCTCCATTGAACAAAACGTGGTATTCATGAAACTCATATCCCATTCTAAATTCAATGATTCGCCAACCCAAACTTACACATTATTTCTCACAACACGATGTTCTTGCAAAAAAAAAAGAACACTTGGACAAACAAGAAGGAAGAATTCAACCAAACAATCATAAAAAAAAAATATGTTGGTACCTACCAACATATTTTTTTATGAAAAAAATGAGGACAATTTTATGTACGGTACCTACCATACATAAAATTGTCCTCATATTTGTGGTACATCGTATAGAAAGCATTGACCAAAAGTTCTTTATAAATTTTGGAGACAGGAAATCCCATTGCACACCCGATTTATTCAAAACTTTACTCCTGAAAATATTTAAATATCGTCTTCCTGCAAAAAAACCATCCTTTTGTAATACTTTCCCGCTAACCGTCGTTATTTCAATTCCCATAAAACGTTATTGATTACTTTTCCAAGCCAGTCTACACAATGGATAAAAAAGGGGGGTAAAAGAAAACTTCTGGAGTGTGTGCCTCACAATACATTTCCGCCCTTTTTGTTCAAGACTCTACGTTTGAATGGAATAAGGACAATGTTTTAAGATTAGAACCACGATTTGAGGTTATTTTGAAATTGTTTTGGTAAACATTTTCTAAGAGCAAATGGCCCCCGCAGTGGTAGACGCCCCAGGTGTCGGACGTCGGCAGACCATCTCCGGCCACCGTAGGCGCGGGCATGCGTGCGGCGAGTAATGGGCGATTCGCTGTCCGACCATGGACCATGCCCGAGTCGACGGCGCGTTGTGTTCCACGCGCGCCTCAAAGAGTGTCATCATGATGACGGGGCCCCCCTCTCGACAGCCAAAGCCTGCCGGGGTCGCGGGACTTATCTCATTACCGTGACCCCGGAACATAAAGGACTATTGAAGGACTCCGTGGATTTTAGTCAGTACGAGTCTGACAGTCCCTCCCGCCCTGCCCTGGGTGGGTGGACTCATTTTGATGATTTTACCACGTTAAAAAAAAAAGAAACAAAGAGCAAATGGCCCGGACTTACGAGTTGTAGGTTGTGGGTTCGATCCCAGCCAGGCGCAATAATTTGATTAATTTATTTCATCACCACTGCTCTCAAAACGGTGAAGGAAAACATTGTGAGGAAACCGGCATGTCCAAAAACTAAAATTTCGATGACAGTTGTGTCATCCACAACACGCACTGGGCCCACGTGGTCCACCACGTGGGCCCAGTGGCCTCCTCTCTGTTAGAGGGAGTGGGCTATAATCCATTATAGCCCACTCCCTCTCACAGAGAGGAGGCCTGTGTCCCAGCAGCGGAAACATTAATAGGCTGATGATGATGATGATGAAACAATTTCTGATTGAAATTTGATCAAAGTGTCATTGTTGATCAAAACAATAATGGAAAAGTCATCATTCCATCGTGCGCCCCGGACCTAACCGGTCGCATAACCTCACTAGTAAACAAAATTAACTCAGTGTACGTATCAGTGCGTGTGTGACTAATTACCGATCGTTTATTATCTGGTGATAGTTAAACTTTGTGCTCACAGACATGAATACAATAAACAGCACCTATGATAATATAAGTGAAGTCGATGAGCCATCCGGTGGAATGAGTGTAGATGGTTCCTTAATTGAGAAGGAGTCTCCTCCTCCTTACGTTACATTTCGTCAAGGGATGTCAAGTAATAAAGATCCAGACTGGCGTGACGAGCTCAAGGATTTCCAAGCAAGTATAAAATCCATGCTCGAGACCTGTATAGCAAAACAGGACGAAAAATTCGCATTACTTTTATCTAATTTCGAAAGTGTCAAGTCATCAATAAAGTTTATTAGCGAAAAATATGATGGTCTAGAAGTGAAGTCGAAAGAATTTGCCTATCGCATTTCGAAGATCGAGGAAAAAGTTTCATCTCCCCTGGAAGTTCAACAACGGGTTGCTTCTCTGGAAGCTAAACTAGAAGCCGCAGAACAAAAGTCCCGTAACTGCAATATTGAAATAAGCAATCTGCCTGAGAAGCGCGGAGAAAATCTCATGTCGATCATCGAAAATATATCTACTTTGATTAAACAACCGTTATCGCCACGTGACGTCATTACTATTCACCGCGTTCCTCTAATGAATCCCAAATCCACACGGCCAAGAAACATAGTAGCTAAACTTTCCAACCAAATACTACGTGATAACTTTATTGCAGCTGCTCGCCTTAAAAAGGGAATTACTTCTGAAGAATTGCAATTTAGTGGCAATCCAGGAAAAATATACATAAACGAGCACCTAACACTGCAGAACAAAAAGTTGTTTCGTCAAACAAAGGAGATTGCGAAACAAAATGGACATCGTTTCGTCTGGATTAAACATGGTGTTATTCTCGTTCGCGCTGACGTCCCCGAAGCGGCTTTCACAATTCGCTCCGAGGAAGATTTATCTAAAATCAAGCCCTATAACAAAGCATCCGAGCAAGGGCAAGGTTACAAATAAGTGCAGTGAAGTTCGCGTAAAAGTGCTAGGATATTCATATCTCATAACTCGTTACATTTTATTTTGTTCACTATACAGTCTATACTCTGTGACTCACACATTACTTCAAGTTGTTTACCCAATTTGTACTAATGATTTGCGCTCGAAATGTTTTACAGTCACCCTCATGTATCCATATAATTGTACCAATAACTTAGAATTTAAATTTTTGAACGGTATGGTGTTATCCACATATTTATATAAACATACACTAGTTCTTGTAATTATTTTTGAAGTCGTATCTATGTTCTCCTTTTGCTTGCATATTGTCATTAACCATAAAATAGATATAACCATAATTGTATCATCTTACCTATACTTTAACAAATTGTGCTTACAATTGAGTGTATTTTTTTCATTCTGTATTTACGATTACCGTGTTAAGTATTACATTTTGTTTAGAATAGAATTTTTAACTGAACATGACTCCAAGCTTTGTGTTGATAGTTTTTACATTTTTTTTTATTTCAATGGATAGTTACAATTTAACCGTCTATTACCAAAACTGCCGAGGGCTGCGAACCAAGCTATATACATTATTTATGAATATCTTATCTTTTAGCTATGACGTAATCATTCTTACAGAGACTTGGCTTATACCGAGCATAACCGACGGTGAGTTCATTGATGATCGGTACATGGTGTTCAGATGCGACCGCGACCGCTGTACCACGGGGAAGCATGACGGTGGCGGGGTACTTATAGCCGTTTTACGCACTTTACGACCAACTAGTATTTTGGCGCGCCCCTCTCACCCCGATATTGAACACGTCATGGTACAGCTGCCGGGGTCTCACTCTACAAAGCGCCATGTAATAAGTGCAGCCTACATACCGCCGCGTTCTCCGGACGACTTGTACGCATCACACTTTGATGAACTGCTCGATGTAATTAATGCTGGTGGTACTGATACATATTACATTACAGGCGATTATAACTTACCGGGCATTAACTGGCTGGATAGTAGTGGATGTAAATATGTTGTGCCACAACCGACCGATAATTTGAGCTGCCATCTATGCAACTTTATCTCACTAACTAACATTTTTCAATATAACACGCTGAGGAATAACTTAGGGCGTATACTGGATTTGTTTTTGTCTAACGTTGACTGTGAGCTTAAGACATGTACACCAATTCTACCGATTGATGTTCACCATCCGCCTTTCTCGATATTAACATCACTTAATACGAAATTTATACCAATGAAACGGCACTTATCTACGAGACATAATTTCTTTAAAGCTAACTATGAACTGATCAATAATGAGTTGAGTACATTGAACTGGAATCAATTGTTTTACGGCCTTTCTGCTGAACAATCTGTTAACATTTTTTACAATCAAATCTATAGTATAATAAAAAGGCATACTCCGTTATCCCGTCTCAGGAATTCACGTTTTCCTCTGTGGTTTTCCCCCTCGCTCATCCGCATTTTTAGAAACAAAGAAAAAGCTTGGCTTAAATGGAAAACATATGGTAATGCATCGGACTTTGAAAGTTTTTCGACTCATCGTAAACGTTTTAAAACTGAATGTGTCAAATGTTTTGAAAAATACATGAAATCGGTTGAAGATAGTATTCCGCTTAGCGTTAAACATTTCTGGACTTACGTAAAAAATAGGAGGGGCAGGGTGGAAATCCCAGCGAACATGTTTCTTGAAAATCTTAACCCTAGAGTACTAATCATCGCCTGGGAGGCCGCACTCAACCAGTTTTTTCGCTATAATTTCAAATTGTGCGACCGTTGCTACTTGTGCACTCATCTCAACTCTGTGCACCCCAAAACGCGTTAGTTGGCGATCGCTCGTCCTGCGAGCTCCTTTCATTGCAGAGTTACAGAGTGTTGGATCGCCTGGGAGGCGATCCTTAGTATTAAAGGTAATTATTTTTACATGATCATAATTATAGTTTTTGGAGTTTTAGACATGACGTGCTATTTCTATCTATTGAAATAAAATATTTTGTTTAAAGTTAAACCCATTCAACAATCAGATATGAAAATTGTTGATAAAAGAAGACTGCCAATGAGATTGTAAAAAATTTAGAAGTCGAAGACTGTGATTCTGATGACAGAACGAACTTGGATGGAAATGTCATAAAAAAGCAAAAAAAGCAACAGAAAAAAGGTGCATGAGTGTGTACTACTATGGAAAATGCAATAAACCGTATCATCTGCAATATCGAACACCTAATTGCTTCTCTAGCGATAGGAAATATTGAGAAAATTTCAAACTTATGTACCATAAAAATTATAATGCTTACTATCCGTTTTTTATAATGAAATCAACAGTTTGTTAATAAACTTTTAGATAAGTAAATGACTTTTTTAATGTTTAAAAGCAAAAACAAAAATTATGATTTATTTCTGTTTCACCAAAAAAGTTTAGCAGGTGTCAAGTTTAAAGTACCATATAAGATCGTATCGATACGAAAAATATATTTTTGTTATTACATTTAAAAACGCAAAAGTTGGCCTTTTGTATAAACAATATTTGTCTTTTAGATTCATAAGTAGTCTTTATAAAAATTGTGGTCTTTCAAGAAGTAGCCTCTTAGGCGATGATTAGTATTAAACAGTAAAAAATTTATATTAGTATTCTAGGGTTAACTCCAATAATCCAACTGAAATATGTAACATGTTTTCTAATTTTTTCACATCTGTTTATGAACCCACAAATTTCAACCCCGCGACGTGGCAGTCAACTAATACATACGCAGATAATGCGCCCTGTATTTCAGACATCTACTTGCCATTAGATGTAGTACACAAAGCGATAATGCAATTAGACTTAAACAAGGGCCCTGGTCCCGACAGTGTCCCACCGGTCTTCTTAAAGAAGACGGCTGAAACTATAGTACTTCCAATTTATATTATATTTAATAAATGTTTACGTGAAGGCATCTTTCCAGACATTTGGAAACGGGCTCATATCACACCGGTATTTAAGAGTGGTGATAAAAGTAATATACAAAATTATCGCCCTATATCTATACTCTCCACCTTGTCGAGGCTTTTTGAGAGTCTTGTACATAGCAAAATTTATCCTCACATTCACAACCTCATTATTGGTGAGCAGCATGGGTTTGTTAAACGACGTTCGACGAACACTAATCTTATGTTATTTACAGATTTCTTATTCAAATCCATGGATGAACACGTTCAAGTTGATGCTGTGTACACGGATTTTCGGAAGGCTTTCGACAAGGTGGATCACAAACTGCTTTTAGATAAAATTGCTTACAACGGAATCCGTGGCAATTTGTTACGATGGTTCATGGCGTACATTTACAATAGAACGCAAAAGGTAGTCATTAATGGTTTCCAATCAAGCGCAATCATTGTCACCTCCGGTGTGCCCCAGGGCTCAATAATGGGACCCCTACTCTTTATTTTGTTTGTCAATGATATTAAGAGCTGCTTCATTAATTCTAGATTTCTAATGTACGCTGATGACATCAAAATTTACAAGTCGTGTAAAAGCAGATATGATTGCCTGCTCTTGCAGGAGGATCTTGATAGACTCTCTCAATATTGTTCGCATAACAAGCTTCAGCTTAGTTTACCCAAATGCAATTCAATCTCTTTTACAAAAAACAAAAACATTATAAAATTTAATTACAGTCTTTATGGTTCTAGTCTTCGAAAAGTTGACCACATTCGTGATCTCGGTGTCGAGATGGACTCGAAATTGCACTTCGATCTTCATATTGAAAATATCGTCAATAAAGCATTTCGTATGTTTGGTTTCGTCTTGCGTTCTTCAAATGATTTCAAAAGACCATCTACTTTCTTACTTCTATACAAAGCTTTGGTTCGTTCCCAACTGGAATTCGCAGTACCTATTTGGAGTCCCATTTATAATGTTTATATAAAAAGAATAGAAATGGTTCAAAAGAAGTTTTTACGTGTTATGCACTACAGATGTATCAAATCTAAATTACCATACAGTCAATTATTGACGCGCTATAAAATGCAAAGCTTGGAGTCTAGACGCCACTTACTGATGGCTATGATGCTTCATGGTCTGTGTAATAATAGGTTCGATTGTCCTGATATCACCAATAACCTATGTTATATTGTACCTAGAACCGTTATGCGTCGAGAGGCGCGCGAGCCCCGACTTTTCCACACCGCAAGGTGCAGGACCAATGCTGGTGAACGGGCGCCTCTTCGACGTATTGTCGATATTTACAACACCCACTTTATTGATTTGGATATCTTTGCGCTCACGCACCTGAAGTTTAAAAAAATGGCCATTGAATTATTACAATAACCAATTTTATATATATATCTATACCCAATTTTATATACACCGTGTTCCGGACGATATACATAAACTTCGACCAGATGTTCAAACCACGGAAGTAAGCATTTTTCATTATGGACACATTAATAAATTCTTATTTTTTATTTTTTGTTAATTTTCATACAAACTAAATACCTAGACGTAAATAACCCGATATGCATGCCTCTTTATCCGAATTGGCAACGTCGTATTTTCATTCATAACATTTGGCGGGCTGAAACAAATGAAATGCAAATAGTATTTGATAGATTTATCATTTTAATTGCACTAAGCGGCAACATAGGCCAAATTAAGATACTTTCTCACTGCATAGCTCAATTAAATTTCATTAAATGAAATTACAAATATCTTTGTAACGAAGCCTTTTTAAGTACTACTTCCTTTGTTGGATTTGATTTGTAAAAGCCATAGAAGTATTTGCTAAAGTTTATGGATAACGTGAAGAACACGGTGTATATATATTATATCCACTGTATAATTATATTAAAAACAAGTATTTTTTAAATATAATTAACGCACGCTCAAACCTATCTTTGTTACCATTATTTCGCGGACATTGGTGTGGGTTACACGTTTACTTAGTTTATAATTCTATTCTGTTATACTTATAATGCAATGTGTAACTGTTTAATGTCCCAATAAAGAAAAATAAAATAAAATAAAAATAAGGGGATTAATTTATTCATCAATCTTTTGGCCTATGCCGATTTGTTTTGATTGAAAATCACCTCATAGTCGAACGCCAACGACTAACTAAAACCAACCAATTCCTTCAGTTGCTCTTTGCGTTCCAGAATCACGGTAAAACCTTTTCTGTTTCAGTTTCGCGACCGCGGCAGGCATTTGCCCTTATCAGGGGGCAAGGACTCAGTCTGAAAGCTCCTAGAGGCTTGAAACACGACGCGCTGCGCTGTAGAGCTTTGAGGCCTATCATGACGTCTTAGTGGCCTATCGCGTCATGGTTGGCCCCCTGGTCCATGATCAGACGGCGAGCTATCCATTACTCGCCGTCCGAAATCCTCGCGAGACTAATGGGCCTACCACACGCACGAGCTTCAGCACAGTTCTGCCTGCGCAAGCCAGTTTGTACACGGAACACCGTGCGTGTGGTTGGTAAAACTATATCACGCGCCAACCCCCACAGCGCGGCCTGCGCATTTTTCGACTTGTTTGAAATTTTGCCTGCGCAACTTTTGCATTGTCTTTTTTTTCCAACACTTGAAAAATAGTAGCAGAAAAAACAATTCTTCACTGGGAAACATTGTTGTTTCCACGACGACGATTTCGACAAGGATGTGGCCTGTGCCGTCCGTGTACAGGTTTTTCATGCGATTTGCTTGCGCAGGCAGAACTGTGGTGAAGCTTGTGCGTGTGGGAAACCCATTTAAACGTTCTAGAACTTTTAAATTCTGTCGTAGAAAAGACTTTTTAAATAAGAATAATATAAGTCTGTTGCAGAAAATCCGCAAACTTTTTCAGTAACTCTTTGTTTAGTTTCTGCAGTGCAGCGAGAGTTTAAACGGAGACAAATGACAGTTCGGATTCAGACGTCGAGTTGATAGTGATTTGTTATTGTTAGAGCCACAGTTTGGGAGATCGCCTTTTGGACAGGCCGTAGTGACAGTGATGTGTTTGTTGATTTCGTTGTGAACTAAAAGAAGCTGGTTTATTTTATTGGATTTACTTTAGTCTAGTTTTTAGATATTTTTTTTGTAAATGAGTATTATAAATGCAAAAAAGTAATGCTTGCTTGCAAAAAGTAGTGCTTTTTAAAATTAACTGTATACCTGGCTAAAAGTCAAGCCGGTTCCTTCATTTGTCATTTGCCTACTTTATTTAAAAGGCATGAATAAATTCGGTCATTTTCTAAATACCCAATCAATTTGTATCGCCAAGCACGAACCGAAATTAAATGTCAAAACATGACACTTGTAACTTACTACCCTTGTTCTTATAAAAATAATACTTATTTCAAAAAAGAGGCAAAGTTGACAGACATTTTCAATAAGCATAATTAAACGCTTATTAACTTTAAAATTCTCATTATTCTATCTACAATTTTCAGTGGACTTTAAAAAGCCTTTTTCACTCGGAACATTTTAATTACTCAGACTTTTTAATCCGGTACTTAAAAGTTGGAAAACGCTTACGTAGCGTGAAACACCTCGTTGGAACAATTTTCCAATTCCATTGAGGCAGTGGCGTAGCTACACCAAAATCAAGGCCCCTTCTCAAAACTTATTTGGGGCCCCAATTCTAAGTGTATAGTTTTTCAGAATAAAGACAATATCATCCTGACTCGTGTAACTAATGATAGCGAACCGAACCGAATCCTGTCATATAAAAAAGCGAAAACGATCCGATAGTCTATGTGACAGGCTTCAAACCCTGTTCCGGAAACTGGTATGTAGTCAGCTGCAACGCTGTCAGCACGTTGAGAGCACCCTGTACAGCTGACACAGCAGATGTAGCTGATGTGGCGTTTATAATCATGACTGCAAGATTTCTGACTGTGGAAATAAATTGATATAGATTAGGGACATCAGATCTGTTATCTCTAAGCGCAATCCTCCGTTACGGAGATCCGATCTGGCGATACGATCTGATCGCATGCGATTTCTGTAACCTATGGATGTCCATATTATGTGCTTTCTCACAGCCGGCGTCAGATTGCAATCTGCCTTTACAGAGGAAACGTGGGTTGATCGTATCGCCGGATAGGATCACCGGGACGGATCGCGCTCTGGGGATAAAGGCCTTAATAGAGGGCAAATCTACAACGACAATTATACAGACTTCGTGTGTTTGCTACTGAGAAATTCTCAATAAACTCTGGAATATCTAGGGACCGAAGATTAAGATACCCAGAAGAGCACAAAAATAAAACATACTTTTGAAATGTAAAACATATATTTCAAAAGTATGTTTTATTTTACAATAATATAATTAAAAATAACAACAGAATTAATAAATTATTGATCAAATAATTAAACCATTCTTGCTGCTACGATTTAAACGCTGTCAATACGTACGTGATTCTGAATTTTAAACTGAATTATTAAATACTGTTGGAACAACGGTCCTTCCTACTTTCAAAAGGCGAAAATAAAATGCAATTCCTGTGAGTGTGAAAAAAAAGACTATAATTTTTGTAACATATCGCGTTCAATTACTTCAACATTAGTTAAAGTTGTACTAACTTGTTTAATAAACCTCTAGTCTATGGATAAAGCAGGTTTGAATGACGCACAAATGCAATGTTATTCAGCTAGCCTTTCCACCTGGTTTCCCTCGCCCGCCCTCCCATTTATAGATTTTATAAATTAGACGGTGAACCCTTCAAATTTTATACATAATAATATCTATAATATCTATCTCCATGGTCCCTATACCTCTGTACCAAAATTCATCAAAATTGATTCAGCTATTTAGCCTTGAATGCGCAACAAAACAAACAAACTCACTTTCGCATTTAGACATAAATTAGCATTTACGCTTCATTGACTATCTTTTTCTATTGCAATACTTGTTGTGAAAAGGAAACTGGGTAATTAAAATAGATTAGTTTTCTTGTTACTGATAAACTCGGGTGCGTCGATATCATCGTAACCTTAGTATAATTATGAAACAAGAGTTAAATTGTAACTAGGTTGTAACACTTTACGTTTCAGGGTCGTGTGACTGTCTCATCAGGTAACGTGACCCTAAACACGTGTCTAAACACACTATGCCGAAGTTACGCGACCGAAGTTCAGCACAATTACGCCTGCAATGCTATTTGAATTACTGATGACACACTATGCCAAAATTACGTCGCATCATAGCGTACCTGACAGCCTAACTTCGGTCGGGCGTAAGTTCAGCGGCAACTTTTCTGTGACCACACATTATACGCGACCGAAGTTCGTTTCGATTACCGACGAAGATCCAGGGGCGGGGAACAACAGGGAGCCGCCCGCGCCGAATTTCTGCCGCGTAAGTTCGGCACTTATGGTGTGTCATAAATCAGCCAAATACGTCGGAACGTAAAATCAGCCGCCGAACTTCGGTCGCGTAACTTCGGCATAGTGTGTTTAGACACTAAAACGTAAAGGGCTTTTAGTCAGTACCAGTCCTGTCCTGGACGGGAGGGCTCAATACAGCAGCCTGTCAACTGTGGGATAATAGCAGTGGTGCTGGAAAAGTCCGTGACACAGGTCGGTAGTCAAGGTTAAGCCGCGTTTACCTAGGTCGGTGCGTGTAGGGATGACCATCTATTACAGTAGGTCCATATTGTCCATACACGCATAGACCGGAAAGCTGCTATACCTACCTGTCTTTCAGCAGGGGCAACATGAGATGCTTAAAATGTTTTCCTCAAAAATTAAACCCCAAGACCTCGCGCTCCGCAGTCACGCTTACCAAAAACGTAAGTAAACTTAAGAAAAAACCGTAATAAAATAAATCCCAATTAGTCCCTAAGCCTATGTCTCCCTCCAATTATTTACATTTAACGAGTACCCCAAAATAAATGCTGCAACAAAAGCTTCTTTTAGGGTTCCTTAACCAAATTACAAAAGCCCTTGTATTTCACACAGTCATTTGTATTTCTTGGATTTCACACGAGGCCTATGTAAAATAAAATACACATTTTGTTTTTTGATAATCAAATCCGGGACTTCTAGACTAAATCGGAAGACGTCCTTGTACCCCGCTAGACAGTGGCAGTGAAATAACTAAGGGGTAGACAAAACCTAATAATAATTTCTTACAAACATGCGTACACACATTATATTCATCATGACTGCGGAACTCTTCTCTGAACTAGCCTAATACTCACTAGACTGATTTTCATAACAGTCTGGACGGCAAAAAAGTTTTCTCCAAAGCTAGTTTTAACTTTCTTTTGTCTGAAAATTGTGTAATTAAAGAACTTAGTTCGCTTTCAGAGAAAAAGTTTTCAAGACTTGTGATCTTTGATCCTCTCTTTTGAGGCGTGATGAGAAGATTAAATACTGACAAAATGAGAATAAAGGGACTTTTCCGGAGGACAAACGGTTTAAAATGATTAATTTGCTGCAGCGGTCAACGGTTCAATAGTTAAAAGTATTTTATTTAGACCGCAGTTAGCCAGTAGTCAACATACACGAATTGCTCGAGCAGTTAGCCAGTGATCAACATACAAGGACTGCTCAACAGCCAGTGATGAACATGCGCGGACTGCTAGAGGGTGAATCTTCAAAAATATAAATTATTTTAATTACATCTAACTTATATGAAATAAAAATAATTTATATTTTTGTTTTTTGTCAGTGGATGGTTGCACTGGTAGTAAAAGATCGGGCGTCATTATCCTCAACGGATGTCTCAAATATTGAAGATTGACCCTAGAACAGATATAGCCAGTGATCAACATACACGGACTGCTAGAGCAGTTAGCCAGTGATCTACAAACAACGACTATGGCCGGTCTTAATGGCTTCGATTTCAGGCAGGTCTGTTGTTACTTTTGTTTGACCTGCAGTAGTAGGTAGATACCTACTTCGTCCTAACCTCACACATTTCCTTCAATACGGAACATAACTTTTCATTCCACATCTAATTAAATACCTACCTATTATAAATTCGAAAATTCAGATGTTGGGATGTATGGATATCTTTTCTTGCCGATGTGCGATATAAGTCGTTTATCCCAGTGTTGGTTGGGGCGTCAGCTCTTGTCAGCGTGTGATCTTCAGGTTGGTGAAATGATGTGGCCGAGACTATTTCTGGTTGATATTCAGATTTAATTCACTAAGATTCCAATTACAATTATAATGTTTAAATTAGATGCATGTGCAATGATCGTAGCAAGAGCAGAATTAATAAGTGCCCGAGGGAAAAAATTACTCGACGCTTTTTGAAAAAAACGGTGATTGGCCGAGTCTTGTACCAGCCATGCATGGCGGTCTGAACACCCTGTGTTACAATCCCGTGGCATAGTTTTCGAGAAACGCGGGCGAAGCCGCTGATATACAGTACAAAAATATAACACAAATGAATTCGTCATTTATTTAATGTTCCCCTGACAATTACTTAAACAGTCTTACAAACATTGTTGGCGGAACTTTATGAGGCATAAAATAGATTGGGTCATGTTTATGAGTACTTGTACACATTTATTGTATCTTTTGTGTGTGTCAGCTAAGTTACTGTTACTTACTTGTTTGAGCCAGAGACCTAGCCTTTTCCCAACTATATTGAGGTCAGTTTTCAGTCAAACTGGATGCAGCTGAATATCAGTATTTCACATGAAGCGACTGCCTATCGGACCTCCACAACCCAGTGACTGGGTAATACGATACCTCATGGTAAGACTGGTTGTCAGATTTTAGAGCTTCTGACTAACAGTAACAACTGTCAAAGATCAACAAATGGCAGCCGGGACCAACGGCTTTTTTTGTCATTAATTTGATTCTTATAATTCTGGTGGTATGAGAAGATGTGGTATCATTTAGTTGTGTGAGAGTCGCCGGCAACCTGTGCATACAACTGGCGAATCGTTGTTTGGCGTGTTCATCTAAGGAGGCTTTGTTCAGCTGTGAATGTATTCCGACGACTGATGATTCAGACCACGACCTTGGAACGTAATGGATAAGGTTGGTTTTAGAATTAGGTTTTTAAAGAATTTAACCACGTTGAGTTCTTGTCCTGTTGCGACTCAACTTATGCGCTTAAACTGCCTCCACAAATTCACCTCATTCTGGCACCTGAACTAATAGAAATAGCCACAGAATTTGTAGATTGTCGAAGAACATAAAGGCAATCACCATGCTTCAAATATTTCTATAAATTTGATCATTACTGCTCGCCGCCCTACCCTAAGCCACGGCTCACAGTGGCAACGGGTCGTAAATGCATTGAACGCTATACAAAAATAGATGCCCAACTTTTAAAAACCTTCATTTTTCTCCATCACTATGAAATCGTTTAGTGCTACTAAAAGCGTGCGGTAAAAAGCGGATGTGACGAGGCAAGGCAGGCACCTGACTAAAATAGCACATTTCAACACTAGTGCACTTTCGTCATTGCATTGTGAGTCTAAAAGCGGTGCAGTAAGAGTCACTTTACAGCAAATGTGTTGAAAATGAAATTTTTGCTCTACCTTTTTCTGGAAACGGTATGTGCAAGTATTTTATAGTTGTAATAACATTACTGGTATAACGGTCAGTTCAGACCGAGATGCGACGCGAAGCGACGTGACGCAACGATACTTCAAAATTAAATGTGTATCTTTTCTTGTCGTAAATAAGGTTAGATTTTGAGTCGCTATTAAAATGCAGCGCAGCGCCGCGCTGCACCGCGCCGGTTTGTGACAGATGTATCTTTTCATGTAGGACATAGGCAGACGAGTACTGCCACGATCACTTCGAGTCTGTGTTTAAAAATATCTTAAAAATATAATTTGTTCGCTGTTTATAATCTATTTTGTCTAAAAATGTGTTTGAAGACCTAGTGCTCCAGTGACATTATTAGTGAATGAACTGTGCCGCGGCAAATCATAATAAATCGCCACGAAAATTATCATAGTCAATTTCAATAATAACATTTCAAAAACTTTCAAATTGAGCAAAAACATCAATTAAATAAAAACAGTGAACATAAAAGTGACCAACTACTGTGATAAAGTGTCAAAACTAAGAAAAAAATCAATAAAAAAAATCAAAAATAGTGTCTAAAAGTGGTACAAAAAATTCCATAATGAATCACAGTAACGTACTCTCTTGATTCAAATTTTGTACGAATAAGTAAATAGTCGACAATTTCGACGTCAATGAGTAACATCCCCGTGGCTGAATGGCTACAGTAAGGATATAATATCTACACAAGCGCGCAACACCGAGTTCAAACCCGAGCAACTGCAAATATTTTTGGAATCATTAAAAATTCCAAATATGAATTTCTTAGAAAATATTACTTTTCGTCGCAACCGCACTACATCCGACTCAAACAATGGTATAGAGAATGTAAGTATAACTTCAACTGGATCACCGATAGATGGCACCACAACAAGTTTACCTGACATTTCTGATGATGAAGATAACCAAACTATCCAACTAAAAAAACAACTTGAACGATTGAAAGCAGAACTAGACACCGCTCACAATAAGATAGAATCATTATCCCTACAGAATACTGAACTCAAGCGTGTTAATCAGGAATTGCTTGAACAAAACGAACATTACAAAAACATGACATGTAGTTCTTCAAGACGAAAATCTCTGGGGTGCTAAGACAGGAAACCTCCACGTGCGCCCGTGGACTGGAGTTCCCTCTCGGATACGTCCGGGGGGAAGACCAGTTTTTCGGGCCGGTGCGCCCTGGGATGCGGGCAAAAACTCTCCTTAGGCACTGTGTGCCTAAGGGGTTTCTTTGCCCGTATGCAAATAGCCTGTCGGGTGGACGCTCCAACGCGTGTCCCTCTGAACAGCAGAGGGCACAGCGGCGGAGCGGGCTTGCGGACGGTGAGTAATGGGTATGCTCGCCGTCCGACCAAGGACCAAGCCCGGGTCGGTGGCGCGTCGTGTTTCACGCGTCACCGACGGGGCCCCTTATGGGGCCAAATGCCTGCCGGGGTCGCGGATTTTTCTTAATCCAGGATACCGTGGCCCCGGAACGTAAAGGGCATCCGACGGAACACGGGTGGATTTTAGTCAGTAAGAGTCTGACAGTCCCTCCCGCCCCACCCAGGGCGGGAGGACTCATTTGATGATTTTGCCACCCTAAAAAAAAAAAAAAAAAAAAAAGACGAAAATCTCTAATAAATAAAGATATAGACGAAAACATCAAATCAGCAGTTGTAAATCAACAAGAAATGAACACAATACCTACAGTCCAACACAATCAATACAAACGAAATAAAATTTGTATCATCAGCACCAATAAAACTAATAAAGTATTATCGATTGCAGAGGAAAAAATAAATACTTACAATATCTACCATTACTTAAAACCTAACTGTGGAATCCAACAACTACTTAAAGGAATAAAAATCTTACTGAAAGACTATACTAAGGGAGACTTTTGTGTAATATTAATTGGAGAGGATGACTTCAAAACAACAAATGACTACTTCGATTTAATCTATGACATAAGAAACGCCTTAAAAGAAATTGACAATACAAATATTATTCTATGCCTACCAACATTTAAGTTAAATAGCAGTTCTAATCTGTTTAATTGGCGAGTAGAAAACTTTTCCAATCTACTGTATCTAGATATAATGACACATTTACATGCATACCTATTGGACTCGAACCTACAACTTACATATGACAGTAGAATGTTTAGTAACCTGACAGGAAGACTGAATAACAATGGAATGCGTACCATATTTGAAAATATAAAACAACAAATGGAAGATATAATTGCTTCAAACCTTTCGACACACGCTAACTATGATCTTGAAAAAGAGGACCAATCAAAGACAAAACAAGAACTAAGTGACGGCTCTCAGTTTTTTCTCTAATATCAAATTAAATCAAAGGAACAAAGGACAAAGGAACGAAACAGGCAAAAAGCCTTTTACACTAATTTTCCAAAATATTCAAAGCATCGGAAACAAAGTAGAATTAATAGAACAATTACTTTTAGATTCTGAAACTGATTTTATGTCACTATCCGAATTGTGGAAAAATGAACATTATTGTCAATCAATCTTGCCCCAAGGATATAAAATAGCATCAATTTTTTGTCGGAAAACTCGCGAAGGTGGAGGAACCTGTATTATTGTTAAAGACTCGTTAGACTATATTGAACGAATAGACATTGTAAATCATTCAAAGGAATATATTATAGAATTTAGTGCTATTGATGTTCCAAAGCTAAACTGTACTTTTATAGGACTTTATAGGGCAGATCGACATATTGATATATTTCTTCAACAATTGGGAAAAGTTTTACATAAATTAAACATTAAAAAATCACATAAACACTTAATATTAGGAGGAGACTTTAACATTAACCTGAACAATAAAAATAAACAGACCCTTGAATTCCTAAACTTTATGAAAACATACAACCTTCAACAAATAATCCGCGAACCAACACGAGTGACCAAGACAACATCCACTTGCATTGACCTACTTTTTACAAACTACCCACCACTCATCAAAAAAGCAACTGTCAAAGATTATGGACTATCAGACCATAGGGCAATTCATGTTCAGTTAAACGGAAATTATTTATCAAATGACTGCAATAAAACTTGGTATACCGAAAAAAGATTATTTACAAATAAAAATGTCGAATGTTTTAAAAATTCATTAAAATTAGAAAACTGGGAAATTGTGCTAAATAAAAATAACAGTGTTCACAAAAATTATGAATCCTTCATCACAATAATAAAACACAATCTAAATAAAAATATTCCATTGCAACAAATAAAAATAAACTCCAAACCAAAGAAAACATGGCTTACCAAAGGCCTCAAAAAATCATGTGAACACAAGAGAGTATTAAGAACTATTTTTAATGAAACCAAAAGTTGTGTTATAAAGAAACATTACAAATTATATAGTAAAATATTAAAATCGACTATAAGAAAATCAAAAAAACTGACATATATTAAACAAATGCAAAAATCTGACAACAAGGTGAAAACAATGTGGAATATAATTAACACTAAAACAGGAAAGACAAAAATGAACACACGTAAAAACATATCACTTAAGGTTGATAATGAAGAAATAAAATGCCCGTTAAATGTAGCCAACAGATTTAACGAATTCTTTGCGACTGTGGGGCAAAACCAAACATCTAACTCGACCAATAACATTGGGAAACCAGTGATCAACCCTTCTGTTTGTTCTATGTACTTACGCCCAGTAGACCAAAAGGAAATAGTAAATATAATAAGGTCAATCAAAAACAAACATAGCTGTGGTATCGATGATATTCCACCAATTTTATTGAAGCAATGCGCAATAGAACTTTCCATCCCGTTAATGTTTTTAATAAATCAAAGCTTTCAAGATGGCCAATTTCCAGACGCACTTAAAATAGCTTTAGTAAAACCAGTACATAAAAAAGGTGACAAACATATCCCAAGCAATTATAGACCCATAGCACTGCTACCAACTTTCTCCAAAATATTTGAAAAGGCTATGTACAATCAGCTATACATATTCTTAGAAAAATTCAATATCCTTGATAACGCGCAAAATGGATTTAGAAAACATAGGTCAACAACACTGGCAGTTTATAAATATGTTCAGCAAGCGCTACAACATATAAACGATAAACAATATGTAATCGGGCTACTACTAGACATGACAAAAGCATATGACAAGGTCCTTTATGATATCTTACTCACTAAACTACATGGCTGCGGTGTACGAGGACCAGCTTATTCGTGGTTCCACTCATATTTACAAAATAGAAGACAAATAGTACAAATTGAAAATTATGATCATAGGAAAAGCCAGATCAAGACCATTAGATCACAAGAAAGACAAATTACTTGCTCAATCCCACAAGGAAGTGTATTAGGCTGCCCACTATTTTTAATCTATATCAATGACCTCCCTAAAATATTAGATACTAAAAACGCTTTACCAGTATTATTTGCAGACGATATTTCAATATTGATCAAGTGCGAAAATGTAAATAACCCTAACCTACAAATACATGATACCCTTCAAACTGTTGATACTTGGCTTCAAATTCATAACTTAGAAATTAATAGTAACAAAACTAAACTAATACAATTCAGATCATACAAAAAACCACCTCTTCATCTAAAAACAACATTCAGGAACACGCAAATAGAAGAAGTTAATACATTTAATCTACTTGGCATAAATATTGACACACACATCAACTGGAAATCACACGTAGAACATATAAAAACAAAGCTCTCCAGATTCTCTTATGCTCTCTTTCAAATTAAACAAAGCACCAACACACAAACAGCTATGGCTGCGTACTACGCATACGCATACTCGTGGCTGCGATATGGCGTCATGCTATGGGGAAATAGTGTTAACGTGGATGAACTATTCATAACCCAAAAGAAATGCATAAGAATTCTAGCCCAAATAGACAATACGGAGAGCTGCAAACCATACTTCATAAAATTTCAGATTCTAACTTTGCCGTCCATATATATACTTGACATTTGCCTATTTGTTTTTAAAAATATCAATAAATTTACTAAAGTAGAAGATACACATAACATCAACACTCGCCATAAAAAGAGGTTATGCGCCCCGTCCTCAAGAATTAAAATGTTAAGCAATAGTCCACATTATATGGCAATAAAAATATATAATAAATTGCCCAACAAATTTAAAACAGAAAAATCAGTAACAATATTCCAAAAAAGGCTAAAACTTTTCCTAATCCAAAAGTGCTTCTACTCAGTGCAAGAATATTTAGAGTCTAACTTAATATAACGACTTCCTCTCATGTGCACAAAAGTGGAGATCTGTCCTATACAAACAATAAGATTCAAGTTGACATGAATATGAATAGATATTGTATTTAATTATTAATTTTTAATCTCTATTGACATTTAATTTTAAAATAACTTAATATTTACATTGACTACACTTATATTTCTAAATCTAAATTGAACATGACTGTAATTATTCATTTTAATTAAACTGCCAATTAAGAAAACCATAATTTAATAATAATGTAAAATGCATGAATTTTAAGATAATTATAATATTACGTTGAGATGAAATAATTTGCAACGCTTGTAAAAGGCTGCTAAGTCATAAGTACTACTAACCGATAACACCAACCATGTAAACACTTAGTTCGCAAATAAACGCTTTGACTTTGACTTTGACTTTGACTTTGACATAGAGTTCGATTTTGAATAGCTATATTGAAATGTGCGCGCAGCGTCACGTTTCGGTCTGAGCCGACCCTAAGTCATGCCATTCGCTCCCGCTCTGTCGTACCTATCGGTTCAGTGTCAACGTTTTATTTATTTGTGCGGTAACTACCCCCTACTGTAACCAAAATGACCAAATGTGCTAATTGCAATAAAGGAATAACCAGCAGATCGCCAGGATTGGAATGCAGCTCATGTGCTAAGACCGTACATGCTAATAAAGCCTGCTCAGGTCTAACCGCAAAACAACTGTCTGCACTTCGTAATGCGGACAGTCTGGACTGGGTATGTGAGGAATGCAACAACAACTCGCCTAACAGGAAATCATCGTTCTTTATTCCGGACGAGGAAGATGAAGAAGAAGAAGAAGAAGTTGCGACCTCCAGCAGAAACATACCTGGTACCTGCAACATAGATAGCGACAAATTTCTGAGGGATATTACAGCTGAACTGAAGAAAGTCTTAAAGAAGGAGTTACAACCAATAGAACTATCAGTAAGCCTCTGCAGCAAAAAAGTTGAGGAACTGACTAAAACGGTGGAAAACCAAAATAAACATATACAGGAGTTGGAGAAAAAGTACACGAATCTTAGCAATGAAAAAACTCATCTTGAACTAGAAGTCAGCTCACTTAAACAATATATGCGTAATCTAGAACAACAGCGGCTGGATAACGTGCTAGAAGTGACAGGAATTCCGAAAACTCCAAATGAAAACCTTAGTACGATATCTACCAAACTGGCTGAAACTCTTAAGGTAGATAAATCACAAATACTTTATGTTAAACGTGTGGAAGATCGAAAGGAACGTGAAGGAAACATCCTGGTAGAGGTGAAACAGGCAGAACATGCACAGTCGTGGGTACGGGCATCACGAAAAGAAGAAGTTTTGCTGGAACAAATTATCTCGGAAGTCCCTGTAGCAATGTCCGAGTCAAAAGTGATCGTCCGTCGTGCCCTTACAAAGTCTAACAAGTCCCTACTGTGGCTAGCACAACAAAAACTGCGCCCGGCATATAAGTATGTCTGGTTCCAAGATGGAAAGGTGCTGCTACGTAGACAAGATAAAGACAAGCCTACAGTTGTTAGGAGCGAGAGGGACATAGATCTGCTTTCGACCACAACACAGGAGGGACAACACAATCTGTATCGGTAATAGTGTTAAAATAAGTTTTCACGGATATCTCTCACGATCACCAAGAACTATTAGACTGTGCAAACATTAATGTTTTTAGTAACCTAATACCTTCTATTCGCAAAATTAATCTGAACATTGTTCACATAAACATTAGGTCCATAACTAAAAATTTTGTCTATGTAACACAATTAATTAGCTCGTCCAATATAACTGTAGATGTCTTAATATTAACAGAAGTCAATATAAATGAAAACACTGTTCATATGTACAACATTGATGGCTATGAAATGCACAGTAAATTGCGTAAAAACAGAAAAGGAGGTGGAATAATTATTTATGCCAGAGATGGCTATGTATTCACACCGATGAATCACTTTTTAATACACTGTGAATGTATCATTGGCCAAATCACCACACCTTACAATTACAACGCAAATATCTGTGCAGTTTATAGACCACCGAGCGAAAGTAAACATCTATTCGTAAAGGAAATAAGCAGTATCTTATCTAATTCTTCTATAAAATCAAACGACATTTATATGCTGGGAGACATAAATATAGACCTAAAGACACACGACAACATTCGAGAATATTACGTAAATAGTATGTCCGAGTGTGGTCTAACGAGCGCGATATCTGACTACACAAGAATTGAAAGACGCGGAAATAACACTACTCGTAGTTGTATAGATCACATTTTTATAAGAACGCGCTCGTTAGATCAGCTGTACTCGGCCGCACTCGGAACTGTAATGGCTGATCATCGCATGTTAATACTGTCTTGTGGAGGGTCTGACAAAACACAAATACAGGCTGTTACAAAAACAACACAACTTATTGATAATGTTAAAATGACATCCTTACTTAATAACTTAGATTGGAGCGAAATTGTTGATATCGAGTGCCCTAACACAATTTACGATTGCATAAAAAAACAATTTAATGAATGTTACGAGAAATCAAAATATTTTAGAAAACTTAATTTAAACAGTAAAAGAAACAAACAACCTTGGATAAATAATAAAATTAATAATATGTGTAAAAAAAAGGACCTACTATTTATAAAATGGAAAAATGACTCAACAAACAAAATATTGCGACTAGAATATAATAAAATCAGAAATAAAACTCGTAAAAGTATAGAAAAATCAAGAAATAAATATTATTTACAAGAAATTAATAACAATAAAATGAACCCTAGAAAGTTATGGCAAATATTAAATAAGTTGTCTGGTCGCAACAAAAAGTCGGTTGACGAATCCATCTTACGAGCCTTTAAAAATAATAAAGTGGAGATAAAAACAATAGCCAATAATTTTGCCACAGAATTTAAAAATAGTGTTAAGAAAATTTTGCCTAAATGTAACCATCGTCTATTGAACGAATCGGAATATATGTTTCCCCATGACACATCAATGAACTTTAGAAAGGCCACTAATACCAGTGTTAGCAAATTAATTAGAAACCTCAACACAAGTAAAGCTCCAGGCGTAGATAACATAAGATGTGTTGACATAAAATCTATCTGCAACAAGATGACAGGTGTTATAGTCAAACTAATAAATTCTAGTATCAAACACGGAAAATACCCGGAAGTACTAAAAACTGGAATAGTGCGCCCAATACATAAAAAAGGCAGCTATGCCGATTATGGAAACTATAGGCCGATCACTATTCTACCCGTTATTGACAAAATAGTCGAAAAATATGTTTGTAATGAAATACAAGACTTTTATTTAAAAAATGACGTGTTGTCTAGCACACAATATGGCTTTCAACCCAATAAGTCTACCTCGCAACTTTTATCAAAATTCACGGATGAGGTCAATGAATCTCTTAATGATAAAAATAATGTTATATTACTATTTATTGATTTTAGCAAGGCGTTCGACACGCTTAGACATGATACGTTGCTGACGAAATTAGATAACTCTGGAGTTCGAGGACCAATACTCAAATGGTTTGAGGACTACCTCACAAACCGAAAATACAATGTCAAAATATGTAACGAAACCAGTGACGACATCGAAGTCACCGAAGGAACAGCCCAAGGCTCAGTACTTGGACCCTTACACTATCTTACATATGTAAACGATATGGAACATGTGGTTAATCACTGTTCCGTCTATCAATATGCAGATGACACATGCCTTATAGCTTCCCACAGAGACGTAAAAGTAGCAGCTCAATGGTTACAGGCAGATTTTACCCAGGTTTCCAAATGGGCGCATGATGCTGGACTCGTTCTTAACGCAAGCAAGACCAAAATCATCCATGTCCACTCTAGTCATATAAAGCACATTACAGCGTTTGAGATAATCGCTCACAGTCACAGTTGTCTTCACTCCACTCAGGCAGGTACATGTCGATGTGAGGCAATCGATCAAGTAACACACCACACTTACCTTGGATTAATTGTAGACAATCGTTTTAACTGGATATTTCATGTGGACTCAGTCTGTGACAAGTTGCAGGCTGTGCTGGCGAAGTTTTACATTTTGAAACCAAAAGTTCCATTCAAAATCCTGCTCAATATGTACATTGCCCTAGCGGAATCAATTATAGCATACGGAATCACTAGTTATGGGCGAACATTTAAATCATATATTGAAAGAATCTCCAGACTTCAAGTAAGATTTTTAAAACTAATCGTACCCACAAAAATAAAACACCAATATAAGGATAATGTCATTGAACTGTTTAAATATTGTAAAATTTTGCCAATACAGACTAGACTCAAAATGACCCTCTTGATTGAACAATTTAATAACAAAAGCATTCAAATACCAATATCACATAAAATAATCACAAGAAGTGTCACCAATAAAAAACTAGTAGTACCTCAAGTTACAAATTATTACGGAAGGCGAACACTAAAATTTTTAATACCCACAATAAATAATGAATTACCAAAAACTATAAAAGACGAAATAAACCATAAAAACTATAAACAAAAATACAAAAAATACTATTACAACTACTTACTTAACCGAGTTTAATGGAAATAATAAAAGAAAAACAATGAAATAGACAAAAGCGAAACAACCTGTATATGGATGTGTTTACGTTGGTTAGAACCAATGAACGGCCCAGTAGCAGGTAGCCTAAAGTTTCAAAGCAGTACTGTGACTCACTTACATAATAGATGTTTACAATCTAATTAGCTACTTGTACCTACATTATTTTACTTAAAGACGAATAGTGTGGGTATACAATAAGTATACATGTTACATATTTATGTAAGTTTTGATTCGACGTATGTTTGGCACTGATTAAAGAGTATTCTTGTAGCGAATGTGAGTACCAATACAAACCATACCTGGTTTAATGGTACAATATTAATGTAAATCTGTACTTAAATTGTATTTGTAAATAAATAAAAAAAAAAAAAAAAAAAAAAAAGTATGTTAGGTTTGGTCGCGGGACTTATCTCTTTACCGTGACCCCGGAACATAAAGGGCTATTGAAGGACACCGTGGATTTTAGTCAGTACGAGTCTAACAGTCCCTCCCGCCCTGCCCGGGGTGGGAGGACTCATTTGATGATTTTACCACGATAAAAAAAAAAAAGTTTGTTAGGTTTTACGTTTCACAATACGTTTTTGTATTGTAAGGTGAAGTGAGTTAAAAGATGGAATGTTGTTTACGTATATACCTGAGACTTTTTTACGTGGTGGTCATCAAAAGAGTCCCCACCCAAGGCAAAATTCGATGGGCACGCCGCGGTTGCGGCAGTTAGGCCCTCTTTGAGGAGTAACTGGATAAGCGTAACGGAGTCCTCACTTTCCGCTTGACACAGGCCCTCACGGCCTCACCTGACTAGGAAGTTTTGGAAGGTGTCTGTGTCGGATAGAGAAGGAAAAAACGTCAGGGTGTCACCAGCGTGTGTCGGCCAGAGAATAGAGGCTACGCTGTGAGGCGAGACGGAATGAGAAGCGGTCGCCTCCTTCTGCGAAGTAGTCATGCTAGCAAAGGAGGAGGCGGGGCGCGTGAGGGAGAGGTCATGGACGCTGACCACCTCACGACCCAGCCGCCTCGTGAGTCGCCCACGGCAACAGACTTCACAAAACGATTTTCGCCACCGTAGGCGTCTACGGTGGCGAAAATCGCATGCGAACGGCGAGTAATGGACGACTCGCTGTCCGATCATGGACCATGACCGGGTCGATTGCGATTGCTCAAAGAGCTGTCAGCAAAATTATGTGGCCGCCTTAGAGGGCCAAAGCCTGCCGGGGACGCGGGACTAACCAGTAACCGTGGCCCCGGAACGTAAAGGGCTATTGAAAGACACCGTGGATTTTACTCAGTACAAGTCTGAGAGAAGGGTGGGAGGACTCATTTGATGATGTTACCACGTAAAAAACTTTTTCAAAAAAAAATATAACCGACTTCCCACAAAAAAGTTCAAAATAACCTACAAAAAAACTTTTCTTTCGAAAGTCGGTGAATTTCTTTTTTTATTTCATTGACTTTTTGTCACCGACTTTCGAAAGAAAAGTTTTTTGCAGGTTATTTTGAACTTTTTTGTGGGAAGTCGGTTATTTTTTTTTTTTTTTGAAAAAGTTTTTTATTTTATCCTTTTTAGTTTCAATATTCAACCCAAATTATTGTCAAATACATAATTTTCTTCCATGTACCTACACTAAAATATTGTAATCCGTAGCACCGGTAATAACATCGCCCATGTATGTACACTTACACAATGAGCTAAAAATGAAAACTACTGCACCAAACTAAATGAAAATTTTATGGGACCAACTGGCAGATATACTGTATCGAACAAAAAAAGAATCATCGAAATCGGACCAGAAACCTCGGAGTAATCGGTGTAGACAATGTTGAAAGCTTTTTAGGTTTTTGTTGATTTTTGTTAATTTTTCAAAAAGTGCTCGACCGATTTCGATAAAATTTTAATGGGACCATTCGGGAAGTATACCCTTTCCAAAAAAAAAAAGAATTTTTCAAATCGGTTGGCAAACCACGGAGTTATGCCCGAACAAACATAAAAAATATATATATATAAACATCCGAATTGAGAACCTCCTCCTTTTGGAAGTCGGTTAAAAAGGCAAAATTCGATCTTAACTCATTTCAATATCAAGATTGAATTAATTTATTATCCTCCATCCGAGTATTTTATGTGAAAGGGGTACAAAGTTTTTACAATCACGTATTAGCATAGAGAAGATGTTTTAATTACATTACACTATTTATGTTACAATTCGTAAACTATCCTACCAATCTGATACAATTAAACCCTTCTGTACAGAAAAATAATACAACCAAAAAAAAATAACAGCTACGAAACAAAACCGACCATAAATAGATGCACTATCGAATTTTAAATTTCGGTTTCGTATAGCGCCATCTCTATCACTCATACCTGTCTGGTACTCTCTTTCTATCGATGTATTATAATTACGCTTTCAATCGCCGACATCAACCTTATTGCTATCGTAATAAAGATCACTCTGATTTAATCAGAGGTAAATTAGCAGTGAATGGAATGAACTGTCTGACCACAGAAAAGATAATAAAAACAGAAGATCAACTTTATTCGGAGGGAAAAACATAGATAGACGCGAACTAAACAATCACAAACAAATCTACGACGAAAATCTAAAATGTCATATACCTAGTACATTAGAGGTGCCATTGAATTTATGACTTTCGTCACTTAGTCAAACATTGCAAATCCTTTATCACTCATTATTGTTCCCTAAAACATTTCAATTTTAGATTATAAAAAGTCCAGGCCCTGTAGCCACAAACGATAAACGCAAACGCTGAGTAGGCTTTAATAGATTTTCAACTTTATGTGCTTGGATAAAACGTTGAAGATCTAGTGAAGATTGCTTATCGTTTTCGATCTTTCCTGTCGCTAACGCTCAGAAATCTTAAATACATTTTCAACTTCAGGCTCTAGGCTATAAAGTTGAAAATCTATTGGGGAGTACCGAGCGTTTACGATTATCGTTTGCGACTTGTTGTGACTTGGCTAGGGGGGCAGATTCCGTGTTCGAAACGAAACATAACGGTTTAGTGAAACCACTTTTTTATAAATATGTGAGTGAGCGAAATGCACATATTTATACCTAAATAAACATTTAACATCTCCAAGAAAAACTCCTTGGAGATGTTCACTTGTTTTACGTCGGAATCTAACGACGCGGCGGTAATTTTTCCATCGTGTTTTTAGCTTCAATTCTCAGTGACCTAATGTGCTAATCTGAATATTCTATAATCTAAGATTTCATGTTAACATGCTCGATGCACCTACACGTAGTATTTCAACATAACTTCAGACATCAGACTGACCCTGCTTGTTAATTATATTTTCATTTTAAATGCAGAATAAAACCCACCACGTCTCAGAACATGTTGACCAAGGAGTACGTAGAAACAACTGCCAATCGTGCTGTGTGTGCGTGCATTTTTGCTTTTTGTACGTAGATGGCCTTCTGTTTCAGTCTACTGTATGACTATATCTGCCTACCCCAATCCAGTCTGTGGAGGGGATCCCGAGGTGGGGTCGTCTGTCCGATTGCCGTGCGGCATTCGGGCGTCGATTTTCCTAGCTGAGTGGACGAGCTCCAAAGCTAAGAAAATCTTTGTCCTCGTAAGCACCCATGAATGTAGCTGACCACCTTGGACCCCGGGGAAACGTTTTCAAGATTCTGAATAAAATGATAAATCGGTAGATTTCGTGTTACACAGTTAACTTCCTTTTTTTTTCATTTTCAATACCTATTGCATTAGGATTCACAGCACAGTTAAGATTAAAAACCGACCAAGTGCGAGTTGGACTCGCGTGAAGAGGGTTCCGTACGATGTTACCTATCACGTTTTTTTTTAAATCTGAGCCAAATTCGTACGCACAATATTGATTGATTTACCATGTTATTTTAATATCATGGACTTCTTATAGGTTTTCCTATAATCTATAAGTAGAAAACTAATTTCTGAATTAAAAAAAAAATAGGTTCAGTAGTTTAGGAGATAAGGGGGGGGGAATGGTCAAATTTCATGTATTTTCTTGAATAACTTGGAAACTATTTATTTTAAAATTACAAAAAAAATATATTTAAGATTGTCTCAACAATACCTTTCATTTGATATGTCACACGATGCAGTTTTCAATATTTTTTTTAAATTTTCCCCTTCCCCCCCAAAAATTACCTCCCATATACAGATATGGACTTCTTATAGGGTATCCTATAATCTACAAGTAGAAAACTAATTCCTGTATTTTTTTCAAAATTTAAGGTTCAGTAGTTTCGGAGATAAGGGGGGGGGAATGGTCATGCTTCGTCTATTTTTTTTGAATAACTTGGAAACCATTTATTTTAAAATTACAAAAAAAAAAATACTTTTAAGTTTGTCTCAACAATACCTTTCATTGGATATGTCACACGATGCAGTTTTCAATTATTATTTTTTTAATTTTCCCTTTCCCCCCCCAAAAATTACCTCCCATATACAGATATGGACTTCTTATAGGTTATCCTATAATCTATAAGTAGAAAACTCATTCCTGTATTTTTTTCAAAATTTTAGGTTCTGTAGTTTCGGAGATAAGGGGGGGGAATGGTCAAACTTCGTCTATTTTTTTTGAATAACTTGGAAACTGTTTATTTTAAAATTACAAAAAAAATATATTTAAGATTGTCTCAACTAGACCTTTCATTTGATATGTCACACGATGCAGTTTTCAAATTTTTTTAAAAAAAATTTCCCCTTCCCCCCCCAAAAATTACCTCCCATATACAGATATGGACTTCTTATAGGTTATCCTATAATCTATAAGTAGAAAACTAATTTCTGTATTTTTTTCAAAATTTTAGGTTCAGTAGTTTCGGAGATAAGGGGATGGGGAATGGTCAAATTTCGTCTATTTTCTTGAATAACTTGGAAACTATTTATTTTAAAATTACAATAAAAATATATTTAAGATTGTCTCAACAAGCCCTTTCATTTGGTATGTCACACGATGCAGTTTTCAATTTTTTTTTTTTTTAATTTTCCCCTTCCCCCCCAAAAATTACCTCCCACATACAGATTTCATCTATTCACGTCACACCTCTGTGCTTGGGTCACAGGAATTGATATGTGTACCAAATTTCAACCCAATTGGTCTAGTAGATTCGGAGATAATTGACTGTAAGCGACAGACAGACGGACACACGAGTGATCCTATAAGGGTTCCGTTTTTGTATTCGGACGTACGGAACCCTAAAAAAAATACGTATGGCACTCGGGGACTGCCGCGGTAAAGCTATTGCATAGCATTTTTTATCAACTTATGCAATTATAATTATTTATTTATTATACTCGTATTTATTACTGTACTAATTAGGCTAACAGGGCTACGGTCAGCCACGTCAATCAAGTGAACAGTCAAGAAACGTTCTCCACATTTTTGATTTGACACCTGTTTTCACTTCTACCGGCACTCCCGTAGTACAACCCGTTGTTCTTTTTTTTAACCGACTTCAAAAAGGAGGTTATCAATTCGACGGTATGTTTTTTTTTTGTATATTTGTTACGCGATTACTTCGCCAGTTGTGGACCGATTTTCAAAATTCTTTTTTTGTTCGAAAGGAGTTACTTCTGAGGTGGTCCCATTGTCACTAAGTCAGGATCTGATTATTGAATTCTGGAGAAATCGAGGGCAACCCTCGAATTTTATAGGCCCACATATAGTTTTTCGCTTTATGGTAATCATCGTCTCATGTAGCTGAGCTGATAATGGAAGGTACAACTCCTTAACAGTAAATAGTAGGCATCGACTGATTTAGTTTGAGTTCGCATATCTCTGGAACTACAAATCCGATTTAAGTAATTCTCTTTTTGTTGTACTAGGTATCATTTAACTTAGGAAATACTGTAAGTATCATCAAAATCGGTTCAGTAGTTTTTGAGATAGGGAATTTTATTAGCTTATTGTGTACATGAGCAATGTTATTACCGGTGTTACGGATTACAAAATTCTAGTGCAGATGTAAGATAATGATGTATTTGACAAGAATTCGGGTTGAATATTTAAACTAAAAAGGGTAAAATAAAAACTTTTTCAAAAAAATGTAACCGCCTTCAAAACAACCACAAAAAAGGGTAAAATAACCTACAAAATAACTTTTCTTTCGGAAGTCGGTGGCAAAAAAAGACAATGGATTAAAAAAAAAACAAAGGCACCGACTTCCGAAAGAAAAGTTATTTTGTAGGTTATTTTACATTTTTTTTTGAAAAAGTTTTTTTTTAACCTTTGTAGTCCCACTGCTGGGCAAAGGTCTCCCCCACTCTTCCCTGTGTGCGGCTTTCTCCGGCCAATTTGTCATGAACGCGTCTAGGTCGCGGTCGTCACGCCAGCGTTTACTAGGCGACGACTCCTGTCCGGCACCCACTGCATAACGACCCTAGCCGATCCTCGATCCTGATCGATGGGCTAGGGAGATTGGGCGGGCCATGTGTACAGAATGCATCAGGATGCATTCTGTACACATGGCCCGCCCAATCCCACTTCAACCTGGCAGACTTATTGCCCACATCAGTGATCCCAGTTTTGGAGCGTATTGATACGATCGCAGGTACTGATAGGGGTGCCAAAATGCAAGGATAAAAACCAATAAAAATAATATGGAATGCATCAGGATGCATTCTGTACACATGGCCCGCCCAATCCCACTTCAACCTGGCAGACTTATTGCCCACATCAGTGATCCCAGTTTTGGAGCGTATTGATACGATCGCAGGTACTGATGGGGGTGCCAAAATGCAACGGATAAAAACCAATATAAATAATATGGAGGAAATTTAAAACTTTTCGAGACAGTTGCAATAATTATATCAAGCTGTCTTGCAACAGAATTCGTTAAGGTGAGAGTCACTGGCTCGTACGCGTCAAAATTTACACTATTACTGATTGTTGCCCAAATATATAATTACTAGATGTATAATTACTACTACTTACATAATAATATATAATTACTAGATGTTCTCCGCGGTTTCACCTCTACTGCTCGTCTCCTATTGGTCGCAGCGTGATATTATATTGCCTTAAGTCTTCCTCGATAAATGGATTATCCAACTATTCAATTTGAACCCGTAGTTCCTGAAATTAGCACGTTCAAACAAACAAACAAACTCTTCAGCTTTATAACATTAGCATATAATATTTAAGAATCCATTCAGGCCTTCAGATTCCGTTTCAAGAAATAATAACAAGTTAAAGAATTCCTGCGAAATATTTCAATTGAATGCATGTTTCTTTTGGGAACCACTGACATGAAAATGATAATTTATGCTTCACGGGAACTCGGTCTCTTGCTTTTAATGTAAAGCTGCATGAATTCCTGCTTCACATTTGTGGTATTTTCTACACTATTTTGAATATGAGTAGTGCTTTATTTTCTCTGTCTTTTTTAAAAAGAAGCTATGGACATAAATAACCAAGCTTGCTTATTGCGTTTTACCATTTTGAGTCTCCTGATTTCGTTTTTCAGTATGGGCAGACAGGTATAATCTCTGTTGATTTTTATATTTTTGTTATATAGGGTGTTGAAAAATTAACTGCAGGAATTTCGTGTGCGTACTCGGTATCAATAACCAAATACTTAGATTCCAAAAAAAAATTGTTTTCGAGCATTTAAAAAAAAATTTTTTTCTTGTTTTATTTCAACAACAAAAAAAAAACGGCAGTTCATTTTTATTAATCTTAATAATAGTGTTTTTTGCACATTTTATTGTTTTTTATTAAATCTAAAGATAGTATCATAAAAAGGAGTACTTAAGAAATTATGAAATATTGTACAAAATCTGTTGAATAAGGAAAAAATTGTATTTTTCTGTTTTTTTTTTCCTCAGTATTGTTCCTTGAGAGAATATCGTTTTAATAGAATTTGTTTCATTTAAATCTGAGGGCTTTATTTAAGCCTAAGCTCGTTTCAGGTTTTATCAAAAGAAAAATCTCTTTATTTTGTTTTACAGCTTATATATACGTAATATACATTTTTACAAAGCTGAGGACTTTGGTTTCGCATTTTTCCGTCATTATCGAAATATCGACCGCATGGATGATACTGACCACACCGCAACCACGTCACAACGACATCGTTGAGTTGACGCGACGACTCATTAATTCTGCATTGTAGTTGTTGTGCGGTAAACGAGAAGAACCACGGTGCAACCACAACACAACTTCAAAAAGCAGCGACTCTATTCCCAAAAAAAAAGTCGCAGTTCCACCAATCGTAATTACTTTACACTAATAAATATGGCTGGACACGATAATCAATACTGAGCGTTGAATACATTGTTTCATGAACCAATTCAATTTGACAATACGGCTGAAACGTATTCTAGTTCTGCTCGGTTTACGATATTCTGATAGATATTTAATGCAAATGATCGGCTATAGTACTGATCGGAGAGGCAATAAACTTTGTTTGTTACTTTGTAATATCGGTTAAGGGTTGCTAAGATGGTTGTGGATAAGTGGCCGTATCCACGAGTGTGATAATCGCGACGACGCGATGCTGCGCTTTTGTCGTCGAATAATCTGAACGGACGAGCAATTATTCGACCAGCGTATAGTCGCAACTCGGAGCGGAATCGCTGCGTGACTGCGACGAGGGGTTGTGTAATAGTTTGTTTGAGAGTGTGCTAGACGCAGCACGCTCGCGGCAATACGATGACGTTTCGCTCGCAATTAGCCACTCGTCGCATCGCTGCCATATTGACGATATCGCTACGACTCTCTCGCTCGTGGAGACGGCTCCTTAAGGCTAAGTGTTTAATTAAATATTTCAGTTTAACTGAGCAGTAAAGCTTTTTCTTAAAGTCAGTTGAAGGTCAACCGCAGGAAAACTCGTGTTTGAATGATTAGGTACAACCGCAAAGCACAATCTTTGTGAAGTTACGGTCTTTGTGAAAGGGCCTCTCGGCCAAACCACAAGTATTCTTTGTGAATTAAACCCGTCGATTATGTTGTAATATTTAGGACCCTTAATATGAAAATTGGACTTGTTTCAGTAGTAGACAGTTTTTTTTTTTTTTGGGCCTCTCGGACTAATTTTTGTCTCCGGCTTGAAAGGACCTTATGGAGGGACTGGAAATTAAGTATGTTTTTCTGATTAATTTCGTTGCTGGATCCAAGAGTTAAAAGAAGATGTAAGATGTAAAGTTAAATTAATTCTCCGGTACTTTGTCGCAGCTTATGTTCTATTCGCTTTTCTCGCCTCTATTGATTCTGGCTTTCAGGAGTTGCAGTGGTTGGGAATAGTACATGTTGCTATTTATTTGAAGTGTAATAGATAAGCAATAAACTTATAGGTAAATGAACGATTTTGCAGAAACTTCATGGTAACTCAACGGTAATCAAGTAATGAATAACCAATCTCATATTTACTCAATTCTTTATGAAAGACCCTCTTGCAAAAAGAGGTCCTTTCAATACCAATATTAATAAAATCAATCCAAATAAAGAGAAGTCTGATAAAAAAATGTTCTGTAAACGGGGGCCCATCTGTGAACCGGAGTGCCCGTGGCCATCACTCAAAGTCCCCAAGTTTGTATAGTTGAATGAGCTGGTCGCAAAAAGTACGCTTTTGTATCATGTGAATAGGTTTCTAGCTAAGTATTGATACTGGATTTGCTTGTGATTTCATACTTCTAACTATTAAACTAATATTAATTGACACAAAACTATTAAATGGATTTGGATAACTAATAACTAGTTCCTCGTTCGTGCACCAAAGGAGCTTTGTATTTTCTATACAATAAACGCCGTACGTACTTCAAATACGCTGCGCGGGCATACGTATGGCGAGTACCGGGGACTCGCCGTCCGAGCATGGGTCAACGGCACGTCGCGTTCCCTTAAAGGGCTAAAACCTGCCAGGGTCGCGGGACTGTCTCATTAGGTAGCCGTGACCCTGGGACGTAAAGGGCTATTGAAGGATCACCGTGGATTTTAGTCAGTACAAGTCTGACAGTCCGTCCTAGGTGGGAGGACAAATTGCAAATAATGAATATTCTATTCTTTTTAGGTCTGAATATTTAGTAATAATAACCTACTTTACCTACCAATAAACTTTACTCAGGAATAAAATAATACATAATTTCCTAGACAAATAGGGTTTATTTATGGTCAAATAAGAAATAGTACCTAAATAATTTGTTATACTAACAAGGATAATTAAGCTTACGAAAGTCAATCAATATTTATTTCGATCAAATTGCCCGTAATGACAGACGATCCCTTTATTATTTATTAGTAGAATAGGTAAAGACGACGTTAAGAGGTATCTCTAAATAAGATGTATGTACTTACGGCTGAGTGATGGGGCTCTAGAACGAGCGATTAACTACGAATTATTTACCTACGAAGCAACAATGCTAGCGATGGAGGCGGAACGCACGAGAGAGAGAACCCTCATCCTCACGCCGTAGTTGCTTAGGGATGGCAAGTGATGGGTAGCTCATCGTCCGTCCAAGAACCAAGCCTGAGACACATGCATCTCAAGGAGCTGTCAGCAAAATAACAGGGCTCAATAAGACCAAATGCCTGCCAGGGTCAGAAGACTCATTTGATGGTTTTACCACGCGAAAAAAAAGGATCAGAAGAATGTCTAACGTTAAAACGGTTCTGGAATTCAAAGATCAACTTTAGGACAAGCATGATTTTTAATCAGTCAAGTCATTTGATGATACTAATAACACAAAAAAGATACTATTTGTTTTAAGCCTTTTAACGTGGGTCACAGATGGTTTACAAAAAATAATATCTTTCTTTTATCCATATTTTACCATCGTGCTAAAATATGAGTAAAGGGGCAACAGAATACTGACGTCCCAGAAAACGTCTTGCTCCTTTTCCCCGTTGTTATTGTGGCCCTACACTAATGCCTAAATAAACTATCTGAAAGGACCTTGTTGGACGATGCGTCATTTTTTTACTTGCGGATGAAAGCCTAAAGAAAGAAAATAACGTATCTTTTAAGTAAATATTTACTTTTTGCCTTATATGTTTAGTGAAAGAAACTAAATAAACAAGTTAATATTGATGCTTAATAACATCTTGATATCTCCATTAATAATGCCTAGATGGTTTACGTGTGACGATGGTTTGCGACTGTTGAGCATTAGGTAGTTTCTAGGTTCGGATCCCAGGCCGGGTAATAAGAGTGTGTTTGGGTTTTTCAACGTACTAAACGTCGCTCGGGGATGGCGAGGTGATTTATAGCCAACAAAGGCACTGGCTTGCGAACGGTGGCGAGCAATTGGTAGACCTGCCGTCTGACAAGGAGCAGGCACAAGTCGACGGGGCGTTGTTTCACGTACAACGTCTCGATAATTATTATCAAGACAGTTAAATTCATTCTCCGGGACGATAGGCCGGAAGACGACCTCTGTTCCGAACGTCCTCAGTTGGGAAAAGGCTAGACAGCTAATAATGAATTATGTTCCTAACTTTTAGCAGACGCATAGAAAAGCGAAAGCGAAACGCGAAAATGACTCTTTTCTTGGCCAAATTGCTGACATCAGCTGTCAACAAAATTTCCCTCTTTTTTCGAAGGAAAAGGGCCAAGACGACAATAAATCATTACTATCGACCTATCGACAAATAGGTTCGCGCTGATACGCAATAAAGTGGGTGAACAGCTGTCGCAGTGATAAACGGTAGCGGTTTTATTATGATCAGTTTTTTTATTCGAAAGTAATTGTGTTTTCAAGATCGTGTTCGTAGGAAAGTGATGTGTTTATTGTCTTGTGGTTAACGTGGCTTTGGTTATTTTGATGAATGGGTTTATATTTCAGCCTTTTATTGCTCCCACTGCTGGGAAAGTGCTGCGGTGAAGGAAAAAATCGTGAGAAAACCGACAATCATGTCCTTGAACCTAAAATTCGAAGACATGTGACATCTACCAATCCGCACTGGGCCCGCGTGGTAGATTACGGCCTGCTCCCTCTCACAGAGAGGAAGATAAATCAGGAGATGACAAAAAATCAGGAGGTTCTCAATTCGGTCGGTATTTTTTTGGTTCTAAGACATGCCAGTTTTTCTTCACCGTTTGGTGAGAAAGTGAGAAGTAGCAATTCAATTAATAACACAAATTAGTGTACAGGGTTCAAAAACTCTTAAGTCGGTGCTGTTATCGGCCAGTGGTCATGAAAATTGGCTTAATAATATTTAATTTTGGAAATCGGAAAGACCACGGTGGAGTAGTTGAATGATATTCTTCTGCTGCGTGTCTCAACTTAGATTCCCGCACAGAACAAATTTTGTGTGGCCTACAGAAGTTGCTTTAGCCATACACCATACTGCTTATCGTCCAATCGGCATGACGATCGATTTGATCAAACTTCAAATCGTCAGCAGTGATGCGAACTTAGCAACTTTATAGCTAGATCTAACTATAAAGTTGCTAAGTTGGCATCACTGCCTTCGATTGGAAGTTTGATCATGCCGATTTGATCCAATCGGAAGGATCAAATCGGCATGATCAAGCCTATCAAATTTAACTGTCATGCCAATTTGATGGATTCCATGCCCACACACGGTCAATTCTAACTGACCCAATCGGCAGCGTCATGTCGATTGGACGATAGGCAGTATGGTGTATGGCTACCAGGGTGACTGTTTGTTTATGTGGCTTTCAATATTTACGAACACACTTACAATACGGGCCAAATTCAGTGCAGTAAGATTTTAAAATAAATTTATAAAACTATTACAATATATTTTGGGTGTTTTCACATCATCTAATCAGCTTTTACCTTTCCATGAACTCCATTCTAGCCTAGATTTACTTCGTAAAGTTAAATATTAAGGTGCGAGTTCGTAGCCAACTGCAAACGGCAGCAGCAGATTTCTATGTATTTCTATGAAATACCTTCCGTAGCTAGCGGCACGTCTCGGCGTCCGTCGCCTGACTACACGTCACACAATCGCTGATAATGCGATGTGTCGTACGACCACAGATCAGTAGTTCCACCGACACTAGAGCGACAATAGTATGAGATGGATCATTCAGAAGTATGCTGTTGCCGTCTGCTGCAGCCGTCTGCATGACTGCAGTGACATTTCGCTGCAACGTGTCGCTGCGACATGTCATAACGTCGCGTCTTTATCTATTGTGTTACGTTTACGAGCTTACTTCACCAAAGTGAGTGAGTGCACCATCGAACTCATTTTTATAGGTAAATCTCGGATTCTCCACGAGACACCGGATTCGAATTTCTGAAGTGATATTTAGAGGTTTTTTTATTAACTTGTGGCGTTGCGCCACCTTCTAGTAGAGCAGGGCTAACAGGCCGTCCACCGAGATGCTGCTACACGCTGTGCCGAGGATGCCGTCGAAATTGGCAGCCACGAAGGCGAGGCCGACCATGGGTCCAGGGTTCAAGTCGCGCACCGTGATGTCGCCCACGGTGACATCGTCCTCTGAGAGGAAGCCGGAAAGGTTGCCGAAGCCGTAGTGGATGGCAAACTCGGTACTGTTGGTGCGGTATGTGCTCGATTTGGAGCTGTCGTATTTGTTGTGTAGCACTTTTAAAAAACACAACGGCTTTTAAGAGTAATTTATTGTAAATCTATACATAGAATAAATCTGTAGAAGGGTCAATTCTGTACATTGAAAATATTGAAAAAATAAATAGCGGGGGGTGTTGCTGGATCGATACCAAACCCAAATATGTGATTAAAAAAATTTTTGTCTGTCTGTCTGTCTGTCTGTCTGTAGGTATATGCAGGTGTTAGAAAATGGATGTGTGTGTGTGATAAATAGGATATGTATTTCTAGTTTTATTGACATTAATATAGACTTTATTATCAAGTTTTAGATATCAGGATGGTTAATGTTATTTATTTACTGTATGTGAGGTATCTCTAAGGACTTTTATACAGGAATGGGTTTATAAAGAAAAGCACAAAATCAAGACTAGGTATTTATTACCAAGCTACTTCCGTTCGCAAACCCTAGGTCTTTCGTGGAGAAGAACGGAGAAAGAAACTCCACGGCAACATATTTTACACAGTTATAAAACATACAATATCAGTACACATTTATAAAACATACATTATCAGTAATATTCAGATCATAATAAATATCTATTAACTTACATTTTCACTGTAGAACGTTAGAACACAAATTATAACTTTCAGCTTCACACACTTGGATTCTTTATTATTATTTCACATTTTTATCAAACAGAACAACAATCAGAGCACGGCTTATCTCATACAGCGATTGAAGAATAATGACCACGAATGTGAGGGTACATCTGTTTTTATAAACCTAGACTTGTACCACTCCCAAGAAATATTACCGCCATTATTAACCAATTACAGATCCTCATACATTGCAGTTAAATAAGTAATAAAATAAGCAATAATAAACAAATCTTGTACAGTAGAACCATTTTAAAACTTGATTAGATAATTAAGAAATTCAGTAAGTATTTATTTGCAACCTAGACATAATTCGATATTTGAACATCAACTGATTTCATTCAGAAATTATTTGATAGTTGTTTTAAATAATATATTGCTATTATTTATTACATGGGGGCTATAATACCACATCTATCACAATAGTAAACAAATCTTGTACAGTACTATCATTTTATAACTTGATTAAATAAATTAAAAATTCAGTAAGTATTAAGTATTTATTTTTAACCTTAACTTAAATCGATAAAAATATTCAATTGTTATTTATTGCATTGGGATTATATACCATATCTAACACAGGCATCACGTGAAAACCAACGGTTCGATTTCGATGAAACTTGGTATAATTATACCTTATTATCCTGGACATAAATTAGGATACTTTTTATCCTGGAAAAATACGTAGAAAAAAAAATCTATAACAAACCCTATTATGGAACCACTGGCGACACCTATTATCAAGCAAGTAGAACATTACGCCACACCTGCCTCCATTGATTTCTAAAAAGGTTCCACCACTCACCACTAGATGGCGTTGTGCCTATGACGCGCATTTCTGAATCGCGGTGTTAAGATTCTCCGAGAGTTAATGACTACCGCGACTTTATTATTTTTCCGTGTGACATAACTAGCAGTGCACTTGCGGGCTACGTCCTAATTGGAATAGCTACACAAGACTCGGCTACTAAGTTTTATTATAAAGTTAAACAGTAATTCAATTCTGTTATTTTTGGTTTAGAGGACCAAAAACCCGTGCTTTTCAGCGCGACCTTTTTGATTACTGTTCCGATCAGTTATTTATAAATACAAGGTCGGAATTACTATGAAAAAAATACTTACTACAGAACGCGAGCAACAGCAGTAGCTCAATAGATCTCCTTAATTATTATAGGCTTAGCCGTATTTGGGTCCAATAGATATTTATAAGATGTCATTGTCAGAGTTACTCAAAATGGAGAAATAAACCATCCACGCGAAGACCGACATCTGCGCGGACGGAGTCGCGGGCGGAAGCTAGTGTGAAAATAAAACAATACTGAAGCACGTGCAGCTGCAGCCGTGGTAAAAATTGTAATGCCTAGAAAAGAATTGAAGGTGACGCAATGACAGAACGTAAATTCGAAATATGACTATTAAAAATTATTTCAACAATAAATAGATCGTAAAGAGGTTGAGGGAACAGAAGAGGTTAAATACCTCTCTGTTAAAAACTCATTCAGAATCTGAGATGATTTACTTTAAAACATTTTTTTTTTGAAGAATCGACTGTTGTGATAGTTTTGTTTTTCATTTTATTGACTTTCGGAAGGAACTGAGAACCCACTTTTTTATGAAGTTGTTTTAAAATGAGTTGTGCGCTCGTTTTAGTAAATTAAACTCATGAACGTTACAGCAACACTGCTGTCTGCAGTTAACCACTAACTCGTACCTTTAGTTTTACATAAGCTGACGAATTCTGAGCTATTTTCTCCGAATCTAACGTACTAACCTACTACATACATACATAAATTACTTGCCAGTCTGAACACAACATGTTTCCAAAATCCCTGATTACTGTTAAACCCACTCCCACATTCACATATTTTAGCTGATTTCGCGAGATTAACAGAAATAGTAACAACTTACGTTGCTAGTTTAATCCATAGAAAGTAGATAATTCTCATAGTAAGGCTACATCGCAGGTGGCATGCTTCGGCTTAAAGAAATTTATTTCTCAAAAGAAAATTATGTCGTTCGAACATTCGAGTACAGAATATAGGTAGTGGTATATTATTGTTGGTTGGCCAATTACAATTTTAATCTTTTTTTAATCATATTAATAGATGAAGATACTCTTAACCTAGCTATAGGGCACAATAATTATACAAGGAATAGCCACATCTGCCTAACTCAGATGAGATTAACATAGAAAATTCAGCAACATTCGTTTACGTAAATCTATTTAATTATTTAGATCTGCCACAGAATAGAAAAGTCCAGAACACTAAACATAGACCGAATTAAAAGAAAAAAGCAATTAAAAATGGGAAACATTATTATTTTACATTATATAAAAAAATTGTTTTCTTTTTATAAAAATATGAACTAGAAAAAAATCACATACACAAACGGCCAGACCCGGAACTATTTCGGAAATCGAATCCGTAACAGGCAGCATAGCAACTTGTGGCTTAGTTACTAGCAAATTGAAAAAGAACAGAGATGTAAACAAAGAAAGAAAGAACGTTTATGCGCACCTAATACTACACTCGCAATTTGCCAGGTTTGTCAAGTACCATATAAGCGAGCCTTTTGCGACAACAATAGGTACTCGTCCCCACAGAGCGCGCAGCCTCACGAGGCATTTTACGCGCGCAGCAGCTCGGTTGATGTGGACGTGTCTCGGGCAAAGCAAGTGACAGCGCTGCCGCTGTCGAGCGACCGAGCGCCCGAGCCATCCAGTGTCGGCTTTTGTTTTGCTCGCGTATATTGCTTCGTGCCTCGGTCGAAAAACAATAGACGCGTCCACACAGAGTGAGCAGCCTCGCTTGTCAGTTTCCTCACGAGGCTGCGCGCTCTGTGTGGACGCACCTATTTATTAACAAGATAAAAAACTCGAATTGCAAAAAAATACATTTTGTGACATGTTACACTAACCGAAAAGAACCAGCCCAAATAAAAGTTTAACCAAGATCAACCTGCCTGACGCTGTTTGAAGTCAACATTAGTATGAATTATTGCAAATGTAATCAAATGGGTATACTGTTTAAAAATCTACTCTGTGGTCATCGAATTTCCAACTAAAACAGTCCAGAAGCCCCGCTCCTAAACTGAAGGTACGTATATTTATTGCTCACCGTACCTCCGATTTATTTTACCCCCGACTTGGTTACCGAGTGGATTTTTTTTCAGCTTCAGGTACCTGTGAAATTAGGTTTAACACTGTTGAACTTTCTTACTTACACTATCCAATTGTGTTTTTGTAGAATTTATACCTGAAATGAGGCTGTTCTATAATCGATTATTTGAAAGTTTTAATTAGTTTTTTGGTTCATTACTGCTTTTTTTTTTTTTTGCGTGGTAAAATCATCAAATGAGTCCTCCCACCCCGGGCAGGGCGGGAGGGACTGTCAGACTTGTACTGACTAAAATCCACGGTGTCCTTCAATAGCCCTTTATGTTCCGGGGTCACGGTAATGGTATAAGTCCCGCGACCCCGGCAGGCTTTGGCCCTCTAGAGAGGGGGCCCCGTCATCATGCTGACGCTCTTTGAGGCGCGCGTGGAACACAACGCGCCGTCGACCCGGGCATGGTCCATGGTCGGGTGGCGAGTTGCCCATTACGCTAATTTATACCTGAAATGAGGCTGTTCTATAATCGATTATTTGAAAGTTTTAATTAGTTTTTTGGTTCATTACTGCTTGGGAAAATAAAACTAAAGTCAGTTACTTACAACCCTCACAGCGTGTATGTCAGGCGTAATCTCTTCTAAAGTTTTCTTATTAGATAAGCGTACAAATATTATAGTCGATAAGATAATAAATAGCTTTAGATGTAATAGTTTATTTTTAATTTTTAAATACAGTTTTCAAAAAAAGTGTGTCAATTTTTATGGTTGTTTTTCAATTCAATCATCATAGACATCTGTGGGCTGAAATTATGACAGGTTTGACCAAACAACAAGTTGAGACCCAAATTATTACTAAGGTAACAAAGAGCATAGAAGACATTTGGTTAAAAATATACGCCAAATTAAATACAATCCTTTGAAAAATATTTCCACAACCTTATTCTGTAAACTTTACCTACAACGATTCTATTTTCTATCAAAATTTCTGAGAACTATTTCATCTAGAAATTTCATGTATTTTTTCAAGAAAGGTTACATTTAAGACTGTATTAGCCTTATAAGTAAACTTTAGGTCTTTAGTCTATCGATATATCCATAGACTAAAGACGTAGAATTCTGTACTAAATCAAGGAAGATGGCCATATTGACTCAGCTGTACTAGATTCTGAGTTTCCGAACACAAATACGTACTTAGTTACCTACTCGTGTACTTTGAGACACGGACGCGATTTGCTACAGAGGCAGAACTTTAGACAAGCAAGTTTTCTTAGACGCATTGACGCATCGACCATGTTGTCAAGTCATTGTTAAAATAAAATAATCCTGTATTCATTTTTAACTTATCTGTTACATTTTTTATTAATGCTATTTGCACAGGATGAAGAAAGCTCAGGACCTGACTCAATGGCGTACATTAGGAGAGGCCTGTGTCCAGCTGTGGACCTTTACCGGCTGATGATGATGAAGGTGACGGTGATTACTATTTGCCGGCTTAACTACTCTAGGTTGCTGTTAAGTTCGATGTTACGAATTGTGCCTTCAAATGGCGAACTGGCAAATGTTACACAAAAATACGAACTGTGAATATCGAGGTAAGTTATTCACAGTTCTTTAGAAAGCATTATGATCTGACCATTATTAATTATTTGATAAGTACATCCACATCCCGACCTATTTTACTTGATAGTTTGTCATTTCTGAAGGTGCAAAATATATTGCTAATGGCTGCAAAACTCTTAAACTAATAACCTTGTTATTAAATGTAACAATTGAAAAAGGAGCTTGGCCTCTGTCGATTATCTACTCTTGTACTACAATAATGTTCTAGAAGTGTGAGAAATAGACACCTGGGGTCTCGGGTAGGTACTATTTACGGGTTGAAACGGTAATTGTAATAGAAGTGGGGTCCCTTTGATAACACTAGGTCGTATCGTAATTAGAGCGAGCCAGGTAATTTGGTGAAACGTTTCGTGAATGTCCTGATTAATTTGAACGGAACTTTTCAGCTTCTAGAAACTTTGTTTTCTTTATGTTTAGGCACGGCTACTGTTGAAAACATTGATTTATAGTTAAGCGTATTTTTACGTTTTGGTGCAGTGGGGTTCGATTCTCGCATGGATCAAATATTTGTATGATGTCGTGATGTGGTGTTTGTTTATGTGTTTAAATGTTTGTAAACACACCCACAATACAAGAGTAATTCCAAGTGTAGAGCAACGTGACGGCGAGTAATGTGTGACTCGCCGTCCGAACATGGACCATGCCCGGGTCGACGGCGCGTCGTGTTTCACGCGCGGATCAAAGAGCTGCTGACAGCTCAAAATCCGACTGATCCCGCCTTAGAGGGCCAAACCTTGCCGGGGTCGCGGGACCGCTTCATCAGGTAACCGTGACCCTGGAACTTAAAGAGCTATTGAAGGATCAGCGTAGATTTTAATCAGTACAAGTCTGACAGTCCGTCCCGTCTCGCCCTGGGAGGAAGGACTCATTTGATGATCTTACCACGACAAAAAACAGTGTAAGGCAACATTTTTTTTTTAAAGATATGTGCTACTTGTAAAAATGTAAACCTACTTATGGCTCACACAATTATAAATAAACGTTTCTTTTTTTAATACATTTATTTATTTTTTATTTATTTATTTAATCATTTATGTACACTCAATATAAAATATAAGGACATACGTAATCTTAATAGTACAAAGGCACTGCTTATTTCATAAGAAATTTCTACCAGCAGACCTGCGACAGGAAGAGTGAAAAAAAGAAATGTAGACAGTAGTGTGTGAGAACAAGAATACAGAGATAAAAAAGAATGTCTTAACTTATTAAATATCCCTCCCTAATATCTCCTTTTATAGTGTCTTGTTTCCGGAAAGACCCGTTTTATTCCAATTGGATTGATCGTAATTTTAGTTTAAGATGCTTAATTCATTTTTGAAATTACCCCTAAAACATTTTACGTAACCAGATTAATAAATAACATTTTTAATTATTACTTTTTTGCTTGAATATTACGACCGACTATTAAAACAACTTTAAGCTATTAATTTTAAGTGTACCAAGATACTTAGACTTAAGAACCTTTCAATTTTAATATCCATTCAGAATAAAATTATGATAATCATGCTTAAACTTTTTTCATACTTTAAACTATTTAAGTAGCCATATTTTTTAAGAAACATTCAGTTCAACTGGCGTAAAAGTTGTGGCTTTAAATTTTCTGCTTTGTTTTTATTTGAGACTGGTACCTAAGTAAAACAACCGGCCAAGTTCGAGTGACCCGCGCGCGTATATAAATAAAAAAAATCCCTATCTCAAAAACTACTGAACCGATTTTGATGAAACTTGCAGTATTCCGTAAGTTAAATAATACTTGGTACAACAAAAAAACAATTACTTAAATCGGACTTGTAGTTCCAGAGATATGCGAACACAAACTAAATCAGTCGATGCCTACTCCAAGCCGTTGAGGAGTTGTACCTTCCATCATCAGCTCATCCACCTGAGATGATGATTATCAGATGCAAATACTTGAACAGCTTTAGAAAATATATGAAAATGGTACTATGTGCCTATAAAATTTGAAGGTTGCCCTCGATTTTCCTGGGATTCCATCATCAGATCCTGACCTGATGATCATGGGACCAATTGGAAAGTATACCCTTTCAAACAAAAGAAAAAAATTCCAAATCGGTCCAGGCGTCTTCGAGAAATCGGGGAACATACATAAAAAAAAAAAAAAAAAAAAAAGATTCCGACGAATTGAGAACCTCCTCCTTTTTTTGAAGTCGGTTAAAAATCTACTACTAACGAATACCAAAACGTGACTTTTTGTACGCTCAGCTACACAAATTACATACCTACTTGCATCAAGCAAGAGCGAGCGAAGCGAGCTCGGGATTTGGGGCACCTCGACTCGGACAGGTTAGGTTCGACTTTAAAGTAACCTAACCTTCGTGTTAGGTTACTTTAAACCTTTCAAACAGAAATATGAGCTACCTTGGTAGGTTTGGACATAAAAGGTATAACGGGCTTTTTAAGATATCGTCGGTGTTCTTTGAAACCGTAGTACAGTTACCGGCATGAATCTTGAGCGCTGACCTTCACCTGCGCAGAAGTGAGTTATTAGGTCCCTTTGGTAGATGAAGTGAGGAATGGGGGCGGGGAAAGTGTAGTGATTGGCCGCGTAGCGTGCCGTAGCGCATCGCGTCATAGCCGCCACTCGGGATTCGTTCTTTTGTGCGTTTTATTTGTTTTATTGTGCGTTTCATTTGTTGATAAGTGTACGATGCGCAAAGCGATCCCCACTCTTACGCCGAGCGCTCAAGAACCGTGCCGGTATTTGTAGGTTATTTTTACAACTTTATTAAAATCACTCAAAGCATTTACATTTTTCTGAACCTGACTGTACCTAATTTCTTCAAACTTTTTTTGATATTGGTTTTGAAATGTGGTAGGTACTCGTTGGGAATAGAAAACAAGTTCGGAAATAAACTAATACCAAATGGTATTATTAGCTCTTGGTATTGGATGGGAATGCCATATAGCACGCAGAACTGATGGTTGATGGGGCCGTAAGGTTCTCGAATGGAGACCACGCACCGGCAAGCGCAGCGTAGGACGTCCACCCACTAGGTGGGCAGACGATCTTATGAAGGCCACAGGATCACGCTGGATGCAGGCCGCTTATAACCGGTCCTATTGGAAGTCTAAAGGGGAGGCCTATGTTCAGCAGTAGACGTCTTACGGCTGATATGACGATGATGCTCCTTCATTAAAATCCGGTGTTTGCACAAATGTCAATAAGGTCGAAAGTCGCCTTTTTTTTCTTGCTATAGACCTTCACTTGTTTTACCGATTTGTCCTACTGATTCCCACCAGTAGGATAAATCGGTAAAAAAACAAGACAACCATTTTATGTAATTCGGTCGCATTGAACAGTGTGGTGTCGCGACGATTATTTTTGTTGAGTGCATACAGTAACTTCCTTCCATCCGGGTGTTTCTTGACACCTCTCAATTTTTTTTTTATTCTATTCTAAACAACTTCTCAGACATGATTTTATTCAAAAATGTTGATATGGGTATCGTTTTCGAGTGATTTGGAGGTGCTGATTTAGAATATGACATCCGTTTTTTAATTCAAGATGACTGACTTTAATTTTATTCAAAAATCAGAATATGGCTAATTTTTTCGAGTTATTTGGTGGTGCTGATTTAGAAAATGATCCAAAAAAGGAGGGCACATTCTTCATTATTTTTGCGATAGGACGCATTGTTTTCGAGATATAAGCAAACTTAGAACCTGCTACAACTCATGAAGCGCAAAATTCAAATCAAAATTTGGAAAGAATCTTATTATGTACTAAGACTGTTGTTCGTCCGTCCGTCCGTCCATCTGTCTGTTAGTGGGCTATAGCTCATGATCAAGAATATGGATTTCGGTTGCCGCTATACATAATAACAAATAATAAAAATAAGGTAAAAATTGGAGGACAGTTAATAAATAAAAATAAACATTATTTTGTTTTTTGCCTATTTTCGTCTGTCTGTCAGCGAGCTGTCTGTAATCCATTAATCCAATCAATGGAGACAAGTTTTATCATTACAAAATTTTCTCCCTCTTGTAACTTTATATCGACCTTGCACTTGACCTTGTATTTTTGTTAATGTTTTAGAAACCACACACCAAGGGAGTAGCAATTATAAGGGTAATAACGCTCAATGCGTGGCAATGTCCGCTTGCGCGTCAGTATTGTCAGTTTGCAGACATCGAAATCTGACTTGTCATGATATCGATGTCATTCTCCAAAGTGGAGACACTTTATATAAATGTCGCTTAAACCATTTCTACCGAAGGGTGTCATATTTTTGAACCCCGAGGAATTGCCTACGGAGATTGTCGTCGGAAACAATAGAGCGCAAATTGAAAAAATGACCGCCAATTGGATTACAAATGGAGTATATCCTCAAATTTCAGAAAATGAATACGGTACTTTAACTCTTGCAAACATAATTGAATCCAATGTTTTCGACACAAACCACAATGATGAGACGGATAGCATGATATTTACCGGGCAAGACTATACAGTTTCTTTTTGGAGATTCGATAGTGCATTCTTTTTATTTAACAGTCATGCAGTAGATGAATTTATCAAATTAAATTCTACATGTGGAGTAGCACGTTTGTTTAAATGTTATTCGATTCGCGAATTAGCCAGATTGCTGTTAATGCAAAATATAGGTGTAGGTCAGTATTCAAAACACAGACTACGCGTTATCAATTATCAAACTAGAGAAAATTTTGTCGTAGGATCTGCATTGCCATAGTTGACACCCAAGTGGCGTCAACAAAGAGAGGTCGACCCAAAAAACAAAAACGTGGCAGGAAATGTACTAGAGCAAACGATCAATTGGATGCGGTTAAAAATATAATACAAAAAACCGCAAATACATCGCGATGCCGTTAAAAAATATAGCAAGAAGAATCCAGAAATTCATCGCGATGCCGTAAAAAAATATACAATAGAAAATCCAGAAATTAATCGCGATGCTGTAGACCGTTATACCAAGCAGAACCCTGAAATAAATCAAATAGCCACTGACAAATATAATAAAAACAGCCGTCGTGTTGACACACCGCTACGTCAATCTAAAAACTTAATAGCACAAAAGAGGGACACTGAGTTAAACGTAATAAAATTATTTTCTTTAAAAAAACGTGCTTGCCTTCTTCAGACACTTTTAGGTGTCCAACTTGTAATGCGCGTCTGTTTGAAGAAGAAAAATCTAGAAAACAATGGTGTTGTGGATCGGGCACCTACAACATACAAAATTTCTTGGCGTTAACCGAGGAGTTTTACTCTCACCCGTCGTTTCTGAGCAGGCCGCGAGCGTACAATAATTTATTTGCCTTCAGTGCCTTAGGCGTTTCTCACGGGTACCAACTACCAATGGGAATATGTTTTCTTAAAATTCAAGATCGAGTCTATCATAGAGTTTTTGATTTAGCTTACACTGGTAGCGTAAATAATTTAGGACTATACATTAACGATACAAACGAACGCGAACAAATAGCCGCAAATATGAAACTTGATAGGCAGGTAATTTAGTTGCATAACCAACTTTTTACATAACGTCAATCCTTTTATCGAATGTTTTAAACGATTAATAACCATCCGATCAGGCCTTTATTAAATTTCAGCAAACGTCTCGCTCAACCCACGGGAACATTTTAGGAGATTTACCTGTTGGTAGAGAAGTCGCGGCCATTATTAGTACAGAACGCGAAAATTTTATACCTCATTGCATAGCACTTTGGAAAATCGGTGATAAGAAACCACAGACTGTAGATATAATGCATCCGTTATATGAAAGTTTTCAGTATCCATTGTGCGCGATACATGAAAGGAAAATATAGTGATGCTATTGCAATAGTAAGCAAATTGTGAAACCCATCATTTTTCTTGACGTTTACCTGTAATCCCAAGTGGCCTGAAATTCAACAATCCACTCAAAGCACCTATGTAAATCCTTCTGTGTGTGCTAGAGTTTTTAATTTAAAGCTAGCAGAATTATTAAGAGATATCCGAGGTGTTAATTGGTTTGGAAAATGTATTTATAAGATATTGATAAATTTGTTAGAGCAGACATTCCTGATGCATCAGAGGCAGAGGGAAGATTACGAAAAGCTGTTCTGAATCACATGATTCACGGTCCTTGCGGTCCCTCGCTCAGAACTAATTTACCTTGTTGGAATAGTGAGAAAAGTAAATGTTCAAAATTTTTTCCAAAACGTGAGACAGCCCCCACTTTTTCTGATGAAAAAGGATTTAATAACTTGTGTAGAGACAGTAAAAATGAAGCTATTATAAAATATCGCGGTAACGATGTAATTGTAAATGATACTTGGGTAGTTCCTTATAACGCAAGTCTTCTTTTAAAATACGATGCTCATATCAACTTGGAAGTCTCCTCGCAACGCACGGTCGACTTGGACTTTTACGAACAGTACATTGTTCATTCCAAGCGTCCCTCAACAATCACTTTTCTGAAAAAAATCCGTATTTTTTGTTGAGGGACGCTTGGAATGAACAATGTACTGTTCGTAAAAGTCCAAGTAGGTCAATGAGTCAAATTCGTCTCTTACGGGGCGGTTAAAATAGGTAATAAGGTCCGAACCAGCTTGTTGCGCGGCTTCTACTTCAGTGCCTGGTTTAAAATAAACGGTTTGTTGATTTTCTAAATGCACTGACAGCTGTTTGACGTTGGGTTCACGCGCGGTCACATCGAATTCCAACGTCCTCCAAGCGGCATCCCTGGAGCCTATATAACGTTTTGTGACATACTGCTCTATTTCGTTATATTCATGTTCTTCCGGTACGACAGCTACGCGCGATTCGTCAGGACCCTTAGTGATATATTTAAACAAATACTTAACGACCGTGCGTTGCGAGGAGACTTCCAAGTTGATATGAGCATCGTATTTTAAAAGAAGACTTGCGTTATAAGGAACTACCCAAGTATCATTTACAATTACATCGTTACCGCGATATTTTATAATAGCTTCATTTTTACTGTCTCTACACAAGTTATTAAATCCTTTTTCATCAGAAAAAGTGGGGGCTGTCTCACGTTTTGGAAAAAATTTTGAACATTTACTTTTCTCACTATTCCAATAAGGTAAATTAGTTCTGAGCGAGGGACCGCAAGGACCGTGAATCATGTGATTCAGAACAGCTTTTCGTAATCTTCCCTCTGCCTCTGATGCATCAGGAATGTCTGCTCTAACAAATTTATCAATATCTTATAAATACATTTTCCAAACCAATTAACACCTCGGATATCTCTTAATAATTCTGCTAGCTTTAAATTAAAAACTCTAGCACACACAGAAGGATTTACATAGGTGCTTTGAGTGGATTGTTGAATTTCAGGCCACTTGGGATTACAGGTAAACGTCAAGAAAAATGATGGGTTTCACAATTTGCTTACTATTGCAATAGCATCACTATATTTTCCTTTCATGTATCGCGCACAATGGATACTGAAAACTTTCATATAACGGATGCATTATATCTACAGTCTGTGGTTTCTTATCACCGATTTTCCAAAGTGCTATGCAATGAGGTATAAAATTTTCGCGTTCTGTACTAATAATGGCCGCGACTTCTCTACCAACAGGTAAATCTCCTAAAATGTTCCCGTGGGTTGAGCGAGACGTTTGCTGAAATTTAATAAAGGCCTGATCGGATGGTTATTAATCGTTTAAAACATTCGATAAAAGGATTGACGTTATGTAAAAAGTTGGTTATGCAACTAAATTACCTGCCTATCAAGTTTCATATTTGCGGCTATTTGTTCGCGTTCGTTTGTATCGTTAATGTATAGTCCTAAATTATTTACGCTACCAGTGTAAGCTAAATCAAAAACTCTATGATAGACTCGATCTTGAATTTTAAGAAAACATATTCCCATTGGTAGTTGGTACCCGTGAGAAACGCCTAAGGCACTGAAGGCAAATAAATTATTGTACGCTCGCGGCCTGCTCAGAAACGACGGGTGAGAGTAAAACTCCTCGGTTAACGCCAAGAAATTTTGTATGTTGTAGGTGCCCGATCCACAACACCATTGTTTTCTAGATTTTTCTTCTTCAAACAGACGCGCATTACAAGTTGGACACCTAAAAGTGTCTGAAGAAGGCAAGCACGTTTTTTTAAAGAAAATAATTTTATTACGTTTAACTCAGTGTCCCTCTTTTGTGCTATTAAGTTTTTAGATTGACGTAGCGGTGTGTCAACACGACGGCTGTTTTTATTATATTTGTCAGTGGCTATTTGATTTATTTCAGGGTTCTGCTTGGTATAACGGTCTACAGCATCGCGATTAATTTCTGGATTTTCTATTGTATATTTTTTTACGGCATCGCGATGAATTTCTGGATTCTTCTTGCTATATTTTTTAACGGCATCGCGATGTATTTGCGGTTTTTTGTATTATATTTTTAACCGCATCCAATTGATCGTTTGCTCTAGTACATTTCCTGCCACGTTTTTGTTTTTTGGGTCGACCTCTCTTTGTTGACGCCACTTGGGTGTCAACTATGGCAATGCAGATCCTACGACAAAATTTTCTCTAGTTTGATAATTGATAACGCGTAGTCTGTGTTTTGAATACTGACCTACACCTATATTTTGCATTAACAGCAATCTGGCTAATTCGCGAATCGAATAACATTTAAACAAACGTGCTACTCCACATGTAGAATTTAATTTGATAAATTCATCTACTGCATGACTGTTAAATAAAAAGAATGCACTATCGAATCTCCAAAAAGAAACTGTATAGTCTTGCCCGGTAAATATCATGCTATCCGTCTCATCATTGTGGTTTGTGTCGAAAACATTGGATTCAATTATGTTTGCAAGAGTTAAAGTACCGTATTCATTTTCTGAAATTTGAGGATATACTCCATTTGTAATCCAATTGGCGGTCATTTTTTCAATTTGCGCTCTATTGTTTCCGACGACAATCTCCGTAGGCAATTCCTCGGGGTTCAAAAATATGACACCCTTCGGTAGAAATGGTTTAAGCGACATTTATATAAAGTGTCTCCACTTTGGAGAATGACATCGATATCATGACAAGTCAGATTTCGATGTCTGCAAACTGACAATACTGACGCGCAAGCGGACATTGCCACGCATTGAGCGTTATTACCCTTATAATTGCTACTCCCTTGGTGTGTGGTTTCTAAAACATTAACAAAAATACAAGGTCAAGTGCAAGGTCGATATAAAGTTACAAGAGGGAGAAAATTTTGTAATGATAAAACTTGTCTCCATTGATTGGATTAATGGATTACAGACAGCTCGCTGACAGACAGACGAAAATAGGCAAAAAACAAAATAATGTTTATTTTTATTTATTAACTGTCCTCCAATTTTTACCTTATTTTTATTATTTGTTATTATGTATAGCGGCAACCGAAATCCATATTCTTGATCATGAGCTATAGCCCACTAACAGACAGATGGACGGACGGACGGACGAACAACAGTCTTAGTACATAATAAGATTCTTTCCGAATTTTGATTTGAATTTTGCGCTTCATGAGTCGTAGCAGGTTCTAAGTTTGCTTATATCTCGAAAACAATGCGTCCTATCGCAAAAATAATGAAGAATGTGCCCTCCTTTTTTGGATCATTTTCTAAATCAGCACCACCAAATAACTCGAAAAAATTAGCCATATTCTGATTTTTGAATAAAATTAAAGTCAGTCATCTTGAATTAAAAAACGGATGTCATATTCTAAATCAGCACCTCCAAATCACTCGAAAACGATACCCATATCAACATTTTTGAATAAAATCATGTCTGAGAAGTTGTTTAGAATAGAATAAAAAAAAAATTGAGAGGTGTCAAGAAACACCCGGATGGAAGGAAGTTACTGTATGCACTCAACAAAAATAATCGTCGCGACACCACACTGTTCAATGCGACCGAATTACATAAAATGGTTGTCTTGTTTTTTTACCGATTTATCCTACTGGTGGGAATCAGTAGGACAAATCGGTAAAACAAGTGAAGGTCTATAGCAAGAAAAAAAAGGCGACTTTCGACCTTATTGACATTTGTGCAAACACCGGATTTTAATGAAGGAGCAATGTTAGCTAACCAGAGTGTGAGAAAAAAACAAAGTATATTATAAATGTCAATAAGATCGAAAATCGCTTGAACCTGTTTTTTTAACTTACTTAACGATAACAAGTTTAAAAAAAAGGTTCAGCGATTTTCCACCTTCCACCCCACTCCACTCCACTCCAGTCCACTCCACTCCAGAGGCATAAGGGGCAACTTTGAAAAATGGTTTTTACTTTTCCGAGCCTCCTTTATACGAATCCGTAAAAAAACAGAACACTGGTCTCTTAGTTTCTGAAATACGATTGGGAGGGGGGGAGGCCAAAAAAGGGAGGCTTGGTACTTTTGCCCTACTCATGAGAGTTATTTGTAAGTTTGCTTGTCGTCACCCCTGAGTTACGCTTCACCCACTCAACCTTCGTTACGCTACCGAGGTCGCCGGCTCGCTTCGCTCGCCACCTCGCTTCCCTTCGCTCCACTCGCTCTCGCAGGTTCGCTCCACTCAGGACCTACCTACCACCGGAAAGCTATCGTGACCTTATCCCTACGCTACGCTTTACCGCTACCTAGTTTCCGAGATACGATGGGGGGGAGGGGTGAAGGGGGGGAGGGGCGAGTTTTGAAAAATGATTTTGACATACTCCGGGCCCCTTGATATGAATCTGAAAAAAAAATTGTTCCAAGTCTCTTCTGAGATCCGCCTAAAGGGGGGGAGAAGGGGGTCAAGAGGGGTAACTTCGAAAATTTTTTTTTCTCTTTTCCGAGCCTCTATACGAATCCGTAAAAAAACAAAACACGGGTCTCTTAGTTTCCAAGATACGATGGGGGGAAGGGTGAAGAGGGGGAGAGGGGGGAGTTTTGAAAAATAATTTTCACCAACTCTGAGCCCCTTGACTGAATCTGAAAAAAAAAAATGTTGGGAGTCTGTTAACTTCCGAGATCCACCTAAAGGGGTGAGAGGGGGGGCAAAGGGGTGAACTTTAAAAAAATCTTTTTACTTTTCCGAGCCTTCTCTATACGAATCCGTAAAAAAGCAAAACACGGGTCTCTTAGTTTCCGAGATACGATGGGGGGAGGAGTGAGGAGGGGGAGAGGGGGCAGTTTTGAAAAATGATTTTGTCCAACTCTGGGCCACCTAATATGAATCTGAAAAAAAAAAGTTTCGCAAGTCTGTTAACTTCCGAGATCGTCCTAAAGGGGGAGGGGGGCAAGGGGGGGGGGGGGAGAACTTTGCAAAATGGTTTTTACTTTTCCGAGCCTCGTCTATACGAATCCGTAAAAAAACAGAACACGGGTCTGTTAGTTTCTGAGATACGATTGGGAGGGGGGGAGGCCAAAAAGGGGGTTTGGCACGTTTCCCCCACTCGTGAAAGTTACTTGTAAGTTTGCTTGTCGTCACCCCTGAGTTACGCTTCACCCACTCAACCTTCGTTACGCTACAGAGGTCGCCGGCTCGTTTCGCTCGCCACCTCCCCCCTTCACTCCACTCGGTCTCGCAGGTTCGCTCCACTCAGGACCTACCTACCACCGGAAAGCTATCGTGACCTTATCCCTACGCTTCGCTTTACCGCTACCTAGTTTCCGAGATACGATGGGGGGAGGGATGAAGAGGAGGAGATGAGGGAGTTTGGAATAATGATTTTGACCAACTCTGGGCCCCTTGATATGAATCTGAAAAAAAAAATGTGCCAAGTCTTTTAACTTCCGAGATTCGCCTAAAGGGGGGAGAAGGGGGGCAATTTTGAAAAATAGTTTTTATTTTTCCGAGCCTCCTCTACAGGGTGATTTGTTATTCGATGCGGTCCTTGAAATGGGTGATACTAGACCTTATTTGCAACAATTTTAACCCCGACAATATGGGGTCTAAACTGACTGGTTTTAGAGATATCGAACTTTAAAGATTTGTCGAAAAATTTCCACCTCTCCCTCATTAAGTGCTTATTGTTAGAAATTAACGACAGTCGCCACTTAGAATTTATGCTTTTCTGATAGAATATGAACGACTGAATCTAGTGAATACAAGTTTGTTATAAAAATAATCATATCTTGGGAAATTAAGTGTCATAAAGTTTCTGTTTTGAAGATTTCTGAAAACTTTCCTTGTCTTTCAAAGCATATTTTTCAAAATAAATGTATGACACTTGGTGTACAAATTACAGAAAAAACTTCCTTGTCTCATCACCTTTCTAAAATGGTGCCACAGTATCCACTTTTAGTTAGTGTCTTACCAGAAAATTAGGGTTGTTACTGACAAAGTAGTAAATCGAAGAAAATCGGTTATAATGTTTTTTCGACCCAAAATTTTTTTTTATTGGTTTTTGTCCAAACTGCTATCTGATATTAGCTTTTTAAGTCAATGCGCTTAATTTTGGTCGATCACATCAAGCAAAATCGGTCTTTATCTGGAGTATTTTTACCTATGGACCAGATAGTCAAACCATCAATTTTCTTTCATTTGAAACAGCTACTTGAAACAAATGTACACTTAATTTCCCAAGATATGATTATTTTTATAACAAACTTGTATTCACTAGATTCAGTCGTTCATATTCTATCAGAAAAGCATAAATTCTAAGTGGCGACTATCGTTAATTTCTAACAATAAGCACTTAATGAGGGAGAGGTGGAAATTTTTCGAAAAATCTTTAAAGTTCGATATCTCTAAAACCAGTCAGTTTAGACCCCATATTGTCGGGGTCAAAATTGTTGCAAATAAGGTCTAGTATCACCCATTTCAAGGACCGCATCGAATAACAAATCACCCTGTATACGAATCCGTAAAAACAAACAAAACACGGGTGTCTTAGTTTCCGAGATACGATAAGGAGGGGGGGAGGGTTGCAAAAAGGGGGGTTTGGCACGTTTCCCTCACTCGTGAAAGTTACTTGTAAGTTTGCTTGTCGTCACCCCTGAGTTACGCTTCACCCACTCAACCTTCGTTACGCTACGGAGGTCGCCCACTCAGGACCTACCTGCCACCGGAAAGCTATCGTGACCTTATCCCTACGCTACGCTACGCTTCGCTTTACCGCTACCTAGTTTTTCCGTGATACGATGGGGGAGGGATGAAGGGGGAGGGGAGGGATGAGTTTTGAAAAATGATTTTGATATCCTCTGGGCCCCTTGATATGAATCTGAAAAAAAAATTGTTACAAGTCTGTTAACTTCCGAGATCCGCCTAAAGGGGGGAGAAGGGGGCAAGGGGGGGAACTTTGAGAAATGGATTTTACTTTTCCGAGCCTCCTCTATACGAATCCGTAAAAAAACAAAACACGCGTCTCTTAGTTTCCGAGATACGATGGGGGGAGGGGTGAAGAGGGGGAGATGGGGGAGTTTGGAAAAATGATTTTGACCAACTCTGGGCCCCTTGATATGAATCTGAAAAAAAAAATGTTGCAAGTCTGTTAACTTCCGAGATCCGCCTAAGGGGGGAGAAGGGGGCAAGGGAGGGGGGAACTTTGAAAAATGCTTTTTACTTTTCCGAGCCTCCTCTATACGAATCCGTAAAAAAACAAAACACTGGTCTCTTAGTTTCCGAGATACGCCGTGGAGGGGGGAGAGGGGGGGCGAAAAGGGGAGGTTTGGGATTTTTCCCATACTCACGAGAGTTGCTTGTTTACGAATCTGTCAAAATATACCCACCTTCCCCTTCACCATCTGGGAGAACAATTATGTCAGTGAGTGAGTGAGTGAGTGAGTGAGTGAGTGGTAATCGAGCTTTATATAGTATAATACAAAGAAACAAATGACGCGAATAAAATCCCAGTAAAATATATGGGAAAACTTTTTAACTATGTAGATCTTAATTGGGCGTTTTGTTTTCGCTTCCAGACTCGGATCACCTCGGATACTATGAGTATTTATTGCAACACTGACGTTCATAAATAATTTAGTATAACCTTCAAACTAAAGTGCTTGCAAGTCCATAGTTATTTATATTAATTTTTAAAAGATACAGTCGGATCGACAGGCCTGTTGGTCTAGTGGTTTGGCCTGTTGGTCTGACAGGGACTGTCACACCAGTACTGACTAAACTACACGGTGATTCTTCAATAGCACTTTACGATGAGACAGTCCCGCGTAGTTTAGTAGATGGTACGTAGTTCGAATGTGATATTTTATGTTGAAAATAAAAAATATAATTCTATAATAACATTTTAGATCAGGTTTTTGGGGATGCTTGTGTCTGCATTGTACTTCTAAACCACACTACAGTGTAAATTCAGTTTTCACCATTCGGCGCCAAGCTTGTACAAATTAAAGAACGATTCACTAGGTGCGTCCACATAAGGCACGCAGCCTCGCGAGGCATTTGCCGCACGAAGCAGCTCGGTTAGTGTGGTCGTGTCTCGGTCGAGGCAAGCGCGCGCGCTGCCGCGGGCGAGCGATCGACTGCCCAAGCCATCCAGCGTCGGCTTTTGTTTGCCTCGCGCATTTTGTTTCGTGCCTCGGTCGAGAAACAACGGAACGTCAACACAGAGCAAGCAGCTTCGCGTGAAGCAAATGCCTCGCGGGGCTGCTTGCTCTGTGTGGACGCACCTAATTAAGATGAGTACCAGTACGAGAAAGGCGAAGTGACGAAATTCCATAAACAATGATTTAACCACCTCCCATCGAGAACGGCATTACCTTTACCAATTGAAACATAAAAAATACAAAACTACAGCCTAACCGGCAACACTATTAAAACTTTTCAAATAAATATAAACCTCCCACTGGGACTTTATTTTGGGAAAAAGAGTAAAGATCCTAACAATAAAAAGCTATTTTTATCGACAAATGAAACCCTGAATGCCAGGTAAGTACTTAAATATATCTTTTATTTTACTTCTTCTTCTAAAGCCGGCTCTACACTCGTGGCGCGAAGGGCCGCGAAAGCCAGCGACAACTGCGAAACGCGACTGTAGATGTTGTTCGCGCTTCGCGTTCGGGCTTCACGTTCACGCTTCGCGCCGTTCTCCTGCCTGCTCTACACTTAGCCCGCGGTTTGCGCGCGGATCACTGCGTTATTCACGGCACGAAATCACGGCGCGACTTCACACGGTAGGAATCCCTCTTTCTTTTAATTATTTTTCGATCGATTCGCGGCTCAACGAGTACGCTCGCGCCACACCTTGAAGTTATTCGACATTTACAGATGGAAGAGTCAGCCCGAATCACGCGAAAGCCATTTGCATTACACCATGACCATGCGAGCGGTCGCGGCGTGTCTCATTTGCGCCGTGTCTTGTACGCGACGTGTTTCGCACGTGCCGTGTCCTGTACGCGCAGTGTCTCGATCGCGCTGTGTCTCGATCGCGCCGTGACTCGTAAGCGCCGTGTGTAGCCAGCTTTAGAAAATCACAATATCCCCTTTATGTATGTACTAAAATTTAAACCATAACCAAGTACTTAATACCATCAGTTACCAGTGATTCAATTACTTCTGCAGAGTAATCAAAGCAAAATCACCAATTTAATACCAACGAAGTCGTGTAACTTTGCGCTAATTACCCTCACTGCGTACCCTTTTTCGGGGAAAAAGCGTGATTTATCTGAGTGGGTAGTTCCAACCGAATTAAATTTTAATTTGTGATACGCGTCTCGCCCGTACGACGCATAAATTATGGCCGCGGTGTGTATTGTTTCGTGGTCGGATTTGTACTGAGGCACGGCCCGATTTAAAATAAAAAGTGGTTAATTTTTACGGTTTTTTGTAAACATATTTATAATTTACCCAAGATTTGTGGCCGGTTAATGGCAATACGCTTGCTCTTTTTCCAAGCTTTTATTTACCCGTCCCGTTGTCTGTAAGCAAATCTTGCAAGTTAAATTTGATCCACGTCCCGATTTCCGATTTAGCTGAATTTTTTCGTGTAGGTGTAGGTTTGTAAATCGCGTAACAATGCAATATTATGATGAAATGGAGCTGATCTGATTATGGAACGTGGCCTAAGGAACTCTGTAATGAAACGACGCAAACCCATCGAGGTTAGACACGTTTGATTCGTCTTGACGAGTACTTTGTCTATCGTAGGTATTGTTCTAACAATAAAAGCTTGTTTTAAAAGGAACATACTTTTTAAATGACTAACTTGTTTACATGGTACTTTGCCAGGCGCCCTGAGACCTACTGCCGCCAGTGAGATCACTCAGCCGTCACCGCAGGGCTTCGCGGGGCTCCTATATATGCTTGAAAGGTTTAAAGTAACCCAACACGAAGGGGATGGCGGAGTCTTCGAACCTAACCTGTCCGTGTCGGGGTGCCCCAACTCCCTTCACCTTTACCGTTGCAAAAAAATTACACATATGTCCGGGCCGTGCCCCCCCAAGTAGCACAGAAGTGCTGAATAGTAGCTGAATAACTGTTCACATGTGAATCTTCAGCTGAATAAGCTTCTGAATAAGAGAGTTAGAGGCGCCTACTCAGCTGATATAACTCTGATTTGGGCACAAATTAAGCAGCTGTTAGCTGAATAATGTACCTGGTTGCACTATATCAGAGTTATATCAGCATTATTAGAGGTAACAGTCACCCCAAGAGCTGAATAATGAGAGTTTATCAGGGTATGTGTTACCTTTAATACACCATAAGGTCTGAATAATAGGGCACTTGTTACCTCTTCTTCAGCACAAAATACACTCCAGGATATTAGTAACTCTAATATGGAACTGGAAATTCACAAGTGGCAAAATTGTGAATAATTTTCACGCTACTACTTATATAAATTATTTTGATGTGTTTTGTGTGAACCATTTTGTAAAGTGTTTGTGGGAAATAGGCAAATAATTATCGGATTTTCCTCCATGTGCATGAAATTCGAATGGGAAAGAGAGTTTATTGTCAAATACTATATAATTATAGACGAATATTTTCACGCGCTCTCAAAATATCCCTGTTTACTTGAAAATTATAGTATAAAATAGATTGATTATATTATTAAAAATAATTAAGTATTTTTACTTTTCCTTTGTAATTTAACAAGAAGCTGTTTACGTATAAATTCATTACATTTACTATTCAAATTCTGTTGTTATTTTCGTTGACTAAACAAAAACAAAATGTTATTATATTTTATAATACATAGGTTAGAATCTAAAAATGGCAGACAAGCAATGTGTACCCTATTAACCACAATCAAACGGCATGAGCTGGTTAAGTGTTCACTCGTGGTCCATACAACAGTAACGAGTTCATTAAGTATTCACTCGTGGTCCACACATCAGTAACGAGTTCATTAAGTGTTCACTCGTGGTCCATACATCAGTAACGAGTTCATTAAGTGTTTACTCGTGGTCCATACATCATTAATGAGTTCATTAAGTGTTCACTCGTGGTCCATACATCAGTTACGAGTTGATTAAGTATTCACTCGTGGTATATAAATCAATTACGAGCTGTTACGAGTCGTTCTTGTGTTTCACAAGTCAGCTACAGATTCATGTAAAGCTGGATAGTAGGTAACCTGTACGCAAATAATTGTAGGTAAATATCAGTATCTATTCAAGTATTCAGGTCTCACTGAGATTATGGGTAACATGTGAGCTATTACAGACCAGTTTGTTTTAACTGAGCATCATATATGTTCACCCATAGTGATCATGTGGACTTTATAAGAACTATGCGTGTAACAAGCTGGTTAACTTTACACAAGTTCCACTGTGTGCAGCAAAAGGCATTATATCTTTGTTATTTGAAACCACAGAATAACTGTTTACATTATAGTAGCTCACGTGTTCTTTCTTAAAATGCAAGTGCTCTAAGGGTACACATGTGGTCTTCAATTCAGAATATAGCTCAGTTAAAGTTCACGAAAATCCTTTGTATTACAGAAAGCTGTACAATACTGAACTTGTTACCTATATTAACGCTGCAAGCGTTACAGTGTGTCCTCCGTGACGCATAGTAACGTTCTTATTCAGGTGAAAGCTCACTTTTCACCTATTGCAGGTCGAGTGTACTGTAATAACTCTTCATAAGTGCTAAAGTTACCGATGTTACCCTCTTGTGACATCTTATAATGCAGTTTTGTGCTACTTGGGCCGTCCATGCCCTCGGCGGGGCACGGTCGAACATTGTGGTGTACTTTTTATATGAAGTGATTCATGCTTATGGCCCTGACCAGCCACGTCCGATGCACGGACAAGGCATGGTTAAGCATAAATCATCCTTTAGTGCCTTTTCACATGTTCGTGCCTTTTCACACGTTCCGGTTGCCGGGTAGCCGGTGCCGGGTAGCCGGCGGCGCAGTGTATGGCAATGTACTATAGCTTTCACACGTACCGGCGTAATTTGCCATACACTGCGCCACCGGCTACCCGGCACCGGCTACCCGGCAACCGGAACGTGTGAAAAGGCACTTCCGGTTGCCGGGTAGCCGGCGGCGCAGTGTATGGCCATGTACTATAGCTTTCACACGTACCGGTGTAATTTGCCATACATGGCGCCGCCGGCTATCCGGCACCGGCTACCCGGCAACCGGAACGTGTGAAAAGGCACATTTACAATTTTATGTAACTTTCATTTAAGTCTTTTACATGTAGTATCTACGAGTAATAATGCGAGCATTTATTTAAATTCACATGTAAACCTAATACTAGTACTATAAACTCTTGTTTGCCTAAATCACGCTCACACGAGCGTAGTATACAATACGACCACAAAACTGTGGTCGCATTGTAGCGAACTTAATCCAACGCTTTAATTTTATTATTTTTAGTTGCTAAGTTATACGGGTACATGTCGTTTGAAGGTTCAAGTAATACTGGTACATGTTGTTGAAGTAAGTTCATGGTATCTTGTCATCTGTGAATCAATGAAGCATGACGAAGTTCCGAAGAAAGAATTGAATAGTACCCATACCATGAGTTGTCATTACGATACTCGATTATCGATATCGACCGCGTTTGACGTTCTCATTGGCCCGCTCCAAGGTTGTATGAACTCTCAACCAATGAGAGCGCAAACGCGGTCGATGCGTAGGATCGAGTATCGTAATGACAACTCATGGTAGAGGCTCTGTATTGGATCCTGCACAGAAATTAATCATAAAATATATGCGGAGTTAAAGAAGAGTAGGTAAAACATAATTTCCACTTCTCTCCATTTCAAGCAGGGGACAAAACAAGGCCAATTAGGCACACAGGAGGCCAATTAATAGAATTGGCCAATTATTAACTAAATAATAGAAATTATCACTAAAATTTACGGGTCATAAATTGTATTGCATTTTACAAAAGTAAGTAAAGGGACGCGAATTAGCCACTGACGGCTCCTCGTGGAGTGTGTCAAACATTTCTATACTTAAGATCTTGCTGATCGCCCCCGCGCTAAGCTACCGCTCACAACGGCAATGTTGTGAACGGTCTGTTTGCCTTATAGTAATACGTATCTTTTTTTTTAGCGTGGTAAAATCATCAAATGAGTCCTCCCACCCAGGGCAGGGCGGGAGGGACTGTCAGACTTGTACTGACTAAAATCCACAGTGTCCTTCATTACCCCTTTACGTTCCAGGGTCACGGTAATGGAATAAGTCCCGCGACCCCGGCAGGCTTTGGCCCTCTAGAGGGGGGCCCAGTCATCTTGCTGACGCTCTTTGAGGCGCGCGTGGAACACAACGCGCCGTCGACCCGGGCATGGTCCATGGTCGGGCGGCGAGTTGCCCATTACTCGCCACCCGCATGCCGCCCGCGCATAGTAATACGTACCTGTAGAATATTTCTCAACTTACAAGCGGGTGGAACCGCGGGCAATTTCTAGTTCACAATACTACAACCACAGGGCCCAGTTTTATTTACATGAACTAACATACACAACAAGTTTAGTGATTTATCAATGTAATCCATACGCGGATTCTTTTTTGATTTATGGATGGCTCTCCACCGCGTGGAATGCTGATGAGCTACATCATTTGAAATATTGGATGCTGCTTGATTTATGTTACTGAATTTGATAGGTTTGGTGTATGTTTTGCGTTAGTGGGAAAAAGTATAGAAATCCTATGCGAAACTGCATTTTATTTATTCCTTTTCACGCACGAATCACTGAATTTTACATATACGTTGTCAGGTGGAAGAGGAAGGCCAAAGAAAAGATGGATGGATTCTCTAAGCCTCTAAGAAATGATATGAAAGAAAAAAGAGTAAATGATACTGTGACGTCTGATAGGGGAGAATGGAAGAAGAAAACGTGTTGCGCCGACCCCAAGTAGAGTGGAATAAGGGCAGGAAGAAGATGATGATGATGATGTTGTCTGGTGTACAGAGACGGGCTTAGGTTACCTTTTATTATTTTTATTATATCAGTCCATGTGTCCCATTGCTGGGCAAAGGCCTCCCTCCACTCTTTCCACTTCTCAAGGCTTCATAAAGCGGGCCAAGTCATCTCGCCATCTTCGCTTGGGTCTGCCACGACGTCGAGATCTCCCTTTTGGCCAATCAGATGTATGTTTTGCCCAGTGATTGTATGGCATTCGACATACGTGGCCAGCCTCGCGATTTGCTAACGACGCATGGAACGTAGTATTTTGGGAGTCAAACTTTCAGACCGCATAAGAAACACAGTACTGCGTTCCTTGACGCAAATTGCCGATGTGGGAGAAAAAGCTGCCAAGCTGAAATGGTATAGGGTAACTTATACACTCTGTAAAAAGTACTATTCCCAAGAAAAACCCCACGGCAAAAGCTAGTACCATTAGAAGAGATTTTTCTCACTTCAAGTCTGTAATCCACAAAGGTACAAGCAGACATCAACATTTCACCACTTGTTACTGTTACTGTCAGTCTGTGTCATCCCACTACAGGGCAAAGACCTCTCCCCATGACTTCCAACTATTTCGATCTTGGGCTAATGTGAGCCACAGGTCATTAGTTTTGTCTATGTAGCTCATCCCGCCATCTTCTGCGAGGTCTGCCGCGATGCCTTCTAGCTGTGTCAGGTCTCCACATAGTGGTTATTTTGGCCAACCACCACCAGTTGTACAGATGTCAGATAATAATTTTATCGAACCCGCAAACACCTCCATTTTCTTCAATACTGAGACTGACCGGAAAGTTTTCCGCTTTGTCAACCGTGTCACGATTGTGAACACAAATACCGCGATTCAGCCGAACTCAGCCGAACGTTTTCCAGGTAAAAATATCACGTTTACCCGAAATAGCTTGCTAAAAGAAAAGGGTTGGTCAACAAGTCAAACTTGTGAATTCAAACATTATACAGGAAACGAGTAAATCAGTTCAACGAAATATTACTTTTAAAAAACAAGCTTTTGTTACTTCTTGTTACGAAGTCAAAATAAAACCAAGACAGACGATTCCCTTTCATTTTTTCTGTAACAGGCGTCACTTTGAAACTATTCCTTACTTTATCCATTCTTGTCACTCCACACATCCATCTCAACATCCTCATCTCCGCTACATGCAATCGTTTCTCATCCATCTTTTTCACAGCCCAGCATTCCGACTCATACACCACAGGTCTAATCACGGATTTGTATATTTGGGCATCCGTGGGTCGCAAGTTGTTCCGGTGACCTGTCGCCATTTCATCTATCCCGAGTTGATCCGGAGATCCGCTCCATATTATCATAATATTGTATGTCATCCAAAACTTATACATGAGTGCCGAATTTCAGATCAATCGGAAACTGGGAAGTATGTTTTCACTTGCAAGATTTAATTACAGTCTGTAGGTCTTAATGCCTTCGTTCACAAGTTTCCGATACCTTACGTCTTTGGTATTCCGGCAACTACCGCAATACAGACCCATAAAGGTACGTACGCAAACACGCGTCCATGGATACCAAAGTATGTAGTATGGTATCAGAGATTTTTTTTATTTGAAGTGTACCTAGTATACATTAATGAATACAATACAAGTCTTTCTTGCGTTCAGCCTTACCATAATTATAATGATGTTTATTATTTGATTCCGTCCACCTAATTCCATAATCTGGAATCTTTGACACGTAAACCTTCATAAAGGTGTCTAATCGCCCAGCATTAATTACCAAAATCCCAGATTATTTTGTTATAACCAGTTCATTTAACATAAAAGCCCCATTTATGACAACACATGATTTATTGCGGCGCATTCACGTGGATACACGACTGACTGACTCCAAATAGTCGCAGAATGAATGTCAATCTTTCAGAATAAGACTAGGTTTGTCCCGTGACTTTAATGGTGTAATGTGTAATCCAACAAAATAATATTATTATTAATGGGAACGTTTGTGAGGTTAGATAGATTAATGTTTGTTTGTTACTTTTTCTCACAAAAACTACTAAACGGATTTAGATGTTTAGCACTCCGATGACTGTACGCGGGCAAACCTTCGAGTCAATAGAATAGCGAGACCTAAACTGGAGGGAGGCAAGATGCATCAGTCAGACCCTTTACTATCAGGTTTTTAGGGTTCCGTACGTCCGAATACAAAAACGGAACCCTTATAGGATCACTCGTGTGTCCGTCTGTCTGTCGCTTACAGTCAATTATCTCCGAATCTACTAAACCGATTGGGTTGTAATTTGGTACACATAATTATCAATTCCTGTGACCCAAGCACAGAGGTGTGACGTGAATAGATGAAAACTGTATGTGGGAGGTAATTTTTGGGGGGGAAGGGGAAAATGAAAAAAAAGTTTTGAAAACTGCATCGTGTGACATATCAAATGAAATGTCTTGTTGAGGCAATCTTAATTGTATTTTTTTTGTAATTTTAAAATAAATAGTTTCCAAGTTATTCAAGAAAATAGACGAAATTTGACCATTCCCCCTCCCCTCTTATCTCCGAAACTACTGAACCTAAAATTTTGAAAAAAATACTGTAATTAGTTTTCTACTTATAGATTATAGGAAAACCTATAAAAAGTCCATATCTGTATATGGGAGGTAATTTTTGGGGGGGAAGGGGAAAATTTTAAAAAAAATATTTGAAAAGTGCATCGTGTGACATACCAAATGAAAGGTCTTGTTGAGACAATCTTAAATATATTTTTATTGTATATTTAAAATAAATAGTTTCCAAGTTATTCAAGAAAATAGACGAAATTTGACCATTCCCCCCCCCCTTATCTCCGAAACTACTGAACCTAACATTTTGAAAAAAATATAGAAACTAGTTTTCTACTTATAGATTATGGGATAACCTATAAGAAGTTCATATCTGTATATGGTAGGTAATTTTTAGGGGGGGAAAGGGGAAAATAAAAAAAAATATTTGAAAACTGCATCGTGTGACATATCAAATGAAAGGTATTGTTGAGACAAACTTTAAAGTATATAAATGGTTTCCAAGTTATTCAAAAAAAATAGACGAAGCGTGACCATTCCCCCCCCCCTTATCTCCGAAACTGCTTAACCTAAAATTTTGAAAAAAATGCAGGAATTAGTTTTCTACTTATAGATTATAGGATAACCTATATGAAGTCCATATCTGTATATGGGAGGTAATTTTTGGGGGGGAAGGGGAAAATTTAAAAAAAAATATTTGAAAAGTGCATCGTGTGACATATCAAATGACAGGTATTGCTGAGACAAACTTAAAAGTATTTTTTTTGTAATTTTAAAATAAATGGTTTCCAAGTTATTCAAAAAAAATAGACGAAGCTTGACCATTCCCCCCCCCCCTTATCTCCGAAACTACTGAACCTAAAATTTTGAAAAAAATACAGGAATTAGTTTTCTACTTATAGATTATAGGATAACCTATAAGAAGTCCATATCTGTATATGGGAGGTAATTTTTGGGGGGGAAGGGGAAAATTTAAAAAAATTTAAAAACTGCATCGTGTGACATATCAAATGAAAGGTCTTGTTGAGACAATCTTAAATATATTTTTTTTGTAATTTTAAAATAAATAGTTTCCAAGTTATTCAAGAAAATAGACGAAATTTGACCATTCCCCCCTTATCTCCGAAACTACTGAACCTAATTTTTTTGTAAAAATACAGAAATTAGTTTTCTACTTATAGATTATAGGAAAACCTATAAGAAGTCCATGATATTAAAATAACATGGTAAATCACTCAATATTGTGCGTACCAATTTGGGTCAGATTTAAAAAAAAACGTGATAGGTAACATCGTACGGAACCCTCTTTACGCGAGTCCAACTCGCACTTGTTTTAGTATCTTGACACTTGAAATATAAAAATGCGAGCCGAATTTAGACGACATAATTATTATCCCTTTCTTAATTTTTCTAGACCAGTTGGCCCCAGAATAAAGGCCGCTGCATACGTGACGGGTTTTTTCACGGATGGGACGGAACGGGAAATTTTGGAAATATCGTTTCATACAAAATGTATATGGAAACGCATATGTCACGGAGACACGGACGGGACGGGAACGTGGCACTGACGGGGCGGGAAAAATATCGTTGCCGACGATGTTTAGCACGTCCCGCCCCGTGCGTGCCCCGTCCCGTCCATGTTTCCGCTACGTACGCTCAGCCACTCCGTTCGTTCCGAAGAGAAAAGTAGTGTTGGACGTTTGCATCAGCGTCGAAAATGGATGACTAAAAACTAATCGAGTGTGTACGTTCACATCCAGCATTATACACCGTGACTTTTTAGTCGTCTTACAAAAGTGGTCCACGTAATGTCCCCGACCTAAAACACATCTAGGCGAGTTTAGTTTTTTTTTTACTCGTTAAAAATATTTTTTATTATTAATTAATAGGTACATTAGAAATATGAAAATGTTTACGTATCAAGCTGTAGAGTATACCTACCTAGCGCAATAGTCGGGCAGATCATTCCATCTCCATTTTCTATGAGACAAGGGTGTTTTTAACTACTCCTTGCGTCATAATAATGAATTAAAATTTTATTTAAATTTTCAAATCTCTTAAATACCTATTTTTTTATTATAAACGTGTTCTAGTCATTGGATACATGAACTGGGCTGCCGTTGTAAGACGACTAAAAAGTCACGGTGTATAATTTAGCTAACTCAAAGTATAGTAAGTAAGTTACGGTACGTATGCATTAAGAACACGTTCCCGTCTTGAACGAGGCAGTCACGTCCCGTTCCCGTTCTCGCCCCGTCCGAGGTATTATCTCGTTACGTATGCAGCGGCCTTTAATAACACACAACCAAGTCATCTTGCAACAAGGGGGCCTTAGTTTTGTCTACATTTGCATCGAGTAGGTATTGAATATATGTGATTATACTCGTATTTCCGCTTTACAATGTCTTAAATAATTCTTAGAGGATGTTTACATTGATATAGTTTTACATCCTGACTTATTGTGCGTGTGTGAATTATAAGTTATTGTATATTAAACAAATCTAATTGTTGGACACATTACTATTTGAGCAGTGAGAAGAAGTGGACAATGTCTAGTGTGCTTGAATGTGTTTGTTTCATGATTCTGTTTATTGTAGCGGGTAAGATTTACTTAATTTTTTTTTTAAAGAAATACGAGTGGCACTCGGGGACTGCCGCGGTAAAGCTATTGCATAGCATTTTTTATCAACTCATGCAATTATAATTATTTATTTATTATATTTATTACTGTACTAATTAGGCTATGGTCAGCCCCGTCAATCAAGTGAAACGTCAAAAACATTCTCCTCCTCCTCCCTCTCCCTCTCCCTCAATAAAATTGCCACTTGCTCAATAAAAGCATGCTTTCGTGCTAGTAATGAGCACGTCTGTCCGTTCCTTTACGATTGCCGAAGTCTCCCGAACTGAAACGACGTTAGACGTTATGTCTTTTGATGTTGGGAATTTCTCGATTTGGTCGCCACGCCGCGCCGCGCTCAGAGCCCGCGATAAAAGCTATGCAATAGCTTAAAAATGTGGTAACTGAAGATGTGGTCGACGATGAAGCACGCTTGCCTAGAAGTAACCTGTTCACTCTTGACTTGAAGACCCTGTAACAGAGAGGTATCAAACCTCTTCTGTTCCTTCAACCTCTTTACTTTAAAATCTATTTATTGCTTTAATATTTTTTAAAAATTCATGTTTCGAATTTTCAATGTGTCATTGCGTCACCTTCAATTCTTTTCTAGCACTACAATTTTTGCCACGGTCGCGGCAGCATGTTCTGCAGTGTTGTTTTATTTTTATTTTTACAATAAATTACCTACTTATAAACCCGGTTGTATTTTTTAAGTGCTACACATCCAGTACTACAGCTCCAAATCGAGCAAATACCGCACCAGCAGTGCCGCCATACACTGCGGCCCCAGCAACATTTCCAGCTTCCTCTCGGAGGACGATGTCACCGTGGGCGACATCACGGTGCGCGACATAAACCCTGGACCCAAAGCCGGCCTCGCCTTCGTGGCCGCTAACTTCGACGGCATCCTCGGCATAGCGTAGCAGCATCTCGGTGGACGGCCTATTAGCCCTGCTCTACCCTTGAAGGTGGCGTAACGCTACAACCCCAAGGTTATAGCTAGCATTCGGGATAAAAATCTTGAAAATATACTATTTTGTGTTACAGATACAGTGACGAGTGTACCACAGGAGTACTTCTACAATGAGAACGTAGCTGGCTGGATCAAGCTGCACAAATCAGCTGCTAATTTTAAGGAAGCCTACCTTACGTGTTACTATGAGGGTAAGTTCCTATCTCCATGCTATGTGGAGTGGGGTTTGGAGTTTGGGCAAGCGTAATGTGGGACGCCCGGAGAAACAATGGGTCGATGATTTGAAAAAGATGGCCAGGTGCGGATGAAATCGTTCTAATAGTTCATGCCCTTAGGTTGCGTTTCCACTGAGGCGGAGCGGAGCGGAGTGCGATTCACCAATCACAAGGCTTGAAATCCACTCTCTCCTATCTCACTCTTCTCCACTCAAGCAATGTGATTGGTGAATCGCACTCCGCTCCGCCTCAGTGGAAACGCAGCCTTACTCTCGTCACAATCAATTTGGGAATATTATCTTCGTCTATACAACTCTGAGTCATATTGTAAACAGTCTATAAGCGTTTTTCTGTATTTTTTTTTTATTTTTAATTATTTTCTTGCAACGAGTTTTCGTAACGCATTTGGTGTCCCGAATCAAGCCTCCTGCAGACACACGCGATTAATCGCGCGGGGCGACATGTCGCGGTCCATTCGCAGTATTTTTAGAGTGGAAATTAGCTTGGCTCGTTGTCGCAGCGCGATTAATCGCATGTGTCTGCAGGCTTCAGAAGGTGCGATCTTCTGTTTGGGTGTTTAAATTTTTCTTTCCAAAAAAAATATTATTTCTGTAGTCTTCTCCTACTGTTATCATTTTCACACTCATATATAAAATTTTCCTCACATTATATCCAATTTCTACCGATTTCCTGTTGTTGATTGATGGTTGGTGGTTATGCAGGCGCTACACTGTACGTACTTTGCTACTAATAGATTTTGGGCCATAAAAGTAATAAACCCTCTATTACAGGAGCAATCTTAGCATCTCCGATCAACAAAGCGGTGGCAAACATTCTTGAAGAAAAAAGGAAGTTGACAAAGGGCTTAATTTGGATAGGAACACATGCCTTGTTCTCGGAAGGAGATTATTTATCTGTAGAAGGTAACTATATTTCATGTATATGCAGCGAAACCGGCATGTCCTAGAATCAAAAATTCGAAGACATGTGTTCAGTGTGGGCCAACGTGGTGGATTATGGCCCACTCCCTCTCTCAGAGAGGAGGCCTGTGTCCCAGCTGTGGGGACATTATAGGCTGATGATGATGATGCAGCAGCAGTAGCCAGATTGCTAGACGCGGAGAAAGAAGCAGATGGAGTAAGGTTTTAAACTAATTATGGAAACAGTACATCCAAAAGCGCGTTTAGGAACGGATGAATGAGGGACGCATAAAAATATGGCCAAATACCCAACAATGAGTAATTCTGGGTGGGACGATGACGATAATCCAGACATCGTATCACAATATACTCGTAATTTTAAGAGATTTTACCGGCTTTAGCTAACAGATAACAGTCCCAAAAACTATTAATTAAATCATTATAAATAATCAAAGTTGTAGTTTCAACCCGTTTCTTTTCGTATCATAGAACACGTAGGGACGTGCTCTGGAATAGGATATTAAGTTCAAGTTACGAGCTAACGTTTTCCGTACCGACACCAGTATGAACGTAGACATGCAAAGCCGTGCCATAAAAAAAAAGACAGAAAATAGATTGACAATGAGATAAAAGACATAACCCTCCATTCATTCGTCTCTCGGTTGTCGTTCTTGATTCTTTATATTTTTTAGGTATTCCTCTAAACGACATGCCGATTACCGTCTCATATGGATTTGAAGGTAATGAAAACTGCGTCATGTTGACGGCTAAAAGAAGAGCCCAGACCACAAACTGTACCAGATCCCTCCCCTACATGTGTTACAGACCTCACAGAGAGCAGGCTGTCAACTTTAAATGTGGCACCTTTGACAACAGTAAGTATATTTAAGTTTATAAATAGCTTATGTTCTTTTGTAAAACTATTAACCTTTTTTTAAAAGAAATTTTCTATTTAGTAATCCACCACTGGGCAAAATCATTCCATGCTTCTTCTTCTTCATCGTGTCGATGATTCTTAGGTTTAAATGAGCTTCGACCAAAACTCTGGTACATTTACGGCGTTGGTAGTGGCCTCGGACAGGTCCCTTAGAGTGCAGGAGGAATTACTCAGAGCACAAGTGTGGAGGTGGGCCATCGTTTGTGCTGAGGCTCCGCAGTCGCACCAGAATGTAAAAACATCAGACCGTGCGTTTAGTGCCAAAGTCAAATTCATTGGCAGGTTATAGATTTGACGTATTGTATTACTAAACGACACAATATAATAAAACAGAGTCACACATGAATATCCATATCCTCACCATTAGGGTCCATCGTTTGCGCCAAGTTCGTCTCGCCACCTGTTTTTGGGCCAGCCTTTATATCCATAGTGTGCAAACTTTTGCCCAGCGATCACCGTTTATGTGGCTGACGTGACCTGTTCAATCCCATTTTCAGCATGAGGGAATAGTTTATTTATTTCGTATACAATTTATTTCAGAACATATGGAGCAGTGGTGACTCAGTGATATCGGCTCCGACTTACAAGTTGTAATGTAATAGGATCGAACCCAGGGCGCGTTACTTTTTTTTCTGTGTTTCATCACCACTGCTCTCAAAACGATGAAGGAAAACATCATGAGGAAATCCACATGTCCTAGAACCAAAACTTCGAAGACATGTGACATCTACCAACCTACACTGAGCCCTCGTGGTGGATTCTAGCCCACTCCCTCTTACAGAGAGGAGTTATACGTTCCTACAGTGGAAACATTATAGGCTGATGATGATGATGAAACTTTTTCAGAATATACCTTAGAGCCTCGCACAGACAGTTGTTACAAGCTACATGAAGAACGCCACGAGTGGATACGTGCGCATTCAATATGCGCTGCTGAAGGGGGTTACCTCGCCGTCATCAACAATGAAGAAGAGGCTCATATCCTCAAGAACATGTCTTTGAAGAGAACTCTCAGGATCTCCAGATATGATGACTGGGAACCGCTGTTTATTGGTTTACGGGATTGGGATCAGAAAGGCCTTTGGAGTACTGTTCAAGGTACCTATCTATTTTTATTTATGATGGCTTTGCTCTCGGCCTCAATGCAGCCCAGAGACAAAGATGAGGCCTAAGATGGAGCCAGCTCAGCTATTTGTACGGAAGTTAAACGCCTCACTTCTCATGCATGCGGTGGCGAGTTCAAACCCAGAAAAGTACCAATGGCTTAGATAACTCTGATATCAGGAAGTGGCTTTGTCCACAAGATCGTAAAAGAAAAGTCGCCTTTGTGCACTCAGGTGATATTTTTCACCCAGGTGAATAATTGAGGACACCAAAGTTGTCCACTTTGTTCACCTGGGTGAACAAAGTGGAATAAACCTTGGTGTCGTTACCTGAGTGGCTAACAGGTATTATTTAGCCACGAGCTCTTTTATCTATCCCCATGTATATGCTGAATATAAATAAAAGACAAACTGTTCCAATAGTCCAGTCAACGAATGATTATAGAGGGAAAGTCTTGGAACACAATTTTTGACTTCATAACTTTGTTTAGACTAGTTAGGAGGTAAACATATCAAAAGTCCCCGCCTCTAGCCCTTGAGCTTTGGGAGGGGGGGGGGATTGAAGGTCCCATTTTTTGGTTTTTCGCTTATATCTCGGAACCTATGCGTCCTAGCGACATAGTACCTCAGAACAAAATAAAAGCTGATTAAATTTGCTACAAGTTATGCTATATAAGTATTTCGATATCTTTTACAGTTTTCGAGATATATACTCCTGAAAGTCTGTCATTTTGAAAAAATGACAGACTTTCAGGAAACTAACTTTACATTTTTGCGCTTTTTTACCGGATAACTCTTTAACGGTACAACCATAAGTAAATGCCGGCAAAAGGGTTGTGGAACACTCAATTTCCTTTAATAATACTGTAATATTTTATCCATTTTCTTTAAAATGTGCTTTAGTCTAAGCTAATGTAATGTGCCAGCATTACATTGATACATACTCGTACATTGATTTACAAAGACCTTTTTTCAAAGACCAGGTACCTACCTTTTATAAAAAATATAATATACAGCATTTACATTAACATTTGAAGGAAAATAATATAGTTTTATTGAAGAAAATGTAATGCTCTAAAAGCTTTTTGCCGGCAATTATTAACTAGTTGCATCTTTGAAGATTTCCGTTCTAAAAAAGGTAAAGTTAAAATGATTTTTTCAAAATGACAGACTTTCAGGAGTATATATCTCGAAAACTGAAGAAGATATCGAAATGCTTCTTTAGTATAACTTGTAGCAAATTTAATCAGCTTTTATTTTGTTCCTTGGTACTATGTCGCTAGGACGCAAGGTTTCCGAGATATAAGCGAAAAACCAAAAAATGGTACCTTCAAACCCCCCCCTCCCCCAAAGCTCAAGGGCTAGGGGCGGGGACTTTTGATATGTTCACCTCCTAACTAGGCTAAACAAAGTTACAAAGTCAAAAATTGTGTTCCAAGACTTTCCCTCTATACCCTATTTTGAGCATTCGTTGACTGGGCTACAAGACCGATATTTGTGTATGAAATGAGCTGTAATTTGAAGATTATGTTTCCATTTCAGGTGATTCAATAGAAAACGTTTACCACGTCTGGGCATGGGGCCAGCCAGACAATCTGAACCGCCAGCAGTACTGCGGCTCCTTGCTAAAGACGGGCAAGCTAGATGACACCTGGTGCAATGTCAAAGCTATGTTTGTTTGCGAAAAAGACCCCTCAAAAGGCAGATTTCAATATCCTAGTGGTAGTAATTTTACAGCACCTGATACCCTCTTGGAAGTATAATAACATACGTGATGTTTAAGTGCGGTTGCTGTGCCATTGGAATGCTGTGCTTCATGTTAAGTGTTCGATTTCCGCATGCTGCAAATATTTGTTTTTGTTAATGTAATGCTATTAATGACTAATGATAAATGACTTTAAACCGAACTGAGCGACAAATCTAAAAAAAATAGTTAAAAAAGAAACCCGACTGCGTTAAAATCCGTTTATTGCCTGTGGTACTACCAGTAGTAACCACGGGAAAAAAAATACTCGTGGTACTACCAAGCGATCTAGTAGTACCACGGGAAATTTTAATTTACCCGTGGTACTACTCGTTTACTATACCGGGGTCGTGGGACTGTCTACATAGTTAACCGTGACCCTGGAATGAAAAGTGTAATTGAAGGAATACTGTAGATTTTAGTCAGCATGAGTTCGACATTCCTTTCCACTCCACACAGGGCGAGAGGCCTCATATGACAATTTTAAAAACTAAAAAAAAAACTGTTTGCAAAATAATAAGGAGATGGTATAAGGAAGATTATACAGAGAACTGTGAATTAATCTGTAACATAAAATAAGTGAGTAGTACCACGGGTAATTTTTTCCCGTGGTACTACTGGTAGTACAACGGGTAGTACCTCGGGCAATAAACGTTAAAATCGACTGAAAATATGGAAACAAGAGCAAAATCAGTGCAGTAAGCAGTACGTTTTGGTTAACCAAACGACCCAATTTAGTTGTTTCAAATAATTGATATTATTGTTTGGTAAGCAAACCGAATAATAAATTCACACGAGTATCAATAAAGTATAGTAATAAAACATTCATTATAAGCCCGCAAGGTATGTAATGAAACCACTTTGAAAACAAAATGGTTGTTTTATTCATAATTATGCTCTGGAGTTTTATTAACAACCCGCACTGACCTGCACTCGCTCTCACAGGGAGGAGGCCTGTGTCCCAGCAGTGGGAACATTATAGGCTGATTATGATGAAGTGTAATTAATGAACTGACACTTTCATTAGGTGATGCAGTGCCCACACTGTATGGCACCCATGCCATAACAGTTTAAACACAGGTTTTTAGGGTTCCGTACCTAAAGGTTAAAACGGGACTCCTCAGTCCGTCTGTCTGTCCGTCACTTACCAGGCTGCCACTCATTGACCTTGAAAGAAAGTAGAAAGAAAGAAAGAAAAAACATTTATTTGGCGCAAAGGGACCACGATAGACACACACATTCGAAATAAAAATAACGAAGAAATAAAAACCTATATCTAACACAAGGGAAAAAAAAGAATAATTTTTGTGTGTCTTACGGCTGCGCCAAAAAGACCCAGTTCAGAAAAAATGTCGAGCAACTCGACGCTGGTTTTCAACTGGAGCTGTAATGTTGATGTTACGGATGTAAAGCCTCCTGCAGACACACGCGATTAATCGCGCGGGGCGACATGTCGCGGTCCATTCGCAGTACATTTAGAGTGGAAATTAGCTTGGCTCGTTGTCGCAGCGCGATTAATCGCGTGTGTCTGCAGGAGGCTTAAAACAGCTTTAAAAGTTTGTTTTTAGACAGTTGAATTTTTCACATAATATAATGATCTATTTCTGTTACCACTTTAATGCCACTAAATAAGGCTTCTCCCAACAACAAAGTTAATGGCACGGAAACCTTCGTACGCGAGAACCCATTTTAGTAGGTTCGTTTTTATTCAACCTGTAATTTTCACAACTACGTTTGTGTCGGCTTTCAATCTACCTGGATAAATGAGGCACAGGATCAACAACTTAACGTGCTTTCCGAAACACGGGGGTATCATAACGCTAACTTCCAAACTCGGTGCTGCTACTGATAAATTCTAATCGAAAAACCCAATAGCACGTTTTCCCCAAACCGTGACTGTGACGTTCAGCAGTCACGTTAGCGACCAACCACGAGACCAACAGCACAGTTATATTATTACTACAATGGTAAGATAATAATGGATGCCTTAAAGTTCTAACACAGTTCCTGAACTTAAACTAGTTCTTACTAACAAGTTGTCTGCCTCCTTGTTAGTACTCCTAGTTCATTGCTTGATTATTTCGTTTCCAGGAATGGTACCTTATTTATTAACTAGACGAAGTTTAATTAGCTTTACATAGATAAAATGATTAACATTTTAACAGTTATTGGAGTCTTTCAACGTAGTATGTCGCAGGCAACCGATGGATGCAAGAGGCATATTTTCTTTGGTCTTTGTGGTCATACGGAAAATTCGACTCCTTAGCTGTGCACACAATAAAAGTATTTGCAAAACGCTTTGTAGGTACCGGAGCGATGTCCACCATGTCACGATGGAAAGGGCCAAGACACATTGTCGGACGTCTTGTAGTCCGATGATGGAAAGGGCCACGCGGAATCAAGTTGAGAAGTTCCTTCGCACACGCACCGAAATGCTACCGATAAAAAAACCGATAGGTACTCGCTTTAAGTTTAAGGCGCTTGTAACTGTTGCTGGTATCTGTTTTTTTATGTTTGATGGGTTTGCTCTTGACCTTAGTCTAGGTCAGGAGTGACTAAGACAAGGTCGACGATGGAGCGAGCTTACCCAGAAGAAGCCTGTTCACTCTAACTTTGAAGAGATTAGGGTTGTATGTATTCGGAAACACAGACGCAGGCAGAGAGTTCCACTCCTTCGCTGTCCGCATTATAAAAGACGTTTGGAAACACTTAGTGCGAATTGGTGGTATAGCAAAGTATAGACGCGATACATTAGCAAAACGATCGCAATACAGTTGTAACACTAATCTGTCGTTATTCATATATACGAGTACCTAATACTATCGGCCAATGTTTGTAGCAAACGCAACTGCTGAACATGAAGTTCGATTCAAGATTCGGCAAAAATGTAGCAGCACAGAGTTTGGAACTCGATGGTACGGTGTATCAACACCGTGTCTCGGATTGCACGTGAAGCCATTGGTGCTACTCCTGATCTCGCTGTCGTGGTACATTGCCTTCCTATCGGACTAAAAGGGTAAAGAAACAGAGAGTGCAGTTGTGCACCATAATAAGGGGTAATTGAACACTCATAATTACTCTCCTCTGAAGTTACTAGTAGTCTTGGGCATAATATAATACATAGTTCACAACTGAGGTCGGTCAGTTTAAGTCGCCGATCCTACATGAACTAGTACGCTCTTTTAGTTCCTTAGTTCGTGTTTCGTTCCCAACTTATCGCTCTTCTCAGCAGTAGCAGTTTAAATTCGATCTGCTTTACAGTGAATTATTTTTAGGCAGTTCGTTCGCTCGTTTTCATATACTGCTCCTACTGCGACAAGATCACTGAACACTTATAGGGTACATTTGCTTAAAATTTACGTCACCATTACTCATTCTGTCACGAACTAACGAACTACGGAGCGGCAAAAGTGGGATCTAGTTCGCGTAGTACATCTGTGGGAGCAGTTCTTTCGAACTAGTTCGTTCGCGAACTACACAACACTAGTTACGAGGATAGCAAACTCAAATTTTCTCAAAGCGCATACCTTGTCTGTTTTAACTATACCTTACAATATTGAAGAGTCCAGAATTCAGTCGTAACCCTTCAAAGTTTTGCCAATACACTAAGGCCATTACACACGTGAAACACCATATTTTTCTTCGCAACTTTTTTTTCTTACTATAAGGCTATAATTATGTCAATTTGTGTGAGTGACAAGGGTCTGTTCGGGTCAGTCTCTTATCTCAAACATTGTCGATGTCTTCAATTATTTGCTTCACAAAACACGATACTATATAATCTAGGATTTGTGGATATTCTTTTGTTTTACGGGTTTTCTGGGTCACTCAAAATCTAACTCTATTTAGGTTCTACACGAAAAGATAGACCATTCGTCTCGCGCGCAGCGCGGCGGCGCCGCGGTGCGTTTTAATAGCGACTCAAAATCTAACTTTATTTACTACATAAAAATATAACACATTTCCAGTATCGTTGCGTCACGTCGCGTTGCGTCGCGTCTCGGTGTGAACTGACCGTATGGGGATACTGTCATTATTTTGTTGTAATTTTTTAGGGTTTATGGGGATATTTGGGGGTGTGAAATAATTCACAATAGTAGTGAGTAGGTATATATAACGTAGTTTAAAAGAAAATTATCATGACTAAGTAGGCTTTACAAGTTTACGAGTAATAGTCGACCAACTTATAAAACGTACTTGGGTAACATATTTTCCTAAACAAAATGTATCGGAGAACATGTTCTTCAACTGCAAATGTAAGTTTGTCAACTTTATTTTTACAGCTACAATAGGTGGGTATGTTTTGGGGATAGGTAGGTTTTTATTGTCAACTATTTTTAACTAACTTCAAAAAAAGGAGGAGGTTCTCAATTCGTCGTAATCTTTTTTTTATGTATTTTCCCCGATTTCTCAAAGACGCCTGGACCGATTTTGAAAATTCTTCTTTTGATTGAAAGAGTACACCTTCCAATTGGTCCCATGATCATCAAGTCAGGATCTGATGATGGAATCCTGGAGAAATCGTGGGAACTCTTTACATTTTAAATCATTCTTGAAGTATTCGATTATTACGTAACGCTGGTTTTGAATCTTTGTTTATCTACACGCGGTGGTACTCAAATAGACAACATCTTTTCCAACTTTACCTGTGAAGTTTGTTTTTATAACTCCTTCTACAGTTACCATAGTCCTATGTGGGCCCGTTTTTAGACTTTATGAGTTGGTTTCTGAATCACTTAGGTACCTAATAAATGTTAATGTACGTAAATTAAATCGAAATTAAATTCAGCGAATCAGTTTAGTTAGTTCGCATAAGTATTTTGATGGGCAACTACGGAACCCTACACTGTGCGTGGCCCGACACGCACTTGGCCGGTTTTATAATTATGTTTAAAATCAAAACATTTAGGTAGGTATTTCAAGTAGACCATTACAGGCACTTTTGAATTGTCAAAAGACAAAAAATAACACTATAATTTAAAATAATAATGGCACTACAGTCCCAGTCAGAAGACATAATAAATGTGAAAGTACTGTAGATGATGAAGTACTGGTGATGTTTAGACAATAAAATTTGACAGTACATTCTGCTCCATCCTGGGCGAGAGGACCTAATATTTGATGATTTTATCGCGTAAAAACATATTTTACGCTTTTTTGCGAGGTCAGGATTTCCAGGTCACGGTTATCTGTTTAGACCGATTGTCCCGTGACCCTGAAACGTAAAACCCTATCATTTCCATTATTTCTTCGCTATCTACGTCGAAAGCTGTTATTTTTTTCGCCAGTTAGTTCATTCCAGTACGAGAGTTGACACACAACTTTGAACAGATTTAGAAAAGGGTTAACCTACCCAAATCTGTCCAATTTCGACATTAATTTCCTTCCAATGTCGTTCTCTGCCCAGACGTGCTTAAAATGCGGCCATTTTGTCCGAATACGTGACTAAAACTTTTAAACTAAGCTGGGAAACCCACTTTCTAAGATTACATACAGTACGTATTTTCTTGCATATCCCTTTCTGCAAATAAACACGTTATGTGAACGTAAGTTTCCGTATCTATTACATTCACTGAGACACATAAGTAGACAATAATTGATACAATAGGGAGCGAGCCAATGCCTTGTGTAATAAGGGATGAGCCTATTGCTTTTTTATCATACCAAATATCTAGGTGTTATGGTAGACGAGAAGCTTGGTTGGCATAAACACGATATCACCATAACGCGTGTAAGAAAACTGATCTGGGCCTTCAAAAAACTGAGGCATATAGCTAACCTCGAATTACTACGTTCGGTATATCATGCCCTAGTTCAATCAGTGCTTGGGTACTGTATTGTAGCGTGGGGTGGTGCCTGCAAAACATTTATGATCCACCTAGAAAGGGCCCAAAGATCTTTATTAAAAGTCATGACTTTCAGACCTTTTAGATTCCCCACCAAAGTCCTATACGAAAAATGTGAGGTGCTAACAGTAAGGCAAAGCTATGTTTTACAAATCGTAAACAAACGCCATAATATTACACCACATCTCACCTCTAGCAACAAGAAGCGCACAATAACAAATGCCTGTCAATCTCTGCACTGCCGCACTACATCTGCTAGACGGCAACATGTATACCTGTCCATTCACTTATACAATAAAATAAACAAATCCCTTTACATAAATCCCCTTACAAGTCACGAATCCAAAAAGAAAGTTAGGCTCTGGCTAATGGCAATGGACTACAATGAAACTGAAGCTTTACTGTACTGACTGACAATAATTAAAAATATAATACAAACTAAGATCCAGGTTACACACACACACACACACATACACACATACACACACACACACACATACACACACACACACATTCCTCATACTCGCTCATTCGCTCAACGCATCATTACTTAGGGTTGCCAACTTTTATTAGAAGAAATAGAGTATTTCCGATTTCAAGGAGGTAAATAAAGAGTACGGACTTCCAAAAAAAGTATTATTTATTTAATATTTTTAAAATGGTATTTCTTTTTCTTTTTACAGCACGTAACAATTTTTCATTGTTTTTAAAAGAATTGTACTCCAAACATTCTAACTCTTTTTATATTTATAGATCAAAAGCTCATTTTTAACCCACTTCAATGAAGCTCTGTTTATCTCTTCCCGCCACTTCACTTCATGATCGAAAAGGCTCTCCTAGTAAATTCTGAAGTGGACGTGGAAGTGCGGGAACAGAGAATATATAATATAATAGCTTATATTTTTTTTTATCAAACAAATTCGTCAGGACATTTAAAAAAATGCCATTTTTCTGCCGACTTTTGCGTAAAATCTGTGTTATTTTACAATTCACCTTGGAGTTCTTTTAAAATTATAACTCCTGAATAGAATAACCATTTTTGTAAATAAATCAAACAGTCACATGAAATTGGCATAATAACATTAGTGGCTGCATTCAGAAATGTCCGAATGTGGCTTGTGGAATTGGGGATACCAACATTTTTTTTGTTTATGATCATGGTTTTTCATAATATTACATGACTGGCCTAGTATAGTTAAACATTGTGTAAAAAAGAGTATTTTAGCGTACTCTATTAGTCTGATAGATTATAGAGTACGCCTTCGTGATATAGAGTACAATACTCTATTTTAGAGTACGGTTGGCAACCCTATCATTACTCCACAAATATTATTATGACAATAATTTGTTAATACTAGAATACTATTTTAATGTTATTTACGTATACATCAAAATCTTCAATTTAATTATATCCTTATTATTTTTTTTTTTTCTGTACTCATACTTTGTTTGTTTAATTTGAGAATAATAGTTCTTTTGTGTTGTGTAACTTGTAAAATTGTAACACTAAAATTGTAACCTACTGGAAGAAGTCACTGACTCCTGAAACACAGGCACCTTAACCTAGCTCTGGAGTCAGGGTCTCATCACTATCTGTAAAAGTTTTTGTCAATAAAAATTATCTTAAATTATCTTATATCTTATCATGGTAAAATCAGAGTCCTCCCAACCAGGGTAGGACGGGAGGGGCCGTCAAACACGTTATGACTAAAAATCGAATCTTACTCGTAAATCAAATCTTCTTGGAATACATACTCTTCTTTCTTGAACTTACTTGAAATCAGGTAGGTACGTCGCCATATTTGTCTAAATAGAATAAATAAAAGCAAACACACTTTACGGGTAACCCTCTGTAACTTATGGGATTTACACCTTCGAGTAGGTCAGTAGTTTCATCCTGATTTATTTTCAATATGTATGGACACCTGCATTGAGTAAGTGGTTAGGCCTATTTACTTAGGTATTGAAGTGTGTTTAATATGATGCATCCAGAAGTACTTTGTGTAATTTATTTCAACACTACTGCTCTCGAAATGGTATAGGAAAACATCGTTTGGAAACATGTCTTAGAACCAAAAATTTGAAGACATGTGACATCCAGCAATCCGTACTAGGTCCGCGTAGTGGATTGTGGCCCACTCCCTCTCACAGAGAGAAGGCTTGTGTTCCAGCAGTAGAATCATTAATAGGCTGATGATGATGATGATCCAGAACTACAGATGCAGCCACTTATAACGATATTCCTATTGATTCACTTCGTAAATTGGCTATTCATTATGCAATGGCTATTCACTCCAGAAACTACGTTATTCATTCACGGAGTGAATCATTAGGAATATTGCTATGTGGCCATTTTAGTTTTTAGTTTTTTACTTAAACCCTAGTACTGTTACCTAACTTTATCTGAAAGAATTAATTGACATACTCTATGTTTAAACTAGTAAACAATTACTTTCTTACCACAAAAAGAACACTCGTTTAAAAAAATATAACTGCAAAAACGACCCTTTTATCAACGTCAAATGCCGTTTTGTAATTAACGGTTATTGTTTGGTTTAAAAGTATCTTTGCAACGTAATGGATAATCCAGAAATAAAACAGTCGCTATGTTATTTAACATTTACGTAATGAAATATAATCATAACCAGCTTTAACATTAATTTGGGTGCTAAGGGGTCAATTTTCAATATCTGTGACATCCGTTGAGGATAATGACGCCCGATCTTTTACTACTAGTGCAACCATCCACTGACAAAAAACCAAAATATAAATTGTTTTAATTTCATTTAAGTTAGATGTAATTAAAATAATTTATATTTTTATTTTTTGTCAGTGGATGGTTGCACTAGTAGTAAAAGATCGGGCGTCATTATCCTCAACGGATGTCACAGATATTGAAAATTGACCCTAAGACAGGAAACCTCCACGTGCGCCCGTGGACTGGAGTTCCCTCTCGGATACGTCCGTGGGGAAGACCAGTTTTTCGGGCCGGTGCACCCTGGGATGCGGGCAAAAACTCTTCCTTAGGCACTGTGTGCTTAAGGGGTGTCTTTGCCCGTATGCAAATAGCTTGTCAGGTGGACGCTCCAACGCGTGTCCCTCTGATTAGCAGAGAGCACAACGGCGGAGCGGGCTTGCGGACGGTGAGTAATGGGTAGCTCGCCGTCCGACCAAGGACCAAGCCCGGGTCGGTGCACGGTGGCGCGTCGTGTCGTGTTTCGCGCGTGCCTTCGGGGAGTTGTCAGCAAACTGACGGGGCCCCTTATGGGGCCAAATGCCTGCTGGGGTCGCGGGTTTTTCTTAACCCAGGATACCGTGGCCCCGGAACGTAAAGGGAATCCGAAGGAACACGGGTGGATTTTAGTCAGTAAGAGTCTGATAGTCCCTTCCGCCCCACCCAGGGCGGGAGGACTCATTTGATGATTTTACCACCTAAAAAAAAAATTATACATACCTAGTTTACCAAATCTGTGTAATTACCTGCCGATTTTTCCACCCTTTAAATAACGATAAAATTGTAATAACAAAACAAATCCACTTTAATTCTTGCATAACATTAAAACATTTTGGAGGCATCGATTTAAAAAGCCATTTTGTTATAACCCCCACGTCAGTCAACTGTTGCGGCGGTAGTGTTGTGATACCAAATATCGATAAAAATATAACAATGCTTTTCCTGACTCTGAACGATAAAATAGATGGCATCTGAAAAGGTTTTGCTTATAGAATCCAGTGTAGCTTACTCAGTAAGACAGTGAATTAATGGTTTTAGTATTTATCCATACATATTTATTATGACGGCAGGATAAGCTAAACAAAATTAATGACCAGTGGTCTACATTGGCCCTGAATTGGAAGAGTTGAAAGTCATAGTGAGAGAAATCTTTGCTCAGTAGTGAAATGCGACAAGCTTACAGGAACAGTACTACTTTAAGGGGGTTGACAGCGTTCTTAGGTTAGAAAGAAAGAAAGAAAAGAGATTTATTGGAACACACAGGACAGAACAAACAAAATTATATGAATAATAACAAAATAAAACCACACAAAACATAAAAAAAATTTAGTCCTGTGTGAGGCCAAAAGGCTCCTACTTCAGCATGTGCTGCGACATTTAATTGTCACAGCGCTGGTTTTCTGGTAGGGCCCAAGGTTGAGTTATCACTTGAATAACCACGCACAATAGGATAAGGCACAGTTCTCCCAGTCTGCTTTCACGGAAAATGTGCGATCACAACACATTCTAAACACACCCCCCAAGACATCCATTGTGCCCATAAAAAAACAAGAAAGTAGGTTATTTAAATAACACTTAAAATTGATAACGCGGTTACATTAAAGTTTTGACAAAATTACCAAGAAATGAAATTATTTAAACCACAAAAACCTTTAAAACAACGAGGTAACAAGAGTTTACATAATCCTGAGACCACGTTTATTCAATCCAAATCAATTCAGAACACGTATTCCCTTGATTTCACATGCTGCAGCAAGTTCAAAAAGTGCTTTAAAAACTTTGCTCGTGCACGAAAAGATGGAAGTTGCTGGCTTGCCAACTTGCTGGCAGATTGCCAGTTACATTGAAGTGGCAAGGCAAGCTGTTTCTATCACTTGATTGTAAACCCTATCGGAATGTTAAGCAACTGTTGCAGACACAGTCTTTGTAACTGAGATTGGGTTTAAGTTTTTTAATAAAATTCAATGAGCTTGAACCGATACGAAACTGTTTTTGTTTTCGCTACAATAGTGTGCTTTAAAACAATATTTAGACTATCCAATACTGCGTCCCATTTCGTTTTGCCAAAATTTCAAGAAAAACTTATAGGAATTGGGAAAGGCCTTTGCTCTGCTGTCGAACAGTAGAGACTGATTGAAAATAGAATGAACAGGCTTCTTCTGGGGAAGCTTACTCCATAGTAGACTTTGTATTTGTCACCTCTGATCTAGAATACCCATTGTCTTGTGACAAACGTACGAAAATTGGTAAGCGACAAAAATTTGGCAGGATTCCTGACAGGAATTAGGGAAACTTACAAAAAAATATTCGACGCGTGTTGTTTACTAACACTATTTTTAAGAACAATGTACTACTAACCCCTTAATATGAGTTTATAGCTCAAAATAAAGAATTTGAAAGGCAAAAATTACCAAGCGACATGTAGCTAACACGTCGCTTGGTAACTTTTGCCTTATTATGAATTCCGATGTTACTTCTTAATAAAAATAAAAGTATCGATACAATACAAGCCCATCACTACTACGGACTACGAAGGATGAAAAGTTCGGAGCACGAGGAAAGCCGGGACCCTAATTATGTCTTCAATCAACGTCAGTGTGATCTCATGGCTGTACCCGGAATTATTCAATTATATTCCTATTATAATGTTTCAGTAATTGCCTGCTTTGTTTTGATTCACCTATGGCCTTTATGGCACCTAGAAAGGAACTTTTTATGTTCAATAGCTTCACTTTTCTAGAGTATGTTTGTAAATGAGTAGATGGTCTTTGATTTTTAGGAACAAGCTTGAAAACTTCAGCGTTAAGTGAGTTGGAAATGGAATATTCACTTACTTCAATTCACATAGGTACGTAAAAAGCCAGACTCGAGTTGAATTAAGAAGCTTGACTTCGATAATACTGAAAGACAATTTTTGCTTTGAAAATAAGTCCAAGGTCGACAGATAAGTAAAGGGTTTTCAAAATTCATCCACCAGAGAAAAGTAATTCTATCAAACATGACTTTTCCGATTACAGCCCGTTAACCTAATCTGGCTAAAAGCATCATCCATTGATCCTACCCGGTTAAATCATAAACAACATCCGGATATTCGGGACCGGATCGCAGTTATCCGGATAAAGGTACATTTTGCCGGTAAATATCATTACCTATTGGATCGCGTCACGCTATGTTTGAATTAGCTTGATAAGCGCTTGTTTTGAGGTCAACGAGGTTGATATTGAGCTCGTTACTACCTGTTCACGACCTCAGGCGACACGACCACTTGTAACTTCGTCAAGTGATACTCGATTTTAGGGGGGGCGTATCGTAGCGTCCTTCGCAGTGACTTTGATAATTTTTTAAACCACTTCTTTCATTTGTTTTCTCCGAAGTCGCTGTCGCATTACGCGAATGTTTTAAGTATGAAAGGCGTCTACCCTAATAAAAATTAACAATATAGGGTGTTAAAAAATCAACTGCAGGAATTTCGTGTGCGTACTCGGTATCAAAAACCAAGTACATTCCAAAAAAAATTTTTTTTGAGCATTTAAAAAAAAAATCAATTTTTTTTTAAATTATTACATTTTTTTTCAAGCTTTTTTCTTTTGGCCGATTAATATGGCCAATAAAATAAGTTATTTGTAAGTATTTCGATAAATTGCCAGTCCAAAGTCTGCAAAATGTGATGGGAAAGTTGGAATCAGCTGTGATTGCTACACACGGGTGAACGACCTCAAAGAGCAATCACATTCATTAACATGGTCAAAAAAAATTATTGAAAAAAAAAGTTTTTTTTTTTGAAAAAAATGCTCGAAGAAAAAATAGTACATTGTTATCCAAGGCGTGAAAGTTACTTATTTACGTCCCGAGACGGGGTTTGGCGCCCGTAACGTAGTGAGGGCGCTAATAGTTCGAGGGACTAAATAAGTAATTTACCCGAGGTAAACACTGTGCTTTTCATTACGAATACGAGGAAAGTAAAATTAACAACATAAATTTTAGCTAAAGAAAAAATGAATGTAGATCGGATTGTCACTTTGCCGCTTGTTTTTTTTTTAATTTTTGTGCTGTGGTCGTCCAGCTATACAGCCAGGATTTTTCATGTTCATTATTTAAAAATTGGCAAAGATTTTGTCGAAATCTGTATTATTTTAGAGAAATAGTTGAAACTAAATTATTTTAAAGCCATTATTTATATTTTTAATACTTAACTTTATGTTATTTTAATTTTTAATCGCTCTGTAATTTCGTGGCTGTATAAAAAGTTTGAACATGGTTCAATAGAAATGTCAAAATAGAACTAGTTTTTTTTTCTTAAATTTGGCAGCTGTCAGTTGAAAGCGATTTTCCCTAGGGCGGCAATGGATGACTTTCAAACGGCTAATCAGACATGTAATGACCTACTTTCAGAGTATGAGTAATGAAAAAAAATTTTTGGAATGTACTTGGTTTTTGATACCGAGTTTACGAGCACACGAAATTCCTGCAGTTGATTTTTTAACACCTTATATTTACGATGAGCAAGCGGCGCTAGAAAGGTTACCGTGAAATAGAGATGGGCGTTTCGTTTTACGAACACACTCATCTTTTAATAATGTGGCGACGTAGCACGCAAGAGTGCATAATAACAAAACTTGCTACATTACTACAACACACCTTTGCATACAGCTACATGAATAGATCAATGAATAAGTGACAAAGATTTTTAAAACATATCACCAGGCATCAGGATATGACTACAGTGCAGTGGAGCGACAGTTCTTTTGCAAGAAGGGAAAGTGATAAAACGTTTAGCCGAAAAACCCTTGACGGGCGCACAATTTACTTGACAGAAAATGTATTGCCCTAGGCTGTGACCAAGACCTAATCAAATCAAATCGTTTATTTCAACTAGGCCAATTACAGGCACTTTTGAATTGTCAAAAGACATAAAATAAAACAAGTACAAAAATAGTTATGGTGCTACAGTCCCAGTCACAAGACATAAAAACTGTGAAAGTACCGTAGGTGCTCATTCCAAAGCGTAGATCTTTATGGAGAAGAATGAGCAAGAAACTCCATGGACACTCTTTTTCAATCGCCAAAATTATTACAGAACTTTTGTTACATCATTCATCATCAGATGGTACATTATGTGAGAACGATGTGGCAAGTTAATTGTGTCCATAGTAAACGTAAAAAAGACAATTCAAAAATAAAGTTAAGTATTAATAATTAAAATAGACCGTGGCAGCTGAGAGATGACCAGTCCCAACTGACAGCGCCCGTTCACGAACATGACACATATATCAGCACCATTCAGCTCAACCATTTTGAAGGGAACTAAATGATCCGACATACACGCCACCATCAGCGAGACTTTTGAGTGAGCATGACATACTCTCAACCGCCAGAGTCATTCAAGTCAATGAAAGACGTAGGTTTCTAGTCAAAGATAGCTCTGAAGTACATGGTACTCACACAATGCTGGCTATGACGCTATATAATACTAGATAAAAACACTCTATACAATGCAAGTGATAGTTGTACATTCTTCATCCGCTCCGACAATATTATTAAAAATGAAGGAAACCTACGACTGACGTACTAAAAAATAATAAAATTACACACAAAAAGACAAACAATAAAATGTAAAATAGGACAACAATATCCGTTGATCAAAATAAAATAATAAAACAAATACAAACACATAAAATAAAGCAAGATGACTTAATTAAGTAAAAAAAAAAAATATATAAACAATTATATGAAATCATATAACTAGTCGGAAAAAAAAAGAAAAAAATAAAAAACATCTGGGAAAGAGCATGAAGGCCGTCTTAACTTCAACAGAGTGACCAGCTGTTATTATCTACTAAGTAATCATTTATGGAATAATATGCCTTAGAACAAAGTATGGATTTAATCTTAGCTTTAAACTCATTAAACGGTAAGTCTAGCAATGACGAAGGCAATTTATTATAGAATTTTATACCAAGGCCTACAAATGAGTTATGAACCTTATGGAGTCGATGAAAAGGAACACGTAGGTGGTGCTTACTTCTTGTGATAATAGAGTGAAAGTCACTGTTTTTGGTATACAGATGTAAATTCTGCCTAATATATATAATGTTGGCAAAGATGAATTGAGATGCCACCGTCAGAATGCCAATCTCCTTAAACAAATCCCTCAGAGAAACTCTAGTACCCAGCTGGTAAACCCTAACCATAGATTGGGTGTTATGTGATGGGCGATCGTTTTTGCCTGTTTGCCCAAGCTTGCTTGCATGACTGCGTCAGGTCAGCTTTATGTAGGTATGTACCTATATGCCCGGTTTACAACCTGCCGTTTACCAAGCGCTTAGCATTGCCGTGAAGGGGACGGACTAGGATACAATGTCCCTTCCGATAACAAATGCATGTCTTGAGAGACGTCAAAACCCGTAACGCGTGATGGTAGGTACCCCTTAAGGCTGGCGACCACTCGTTCGCTTATGTTTGGCGTCAAGTGACTCATTTGACGGAGGTGTGCCAGTTTTCGGAAGATTATTGTTCTGACAGTTGGGGAACCCACGATGTAAACACATTTCTCCGATGCTTTTGTTCCTTTCACTGTCTGAACAACGACCCGTCCTACTTTTTCACACCCCAAAAATAATACAGACGATACTTTTGGTATTATAGGCGAGCATAGGCAACGCTTACTGCTTACGGATATTTGTCACCCTTGAGGTAAAACTTTTAGCCTGAAATTGACTACTTTCGGAGGCCTTGATTGATAGACAACTTGTGCATGTTCTACATAGTAAAGAGTACTGCAGCAGGCGTAGCATGGCGCCGTAGAAAGGGGTTTTGTCGACGGTAGAATAGACAAAATGACAGAACGTAGAAATAATTTTAGCGTTTTAAGCATGGTAATGTAAAAAATATATAAAATAAACGTTCTATTCTTCAATAGTGTACGAATGGTGTCATATTTGTGCAAAAAAACAGTCGATTTGTTTAGAAATAACGATGATATAACTTTGTCTTTTCTTCGTAGAATAGAGATAGAATCGCCATGCTACGCGTGCTCCACCGTCGACAATAGTGTAGTGTTTCTGCTCACTTTCTTTTGGAACAGGCATCAAAAAGTTGTCATAGGTATGCAAGAGTTCTACGGAAATAAAAACTAAAAGTGCTTTGCATGTGAATGAGAGAATGACTTCTATACTGTTTACATTCAAATCAAATCAATTTATTTGTGAAACATAGGATAGATGATGAACTAAATAGTGCGCTATGTCTTGTCAATTTTGACATACTTACAAATATTTTTTATAGGAAACATGATTGTGTAGTCAATTATCAATTTAATTATATAAAAAAATAACATAATGAATTAAATAGTTGGTTTACAGTAACTTTCAATATTAATTAACATTATCATAAACACTTCTTTATAGCGGCCATACACCATACTGCCTATCGTACAATCGGCATGACGATCGATTTGATCAAATTGGCAGTTCGTCCATATACACCATACACCATACTGCCTATCGTACAATCGGCATGACGATCGATTTGATCAAACTTCAAATCGGCAGCAGTGATGCCAACTTAGCAACTTAATAGCTAGATCTAGCTATTATTCGGTGACAGACAGCTACAATTTTATAAAACTTGTGGCTTAACTTTTTAGCTACTTTTTTACCGACTTGTTTTATCCCACTAGTGGGAATCAGTTGGTAATACAAGTGAAAGTGAGTTCAATCGATTTTCGACTTTATTGACATTTATGCAAACACCGGATTTTAATGAAGGAGCAATGTTAGCTAACGAGAATGTGAGAAAAAACAAACTAAATTTTGAATGTCAATAAGGTCGAAAATCGCTTGAACCTGTTTTTTAACTTGCTTAACGATAGCAAGTTAAAAAAAGGTTCAGGCGATTTTCGACCCTCCATTCCATTCCACTCCACTCCACTCCACTCCATCGCAGTCTGTAAAAAGTGTCGTTACAATTTTTTCCGCCTAGCCCCCTTTCGCAACGCGCCATAAGGAACTTCGTTCCAAAAAAATATACGTTTCGAATTGAGAACCTCCTCCTTTTTTTACGTCGGTTAAAAAGTAGCTACCGAATATTAGCTAGATCTAGCTATAAAGTTGCTAAGTTGGTATCACTGCTGCCGATTTGAAGTTTGATCATTCCGATTTGATCAAATCGATTTGATCAAATTGGCATGATCAAATCGGCATGATCAAGCCTATTGTTATGCCAATTTGATGGATTCCACGCCCACACACGGTCAAATCTAACTGATCAAATCGGCAGCGTCATGCCGATTGTACGATAGGCAGTATGGTGTATGGCCGCTATTAGACTATCACGGTTTGCTTCTAAACTTAAAATGTCACTTACGGGATATCTTCCGTGATTAACTATAATTTATGTTTGAGTTCCCGATGTCAACCCGCGATCATGGCGCTTGCAACAACGTCGAAATATCGGGAACTCAAACATATAGTTAATAACGGAAGATATCCCGTAAGTGACATTTTAAGTTTACCATCATCATTTAAAAAGTCTTCAATTTTATAATAACATTTGTCAAATTAGCAATAATGTAAGAGCTTTTTTAAACTTTACGTACTAGAGGCATATTTTTAATATTGTCTGGTATTTTATTATAGATCTTTGGCGCAATTCCAAAAAAAACTCTTTTGCATTAAAGATGTCTTGCATTTTATATTATATTACATAACTGTGAAAAATATTGAGCACGTATTGACATTTTTTCGAATAAGTGGGGCTTGCTTTTTATAAATACAATGCTGGTAATGTTAGTATTTTCAGTGAATTGAAGGATAGTACACAGCTTTCAGTAATCTTTATTCCACGCATAGATCTTATACAGCGTTTTTGGATCTTAGATTTCATCTTACATTTGACATACATACATTTAACAACGCGGACATATATCCATACAGCTGAACCATTTGTTCGTCTCTCACCAGATTACACACAAATAAAAAGACGGACAGCGAAGTCTTGGTGACAGGGTTCCGTTTCACCCTTTGGATAGGGTTCCCGGTTCAAAACAACAGTATAATCATAATTAATAAGAAAATCGTTCGTCGAAAGTTTCACTAAGGTCTTGGAATTGTATTGATTTTGGTGATTTCTCACAGGCGAACGTAGCTTTGTTGTTAGGGTCGACGTCATCTAAAGCAAGTTTTTTGACCAGAACTGCACGATTCTGGATGCCGTCCGCATTGTTAGGCTCTCTGTCATCCCAATTATTGAACACATCTTCCAATTTGTCTCCTGAAACGAGACAAAATTGTATACTATTTTTGCGGTGTCCGGCTATAGCCTCCGTGAGGACAAGGTGGTGGTCTGCCCAAGCGGGTCACCGTATCCTCCGGGCGATCCACACAGTGGTGACACTCAGCCCTTCCCAATCAGACACAGGAACCTCCCGTAACATCCTTATCCGATGAGGACCTGTGTCAGGGGGAAAGTGAGAACGCCGTAGCGGTTGTCCAGATCTGCTCGAAGAGGGGTCTGGACGATCGCGGCTTTCCCGATCTCAGTAGCAACCTGGATATTGGATTTTAGGTTCCTATTGACCTTAGGAAAAATGTATACATAGATAGTTATAAAATCAAATACCATTAATCATCCAGATACGATCATCGGTCCATGCTGCAAGACCTATGTGCATCCGATCCTGTCCTGAATGTTCAAGGAACTTCTCCTTGAGGATTTCTGCTTCTTCTTTGTTGTTCAGGACCACCAGGTACGCCCCCTCAGAGTCACATATCTCGTACGCTTTCGACCACGACTGTACCTGCTTATGGAACTTGTAACAGCTGCCCGTTCGATGAACATACTGATAATCTGAAATGTTTTTAATTTGTTGTTTATTTCTTAAAAAAAATCGGTAGTTGTTTACCACTTTATAGTAAGGGTGCTTCCACATTTATTATTACTAATACCATTTGCATCGACCGGCTTAAGCCGATTCCGCGTCGACAAATGTGGGAGCACCCTTAGTCTGACCATCTGGTTGGTTGTCTTCCCTCGTTCCTTCGATCCACCCGTGACTTCTAATATTCAGTACTGAAGAAACTGGATTATCATGACACAAAATAGGTCTCAAGTGGAGAGATTGAGAATAAACCTTACATTTGTTGGCAAAGTTTAAAGAAAAAACTAAATAATCTACTGGCTTCTGATTTTAATAAATCTGCCAGTATTCAAACTGCTATCGAATCGTGTCAAATCAAATCGTTTATTTCAACTAGGCCAATTACAGGCACTTTTGAATTGTCAAAAGACAAAATAAAACTAACTAGTACAAAAATAGTTATGGTGCTACAGTCCCAGTCACAAGACATAAAAACTGTGAAAGTACCGTAGGTGCTCATTCCAAAGCGTAGATCTCTATGGAGAAGAATGAGCAAGAAACTCCATGGACACTCTTTTTCAATCGCCAAAATTATTACAGAACTTTTGTTACATCATTCATCATCAGATGGTACATTATGTGAGAACGATGTGTCAAGTTAATAGTGTCCATAGTAAAATAAAAAGACAATTCAAAAATAATTATAAATATTTATTTACATGATTCAGGAACGCCTAATGTTTCACTTTTACCCTTTTATGATTTTATTCGCGTGATTGCCAGGGATTTCTCGTGTGTCGTGGGTGCGTTTACAAACATATAAACTCACATATACAAACACCCAGACCCGGAACAACTACTTGTAGGTCATTCAAATATTTGTTACGTACGGGAATCGAACCCGCGACAAGCTGCGCAGCAGTCCAATCGCTCAGCCACAATCACTAACCGTTTTTTAATATGGTGTTAATAATTTTTCAATATTGATTAAAATATTTCGATGTAAATCTTACCGTCATCGAAGGTACCGCATGCATTCAAGGTTTGATTGTTAAATTTCCTGTAACATATGAAAGGTAGTCCCTCCTTGCATGATGTAGTTTTCACAAAATACTCTGTTGTTGTGGCAGACATACTGAGGCAGTCATCAGTACCCACTTCGTCACTCCAATTTATTTCCATTTTAGACAGTGGCACTCCTGAAACATGATTTTATATACATATATTTATATAATAAACATAATATTTACTAATTTCCCGTAGATATCTCGCAAATATATATTTTTACTAGTTAGTAATATATACAGGGTGTCCAGTAATGAATGGATAACCTTAGAATGGGTCAAAGTAGAACAAAAGGCGATTCAGAAAAAAATACAAAAAAAAATCCATACCGAGTATTTCCTAAGATATGTCACTTTTAAGAATATTGATAATTTTTGGTACCCTACTTTACATTCTTGCACACCACGACCACAAATTGATGAATTCCATATTTTTTTTACTGTTAAAGTAATCTACATTAACTGAGCTGATAGATGAGTAGTAAATCGTAACACTGTTAATACACGGCCTTTCAAAAAATTAACTCGAATTAGTACTTTAGTGAAAAAATTGAGAAAAAATGTCGTTATGACAATGTTTAAGCAACCATAGCATGAAAAAAACGTGTTACAACATACGTGTCCAATAATTTTAAAATAATGTGCACTTAATGCAGATTTTGAAATGGTATTACTTATCATTGTACCTAATGTAAATAATGAATTATTGCTAATTGTGTTTGAAAGGAGAGAAAATTGCTGCTGAGAAAAGTTTGAAATATTCAGGTATTCCAGGTAAACCCCATACATTTTAAGAATTTCACCGAAGTAAAAACAAGTCTCATCTTCTAGACGCTTCGAATGACACCTATTTCAAATCTGTTGGACCTTCACCCAGGTCAGGTTAGCAAATTTCTCTCCTTCAAACACAAATAGCAATTATTCATCATTTTCAATAGGTACAATGACGAATTAAATATATGGCAACACAGATGACCAATAATTTTAAAATAATATGCACTTAATGCAGATTTCAAAATGGTATTATTCATCATTTTATCGATTGAAAATAATGAATAATTTGCTATAAATTTGTGTTTGAAAGGAGAGAAATTTGCTAACCTAACCTAACATGGGTGAAGGTGGGTGAAAGTATCCAACAGATTTGAAATAGGTGTCATTCGAAGCGTCTAGAAGATGAGACTTTTTTTTTCTTCGGTGAAATTCTTAAAATGTATGGGGTTTACCTGGAATACCTAAATATTTCAAACTTTTCTCAGCAGCAATTTTCTCTCCTTTCAAACTCAATAAGCAATAATTCGTTATTTACATAAGGTACAATGATAAGTAATACCATTTTGAAATCGGCATTAAGTGCATATTATTTTAAAATTATTGGTCACCTGTGTTGCCGTACGTTTTTTTCATGCTATGGTTGCTTAAACTTTGTCACAATGAAATATTTCTCAATTTTTTCACTAAAGTACTAATTCGAGTTCATTTTTTAAAAAGCTGTTTAGTAGCAGTGTTACTATTTACTGTTCATCTATTAGCTCAGTTAATGTAGATTATTTTAACAATAAAAAAAATGATAGAATACATCAATTTGTGGTTGTGGTGTGCAAGAATGTAAAGTAGGGTACCAAAAACTTAACAATATTCTTAAAAGTGACATACTCGGTATTGATTTTTTTTTTGTATTTTTTTCTGAATCACCTTTAGTTCTACTATGACCCATTCCAAGGTTATTCATTCATTACTGAACACCCTGTATATATCCAGCTATGGCAATATCCTCGCCCGGATAATAAAAAAATGAGATTTGCTTTGCCTTTGGCGTAAGGTTTTTAGCCACCGACTTCCGAAAGAAGTTATTAATTAGGTTATTTCACCCTTTTTTGTTTTGTTGTTGTTTTTGAAGTCAGTTACTTTTTTGAAAAAGTTTTTATTTTACCTTTTTTAGTTTATTTATTAAATAGTCAACCCAAATTCTTGTAATAATAAAATACAAAATTTTCTTACATATGCAATAATCTTGTAATCCGTCACAACATAACAAAATCCATATCTCTAAAACTACTGAACCGATTTTGATGAAACTTGCAGTGTACCCTAAGTTGAACAATATCTGGTACAACAAAAAAAGAATTACTTAAATCGAACTTGTAGTTCCGGAGATATGCGTGCACAAACATAAAAACATACATACATACATACATACACTTGTGAAATTTGGCACATTTGTTCAACGCTGATATAGACTAACATATATGAAAACTGGGCAGTTCTGATAATATTACATACATAGGTACGGGTCGAATTGATAACCTCCTTTTTTTTTTGAAGTCGGTAAAAAATACGGGTCACATATTTTTGATAATCTATCTTTCGGGCTAATTAATTTTAAGTAAATATTCTGCTATGTTTATTCCTTTACACCCTGTCAAAATGTAAGACTGACCTTCTATAGAGGTGAAGTGTCCTTTGCTGTACAAATCATGGGTTCCCAGGAAAATGGGACCTTTCACACCAGCATGTGCCAATAGCGAGATAAGGGCGATAGTCAACTGTTTGTTTGTCGGGGACGCCAACACCGCGCCTGTAAAATTCACATTTATACAGAACATTCATTTTTCAAGGTGAAGAAATCCTGAAAAAAGAACTAAAAAAACAGGGTGATCGTAATAGACCAGGTAGGTACTACAGGTACAGATGGACTAAAAATCTCTAGTCTGTCAATTAGCTTATTACAAAAAACATTGACTCGAATTTTTTGTACGTAACATACAAAAAATTCGAGTCAACGTTTTTAGGGTTCCAGAGCCAAATGGCAAAAACGGAACCCTTATAGATTCGTCATGTCTGTCTCTCTATCTGTCCGTCTGTCTGTCTGTCCGTCCGTGTCACAGCCACTTTTCTTCGAAAGTATGAGAGCTATCCTGTTGAAACTTGGTAGGTAGATGTATTATGTGAACCGCATTAGGATTTTCACACAAAAATAAAAACAAAAGATATTTAGGGGGTACCCCCCAGACTTAGAATTAAACTAAAAAAAAAAATTCACCAAACCCATACGCGGTATCTATGGCTAGGTCTTCAAAAATGATATTGAGGTTACTAATGTCCTTTTCTTTTAACTGAACAGTTTGCGTGAGAGACACTTCCAAAGTGGAAAATGTGTGTCCCCCCCCCCTGTAACTTCTAAAATAAGAGAATGATAAAAAATATATAATGTAGACCTTTCAATTATAATGTAGACATTCTCTTATTTTAGAAGTTACAGGGAGGGGCCCCTACTCGCCACCCGACCATGGACCATGCCCGGGTCGACGGCGCGTTGTGTTCCACGCGCGCCTCAAGGAGTGTCAGCATGATGACGGGGCCCCCCTCTAGAGGGCCAAAGCCTGCCGGGGTTGCGGGACTTATCTCATTACCGTGACCCCGGGACATAACGGGCTATTGAAGGACACCGTGGATTTTAGTCAGTACAAGTCTGACAGTCCCTCCCGCCCTGCCCGGGGTGGGAGGACTCATTTGATGATTTTACCACGAAAAAAAAAAAAAAAAAAGGGAGGGTCCCCTGTAACTTCTAAAATAAGAGAATGATAAAAAATATATAATATGGACCCTTTGTCAACCTTAACAAAAACTTCCAACGAAAATTGGTTTGGATGAGATATATAGCAGTTTTTGAGATATAGTACATTTTCATAAAGTTAAATTTGCGGTTTTTGAAAATGTACTATACATTTTCAAAAACTGCAAATTTAACTTTGCCATTCATACAAACACTATGAAAAACAAAGTTATTATTATTGTTTGTGTATATTACTAATCTCAATATAATTATATCCCTAATCTATGCTTGCTACTACTGAACCCCACGGGCGAGTCCAACTCGCACTTGGCCGGTTTTTTTAAACCAAAATTCGACCTCACGTGACGACCTCTGAGCGTCTGAGAGCACACAGTGCAGCTGGTTTGAGTCACGCACGGAACTTATATTTCAATGATGTTCAGGTTGTTATTCCGGGTTTGGGTATTTGTGTATGAGTTCTTATGTTCGTAAAAACACACACGATACAGAAGAAATTCCTAGCGTGGAGCAAGGTTTTCGGTTTTTTTTTTAGCGTGGTATAATCATCAAATGAGTCCTCCCACCCCGGGCAGGGCGGGAGGGACTGTCAGACTTGTACTGACTAAAATCCACGGTGTCTTTCAAATGCCCTTTATGTTCCGGGGTCACGGTAATGAGATAAGTCGCGCGACCCCGGCAGGCTTTGGCCCTCTAGAGGGGGGCCCGTCATTATGCTGACGCATAGTCGCTGGACGCTGGTCCATGGTCGGGCAGCGAGTTGCCCTTTACTCGCCGGTGGCCGAAGATCGTCTTGCGATGTCCGTCGCCGTGGGCGTCCACCACCACGGGTGGGGCGGAGGAAGGACATTGTCCTCTCCCTCACGCGGCCCGCCTCCTCCTTCGCGAGCATGACTGCTTCGCAGAAGGAGGCGACCGCTTCCCACTCCGTCTCGCCCCGTCATTATGCTGAAGCTCTTTGAGGCGCGCGTGGAACACAACGCGCCGTCGACCCGGCATGGTCCATGGTCGGGCAGCGAGTTGCCTTTTACTCGCCGCCCGCATGCCCGCGCCTACGGCGGCCGGAGATCGTCTTGTGACGTCGGTCGCCGTGAGCATCCACCATTCGGGTTGGATTTTAAAACGAGTCGCCTGAATTTGAGGGTATTGGTGGTGTAGGGGGCTTAAGGGAATTAGACTTAATCCCCCCAAAGTAATTTTGGCTCCCAGTGTTGTGTTTAAGTAAATATTTTTGAAAAAACACACCTTGATAAGTAGTAATCAGTTATTTGACCTAGGATGCAAGAGCGAGCGAAGCGAGCTCGGGACTTGGAGCACCCCTACACGGACAGGTTAGATTCGAAGGGGATGGCGGGGTCTGGGCGTTGCCTTTACATGAGAGTAGTGCCAGGACACAAGGGACACCTCCCTCCTTATGCGATGTAAAGTTTTTGGAATACGCCTTTTATGTGACTATAATGAGTTTTGAGGTTAGGTTACTAAAACATATTTCCGGCGGGTGAAAATCCCATCCCTCCCCCAACCACTCACAACCCCTTAAAATGGCGACGTATTTCGAGCCTTTTACCAGGTTTTCTTAAACAGAAAAATCTAAACGTCATCGTAATAATAAATAACTACAAACAAAAGAAATAAAAAGATTATTATCAGCTGTACCACCCAGTCTTCCGCAAAATGCAAAATGCCAGACAGTTAGTACCCGAACTGGTTTTCAACATGATGTGTGAAGGTGACATGAAGGTGAGGTGTCAAGGAAAATGCGATTTTATTATGACTGGACTAGAGATCAAATAACTCGGAATAGTTATTTACTATGATCTAACTTATAACAAACATTAAAACACGATCAAACATTAATTTTCCACTATTGTGATAAGGTTGAACATCTATTAAAGTTTGACAGATTGAGGTAGGTTGATGTGCTGGCATCTGTACGTCTATATTGCACCCGTGCGCAGGCAGGGCGGGTTGCTAGTGTAGTGTATGTGTTAACGGAAATGTATGTCCGTAATCCGTCATTTTATACAATTCCTAGGGAATGAATATAATTCCTAAAACAGTCCGGTAATGTGTGAAACCCAATCGAACCGAACCTCGGGGTGTCCCTGACGTCTACTTACAAAAGCACCAACAACTCTTGGGCACCCAAAGGTTCGGTTTTGTTAGGTTCCTTTAAACCTTGCACGCGGATATAGGAGCCCCACTGTGCGGGACTCCACCTACCTGAACACGTAAAACACGTTTTTTATACACTAGCTTTTGCACGCGGCTTCGCTCGCGTAATCAGTCGAAAATCTAAGAAGATTTATACAAACTTTCATCCCTATTTTATCCCCTAAGAGGTGGCATTTATTGAAATCCTTTCTTAGGGATACCTACGTCTAGTAGCTTTATGCTTGCAAAGTCTCAGCCCGATCAGTTTAAAATTGACAAAGTTTCATACAAATTTCATCCCCTATTTTATCCCCTTGGGATCAAAATCCTTTCTTAGCGGATGCCTACGTCATAACATCTACCTGCATGCCAAATTTCAGCCCGATCCGTCCAGTGAATTTGGGCTGTGCGTTGATAGATAACTACGAGTATGTAAGTCAGTCACCTTTGAGTTATATAATATTTTATAAGATTTCCTACGAATTGTATCCAATTCCTAGATATCACACATTTCCGGTAACATATCATAGTAGTGATTAGTATAGATAAAGACGAAAAATAAAAAATGTGATGTGAGTGTCAATGTAAAATAACTTACCTTCATAATGACACCTGAGAAAGGCTTCCTGCCAAGTGGCAGGGATCCTGTGCAGCTTGAGCCAGACTCCAGCCTCTACGTGGCAAAAGTAGTCTGGCTTGCAATGGACAGTGTCTGGATAACAAAAATATTATTTTCAACACATTTGCTCGAAAAATGCGTTTACGAAGCCTGTATACATTGTTCGAAAGTTAAAAATTACGCACCACACAACGGAACGTGCGGTAAAATAGGTACTCTCACCTAAGTACCTATTTTACGGCACGCCCCGTTGTATAGCACCGTGCGTTTTATTTACGGTTTTTTTTTTAATTTCCATTAAAAAAAAATAAGAACTCCACCAAAGAGTTTCACATTATGAGAATAAACAGCCTGACTGATCGAACCTCCTTGGAAGCGCTTTTGCTCAATACGTTGTCTCATTTTAATACTAAAGAGTAAATGAGACGAAATATGTAGTTCTATTTTTCACCACGTGCATGTGGCGCCATTTGCAAATGCACGCCATTTTCATATTAGAAACTTCTAAAAAAAGTTTGTTTAATTACATTATTGTACTGTTTTCTCGCAAATGTGTTGAAAAACATTGTATGACACACGTGCGGAAATTGGTATTTACAAACTCGTGACTATGGTAAGCCCTCGATTTCATCTCGGGCTTACATTCGTCTACTCGTTTGTAAAAACCAACTTACCGCACTAGTATCATAAATAACTATTTTATTGCTCATACTCTGAAAGTAGGTCATTACATGTCTGATTACCGATTTGAAAGTTATCCATTGCAGGCCTAGGGAGAATCGCTTTCAACTGACATCTGCCAAATTTAAGAAAAAAAAAACTAGTTCTATTTTGACATTTCTATTGAACCATGTTGTAACTTTTTATACAGCCACTAAATTACAACGCAATAGAAATAAAAATTACACACAATTAAGTATTAAGAATAATTTATTGATAAATCCGTTTATGAGGCGAGATTGAGCACAAATGAAATAATTTTTTTCATTACTCATACTCTGAAAGTAGGTCATTACATGTCTGATTAGCCGTTTGAAAGTTACCCATTGCCGCCCTAGGGAAAATCGCTTTCAACTGACAGCTGCTAAATTTAAGAAAAAAAAACTAGTTCTATTTTGACATTTCTATTGAACCATGTTCAAACTTTTTATACAGCCACGAAATTACAGGGCGATTTAAAATTAAAATAACTTAAAGTTAAGTATTAAGAATATAAATAATGACTTTAAAATAATTTAGTTTCAACTATTTCTCTAAAATAATACAGATTTCGACAAAATCTTTGCCATTTTTTAAAATAATGAACATGAAAAATGCTGGCTGTATAGCTGTGCGACCACAGCACATAAATAAAAAAAAAAATATGCGGCAAAGTGACAGTCCGATCTACACTCATTTTTTCGTTAGCTAATAATTTATGTTGTTAATTTTACTTTCCTCGTATTCGTAATGAAAAGCACAGTGTTTACCTCGGGTAAATTACTTATTTAGTCCCTCGAACTATTAGCGCCCTCACTACGTTACGGGCGCCAAACCCCGTCTCGGGACGTAAATAAGTAACTTTCACGCCTTGGATAACAATGTACTATTAAATTGCTTTCCATTTCCACTTTGGAGTAGAAAAGCCAAAATAGGTTTTTATTTCAGTTGAATAATTTGTTTAAATATTATTCTTTTTTTTTTCAGCCCATACTATCCCACTGCCAGGATGTTATGTAATGTCATTTACTTAGCAGATCGTACATATTGAAAAAGAAAAAATAAGGGTTGTTGTAAGTTCGCCACAAAAGTAATTCCGCACGAAAAAAGTTTTGATCCTGTTCTCCTAGTACTTTCTGTTCAGATTCCACATGTGTCCTCGTTTTCGGTAGTTTTTTGCTGGATTTTATAATTTCATTGTTCTGCTGTCCGTACGGAAAAAAGAAATGGGTTGAATTTACAATAATCAAAAATAAAAAAACAAAAACCTTTGGCTAATTTATACACACCCTTTTTTTCGTAGGGTAATAATTTTGTGGCAAACTTACAACAACCCAAAAATAAATGGGCACTTACTCATCGTTATTAATAAATATGATAAACCCACAAAACATATTATCTTAAACATTTTAGTGAACTGAGTCCTTTCATTGACAGATTAATAATAGATTCAAGAACTTATATAGCTGCGGAGATAGCAACAAGCGTTTTTTGCATTCCGTAAACGTCACTAGGATATACCGGTTTTAATTGAAAATAGGTAATTTATAAACAACATCACAAAATACTTAATAGTACTATGTACAGAAAAGGCACTTCGCAAAAACAATCAATCAAATGTAAAATCTATGCTAGAGAGTAGTGATGTAACGAATGTTTGATTTTTGACATTCGCGAATGCAAATGCGGATGCGAATATTCAATTACAATTTTCGCGAATGCGGATGCGAATATTGACTTTGAAATAAAACGCACGCAAAATTATAGATAGGTTTGAAATTTCATGTCAGACATATTTAAACCGAACATTGCCAAGTCGATATGGTTGAATGAATGTAACTTCATTCATTAAACATAAAATGTATTCAACAAGTTTAAACTGGAGCTGGATTTCTTTATACTCTTCACCGAAACAGACATGGAAAAAGAACTTATAAATTTATTTTATTTTTTTCTGAAAAAGAAAGTGATGCAACGTCGCGTCTGTTATTCCCTGTTATTCCTGACGAGATAGGCAGTCGTGTTCCTAATTGCACACCTACATTCCGCCAGTAATATTTCTACATACCATGTGATATGGTGCGAGTCTATTGCCATCAACTGAGCATAATTATATCCAGTGCCGTTTACTGTTACAAAAAAAAATCCTGAAGGAAACCCAAAAAGACTGTTCGACCTGGACAGATAGACCAACGAGTCAATCAAAATGGGTAAAATTATAACTTTTTTTAAGAACCGAATTCAAATACAAACACAAAAAAGTTTAAAATAACTTTTCTTTCGGAAGTCGGTGGCAATAGTATCAATGAAATAAAAAAAATAACTTGTTTGTTTTACTTTACATTTTATTAAACCTAAATAATTATTAGAAAAAAACCCTTTTCAGCCTTTTTACCCTTTTCAGTTAAGATTTTCAAGAACAAAAATCTTTGTATAATCGATATCTTTGAAAATCTACAATAGGTACTTGGATTATAGATTTTCAAAGACGCCGAGCAACAAAAACCGATCTATTGGAGGAACGTCGTAAGATATCCATAAGTGTTAAATGTACACTGAAACGTTCTTCAGTATGTAAGAAAATCGGTTCAGCCAAACTCGAGATAATTGCGGACAATAATACAATTGCCTTTGAAAATCTATAATCGAAGAAAGCAAAAACGGATCCATGTGGTCCACGTCACGGGATATTCATTAGTATTAAATGTATGTTAAAACCTTTTCCAGAATGTAACGAACACTTTTATAAAAACCGCATCAAAATCGGTTCAGCCAAACTCGAGATAATCGCGGACAAACATACATACAGGTCGAACTGTGAACCTACTTTTTTTTTAAGTCGGTTAAAAACCTAAGATTACTTTTACTTAAAATTACAATTTGCTAAGGAAATAAAAATGCATCTAGTGTAATAAAACTTATTTGACTTAGAATTATGGTTGATTATATTTATTAATTTGAAAAGACATCAAGCACTTTTTCTGATACATTAATATTCATAAATTATGTAGATTTCTAAATGTACCTGTGTAATAGGACTCATTATTTTGATGATTTTATAATATTCCATAAATAATAATAATATTCCACAACTATCACACAACGCCATCTAGCAAGCTAAGCAGAGCTTGTGTTATGGGTACTAGACACTGATAAACATACTTATATATTTTTTAAATACATAAATGTTATAGATAAATTACACCCAGTCACAGAACAAATGATCGTGCTCATCACACAAGCATTTGTCCTGAGTGGGAATCGAACCCACGACCTCCGGCATAGCAGTCAGGGTCACTAAGCACTAGACCAACCGGCCTTTATCACGATAAAAAGATGTTTTGTCATTTATGTTGTTATTCTGTCAATATTTTAATTGAACTAACAGAACTATTTCGATTTAGTTGCCTAATTAAAGACTATTCCGTTACATTTTATTTCCATATTCGAATCATATTATTAGTAAATTAAAAAATAGTTTTAGAAATATTCGCAAACACTTGCATTAATTCATGCGGATGCGAATGCGAATATCATAAAACATGCGAATATTTGAAAAAACGTGTTGCGCCGACCCCAAGTAAAATGGGATAAGGGCAGGAAGATGATGATGATGCGAATATTTGCAAATGCGAATGCGAATATTCGTTACATCACTACTAGACAGTATAAAATCCATTTTAACTTGCGTCCGCATCGCGTACCTATTTTTGTAATAACCTACACATCGCGTGCGCAAGCAAAAATGTACTGAATGGCTACGCGCGAGAGTTTATTTTGGTTTATCTGACGCTAACGACTCTTGAAGGTCACGATCGGCACGCTCAATAGGTTTGCGACTTGCGAGTTTATGCGTGTTTAGGTAGGTGTATTTTATGCATTTGTTATATTACATTATTAACATAAATACCCATGTTCTTCAAGGATTTTTTATAATAATCATCATAATCTTTTTGGTTTTATTATCTTTTCTACCTATTATTTTATATTTCTGTACATTTCGTCTTACAAAAACAAAAAAATAAAATGTTTAAAAATATGTATTTGAAATGTAAGGCTTTATTACCTCATCAATATCGTAACTTCACATTGCACTCTGGGGGACCTGACCTTGCGATGTCAGGGTAAACCACGGAACAGAAAAAACAGTGGAAGTGCTAAGTAGGCGTGACACGCATGCCAATATTAAGCGTTGTTACGCTTAACCGATCTCAGTCGCGTTCTGACATCGCGTCGAGCTGCTAGTCTTGCGAAAAAAAACATATTTCCCTAGCTATGCCGTATTGTTCCGTTTTAGAGCAGGGCTCGGAAACGTTATTTAAAATAACGTTTTTAAAACGTTTTGAACGGTTCTTTGTACGTCATTTTGTTCGGAACGAAAACGAAATGAGAACGCTATTTCCGCAGGGTAAAAACCGGTTTATTCCGCAGGACGCAGCCGCGCACGGTGTGCGGCGACAAGCATGAACTTGTATATTTGGATCGGGTACCGCCTGGCGTAGAATGTTATATTTTGATTTCATTGCATCAGTCATTCCAATGCGCTTCTAACGTATTGATCGAGATTGTGTTGTGACTTGCGAGTGATTTCTTAATAAGACAGTGGTGTTTGTTTCTTGCTCACAAAATGGGACGAAAGAGAAAAACCTAATTTATTCATAATTACATTTACAACGATGAAAGTGACAAATCAAAATGTCAGATGGAAGGTTGTCAGCAAGAAATACGAGTAAGTATTCATTTTCGATCATTTATAACAACTAGATACACAATCAGCGACAAAAAACATCCTCACCAAAAGAATGACCAAATCAGAGATCGGTCATCCTTTTGGTTTAGTACTGTTCTAACGCTCGGAACGTAAACATGCCTCCGTGCTCGTTTAAAAAGTGCAAAAATCGCTCTTCTAGGACCGAAAAAAAGGATGTAATTTATTTTTTTCAGTAAGTACTAACATTACCAATATATAATAACTATCACTGTGCTATAAATACTGATATTTCGTTAAGAAATCGCCGTAAAACATTTATTTTAATATTGACGAAATTATCAGCCGGGTTTATAAAGCACCTAAATTGAAAAGACTTTTACTAAACGTACAGTTCGTAGTGTCGCATGGCTACTTGATTTAGTCGGGTGTTGATTCGAGTCGCGGTCGTAAAATTTAATATGTTTTTATGACCGTTCTAAATCCGACTTTAACTCATTTGAATAAGATTTGTCTTCACGACGGCGATAGGCGGCGACCTCTCGCGCCCGGCATTGGTCGAGCGAGGCCATGCTGCGGGGCGAGATAGAGTGGTAAGCGGTCGCCTCTTTCTGCGAAGCAGTCATGCTAGCGAAGGAGGCGGGACGCGTGAGGGAGAGGACAGCGTCCACCTTATGACCCAGCCGCAGTGGTAGACGTCCACAGCGACGGACATCGCAGGAATATCTCCGGCCAACAGGCGCGGGCATGCGGGCGGCGAGTAATGGGCGACTCGCTGTCTCGCTGTGATCATGGACCATGCCCGGGTCGACGGCGCGTTGTGTTCCACGCGCGCCTCAAAGAGCGTCAGCAAGATGACGGGGCCCCCCTCTAGAGGGCCAAAGCCTGCCGGGGTCGCGGGATTTATTCCATTACCGTGACCCTGGAACGTAAAGGGCTAATGAAGGACACCGTGGATTATAGTTAGTACAAGTCTGACAGTCCCTCCCGCCCTGCCCTGGGCGGTAGGACTCATTTGATGATGGGCGGCGAGTTGCCCATTACTCGCCGCCCGCATGCCCGCGCCTACGGTGGCCGGAGATCGTTTTGCGACGTCCGACGCCGTGGGCGTCTACCACTGCGGCTGGGGCGTAGGGAGGACGCTGTCCTCTCTCTCTCACGGCCCGCCTCCTCCTTCGCGAGTATGACTGCTTCGCAGAAGGAGGCGACCGCTTCCCACTCCGTCTCGCCCCGCAGCATGGCCTCGACCAATGCCGGGCGCGAGAGTTCTCTGCCTATCGCCTCCGTGAGGACACGGCGGTGCTCTGCCCAACTGGGGCAGTACTGCACCGTATGCTCTACTGTGTCCTCCGGGCGATCTTCGCAGTGGTGACACCCGGGTGTTTCTTCCCTCCTTAACCGATACAGGTACCTCCCGAAACTTCCGTGTCCGGTGAGGACCTGCGTCATCCGATAGGTCAGGACGCCGTGACGTCTGTCCAGCCACTCCTCAAAGAGGGGTCTTACCGCCGCAATTGCGGCGTGCCCGAACCTCGGTTGCGACAGTCGTTCCCTCCATACCACCCTGAGATCGCGCCGGACCACTTCCCGCCGCGCCTCGAATTGTGGGGGCAGCGGGAATTCTCCCCGGCGCTGCGCCTCCACGCGCCACTCATAGACGCGCTGGAGGGCAGTCGCCTCCAGATCCCAGGGCAGCAATCCGGCAAGGAGGTTGGCCGATTCGCCGGCGATCGTGCGGTATCCTCGGATCAACCGGATAGCCTTGACCCTCTGGTATGCCACCAGCTTTGCTGGTCGCGTCCGAATACTCAGGGCCCACACTGGGGCCCCGTAGAGGGCCATGGACCGCACGACACCGGTGTACAGCCTCCGGCCGGAGGCGTTTGGCCCGCTGAGATTGGGCAGGAGTCGCCTGAAGGCGGCTGCTGTCCGGTTCAGTTTTGAAAGAAAGAAAGAAAGAAAAAGCTTTATTGGACTCACACAGGACAGAACAACAACATTACATGAAAAACAAGGAGGTAAAAATTAAATAAAAGAAACTTAAACAATTAAAATAAAATAACCAATTTTCGTCCTGTACGAGGCCAAAAGGCCCCTATCTCAGCATGAGCTGTGACATTTAGAAAAAAAAGTCACAGCGCTGGTTTTCTGATAGGGCCCAAAAGTGATGTCATGGTTTTAGGGCCAAGCGCAGGAAGTGCTCCCTGAAGTTCCATCGGCTGTCGAGGACGAGTCCCAGGTACTTCATCGTCGACTCGATGCCGATGCGAACCCCTCCAAAATCAAAAAAATCAAAATCAAAGCATTTATTTCAAGTAGGCCAGTTACAGGCACTTTTGAATTGTCATAGACAAATAAAAGAATATAATTAAACATTAAAAAGTTATGGTGCTACAGTCCCAGTCACAAGACATAAAAACTGTGAAAGTACCGTAGATGCCCGTTCCAAGAAGTTGATCTCTATGGAGAAGAACGGGCAAGAAACTCCATGGACACTCTTTTTAGATCGCCAGAATTATTACAGAACCTTTGTTACATCATTCATTTTGAGGTGGTACATTATGTGAGAACGATGTAGCAAGTTTTTTAATTAAAAGTGTCCATAGTAACTATTAAAACAAAGACAATTCAAAAACAAAATGATCAATAATTATTAAAATATACCGGGGCAGCTAAGAGATGACCAGTCCCAACTGACAGCGCCCGTTCACGAACATGACACATGCATCAGCACCATTCAGCTCAACCATTTTGAAGGGAGCTAAATGATCCAACTCCCACCGTTATGTGGGACTCTGTATGTGGCGCGTTCAGACGACCATGAAAAGACATGGCCTCTGTTTTGTGGAGCGCCACTTCGAGTCCCAACTGCCGGATCCTACCAACGACTGTCGCGACCGCTTGCGTCGCCAGGTCGGCCGCCGCCTGGTGCGACTCTCCCTCCGCCAGGACGAGCGTGTCGTCGGCGTAACATATTACGCCGACGCCGTCAGGGAGGTCGCTGCGCAGCACATAGTCGTAACCGATGTTCCACAGGTGCGGCCCCAAGACCGAACCCTGTGGAACACCGCACGACATCTCTCGCCGCCGCCGGTTCCATTCTCCCCGGTGACCGGGGTAGATGACGGCTATATCCGTCAGATAGTCCTCGACTATGCGACGGAGGTAGGTCGGCACCCGGTGATACCGGAGTGCCTCCCTGATGCAACTCCAGGGCAGGGTGTTGAAGGCGTTGGTGATGTCCAAGGACACCGCCATGCCGACCCTGCCCCAGGCCACTGCATCCCCCGTCGTGAGGGCTCTCAAGCGCATGATGGCATCCACCGTCGAGCGCCCCCTGCGGAAGCCAAACTAGCTCTCCGCAAGGTTCGGACCCACCCGATTCAGGTGCCCGACGAGGCGGTCAGCCGGAATGCGGACGGAGAGTCCGCAGGGCGCCCGGGTTTCTGGATCAGGACCAGCTTCCCCGTCTTCCAACGAAGCGGGAACTGGCCCCTCTCCAGGCATGCGCTGAAGAGCCCCCCCAGTCGAGGCCCGAGATTCCCGGAGGCCAGGACCCAGGCTTTTCCTGGCGGGCCGTCGGGTCCTGGAGCGGTACTTTTGGCCTTGAGCCGTTGTACCGGCACTCTCAGGTCTACCTCGGTCACCTCTGGAGCGTCGTAGACGTCGTCGTCGCCGCTGTGGTCCGCGTTTGCGCCAGCTTCACCGTCATGTTCCGTCGGAGGCGGAGCCATAGGCGGGGGAGTATGCTCCCCTTGCGATGGGAACAGGGCGCTCACCACTTCTTCCACGAACTGAGGTCGGAGACTCTGCGTCAACGGGGGAGCCCAGGGGCGGAACTTCTGTCTCGCCCACTTGTAGGGCCGGCCCCATGGGTCCCTGTTCAGAGACTCCAGCATCTCCTTGCGGGTCAATTCCTTGGCCCGCCAGATCTCGTCGCGATTAATTATCCTTACTGTATATTAAATGCGCGATATGCGAACGTGGGCTTTAATTAGAGCAACTAAGTAAGTATGTATTTCTAAGGGTAATTTCGTGTTGTTATATCCTTATTTTCAATAAAAAATGGTTGAGTGTCTGGTACACCGGTAATTGGATTCACATCTGAAATAAATTTCAAATGATTAATATACCATTTTACCATTGTACATAGTTACATGATGGTAAATTGCTTACTACCTTAAGCATAATACCTAATAGTTTTATGCCTAAGGCATTAAGCCCACTTTGCACTCTTTTGTGTGCAAAAACCATTGAATAAATAAATAAAAACTTATAAAAGCATAAATCATATATCTGTACGGTAATGGTAATGGTACTTACCAAAACCATCCATGCTTACACTTCCCCTAACTATTTATCTAGGTACTCGTGCTCACAGAAGAACAGTCACAGACTCACAGATAATTTTACTTGAAACGACAAAGCCGCGCGGCCGTGAAATATCAACTGCAATATTCGTAGTTTCATACATGTTGTCTGTTGAACCCAAAAATAACAAAAAACGGTTTAAAAACGTTTATTAAACAAAAACAGTTTAAATTACAATTGTTCTTCAAAAACGTTTTTTATAATGTTCTGTTCCAACGTAAACGAAACAAATCGTTTCTTAGGTATTTAAGACGAAAACGTTTCGAAAAATATACCGTTTTCCGAGCCCTGTTTTAGAGTGCAAAAATGATAGTAGGTGGTAAATCTTGAAAATGGAGGTATTTCGTATCATCGGTAAATACGACTTTCACTGTTTTCTAATAAAAATCTTATTTTGTTTCAATTTACAGTTAATATTTAATAGAACAGTTAGTCAAAACCAACCTTATACCATTAAGAGAAAGATTATTTTAGATTGATTTATTTCAATAGAACATTCTCGAAAGCACTTCGAGAATGCTAAGCCTACAAATTAAACGTACAAAGTTTCAATTGGATAGCTCTAATACTTTAGATTTTATTGATATCTAAAATACACCGATTTCGTCACTGACACACTGACACACTGATGATCATCAAAATGTTTGGCTACTTCCTGAAGTGCTAGAAAGCTGAAATTTGGTATGTAATCTCAGTTTAGTATACAACCAACAAAAAAAAATCATAAACTTATAACTTTCGCCCCCCATCCCCTAAAATGGGGGGGTGGACGTTATAAAAAAAAGTTATAAAAAACACTATCCTGCCCCCAGATAAGCTTATAACTTTCGCCCTTCATCCCCTAAAATGGGGGGGGGGAATGAGATTTTCACCAATTTCAGGAGAGGGAGAGGGAGGAGGAGGAGGAGAACGTTTCTTGACGTTTCACTAGATGAACGTGGCTGACCATGGCCTAATTAGTACAGTAATAAATAAGTATAATAAATAAATAAATAATTATATTATAATTGCATAAGTTGATAAAAAATGCTATGCAATAGCTTTACCGCGGCAGTCACCGAGTGCAACACGTTTTTATTTCATTGACTATGGCCACCGACTTCCGAAAGAAAAGTTATTTTACAGTTGTTTTGTGTTTGGTTTTGAAGTCGGTTCCCTTTTTTTCAAAAAGTTTTTATTTTTCTTTTTAGTTTAGAAATTCAACAAAAATCTTATAATCGGCGTCTTTGAAAATCTACAATCCTAGTAATCAACAAAAACGAATCTATGCGGACAACTTCACGAGATATCCATTATTGTTATGTACTAAAACCTTCCCCAGAATGAAACGAACACTTTTCTGAAAACCGCATCAAAATCGGTTTAGCCAAACGCGAGATAATCGTGGACAAACATACATACATACAAATATACATACAGGTCGAACTGAGAACCTAGTTTTTTTGAAGTCGGTTAAAAATTAGAAACAAACAGTTTTTGTAAATTATGTCACTACACACCATTTATTAACCTTTTTCACACAAAGAAGAATTTGTTTACTTGCATTTGACGTCACACATGGGCATGTGACCAGGATCATTACAGATTTAGCGTATTAACGGTGTTTTGGAAATTCAAACTTTTACATTGATTTTTATTCGTAAATGTCGCCGAAGTATCAATGTAGTGTGCTTATTTTGTAATAAAGAATCTTTTTACCGTTAATATTTAGCTTTCTTCCTTTTTTAGTTCTCTACCATCCTTTTATAGCAAGTGACAGCAAAAGAATGACAGGTTCGCTGACTCAATGCAGCGATGCTTTTCTAACTTTGAGTGGCAGCTCTTTGAGATAATCCGGCGCCAAAGCACAGTTTAGAACAGTTGGGTCACTTCCCAAAAACAATCAAACAAATGTAAAATCTATACTCGAGAGAATAAAGTACATTTTTACTAGCATCGGCATCACCCATGTACTTTTATAATAGCCTAAACTTCCCATGCGCAAGCAAAAATGTACTGAATGGTTACGCGCGAGAGTTTATTTTTGTTTATCTGACGCTAACAACATTACAATGTGATTACATTGTTGCTATCCGTGAATCTCAATAGGGTTGCGACTTACGAGTTTAGGAGGCACAATAAGGTAGGTAGGTGTATTTTATGCATTTGTTAAATTACACTATAAATGTTCTTCAGGGATTTTTTTTATCATCAGCCTATATCTTTTTGGTTTCGTTACTACATTCTGCATACATTATCAATTGGTAGCACAGAATGTTAATACATAGTACCAACGGCACCTTACATTAGAACCTATTATTGTAATATTTTTAAACATTTCATCTTACAAAGACAAAAAAGAATATTATTTAAAAATATTTGAAATGTTAGGCTTTGTTGTTTATAGGCTTTATTAAATGTATTGGTTTACAATTACTTAGTTATTATTCTGCAACAAACACTACATAAAAATCAGTATTTATTTTGCTTTACGACACACAGATTCTAAAACAACAAACAAATGAATTTTAATGAATGATGATGACGCAACAAGAAATGTCAGTCACAGAATACAAAAAGAAAGTCAAAGTTTTTTTTTTTGGTATTATTCTTTCCTTCCAAAGTCAAAGATTACAAACAAACGTTACTTTTTAGGGTTCCGTAGCCAAATGGCAAAAACGGAACCCTTATAGATTCGTCATGTCTGTCTGTCTGTCTGTCTGTCTGTCTGTCTGTCTGTCTGTCTGTCCGTGTATGTCACAGCCACTTTTTGTCGAAAGTATAAGAGCTATCCTGTTGAAACTTGTTAGAAAGATGTATTATGTGAACCGCATTAGGATTTTCACACAAAAATCAAAACAAAACAAATTTTGGGGGTGCCCCCCATACTTAGAATTGAAACTCAAAAAAAATTTTTTCAACAAACCCATATGTGTGGGGTATCTATGAATAGGTCTTTAAAAATGATATTGAGGTTACTAACATCATTTTTTTCTAAACTGAACAGTTTGCGCGAGAGACACTTCCAAAGTGGTAAAAAGTGTGTCCCCCCCCCCGTATCTTCTAAAATAAGAGAATGATAAAACTAAAAAAAATATATAATGTAGACCTCAACCAAAACTACCAACGAAAATTGGTTTGGATGAGATACAGTTAGCAGTTTTTGAGATATAGTACATTTTCAAAAACCGCAAATATAACTTTGCCATTCATACAAATACTATGAAAAACAAAGTTATTTTTATTGTTTGTGTATATTACTTACTAATCTCAATATAATTATATCTCTAATCTATGCTTGCTGCTACGGAACCCTTCATGGGCGAGTCCAACTCGCACTTGGCCGGTTTTTTTTATTAAAGAGAGGCGAAGGAATCCAAACATACAGCCATCTCGCGAGTTTTTGAATAATTAACCCTTTAACCGGCAGCACTCTTATAATATGGGTACATTCAATTAATTGTAAATACTTTTATGGTTTAGAGCAAAAACTAAAATCGAATGTCGCGTTTCAAGGGTGAAGTATCGATTCACTGAATCCATTCAGTACTACAGCTTGGCCAGAACGTCTTGAAACGGAACTAATATTTTTATTTGCTGACAACGTTTTAAAATATTTGATATTTGATGTAAACAAAGACGCAGGTTTGTAAGATTTATTATTGTGCCATAAAACTAACGTAATAAGTGAAAATAAATAAAATAAAATCATTCAAAGTGCTGCTAGCGAGAAGACAGTGGCGACTTCCGGTTTTCTACTGTTTTTTGCCAAGCTGTGTATAGATTAAAAAAAATCGATATTTTGGCTCCAACAATCGATTCTTCGATTAATCGATCTCAGATCTCCATCCCTACGTCACAGGTTCTGCGTTGCGAGTCTATTGTCGTTTAAGCAACCAAAAGCTATGCAGTATTTGCTTTTCCTTATATTTTATAACTAAAATATAATTATAAAGTTATTTCACACAGTACCTAATTAATAATACTACTTTTTATTTTGGTTATTTTCTCTTTCACATACGTAAACGTAAAAAAATATTAAGATACGGAACGCGTGCGAGACGGGCGGCCCGGCATACGGCACCGTGAACGGTGTGCGCGTGTGTGCGTGCTGTTTTATACCTACATCGCATAGAGACCCCTCTGTAGTACTCTGTGGCCAAAGAGACGGAAAGGTTAACGTACTCCCGGTTAAATTGCCTGGAAACCGTTGCTATGGCAACGTTATATCAGGTGTAAGTGTAGATGCTAACATATTTGACAGTGACAGCTGACAGCCCTTTTATTATTATTATCTCTTTATTCATTTTAATACTTATAAATTACATTTTTAAATATTTTTACAAAAAAAAATAATAAAAAAAACATTATAAATATAAAAAATAGCAGTCCACCAGCACCGGGAACAGGGTCCGGGCTACCGGTGGTCAGGGCTCCTGAGAGAGGAACCTCCTAAAAATACGCGCCGTGTCCAGGAGTACTGCCTTCTGAATCAAGCGCTTGATCCAGCTACCCAGCGAGAGCCTCCTCAGGTGTTGGTCGAGGCTCTTGGCAATTAAGCCATTATTATTATTTTGTTGCTATATTTATGACTAGCGACTCGCACATTGCATAATGTGTAATTTGAATTTAAATAGTAGTTTATGAAACTGTTACATAATACACGAGTTTATAATACCTAGTTATGTACAGTTTCATACACTACTTTATCTACTTTCATTGAACACGAATTTATCAAATAAAAGATAAAGGTTGACACAGTATTATGGCGCCAAAATTCCCGTTATCACCGCGCATGGGCCACAGCGCGCGCAGCCACAGATAAAAAATCAAATGGATGTATCTATGATCTGTAATCCGTATCGTAATGAAAAAAAAATTTATTATAACATTATTTTGTTAGAAAAATAGTGTTATAGTTTAATTTTTTATTTCATTTCGATATACTGTGTGTAAAGTGCGTCATTATAAACTCGTTTTGAGTTTTGTATTTTGAATTTAACGATATGAGAGTAGATAAAAGTGATTATAGATTATATTAATAAGATTGTATGATTATAGTAATGGCGAGGATGCTAAATTTGCAGTTTCTCGAGCGCCATGGCAATCTATTGGATTTGAAAGCTAAGTTTTAAAAAGAAAAAAGTTTATGACAAGTTTTCTATTTTAGTGGATAAACGTTTTTATAGAGCGTGTAAACATTTTTAAAACTGTACAAAAAACATTTGTACCTAAAGAAGTACTTGAGCGCGTCAGCCATTTACAGTGTAAACGCGCTTTATACTTCTGATAACCATCACATATTAATCTGATAATTAATTCAAGGGGGCTGTCCGTAACAAGCGATTGAAAAACCAAAAACGAAAACGCCTAATAAATAATTAAAACTAATTAGACGGAACGTTGATTGCTATAAGGAACGAGCAAATTGGTCACGCTCAAATTGTCGGATTATTGAGATATACACTCTTCTGAACGTAATTAATCTACCTTTTCTTAATCTGACGCGCTCGAGTTTTTCTGAGGATCAATTTTTTTTACTAATCTGACGGGTTCCCCCCAACACACACCACCTATGGAGGGTTCATACTTGGCACAGGTACTATCTGATACGCTCGAGTCACATCAAAAATCCCTTCCTGGCCGCCCCTACTATTAATTATGTTACAACAGATCAGGGATGCGTACGTCTCACCATGGCAAGGATCCCCAAAACGGCGAGTCATCCATTACTTGCCGTCCGCATGCCCGGCAAGTAATGGATGACTCGCCGTTTCATCATGAACCATGCCCGGGTCGACGCGTCGCGCGTCGTGCTTTACGCGAGCCTCATAGAGGTGTCAGCAATCTGACGGGCCCCCCCGTCTCTTAGGCTCCCCAGGCTCTTAGGCTTAGGCTCCCAGAGGGCCAAAGCCTACCGAGGTCGCGGAACTGTCTCATCAGGTAACCGTCACCCTGGAACGTAAAGTGGTATTGAAGGAACACCATGGATTTTAGACAGTACGAGTCTCACCGTCCGTCCCCTCCCGCCCTGGGAGGACTCATTCAATGATTTTAATATGAAATAAAAAGGGTAGGGGAACAGTGTATAAGACAGGGACGATAATAATCGCGAGGTATAATGGGGACATACACTTTTTAGGCATACTTAACACAACACTAACGAAGCGCAAGCGCCATCAAGACGGCATTTGCAAGCGGCCATCAACAAATAGCGTCCTGTTGGCGCCTGTGCTACGTTAGTATTGTGTTAAGTTTGCCTTAAGTGTGTGATTTCCCATCATACCTCACGTCCCCGTATAAGACACTGTTCCCCTACCCAAATTGTTTGCAGACAACTGAGCCTTTGCTTTAATTAATGGACCAAAAATAGTCGATGTCAACATAACCCCAAGAAGGTCGAGATGGTCCGTTATTGGTATAGATGATATACCAATGACTGATGATGCTCCATCTTTCCACCTCGGAAAGATGGAGCCGGGCGGAATTGCCTCTTTTTTGCGAAAAATGACACGCCTGGGTCTAATCGGCATAGAAACTGATAAGATTGACTGATAAGATTCGGACTTACCTTGCTTTGTTCTGTCTCCTGCTTGCATGGAGGGAAGTGAAAACATATTTTTCCTACTCGTGCAGCATCCAAGACAGGTAAATTCATTCTCCGGGACACGTCGAGCTTCATTTTCTCGGCGCTTTTCTGGTGGTTGCCACTGTTGATTCTGGCTCTCAGGAGTTGCAGTGGTTTGGGAATAGTGTGGTGGGTTTGTCCCAAAAAAAAAAATAAGATTCGGAGACTGCCTCCAAAGATACTGCGTTTGTTGTTAAATAAAAGGCGGCTCTTACCTACGACAAATCATAATCAGATATAAATATAATGAAGCTAAATAGTTTGTTTGGCTAAAAGCGAGAATCTCAGGAACTACTGATTCGAATTGAAAAATATTTATGTGTTGTATAGCCCATTTATCGAGGCGGCTATAGGCTATGTAACATCACGCTATAGCCAACAGGAGCCGAGCAATGGGAGTGAAACCGCGGGGAACTGCTAGTCAAAGTCCTAAAAAACTGAGTAAAATTACATACACCACTATCAGTTCATTCCCCTCCGCCCAAAAAAACCTCTTCCAACAAATAGAACCTGTATTTTCCGCTCCACAGCAAACAATAAAACTAAATTCATCCGTTCGAGTTATTCGGGTGTCGCTGAGCCGCCCCGTAGGAAACCTGACACAGTTAATGGCTCATGTAACGGCGGAAAAGCTTCGTGACCCACATTCCTACGATTTGTAAACAAATAGCGGGTGTCTTTCTAAATAAGGAGATAATGTGTTTTGTTTTCGCTTCCTTGGGGAGGCAGTTACTGTTATTCAAATCGTTTTGTCTGGAAACTTTTTGAGTCGAAACTGTCGGTGTCACTTCGTTCACGTTCAAATACCTATAGTAGTTATAAAATGTGTTAAAAAATTAACTGCAGGAATTTCGTGTACGTACTCGGTATAAAAAAAACAAGTAGGTAGGTATATTAAAAAAAATTTTTTTTGAGCGTTTTTTTTCACCACACCAACCTTATTTTTTGACCATATTATTGAATTTGATTGCTCTTTGAGGTCGTTCACCCGTGTGTAGCGTTCACAGCTGATTCCAACTTTCCCATCACATTTTGCAGTCTTTGAACTGGCAATTCATCGAAATACTTACTAATAACTTATTTTATTGGCCATATTAATAGGCCAAAAGAAAAATGCTTAAAAAAAATTTTTTTTTTTTTGAAAAAAATATTTTGGAATGTACTTGGTTTTTGATACCGAGTACGCACACGAAATACTTGCAGTTAATTTTTTAACACCCTATTATTATCCTTTTAGGCATGACGACAGCATCAGTACCTAAATTACAAAAATTAGTCCGTCAGTTTTGAAAAATAATTTATAGTATAAATTATAAAAAAATACGTATTACGTATTTTTAGGTAATTTATATTTACAAAGATAAAATAAATAACGATTCAAAATTCGAAAGCAAGTGAAGCTTTCACTTGTTTCTGACGTAACGTAACTGAAAACTGCATCTGTTTGTGACGTATTGGCAATTAGAAGTGTCTTAAGAGCGCGAAATCAGAATGTTGGCAACGTCGCAAATAGCTGTCAAATATTTACAAGTTTTAATTAATTTGGTAAATTTACTGTATGAAAATACGAAATATGGCTCTGTAGTGCACTAAAAATTGATATAGGAATGCAATTAAAACACTGCATGAATTTGATGTTGTAATCGTTTTAGGTGTAAAAAAAGCATTTGGAACTTCGATCAATAATAACAGTACCTACTATTATTGATCGAAGATTTGGAAAGTTCCCAAATACTTTTTTTACATCTAAAACTGTATATTCGGTGTTACGATATTAATTTTTGCATTCCCTAATCAATTTATTAGTGCACTACAGAGCTATATTTCTTATTTCCATAAAGTAACATACTTGTTAATATTATTTTGACAACTATGTATTTGCGACGTTGCCAACTTTCAGAATATGCGCTCTAAACTTTGACAATTTTGGTTCACGTAAAAAAAGAAAAAAATACTTGTCAATTTTTTTTTGATAATCTACTAATCAGGAACAACTGGTTCGAATTGATAAAAACACTTTGTGTTGGACAGTCGAGGAAAGCTGTAGGTAATGCTGTAACATCATGCCAGAACTAATGGGAGCGGGGGTGAGACCACGCGAACTGCTAGTGGATGATAACATTACAAATAACGATATCTAATCAGTTTACTAATGATAGCTATTAAAACTATTTTCCCATCTTTATCTCTTTTACACTCGATTCACTATAAGTGTCTAAACACACTATGCCGAAGTTACGCGACCGAAGTTCGGCGGCTGATTTCACGTTCCGAAGTATTTGGCTGATATGACACACCTTACGTGCCGAACTTACGCGGCAGAAATTCGGCGCAGGCGCGCGGGCGGCTCCCTGCTGCTCCCCGCCCCCAGATCTTCATCGGTATTAAAACCGAATTTCGGTCGCGTATAATGTGTGGTCACAAAATAAGTTGCCGCTGAACTTACGCCCGACCGAAGTTAGGCTTTACGCTATGACGCGACGTAATTTTGGCATAGTGTGTCGTCAGTAATTCAAATAGCATTGCAGGCGTAATTGTGCTGAACTTCGGTCGCGTAACTTCGGCATAGTGTGTTTAGACACTAAGTATCTAAACACACTAACAGTAATCGAAGTCAAAATTTACGGACCAACATTGTAATGATACAACCCAAAACACCTATTCATCACTACAATGAATTCGAATCCCGGGAGAGCCATTTCCTAAACCCATTAATTTGTGATCATGGAGAGATATATGCAGCTTATAAATCAGATTGTCACCTCCTCAATAACTATGGGCTCGTATTTTAACACAACATCGGGAATACATACGGGCTTGAAAAAGGAGCGGGAACGAATTAATTTATATTCTGTAAAAATTAATGGATTTAAAAAAATTATCGTTTTTAAATGTCCTAAAAATAAGAAAATAACCCTACGGGGCTGAGAGAGGGGCCACTGAAAACGTGGGGGCGTATATTATTTAAGGGATTATTTATGGGATATATTTACATGACGTGTATAGATCGTGGGTGTAACTTGCAAAGATACGCCCCCACGTTTTGAGTGGCCCCCGCTCTCAGCACCGTAGGGTAATTTTCTAACCTATTTTCTAATATACCTATTTTTCAATTCTCTAGCCCGTGGTGTATGTTCCACAACCTTTTAAACAATTTTTAGGTTTTATTTTATTTTTATTAAAAAAACAAGTCAAAAAGTCTAGTTGGCAATAATTAGCAGATCTTATAGCCCCCAATAATTTGGTGACTACGAACCGCTGTTATCACGCATACTGCGTATCCCGTGAAGTTTATCACACTCCTCTTTCAACGCTTTATAAACTTGATTTCAAACTAGATCAGAAAATCATCAAATGAGTCCTCCCACCCAGGGCAGAGCGGAAGGTACTGTCAGACTCGTACTGACTAAATCCACGTTGTCCTTCAATAGCCTTTACGTTCCAGGGTCACGGTAATTCAGTAAGTCCCGCGACCCCGGCAGCTAGATCGTGTATGGTTTGTATAACAATAGCCACACAGTACAAATTGTGAGATTAAATTGAATTGTAATCTATGGACCAAAACAAAAAGAGGCTCTAGCGTGACTTTTCACTTTTTATGACTTAGGGTCAGCTCACACGGAGACGCGATCACACTGATCTTTTCGTGTAGTGAATAGAGTTAGGGCGCTTAACCATGACGCGATTCGTGCGATTTGCAAGTTGTAATAAATCGTCCTTGCTACTACTATATTATAATGATGTAATGGGGACGGCAAGTGTCAAAGTGAAAAGTGACATCTGTGTCCCAAAAGAACTGTCAAATCAAAGGAATTTTCTGAAAAAAAGGCGTTTTATTGATCTAAAATGACTAGATGTTGTGTAAAAGGCTGTAATAATGATGGAACAAACAAATTTCCGACAATTCACACTATCAAGAAATAATGGGTAGCTGCTATGACTGCTGTGAGACTAAAAAATGTATTATCAATAAAGAAAAGCTATATAATAAACAAATATCTACCCTTACGAAGCCGGGACAGGCCGTTAGTTGAATTTATTAATGAAATTCTATGATTATACCATAACTAAACAATCGAATACACCATTCAAAATAATAATATCTACTTTTCTATTGGAGGATATTCCATTTCATGATATAAAGAGCGGTGCAATACTTAAGTATTGCATCGCTCTTTATATCATGAAATGGTTCGTCTGGTGGAAGAATTATCACCGGGACCGAGATTTGTGATAGTTGTGGTGTTAGGAAGTTAAAATTCTTATCATATTGCTCCAATCTATAAAATAGATGTAAAATTAGATGAAGAAGATAAACACAAAACTTGATGACATTTTTCTCAATATAGAATGTCAGAAGCAGTACTATATTCTTTGTAGAGGCTAGCACATGTAATACCTACTTAAAAATTACAATTTTAAATCCCAACTACAAGTAAATGCGTGTTTAATGTAGTAGAATCAAATTTCTAGCCTCTCAACTAAATCACTTTTTTCCTGTTGTGGATGCACCGCGGCGTCTTAGTTCTGGTTTTAGTATATGCACTTGCATTGACGAATAATTTCCCATATTTGTTTTTTAGAATAAACTCAATTTTTATAACAAAATACGTGTTTGTTTTTTGTACAAGCTATACAGTTATCTGACATATGGGACAACGATCGCAGCGACATCTACGAATAGCTTTGAGTTGCCATCCCCATTCTATTGACTGGACGTCGACGTGGCGATCGTGTTTTGTTTTTCATCTACCCGTAGACAACCACGCGTTTTATGTCATTATGTCGTAGTGGTAAAGATGATTTTCACTTGTAGTTGAAACCGGTCGAATCGCGCCGCATGGGGAAGCTCCTTTAGATTTTGAGTAGCTCTATGCGTGCGCGGCGTCGCGTCTCGTGTGGCAGGAACTTTGACGTTAATTTGATGGGAAAAAAGTTCCTCCTTCGTAAACAGAGGTGCTTTTTCATTTGAAATTCAATAAACACCGTGTATTTCCGATGTTTTCATGTAAGTTGTGTGTAAAATACGGAAGTCTTGTGCTAAGGTCTCTAGACTGTGTATGACTTACATAACATAACATTTACTACCACACATTTCAATTTGTGAGATTAAATTGAATTGTATTCTGATGAGCTGTCTGGAACTCACGCAATTTCTACAAATTCTTTAACTAGGCTAACCTTAATTAAAGTAGGTATTGAATTAACCAATTAGTGGCCGTATCGTGTAGCAGTACAATTTATTCTGTTGTTACTAACTAAGCACAAAGACGATAAACATTTTAAATTAATTATTCCAAATGTTTACCTTGGACCTTTTTTTTATCGTAGTAAAATCATCAAATGAGTCCTCCCAATCAGAGTGAGGCAGGAGAGACTGCGAGTTCAGTGTTCCACACGACTAATACAAAATATGCTAAACTGCTATTAAAATTATGCCAAAATTATACTAAATGCTATTAAACTGTGCTAAAATATTATGCTAACATTTTTAATGCGAAATAAAGCGTCTTTAAATTTTGAATCATTAATAAATCAAAGAAACAAAAAATACGATACTTTAACAAAATTCTTCGCAAAAGCGCCAAGAAATATATAAAAAAAAAATCAATATTATTACAAAATAAAAATATCAATATCTTGGTCTCCATCGGCAGCTGATGCTGCCGATGGAGACGTGGAAGCTTGATTTTCGGAATAACGCTACAGTGACGTGTTCATACGGTCATAACGAAATACAATGAACCACTTTTTTCATTGATATTAATAGTGCAGTATCCCCGTAGCATGTATCGAGCTAAGCTTTTAACATTATTATTTTTTTCCAAACAAAACCATCACTCAAACAAAGTGATGGTTTTGTTTAGAAAAAAATATGTTTACATAGCACACAGAATTCACTTGTTCCATTTTTCTCCTCAAATCTAACGCTATTCTGCTATGAATGACTGTCAAACACAAACTGTAGGACGTAACTTGCTCTTTTGTCAGTTATCAACTGATAGATGCCAATTTACAGGAGCAACGTTACTTATCCAGTAAAGGTTTATCCGGATTTACAAAAAGTCACGGACTTATTTACCCCACTCTCGTATATGCTAAAAAATATGCTATTTTTTTTTTTTTGGGACAAACCCACCACACTATTCCCAAACCACTGCAACTCCTGAGAGCCAGAATCAACAGTGGCAACCACCAGAAAAGCGCCGAGACAATGAAGCTCGACGTGTCCCGGAGAATGAATTTACCTGTCTTGGATCCTGCACGAAATTAATCAGAAAAGAATAGTGGAGGAGTAGGAAAAAATATGTTTCCACTTCCCTCCATGCAAGCAGGAGACAGAACAAAACAAGGCCAATAGGCACAAAGGGACAATTACAACTGGGAGAAGCCCAGTTGCCTTGCACCACGGGTAAAAATGACTACTAATATTAATGGGTCCTAAATTGTGAGCTGCTAAATTTGATTCCAATAATAGGTATGGCAAAAACGCTTGAACGCACGGAAGTTTGTTCGAGTTTCCACAAGGTCCGTATAATAAATGACTCCAGATGTAGTCTGAATAGTATCCAACATAATATTGCGTTCGTTCTGCCAGAGAATACACTCCCAAAGAATATGATGTGCTGATTGTTCATATTCACAGTCAGGTGACGAACATTGACAAAAAGGCGAGGGAACAAGCTTAAAGGAAAACAATTTACTTTTAAAGTTACCATGTCCCGTGAGAAATTGGGCAACACAGTGATCCACCTCCAGCCACGTCCTAGCCAGCCGCTCACGAACGGATGGGAAGAACTGGTGGAGGTGCCGCCCCTTGACAGAATTATCCCACCTATTTTGCCATTCGGATAAAAGATCCTCCCAGACGTCGCTCTGGGGTTTGAATAATCTAGATATCTTATCACGGTCACGTTGCGGTAGGAAATCAGCGTCAGTGGTCTCCCGTGCGGAAAAGTACATTGCAGCACGTCGCTGCACTTCAAGATCTACTGGAAGAACACCAGCAAGTACCGGTAAAGCTTCAGTACTGACGGTCCTATACGCTTTACATAAGAATAACAAAGCCAAGCGCTGGCTTTGCAGCAATTTACGTCGTGCCGCCCCTATGGTAGCCCTATCGGCCCAAACAGGTGCTCCGTAGCACACACAGCCCAAGTAAGTAGCCCCATAAATAGTTTTTAAGGTTAAAAACGACAAACCCCAAGTAGATTTAGATATTCTCGTTAGGGCATAAAAGTTATTTTTAGCTTTTTCACCAACTGTTTTTATATGTTCGATGAATGTGAAATTCCTCTCTAAGACTAAACCAAGATAGCACACAGATTGCTTTCTCTTAACGGGAACATTATTGAATTTAATACTAGGCCACGATTTAAGGTCACCTTTTAAAATGAGTTGATAGGTTTTATGTGGTGCAAAGGTCAGACGGTTTCGATCGCCCCACTGAGATATTAATCGTAGGCAAGTGTCAGCCAAATTCTCGAGGCCAGCACGAGTATTCGACTGAATGAGCAGAAGGCCATCGTCCGCATAACCAGTTAGAGAACAACCACTTGGAAGTGGAATCGCGAGGAAATCATCGAAGCCTATATTCCACAAATGAGGACCGATAACCGAACCTTGAGGACAGCCCATGGTAAGAGGTTTCGATACGGAATGATGTCCGAGTTTAAGTTTCGCGGAACCATTAGAAAAGTACGAGCAAAGAAGATTAAATATATTATTATAGCAACCACGAGCTTTTATCTTAAGTAGTAGCATTGGCCACCATGCGTTATCAAAAGCCCCGGAAATATCTAGAAAGATTCCAAGTACGTACTTGTGCTCGGAGGTATTAACTATTTTTCTAACAGAAAGTGCCGCGTCAACGGTTGATTTGCCGATAGTAAAACCGAATTGGTTTTTATGGAATTTGGGCCCGTCCGGTAACAATCGTGGGACGATAAGACGCTCAAGGAGCTTTCCCAAAGATGGTAATAATTTTATGGGCCGGTAAGACTTAGGGTCATCTGGTGGCTTGTCGCCGCTTTTAGGTATTATTCGTATAAAGCCATGTCTCCATATACGAGGAAAAACACCTTCAGCAATGCACCGGTTGTAAACAGTTAATATCGCGCCACACATACCGGTGTAAAATTTAAATTATCCTTATGCGGGCATTCTTTTGTTTCATGTGCTTCTGAGCAGTTAGCACAGGTAGGCGATTTATTAACGCAGTATTTTTTCACGTGACCGAACTGCTGGCAATGTAAACAACGAACTATATCGATATCATCAAAAAATCGGCAAGTCGCGAAGTCAATAAAAAGCTTCTCTTTGGAACTAATTAAATGCTTTCGTACGGCGTTGTCGATTTCAATGCCTACCCACTTCCGACCATTATCTAATGCACGTCTACGTATAATTTTTGTCGACTTAATAAATTCTTCCTCACTAATTGCCATTTCGTCTTTGATATTTTGACGGTACAACGCATGCAAAAAAGGTTTGTCTTCCATTGAGGATGGGGCCGCAAGGCCGCAGGCCACGTTTATTAATTAAAGACGTCCGTCTTTAATTAATAAACGTGGCCTGCGGCCTTTCGGTTTTTCAAGTCTTAACCCGGCGGTCTTAATAGCATCAACCGATTGAAGTTTACTTATTTGACTGTCGTTAGCGACACGTAATACAACGCCCGATTTCGCGATTTTTTTCATGCCTACAATTTGAAAACCGTCGTCACTTGGGTTAATCGCTTTTTTAAGCGCTTCTTTAGTGGCTGAGGACGTCGCGAAATCAGCTGATCTTTCATTAGAGGGGTACGCTATTACGCACGGCAGCGGTGGTCTAGACTCCATTACCGGAGCGACCTTGGGCAGGCGAAGTTTAAGGGAATCCGCATAAGAAACTTTGTTTGAATCTTTTTTGACAATGCTGATATTATTATGATTATTTAATTTTGCTTTATCCAATTCGCGCTCAATATTAGCTAACTTCGTTTCATTAGAAGATGACCGTATGGCTAACAAAGAAACAATGGACGTAATCCGCTGTGTCATGTCCATAATCGCGGATTTATTGGCTATATTTATACGGGACCCCTGATCGTTCACAAGGTCGTTTATTTTCGATAAGTATGCAGACGCCTGATTAACTAAATCGTAGTAGTCTTCGTTAGAGTTACTGACATTCCATGTTACCGGCGGAGATTTTTCGACAGAATCGGTTAGATGCAGCCTCTTTGATCTATCCTCCGGAGTTAAGTATGACGGAGACATTTCAGTAAACAAACGTTTAGAAGAAGCGGAGGTCGGTGACCTGTGTGGTTTTGTTATTCGACACGATGTGCCTCCCGAATCAGGTGGTTCATCATTACTGGACAACATACTGAATTAAAACAATAAATAGATTTATTTCAGAACGAAAAAAAAAAAAAGAAGAAATAAAGAAAAAAAAAAAAATTTTTTTTTCGCTGTAAGTACCCCCACACCCAAAAAATAAAAAGTACTCACCGAGCGCTGAGAACTAATTTAAAACTATAATATTTACCAATAAAATACGCGTAATAACACTTAAAAACTCACAATACCATCACTAAGCACAAAGCACACAGCTAGGATCAATTCACAAGCCGGTAATCGACGACGAAACACGTAAAAATTAATTATTAACGACAGCGAAACGAATCACTTCTACACTGTGCGGTTGCACGAGGGGAAGTGAAAATATGCTATATGCTAAACAACAAATAATTATGGTAACCAACGTAAAAATATGCTAAATTGGCAACACTGTGCGAGTAGTGAACATAAATTATATCCCAAATGTAAGTTATCAAAAGTTCAAATATAAACAACTTACAAGTCGACAACATCTTATCTCAATTATTGTATTCCATACCGCATCAACGGATGTTGTGTCTCGCCAATCGTTGCAGTTCCAATCTCAACGCAGTGCTTACCAAGCGATAAGGCTTCTAAGTAATTTATACATGAGTTAGCATAACAAATCTATTCCTTTTAATTTTAAACCTTAGTTAATTTCAATCATATCTAAAGATTCAAGGAACCTGAAAGAGGAGCCTAGCGAAGACATTCCTGGAATTCATTTAGTCTTTCGATGGCAGCAGAGAATGCGTTCATAAATAATTCCGTTAAGGGTGCATAACCCGAAAGTTGGCAACGTCGCAAATAGCTGTCAAATATTTACAAGTTTAAATTAATTTGGTAAATTTACTGTATGAAAATAAGAAATATGGCTCTGTATTGCACTAAAAAATTGATTAGGGTAGTAGGTACTGCAATAATTAATATCGTAACACCGAATATATAGTTTTAGATGTAAAAAAAGTATTTGGAAACCTTCCAAATGCTTTTTTTACACCTGAAACGGTTACAACATCAAATTCAGTGTTTTAATTGCATTCCTATATCAATGTTTTAGTGCACTACAAAGATATATTACTTATTTCCATACAGTAACATTGCTAAATTAATTAAAAATTATTAATATTTGACAACTATTTGCGACGTTGCCAGCTTTCAGAATATGCGCTCTTAATGCAATCCCCTTATCTTCTTTGTTTCCAAGTTGACATTGACTTCAAATACCTACGTCATTAGTCAACTAGGCTGCAGAGCAAAAATAGCATGTTCCATTAAAAAAAATATAAATTCCACTGAAGTCATGCATCAGGGTAACCAGACCCAAACAGTAACCACCATCTGGAATCCTGAAAATAAATTAAGTACATTTTTATAAAGAAATAAATGAATTTACATCGAATATCTTCCATCTAAAAATGAATCGCTAAATGTGTTGCTAAGCGTAAATCTCGAGAGCAGCGACTTCAAAAAAAAAAGGAGGTTATCAATTCGACCCGTATGTAGGTATGTAATATTTAAAATTGTTTTTGCAAGGCGGTTCTTCTGCTATCTGGGTGGCTACCTATATAATAAACAGTTACATATAAATGCAAAGAAAAGATAATTGACTAGCTACTCAAATTAAACTATAATGATACTGAAACCCTTCTAGCACAAACCTAAACTCACAATCTCACACACTCCCACACCCACACACTCACGCACACACACACACACACATACCAATACTATACATCTACTAACATTCTACTAAAAATACTAAACTTTAATATTCATCGTTAAAATAAAATTATATTAGGTATATAAATCTTAACTACAAAATGTCGTATGATCAACCTATATACTGTCAGCGCGCTTAATAAATACATAATATAATAATAAATACATAATATAATGAAAATGTAAAGGGATGGGATCCTGGTGTCCTGAAACACAGGCCACGAGCCTAGCTTAGGCGCCAGTCTCCCACAATATATACTTACCTGAATTGTGTATCTTTGTGGAATCTGAACAATGTCAAATGATTGATGTATATTGTGGTGAGAAAAAATAAATTTGATTTGATTTGATTTCCAGAACTCCCCAGTTTTCATATATGTTAGTCTATATCAGCGTCTGAACAAATGTGCCAAATTTCAAAAGTGTATACATACATACACTTTTGAAATTTAGCAAAAACATACATACATACATAACATAATGTATGTATGTTTGTGTTCGCATATCTCCGGAATTGCAAGTCCGATTTCAGTAAATATTTTTTGTTGTAAACTTGCAGTGTACCCTAAGTTGGACAATACCTAGGTATTGTAAGGTATTGTAAGTTTCATCAAAATCGGAACAGTATATAGTTTTTGAGATAGGAAGTTTTATGTCTACTTGGGTTGTAGATTTTCAAAGTAGATTGTATGTTTGGTCGCGATTATCTAGCGTTTGGCTGAACCGATTTTGATGCGGTTTTCACAAAAGTATTTGTTACATTCTAGGGAAGGTTTTAATATACATATAATAATTATGGATATCTCGTGACGTTGACCGCATATAGATCCGTTTTTGTTGCTGACTTGGATTAAAGATTTCTAAAGACGCCCATTATAAGGCGATTTTTGTTGAATATCTGAACTAAAAAGGGTAAAATAAAAACTTAAAAAAAAGAACCGACTTCAAATCAAACACAAAAAAGTTTTAAATAACTTTTCTTTCGGAAGTCGGTGGCAACGAAATAAAAAACAAAGCCACCGACTACCGAAAGAAAAGTTATTTTAAACTTTTTTGTGATCGTCGGTACTTTTTTTTTAAAGTTTTTTAAATAATATTCCTTTAAGTACGAGGATGGTTCTAACGGAGAGAAAAAAAAAATTGCCTGAAAAAGTCTAGAACCAATACTTTTCTATATTAATTCTAAACTGCTTATAGTTCAGGTTGTAAATGCAACTACAATACAAGAGAAAGTCCAATCCCCGGATATATTATGTTAATATATTATATTTATTAAGAATCTGCTTAAAAATATGATATAATTATTAACAAAATATATTTATTATAATAAAAAGGTATAAATGCTCCAAAAATTGACGTTCAAATTGTGCTCCCGTATATTGGAACCATTCACTGGGTATTTGGTAAATTGCCACCAGATGCATTGCCCTAGTGAATTATAGCCGACGGTCTATGTATATTGCGTAGTAAATCTCTATTACACGAACCGGTAAGGTAAGACTATGGGTCAGACTAACGATGTTATTTAGAAAGCATGTGTATAGAGAGTGATTCAGTAATTGTTTTGTAATAAAATTTAATTTAAATATGTTTGGCGTCTTATGCGGCCGCTAAGGCGTAAGGGGGAGAATGACATCTCCATTCCGTCTACACTTTTGCTAGCATTACTGCTTCTTTAACAGGTGACTGATTCCCATCTCCCCTCGCACCGTGGAGCGAGTCTACCTATTAGGTTCAAATCTTACCTTTCAAGTTAGCCAACTAAACTTTCCCTAAATTTCATTGCTTAAATTATTGGCTTAGATTCCTAAAAAAAAGAAAAACTTCGATAGTAAAAATTATGTTCACATAATAACATAAAATTATAACTATCCTGAAATAAGTCATTTACTTCTCCGAGATATAAGGGTGAAAATACTAATAATTGAAACTTGGAACAAAAAATCTGCACCTAATAAAAATAGGTACTTTTTTAAGCTATTGCATAGCTTTTATCGCAGGCTCTGAGCGCGACGGGCGCGAAAAACCTAACGAAAAAACCTGACCACATTTGACAGCACGTCGTTACAGTTCGGGAGACTTCGGCAATCATAAAAATATCCGTCATAAAAACAATTTACTTTTTCTTATTGATTCTAAACGGCCAGCTACAAAAGGAGTTTTTACAATGAAACCTTCATATTAAATTCTCGTAGTGCACCACAAACATTTTAAATAAATTATATTCTCGTTAAATATACGCGGTAGGTGATTTTATTATTTTAAAATAAAAATAAAATGTTATGCAATAGCTTCATCGCGGCAGTCACCGAGTGCCACATGTATTTTTTTTGGGTGGCAAAATCATCAAATGAGTCGTCCCGCCCTGGGTGGGGCGGAGGGGACTGCAGACTCTTACTGACTAAAATCCACCCGTGTTCCTTCGGATGCCCTTTACGCGAGCTTACCCATTACTCACCGTCCGCAAGCCCGCTCCGCCGCTGTGTCCTCTGCTATTCAGAGGGACACGCGTTGGAGCGTCCACCCGACAGGCTATTCGCATACGGGCAAAGAGACCCCTTAGGCACACAGTGCCTAAGGAAGAGTTTTTGCCCGCATCCCAGAGTGCACCGGCCCGAAAAACTGGTCTTTCCCCCGGACGTATCCGAGGGGGAACTCCAGTCCACGGGCGCACGTGGAGGTTTCCTGACTTAGCACCCCAATAAAATAGGTACTTTGAATAAAAAAGCAAATTAGAAGTTTATGGCCTGAAAACTGTAAGCGTCAGGACCCCTGGACCAAGACAAATATTTGATGTTTAGAAAATACCAAAATTTACTAGGTATTTTCTAAACATCAAATTGATACAAAAAATTATTTACATTCTTACCGTTTCGGTACATGTACCCAAATGATAATATATTTTGTGGATTTGAATAAATAAACAGAGGGTTTTACGCATCGTAGCCGTATATGCCGCCTGACCTTTGCAGCCCTTGGGGAAATCGTGAGATTACTGTGTATATCGCACTGCCATCTGCTCTCAATACAATTCAGATAGTTGTCTCACAACGATTCAGGAATATTAATGATCTTTTTCAACCCTCTATCACTTTTGTAAACTGCATTTTAAGCCTCCTGCAGATACACGCGATTAATCGCGCTGCGACAACGAGCCAAGCTAATTATTCTAAATGTACTGCGAATGGACCGCGACATGTCGCCCCGCGCGATTAATCGCGTGTGTCAGCAGGAGGCTTTATGCTATGTTCCAACTCGATGGTGGTGACTATCAAATCGATGTCAATGAACGATGTGACAGATATGTGAATTAAGGGTACGATACGCCAGTCGGTCATTCTTCCATACAAACGTAGTTTGGCGATTACTCCAACATTTGATGGTATACATTCAGAATAAACAATGATTCACATTCATCTCATCGTTATCTAGCCCTATATGGAAACAAAAAAGTAAAAAAAAAAAATCTGTTATGAGGTTACGGGTGTCGAAACTTCATTCGTATATTGGTTTCAGCAATGCTTTTTTTTTAGCGTGGTAAAATCATCAAATGAGTCCCACCCAGGGCCGGGCGGGAGGGACTGTCAGACTTGTACTGACTAAAATCCACGGTGTCCTTCATTAGCCCTTTACGTTCCAGGGTCACGGTAATGGTATAAGTCCCGCGACCCCGGCAGGCTTTGGCCCTCTAGAGGGGGGCCCCGTCATCTTGCTTACGCTCTTTGAGGCGCGCGTGGAACACAACGCGCCGTCGACCTGGTGGCCGGAGATCGTCTTGCGACGTCCGATGCCGTGGGTGTCTACCACTGCGGCTGGGGCGGAGGGAGGACGCTGTCCTCTCTCTTTCACGGCCCGCCTCCGGTTTCAGCAATGCTAGGCGATATCTATGGGAATAAATTACAACGTTCTGTTGATTTTCAGTGCTTGGCTCTGTGCAGAAAGTTGAAATTCAAACAGAGCAATGTTTAGGCATTTACTTAAAGATTTTAGTACCAACAGAAATTTCTAAAAAACTAGCTATCCTCCGTGGTTTCACTCTCACTGCTGAGCTCCAATTAGTCGTAGCGTGATGTTACTCCTTAATAAAAAGGCTATCCAATCAAAAATGTTTTTTTTTTAAATCGAACCATTTTTTCCTGAGATTAGCACGTTCAGCAGAAAAACATTTAAAAAAAACACTTCAGCTATAAAACATTAGTACAGATTGAGTAAACATAATTATGGCGGCTCAGCTATGTCGCTAACGAGAATATAATATTTTAACCAATCAAATAAAATTTCAGCAACATTTGAGCTAGCACTCAAAATTTTATCTTCAGACATTTAGGAGTCAAGTATTCACTAAAAGCGTTTAATCCTCCGGGCCACAATTAAAGTACCTATGTCAAATTTCCTTTCCACAAAGAAATGTCATCTATTTTTAGATAAAGATCTTCTGAAACAAAATCTGAGACTAAAAGTGGCTCGCACTTGTCCTAATTTTCATTAAATTAAGCTATTTCGTCCCACCTCTCCTTAAGGAGTGGTTACACGGGTACGGCGGTGTCATTCTTAGCAATTTTTGATGTTTGTACATCGTTATCACGTTTGGAGTCCATTTTGCATTGTTAAAGTTAACTACTGTTAACTTAATTATATTTTCTCTGTCTTAACATTATAACAAACATAAATAATTATGTAGTACAGTACAGCACATAAGCAACATTTCAAGTTGGTTTTATTTTATTTGGCAATAAGCAATAACCTGTTCATTTTCTAATTAAGTGATTAAAGTTAAACATTTACAAATATTACGGACTAAATAACCGTTCGTGTTAGGTTACTTTAAACCTTGCACGCAGAAATAGAACCCCGCAAAGCGGGGCTCCGTCGAGCCCTTGGTAAATTGTAATCAGTTATAGTTAACCAACATTAAAGTTTCATTATTTCACTCAGATAAATATACCAAGTTAAATAAAACAGCAAAATCTTTGACAGCAATTTGCAACGTTGCCAACTTTCTGTATGCATAGAGTGTATGCAGAAAGCGAAGACACAAAAAGAAGAAGCAGCTACTGCAATGCCTAGATTGTACTATTATTAAAAATATTGCCAGACGAGCTGCAGCAAATGTTGCAAGAAACTTTTAAAATTAAAAAACCCGACTTTAAAAAACCTGACAGTAGTCTAGACGGGAATACATTATTCCCAAAAATGAATTATACCTAACGTAAAAATCGTTAAATCGGCCAACTCAAGATAACTCGTGCAAACGCACCTTTACAATGAACGTTTCCACCATGTGACGTGAACGATACGTCTCGGAATTAACCCTCCATCCCTTCCAAGATCAAAGACTGAAGAGTCAGCTAATTAATTGAATTACTTGCTAATTAGGGACGCGAGAAGAACGAGAAAATCTTCTTACGTGATTTCCCAAAAGATTTGTTGGAAGTTTGTGTTCCCATATAATTTGTTGGAAGTTTGTGTTCCCATATAATTATTAATTAAAAAATACTGAAGGCACAGTTATTTCTTAACCTTTCATGGTCCTCCTAATAACAACCAGCCAGCATGGATCAATCTTGGTCACAGGACTGTCTTATCAGGAAACCGTGACCCCGGAACGTAAAAGGCTATTGAAGGAAGGTCACTTTTAGTCAGTCAAAACTTTCGCCACCCAAAGCGGGAGGACTCGTAAGAAACTTCGTGCCTCCTCAGAATATTCGTTTTTACCTTTTAAACCTTCCTTGGACTTCCATTTATAATCCAAAACCAAATCGGTCCAGCCGTTCTCGAGTTTTAGCGAGACTAACGAACAGCAATTGATTTTTATAACATAAAGAAGAAGAGAGATTTACATAAATTACCGAAAGCATAATTAAGTCAAAAATAATATTTTCAAAGCGCTAAAAAAAATAAACGAACCACTTTAAAATTTGGTTGGCGACGTGCCGTTGACGCCAACCAAGTTCTTAAATCCTCATTCAAACAATGGAAGAAATTGCAAGCGAGTGGCATGCAAGTTGACTACCTACATTGCCAAAGTATAAAGACGGGAAGTAAGTTATCTTCATACAAACGCACCGCGCGCGGCTTGTATGTGTGCGCCGTAGTATCTATGCGTCGCCGCACGCACACTTAACAAAATCTCGACTCATTTCGGGTTGTGCCAGTCGGGGCTAACACTGCACGAGGTTCGCGCGTCACGGCTTTTCGGCACCGCTAAATGAATGAAAAATGTGTGATAATCGCAGGAGAACGTATTGTGTGATTCAATAGATGTTATTGCATTATTTATGTATGTATTAATTAAAATTAAAAATAAATAATGGTCCTTTATGTGCAAAAATACTACATTATGCTGACTAAAAAAATACAAAAAACTGACTAACATACAACGTGTAACATAATTAAAGATAACTTCTTATGGATATAAATACAACTTCTTGACTCTTGCCAATTTATAGGCACCGAATTAAAATTTAGCTAAAAGTTACAACCCTGAGACAGTAGGCAATTATATCGCGGATTGGGCCGGAGATAACCTACTTCCCCTCTTTATACTATGACATTGCGGACTATTAATAGATAATGAATTCAGTTGATGAAACAAATACCGCAATGTAGTCAAACTTTCAAGCAAGTTTTTGCAGCGTCTCCCTCCCAGGGCGGGACTGTCAGACTTGTACTGACTAAATCCACGGTGGTCCTGTCCTTCAATAGCCCTTTACGTTCCAGGGTCACGGTTACCTGATGAGACAGTCCCGCGACCCCGACAGGCTTTGACTCTCTAAGGGCATTATTTTGCTGACAGTTCTTTGAGGCGTGCGTGGAACACCTGGACATGATCCATGATCGGACGGCGAGGGCACCCATTACTCGCCACCCATTGCCTGCGCCTACGGTGACCGGGAATTGCCACGCATCGTCCGTTGCCATGGGCGGCTCCCGCGGCGGCTGTGTCGTGATGTGGACGCTGTCCTCTCCCTCACTCGTCCCCCCTCCTCCTTAGTATGTATAAATCTGTCTATTGAAAACTCACTTAGAACATAAAAAACCACTCTGTACCCTTAGCACGAGTTTTCAGTATTTGAGACGTAAAGTAAACTGGAACTTTGACTATTTCAAATTGACAATTTTCAGGGAAAAAATTAGTTCCTCCTTCACACACCAGAGGCGCTGATCCATTTTTCCATACAAGAAACGCTGTAAATACTGGAAAGACGCTGTAAAGTAAAACAGTGAAAACTCGTGATAAGGGTACTTGTATACCTTTGCTCTAATGTGCAGTTAACAAATCCCCCTAAGTATCAAGTTTCTTGAAAAAATAAAACCTTTTCACGCGTTAACTCAAATATTATTCACGATGTTTTCGCAAACTTAATATTATGAACATTACCTCAGATACCTGTAACACCTGCTACAAGTAAGTAATAAGGTTTTACGTACCTCCTCTCAATTTCACGAGTTTGGTCCAAAGCATAAACGATAAATTCATTTTTGAAGGAGGTTAATTAATAAAAAAAGTTTTTTTTTAATATGAACCGTTTAAAAATAACCACAAAAAAGTATAAAATAAATTTTCTTACGGAAGTCGCTGACTTTGTTTTTATTTCATTGAATTTTTGCCACCGACTTCCAAAATAAACGATTTTATGTGGTTGTTTTTGAAGTCGGTTATTTTTTCAGTTGTTTTTTTTTTTTATTTTACCCTTTCAGTTTCAATATTCAATCTAACTACTAATCCTATTATTAACATAATTATCTTACATGCGCATTATAATTTTGTAATCCGTTGTTACGTTAATTACGTCTTCCAAGTAAACAATCAGCGACACGGTTCGTGCATTGGCGGAGCGTTCGACTGCCGCGCATCGTGTCGCGAATTCGATCTTCGTTCGGTACAAAGTAATTGTTCTAGGTCTGGGTGTTTGTGTACCTATATGTGTTACTATATTTGTAAACACATCCACAACACACAAAAAAATCCTAGTGTGGAGCAACGTTTCTTAAAAGAAAAAATAGTACATTGTTATCCGAGGCGTGAAAGTTACTTATTTACGTCCCGAGACGGGGTTTGGCGCCCGTAACGTAGTGACGGCGCTAATAGTTCGAGGGACTAAATAAGTAATTTACCCGAGGTAAACACTGTGCTTTTCATTACGAATACGAGGAAAGTAAAATTAAAAACATAAATTTTAGCTAAAGAAAAAATGAGTGTAGATCGGATTGTCACTTTGCCGCTTGATTTTTTTTTAATTTTTGTGCTGTGGTCGTCCAGCTATACAGCCAGGATTTTTCATGTTCATTATTTAAAAATTGGCAAAGATTTTGTCTAAATCTGTATTATTTTAGAGAAATAGTTGAAACTAAATTATTTTAAAGTTATTATTTATATTCTTAATACTTAACTTTATGTTATTTTAATTTTAAATCGCTCTGTAATTTCGTGGCTGTATAAAAAGTTTGAACATGGTTCAATAGAAATGTCAAAATAGAACTAGTTTTTTTTTTCTTAAATTTGGCAGCTGTCAGTTGAAAGCGATTTTCCCTAGGGCGCCAATGAATAACTTTCAAACGGCTAATCAGACATGTAATGACCTACTTTCAGAGTATGACTAATGAAAAATCTTTGCTTTTTTTATTTGTAAAATAACTTTGCGGAAGCTGGTGGTAAAAGTTAATGCAATAAAAAAAAGCCACCGACTTCCGAAAGAAATCTAATTTTATATTTTTAATTATTGTTTTTGAAGTCGGTTATTTTTTTTATATCTCGAGTTTTTGTGCCCATTCACACAAAAGAAAGCGTATTTCGTTGTAAGGACCGTAATCTTGTAACTTAAACCTTTCGCCACCACCTGTGTATCTCATATAATATTTACACATTCTAAGCTTTGTTAAGTCACTTTCACAACTTTTAGGAGCTTTTGAGTCAACATTTCGAAGAAATACTTCTTTCTTAAGACCCTCAAGTGAATATCATGTTTGACAATTCTTGTTTAAGCCCGCTCTAATTTACGTATTTTAAGATCAATGTTTAGGGTCCCGTACTCGAAGGGCAATGGGACCTCTCATGATCAGTAATAGGTATAGACAGTTGAAGTTTCCACAGAATATTTTCACATGTGTATTTCTGTTGCCACTAAAAATGTAATTGATAAAAGGATAAAATAATTAAAAAAGTGCCAACTTAAAGAATTAATGTGACGTAAGATAATATGTAAAATAATGTAAAAAGCTTTTAAAAGTAGATTTGATCTCTCGCGGTGTCGGCCATGTTAACAACAGAGAATCATTTGTTTTCATATCACTTCCCTAAGTACCTATTTTCTTTTATTATTTTCTTTATTTTTTGATTCTCGAAGATTTAGACGTGGCAATAACACATTCAATTCCCTGAACTTTTTAAAAACCTCTACAAAATCCGTAAGGGTCTGCCATGGCAAATAAATGGTGGGTATGGAACCCTTCGTGCGTGAGTTCGACTCGCACTTGGCAGATTTTTAGATGTTAAGAGCGCTTATTCTGAAAGTTGGCAACATCGCAAATAGTTGTCAAATATTAAGAAGTTTTAAATAATTCAGCAATGTTACTGTATGGAAATAAAAAATATCGCTCTGTAGTGCACCAGAACATTGATATAGACATGCAATTAAAACACTGAATTTGATGTTGTAACCGTTTCAGGTGTAAAAAAAGCATTTGGAAAGTTTCCAAATACTTTTTTAAAACTATATATTCGGTGTTACGATATTAATTATTGCATTCCCTAATCAATTTTTTAGTGCACTACAGAGCCATATTTCTTATTTTCATACAGTAAATTTACCAACTTAATTAAGACTTGTAAATATTTGACAGCTATTTGCGACGTTGCCAACTTTCTGGTTATGCGCCCTTAAACGTGTACGACGTTCATTCCTATCTTTGGAGATTACAGGGGCAATGTTTTGTTTTGTCAATCTGACACTCCTAATACTTGTTTTAATTATTTAATTAATTTATTTATTAGTAACAGAACCAACAGCTGTAACAGACGGCTTACAGTGTGATAAGTAACAAAGAGTCAATTACAAGTTTTCAAGGGTTTACAAGTTTTCAACTTTCTCATAAACGTTTTCAACTTGTGCTTGTTTTTGAAGTCGGTTACAATTTTTTTTAAAGTTTTTTAGTTTTAATATTCAACCCAAATTCTTGTCAAACACATAATTTACTTACATGTGCACTAGAATTTTGTAAAACGTAGCACCGATAATAACAACGCCCATGTACACAATAAGCTAATTTTTAAATGTCCTAAAAAGAAGAAAATAACCCTACGAAGCTGAGAGAGGGGCCACTCAAAACGTGGGGGCGTATATTATTTAAGGGATTATTTATGGGATATATTTACATGACGTGAGATCGTAGGTGTAACTTGCAAAGATACGCCCCCACGTTTTGAGTGGCCCCTCTCTCAGCCCCGTAGGGTTATTTTCTTCTTTTTAGGACATTTAAAAACGTGGGTTTTTAGATTTTTTAAATCTATTAATTATTTTATTATTTTTTATCATTGTTCATCGGGTTTGAAGCTACCCTGAAAATTTCAGCCTGCTAGCTTATCGGGAAGTGCCTCAAAGCCTGTCCGCCATATTGGACGTCCGCCATATTGGATTAATAGCCTAGCCTAGCATAAGCCACATGACTAATTTTTTCGTATTCCTGACAGCAAACCCTTTCATTTAATACCCATATCACGGGGGTGGATTTCAAACAGCCAGTCTACCATCTTGGACGTCCGCCATATTGGATTTAAGTCACGTGACTATTTTTTTCGTACTCCTGATAGCAAACCCTTTCATTTGATATCCATATCACAGGGGTGCATTTCAAATAGCCTGTCTGCCATCTTGGACGTCCGCCATATTGGATTTAAGTCTCGTGACTATTTTTTTCGTATTCCTGACAGCAAACCCTTTCATTTGATACCCATATCATGGGGGTGGGTTTCAAACAGCCAGTCCGCCATCTTGGGGAGGCCGCCATATTGGATTTGTTATGACGTTTCTTAGCTAGTCATGTATTGTCATCAGAACTCAAAGCGTGTACAAAATGTCAGCCTGCTAGCTTATCGGGAAGTGTCTCAAAATTGAGTTGCAAAAGTCCAACCGGAACGACAAACAAACAAGAAAAGTGAGTGTATAAAAACGTGGGAAAAATGCTCATAAAATAAAAACTACGGAACCAGCCAAATGAAAATTTTATGGGACTAAATGACAGGTACTTACTTAATTTGATTGAAGTCGCAGGCAAAGTCTCAGATTAAGTACCTATTTTATAAATTGGGCGCTCGGGCCTGTTTGCCCCGTCCTGGATCCGGGACTGTTTAACGGCCGCAGCTTTAGCTTACGCCGCAGCTGGGATTAAATTTTGCTATGATCTAATCTGCTGACAGCGACACTAAACAATCGTGTAGCGCGAAAGGTGAGCGCTCGCGCTTCGCGATTAGGTGCGTCCACACAGAACGAGCAGCCTCGCGAGGCATTTGCCGCGCGAAGCAGCTCGGTTAGTGCGGACGTGTCTCGGGCGAGGCAAGTGACAGCGCTGCCGCGGGCGTGCGACCATCCAGTGTCGGCTTTTGTTTTGCTCGAGTGTATTGTTTCGTGATTCGGTCGAGAAACAATAGACGCGGCCACATAGAGCAAGCAGCCCCGCGAGGCAGTTTACTCGCGCAGCAAATGCCTCGCGACGCTGCTCGCTCTGTGTGGACGCACCTAATGGACAATCTCAAAACCGCGTCGAAGAGTACATCACAGAGTCCAGCAATGTTATTTCTTATTGAAAATAGCATAGCTGCACGTACGCGCGCTATCCCGTCTATTGGTATTATTTTTGCTTTATTATTAATGAGACATTGATTGGACTCAGTTCACTAAAATGTTAAAGATAATATATTTTGTGGGTTTATCCTACTTGTTAATGGCGACAAGTAAGTACCTATTCTTTGTCGTTTTCCTCAATGTATGTTAGTTTTTTTTTTCAATCCTGAATAAGTATATTTAAAAAAAACATTAAACGTGCTCCTGATTGAATTTAAGCATTAAAGTTACCAAAAGTTCTAATTCTTGTTAAAATTCTTTTTTAGTTTTTTTAGTAGGCAGTTCTCTTTTTTATTTTAATAATCAATTTTAATGAATTATATTGATTGTTCCAAATAATATTATTCAAGAGAATATATCAATCTACATTGGCTTTTCCACTGCAAAGGATATTAATTTTCAATAAAAAAACCTAGCTTTTATAAAAATCAAAACAAGTACCGACTTCAAGAACAAACACAAAGAAATGTAGAAAAGGTAATTTTTGCTCTCGAAAGTCGGTGGCATAAGTAAATGAAATAATAAACAAAGCAACCGACTGCTGAAAAAAAAGACAACATTTTTTTGTTTCTTTTTGAAGTCAGTTCTTTATTATTTTTTTTTAAACCGACTTCAAAAAAGGAAAAGTTTCTCAATTCAACTGTATTTTTATGTTTGTTACCTCATATCTTACTACTGAGTGTACCGATTTTGATGATTCTTTTTTTGTTCGATGCAGTAGTATGTTTGTCATTAATTTGGTCCCACATAAATTTCTTTCAGTTTCTAGTAAATAGTTTTTATTTTATACGCAATTTTAGTTGTGTACTTGGACCATGTTCTTACCGGTACTGCGGATTACGTATTTTTACATTGTTTTTGAAAAATCCTACTGACTTCAAAAAACCTACTTTTTTTTAAGTCGGTTTTTATAATCGGAAAAAATGTTTCTTTTTTTACTTATAATATCATTGGTTGTACCTTCACAATCTCGACCCAAAATTTGTTTATCAAAGAATTATTGTAAACGACATTGTGTATAATGTGAATACCTACTTAAATATACATTTATTATCCAGACACTGTCCGCTGCAAGCCAGAATACCTGTTCAACATAGAGGCGGGAGGCTGGCTCAAGCTGCACAGGATCCCCGCTTTTTGGCACGAAGCCTTCCTCAGGTGTCACTATGAAGGTAAGTTGAAAATTTGTAAGTGGTTTAATTTTAATTTGAAAAGCGTTGTATTTTCGTCAATTTTGGCCTACGTATCAAATATTTTTTTAAATCTTACCAACGCAACGGACTAATTATATTTTTAGTGGGCGAATCTATTACGATTGACACAATTTTTAGGAAATATTCGCGCTGTAATAATGTTTCACCTACATGAACGAATATGTTACAGGCGCGGTGTTGGCATCCCCGCTAAACAAACAGTTTGCTACTGCCCTTACCTCGCAATTGACAAAGGCTGGTTTGAAAGGTCACATTTTCCTGGGAACCCATGATTTCTACAGCAAAGGACACTTCACCTCTATCGAAGGTCAGTCGTACATTTTGAGAAGGTTTAAAGGAATAAACATAGCCGAATATATCCTTTTAGATGGTGATTCAGACTGGACAACTTTCCCAAAGGAAAAAAGAAAGGAAAAAAAAAATGGAATTTGCAAACAAAATAATATCACTGCAGCTTACTCTGTTCCTTTCAGCCTGTCCATCACTTTCCTATTGACGTTGGGGTCGGCTTCTAATCTTACTGGATGTAGTTGGATACCTGTATTTTAAAAGTATCAGGTATTCTATCCACAAGTTATACTCAAGCTGCTAGAATATAAAAACCCGCAACAGCCTACAAAAAATAACCAGTCCATTATAATTTTTCGAATTTCCCTGCGACTGTTTTTGTCAATTATGTTTCAGGAGTGCCACTGGCTAAGATGGAAACAAATTGGAGTGACGAAGTGGGTACTGATGATTGCCTCAGTATGTCTGCCAGAACAACAAAGTATTTCATGAAAACCACATCATGCACGGACCGCCTTCCTTTCATATGTTACAGGAAATTTGACAATCAAACGATGAACGTATGCGGTACCTACGATGGCGGTAAGTTTACATCGAAATATTTTAGTCAATATTGTTACAGGAAACTTGCCAATCAAACAATGAACAAATGTGGTACCTTCGATGACGGTAAGAAATTAACATCGAATTTAATGTTAAAAAAAAATATCAGCAACACATAAAAAAAAACCGGCCAAGTGCGAGTAGGACTCGCGTGAAGAGGGTTCCGTAAGATTTATTTTTTGCCTAGGTACCTATAATTTGAACCGCAAATAATAGATGAATTGAAATTTACGAATAATTGAAGATTGGTACGTACAATATTCAGTGATTTACCATGTTATTTGGAACTTAATTAATACTTGTGAGTGACTTCTTATAGGTTTTCCTATAATTTACAAGTAGAAAACTAATTTCTGTATTTTTTTTAAATTTTAGGTTCAGTAGCAATTGTCAATTTTCGTCTATTTTCTTGAATAACTTGGAAATATTTATTTTAAAATTACAAAAAAATACATTTAAGATCTTCTCAACAAGACCTTTCATTTGATATGTCACAAAATGCAGTTTTCAAAAACGTACGCACACCTCTGTGCTCGGGTCACAGGAATTGATATGTGTACCAAATTTCAACTTAATCGGTCTAGTAGAGTCGGAGATAACTGACTGTAAGCGACAGACATACGGACACACGAGTGATCTTATAAGGGTTCCGTTTTTGTATTCGGACGTACGGAACCCTAAAAACATGAGACATTCCTGAATCAAGAATCGATAGATGCAGAGGCGTAGCGAGACCGAATCTAGGAGGGGGCAAAACGCATTTGCGAGGCCTTTTTTATCAGGACGAAAAATGCTCGCTCCACTGCTCCAATGCTCGCGCGAGGCCCCTTGTTGTAAAATGACTTGGTTCAGCCAAGTCATCTATACCTAATGTGATTATGATGTGACAGCGACATCAACTTTTGGTCACTTTCAGTTCCCAGTAACGAATAAAAAGACCAAGCTATTTTGCAACATGGGGCCTCGCGCGAGTAGTGGAGGCGCTTGACCCAAACATAATCGTCGGCGATATCAGCATTGCTAGGCCTCTTAGGTTCCTTTAGTTCCCACTCATCAAACACCACAAGTACACAATAATTGTAGGTCATGTTAATTTGTTAGTAGCAGATAAGTCCCTTGTCAAGACTTTATGTTTTTTCTTTCTCTGAGCGTGAGGCCCATAGATATATTAAAGAAGGAGATATGGCGTGGAGTTCAAAATGTATAGAAATCTGGTGAAGCCACAATTTCCCCTACATAACGCTAATATTGCACACACAGTTCTGTCAAAACAATACTACGAACAAGTGCACACACGCGCCATCGAAAACTCAGTCATTTAAATATAAACCTAATTCTTTACACTACAGCGTACTTTTTCCGTATAATTTACTCACACTAAAATAATTATCATTGTGTGTTGTCGCGACACGGGGGCGGATACGACTCTCCCGCTCAAATACAACGGACGCACCATTTTTTTTTAGCGTGGTAAAATCATCAAATGAGTCCTCCCATCCAGGGCAGGGCGGGAGGGACTGTCAGACTTGTACTGACTAAAATCCACGGTGTCCTTCATTAGCCCTTTACGTTCCAGGGTCACGGTAATGGTATAAGTCCCGCGACCCCGGCAGGCTTTGGCCCTCTAGAGGGGGGCCCCGTCATCTTGCTGACGCTCTTTGAGGCTCGCGTGGAACACAACGCGCCGTCGACCCGGGCATGGTTCATGATCGGGGGGCGAGTTGCCCATTACTCGCATGCCCGCGCCTACGGTGGCCGGAGATCGTCTTGCGACGTCCGACGCCGTGGGCGTCTACCACTGCGACTGGGACGGAGGGAGGACGCTGTCCTCTCTCTCTCACGGCCCGCCTCCTCCTTCGCGAGCATAACTGCTTCGCAGAAGGAGGCGACCGCTTCCCACTCCGTCTCGCCGTCCCACTCCGTCTCGCCAACGGACGCACCATGCGACATTACGACTTGGTGAGGTATCGTTATGTCACTTTTATATTGCTTGTCCAGTCACTCAGTGATAGACTGAGGTGGTTATAAAAGAGCAATGTATTTAATGCAAAAACAATACAGTCGGAGTAATATAGGAAAACAAGAAAAAAGTTGTACAAGTCAATAGCTGAGCGAAATGCTCAACACCACGTGATCGCCGACACGCCCCCTTGCCACTTCTCCTGCTTTTATTAATATTTCTGTGGTGAGGCCCCTTCAAGTGCGAGGCCGGGGGCTAGAGTCCGCTTCGCCCCCACCTAGCTACGCCACTGGATAGATGACTATGTAAAAAGTGTAAAAGGGAGTGTAAAACACGTCGAACTTTATTGCCTCTACTAAACCTTTACCAATTCGACTCAGCAATTTCTGATCATATTAAAACCTTATGAATTTAATAAATACAATTATATTTCAGCTTATCACTACAATCATCGAACGGGCAGCTGTTACAAGTTACATAAGCAGATACAGTCGTGGTCGAAAGCGTACGAAATATGTGACTCCGAGGGGGCGTACCTGGTCATCATAAACAACAAAGAAGAAGCAGACATCCTCAAGGAGATGTTCCTTGAACGGTCAGGACAGGATCGGATGCACATAGGTCTTTCAGCCTGCACCAATGATCGTATCTGGATGACTATTCATGGTAAAAAGAAAAACTATCTATGTATAATATCAGGATGATTTGTAATTGGGTGTATTCCTTGAAATGGGTGATTTAGACCTTATTTACAACAATTTTTACCCGACAACGTGGGGTCCCAAATAACTGGTTTTGGGGATATCGAACTTTAAAGATTTTAGTAATGTTAGATTTTTTTTAAATTCGTCTACCCTGTCAAGGACTAACTACTAAGAAAAATTATATTTAGTTGTCTATATACACCGGGACTTTTAAGTCGTCTTACAAAAGTGGTCCACTTAATGTATCCGACCTAAAATACCTCTAGGTGACTTTTTTTTTTATTCGTTAAAAATATTTTTTATTATTAATAAATAGGTACCTACATAGAAATGTGAAACACCCTGTTAAAATGTTTACGTATCAAGCTGTAGAGTATACCTACCCAGCGCAATAGTCGGGCAGATCTCTCCATCTCCGTTTTCTATGAGAAAAGGGTGTTTCTAACTACGCCTTGCGTCATAATAACGAATTAAAATTTTATTTTTGAATTTTTCAAATCTCTTAGATACCTATTTTTTTTAAACGTAACGTAACGTAAACGTGTTCTAGTCATTGGATACATGAACTGGGCTGCCGTTGTAAGACGACTAAAAAGTCACGGTGTATAATTTTTAGTAACGCTCAATCCCGCAAGCATGCGGGATCGCGATTTTGATGCGGGATTGGATTCCCTACTACGTACCGTTGACCCGGGCCACGGTTTCTACTTTCTAAGTCCGTCAACGATGACACGGGAACGGATGTACGAACGTAACTAACGTCAACGTAATTTTTTCGGACGGATAATACCGCTACAACTGAAGTTATTTTGTCATGGTGCTAGTGTCTATGTCATTACATCAAATTGCATTAAAAAGTATAGTACCACAATTTTCAGGTGATGAGTTGTGGCGCGGACACTGTCAAATCGTAATATCCATTCTTAGTTCGGGCTCGTTTTCAAAACGCTCATAACTAAGGCCGAAACCACGGGTTTCGTGCTTAGAGATTACACCCCCTGGTTCTTGAACGGACGGCAAGCTACCCATTACTCTTCTACAGTTCCATCGGCATGCAATGTGCGATGCCCTGGGCAATAATCACTATACCTTTTTTATAGTGGTAAAGTCATCAAATGAATCCTCCTCAAACCCAAGGTGGGACGGGAGGGATCAGAAATGTACTGTTTAAAATTGACCCAATCAATACCCTTTTACTGTTTAGGCAGTCCCGCGACCCTGGCAGGATAATAACAAAACCTAATGTATTTCAAGGACACCGCAAAATTAGTTAATAATCTTGTTTCGTTTCAGGAGACAAATTGGAAGATGTGTACAATAAGTGGGATGTTGGCGAGCCTAACAATGCAGAAGGCAAACAGAAATATGTAGTTTTTCACAGAAAAGGTGTTCTAGATGACAGCGAAGCTGAATTCAAAACTATCTTCGTCTGTGAGAAATCTCCAAAATCAAAACAATTCCAAGACCTTAGTGAAACGATTGACAAACGAACTTCTTACTAATTATTATTACACGATTTGAAATGAGTTATTTTTTACTACAAATCCATATTGCAAAAATTATGTCTTAAATGTAAAACGAAATAAATCGATTTACAATGTGTCCGTCTATTGAATATTATCAAGTTTCCTTGCAATACGTGCGCTGGATAGCCGAAGTGCTTTTCGAAATTTCCACTTTTTTTTTGGGTTGGATGGCGTGGATCCCTCTCTCCTACTATTGCAGTGCCCGACAGGGTCCACAATGATCATAACTTTGTAAAACCTACCATCTAAGTAAACTTGTGGAAGCAATAAAAGTATTGAGTATTGAGTATTGAGTATTGGATGTTGTTGATTGTACTTATCAAGTTGAAAATTCTGTAATTATATCCAGCTATGGCAATATCCTCGCCCGGTGATGTGAGTCTTAAAAAATGAGATTTGCTTTGCCTTTGGCGATTGTTTCTTGAGTATCTTTATCCAACGATCAAAAATTAAAAAAAAAAAAACAATCTTCTTCGCTTATTGCGTCCTTAATAATTGTACAAATTAACCTCTTAATTAATTCTAAATTATCTGCCGACCTTTTTCCTCTAAGGGTTTTCTTTTGTATTTTTGCTCTAAAACAAATTAACCTCCGGACAAGACCTTGGGTCCTTAAAAATGAATGGAAGAAAGAAATTATTAAAACAATAGAATATTTTTAATAGGCGTCTTATTTTCTCGGAGAAAAAGTTCTGGTATACACAAGCGGCAACAATAAATATGTTATGATGAAATTTTTTTCCCTGTTAATAGGTAATTAGGTTATTTTCTAATAAATGAATGTCTATAAATAAATAATCAATCATTCACAATAAGTTTACTGTATAAATAAAAAGAAATTCTGTTTAGTTCGTCATTTAGAGTGTTGAAAAATAATGAATACGATTTTTAGATTTTTTAAATTGATAGGTGCGTCCACACAGAGCGAGCAGCCTCGTGAGGCATTTCCCGATTTGACAACATTTTTCATTGCTGCTCTGCTCCTATTGGTCATAGCGTGATGCTATATGGCCGATAGCCTTCCTCGATAAGTGGACTATCCAACACAAAAAGAATTATTCAATTCGAAAAAGTTTTTAACAGTTGGCAAAGCTGAATGTACTCTGAGATAATCCGACATTAGTTCTACTATTCGCCACCATGAGAGCTGCAATCGAATAGTACTACCTGGGGGTAGTACTAGGTGGGCCTAGTACTCCGCACCCAGCGAATACCTCCAAAATGAGGTATTCCACATTGGGCTCCCGCGAATTGTTTTGTTATTTAAAACAAAGAAAGTACACAAAATAGTGTCTTTTTTTTTTGGGGTGGCAAAATCATCGAATGAGTCCTCCCGCCCTGTGTGGGTCGGAAGGGACTGTCAGACTCTTACTGACTAAAATCCACCCGTGTACCTTCGGATGCCCTTTACGTTCCGGGGCCACGGTATCCGGGATTAAGAAAAATCCGCGACCCCAGCAGGCATTTGGCCCCATAAGGGGCCCCATCGGTGACGCGTGAAACACGACGCGCCACCGACCCGGGTTTGGTTCTTGGTCGGACGGCGAGCATACCCATTACTCACCGTCCGCAAGCCCGCTCCGCCGCTGTGCCCTCTGCTATTCAGAGGGACACACGTTGTAGCGTCCACCCGACAGGCTATGCGAAGAGTTTTTGCCCGCATCCCAGGGTGCACCGGCCCGAAAAAGTGGTCTTCCCCCCGGACGTATCCGAGAGGGAACTCCAGTCCACGGGCGCACGTGGAGGTTTCCTGTCTTAGCACCCCACAAAATAGTGTCTTGGGATAATTTACCGATACTTTACCAACAATATCAGCAGATACATAAAAACTCGCGTGAACTTTTACCCACTTCAAAAAGGAGGAGGTCCTCACATCGGTCGGTTTTTTTTTATTATTATTATTTATTTATTTCGGACAGAATCCATATAAGTGTTAGTAAAACAATTTGCTTAAAAACTATGTTAGTAAGTATGTACACACATGATAAAACTTAAAACACTTGATTTAAGCTTTTCCCGTCACTATTCCCACCCAGTGAGCCTGGATGGGACAGTCATGGCGGGAAGCAATCATTTTCAAAATGCTGTTGGTGCTACTACGCAGTCTTTGGAATAATGACGCCACTTTCTTACGCATAATAGCGTGGAAACCGTCAACACGTGCATTAGCGAACATTTGTGACGCACTACAATGACGCGGTAACCCCAACAGCATTCTGAAAGCATTATTGTACTGAATACGCAGGACGTTGTAAGCTCGTTGCGTATACCAAACCCACAGGCTGCTCGAGTAGAAAGATTGGCAATATGCCCTAAAAAGAGTTATCTTTACTTCCTTACTACATCGAGCGAACCTACGGGCAAGCATATTGCTCCTTACCGCCAACGCCCTGCGTTCCCTTTCTATATCCAGGTCATCTTTTAAGTCCTCCGTGATCAAGTGACCCAGATACTTAAAACTTTTTACAATTTTCAAGGCCTTTCCATCGACCATGATCGGAGGCACCACACTAGGTCTCTGATTTCCTATTTCTGATTTATATGTGGTACATATAAAAAAACCGACCGATGTGAGAACCTCCGAAACTGGGCCGATTTTATCAATACCTAATTATTTTTTGTTCGATTCGATTCATTTCATTTTCATTTTTGAAGAAAAGAACAACCACACTCCTGTGCCATGCTTCTGGCGTAGTACCTTCGAGTATGACGGAATTAAATAACTTCTGGAGGACTAGAAGTAACGGTTTTCCACCCGCTCTCAAAAGTTCTGTTGTGATTCCGTCCTCACCCGGCGCCTTGTTATTCTTGAGCTGTTTAAGAGCCATTCTTATCTCGTACAGGCTGATGTCCGGGATATCCTCAGTGTAGTGTAGTGTTGCGACTCGAGCTGTACTGACACTGGGTTGTCGTGTTGATGTGTATAACTGTGCGTAAAACCTCTCAAGCGCTGTCAGGATCTCCGGTCGAAATGATGCTGCCGTCGTTAATCTTCAGATTTGTCATGGCTTTGCCCAATGCACGAATTCTTTGCAAAGACTTTTGAGCCCTGGTTCGGCTCGATTGCCTCTTTGATCCGTGCCGCACTATAGGCACTCAGGTCACGTCGCATTGATTTAGAGATTCGTCTATTGAGTTTGCCATATTCCGACATTATCAGCTGAATATTGCAGCCTCATCTCGGTCCGGTCTTGCATCAACTTGATGGTTCCCTTCGAGAGCTTTTGAGGCGTATTGCGGATAAGATACAACGCTTCTAAAAAAATCATAAAATGTCATACGGTCGGTATAATTTAACAGGCATTAGGACTTCACAAGCACCCACTCCCAAATTTCGAAGCGTTTTATCTTCGTCAATATTCATTGATAAATAAAATAAAAAAACACGCGTTCATTATTTTTCAATACTTTAACAGACTGACGGACTGAACAGGTTTTCAGTTTATTTATACAGTACCTAAAATACCATAATATTGTCTACATCTGAATAACGAACAAAGACAAAGATATTTTACATATTAATACTAATATAAATACTACAATACTAAAATTATACTTATACAAACTATAAATACTCGTAGTAGTATGTACAAAAAAAAAAAAACATTCAAAGGGCGTCAAAAAATACGTCCACATCACTGTCAACGGGAACAGTGCCCAGAACGCTGGCAGCATTGCCACGTTGTATGGCAATGCTGATTCGTTGGCCTAGGAATAGGCCAGCCCTCTGGTCACCTGAAGAGTCGACTAATCGCCTGGCGATTTCCTTAAAAACGTTGTGGGCACTCGGACCCCATACTACTACGAGTATTTATAGGACAAAGATTATTTTTTTTTGCTATCAGAGAATTTAATCAGTTTCCCAAACTCGGAGAGAGGCTGTAGAATCTATTAAAACGGCCAATCAAGGGGGTTATAAAATGGAATGTTATCTTCATTTTTTGGGCTTCCATCTTGTATACCAATTGATGTTGTTGTCCTATTAATAGAGGTGTAACTACCCCGTATCAATTATACGGGGCCCACAAGTGTCAGGGGCCCCCGAAGACAAGAATAAAAAAAAAATACGTGTGGCACTCGGGGACTGCCGCGGTAAAGCTATTGCATAGCATTTTTTATCAACTTAAGCAATTATAATTATTTATTTATTATATTTATTATTGTACTAATAAGGCTATGGTCGGCCACGTCAATCAAGTGAAACGTCAAGAATAGGTATTTGTAAAATCTATTGCTGTCACGCAGTGTCCGAACCGAACCCCGCAGAGCGCGATCGACACAACTGCAACTTGAACCGAAAATACCTATATGAGCACAAAATCAACGATTCGTATATAGTCCCCTGATTACAACTCCAAAACTTAACCGATTTAACTACTTTTTTCTTTAAAAAGTAAAGAAAGGCTTTGGCCGTGTTCCTATATTTTCCTTTTCTTATATAATCCCGTCAAATTTGTTTTCTGGATATTTGAACACAGCGGAAAATCTGGCCAATTTTTTAGGGTTTTGGATGTTCATATGTCTTTTAATAATTCATCATCATCAGCCTATAAATGTTCCCACTGCTGGGACACAGGCCTCCTCTCTGTGAGAGGGAGTGGGCCGTAATCTACTACGCGGGCCCAGTGCGGATTGGTAGATGTCACATGTCTTCGAATTTTTGGTTCTAGGACATGCCGGTTTCCTCACGATGTTTTCCTTCACCGTTTTGAGAGCAGTGGTGTTGAAATAAATTACACAAAGTAATTCACCTGACGAGGTTTGAACCCACGACCTACAACTCGTAAGTCGAGGCCGATACCACTGGGCCACCACCGCTCTATACCACTGGGCCATCACCGCTCGTTTTTTTAATATTTAATTTATGGAAAAAAGGACATAGAGACATGCATGACATAGGGGCCATAGATTTTTTGTAAAAAAATATTGCTCTACCGGCATTATCCAGGTAGGAAACAGGGGACTACGTTTGTATGGAAAAAAAAAACGGCCTTTGTGTTTCCTCGTAATAGCATTAGTTACACGAGTCAGTATGCTATTGTCTTTATTCTGCAAAACTATACATTTAGATTAGAATGGCCCCAAACAAGTTTTGATACGAGGCCCCTTCTGACCTAGCTACGCTACGCCACTGCCTATTAATTTTGATAATAAGAAATATTTTTGAGGTTTGCCCGTTCAGAGAGTCTGAAAATTGTCTCTGTTCAAGAAATTTGTGATTAAACTAAAAACTTAATTGTTATTAGGCCTTTGTTGGTTCTAGACTTTTCATCCGAGATTCTGGAGACTATCTGCTATACAGTTCTTTAAAAGACAATGACAACCCTGGATTTGTAGAATCCAGGTTGTCTCCTCGACTGTCTTGAGATAAACTGATAGATTTCACAGATAAAATCGAAGTTGTTTTTAGGGAACATCAAATTGTCGACTTGTTGTCCACTAAGTAGTTCTTAAATTAAAAAATAAAATCGAAGTTGTTTTTAGGGAACATCAAATTGTCGACTTGTTGTCCACTAAGTAGTTCTTAAATTAAAAAATTAAAAAGCATTTTTAAATTTCCCCGAAGAAAAACAGACGTTTCATTTCACGATAGATTACACAAACATTTCTAGTACGAGTACCAACCAATATATTATATCCTTTCAAGTCACGGCTTGAGCACTACACGCGAAAATCCAATTATTTAGATCTGCTGAAAAGCTGAATTTCAGGTAGACAGACATATTCGGAATATATGCTGACTTGTATAAGGTCATACGTGGCAATATCAGACCATTCACAAGAGAAGGGTCGTAGGTATATTGACTAGCTTTTGCCCGCGACTTTGTTCTCGTGAACTTTCTTGTCAATTCAAAACCTTTCTTTTTAACCTGGTATAATCATCAAATAAGTCCTTCCCACCCAGCGCAGGACGGGAGGGACTAGACTTGTACTGATTAAAATCCACGGTGTCCTTCAATAGCCCTTTACTTTTCGGGGTCACGGTGACCTTAGAAGACAGTTCCGCGACCCCGGGTTATTAAAAATCTATAGGTCTAAAAAAGCCACTTTAGCAACATTACCTGCAATATGCATTCCTAAAATTGAATATTAGTCTAGTCAATGGGGACAAAAAAGAGGCTTTGCCATAAAGGTGTTGTAGTTTTTTTTTTTATTTGTATTGTTTAAGTATATGCTCCTCATGAAAAATGTGAGTTTTCGACTTCGAGGAGTGTTTGCGTTAGCAGCCATCTTGAATTGAAGGGGCCCAGATGTGTTCTTTTTCATATAATGCTTCAACCATTGACTTTATGACAAAAATGCCTCAGAGAAGTTTAAAGACAATTAAATTCCACAACAAATGGTATTTGTTTTTAGTCTGTAGGTAGGTACGTCTAATAGATATAAAGTTACAAGAGGGAAAACGTTCAACATTCATAAAAAAACATCTACACAGTTAACGAGTATTTTAAACACGATTTAGAAAGAAAATAAAGAAGAAAGAAAATTTTGTTTATTGGCACTAAAATTTAAAACTAAAGCCTCCTGTAGACACACGCGATTAATCGCGCGGGGCGACATGTCGCGGTCCATTCGCAGTTTTTTAGAGTGGAAATTAGCTTGGCTCGTTGTCGCAGCGCAATTAATCGCGTGTGTCTGCAGGAGGCTTTAAACAATACAAATAAAGTTATAAATTCAAGTCAATTTAATGCCAAAGGGCCTCAGCTCAGCATAATACCAGATGGCAACACAAAACTTTTTCCTTTGTAAACGTCATTATTTGATGTCAAATCAATCAAATAATAATACTCGTAATATAATAATAATATTCCATAACTATCACACAACGCCATCTAGTCCCAAGCTAAGCAGAGCTTGTGTTATGGGTACTAGACAACTGCAAATGGCGGCCTCAGCTATATAGTCCAGGGGCTAGAGGTAGTTGAGTATGCAAAATCCGAGTGACGCGACGGCAACTATGACCGAATTCATAAACATAATAATATTATTATGCGCTTTATCTGTCCCGCAAAAAGGTGATATGATTTTTCTATAAATTATTACGGAAATAATCATTAAAATGATTTTAAATCATGTACTCAATACATTCCGTTTACGATTAAGAGAAGAGGGCGAAAAAAAATGAACCAAAAAATTGACCGGCAAGTTCTACATTGTTATTCTTTGACCTTTTCTTAACTTAAATCGGTTGGCAAAATTCGTTACTCACAATAATGCATACTCAGTCACCTCTAGCTCCCGATGTTCACCTTGCATCGTGGAGCGGCCGCGAGCGGCGTCAAGCGGCGCCGCGCTGCGTCGTGAGACCTTGAGAGGCGCAGCGCAGCACCGCTGCATTGAGATGCGTCGCGCTGCGCCGCGAGGCGTCGCGCGGCGCATCGCGGCGCGTCGCTACGCATCTCAACGTATTCTAAATTCTCACAACGAAATGTGTATCTTTTGGTGTAGAAAATAAAGTCATATTTTGATTGGCTCTTAAAAGTGTGCGCGCATCGTCGCGTCGCTTCGCGTCTCGGTCTGAACTGACCCTAACATATTATTATATAGGAATGACGTCTTAGCAAGAGTTGTTCAACCTGATGAGCACTATCTGTTGACGTATAAAAATTGAATATCTGGAACACCTGTGGAAATCAAAGCTATCACTAATTTCACTGTGTAATTATAAAATAACATATAAGCTGGGAGTACCTCCACGCAGTGAAGGCGGTAACAGTTTAGGAAAACTAAATGTATAAAGTTCGCCTTGCCAAATGATAGAAATTTAGGACCTAACATTGTCCTAAGTAATGAACAGCTTGAAACTGTTGATTCAGCAGTGTTTCTGGGTATTCAAGTCGATTCGAAAATTCAATGGGATCCGCATATAAAACGCTTGGCGGGAAGTCTCAGCTCGGCCGCCTATGCTGTCCGAAAAGTAAGACAATTCACGGACGTTGATACAGCTCGACTAGTTTATTTTAGTTATTTTCACAGCGTTATGTCCTACGGAATTTTATTGTGGGGAAAAGCCGCTGACATTCAAAATATATTTGTTTAGCAAAAACGAGCTGTTCGGGCAATTTACCAGCTAGGTTCTAGGATTTCTCTGAGAGATTTGTTTAAAGAGATTGGCATCCTTACGGTGGCATCTCAATTCATCTTTGCCAACATTATGTATATTAGGCAGAATTTACATCTGTATACTAAAAACAGTGATATTCACAATTTTAATACTAGAAATAAGCACCATCTACGTGTTCCCTTTCATCGGCTTCACAAAGTTCATAGCTCATTTGTAGGGCTCGGTATATTTTTTTATAATAAACTGCCTATATCTTTGTTAGACTTACCTTTTAATGCCTTTAAATCTAAAATCAAATCCATCCTTTGTTCTAAGGCATATTATTCGATAAATGACTACCTTGACGATAAGAGCAGTTGGTCGCTCGATTGAAATAATGACTGCGTTCATGCTCTTTCTCCAGATTAATTTATTTTCCGACAGGTTATATGAGTTCATATTATAATGGTTTTTTTTTTTTACTTTTGACTTAGTTAAGTCATTTAGTTTTATTTTATGTATATTTTGTGTTTTTTTTTTATGTCTGTGTTTGTTTTATATTATTTGATCATTTTTTTTTCTTCATTTTCTATTTTTTATAAACAGTTTTTTTACACTATGATAACCTAGCGACCACGAATTTGAATCTTATTTTAGTAGTGTTTTTAACTGAGGAACCGGCAGCAAGTTATCATGCTCTCTTAGTTGATATTGCTTGCGGTAGCGTCGAGGGTCGGGTTGCCTCCTAACCACTCACATGGCGTGGGGGACAATAGCTGATCCTTGCGTTATGCTCGTGAACGGGTGCTGCTTGTGGTGACTGGTCGACTTGCTGACCTTTGGTTTTGTTATTTGTAATTTATTTTCTTTTCTTTATATTGTTATTTACTGCGATGGTCCTAGTTTATCTTTTTGTGTCTTCTAGTCACGGTTGGGATGTAATTTCGAATTGATGTATGATGTCAATGTTCTATTAAATTGTATAAAATCTTGGTTCTTCTAACCGTACAGACAGATGTGTTGCTGGGGAGTTTGTTCCGCCACTTCTTCTTCCCAGCCAAAACACTAGGAAGTGTCGAAGGGGGGGCGCTTTGGGGGACTGTCTTATGTAAAAAATTGACCTTCAATAAGTGCTGATAAATCAGCCTAATTTGAATAAATGACTTTTGATTTTGATTTTTGACTGATTTTCGAAGACGACGAATATATGAATAAAAATTTAACTATACGGGCCAAAACTCCCGTTAATTTTTTTACCCGGGCTCTTGGAATTGGGCATCAGACGTTTCAAATTTTCGATTTTGACGATATATAAGCAACAGGAACCGCGTACGAAGCCGCGGGCAAAAGCTAGTTAATTATAGTTTTCCTGAATTGTCTATTTTATATTTCCCTATGGGCACTTTTTACTTGCTACATCGTTCTCACATAATGTACTATCTCAAGATGAATGATGTAACAAAGTTTCTGTTATAATTTTGGCGATTGAAAAAGAGTGTCCATGGAGGTTCTTGCCCGTTCTTCTCCATAGAGATCTACGCTTTGTAATGGGCACCTACGGTACTTTCACAGTTATTATGTCTTGTGACTGGGACGGTAGCCACCATAACTATTTTCATTAATGTAAAAAGGTAGGATGGGGCTGACATATCTTTGTCAAAAGCCCCTAAACAAAACCTAGATTAAAAAACAAACTATTTTTATATTGTCTTTTGACAATTCAAAAGTACCTGTAACAGGCCTAAGTATTTGAAATAAATGATTTGATTTGATTCCAGGGCAGGTATTCCAATGAAACTACATTAAGTATGCAATAGACGGACACATTTTAAATCAATTTATTTCGTTTTACATTAATACAAAATTTAGCATACCTATAAAATACGGATTTATAGTAATAAATAACCCAGTTCAAATCGTGTAATCATAATTAGTGAGAAATTTGTTCGTCGAATGTTTCATTAAACTCTTGGAATTGTTTTGATTCTGGAGATTTCTCACAGGCGAAGACAGCTTTTTCTTCAGGGCCGATGTCATTTAGAGCACCTTTTCTGAGAAGAACTGCATATTTCTCGATGCCTCCTTGATTGTTAGGCTCGCCGTCATCCCAAGTATTGAACACATCTTCCAATTTGTCTCCTGAAACGAAACAAGATTATCAAGTAATATTGAGGTGTCATGAAATACGTTAGGTTTAGTTATTAGCCTGCCGGGGTCGCGGGGCTGTCCAAACACTTTTCTTTTTTTTTCAGTAAAAGAGTAGGTATAGAAAAAACGGTGGACAATTTTAAACAGTACAATTCTGACGATCCCTCCCGTCCCACCTTGGGTTTGAGGAGGATTCATTTGATGACTTTACCACTATAAAAAAGGTATAGTGGTTATTGCCCAGGGCATCGCACATTGCATGCCGATGGAACTGTAGAAGAGTAATGGGTAGCTTTCCGTCCGTTCAAGAACCAGGGGGTCTCATCTCTAAGCACGAAACCCGTTGTTTCGGCCTTAGTTATGGGCGTTTTGAAAACGAGCCCGGACTAAGAATGAATGATATTACGATTTAACAGAGACCTTAGAGTCCGCGCCACCACTCATGACCTTCGGAAAATTCATGGTACTATATTTTTTTAATGCAATGGGGATGGCAACTCAAAGCTATTCGTAGATGTCGCTGCGATCGTTGTCCCATAAGTCAGATTACTGTATAGCTTGTACAAAAAACAAACACGTATTTTGTAATAAAAATTGAGTTTATTCTAAAAAACAAATATGGGAAATTATTCGTCAATGCAAGTGCATATACTAAAACCAGAACTAAGACGCCGCGGTGCATCTACAAGAGGAAAAAAAAGTGATTTAGTTGAGAGGCTAGAAATTTGATTCTACTACACTTGTAGTTGGGATTTAAAATTGTAATTTATAAGTAGGTAGGTATTACATGTCTCTACAAAGAATATAGTACTGCTTCTGACATTCTATATTGAGAAAAATGTCATCAAGTTTTGTGTTTGTCTTCTTCATCTAATTTTACATCTATTTTATAGATTGGAGCAATATGACAAGAATTTTACTTCCTAACACCACCACTATCACAAATCTCGGTCCCGGTGATAATTCTTCCACCAGACGAACCATTTCATGATATAAAGAGCGATGCAATACTTAACCTCCAATAGAAAAGTAGATATTATTTTGAAAGGTGTATTCGATTGTTTAGTTATGGTACAATCATAGAATTTCATTAATAAATTCAACTAACGGCCTGTCCCGACGGCTTCGCAAGGGTAGATATTTGTTTATTATATAGCTTTTCCTTATTGATAACACAATTTTTGTTCTCACAGCAGTCATAGCAGCTACCCATTATTTCTTGATATTGTGAATTGTAGCCTCTCGTGGGGTAACTCAGCCCATGTTACTGAACAATGTTTGTTCTAAGACTTTTGGAAATTCGCAAAAAATAAATTTGGTTTTTCATACAAAATGAGAAATTGATCGGGCCCGTCAGTATGAAAAATCTTTTTTTTTTGCGAATTTCCAAAAGTCTTAGAACAAAAATTGTTCAATAACATGGGCTGAGTTAACCCACGAGAGGTTTTGAAATTTGTATGTTCCATCATTATTACAGCCTTTTACACAACATCTAGTCATTTTACATCAATAAAACGCTTTTTTTCAGAAAATTCCTTTGATTTGACAGTTCTTTTGGGACACAAATGTCACTTTTCACTTTGACACTTGCCTTCCCCATTTCATGTAATGACATAGACACTAGCGCCACGACAAAATGACTTCAGTCGTGGCGGTATTACCCGTCCGAAAAAATTACGTTGACGTTAGTAACGTTCGTACACTGTACCCGTTCCCGTGTCATCGTTGACGGACTTTAGAAAGAAGACACTCTGGCCCGGGTCGACAGTACGTAGGTAGTAGGAGATTAAGGTACAAATCCCGTCGGGCACGCCGCAATCGCGGCGGTAAGACCCCTCTTTGAGGAGTGGCTGGAGAGGCGTCACGGCGTCCTCACCTTCCGCCTGACGCAGGTCCTCACCGGACACGGACGTTTCTGGAGGTTCCTGTGTCGTATGGGCAAGGAAGAAACGCCTGGGTGTCACCACTGCGAGGATCGCCCGGAGGACACGGTGGAGCATACGGTGCAGGACTGCCCCGCTTGGGCAGAGCACCGCCGTGTTCTCACGGAGGCGATAGGCGGCGACCTCTCGCGCCCAGCATTGGTCGAGGCCATGCTGCGGGGCGAGACGGAATGGGAAGCGGTCGCCTCCTTCTGCGAAGCAGTAATGCTAGCAAAGGAGGAGGCGGAACGCGTGAGAGAGAGGACAGCGTCCACCTCACGACCCAGCCGCCGCGGGAGACGCCCACGGCAACGGACGTCGCAAGACGATCTCCGGCCACCGTAGGCGCGGGCATGCGGGCGGCGAGTAATGGGTGACTCGCCGTCCGATCATGGACCATGCCCGGGTCGACGGCGCGTTGTGTTCCACGCGCGCCTCAAAGAGCTGTCAGCAAACTGACGGGGCCCTTGTATTTAAACTTATTTTATGTTATCAAAAACTATTTAATCACTGGCGGCAATGTTATTATGAGTGATATTAATATATTATTAAGTAAGTAGTTATTTCCTGACAGGGTAGACGAAAATCGCTATTTTTTTTTTATATCTAATTTTACCAAAAGCTGTAAAGTTCGATATCTCCAAAACCAGTCAGTTAGGACCCTACGTTGTCGGGTAAAAATTGTTGCAAATAAGCTCTAATATTACCCATTTCAAGGAAATTACACCCAATTACATATCATCGTGTAGGTACATTATACATAGATAGTTTTAAAATCAAATACCATGAATAGTTATCCAGATACGATCATCGGTCCAGGCTGAAAGACCTATGTGCATCTGATACTGTCCTGACTGTTCAAGGAACGTCTCCTTGAGGATATCTGCCTCTTCTTTGTTGTTCAGGACCACCAGGTACGCCCCCTCAGAGTCACATATCTCGTACGCTTTCGACCACGACTGTTCCTGATTATTTAACTTGTAACAGCTGCCCGTTCGATCATTATAGTGATAAGCTGAAATAAAAATATATTTATTTAATTCATAAGGTTTTAAAATAAATAGTATGATAAGAAATTGGTGAGTCGAATTGGTAAGGGTTAGTAGAGGCAATATAAATGGTGTAAAGAGCCCTTAACGGAGACGAAGGCTCGACGTGTTTTCCCTCCCTTTTCATTTTTAGGGTTCCGTAGCTAAATGAGTGTGAATAAAAATAGACTGAAAACATTATTAACTGGAAAAGCTTATTATAGTATTGACGAATTTTGTAAAGATAAGAATAATTGATCAATTATTTATTTGAATTTAATCTTGACATTTTAATCATTTGTAAGGACGAATTTAGTAAAGATAAAAATAATTAATTAATTATTTATTTGAATTTGATAACTTGACATTTAATCATTGGTTACAAATTTAATAATCGCAAAAAGCAAATACCCACCTGTTTCGTTTTGTATGCAATATTCGGTTTATTTTAATGTAAAATGTATAGGTACTACTCATGTTTCGACACAAATGCATGTTTTTTATGAAGTAAATAAAATAAATGGCAAAAAACGGAACCCTTATAGATTCGTCATGTCTGTCTATCCGCCCGTATATTACAGCCATTTTTTTTCGAGGGTATAAGAGCTATCCTGTTGAAACTTGGTAAGTAGGTGTATTATGTGAACCGCATTAGGATTTTCACACAAAAATAAAAAAAAACAAATATTGGGGTTCCCCGTACTTAGAATTGAAACTCAAAAAAAAAATTCACCAAACCCATACGTGTGTGGTATCTATGGATAGGTCTTTAAAAATGATATTGAGGTTACTAGTATCATTTTTTTTAATTGAAAAGTTCGCGCGAGAGACACTTCCAAAGTGGTAAAATGTGTGGGGGACACACACCCTGTAACTTCTAAAATAAGGGAAAAATAAAACTTACAAAAATATATGATGTACATTAAACATGCAAACTTCCAGCGAAAATTGGTTTGAATTTAAACCGTAAACCGCAATTTACCTTTCAAAGTTACAACCAACTACAAGAACTTTTACATTATATTACTTGCTGCTACGAAATGGGCGAGGCTGACTCGCACTTAGCCGGTTTTTTTACATTGTCATCTATTGATTCTTGATCCAAGAATGTTTAATGTTTTACTTGTGCCATGACTTTATTGGCGTGAAAGCAATGTTTTTTTAATGTGTTTCTGATATTTTTTCACCATTAAATTCGATGTCTTCTTACCGTCATCGAAGGTACCACATTCGTTCAAGGTTTGATTGTCAAATTTCTTATAACAAATGAAAGGTAGGCGGTCCGTGCATGATGTGGTTTTCATTAAATAGTTTGTTGTTCTGGCAGACATACTGAGACAACCATCAGTACCCACGTCGTCAATCCAATTTGTTTCCACCTTAGCCAGTGGCATTCCTGAAACATAATTGACAAAAATTTACTGATTATATTGTGTAGGATGTTGCGGGCTGACTAACCAAAACCGTCGGGTTTTTATATTCTAGCAGCTTGAGTATAACTTGTGGATAGGATACTTGATACTTTTAAAATATAGGTATCCAACTACATCCAGTAAGAGTAGAAGCCGACCCCAACGTCAATAGGAAAGAGATGGACAGGCTGAAAGGAACACAGTTAGCGGCTGTGATATTTTGTTTGCAAACTCCAATTTTTTTCATTCTTTGTTTCGTTGGGAAAGTTCTCCAGTCTGAATCACCATCTAAAAGGATATATTCTGCTCTCAAAATGTACGACTGACCTTCGATAGCGGTGAAGTGTCCTTTACTGTAGAAATCATGGGTTCCCAGGAAAATGTGACCTTTCACACCAGCCTTTGTCAATTGCGAGGCGAGGGCAGTAGCAAACTGTTTGTTTAGTGGGGACGCCAGCACCGCGCCTGTAACATATTCCTTCATATAACTCGAACATTATTACAGTGGCAATACTTCCTGAAAAAAAAATTGGGGCAATCGTAGTAGACTATCGCCCACTAAAAGATCTAATTGGTCCGTCAATAAGAATATAAAAAAAATATACGTAATCCAAAATTGACGAAGATACGACGCTTTTAATATTATAATTACATCACTTACAAATTAACAACTTACCTTCATAGTAACACCTTAGGAAGGCTTCCTCCCAAGTGGCGGGGATCCTGTGCAGCTTGAGCCAGCCTTCAACCTCTTCGTTGAACAAGTATTCTGGCTCGCAGCGGACAATGTCTGGGTAATAAATGTATATTTAACTATACACATAATATAAAACACAATGCAGTTTACAATAATTCTTTGATAAGCAACAGTCGGGTCAAGATTCTTCAATTAAAGTAGTTCTCAGTTCGACCCGTATGTTGGTATGTATGTTTGTTTTGTCCACAATTATCTCGCGTTTGACTGAACCGATTTAGCTGATGCGGTTTACAGAAAAGTGTTCGTTACATTCTGCAGGAGGTTTTGTTTTTTATTTTGCCATGTCTGTCCGGCGAACATGATCAGATCGTCACACCACCTCCGCCGCGGTCGACCTCGACGGCGATGTCCTCCCTCATGCATCCAGTGAGTGACGATCTTTGCCTACTGCTCCGGGCGCATGCGTTCAACGTGGCCCGCCCACTCCCACTTAGGCTTGGCTGTTTTAACTCCTACATCAGCTACTTTGGTAATGAAGCGCAGGGTGGTGTTTCTGATTCGATCCGTCCGCTTCGCACCTATAATGGTGCTGCAAGTTTGTCAGCTGGTGACTGCTATAATTTATTCCCCGTGACTGCCACGAATCAGGCAGCTTTTTAAAAACCTCCTGCGATGCGCTTGTGAACAACTTAGGTTTGAGTAGATCGCTTTGTTTGAGGTGTCAAACAAGGCGATCCACTCTCACTCTCATCGAAAATATGTTTTTCGATGTTGAAATTTGGTCCGGATATATGTAACTTAATGTTTGGAGAACTGCTTTTATAAATTGTGTCAATGAGATCAATATAAGTGTACAGGATATTTTGGTCAAACGCCTTGGCATAATCCACAAAGGCCCGTAAACTGGGTTGTTAAACTCGTTATATTTTCAAGTGGGTACTTGGTTGATGGTATGAAGATGATCGGTTGTGAAGAAATGGGGACGAAATCCAGCTTGTTCGGGAGGTTGCTTCCTTCAAACAAGGTGATATACAAAAATAATAGATAAAAGGAAAAATATTAAACTTATTAAAAACAAAATGAATGCATACGAGTATACACTCGCCATACACTTTGCAAGCTAAAGCTGTGCTCAGAGTCCATCTTGATATCACAGGGCATACACAAGACTTCACACGAGTGCTTGCATAACAACAAGATTGGCTGCAGGTGCGTGAAATTTGAGTATGTTAGCTCATTTAAATATTTAGGTCTTTATGTTACTAGGGGAACAGTGTAGGTATAGGACGGAGACGATAATAATTGCGAGGTATAATGGGGACATACACTCTTTAGGCATACTTAACACAACACGAATATTAACAAATGGCGTCCTGTTGGCGCTTGTGCTACGTTAGTATTGTGTTAAGTTTGCCTTAAGTGTGTGATTTCCCATCATACCTCGAGTCCCCGTCTTATACACTGTTCCTCTATAGATATAAATTTTAGTTTTAAGACACATGTAACTGATATTTGTAATAAACTAAGATCCGTATTAGGGAAATTTTATCAGTTGAAAAGTGTGGTGAATAAAGACACATTATTGATTGTAGGTATATTATGCACTCGCTGATTCACTTATCACTCTTATCAGCTATGGACTTAATACGTACCTATAGGCGTACTTTTAAAACACATTTACTAGAAATAAAGAATCCGATAATCTGATTCTTTATTTCTAATGATCATCTACAGATAAGACTGATGAATTTCCTGCTTAGTAAACAGATTAAGATAAAATGCAACAAAGAGTACGATAAATTTATTTTCCTTAAGTTTGCCCTTGAAATGTTGAGCGGACCAATTGGTCCGCATAACAATTAAAGAACAATTACAAAATGGACGTCCACAGTAGATGATAGATGATTCCTTCCCAGAATTTGATCCTTATTAGCAACACTATCGAATAGTGTAATAATACAGGATGTGATTTTTTTCCAAAACCAGCGGGTTCGATTCCTGGCCAGGATTATTAATTTTTCTAAAATCCAATGATGCAGTTTTTGTCTTCATCAAAATCGGCCTCGAGACTCCTTTCAACTTTTTTTGATATTCCTCATAGTTTCGGAAATAGCCATCCACGCCCAGTTGAAAAATTCACCGTGTATAGTGAAATTAGCGATAGCTTTGATTTCCACATCAGATGTTTCTGATCTTCGATTTTTATAAGTCAATAGGAAATGCCCATCAGACCGACAACTTTTGCTAAGACGTTATTCCTATGTGTCAACCTCTTCGTTGAACAAGTATTCTGGCTCGCAGCGGACAATGTCTGGGTAATAAATGTATATTTAACTATACACATAATATAAAACACAATGCAGTTTACAATAATTCTTTGATAAGCAACAGTCGGGTCAAGATTCTTCAATTAAAGTAGTTCTCAGTTCGACCCGTATGTTGGTATGTATGTTTGTTTTGTCCACAATTATCTCGCGTTTGACTGAACCGATTTAGCTGATGCGGTTTATAGAAAAGTGTTCGTTACATTCTGCAGGAGGTTTTGTTTTTTATTTTGCCATGTCTGTCCGGCGAACATGATCAGATCGTCACACCACCTCCGCCGCGGTCGACCTCGACGGCGATGTCCTCCCTCATGCATCCAGTGAGTGACGATCTTTGCCTACTGCTCCGGGCGCATGCGTTCAACGTGGCCCGCCCACTCCCACTTAGGCTTGGCTGTTTTAACTCCTACATCAGCTACTTTGGTAATGAAGCGCAGGGTGGTGTTTCTGATTCGATCCGTCCGCTTCGCACCTATAATGGTGCTGCAAGTTTGTCAGCTGGTGACTGCTATAATTTATTCCCCGTGACTGCCACGAATCAGGCAGCTTTTTAAAAACCTCCTGCGATGCGCTTGTGAACAACTTAGGTTTGAGTAGATCGCTTTGTTTGAGGTGTCAAACAAGGCGATCCACTCTCACTCTCATCGAAAATATGTTTTTCGATGTTGAAATTTGGTCCGGATATATGTAACTTAATGTTTGGAGAACTGCTTTTATAAATTGTGTCAATGAGATCAATATAAGTGTACAGGATATTTTGGTCAAACGCCTTGGCATAATCCACAAAGGCCCGTAAACTGGGTTGTTAAACTCGTTATATTTTCAAGTGGGTACTTGGTTGATGGTATGAAGATGATCGGTTGTGAAGAAATGGGGACGAAATCCAGCTTGTTCGGGAGGTTGCTTCCTTCAAACAAGGTGATATACAAAAATAATAGATAAAAGGAAAAATATTAAACTTATTAAAAACAAAATGAATGCATACGAGTATACACTTGCCATACACTTTGCAAGCTAAAGCTGTGCTCAGAGTCCATCTTGATATCACAGGGCATACACAAGACTTCACACGAGTGCTTGCATAACAACAAGATTGGCTGCAGGTGCGTGAAATTTGAGTATGTTAGCTCATTTAAATATTTAGGTCTTTATGTTACTAGGGGAACAGTGTAGGTATAGGACGGAGACGATAATAATTGCGAGGTATAATGGGGACATACACTCTTTAGGCATACTTAACACAACACGAATATTAACAAATGGCGTCCTGTTGGCGCTTGTGCTACGTTAGTATTGTGTTAAGTTTGCCTTAAGTGTGTGATTTCCCATCATACCTCGAGTCCCCGTCTTATACACTGTTCCTCTATAGATATAAATTTTAGTTTTAAGACACATGTAACTGATATTTGTAATAAACTAAGATCCGTATTAGGGAAATTTTATCAGTTGAAAAGTGTGGTGAATAAAGACACATTATTGATTGTAGGTATATTATGCACTCGCTGATTCACTTATCACTCTTATCAGCTATGGACTTAATACGTACCTATAGGCGTACTTTTAAAACACATTTACTAGAAATAAAGAATCCGATAATCTGATTCTTTATTTCTAATGATCATCTACAGATAAGACTGATGAATTTCCTGCTTAGTAAACAGATTAAGATAAAATGCAACAAAGAGTACGATAAATTTATTTTCCTTAAGTTTGCCCTTGAAATGTTGAGCGGACCAATTGGTCCGCATAACAATTAAAGAACAATTACAAAATGGACGTCCACAGTAGATGATAGATGATTCCTTCCCAGAATTTGATCCTTATTAGCAACACTATCGAATAGTGTAATAATACAGGATGTGATTTTTTTCCAAAACCAGCGGGTTCGATTCCTGGCCAGGATTATTAATTTTTCTAAAATCCAATGACGCAGTTTTAGTTTTCATCAAAATCGGCCTCGAGACTCCTTTCAACGTTTTTTGATATTCCTCATAGTTTCGGAAATAGCCATCCACGCCCGTTGAAAAATTCACAGTGTATAGTGAAATTAGCGATAGCTTTGATTTCCACATCAGATGTTTCTGATCTTCGATTTTTATAAGTCAACAGGAAATGCCCATCAGACCGAGCAACTTTTGCTAAGACGTTATTCCTATATGTGTTATGGTGTAGCGGGGCTCTTGGAGTTCTACAACGGGTGTTCCAGTAATAATGTCAAAATAAAAGCTAACAATAAGTTTAACACAAGAAGTGTGAGAGAGGGAAGTAGTAGTACAACCAAAAATAACTAACTATTACGATAAAAGAACGTTTAAATATTTAGTCCCAAAAGTATTCAACAAAATAGATATTTGTTAAGGAATAATGGTAACTTAAGCAAAGGTGTGTTAAAATTAAAACTGAAGGACTTATTTCTGGAGAACGCGGACAAGTCGTCGGGCTGTGATGGGCGGTGAGTTCCAGACTAGTGGCCAGCACCAGCTGATCACTCGGGTTTGGAATTCATTGTCTATTGCAGAGGTTCCCAAACTTATTTTGTCTACTGCCCACTTTGAGAATAAATTAATTTTTCATTACTCATACTCTGAAAGTAGGTCATTACATGTCTGATTAGCCGTTTGAAAGTTATCCATTGCCGCCCTAGGGAAAATCGCTTTCAACTGACAGCAGCTGCCAAATTTAAGAAAAAAAAACTAGTTCATTTTGACAATTGAACCATGTTCAAACTTTTTATACAGCCACGAAATTACAGAGCGATTTAAATTAAAATAAATCTTTTCCATCTTTTAAATAATGAACATGAAAAATCGTGGCTGTATAGCTGGACGACCACAGCACAAAAATTAAAAAAAAATACAAGCGGCAAAGTGCCAATCCGATCTACACTCATTTTTTCTTTAGCTATTTATGTTGTTAATTTTACTTTCTTCGTATTCGTAATGAAAAGCACAGTGTTTACCTCGGGTAAATTACTTATATAGTCCCTCGAACTATTAGCGCCCTCACTACGTTACGGGCGCCAAACCCCCACTCGGGACGTAAATAAGTAACTTTCACGCCTTGGATAACAATGTACTATTTAGCGCCCCCATTTTTTCAGTTCCTAAAAAACCACTATAACTTCAAATTAAATTAATTAATTGTTGTGAGCTATATTTACTTGTTAAAACATGATTGCCCGCGGTCTATTATCTACAAAAATTACCTATCTAGGAATACTAATAACTTTTAAAATGCGAAAGTGTGTCTATTGCCTTTTTATTTGTTTCTTGCTGTATACTTTCATTTCGAAACGGAGCGACGACCGATTGACATGATTTTTCTTCTATTTATTGAATAAAAATAACCTACAAAAAAACTTTTGTTTCGAAAGTCGGTGACTTTATTTTTTTTTCATTGACTTTTTGTCACCGACTTTCGAAAGAAAAGTTTTTTTGTAGGTTATTTTGAACTTTTTTGTGGTTGTTTTTGAAGTCGGTTACATTTTTTTTTGAAAAAGTTTTTTATTTTATCCTTTTTAGTTTAAATATTCAACCCAAATAATTGTCGAATATATAATTTTCTTTACATGTGCACTAAAATTTTGTAATCCGTAGCACCGGTAATAATATATAATCCTTCCATGCTGTTTTCGGCTACGGCGACCGTTTCATTACTAACCTACTGGCGTCTAACATGGGCTCTCATGTGGTTAGCAAAACCACCTTAAAGAATCATCGAAATCGGACCAGAAACCTCGGAGTAATCGGTGTAGACAATGTTGAAAACTTTTTAGGTTTTTGTTGATTTTTGAAAAACTTGTAGTCCGATTTCGATAAAATTTTAACGGGACTATTCGGGAAGTATACCCTTTCTAAAGAAAAAAGAATTTTTCAAAACAGGACAGATACATTTTGCCGACTTCCGAAAGACAAGTTATTTTATTTACACTTCTTTGTGTTTGTTTTTGTGTTCAAGAGGTTTTTTATTGAAAATTAATCTCTTTTTGAGTGGAAAAGCCAATGTAGATTGATATCTCTCGAACAATATTATTTGAAACAAAAAAAATATAATTTATCAAAATTAAATATTAAAAAATAATAGAACTAAGTAGGTACTTAGTTCTATTTTTAATATTTAATTTTTTTAGTAGGTACTAAAAAAACTAAAAAAGAACTAGGTACTAAAAAATTGTACGAAAGTTCATAATTTTTGGTAACCATAATGCTAAAATTCAATCAGGAGCACGTGTGATGTTTGGATATATTAAAAAAACCAACATACATGAGGAAAACGATAAAGAATAGGTACTTACTTGTCGCTATAAACAAGTAGGATAAACCCACTAAATATATTTTCTTTAACATTTCAGTGAACTGAGTCCAATCAATGTCAGATTAATAATAAATAAAAAAAAAATACCATTTGACGAGATAGGAGCACGTGTACGTGCAGCTATGCTATCTATATCAATCTATACTTAACTAGCGACCCGTCCCAGCTTCGCACGGGTATATTATATAGTATATGAAGAACCGCTCATCCGATTTTGAGCAAACTTCACATAAACCATCTACTAAATAGTCCGAACAAAGCCTAAACATTTGGTTTGAATAAGTGAGCCCGTTCTTGAGTTATAAAATTACAACGAAAAGTGGCATTGATTTTTATATAATACTAGCTGACCGGGCAAACTTCGTACCGCCTCACCTTTTAAACCTTCCCTGGACTTCCAGAAATAATTCAAAACCAAAATTAGCCAAATCGGTCCAGCCTCGAGTTTTAGCGAGACTAACGAACAGCAATTGATTTTTATATATTAGAGAAGATATAAAAAAATCAATGCCACTTTTCATTGTAATTTTGATTGATAATTTGATAATTGATAATTTTAATAATCTACGAGTATACTACTGTACTAATATTATAAAGCAGAAGAGTTTGTTTGTTTGTTTGTTTGGTTGAACGCGCATATCTCAGGAACTACCGGTTGAAATCGAAAAAATATTTTTGTGTTGGATAGTCCATTTATCGAGGAAGGCCATAGGCTATATAACATCACGCTATCACTAATAGGAGCGGAGCAGTAATGAGAAATATTTCGAAATCGGGAAAATGCATTCCATTGCGAGAGCTTCCGTTGCGTGCGCTGCGTTTTAAACGGTTAAAGATACGGAAAAATTATGTACTACGGAATTATTCCTCATGAAAAGTCCTAAAATAAATTCCGGGAGAGCATATTCTATCTTTTAAGGTTAAGTTGTTACGCTGCATCAGAAATAGGGACGCATTACACAAAAAATCTAAATCAGAACCAGGTGTAAGGTTAATTAGTCAAGATGTGGGTATTTGTCCAGTTTAGACATTTACATCAAATGTTATAAAGATTAAAGTAGTTCTTTATTATTTAAGTTTTAATATTAAATCGATTATAGAATTGTATCGAATCAGAATCGACTATGGCAATATTTTGTCTATGAATTATTTTTGACGTTTGAAAGCACTGTGAAATAGCTTCATTCGTTATTCGACCGTTGAACAAAACGTTTCCTTTAAAAAAAAAAACCGTTTATATCAGTGAAATCGTCGTATAATTTTAGAGATAAAGACTAGATCCTTTACAGCAGGGTTTTTCAACCTTTTTCATGGCACGACCCCTTTAGTATGAAGAAATATTTCGCGACCCCCCTACCCATTGGATTTTTTTACATGTATTTTATTTTGTGACGTGCAAATTTGGCAACCAAGCTCAAAGAAAATCTGCTGGATTTATCTGCTGATGGGATGTTGCAATTGGAATTTAAGTCTGATAATTTGGATACTTTTTGGTTAAAAAGGAAAGCAGAATACCCAGAATTAACAATAGAGGCTTTGAAGTGTTTGATTCCATTTGCCACCTCGTACTTGTGCGAGTTGTCATTTTCATCAATGGCCCAAATAAAAAGTAAGGACAGAAATCGCTTAAATTTGAAAACGATTTGATCCTAAATGTATCAAAAATGGATCCACGATGGGAAAAATTGATGAAAGAAAAACAAGCGCAACCTTCGCATTAGTGATAAAGTTTATTATTTTATTTTTAGTTAATTTGATAAAAAAATTAAGATGGAACAGATCTCAAAGTTATTTTTGTTTTTTGTGAAATTGATACAAATGTTTAAGATGGTAAAGATCTCATAAGTTATTTTTCGTGAAATTGATACAAATGTTTAAGATAGAAAAGATCTCATTTGTTGATTTGATACAAATGATTATAATTGACCTTTAGTTAACATTTAATTATTTCCTAAAGGCGCTCCCTCACTGGGAGCATTCGCGTGTAATGTAACATTATAGATTCGACTTCGAGCATTACATCAGTACTACCTCCCTGACTGACGAGCATTCGTGTACATTTAGTATAGATTTGGTACAAGGTGCACATTGTGATGCTCGATTGTTCTCCCTCACCGATGAAATGCTCGAATTTGTAACGTTACATTACAGGTGAATGCTCGCGGTAAGGGAGCGCCTTAATATATCTTTTTAAACTTGTTTTTTTTAATGCAGTAGCTTTTCCAACCTTTTACAACTCCCCTATAGAAGCTTCGCGACCCCCCTGAAGAGGCTTCGCGACCCCCCAGGGGGTCGCGACCCACAGGTTGAAAAACCCTGCTTTACAGGCAACGAAAAGACGATCTGCAGCCACCGTAGGCGCGGGCATGCGGGCGGCGAGTAATGGGCGACTCGCTGTCCGACCACGGACCATGCCCGGGTCGACGGCCCGTTGTGTTCCACGCGCGCCTCAAAGAGTGTGAGCATTATGACGGGGCCCCCCTCTAGAGGGCCAAAGCCTGCCGGGGTCGCGGGACTTATCCCATTACCGTGACCCTGGAACGTGGAGGGTTATTCCCGCCGTGCCGTGGGTGGGAGGACTCATTTGATGAATTCACCACGTTAAAAAAAATGACGTCATTCCTATATTTGCTATAGTGTCGCTGGGCGTTTGGAATTCCACAACAGGTGTTCCAGATCTTCAATTTTTATACGTCAACAGAGAGTGTTCATCAGGCTGAACAACTCTTGCTAAGACGAATTCCTGTATAATAAATGAAATCGTGTACCGCCGCAACCGCTATGTCCCTGCATTTTTAATCTGTAATATCTTCGAAAATATTCATATAAATTTCATGCTGTAAAGGGCCATAGTGATCTATATTACATGCACAATTTATTTAAGGTACTTAATTGGATAAGGATTCATGCTGTATTACTTAAAATCGCTTTTTCATAAATAAGCCATTATTTTAGTAAAGTAAAGGATAAAAAATAGTTATTGTGGGTTATCCCTAAGAGATAGACATATACCATCGCGGTCTTTATTGTAGACCTTTTTAAGGTGTATAATACTGTAGTACATCATTTTGATCTATCTCGTAGGGTTCAGCCAGCGTTTGCATGTAAGCGCATAAAAAAGAGTTTATTTACGACCTTACAAAACCTCTAAAATTATCAGAGTTTCTTTACGATATTATGCATGTTTTATACATAAAAACCTTCCTCTTGAGCCACTCTATCTTTTAAAATCATCAAAATCCGTTGCTTAGTTTCAAAGATCTAAGCATACAGGGGGACAGGAAGCGGGAAGCGACTTTACTTTATACTATGTAGTGATAGTGATTTAAAACATTCGGAAAAAAATGGATTTCGGTGAGAAGGTTACACTACGGTTTCGACGACGACGTTCCGAATCAGCAATAGAAACTTTCAATGATAGTTCTAACAATTCAACACTAGATGGCGCCACAAATAATAGCGTTCCAAATATTACAAATGATTATAATGAAGAAATTGAAGACCTCAAACGTCAAATAAGTGAACTTAAGTCGCAGTTGCAGGCGGCTCACGAAGAGATTAATATTCTATCTGTTGAAAACACAAAACTAAAAATAACCATTGAGAATATGAACATAAAATATAAACTTGTAGAAAAGGTAACTAAAAAGTTAGCGTCTGAGGTAGGAACGCCAAATAAAAGAACAAAGTCATCTACACCACTTAGAGAATCTATACATAAACAAAACTGTGAAGATTACTCAAGATGTGGAAGTCCAGACATTTTCAAATTCACACAAGTCTCCACTCCTCATGACGAATTAGTTCAACCAAAACACAGTTCAGTTGGTAAAGAAGTATTGAGACACAATATAGGTACGCAAACAATCAACATTCAAACACCGAGTGAATCAAAACAACGAGTAACTTCTTCATCTCAGACTAAAACACATGGTGAAAATAGAAAGAAGCTGGCACATAGTAGTACAAAACCGAAACAAAAGAATAAACTATGTATTCTCAGCAGTGTGAACAGAGGCTCGTTATCTACGATAGTAAGTGTTTTTTCGGAATATTTTGATTTCTGCCACTATATTATGTCAAACCGTACACTATACGATCGGCTTCAGAATATAGAACAAAAATTAAAGGACTTCACATTAAATGACTATTGTATATTATTTATTGAAGAAAATGACATTAAAGAAGAAAATGACTATATAAACATGATAAAAACAATAAAAGAACATTTGAAAAATGTTTCCCACACTAATATAATCATTTATGCGACCACATACCAAACAGGAGCTCCAGTATATAATTATAAAGTGGAAATATTCAATAATCTTCTTTGCTTGGACCTACAAAACAATAATGGCGCCTTATACTACTTTGATAGCAATCGTGATCTATCCCCTGACATGTTTTCTTACAAAACCGGAAAAATTAATCGAAATGGTACCATGACTATACTTGAACAAATTATGAACAATATTTTGATCGACCTAAATATATCTGAACTGACTGAAATAGAACATTGTTCATCTGAGTTTTTTCGTGTACAAACATATTAATATCCTTCACCAGAATATCAATGGTCTTATTAACAAATCCGACTTGTTGTCAGTATCACTACAAAAAGGCAGTGGATATTTTGGGCCTTACTTATAAACATTGATTAGACGTTACTTATCTTGGGGTGCTAAGACAGGTAACCTCCACGTGCGTCCGTGGACTGGAGTTCCCTCTCGGATACGTCCGGGGGGAAGACCAGTTTTTCGGGCCGGTGCGCCCTGGGATGCGGGCAAAAACTCTTCCTTAGGCACTGTGTGCCTAAGGGGGTTTCTTTGCCCGTATGCAAATAGCCTGTCGGGTGGAAGCTCCAATGCGTGTCCCTCTGATTAGCAGAGGGCACAGCAGCGGAGCGGGCTTGCGGACGGTGAGTAATGGGTAAGCTCGCCGTCCGACCAGGGACCAAGCCCGGGTCGGTGGCGTGTCGTGTTTCACGCGTCACCGACGGGGCCCCTTATGGGGCCAAATGCCTGCCGGGGTCGCGGATTTTTTCTTAATCCAGGATACCGTGGCCCCGGAACGTAAAGGGCATCCGAAGGAACACGGGTGGATTTTAGTCAGTAAGAGTCTGACAGTCCCTTCCGCCCCACCCAGGGCGGGAGGACTCATTTGATGATTTTGCCACCCTAAAAAAAAAAAAAAAAAAAAAAAAGACGTTACTTATCTTAAATAGCTCTTAAGTCACTTGCCATCTCTATTCATTAAAATAGAAATGACAAGGACAGGTGATATTTAATCGGTAGCTAAGCAACACAAGTTTTTATAAGTAAGGGGGTTTATGTATAACAGAACATAATATGCTAAAAACTGATGTTAGATTGCTGAAAACGGTTTTCCAATAACATTTTTTTAACATTACGTTTAAATATGTCGATACTATTTAATTCTACAATACATTTTGGTAAATGGTTGTAAAGTCGAGGTGCCATCCAAAAAATACTATTGCTAAATAAAGTAGTTCTGCTGCTGTCAGGGAAATATATTTTTCTAGTATTGCGTTCACTTCTATAATTTTTGAAATAATGCAAGTTGCGTTTTACAAAGACTACGACTTCCAATATATATAAACCTGCCATGTTTAAGGGACAGCCCTCCACAAATTTACAGAGTGCATTCAGCTCCTTATTCTGAATCATATTCCAGTGAAAATTCTCTCAGGAAAATTTCCATTTTTTTTTTCGTTTTTCCAGTTCAGATAGCTTTATTTCAATGTATAATTACATTCTCTGTACGCAGAACTACATTAATGTAAATAACACAGCTAAAATACAAAAAAATGCAATGGATGTTGAAATCCCCTAAAGAACGACGCATGAAATCAGCTGTTCAATTTCTACCTAGCTAGAGTTTTTTGAACTCACCGCGCTGTATACCTACAATAGCTGCGTCCCTTTCTTTTGGATCATAGGCGCCGCCCCGCCTAGCGCGGCCTCCGCGTTTGCACAATTGCAACAGTATTGCCAACTTTTTAGAACTCAATTATTAAACGAAAATGTTAGAACTAACTTGATTCATCTTTACATTCATAATTACATTGATAAGATTTTCATTGATCAATCAATGAAATCTTGTCGTGAACCTAATTTGAATAAAAAAATAATAAGGATAAGACTAGTTTTATTTTTAAAGCATTTACAAAAACTACCTAATTTATTAATTGGTTGTTCTTTTCAAGCGATCACTGGCTAGTTTTTAAGCCACGTAACAGGTTTTTACATGGCTTCACAATAGCCACTGATTGATAGTCGAGCCGGGAATTGAAAAAAAGCCCCCTGGAATGGAAGCCATGCTTTTTATCACACTGCACTTTCATTATTCTTAATTTACTAAACAATTAAATTGGAATTAAACTGATGTAATCAATTAATCTACAAAAAATAACAGAATGATAACTTTAGGTAATTTAGGATCAAGCATAATTTTTATTTAATTTTTTTGCACGAAATGTCGTGCAAAAATTGTCGTGTAATTGGCAACAACAGTATGTTTGTATCGAAGTGTCGTGTCGCGTCGCATGCAGTCGCCGTTGTGCCGTGCTGCGAATGCACTGCGTGTATACCGCGAGCGTATGTCGGTGCGGATCGCTCCCGCAGTCGGCTTGTTAAGTTTTGTTGTAGGTAGTGTTGTTAGTTTTGTTGTAGTAGTGCGAAATGACTACGTTTAGTGCGCGTGAGTATGGGGAGATGATAATGTGTTACGGAGAAGCTCGGGGAAATGCTAGAGAAGCGCTCAGAATTTACGTTGGTAGGTATCCTGACCGTCGGCATCCATTAGACTCCAGGATAATTACTGGTGCCTATCAACGCTTGCTAGATAACCGGCCCATTGTTCCCAGTCAAAAAGGCGCCGGAAGACCAATACGCGGTCAAACTCGCGAAAGAATTTTGGAATTGGTTCGACGAAATCCACGCCTGGGCACACGTACTGCAGCTCGATTATTGCGGTGGAATAATGGAGCCCGCGTCTCACACTGGTCGGTGCACAAAACGCTGCGAAGGGATCGGCAACGTCCTTATGTAATACACAAGGTCCAAGCCGGTCAGTGGGTCGTCTTAGGGGCGGAGTTTCTTTTAGTTTTTTGTGACCGTGTTGTGATTGTTACATTTTCTCTTGTACGTAACGCGGCAATCTTTAAAATAATAATTTATTGTAATAAACCGTGGCGCGAGCGCGGCCGTTCGTCCGAAAGGTCGCTGCGCTGCCGTTCGCTGCGTGCGTTTTGCGGTGGACGCGATACATTGCGTGTAAGGTAATCAAATAAATCAGTTTTATTGGATTCCCATAACGTTCCTAAAATAATATCATGTACCGGTCAACTTAAGACGATATACTGAATTCACCATATCAGTTTGCGGAGGGCTGTCCCTTACACCCGGTATATATATTGGAAGTCGTAGTCTGTTAATATCTTTAAACTTTGAAAAAAGGGCTTGCAACTATCTATTGGTTTTAAACTACATATTGCCCGGATACATCTCTTTTGCATTTTAAATACAGCTTCCTTTTCTGTAGAATATCCCCAAAATATAATGCCATATCGCAACGAGGACCCTACGTAACCATGGTAAGATGCTAAGACCGCACTGGTACTGACTGTTTTTGCAAGCATATACATATAACGCATAGGACTGCTGACTTAATTTGAGGCACAAGCTTTCTAAATGTGACTTCCAGTTTAGGTTATAGTCTATATGTAAGCCTAAGAATTTTTTTGTGTTGATTTGCTCAATCTTCTGGTCTTGGACATAAACATCGATATTTGTTTATTTGCAATTTCTATTCTTAAAAGTCATAATTTTAGTTTTGGTTAAGTTTATTTTTAGTTTATTTGATGTCAGCCATTCTATAATAGTTTGCAATGTATTTTCCACTTCTTCTTTTAGTTTAAACAATTCTTTACTGGAGAATACAACAGTGGCATCATCAGCAAACAAAACAGTCGGATAGTTCGTAATACTCGGCAGGTCATTTACAAATATTATAAATAAAAGTGGTCCTAAAACACAGCCTTGCGGTACCCCTATTTTTACCACTCTATATTTTGATGAGTAAGTTATTACTCTTTTAGTCTTAGCACAAAACCTTGTGATCTGAGTCGATTGTCTCCTGTTACTAAGGTAGGACTTTATTAGATCATAAGCACTGCCTCTAACACCATAAGCGGACAATTTCGATAACAATATATTGTGTTCCACATGATCAAACGCTTTGGTAAGGTCCATATATAACGCGCAAGTATGAATCTTTTTATTTAAATTACACATTACTTCTTTTAAAAAATTATAGACTGCCATATCAATCGATTTACTTTTTCTAAACCCGGATTGTTCATCTGCAAACAAGTTATTCTTTTCGAAGTAATTGTAGATATTATCATGTATTGCCTTTTCAAATACTTTCGAAAATACTGATATAAGAGCTATAGGGCGATAACAATTTACGGACAGTCTATCTCCCTTCTTAAAAAGCGGTTTGATTATTGTTACCTTTAATTTATCAGGAAACACGCCATGAGTAAAACATAAATTTATAATATGACTTAGAACAGGACTAATTTTTAAGGCTACATGTTTTAATATACTGGTACATATGTCATCATATCCAGTGCTTTTGGTATTCTTAAGATTTAATATTAATTTAAGTACATCACCGGGCAGTATTGCAGTCCCTCCAACGATGTCATATCGACTATAGGTATATCGAAGTGTTGAAGTGTTTGTATAGAAACGCCACCATGTCCATCCGACTTCAGGAAGAGAGCACGAACGAAACCAATCCAATTGCAGAAAGGCGTGAGACAGGGAGACGTTATTTCTCCGAAACTGTTCACGAACGCTTTGGAGGACGTTTTCAAGCTCTTGGAATGGAACGGATTCGGCATCAACATCAATGGCGAATACATCACTCACCTTCGTTTTGCCGATGATATAGTCATCATGGCAGAATCGTTGGAGCACCTCAATGCTATGCTCAGCGACCTCAGTATCGTTTCCCAACGGGTCGGCCTTAAAATGAACATGGACAAGACGAAAGTCATGTCGAATGTCCATGTGGCACCCGTACCGGTTGTTGTTGGGAATGATACTCTCGAAGTTGTAGACCATTACACTTACCTTGGACAGATTGTTCAGTTAGGTAGGTCCAACTTCGAGAAAGAGGTCGCCCGAAGAATCCAACTCGGATGGGCAGCGTTTGGGAAGCTACGTGATATCTTCTCATCGAAAATCCCACAGTGTCTCAAGACAAGGGTGTTTAACCAGTGTGTGTTGCCAGTGATGACATATGGCTCTGAAACGTGGTCTCTAACTGCTGGCCTTTTAGAGAGACTAAGAGTCACTCAACGAGCGATGGAAAGAGCTATGCTCGGAGTTTCTTTGCGGGATAAAATCCGGAACATGGATATCCGGCGAAGAACCAAAGTCACCGACATAGCTCATAAAGTTTGCAAGTTGAAGTGGCAATGGGCAGGCCACATCGCTCGTAGAACTGACAACCGATGGGGAAGAAAAGTTCTCGAGTGGCGACCACGGACCGGAAGACGCAGCGTAGGTAGGCCTCCCACTAGGTGGACCGACGACATCGTGAGGGTCGCGGGCAACCGATGGATGCAAGTGGCGAATTGTCGTTCGGCGTGGCGGTCTAAGGGGGAGGCCTATGTTCAGCAGTGGACGTTTTCCGGCTGATGATGATGATGATGATGACCGGGAAGTATTGGATACATATATAAAGAATTAAGCTGAGTATCAAGATTGCTTGGTGTACTGCGTGGCAACTCTAAATTAGTATTGTCAATAAAAAAGTCATTTAAAGAGTTAGCTATAGATGATGCATCATTTATTAATTTACCATTAACAGTTAAATTGCTTATTCCGCTATCTGGTATATTGCATTTAGAGTAATTTATTATGTCCCATGTAGCTTTGCATTTATTGCGAGCTGTGTGTATGAAGTGGTTGTTTTGTGATTTTTTCGTTGATTTATAATGCGATTGAGTCTAGATGAAAGTGCTTTGAATTTTAATTTATCACTATGGTTTTTACTAATTCGATATTGCCATAACAGTTGTCGCTTTCGTTTACAACATACTCGGATTCCTTTAGTCATCCAATTCTGACGTCTTCTAGTGTTAATTTTAATATTAATTCATGGGAAACATAAATAACAAAATAATTTAAAAATGTCGTAGAAAATGTTAAACGCATCATCGGGGTCATTAGTTGCGAATACATCATGAAATGATAAAGAACTAACGCGTTCTTTGAATTTGTCAATGTTTTCTTGACTATAGTCGCGTCTCTTAATATACCAATATTTGTAAGTACACGTTGCTTTAACAGGGCAGGTTAGCAATTGTGCTGTGTGATCAGATAGTGCTAGCTCAAGAAGTTCACCTTTACAACCTCGAAATTTTACCATAAAATTGTCAAGACATGTTCCACTAACTATTCGTGTAGATTCTTTAAAAATAAATTTATAATTAAAACTCTTTAATACTTTAGCAAATTCCATGGATGATGCATTTTGTATTAATGTTAAAATCCCCACAAAAGATAATTTTGCCTTTAGTTGCGCACAGGACTTCAAGTAACTGACTCAACTGTTCCAGGAAAAATAATATGTTTTCACGATTTGAATTTGGTGATCTATAGACGCATAACACTCGCAAATTGTGGTCCAGTAGTTCTACCCCAGCACATTCCATTACACTTTCCTTGCAATACTTTTTAAGCCCATCTAATGGTTTAAATTTAAGGCTATTTCTGACCAAGACACAGGCACCACCATGACGAGTACTACGCGAATACAGAGACCCAAGTACATAGTTCTCCATTTTCAGCAATCTAACATCAGTTTTCAGCATATTATGTTCTGTTAAAAACGCCTTTTTTTCATCATAAAGTGATTGTAGTGATACTGACAACAAGTCGGATTTGTTAATAAGACCATTGATATTCTGGTGAAGGATATTAATATGTTTGTACACGAAAAAACTCAGATGCACCATCTTCTATTTCAGTCAGTTCAGAAATATTTAGGTCGATCAATATATTGTTCATAATTTGTTCAAGTATAGTCATGGTACCATTTCGATTAATTTTTCCGGTTTTGTAAGAAAACATGTCGAGGGATAGATCACGATTGCTATCAAAGTAGTATAAGGCGCCATTATTGTTTTGTAGGTCCAAGCAAAGAAGATTATTGAATATTTCCACTTTATAATTAAATATTGGAGCTCCTGTTTGGTGTGTGGGCGCACAAATGATTATATTAGTGTGGGAAACATTTTCCAAATGTTCCTTTATTGTTTTTATCATGTTTATATAGTCATTTTCTTCTTTAATGTCATTTTCTTCAATAAATAATATACAATAGTCATTTAATGTGAAGTCCTTTAATTTTTGTTCTATATTCTGAAGCCGATCGTATAGTGTACGGTTTGACATAATATAGTGGCAGAAATCAAAATATTCTGAAAAAACACTTACTATCGTAGATAACGAGCCTCTGTTCACACTGCTGAGAATACATAGTTTATTCTTTTGTTTCGGTTTTGTACTACTATGTGCCAGCTTCTTTCTATTTTCACCATGTGTTTTAGTCTGAGATGAAGAAGTTACTCGTTGTTTTGATTCACTCGGTGTTTGAATGTTGATTGTTTGCGTACCTATATTGTGTCTCAGTACTTCTTTATCAACTGAACTGTGTTTTGGTTGAACTAATTCGTCATGAGGAGTGGAGACTTGTGTGAATTTGAAAATGTCTGGACTTCCACATCTTGAGTAATCTTCACAGTTTTGTTTATGTATAGATTCTCTAAGTGGTGTAGATGACTTTGTTCTTTTATTTGGCGTTCCTACCTCAGACACTAACTTTTTAGTAACCTTTTCTACAAGTTTATATTTCATGTTCATTATTATTCTCAGTGGTTATTTTTAGTTTTGTGCTTTCAACAGATAGAATATTAATCTCTTCGTGAGCCGCCTGCAACTGCGACTTAAGTTCACTTATTTGACGTTTGAGGTCTTCAATTTCTTCATTATCATCATTTGTAATATTTGGAACGCTATTATTTGTGGCGCCATCTAGTGTTGAATTTTTAGAACTATCATTGAAAGTTTCTATTGCTGATTCGGAACGTCGTCGTCGAAACCGTAGTGTAACATTCTCACCGAAATCCTTTTTTTTTCCCAATGTTTTAAATAGGTACTTAATAAAATATAGGAAAAAATATTTGTACGTAGTGGGATTAGAACTCGATGCATATATGTTATGTCGTACATTCAGACACAACGCTAAGCCGCTGCGCCAAACGCTCGTTACGTGGTAATGTTGAATTTGGTGAATGGATACCTCTTGTTATAATAACGTTTTACGTCATACGTCGGACAGGTCCAAAGTTCAAGTCTTTGTTAGAGAACGTATGTTTCGAACGGTTAAGATTTAAATTCTTGTTTTTTTCCTTTCTTGTTTGCAGTCACTGTTTTTTCCATGAGTTAGGCAAAGTATCACGCAATCACTAGTAATAGTTTATATTTGCACAATATTCACAGTTTATGTCACATAGAGTTAGTTATTTATCGATAATTATAAGTATTTTTCACAGCTCTTGTATTGTTTATAACTTCATTTATTGTAATTCGTTTTTCTTAATAACATTGTCACTTAAGTATAGGAGTGTCCTTTCACCAAAAGTTTTTGTTTATATTTGATGTTAACGTTGAATTCGTGCATGGCAAAGATGCGGCAGACGAATTATCACTTTAGTCGGGGACAATTTTTAAAGTATTGTTATTACAAGAATATACATGTATCTCGAATTTAATTATGATAATATTAAGAAATAAACATTCAAATATCGATACAACTTACACTTATTTTTGTATTTCGACAATTGGTACCAGGAAACAAAATTATTTAACAAAAACCGACGTTGGGACACAGCAGATTAATTAGAATTGACTGTTATCTGCAAACATAAATAATATTTGTTTCAAATAATCGCATTAGTAATATAAGGCCACGATAGATATTAACTATTTGCATAACACCTGCAAAGGATATTTTAATTGGACATTACTTTCTTATGTTCTTCAATGAAAATATTGTCAAAACTGTGTTTCAAAGAATCACCCTTTAGCAGTAAAAAATATGTACATTTGCATTTTATTGTAACCGATATTGAATTGGTATAAAAAAGAGTAATAAACAGTTTTAAAACATTAATTAACTAAGGAATTTTTTATAAGTACTATTCAATGAAAGTTTGTGTGATGGAGGTGTGTGTGCCTGTATGTGTAATTGCGAGTAAGTATATGTATGTGAATGTGAGTGTGTGTGTGTGCATGTGTGTATAGTTAATGTGCTATATAATATGTTGTGTGTGCTACTCACCTGTAGATCAACTATATAAGTATTTTTCAGTTTCTTCGTAAGAATGGTGTTGAAGAAATGAGTATATTGCTTTTTTACAGTTGTAATATGTTAAGCCATATACTGGATTATGTTTATTTATTTTATTATTTAGAGATGGGCCAAGGTAGTAAAAGAATCTTTTTATGAATGACGAATAAGGATGTGGGACTGTACAGATTAAATCTTTTTTACGTATGTGTATTATTCTGTATGGAGTTTTCTGGTGTTGTAGAAGAACTGCTTGCATAATAAAGTGTTACCTAACATTTAAAATTTTCAATTTACTATAGAGTTCATTGGTAGGGAATATGATAGGGCGGAAGGTAGCCACTTTCAACACTGCTCTATGTGCTATCTCTAAAGGTTTTATAATCGTTTTAGCCGCACCACCCCAGCATGAGATGCAATATTTAATAATAGACTGGCATAAGGCAAAATAGACTTCGCGTATGACTCTTTGATTGGCAACTTTTCGAAGAGTTTTAAATATAAATATGAGTTTCCTGACTCTGCCCGTAAGAACGTTAATATGGGACTTAAAATTTAGATTCTTATCCAATGTTACACCCAGATATTTTATATGATCTACAGAGGTTAAGGTTGAACAGGTACACGGAGTTAGGGTTTCGCTGTGACAGGAGTGAGCTATAATAGTTATTGGGATGCGAGGTTGAGAGGCTGCAGAGATAGAATATGTAAGGAACTTAGTTTTGGAAGCATTAAGTGTGAGGGTGTGATCATTGAGCCAGTTTAAAGCTGTGTTGAATGCGTGCTGTGCGCTTGTTTCAATCTGTGACCATGTTTCAGCTACAACGGTGATTGCCGTGTCATCTGCAAAAGATGTTATGTTTGCATTCTGGATATTAAGATCCCATAGCTCATTTATGAAGACGAGAAAAAGGGTTGGCCCCAGAATGCTTCCCTGGGGGACACCGTAATAGATAGGGAGGTCATGGCTGCTACTAGCATTTACTCTAACATATTGCGATCGATTTGTTAGATAGCTCCTGAATAAATCTAATTGAACACCTCTGACACCCATACCTTCAAGTTTTAATAAGAGAGTAGAGACGGGTACCCTGTCGAACGCTTTTGCGAGGTCTAAAAATATGGTTAGGAGTTTTTTATTATTATTAATATTTTGTACTACGTGATTAGTTAAATCGTGGACTGCGTTACATTTTGACAGGTTACTACGAAAACCAAATTGATGAGATGATATTAGCCGATAGTGTTCCAAGTAATTGATTAATCTCTTACTAATTAAGCGTTCGAGCACTTTTGATAATGCAGTTAGGATTGCTATGGGTCGGTAATTATTAGGTATGGTTTCGTCTCCTCCCTTGAAAATTGGGTGAATAATTGCTTTTTTAAATGAAGTTGGGAAGACAGCAGTGTCTAAGCAAAAATAAAAAATGTGGCATAGGATAGGTGCCAGGAGGGTAGAGTATTTTTTTAAGAAATAGGGGGAGATTCCATCCCATCCAGTAGCGGCGTTGGTCCTTAGGAAGTGTATAATAGAAATTATTTCGTCATTGTCAGTATGCTCAAGGACAAACGATGAGGTGGGTATAACATTTTGGACCGGAAAAGAGGCCGTCGTTCGTCGTAGAGCTGGGGAATTGGTTGAGATGTTTTCTGCAAGGTTTTTTCCGACATTGACGAAAAAGGCGTTTACTTTGTTACAGCATTCTGTCTGTGAGGATGAAGTGGTTAGAAATTGGGTAGACATATTATCAGATTTAGTGGTGTAGGTAACTCTTTTTATTGTTTCCCAGAGTAGTTTAGGGTTTTGACCAGCTTTATTCAACTCACGGGTATCATACATACGTTTCGCTTTTTTTAGAATCTTTGTACAATATTTTTCGTTGCCTGGTTCTGATTTAGATTTTTTGTGAAATGCGTCCCTATTTCTGATGCAGCGTAACAACTTAACCTTAAAAGATAGAATATGCTCTCCCGGAATTTATTTTAGGACTTTTCATGAGGAATAATTCCGTAGTACATATTTTTTCCGTATCTTTAACCGTTTAAAACGCAGCGCACGCAACGGAAGCTCTCGCAATGGAATGCATTTTCCCGATTTCGAAATATTTCTCATTACTGCTCCGCTCCTATTAGTGATAGCGTGATGTTATATAGCCTATGGCCTTCCTCGATAAATGGACTATCCAACACAAAAATATTTTTTCAATTTCAACCGGTAGTTCCTGAGATAAGCGCGTTCAACCAAACAAACAAACAAACTCTTCTGCTTTATAATATTAGTACAGTAGTATACTCGTAGATTATTAAAATTATCAAATTATCAATCAAAATTACAATGAAAAGTGGCATTGATTTTTTTTTTTATATCTTCTTCTCTAATATATAAAAATCAATTGCTGTTCGTTAGTCTCGCTAAAACTCGAGAACGGCTGGACCGATTTGGCTAATTTTGGTTTTGAATTATTTCTGGAAGTCCAGGGAAGGTTTAAAAGGTGAGGCGGTACGAAGTTTGCCCGGTCAGCTAGTATTATATAAAAATCAATGCCACTTTTCGTTGTAATTTTATAACTCAAGAACGGGCTCACTTATTCAAACCAAATGTTTAGGCTTTGTTCGGACTATTTAGTAGATGGTTTATGTGAAGTTTGCTCAAAATCGGATGAGCGGTTCTTCATATACTATATAATATACCCGTGCGAAGCTGGGACGGGTCGCTAGTTAAGTATAGATTGATATAGATAGCATAGCTGCACGTACACGTGCTCCTATCTCGTCAAATGGTATTTTATTTGATTTATTATTAATCTGACATTGATTGGACTCAGTTCACTGAAATGTTAAAGAAAATATATTTAGTGGGTTTATCCTACTTGTTTATAGCGACAAGTAAGTACCTATTCTTTATCGTTTTCCTCATGTAAGTTGGTTTTTTTAATATATCCAAACATTACACGTGCTCCTGATTGAATTTTAGCATTATGGTTACCAAAAATTATGAACTTTCGTACAATTTTTTAGTACCTAGTTCTTTTTTAGTTTTTTTAGTAGGTACTTAGTTCTATTTAATTTTAATAAATTATAATTTTTTTTTGTTTCAAATAATATTATTCGAGAGATATCAATCTACATTGGCTTTTCCATAAAAACCTCTTGAACACAAAAACAAACACAAAGAAGTGTAAATAAAATAACTTGTCTTTCGGAAGTCGGCAAAATGTATCTGTCCTGTTTTTAACCGACTTCCAAAAGGAGGTTCTCAATTCGGATGTTTATATAATTAGGTATATATTTTTTAATGTTTGTTCGGGCATAACTCCGTCGCTTACCAACCGATTTGAAAATTCTTTTTTCGTTGGAAAGGGTACCTATACTTCCCGAATGGTCCCGTTTAAATTTTATCGAAATCGGACTAGAACTTTTTTTAAAATCAACAAAAACCTAAAAAGTTTTCAACATTGTCTACACCGATTACTCCGAGGTTTCTGGTCCGATTTCGATGATTCTTTAAGGTGGTTTTGCTAGCCACATGAGAGCCCATGTTAGACGCCAGTAGGTTAGTAATGAAACGGTCGCCGTAGCCGAAAACAGCATGGAAGGATTATATTACCGGTGCTACGGATTACAAAATTTTAGTGCACATGTAATAGTAGATTATTAACCAAGGGGATAAAGCAGTGTCTTCTGTCGCGGGTGACGATTTAAATCGCGAGCGTAACGAAGGACTCGAGGTTTACTCCCGAGCGTAGCGAGGGTGTTAAAAACTTAAATCACGAGCGAAGCGAGGGATTTAAGACGAGTCCTGAGTGTAGCGAGGGATTTAAGTTCATCCAAGACTAAGACAGCTTTATCACCGAGGAAAATACTCTACTTTTCGTACCATTTGCGAAAAAATTAACACAATAATAATATGAGATAAGCATTTATTAAAAATCATGACAATTAAAACAAACTTAATGTTTAGGTATTTGAAGAAAACAAAAACGCTGCAAATTCCTATACTAATATTTTTTTGTCGGAAAAGCAAAGGCATCAAGCTCATACGGCCTCGTCGGTTTTCGTAATTTTGTTTTATAATCATAACTGCATAATAAATGCGTATTCCTTTTTCAAAAAGATGTATAATGCTTTACATACAAACTCAATGGTGTAAAGTGTAAATACAGATGTAGTTCAGTATTATGTATTCCAAATTTAAATCACTTTCTCCCCCTAGAGGATGAATGAAATTCAGTACAATTTTCTTTCCCTGTTTTTAACAGATTAATAATGACTATTGTTATGTTCGCTTTTTGTGGCATAGAATGTCACTTTTTTGAGCAAGTGGTACGAAATAGTAGATTATTAACCAAGGGGATAAAGCAGTGTCTTCTGTCGCGGGTGACGATTTAAATCGCGAGCGTAACGAAGGACTCGAGGTTTACTCCCAAGCGTAGCGAGGGTGTTGAAAACTTAAATCACGAGCGAAGCGAGGGTTTTAAGATGAGTCCTGAGTGTAGCGAGGGATTTAAGTTCACCCAAGACTAAGACAGCTTTATCATCGAGGAAAATACTCTACTTTTCGTACCATTTGCGAAAAAATTAACCCAATAATAATATGAGATAAGCATTAATTAAAAATAATGACAATTAAAATAAACTTATCGTAGTATTTGAAGAAAACAAAAACGCGGCAAATTCCTAGACTAATATTTTTTTGGCGGAAAAGCAAAGGCATCAAGCTCATACGGCCTCGTCGGTTTTCGTCTTTTTTTTATAATCATAACTGCATAATAAAGGTGTAGTTCGGTAAGTATTCCGAATTTAAATCACATTCTCCCCCTAGAGGATGAATGAAATTCAGTATAATTTTCTTTCCCTGTTTTTAACAGAATAAAAATGACTATTGTTATGTTCGCTTTTTGTGGCATACAATGTCACTTTTTCCCACGTTTTTATACACTCACATTTCTTGTTTGTTTGTCGTTCCGGTTGGACTTTTGCAACTCAATTTTGAGGCACTTCCCGATAAGCTAGCAGGCTGAAATTTTGTACACGCTTTGAGTTCTGATGACAATACATGACTAGCTAAGAAACGTCATAACAAATCCAATATGGCGGCCTCCCCAAGATGGCGGACTAGCTGTTTGAAACCCACCCCCATGATATGGGTATCAAATGAAAGCGTTTGCTGTCAGGAATACGAAAAAAATAGTCACGTGACTTAAATCCAATATGGCGGACGTCCAAGATGGTAGACTGGCTGTTTGAAATCCACCTCCATGATATGGGTATCAAATGAAAGGGTTTGCTGTCAGGAATACGAAAAAAATAGTCATATTATGTGACTTAAATCCAAGATGGCGGACTGGCTTTGAGGCACTTCTCGATAAGCTAGCAGGCTGAAATTTTTCAGTGTAGCTTTAAACCCGATAAACAATGATAAAAATAATAAAATAATTAATAGATTTAAAAAATCTAAAAACCCACGTTTTTAAATGTCCTAAAAATATGAAAATAACCCTACGGGGCTGAGAGAGGGGCCACTCAAAACGTGGGGGCGTATCTTTGCAAGTTACACCCACGATCTATACACGTCATGTAAATATATCCCATAAATAATCCCCTAAATAATATAGCCCCCCACGTTTTGAGTGGCCCCTCTCTCAGCCCCGTAGGGTTATTTTCATATTTTTAGGACATTTAAAAACGTGGGTTTTTAGATTTTTTAAATCTATTAATTATTTGAGCAAGTGGTACGAAAAGAAAATTATATACCTATTTGACAATTATTTGGGTTGAATATTTAAACTAAAAAGGATAAAATAAAAAACTTTTTCAAAAAAAAAATGTAATCGACTGCAAAACAACCACAAAAAAGTTCAAAATAACCTACAAAAAAACTTTTCTTTCGAAAGTCGGTGACAAAAAGTCAATGAAAAAAAAAATAAAGTCACCGACTTTCGAAAGAAAAGTTTTTTTGTAGGTTATTTTTATTCAATAAATAGAAGAAAAATCATGTCAATCGGTCGTCGCTCCGTTTCGAAATTAAAGTATACACCAAGAAACAAATAAAAAAGCAATAGACACACTTTCGCATTTTAAAAGTTATTAGTATTCCTAGATAGGTAATTTTCGTAGATAATAGACCGCGGGCAATCATGTTTTAACAAGTAAATATAGCTCACAACAATTAAATAATTTAATTTGAAGTTATAGTGGTTTTTAGGAGCTGAAAAAATGGGGGCGCTAAACAGTACATTGTTATCCAAGGCGTGAAAGTTACTTATTTACGTCCCGAGACGGGGTTTGGCGCCCGTAACGTAGTGAGGGCGCTAATAGTTCGAGGGACTAAATAAGTAATTTAGCCGAGGTAAACACTGTGCTTTTCATTACGAATACGAGGAAAGTAAAATTAACAACATAAATAGCTAAAGAAAAAATGAGTGTAGATCGATTGGCACTTTGCCGCTTGTATTTTTTTAATTTTTGTGCTGTTGTCATCCAGCTATACAGCCATGATTTTTCATGTTCATTATTTAAAAAATGGAAAAGATTTTGTCGAAATCTGTGATATTTTAGAGAAATAGGTAGTTGAAACTAAATTATTTTAAAGTCATTATTTATATTCTTAATATTTAACAGTTTATGTTATTTTAATTTAAATCGCTCTGTAATTTCATGGCTGTATAAAAAGTTTGAACATGGTTCAATAGTCAAAATGAACTATTTTTTTTCTTAAATTTGGCATTTGCTGTCAGTTGAAAGCGATTTTCCCTAGGGCGGCAATGGATAACTTTCAAACAGCTAATCAGACATGTAATGACCTACTTTCAGAGTATGAGTAATGAAAAATTAATTTATTCTCAAAGTGGGCAGTAGACAAAATAAGTTTGGGAACCTCTGCAATAGACAATGAATTCCAAACCCGAGTGATCAGCTGGTGCTGGCCACTAGTTTGGAACTCACCGCCCATCACAGCCCGACGACTTGTCCGCGTTCTCCAGAAATAAGTCCTTCAGTTTTAATTTTAACACACCTTTGCTTAAGTTACCATTATTCCTTTACAAATATCTATTTTGTTGAATACTTTTGGGACTAAATATTTAAACGTTCTTTTATCGGAATAGTTATTTTTGTTTGTACTACTACTTCCCTCTCTCACACTTCTTGTGTTAAACTTATTGTTAGCTTTTATTTTGACATTATTACTATAATAGTGTTCTAATCCTATTAAATACTCAATTTTTAAAATAAATGTACTTGCAAAATTTCACAAATCTATCTATTATATATCTATACATATAATAAATTTGTAGAAAAGTGGTGTCTGTACAATGTAAATATTTAAAAAAAGTAGCAGGAGTTGTTATTTTATCGATGCCGAACCCGAAATTGTAATTAAAATTTTTTTTGTCTGTTTGTCTGTGTGTTTGTGCACGCTAATCTTCGGAACTACTGGACAGATTTGAATGATTTTTTTGTTGTATAGGTATTAAGTCCGATTAACATATAGGCTATAATTTATCTTGGAAACTTGAACACCTGATGCAGAACCGCAACAGACCTGCTAAACTATAAGAGATACAAAAATGCTGCCATAGCAAAAATTGTTCCACGTGATGAGCATTTTCTGCTGAGAGAATAAATTTGAAGATCTGGAACACCTGGTGTGGAACTCCAAGAGCCCACCTTAACTATAACATATAAAGGAATAACGTCTTAGCAAGAGTTGTTCAGCCTGATGAGCACTCTCTGTTGAGGTATAAAAATTGAAGATCTGGAACACCCGTTGTAGAACTCCAAGAGCCCCGCTACACCATAACACATATAGGAATAACGTTTTAGCAAAAGTTGCTCGGTCTGATGGGCATTTCCTGTTGACTTATAAAAATCGAAGATCAGAAACATCTGATGTGGAAATCAAAGCTATCGCTAATTTCACTATACACGGTGAATTTTGAAACTATGAGGAATATCAAAAAACGTTGAAAGGAGTCTAGAGGCCGATTTTGATGAAGACAAAAACTGCATCATCAGATCTTAGAAAATTAATAATCCTGGCCAGGAATCGAACCCGCTGATTTTGGAAAAAAAATCACATCCTGTATTATTACACTATCCGATAGTGTTGCTAATAAGGATCAAATTCTGGGAAGGAATCATATAGGTACGGCAAACTTAAGGAAAATAAATTTATCGTACTCTTTGTTGCATTTTATCTTAATCTGTTTACTAAGCAGGAAATTCATCAGTCTTATCTGTAGATGATCATTAGAAATAAAGAATCAGATTATCTGATTCTTTATTTCTAGTAAATGTGTTTTAAAAGTACGCCTATAGGTACGTATTAAGTCCATAGTTGATAAGAGTGATAAGTGAATCAGCGAGTACATAATATACCTACAATCAATAATGTGTCTTTATTCACCACGCTTTTCAACTGATAAAATTTCCCTAATACGGATCTTAGTTTATTACAAATATCAGTTACATGTGTCTTCAAATTAAAATTTATATCTATAGGGGAACAGTGTATAAGACGGGGACGCGAGGTATGATGGGAAATCACACACTTAAGGCAAACTTAACACAATACTAACGTAGCACAAGCGCCAACAGGACGCCATTTGTTAATATTCGGAGTGTATGCCCCCATTATACCTCGCAATTATTATCGTCTCCGTCCTATACACTGTTCCCCTAGTAATATAAAGACCTAAATATTTAAATGAGCTAACATACTCAAATTTCACGCACCTGCAGCCAATCTTGTTGTTATGCAAGCACTCGTGTGAAGTCGTATGTATGCCCTGTGATATCAAGATGGACTCTGAGCACAGCTTTAGCTTGCAAAGTGTATGGCGAGTGTATACTCGTATGCATTCATTTAGTTTTTAATAAGTTTAATATTTTTCCTTTTATCTATTATTTTTGTATATCACCTTGTTTGAAGGAAGCAACCTCCCGAACAAGCTGGATTTCGTCCCCATTTCTTCACAACCGATCATCTTCATACCATCAACCAAGTACCCACTTGAAAATATAACGAGTTTAACAACCCAGTTTACGGGCCTTTGTGGATTATGCCAAGGCGTTTGACCAAAATATCCTGTATACTTATATTGATCCCATTGACACAATTTATAAAAGTAGTTCTTCAAACATTAAGTTACATTTATTTCCAGACCAAATTTCAACATCGAAAAACATATTTTCGATGAGAGTGAGAGTGGATCGCCTTGTTTGACACCTCAAACAAAGCGATCTACTCAAACCTAAGTTGTTCACAAGCGCATCGCAGGAGGTTTTTAAAAAGCTGCCTGATTCCTGGCAGTCACGGGGAATAAATTATAGCAGTCACCAGCTGACAAACTTGCAGCACCATTATAGGTGCGAAGCGGACGGATCGAATCAGAAACACCACCCTGCGCTTCATTACCAAAGTAGCTGATGTAGGAGTTAAAACAGCCAAGCCTAAGTGGGAGTGGGCGGGCCACGTTGAACGCATGCGCCCGGAGCAGTAGGCAAAGATCGTCACTCACTGGATGCATGAGGGAGGACATCGCCGTCGAGGTCGACCGCGGCGGAGGTGGTGTGACGATCTGATCATGTTCGCCGGACAGACATGGCAAAATAAAAAACAAAACCTCCTACAGAATGTAACGAACACTTTTCTATAAACCACATCAGCTAAATCGGTTCAGTCAAACGCGAAATAATTGTGGACAAAACAAACATACATACCAACATACGGGTCGAACTGAGAACTACTTTTATTGAAGAATCTTGACCCGACTGTTGCTTATCAAAGAATTATTGTAAACTGCATTGTGTTTTATATTATGTGTATAGTTAAATATACATTTATTACCCAGACATTGTCCGCTGCGAGCCAGAATACTTGTTCAACGAAGAGGTTGAAGGCTGGCTCAAGCTGCACAGGATCCCCGCCACTTGGGAGGAAGCCTTCCTAAGGTGTTACTATGAAGGTAAGTTGTTAATTTGTAAGTGATGTAATTATAATATTAAAAGCGGATTACGTATATTTTTTTATATTCTTATTGACGGACCAATTAGATCTTTTAGTGGGCGAGAGTCTACTACGATTGCCCCAATTTTTTTTTTTCAGGAAATATTGCCACTGTAATAATGTTCGAGTTATATGAAGGAATATGTTACAGGCGCGGTGCTGGCGTCCCCGCTAAACAAACAGTTTGCTACTGCCCTTGCCTCGCAATTGACAAAGGCTGGTGTGAAAGGTCACATTTTCCTGGGAACCCATGATTTCTACAGTAAAGGACACTTCACCGCTATCGAAGGTCAGTCGTACATTTTGAGAGCAGAATATATCCTTTTAGATGATGATTCAGACTGGAGAACTTTCCCAACGAAACAAAGAATGAAAAAAATTGGAGTTTGCAAACAAAATATCACAGCCGCTAACTGTGTTCCTTTCAGCCTGTCCATCTCTTTCCTATTGACGTTGGGGTCGGCTTCTACTCTTACTGGATGTAGTTGGATACCTATATTTTAAAAGTATCAGGTATCCTATCCACAAGTTATACTCAAGCTGCTAGAATATAAAAACCCGACGGTTTTGGTTAGTCAGCCCGCAACATCCTACACAATATAATCAGTAAATTTTTGTCAATTATGTTTCAGGAATGCCACTGGCTAAGGTGGAAACAAATTGGATTGACGACGTGGGTACTGATGGTTGTCTCAGTATGTCTGCCAGAACGACAAACTATTTAATGAAAACCACATCATGCACGGACCGACTACCTTTCATTTGTTACAAGAAATTTGACAATCAAACCTTGAACGATTGTGGTACCTTCGATGACGGTAAGAAGACATCGAATTTAATGGTGAAAAAATATCAGCAACACATTAAAAAAACATTGCTTTCACGCCAATAAAGTCATGGCACAAGTAAAACATTAAACATTCCTGAATCAAGAATAAATAGATGACAATGTAAAAAAACCGGCTAAGTGCGAGTTGGACTCGCCCATAAAGGGTTCCGTAGCAGCAAGTAACATAATATAAAAGTTCTTGTAATTGGTTGTTACTTTGAAAGGTAAATTGCGGTTACGGGCACACACATTTTACCTCTTTGGAAGTGTCTCTCGCGCGAACTGTTGAGTTTAGAAAAAAAATATACTGGTAACCTCAATATCATTTTTAAAGACCTATCCATAGATACCCCACACGTATGAGTATGGTGAAAAGATTTTTTTTTGAGTTTCAATTCTAAGTATGGGGAACCCCCAAAGTTTTTTTTATTTTTGTGTGAAAATCCTAATGCGGTTCACATAATACATCTACTTACCAAGTTTCAACAGGATAGCTCTTATACCCTCGAAAAAAAAGTGGTTGTGACATACGGACGGACAGACAGACAGACATGACGAATCTATAAGGGTTCCGTTTTTTGCCATTAAGCTACGGAACCCTAAAAATGAAAAGGGAGGGAAAACACGTCGAGCCTTCGTCTTCGTTAAGGGCTCTTTACACCATTCATATTGCCTCTACTAACCCTTGCCAATTCGTCTCACCAATTTCTTATCATACTATTTATTTTAAAACCTTATGAATTAAATAAATATATTTTTATTTCAGCTTATCACTATAATGATCGAACGGGCAGCTGTTACAAGTTAAATAATCAGGAACAGTCGTGGTCGAAAGCGTACGAGATATGTGACTCTGAGGGGGCGTACCTGGTGGTCCTGAACAACAAAGAAGAGGCAGATATCCTCAAGGAGACGTTCCTTGAACAGTCAGGACAGTATCAGATGCACATAGGTCTTTCAGCCTGGACCGATGATCGTATCTGGATAACTATTCATGGTATTTGATTTTAAAACTATCTATGTACCTATAATGTACCTATACGACGATATGTAATTGGGTGTAATTTCCTTGAAATGGGTAATATTAGACCTTATTTGCAACAATTTTTACCCGACAACGTAGGGTCTCAACTGACTGGTTTTGGAGATATCGAACTTTACAGCTTTTGGTAAAATTAGATAATATAAAAAATAGTGATTTTCGTCTACCCTGTCAGGAAATAACTACTTACTTAATAATATACTAATATTTATTTATTTATTTACATAGCACTGCCACATCACATGCATTACACATTAATAGGTACCATAAAACTAAGACCAATGCATGTGACAATTTTGGCGTACATAGCACTCGTAATAACATTGCCGCCAGTGATTAAATAGTTTTTGATAATATAAAATATGTTTAAACACAAGTCAAAAGTAGGAATACATTGATTGAAACGAAAATACAATGACGATAAATTAATAATTTTAAATGGTTAAGATTTTTAAAAGTCTAAATAATTATGAAATAGTAATAAATATTATTGACTAAAAAGTACAAATCTAAATAATACTAAAAAAATGTTATAGGTACCTACAATTAAAGAAAAACTCAGTACCTAATCAAAATAATAATCGTCATAAATAAATGCTCCAAATCAATGTCGTTAAAAATAATCAAAATGTTAAAATCATAATAAAAAATAAGAAACGGTAAGAATAAAGTGAAAACTATAATTACAAAATTACAATGAGAAAATACAAAACGGTAAGTTATAACATTTTATTTGGCAGGGACGTGTACAATGTGATTTTTCATATTGAAGACAATAATTACTAACGTCAACGAAATTTTTTCGGACGGATAATACCGCCACAACTGAAGTTATTTTGTCATGGTGCTGGTGTCTATGTCATTACATGAAATTGCATTAAAAAAATATAGTACCATGAATTTTCCGAAGGTCATGAGTGGTGGCGCGGACTCTAAGGTCTCTGTTAAATCGTAATATCATTCATTCTTAGTCCGGGCTCGTTTTCAAAACGCCCATAACCCATAACTAAGGCCGAAACAACGGGTTTCGTGCTTAGAGATGAGACCCCCTGGTTCTTGAACGGACGGAAAGCTACCCATTACTCTTCTACAGTTCCATCGGCATGCAATGTGCGATGCCCTGGGCAATAATCACTACACCTTTTTTATAGTGGTAAAGTCATCAAATAAGTCCTCCTCAAACCCAAGGTGGGACGGGAGGGATCGTCAGAATTCAGTCCACGGTTTTTTCAATATCCTTTACTGAAAAAAAAAAAAAAACAAAAACAAAACTGTTTAGACAGTCCCGCGACCCCGGCAGGCTGATAACTAAACCTAACGTATTTCATGACACCTCAATATTACTTGATAATCTTGTTTCGTTTCAGGAGACAAATTGGAAGATGTGTTCAATAGTTGGGATGACCGCGAGCCTAACAATCAAGGAGGCATCGAGAAATATGCAGTTCTTCTCAGAAAAGGTGCTATAAATGACATCGGCCCTGAAGAAAAAGCTGTCTTCGCCTGTGAGAAATCTCCAGAATCAAAACAATTCCAAGAGTTTAATGAAACATTCGACGAACAAATTTCTCACTAATTATGATTACACGATTTGAACTGAGTTATTTCTTACTATAAATCCGTATTATAAAGGTATGCAAAATTTTGTATTAATGTAAAACGAACTAAATTGATTTAAAATGTGTCCGTCTATTGCATACTTTATGTAGTTTCATTGGAATACCTGCCCTGGAATCAAATCAAATCAAATCATTTATTTCAAGTACTAAGGCCTGTTACAGGTACTTTTGAATTGTCAAAAGACAATATAAAAATAGTTTGTTTTTTAATCTAGGTTTTGTTTAGGGGCTTTTAACAAAGATATGTCAGCCCCATCCTACCTTTTTACATTAATAAAAATAGTTATGGTGCTACCGTCTCAATCACAAGACATAATAACTGTGAAAGTACTGTAGGTGCCCATTCCAAAGCGTAGATCTCTATGGAGAAGAACGGGCAAGAACCTCCATGGACACTCTTTTTCAATCGCCAAGATGATTACAGAACCTTTGTTACATCATTCAACTTGAGATGGTACATTATGTGAGAACGATGTAGCAAGTAAAAAGTGCCCATAGGAAAATATAAAAAAAAAATTTTTGAAGAAAAACAAAAAACCCGACTGCGTAAAAAATAATTTTGAAAAATGCGTGAAAAAGTTAACTAAAATAAAAACTAAAAAGAAAGAAACAAGCCCTACAGAACAGCAGGAAGAAGCAGAACAGAACGAATCACAGTCGGGGCCCATTCAAATTTTACCAATCAAATCTTCCCAAGGGGCCCCGACTGTGAGTCGTTCTGTTCTGCTTCTTCCTGCTGTTCTGTAGGGCTTGTTTCTTTCTTTTTAGTTTTTATTTAAGTTAACTTTTTCACGTATTTTTCAAAATTAATTTTTACGCAGTCGGGTTTTTTGTTATTCTTTAAATATTTTTTTTTTACACTTTTTAGTTACGATTATATGTTGACTATTTTTTTTGTTTGTATATCGTTTATACTTGAAATAAAAACTTAAATCAATAAGTGAGAAAATTAGCCAAAATGATTGTTTTGTTAAACAACTTTAAATCGTTATATAACCTAAACTATTACTTAAAATGAAAAATGATAAAAGAAACCTAAAAATGATTTTAAAATACCTATTCAACGACACCCCACTTGACATAGTTCATCGACTTTTATTTTTTTCATTTTGACAATATGGCGTCTGGTTGTCGCTGTTGTGAATTTTGATTACTGTCATGTCTTTAGTGACACTCGCAAGGTTAAGACGAATCGATTGACGTAAGAATGATCAAAATCGGCATACGCGTTTGGTCTCTAGAACGCCACATAGAAACAAACATACATACATAGACTGATAAACACATTACCCTCCTTTGCGTCGCGCAGTCGGGTAAAAAGAGACAATTCAGGAAAATTATAAATAATTAAAATAGACCGTGGCAGCTACGAGATGACGTCCGAGTGACGAGGACGACTGACGGGCGGCGCCCGTTCACGAACATGACACATGCATAAGCACCATTCAGTTTAACCATTTTGAAGGGAATAAAATGATCCGACACACGCGCCACCGTCAGCGAGACATTTGAGTGAGCATGACATGCACCATAGTTACAGCGATTGCTATGTTTTCAGTTGAATAGTTGTTCCATTGAATAAGTAAAGTGCTCAGAAACCGGTTTGCATAAGCTGACAAGCATTCTCCTTCCTTAAGACTTTCATTAAACAGCCTGTATAATATAGCAGCAAGAGTTTCAACGCTATAGTATCAAGCGAGAAATAGGTCCTTTAATTGAGGCCAAACTATTCCAGGAAAAATATTTTGAGCTAGCCATGAAGCTGCCGAGCCCTTGAGGGCTTTACTCATTGTAATAATCAGCATACTGCTAGAAATTTGTTTTTCTTGCAAGCATAAATCGACGGTATTGCACTATGCTCGGGCATCACTATCTTGAGACTCGGGATTCAGTGCTAGCTAGCATAAAATCTTCTGAACTAGGTTCTTTAATCGCGCGAATCAATTCTCTCATTTGGATTTGCTGCATTTCAAATAACAATTTTCAACGGTTATTTTCACTAGCACTCGAAAAAGAATCAATATTCTGACCTGTGGACTGTTCCTGCGACGATCCATCGTATACCACTTCTGATGACGGAGGATCGAGCGGTTGAGACACCACGTGTCGCTGTTTATCCGTCGTAGAGGGAGAGGGAGAGGGAGAGGGAGAGGGAGAGGGAGAGGGAGAGGGAGAGGGAGAGGGAGAGGGAGAGGGAGAGGGAGAGGGAGAGGGAGAGGGAGAGGGAGAGGGAGAGGGAGAGGGAGAGGGAGAGGGAGAGGGAGAGGGAGAGGGAGAGGGAGAGGGAGAGGGAGAGGGAGAGGGAGAGGGAGAGGGAGAGGGAGAGGGAGAGGGAGAGGGAGAGGGAGAGGGAGAGGGAGAGGGAGAGGGAGAGGGAGATACTTCCAAAGTAGTAAAATGTGTATCCCCCCCCTGTAACTTCTAAAATAAGGGAATGATAAAACTAAAAAAAAAATATGTAATGTAAACCTCAACAAAAACTTCCAATGAAAATTGGTTTGGATGAGATACAGTTAGCAGTTTTGAGGTATAGTACATTTGCAAAAACCGCAAATATAACTTTGCCATTCATACAAACACTGAAAAACAATATTATTTTTATTGTTTGTGTATATTACTTACTAATCTCAATATAATTATATCCCTAATCTATGCTTGCTACTACGGAACCCTTCATGGGCGAGTCCAACTCGCACTTGGCCGGTTTTTTTAAATAATATATGTATGTACCTTTTATATTAATCGTGGTAAAATTATCAAATGAGTCCTTCCATCTTTATCAGACTAGTACTGACTATAATCCACGGTGATACTTCAAGAGCCCTTTACGTTCCAGGGTCACGGACACAGTTTTACTCCACCTGTCATCACCATTTTATATTCAATAAGTTCAAATCTGGTACTATCCGGACATGTCCGGATTTTCAGCTTTCTTTTTCTCCTTCTTTTTCTTTGTCTTAACTTTTTCCCGCTTATTTAGCTAAATAAAATAAATATAATCCAATAAATACAGGGTGTAAGAAATATCGACGCTCAAACGGATACCATGGGTCCAGGACATGATTCTGGACCCCCCAGTGTTGGAATTTTTCGTCGGATTTAGCCTAATTTTTTAAATTAAAAAAAAATTGAGTTTTTTTTTACTTTAGTCTGTTCATAATCGTAAGCGCGGCTCACTATTAAAAAAAAAAACAAACTTAAAAAAATATGAAAAAACCGACGAAAAATTCCAACACAGGGGCGTCCAGAATCATGTCCTGAACCCATAGTACCCGTTTGTGCGTCGATGTCTCTTACACCCTGTATAATCCTTTAAAAGGCAGCAAAGTCCGGAAGTATAGGTTACTTCCGGACTTCGCTGCCTTTTAAAGGATTTATTAAGGAAATGGAAACCATAAGGCCAGAAACGCACAGGCCGGTGGCTTGCTTAGCGCCTAGAGCCTAGCGAGTCACGAACAATCGAAAATGTTCGTGAACGGCACTTGACGACTAGCTAGGTGTCAAGCGCGCAATGCGGCCGTTCACGAACATTTTCGAACGTTCGTTATACTCTAGGCGCCTCGCTAGGCTCTAGGCGCTAAGCAAGCCACTGGCCTGTGCGTTTCCGGCCTAAGGTTTAGAAAAAAAAGCAAAATATCCGGACTTTACTATCCGTCTTTTCTTTCTATCGGAAAAGTTATTATTTTATTGTAAAATTGGAAAACTCCTCGTCATATTTCGTTGATAGTAAATCTCTATCGTTTATTTCTGAATATGACAAATTGCATCGGGATGTTTCACATTTTTATGCGCCGCGACATATAACAAAATAAACTACCCGTTTATTTTGTTCAAACGTGTTTGGACAGCATGTCACGTTTGTTTCAAATAAATGTCGATTTTGCATTGGTTGTGATAAAATATGTAGTTTTATTTATAGGACAATTTTTATAGATAACACTGGCGTTGCAGTCAAATCAAAAGTAAACGAAAGTCAATACCTATTTCGATATCAACATTGAAAATACTAATTTCCCATGGAATATTTATGTAAAAGTTATGGATATATGCTGCAATACAATTGCCAACAACATTACTAGCACTTGCAGCCAGACAGCCGTTTATGACAATATTTTGAGTTGGCCCGTAAGATAAAAGCATGAGGCTTGGCAGTTCAGACACACTGCCGAGATACTTTATTAAAATGTTTTTAATGGAAATGCTACATATTGCCGTAAAAATATTGCCAGTTTAGGCACCTGACTACGCGATCGTCGTGATGTTATGTTTATCCATTATCTCGGATTATCAGTTACGGCCGTGGAAGCTGTAAGATATGGATAAAGCAAGATATAAAAAAAGATAAAGGTCTACACATTTTACGTTACTTATGACAACAGCATTATTATCAAAGGAGATAATTCTGAACAGCCCACAAACAGAGATAAAGGAAGTTAAGAAAAGGGACTTTCCATTTATGAAACATTCTTATCAATTGTTACAATGGTAGTAGAGTATAGTAGAATTGTCACAAGAGCAAACATTATCTGTTTGAGCAATAGTGTTGTCGTTTGGTATAGATAGTTTCAGCCCTATCAATTACTGTTAAATCATAACAAAATTGAAGGTACTCGTAACTATGTTAAAGAAAAGTTTGAAAAAAAAAGGAATGTCACTTTGAACTCCTCAAATTAAAGCCGACCTCAGAAAGTAAAAGTAAAAGATTGTAAAATATTAGTACATCCTATCTTTCTCTTCAGGAATTTCTTGGATTCGCAATTCACGATGACTTTAAGTTTTTTTTGTGAAAAGCGATTTTTTTATACTTCTGTATCACCATGTGAAAAATAAAACACTTGAAACACCTTATCAGCCCAGAATCCCGGTATATAAACAGATTACCACATAAGATGAGACATCAATCAGTCATGGACGTTTTAAAGTTATTCGTGGTGTTCCTCACGTTGTTCGCCACTGTTCATCTGAAGAAGATAAAACAAAGCGATGCGATAGCAGAATTAGAAGCTTACATTGAAGCAAAGAGGCCAGAAATCAACCCCAGGTACAGACTACTCTACCACGTGGCACCCCCTGTGGGTTGGATGAACGACCCCAATGGATTTTCATACTATAAAGGAGAATACCATCTGTTCTACCAATTTTACCCCTATGACAGCCAGTGGGGACCCATGCACTGGGGTCATGTTGTGAGTCCAAATCTCGTAGATTGGAAGCAACTTCCAACAGCATTGGTGCCTGAAGAGGAGATGTGTTTCTCAGGGAGTGCTATCGTTAAAGATGACACCTTGTTCCTATTATACACGGGCCACATATTAAGCGAAGACGAAACTTCCTACAATGAGACTCAGTACTTGGCATTCAGTGATGATGGCGTGGTATTCCACAAGTACGAAGGTAACCCAGTCATGCCATATGCACCAAATGGGTCCCCAGATTTCCGAGATCCGAAAGTGTGGAAGCACGGTGACTACTTTTATGTTGTGCTTGGAAGCAAGACTGAAGATCCTGAAGATGAGAGAGGCATAGTGTTGCTTTACAGATCCTCTGATCTGATCAGTTGGGAGTTTTTAAGTGTCCTGGAAGTTCCTAACAGTGACGTAGGTGATATGTGGGAATGTCCTGACTTCTTCAAACTCAAGGGAAAACATATTCTCCTGATATCGCCCATGGGTATGGCCCAAAAAGGTGACAGATACATCAACGCTCACCAAACAGGTTACATAATTGGAAATTTTAATTATGAAACTTTTGAATTCATACCTGAAATAGGTTTCCAAGAACTTGACTATGGGCATGAGTTCTATGCTGCTACAACTATTGAACAAGATGGGAGGAGGATACTGATCGCATGGTTCGAAGGACGTGATGAGGACGTCGATGGCTGGTCAGGAGCGATGACTATCTCCAGAGAACTTGATTTAGTTGGTCACCGTATTATTATGAAACCGGTAGAAACGGTGACCAGCTTGAGAGAGGAAAGAGTTTGGGATGGAGAGCTTGCAGAAAATGTTGCTATACACTTGGAAAAGACTGGAGAATTACTAGTGAGCGGTGACTTGAGTCAGAACATTGAGCTGGAAATCAAAGGTAGTAATGGCGGTCGTCAGGTGTCTCTGCGATGGGACCCTCAAGTCCGTAAAGTTGTGGTGGATAGAGAAGGAGATATAAGACAAGTGGAGTGGCTTCCTCTTGGTTCAGAAGTGTGGAGGATCTTCTTGGATGCTTCTTCCTTGGAGCTGTTCTGTGGGGAAGGCGAGGTGGTGTTTAGCACCAGAGTGTACCCTGACGGAGGCTGGCAGGTGACAAATCTTAGCCCTCAAGCTCTAGAAGTTGTAGCTTATAAGTTGAGGAGAAGTGTTTCTGAATAGTTTTTATAAATTACTATAGTCATCCAACGACTTAAAAAAATATTAAGTATAACTTTTGTAAATAACTCATTTAATTTTAGTGTGAAACAATATCATAAGTTATTGATCATAATAATTCTGTTGTATTGTTTTTTCAAAATTTTTCAAAATCCTCAAATGAGTCCTCCCGCCCAGGGCTGGGCAGGAGGGACTGTCAAACTTGTACTGACTAAAATCCACGGTGTCCTTCAATAGCGTTTACGTTCCGTGGTCACGGTAATTCGGTAGTCCCGCGACCCCCGCAGGCTTTGGCCCTCTAAAGGGCCTTCCGTCATTGTGCTGACACCCTTTGAGGCGCGCGTGTAACACAATGCACCGTCGACCATGGTATGGTCCATGGTCGGACAGCAAGTCGCCCATTACGCGCCTACGGTGGCCAGAGATCGTCTTGCAACGTCTGTCGCCGTGGGCGTCTAACACTGCGGCTGGGCTGAGAGGTGGACGCTGTCCTCTCCCTTACGCGTCCCGCCTCCTCCTTCGCTAGCATGACTGCTTCGCACAAGGAGGCGACCGCTTCCCACTCCGTCTCGCCCATGGCCCATGACCACACAGCATGGCCTAGACCAACGCCGGGCGCAAGGGGTCGCCGCCTATCGCAGTGGTGAGGACACGCACGCCCAAGTGGGGCAGTCCTGCACCGTATGCTCCACCGTGTCCTGCGGGCGATCAAACTTTAAAGGAATGTGTCAATGAACTCCTTCTGCCAATGCCACTTGAACATAATATTTAGCAATAGGATACTTTGTGCAAATTAATTCTTTATTATCTTATTATTTTCTGCGCATAGGTTTCGATTCCCGCACAGAACAAATATAAGACCTACAAAATCAAAATTCAAATCATTTTAAATTTCAAGTAGGCCTGTTGCAGGCACTTTTGAATTGTCAAAAGACATAAAATAAAATAGGTAATATAAAAAAACTTTTTTTTTAAAAAGTACCGACTTCAAAACAAATACAAAAAGGTTAAAATAACTTTTCTTTCGGAAGTCGGTGGCAATAGTCAATGACACAACAAAACAAACCCACCGACTTCCGAAAGAAAAGTTATTTTAACCTTTTTTGTATTTGTTTTGAAGTCGGTACTTTTTTTTAAAAAAGTTTTTATTTTACCCTTTTTAGTTTATTTATTACATATTCAACCCAAATTCTTGTAAAATACAAAATTTTCTTACATTATGCACTAATCTTGTAATCCGTCACAACATAAAAAATCCATATCTCTAAAACTACTGAACCGATTTTGATGAAACTTGCAGTGTACCCTAAGTTGAACAATACCTAGTACAACAAAAAAAGAATTACTTAAATCGAACTTGTAGTTCCGGAGATATGCGTGCACAAACATAAAAACATACATACATACATACACTTATGAAATTTGGCACATTTGTTCAGACGCTGATATAGACCAACATATATGAAAACTGGGCAGTTCTGATAATATTACATACATACGGGTCGAATTGATAACCTCCTTTTTTTTGAAGTCGGTAAAAATAGTTATGGTTCTACAGTCCCATTCACAAGACATAAAAACTGTGAAAGTACCGTAGGTGCTAATTCCAAAGCGTAGATCTCTATGGAGAAGAATGAGCAAGAAACTCCATGGACACTCTTTTTCAATCGCCAAAATTATTACAGAATCATTGTTACATCATTCATCTTGAGATGATACATTATGTGAGAACGATGTAGCAAGTAAAAACCGGCCAAGTGCGAGTTGGACTCGCCCATGAAGGGTTCCGTAGTAGCAAGCATAGATTAGAGATATAATTATATTGAGATTAGTAAGTAATATACACAAACAATAAAAATAACTTTGTTTTTCATAGTATTTGTATGAATGGCAAAGTTATATTTGCGGTTTTTGAAAATGTACTATATCTCAAAAACTGCTAACTGTATCTCATCCAAACCAATTTTCGTTGGTAGTTTTGGTTGAGGTCTACATTATATATTTTTTTTAGTTTTATCATTCTCTTATTTTAGAAGTTACGGGGGGGGGGACACACTTTTTACCACTTTGGAAGTGTCTCTCGCGCAAACTGTTCAGTTTAGAAAAAAATGATGTTAGTAACCTCAATATCATTTTTAAAGACCTATTCATAGATACCCCACACGTATGGGTTTGGTGAAAAAAAAATTTTGAGTTTAAATTCTTAGTATGGGGGGCACCCCCAAAATTTGTTTTGTTTTGATTTTTGTGTGAAAATCCTAATGCGGTTCACATAATACATCTTTCTACCAAGTTTCAACAGGATAGCTCTTATACTTTCGACAAAAAGTGGCTGTGACATACACGGACAGACAGACAGACAGACAGACAGACATGACGAATCTATAAGGGTTCCGTTTTTGCCATTTGGCTACGGAACCCTAAAAAGTGTCCATAGGAAAATATAAAATAGACAATTCAAGAGAATTATAAACCATTAAAATAGACCGTGGCAGCTAAGAGATGACCAGTCACGACTGACGGCGCCCGTTCACGAACATGACACATGTATCAGCACCATTTAGCTCAACCATTTTGAAGGGAACTAAATGATCCGACACACGCGGCACCGTCAGCGAGACATTTGAGTGAGCATGAGATATTCTCAACCACCAGGGTAATTCAAGTCACTAAAAGACGTGGGTATCTAATCATTGAAAGTACAAGTAGTTCAAGTTCCGGGTCTGGGTGTTAGTGTATTTGTCTTTCTATATTTCTAAGTGCACCCACGAAAGAGGAGAAATCCGTAATAAGGCCAGGCGAAAAAGCAAAAAAAAGGTTCGTATGAAATGCCGTATCGCATATAATATACGGTCATAAGGCTCTAAATCTCCACTCTCGGTTAATCAGTGAGAAGTTTCTGAAGAAAATTAGTATTCTGTGTTTGCGCTCCATTTGGGCTCATAATGAGGGCGGAAACGGAACCTCATGCTTCACCTGAACTCCGTGATGTGCATGACAACGAATGTGTTAACTTAAAAGATATTACTTTACACTTCAATCATTTCAGGCATGTAACATAACAGCATGGTATGTGGCTTAGGGTGGCATAGGCACGTAGCATAACATCTTACAAAAATGAGGCGGGTGGACCCCAGCTCCAGATGCCTCCTCCTCTTTTTTTTTAAGGTTGGTCGTATTTTGACCAGTAGTTGACTAGTAGTTTTTATTTAATTAGATTGCAATGATGCGATGAATCGATCCGTGTCGCGGTTGAATTCCCGCACGGAACAAATGCCCACAAATTAGTGGTTCCTCGTCTCACTATTTGTGTTTGTTTTGAACGCACGATAAATCCATAGTACGGGGCATGGTTTAAAAAATATGCTTTGAAACGAAATGAAATGATGTTTTTTTTGCAAGTAGATTATATCAACACTTTACACGTCTTTTATAAAACTAGGAGGGGCCGGTGTTTCGTACCTGACTACTCTGAGAAGAAACATTCGAAACAAACTCAGAGGTCACAGTCTCTTATAAAGTCCAGACATCATAAAATTAGAACAGGTTATACTAGGACAATGCAGGTTTATGTCTGAAATGGTCTTTTGAAGAAAGAACCACACAAATTCGAGTGGACCTGTCCAGTCAGTGCAAGCATTTTGTTAGTTATCGTCGAGCTCGACTTATAACTCAAGGAGCTCAACGAGACGACGAACAATACCAAAGAAAGGACTTGTGCAGGCCACTTAAGTTACTTAAACTGACAGACAATCACCATATTTAATTTTAAAAAAAAAAACAAGAACTTGACCCACACAAAACTATGTAATTTTTTTTCATCCCCCATCTCGGAAAGAGTATTTTTACTCTTCGATATCTGAGCGCAAAAGCCGTTTTTATCCTCTAGACTCTAGAGGATAAAAACGGCTTTTGCGCTAGAGTCTAGAGGATAAAGTAAATTGAATTTAGAACATCGTTTGCACTAAAGAGTTGTAGCAGTAATTGCGGCCGGTGACCGCAACAGCTGATCGCTTGCCGTGTTGCCCACTTGACATTCGAAGATTGTCGTACCACATCAAATTTCAAAAATCGAATTTATTTCCTCGCGGTAGTTGTGAAAAGCAGAGTACGCTCCTCGGGAGTAAAGCTGCCTTGTCTTGGGCTAATTTGAATCTCTCGCTACTTAATTCCCTCATTTCTTTCGGGAATTAACACTTGAACCTCCTCGCCGCGCTACCGAAGTTCACCTCCAGAATCCTTAGTATCGCTACAAACCAAGATAAAAATAAAAAACCGGCCAAGTGCGAGTTGGACTCGTACATGAAGGGTTCCGTAGCAGCAAGCATAGATTAGAGATATAATTATATTGAGATTAGTAAGTAATATACACAAACAATAAAAATAACTTTGTTTTTCATAGTATTTGTATGAATGGCAAAGTTATATTTGCGGTTTTTGAAAATGTACTATATCTCAAAAACTGCTAACTGTATCTCATCCAAACCAATTTTCGTTGGTAGTTTCGGTTGAGGTCTACATTATATATTTTTTTTAGTTTTATCATTCTCTTATTTTAGAAGTTACGGGGGGGGGACACACTTTTTACCACTTTGGAAGTGTCTCTCGCGCAAACTGTTCAGTTTAGAAAAAAATGATGTTAGTAACCTCAATATAATTTTTAAAGACCTATTCATAGATACCCCACACGTATGGGTTTGGTGAAAAAATTTTTTTTAAGTTTCAATTCTAAGTATGGGGGGCACCCCCAAAATTTGTTTTGTTTTGATTTTTGTGTGAAAATCCTAATGCGGTTCACATAATACATCTTTCTACCAAGTTTCAACAGGATAGCTCTTATACTTTCGACAAAAAGTGGCTGTGACATACACGGACAGACAGACAGACAGACATGACGAATCTATAAGGGTTCCGTTTTTGCCATTTGGCTACGGAACCCTAAAAACTTGAAAATATACTACCGAAGTATTATTTGTTATAATTTAAAAATTATTCTGTAATACTAACCGATTACTGTCGATAGACTGAATATCTCCTCGGACCTGGTGATGGCGACTTAAGCTCACTAGTAACAGCCCGTTCACGAATTTGGACTTACGGGTGAGCGGAGCGATGGGCGGTGCGAGTGAAACATTAATTACTTTGAAGTAAACGAATTCTGACAACCGATGGGGAAGAAAAGTTCTCGAGTGGCGACCACGGACCGGAAGACGCAGCGTAGGCAGGCCTCCCACTAGGTGGACCGACGACATCGTGAGGGTCGCAGGCAACCGATGGATGCAAGTGGCGAATTGTCGTTCGGCGTGGCGGTCTAAGGGGGAGGCCTATGTTCAGCAGTGGACGTCTTCCGGCTGATGATGATGATGATGGTGAAACGAATTCGCCACTAGCGACGAAACGTGGTGTTTCAATTTCTATATAATTTCTATATATTTGTTCTTATCGCTCACCGCTCCGTGAATTTACCGCTTTGCGAGCGGTAAATTAACGGCAAGGTCGTAAAGGCTGCTACAGAGAATGTATTTAAAGAAAAACTTTAGGTTTTTCTATTACGCCTTGGCAATCGAATCCGGAACTGCACGTTCTGCAGATGTCTCGTTATCTTGTGGAAATCCTCATGGACGGGAAGACAGAGGAGCATGTCAGAGTCCACCACACGTTCTCCACTACTGCCTCATGCCTACTGCCTCAAAGATAGGGATTTGCTCACCTTTGACTTACTACTAGAGGGTACCTTAGGCGCTCCCTCACCGGGAGCATTCGCGTGTAATGTAACATTATAGATTTGACTTTGAGCATTACATTACAGTTCTATGATCTATCTCCCTAACTGACGAGCATTCGCGTACATCTAATATAAAAATCAATGCCACTTTTCGTTGTAATGTTATAACTCAAGAACGGGCTCACCTATCCAAACCAAATGTTTAGGCTTTGTTCGGACTATTTAGCAGATTATTTATGTAAAGTTTGCACAAAATCGGTCGAGTGGTTCTTCATTTAATTCATTTTTTGTAACACGTAGCGAAGCACGGGGCGGGCCGCTAGTTTAGTATATATTTGATACAAGGCGCGCATTGTGATGCTCGATTGTTCTCCCTCACCGATGAAATGCTCGAATCTGTAACGTTACATTACAGGTGAATACTCGCGGTAAGGGACCGCCTTTTACAGGAGTAAGTTAACATCTAAGTATTTTAGTGAAATGATTTAATAATTACTAGGTATAGGTACATTTTTCATAAGATGTGGGCTATAACTGTGTGTCTTATTTTTAAATGTAACTCATATATTTTTAGGCATAAAGAAACTCTTCTAAGAATCTTGTGACTATGTGACGCATTGCTGATCATTCTTTTGGTTTTGTTATTTTTTACCAAGTTTGAGGTGAAGAGGTGAAAGATATGCCAAAATCAAGATTTGTTTGAAATAAAAAAACCCGCCAAGTGCGAGTCGGATATGCGTACGATCTGTTCCGTACCATCATCTATAAAAAACGACAAAAAAATCAGGTCTGCTGTATGAGAGTCCCTACCCCTTAAATATTTTTTTAAATTGTTTTTTAGCATTTATAGGAGTTAACGCGTGGCAACAGAATAAAAATCTGTGAAAATTGCAACTGTCTATCACGCGGTTCATGAGATACAGTAAGTACATTGGAGTATTAGTAATGGGCACTCAGTTTATAGGGAACCCTAGAAATATTGTAAAAAAATGTTTTATCTAGCCTTGAATTTAATAAAACATGACTTACTGACACATTGTTGCGCAGTCCGAGAACAATATCAGAAGATAATGTTTCATGCTTAGATGAATTTCACACACACGAAGATAAAAATATTGTACTTAATACAGTCTTTCTTCATACACACATCAAAAGTGTCTAGGGATCAAGCATTTTTATGCGGATTTCTTGAGATTGAGATGTGGCTTTGTAATAAATTTATGATATTATAAATTTATATGGATCCTTTTTGGTGCATTTCATAATTTGAATCAGGAACTGTGAATCAAATTCGAGTAAAAGATGAAAATCAGCTGTCAATATTTTCCCTATAAAAACATACAACGCATTGAAGACATTATTAGTGCTACTGTTTCCCTACTACTGATTAAAACCAACGTTATTATGGAGCGGCGACGTCATTTAAGCAGGGAAGAAATGCTCAGAGCCGTGGGAATGATAGAAGCTGGTTCCCGGCAACGTACTGTGGCTTTAGCTCTGAATACAATACAAGAGTGTTATCAGTCGACTTTGGACACGTTACCGAAGCACTGGTACCGTGGCTGAGCGCCATGGAGGACGGTATCGCTGCACCACACGGAGACAAGACCGATACATTCAAATCTTAACTCGAAGAGCTCCAACAATAACCGCCATGATGTTAGCCGTGAGGCTTCATCACTCTTCAGGGAACTTAATTAGCGACCAAACAGTCAGAAACCGCTTGCATGAAGTGAACCTTCATTCCCGAAGACCGCTACGGGTACCACCTATAGCAATGCACAATCGTAGGATTCGATATCAATGGGCTCTTGAACACAGAAATTGGGCAGAAGAACAATGGCGTTTCGTGTGCTTTTCTGATGAGTCTCGTTTCGGTATGAGACCGGATACAAGACGTATACGACACTGGAGAACCCCTGGACGCCAACAGCGATTAAAATCCTGCCAGGAAGTCCATCCTTATAGTGGTGGAACCATCATGGTATGGGCGGGTATTTGGATCGGCGGAAGAACTGAGTTGATTTGGATCAGAGGCAACCTCAACGCTCAAATTTATGCTGAGACGATTGTATCAGACGTCATCGTTCCTCTACAAGTGCAAATCGGTCCCTTATTTCAGTTAATGCATGATAATGCACGACCGCACACCGCAAGAGTTGTAAGACAGACTCTCGCCGCAGCTAACATCAATGTCCTGCCCTGGCCTGCTCAGTCGCCAGACTTGAATCCGATTGAGCATGCATGGGATATGCTACAGAGAAGAGCTCTGCCGAATATGGAGGGTATCCAGTCGCAAGAAGACCTTTTTTTGTTGTTGCAACGAACTCATTTTGAGTATGCCAAACCGATGTTCTTGTGTTGTTAGTGTTCGCGGTAGAAACACGGATTATTAATTGTTTAAGTTACCCAATAAAATTTTAAAGAAAACTGTTATTTCAGTCTTTTTTTCGAACTTTTGTGTTAGTGGTTCAAATGTCAAAAATCCCTTTATTAGGAAAATGGCAAATTTCTTTATTAATGCAAAGGTGACTTGGTTTATCGTTACTGTGACAAACGAAAACACTTTATTTGATGAATCCTTAAAGAAAATTTTAATTAATATCAATCAGGAGAAAAGTTATTGCAAAAATATATGTTGATCCCTAGACACTTTTGATGTGTGTAGTATTGGATATCATAAAAGACCAAATGATATTGATTGATCGTATACAGAAGTGTGGGGGTCACACTAACGTCATTTGAGTGTTCAAGTCTTCAAAAAAAAAATTAATCTATACAAACTTGTAGCTTGGAAAATTTGGCGATAATTAAAATAAAAAATGTGCATAATAAAATAAGCATAATTTATTTTTGTAATACTTTCAATATACTCTTAACATTGCCAAAAACAATAATTTTCTTAGAAAGAAAGCCACAGTAAAAAAATCAATTCAAATATCAATCAATTTCAGCATACACAAATTATTCAGGAACACTTCTCCTCAACTTATAAGCTACAACGTCTAGAGACTGAGGACTTAGATTCTTCACTTGCCAGTCTCCGTCAGGATACACCCTTGAGCTGAACACCACTTCGCCTTCTCCACAGAACAACTCCAGAGAAGAAGCATCCAAGAAGATCCTCCACACTTCAGAACCAAGAGGAACCCACTCCACTTGTCTCACATCTCCTTCTCTATCCACCACAACTTTACCGACTTCAGGGTCCCATCGCAGTGACACTTGACCACCACCATTACTGCCTTTGATTTCCAACTCAATGTTCTGACTCAAGTCACCGCTCACCAGTAATTCGCCAGTCTTACCAAATTGGATAGCACCATTTTCGGCAAGCTCTCTATCCCAAACTGCTTCCTCTCTCAAACTGGTCATTGCCTCAACCGGCTTCATCAGGATACGATCGCCAACTAATTCAAGTTCTCTGGCGATAGTCATGGCTCCTGCCCATCCGTCAACATCTTCAAGATATGGGACATCCCACATACCCAACCATGAGATCAGTACTCTCTTTCCATCTTCTTCAGTTGTTTGAGCGGCGTAGAAGTCATGACCATAATCAATTTCTTGGAAATCTACTTCAGGCACGAATTTGAAGGTTTCGTAATCAAAAGATCCGATGATATAACCTGTTTGATGGGTATTCTTGTATCTGTCTCCTTGCGGGGTCATTCCTTGGGGAGAAAACAGGAGGATATATTTACCATTAAGCTCGAAGAAGTCGGGACACTCCCACATATATCCCGTTTCGTGTTCGTCTCTAGATTCACCCACGATACCTAAATATTCCCAGCTGAACAGATCTGGGGATCTGTAAAGCAATACTACCCCTCTGTGGTCAGTCTTGCTTCCAATCACAACATAGTAGTGGTCACCGTGCTTCCACACTTTAGGATCTCGGAAATCTGGGGATCCATTAGGTGCACTTGGTAGAACTGGATTACCTTCGTATTTGTAGAATTCCACGCCATTATCACTGAACGCTAAGTACTGAGTTTCATTAAAGAAAGGTTCTTCGTCAGCATCCAAGCGGCCGGTATACATGAGGATCAGGTCGTCATCTTTAACGATAGCACTCCCTGAGAAACACATCTCCTCTTCAGGTACCAATGCTGTTGGAAGTTGCTTCCAATCCACGAGATTTGGACTCACAACATGACCCCAGTGCATAGGTCCCCACTGGCTGGCGTAGGGGTAAAATTGGTAGAACAGATGGTATTCTCCTTTGTAGTATGAAAATCCATTGGGGTCGTTCATCCAACCCACAGGGGGCACCACATGGTAGTGTAGTCTGTACCTGGGGTTGATTTCTGGCCTCTTCGCTTCAATGTAAGCTTCTAATTCTGCTATCGCATCGCTTTGCCTTACCGTCTTCAGGTGAACAGTGGCGACCAACGTGAGGAACACCACGAATAACTTTAGAACTGCCATGACTGACTGATTCCTCATCGTATATGGCTATCTATATATATATGCTAGTTTTTAGGGGGTGATAAGATATTTCAAGTGTTTTGTTTTTGATATGATGATATAATGAATGATGATACCTATAATGATGATGTATCGGAACCAGATAAAATCTAACAAGATTTTATCTCACTTCGGTGACGTTTCTGATGATTGTGTGATATGAATCTATTGCAACTTCATGCGCACTATGGCAGTAATAATGATGAATAACGAGGCGTAATTATAGATATATTTATGTATAATCATAGAGAAATAGAGTGAGTATAAAATTATATACCTCCATGAGACGTAGCAAAGAATTGAATCATAAAAATAACTAGTCGCAAATTAAGTCTCATGTAGGTAATACAAAAGACGAATAATAACTTTGCTCGACACAGGTATTGAACCCGTCCGCGGCTAGACGCCAACATCGGACGTCGCGAGACGATTTCCGGCCACGATAGGCGACGGCATGCGGATGGCAAGTAATGGCTGACTCGCCGTCTAGATCGGGTCTACGACGCGTCGTGTGCCACCCACGCCTAAAACCGCTGTCAGCAATCTGATGCAATCTACATCTGAGGCAATCTGGCAGGTTTTGAAACCCCCTTTGAGTTCCAAAACCTGCCGGGGTCGCGGGATTGTCTCTTCAAGTAACAGTGACCCTGAAACGTAAAAGGCTATTGAAGTATCAGCGTGGATTTTAGTCTGTACGAGTCTAACAGAGTACTGGAAGGACTCATTTGATTATTTTACGACGATAAAAAAGGGATTGACACATCGCTACTACAGCAACAATTATAACCGCAACCTCTAGGCCACGACGCCCACGACATTCACGCGACTTTCGACGGCAAATGTAAAATTACTTAACATCATGCCTGAGCGTAGTGTTTGCCAAGTGGTAACTTAACTTACGAGTTGTAAGTGATGAGTTCAAACCCAGTCTGGCGCATTACTTTGTCTAATTATACATATTTGATCACCATTACTCTCAAAACGGTTAAGGAAAATATCGTGCGGAAACCGGCATGTCGTCGAACCAAAAATTCGATGTCATGTGACATCTACCAAACCCGTACTGGGCCCGCGTGAGTTTATGGGACATCTCGCCCACCCAAAAACTGGCCGTGGGCTAGATGTTAACTTTTTAAAATGTGCATGGGTAGATTCGCCCGGACCAGTTTAATAGAACGGGCGAGGATGTCTCCTTTTAAAAAGTAAAGGGAAATTTCGGCAAAATCGTATATTTTTAATTAAATATCTGATAAATCTGTAAATGCACCAAATGATGATTATTATTGTCACCACCATGGTGGTGCGGGCGAACCTACCCATGCACATTTTAAAAAGTGTATTTCTGGCCCACAGGCCAGTTTTTGGGTGTGCGAGATGTCCCATAACCCCCCGCGTAGTGGGTATCTGCGGCATAAAAATGAAAGACACAAACCAAGAGATGCTGAGCGACGGACTAACGAGAAGGAAACAAGAAACACGTATGTATTGCGTGACGCTTGTCGCATCCGATGAGGTCGTGAACCTAAACCTAATGATTTGTGTTTTTTCCACATGATGGAAAGCTATGTTAAGAGTAGGCGGTATTGGAGTGAGCCTCTTACTAGCAGTGGGCAGTAAACAGCAAAGGAGACGACATGGTTGGCGCAGTCGCTAAGCGGCTTCAATTAGGTATTTGAATTTAGAAAAAAATACTTTTTTTAAAATTAGTAAGTCCACCACAAATAAGAACATTTATAGAAGAGAATAAATCTTAATAAAAGTGATAAAAATTGAACAAAATCGACTTGAACACAAACGCGCCCCAATTGCTCGCCTCGGTTGTGACGTAACTATGACAAAGAATTTCCTTAGCACTGTGTCAACTGGCTTCTACAATAACAGTTTCAAAGTTGGAATACGTATCGATGTATAGAAATTCTCATAATGACGTCACACCGCCCCGTCGGGCACTGTCGACGTGTTTTCAGCTCGGAGTTCAATTAATGATTATGAATTTAATATAACTTCTTAATTAGAGCAAATAAAAAAAACTAAAAACAGTTTGTTAGGAAATAAATGTATGATATTTCCATTGTAGACAAAAAAAAAATCATTGAAAGGACCAATTGCCGCACGGATCAAATATTTGATCCGTTTGATTGTTCTGGTTCTGGGCGTTTGTGTATGAGATTTATATGTTTGTAAACGAACCCAAGATACAGGAGAATTTCCTAGTGTGAGCAGTGTGTGGCAACAAACGTTGCTGATGTAAAAAGAAAATAAAGAAAGATGATGATGATGGGTCACGGTATTCGTTAGTCCCGCGACCCCGGCAGGCTCTGGCCCTCTAAGGGGAGCCCCGTCATCGTGCTGACAATCTTTGAGGCGCGCGTGGAACACAACACGCCGTCGACCCGGGCATGATCCATGGTCGGACTCGCCGCCGCATGGCCGCGCCTACGGTGGCCGGAGAATGGAGATCGTCTTGCGACGTCCGTCGCCGTGGACGTTTACCACTGCGGCTGGGCTGTGAGGTGGACGCTGTCCTCTCCCTCACGCGTCGCGCCTCCGTCTTCGCTAGCATGACTACTTCGCAGCAGGAGGCGAACGTTTGCCATTCCGTCTCGCCCCGCAGCATGGCCTCGACCAATGCCGAGCGCGAGAGGTCTCCGCCTATCGCCGCCGTGAGGAGACGGCGATGCTCTGCCCAAACAGGGCAGTCCTGAACCGTATGCTCCAACTTGTCCTCCGGGCGATCCTCGCATGACACTGGTACTCCGACTGATTCTGTATTTGTCTGTATCATCATGCTTACTATATTTTGTAAGATGGGTGTGCTCTTGACTCTAGCCTAGGTTAATGGTGAAAGAAACAAAGCCTACGATGGATTCAACTGCTTGCAGACTACCTCATTTATAAGCTACGCTAAGTCACTGGCTCACGGAGGACACAGTAGAGCATACGGTGCAAGACTGCCCAGCTTGGGCAGAGCACCGACGTGTCCTCACGGCGGCGATAGGCGGAGACCTCTCGCGCCCGGCATTGGTTGCGGCCATGCTGCGGGGCAAGACGGAGTGGGAAGCGGTCGCCTCCTTCTGCGAAGCAGTCATGCTCGCGAAGGAGGAGACGGGCCGCGTGAGGGAGAGGACAATGTCCTCCCTCCGCCCCACCCGCAGTGGTTTACACCCACGGCGACGGACGTCGCAAGACGATCTCCGGCCACCGTAGGCGCGGGCATGCGGGCGGCGAGTAAAGGGCAACTCGCTGCCCGACCATGGACCATGCCCGGATCGACGGCGCGTTGTGTCCCACGCGCGCCTCAAAGAGCGTCAGCAAGATGACGGGGCCCCCCTCTAGAGGGCCGAAGCCTGCCGGGGTCGCGGGACTTATCTCATTACCGTGACCCCGGAATATAAAGGGCTATTGAAGGACACCGTGGATTTTAGTCAGTACAAGTCTGACAGTCCCTCCCGCCCTGCCCGGGGTGGGAGGACTCATTTGATGATTTTTACACGATAAAAAAAAAAGTCACTGGCTCACCGCGACAAGGTCTGGTGAACGGGTCGTAATGGAAAAAACCAGTACATAAAACGTTTCCCGACCCAGGAATCGAACCCAAGACGTCATGCTTGAAACGAGAGGAAAAAAACAAAATACATCTTAAAATAAATTTATTAGAAACTAAAGTTCCAAACATAATTTACGTGAATTAATATTCTAAAAATAATTTATCAAATGAACAAGAACATACATATTTTTTTTATTTTATGGAGAAAAATACTAACATGAACATGAATAAAGAAACATAAGAAAGAATAAAGGGTATCTATTTAAAATAATAAATGAATAAATAGTTCTAATAATCTTAAATTATAACGTATTGGTCAAGGTAATTAATATAAAAACATTAGTAGGTAAATACTAAAATATGTACAGACGTCAGCAGGTAAACCTACCTCAATCTGTCAAAAAACCAATGTAACATTAACTTTTCTAGTGATGAAATTCTAGTGTACCTGAAATTCTATTAGAGAAATTCGACAGATGGAGGTTGAAGATGAGGTAGGTTGATGTGCTGGCGTCTGTACAACAAAAAATCTTTGATTGTGACCAAACTGAAAACGAATGCGTTACGCAATTTTTTTTTTCAATACATTTTATAGAAATGATTTAGATATTACGTACAAACAACAAAGTATCCCTGCAGCATTATTGAAATAATATTTATCAAGATGGAAAACTAATAAGACAGTGATTACTGTATGGACTTTGAAAAGAACAGTACGAAAACAATTTATTCGGGGACACTTCTCCTCAACTCATATGCCACAACGTTTGGAGTTTGAGTACCGGAGTTGGTAACCCGCCACATCCCATTAGGGTACACTCTGGAACTGAACACAACTTCACCTTCACCACAAAACACTTCTATAGAGCTGGCATCCAGGAAGATCCTCAAACCTCGTGAAGATACCGGGACCCATTCTCCTTGGCGAATATCTGGATTAGTCGAAGTACCCCTGTCCAATGAAATTTTTTGAGTAGATGCTGTCCACTTCAAGGTCACCAGTTGGGTATCACTAGCACCTTTGATGCTCAAACTGAGATCTTGGGTTAAATTAAAACCAACAAGTAGTTCGCCCGTTTTGTTAAGTGATATTGTTCCACTTGCTGCCAAGGTTCCATTAAACACAGGTGCTCCTCTAAGACTGGTGATTGCGTCAACAGGCTTCATCAAGATCCGGTCTCCTCTTAGCGTCAGCTCTCTGATGATGGTCATAGTTCCTGCCCAACCGTCAGCTTTCTCCACAAACGTACCATCCCACGATCCCATCCATGCAATTAAATACCTTTTGCCGTCTTTCTCCATTGTCTGTGTTGCGTAAAAGTCGTGACCATAGTCTATTTCTTGGAAAGATACAGTTTTATTAAACTTGCCTGTAGAATAATCAAAGCATCCAATTATGTATCCCGTCTGGAACTGGTTCTGGTACCGGTCACCTACGCTAGTCATACCTTGAGGAGACATGAGCAGTACGTACCTCCCGTTCAACTCGAAGAAGTCCGGGCACTCCCACATGTAGCCCAGATCACCAGTAGATCTACCCACTTCACTCAGGTACTCCCAGTACGCCATGTCCGAAGACCTGTACACTATCACTCTGCCATGTTTGTCTGCAGTCTGGCTACCCATGACGACATAGTAGTAGTTTTCATGTTTCCACACTTTAGGATCCCGGAAATCTGTAGCTGTATCAGGCGTAAACGATATAACTGGATTCTTCTTTTTGTACTTGTTGAATACAACCCCGTCGTTGCTGAACGCTAAGTATTGCGTCTCATTGGCAAACGAAGCATTTATTTGTCTGTGGGCAGTATACATTAAAACTAACGTGCCGTCTAATTCAATCGCGCTGCCTGAGAAACACAGTTCTTCCTCTGGTAACAATGCGACTGGCAGTTGTGTCCACTCCACTAAATCCTTGCTTACCACGTGACCCCAGTGAATAGGACCTGTCACTATGTCTTGAGGATGATACTGGTAGAACAGATGATAATTATTCTTGAAGAATGAAAATCCATTGGGATCGTTCATCCAGCCGACTGTTGGAGCTACATGATAGAGTTGTCTGTACCTGCTGTTGATGGTGGCTTTGGTGGTGTTGATGTATTCTTCCACTACATTCTTTGCAGCAATCTCTGAATCAGTTTGTTTGAGGTCACAGGCTAGCACAGTCGCGAACAGACTTAGTAGCACCACGTATATCTTTAGCACTTCCATGGTTGATAAGCACGCCCTTGTGGACTGAACTAGGCTTATATACCAGTAATTATAAGTACTGATTGCATGGAGTGCGATGTGTTGAGTGTTTTGTTTTTGAATTACCTACTTAGGTAAAGTGTATGAGTACACACATCAAAAAACGTTTGCAATCACATTGAAAAATGGAACTCTTTTAAGTTGCGGTGGTTATGATTTCTTCTTTTTAGATTCTTTATTTAAAAATATAGATTTAGATTATGAAATAGTTTAATAGCAATCAGTGTGTATATGTACGAACGTGTATGTTTCGTAGTTAGACTAGTTTCTAACCTTTTATAATGCCTGTGACTGCCTCATAGGCCATAGCCTCTTTATATGCACTGAAAGAACGAGAGTAAGGCCATCCGGAGAATTTTCGTCGCGGAGACTTTTGTTCTCCCTGTCGAGATATATGGGAGAGCGGTAATTTTATTGACAGGGATACAAAAAGTCTCCAGTAGGTAGGGGAAGTCAGCTCAAAGCGGCCATAGGAGGCAAAGCGGCCCCGCTTCATTTTTCAAGCACGCCCGCTGGGCAACCCAGACCATATTTAACAGAGATGGCTCGCGCATGGTCGAGCATGCCGCCTGCATGCTCGAGCAGTAAAAATTTTGGTCGAACATGTGCGAGCATTTTGCAGTTCGGTCTGCGCTGACCCTAAGACGGGTGAAGGAGACTTTCATTCTCTTTAGGGCCTGTACACAACGAGACGCGACGCGATGTAACGCGACGCGACTGACGAAAGTCAACGATTTTGCGTTGCGCCTACCGGCTTTCCACCGCTACGCCTCGCAAAGCTGCACAAGGCCGCGAGGTGCAGCACTGCGTGGTACAACGTATCCTAAATTCTCTTTTCTTAAATTCTGTTTTCGTTTAGTAAATAAAATTAGATTTTGGATCGATCTATTAAACTCGTCGCGTCTCAGTGTGAATTGAACTTACTGTTAAAAGTTAATGAATTTCCTTTTCTGGTGACTTTGCCCGCCAGCGATTTGCTTTTTGGGTCGCAGAATGAATGTTACACAAGAATTGAGTTATCCACCCGAAAATAAAAATCGGAATACCACCTACATATAAAAACAAACAACAGTTATAAGTATGGACAGCATAGATATTGGAAACACTGCCTAAAATAATACCTATTTATGTCTGAAACCCAGACTTTCAATTGAAATAACAAACGCTTGCATTTATATTATTAATTTTATAGCGAGCTTGAGCAGAATGTAGAGTGGATAGGCTTATGCCACGTGATTCAAGCAAGCTCGTTTAAAATATCGCATGTTTAGTACGGTAAGCTTCTGAGAATACAATCCCTTTAATTTTCTCAGAAACCAAAATAAACGATACTTATCGAGACCCATCTTAAGATAGGTGACCAAAGTAAAGCAACGCCTATCGAGAGAGCTTGTAGCGTTACGCCACCTTTACGGGTAGAGCAGGGGTCTCACGCCGTCCACCGAGATGCTGCTACCAAGGATGCTATGCCAAGGATGCCGTCGAAATTAGCGGCTCCAGGGTTTATATCGCGCACCGTGATGTCGCCCACGGTGACATCGTCCTCCGAGAGAAAGCCGGAAAGGTTGCTGGATTTGGAGCTGTCGTACTGGTTGTGTAGCAGTTTTAAAGAACACAACGGAGTTTAGTAAGTACTTAGTTTATTGTATGCGTCATGTTCGTGAACGGGCGCTGTCAGTTGAGACTGGTCATCTATTAGCTGCCATGGTTTATTTTAATTATCAATAATTTTGTTTTTGAATTGTCTTTTTTATATTTCCTATGGACACTTTTTACTTGCTACATCGTTCTCACATAATGTACCATCTCAAGTTGAATGATGTAACAAAGGTTCTGTAATCATCTTGGCGATTGAAAAAGAGTGTCCATGGAGTTTCTTGCCCTTTCTTCTCCATGAGATCTACGCTTTGGAATGGGCACCTACAGTACTTTCACAGTTTTTATGTCTTGTGACTGGGACTGTAGCTATTTTTTAAACTATTTTATTTTACTTTTGACAATTCAAAAGTGCCTGTAACTGGCTTATTTGAAATAAATGATTTGATTTTTTTTTTAATTTTTGTAAAATTTGAAAATAAAGTAACACTGAAGCACGTGCAGCTGGAACCGTGGTAAAAATTGTAGTGCTAGAAAGAATTGAAGGCGACGCAATGACACATTGAAAATTCGATACATGAATTTTTAAAAATTATTAAAACAATAAATAGATCTTAAAGTAAAGAGGTTGAAGGGACAGAAGAGGTTGGATACCTCTCTGTTACAAGCTTATTCACCAAGCTAAGCTGTCAGATGGTACACATCATAATTATTATAGTGACGACACAATTGGCGCAGTGACCACGTAATCGACTGATGCGCTACGTGTCGCGGCTTCGATTCCCGCATGGTAAATATTTGAATAATTGCACAAGTAGTTATTCCGGGTTTGTTCGTGTATGTGAGTTTATATGATGCGAAATTCCCAGTCACACTAGGAATTCAATCATCTAACACACACAGAACGAAAAAAATAAGTATAAAAAGTAAAAAACTAAAAATTAAAAAAATGGGAACCGACTTCAAAACCAATCACAAAAAACTGTAAAATAACTTTTCTTTCGGAAGTCGGTGGCAAAAATTTTTTTTCGACCTGGATGCTCCACGTGAAAAGGCCGATGATAAAACATTATTGATGAATCAGGATCGTGTTGAGTGGACCAGTCATCGGCCACTCCAGATATTTCCTTTAAGTACCGATACTTTACATGTGAAGTACTCTATAGTACGAGGGGAAATACTGGTTACACTATCTGAATATATTGTTATACATATACATATAAGCCAAATAAAATAAAGTCATAGAGAAAAATATTAGCGTATACCTCAACAAAAATGAATAAACACGTTATTTTTTTAGCAAAAATTACTAATTATAAAAAAAAATATTAACGATCCTTCCAGGTTTTTTTGCATTGCAGAATCGGCATTTCATGTTCCCCCTTTAACGATGCGACTAATTATACACTATACAGGTATCAACTGGGAGTCTTGTCATAATAGAGTTAGTGTCATCGGCTCTCAAACCATTTTTTTCTAGGTCAAGGATGACAAAGACAAGGTCGACGATGGAGCGAGCTTACCCAGAAGAAGCCTGTTTATCTAACTTTGAAGAGATTAGGGTTGTATGCGTTCGGAAACACAGACGCAAGCAGAGAGTTCCACTCCTTCGCTGTCCGCATTATAAAAGACGTTTGGAAACGCTTAGTGCAAATTGCTGGAATAGCAATAAGGTATAAGAATGGTAATTTGCAGTGCGTCTAGATGTACGATGATAGAAGGGCTGGCGGAATGTGGTCTGCCTGTGAATCCTGTGAGTTTCGCAAAGGTGGCTTAATTATCATTGACACGAGATATTGTCACATTCTTAGGCTGCGTTTCCACCAGAGATGTGTGATAGAAATGTGTCGTGGGAGGATGTCTAGCTGTGCTGTGAAAATGTGTACGAGGGATGTGTACGAGGAATGTGTGCGAGGGATGTGTACGAGGAATGTGTGCGAGGGATGTGTACGAGGGATGTGTTGCGAGGAATATGTGTTGAGAAGGATGTGTTGCGAGGTTTGCGCATACTGTAACAGCCAGTCCATAGAAGGAGTTTGTCACCGCAACCCCGTCGACACATTTCACAGCTTCGCAACGCATCCTCGCACCACACGTTAATGCGCATTTTCACAGCTCCGCTACACATCCTCGTAGGCACATTTTCATCGCAGAGCTTTGGTGGTAACGCCCACACATTTTCACAGCACAGCTAGATAAATAAATAAATAAAAAATAAATGAATGCATTTTTGACAAATAAAATGAAAGTCACCGTGAATTTCAAAGTCATTGTATTTTAATAATTAAGATGTTATCTAACTGAATGATATTCACGTTTAATGGATAGGTACTTAGCACGTGTTTTTCAATCAGATATTATTAGATACTGATAATCATTAGATTTTATCAATACTATCTGAGGAAAATTTGTTTATTCTTTATTTATAAAGTGGTTAAGTGGGGCCTAGATAAGGTATCCAGACGTACCCATTTATCCAGGCGTCAATGTTAAAAAAAGTTTACGTTACTGAGCCTAGTTACTAAAACCTCCTCCTTTTTTGAAGTCGGTTAAAAACAAGCTTTTACTTTTGAAGATATTTCTCTTATTTCATACCTAGTCTGCACAAGAACTTTACTATGCATTTGCATAACAATTATTAATTAAAACTAAATATTTACAAAACAAAAAGCTGCACGTAAAACAATTAAACTAAACCAGAGACCAGATGGGATGTCTATAATGCCATGGAAGTTGGGTAGACCTTTGGTGTGGGATGCAACATGTGTCGACACCCTTGCGCCATCCCATCTTCCTGGTACTAAATGCTGTGCTGGTGCGGCTGCTGCAAGTGCTGAAAACCTCAAACGGCGCAAATACAATGGCTTGACTTCTAGCTATGTATTTGAGCCGTTTGGGGTTGAAACACTAGGGCCATGGGGCCCGAGTGCCCACCAAGTTTTCAAAGACATCGCCAAGCGCATAGTCGCGCCTCGTGTGACCAGAGGGCTGGCCTATTTCTTGGTCAAAGGATCAGCATTGCCATCCAACGTGGCAATGCTGCCAGCGTTCTGGGCACTTTCCCCATTGACAGCGATGTGGATGAGTTTTTTGACGCCCTATAATTGTTTTTTTTATTATTATTTTAGTTTTAGTTTAGTTATTACCGACTTCAAAAAAAAGGAGGTTATCAATTCGACCCGTATGTATGTAATATTATCAGAACTGCCCAGTTTTCATATTTGTTAGTCTATATCAGCGTCTGAACAAATGTGCCAAATTTCATAAGTGTATGTATGTATGTTATGTATGTATGTATGTATGTATGTATGTATGTATGTATGTATGTATGTATGTATGTATGTTTTTATGTTTGTGCACTTTGACTATTGCCACCGACTTCCGAAAGAAAAGTTATTTTAAACTTTTAAAAAGTTTTTATTTTACCCCTTTTAGTTTATTTATTACATATTCAACCCAAATTCTTGTAAAATACAAAATTTTCTTACATATGCACTAATCTTGTAATCCGTCACAACATAAAAAAATCCATATCTCTAAAACTACTGAACCGATTTTGATGAAACTTGCAGTGTACCCTAAGTTGAAAAATACCTAGTACAACAAAAAAAGAATTACTTTAATCGAACTTGTAGTTCCGGAGATATGCGTGCAAAAACATACATACACTTATGAAATTTGGCACATTTGTTCCGACGCTGATATAGACTAACATATAAGAAAACTGGGCAGTTCTGATAATATTACATACATACGGGTCGAATTGATAACCTGCTTTTTTTGTAGTCGGTAAAAAACGTCAAAGAACTACTCCACATCGCTGTCGTCCGGAAACGTTCCCAGAACTTATTCTTTGGCCTATTATCACTTATTCTTTAGAAATAAATCATTTTATTTAGCCCAACATCACGCAGAAATACCAAAATAATGTTTCAAAGCAAACTTTTATATTTAAAGTATAATAAAAAACCGCTCGCCTTTTGCTTCCCTAACAGATTATCTGTGAACAAAATTAATTACTAGAAATTTAACTTAGCGAGCATAATTGCGAGGCTCTGTAATTTGGGCTTATCCCAACTCCGTCCGTAATTCAGAATGATTTCCGTATATCCTTCAGGGAAATCTGAACAAGGAAATTGGGAGGAAATTTGTATTTGAAGGTGTAAAAATGCTAATACATCATGCTAGTCATTACAGAATGAAAGCTTTACTAACGACAACGCTATAAATGAACATTTCAATCTGACAACTGTCACTTTACTTTTTTTTTTGCGTGGTAAAATCATCAAATGAGTCCTCCCGCCCAGGGCAGGGCGGGAGGGACTGTCAGACTTGTACTGACTAAAATCCACGGTGTCCTTCAATAGTCCTTTACGTTCCAGGGTCACGTTAATAGAATAAGTCCCGCGACCGTCACTTTACGTTTAGCAAAAATCGTGGGTGCGAATAATAATTATGGGACTGGACAAGAGCTCCGTTCGATATTCTTTTTCTTTTCTTTCTACTAGGAATAAACTATAGCAGAGGCTTCCACAGGTATGGTAGGACCGCAGCAGGTGGTGACCCCAACAGGCAAGACCGCAGCAGGCAATGGCCTCAACAGGTAGAGAGAAGACAGAAGTAGACCGTCGACTGCACAAAGGGCCGAGTCAGAACGCCGCAGCCGACTCCACAAAGGCTGAGATAGACTCAAGCAAGTTACAGTGTTCTGCCAAGAAGGCTAAGGTAGACTGACGTCTGTACAAAGACTAAGAGTCTTCACTGCACATAGAGTGTTCACAGCTCAACAGACTGCGATAGAATCCGACTCCACAAAGGGCTGAGGTGAGACTGTTCACTGGACAGAAGTCTGAGATAGAATGTTCACTGGACAGAAGTCTGTGATATAATGAATCTTCTGCCAACGGCCTCTGCTTTTATACCCATCAGCTCGTTTTCAAAATCAGTCTTCTTTTCTATTTTCAAATGTAGTGGAACCCGACCATATCAGACCTCCTTCGTGTGCGTTTTCATAAGTAAAATTTAGAATTTAGTTATTTAGTACAATCATAATATAAAAATTAAATTAGAATTAATACAATATTTCAGCGAAATCAATTTGAATAAAAATAAACTAAATTATATAAACCAAAAAGTAGCATCATAGACTAAGCTAGACAGAAAAATAAAAAGAAATTGACAGTTTGACATTTGACATAAGTAAGTGTCACAAGTAAATTACAGACCTGTACCCTTAGCACGAATTTTCAGTATTTGAGACGTAAAGTAAACTGGAACTTTGACAACTTCAAATTGACAATTTTCAAGGAAAAAATTAGTTCCTTCTTCGCACATCAGAGGCGCTGTTCCAGTTTTTCATACAAGAAACGCTGTAAATACTGAAAAGACGCTGTAAAGTAAAAGAGTGAAAACTCGTGCTCAGGGTACTGTACCCTGAGCACGAGTTTTCAGTATTTGAGACGTAAAGTAAACTGGAACTTTGACAACTTCAAATTGACTATTTTCAAGGAAAAAAATAGTTCCTACTTCGCACACCAGAGGCGCTGTTCCATTTTTTCATACAAGAAACGCTGTAAATACTGGAAAAACGCTGTAAAGTAAAAGAGTGAAAACTCGTGCTCAGGGTAACGTACCCTGAGCACGAGTTTTCAGTATTTGAGACGTAAAGTAAACTGGAACTTTGACTACTTCAAATTGACAATTTTCAAGGAAAAAAATAGTTCCTACTTCGCACACCAGAGGCGCTGTTCCATTTTTTCATACAAGAAACGCTGTAAATACTGGAAAAACGCTGTAAAGTAAAAGAGTGAAAACTCGTGCTCAGGGTACTGGCTGTATGGGCTTGACTCTTTGCCTGTCCTAACGGACGAAGGAAAAAAAAAAATAAAGTAAACATATTTGATTAATAAATGGATGATAAATAAATAGGATGATAATGTTTGAAGTATACATAAATACTATAGGATGAAGATCAAACCCGCGACACGCTGCGCAGTAGTTGACAGGTCAACTACTGCACCAACTATCAACCGTACCGTCAATACCATATTCTGTGGTCAATACATTGCACATAGCTCAATCATTTGAACAGGTATGAATATTTTTTATTGAACAAAAAATTTACACTAGTTCAAATCAAATCAAATCGTTTATTTCAACTAGGCCAATTACAGGTACGGTCAATACATTGCACATAGCTCAATCATTTGAACAGGTATGAATATTTTTTATTGAACAAAAAATTTACACTAGTTCAAATCAAATCGTTTATTTCAACTAGGCCAATTACAGGTACTTTTGAATTGTCAAAAGACATAAAATAAAATTAGTACAAAAAAAAACAAAAACTAGTGACATAAATACTGTCTTCAAAAATATGAACTCACATGCACAAACAGACATAAGAAAGAAAGAAAATTGTGTTTATTGGCACTAAAACTTAAAACAATAGGACCAATAAAGGTATAAAGTAGTGATGCATCCGATATCGATACCGATACCGATATATCGGCGATACTTTGGGTTAGCCGATATATCGGTATCGACGATATTTTATGACCGATTCACCGATACTTTTTAATTTAAAAATGTAGTGTAAACGAGCGTGTTGTCTCGTCTATTTCGTTGTAAACGAGGCACGAACTATGCCCGGGTAAACCCAGTACTGCAACTGTAAGTTCTGAGATGCCTATACGAGTGGCGGGCTTTGGAGTGTTTGTGGGAAGATGAGCCCCTGTCTACTTTGAGCTGTAATTCTCTCAAAGAAGAAGTCGAGCAGATACCTAAGGTCTCCCAATATATCGAGAGATGCAGATTCATTCGTTTTCCGAAATGACATCTAATACCCAAACTTGAAAAAAATATGAGCAGAAGTACTTTAGATTCCAAGTGAGTTCTGACGCATCTGAGAGACTATTTTCCAGCGCAGGTCTTTTTCAAACAGACTCGCGGAAGCGCCTTTCTCCGAAAAAAATTAAGATTACTTTGTTTTTTAAACAAAAATGTTATTAATGTTAATTTTAATTACTAAAATTTATATATCTAATATCAACCTATGACACTACTTTTTATATTAATAAAAAATAAATTGACTCGTGATTTATTTATTATATCATATTTTTTTAATTCACAACAAGCGTATCGGTATCGGTATGGGTATCGCCGATATTTTTATAAGAATATCGGTATCGGTATCGTATCGGCGAAATGGCGTATCGATGCATCCCTAGTATAAAGAGAGTAGGTAGTAAAAATAGAGGAAATAAAAACTTAACAATTTAAGAGGGCATATTCTGAAAGTCGGCAACGTCGCGAATAGCTGTCAAATATTAACAAGTTCTATTATTAATTTAGCAATGTTACTGTATGGAAACAAGAAATATTGCTCTGTAGTGCACTAAAAAAATGTTAAGGGAATGCAATAAGAAATATCGTAACACCTAATATATAGTTTTAAATGTAAAAAAAAAGTAGGTATTTGGAAACCTTCCAAATGCCTTTTTTACACCTGAAACGGTGACAACATCAAATGCAGCGTTTCAATTGCATTCCTATATCAACTTTGTAGTGCACTACAGAGCCATATTTCTTATTTTCATACAGTAAATTTACCCAATTAATTAAAACTTGTAAATATTTGACAGCTATTTGCGACGTTGCCAACTTTCTGGTTATGCGCCCTTGATGACATCATACTAGATGTATGCAATATATTATGGCTGTTTATGATTCAGAATTACCTGCAGGTCATCATTTCATCAACTTTACACCATGTTCCACATTAACCTAAATAAATACCCAAAATAATATAATACACCCGGATATAACTACTAAATAAAATTTTATTAATAAAGTACCTAATTAAAATAGGTAGGTATCATAAAAATTATCTGCTAACATTTTTCTTACAAACAATTGATAGCATTGACGTAATTATTGACGATATTTATGAAAAAAAACACGACTTTTTGACCCGAAATTATATGTTAAAAACTGTTTTACATACCTACGTTAAATTGTAGTAGGTAGGTACGAGTATCTTAACAGTAGGTAGCTGTCATATCAAAAACAGTGAAAATATTGTTCACCAACTTTTGGCCTTACATTCTTTTGAAACACTTTGCCCCTTACTAGGAATTTCTACTGTGACGTGGGTGCGTTCAGACCAAAAGCAACTACTTGTAGGTGATAAATATGTCTTCGCTGTGGGAATCGAACCCGCGACACTGCGCATACCGTGCCGTCGCGAGCACTCACCTGTAATCTATACTTCTATACTATTATTATAAAGCTGAAGAGTTTGTTTGTTTGTTTGTTTGAACGCGCTAATCTCAGGAACTACTGGTTCGAATTGAGATTTTTTTTTTGTGTTGAATAGACCATTTATCGAGGAAGGCTATAGGCTATATAACATCACGCTATCACCAATAGGAGCGGAGCAGTAAAGAGAAATGTTTCAAAATCGGGAAAATGGATTCCATTTCGAGAGCTTCCGTTGCGTGCGTTGCGTAAACGGTTAAAGATACGCAAAAATAATGTACTACGGAATTATTCCTGATAAAAAGTTCTAAAATAAAGTCCACGAGAGCATACATTTATCTTTTAAGGTTAAGTCATTATAACCTTTTTTATGGAAATCAAATTTGATTTTAAAGTAATGCATTACTTGCGAAGGTATTTTCATTAACACAATATTAATCCTTATCCAAATAAATACGTTAATCATCACAAGCATTTAATTTTGAACAAAATTGCCCTTGACATCGTTTGGTTTCAATGAATATCTTAGGAGATATCATAGTTTCAAAATAATACCACAATAAGCATTGCCATCCAACGTGGCAATGCTGCCAGTCTTCGGCACGTTTCCAGATGACAGCGATGCGGAGGAGTACTTTGACGCCTGAGTGTCTCTGCCTTTTTGTTTTTTGTTTTTTTTTATATTATTATAATTATTTTATATTTTATTATTATAGGATGGGATAGGATGGGATACGATGGGATATGATTGGATAGGATGGGATACGATGGGAAAGGATGGGATACAATGTGATAGGATGGGATACGATGGGATATGATGGGATACGATGGGATACGAGTAGACACGATGGGATACGATGGGATAGGATGGGAAAGGATGGGATACGATGGGATAGGATGGGAAAGGATGGGATACGATGTGATAGGATGGGTTACGATGGGATATGATGGGATACAATGGGATACGATGGGATACGATGGGACACGATGGGATACGATGGGATACAATGGGATACGATGGGATACGATAGGATACGATGGGATATGATGGGATACGATGGGATACGATGGGATACGATGGGATACGATGGGATACGATGGGATACGATGGGATACGATGGGATACGATGGGATACGATGGGATACGATGGGATACGATGGGATACGATGGGATACGATGGGATACGATGGGATACGATGGGATACGATGGGATATGATGGGACACGATGGGACACGATGGGACACGATGGGACACGATGGGATAGGATGGGATACGATGGGACACGATGGGATACGATGGGTCACGCATAGGTACGACCTGCTTCCTTGAAAGAATGAGTTTCGCCCATGTCTGCTTACGTCCTGGGGCTGCCAGCGCCGGTAAAGGCAGGAACGGGCAGGCTCCGGAGTCCGCCTATACTACTCAGGTCCCAGAGGCGTGAAAAAAACGGGTACGGACGTCAAGCTGGTGTTAGCTAAATCTCCTCATCTTTGGAATTTAAAATTAAACAAGTGGCTCATTATAAGTATTTATTGCTTAAAGTTATTACATAGACAGTCATAAACAATTAAGTGTATTATATAGTGAATAAGTGAGATAAAAGGACAGTAAAAGTGCAAAACATTAAACCTAAGGGACTAAAGTGAAAAAAAAAAGTACCTACTAATTCAAAAAGTGAAAATTAGAAACATTCGTTTACAAAATCTAATAAAACCCAAACATCAAGAAGCATCCGGTTTGTGTGTTGTGTTCTAAGGAACCAAGTCGTGATTGTCACCCCATTAGATTTCCCATACGAATACCATAAACGCAATCTGTTGGTACAGCGCCATCTTTTGACGCCTCCGGGTACTACTTCTACAGGATCGACCTATCCTATACACAACATGCCGGCAGCGAAGTGTGGCGCTTGCGCAAAGTTTATATCACCACTAGAGGCCGCTAGGTGTTGCAAATGCAATGCCCTCTATCATCGTTCCTGTGCTTTATTGCCTTTGGCTGGTCCTATTCAACCAACCTGGGTCTGCCCAAGTTGTAAGAATGCTACAGCTAGTGATAAGGCGGATGCTACATTACCGGAAGCTGTTGGAGAGGAGGACACAATGGATACCAGCTGTTTGAGTTGCAGCACACTGGGTGATACTCTAAACATTGCTCCAGGTTTAACCGACATACTACGCAGCTTTAAGGAGGAGTTGCAGGCCGAACTGCGCCAGATGTTCAAGGAAGAGTTGCGGGCAGAATTGCAAGTGATGCAGAATAAATTTGAAAGTGAATTTCATGCCATACGTCAAGATCTGACTCATCTACAGGCGGACAGAGATAAGATGAAGGACTCAATGTACGGCATGCAGAGCAAAATTGAAGCTCTTGAGCAATCAATTACTGTCATTAAAGGCTCGGGAGTGGCTGATGAGATTGCTCAATTAAAGCGCGAGTTGAATGACCGAGACCAACAGCTGTTATCCAACGATCTGGAAATAACGAATTTGCCTGAGACCAAGTCAGAAAACCTCACGCATACAGTTAAGTTAATAGCTGGTAAGTTAGGCGTAAAACTTGAGGATTGCGACCTAGCAAGCGTGGATCGCATCGGCGGCAGGCAAGTAAATGCAGAAAATGCTACAGGCCCAGTCGAGACCCGCCCGCGTATAGTGGTCGTGCGTCTTGTGCGTCGCGACCTGCGTGACGAGCTGTTGCGCGCCGCGAGAGTGCGGCGCGGGACAAGTACCGCGGATCTTGCAATGTCCGGGCCACCAAGTAGGTACTACCTCAACGAACGGCTAACCAAAACAAACCGACAGTTATTTCGGCAAGCACGTGAGATTGGCCAGCGTCTCGGCTGGCAGTTTGTATGGTCGAAACATGGCCGTATACTTGCGAGAAGAAAGGCTGGTGACAAGGTCAGACTCATTCGCCATGAGATGGACTTATCGGAGATTTTTGGTCCGGATGCAAAAAAGCTCCCTCATAGCCAGTCATGTTAATATTAGTTTTATTATTACTGTAATTTCTTTTGTTTGTTTTTTCGCTTTTCTGTTTGTTCGTATAAGTATTTTGTTAAAATTCTCAAGTTGGCTTGTCACCATTTTAAAATGCACGTTGTTATTTGGCACTGTATGTCTTGGCTGTGGGAGGAACATGTTGTGTTTGTTTTATTTTTTTAGTACAGCGTACGGATATCATTATAATTGCAATATTATTATAATATTTTTTATACCATCCTCATTACCGTATCACTGTTGTTTTTCATCATTGTTTCCCTTATTTGATTTATTGTTTATTAAGTGCCTCTGTTACTCGCAAGACTCGGTGGTGCACGTGTGGTCTCGTTTAACTGTAGATCTGCATAATTCTAATTGTTATATTTCATGCACAGATGCCACGAAATAAACATATCAAGTTTGGATTTTTAAACGCGGGCTCACTATCAACAAATCATGATGAGTTTATCATTGCGATGAATCATCATTCTGTTGATATCATGGCAATAAATGAGACATGGTTGAGGGAGGGGGAGGAGGGCCGGGCGCCTGTAGTCCCTGGATATCAGTTGCGTCATAGACCGCGACCGGAGACAATCCGTGGGGGGCGCGGCGGAGGGGTCGCCTTTTATATTAAAATCGGTACCAGCGCTCGTATTAGAGTACACCCTCATCACCCACAGGTGGAGCAGATGTGGCTTAACATAACGGTTAAAAATAAAAAACTACTAATAGGAACGGCATATCGGCCTCCTTGGATGGATTTAGATTTATACCTAGACGCGATCACAGATAGCATCTGCGCACTGGCACCGTATGATAATATTATTTTATTGGGTGATCTTAATGTTAATATGCTCGACATAGGCAGTTCTAAAACAAGAAGGCTCACTGATTTTTTCAAGTATTGTAACATGGATCAGATTGTACCCACGCCTACTCACTTCGTGGGAGACAGTGCTACCTTGATCGATGTGATATGTACGGATGCACGGTATCGAGACGTTGTTGTGGCCCATATACCGGAACTCGGCCATCATTCGTTCGTATCATGTGAAATCGTCTTTAAAAAAGAAAAACCGGTTCGTAAAAAAGTAACATACCGTCCGTTTAGAGATATTTCGGCTGATGATTTCCGAAGAGATTTGGAGGTAATCCCGTGGGACTCAATCTGCGAACTACAGAATGTAAATGACATGGTGCACGCGTTTACTTCTTATGTTGTCAACCTTTTTGATGTTCATGCGCCGTTAAAGACAAGAGTTCTGCGTGCGCAACCAACGCCCTGGATAACGGACACAATTAAAAAAATGTTTAGATTGAGAAACAGTGCCCGCTCTAAATATCAACAAACAAAGCTGGAAGCACATAAGCAGTATTACTTAGATCTTAAACACCAAGCGACAGTCGGTTTATTAAACGAAAAAAAGGCATTCTTTACTAAGTTCGTTAATGATAACATCAGCGACTCAAAATCGTTATGGCACAACATAAAAAAGCATGTGCTTCCAGTAGTTAAAAATGATAATGTACTCTTAGAGCAATTTAATGATCCAGACGAAATAAATTTGGCTTTCCTGGATGTTCCGGGAGACCCTAATGCTAACACTTCCCAAAAAGCATTCTTTCAATCGAACCGGTGGGGGTCCGAAAGTTTTGCTATGAAACCAACAGACCCGAAAACTGTTTTAAAAATTTTAAAATCCATATCGACAAACGCGAAAGGGATAGACGGGATTTCGATGGAAATGTTAAGTCTTACACTCCCGCAATCATTAACTGCTATAACGGCAATAGTAAATAGATCCATTACCTCTAATGTATTTCCCGATCTGTGGCGTAATGCAATTGTGAGGCCAATCCCTAAAAACAATAACCCACAGAGCTTCAAAGATCTTCGGCCAATAAGCATTTTGCCGTGTTTGTCCAAGGTGTTGGAGAGAGTGGTGTATCTACAGATTATCGAGTTTCTCGAGGCGAATGGTGTGTTGCCAGAGTTACAGTCGGGTTTTAGAAAAGGACGCGGAACCACAACTGCCTTGGCGGACGTCATAGGTAATATTCTTGAAGCTCGAGACCGTGGTGAGGGATCTCTTCTGGTTCTGCTTGACTATTCACGCGCTTTCGACTCAATAAACATTTCTTTATTGCTGTCAAAACTCTCGTATTACGGTTTTGATAGCCAGACAACGAGCTGGTTTGAGAGTTATCTAACTAACAGAACGCAACGTGTGGAGATACACATGAAAGACGGTTCCACAGTATCTTCCTCCCCACAACCAATAACAAGGGGTGTTCCGCAGGGTTCGCTGCTCGGCCCACTCCTCTACATACTATATAGTGCCGATATAACTACGTGCATCAAGAACTGCAAATACCATGTTTACGCGGATGACACTCAACTGTATCTCTCGTTTAACGCCGGAAACACAACAGCCGCTGTACGTGGCCTAAATGAGGAGCTTGACAGAATAGCTGCGTGGTCTTTGAGCAATTCACTAGTACTAAACCCTCAAAAATCAAAGTTTATAGTAATGGGGAGCAGAAATCAAATTAAAGCAATTCTATCCGCTAAACTGGACATAAAAGTCATGGGAGAAAGTATAGAAAGGGTTGAAGTCGCACGAAACTTGGGTCTAATCACCGACCCAGAACTACGTTTTGAGGAGTACATTAATGAGGTGGTACGAAACTGTTTTTATAGACTAAAGGTTCTGTATAGGGTAAGGGACTACCTTAGTGTCACAATGAGGAAAAGATTGGTGGATAGCCTAGTACTTTCAAAATTTAATTATTGTGACGCTGTATACGGACCGTGCATCCTTTCTCGTACAGAACGACTAATACAGCGTGTACAAAATGCGTGCGCTCGATATTGCTTTGGCATACCCCGGAGACATCATGTCACACCGTATTTAAATGAGCATAACATTCTGAAAATGGCTGCACGACGGAAACTACATTTAGCCGTCTTAATGTTCGGTATCATACAAACACACAAACCGGAATACCTGTTCAGCAAATTAACTTGGCGGCACGAGCACTACAGCTACTCCGCTCGCTCCACGTCCGTCCCGATCTCGATGCCTCGACATAGGACCACAGCCTTCAGAGGATGTTTCAAATATGCCGCTTCTCGCTGCTGGAATGATCTACCACCTCCAATAAGATCCCTGAAAACGAAAGAAAATTTTAAGTTACATTTAAAAAAAATCCTATTAGAAAAGCAAAAATATGAACAACAGATATTTTATAAATAAGTACTTACATAAGGTTTATCATCTATGGGCAAGGTACATCAATATCCAGGCGGTTTGCAGCGGCACGGTGTTGCGTCGGGCGAATATCATTAACTTTCTTCATGCCGAAAATGAGGTGCTGCTTATTGCATAATATTTCTTTTGTTTATTTCAAGAATGAGGCGTCGGCGCAAGTCAATTGCCCACTGCATACAACTATGCAACACTGCACACAGTTTGCTACTTTTATTAAGTATTATATTGTTTGTTGGCTGCTGGTATGGTTAATTCGCTAACCGGTCGCGTGAGCGGGAGCGTCACGTGACCTCCCAGGCTCGTGAGCCGCCGCGCCACAGCGCACCGCGCACTGGCGGGCGCCCGCGCCCGTACCGTTGACTCACACACGCGTCATCACGCTCCGAGACCCGATGGGGAAATGCAACGAGCGAGACCGAGATACAACACCTGACACTCAGACTCTCGAGTGCGATCGTGTTGTATTCGGGTAGGTGGGTTTTGTTTACATGCGCTTAACTTAATGGTTATACCCGCGTATTATTTATTATTATTAGTATAATATTTTATTACTGTCATTCACTTATATTTAAATCTTTAATATTCTATTAATTTATTGTATTTGTATTATTAATTTATTTGCTGTCTTTTTATTTTATTTAGTTTTATGTATTAATAGCCAGCTTGATATCCGTACTCTTGTTTCTTCTTTTCTTTCTCTTCTTGTTCTTCGGGTGACCACTGAAAACCAGCGCTGTACTGTGGGTTTCTCACAGCACAGCATTATGCTGAGTGGTCACCTTTCTTTTTACAGACATGGCATGCAGCTGTCAAATTTTGTTTTTGTTAAGTATTTCTATTTTTTTTAATGTTTAGATATAGTTAGTTATTAATTTCTCTGATATTAATATCATGTAATCTGCATGCTCTTCTGTAGAAAAATAAAATAATTTTTCTTTCTTTCTTTCTTCTTTCTTTAAACGTAGATTTTTCTCTTGCACGAGCATGCGGGCGGCGAGTATGCCTGGGTCGACGGCGCGATGTGTTCAACACGCGCCTAAATGTGTCGTTACAATGACGGGCCCCCCCTTAGAAGGCCAAAGCCTGCCGGGGTCGCGGAACTATCGAATTACCTTGACCCCGGAACGTAAAGGCCTATTATAGGATTTATAGGACACCGAGGATTTTAATCAGTACAAGTCTGACAGTCCCTCTTACCCTGCCCTGGGTAGGAGGACTCATTTGATGATTTACGTACGCATATTTATGTATGCTCCAGAATGATGGTTTACAGCTAATGTTGTTAATAAAGAAGCACTAAAAAAATACATTGTTGAGTTCCGACCTCCACGCGAACGAAGTCGCGGGCACAGCTAGTGTAACACAAAATTGCGCAATTTGATGCTCTATTGTCTTCGAATGTTCGAATCTGTAACGTTACATTACAGGTGAATGCTCGCGGTGAGGGAGCGCCCTTAGGAGAATACGAGTACACAGTATTTCTCAGCGACTGTGAAGGGTTGTTTCTCCGAAACTGTGCATCAGGGGGTCTACGGGTCAACCGTCTTAGTCCGTCAACGAAAATATGGTACCCGTATGAAAGTAACACAAAGCTTTTGATTGAATCCTACTACCTATTAGTTCTGTACCCATACCATGAGTTGTCATTACGATACTCGATCATCGATATCGACCGCGTTTGGCGCTCTTTGGCCCGCTCCAAGGTTGTATGAACTCTCAACCAATGAGAGCGCCAAACGCGGTCGATACGTAGGATCGAGTATCGTAATGACAACTCATGGTAGAGGCTCTGATAGCACATCGAGAGTCAGGGCAAATTACGATTATTTACATACGAGAGGGATCTCTATCACTCCATAATCCAGAATGCAAACCGCCACACTGTTGCCTCTTCGACATACCTTTGACGTGCCATTAATTTGCATAATTATATCGCTGCTTAAATACAAAAGGGCAACAAAGCCAAAATTTGATATTTTTTCGACTTGTGGCCCTCTATTCTTAGACCTTTTTTATATTTCATACCTAGCGCTGATCATAAATCCACTTAACTTAAATCAATTCGTGTTCCTAAGCTGTTTTTAAACCTATCTTAACATTATCTACTAATTCATCAATCGCCTTTAGTTTGAATTTAATCCTAGAACATTCTGATAGTCTTAATAACATTTTTATTAATTCTGATCATAACATTTTTAAAGCACTTAACTGAAACTTTTGTTTTAATTGAATTTTCTCGTTAACACTTGAAGTCCATTATAGAGGCTCTGTTTTATCGAAAACTAGTTTTTCCTCGTGGTTTCACCCTCTGCCCAGCTCTTATTAGTCGCAGCGTGATGTTATCTAGCTTATAGCCTTCCACAATAAATGGTCTATCGAACACAAAAATATTTTTTTCATTCGAACCAGTAGTTCCTCAGATTAGCGCGTTCAACCCTGTTCAACCAAGCGAACTTTTCAGCTTTATTGTAATTAACATAGATGTGCTCAGATCATGACCAACAATGTATACAAGGGCAGGCTGGTCTTTCTATAGGTCATATAGTAACAGGCAAGGCAACAGTATTACTGGTGGCCTACCATGAACTCTTAACGCGATCCAGTTTAGGCTGTGGGAAAGAGATGGCGCTAGACGACTTGTATAGCTCTGTCTCTTTCCCACAGCCTAAACTGGATCGCGTTAAGAGCTCGTGGTAGGGCCTCTGTTGCCTGTTAGGAAGAAACTGTTGAAGAAACTACCTACGGCGATTTTTTGTAGCGATGCCGTCGCGTCGTACAGAATCGCGCATGAGTTTACAATGCTAAAAGACCCTCCGTTCTTAATACATCATAACATAATATCATCGATACATTCGCGCATGTACCTATATCGCACCTTTTTATCGTTACGACATGACAGCATCGCTGCAAAAGTCTAAGCTGTGGGCGAGGGGCCTAAATCTTAATGGATCATGAAAATCATCTTTCCAAACAGTTTCTCCCTCATCTTATATCCTTCTGGACATATCTGCTCAGCTCACTTCGCATTATAATCTGTTTGCAAAAGATGTGGTCATATTTTTTTACTTGAAGAACGGAAAGGGCAACTGAACTGAAACGGAACAAGTTCCGCTCAATCCACAGCCCTGATTTTCAGCCCAAAAAACAGAGTGTAGTTTATTTTAGCTTTTACCAAGTTCAACATTATTAATAAAAGTGTTCACCCCTAATAATCATTAGACCAAACTTATAATGAAATGTGCTGCGTAATATGTGTTCATCCTTAATTTAAAACAAAGTCATAAGGAAGTTCTGAACTTTTCTCTGTGCAGTTGAACATTAAATATGTATTTCCTTACAGGGTCAATAAACAAACACGTGTATAACAATATTAATTATTTTATTAACTTACACATAATTATTAAAATTACACAACATGTCAGACATAATAATTGTCTCACAATCAGCACTTATCGCAAACGCCTAAGATTGACCTCTATTCTCAAGAATCAGGTCAGGGCAAGTACCGAGTAGACGATTGTAAACAGTTGCAAATTAATCTAAATATATCACAGGCTTATCAATACTTAGTATTAAATGCACAGCCGGAAGTGACGCGACCGTCGTGTCTTCCTGTTTTTACCCTTGAGTGGCACGCGTGGCCTCAGAACTAGGTCTTCTTAACTCGACCTGTGTCACCTATATCTTTCCCCTACTTTTGTTTTGTAGTTGGTTATTATCTTGTGATCCTGATGAAAACTGTTACCTGACATCTGTCACTGTCATCCACATTGATTGATTTACAGTGGCTTTGCAAACTTTTGGGTGAGCGTTCAAAATTCGCACGTCTCTGTCTTCACCAGCACTTGAACACTTTCAGTAGAAAATCAGCTTTATTTGTGGGATTTATAAGTAACTTTCTCTAATAGAATGCTCCTTCATATCTTCTCCTTACATTACATAAGTTTTGTCCAGGGTCTGTCTCAAGTATCAACCACTGATACTGGTTTTTTATTTAGGAAACATGACTGTGATTCATTACCTTACACTTCATCACCGAACAAAATCAGTAGTTATTTTCTTGTAATTGAACCAGTTTATTTAATTTTCTTCAAAATCTAATGGCAAACGTGTAATCACTCATGTATGTTTGTAGAGAGTTTAGGATCTCATCGTTTAGAAGCCTTGGAGCGTCAATAGCCCAGAGGTAGTCCAAATGATTGAATTTCTCATCGGGGACCAGGAACATGTCGGGTTTCGAAGGTAGCTTATTATAAAGTTCCATCACATTCTTCTCACTTGACAGCAAATCATTTTTAGACCAGAATAACTTAATAGGAAGAGTTACCTTACTCAGGTCATACTCGGGAGGTGAACTAGATCCATAAATCCTCCAGTTGCTCAAATATCCATAGTCGAACTGCTGAAATTTACCGGACAGGATTTCTTGCGAAAAGTGAACTGCAGTCTTCCAAGACGTTCCAGTACCCAAATGTGCCAGGAACACTGGTAGGAGAGTCTTATTGAACTGCCTCTCGTTAAAACCACACAAGTAGAAAACTATGTTCTTGCAAATTAAGGAATCCACGTTTTCTCCATTACACGTACTAGAGATCTTGCCGAGCGCTGAATTCTTCGGTATAAACTCATAAGTTCCTTGTAACTCGTCTAAGTATGCCAAGTTACTGGCAATTGGTGCCATTGACTTCAACGGTGACTTCATATCCGATAGATACACGACAGGAGCTAACGCAAATCCAGCAGTTAATATATCATTATATTCGGGCCTTAAAGTCAACATTGTGAAGAGAATAGTTGTTCCCATTGAATGTCCAATGTAGGTTATCTTAGTATCTGAACCCTTTATCTCCAAAATGTAATCTATCACTGCCGGAACGTCATGCAAAGCCACCTCGTGCCAAGAGAAGTCCCAATAAGCTTGCGAATTCGTTTTGTACCAAACATGATCTCTAGAATATCTGTTACCCCTTATGTTGGACATCCATACGTCGTAGCCAGCGTCGGCTAGAACATAGGCAAGTCCTTTTCCGGGACCATTCATGATCCAGTCAGCAGAGCTTGCAAATAGGCCATGTTGGAGGAGCACAGTCTTAGATGGCACATCGTTGCCATGTTTGGAGCGAGGAATCCTGTGTAAATTGAGGACGTACCCTTGAGATATGACGGTGTGGGTCTCGCAAATGTATCCGTTTCTTGTGATAATTCCAGGCACTGATAGGACGACGTCAGGGTTTTCTAACATCGATGAAGTGTCGACACCAAGATTGTAAGAAGATGGGTCGATTAGGTTTCTTCCATTCTCCTGAATATCATCGACGTAAGTGTTGATATTGTTCTTGAACATCTGCTGCTGTTCTTCGACGAAGTCTTCGACGGAATCCTTCATGTTGATGGCATCGTCGTACATGGTCTTCACATTATCACTTTGTTCTTTGAAGAAGGTCTGAAACGAGGGAACGAGAGACCATGAGTCTGATGCGACCGCGGTTACACTTAAGACCAGAAATATTAAGATGCGCATTGTGAGGAGGTTATTTGCGACTGTGCGGGAGACGGAGAGCCAACAGTAATATACTAGGAGGTCGCGAGTGACCCCGGAGATGAGGTTAAAACGTCACACGATAACAGTAATTGTCTGTTATTTAAAAATTACCCGTGTCATTTTATCTTCAACTGGATATTCCACTCGGGCTGTTATTGCAAAGCTGGGTTACTTACGAGCACTTTTATAGACCTACTCAGATATGGACGATTCGTCATTACTTGGGGAGAGATAAAAACCATATTTGTTAACTACTTCTGGGAATTCGTTGTTATGGCAATTTTTTCTGATGAACGGAGCCCTTGTCCTGGTTTAGTTGTACTATTTGTGCATTCCAGTATGACATTAATGGTTCATAAATAAACGTGGGATCGATGAACGAATGAATCATCACCTTTTAAGATTGTATCGTTACTGTTACTATTTATTTACTATCTACTATTTCAAATGCGTTTGTGAGAATGGACAGAAGGATGTATGTATATTACTCTTTCACGTAAAATTAATAGATTTAAAAAATCTAAAAACCCACGTTTTTAAATGTCCTAAAAAGAAGAAAATAACCCTACGGGGCTGAGAGAGGGGCCACTCAAAACGTGGGGGCGTATATTATAATATACGCTCCTCTATAAAGGGATTATTTATGGGATATATTTACATGACGTGAGATCGTAGGTGTAACTTGCAAAGATACGCCCCCACGTTTTGAGTGGCCCCTCTCTCAGCCCCGTAGGGTTATTTTCTTCTTTTTAGGACATTTAAAAACGTGGGTTTTTAGATTTTTTAAATCTATTAATTATTTTATTATTTTTATCATTGTTCATCGGGTTTGAAGCTACCCTGAAAATTTCAGCCTGCTAGCTTATCGGGAAGTGCCTCAAAGCCTGTCCACCATCTTGGACGTCCGCCATATTGGATTAATAGCCTAGCCTAGCATAAGCCACATGACTATTTTTTTCGTATTCCTGGCTCCTGACAGCAAACCCTTTCATTTGATACCCATATCACGGGGGTGGATTTCAAACAGCCAGTCTACCATCTTGGACGTCCGCCATATTGGATTTAAGTCACGTGACTATTTTTTTCGTACTCCTGATAGCAAACCCTTCCATTTGATATCCATATCACAGGGGTGCATTTCAAATAGCCTGTCTGCCATCTTGGACGTCCGCCATATAGGATTTAAGTCCCGTGACTATTTTTTTCGTATTTCTGACAGCAAACCCTTTCATTTGATACCCATATCATGGGGGTGGGTTTCAAACAGCCAGTCCGCCATCTTGGGGAGGCCGCCATATTGGATTTGTTATGACGTTTCTTAGCTAGTCATGTATTGTCATCAGAAATCAAAGCGTGTATAAAATTTCAGCCTGCTAGCTTATCGGGAAGTGCCTCAAAATTGAGTTGCAAAAGTCCAACCGGAACGACAAACAAACAAACAAACAAATAAACAAACAAACAAGAAAAGTGAGTGTATAACGTGGTAAAAACGTGGGAAAAACTACTAAACGAAGTTGGATGAATTTTGATACAATATAGGTTTGACGGTAGGTATGACGTTCCCGTGTAATAATTACCGAACTTCACGCGTGCCAAGCCACGGGCATAATTTAGTAATATTATATAAATGCCAAATTGAGTCTGTTTATTTGTCTGTTACATTTTCACGCCTGAACAGTTGAACCAATTTTGATGAATTTTGGTATAGAGATAAAAAGAACCTTGGTTTTATTAGGTATATGGGAAGCTGCCGCAAGCTGCGGAAGCGAGCGAAGTTGCAGGAATTAGCTAGTCATCATTTATATACCTAAAGAAAAAAAAATAGTAAATTTAGTGGGCGAGGTTTTTATTTAGATAAAGCTTAATATAATTATTGTTGAAAACTCTGGACATATTTACGGTCTATCTCTGCACTTTGAACGTGAAGTTGAGATCTGTGGACAAAATAGATCGTAAAAGTCAATGGACTGAGATTTGTCGAGACACATCCGGCAGACTTTGGGCTGTCTGAATGTACCTACTTGAAGTTTTATCAATATTATTATCGTGTCTTATCCTGTTGATATTAAACTCGTAAGTACAGACGTCAGTACATTAGCCTACCTCAATCTGCCAAAGGTAAACGGCCATTTTGTTCGGAGTGACCCGCGATCGCGACCACTAATGAAACAAGTCCAAGTATATCAAAGACCGAGGTAACCAATGAGACAAGTTGCATTCCTCAAAAGTATTTTTTTACGGCGAGTAATGGGTGACTCACCGTCCGATCATGGACCATGCCCGGGTTGACGGCATGTCGCGTTCCACGTGCGCGGCAAAAAGAGCTGTCGGTAATCTGACGGGGTACCGCTTTGAGGACCAAAGCCTGCCGGGGTCGCGGGACTGTCTTGTCTTGTCTGGTAACAATGACCATGGAGCGTAAAGGGCTATTGAAGGATCACCGTAGATTTTATTCAGTACAAGTCTTAACACGATACAAAAAGACCTTTCTATAGGTAACACAAATGCAGAAGTTTTCGTTCGATTGGGATTTGACAGATTGGGGTAGGTTGATGTGCTAGCACCTGTACCTAGTAAAACGTGAGTTTCACGCGTTGTTACCATGATACCACACTGTGTAGATGACTATCTGCCCGTTTTGACATCTACTTACTAAAGGAAAGTCACCCAGTAGCCGAAATTCGATTACTTACAATTCATTTAAAATTTGAAGTTTGAATGTTATTGAGATTTTAAAAGAAGAGGTGTGTGAATCTAAAATTAGTCCATTAATGATGAATTTTAGTGTTTTTATGTCATGCTTTAGTCTCGTTTCAGTAACATCAACTCACTTTTAGAGCTATTTGAATTTAAGTATTTAGCAATTGCGCCAGGAGTCGCTATGGTACTATTTAGTACTATAGAAGAGTTTTCATGATTTTTACAGAACTAGCCCCTTAGCGATGTTGAGGGAGCTTTTATGACGCTAAACGGTTACGTAATGGTTGTGTAAGGTACTTTTATAGTGCAAATTGATCCTGTAATAGTGTTTTCGATACTGCTACAATCCTAGTACTGTAAAAATTATTTTGACGCATTATTAGAGCAAAATAGATACATAAAAGTGTCAGTAAGGTTCTCTATAATAGTACCAAAATCGTTTTTCTCATTTCTATTACAGTGCAACACTTTAAAGATTCTTTTGTATGGTCCTGTAAGCGTTCTAAGAGCTAAATAATAGAACTTAAATGCTCTTTAATCTTATAGAACCAAAATGCTTTGTTATAAACCTTTATAGTACATGCAGTCACAATGGTTACCGTTATAGGCCTACTATATCACTCTTTGGTGATAAAACGCCTTGTTTATAGAACCTATTGTTACTTGGGGTACTATGCAATTCAACTAAAAGGCGAATTGCTGACGTCATAATTGTGACGTCATATATCCCTTATTTTATTTGCCCGCTCAAAAAAAAATCATATGAAAATAACTCTATTATTAAGATAATAAAGATAATTTACACTAGCACTAGCAAAAAATAACTTGTACAGACGCCAGGGTCAACCTACCCGAATCTGTAAAATTTTGCCAATCGAATATCAACCTTCCACTATTTAAGTGACAGTTGACGGATGGAGACAATTGTTGAACTGCGCTCTGCGCTAAAAGTAGGTAAGTATACGTCAAATTTAATGAAACATTTGACTACTACAAATAATTAGATCTAATAATAGCTCCGGACACCTACCCAGGTTAGTGTTTATAGGTACTTTTTCTCAACATTCGGAATCTCAGGGAAATGCAATAGTTACTGCAGAAATCTTATTATAATTAGTATTAATAAGCCTCTTTTCTCCTAAGAATAGACAGGATCACGGTATCTTTGGATAGGTGCTCATCTATTCATATTTCTTTTTAATTCTTTGATGTGTTTACCGATTCTTTGTGTCTGGATGTATTTTTTATTGTTAGAACAGAATCGAAGCCAAAAAAGAAGCCAAAAACGGGTAGTTCGATCCATTTTCTGTGGTTCGATCTAAACATTGGCCGAAATTGGCCGAAACCGAATTCGAAGCTTCGGTCGAAAACATTTTTAAGGTAAACTGATTGTAATGCAAGTTGCTATGTCAGTACTCAGTAAGGTTCTTTATTGTACCATGGTTCTGAATACTAAATATCCGTTTAGATTTATGTATGTGTTACTTCCAAACAAATCCACTTCCTCTAATAAATCTTGGTAAGGTAAAGTCCGGATTAAAACATAGTTTTTTTTTCTTTATTAACGGACTGGCTTTAGACTGCGACTTTGCTTGCGTTCATTTATAATTTGACAATCAATTCGGCGACACGTGGTACCATCTGTGGTATAAGAACATTATTGTTGTTTTCCTCGGGAAAAGTTATTTTTTCACACAACAACGTAATGCAAAATTTCAGGATCATCGGTAAGCAAGCAAACCTACCCGAATCTGACAAATTTTACCAATCGAACATTTTAAGAAGACAGATTGAGGTAAGTTGATTTGCTGGCGTTTTGTACAAACAAACTTACTTTGGCATTTATAACTTTAAAGTTTATTTGTTATTGCAATATCCACTTTGCACATTGTTATAATACCTTTTGTATCTTGTGTGTAAGTAACACAGCTGATGAACTTAAAGTTTATCATACAAATATAATATTTTCTCGTAAGAATCGAACACACGGCGACGCGCAGTACGTTCAACCACTGCGCCACGCGCTGTGACGCATTATGTTACCAAAATAATAACACCAAACCACGTCATATATTATCGTATGTTTTAGTATAATATTATTATACGTTACAGCTGCATACATCGCGATCTTCAAAGTTAAGCGCCTCTTGTTTAGTACAAAAAATGTTTTATATGTTGTTTAGGATTGTATACAACTAAATTATCAACACACTATGCCAAAATTACATCGCGTCATAGCGTACAGCCTAACTTCGGTCGGGCGTAACTAAATTGGAGCAAAGTACATACGAGCTCATCAGAGCATTTTGAGATAGTATGCAGTTTGCTCGCTTGTATGTAAAGCAAACTGTGACACGAGAATATCGCGAGTACCGATTGATTATTATTTTTTTCGGCCCCGGAAAAATATTTTTCGAGACATTAAATGAAGAAAAAAAATGGCTCGACTGAGACCTGCTTCGCGGGGCCGCCACCTTGATAAGTAGTAATTAGTTATTTGACCTAGGAATGCAAAAGCGAGCGAAGCGAGCTCGGGACTTTGGGGCACCCCGACACGGACAGGTTAGGTTAGAAGTTCTTCCCTTCGTGACTGCTGCTGGACGTATGTATTTTGCTCTAGTATTTTAAAGCAAAATGTATTTTGATTCAGACACTCTCTGAATAGGTATACAGTTTGCTCTTCAACTACAAAGGCAAACTGCGATCGAACTCAGAGCAACCCCGGTCTGGGTCAGCATAGTTTGGCAATACGCATCCGGGGACGGGGAGCAACAGGGAGCCGCCCGCACCGAATTTCTGCCGCGTAAGTTCGGCACTTATGGTGTGTCATATCAGCCAAATACGTCGGAACGTGAAATCAGCCGCTGAACTTCGGTCGCGTAACTTCGGCATAGTGTGTTTAGACACTTAGTCACTTCAGTGTGGCCACGAGCGGCGATTTCATACGTTTAATATTTCCGCGCCCGCCGCCGTCACCGCGCTAGGCTCGCAGTGTGTTTGAGCACAATGTGAGATGTCAGCGGGCATGCGGACGGCGATCGGCGAGTTATGGGTGACTCGCCGTCCGGTCATGGACCATGCCGGATCAACGGCGCGTCGTGTTGATTGCTTGTACCCTCTTTAGTGCATGTGTACTTATATGGGAGGGACTGCTCATACCCCTACTAACGCATAATAAATAATTATTAGAGAGAGAGACGTTATATCATAATAATAAATTACGTACGTAATTCAACATGTTATTTATACATTTTCTTCATGTCTCGTTATAAGCAATTAACAGAACATTCACATCGACTCTGATATAATTAGTTTTATTTACATTATCTGAAATAATTAGCGTTCAAAATCAATTGATTTTCTCCTACCGAGGCGCTAGCATGAGTGTCGTGTGACGTAAGAGTAAAATAATTACGACGAATTTTACATCAAAATACATGGTACCAGTGGAGCAGTGGTGGCCCAGTAGTATCGGCCTCGACTTACGAGTAGTAGGTCGTGGGTTCGAACCCCGTCAGGCGCATTACTTTGGGTAATTTATTTCATCACCACTGCTCTCAAAACGGTGAAGGAAAACATCGTGAGGAAACCGGCATGTCCTATAGAACCAAAAACTCGAAGACATGTGCCCGCGTGGTAGATTACGGCCCACTCCCTCTCACAGAGAGGAGGCCTGTGTCCCAGCAGTGAGAACATTTTATAGGCTGATGATGACATGGTACCTAGTTGATTTAGGTTCAATTTTTTGCGTAAAACACAAGTTTTCTTTTAAAATTAAAACGTTGGCGCACACTAGGAATCGCTCTTGTTTCGTGAGTGCGTTTACAAACATATAAACTCACATACACAAACACCCAGACCTGGAACAACTACTTGTAGGTCAAACAAATATTAGTTCCGTGCGGGGATCGAACCCGCGACACGCTGCGCAGAAGTCGATCGCTCAACCACTGTGCCACCCGTACCGTCTCAATTATTAATTATTCCTCATATTTATTATTATCCATAACTTTAATTGAGTAGGTAAATACGTTAATATAGAAAATGCCTACTTTCTTAAATTTTTAGATCGAAAAAGTTCATTCATTTTGGGCCCAAAAGTGAAATAAAAAATACTCGGACTGACTCTAGATACAATTGTGACATCTTTTGTCGTCGGCCGATTGACTTTGACTTTTAAGGCCCAGAGAAACATGTGTGAAACGGGAATGACCTATGTCGGGAGTTAGGTACTTTACATTTACGTCACTCACGACCGCAGTATTTTGGAAGCAATAAGGTCGTATCGTAAAAAAGGAGGTACACTATGCACAATGGCTATTAGAATATCATTGAGTGTACAGGTATTTTTACCCTACAAAAGGTGTAGTATTTTTTTTAATTCGTACTGCTTTACTATAGCCAAGTCATAAAAATTGTAAGCTTTTCAACGTAGAGGGATGTCTGCGTTAGCCGCCATCTTCAATTGATTTTGACATTTGTTTTTTTTTTGTAAACCCCTTTTTTAAGCAAAGCCTGATTTTTGTACCCACCGATTGTGCTAAAAGTAGACACCGATTCCATTTTTTTTTCACGAGATAGCGTTTACATTATTTCCTCATGTCGGTACATAATCCAAGAGCAAGAATTACGCAAGTAAGATTGGCAGCTATTAATTAACAACTAACGAACACTTAATTAAAGACAAGACTAATAAGAACTCCCCATCCTTGGATCATCTTTGATCTATATATTATCCTATTCAATGATCCTATTCCATATTATATACGGGTAGGGCTGCCAGGTCTTCTTTGGCGACTACCTGAATAAGATTGAGCGAGAAATTACAGCGAATTGTTACCATTGTGAAGGCGGCCTCGATTCATCAGCACACGCTGGAAGAGTGCCCTGCATACTGAACGATGCATCTTAGTAGGTTGTATCGGGCAAGACTTGTCTCTGCCAGCGGTGATAGAGGCCATGCTGGTAGACTCTGACAACTGGACGGCGGTGAGCTCATTCTGTGAGACTGTCATGCTTCAGAACGAGGTTGCTGAGCGGGATCGTGAGAGGGCCGATCCCGCTCGGAGAAGGAGGCGTCGGGGTGGCAACGGCTTCGTTGCCTAAAACGCTGAAGGCTGAAACCTCGTCTGCATAACCTAGAGTAGGTGGCAGTTTGGGGTCACGAGTCTACAGAGTGGGGACTCTGTGTGACCTCATAGACGAGGGCGGCACAGTGGTCACGTGCCGCCGTACACAATTGTACAGCGAAACTAATAGGAGACCACTACACCTACAGTCTCCCTAGGGATGTGCCCTAACAGGCGTTGTACAGAGGGGCCACGGTGGTCTTTTAAGAGGAAACGGGGCCTCCTCCCATGTGCTGATGGTGAAAACCGGGGTGGTTTTAGTGAGGTAAAAATCCCACACTCCCCAGTACTCAGCCAGTTTAGCTGGACATTCTGGTAAAAAGACCGGACACCTTATGGTAAGTATGGCTTTGTGATTCCTCTCGCCGTGCAACAGAGCAAGCGAGCGCGGCTAGTGCTAGTCCGCTCAATAATAATTGCGCTAGCAATATAAGGTGATCGGGTGAGGCTTGCGGAGCGGAAATCAAAATGTGCACTCCGTCTCGCCCCGCCGGCAGTATGGCCTCGACCAATGCGCGCCAACCGTGCATTAAATGATATACCTATTTTTGGTTAATAATGTAATAAAATGTCAAAAAGTAATTATAATCTTAATTGATTAATTGGTTAAAAAACGTGAATAGACTTTCTACAATCTGATGTTGATAATGAAATCACTTATCGAATCATTATACTGCGTGCTTCGTTCTCGATATATGTATTTACCATGCAGCTTCCTCGATTCACTCGGCAACTGACGCAATTTTTCAGAGCTAAAATTATCTGTAAGTGTAAGTATGTATTATCTGTGTCCATACGTGAACTGTCATTCTTTTCGTTTGCGCGGCAACTGATACTGTGTTCTACGAAATAATAAAGTAAATTTGAGTTTCAGAAAGTGAAAATTGTGCATATTATACCACAATTATGCCTAAAAGGCGGCATGAAGAAAAAGATTTACAATACTACAAAAAGAAAATAAGAAAAATCGAACGAAAAATGAAACGCCGTGGTCGTCGTCGGGATGACTATAAAAATGGAAGTGATACTTCAATCTCTAGTATTCCAAGTAATAAAAAGTTGTCTTGTGATTGCTATTATACGGTACGGCTACTGGCTTTCATAGCAGTTAAAGCCATAAGGTTTTTTCATAACCTTAGTACCGTATGAGACGGGTGGTGTACGAGATACATCGACGTGCTCACTGGACTCGGGTCGTATACGAGATATACGGACGAGATCCTTAGATGCGGGTCGTATACGAGATATACGGACGAGATCTGTAAACTTTATGTGAAGTCCGTGAGGCTTCAATAAGCAGTTTGTTAGCGATCACTTGTACAAATTTCCAGTGGTATGTTTTTTGTTTTTCAGATTACAATACTGATAACACCTCGAACGAGGTCGAAATCATTGAAACATTACCACGTGATATGTCCCCAGCAGGACCTATGACAGTCCCGGTTCCAGAAGAATGTGAACCGCAGAAAATTCTACCTCAACTACAGCGGTGGATCCTGAGCCTACCTCAGAAATACCAACAATAAGTTCCGAGGTACTTTTAGCACTGGGCGATCTCATGCCAGATAAACCTATATAAATGGTCCTGCTATAAACAGTGACTTGGCTCGTATTTGGAGCAATATTTTGAAAAATGGTCTTCTTAAAGAGACAAAACAAAAATTAATGGAACAATTGATCCCAGAAAATGTTCCTTTATTAAACTTACTTTGCTTCGGTAAGTGATAATATTGTCAGCAGAGACAAAAAGATAGAGTTGGAACAAAACCAGCTAGGCATTGGACTGTCTATAATCAGTAATGCAATATCATTGTTGATAAATAATGATACAGTGGACAGATTAAAATTGATCTCACTACTTAGTGATGCTGGCAGGATCTTGACAGATCTACATTTGGTACAGACAAAATCAAGATGAAACTTAATTTTCCCAGTCATGGACAAAAAGTTTTATGATGCCATCAAAGATGTGGAAAGAGACGAGTATATAATTATATGGAGTTAATCTTAGTGACAAGATCAAAGTTTTGAAAACATGCCAACAAAGTGGCCAGTCTATCAAGAAACCTACATTCAATCAATACAACAATATAGCAAATCATAAGGGAAACTCACAAGGTCCTCCTCGCTACAATCAGAGGACATCAGCGAGGTATGAACCCAAGAAGAGCCAGTCCTCAATACAGGCCCAGAAACATCACGGCCACTATTATCAGTCCACTACCAAGAAAACCAAAGCCTCACAGGAGAAGCCTCCTGCTCGCACATAGAGGTAAGTCATGCTGGAAGGCTGACACATTTTTTATCTTGCTGGAACAAAATTTGCAAAGATGAATCTATACTTAATTATATCAAAGGATACTCGATTACCTTTGTACAGAAACCTTATCAGAATTCAGTGACTCTCCCCCGTTCAGTTATATCATCTGAAGAAAATACTGATATGCATACTGCTATCAGCAATTTATTAAAATTGGGAGCTATATCCCCTTGCATGCCATGTAAAGACCAGTTTATATCCCCTATATTTTTGATTCCAAAGCCTAATGGTACAAAAAGATTCATACTAAACTTAAAATCATTGAATAAATATGTAGAAACATCCCATTTTAAAATGGAGGACTATAGGACAGCAATAGCTTTACTCTCTCCAGGTGATTACATGGCGAAAATTGATTTAAAAGAATCATATTTATTAGTAAATATTAATCCACAGTATAGAAAATACCTATGTTTCCAATATGATAAATTTACGAATTTAAGGCCCTCCCTTATGGCCTATGCTCTGCACTTAATATTTTCACAAAAATTATGAAGGTTGTAGTGACACATCTAAGAGGAAAAGGTTACAAGTCGATGACCTACTATGTATAGGATCTTGTTATCAGTCATGTTTGCAAAATGTTCAAGAAACAATAGCTCTCTTAAAGTGCCTGGGATTTGTTATAAATTTTGATAAAAGTATATTAATACCATCACAGTCTTGCAAATTTCTAGTTTTTGTGTTTGATACAAAAAATATGACATTACAATTGCCCATAGACAAAGTATCAAATATTAAAAAATCTGTTCAGAAGTACTTAGATCTTGATAGCTGTTTTATAAGAGATCTGGCAAAATTAATTGGAACACTAATTGCAGCCTGCCCAGCTACCACATATGGTTGGCTTTACACAAAATATTTAGAACATCACAAGTACAAATATTTAGTTAAAAACAAGGAGAATTATGATGTGAAAGTAAACTTACACTCTGATATAAAATTAGATCTACAATGGTGGAATGATAATATTAGTACAGTATGTAAAAGTATTGCTCATCATAAACATGATATTGAACTGTTCACTGACGCACCCATGACTGGATGGGGTGCTGTTTACAAAAATAAAAGAGCACATGGCTTCTGGAGTGAATTTGAGAAAACATACCATATAAACTATTTGGAACTACTGGCAATATTTATGGCATTAAAGGTTTTTGTAAAGGATAAGCAACACCTCAACATACTGTTGCGTGTAGATAATAAGACTGCAATATCTTATGTGAACAGAATGGGTGGCACTCAGTTTCCACATTTAAATAACCTGGCCAGATCCATATGGCAGTGGTGCGAAGAAAGACATATTTGGCTAGTTCCCTCCTACATTAAGTCTAGTGAAAATAAAGAGGCTGATGAAGAGTCGCGAAAAATCAATCCAGATACTGAATGGGAGTTAAATACTGTGGCATTTCAACAAATTGTGTCTGTGCTGGGTGAACCTGAAATAGATTTATTTGCATCCCGCACTAATGCTAAATGTATTTCTTATGTTTCTTGGAAACCAGATCCAGAGGCAATGAATATTGATGCTTTTACTTTGTCTTGGACAGAATATTTCTTTTATGCCTTTCCTCCATTCAGTTTAATATAAAAATGTTAACAAAAAATTAAAAATGAGAAGGCAACAGGTATTATGGTCATGCCTCACTGGCCATCACAACCTTGAGACCATCACCCTCTTCATCATCAACTCACCTTGATTGCAGGAATATTATCAGGCAAGCTTGGCTAAAAAGAGCTATTCCCCCAACATCAATAGATGTCATGTTTGCATCCCTTTCACATAATACACTAAAACAATATAATGTTACATATAAAATTTGGTGGACCTTCTGTCAGGAACATGGTATAAACCCGTTCACTCCATCTATACCATTTGTTATGTACTTTCTAACAAAATTATTTGACTCTGGGGCTGCCTATGGTACTCTTAACTTACATAAGTCAGCTCTATCCTTGATAATAGGCTCTAAAATTGGGGAGGATGATCGTATTAAGAGGCTCTTTAAAGGTTTCTATAAGTCGAGACCACCATTAGCAAAATACCAAAGAACATGGGATCCAAATAATGTTTTAAGTGTATTAACCAAGTGGACCCCCAATATGACATCAACTTTTGAATGTATATCAAAGAAACTGGTGGTTTTGCTTGCATTAAGCACAGCTCAACGGGCACAAACCTTGTCATTAATAAAAATATCTAATATAATACAGAGTGAAAGTTGTGTCAATATTGCCATTACTGATACGACTAAAACTTCGGCTGCGGGAAGAACTCAGCCTAATCTTTTCCTACCCTTTTTTGAAAAACCTTTGATTTGTCCAGCCAGAACATTGTGTGATTACATGAGATTTACTAGAGAGATAAGAGGTCACAATGACTACTTGTTTTTATCACTTAAAAAACCCCATAAACCGGTTTCGGCTTCTACTATTGGTAGATGGATTAAGAATACTCTCTCAGACTGCGGTATTGATACGCGTATCTTCTCAGGTCATAGTACACGACACGCCTCCACATCCAAGGCTAAGTCAAAAGGGATTTCATTAGATGTAATAAGACAGACTGCTGGTTGGACAAATAACTCATTAACATTTGCAAAATTTTATAACCGGCCAATTTTAAATTCAGGTGAATTTGCCCATGCTGTGCTTAATGTATAATAATATATTTTGATCTCAAACAAGCTATAATTATTAATTAGTTGGTAAAAAACAGATTGTTATGTACCAAATAAGGCTGATTAATAACATGATGACTGATTGTTAATTAAGGTTATTATTATTGAAAAGGATTTAAGATGTTTATGAATAAAACGCTGTTGATTTCAAAAATAAAGATATTTATTTTAAAGGACAAGGAGTCAGGGTCATCTCAACTTTACCATCTCTCTAAACATCTGCATGGTAAATACATATATCGAGAACGAAGCACGCAGTATAATAGATGATCAAACGAACTTACCTGAGTGAAGTTCGATCATTATTATACGAAGTGCTTCGTTCGAAGATATATGTTCCCTGCCCACCTCACCCCAGGTAAAATTGAGATAACCTTGCAAGAATCTAAAAAGAATGACAGTTCACGTATGGACACAGATAATACATACTTACACTTACAGATAATTTTAGCTCTGAAAAATTGCGTCAGTTGCCGAGTGAATCGAGGAAGCTGCATGGTAAATACATATATCTTCGAACGAAGCACTTCGTATAATAATGATCGAACTTCACTCAGGTAAGTTCGTTTGATCATCTATTATATCATTCTGTAAAAATATATTTGGAACATGGAAAGTTTCGAACTTAATTATTGTTGATTTTTATCGTTCATTATATTCCTATAGGTACAACAATAATTGCATAGTAGGTAACTTTTTAAATACCTAACAAAATAAGATTTCATCTCCAGATAAAGACCGTTCTTGCCTAATATGATCGACCAGGATTTAGCGCATTGACTCAAAAAGCTAATATCAGATAGCAGTTTGGACAAAAACTACAGAAAAAAAAGTTGGGTTGAAAAAACATAACCGATCCTCGTTGATTTACTACCTCATCAGTAACAACCCTAATTTTCTGGTAAGACACTAACTAAAAGTGGGTACTGTGGCACCGTTTTGGAAAGGTAACGAGACAAGAAAGTTTTTTCTGTAATTTGTACACCACGTGTCATACATTTATTTTGAAAAATGTGCTTTGAAAGACAAGGGAAGTTTTCAGAAAATTTCAAAACAGAAAGTTTATGACACTTAATTTCCCAAGTTATGATTAATTTTATAACAAACTTGTATCCATTAGATGCAGCCATTCATATTCTATCAGAAAAGTATAAATTGTAGGTGATAACCATCGCTACTTTCTAACACTAAGCACTTCATGAGGGAGAGGTGGAAATTTTTCGAAAAATCTTTAAAGTTCGATATCTCTAAAACCATCCAGTTTAGACCCCATATTGTCGGGGTAAAAATTGTTGCAAATAAGGTCTAGTATCACCCATTTCAAGGACCGCATCCAATTACAAATCACCCTGTATAAATGTCGTCGATATTGTTTAAACAATATAAATAGTTTCGTCCCCGATCTAAGAGGTTTCTGATTTTAAAGAATAAAAAAAAAATTAAAAGAAAAATCATCAAAATCGGAGCTGTTCTTGAGGACTTCCGAAGATTGCATGTTTTATGTAGGCATTCATTGACGCGACTATATTCAGATTTCGCATAATTATACATACTAAAAATAATGTTGTATGTGGTGTTACCTACACTGTGTAATACCTTGACTTGATACAACTTGTAACGAAAGCTTGTAACATTTTTTTCGTACCACTTGCTCAAAAATGTGACATTCTATGCCACAAAAAGTGAACATAACAATAGTCATTTTTGATCTGTTAAAAACAGGGAAAGAAAATTGTACTGAATTTCATTCATCCTCTAGGGGGAGAATGTGACTTAAATTTGGAATACTTACCGAAAATACTGAACTACATCTGTGTTTACACCATTGAGTTTGTATATAAAGCATTATACATCTTTTTGAAAAAGGAATACGCATTTATTATGCAGTTATGATTATTAAATAAAATTACGAAAACCGACGAGGCCGTATGAGCTTGATGCCTTTGCTTTTCCGACAAAAAATAGTAGCCTAGGAATTTGCCATGTTTTTGTTTTCTTCAAATACATAAACGTTAAGTTTATTTTAATTGTCATTATTTTTAATAAATCCTAATCTCACATTATTATTGTGTTAATTTTTTCGCAAATGGTACGAAAAGTAGAGTATTTTCCTCGGTGATAAAGCTGTCTTAGTCTTGGGTGAACTTAAATCCCTCGCTACACTCAGGACTCGTCTTAAATCCCTCGCTTCGCTTGTGATTTAAGTTTTTAACACCCTCGCTACGCTCGGGAGTAAACCTCGAGTCCTTCGTTACGCTCGCGATTTAAATCGTCACCCGCGACAGAAGACACTGCTTTATCCCCTTGGTTAATAATCTACTATTTATACGAGTCGTATTGTCGTATTGTTCGTATTGTCCCGCACTATAGAAATTTCTTCCTGTATCGTGTGAACATAGCAACTCACAAACAAAGACACCCAGACCCGGAACAACTACTCGCAGATCATACAAGTATTTGTGTCGTACGGGGATCGAACCCGTGACACGCTGCGCAGCAGTCGATAGCTCAGCCACTGCGCTAACCGTGTCGTCAAAGCTTTTCTTTTTGAATTGTAACATCAATTCAATGCGCTCCACTTGTAATTAAAAGTGTCTTAAAGGGCCGCATACGTTACATTACACGTGAATATTTCGTCAGTCAGGGAGGCAGTATTGTATAGTCGCAAATGTTTCTACTTTCTATATCCTTCTTTCCGTCTAAATAGCCTGCCACCTTATGAACACGGGTTCAATTCAATTCAACCCCAGATTTAAAAAGGTTTTGTTTTGTTTTCGTCTTAGGTATCAGCTTTTTTGTTATTTTTCGAAGTTTATAAATTTAAAAAAAAAAGCGATCTTTTTGACAGTTTCAGAGATTTAAGCATGCGAAATTGCGAACATTGTTTTACAAATGATTTTATAACTAGAGCTAGTAGAACCCGGCCACGACTTCGCACGAGCTTCGACTGAGCGAGACCAAAGAGTTAATTTTTTTTTACACGTGGCGAAATCATCGGATAAGTCCTCCCACCCAGGGCAGGGCGGGAGGAACTGTCAGACTTGTACTGACTCAAATCCACGGTGTCCGTCAATATAGCCCTTTACGTTCCGGGGTCAGGGAAAGAGTTAATCAAGCTTTTCGTGGGTAAAAAAACACAAAAATTGGTTTAATATTTTTATAAACAAATAACTTTATTTTTAGACTGATTCTATTGACAAACATCTATGTATATTCACAACTATTATTTTATCGCCTGTTTTTGCAAAGTGATAACTCGTTTGGCCTTCGTGGCTTGTGTTCTCACATCAATTATAACAGTAGGTATTAATAAATTAAAGTGTTTTAATTAGTTCCTCTGAAACAGATCTGTTAGGTATCATTTGTGTATGTTTCTGGAAAAAATAACTGATAAAATTATTATAAGTAACTATTTGAATAATTTATTTAAATTTTATCTTTAAGTAGATAATAAAAAAAACCGGTCAAATGTGAGTCAGTCTAGTCTCCCACGACGGGTTCCGTACCCGTTAAATATTTATTTTATTCAATTTTTAGTATCTGTTGCTATAGCGGCAACAGAAATAAATCATTTGTGAAAATTCAACTGTCATGGTTCATGAAATACAGCCTATAGTGACAGACGAACAGCGGAGTCTTAGTAGGTTAGGTTCCGTAGCCAAATGGCAAAAACGGAACCCTTATAGATTCGTCATGTCTGTCTGTCTGTCCGTCCGTCCGTATGTCACAGCCACTTTTTGTCGAAAGTATAAGAGCTATCCTGTTGAAACTTTGTAAGTAGATGTATTATGTGAACCGCATTAGGATTTTCACACAAAAATAAAACAAAAACTAATTTTGGGGGTACCCCCCATACCTACTTAGAAACTCAAAAATTTTCGCCTTTCCCAACGTGTGGGGTATATAGATACCCCACACGTATGGGAAAGGCGAAAAGGATACTTTTACTACCTACTTAACTACTAGTGCAACCAAAACTATAAATTATTTTAATTACATTTAACTTAAATGTAATTAAAATAATTTATATTTTCGTTTTTTTGTCAATGGATGGTTGCACTAGTAGTAAAAGTATCGGGCGTCATTATGCTCAACATTAAAGATTGACCCATCAACAAACTATTCTATATTCTATTATTTCCCACGTCCACGGAAAAAATTGGAATATAAATTATCCTATGGTTATCCAGATTATAAACTATCTGTGTACCAAGTTTCATGCAAATCCGTTCAGTAGTATTAACATGAAAGAGTTACAAACATCCCACATATTCTCACAAACTTTTGCATTTAGGGCCGAGTCACACCGAAATGGCAGCGGCCGCCAGCGTAGCCGCTGGCAGCCGCGGGCGGCCTCGCGACCTTTTCAAGCGATACTAGTCTTTTAAGTATGTAGTTAAAGTTTAAAATTATTTCACACTGACAGTGCTCGCCGCGCCGCCGCGCCGCTGCCATTCCGGTGTGACTCGGCCCTTATATTACTAATTAAAAAGTAAGTTTACTCAATTTACTACGGACTACGATCTCTTATTTATTATAAACATCGTCTGTTTACTAACAAAGTGTAATTGCTACACGATGCCGTGTAGAGGGCAATCATTACGACAGGTCATTCATATCTTCATACTTTACTGACACGCGGAGTACAGAGTTATGGGCAAAGTCTGCTTTCACTGTAGGTACGAAATAAATCATGTTATTATTATAATCGATTAATTATGTACATACAAGTACATAATATTCTGAGTAATTTACCTATCTTAGAAATTCGTAGAATAACTTGTTGAAGTAGTTAGGGTTGTGAGGTATCTGTCAGTCACGTCTTTGATGAGTATAGGTACCTAAATATTGGTGGACGAAACAAAATAATATTGGTCTGATCTACAAGTACTTAGTTGTTTCGGGTCTGGGTGTTTGTGTACCTATGTGAGTTTCTATGTTTGTAAACGCACCCACGATACAGGAAAAAAATCCTAGTGTGGAGTGGGGCGGGGTGCTAAGACAGGAAACCTCCACGTGCGCCCGTGGACTGGAGTTCCCTCTCGGATACGTCCGGGGGGAAGACCAGTTTTTCGGGCCGGTGCGCCCTGGGATGCGGGCAAAGACTCTCCTTAGGCACTGTGTGCCTAAGGGGTTTCTTTGCCCGTATGCAAATAGCCTGTCGGGTGGACGCTCCAACGCGTGTCCCTCTGAACAGCAGAGGGCACAGCGGCGGAGCGGGCTTGCGGACGGTGAGTAATGGGTATGGTCGCCGTCCGACCAAGGACCAAGCCCGGGTCGGTGGCGCGTCGTGTTTCACGCGTCACCGACGGGGCCCCTTATGGGGCCAAATGCCTGCCGGGGTCGCGGATTTTTCTTAATCCAGGATACCGTGGCCCCGGAACGTATTAAAGGGCATCCGACGGAACACGGGTGGATTTTAGTCAGTAAGAGTCTGACAGTCCCTCCCGCCCCACCCAGGGCGGGAGGACTCATTTGATGATTTTGCCACCCTAAAAAAAAAAAAAAAAAAGTGTGGAGTGGGGCAAAGCATTTAAAAAAAAAGTGTGTAAAACTGACCATGTTTTGGCAAAACATGGTCAGTTTTACTGACCCCATGTAACATAATATGCCAAAGTATGATATGTACGAGTTACATCCCTATAGAGAGGAATTTATGTGCTTATTATAACAGTCATCACGATATTTATGTTTTGAAGGTTAAGATAAACTTATCTTTCTTACTCCTTCGTTTGAATAGCCACTTGAGATACAATTGTAGTATCTTTGGTTGTGACGACAGAAAGTAAAGAGATGGTTACTACCGACCACCGTGACTACATCACTTCATTGAGGGTTTAGATGCTCTGTAGCTTTTAATAGATTCTCAACTTTATGGTCTAAATCAATAAGTTGAAAAATAATAACAAACTGTAGTTTCAATTAAAGACGAACTGTAGTCGGACAAATTTTCAACTTTAAAGTCTGTGGCATAAAGTTGAAAATCTGTTAAAGACTACAGAGCGTTTTCATTTACAGTTTTTCACGAGTGAAAGGTTAGGCAGCGGAACTGAGCACAGAGGGTGTGCTCAGCTCCGTTGCCTAACTTTGTACATTCAAATCAGAGGGGAATAAACAAAATAAAACGAACTGCGTAAGGAGATAAAATACGTTTATTTCTTAAAATTTGTCAATAAACCATACGCTGTCATTACAACCGATATCCTTTACATCTCTTGTATGCATATCTTAGTTAATATACACAACAATATGTACGTTCGCTACATACATTACAAAACACTAGTGTGGAGAAGGCTCACTTTTCATGGTGAAGAAAAGGATCATAACTAGATGGTGTTCTTAAATTAATGCCTACCCTCATAATCAAACATTTTTTTTTTTTCGTTTTTTGTGCTGGCTTATCACTGCTGCAATTGAAAATGAAATATAGCCTATGTTATTCACTGGTTAGCTACCAAGTAGCTTTCTCTAGGCGAAACATTTTTTTAAAATCGGGTTTAACAAATCCTACTAATATTATAAACGTGAAAGTTTGTTTGGATGGATGTATGTTTGTTCCTCTTTCATGCAAAAACGACTGAATGGATTTGGTTGAAATTCGGTACATAGATAGTTTATAACCTGGATTAACACATAGGATAGTTTTTATCCCTATTTTATGTTCCTACGGGATGATTTTTGACTTTTAGCGGGTGAAACCGCTGGCAACAGCTAGTAATATAATATTTTCTGTTCATAAAATGAGTTTAGATATTTTGTTCACCCTTTTGGCAACAGCAAATAAGTTCACATATAACTTTAAAAAATAAGTGGAATCACAAGTCAACCTCAAAATGAATGCATACACACATGCTGTGGTAACAGTTACACCTGGTGAGTTTGAATTTATTAGTGAAATATAGTTAGTTTTTGGAGATTTAATAAATAGATTATTAAATCAGGACTGTCATTGAAAAAAGAGAGTGACAGTTCATGTAACATTGGCGGGTAGTAACTAACAGATAATGACCCTGTCTTTTTACATAATTTTCGCGTTTTGGGGCAGTGAACCTTCTCCACACCAATATTTCGCGCATACATTGTTTAGACAAGAAATAGTATAGCATTAAATGCCTTATTATATATATGCCTTATATACTCTAAGTTAAATCTAAAGTCGCCAGGACTGATCGGTTTATACTAGTACTTGTGGCCGGGCGTGGTGACAATTCACATTGAAGAGTTTAATATCGATTCCGATAAGATTTCTGAGAATTATTATAGATGATTGGGCGATATCGGTATTTATTTTGAGAATAATGGAAGGTATCAGCACTTCAGCTGTGAATTCGTGCTAAATATGGTACTTTAACAAAGTAAAGCTACTTACTACTCATTTTTTGTGTTTTCGTTAATCTATGACAGAAATATCAGCAGAACTTTTTATCTAAAGCAAATATGTTGAATGGAAACGAATGTTTTACTATAAAAATACCATATAAAGCGAGGTTTACATGTCACCGACTATCTTCCGCCGTTTACCGCAGTTTGTATCTACGTTTTAAAATGACACGCGTCAGCACACCAAGACACAAGCAGAAAATGGTTGTTCTAGACATTTTACACATTTGGATAGAGAATCGGGTCGCATAATTATTATATTTATTATATAATTTTAATGTAGTATGTTAAACACTAATGTAGCATCATACGTTTGATGTTAACAGAGTAAGTTTGAAAATATGCGCATTTAAATAGAAATACATATGTACTAATTATGAGATTGTTATATACCATCCATCCAAATAGGTAAATATCTAAAATAATATCATTAAATCAAGTTTCTATACATGTTTTTTACAGTAACCCCTAACATTTTCAATGAAGCTTTACGCCTCATAAGGCGATGAGCGAAAAATAATAATTTATGTATTACTCCAACTTTTTATTTAATGTTTAATGCCATCTAGAAGAAGCAAATGGCGTGTCGTTTTTACTAAAATGTAAAATAATAGAACATCGATACAGTATATTATCGAAATCATATATCGTCAGAGATTTATCAACTATTCGCAAAATAGACAATTTTTGCGAAGTCTGAGTTAAGAAAAATTGAAATGGTTAATGTTTCGGCTCGATGGAGAAACCGGTCATTTTTATCGAATTTCGATATAGATAATAACATTAAAAGGGTACGTAAGACGAAATACAAATTTGTTCCATAAAGCCTCTTGCTAAACTATTACAATCCACATGTATAAGCATATTTAAATGCTAAATTATAACTAACTGTAGAATTGTTGCGGTTTTTACACTATCTATATAATAATAATAATAACATATTACAAACTACTAGTGAATATTACTTTACATATTCAATTACTATATTATTATTATTTATTTATAATAATTATGTTTATACACCTAAACCAAGGGAGAAATTATTTGTATATAGAGAAAAACAAAACAAACTTGTTCACTCTAAGCTAAATCACAAGTATATAGTAGGTACTTTTGCCGGCTTAAAAGAAAAATGTCTTTAATTTTATATGTTTAAATATGTTTTGCGATACAACTATAATACGAAGTATATATAGTGTATATATAGGTATATACATACTAATACATATTTTAAAGTGTGTTTAAGTGATTAAGCGATATAATCAACAGTACTTTTGTATATTAATAACGTTATGTAAATCATAGAAAAATGTCCTAATGTATTTTTTATTCAATATTATTTTAGAGAGGTGCAACGGACCTTTAGTTATTAACTTTTACATTGAAAAACTTCTGAACTAATTTTGATAAAGGTATTTTATAGCTACCTAAGTTTTAAACCGCCATTTTTTGTCTAAAAATTCGTAAACGGATTTTACTTTTAAAACATTATCATAGTAGAGTAAATATTGTTTATAATGCCTTAAAGATACACAGGCAAGACTTTTAAAATAACAGATCTATAATTTTAAACATAAATAAAATGATTTTAACATATTTCAAAACGTTTGTGTATATTTTCCTATCCAAAATTTATTTTAATACAATTTGTTTTAACTAGTACTATATCGGCCGTTGCACCCGCGTTTAAATTCGCTATGATTTTATATGAAACTTCATTATAATCACATTATATCCCCAGAAGGGACGAACAGAGTTTCAAGAACCGAATTATTGTAATGTTTGTTTAAAACTCTGTGCGCCCCTGCATCGTAAGGATATATATAAATAAAAACATGCGGTCAGAGTAGTAACAAATGGAGTGGCAACTGAGCAGCAAAAAAAAATGTGGCATCAAAGTTTTCTTGATGTCACACAAATGTGAATTTCAGATTGCGCACTCCATTTTTACACTGCTCGGTGGTAATTGAAACGATGTTTTAGTTAGCAAATCCACTTTTGACATATGGACAGATCTTTCTGACCGTCTCAAGTGTGCATTCCTATACCCAATCGACAAAAATGTACCTACATTGTCTATACATTTTATTTTTACGAGTTGGACTCGCAGAACACTCAGTAAATTTACTTATAATAACCCTGGACTATTGTATATAGATTTGTGAAGAGCGCTAGGGGAACGACAATTTGACGTTCATTAGAGTAGAACAAGACGACAGGTCAAATATTGTTTTGATGACCTATGAGATTGTTGTAGGGGCCTTTTTTAGGCTCTGTCGTCCGCCTGTCAAGATGTTTTACACATTTCTGGGAAAGTTTCAGAAATTGTCGTTTCCCAAGCTAAGATACAAGTAGTATTCATACATACATTTATATATTTCATCAACTTTTACCACTATCATTGCACTCACCTTAGATATAAATGCCAGCCTCAGAAATATTCCGTTTTAATCTCGAGATTCTAGGCTTTACAGTGTTAACCTTTGCGTATTTGGTGTTCTAAAAGTTTATATAAGTCAGTGTACATTTTTCATATAATATTTAATTTACGAATATTAATTTCTATAGTTTTTACACACACACATTTCTTTACAAAATACATATATTTAAGCTTGGCAATACTTGAATATTTTCGAAGCTGGCAACCCAGTACTGCGTGCGTAATATACAAAACAAGAACTCAACTTAAGGATTGTTACACACAACAGGTTTGCTCGACAATACGAGCTGTACTCGAGCACAGTCGAGTGGAAGAAGCCTCAGTTTGTCTGTGATATTGACCTCCGAAATGACTGAGCCTAATCTTATATTTCGAGTTCAAGCGCCTGTGCCGACAAAGTTATAGTTATATTGATTTTATAATTTTACAAAGTCTTGTTAGAAGGCTCTTTCAGTTTTCAACGAACTGAATACGACCTCAATGTTTAAGCAGAAACATCCGCATAATGCAGGTTTATACCCGCTTAGTACAAATATCGCTTAGATACTTGTAATAATATGCAATCTGTGTACAGCACCCGGTTCACAGGGCACGAATGAAGCGTATATATTTAATATATAGTCAAAATTATATATTTAAACGGCGAAACGTTACCATCATTACCTCACTCCTTATTCCGTCACCTTAAAGCTCGTTCGCGTCTTACTGAACAAAAGTTTATAACTTAAAGAGTAGAACTTAACACTCGACACTAATACTAAACTGTCTTGTTCAACAACTCAATTGTTCATAGTTCCGTATCACTATTATTGCTACGATATCCTGTGCGTCGACCAATGAGGGAAAGCGAGCTAACTCCTACCAAGCGGTTCTTCAGTTCCAAATTTATCGAAGAAGTGTTTCTTTCCTAGCTTTAAAGCTGGACTGTTTAATAAAAAGTATGAAAGCAAACAGAAACTTCTAGGTAAACTGTCATTTATTACGAATCACGGGTCTCGTGGACCAATACACATCATCGTACAATATTGCGCCAGAGTTCTACAATCAAATGAAAAGCTACTGGATCACTGTTCTGCTCGAGGGAGACGTGAGGGGCGCCTCATGGGTCGACGCACGTGCGGGCGGGCGCGTGCCGCACGTGCGATACGTGGGACACGTGCGCGTGCGGCACGAGTGGCACGTGCGGCACGAGGGGCACGTGCGGTCAGTGCGCGGCGCGGCGCGGGGCGGGGTCGCGACGCGCGAGGGAGCCGCGTCAATACGCGCGCCGGTCTTCTAGCTCCGACATCTGTAAGTTTAACTCTGCTCTAAGCACAAACTCAAATAATAAGAAAGAGAAGGAGGCTGCTACACGTTGTTTAGTTTTTAACCAAGACTAAGCAATCAGGTCGTCGAATCAATTAGGCCGCAAATTCGGAACGGCGGGGCGTGCAGCGGAGCGTTCCAGTGTGTATTGTAGCGTGCAGCGTGGCGTTCAGCGTGCACGCTACTAGTTTTCGCTAGAGCGTGCGTTCGAGTGGGGCGTCCAAGTTCGCTGACCAATAGGAGGCCGCCATTCAAGAGCAAGTGTCATCTCGTCAAAGGAACGATATTTTTCGAGCTATATTTTTTGATGAACGGCATTGAAAGTTCTCAATGCCGTTTCGTATATCATCAAAGCACTTTATAGACATTCTACTAAAGAATCTCTTTGTTCAATGGGGATGGCAACTGGGGAACTAATGGCGCTAGCATAGCTTGGCCCAAGCATCGTCATTGGCTCAAATCTTATAGGTACTTCAAAATAGTACTACCTCATTGGTCGGATTAGGACTTAGGTATGGTGGCGCCATCTACAATTAGCTTTGACTGGCCTTCCCCATTGTTTTACTTTTTCTTGAATTTTCTTCTTATGGAAAGATATTGACGTATTATGTCAATATCTTTCCATTTCATATTTTATTTATGAACACACCACTTCTTTTACTGGCAAATCTTGACATACTGAACAAAATAATTATTACTTGTAAACGCTCGTTAAAACGCCGAAACATTGGTCACGCCGCTCAACAACAAGACGCTCTATACGCTGCTACGAATACACCTAGAGAGAAATCCATACGTTCAGTAGACCAGCGTGCACGCTCTTAACTACGCGCCGCTGCACGCCCCGGCGATGCGAATTTGCGGCCTTAGGCTGCAGTTACACTGAGGCGGACTGGAGCTCTGCAAAGCAGAGCTGAGCTGTGAAAAAAAGGTGTTTCCACTGAAGCGGAGTGGGGCGGAAGGGAGCGGAGCTGGGTAGAGCGGAGCTGCTTTGCCTATCCTATTACTACCTAACTAAAATGAATGATTATGCGCGTGAGTGAGCCGCCCCGCTCTGCACTGCCCCGCCCCGTCCCTATCCACTCCTCGTCACTCCTATCTCGACGCTAGCCTAATCTAGCCTGTTTTCCCGATATTTCAAATAATTCCGCTCCTCTCCGCCAATGAAGCGGAATGGAGAAGAGATGTGGATGTGCCATGTGATTGGTGAATCGCGGCACAGCTCGTCTCCGCTCCGTGTCAGTGAAACCGCAGCCTAGATCCCTCCTGCTGGAGCATGTGTACGTACGTTGTTATGTCTGGCCCGCTTGCTGGGCGGGTGCACGTCGCTGTCGGAGATCACCAGCTCGCCGCCCAGCGCGCCCGGCGACCCCGCGCCGCCGCCGTACCCGCCACTGGAACATTACAAATATATATCACTAGCTGACCCGGCAAACGTTGTTTTGCCATAAATTAAAAATTTTGTCTAAAAAATAAAAAAAAAATTTAGGTGTGGACTACCCCTAACATTTAGGGGGATGAAAAATAGATGTTGGCCGATTCTCATAGATACCGGATAAGCACAAAAAATTTCATCAAAATCGGTCAAGCCGTTTCGGAGGAGTATGGCATCGAAAACTGTGACACGAAAGTTATATATATTAGATTTATATCAAAAAATGCAAAGTTAGAGTCCATAAATGGGCGAATGGAAAATGTGCTGGAAATGAAATATTCGCTTTTCAAGCGCATTTTTTCGACATTATACATACACAAGTGATGTAAAAAGTTGTGAAAGCGTCGTTTATAAAGTCAAAGACAACGGCGTCGTTCGAGCACCTGTTTGACATGATGCCCACAATAACTTTCTATTATCCCAACTCCCGCTATCCTAAGAGAGTTCGCCTTGAAACCCAAATAGTAGCGAACATCCGATTACAGAGGTGTTTTCTCCCGGAAACGATCGAGGTTGTGGAATGAACGCCCTTCCGAGGGTTTTCCAAAGAACTACAACATGGAGCTCTTCAAAAATCTCGAGATTGTTTGTGTATGATCGGCAACGCGCAGGCGATATCTTGAGAGATCAATAGGCGCCGGTTACCTTAAATATTTTTAGCGTGGATAAATCATCAAATGAGTCCTTTCACCCTCGATGGGGCGAAAAGGACTGTCAGACTAGTACTGACCAAAATTCACGGTGACCCCGGCAATCGCTTTCCATCAGATGGGTCGATGCTCGACACCCTAAGGCTGCTTTTCCACCAGAGATGCGCTATGCTACGTTACTGCGGATTCGTTGGTTTACATAGCCCAGCACTGGTGAAAACGGATTCAACTAAGATGTGTTTTTTTATATGGAAGGTTGCGTGCTATGGCTGCGTGCTATGGAGGCGTGCTATGGGTCATTTTCCCTGCTATCTCAGCTCGAGCTGCGCATCTTCGTAGCACATCTTACTCGCACAGCTACATAGCGTAGCATCAGTGGAAACGGTCACACAGTTTTGTAGCTCAGTTTTTACATCCTCGCAGCACATCTCTAATGTTATAAAAATAGTATATTTCATTACAAGTGCGGAAAGGCTGTCTGTCATTACAAAGAGTTCCGACAAATGTCTACCCGAGCCGAAGGCGAGGGTTGAAAGGGTGTACTGAACGGCTATTTTTAATACAGTTGCGAAAAAATGAAGCCATTTAATAAATAATAAAAACATTATAAATTAAACTCGCAAAGAAAATTTCTGAAAAATGACACCAACCGTAGAATATAAGCAGAGTTTTTTTTTTTATTCACCCATTTTGATAAGCATAGGGAACGCCCATACAGCTTAGTCTTCAGTAGATTTTTTTTATTGATATGAAATGAAATGAAACCCAACCTAACTCATTTAATTAAATCATTAAATCTGACATTGAAATAAATTAGTGGCTTCTTTTTAGAAATATACGTTTTTGTATGAATCACAAAAACTCTTTAGTAAAAACTTCATGGTTGGTTTCTCTTTCCCAACTGTCAAAATAGACATTATTTTGACAGTTGGGAAAGAGAACGCACTAGTGCGGGAAAGGTTTAAAAAAAGCACTAGTGTGTAATAGCCCACTTCCCGAACGCTATACGTCCCTGCAATATGCCACTTTTTGAGCAACTGTATTAAAAATGTTATTTATCCACGTACCCATAGTAAGGCGAGTGCTGGTGTATGACGACGTTGGCGGGCACCTCCTCCTCCTGGATGGACACCAGGTTGCCGCCCGTCGTGCCAACCACGTACTTCTCTGGAAACAGGGCAATACATCAGTATTACTATGTAGTATTACATATAGGTCATTATTTCACTAGCTTTTGCCCGAGGCTTCGCTTGCGTTAGTTTAGAAGTTGATAATATATTTCGACTGTACATGCCATCATCAGCCTATAAATGTTCCCACTGCTGGGACACAGGCCTCCTCTCTGTGAGAGGGAGCAGGCCGTAATCTACCATGCGGGCCCAGTGCGGATTGGTAGATGTCACATGTCTTCGAATTTTTGGTTCTAGGACATGCCGGTTTCCTCACGATGTTTTCCTTCACCGTTTTGAACCGTACACCGTACATGTAGCGCCATCAGTTTTCTTAAGAATGTTATTGTTGTTTTTCTTGGAAGTACTTTTTTGTACCGTATGACCGTTTTAGTACACCTGACAAAAGATGTACATACAAAATTTCAGGATGATTGATTCAGTTCAGTATGAATTACTTAATATTATTAAAAGCAGCCGAAATAACTATGAAATTCAAAATTAACGCGAGGAACGAAGCAGGTAGAACTATCTTTCTCTATCTTTATCGAATACAACGAATACAGGATTTGCCCTGTTGCGTTATGTGTATGACAAAGCAGTGGTGGCGCAGTGGTATCGGCCCCCACTTACAAGCTGTAGGTCATGGGTTCGAACCCAGCCAGACACAATACTTTGTGTAATTTATTTCATCACCACTGCTCTCAAAATGGTGAAGGAAAACATCGTGAGGAACCGGCACTTCCTAGAACCAAAAATTCGAAGACATATGACATCCACCAACCCGCACTGGGTCTGCGTGGTGGATTAAGGCCCACTCTCTCTCACAGAAAGGAGGCCTGTGTGGCAAATGTTTCCAGCAGTGGGAACTTTATAGGCTGATGATGATGAAGTTATGTGTATGGTGTGATGAGTACCTTCTCTCTCGCCGCCCGCGCCGTTGGTGACGACGGTGATCTGATGGCCGGCCATCACCAGCGCGCCGCCCGCAGAGCTATACGCCAGCCCGTGACCTGCACACACAATGTGATAAAGTGATGCTGCCATAAATAATTCATGATACTGATACTGCCTACTTCATCCCATTGCTGGGCAAAGGGATCTAGAGCCAAACGTCGCTAGTTCCAAACGTCGAAATCCGGAGACGAACGAAGGTGTTCGATATTGGTAATCGAGTTATGGAACTCAAATGGAGTTGGGCAGGACACCTGGCAAGGCGCGGTGACGGCAGGTGGAGTAAAGCTGTGACAGAGTGGCGTCCAAGGAATGGAAAAAGAAGTGTTGGTCGTCCGGCGGCGAGATGGGCAGATGACATTGTTGCCATTGCGGGAGTGTCCTGGATGAGGCTGGCGCAAGACCGTGGAGCTTGGCACAAACAAAGAGAGGCCTATACCCAGCAGTGGGTGAAGACAGGCTGTGGATGATGATGATGATGAGGGCCAAACCACTTCTTACAAACCATGTAAGAAGCGTTTTTTTTTTTTTTATAAAATGATGAGGGTGTTTAGAATTTTATACTTTTGAATTAGTTGCTTCTCGCAGTTTCACCTTCTGCTCGGCTCTTTTTGATCATAGTGTGATATTGCATCTTTATAGCCTTTTCCGATAAATGGACTATCCAACACAATAAGATATTTTAAATTCGGTCCAGGAGTTCCTGAGACTAGCGCGTCCAACTAAACGAACTCTTCAGCTCTATAATATTGAGCATCTATACTAATATTATAAAAGCGGTAGAGTTTATTTGGTTGAACGCCCCTATTTCAGGAACTATTGATTCAAAATAAAAATTGTGTTGGGTAGTCAATTTATCAAGGAAGGCTATAGGCTATATAACATCATGCGACGGCCAAAAGGAGAAGAAAAAGCAGGGGTTGAAACCATGGAGAAGAACTAGTAGGCAGGTGTGTAGTATATTAGTATAGAAGTGGCTTAGTAATTCTTATTTGTGTAGTCAGAAAATTCACAATAATTTCTTTGTTATAGGAAGCGTGTGAGTATAACCATTATAGTCTCCGCCAGATAAGTCTGGAATAAAATACGTTGACCCCCGTGTACCAATGTATTCCAATACTTCAAATAGATAAGAAAAAATGTAAAGAAAGTGTCGTAACACGATCAAAACAAACGTATCGTGGTAAGAGGCACCTTGACCTTATATTTTATTATGAAATTCGAACGATGCATTATTAGGATCAAAGACCTTTATTCCCTTCGATCATTAATAACAACTAGATACACAATCCCGTACAAAAACGAACTAAAAACTGTCCTCACGTAGGTCGCAAAATAGAAAGAGAAAGAAAAGAGAAAGAAACATAACTGACCAACATATTATACCAAAAGAAATTAAACCTTATTCAAATGAGTTACAGTTTGATTTTGAACGGTCATAAAAACATATTAAATTTTACGACCGCGACTCGAATCAACACATGTTACCCGACTAAATCAAGTAGCCATGCGACACTACGAACTGTACGTTTAGTAAAAGTCTTTTCAATTTAGGTGCTTTATAAACCCGGCTGATAATTTCGTCAATTTTAAAATAAATGTTTTACGGCGATTTCTTAACGAAATATCAGTATTTATAGTACAGTGATAGTTATTAAATATTGGTAATGTTAGTACTTACTGAAAAAATGAAATTACATCCTTTTTTCGGTCCTGGAAGAGTGATTTTTGCACTTTTTAAACGAGCACAGAGGCATGTTTACGTTCCGAGCGTTAGAACAGTACTAAACCAAAAGGATGACCGATCTCTGATTTGGTCATTCTTTTGGTGAGGACGTTTTTTGTCGCTGATTGTGTATCTAGTTGTTTTATATGATCGAAGTATATTCCAGACTTATCTGGGGAGTATAGGTAATGAGAAGACGTACCGGGAGAGCCGGGTGCACTCTGGCTGACCCCGCTGCGCTGCGGGAACAGATACTGCGTCGACTGACTGTTGTTGCTGCTCAGTCGCTGCTGGCTCGTCTGTGAACATACGTGTTACCGTTAAATATCGATTAAAGTAGCAGTTGAATTAACATGGTCATTAGTCTACTGATCCCCAGGTACTGAGATATATCTCACAGCTGCACAGGCGTGGCTTACACTTTGTTATTCCGCGTACACACCAGGCCAACGTACGCGTTGGCTGACCACCCAAAGTTCATTTCCTTTGATGTTGCCGCCATGCTTCAGATTGCCGGCAAACGCCCACGAACGTTCGTTGGCGTTCGGTAAACCGTCCATACAGGACCGAAGGCCAACAAGACCCATTCGTGCCGCAGTACGGACTGCTGCGCACTGTACTGGCGGCGAGAAAGCGCCGTGAGTTTCTACTATATTTACCCGTGTCATACTATTTCCAGCCGTATACACAGTTGGAACATTTTTATGTTTCTGCTACTACCACCTTGGCAACAGTAATCCAGTTCCTTGGCTGACAAATATCTATTGAAACTGTTGAAAGATCTCTTCAACAAACACTCGTCTCATTGAGGAAATCTTTTGGTGTTTACAGGTGGAACTTTTATTTACTTAATTTGATTGCCGAGCCTCTGTGGGTGAAGTCAAGGTAATATTACATAAACTCACGCCTTTTTCTAACGGATGCAGAAACTACAAAACGCCATCTACTCCTTTCGCCTCATCCATATTCATACATCTGCAGCCTCTGGTCATGCAAGATAATATTAGTAAACACAAAGGGCAGTCACCTCTCTGGCCAGCGGCTGGTCCTGGTCCTCGGGCGGGAACAGGTCGGGCGTGGGCTCGCGGGACAGCTCCTCGGGCGTCACCAGCCCCGACACACCCACCTGAGAGGGAGACGTGGGCGCGCTCCTGGAACACAACGGGAGTCAGTACACCACACAAGTACTGTACACGAGTGGCGAGGGACGCACTTACACGGAGGGGGGAGGGGATTGTCGCTTCGCTCATGTGAGGCTACCAGGGAGTGCTGCAAGGCCTCTCGCCGTGCCTATACTTAACAAGTGGCGCCTCTCTAGAATGTGAGCGCACTTTCACTTATTCGCCAAGACGCACCTCGACTTTTGATCGTGTAAGGTACAGACGCCAGCAGGTCAACCTACCCGAATCTGTCAGATTTAACCAATCAAACATTAATCTTCCACTGTTGTGATAAGGTTGAAAATCTATTATAGAAATCTGACAGATTGTGGTAGCTTGATGTGCTGGCGTCTGTACCTTATGGTGTGATTACATGGGCATCTAGATTATTATTTGTTTGGCAATTACTTTAATGTGTCTAGTACTAAACATTTTCGAAAGTATAAATAAAAGTTAAAATAACTAAAATTCCAATCCAAACTTAATTGCCCATGCAAACGCACTTTCAGACACGACTTTCCACACACTGTTTCCAACATTTAGATTAACTTGGCTCCAACATCGAAATATAAATGTCAGCATAGCGGATAAAGCATCAAAGGCAATTCAAATTGCAAGCAATGTTGGTGGTAAACGAGTGTGGGAGCTAGAAAATGAAATTTTAAAACGATTCAAATCGATCAACTAAACCAAAAATAAGACTGACGACTACGCTAATTACTTATAGCATCTTCTAAGGTTCGGTTATGCTAATATAAGTTACCGGCATGGATCTTGAGCGCTGACCTTCACCTGCGCAGAAGTGAGTTATTAGGTCCCTTTGGTAGATGAAGTGAGGAACGGGGGCGGGGAAAGTGTAGTGATTGGCCCGTTCTATCGTTGTTTTGTGCATTTTATTTGTTTCATTTGTCGATAAGTGTACGATGCGCAAAGCGATCCCGACTCTTACGCCGAGCGCTCAAGAACCGTGCCGGTATTTGTACAGGTACCGTCAATGATTATATTATTGCACTTCGACCTTTAGAGACGCTACAGCTATGCGACATTCGTTGCGGGCTCTTTTTTTTCTTAGTTTTTGTAGTTGATTAGTGCTACGTACGACAGAGATAGCGTTCCATGAAGCCGACACTAGCCGATGGTCAATGTCTAAAGGCCGATGTGTAAAGGTCATAGCACACTTAAACGACTCTGCTCCAACACCGCTCCCACCCAACACCGCCCTAAACTAAGACGACTGCTCGCAGTCCACGCGGCGACAGCTAGCAGACGGCCAGCTGTCCACCCGCCGACCGCTCTCGCTTTTCGCGATAAACACAGTGACTGAGCGACGACGGCGCGGCGACTGCTAGCAGTGAGCGCGCGGACACCGCACCGACCGCTCGTCTACGACGTGCGGCCAGCGAGGCGTCAACTACCGAGCAGTCTGACGGCGGTAAGCTCGCTGACAGCGAGCTGTCTGCTAATTTATGATACTAATGTAAAATATATCTAAAGAGCAATATTTAAAGTAGCGATGCATCCGATACCGATACCGATACCGATATATCGGCGATACTTCGGGTTAGCCGATATATCGGTATCGACGATATTTTATGACCGATTCAACGATACTTTTTATTTAAAAATGTAGTGTAAACGAGCGTGTTGTCTCGTATATTTCGTTGTAAACGAGGCACGAACTATGCCCGCGGAAACCCAGTAGGTACTGCAACTATAAGTTCTGAGATGCCTACGACTGGCGGGCTTTGGAGTGTTTGTGAGAAGATGAGCCCCTGTCTACTCTGAGCTGTACTTCTCTCAAAGAAGAAATCGAGAGATACCTGAGGTCTCCCAATATATCGAGAGATGCAGATCCATTCATTTTCTGGCGAAATGACGTCTTATACCCAAACGTCTTAAAAAACGTCTTATGAAAAAAAATGAGCCAGAAGTACTTTAGATTCTAAGTGAGTTCTGACGCATCTGAGAGACTCTTTTCCAACGCAGGTCTTTTTCAAACAGACTCGCGAAAGCGCCTTTCTCCGAAAAAATTAAGATTACTTTGCTTTTAGGGTTCCGTACGTCCGAATAAAAAAACGGAACCCTTATAGGATCACTCGTGTGTCCGTCTGTCTGTCGCTTAGTCAATTATCTCCGAATCTACTAGACCAATTAAGTTGCAATTTGGTACACATATCAATTCCTGTGACCCAAGCACAGAGGTGTGACGTGAATAGAAATCTGTATATGGGAGGTATTTTTTTGGGGGGAAGGGGAAAATTAAAAAAAAAATATTTACTGCATCGTGTGACATATCAAATGAAAGTTCTTATTGCAGATCTTAAATGTATTTTTTTGTAATTTTAAAATTAAATAGTTTCCAAGTTATTCAAGAAAATAGACGAAAATTGACCATTCCCCTTATCTCCGAACCACTGAACCTAAAATTTTGAAAAAAATACAGAAATTACTTTTCTACTTATAGATTATAGGAAAACCTATAAGAAGTCCATGATATTAAAATAACATGGTAAATCACTCAATATTGTGCGTACCAATGTTCAATTATTCGTTATTTCAATTCATCTATTATTTGCGGTTAAAATTATAAGTAGCCAAAAAATAAATCGTACGGAACCCTCTTCACGCGAGTCCAACTCGCACTTGGCCGGTTTTTTAATCTTATCAATGTTAATTTGAATTACAAAAAAATATATAAGTATCTAATATCAACCTATGGCACTACTTTTTATAATAATATAATAAATAAATGATTTATTTATTAATTATCTAATTTTTTAATTCGTAATAAGCGTATCGGTATCGGTATCGGTATCGCCGATATTTTTATAAGAATATCGGTATCGGTATCGTATCGGCGAAATGGCGTATCGATGCATCCCTAATTTAAAGCCCATATTTGAATTATATTCTTTTTGCCGGGTGGGAGCAGAGTCGTGTAAGAGGGCTATGACCTTAATACTTGTCGCCAATACCTGTACAAACAAATTGTAGACGTGGCTCCGGACATCTAACTTTGATAGATTAATCTACTCTACAGGTACATTTATGAAGAAGCAGGTTGTCGGTGCAGACAGGTCGTTGCTGGTGAGTGCAGGCAGAATAGACCCATATTATCTTATGCACTTGGCAGATTTGCCAGTTTCTTTATACATGTTTTACCTGCACCGATCGGTGATCAGTACCAACCTTCTCCATTATGAAGGCACCGTTACCGTCAGATGTCCGTAACTAGTCCATACCGGTTTAACTAACTCAATTCATAAACAACTCCGGCCGTTACCTCTTAGTCTATCCCGGATTTAGGGTTATTCATGATTGATTTAAAACGTCTGTTTCTGCTTAAAACTAAGCTCGATCCTGTTTGGAAGTGGTTATGTTTTTTTCTTGACTTTCGATCTGGCAACAACTTTACTTGCAAAGCACCTGTCGAGAAAGGAAACTAATATACTAGCTCCTTTGAAGGCGATCGTCCACGATGCTAGACGAAAGTTACGTGTTACAAACTATGTCATGTGTCACATATTATATGTTACCGATGAGTAACCAGAATGTGATAGTACTATATTGTATTTTTTAAAGCGAAGGGCCTATGCACACCACGTTTTTTAAAAGCGGCGTCGACACGCGTTTTAGAAACGCGCGTCGACGGCGCGCTTTTACCAAACAGAGCAGTTTGTTGTCGCGATACAAAGCGTCAAACGCGCGTTTACATCGCGTCTGTATCGCTGCAAACGCGCGTCAACGGCGCGTTTAAAAACGTGGTGTGCATAGGCTCTAACGCTTTAACCTTATTCATGACGCGTTTATTGATTTGAGTCGCCGAAGCGCATTTAGTAAATTATCCTATACCTACTTCAGTGACATTTGGGTTACTCTATTGTAATTTGTGTTTGTTACAGATCACTTTTGAAAAGCGTCGCGGACGACTGGCCTGGGTCTAACTAAATACCTAGCCGGGGATGTAAACCAAGAACATGAGAAGGAATATTAATTAGCCGGTTATACCAGTGAACTGGTTGCAAAACTTCAATTGATGCATTTTTAATACAGCTTTCAATAGTTCATTTAATATAAGCCGTATCATTGTAAGTACGCACGTAGTTTGCAACAGCCACGGATATAAACTTAAGTCCCAGAGCTTTTCTAAAGGTACGAGTTCGTAGTCGACCGCAAACAGCAGCAACAAATGATGTGATGTAGCGACATGCCAGCAGAAGTAGCGTCATAACACTGAATCTAACTGCAAATTGTCGCTCTAGCGTCAGCGGCGGTCAGACGATATGACGTCTGCGACAGTATGATAGACAGGCAAAGTGTCGCTAGCAGCGGAAGTTATTTCATAGAAGTATAACGTTGAAATTTTCAGCTGAGCGTGGATGGCTGTATCTGAAACTATGAGGAATATGGAAAAATACTGAAAGGAGTCTGCCGTATATTATTACCTCCCATAATTTGATCCTTATTAAACTACACTATCGAATGGTGTAATAATACAGGGTGTGATTATTTTTCTACAATCAACGGATTCGATTCCTGGCGAGGATTATTGGTTTTACAAAAGTCTAATGTTGCAGTTTTACTTTTCATCAAAATCGGCCTCCAGACTCCTTTCAGTATTTTTCGCTATTCCTCATAGTTTCGGATTTTCGCTGGGTGCGAAGTACTATTCGATTGCAGCGCTCATGGTGGTGAAAAGTAGAATTAATGTAGGATTATCTCAGAATACATTCAGCTTTGCCAACTGTTAAAAACGCGCTAATCTCAGGAACTTCTGGTTCGAATTGAATAATTATTTTTGTGTTGGATAGTCCACTTATCGAGAAAGGCTATAGGCTATATAGCATCACGCTATGATCAATAGGAGCAGAGCAGCAATGAAAATTGTTGCAAAATCGTATTGAGAGCTTTCATTGCGTGCGCTGCGTAAACGGTTTATATTACGTAAAGATTATGTATGGCGAAATTGTTCCTCATGAAACGTTCTAAAATAAAATCCGCGACAGCATATGTCTGTCTTTTAAGGTTAAGTCACCATAACCTTTTATATGGAAATCAAATTGGTTTTAAAATAATACATTTCTTGCGACAATGTTTTTATGAACATAATATTAATCCTTACCCAAATAAATATGTTAATCATTACAAGCATTTCATTTTGAACAAAATTGCCCTTGACATCATTTGATTTTAATCTATGATGTCAAGGGCAATTTATATATATATATATATATATATATATATTATTAAGACATCGTAGTTTCTTCAACGGCAGGTGTTGGGGAGCAGTCGAAATACGATGGTTCAGTCTCACAGTACATTCAGCTCTGCAATCTGTACATATTTTTTATAATCGCGTTATTCGGCCGCGGCGCGCCGTCGTGCACGGTGCCAATAGCCATCCACGCCCAGTTGAAAAATTCATCCTATATATGGAAACCACTAGTTTCGTCTGCTGCTGCTGTCTGCAGTCGACTACAAACTTTGGGACTTTACCCATGAAACGATTCGTGCGATTTGCAATTTCTACTAACTAAAAATGAAAATCGACCTTGATACTAAGAAATAATGGTGTAATTCCATTGAAGTCGTCGTGGCGATCGTGTTTTGTTTTTTATCTACCCGTAGTGGTAAGGTTGATTTTCACTTGTAGTTGGAATCGGTCGAACTGCAATCGCGTCGCACCATGCGGAAGCTCCCTTAATGTAACCTGTCCAAGTACTGTAAGTTGTACCTGGAGGACAGTCCGAAGGGAGCCCTGAACTGCACGCCGCGCGGTCTGCGCGGACGGAAGGCCAGCTCGATGAGCTTGCCTTCACTCTGAGGGTCGATGCGCCAGAAGCTGCCCTTGCCCGGCTCCTCCTGGCTGCGGGGCACCTTGATGAAGTATCTGGAAGTTTACAATGATGGATCAGTAAAGTGTTATAGAAATAGTTAAGTTATTATTTCAAATTGTTGATTCTCAATGTAAGTTTTGAATTATATGTCACCACTCACCACTCAATGTTTTGGTCAGACAAACATGTAAGTAATTTAAACAACTTGCACTGATATAGTAATATTTTCCATAATAAAGACATTTGTTTATCAAACTTGCAATACCTACTCACTGGATACTTGTTTGTACAATCTATTATGTTGCCTGCCCTAACCGGGTTTCATGTTAGAACTTACTTAAGTAACAATTGAATGTACAGTTACGAGCAATAGTATGTATACACTAAGCAGTATTCAAAGGCGATGTTCTGCAATCATGTTGGTTAAACTTTTGCCTATTTATTAGACTTCTATTTTGGAAGCCATGCTATTACGAAATAGGTCTTATTTCAAATTGGAAACCAGTATTTCACGAGTAAATTGCTTTTGAATTTTGTTAAGTGTAAACATGTTATTGCTCGTGACTGTACACATGAATAATATAGTTGTTTTTTTACTTCTACTCTCTTTTGAGTCATTTGAGCCAACTACATTTTTCTGGCAAATGTTTACGAGGATTATTAATTCCTCAAAACAAGTGTTATCTATGAATTGAACTATCAGAGACCAAGCAAGATGAATCAGGAGCTAACGAAGTCCTTATTTACACGGACGGCTCTAAAACCATAATCGGTACAGGTGCTGGTGTATTCTCAATGGATCTCTACCGCTAGGGGTACATAGCTCCATATTCCAATGTGAATGTGTAGCACTCACCCAAGCTGCCATGGCAGTCATGGAAAGGAACATATCTAACTACGGGATTAGAATTCTCTCCGATAGTATGGCTGTACTAACGGCGCTGAACGGCAATAATATTATGTCGTTCAGCCTAATTTATGAATGTCACTTAGCATTGCAAAAAATTTCGAACCGCAACAGGGTCATTTTGCAATGAATAAAAGGACATAGCGGATCATTGAGTAACGATGCGGCAGACGAACTTGCAAGGACAGACTCGGGTGTGGATGTGGCCGGCCCCACACCCTTTTTGCCAATCCCATCCGGTCAACTCAGGACCTGGATACGTCTGCAAACACAAACAAAACATAATGCCAGATGGGCATCTACAACCGACTGCAGACAGTCTAGAGAGGCGGTACCTGCACTAACACCGCGACTGACCAGCAGACTTCTGTCTCCAACGAACAGACTTACGAGTTGTGGTGGGTATGCTCACCGGTCACTGCCCACTCAACAAACATCTGTATAACATCAACGCGACAGACAGCCCGTTGTGCAGGGGCTGGATAAAACGGCATCCCACGTAATCCTGGAATGCGAGGGCGTTGCTAACCAACGGGCACAAAACCTAGGCACTCCAGGGTCGCTCCAAGAAGCCTGTGAACGTCCCAGGAGACTTCTGAGCTTCTGGAAGGAGCTGGGTTAGCTCATATAGCCAACTGTCCCGCCTCACGCATAACGGACCACCTACGAGTCCAAATGCGGAAAAGGGAGCCCCTAACAATAACAATAACCACATATTTTGTCTAAAACATAACTTTTTTCTTTTGGGACAAAGCCACCATACTATTCCCAAACCACTGCATCTCCTGAAAGCTAAAATCAACAGTGGCAACCACCAGAAAAACGCCGAGACAATGAAGCTCGACGTGTCCCGGAGAATGAATTTACCTGTCTTGGATCCTGCAACGAAATTAATCAGAAAATAATATTGGAGGAATAGGAAAAACACGTAGTTTCCACTTCCCTCCATATCAAGCAGGAGAAAGAACAAAACAAGGCCAATAGGCACAAAGGGACATTACAATTGGGAGAAGCCCAGTTGCCTAGCCTAGCACCACGGATAAAAATTACTACTAATATTTGTCTAAAACAACTTACCTATTGAGCGATAAATTGTGACGTATGGAATTCTGCCAGCCTTTATCAGCGGTGCGGTAGTAGGGGTAATGCTTGGTGATGTAGCTGTAGATGCCGCTCAGCGTGAGTTGCTTGTCGGGCGCGGAGGCCACCGCCTGCACGATGAGCTGCGCGTAGCTGTACGGAGGCTTGGCGTCGTCGCGGGGCTCCCGGGGCTCGCGGGACTCGCGCACGTCGCGGGTGCTGCCGTACCCGGACTCCGAGTTAGCGGAGGAGGCCTGGAACGAACGTTTCTGAAGGTTAACGGTGAATACATTGTCAATGGACAAACTCGTATTTGTTAAAATTTGTGGGAGTTCAAAATATCTGACTTTATCAGTCACTTGTTTGGGATTTGTCGTCTCGGAGTTTTTCTGGTTGGCTGTCATTATAGATTTAAATATTCGAGAAAAAAATCGTGTAAACCAACATAATAGCAGAGAAATGTATTTTAACTAAGTAATGTTAAAACTTAACCAAATCAGGTTTATCTTTACCATCATACAAAAAAAACAGGTCATCCCAGTGAGCATAGGGTGTAAAATCAATCCCATTTCCTTTAATTTTAGTATTCGACGTATCAGTGCCTCTTTGGTGGCCTAATTGGAATAAGTAATTCGACTTTGAGTTTCAAAAATCCTTCCAGCAACTATCATCCACGACATACATCCATCCATCTCCCTTAGTGTCAGCCTAAGTCCTTCTCAGATGAATGTTCCTATCATTGATACGTGTAGGTGGTGTGTACTCACAGCAGTTCCATTGGAGTTGGGCCGCGCGTGATCAGCCAGGGCCGCGTAGTGCGCGACGAGGCCGAGGTCGGCGTGCCGTCGGCCCGAGGAGCCGGCGCCGCGCGGCGACGTGGGACAACTGTTGGCGGCGCTTATTGTGCCTGAAATATTGTACATCTTTATTTAGTACTACATCTTGGATCAAATTCATACAAAAATGAACATGAAAAGGGAACATGGAAATGCAAAGAAAGTTCAGATGAATATCTGTAACAAAACTTTGTTTAGACGCCCATTTCAAACACCGTTAGCATTCCAATAACATTCAGTCTCCGTTATTATGATAATAGGTACTCGTGTCTAGAATGAACAAACAAAAACCAAACCATTTTTTTTCATTAGGCATTCTTTAGCTCATATTCAGATTGTAGATTACAGCGGATCTAAAACATCCACTTAGCAATATTCTTAATAATTCACTTCGTGAATGAATAATAGGAGAATAACTAATGACGTTGCTAGAAATTGGTGGCCTTTTTAGATGCGCAATTTCGACCCGCAGTTCATTTACGCAATTTCTTCGATTCGTTACATCCCAAGATATCCCTCAAACCATCGCATACAAACTGTGAACCAGCATTACCAGTAGGAGAAGGCGCCGGGCTACGTCCGTCGCTGTCAGTGGGGATGGTGATGCGGAGAGGCGGCATCTGGGCGGAGCTACCACCAGCCCCGCCGCCACTCTCCTCCACCAACGACTGGAATTCCAGCCGAATGTTTGTGGAAGGGAAGCGCAATGTGCATCTGGAAAGTGAAGAAAAACACAGGTTAGAAAAATATTAACTAAAATATGTGCAATAAAAAAGAAACCTAATAAAATGCAGCATTAAAAAAGAATTTATTTTACGAGTACATTAAGTCTTCTTAAGTCTTCTTCCAAAACCTCCACATTAAAATTTCTTCAAGTAACATTATTTCTCGTGAATTGGACTTCTGCCCAGCAGAAAAAGCATAAAGAAATTAAAAAAGGACTTTTAAAGTAGCAATTCAAAAACAACCAATATTTGGCGCCCAACGCGGGACTTGGTACGCCCAGTCGGGCGCCAATATTGCCATGTTGGGCACCAAGCACCAATATTGTCATGTCACTATGCCCACATAATTGACTAAACTAATAACCTAGAATTATGTCTAAAGCGATATAGAACACTTAGAACAGGATGGTGTGCCGCTTATTGGCGCCCGCAGTGCAGTAAATTCAATAAGCGGACAGACGGTAGTGACGTAGCGCGTAGGTACTAATGAACTGTTGCCATGGCGACGCTCTGAATGCACTTTAGCTGAACGCTAGGGGAGTTTGTTATGTCTGGTGCACAGACGCTTTTAATTTGCACAGAAATTGTGAAAGCTCATCATGATGGATGTTGCAGACAATATTGTTTTGACAATAAACTCACCCCCTCACGATTTAATTTAACTTGAGTCATACGCTTACGATATGAAGATATAATGCAATGCACTATTCCTTTAGTAAGAGCAAACAATAAGTAATTTAAAGTAATGCAACATAAGTAGTGCATATAACAATATGAAGTGGCTGAGGTTTGTAGACAATAACAGCTATTTCCATGACCAAGTTTCAATCAATTTCAGAACAGACGCACACACCCACGCTTTACATTAACCTAGGTACATGGAATCCTCCCACACACCACACATACAGACTGCCATTCACATACAGATCAATGCATCCGCTTACAACTCACGCTTGAATATAGTACGGAGAATCGTCGACATTTCTGTTCACTCGCAACTATTTTGTAGTATGAATTCCGCACTCCATCGTACTACAGATTCAGCCCCGCATTTCCACCTCGCAGTCTATTTTAGATATCTCTCAACTTCACGTTTAGAACCTCGACCACATGCATAAGTTAAGTGCTCGGATGCTAGACTCGTCACAAATAGAAATAGTCTGACCGAAATTTTGCTCTACAATATACCCTTTTAAGACCCAATTTAGAATAGACCAATCGAGGGGAGGAATATTAAAAGGTCGACTCACTTATTCATGCAACATTGTGCTTAATTAGAGCTGTTTTGCTCGAAACAATTCTAATTATGATCCAGAATTTAAACAGCTTTTAACAAATGAAGAAGGATCTTTACTGTTAAGTTAATATCCAATGCTTTTATCCGACCTTTTATAACCCAATTCAGAGAGAAGTTTTAGGGTAAACAAATTATACTATTAAAGCCTCCATCGCAGTTACATGTTAAGGGGACTTGAATGCGGCATCCATTATGGGGAACTCGAAATGTTAACCGGGACATCCACGTTTTAGGCCCATATAAATAAATCTGTCGCCATTAACATCCACTGCAGCCATAACGCCTACTACCACTCCCATACTCTGCATTCACGCATCCTATAGAGTGCTATATTATTTGCGGCTATATTATCGCAAATAGCTTTGAAGCTCTTCTTTATTAGAATATTTTTATTCATATTCTTCATGTATGCTTCATTTTTTGCAATATGATTTCTCGAAGTAACACGTACGACATTCTACACATTGAATTCATAGTTCAAGAACATTTTAATTTTGGGTTACAAAATGTTCCAAGTGAACGCACATACGAGTACTATGCTCTTAGGTAAAGAATGTACTTATAGTATTTTATAAGAAGTTCGCGTGACTCTCACAGCCAAGATTTTCACAAAAAGATCTTTTCCGACCAACCAGTGTTGCTAACTCCTCAGCAAGTTTATAGGACCTCACGTAGGAGCACTAACTAGGTCATAAAACCGATGAGGATGGTAAAATAACTTTTTATGTTGAACAGTTGTTCCGTGGCGACAATAAAAATACCAGACTAAGTTATACGGCCTATTATTTTGGATAGATATGGTATAGTTTTATCGTTATTTTAGTGGTCTGGTTCTGAGCAGGAAAACCTTTACCTGATGTGGGTCAGTTTCTTAAAAAGGCTTATAGGTATGCGGAAAGTTTGCGCCAGGTGTATTCCTCAAAAACTACTCCTGACTAGGATCAGAAATTCAGAAAGACAAACCAGCTACGCATTTCAGTAGGTACAAATCTCGTGATGAAAAGTATTGCTAAAAATCTAGAGCAAAAAGCTAATTGCACTGCAAACTTATTTAACTACGGACTGTTATGTCCAATCAACATTGCACGAAGATAAATAGCATTCACATAGCTCCCTTATTTCAAATTCTCCACAGCTCCAATTCCAGCAACGTTTCTGAATATACATACCTACATACAGCGATCTACATCGCAATTCCCCACTGCTATTTCATATTAATTTAATTCAAAACCTACATTCTATGCTGGATTAATTTCCTAGAACTCATATTAAGTTCGATCATGTTCGTCGGCATTTCGAGTTAGAATGGACGGCTCCCATTTAACTTGTAGTTCGTGAGATAGACAGTTGCAATCCCTGCTGGGAGATTGAACTGATAAAGAGAAATGGTTCGAGGGAAATTGATGGTTTATTTACAGCGTTTGACAGCGATTTAACTCTATTACAGTTTCTGTAGGGCTTGTGTTAACTAAGAATGTTTTAAATTCTTATGTGAATATTTTAATTTTAAATGATTTAAGTATAGAGATGTAGTCTAGATAGTCTCTTTCCAGTCCAGACCAGATGCGGAAGTCGCAGGACGAACCGAAAATGCCTGGAAGAGCTACTGGTCCATGAAGGAGCTTATGAAAGGAAGTCTTCCTTTGACACTCAAGCGGAAAATCATGGACATGTGCATTCTTCCCATTTTGACCTATGGATCCCAGACTTGGTCTTTGACAAACATTCAAAAGTCCAAACTCAAGGTTTGCCAACGTGCAATGGAGCGTAGTATTCTAGGCGTCATATTATCAGACCGCTTACGCAACACCACACTGCGCTCCAAAACACAAATTGCTGACGTTGGTCAAAAGGCCGCTGCACTGAAATGAGCTTGGACCGGCCACGTCTGCCGCATGTCCAATGAGCTGTGGGCCAAAATAGCCACTTTGTGGGGCCGTGACACGGCCGGAAGGCGTCGCGGCAGACCTCGTAGAAGATGGCGGGACGAGCTTGACAAAACCAATGACCAGTGGTCCGCTTTGGCCCTGGATCGTGAAAGCTGGAAGTCGTGGGGAGAGGCCTTTGCCCAACAGTGGGATGATGTGGACTAGCAGTATCAGTATCAGTAAGTATAGAGATAAAGTCGCTCACTGTGCTTCTCTTTCGGTTGTTTTCTATTTGCTCGATGAAAAGTCCAGTAAGTATATCAGATACCCAAAAACCTAATCAAAAGCAGTAGTTCACAAACGCAGCTCCAACCACCACAAACACCAATTCCAAACAAACTTTAATACTAAAATTATTCATACATTTATTCAGTACCACACAAACAACGAGAACAACTAAATGTATTCGAAGCATAACAATCCGTGACCCCGCGCTAAAGTCGAGCTCTAAACAAAACAAATACTACTTCGTTACGTCACGGTCGGGCAGTACGGTATGCATCCAACGTTACGTGGAAAAAGTTATAGAATAGGCTATTTGACTAAAAAAATCTAATTAGTCCGTCAGTTAGATTATCAAATAATATTTGACCCGTATTTTTTCTTTTTTTACGCAAACCAAAATTGACGGAGATATGATGCTTATAAAATTGCCAATACGTCACAATTCAGTACATTTTTTACTGAATTCTGACGTCACGAGCCCCGACTCTCGAGTCTTGAAGTGTTATATCTTGGTAAATATTCATTGATTTTACATAAGAAAAAATATGTGTCAGTTATTTTTCGTTATTGTTATTTATAATTTATTGATACTGTCAAATAGCCTATTCATTTATACGAAGCAACGTAGGTACGTAGGTTTTGTATACGAATTCAGTGTTATATAAAAAAATCGCTTTAGTGGCAGTTTTCAGTACTAGATATCAAACAGTATGTTGTTTGTTTAAGGGAGCCAAGTAATCAATAGTGTTTGTTAGTCCGAAAATACACCTTTGAGCAGGTAAACAAACATAAAAGTATTTAAAACACTGCCATCTGTTATGAATTTCCATAAACTTATATTTTTCAAAAGAGGGCGCCACCATAAGCACTTCAACAATTTTCGGTTTTGTTTATGTATTGTAGTTGCTACTATGGACAAAGTCTGATATTGTTATTCAAAGTAAACATGGCAAAGATTTTCTATTCCAATGTACGATGAAGTCTACCATCATGGCCCATTGTGTGAACGCAACAAGGAAAATTATCTGTTTACATTGCATCCATTCATTGATGTTTTGATAACGCTTAATGATCATTTAATTGGGTAGAGGTTATTGGATATTTATTTTTACTGCCGGAGGGACAACTTGTAAGATGTCTTTTACATTAATGATTAATTACATTCGACATTCAAAATTATTGTTTTGTCACCTTAGAATATTTGTTATTGTGAAGCTAATTTAATCCCATGTGTAGCAAACAAGAAATTATGTAGATTTTATACCTACATTATTTTTTTGTTTCCTCAAACTCACGTTTTCTTTTTTCTTGCAGTTATATGGGGCACTACAGGGTGGTCTATAAAGGCCCCTTTAGCAGAATCTTCATATGAATTGCGATTAAATTCGTAAATATGGCATATTTAGACCCCAGAATTTGGGTGCGGACAGACAAGAAAATGTAAAACTATAGTAGGGTCATTTCGCCTGTTTGCGTCCATTTAGTGCAGTTGACAAGTTTGAAGGAGAAAATAAAAATGTCCCAACACCAGTTTCAATAAAAAAAGTATGTAAATGCGTTCGTTATATAGTCTATTTTAATATCAGCTTTCAGTTTTGTTCGAAACTTCTCGTATTTTTTTTTTTAAACAGAAAAATGTCAAAATTAGGCGTTTTACCCAGTTTGCGTCCAAAAAATCCAAATTGCGTCCAGCCATGGACCATTTCGCGTCCATCAGTTTAGAGAAGGAATATAGGGGTGATCAGGGGTGATATTGTTAAGACAATTTAAAGGAAGATTGGATTTTAACAATTTCTTTATTTAATAAAAAAATAACATAATTATCATTATAAAAATAAAATAAAAAAACTTGTTTATTCTTCTCAACATCGATAGAATTTAAAATAAAAAAATAACCATACATTGGTTCTGGTCCCGGTTTCTTTACTCCAGGCACACCCAGGGCAGGGCGGGAGGGACTGTCAGCGTGGAAAACACCGCGCCGTCGACCTGGGCATGATCCATGGTCGGACAGCGAGTCAACCATTACTCGCCGCCTGCATGCCCGCGCCTACGGTGGCCAGAGATCGTCTGCCGACGTCCGACGGTGTGGACGCCTACCACCGCGGCTGGGGTGGAGGGAGGACGCTATCCTCTCCCTCATGCGACCCGCCTTTTCCTTCGCGAGCTTGACTGCTTCGCAGGAGGCGACCGCTTTCCACTCAAACTCGCCCCGCAGCATGGCGTCGACCAATACCGGGCGCGAGAGGTCTTCGCCTATCGCCGCCGAGAGGACACGGCGGTGCTCTGGCCAAGCGGGGCAGTCCTGCACCGTATGCTCCACCGTTTCCTCCGGGCGATCCCCGCTGTGGTGACACCCAGGCGTTTCTTCCTTTCCCATCAGACACAGGTACCTCCCGAAACTTCCGTGTACGGTGAGGACCTGCGTCATGCGGTACGTCAGGACTCAGGACGCCGTGACGCCTATCCAGCCACTGCTCAAAGAGGGGTCTTCCCGCTGACGCGCTGGAGGGCAGTCACCTCCAGACTTCATTGCACTAGTAAAACTTGAATTTTAATCTCATAGTCCTAGTCAAAACTGTACTACCTATTCATTTCAAATTATTAAAAAAATATGAATAAAATATGTTTATGCTATCATTTTTATTTATTGAAAAAACAAACAAGAAAAGTGAGTGTATAAAAACGTGGGAAAAATGGACGCAATTTGCTATATAATATTATTCAATGCAGGTATAGTTTGCGTCCACGTGTAATCGATGTTGTCTATCTTTTACTACAATCATAATAATGTGGACGCAAATTGGCAGTTACAATTACATACTATAAGTGTTAAAATAAACAAAAATCCAATTTCTCTTTCATATTTTAATCACATAAAAATAAACAATTAGAGAAAACATAAATAGACGAGTTCGCATCCACTGTGGACGCAAAGTGCACATTTTATAAATTCGGTGTTGTAATTCGCGTCCACCTTATTTTAACTGTTAACTTTAAAAAAAACAAGAAAATTCATAATTCATATTATTCGTTTTTCCATTGTTAATGTCTACAAATAGCTATGTTTCCTAAAATTCACATAAAACATTAAAATATTTACCGTTAAACGCGCCGCTGCACACTATTTTTTTTTTACATTCCGCGCGTTTTCACTCTGCTGTTGAACAACCCGGGACTAAATATTTTTTCTAAACGGATTAGCGGGGCGGACAGAACTTTTGTCTATGTTATCGTGTCTCTTATACGTTGAGGTATAGGCGATCATGTATTTCCATGTCATTAGAGTAAGAATATACTTATTTTCGAGCATTTTTAAAGGGAGATCCGTAAAATGGACGCGAACCGGACGATGGACGCGAACAGGCGAACTTACCCTACCTACCTAGTAAGTCCCAAGGGATAGTTATTTTCAACCCTGACTCATGAGTCAGGGTTGAAAATAACTGTAGCCAAAAATATTTACCAGAAATCGACTAGTATAAATTATAAGAACGTCATAACCATGTACCTACTAAACCAAAATTAGATAGGTACAAGGAAGAAGCATATTATGGGAAAAAGTGTGCCCAGCATGGGCCATCGTGTGCACACCAATGTTTACAACGAGTGACGTCATTGTGTAAATAGAGTCAGGTTTGCAGCAAAACACGATATTTACCTCGTTGGAATATGCAACTAGCGTGAATAATAATACGTTACTGATAGCTTAAACGCTGTTTTTCTCTCTGTTAGCTTTGCATGTAAACAAACAGTAATGATATTGGGTTTATTCCTAATTCCCTAAGGAGACTAGATTATTTATTTCATCGTAATCATAACTCTAAAATGTGCGAGTGCTCTTGTGGAATCACGACAGGAACTTACTTTATTGAAATAATTCATACAACATGTTTGCAGGCAGTAATTTATGAGACGAAATACAGCTAAAGATATTATGTTTTGAATGCTAAAGCGAAGACCTTTTTGCCTTGAACAATGTGGAAATCACATTAACTCCCTTTCCCATCGGGGTAAGCAGAAATCACAGAGCGCCACCTGCCAGGACCCTTACATTTCTTTCTCCTTTCACCACATTCAAATTCATACATCAGGTGATGTGGAAATTCTTCCAAATAAATACCTTATTTAAACCATTTTGACTCTTACAAACTACAACTAGAGACAGTGGTGGCCCAGTGGTATCGGCCTTGACTTACGAGTTGTAGGTCGTGGGGTTCGAACCCGTCAGGCGCATTACTTTGTGCAATTTATTTCAACACCACTGCTCTCAAAAGGGTGAAGGAAAACATCGTGACTCGTGAGGAAACCGGCATGTCCTAGAACCAAAAAATTCGAAGACATGTGACATCTACCAATCCGCACTGGGCCCGCGTGGTAGATTACGGCCCACTCCCTCTCACAGAGAGGAGGCCTGTGTCCCAGCAGTGGGAACATTTATAGGCTGATGATGATGATGAAACTACAAAAGACTGATGAAATCAGAAACAACGATTTGCAGTACATCTGTATTTTTTAAGAATCCAAAATGAATGCACTCAGCACTATTACGTACAAAACGTATTTCCGCCTACATTCATAAAAATACGTAAACATTTTCAAGTAGCAGTACCTAGTCTTGTTTACTGCCAACAAAGTGCAAGCGCCCCATTTCTGTATTTCTAGGCGCCGTAACGTCGTTCCGTAGATAAACACTACGTATCGATTTTATTTCGAACCGACTACCCCCGGACGCTTGCAGGGTGCAGGGTGCATGCTCCCCGCTTCAGGGAAACGCCTGATCGCAACCCCATTTGGAATGCAATGAAAATTATTGGAATAACTGCTACAGCCGATTCTTTGAACAGATAGTTACGATGTGTTTTTAATGTTTCCGTGAAAATGGGTGTGAATGAAAAAAGGTTGTTTGTCGTAAGAACCGAATTGGGTCAGAGATAGACTAATCGACTCTATAGCATTACAGAACATCTTTTTCCTATTTTTTTACAAAATTTATTTTCATTTCTTTGCAGATCATAGGTACAAATAATTTGTTCCGTGCGGGAATCTAGTCCGCGTAAATTTAAGCCTCCTGCAGACACACGCGATTAATCGCGCGGGGCGACATGTCGCGGTCCATTCGCAGTATTTTTAGAGTGGAAATTAGCTTGGCTCGTTGTCACAGCGCGATTAATCGCGTGTGTCTGCAGGAGGCTTTAGGCTGGAGATGATTTTATAGTAAATTGTTATTCATTGGTGGTAATTAATAGAGAATTAGGAGCCATCAAACAGGCAAAAATCCAAACTCCGAGATACTATGTATCATCATCATCAGCCTATAATAGTTCCCACTGCTGGGACACAGGCCTCCTCTCTGTGAGAGGGAGTGGGCCGTAATCTACCACGCGGGCCCAGTGCGGATTGGTAGATGTCACATGTCTTCGAATTTTTGGTTCTAGGACATGCCGGTTTCCTCACGATGTTTTCCTTCACCGTTTTGAGAGCAGTGGTGTTGAAATAAATTACACAAAGTAATGCGCCTGACGGGGTTCGAGCCCACGACCTACTACTCGTAAGCCGAAGCCGATACCACTGGGCCACCACTGCTCTCTACTATGTATACTATTGAGAAATTCGTGGAATAGACTACTGATTATAAATCACTTCGTGTCTTCACAGACCCAAATCTACTTTGGTCAACAACCAATAATCCACAAAAAGAGGTCTTACATCAAACCGGATAGAACAGGAATTCGTCCAATCACAGCGACAGATATACGATTCCCGTATACAAACATATGAACAAACAATAAAGTATCGACATATGAATATTTGCCTTATCGCACTGATGATATCAACAAATCGTTATCAGCCAATGACAACGGTGAATACTTTTTGGTGCTACGGTAATGTAAACACTAGCAAAAAAATGTGTAAAGTAGAGGATGTACTTAAGTGAAGAGGAGGGAGGAAGGGGGGGTGAATAGGGATGACGCTTAAGGTGCTAAGAAAGGAAGCACTTAGCTTCAGCAGAATCCTGTCTCAGGCAGCTCTGTGTCTACTTATTTTTCTCGTTCTGCGTTCTTTCTGCATAATAGAAAGAAGATTACCATGTTAGTACTATTTATTCAGAATTCAGAGGTAGGTACCTACATAATATTAAAACATGCGTCATATTATGTTACTCGATTTCGAAAAAGCATGTTTCCAGTCCAAAATCTAACCCCAGAAATATCAGTTTTTCGATGAAGATAGATTTAAAAGAACACGGCACACTTGTTGGATGGTATGAGATCGCAAGTAACGTGGAAGGCCTAAACACAAAAGGGAAGAAATACATGTGGGTTGATGGAGGTTGCTAAACCGATCAGGATGATGACGAGCACCTGACCAATAGAGCTCCTCCTACACCATCACTACCAAACAACTATGATGTCCACACCATCAAGGACTCTCAAAGATTGTCCTTTATAAATAAGTGGCTTTGATCTCCGTGACAGATGATAAGAAGGGAAAAACTGAGAGAAAGGAGGAAAAACGGATAAGAGAGAAAGAAAAAGCTAGTCTTCCTTATGTAAAAAGGTAACAAATATTATGAACCCCATCAAAGAATCAGGTCCAAGACAAAAGGGTGCATATAAATTATAAACATAAAGTATGTCCGTACGAAATGTACGAATCCTTATCACACAGATACAAAGCGTTACTGATACCGTTGTCAACCCCTTATCAGTTACAATAACATTGGCGCCAACGTATCCAAGTGAGACTACAAATTTGCTCATATTATTTCATTCAATGACTTATGTTGCCGTATAAATAGCGTTGGGTGATAGGGACTTTATTAATAAATTGTTTTCTAAAAATGGGACTCCAAAACAAATCCTTACATAATTTACTTAATATTTTAGATGCAAAAGTTTGGACGAATGGAATAGACGGGTGTTCGCTACTTAATCACATCAAAACAGCTGAAATGATCTTAATGAAATTAGGCACAGTGGTAGATTATTATCTCAATTAACACATAGGACGTCCGGTAGTATAATCCTCTGGGAGTAATTAACGAATTCCACGCAGGCGAAGGCACTAACATAAGCTAGGATAATCTGTAATCCCCTAAAGGTTAGGCAAAGATGTACATACCTAATACACCAACATTTCAACAGTTATTTGAAGATAATAATCGGCTTCGATCATTCCTCTGGTGGGACACGGGCCTCTCCCAAAAGTTGGCAGTAATCTACCACGTGGTAATGATGGTAGAGCAAATGAAATCATTACTAATCATCTGCCTTAAGCCTTTTTCCAACTATATTGGGGTCGGCTTCCAGTCGAACCAGATGCAGCTGAATATCAGTATTTTACATGGAGCGACTGTCTATCGGACCTCCACAAGACCACAACACAATAACTGGGTAATAACCCCATGGTAAGACTGGTTGTCAGACTTTTAGAGCTTCTGACTAATAGTAACGACTGTCAAAGATCTACAAATGACAGCCGGGACCGACGGCTTTACGTGCTTTCCGAGGCATGGAGGAAACTCGCTATGACAGATGGTCACCTATCCGCAGATCAACTTCGGCAAGAGCGGCTTAACCCGGAAGATCGGTCTGTGCGGCTGTAATTATTTAGACACGAGTTCTTCACGAAATGAAATCATTACTGTAGGTTTTCAATGTTCTTTATTAAAATGTTACATTATACAATGTAACTTTACCCCTATAAGGATAACCAGACAAAATTTTAGAAGGGTGCAACTGCATCGATTTGACGTCTATTGGCCCTAAAATCTGTTCGAATACTTCCTACGTTCCCTCCACCCCTTTAAACACCGGCAGGTCAATATTCCAGAGGGGAAATAACAATAATTGTTGAGCAAGTCTTCAATTAGTTCCGTTTCACGGAAATTGTACCACAATCTGACTGTGAAAGAGAATCAATTAAAACTGTTAATAGTGACCGGGGAGACCCCAGCTAAGAATTTGATTGAATAAAATATGTAGGTACCTATGTTTTACAGTAAAAATTTTCGATCGTTCTTGATTAGAGCCTTTCCGAGTTAAAAAACAAGTCGAGCAATCTCGAAACATACAAGAAACAAAATCAGAATACGAGCATAAAAACAAATGACTACCACAAAATAAATTAAAACAAAACTAAAGAACTTTTTACCCAATCAACTTTTAAGCCAAAAATGGAAAAAAAGCTTAGCCGACAGAACAGAAATAATAAACAAACAAAAGCCGGTACCTAACGTGTTTGTCGCAGCGCCGGCAGCGGCAAGTCGCAAGAAATCAATAGTCACACGCTTGTTTACAACTCCTCCGTAAGAACCCACGCACATGTGCGATTATCGCTGCGACTGAATTGCCGCAGCCGTAATTAGACACGCTATAGTTATTTTAGGGCTTATGTATCATGCGGTTTTTGAGTTTTGGTAGACGTCGGTAACGGTAATTTGGCAATAGAAGACGATAATGGGAGAAACAAAATCAATTGCTTTAATAATTGTCATGCCAACTTTGCATCAGTCATGGGACTCATCTATATTCAGCATGCTTGTGTTGGTTACGTTGTCATTAGCATTACCTTAGACTGTAGCACCCAAAGTGTATTACTAATCACTCGACACGTTCTACCTGTGGTTCTACCAGCAGCTGGTGGTAAACACCAAGTCTTCCTAATTTTTATGTCATAGGCATCAAAAAGACAAACTTGACAAACCAATAATTAAAAGTGAAGCGATAGAAGAAGCAGTAGCTGTTGCTTCTTCCATCAGAGATGTAACACTGGAGCAGAAAATAAGTCGTTAAATTATAACGTCAATCCATTTTCACCATCAAGAACCCACGTCAAAATTAACCTTTTCATAAACACAGACGAAACGTCACAACTACCACCCACTTCTGCTCTGTATCAACAAACATAATCAAATCTAGATGTGAAGCCCCAAAATCTATAAACATATTTAGAACCACCTACATGTCTTGAAATATCCCGAAGTTATACATAACAAGACCGTCATCCGAATTCGTCTCCAGTAAGTATTCCCGACGATTCAACAATATACTTTTGTTATGTTACGTCATTTATATAAATTGTAAGGAATGTATCTGAGCTCAGCGAATTTTGTAGAAGCAAACATTTGGAACGTGAAGACAGTATTCTCTTGGCATAAAGAGCTTCTTACATACTTTGATAGGATAAAGGAAGAAAGAATGATGTTGGAACGAGACGTCTGTTCTGTGAAACTTTTTACAATCCCAGAAATATCAACACATTAATTCAATGAACAAAAACGAATAGAACAATGTCGAACACGAACTACAGCACATAAAATTAACTGCCGTAAAACGCAATGCAGCAGTAACCTACAACGTTACGTAGAAACATTTCGCCGCTACAGCACGAAACTGCTTAACCTATTTCCCTTGACTGACTTACAACGGCAGCTGCTTCTGACACTACCGGCGTATAGTTGGAACGCCTTATCTTCCGCCTCCTATCAGTTGTGACATAAATAGGGCCGAACTTATCCCACCCATGCCGCCAGCATCCCCTGTCATCGCCAACAAGTTGCCAAACGTTTATAATAAGCACAGCCGCTCAAAATTGAAGGAGTTCGCAGTCGGAACACGTTCGCAACCAACAGGTCAACATATTACGTAACGGGAGGAAGTTAAACTTTACACTGGACGATATAAGGTAGAAGTTTGCATGAACAGGCGAGAGACAAAGTATCGATCGCCAATTTCCAAGCATAACAGGCGTCCTTCACCCCGTGCCCTTTCAGTATAAACCGGCTGAATTACAAAACAGTGTTCGAAGTAAGGAAATGAGACGTGTCAAATACAATGTTACTAGGTTGGGTTATAGAATATTTTTTTCATCGCTCAGGCAAACGTCTGGCGAAAATAGATGGGGAGTTTTGGGCGACAGTCTGGGTCAAATGAACTGTTGGATTTGTGAACATATCCGTCAATATGTCGATGTATTGTAGTCAATGATTTGGGTCACAAAGAGAAAAGAAAACTTATTGTTTCTTTGAGAACTGGACAGGTTGGTAAGCTAAAAGAAAACTGTGGAAAATTTACAAGACAACTATCGTATATTTAGGTTTGATTTCATATTCAATCATTGAAACATTCTTTATTTTCCAACCGTCAATAACCAAACTCATAATAAGTTGCTGCATGGACGTTAAAAAGTGGTTGATAATTATGTATGTTATTTGTATCCAGTCCGACCAATACCACATCAAATTGATCCTTGGTAAATAAATACCTCTCATAAGCCTAAGTGTCATAAACTTTTCCATCAACAGATATTATTTTTATATCCTATATCCTGATATCTATAATTAACAAGTTACTGCGGTATCCAAGGAGGAAGTCTATAATCCTCATGTTGCTAGGGGAATTCGGACAGGAGATAAACATGTATTTTCCTCATCTTTTCTTAATAAAATAAGGATAATCTTCAAAGTTTTGACCATTCATCATGACATGTCCGTTTATATTGATATTTCTTGGTATTTGTTAATTGGAACTGATAATATTCAACAATTAATGAATGTGTCTCGTCATAGGTTTCCCTTATAATAATCTATCTTGTATATTTTGCCTAGTGTTTGCAAGTTAAAGTAAGAATCTGAACTATTCACAATTATCGCCTAAATTCTAGAACCATAATACACATTTCACAGACTTATCTTGTGATCCGTAACAATACACTCATTTATCAAACAAAATAAAAAAGCTACCCAAGTTTTCAAGCTGAACATAATCAAAATAACGAAAAGAATGAGTCCACGTGTAACCTGGCAGGATACAAAAATATTAAGAGAATGTAACTAGGAAAGGACCCGTGAAACCTTTTCGTGTCCAATTGTGTAAGTTCAGCCATTGAAATGATGTCGAACGTGGGAGTAAGATCGTCTATATTTTGTTCGTTCCACGTGTATTCGGGACACAATTAGATAAGAATGTAATAAGGTACAATAGAGTCTGAAATAATGTGAACATATCTGATAAGTTTGAATTGATTTCAGAGCACGATCTGACTACAGCGAAGGTAGGTATGGCGAATCTTAATTCACACAGTTTTAACCACAGGCAATTTGGGAATAATCCATTTAGACAGCGTTTTAGAGGATATTCACTGGTTCTATTAGAAATGCTGGGTATTCTGCCGAAGCAGACCCCAACATAATTAAGAAAAGATTTGGTAGATGACAAAAACTTTATGCTCCGTTTGAAAAACAACCCAGTAGACAAAAGCTCCAAATTGAAAGACAGTGTCATAAAGTTAAGGCTGTGCCTACGCATACTTATTCATAATGAACTCGCCTCCCAGATTATGACGCAGTAAGTTCATCATAATAATATGAATACCCCACAATTAACAGAGGTACGGATGAAGTCACGGGTCTCCCTAATGCTCTAAACTTACTCACTTCACCCATATTAACTAGGGTGTGGGGTTGTACCAATCTGAGTCATATATACCAACTTATGCAAATTCTGGGGTAGAATGACAACTTATTCTGAGGGGAAAAGCTTTGACAAATGAGGTGTTATTTTTTGCGACTGAGTGGCTGTAATGTAGGGTTATATTTGAAGTAGACAAATGTGGCTTGATGGGCCTTGTGGCAAAGAAGCGATGTCATTTCCCTTGACACCTTCTCGGTTCTTTTTTTTTGTGTGTTTCATAATAAATCATCAAGTAAGTTATCCCGCCCTGAGTGGACCGCTCCGCTCAAGAGACTGTCAGATTTTTACTGACTAAAAATCAAACCTGTCCCCGGTATTCTACTTAAACAGACCCGCACGCAACCCACCTTTTCGATTCTAAAGGAATTTTGGCAATGCAGCACGATCAGAAGGTACTCCATTTAGAATTAAAATTACTACTCTACTTATAACAACAAGCTTTAAACTCCATGTGCGATAATAATAAAGGTTCTCATTCGTTTTTATTTCCAGATAAAGCAATAACGTTGTTATGGCAACTTGAAAATTGTTCGGAGAGCAAAATAAAAACATGATTAAAGGAAAGTTGGGAAAAACAATGGAAACAGATGTAGCAATTACGTATTGTGTCGCAATATCGAGACTCGGAAAGTTTGTTGTTATGTCTGAGGGAAACCAATTTTGGAGTGTTTAGCGTGCTCAGACCAGAATTTAGAGGTTTCTTGCCCTAGGAATGTAAAATGATATTTTTTGGTTTTCTCGAATATTCTTATATAAGTTAATTCTTCATCTATTTTCATTTTACATTCATCAATATGGCCTGTAAAAAGTCAGTCTACAATAAATTGATCAATGCCCAATATTACCCTTACTAACACTACTAAACTTGCCAAAGTTTACTAATATCGGAGCGAAAACGTGTCGCTTCCGGCTTCATATTGGCACTACCGACCGAATAAAGCTTAGGTTACATACACATTGGCAATAAAAACTTTATTCCAGTCAAGCTTTATATTTGCAAGAATCACCGTCTTGCTTCGTCAAAATTGTTCGGGGATTTTTCCCGTGTGTGCGGAGCCTTAACACTTTTATTACGAAAATGTTTGCCGAGAATATTTTCCTTAGGCGGGCTCTCATAGAATACTTAATTAAGCGTGTAACATGTATTAGGAACACGTGCGTGTGGGCAGTACGCCCTCAAAGAAACGGGAAATAAATTCATGTTAATGCGAGCGTCTGTACAGGGTAAAACTTCCATGAAAGCGAAGAGGATCATTACTGGGAAACACTTTTATTACAAGTTGAGCTCAACTTTTCTCTTGAAATAAATGTTATAAACCGGCCAAGTGCGAGTTGGACTCGCCCATGAAGGGTTCCGTAGTAGCAAGCATAGATTAGGGATATAATTATATTGAGATTAGTATGTAATATACACAAACAATAAAAATAACTTTGTTTTACATAGTGTTTGTATGAATGGCAAAGTTATATTTGCGGTTTTTGAAAATGTACTATATCTCAAAAATTGCTAACTGTATCTCATCCAAACCAATTTTCGTTGGAAGTTTTTGTTGAGGTCTACATTATATATATTTTTTAGTTTTATCATTCTTTTGTTTTAGAAGTTACAGGGGGGGAGGGCACACATTTTACCACTTTGGAAGTGTCTCTCGTGCAAACTGTTCAGTTTAGAAAAAAATGATATTAGTAACCTCAATATAATTTTTAAAGAACTATCCATAGATACCCCACACGTATGGGTTTGGTGAAAAAAAAATTTCTATGTATGGGGGGGGCACCCCCAAAATTTGTTTTGTTTTATTTTTGTGTGAAAATCCTAATGCGGTTCACATAATACATCTACCTACCAAGTTTCAACAGGATAGCTCTTATACTTTCGACAAAAAGTGGCTGTGACATACGGACGGACAGACAGACATGACGAATCTATAAGGGTTCCGTTTTTGCCATTTGGCTACGGAACCCTAAAAACGAGTGTTATAGTATAGAAACGGGCTGAAAGCTCTGATAAAATCTACCCTCACAGTGTTATTTCTGTAGTGGTAAGAATCAATGGAGCATCTAATTCGGAACAGAGTAAGCATTCACTCATTCTGTCATACCCCGGCGAACAATAGCGTGAAGATGAGGGGATTAGCAGAAATGGGTCAGAGGTGGTCGTAGGTCGCTATGTGCACCCCTAGTGGTAGATGGACCACTTGCCAACAAAAGCCACAGAGCTTTATAAATCGCTTCCCCGATCGATCTTTTAAGGGATTTTGCTTTAGAAATCATGCTTGGTAGATTGGTTGGTGATGATCAGTGATTATCCTGAAGATAGATTCGTCGATTATCAGATCTGGGGGTTGTGCACACATGAGTTTAAATGCTTGTTAACGCACCCACGGTACAGGAGAAATTCAAAGTGGGGCAATTTTTTACCCGACTACGGCGAAGCAAAAAGGAGGGTTATGATTTTGACCGGTATGTATGTATGTATGTAGGTATGTATGTATGTATGTATGTTCATCTGTTCCCTCATAACTTCTGAACTACTTATCACTACTTGACAAATGAGGTGTCGTTAGAAGCGTCTCAGTTGTCCGCTGGTTATAGGGTAGGTGACGTGTCACCAAATCCGGAAATTTTTAATTAATAGCCGTGGTCGTATGCCACCTGCGGTTGTTTCACACATTCTTTATTGGCTAGGTGGCATACGACCACGGCTATTAATTAAAAATTTCTGTAACACGGATTGTTCTTGTTTTATACTTTGTAGTGCGCGATTTTTTCGTAGTCGGGTTTTAGTTATTTTAACTTATTTTTTTTAAGAAAGAAGAAAACACGGATGTCAATCAGTTAGACAGAAAGTTTTAGTCTATTCAAAAACGTTCTCAAGTCTCTATGGAGAAGAACGGACTAGAGAATCCGTAGAGACTCTTAAATCAAGTAATCTATTACAAAATCCTGCCTTCAGCCTATTAAGTATTCTGTGCTTCAGCTACCTAATTTATGATTTCTAAAGCGACTTTTCCTCGCTGAGTCACGCGGTCAGTATTCCCGAAAGTTTCTGTTTTTATTCCTTGCCTTGCCAAAAGAAAATATCATCCTACCATGACGAGGCATTTCACCATAACAATAATAGATAGACTAGAATGACAAAAAAGGTGTCTAGACAAAAACTTGTCTCAATGGACGTCTACTGTCTAGCAAGCTATTTGAAGATTTTTTTCTCCTCTTTTTAGGGTTCCGTAGCCAAATGGCAAAAACGGAACCCTTATAGATTCGTCATGTCTGTCTGTCTGTCTGTCTGTCTGTCCGTGTATGTCACAGCCACTTTTTGTCGAAAGTATAAGAGCTATCCTGTTGAAACTTGGTAGAAAGATGTATTATGTGAACCGCATTAGGATTTTCACACAAAAATCAAAACAAAACAAATTTTGGGGGTGCCCCCCATACTTAGAATTGAAACTCAAAAAAAAAATTTTCACCAAACCCATTCGTGTGGGGTATCTATGAATAGGTCTTTAAAAATGATATTGAGGTTACTAACATCATTTTTTTCTAAACTGAACAGTTTGCGCGAGAGACACTTCCAAAGTGGTAAAAAGTGTGTCCCCCCCCCCCCGTAACTTCTAAAGTAAGAGAATGATAAAACTAAAAAAAATATATAATGTAGACCTCAACCAAAACTACCAACGAAAATTGGTTTGGATGAGATACAGTTAGCAGTTTTTGAGATATAGTACATTTTCAAAAACCGCAAATATAACTTTGCCATTCATACAAATACTATGAAAAACAAAGTTATTTTTATTGTTTGTGTATATTACTTACTAATCTCAATATAATTATATCTCTAATCTATGCTTGCTGCTACGGAACCCTTCATGGGCGAGTCCAACTCGCACTTGGCCGGTTTTTTATAAAGCCTAAGCTCACTGGTGATGTTTACCGCTGTTTTTCACCTCATTAATAATAGGTACGACATTTGGTAAAAACAAGAGATTTTTAATTTGCTTAAACATGAGGGAGTTTTAATTTCTGACTGGATCAAAATTAAATCGAAATTTCTCATAGGCTAGACTCCTCTTTTGCAATAGGGCTAATGTCCATTCTACTACATACACTTACCGACTTTACCCATCATAGCCTCACCAAAACCACCAACATACCTGCAACAAGCAAAAAACGCATACATTAACAATGTGACCTGGGTTAAAACAGCACCCTACTCAAGTCGCCCCAAGTAACCTATAAACGAGATATTTCGCCAAGTCTACACGCCACGCCGCCGCCGCGCCGGTTGGCAACAGGAAGCCGGAGGGGGTGGCGGAGGTGCTGGGCGGGGGAGGGTATGGTGACGTCAGCGCGGTCGTCGCCCTGCAAGGTCACGCCTCCCGAAGACGCCACCCCCAGACTGCGTTACCCATGCGGTGTGATGCCGGGGTGATGTGGCCGGGTTTATGTTTGGCGGAACACGATGTCGGCTGAATGTTTGATGAGCTAAGTATTGAGGGTTCATAAAACGCATATGAAATAGAATCTTTGTGGGTTATTGAAGCTGTTGCATCTATTGTCATACTGACGTTACTGTTGTTTTCCTCAGGAACAGTACTTTTTGGGATGAAAGATACCCTATGTCCGTTTCTGTACACCCAAAGGTATACAAAACGATTCAGGATGGTCGGCTTAGTGAGTAAAGCGTTAACAGGTAACAAACAATTTTCATTAATTTAACATTATTCAGGATAGTTAGGATTCAAAGACTTGTCAAGTAAAATTTTTGGAGGCTATGAAATTATTGCTCAAGTCTGTGTGACAAATCCAAAGTACCTCCTCAATATGACTCAGCTTTGAACACTAAAAAGTCTGCCGCGCTATCGATATGAGCAGTAAGTATGTTTTGCATAGTTTTGAGTAATTGGCCCGCAAAGTTTTTGTTACAAAATTTGTTTTTTCGAACTTCTTTTTTTAAGTTATTTGTATTGTGATGGTTGAAACGTGTAGCCCAAATAAAGCGCTTTTATATTATTCAGTCAATAAAATTGTATACATATTAGAATAGTTTTAAATGACGAAAATCCTTTTATATCTAGTGTTACTTGAAGCAACTAAAATATCAATTGCTTAAAACAATAGCAGTAAGTAGTTAGTTACTGCTGTTGTTATAAGCAACTCATACTAGGGTTAGGTTATCGCTTAGGAATAAAAACAAAGTGTTTTATAAAAAATGTTTATGTTAATTAATATTTATTTTCTTATTTATTAAGTTCCACTTGTCTCACTATCTGAGAACAATGAAATGTTAGGAAAATAAAATATTAAACAAATTTAAATCAGTCATTCTTACTTTAAAACTTTTATAAAATAATTATCATTTTTTATTGAGCTCCATTCTACTCTCGTATATTATTACAAAAACAACTTAAAATATATATAAACATTGGCAAGTTAGCCATAATTATTTCAAAGTAATATTTCTTTTCTACCAACCCGCACTGGGCCCGCGTGGTAGATTACGGCCCACTCCCTCTCACAGAGAGGAGGCCTGTGTCCCAGCAGTGGGAACATTTATAGGCTGATGATGATGATGATTTCTTTTCTTATGTATTATGATTCTATTAAATAACGAAGTTCCACAATATAGTCTCACTATCTGAGAACAATACAATTTTAAGAAAATAAACTACTATAGGTACAAATTTAAATCAGTCTTTCTTTCTTTGAAAGTTTTTTATATTATGACAAAAAACTTAAAAAATATATATAAACATTGCCAAGTTAGCCATATTTCAAAGTAACAAACAGCTAACAAAAATCAGCCTTTCTACGTTCACAATTTGAGATCAAACTAAATTAAAATACTAGAATAAAAAATATCAATAATGATGTAAGAAAATAATAACAAAACCTTTTTTGGGGTGTCATGATATTAAAAATCACATAAAACCATCTAGCAACACTTAATCTATACCACTGACTTTATCTGAAACCGGTAAATTTAACCAAAACCCCTTTCTATTATCTGGCATTAAATCTAACAGTTTTTTTAAAATCTCAGTCTTCGTATATTCTGGAATTTCTCTGGGTGTCAATTTTGGACTGAATTCAGGAAATGTTCTTGATTTCAGGTACTTCAACTGTAAAAAGTCTAAACTTTGTACTTGATCGTCAGCATGGTTAGTTTTGTATTGAAGTGTGAACTCGCTTCGATTTGCGGCTAAAACCATAATATCTTTAAGGTACACTCTAGGTTGTACTTTCGCGTTGTAGTGACGCGTGAATTTTTTCTTCTACACCAAACTCGCTCCCTATTTTGGATACCCGCGAAATTCCGAAGGCCCGCTCCAGTAATCAAATTGACATTACAATATCGATTCCCAACTGGGCCATCGCAGTTTTTGCCGAATAAAGAACCTGTTACTGGAGAAATTTATAGTTTTCCTATGTAAATGTCGCTCTGAACGTGGCCCTGAAACTTACGCACTTGAAAAAATATCGGCGGGCGAAAGAATTCGGAACACGCATGGACACATTCTTAATAACTGTATCAGTATATTTTATGGGATAACATTATAATTTATTATTATTTCTGCTGGTAAGTATGAAGACCGTTTATTATGAGCTGAAGAAACTATGAAAAGAATTATTATATCTATCGATGATGATCGATATGAGATGGTAACTTTTCAGAGGACCAGATTCGCAGGAGGAATCAATCATAAACTACATATGAAACATATTGAACCCACAATTCGGAAGATAAGGTTATAGAAAACAGCTTCCATCGACAATCAGATCCTAAACCTGAAGCAATTCATCCAAAGATACATCTTAACATCCCTAGCGAACTAGAACGGAACAACATAGTAATTCAATCGCTTCCTCGATCGCCAATGACCATAAAACCCCATTTGAATCTGCAGACATTCCACCAACAAGATAAATATAATCGTGATGAACTGCCTTCGCTATCAGACGCAACCTTACTTAAATTTCAATGTGTTTGCGCCTCGTGGGGACGGGTGGAAGTTGTATGTGTGCGTTAGATCTAAGCTGACTGTAGCTTTGGATTGCCGCAATGTGTTATGCTTTCTTGCAAGGGTTGACGGTTCTGTGTTTGTTTTTATATTCTTCTTTATCTAATATAATCGTTTTTATCATCAATCATTTTTATAAGACGCATAAATTCCTTAAGGGCAAGTTTAGTAATAACTCGCGGCCCTTGAACGCGAAAGTTAGGTGAAGGAAAAGGGTGGTTTTTAGTCAGTAAGTCTGACTGTCTGTTCCACCCAGGACGGGAGACTCATATACACCAAGAAAAAGGGGCAGCAACTGCAAGTAAAACCACATACGCAGTCTGAAAAAACAAATGCTATTAAAAAAGGAATACTTATCGCCTTTCAACAACCACCAGCGAAAATGCGAAAACAAGCCAATCCAATCTCATCTAAATTAGCATTTTAAATAAGTCGCAAAAAGTATAAAAACCCCGACACAGCCCTACATTCTATTTACATTGCCAACGTGTTTGTCCATCGACGTCCCTTAGCCGTATAAATTGAATCCTGTTTGTCCTGCCAGTGCAAACACTTCATTTGAAACTCTAATACTATTTACTTAGAGCTGACATTTGTAGGATAGTTAGCTTGCCTTGTATTCTGGGTGGAAGCGCGGGTTATGCTAAATTTTTCTAATTGCTAATTGGCTGTGAACGAAAGACATGGAAATTACGTTCTGCCGGGAACACAAGACAGAATGCAGATCGAAATATAGGAAGGATTGCACAATACCTTAATTATCCGGAGACGTCCTCGCGGCTGAGGGGCGGCAGGCAACTTTGAGCGCTCTGACGTGAGGTGCGCGTTGTGAGTAACCGATTGGCCACGAGTTTCAACTGCGGCCGCTTTTTATGCGGTCTCTCTCGTACTAAAGCGAGAAGATATGCGCGGGAATAGGACGGAGATAGGACCTTCCACAGCCAACTAACTTAGTCGTTCAATGACATGAAGTTATAGATAAAAGACCTAACCGTTCTTTCTGCGCAGCGTAACCATTCCCCCCGGGCTTGAAGGGATGCCTTCAAGAGTTGAAGGCGAAATTCGTGAAATTAAACTACAATTTAAACTATTATCTATACGTAAATATCAATGAAATCAAATAATTAATTACTAATGCTAACCTAACCTTGGATGACGAGAGCCGAATTTATTGGTTAGGCAATGGGCAAAGACGAACGACGGGACGCAAGTAGGATCCAGTCAATGTCTTAACTCGGGCGATGCGAGTGACTCCTGTGGAGTCAGGAAAAACTTCTTCCACGACACCCAAAGGCCAGTGAAGTGGGGGCGAATTATCTACTATGAGAATCACAACCGTACCGACAGTGACTGGATCGATCGGCGTGTTCCATTTACGACGCGATTGTAAAGTGTGAAGATATCCGCTTATTATTCAAGTTTATGGATTTGTGAGCATTGAGATCTGTGCAGCATCTGATGGTATTGCACACCGTTTTATTTTTATTACAATACCCAGTAGTCAAATAACATGCATGGCTGAAATTGAAAAATTAAATTTAGTCTGTATTCTTCGAAATATCCTTGGAATTGGAATGAGATGATTTTCTGGTCTCAGTATAAAACAATAGGATTTCAAATAGGATCATTTGCAAGAACTGTCACGACGCAAATCTTGTTTGATAATTGGCAAAGCGAAAAGTTGGCATTAGATGAATCACCTTTATCTGGAAGATGAATATTTATATTTGATATATCTAGACAATGATTTCGGGTTTGTTGAAGACTTATGCCATTGCGAAACACGAATTTGGATTTATCAGACTGTAAGGACGAAGACAGACAAACTTTGTGGCCGGCAGAAACTGACATATAGCCAAAATTGAAGAGATTTGGAAGAGATCTGCACTCAGGATTGAGTAGACAAAGATTGAAGAAGTCTTTAGCAAATGTGTTTAAGCAGACCGAATTCTAACTTGTAAGGCAAATGAATTTTCCGGTGTCAAAGGACTGTCCAAGGCATAAGGCAACAGCTGTAGTAACAGGGGGATTTTAGTAATTCAAGCCTGACAGTCCCAATTCAACCAGACCGGGAGGACTCTTAAATAAGGCAAACGCGACCCTGTAAAGTTAGTACCAATACTTGGAATGTAGTTCAAATCCCTAAATGTTACAGTGAATAGGACATCTTAGTTAATAACTATGTTAAAGCGAAAGACAGAATTCTAAGTTGAGTTAGCTCTTGACATTTAGAATACAGGATAAACCTAGTTAGGTTACCAATTAAATCCCTAGCGTTTAGTTGAACTAGTGCTCAAATTAAGCTTGTTATACATAGAATGGTCTGGGGCTTAGATAAGTCTAGTTTCTCTAAGGGATTTGTAAACTTTGAATTCTGTTGTTGTTCTTGCTGTAGATTATAATGGGAGAAATGCTAGATGGGAAAATTGTTTGTGAGATCTAACATTTTACTCGTCTGATTGTGTTGCAAGAAACAGAGGAAACGCGCGCTATTTGATTTTGCTTACTTTGGTCACCCACCAGACTCAGGATGGGTGACCAAAGTAAGCAACGCAGATACCAGATTTTTAACAGACTTCAAAAAAAGGAGGAGGTTCTCAATTCGGTCGGTATGTTTTTTTTTTTATGTATGTACACTGATTACTCCGAGGTTTCTGGTCCGATTCGTTCGATGCAGTATACTTGCCATTTGGTCCCATAAAAATTTCATCCAATTTGGTTCAGTACTTTTTATTTTGTGAGCATTTTTATTGATGGATGATGTGATGATCTTTACTTTTTTGAGTGTTTGTTACGCGATTACTCCGCCAATTGTGGACCGATTTTCAAAATTCTTTTTTTGTTGTACGAGGAATAGCTCACTTTAGGAAACACTGCAAGTTTCATCAAAATCGGTTCAGCAGTTTTTGATAGGGGAATTTTATTAGCTTATTGTGTACACGAGCGATGTTAATACCGGTGCTAAGGATTACCAAATTCTAGTGCACATGTAAGAAAATGATGTATTTGACAAGAATTTGGGTTGAATATTTAAACTAAAAAGAGTAAAATAATAAAACTTTTAAAAAAAAAATTTAACCGCCTTCAAAAACAACCACAAAAATGGGTAAAATAACCTACAAAATAACTTTTCTTTCGGAAGTCGGTGGCATAAAAGACAACGAAATAAAAAAAACAAAGCCACCGACTTCCGAAAGAAAAGTTATTTTGTAGGTTATTTTACCCTTTTTTGTGGTTGTTTTTGAAGGCGGTTAATTTTTTTTTTTTAAGTTTTTATACACATCATTATGCGAATAGGTACTAGTAAGCCTCCCTCGTTTTTAAAGTGCAGTTGATGCATTCTTACACATGATTACTAATTAAAGGTGCGCATCTTTAGCCCGACATAACAGTTACTACTTATTTAAAAAAATGTCTTTCTCCCGGTAATGAGTAAATAATTTTCACTCAAATAAATAACCCACACACAATCTTCCTACGTCATACTTATTTGCAAAATTGATAACCATGGGTTGTCTACTTGAGTGCGTAAACAATGTTATGATGATGACGTCACTGCATGCCCACGTCACCCTATGTGTGTCAATATGAATCAATGATCAGTTAAAATCTTATACATTTATGTATGTATGATACGTGTCCTGGAATCGAGATAAATAATACATGTTCCGTCTAGAAGCTTCTGATATTGCGAAAATATGATGACGTTGACGGTTGACAATAATCTGATTGATTGAAACTGGATTACTGATTACATAAGTAATGAAGCATAAGTACCGAATAAATTGACTGAAAAAGCTCTCAAAGTTGGAGGGTCTGAATTATTGACACCTTAACAAACAAATATTTGAAGCCCTAGAGAGAAATAGAAGTGATTTTATCCAGTAAACAGTACTGAAGCAATAAATTCTGTAAATCCAATCGCATTTTTCTTAAACGTAGCTTCGAGAGCACTACAAACAGCCTCCTAGCATTCAATACCTAGAGAAATAGCTGGCCACAAAGAAAACTCCGCCATCTTGGAAGCAGAATCTCTCAAAGGCTAGCAACATCCAATTAAGTCCATGTCAGTGCTACAGACGTTCAAGTGGGAAAACCTCTCATTTCTTCAATCCTGCGTACTTTGAAGCTGGAAGCAAACGTCATTGATTGGCAAATGGAAACAGAATGTCTACCTTGCTTCTAGATTTTTTCGGATTTCGAAGCTAGCGAGAAGTTTTAGTTTCGTCATGAATCCCGATGTCGAACTTTTGGTGGCTGTTACAGATTTCTCTTTTTTTTTGTTCTTTTTTTAAGGAGCGAACAGGAATGGGCTAGAAGCCTTGTATTTTTAAGCCTCTTACGTCTGTTCTGATTAATGGAAAAAGTTCTGAGACCTAGTGCTTCCCCAGGGAGGCACGAGCCTCATTACGTGAGGACCGCGGATTCTGGTTGCGATATTTGTGAGAATTCTAATAGAAAAGGATTTTGTGGACGTCTTGCTTTTACTTTTTTGAAGTTAATTATATTTTCTTTTTATATTTCTGTGGAGTTGTATATGAATAAATACACATTATTATTTCTTCGGAACTAATCTCAGACTGTTATTCATTGCCCTGGATTAGAATAAAAATATATATGTTTAGACTTCGTTTTAAAAAATAAAATACAAAAATAAACTATATTTTACAGCTATCTCGAATTAAGTTCGTGGAAATCAAGAGAAATGTGTAAATAATATATTTTTCTTTCTCATCTCTAGGTAAATCAAGAGCTTACGAGTAAAATATATTATTGTGTGCAACATTTTTTTTAATGAAAATATTTTATTATGACTAGTGTTCTAAACACATTTTATCCTTGACAGTAGAATGAAACACCTAGCTGCTATGTTCAGTGATGTGAAAGTGAAAAATTATGACATTATATCAATTTCTAAAAACATCTTGCCAATTTAATTCCCTGGCAATGTAAAACCAGGGGACATTTTAAAATTTGATGAATGAACGCACAACTCATTGAACAAAATTAGTGTATGATAAAACGACTCTAGTAATTTTAGAAAATATATCACGCGAATGTGACGCATCTAGTCACTGGCACGCTAGATCTGCTCACCCCAAAATGGCGAACCAGCGTGCAACTATTTACAAAACAAAGTTTATTTCAGTACTGGACGAAATTAAACCTTGTAATATTCCGAAAATAGAGAGCATTTGCGTAGACATGAAACGTAAACAATGACGCGGTGTGACGGATAATATTTGCATACATACGGTGGAGCTGTCCAATCGAGAGGCTCTTGATTAAATGGCGGGTAACAGATCGATCGGTCTACGTGAAAACGGGGACCAAATAACTGCTGGAATGGATTTTGCAGCAGTGTCAAACGCATGCTAAAATTGACTAAATTTAGCCATGCCATGCTGAAAACTATAACCAAATTATAGCTACCGGACGTCGTTGAGGTCCTCAAACTATGCATCTTTAGATGTCTGCATGCCAAAATTGTGACTCAGTACTGCACAAGGAAATGAGCCAATGACCCCTCAAGAAATTCTAGATGGCAATCGGGACCACTTTGTGTATCACGTTACTTTGTCTACTTTGCTGGAGTTAGAACCACCATTAAATCTTGCGACAAGCATTTGTCTCACAGATTTGGTTACAGCGCCATCTGTTTCGATATTTATGAAGCTTATCGATTAGTATTACGAGTAGTGGTTTTACGATGAATGGTTGTTCAATACCGTTTCAATTGTAATCTTTCGTTCCGATCGCCTTGCGTTATGCATAAATTGACTGACGGTTACTATGAATAATGAACTTCCTTCCTGTTCTGAACACAAAGGAGGAATATGTAAACCGGCGCATCTGGGCCGGATGCCTTCTTCAACACTCTGGGAAAAGGGTGCTGATGAAAAGTCCGTAGTATTTCTTTGAGACAGCATTGCCACATCGTCATGATAGTTGCCGCCATGTCCTAAATACCCAGTCGCGCCTACAGACACCAGCCATCCGCAAAAGTTATCGAGCAATTTGCACACAATACAAACACAGCACGACCCATGCCATTGACGTATGAATGGACGGATGGCTGACCAAAAAAATACTACAAGAGTATTCTATATCCTATTTATATGAGTGACGTCAAGAGTGAGTCAGTGGCAGCACGTGGGGCCCATGTCCTGTCGCGAGGACCTTGGGGCATAATAGCGCTAAATTACATTCAATCATTATATCGATGCTTCGAATATTTTCCTAGCCAATAGATTCTCCTCTAGTCAGAAACTTGTAAAGCTCCTTGGATCGGAGGTAGCGGCTTCGTTCACACGGTTCAGCATTTATGGTTGTACCTATGTCGTCATTTTCATAGATGAGTGTACTGTTATGGCAATCTTAAGTAATAAAGACCCTTTATATTACTGTTGGCCCGCTTGGTATTGTTGAAAGTACAAAGCCCTTCAAAGAGTATTGAATTGATAAAATTTCGGTTGTCCGGTATCTAGTTTAGGCTAACACAAAATTCAGAATAACCATTTCATGTAATCCAACCTCTTTTATTCTGTAACCGTAAACACGTACCCCATAAAGTCGTCAACCGGCTTCCATTAAAGACCAAAAAGGCACAAAAAACTCCAAGTGTCCGCCAAAAGGCTGAGCAAACTCCACCGACATCGACAGTCATATGCTCCCAGACAGACTAAGATTGATAATAGGATCTGTTGCTACCCGAGATACGTTCAGACCAAATACAGCTTTAACACCTTCGTGATAAAATAGCAAATCCTTTTGAGCTCACGCACGTGTATTTCATCAGAACAGGTTGGTCGTCGAAGTAATTTCAACTGTTGTACGAAAGATTTTGGGTCTAATTTTGATCTGGCATCGGCATGCTCCACTTTGCCTGGGCATGCGACTTGATTGTACGTCAGCGCTGCGGGACTGGTTACAAACATTATGTTAAATGTTTGTGTAAATAACGTGCAAATAGTTAGGCACTGTGTCATATTGATTTCACTGCTTTCTGCCATTTAATTATAGACCATCACGATCTATTATTTATGGAAACTAGACGTCACCGCATTGACCATCTCCAAAAATAATCACATAAAATGATCTAATAGATAAGTAAAACTCGTGAAATTTACAACATGTAGATTCGTCATTCCCAAAAAAAAGCAAGTACGAGATAAACCTCGCAAAGCCGCACCTGAGAACAGCGACATAGTCAAAATCTGGGCCTTAAAACTATTCATCCAAAACGCAGCGTCATCTGGACGATCTTTTGGACGCAGACCATTTTGCATGGTACAGTAATGTGTAGTTAAAACGAGAGGACATATAAAACACATTGTTTAACCCCATGCAGACATTACACAGGCAATAAAGACACTGCGTGGCATCATGTCGTCTCCGGGGAGCAGTGACCTCCGCCGCGAAAGCCATGGAGGAAAGAATGCGTAGGTCCATGCTGTCTCGAAGCCCGACTTGCGAAAGCTTTAGTTTTTATGCGAAAGTTAACTACATCTAATTATATCTTACATATAAACTGCGGTAGGCACTGCAGTATTTTTAAAATACTGTCATTAGCTGTTAGTCATTAGTTTTCAAGAATTGTGTGTTTTAATCTTCAAAAGAAAATAAGTTGATGACCTAAATATGATGTTATCATGTAATGACGCCAGTTTTTATAAGCTATAAACTTATAGGACTCATAAAGATAAATGTATAAGTGGCAATAGCGTTCCGAAAACAGTTTTTTTCAGTAGCAAAATGAACGGGCCAGAATTTTGCCAAAAATCGTTCAACAACGGTCTAACGACTTTGAAGCTTGTTTGTTAATACGTTATTATAGAAAACATTTACTTGGGACTCAATTGATCAGAACTCAATGGATAACATTACATCCTATTCAAAAGTCCATCTAAACATGAATAACTTGTCAGGGGTAACCACGGGAGGACCCTTGGTCCATTATTAATCACAAGCCCTATCTGCTGTAACAATCTCTTATCAACCACTCATATGCTCAAACCAGATCCCCCGTGTCAGAAACTGGACACAAATCATACACAAACGTCAATCTTCAGAAATTCCTTTGTACTGGACCCTTTGTAAACAAATCATACGGGACTGAAAGACAAAAATAGGTCGTCGCACATCGCGGGCCGACACACAGACGGTACGTATTTTTGGATGTGCACGGTTGCCAGTGACACTAGATACAGAAAGAATATTTGATACGTACGTACAATTGCAGTGACAAGCGATTTTTGTTTGCAGATTTTTGAAACCGAAATCAGGGACTGCGTTGATATTCAAACTGAGCTCATGGCATACAGATTTCGTGTGAGAGACAATAATTTGGAAGTTTTATTCACGGTTTCAGTTTGTTTATATTTTTCGTAAATTCAAACTGGCTTATTTGATTACTCGATGTCTGAAAATGCATCACAGACTGACTCCGCTTGCATTTATTTCTGTGAATGGAACGCGGATTCTATAATTAATAAACTTATAATTATTTTAAATAATCCAACTTAATTCAAAGGACATAAACTGCATTTCATGTTTAATGAGAAATTCTGGAAAAGCCAAGATTACTAAGGAAGCTTAAAATTTTTCAACATAAATTAAACTCAAATTATTTCATAATTACACATCCCACTAAAACATTTCATGCCGCTAAATAGCTAGTATTTCATCTACATAACCGTTGAAAGGCGCATTAGTATTCAGCCTAGATCGTGTACAGCCGCTGAAAACGTAAATAAATACAGGCGATACTGTGCCGTTGCATTTTGTCTCGCATGCAATCGTTATGGCGATGGTTTTGTCAAAGACCAATAGAGAAATGATTCTATTTCGGAGAGGAAAATTAGAAAAAGCGCTTATAGAATAGAATAGAATTTTCTTTATTCGAGTAACATGACTCAATATATTAGTAAGACTTAAAACTATATTAGTAACATTTAAAAACAACACCAGTAACAAAAAACACAAAAATAATACATAAATAATAGTGGATCACTACGGTGACAACCCATGTGAGATGGCACAACAGTGACCCACGAAAACACAGTCTAGGCGACTTGAAATCATGCCCAGGATGCTGTTGGAGCTGCCCCACACCCTGCGCACCATGGAAGCACACCTTTTGCGCATAGTTGTGTAGAAACAATCTACATGCGCATCTGCGAACATTCCATATTTCATTATAGACCACAGTAGGTCAACCCGTTTAAACAGCAATTAAAACCTTTTTCTGTAGCACTCAGGTAGAATGCTGCTGCTAAACAGCAGCAATGTTTCAAACTTTTGTTAATCGTGATCAGTAGAAAAAACGCGGAAAAAATTCATCGGAAACCCTCCTGTGTAATCGTGGTGGACTTCGTTTTATCTCTTTTAATCATCAACATCACACATAATCCTTGTGTTTAAACCAATACACCTTATCAATTTAATAATCGATCTCTTGAAAATCAAATCATCAGCCGGTGCCATTAACAACTGGAATTATCACATAAATAAATGAATATCTTGCGTAATTTCCACCTGTTTAAGTCATCGACCATTCTTTACCTCTACAAGGACTATCAAGAATTTTAATTACTTCCTCGGGCCGTTAAGGCTCCTCGAATCTTTTCCTGAACTTTATATGAAAGTCCGAATGCATTCTGAACAGCCCCAAGGTCTGACTTTATAATGTAAAAATAAATGAAAATTTTGCCAGATTTTGGGGAAAGTTATAACTTTCCCCAAGAGACCTATAGATCCTGGATTTGAATTGACCTGAGAACGATGAACATGTGCGACGAACACCCTATTTTTCTGTCTGCATTTTCTCCAAGAATATTTTGACTGTCGGCTCTTTAGCTGCTCTTTGCCTGTCAAAACATAGCGTGTATTCGGCGTCTACCGTTTCATTGTTCTTTATATCGGTCACGTTATGTTTCCTTTCTCATTGTGCACCATATTATTTAGTTATTGTTTCTATAGCCCCGTTTGAAATTAAATATGTATTGTGAATCGTTTCTTATAACTTGTAAAATGAAGGTCTAATCATGTAAGACGTTTATTTTTCTGAGATAAATACTGATTTAGAGGCCGAAAAAGGGGTAGCGCCCTTGGTTTTTCGGGACTCCTAGAAGAGGACATCAGAAAATTAAACAAGAGAATTTATGTCTAAGATACTAATATCTAAATTCACACAAATAGGATCAGAATTTTCCTACCTGGTTACAAAATTAACAAACTTAAATATTCTCCTAGTTTTACTGACTAAAACTAACACCTGTGTCTCATTCTGTGAGTAAAATATGCATAAATTAACCCAGTCTGAGCTGTACTTGGATACTATCTAATTTTGTCGCAGCTAGAATATAAACACGATAGAATTTATATTATAAAATACAAAATTTTAATAATACAATTTGGTGTGTCTAAACTAAATTTTCAAACGACGAAGTCTGTTATTGTGATTGCTTTATTCATAACTCCAGTTATTTTGGGATTATTAATAGACCGTAAACGTTTCAAAGCTCTTCATATTATACTGCCAGAGGTTTGAGTCTAGACCTAATCAATCATAAAATAAATGGCAGTTAAAGGTATACCTTAAATACATCATAACACAACTTCCCATTAAACAGTGTTGTGAATCATAACAATGAAATCTAATTATATAAAGAAGATACTATACATAAAACTACAGATAGTGTACCTACACTAGTCGATGTAGCTGAAGCTGATACCGCCTTTCACCTAGTTAACAATACGAATACTGTGAAAGACTTCCAAACCATTAAACGGTAATTAGATATTGATCCTCTTGAATACGATTCCTATCGGGAGCATGATAAACCAAATCCATTAGAGAATCACAACGGATCTATTGTGAGTTTTCCTTTGGGAAGTGTGAAATGCCTACTGAAAATTGTGGTGCTTTATATGAAGGTAGACCGAATAGATATTAATGATGATAGTGCTTCTATATTACTAGCCTAGTCTATATAAGAGGTGAATACCACATTGTCAGTTTACAGGATTCAGTCTTCGATCAACATCAGCAGCGTGGTGGAAAGAAAATGGTAAAAGAAGTAAGGAAAAGGGCAACCATTTTAATAGAAATGGCGCAAGAAAATGCTTTTATAATACCAGGAAATAAATTAATGTCACGCCCTGGTGAAAATAATGATCCTTAATCACTAGGACAAACTTAGTTTGACTTGTTCATGTTGTTCATCTCTAACATAAAATCCTATTTCAATCAAACCCCCAGAAGAAAATAACTCAAACAATTACAAGCCGCAAATCTGTAACACAAAATCTGTACGAGATCGCTCTGTTATCAACGAACACAAATATAGCGTATTGTTTATCAACGGAGATTAGGCGCCGTTAGATCTAGGTTGTGATAACGTGGACGTGCCACTGCCAACGTGGCCAAGAGTTGTTGGGTTGGAGTCAAGAATATAATATGCGGGATTTTTTTAAGAAGCGCATTTAGATAGGGTAATTTTTTAGATTGCAAATGTCAAGTCGATCAGCGCCGCAGAATGTGTCTCCAAGTTGGATGGATATGGGGTTTAAGCATATTATGTAGCACAAATCTAGTTTTCTAAAACCAATACTGCAAATATTTGCCTCGTAAATTCTTAAAATAAATCTGATATCCTGTTAATACATTATTTCTGAACAGACACGCTTAAAAACTTTAAGCTCAAGACAAAATTGCTAAAAGTTCCAATATCCTGTCTGTCTACGCCAGAATTATAGAGGATCCGTCTTTCTCAAATCCAATTACTAAGTCTCCATCCCATCCGTTCTATGACAAATCTAGCCAATTAACTTCTTCGGAACCGTCACCTTGGCAATGAATTTGCGCGAACTTTCCGCCTACCTTAATAGATAATGCTATTAAACGATTTGAGAGGTCAAAAGCACTGCATTGAGTTGAATGGTAAAAGCTTATTCATGTTTCCGCTTTCAGTGAAAGCTATAAGGCAAGGAAATTCAATTTGGACAAATCTTGAATGACTAATCTCTTGAAGTGATACATCAGCACTAAATCCGAAGGCTAAGGAGATCTATTTTCGATAGATGAGATTACTCAGACAATAAATGCCACCATATTTTGTTGTACTACGGATTAGCCTCATTATAAATTATTTGCCTAGCCTAAACCCATGTTTGGGTCGTCTGATAGTTAGCTCATATCTCAGAAACGTGACGTGGCAAGATTTTGACTCACACAATTCTTTTTTAGTATTGACACCAGCTGTTCGGTCACAATTTTGTCCATTTTAAAAGCAGTCTTATGACAATTTTCGCCCGCGAATTTGAACAGTCGACAAATTCAAGCGCATTGCTGTAATAAATGCTTTCCCATACATTTCGCCGGAGTTTTCAAATCCTTTTTCCTCATCGTGCACACAGTAGAGATTCAACCTTAAGTCCCTAGCTAGTTGCTACGCGGGATGCACCAGACTGGTAGAATGTCGATGTCTATTTGTTCGTGTATGAGCAAATACGGCCGTAAGTATTCCAGTTTGTGGGTATAACGGTTAATATTATAATTCTTTGTATGAATGGCGTCTAGGGAAAAGCTGTTTTTGGTTAAAAAAATTTAAGCCATCCGGTATTTATAAAAACTGATACAGAAAACCTGAACACCTGTTTAGTTTCTTTATGAAGAAAACTGGTAATCTCCCTATTGTTACCTTAAACCAAACCATAGATTTTATTTAAATAACCTTAAAAAAATAACCTTTAAGTTTAACTAAACGAATCATACAGCGAAGTTCCCATAAATCTGCATTCGTTCCTTTAATGCCAGTACGCATAGGAACATCGTACTCTAATCGTATCAGTACCGGAGTACGATGCACTAGACCGGTAGAATGTCGCCGTATAGCGCATGCGCGCTAGACGCTGCGTAGGCGCAAGGATCAGTACATCCAGGAATACTTATGTACGATTTAAATCTTAAACTGCTTGAAATTTGAACAGTGTGAACAAATCGTACATTGCCTTTGAATTGGGACACAGATGATGAAAATAACACAAATATACGGTTTTTTGGACAGATTTTATACGGTAAAACGTGTTGTAAAACATCATCAGCTTTCATCACAATATTCTTTTTTACATCAAAAAGATCAGCCACAAACCTACGCAGCCACTACACGTCACAACTTTAGTCCAGGACAAAGCAAATATTAGTCACACTAATTCAACTACAATCGCCCAAAACATTTTATCTAAACACTGTCAGACGTAAATAAAGGCTAGACCGTTCAAAGGGGACCTGGTAAAGAGACCAGCGTTATCTAAATTACCCCTTGACTATAACCCAGTTTTTGTAATCATTATTTCTGTATAACCCTCTAAAATTTTGAGTTTAAACTAGGACAAGAGAATTAAATTGGAGTAGGTGACGCCCCCCAGTGAGGGGTGTCGCTGGTGAATTGACATGCTAATGAAAAAAACATGAAACAAAAACTAATTAGTTCAATTTATAATCAGGCGGAATTCAGGAATTTTTGAACGTCAATTTTACATGAGACAGTCCGCCAATGTCAGTTTAGTTGGAAAAAGAAGGGGTGGAGCAAAATTGCCAGCAAGGTCTATTAAATTAGAAGAAATTGTTTATACAATAGTAGCCGAAGTATTAAAATATTAATTGATGGAAGAAAACAAACTCTCTAGCTAGCTACCTAGCGATCAAAATGGGGAATAAATTTTCACCCTGAATTGCTTGGGCAACTAAAAATTTGTCACATTCTAATCAACTTATACCACAAGGCAATCCAAGTTTGTTGATAAGATAACACGTTCAAAACAGATGACTGTCAACCCTACTTTATCAATATCACGGTAGTAACAAACAATAGGCATCATAATCACAACATTTTATAATGTAACTGACAATCACTTGTTCGGAAGACAGTAAGGATGAAACACGGGGGAACGGGACAAAAGATGTTGAAAGACAAGGACAGAAATACACTATGAATACACGTTTCTTTGTGTTATTTGAAAATAGTAAGATGGGCAGAACTCCAAACTTATGTCAACACTGGAAATCATATGATAAAGTCATCGAGGTAAACAAATCTACTGTTCATACTAATTCCCAGGAATTTTGGCCTTGACTGATAGAACTCGTTAAATGTAGTCTAGGGAGACCCAAAGCTCGAAGCTATGGGATGCAAGTCATTCACGGATCTAACATCTAAAACATCTTGACAATATTTCGGGTGCCTTTGAGTATCTGATGAAACCTTGTTGGTAACTCAAGTGCAGTGGTAGCATAACTGGTACTGAGTAAACAGTAGGTAGGAGAGGATATGACCGTGGAGAAAGATGATAAAACGCGAGTGAGAGAGACATCATTAACAAACATAGTCCAGCCAATAAAGCCGCTTATTGTTTATTTATTTACACACATCGATCGCGTGATCTCGAGTACTGAAACGTGTTGAATGTTGATGCTTTACAACTTTACTCATACTCTTTATCGTCCAACTATTTTAGGGCCGGCTTCCAAAAATAGTTATTAATCAACTCTAGTTATCTATCTGAGTACCTATTAATGATGACTGTCAGATGCAACTGCGCTGTATGGTTGCGAATTTCGCATATGGTAGCCTATTTATAAACCAAACAATGTTGGAAGGCATGTGTAGATTACAATAGCGTTACATTCATCATCAGAACATTTGATGTGACATTTAAGTCTTCTTTATAAAACATTCGCACATTCTCCCGTTCTATTTCTAATATTAGCTAACATGTCCCCGCGATAAGAACGAATGTATTACAACCGCCGCGGCACATACGATATACGGTCAGACAAGCGTAAACCATTATCTATGACGTCCACTAGGTCGCCAAACCTGTATTTAATGATAAATAGTACACAACACACTGTTACATTACAATCTACTTTATCTATAATCAAATAAAGATTAATATTGTACAACAGCGTATCGGGCCAACCTTCAAAAGTTATGCGACTCGAAGCGATTAGCAATCAAAACAAATAGAATTTTAAAAGGTATGGAAATAAACACAATGACATAATATGCTGTTAAGTGGTTGAAACGTTTTGTAAAGAAAATTATCTGTTGATACTGTGTTGTATTGGTGGAATTCTATTTTGGAATCAGAAAAGAAATCAATTGAACCTTTTCGGTGTACAACCGGGGTAAGCTGACATATTTAATCAAGTCACTTGTAGGCAGGATGTGTCCACATGCCACTTCCCTAGCCCGTCCCTATCGTTCATCCAATTTGGTCATTGAAACCTTAAAAGTTCCTGTTATTAGGAACCTAAGCCGTCCCACATAGCGCAATCAGATCCGTTGAATCAACCTGACTTAGTGGCACAGAAACAATTGGGGAAGACGAACCTGTTATACGGTCGTAGTTAGCAAGATAATTCTATTAACCTCGTAATCACTTACTCCTCATCAATTGCCTTGCATACTAGTAGATTTATCTTCTAAACCTTGACTAATACCTACCTAGATCCTGTTTTTTGTTTACGTATCATCGCGACCGTTTCCCCTCCCGCATGATGTTATCTCTTGCACACAAACTAACGCTTCCCCCCTCCCCCGGCTGATGTCAATGAGGTTGACTAGTCGTCCGCCGCGTAAAGATCCGTCTTGTTTACCAATACAAGCTGTCTGTCATTGCGCAACGGAACGTTGGCACTGCACCGCCGCGCATGCGTGGCCTGCGGAATATACGGGAAGATACTGCGTTTGGGCACGCGAGCAGAGAGTTTTTGGTGTGACTGCACTAGGTTGATAGGCCGGCTAAATCTGTAGCACTATTGGAGTTTAAAAACGCAGATTACCATTCTAAATACATACTTCGTTAAAAATAGCAATCTACAACAAAAAAAACTGAGGACGAGTCTGAAGACAAGACAGCAGCAAAAAGTCTTCATAAGTCATCGACATTCTCTTAAATAAGCACCAAACAATTTTTTTCCAACCGACAATTAAGTTGCTAGTGGAAAAACAAGCGGTTGATAAATATTGATCAGGACATAGCGGACACGTGTGATAACTTAAACGATTATGTATTCCATAGCTATTTCTGTTAAATATTCTAATTCGATATTCATAACAAAAACGTGATATCGACCCGACTGTTTTCGTTCTTTGTTGACTTAGAAATACATATAATTTAGACTTCATGAATTAATTATTTTGAAGAACTTTTTTTAAACGTTTTCATTTACAGAAATATAGAACTGTCTATCATTAATGGTCTCTTTTTTTAAGTTTTACTTATGTCCTTGAACCTCCACTCCAAGGGTTCAACTAAGATGTTAAACACAGCTTGATTTTTTATTGAATGTCTATCCAGTATGATAGTTTCGTGTTATAACTTGACACATATCAATTAAATATTACTTTTAACACCATAATAATTTACTAAGAAAATTCGTTATTTATTTTTACAATCATCCTATCAGAGGCGAACTTAAGTTTAAAACTATAGTTTGACGTCAGCCACCCATCACCTCGAATTATCAATGAAATAATTAAAGAGCATATCGGTATCAATATGGCAACAACAAACCGGTTTGAATTGGTAATAAAAACATAACTATAGTGGTGTGGGCAGACTAATATGCGCGTGATTCGGTGCCGTGTTTTATGTAACGACGTAGATTGATGCAATTGGAGAATATTGATTGTAATCAGTATTTGCCTTTTGCATTTCTGTTGTTGATACACGTAAAAGTAAAGTTTATTACTTTACTTTATACCTAATAAATAATGTTAACTTATTAACACATATTATTGGATTTTTGTGACCACTTTAGTTGTTATCTATTAGAGACATCGATTGCCATAAGAGTGTCCCTTTTCCAATATAATTTTCAGGATAAATGTTTGATTTTAGGCTTTAAGTATGACATTCAAAGGTATGCTATTTTATCTGAATACGTGTGTGACAGAAAGATCCAGAAAAAATGACAATCTAACTCATGAGAAGGACAAGAAGTCATTTGAAAGAAACAAGTCAAAGAGAAATAAGTGTTTTAATATCTTTTCTTTCTACAAAAGTACCAATCAGCCGCGCTGCATAGTGGAAGCTGTGGTGCAAGCCGTCAAAACAAACAACCGCGGCGCGCACGCTCGCCACACTAACCCGAGTTGGTTGCGTAAGCGCAGACTCACAAACACAATTCGTCACACCGAGATGTAAACACGTGGACAAGGATAGGTTTGTTTAGAAGCACGGCTATAGTTGTTAAAAGGTAAAATTAATTTTGAATGGTGTCAATGGCGGGAGACAGGTTCTAGAGCATTTGTGGAAAGGGCCAATCTGACCTACTTTAAGATTTGTGAGTCACCTTATTTAGAGTTCCATGTGGGTAAACGGGACTCCTGTTAGCCGAACTAATAAAAAAATAACACCATTTTCTTCTTTAGTCATCAAAAACATATGGACACTGGTCTCCCCCAAAGATTGCCACAAAGACTGGTTTGGGTTGGCTGATGATATAGCATGGATTACCTTGTACTCCTGTCTTTCGGCTAAATTGATGATAATAATGATACGCAGCACAACAACAAGCTTTGAATAGCATTTGTCTATATCAACAACCACTTAGGGATAGCCAAGACCTCATTTGCCGAGGCTAGCAGCTACGTCAAAGAATTCCAGGCAATCTCGGACAATATAGCGAACAAATCAGGCCCATTTTAATTGAAGAGTGACGAGTGAGAAAGAGGCTAATAGATCTATTGAAGTAAACAATACGTTATGTAGGCAGGTCCGCAAATGTATGTGCATTCAATCCCGATGATAAATGTACTTGTGATAATAATCTATTAATATTAATTAGTTAGGTACTTTAGGGATGAACCTATGACCTAATTTGTATGATGGACGGTAATAATATAGGTGATTTAGTGTTCTTGATATTAATATGAAACGGTTTGCCACAAAACTTCAGTGATAGTCATATCGACTAGAACTGCAGCAAGGTATTACAGACAATATCCCACATATTTGGTTACTGCTTTAAAGCTAGGAGACTTTGAAATCCTAACAAGGTAGACTATAATAATTATTACAATAATTGTGTTGGTAGAATGATCGAACCAGACCAGAGTAGAAATGATTTCAATGACCGAAAAAGACATAATAATATGAACATATCATGCAGAGACGAGATGTCGTAATTGAAAAAATATATATACGCACTCCATTGATGTAGAGTACCTGTATAGTATTGAAACCTATTGCCTATACTCCTATAGTTTATCTAGATTAGATCTTGAGCGACCTAGTTCGTAATACTATCAATACAAGCGAGCAAAACATTCAGACGTGAGACGCGTAGAACGACATTTAGCTAACATAGGTGTGTGAACACAAAGATCTTTACAATATGTGGGTAGTTTTCCATTCTTGGCGACGGAAGGGAGAATGTTCAAAGGAAAACTAAACTGGATTGCATTGTTCATTGTTGAATTGATTGAAGACAAGGTTTCCTAAACCTTTCTGCAGGTAGAACATGATCTTTTGGAGTAGCATAATGTCAAGGCACTTGTAACCAGATCGTCGTGTCCACTGAAAAAAGTTTCCCTTTCTGAAAAAGCACTTTTTTATCAATATGCACCATATTAGCATTAATATTACTGCTGAGACACACGCCTCGCCTCTGGGAAAGGATATGGACTGTAATCCACCACGCGGGCCCAGTGCGGGGTAATAGATGCCGGTTTCCCTCACGCCGTTTTTCTTCATAGTTATGAAATAAATTATTGCTTAGGTTGCGAACCCTCATCTGCCTAGGCATTTCTCAATTATGTTTTGGGTCAGAACCCAGTCTTACATGGATCTATTATGACCAAATAACTTTTACTATAACCAAGCTTATTAAATAACTGGCATTTCCCCGGCTGGAGGTCGAAAATATTTCCACTATTATTCTGGAACATACGACCGAGATAAAAAATATTGTATGTACTACCCCGGGTCACGTCTGTCTGCAAGTGTGCCAGATTTTATCGATGTCATCAGTTCAACGAGGCAGCAGGGGTAGTTTCACTTTTTTTTTAATAAATATGGGTATGTAAGGAATTAGAAGGAGGATCCATGGGTTTGTGAGAACAGGAAAGAGTGCAGGGATACCTTTGCCCGGGAGTGCGACAGAGCAAACAAGGAAAAATGTCATTAGCCTTGAAACCTTCATAGTAACACAGGTTCAGCAAATCGAGATAACCCCATAAATAACCCAAACAGGAAAACTCCGGACAAAAACCACTGAATGATTCACTTGAATTGAACGTGTACCTCGTACTGTTCGGCAGTGCTTTCACTTTTTATCCACCTGCCATCATGCACCACCTTTTCCTGTTACACTTTCAACATTCAAATCAAGTTTATTGAAAGTTCACGGAACTAAGTGATGGGAAATTTTAGAGCATACCGCTTCAGTGAAGAGGGGATCTCACGCGAAATTATCTAAAGAATTTCGATGCAACGGAAATGGAGAACAGGTTGTTATGTTAATCACAGACAAGGTCGGAGAAGGCTGACCACTACCGAATATCGATTAACTATAAAAAGAACGGTCGATTCTTGCAAGATTTGAATTATATGAAAGAAGTTGTAACTCTAACACAGTAGGTACAGTAACTGGACCGGTCGGCGGGTGGATTTGGGTGTAGAACTGCTCAGACTATGCTCCACCTTCTACCCTGACTGCTAGAGCGGGCTTAAAACATACAAAGCGATCTCTCGACTTCCTGTCATACAACCAAGCCATAGAAGGAGCAAAATATGTAGGAGCATAATAAAAGTGCAGGAGCGACACGAAGAAGTATAGATATTTGCAACATGCTGGGCATTCAAGCCTCCACCTTCAAAACAGAGAAGAATAATCCTTAGGGGAAATTCTTTCCCACGAAAAAACCCATATCTTCCGTATAAGTTCAAGACAAGCTCATAAGTCCTACTTTCCCATAGCATGACATCACCGGTTCCCGTCAAATAGACTCGGCTGATAGCCATGTGCATTGCGCCCAAGGCCGGGCGCCACATGTGACATACATACTTAATGCAACTGTACATGGTAGTGCCTAGTAAACAAGATATTGTGGTCATGTTTGTGATTGATGTCTTTTCTTGATCTGTCGGTTGTGTTGAAATTTTCTGTCTGAGGGGATTGTGAAATTTTACAAAAGCCTTATAGAAAGAGCAGCAAAGGTAAATGGGACACTATAGAAAGCTTATGTCGACATAGAAGAAAAGTTATTTAACAAGAAGAATGGAAGGATGTCTCCCGATTTCAATAAAAAATCTATGAAAGAGGATATGCTGGATCTAGAACTTAGAGATAGCATAACAGTTGTTATTACTTCACCAAATTATATGACTCAAATGTTGAAGCAACTGATTTCTGAATGCTATTGGTATCATACTCATTTTGATGAAATCTTATTAAGGTATCCATAAGAGCCCCAAGAGACGATTACTCTAACTAAAGATCACTCTCTCTCTTTAGCAGTTAGTCTTAACCCAGGATATTTCTACTTTCTAGACTAAGATAACGGGTAACTATGACTTGCATAGAATACGTACAGGGCGACAAAATTATGCTTTCATTAAGGTCCGCTTTAATTAAGCAGTTGAGTGGTAATTTGCATTGTAATTAATTAGTGACAATGTAAAGCCATATTAGACATACTAACATTTTCGCAGACAGAATTTGACTTAAATCCCACCCTCAACGCAAATCATAGTAAAATTGTAATGTTTTGTGGAAAAATAATGTCCTGGAGGAGACTTTTTTGGTTGCACAAACGGACTTCAACGCTGCTGGTGCGCTCCTGAGTCAACCACGTTTAGGATTTACCGGCAAAAGCAGCAATGTCATCGAATGACGATTACGAATGTAAAAACGAAAGGAAAAGTACAGGTGAGACATTGCAGTGCACGCGGACGCAATAAACCAGTTAAAAACATCGTCATCAAAAGAATTCTATACTAGGACATTCAACTATCTCCGAAAAGTGAATCACATGTGGTGACGTCATCACGCATCATGGACACAATACGGTATCAACGTTGCATCGATGTTTAGTTACCTGCTTAGTCACCGTTACGAGGAATATTACTTCAGGTAGTACCTACCTATATTGGTTTAGCAATGTGGAAATTTTGGGAAGGTCAACATGGACTGCCAGACGCGAAATGTTTGACTTTTCCTTATAAGGCAAAGCATTATCTGATGCCAATTTAGCTGTTAAGCTAAAGGTCTGATGAAAAGAAAAATCATAACAATCCACTTTAGCAGAATCGTACCTATAATTATGAATTGCGATAAAATTGTTCTAATCTATTCTATTGCTTGAGCAATTCTGCTAAGTGACCTTTTCAGACTGCATGGTTGTTTACTAGAATTTTTTGCAAATATCTGCAAATATCGTTCAAAATACATCCCCTAATACATACATGTACCTATGACAAAATAAGTGGAAAAGAAAAGGTCGAAAAAAACATATTTGACATTTACTTCGAAAGTTTAAAAAAAGGGGTACAAAATGCCCTAACAGACCGCCTCATTGGACCAGTGAAAATGGCAGCTGTCATCAATTATAAAACTTCCCCCAAGTTGACTGAATATATTAGGACAGCGTTAAAATAGAGGTAAATATTAGGGAATTGAACAAATATTACAAAATGTTGTCAGTTAGCCTATCATCTATGTACACAATAAACCACATTTCTAGGGAATAAATGATTCTATTCTAACTCAATTGAATAATGAATGCTATTATAGTGCAGACATAACCGTAGTCTATAGCACTTGTGTAATATAACCCTTACTTTGTAAATACACTGTAATTACTTAATGACTCATCAGATGCTAGTTTACCCCTACAACTTGCTATAGCTGTGTTACTAAACTGTTTGTACTAGAAACTTCTTCATAGTGCCCCATTGCAAATTACCAACATACTATGTAATATTCTGGAAACAGACTACTAATGAAGTTGAGTGAATAAAGGATGTAAATATGGGGAAGTAATTAGCATAGTCCTCATGAACCCCTTGGAGACATAAGATCAGGATAAAAGGTAGCCTATAGGTTATTCTGGACTATAATATAACTGTGACTAATTTCGTCCAGATCCATTCAGTCATCCTGGCGTGATTAAGTATTGTATAACGGGCTGGTATCCGCAACTCCACGTCACAAGCGCGTATTTTGCGTGGCATGATGTTGCAGACAATCTCGTGGAGAGTACTTGGGTTACCAAAGTACTTTTCCCCATATGGGGCATATGGGGTTATGAGGAAAAAGGGCTGGTATCCGCAACTCCATGTCTCCACCCCAGCTCCCCGAGGAAAGCCAGTAGACCCTTCGTCTTGCCGACGATCTCGTGGATAGTTCTTGGGTTACAAAACTACTTTGCCCTGTATGGGGCTACCTCAGGGGGCAGTGTTAGAGCACATGGGCTGCTGTCTCATCTGCCGCCAATACCGCCATGCAGGGCGTGATGGAGTATCAACCATCTAAGTAATCTAATGTAAAATGACGGAGTTGGACCTTACAGAATCACCCTGCTGATTTATTTCCCACAAATTGTAAAATCTAATTTAATCCAAATAAATGCCCTAATACTATGATGTTTAGACCTAATTAGTGATACATAGGTGATAAGGAAAGAAGTTGAAAGACTCTCAATGACAAAACATTGCATTAAAATGAACCTGTCTACTTAATTGGCTGTATCAGTTATTTATTTACTGTTAAGTTACAGACTTAAAACTCAAAGGTAAGTAATTGAAATGTTAGTAGTAATTTTTTAACTACATTTTAGCTATCATATTAATCTTAGGGCTGATTTTTTAATAGTCAGATAACTTTTATCTGAGGAATAAAAATAGCAGTTTGATATATTTTCTACAGATAAGTTGTCAAAACGCCATTTTTATTCCTCAGATAAAAGTAATCTGACTATTGAAAAATCAGCCCTTAATATGATAAATGCGGAAGTTAGTGATTGGATAAATGGATGGATATTTTTACTCTTTCATGCAAAAACTACTGAACGGATTTGGATGGAATGTTGTAGGCAGACAGTTTATAACCTGGATTAACACATAGGATAGTTTTTATACCGGATAATTAACGGTGCACCGCTCGCAACAGCTAGTATTCTATATTGGTTGTATTATGTAATATTACAGCCATATTATTTTGATTACTAATTAATAATGCCTATGCCTACAATTAGTTCATACTTTATAACAAATGGAAGCTCCTGAAGTCCTGAGGGATTTAATCGTAATGTTACATACTTCCCTTTGTTATTTTCCTTCCCCAGACTGATTACAGTTTTGGAGACCAGGTTAAATATTAGCAACATTAACAGTCTGAATTTATTGTTCAAATAATTTTGCATATTATGATGCTATAGGTATACTGCCAACAGCGAGGCAGTTTTTTTTTTTTAGTTTTGTTACATTTTATTATAGTTTGAGATTTTTGCTATTTTAATGATCTATCAGAGATCTGCCCACATTTTTGAGTTATGATTAAATATTATGAAATAAACAGGCCATGCATTAGGATATGTTCCTGAGGGTAATTACCCAACCAACATACTATCAATGTCACCTGACAAAACTAAACATGAATATTTCAATTTTCTTTAAATCCGTAATTAATAATTTGCATATGAATTCTTGCAGTGATTAATAGCGAAAATGGTGCCACCGTTTGTCTCAATCACAATGTGAATAGTGTTAGTTCTAAATTGGTAAATCTAGAAGTGCAGAACCATTTCCTTACATTGTTTCAGTTGCTACCTATTAGTCCACTAATTGAGTTATTTGTGATGCTTTATCAATAAGGAATAGTTGCAATAGTATTGAATTTTAATACATAAGGAAATATTGCATTATTTTGATGTTAATTTGAACTTGCAGCCAGGTTAGAAATATAGGTATGCATTTTTAATTTATGTTTGGCCCACTATGAAAAACCGACTCATAGTCTATAAAACAAATTATTTGTTATAACAAAGCATAATTTTTGAACAATTGCCAATTATAAGAGGCATTCAAGAGTTGCTTCTGATATGAACCCAATTTAATTTTAGCTAATCAATATTTATATTAGTTTATAAATAGAAATGAACACAAAGATGGCCTTGGATATTCATTTTCATAGAACTAGACAAACAGACATTAATTTTGCATGTTTATCATGATCAAGACACATGTGAGGTGGAGGTTAGGCAGAGAAAACAATGAGGTTTTTAAGAATTGCTTTCATACTCAAACATACAGTTTTAAATTTAAACTGATTAAAGAGTATTTCAGAAAAGATAGTAGAATACTAAAGATAAATATAGCAGGTAGTATTTTTTGTTGCGTGCATTCACACCTTGCTGCCACATGTCATAATATAGTAAGCAGTATGATGCAACTGAGCAACAGCATAATAAACACAATTTATAAAGGATTTGTGTCAGCAAAATGTTACTAAATAAGTTGTTTTGATTGTTTTGTTTCTATTTAAACATTAGTTTTTACAGCAATAAAGCTAAGTTTGCAGTTTTGAAATTTGCAAATTCTCTATATTTGTGTCTCATGAAATAAATATCCAAGTTACAATGACTTGCGAAATCTCACCGAATCAACAATCACATTTCTAGCTATTGCATCATACAATCAGCGTACAACCGTATTGGATGTATCTTATCTGTATATATGCTCAAAATAACTAGTAACAAGTGATAATCATTATCAAACTATTCATTAAGCTTGGACATTGATCGTAGAATTGCAAGATTTTGTTTTTGTTTACCACTTCTTGATAAGAAGTACCGATTGATTGCAAAAATGTTGTTGATGGTATTTTCCTACAATCAGTTAGCTCTGGTGACTAATTACAATTCTGTGAATTTAGTGAGAAAAGAAATGTTTTTATGATGCATACAGGACATGTTAGTTTAAACTGGTGTGCATGACTAAATGCAAAAATAGATGTGTGTTTTCATGACATTATGCTTACCAATGCCACCACATATCAATTGGTAAGGTGTGGGAGTGTTTCATTACAAGTCTAAGAACATAATGTATATAAGCCACATGTGTCAACAAAGTTTATGAGCACTACCATTTTTTTAAACAAAAATACAACAGGTGGGTTGAACATAAACAATATGATTTGTTTACAAACAAAAGCTAGTGATTGCACGTAAATGTATGTTGTGATAGCCGGCGGCGCCGCATGCACACTCACCTCTTGGGCAGCAGCATGGCGGCGGAGCCCTTGCGCTGGAACACGCCGTCCACCAGCACGCCATTCTTGCTGTTGCACGTCAGGTAGAACTCCGGATGGTCGTAGAACAGTTCCAGATGTCTACGCGATATGAAACTAGAGTGTCCCATGTTAACGTCCACTTGGCCTCTACTAGAGTTCCGGCCGATCACGACACGTTTCTGCCGGATGAGGTACTCGAAGTCGCGGCCGTCGAGCCTCGCGATCGCGATGGGGGCCGGCTCCTGGGCCCACTGCACCTTGGAGGGCGACGGGGGCGCCGACTTCAGCGAGAGCAGCGCCCACGCGTCGCTCTCCGAGCTTCGCGTAAACTGAGCCTGGGCCATGGCAGGCACGCGCGGACCGATATCACCAACGCTGTCCACACGCGGGGCGCGGACGCCTTGCACGAGGGCACATCACAATACCGCCGCGAGAACCGCCGCCGCCGCGTCGCGACCCGGATATCCGGAACCTGCCGAACCCGTGCCTTTACAATTTGAGGTTACTGACGGGACGCACATGCGCAAAGTTTCTACTTGTGCGGTAAACAAGAATTATATAAACCACCACACCACCACGTGATAATAATGTATACATATACCTAGTCCGGAAGAGCGGATCGATACTATAAAGTACGGATATGTCTTATATGAACGAAATATTAACCTTTTGGTTGTTGCACAACTGAATTTTCGCAATTGGACCGAAATTAGACACTAAAGTAAACACGAGGCGAGAACAAAAATAACCAAAAACGTCAGTTCGGCATACGCAGTTTACAAGTTCGCCGCGCCATCTATGCAACATAGCAACAAATTGTAAATAAAAAGTTCCGTTCCACGCATTGTAATTTTATAGGAAAAGGACTTTTTTGTGAATTATGGTCTACAGAATAGATAGTTTTTACTTTTTTAGACTTTAATAAACAGATTGCCGAATCCCAATAAATTTCTAAAGCATTTATGTTACGAGCAAAGATTTACGATCTCTAATAAAATTTCGGATTTTTTTCGTAATGATTAAAACGTGAAACGAAATTATATCAATAGTGATACGCAACGGCCATCGTATGTTTAAATATCGATTTTTTTAACGGCAAGCTAACGAATAAAGTAAAAATTAAATAAAAATCTTCATCAACACAAGATATAAGAAAACCTAAATAAAATTCGGATACTATTGGGAACTTTAGAATGAACATAATTATTTCAGTTGGTGATATTGTAGCCCTTGGGCTTTGTTGTTTGTTTCATTTATATAATTTCAATTAGTTTTCTAAAGTTAAAAAACATCAGTTCAATGATAAATGATAAAATTATTTTGTTTTTATGGTTTTTATTCACCAGAGTTTTACAAAAAAACTAATAATTGTAATTTAAAATGATAATCGATCAATTTGTACATGAGTTTTTCGTACAACACTAAAGGAAAATACGCTGACGTCATCGACTCTTTTAGTCTATTGGCTTTGTTGACATTACTATTCGAGTTTGTATCACAAAATTGTGCAAAGGAGTGTTTTTTTAAAACTTAACGATGAAAACTATAACAAACAATCACAAGTTATAAATAGGTGTGCATTAATTGTTCCATACGATTCTCGCATCAATAACAGAAATATAGGTGAGTTTTGAGTCACCACAACCGCGAAATTTAAATTTTTGCATACTATAATCTGCCACACGAATTTAAGTACCTATATTTAAAAATAATATGACCTTATCTTGTTTCATTCCATTTCCTCAAAGGTTTTATACATTCAACAAATGAATAGTTCCCACGGTTTTCTATATTCATTGCTTTCACTAAATATGCCTAAATTATTACTTTTAGCAATAAATTCCACATAGCATTGGCAACAAACATTGGTCATAAACGGCCTTAGACGTACTTATTATGAATTAAATACTTTGACCAACCCATGATAGAATAAGCTTGGATATTTGCCAAAGTAATTGTTCTCATAATTGACTAAATGTATTCATTTTCAATGTTAATGTGCCCATAGCATGCTAATAAAGCTTATTCTCCGAAATTCCTAGACTGATAGATTGATAGAGGTATGTTGTAGGATTTTCTGTTGTTCATCAATATCTGCTAATGTTACACTTTTTTTACACTGATAGTCACAAGTATTATATTAGTATTCCTTTATTTTATTAGTAGCTTAGTAGTTTGTCCGATACATCCTGTTTTTGTTCTGATATGACGTCTGAATGGAAATGAGACACACGGCACAGATAGGTGTCTCTCATCTTTATTTAAATTGGCTAACTGTGGAGGCTTCTAAATGGCTGATCGTTGATCAACTCATTATCTACGTAAGTATTGTTAGCTGTAAGCCACCCAAATACAATAAAATAAATTAAAAAATAAAATAAATTAGTATAAAAATGAAAATTACCTCAAACAATTTTTTTTAAAGTATCAGATTATCCAATTTGATTTTTAGTTTTTTGTGATAAATGATATTTATTCAGTAAATTGGTTTTTGGCAAACTCTTTTACAAGTCAAAAAGACACTATTTTAAGTGTAAAATAGTGTCTTTTTGATTACCGACACCGGCATCATCTCACTAGATGAGGCCGGTGTCGGTAGTCAAAAAGGTGTTTCATACCTGACTACTCAGAAGAAACATCCGAAACAAACTCAAAGGTAAAAAAAATGTGCAAATTATGTATTTGGATTATACACACATGTGACAACAAATGTAAAACAATTTGCATATTAAAAGTGTCCAGAGTTTATGGATTCAAACAAAATAATCTAAAGAAAAGTCCCATAACATTTGTTAGTCATGCCTGTGTGTTCATTTCTCATGCAATTTTGATGCTGGGAATGAAATAACAATTAAAACCAAAAAATATTTTTTTATGAAAATTTTATTTGGCAAATACTTGATTATGACTAGGAACATATCACAGTATCGATTAAATACATACAAATATAAGATAACAATTAAGAAGTGGCTGAATTACAGTACAATAGACTCTACAAAATAGGAAATTCATTAATAGTACATACAAACATCTGCATATTTTGAGTTATTAAAATATAGGTACTTTCCGGTGTCTTAGCCATAATGTTACAAAGGCTGGACTACTATTTTTTTCTAAGGTTTTAAATACTTTAAGGAACTTTTCTCTTATACTCCTGTATTCAATGTTATAGATTGTAATGAACCATTGCAAAGTGAAACAATTGATTAAAAGAAAGTACATTCATATTTATGCATTATCGGGATTGCCCTTGCTTTTAAACAAGTTGCAAGGTCTAAGTTGTCTTTCTTAACTGTTACAGAAGTCTGATTTCAAATTGTAGACTTGCTTAGCTGAAAGGCCAACATTTTCCTCTAAGAAAAAGACTGAAAACTCTGGCCTGTCAAAATATTAGTCATTATGTAGCCTTTTCTACCCATAAAACTTGTCTTATTTAAAAAAAAAAACCTTGGAAATATCAAGATCCAATCTGTTTATCTAATCATCCAGCTGTGTCAAGGAAGCCACTCCTCTGTTGATCCAATGTTGTTCCTTCAGGGTAGTCTCCAGAGTGATATACATAACAAAGTTGCTGGAGTGTCCCGTGGTCGCCAACACGCCCTTCCTCTCACTAGTTTTGTAGATGGGACAGAAGTAGCAAGGAGGGGGACTAAAGTCAGCAATAAGAGCTGGTTTGAACCAGATTATAGGAATAGTGTCGAACAGGATTTTTGGGTAGGATTCATCCATGAGCATCGTGTCGCGATTCCATCTTGCGCCTTCGAGGAATAGGCCCTGTGTAGAAGGGTTTGTGTTAGTATATTTCAGAGGTTTAGTTAATTGAAGGTGCTGTTTTCATCATGATACCAAAAAAAGCCTTTAGTATCCATGATGCTTTAAACTTACATAGTTACGTGTCACATGCTTCTAAACTTACAAAGCGCCACTTCATCCTTGCCTTCAAACTATTAAAGGGTGCCATTATCTTACCATACATTCTCATGCACATTCCAAGAGACATACCCATATAAAAACACTGTGTTCCTGATCCTGTTTATCCATTTCCATTGTTTGCTGCATGCGATTTAAATAAAGGACATGTATAGTACTTGGGTTAAAATCAGAAAATCCTCAAGATGTTTGAGATGATCACATTGTCAATGATCTTTTTCCCTATCCATTTTCTTGTACTGTTAACCTGCGTCGCCTCACAACTGGGCAAGGCCTCTCTCCACGACTTATAGTTTTATCATTCCAGGGCTAAAATGGAGCACTAGTCTTTGTTGTTGTTCAGCTATGCTGCGTAAATGTTACTTCAGACATACCAATTTCTAAATCATCATCATCACCATCATCAGCCGAAAGACGTCCACTGCTGAACATAGGCCTCCCCCTTAGACCGCCACGCCGAACAACAATTCGTCACTTGCATCCATCGGTTGCCCGCGACCCTAACGATTTCGTCGGTCCACCTAGTGGGAGGCCTGCCTACGCTGCGTCTTCCGGTCCGTGGTCGCCACTCGAGAACTTTTCTTCTACGAGCGATGTGGCCTGCCCATTGCCACAATTTCTAAATAAGCAAAATCTATTCGCCAAATGTCAATATTATCTTTTCATCTCTACAATCGTAAGATATGAGACAATCGACAATTCGATCGATAGACAACTTGGTCCTGAATATAGCTGGTCCAAAGACATTCAACCAACCTTGCAATACACCCCATAAGTGGGTTCCTCTTCGGCCTCCGACTCCATGCTAGTGATGGTGAACTCAAAGTGGACTTGGTCGATAGGTATCTTGTTGTGACGCGAGTAGTTCTGCAGCACACCAGTCAGGAAAGACTGCGTGAAGTAGAAGCCAGAAATCCAGAACACGATCGGAGGACCCTCGTCTACCCAGTCTTGTAGGAAACTCAGGCTGAGAATGAAATACTCATATTAGAGCTGGTTTTGGAAATGTAGATAACATTGTTCTGAAATTACGAGTATATCTAGCACAGTCAGTGCACTGGATTGTCTGTACTCAGGAGCGGAGCAAGGCGGCGGAGCGGAGAAGCGGAGAATTATTAATCAGTAGGAGTGCACAAATCTCTGGTCCTCTTCAGTAGTGCAATCGTATTCGTTATTATTTCTCCGTTTCTCCGCTTCGCAACCTTGCTGCGCTTCTGTGCACGGGCAGCCACAGTGCTGTCAGTAGAATGAATGCAGGATGCTGTCTTTATGAAAAACCCCTGTCTTAGAATAAATAATGATGGTTCCCTCCCCTGGCTATCCAAAATATGCTAATACTTTCGATATTAACTTAAAATTATCCTTTTTCCAGATAGCCACCATGACAGAAAAGGTGTTGGACGAGAAGACCTGGCCTGCTGAGGCAGAAGCAGCCATAAGCGACATCCGCAAGCACGTGAAGAGTGCCTGCATCTCCCCGATGCTGCTCAGCAATAACCAGAGGATCTACATCAACCTGACCACCTTGGAGAATGCAGAATATTGCATCGAGATGTCGGGTAATGGCTTCAGGGTCGTTGGCAGGAAGTACGATGATACTACACTGTCTAGCATAGAAAACATGAACTACGAGACCCCCTACGCTCTCCTGAACAATATCAGCCAAAAGTACAGGGAGTCCTTCGGAGGAGAGCTTATGAACAAACTTTTGGATCTGGCTGCACGTAACTCGGAAGGCTGAGTCCTCATCAACATGCCGTAGTCCTGTGTTGAACGTAGGCCTATCCCAAGCCCCATGACAAAGTTATTTGCGGTTATGTTAAAATATGAAATAAAACTAACTTTATAATATTGTATTGATCTGCATTGTGTAATCATTTGTATAAATAACTTCTGTGTCTATTGTTAATGTTAACTAAGGTTAGTTTTATTTCAGTAATTTTCGCATGTATATCAAAAGTATTATATGAATAAGAAATCTTAACAGATCAGGGTTAAAGTCGATTTCTTAAACATTTATTGACAACTTTGTCGATTTTTGATTGTTGAATTTTACGGTGGAAATGTGTCAAAATATATCACCTGTCAGTATTCACATGTGCTATAATAAATTTTTATGTATTAAGTTTATATTATAACTGTGTAGAACTAGTATAACTAACGTGTCTCTAGTGGTGGATGCGATCTGAAACTATTAGCGTTATAGCGATCATCTCTCTAGGTATTAAAGTTGTTGAATATGTATGTGATACTTGCATGTTCAATGTTTTCTAAAATTGTTGTTAACACAAAATTCCTCCTAAGTATTTGGTCGAATGTGTGAGACTGTTGGCATCGCATACTTTCGCTAGATTCGTGTTATCACTGATAGCTCGGCTTACTGAATGAATGTAGCCTAACTGCGAATCGCACTTCAATGCATGCCGTGGGGCCATGACATAACATATTAAACGGCAAAATAGAGCACGGTGGCTTACAAATTGCTCGCTTCCTGTGTTGTGAATCTACATTATATCGTTCAGTGCGCTGAGCTCCTTAGGATCTTATAGTATTTTAAGAAAGACTCGATTCACACATATCTGGCGATAATGTATGAACAATATCGTTTACTATTAGCCTGGAACAATAAAACATTGTTTTACTTGTATACAATATATCATGGCCAGTAAAATTATGCGAGAGCGCTTATTTGAGTGCTGTGAGAATCGACTCTTGTTCAACAGTACTTGCGGCGAGGCCCAATGTTTCTATTGTGTTTAGTGTTCCCTTCGTATGTAACAAAGTACAGTCCTCTACTGTTAACTGGCATGAGAGTTTTAGAAAAGTTCAACAATGTAGAGCGTTGTTTCGACTACTTAAGACATTTTTTATAGTAAACTAGCAAACCCGACGAACTCCGTTTCGCCACCAGATGGCTTAACATTTCGTTTGGTGATCCTCTAGAGCCTCAGCGGCACAAAGTGCCACCAAACCCCGACCAATTTAAAACTGTATTTTTAGTAAAAATAAGTCTTAAAATCGTTTCTGAAAGAATATTCTAGGTGATGTAGAGCGGTCCTAGAGAGGTTAAAAGAAGAAAAAAAATTTTTCCTGAATTTTCTTTGCTATAAACCTCACGGGGCCCAAGACCTTTCCAACGAATGCAAAACCGTGGAAATCGGTTCGTGCGTTCTGGAGTTATAGCGTCAGGAAGGAAAACCCGACTTATTTTTATATAGTAGATAACTAAAAATATTGTTTATATTCATGCTGGCTTACAGACGCCAGCACATCAAGCTACCACAATCTGTCAATTTTTTTGAATAGGTTTTCAACCTTATTACAATAGTGGAAGGTTAATTTTCGATTGGTAAAATTTGACAGTTTCGTTCTGTAGGTTTACCTGCAGGCGTCTGTACATAAAACTCGGGCTTTTTACCATCGGAGTAGGCTACGATATTCATATTGGAATGATACTAATCGTTTCAAGCTAATTTCAACCTTATTTCTTAAACTTTGCTGCCAGAACTGTGAATATTGCCCTCATAGCTATGTGACAGTACTTTTCTGAAGCTCTCATTTTGTGTCATACTAACAGAAGTACTGTAAAGTGTAAACGCCTGTCGCTTTAATGTGCAACAGCTTTACACGGCATTTTTTATTAGTACAACTATCGTCGACAGACTGAGTACAAACATTGTGTACCTACATAGTTTGGGTATATGTAATAGCTGGCTCATAAAATAATGCTCGCACCTGTTCAATGTAAAAATCTGTGTTAGGGGAGATAAGCCTCCCTAGACAAGTGGCAAGCGATAAACTATAACGATTTTCAGCTTTATTCTTTTGAGTATAAAGTTGAAAATTTATTAGAGCATTTTCGCTTACCATTTCCAAATGTCTAGAGAAGTATAGTGACATATTCGATTCTGTAGTATTTATTGGTTAGCAAAGCCAACTCTTCGACTTTCATCTGCCTCATACTGTTCAGTGAATTCCCTTTGGTAACTACTTTGGCAGAAAAAAATCATTTTGGCTCGCCACTAATACAATTTTGCGTGTTGTGAATCTTCAAGCCAAAATACCACTGTGTAGGTGTAAAATTGATGTTTGAAATTAATATTATTAGGAATTATTCATACAAGTTTTTCACTACTACCTACATATCGGTAGAATTAATAACCAATAGGTACCAAAATGTTCAAATCTAAATACACGGCCTAAATACAAATAATCCCTAACTAAATAAAATGTGAAGAAATATGTTAATGAATTGCAACAATTTTACAATTTGTCAATTTAATATAGTCGGAGACATGTACCCAAACTATCATCTCTTTAGACATAATATACACAAGATAGAGTAGTGAACTTGTTTGTGATAGTAAAATAAATTGATATAATATGAATTATGAATGTTTTAATCACCTACAGCCGGCTATAAAACATGCAAGTTTCAAGATATTTGACGAATCATCCAAAAGGTTTAAAACCATAATACTAGCAATCGTAGAAAATATTTTATAATAAGAAAGAAATAATATTTAAGGGTTTGAACATTTTTTGTGACCTCTTAGAGTACCAATGTTCAGAAAAAAAAATAAAAATTCTCCTCTACTTCTAATTTGGTTCAAGAATTTGCAACCAGGTGGCGGTGTAACGCTTATGGGTTTTTCAAAACCTCTTTTGTTCAAAATGAACAAAAGAGGGGTGCGTAAACAGGTAGAGCTGTTTTATGTACTTGCCATAGGTAAGAATAATATGGATATTCCCTGAGTCCTGGGATTTGGAGTGAGACAACAAGTTACTGGTGGTAAAGAATTGAATTCTAGTGGCGCAGAAAGAGACAAAAACAGGTGCGTCACTCTAGCGATAGAAACACCCTGCTATTGTTTTTCTAGTATCAGTCAGAATTCCGTGGAATATCCATGTTAACATCAATGTTTGCGGTCAATGAACCTAAATAGCTTTACCTATTTCGATCTATTTATAACTTACCGTGAAAGCAAATCAGCGACATAAGACCCTAGAGGCTTCATAGACGGGTAAGACTTGGACATCCAGACGTTGGGTACGATACCCTTGATGAAGGCGTTGTTGCACTCCTCCAGCTCCGCGCTGAGGATGACCAGGCCCTGTGCCGCCAGGTATACTCCGTGGAGGGTACGCTTCACTACTGACAGCAGGCGGTTGTAGCGGATCAGTTCCTGAGGGAGATGTCATTTTTGGAGCTCATTATTATATTATATCGGGGATTTAATGTATTTCTTTATATTTAAGTTAAGGGAGTTCTTAATTCCTATGAGTTGCATTAAATTCCGTTAAATTTGTTTTATTCGGGTGCGTATCATTTCATATAAAGTTATTTGATATATTTTCATTTCAATAACGTTCACATGATATAATCAACGTGAGAAATACCAACGATTGATATAATTTCTTTACACATAATGTTTGTGTTACTCTAAAACTCATTTCATATAATTTTATTTGATATAACGTTTATAATATAATAATAATAATAATAATAAACCCGCAGGGCAGCTTGTGGCGAGCTGTTGGGCAGTTGCGACCCCACGGACCTGATCTCCCGGGAGATATCTTGTTCCTCATCTCTGACTTGCCTTTATTGGCCGGTCAGAGTGAACACTGACGAGGAACAGACCTCTCACCTCTTTCTTGCCTTAACTGGCTGGCTAGAGTGGAGATTCGCAAGAGCAAACGTGCTCGGAGGAAGGAAGTATTTCAGTAAGTGTTTGTAGGGACCGACCATACTTCCGGGTTCCTGGTCGGTTCTGAGAACCGTGGAATACCTCTCCACTCCTCAAGCACCTCAGGATATGTTACTCCCTTGTCGCTACGTCACCTAGTGCTAGCGATATATCTGGGGGCCCATTTGTTGAGTGTGCAAGTCACCCCCTGCCATCCTATCCATGTATATAAAACATTGATTAGGCAGGGGCCATAGTTTTTCTATAGTTTTAGATACCCAGTCCACCAAACCCACCAAACGCTATAACCCTGTCTTTTGTTTCCATAGCCCGCAATAGTACAACTCCAGCCGGGGGTTGTCCTTGGATGTACTCGCATAGTTCATACAGGGATAACCGCCGGTTGGAGCCTCATTTCATTTTAAATGCGTAATGGGCCTCTGCAAGATGGCTTCGGCTCCTGGCACGCCTTTAAAATGTCCGGGATCCCTAGATCCCGAGATCTTTAAAGATATATAAAAATAATAATAATAATAATAATGAAGCTATGAGTGCTTTTTGGCGAAGTATTTGGTCAGTGCCCGTTGGTCACACTGAGGGTGACTGGATGCGTGTGGTGGAGCGAGCGTGTGACTCAATCCCAGAAATGGAAGCAATTTCTATAACCTCACTTGACGTAGCCCATGCAGTCCGTCCGTTACCTAATTGGAAATCTCCAGGGCTGGACGGACTGCATAATTTTTGGATAAAATGGCTACGAGGGTCACACGCTTGCTTAGCTTCACAATTTCAGTCATCTTTAGAGACAGGGTCGCTACCAATGTTTTTTACCACAGGTGTTACCCACCTGCTCTATAAATCAGGTGGTACCGCGGAACCAAAAAACTATAGACCAATTACGTGTCTACCGACTATCTATAAAGTTCTAACATCCATTCTGAGAGCAAAAATTGCTTATCATATTGATAGTAATTCAATTATGTCTGCCTCTCAGAATGGATGTAGGAATTGGTCCCGCGGTACTAAAGAGCTGCTCCTTATTGACATGGCCGTAAGCCAACAGGTTCGTCGATCCCGGAGGGATCTGTCGACGTGTTGGATAGATTATAAGAAGGCCTATGACTCTGTGCCGCATGCGTGGCTCCTGAGGGTGCTAGAGTTGTACAAAATAAATGCAACACTTCGCACCTTCTTGTTGTCATGTATGCGGCAATGGAGGACGTTCCTTCTCTATCCGGGACGTCGGCAGATTCTCGAGAGCGACGAACCGATTAGGATTGAGCGAGGAATATTTCAGGGTGACAGTTTGAGTCCGCTTTGGTTTTGCTTAGCCCTGAATCCTCTTAGCGCACTGCTGGAGGATTCAGGTCTAGGCTATCGGTTGAGGAGAGGCGGTCAGGTTATATCTCACCTCCTTTATATGGATGACCTGAAACTTTTTGCCCCCACCAATTCGCAGCTGATGGGGCTACTGAAGATCACTGAAACCTTCAGTAGCGCCATTATGATGGAATTTGGTGTGGAGAAATGTGCGGTCATGCATGTAAGACGAGGGGGGATTATGGAATCTGAGAGCACCCAACTCTCAGATTCCATAAACCTTAGATCCCTTTCAGCAACCGAAACCTATAAGTATTTGGGTATGTCGGAATCATTGGGCATCAATGTTGCTGGCATGAAGCAATCGTTGAGGGAGCGCTTCTTTGGCCGCCTGAACAAAGTGTTAAATAGTCTTTTATCAGGCGGAAATAAGGAGCGCGCCTTCAATAGTTGGGTCATGCCGGTTCTGATGTATTCTTTCGGCATACTCAAATGGACTCAAACGGAACTTGACGCCCTGGATAGAAAGGTCCGTACACTGCTGACTGCAAATCGGATGCATCACCCACGGTCATCGGTGATGAGACTGTATATCCCGCGGAAGTGTGGAGGCCGTGGCTTACTCAATGCTAAGACCTTGCACAACCGCGAGGTATGCAGTCTCAGGGAATACTTCCTTGAAGCCGACGTGGGGATGCATCGAGATGTAGTTTCAGTGGACAAAGGCCTTACCCCGCTTTCCTTGGCTAACGGGAACTGGCGCAAACCTGTGGTATTGGATACGAATGACCGCAGGGAGGTATGGCAGAGCAAGGAGCTACACGGACGGTTCTACAGGGCCCTTCACGGACCTGATGTAGACCTTTTGGCGTCTGTAGCCTGGCTACGTTTCGGTGACCTCTTCGGGGAAACCGAAGGTTTTGTCTGTGCGATTATGGATGAAGTTATCATGACGAACAATTACCGGAAATATATTGTCAAGGACGGTACGGTTGACATCTGTCGGGCATGCCACCGTCCCGGTGAGTCGATCAGACACATTGTTTCCGGTTGTTCTCGTCTTGCTAACGGCGAGTACTTGCACAGACACAATCTAGTAGCTAGGATTATCCACCAGCAACTTGCTCTGCAATACAACCTTGTGGATTCTGAAGTACCATACTACAGGTATGTGCCCGACCCAGTTCTTGAAAACGGTCATGCCATATTGTATTGGGATCAATCTATCATCACTGACAGGACTATTGTAGCCAATAAGCCTGATATAGTGGTGGTAGATCGCCGAGAGCGCCGTGCAATGATTGTTGATATCACCGTCCCTCATGACGAAAATCTCGTGAAAGCTGAAAATGATAAAAAAATCAAGTATCTTGATTTAGCACACGAGATTGTCGACATGTGGGACGTGGACTCAGCAGTCATTGTACCGATAGTCGTTTCGGTCAATGGGCTAATTGCGAAGAGCCTCGACCAACATCTTAAGAGGCTCTCATTGTGCAGCTGGCTCAAGGGCTTGATGCAGAAAGCAGTTCTCTTGGACACGGCGCGCATTGTGAGGAGGTTCCTCTCTCTAGAGTCCTAACCACCGGCACCTTGGACCCTGTTCCCGATGCTAGTGGGCCCCTATTTTTTATATTTTTAAATGTTTTTTAATTTTTTTTTTTAATATTTAAAAATGTAAAGAAATATGAAAAATAATGAATAATAATAAAACCTTTATTACCGAACCATGACAGTTTTTCATTTACAAACATAAATTTTACTTAAATAAATAGATTAATAGCTAGTTAAAAGCATTATACACATTATATTATAAAAGGTCTCTCAGTTCGGTGTGCCTTACGGCAAAGGCCTCCTCCAACTCTTTCCACTGTTGTCTGTCTGTCGCCACTCTTGTCCAGAGCGGACCCAAAGTCATTTTCAGGTCATCCTCCCATCTTCTCTTTTTGCGACCTCGAGTCCTAACGGCATCTCTTGGGTACCAGATTGTCACTTGTTTGCTCCATTTCTCTTTTTTACACCTGAGCATATGTCCAGTCCACCTCCATTTAAGTTGGTCAGTACGAGCCAGGATATCTGTTAGTTTGGTTTTGTGCCTGATGTCTGTACTTCTTACTTTGTCTTTTAGTTTTAAACCTAGCATGCTTCTTTCCATACTTCTTTGACATCTTGCAAGTTTATCCCTATGGTGTTTTGTCAGAGCCCAGGTTTCGCAGCCATATGTAATGCAGGGTAAAATACATGTATCAAAGGTCTTCTTCTTGATTTTAATGCCTATTTCTTTGCTTTTTGTGATTTCTTTCAAAGCCCAGTAGGTTTTCCATCCTGTTGCAATCCTTTTTTCTATTTCTTTCGACATCTGGTCTTTAGGCGATATTATCTGGCCAAGATATACATATTCATCTACATATTCCAGTTTCTGTCCTTTAACTGTTATGTCTACGGGAATTGAATTTGTCATCATCTTTGTTTTGCTGGAGTTCATTTCTAGGCCTAATTCTCTGCTTTTTTCTGCCAGGTTTTGTATCATGGACTCCAGTAGTTTTGGATCTTCTTCCAATAGGACCAGATCATCAGCAAATCTGAGATGATTTAATCGTGATCCATTTATGTTTATACCTAGATGTTCCCAATTCAACTTCCTGAACATTTGTTCTAGTACTGCTGTAAACAGCTTAGGTGAAAGTGGGTCACCTTGCCTGACACCTCTTTTTATTGGAAAAGCATCTCCTATAGATTCCAGTCTTATCCTGCCTTTACTGTCGGTATAAATACTTTTGATGATCTTGATGTAGGTGTCTTGGATGCCCTGCTCTTTTAGGCTTTGCCATACAACTTCGTGTCTGAGGCTGTCGAAAGCCTTGGCGTAGTCTATAAAGGCAATGTAAATTGATTTTCTGTATTCATTATATTTTTCTATAAGCTGTTTGATAGTGTGAATATGGTCTATTGTACTGAAATCTTTCCTGAACCCCGCTTGTTCCACAGGTTGATTTTCGTCGAGTTTAACGTTTATTTAAGCGAAAATCATTATGATAACGTTTGAAACATATAATTTAACGTTAAAACCATTTTCTTTGATGACTTTGGCTTATCCTTTGGCAACGACCATTTATATCTAGACGCCTCATGCACGATCTGACTAACGAAAATTATTCTGCCAAGTCGCTGAGGTACGACGTAAGCGAGGGGGACGGGGTACTGCGTTCTGATTGGCTAACTCAAGGTCAGTGCGACGAGGGGACTCACAGGAGTGGTCGAGTCACGACGGTTATAAGACTTTTTTACCTAATGTGTTGACAGACATCGGTCGCCTGTGATTAGGAGTCTAGATATAAATGGTCGTTGTCCTTTGGACTTTGATTGTTTGCATTCACGAATGCTATTGTTATTAGTATCCAAGAGCGAGCGAAGCGAGCTCGGGACTTGGGACATCCCGACACGGACAGGTTAGGTTCGAAGGGGGTGGGGGCAGGGCCGCGCCGACCCCTTGCAGCGCCTGTGTGCAAAACCTATGAAGCGCCTGTGTGCAAAACCTTTGAAGCGCCTTTTATGTAGTTGTCTTTCAAACTTTCATAAATTCAATTTATCAGTTTCCCGCCAGAACGCGCCGTACCCGCAACTCCACTAGCTAATACCCATTTTCGATAAAATGTTTGTAATTGTTGTGGGGAATCCTCGTCGGTTCGCATCGGGTTACGTTTATAAAGTAATCCACGACACGGCCTTTGTAATAAAATACATAGATTAAAGTCGGCTATCATAACTAATGTGGCGCGGCCGGCGGTTCTTTTGATTTTTAAAGCTGAGCTCGTAATTCATGTGAACAAAACCCAAAATATAAACAGTGGGTCAATTCAAATAGTTTAGATAAGTATCGTCTTGGGAGAGTTGTATCTAGTTACTCAAGTATTAATATGTTGTAATGTGACCGCTGGATGCAGGTCGCTTCCAATCGTTATATGTGGAGATCTAAAGGGGAGGCCTATGTTCAGCAGTGGACGTCCTATGGCTGAGATGATGATGATGATGAATGTTACGAAAATAATTTCAACAATTGGCACTGGTCATCCGGCGCCTCTATTGCCCTGGCGCCTGTGTGCGCCGCACACTTCGCACATAAGGGCGGCGCGGCCCTGGGTGGGGGGTCTGAAAGACCCCGCCATCCCCTTCGTGTTAGGTTACTTTAAACCTTGCACGCAGAAATAGGAGCCCCGCGAGGCGGGGCTCCGTCGAGCATTCATGGTAGGTGGTACTATTACTAGGTACATCAGAGTTAGATTACATACCAGGAAGAAAAAAAACTTAGACCAAATAAGTTTTATGTCTTTTGAGTGGTATACAAAACGATTTTATATTCATTGATTGTTATGATTATAGAAATTAGTCATTATAAAATTATGTCAATCGTTTATTATATTAAGAGATCGTTATATCAAATAAAATTATATATTCAGTTGTTATCTCTTGTAAATATTAGAGATTTTGTAGTTATATCATATATTACTTACCCGTTTTATTCAGGCTGAAAGCTCTTTCTGACCATCTAAACCCGATTCCGCGAAGTCAGTCAAGTTACCTGTTTGAGCACGGTGTTCATGCTGTTGAAGTACAGCACGGGATACTTCTCGCTGACGTAGAGGATGTCGTACAGCGGCGGCAGTCGGTCCATCATGTCCCGCGTCATGTCCACCAAGTTACCTGTTTGAGCACGGTGTTCATGCTGTTGAAGTACAGCACGGGATACTTCTCGCTGACGTAGAGGATGTCGTACAGCGGCGGCAGTCGCTCCATCATGTCCCGCGTCATGTCCACCAAGTTACCTGTTTGAGCACGGTGTTCATGCTGTTGAAGTACAGCACGGGATACTTCTCGCTGACGTAGAGGATGTCGTACAGCGGCGGCAGTCGCTCCATCATGTCCCGCGTCATGTCCACCAAGTTACCTGTTTGAGCACGGTGTTCATGCTGTTGAAGTACAGCACGGGATACTTCTCGCTGACGTAGAGGATGTCGTACAGCGGCGGCAGTCGCTCCATCATGTCCCGCGTCATGTCCACCAAGTTACCTGTTTGAGCACGGTGTTCATGCTGTTGAAGTACAGCACGGGATACTTCTCGCTGACGTAGAGGATGTCGTACAGCGGCGGCAGTCGCTCCATCATGTCCCGCGTCATGTCCACCAAGTTACCTGTTTGAGCACGGTGTTCATGCTGTTGAAGTACAGCACGGGATACTTCTCGCTGACGTAGAGGATGTCGTACAGCGGCGGCAGTCGCTCCATCATGTCCCGCGTCATGTCCACCAAGTTACCTGTTTGAGCACGGTGTTCATGCTGTTGAAGTACAGCACGGGATACTTCTCGCTGACGTAGAGGATGTCGTACAGCGGCGGCAGTCGCTCCATCATGTCCCGCGTCATGTCCACCAAGTTACCTGTTTGAGCACGGTGTTCATGCTGTTGAAGTACAGCACGGGATACTTCTCGCTGACGTAGAGGATGTCGTACAGCGGCGGCAGTCGCTCCATCATGTCCCGCGTCATGTCCACCAAGTTACCTGTTTGAGCACGGTGTTCATGCTGTTGAAGTACAGCACGGGATACTTCTCGCTGACGTAGAGGATGTCGTACAGCGGCGGCAGTCGCTCCATCATGTCCCGCGTCATGTCCACGACCCCCCCTCCCTCGCCGCCCTCCGCCGCGCCTCCCGCCACGATGTGCGTCTGTGTCAGCAGAGTGCCGAACAACAGCTGTGGAGGGATCAAGTACCTAGTATATTTCGATACAAGTGGGGAATAGCAGATTACGCACCAAAGGAGTAAAGCATTGCAGCGAGGGATTCAAGTTAGCCCAAGACAAGGCTAAAGCTGCCTTGGCTCCTGAGGAGCGTACTCTGCTTTTCACACCTACTGCGAGTAAATAATAGTAGTTTATGAAACTGGTACATAATGAGGGGTATTATACACGAGTGTGAGTTTAAAAAACGAGCGAAGCGAGTTTTTTAAAAGTTTCACAGGAGTGTATAATACCTAGTTATGTACAGTTTCATACACTACTTTATCTACTTTCATTGAACACGAATTTATCAAATAAAAGATAAAGATTGACACAGTACTATGGCGCCAAAATTCCCGTTATCACCGCGCATGGGCCACAGCGCGCGCAGCCACAGATAAAAAATCAAATGGATGTATCTATGATCTGTAATCTGTATCGTAATGAAAAAATTTTTTATTATAACATTATTTTGTTGGAGAAATAGTGTCATAATTTAATTTTTTAATTTCATTTCGATATACTGTGTGTAAAGTACGTCATTATAAACTCGTTTTGAGTTTTGTATTTTGAATTTAACGATATGAGAGTAGGTAAATTCGATTTTTGAAATTCGATGTGGTACGACAACCTTCGAACGTGAAGTTGGCAACACATCAAGCGATCAACTATTGCGGTCACCGGCCGCCATTACTGATACAACTCTTTGGTAAAAGTTTTCATAGTAGGTAGGTATGTTGTTTTTCATTTCCATTTCTTCCATCGCAGTAGCCTATCAATCGTAACCATTGATAAGCATTGGTGGGAGATCTTAGTCCACTAGTAGCATAAACATGCTAACAATAATAAATAATGTGGCTTAATTGACAAGAGCCACGACCAACATCTAAGCAGTTCTCCTGGACATGACGCGCATTGTTAGGAGGTTCCTTTCTCTGGAGCCCTGACCGTAGCTTGGACCCTGTTCCCAATACCGATGGGCCACTATTTTTTATCTTTTCAAATGTTTTTTTTTTTACTTGGAAAAATAATGAATAAAGGAATAAATAATGTTAAAGCTATGCTTATTAAAAAAGATCTTACAGCATTAGTCTCTTTGTTATCCTTAGTGATGTCAGCGTTCTCGTGCAGGCCGAAGACCTCGGGCTTAGCCGTCATGGGCAGCGCGCGGATGTGTTCCAGGACCGAGTTGTACTCCATGGACGGCGGCATGAGGTAGTCGCCGCTCGGGGAGAACGAGTAGCTGTACCGAATAAAATTACTATGAAAATCCGAGGCCATTTTTCACTGTCATTTGAAGGAACAGGTCCGGAGGAACGAGATGGCGCTAGACGACTTGTATTAGCTTTGTCTCGTTCCCTCGCTGAAACTACTCCTGGCTTTAAGACGTCATCGTAGGCCACCAGGGTGGATTTTTAGTCTAACAGTCCGCACCACCCAGGTTGAGAGGACCTATTTGATGGATTTTACCATACCAAAAAAGGGTCTTGATTTTTCATAGGAAACTACCAATATGTGATTTGTTATTACTGTTGGAAGCGCCATCACAGTATGTTTATCCGTATACTGGGCGAATTTTCCAACTGGGCGTGGATTGAGCTAGATCCGAAACTATGAGAAATATTGAAAGGAGTCTCGCGGCCGATTTTGACGAAAAATAAAACGGCGTCATTGAATTTTATAAAAATCAATAGTCCTGGCCAGGAATCAAGCCCGCTGATATTGGAAAAAATCACACCCTGTATTATTACAACATTAGATAGTCACTAATAAGGATTAAATTCTGGGAAGTAATATAAGGCGAACTATAACCCTAGTTGACAAATTCACATGATAAATAATTATCCCGTGTTTAGTTCTTATGTTTTTTTTTTAAATGGTAAATTCGTCAAATGAGTCCTCCCACCCAGGGCAGGACGGAAGGGACTGTCAGACTTGTACTGACTAAAATCCTCGGTGTCCTTCAATAGCTCTTTACGTTCCGGAGCCACGGTTACTCGTTGGCCCCACGACCCCGGCAAGTTCTTATGATAGCATTATAAATTGAAATAATTCTCTTACTCCGGCATCGTAGTGACATCTTCGTTGTAGAAGATAGAGAGTAGAGAGAGTATGAGTCTCCTGTCCTTGTCGTCAGTGACTCTCCCTCCGTAGTTGCACTCTCCCGCGAGGTAGTTGAGAGCGTCGAACGGCGTCTCAGCATAATCCGTGAGGAACATCTGACGATCAGTTAAGGTTTAAAAAAAAGAAACAAGACTTACTAAAAAACCACAAAAATGTTATACAAATTTCTTTCGGAAGTCGGTGGCTTTTTTCTTATTTCCTTGACTTGAGTCGGTAGCAAAAAACCGACTTCCTGAATAATTTATTTAACCCTATTTAGAAGGCATTAGTCGCCATAGTGCATTTAGTTAAAATCTATACAGAGCGCAGGTGGCTCTGTGGAGTTGTATAATTATGTATGAGTTGTAGATCGTGGATTTGAACTTAGCCATCAGGCGCTTTATTTTGAATAATTTATTTCATCACCACTGCTCTCAAAACGGTGAAGGAAAACATCGTGAAGAAACCGGCATGTCAGTATCAAAAATTCAAAGACATGTGACATCTGGCACACTGGGCCCGCGTGGTGAATTATAATTCACTCCCTCTCACAGATTCGAGGCCTGTGTCCCCGCTGTGAGAACATAGGCTGATGATGAGCGTTTTTTTTTTATCGTGGTTAAATTATTAAATGAGTCTCTCGCCCTGGGCGGGACGGGAGGAACTGTCAGAATCGTACTGACTAAAATACACGGTATTCCTTCATTAGCCCTTTACGTTCCAAGGTCACTGTTACCCGATGAGACAGTCCCGCGACCTGAGCTCTACGATTCGGTTTATCACTTGTCTCCCTAGGGGTCTAAGTAAGCCGGGCGTTTAGAATCGCTTTTCAAGTAAGAAATAGCATAGTCTGTTTTCCACCTCCTACCTGAAGCTGCATGATACAGATCCTGAGGTCGCTCTCGTTGAACTCGTACTGTATGTTCCACCCCAGGGGCCCGAAGGCGCGCCGCTCCTGTACGACCGCGTGGAAGAAACACAACGCGAACAGCAGGCGACGCCAGTCCTCCGTGCGAGGACATGAGATGTAGAACTCAGGGTCGCAGATAGGGTCCGAGATGTAGGAGCGGAAGATGTTGTTTTTAAGACCTTTTGGGGCTTCGTTTGTCATTTTTACACCTGGAAATGTAATGTGATGTGCTCCTTGAGAATTGGGAAGAATTAGCGCACAATCCTGACAGTTGGAAGGAATTGAAGCAAACTTTCCAGTGGTGGGACTATACAGGCTATTTATGAAGCTAATAAATTATTAATGTGATTCAGTATTACATCCTTTATTTGCTCAGCTCCAATGCAATGAAATCAACACTTTAGTGAAAATGATGGACCCAATACCAATACTTTCGGTTTTTTTTACTTTTTAGAAATTATTTAATTTTTTTTATGGTCTAGTTTAGGACAGTTAGGCTGCGTTTCCACCAGAGATGCGAGGATGTCTAGCTGTGATGTGAAAATGTGTGGGCGTTTCCACCAAAGCTGTGCGATGAAAATGTGCCTACGAGGATGTGTAGCGGAGCTGTGAAAATGCGCATTAATGTGTGGTGCGGGGATGCATTGCGAAGCTGTGTAATGTGTCGACGGGGTTGCGGTGACAAACTCCGTCTATGGACTGGCTGGTACAGTATGCGCAAACCTCGCAACACATCCTTCTCGACACATGTTCCTCGCAACACATCCCTCGCACACATTCCTCGCACACATCCCTCGCACACATCCTTCACTTGTTTTGTATGTAGAAAAATCTAGCTACGCTGAGCCGTTTCCACCAGAGCTGTGCTGACCGAGGCGCGATAAATGAAGCGATTCTATTGGTACTTTAAAAACACATTCCTCGCTACACATCTTCGCACATCTCTGGTGGAAACGCAGCCTTAAGGTTTTATCACAATACATAGTTCTAATTCCGTGGAATAACGAAAAAGTCACAGACAGATGTATACTTGAATAAAATCATCATTACATCGGTATTCACTAACCATTCTGCAGCACAGTAACCGGAAATGAGGTGCTGGGATAACTGGTCAGCCAGCATCGGAAGTTGGTGTGTGTGACCTGCGGCACGATGACCTCGGCACAGATCCGCTCCAGCTCACCCATCCAGGAGTCCATGACGTGGCAGTTCTGCAGCACCACCCAGCCACCCGTCACGATGGCCTGGTTTATCATGTTCGCGGCTATTGGGCCCTGTGGGGGATGAAATATGAGTGGAAATAGACGATTTACTAAATTGTATGTATGTAAAAGCTGCTAGATTCAATTTATGCAATATACTCTTCGAACCGAAGAATATCGGATTCAATAGTGCTTGTAATAGGTAAGTGGAGGAAGAACCAGTTCATAATAAAAAAAACTTTTTGAAAAAAAGGGAACCAACTTCAACCCCAAACACAAAAAAATAACTTTTCTTTCGGAAGTCGGTGGCTTTGTTTATTATTTCATTGACTATGGCCACCGACTTCCGAAAGAAAAGTTATTTTACTGTTTTTTTGTGTTTGGTTTTGAAATCGGTTCCCTTTTTTTCAAAAAGTTTTTTTTTTTCCCTTTTTTGTTTATAAATTCAACAAACATCTTCATATAATGGTCGTCTTTGAAAATCTACAATCCTAGTAAGCAACAAAAACGGATCTGTACGGGCAACTTCACAAGATATCCATTATTGTTATATACTAAAACCTTCCCCAGAATGTAACAAATACTTTTCTGAAAACCGCATCAAAATCGGTTCAGCTAAACGCGAGATAATCGCGGACAAACATGCAATGGTCACTGAAAATCTACAATCCAAGAAAGCAAAAACGGATCCACGCGGGCAATGTCACGGGATATCCATTAGTGTTATATACTAAAACCTACAGAATGTAATGAAAACTTTCCTGAAAACCACATCAAAATCGGTTCAGCCAAACGCGAGATAATCGCGGACATACATTTATACATACAGGTCGAACTGAGAACCTACTTTTTTTTGAAGTCGGTTAAAAAAGAAGAGCCTACCTTTAAGAAGTTTAAAGAAGTCATTCGGAAATGAAGAATATCGGCACGAAAATAGAAGTAAGAACACAGCAGCAGTTGACGTTGTAGGTCTTGTCCAGGGTATTCTGAGGTTTACTTGTTGCTAATCCAGCAATTTGCATTAAGCGTTTCCAAACTTCGTAATGTGAACAGCGAAGAAGTGGAACTGTTTGTGTTTCTGCGTCTGTGTTTCCAAACGCTCAAATTAAGAGTAAACAGTATCAATATCTCTGTCATCTTAGACCTAGACTCGAGTCTATAATATACCCCAAATAAAAAAAAATACTATATTGTGCCTATCCCTTGAGGGAATACAAGGCGTGATCTTATAAGCATAACAAAAGAAAACATCTGACCTGTCCCTGCCCCAGCGAAATAGTCTCAAAGCTGACCACCTTCTTCTCCATCGCGTATTTGACCAGCCCCGACATGGGGTCGGAGCCAGGAGACAGGATGAAGATGAGCGGCGAGCAGCAGTTGCTGTCGTTGTACGACTTCACCAGGTCGAAGGGAGGCGGCTCGATGTACGGCTTACCCATCTCTGCTACTACGTAGGCTTGGACTAGCGGGATCAGCTTGTCGGGACGAATGCATCTGGGGCAAGAGATGCCAAAACATTATACATATAACTTAGTTTCAGACTTTCGGGCCACCAACTTGCAGTAACGCGACTGTCAAAGATCTGCAAATGCCAGCCGCGACTAACGACTTAACGTGCTTTCCAAGAATAGAATAGAATAGAATAGAATAGAAAACATTTATTTGATATTGGACACACACACACAGAAATAAAAAAAAATAAAAAAATAATAATAATAGAATTAAAAATACACAATTAGAATTCTGTTTGAGCATGTCCACACCAAAAGGGTTACCAACTCAGCATTTGCTGGGCGAAAGACACCCAGCGCTGGTTTTCAGTTGGCACCACGCAGTGACACACGGACGAGGGTAGGCAAAGAAAATATAAAAATGGCAAAATAAATAATGAGAAATGTGTGTAGGGAAAAGTGTAGTGTTAAATAATTAAATAAAATAATATTAAAATTTATTATAGTATAAAAAGTGTACGCTGTAGTAAAAAGTATTTAAATAAAACACGCCACGAATGACGCCACCGATGGCGCGGCAACCGACCAATAGGGACCGCCGCCCTCGCTATGGCGCCAGACAGGCGAACAGAAACAACAAATTTTCTGCAGTAGTTGGACTAAAACTTAAAACCCCGCTTTTTGAGAAAATTAGTTCTTAACAAATTCAAATTAGGACACAGTTATGGAAGGAGTATAATATGTGTGAAAGTGCAATCACATGGATTGGTTCGCGGTTACACAGACGTAAGACCAAACAAGCTCACCACATACAGCCCAGTTCGTACCCTTTCATTACCTAGCAATAGGTGCCTACACAACTAAGGGGAGTTTCAAAGTTTAATAATTCAAATAAATATATGAAGAGTGACACATAAAAAATCAATTTTATTTTCAATCAAAATTAATTGATATCTACTTAATTAGAAGTTGTAATTTCAAGACACACAGTAGGAAACACATTATTAAATTAATGATCACCCATCCCCGTAACGACCTAGGCAAGCGCAGCTTAAACTTGAAGATCGGTCTCTGTGGTTGTTAAGATGCGATTCCACCGGCGTGCAGTGTACGGCACAAACGTTCGCTCTGGTCGACTAACCCAAGTAAATGGAAACAAATTATTATATTTTTGATTTTTTTGTTCGCGCAAACCTGGATACATTTTTTTGCGGACACTTGTTTTTTTGTGGACTAGTTAAATAACTAGTCCACAAAAACGTACGCGCACATTGTTAAACTAAACTCAGTCCACATACTAAACTCAGATTAGTGATAAGGTTCGCGTACAAATGTGCTGCAGTGTGTACGAACAAAAGTTACGAACATTCTGCCGGTGGACACAGAGGCTAAACACGAACACCAGCTATGTATAATTCCCTCTATCCCACAGCGCCGAGGCAGCGCTCCTCTTTGTCTTCAATAGATTTTCAACTTTACACTCTTACCTAATTATAAAGTTGAAAATTCAGCAAAGATAAATCGTAGCGTAAGATAAAGCGCTGCCGCGGCGCTTTCTTAAGATAGAGTACTACAGCTTAGTTCGCGCACTGCAGAAGTGCGAACAAAATGTACCGCACACTATGTCGGTAGAATCCTACAATTATTATAATAACCAATGTTACCTAAGTATGATGAGCTTGGCGATGCCCTCGACCTGGTCGAAGGGTGCCGGCACAGGGTTCTCATGTGGCGCTGACAGGTCGTAGAACGCCTTCCACTTGTTCACGTGCACTTCGAAGTGCTCTCGGAAGCCTTTCAACCTGATTCGAGTATATTATCAGTTATGGCTATGAAAATATAGAGTTGATGTGTTATAGAAAAGTATGGAACAAGAAGATATGCTGCGCCGTCGTACTTAATAGCAAAAAAATAATCTTGGGACAGTGACTAGATAAGAAATTTCGACTTGCATTAAAATAAGTATTGCTTTCTTTAAAAGGTATGGTTAGTAGCGTCTCAACGCCCAAAATTAATATTGTATCTTAATCCAAATCATGATCTGCGTTTTTAGCGACTGATTTATATGATTAATTTCCGTTATTTGACTTGTAGCTACAACAGTTAGGTTAGCTCTTAGTAAGATTAGGTCTGCTCTTTCTGTCCCATATCAAAATTTAGATCAAAGGCTGAGTGGCAACGCTGGGAAGGGATGCCTTAGGAGACTAACTTTATTGATGAGGTTCAGGTGAGAAGTTTTCGCTGTTATCGTGTTTGTATGAGCATTGAGCAGGTGTATGAAGGTGGACGGGGCGAAAGGAGTATACAAGATTATAGCAGGTGTCATTCTGTAGTGACGGCCCCCATTTTTTTAGCGTGATAACATCATCAAAATTGTCCTCCCAAGGCAGAGCGGCTGAGACTATTCGACTCGTACTTACTAAAATCGACGGTGTCCTTCAATAGCCCTTCACGTTCCGGGGTTACGGTAATTCGTTAGTCCTGTGACCCCAGCATTGGCCCTCTAGAGGGGGAGCCCCGTCATAATGCTGACACTCTTCGAGGCGCGCGTGGAACATAACGCGCCGTCGACCCGGGCATGGTCCATGGTCGGACAGCGAGTCGCCCATTTCTCGCCGCCCGCATGTCCGCGCCTACGGTGGCCGGAGATCGTCTGCCGATGTCCATAGCCGTGGACGTCTACCACTGCGGCTGGGAGTTATGACCCCCATAAGAAAAGGGTGCCAGTTCATCTATTTCTACGACCATACTCAAGTTGGTGACACTCACGCGCTCATGAGGCTGCAGCGCACGATCTCTGACCAAGACTTCTCAGTGAGCCAGCCAGGTGCGGGGTTCTCATACGGGTTGTCCAGGGCCACGCCGCCCGTCAACAGGAACGCTAGCAGCTCCTCGTCTAAATCACCCTACGTTATAAAAAGATAATAAATTAAAGGGATGATTTTAATAAACAAAATGCAACAACACTGTTGTTTTTCTTTGACCTCCCAGAAATAGGAGCCCCGCGAAGCGTGTCTCCGTCGAAAGTGCCCTGTTTTGTATCTACTGACCGAGAGTGCCCCAAGTCGGTTTTACGACAGAAAATAGGTTGATGGCCTTTACATCGTGCACTTGAGCTAGTGCGTCTGGTAAGACAAGAAGTCTGAACTGCACAATTCGATTCCGTCAAGCTCTTTTCATTACTGGACAACAAACTTACGGCCATGTACCGTAATTACATGGTGAATATCCCACCCGTTATGAAAATATGTTCATTGTGAGCATAGCTAGGGAGTGGAATTCCCTGCCAGGCTTCTACAACCTTGGAAATTTTAAATCAAGGTTACTTTTAGGCAAGCCTGCTTTACCATCGACCACATAATGGCTTAGGCGAGATAGTGATAGGACGCAAGATGATGTTAAATAAATAAAAAAGTCGAACCCAACACAACGAGCTTGCTGCAGACGCGATGCGACGCACTTCGACGTGAACGAAGTGAAAACCATCCTTACTACTACGACATGAGACATAAAACGTGCAGTTATCTTCGGGTAGATGAAAAACAAAACACGCTCATCATTATATCGTAGTAGTAAGGTCGATTTTCATTTTTGGTTAGTAGAAATTGCAAAATAAGGAAGTTTCCAATTTTTTATTTTTATTTTTAAAAAATAGTACTAAACTTGCAATGAAGCCCATTGAATTTTTTTTTCAATTATTCATAAATGACGAAGTTATGATACTTTTCCCGTCCGCTTTAAAACTTCTCGGCGCGCGGCCGGTCAACACTGTCATGACGTCACAAGTCTCATCACTCGCTCGAGTCGAGTAGTCGTCAATGCGCGGTCACCTCAGACGGCTATTACTTTTGGTTCAAATAAGACGGAACAAATATTATCGTTGTGGAATCATTATGGAAACCGTGCAAACTGATGTGAAAGTACATTATAAATTTTGTATCTTCCCAAGTGTACAAATACAACCATAACTCTCTGTAACTCTGTAACCATAATTCTGTAAACTACATCAAAACAAATTCAACCTTACACGCATGTTTTAAGGTCAGAATTACAAAGTGTCGATAAAAAGCAATAAAACCGGCCAAGTGCGAGTTGGACTCGCCCATGAAGGGTTCCGTAGTAGCAGGCATAGATTAGGGATATAATTATATTGAGATTAGTAAGTAATATACACAAACAGTAAAAATGTCTTTGTTTTTCATAGTGTTTGTATGAATGGCAAAGTTATATTTGCGGTTTTTGAAAATGTACTATATCTCAAAAACTGCTAACTGTATCTCATCCAAACCAATTTTCGTTGGAAGTTTTTGTTGAGGTCTACATTATATATATATATTAGTTTTATCATTCTCTTATTTTAGAAGTTACAGGGGGGGGGGGGTCACGTTTTACCACTTTGGAAGTGTCTCTCACGCAAACTGTTCAGTTTAGAAAAAAATTATATGAGTAATCTCAATATCATTTTTAAAGACCTATCCATAGATACCCCACAGGTATGGGTTTGGTGAAAAAAAAAATTGAGTTTCAATTCTAAGTATGGGGGGAACCCCCAAAATTTGTTTTGTTTTTATTTTTGTGTGAAAATCCTATTGCGGTTCACATAATACATCTACTTACCAAATTTCAACAGGATAGCTCTTATATTTTCGAAGAAAAGTGGCTGTGACATACGGACGAACAGACAGACAGACACGATGAATCTATAAGGGTTCCGTTTTTGCCATTTGGCTACGGAACCCTAAAAATTAACGACCGAGCCTCGTCGCTTCAAGGACAAGGAATGATATTATTGTAATACCTACGACTTATTAAAAAAAATGTTTATTTACAATACAGTGATAGAGAACAATTAAATAATGTTAATATTAATACTTAGGTACCGAAAATTTGTATTAGTGATCGATGTGTTTATATTATCCAAATATTATCAATCAATGGTGAATGAAACTTTAAACAAAACTAGGCGGATTACCTACACCGATTTAGGTACCTAAAACGAATAAAAGCTGCAGCAAACTAATGAGAAGTTATTACTTACGTGTTATGATTGTTACGGTATAATAAAATTATTATGTAGGACTTAGTAGATAGGTACATACGTTGAAAGTTTCACTCCTCTGACCTTTGCACTTGTGTACAGTGGAGTGTTTGCCAGAAATTCCAAAACCATAACCATGTTCACTTTTGGTAAATTGTTAGACTGTCTACGCACAAATCCACTCTCCATCGTCTAAATTTTACTTTAATCTAGTTTTTACTTAGCTAAAAGATAGTATATTATACGAAATATATTAATAAGGTTACTTAATACTTCACACAGACACTCAAACACCGCATTCCATGTACTTACTGTGAGCAACAAACCACGAAATACTCGAAACAGCCGCTAAGCGCTACCCGCCCCACCCGCGCGTAAAGACTTGTGACGTCACAGACCAAATGCTCCGCGTGCATTTCAAAATTAATTCGGGATTCAGTAAAAGTGGATTAACTTTGTCATTTTTCAAGTTATTAAAATAATTCTTTCACCATATATATTATAATTTCTTTGCCTTACAATTTTAATAAGTATTTTTAATTTTTGTTAAAATGGAAACTTCCTTATTGTTGTCTTTCTAAGATAGCTTTAGTTATATATTTAAGCACATTATTTACAATAATATTAAGTATATAAGTACTAATTGCAATCACACTACGTGAGTGCATTAAAAATTACTCTTTTTTATAATCTGTGGAAAATGTCGTGGGTACCACTTGCTCACTTTGTATGAATTGTTTATATTATTGTAGTGTGTAACTGTTCATTTTCCTAAATAAATAAAATACCTTAGCTCTCAATATCCCCAGGGTTAAAACGAGAGAGAAGATAAGCTTGTCCTTCTCAAACAGGCTGCGACAGACGTTGTCGTAGATGCTCTTGGTGAAGAACGCGTTGAGTCCTTGGAGACGCTCGTCCAGGATTTCACTCTTGGGAGAGTTGATGATAGCTTGGTTGTACAGGTTTATGAACCTGTGGACAAAGGGGTTTATTTGAAGGTGAACCATCCATGATTTTGAAAAAAGACAGCCTGTATAGCATACTAGATAGTATTCTGTAGCCTAAACTTGATAATATCGCTAATGAGTATCAAATTCTAGGGAAAATTGAATAAATTGTTACAAAGTAATAACTTTCCTAGAGCCTCACATTCAATTAAAAACAACGATTCGAGGTGCGTCAAGCAACTTTTTTGCGACATAATCCCCAGATCAGATATACAGAAGAACAGCACGGAGCCATGCTTGGACACCGGCACGTACAGCAGACGGGCCTCGTCGATCTCCGCCTGAAGTCGGTTAAATTGAACTAGAACCAAGATAACACTCACCAAACCAAAGAATACTGGTACATCGGATCAATGTTCCCCAGATCAGATATACAGAAGAACAGCACGGAGCCATGCTTGGACACCGGCACGTACAGCAGACGGGCCTCGTCGATCTCCGCCTGAAGTCGGTTAAATTGAACTAGAACCAAGATAACACTCACCAAACCAAAGAATACTGGTACATCGGATCAATGTTCCCCAGATCAGATATACAGAAGAACAGCACGGAGCCATGCTTGGACACCGGCACGTACAGCAGACGGGCCTCGTCGATCTCCGCCTGAAGTCGGTTAAATTGAACTAGAACCAAGATAACACTCACCAAACCAAAGAATACTGGTACATCGGATCAATGTTCCCCAGATCAGATATACAGAAGAACAGCACGGAGCCATGCTTGGACACCGGCACGTACAGCAGACGGGCCTCGTCGATCTCCGCCTGAAGTCGGTTAAATTGAACTAGAACCAAGATAACACTCACCAAACCAAAGAATACTGGTACATCGGATCAATGTTCCCCAGATCAGATATACAGAAGAACAGCACGGAGCCATGCTTGGACACCGGCACGTACAGCAGACGGGCCTCGTCGATCTCCGCCTGAAGTCGGTTAAATTGAACTAGAACCAAGATAACACTCACCAAACCAAAGAATACTGGTACATCGGATCAATGTTCCCCAGATCAGATATACAGAAGAACAGCACGGAGCCATGCTTGGACACCGGCACGTACAGCAGACGGGCCTCGTCGATCTCCGCCTGAAGTCGGTTAAATTGAACTAGAACCAAGATAACACTCACCAAACCAAAGAATACTGGTACATCGGATCAATGTTCCCCAGATCAGATATACAGAAGAACAGCACGGAGCCATGCTTGGACACCGGCACGTACAGCAGACGGGCCTCGTCGATCTCCGCCTGAAGTCGGTTAAATTGAACTAGAACCAAGATAACACTCACCAAACCAAAGAATACTGGTACATCGGATCAATGTTCCCCAGATCAGATATACAGAAGAACAGCACGGAGCCATGCTTGGACACCGGCACGTACAGCAGACGGGCCTCGTCGATCTCCGCCTGAAGTCGGTTAAATTGAACTAGAACCAAGATAACACTCACCAAACCAAAGAATACTGGTACATCGGATCAATGTTCCCCAGATCAGATATACAGAAGAACAGCACGGAGCCATGCTTGGACACCGGCACGTACAGCAGACGGGCCTCGTCGATCTCCGCCTGAAGTCGGTTAAATTGAACTAGAACCAAGATAACACTCACCAAACCAAAGAATACTGGTACATCGGATCAATGTTCCCCAGATCAGATATACAGAAGAACAGCACGGAGCCATGCTTGGACACCGGCACGTACAGCAGACGGGCCTCGTCGATCTCCGCCTGAAGTCGGTTAAATTGAACTAGAACCAAGATAACACTCACCAAACCAAAGAATACTGGTACATCGGATCAATGTTCCCCAGATCAGATATACAGAAGAACAGCACGGAGCCATGCTTGGACACCGGCACGTACAGCAGACGGGCCTCGTCGATCTCCGCCTGAAGTCGGTTAAATTGAACTAGAACCAAGATAACACTCACCAAACCAAAGAATACTGGTACATCGGATCAATGTTCCCCAGATCAGATATACAGAAGAACAGCACGGAGCCATGCTTGGACACCGGCACGTACAGCAGACGGGCCTCGTCGATCTCCGCCTGAAGTCGGTTAAATTGAACTAGAACCAAGATAACACTCACCAAACCAAAGAATACTGGTACATCGGATCAATGTTCCCCAGATCAGATATACAGAAGAACAGCACGGAGCCATGCTTGGACACCGGCACGTACAGCAGACGGGCCTCGTCGATCTCCGCCTGAAGTCGGTTAAATTGAACTAGAACCAAGATAACACTCACCAAACCAAAGAATACTGGTACATCGGATCAATGTTCCCCAGATCAGATATACAGAAGAACAGCACGGAGCCATGCTTGGACACCGGCACGTACAGCAGACGGGCCTCGTCGATCTCCGCCTGAAGTCGGTTAAATTGAACTAGAACCAAGATAACACTCACCAAACCAAAGAATACTGGTACATCGGATCAATGTTCCCCAGATCAGATATACAGAAGAACAGCACGGAGCCATGCTTGGACACCGGCACGTACAGCAGACGGGCCTCGTCGATCTCCGCCTGAAGTCGGTTAAATTGAACTAGAACCAAGATAACACTCACCAAACCAAAGAATACTGGTACATCGGATCAATGTTCCCCAGATCAGATATACAGAAGAACAGCACGGAGCCATGCTTGGACACCGGCACGTACAGCAGACGGGCCTCGTCGATCTCCGCCTGAAGTCGGTTAAATTGAACTAGAACCAAGATAACACTCACCAAACCAAAGAATACTGGTACATCGGATCAATGTTCCCCAGATCAGATATACAGAAGAACAGCACGGAGCCATGCTTGGACACCGGCACGTACAGCAGACGGGCCTCGTCGATCTCCGCCTGAAGTCGGTTAAATTGAACTAGAACCAAGATAACACTCACCAAACCAAAGAATACTGGTACATCGGATCAATGTTCCCCAGATCAGATATACAGAAGAACAGCACGGAGCCATGCTTGGACACCGGCACGTACAGCAGACGGGCCTCGTCGATCTCCGCCTGAAGTCGGTTAAATTGAACTAGAACCAAGATAACACTCACCAAACCAAAGAATACTGGTACATCGGATCAATGTTCCCCAGATCAGATATACAGAAGAACAGCACGGAGCCATGCTTGGACACCGGCACGTACAGCAGACGGGCCTCGTCGATCTCCGCCTGAAGTCGGTTAAATTGAACTAGAACCAAGATAACACTCACCAAACCAAAGAATACTGGTACATCGGATCAATGTTCCCCAGATCAGATATACAGAAGAACAGCACGGAGCCATGCTTGGACACCGGCACGTACAGCAGACGGGCCTCGTCGATCTCCGCCTGAAGTCGGTTAAATTGAACTAGAACCAAGATAACACTCACCAAACCAAAGAATACTGGTACATCGGATCAATGTTCCCCAGATCAGATATACAGAAGAACAGCACGGAGCCATGCTTGGACACCGGCACGTACAGCAGACGGGCCTCGTCGATCTCCGCCTGAAGTCGGTTAAATTGAACTAGAACCAAGATAACACTCACCAAACCAAAGAATACTGGTACATCGGATCAATGTTCCCCAGATCAGATATACAGAAGAACAGCACGGAGCCATGCTTGGACACCGGCACGTACAGCAGACGGGCCTCGTCGATCTCCGCCTGAAGTCGGTTAAATTGAACTAGAACCAAGATAACACTCACCAAACCAAAGAATACTGGTACATCGGATCAATGTTCCCCAGATCAGATATACAGAAGAACAGCACGGAGCCATGCTTGGACACCGGCACGTACAGCAGACGGGCCTCGTCGATCTCCGCCTGAAGTCGGTTAAATTGAACTAGAACCAAGATAACACTCACCAAACCAAAGAATACTGGTACATCGGATCAATGTTCCCCAGATCAGATATACAGAAGAACAGCACGGAGCCATGCTTGGACACCGGCACGTACAGCAGACGGGCCTCGTCGATCTCCGCCTGAAGTCGGTTAAATTGAACTAGAACCAAGATAACACTCACCAAACCAAAGAATACTGGTACATCGGATCAATGTTCCCCAGATCAGATATACAGAAGAACAGCACGGAGCCATGCTTGGACACCGGCACGTACAGCAGACGGGCCTCGTCGATCTCCGCCTCCGTGATGGCGGCGGCTGCCTGCTTGGCCTCGATCTCCAGAGATAGCACCTTGGAGGATGAGAGGATCTGGTTCGCTGACTCGTCTTCTAGGATGTTGCCAGCTGAGGATAGCACCTGGTGGGTGGAAGGGAGATTTTAATGATGATTTTTATCACACCCATGACGAAAGAATTACCGCTTATATTCTAACGAGACTTATTAATCTTCTATGCTCAGAAATAAATAAAAGTATTACACATTAAATAATCAAATATAAACTAAGGCTATCTATTATAGTGATGTATAGTATTTTTAACCGACTTCTTCGTGGTACTCTCTTAGTTATAGGGTAACAAGTAGCAAGTAGGTTGTAGTAACAAGTATTTTGATTTATTTTTGGGATTTTTGTGTATTAAAATATCGCGACGGAGTTTTGTAGTTTTTATAATCTGTATTCTGTGGTATAATAGTAGTTTAAGAAACTGCAGGTACATAATAATACACGAGTGTGAGTTTAAAAAATGGGCGAAGCGAGTTTTTTAAAAGTATCACACGAGTGTATAATACCTAGTTATGTGCAGTTTCAACTGTGTGAAACTGCACAGTAAAATGGAGCGTAGTCAATTTCGTTCTTTTTTTTATTTGGCGATAGGCAAGCATTTGTCCACCATCTCACCTGACGCTTAGCAAAAATGTGGTGGACGATGAAGCACGCTTGCCTAGAAGTGACTTATTCACTCTTGACATGAAGACCCGAAGGTCGTAGCTATCATTAAAGAGTTTACCTCAAGGATCTGATCCTCAATCTCCTTGAGCGTCCTCTTGTTATTGGCGCCCTCCACGATGAGCTGGTTCTTCTTGAGCTCCAGTTCCGGTCGGTCCTGTGCCACCACGATACCCAGCAGCTGATCCTGAAGTCCTTGCGGTGTGATCATGAAGTTCAGCAGAGTCACCTGAAAGGAGGGTGTTTTAGACCTCGCCAGATAAGTTTGGAATAAAGGTCATTGATCCTAATAGTGCATCGTTCGAATTTCATAATTACATCGTTCGAATTTCAAAATAAAATATAAGATCAAGGTCGCCTCTTACCACGATACGTTTATTTTGATCGTGTTACGACACTTTCTTTAAATTTTTTCTTATCGTTTTGAAATATTGGAATCCATTGGTACACGGGGGTCAACGAATTTTATTCCAGAGTTCCTGAGATCTCCGTACAGACTATAAGTAGTATCTTCCACTTTGTAATAGTTCACTCCTCCGAATTACAAATTTTAATGCTGTCTAAAACAGATTGGTTAGATCAAGTTCAAGATGGCCATGCCAGGGTGATAATGATGTCTGTCTGGCATCAGCAGTTTGATGATCTGAATTCTACGGATTGTTTTAGTCATATCACAGGCTTCATCGCTGCACAAGATATAGACCTTATTCCAACATAACATAAGCCTATTGAGGGTTGGTATAAGTTGTATGTTGACACTTCACACAGGTTCTTCAAATAACTTTGCCGATTCAGAAGATACGGTGTTTCATCAATTGAGTCTGTTTTAAAAAACAATGTTACAGCTCAAGCTATAGCTGCCAGAATCAGTGGTACTGACCTTGACGGCTACTTCCGGCAGATAGTGCGGGTTAGAGAGCCGGGTGGTGATGTAGAACCGGAAGCTGTGATTGTACTCCAAGATATTGTCACCAAACCTCAAGCAATCCACGCCACCGGATCTGGAACCAAAGAAAACTTCCGTTTTTTGTTGTGTGAACAGAATAAATATGCAAACTTCTACCGACAGATTTAAAAAAACGTATACAGAGACAAAAAAGTTTGAAAACTCAATAAAACTTGCAAAAGTCAACTTGCGCGAGCGTTTAATACGTTGGAAGTCGATTGCGCAAATCAGTTTCCACAAATTTTATTGTGAGTGGACACTGTCACTTTTAACTTCTACTTTAGTGCTGGTGAGTGATGACCATAGCCCGGAGTAAGTAGATTGATTTAGGGTCAATAACCCGAAACTTTTATATTAATATGGATATGCCTCCGGGAATCCGGGATTTTAAAGAGATTTTTCGTACTTTTGAAATTGTTAGGAACATGTAGGATGAAGACATACAGGGTCTAAGACATCTTTATTTCAAATTTCAGTCAAATCGATTAAAAATCCCGTAAGTATTGAAATGAAAGCCCGTGAAAAAGGCTTATCCATGTTATGATTTCTACGACAGTTCGTGATACATATAATAACTTTTTAACAAAAAAATCAAACCGACGAAAGATTGAACTGAAAAGCTAAAAATAAATTTTGAGGCGGCGCCAAACAAACATACAAACATGTACCTAAATTAATTATTTGAAGCGAAGCATAATTTTATTGTAGCTAGGTTGCTTTTCGTTGATTGTTTCTTTGGCGCCGCCTCAAAATTTATTTTTAGCTTTTCAGTTCAATCTTTCGTCGGTTTGATTTTTTTGTTAAAAAGTTATTATTTTTAGCTTTTTAGTTGTATACCATGATTAGAGTGTTTAACACATGGAAAAACCCGTCTTCCCTTTTGTCATTGTCAACGTAACCGTCACAGTAATTAGTATTAACTGTTGAGGACCTGTAACTTCCAACTAAAAACTCCACTCTCAGACTGTCAACGACTGTCAAATCCCAACTATGTTTAAAGTTCTTATCATGATGAATGAAATGAGCCCAAATACGATATAGTTGCTGTTAACTGTTGAGGATCTCTTGCTACTGCCTTCTGTCCTCATCATCAGACCCTCGATGACAATTATACTCCAGCTAGGTCTAAAATTTTCATCAAGACTAATGAAATGAGCCCAAACACGATATAGGTGCTGTTAACTGTTGAGGACCTCTTGCCTCTGCTTTCCGTCACCATCCTCAGACCCTCGATGACAATGATACCTCAGCTGGGTCTAAAGTTCTCATCAAGCTGAGTGAAATGAGTCCAAACACGATATAGCTGTTGTTAACTGTTGAGGAACTCTTGGGACTGACTTCACAACATAACAGGGATCTGGAGTTGATCTGATGATGGTGACACCATCATGTTATCTTCTCCACATATCTGCTATATAGTTATAATGTCCTCAGAACTACATTATGTTAACTTTATTTCAAACGAATCGGTTCACAACTGAAAATTCTGTAGGAAAGTTGACAATCAATTCCTTTTTTTCTACCCTTAGAGGCCGATTTTAGTTTTGAAATTAAAATGGGACCAACTTTGAGATATACTCTTTCTAACAAAAAAAGAATTTTTGAAATCGGACCACCCTGGGAAAAGTTATGCGTGGTCATACATAAAAAAAAAAAATAAAAAAAAAAAAAAAATATACATGTCGAATTGAGAACCTCCTCCTTTTTTTTTCGTCGGTTAAAAATCAATCTACCTGCTCCGGACTATGGTGAGACAGATAAAATTACACCTTTTTTATATCTTTATCACATTGTATCACATAAAGGTAAAAGGTTCCCAGCTGGATAGCGTTCTTCAGCACTCGCGCGTAGTTGTGTGTTTGTCAGTCACCTGTACACGTTCCTGAGCAGCACTGGCTCCAGCAGTGCGTCCAGGTGCTCGCGGATGTTCTCCAGCATGACGGGCAGGCCCAGCTGGATGGCGTTCTCCAGCACTCGCGCGTAGTTGGCGTCTGTTAACTTCACCACCTTCAGCTGGTTGTCTCGCTCCATGTTCTTTATCCATTTGTTAGCTTGTTCTGGAATTTGGGAACAAGTGTTTCTTTTTTTTCTAAATTGCTAAGCTAAGCTGCATTGGTCGCGGGACTCATTCCATTACCGTGACCCTGGAACGTAAAGGGCTAATGAAGGACACCGTGGATTTTAGTCAGTACATGTCTGACAGTCCCTCCCGCCCTGCCCTGGGTGGGAGGACTCATTAATTGATGATTTTATCACGATAAAAAAAAGCTAAGCTGCATAGCGTGTCGCGGGTTCGATTCCCGCACGTAACAAATATTTGTACGGCCAACATACAAGTAGTTGTTTCGGGTCTGCATGTTTGTGTATGAATGTGTGTTCTATGTTTGTAAACGCATCCACGAGAAGGGAGAAATTCTAAGTGTGGGGAAGTTTAAAAAAATAAAATAAAAATAGGGGTCCCTAGTGACTACATTATTTCGGGACTTATGACTTGTCAATTCGTGACAACTAGATGTTTTGATAAACATTTTCGGTTTATTTTTCATTAAAAAAGAAATGAAAACTATGTGAAAGTACTTAAAGGTCGTGGTGCATATTAATTTTGAATCAAGTTACTCAAGAGTCCCAAATTATTTCACATAGTACATACACCAAGCTCACACACAGTGAATACAAGAAAACTTCTTTACTCTTGATTATAAACATACAAAATATTACAAAAGCTTGGATAGGACACCCTCTAACAAAGTGAGGTTCGTACCTTGCGGGTCGATCATGAGCGCCCACCTCCGCGCCTTCTCCACGATGATCCCGTTCTGTATGGAGTAGGCGTCCACGGGCAGCCCCGCGATGTTCCATACACGGATCACCACCGGCTCACCCAGGGTGGTGATCAGAGAGAATGTCTCCGAGCACGGGATGTCTGGACAAGTCACGAGAATTGAGAAAAAAAATGAAAATTTGTTCATTTTAACATTTTGTTTTGAGAAACACAAAAACAGTCAATATTATAATGCTTGGGGAGCGTTTGACAGCTCATCAGCCTATAAATGTTCCTAATGCGGCCTGATAGATATCATTTGTCTTAAAATTTTTGGTTCTGGCATGGCGATTTCCTCACGATGTTTTCCTTCACTATTTTGAGAGCAGTGGTGATGAAATAAATTACACAAACTAATACGCCTATCTGGGTTCGAATCCACGAGCTACTGAACTCGAAGAGAGAGAACTCGGAAGTTGAGGGAACTCGAAAGTCGTGGCAGATACCACTGGGCCACAACTTCTCGGCAGCCAGTACTGGACTTGAATTAATTACGAAGGTGTGAGACTCACTCAGTTCCTTGGCTCGTTTGTTCCACACTTGTATGATTTCCTGGCGGTAGTTGACGGTGAAGGGACCCAGGTACGCGATACAGCCCGCTGACAGGAGCACGTCACCTGGACATACGTGCATTTAGTTTATTTAAAGATAGATGTGATTAGAAGGTTTGGAATAATCTTCTCTATGGGATTAAAATCGAAGTTGTGATAAAATAATTGGCCCCTCATAAAACTTGAAAGCAAGCAGCTGATTACACTACTCTAAAAAATAACGGTATCGATATTTTAGATTCTAATCATTCCCCAAAACATCTAGTCAAGTTTTTTTCCTGAATGAAAAATTCGATTGCGAGGAGGTCTCGAACCTGCTACTTTTCACAAAAAAGCTTTGCAATAAGGAAGTTTCCAATTTTTTTTATTTATTTTTAAAAAATAGTACTAAACTTGCAATGAAGCCCATTGAAATTTTTTTTCAATTATCTTCATAAATGACGAAGTTATAATACTTTTCCCGTCCGCTTTAAAACTTCTCGGCGCGCGGCCGGTCAACAATCTCATGACGTCACAAGTCTCATCACTCGCTCGAGTCGACTAGTCGTCAATGCGCGGTCACCTCAGACGGTTATTACTTTTGGTTTAAACAAGACTGAACAAATATTATCGTTGTGGAATCATTATGGAAACCGTGCAAACTGATGTGAAAGTACATTATAAATATTGTATCGTTCCCAAGTGTACAAATACAACCATATAACTCTCTGTAACCATAAATCTGTAAACTACATCAAATCAAATTCAAACTTACACGCATGTTTTAAGGTCAGAATTACAAAGAGTCGTTAAAAAGCAATAAAACCGGCCAAGTGCGAGTTGGACTCGCCCATGAAGGGTTCCGTAGTAGCAGGCATAGATTAGGGATATAATTATATTGAGATTAGTAAGTAATATACACAAACAGTAAAAATATCTTTGTTTTTCATAGTGTTTGTATGAATGGCAAAGTTATATTTGCGGTTTTTAAAAATGTACTATATCTCAAAAACTGCTAACTGTATCTCATCCAAACCAATTTTCGTTGGAAGTTTTTGTTGAGGTCTACATTATACATTTTTTTTAGTTTTATCATTCTCTTATTTTAGAAGCTACAGGGGGGGGACACACATTTTACCACTTTGGAAGTGTCTCTCACGCAAACTGTTCAGTTTAGAAAAAAATGATATATGAGTAATCTCAATATCATTTTTAAAGACCTATCCATAGGTACCCCACACGTATGGGTTTGGTGAAAAAAAAAATAGAGTTTCAATTCTAAGTATGGGGGGAACCCCCAAAAGTTTTGTTTTTATTTTTGCGTGAAAATCCTAATGCGGTTCACATAAAAGGTACATCTACTTACCAAGTTTCAACAGGATAGCTCTTATATTTTCGAAGAAAAGTGGCTGTGACATACGGACGAACAGACAGACAGACATGATGAATCTATAAGGGTTCCGTTTTTGCCATTTGGCTACGGAACCCTAAAAATTAACGACCGAACCTCGTCGCTTCAAGGACAAGGAATGATATGTAATACCTACGACTTATTAAAAAAAAAATTGTTTTCCACTGTTAGACTGTCCACGCACAAATCCACTCTCCATCGTCTAAATTTTACTTTAATCTAGTTTTTACTTAGCTAAAAGATAGTATATTGTATTAAATATATTAATAAGGTTACTTAATATTTCACACAGATACTCAAACACCGCATTCCATGTACTTACTGTGAGCAACAAACCACGAAATACACGAAAAAGCCGCTAAGCGCTACCCGCCCCACCCGCGCGTAAAGACTTGTGACGTCACAGACCAAATGCTCCGCGTGCATTTCAAAATTAATTCTGGATTCAGTAAAAGTGGATTAACTTTGTCATTTTTCAAGTTATTAAAATAATTCTTTCACCATATATATTATAATTACTTTGCCTTACAATTTTAATAAGTATTTTTAATTTTTGTTAAAATGGAAACTTCCTTATTCACAGTGCGCAGTGCTCTTTGCAATGCGCTGTGACCGAGCGTTTGACTGCTGCGCATTGTGTCACGGGTTCCATCTCCGCATGCAACAAATATTTGTATGGCCTACAAGTAGGTACCTAGTTGTTCCGGGTCTGGGTATATAATAAGTATGTGAGTTTCTATGTTTGCTCATTTTATTGTTGCACTCACACACAAGAGTAAGTGTGGGGCAACGTTTTTAAGAATATTACGGGCGTAATTGCGCATGAAACATTAAAATAAGTTTTTTTTTTTTCAATGTAACCGACTTCTAAAAAAAAAACAACCACTAAAAAGGGTAAAATAACCTACCAAATAACTTTTCTTTCGGAAGTCAGTGGCTTTGCTTTTTTATTTCATTGTGTAAGTTATTTGGTAGGTTATTTTACCCTTTTTAGTGGTTGTTTTTTTTTAGAAGTCAGTTACATTTTTTTTTTAACTTTTTTATTTTGCCCTTTTTAGTTTAAATATTCAACCAATTCTTGTCAAATACATAATTTTCTTACATATGCACTAGAATTTTATTATCCTTAGCACCGGTTATAACATCGCCCATGTACTTACACAATAAGCAAGAACACCAAAATACCTAAATGATTTTTTATGGGACCAAATGGCAGGTATACTGCATCGAACAATAACCCATTTGGGTCATTAGTCATTATAAATGAATTAAGTCCAAATTAATACAAGATAGCTGCTATAAACCGTTGAGGAGTTCCCTGAACTGTTCTTCGTCTTCATCATCAGAACCCTAATGACTATTTACGATATTGAAATGGTGACAATGGGACCACACGGGAAGCACCAGCTTTCAAAAAAAAAAAAGAATCATGAAAATCGGTTCACCCAGTCGCAAGTTATGAGGTAACAAACATAAAAAAATACAGTCGAATTGATAACCTCCTCCTTTTTTGAAGTCGGTTAAAAAAAGTCGAATTGATAACCTCCTCCTTTTTTTAAGTCGGTTAAAAATATCTAGTAAAGTTAGTATTCCAAGAGCTCACCAATGATGTTGCCCAGTAGGTTGAGCAGCTGCAGCGCCAGTTCAGTCCAGCGCGCCTTCTCTCCTCCCAGCCCTCCGATGAGCTGCTCAGCTCGCGCCAGCTTGGTGGAACACAGCTCTATCTCGTCTTCCAGGCCTTTCTTCTTACGTGTCATCTCCGCAAACTCATCGTTGAGCGTCTAAAAGTAAAGATTAATTAACAATGTTCTCAGAAGACGCCACAGGTGGCGTGCCGGTTGAAGACGAATCTTGCCAAAATCGGTCTATGGATTAAGTGACCATTTATTTCATATGCGGAATCCTTTGCGCTTGAAAAGCACACTAAGCCGTTTCCAGCTGTCACTTGAACATGACGGTAGTACGGATATTTATGGATATTTATAAGCTCAGTTTCATCAAGAACTTTTGTGTTTTCTAGTTAGACTTACTGGTGACTCTTTTTTCTTCCTGTCGAGTGCTATAAAGATAAATGGTAGCGCACTCATTATGATGACAAATAGTTTCTAGGGAAATAAAGTCCCCAGTGAGCTGAGCGGCAATTCTAAATGGATAACGGAAGACAATCAGGGAGGTTGATTGTAAAAAAAACAGACGCGTCTAATTGGACTGGAAGTGGACACCAATGTAGTTAGAATAAGGATAGACAGATGACGTTTTGATTGGTATATAAAAAACTTTTTCAAAAAAAATGTAACTGTCTTCAAAAACGACCACAAAAAGGGTATAAAAACCTACAAAATATCTTTTCTTTCAGAAGTCGGTGCCTTTGTTTTTTTTTCATTTCATTGTCTTTTTTGCCATCAATAAAATTCCCTATCTCAAAAACTCCTGAACCGATTTTGATGAAACTTGCAGTATTCCGTGAGTTAAACAATACCTAGTACAACAAAAAAAGAATTACTTAAATTGGACTTGCAGTTCCGGAGATATGCGAACACAAACTAAATCAGTCGATGCCTACTCCTTATTGTTAAGGAGTTGTACCTTCCATCATCAGCTCAACTACATGAGATGATGATTATCATACACAAGTACTTAAATTACTTCATAAAATTTGCGAGAAACGATGTGCGGGCCTATAAAATTTGAGGGTTGCCCTCGATTTCCCTGGGATCCCATCATCAGATCCTGACCTGATGATCATGGGACCACTTGGGAAGAATACCCTTTCAAACAAAAAATTTTTCCAAATCGGTCCGGGCGTCTTCGAGAAATCGGGGAACATACATAAAAAAAAGATTCCGACGAATTGAGAACCTCCTCCTTTTTTTGAAGTCGGTTAAAAATAATGAGAGACATTAAGCTGGGCTGGCAGGTCACTTATATCGATGTAAAGTTGGTCAGTGGAGTCTCACAAAATTATGACCAAGTAGTGTTGTGTGGCCGATCCCAATATACAATCTATTTTTGGATTTACAGAGATCGAAACACTATTTCTATCTCTATCTCAGGTTTTGCCTTACTGCCTGCCCAGCCTTTTCCCAACTATATTGGGGTTGGCTTCCAGCCAAACCAGATGCAGCTGAATATCAGTATTTTACATAAAGCGACTGCCTATTGACGTCCACAACCCAGTAACTGGGTAATATGACACCTCATGTTAAGACTGGTTGTCAGACTTTTAGAGCTTCTGACTAATGGTAACGACTGTCAACGATCTACAAATGACATCCGGGTTTTGCCTTAATAATCATAGAAATAGTGTTTCTATCTTTGGTAAGCCAGAGATACCTAGATTGAAAACTGAGACCGGCCGTAAAAAATTTGTTTAAGACCTAACTGAACAGGAAAACAAAGGTGTGGAAGCTTAAACAAAACTGACGTTGAAGCAAGATTGTTAAACCCACCCTCTGTGGCGGGCGGGCTTACTGTGCGTCACCGCTCACCCGTTGAGGACTTTTTTTTTAGCGTGGTAAAATCATCGAATGAGTCCTCCTACCCCGGGCAGGGCGGGAGGGACTGTCAGACTTGTACTGACTAAAATCCACGGTGTCCTTCAATAGCCCTTTATGTTCCGGGGTCACGGTAATGAGATAAGTCCCGCGACCCCGGCAGGCTTTAGCCCTCTAGAGGGGGGCCCCGTCATTATGCTGACGCTCTTTGAAGCGCGCGTGGAACACAACGCGCCGTCATCCCGGGCATGGTCCATGGTTGGACAGCGAGTTGCCCTTTACTCGCTGCCCGCATGCCCACCTGTTGAGGACTTGCTGGTGATAATATTGAATTGATAACGTACCTGTAACTTGTCGAGTACGCCCTGCAACTGAGCTCTCTTGGCGTTGAGTGTGTTCATCTGTGCTTGTAGCTCCGACTCTGCTTCGAACAGCGCCGCTTTCTTGGGAGCTACCACCTGACAACAAGAGTATCGTTATAACAAGCAAATAATGTTTCCTTGCCAGTCTGCAAACATTTGTAACGATATTTTCTTCATATACCTACTTATATCGTGGATACGATAGTAGTAAACAATATTCAAAGCACCGTCGTACCACAAAGAGTTAAAATCTTGTCTAAAAAAATTAAATAGCAAAACGGCATTTGACGTTCGAAGACTGTTTAGGTCTGAAAGTCGGTGTGTTTTCTTTTTGAAATTTTCAACAGAAAACATTTTTATTTACTTATTTAATTGTTGAACAAGATACTTTTTGTTTTGAATCGATAAATTTTTCAATCAATTTACTAATAAGGGAATCTATGGCTGTTACCAAAACAAATCTTCAGGAGAACGTTTTAACAGATCATAAAAAGTATGTCAGTTCATTAATTAAACTATTGATGTCTCCAATACCCTACTGCGACTAAGTCCTAGCGTCTAGCTCAGAACGTAACCGTAGTCCGGAGGATCAATTACGGCCAAAATTAATAATCTAACTCAATCCAAATCATGATCTGATTTCTATAATGGCTGCCTGTGAATCAACATTTTAGATTGATTGACGAATTCGTTATACTGAAGCGACACCGACGAGATACGCAGTTAATTATCGTGATATTTAACGGCATTTTCCGTAACAGACAATAATTGGATTGGACATCGAGATTAAGAGAAGTGTTTCTCACCTTGATGACCCTGTCGTAGACATCCATGGCCCGCACCCAGCGACACAGTCCCTCGCACGCAGACGATACCTTCGCGATCACCGCCGGATCGAACTCGCGGTCGGGAATGAACCTGGTACATAATCATGTGGTTACGCCATAATTTTACTTGTAAATACTCTTATTGACTACTGACTGTATCTTCACATGCCCTTTGTAATCCAAAGACGCGGTATCCTACTTATAGTCCCCGCCAAATAAGTCTGGAATTAAATTCGTTGACCCCCGTGTACCAATGTATTCCAATATTTCAAAACGATAAGAAAAAATCTAAAGAAAGTGTCGTAACACGATCAAAACAAACGTATCTTAGTAAAAGGCAACCTTGACCTTATATTTTATTTTGAAATTCGAACGATGGTATTATGAAATTCGAACGATGCATTATTAGGATCAATGACCTTTATTCCAAACTTATCTGGCGGGGACTATAGTTAAGATTCGGTCACGCACAGCGTCTATTCGCAACGAATAGTCACCGCGGTATGAATTGAGCATGTTCAATTTTACTCGCACCGAATGCACTCACCGGTGTCGCGGGACTGTCTTGTCAGGTTTCCGTAGCTCCGGAACGTAAAAGGCTATTAAAGGCTAGAAGGACTCCGTGGATTTTAGTCAGTACAAGTCTGACAGTACCTCCCTTCCTGCCCTGGGTGGGAGGGATCATTTGATATTTTATTTTACCAAGTAATAAAAAAAAACACACCGAAGTTCAGTCCCGCGATCCTGGCAGGCGTTTGGCACTATAGGCTTTTAAGGCGAGCGTGGAACATATCGCGTCCGATCAAGGGTCCGGCCCTTGATCGGACGGCGAGTTTCAAGGTGACCAAAAATCACAAAAAGCGTGGGACCCACCCAGGACGTAGGACACACCTGTGTGTCTCCCGAGGTTGGGGCGTGAGGTGGAAAATGTCCTGTCTCTCACGCATTCCGCCTCCTCCTTTCGATAGCAGTACTGCCGATTATGAAACTATCTTAAAAATAGTTACTATCTTACTTGTCTCTGATTTTCTTGATGTATGCTGGTGGTATGTTGTCCTTGTCGTAGTTCTTCAGACTCTCCAGGAACTTCATATCGCCCAACATCTTCTGCGATGGACCCCAGTAGTCCTCGTACGGTTTACCTGTACAAAATACAATTTAACATGTATATTCGTACAAAGAGAAGTAGACAAGCAAAAATAATTTACTTTTTTAAATTCCTTATGTAGACTTTCTGAAACAGTCAGACGCGACAGAACTCGTAGAAGATGGTGGGAAAAACTGGAATAAACCAACGACCAACAGTCTTCTTTGGCCCTGGCTCTATAAAGCTGTAAGTCACGGGCAGATCCACCAAAGGTACAGAGTGGATTTTTAGTCAGGATGAGTTGGACAGTCCCTGTCTCTCCACCCGTGGCGTGGAGAACTTATTTGATGATTTTGTTACTAAAAGATAAATAAAAAACCGGCCAAGTGCGAGTTGGACTCGCCCATGAAGGGTTCCGTAGCAGCAAGCATAGATTAGAGATATAATTATATTGAGATTAGTAAGTAATATACACAAATAATAAAAATAACTTTGTTTTTCATAGTATTTGTATGAATGGCAAAGTTATATTTGCGGTTTTTGAAAATGTACTATATCTCAAAAACTGCTAACTCTATCTCATCCAAACCAATTTTCGTTGGTAGTTTTGGTTGAGGTCTACATTATATATTTTTTTTAGTTTTATCATTCTCTTATTTTAGAAGTTACGGGGGGGGGGACACACTTTTTACCACTTTGGAAGTGTCTCTCGCGCAAACTGTTCAGTTGAGAAAAAAATGATGTTAGTAACCTCAATATCATTTTTAAAGACCTTGTGGCGGACGGACCGGGATGACCAACGGTGCTCCGCCGATGAGGGAGAGGGGTGGAACGGAAAACCTTTTCGACGTGCCCCCTTGTGCCCCTTTGTACGCACGTGCCTTGCGTTGCTGGTGACGCACGTACCCACGCACCCCTGAATGCGTAACGTTTGACGACTTCAGAAATAATACTGGGGCTGGGACCACGGGCAACGGAATGAAACACTGCACTAGAGTTCAAATCTTGAAGGCTTCGGTCTTCTTTTTTCTAGTGTTGTTTCCTCTTCGGTGGCTCGGCTGCGACTGACTCAGTGCCGGCGTTCGTTCCGGCTTTTATACCGGCCGTTGTTACCTTATAGAGGCCCTCGTATTTTGAGCCCATTTTTCCTTACATTTTCGCTAAGACCGAAACTTTCGTAGCCTTTATTTTCATTAAATTTCAACCTTACAGCTATGTATTATACATCATTAGAATCCTTTCTATCTCTACTTTAACCTAATCTAATTGTTTTATACATACATTAACATACAAAAAATTTCTTAGAACAAAAATAGTCAAAGTTACATAGGAACAAAATTTTCACTTTACAAAAATCGCAATAACTTGAAAACTACTGGACCGATCTTCATGAAACAACTTGTAAACCTATTTTTTCAATGAAATACAACCCTTTTTAACACTTTAATTAACGTACATGCATAAACAAAAAAGTGAGTTTTCAAGTTACGTAATTATCTAAGAAATTTCAAACTTTTTCCAATTTTCATAAAAGAAACTTATCTAACTAGAATCTAATATGAATGACTAAGATAATCTAATAAGAATTATAAATGTACAATCAACATAAACATAATTAATTCCAATTAGAAAATCACCTTGCAAAATTCCTTACAAACTACACTGTACAACGGCAAAAGTCCTCCCACTACTTGCACCCCTTGTCCCTGCGTGGGTCTCGCCGCCGACATACACAATTTCACTTTCACAACACTGTCACTATGGAGGCGCTCCTTCCACTACTTGCACCTCGTGTCCCTACGTGGGTCTCGTCGCCGACAGTCTCCCCCTCGTGCGTCGCACCATCTTCCTGGCTCGGCGACACTCCCGGCACCAGCAGCACCACTCTCGAACTCGGTCTCCGTAGCACTCCTCCTCTGGTCTCGATGTCGACGACTCTTGTCCGCCCGTCTGGTCCCGGATACACCCGCTGGATTCTGCCGCGTGGCCAGGTGCATCTCGGTAGGCTGCGGTCGACGATGAGCACGACGTCCCCGACGCGTAGATCAGCAGCGTCGCTCCTTCCCGACGTCTTCCTTGGCAGCAGAGTGGGCAGGTACTCGCGCAGCCAGCGTTGCCAGAAGTGATCGGCAAGTCGCTGCGCAGCCTTCCAGGTGTGTCTGCCCACGAGCTCGTTGTCGGTGAAGCTGCCGATCCTCGCCGCGCCGCAGGAACGCCCAATGAGGAAATGGTTGGGCGTGAGTGCTTCTTCTTCAGGATTCTCGGAGAGGTGGGTGAGAGGCCGAGAGTTGACTATGTGCTCGGCCTCCAGGAGGAGGGTATGTAGGACCTCCTCTCGTGGATGTTGCTCGTTGAGTGTGGCGCCTAGTGCGGTTTTGATTGATCGCACCAGACGCTCCCATGCGCCGCCCATGTTTGGCGCACCAGGAGGGATGAACTTCCACTGCACGCCGATCTTTTCTGCTTCTGAGGTGAGGTCTTCTTGCTTCATGTTCTCTAGCGCTTCTTTCAGTTCGTGGTTAGCGCCGACGAAGTTGGTCCCGTTATCACTATAGATTGTCTTCGGCATTCCTCTTCTCGCAGCGAATCTTCGTAGCGCCATGATCATGCTGTCCGTGGAGAGTGAGGGAGCGAGCTCTATGTGTACAGCCCTTGTGGTTAGGCATGTAAATAGAGCGCCCCACCTTTTCTCATGACGTCTTCCCACGGTGACTGTCAGCGGGCCGAAGTAATCTACGCCGGTGCACGTGAATGGAAAGCTGCCGTGCATTAGCCTTTCTACCGGTAAGTTGCCCATCGGGAGTTCTTGTGGCGTTGCCCTCTTCGTCTTGCACCATTGGCATTGATGCTGAACTGTCTTGATCGCTGACCTCAGTCCCAGCACCCAGAAGCGTTGCCTTATTTCGTTCATGACCGTCGCGTGATTGCCGTGATTGAAGCGGCAGTGGTATTCTTCTATGACGAGTCGTGTTGTCCTTTCCTTGCTGTCGAGCACGATGGGTCGCTTGTAGTCTCTGCTCACACCCTGTATCGCGTCGATTCTTCCTTTCAGCCGTAGAAGACCCTCTTCCAGCACTACGTCGAGCTTCTTCAACTTGCTACTGCCTTCTAGTTGCTTTCCTTGCTGTAGACACCTGATGTCTTCTCTGAAGCTTTTCTCTTGGCTTCTTTTTAGCAATAGAATTTCGGCTTGCTCTAGTAGTCCGGCGTCCAATGGCAGGTACTTCTTCTCGGCGTTCTTCGAAGACTGATGTCGCTTCTCTGCTGTTGTCGTCTTCTTCCTTTCTGTCGCTCTCCATGTCGGATCTTCCTTGCTGACGTTGACCTTTTCCTTTGTTCTGCAGAGTTGGATGAACTGCAGTACTCTCGCTGTAGCGCGCCATAATCTCTTCCACGACGAAAACCTTTCAGGATCGGGTACGGGATACGTGACGCTTGCAGCCGCTACGACGTCCGTTAACCTTTCTTCACCGGTGGTTTCCTTCTTAAAGGTCCTCGGTGCCGGCCAGTGAACTTCATCTCTTCGTAGGAAGTCAGGCCCGGTGAACCATCGGTGATTACAGTCAAAATCTTCTGGTACGTCGCGCGTCGCGTCGTCTGCTGGGTTCTTCGCCGTAGGTACCCATCTCCACTCTTGAGGTTTGGTCAGGTCTTCAATCTCTGCCAAGCGATGAGCCACGAATGTCTTGAATGTTCTCGGGTCCGTCTTGATCCACGAGAGCACGATGCTGGAGTCTGTCCAATAAGTCTTCTTCACCACCTTCAGGTCCATCTCTTCTTCCACGGAGTGCGCTAGTCTGCTTCCCAGGAGTGCCGCCTGCAGCTCGAGTCTCGGAATTGACACTGGCTTCAGAGGTGTGACTCTGACCTTCGCTGCCACCAAGCTGACGTGATAGGTGCCGCTCGGTTCTTCTGTCCTCCAGTAGACTGTGGCTGCGTACGCTGTCTCGCTTGCATCGGTGAACGTATGCAGCTCCCCCTCGGTGCGATGTGGCGCCAGACACCTTGGTATGTGAAGATCTCGGAGCAACTTCATCTTCTCCAGGTAACTTTTCCATGTTTCGTAGTCCCTTTCTTCTATCTCGTCGTCCCAACCGACGCCGCTTCTCCACACGTTCTGAAGCAGCTTCTTCCCTTGGACGAGAATTGGTGACGCCAACCCCAATGGGTTGAAGGTCGACATCACTGCGCTGGTGACTTCTCTCTTCGTGGGCACCTGGAACCCTTTGATGATCTCTTCTGGTGTGTTACGTAGGTTTGCCCTGAAGCCGATGGAGTCCCTTTTTGTGAACCAACGCAGGCCCAAAGTCTTCTCTTCTTTCTCGCCGAGGTCTACTTCTGTCTTTTCTGTGGTGTCAGTCTTCACTTCCTGCAGCAGCTTAGGCTGGTTTGATGCCCAACCTCTGAGTTCGAAGCCCGCCTTCTTGTGTATGAAGTCCACTTGAGCTGTGACTCTTCTGAAGTCCTCTTCTGAATGGAAACTATGGAGATAGTCGTCCATGTAATGGTTCAGCTCGATCGCCCTTGTAGCCTCTGGATATTGCTCCTTGTAGTCCGCCGCGTTCCGGTTCTTGACGTAGATCGCTGTGCTTGGTGACGATGTTGCACCGAAGATAACGGATGTCATCCTATACTTCTTTGGTAGCACGTTGCGATCTTCTCCTCGCCACAGGAACCGTAGGCTGTCTCTATCTTCTGGCCTGATGCGAACTTGAAGAAACATTTCTTTGATGTCGGCCGCCACCGCGAGTGGTCCTTGTCGAAACCGCAGTAGCACGCCGAACAGAGACTGCAGTAGGTCTGGCCCAGGTAGCAGAGCGTCGTTGAGGCTTCTTCCTTTTGACTTGGCTGCCGCGTCGAAGACGATCCTGATCTTCTTCTTCAATGGATGTACCACGGCGAAATGAGGCAGGTACCATGTCTTCTTGTTATCTTCTGGTCCATCAGGGGCTTCTTCTGCATACTTGCTGTCGATTAGGTGCTGGATTTGTTTGCTATACTCTGCTTTCAACTGAGGATCCTTGTCCATCTTCCTCTCGATGTTTATCAATCGGTTCCGTGCAGAAGTGTAGCTCTCCGGCATCTGCTCCTCTTCATTCTTCCACAGGAGCCCAGCTTCGAATCGACCATCTTCCAGTCTTCTGCAGGTCTTCTCCAGGATGGCGAGTGCTCTTCCCTCTGAGTCAGTGGTGGGTCTTCTCGGCAACACCCCTAGTGCTTCAATGGCGAAGTGTTCCTTGATGGCTTGATGCATCTCTTCTTCAGCCGTGTTGATGTGAAGACACGTATTCAGGAAGTGTACTGGCTTCGTGCCCCCTTTGTCCGACCCATGCAGCACCCAGCCGAGTCCTGTTCTCGATGCGACTGGTTCCCCTGGTTTGCCTCTTCTTTTTTCTCGAGTCACGATCAGCTCCCAGTTGTCTTGCCCGATGAGTAGCTGTGGTGACTCCCCTGTATAATAGAGAGAGTCGGCGATCTTCTTCAAGTGTTTACAATCTTCAATCCTCTTCTTGTCTAAGAACTGCGGCGCAAGCTTCAACTCGTCGATGGTTCGGACCCTCTTCAATGTCTTCTTGCTTCCCTGAGCACCTTTCACTATCAGGTCCAATGTCTTAGAGTCCTTCTTTCTTAGCAGCTTGCCTCCCACTGTCTCGATGACCAGTTCTTCTGTGTTTCCTTGAGCGCCGACCTCTTTTGCTATCTTCTCATCCAGTAGTGACACCGTTGACCCTTCATCCATCAGGGCCAGTATCTTCTTGGATCCTTTCGACCCGAAGACTTCCACAGGAACTATCTTCAAGTACGCCCTCGTACTGTTGACCGCGTTCACTGATGCGGCGACACTTGTTCCTTCTTGTGGTTCCTTATCTTCTTTCTTGTCTTCGGGTTTCCTTTCTTCTGACTCGACGTGCAGCAGATGATGATGCCACCGCTTGCACTCCTTGCACGATGGCTTCCTGCAGCTCTCCTTCCTGTGTTTCCCCTGAAGACACTTGAAGCAGACGCGACTTTTCTTCACTGTTGCCCACCGATCTTGGACCGACGCGTTCTTGAACTTCTGACACTCGACGAGGAAGTGTTCGCCCTCACACATAGGGCAAGTCTTCTCTTGTTGTTTCAAGTTCGAGCTCCTTTCCTTTTCTTTCGTAGAGTGCGCCGCCTGTCGGTGAGTCCTCTTGAACCCGCTCTTTTCTTCTATTGTAGCGAAGGCTCCACATTTGTCTGCTTCTATGTTCAGGAACTTGGACACCAATGTCAGGTTGGAGAACTCGCCTTCTTCTGATGCTGCAGTGTAGTCGTACCAGCGGAACTTCAGGACCGTTGGCATCTTCTCGATGATATGTTTCACCATTTCTGGCGAATGTAGATACTGGGGTTTCTTCAATCCTCTGATGGCCGCCACACTGTTGTTGATTTGACTCGCGAAGATGCATATGTCCTTGGGATTCTCTGATATCTTCGGCAACGTCTTGATTTTTTCCAGTTCCGCCAACATTAGTGCGTCCGGCCTCCCGTATCTTCTTCGAAGAGCTTGCATCACTTCCAGTGGAGATGCTTCCGAATATAATAAGCTCTTGATGGCTTCCCTTGCGTTCCCTTTCAATGCTCTTCTTAGTCTTGCCATGTTTTGGACGTCGTTAAACATTGGCGCCGTATCTTCATAGACTACTTTGAAGGCCAGCCACTCGCTGCTGCTGCCGTCGAAGAACGGTAACTCATGGATGTACTTCGGCTGCGACGCTGGTCCTTCCCTTGTGGTAAGAGCTTCCTTTAACACCGACGCTAGCGCTTGAATTTCGATCGTAGCTCCCTTGGTTGCCGAGTTCTCTTCGGCTTTGACTTTCTTCGGGTCCTCGGGGGGGTGTTGACCTCGTAGCTCGGTTTGTTCTGGTACGTCTTCATTTAGTACCGACGTTTCGATCCAGTTCTGGACCTGTGCTGTTCGATCTTCCTGATCTTCATCAACGGAGTCCTCATCTTCATACTGTGCCAGCTCCAACCTGACGCGCGCTAGCTTGGCCGCAGCCTGTGCTTGCTTCAGCTCCAGACGTGCTAATTCTTCTCTGGCTTCCAGCTCGCGTCTTCTGGCCGAGGTGCTCGTTGTCTTCACTGACCTGGTGCGACGACTGACCCCCATCGGCTTAAGAGTGGTTCTTGACCCATACACCTCCTCAGCCGGGGCCTGATCTGGGGTCTTCTTTGTCGTCTCCTTACGGGTGGCTTCTGTTCCCTTCTTGCTCTCTGAAGCCGCTGTGGTGGTGGTCGCAACCGTAGTCTTCGTTGATTCAGTAGCCGTGGTCCCCTCTGTAGTCGTTGTGCCTGAAGAAGTGTTCGTGCCCGACGTAGTCGCTGTACCCGACGTGGTTGCTGTACCCGATGACGCTGACGCAGACGTGACCCCTTCTGCCCTTGAACCTTCATCAGCCGCGTCCTTAACGGAAGGACGTGACGAGGGACGTGAGGGAGCATCCTTCTGAGACCTGGTGACGGGCATCTTGCAATCTTCTTATCTTCTGTACTCTTCTGGTACTCTTCTGGTACTCTTCTGGGTACCTCTTCTGGCACCACCTTCCAACAGGGATCCGGTTCACGAAGGACCAAAAACTTGTGGCGGACGGACCGGGATGACCAACGGTGCTCCGCCGATGAGGGAGAGGGGTGGAACGGAAAACCTTTTCGACGTGCCCCCTTGTGCCCCTTTGTACGCACGTGCCTTGCGTTGCTGGTGACGCACGTACCCACGCACCCCTGAATGCGTAACGTTTGACGACTTCAGAAATAATACTGGGGCTGGGACCACGGGCAACGGAATGAAACACTGCACTAGAGTTCAAATCTTGAAGGCTTCGGTCTTCTTTTTTCTAGTGTTGTTTCCTCTTCGGTGGCTCGGCTGCGACTGACTCAGTGCCGGCGTTCGTTCCGGCTTTTATACCGGCCGTTGTTACCTTATAGAGGCCCTCGTATTTTGAGCCCATTTTTCCTTACATTTTCGCTAAGACCGAAACTTTCGTAGCCTTTATTTTCATTAAATTTCAACCTTACAGCTATGTATTATACATCATTAGAATCCTTTCTATCTCTACTTTAACCTAATCTAATTGTTTTATACATACATTAACATACAAAAAATTTCTTAGAACAAAAATAGTCAAAGTTACATAGGAACAAAATTTTCACTTTACAAAAATCGCAATAACTTGAAAACTACTGGACCGATCTTCATGAAACAACTTGTAAACCTATTTTTTCAATGAAATACAACCCTTTTTAACACTTTAATTAACGTACATGCATAAACAAAAAAGTGAGTTTTCAAGTTACGTAATTATCTAAGAAATTTCAAACTTTTTCCAATTTTCATAAAAGAAACTTATCTAACTAGAATCTAATATGAATGACTAAGATAATCTAATAAGAATTATAAATGTACAATCAACATAAACATAATTAATTCCAATTAGAAAATCACCTTGCAAAATTCCTTACAAACTACACTGTACAACGGCAAAAGTCCTCCCACTACTTGCACCCCTTGTCCCTGCGTGGGTCTCGCCGCCGACATACACAATTTCACTTTCACAACACTGTCACTATGGAGGCGCTCCTTCCACTACTTGCACCTCGTGTCCCTACGTGGGTCTCGTCGCCGACAGACCTATTCATAGATACCCCACACGTATGGGTTTGGTGAAATTTTTTTTTTTGAGTTTCAATTCTAAGTATGGGGGGCACCCCCAAAATTAGTTTTGTTTTGATTTTTGTGTGAAAATCCTAATGCGGTTCACATAATACATCTTTCTACCAAGTTTCAACAGGATAGCTCTTATACTTTCGACAAAAAGTGGCTGTGACATACACGGACAGACAGACAGACAGACAGACAGACAGACAGACAGACATGACGAATCTATAAGGGTTCCGTTTTTGCCATTTGGCTACGGAACCCTAAAAATGGTTACTACTGAAGTACGGTACACTAGGCTACTATAACGAATAAAAAAAAAAGAAAAACGTACCATTAGGATCCATCTTCCTATCTCCCTTGATCCCCTTCATGACACACACAGCCTCCATCACCAGCTTCACTCCGGCCGGCGGGTTCTTCATAGACTTCACCAGCGTGATATCTGCTGGTTTCAGCGTATTCAGCGCGTTCAGCGCTGCTTCCAGCGCCGGTACCGCTTCAGCTAAGTCTGACTCGCAGTCGTCTTTGATCGCTTGAGCCGCTGCAGCTGCTTCGTTGGCTAGAGCCTCGTCTGCGCCTACTATCTGTAGGGAGTTAAAGGTGTTGGTTAGAAGGATCAGTGGTCTATTTTTTTTAACTTGGTACTTCGTTCACACATGTACCATCTCAAAATGAATGATGTAACAATGGTTCTGTAATAATTTTGGCGATTTAAAAAGAGTGTTAATGGAGTTTCTTGCCCGTTCTTCTCCATAGAGATCTACTTCTTGGAATGGGCATCTACGGTACTTTCACAGTTTTTATGTCTTGTGACTGGGACTGTAGCACCATCATTTTGTAATGTTTTATTTTTTATCTTTTGACAATTCATAGTGCCTGTAACTGGCCTACTTGAAATAAATAATTTTATTTTGATTGATCGAATTGGATTTTTCAAGGGAATTGGAAGTCATGAATAGTGGCATGATAAAGAGTAACAGAAACAAAATTACCTCTTTCTGCTTCTCGACGACGACGGTATCCTGTTCGATCTTAATCATGAGTTTTTCAGTTTTATCTGAAGTTTCCACCAGCAGAGGCTGCAAATCTCTCAAGTTCTGCTGCATCACAGCCACCTGGCCCGCGGCGAAGTCCAGCTGTTCCAGACCTGTCTCGTATCTGGAGATAAAATTCATTAGTGGAAATGGCTTCGTAGATGTGTACAAGTAGACATTTTTTTGGTAGTAATATCATAATTATTCAAACTAATATGAATGCGAAAGTAACTCTGGCTGAGTCATATTTTTTTTTAATTTTGATGTTTAAATCATCAAATGAGTCTTCCCACCCTGGACGGTACGGGAGGGACTGTCCGACTTATAGTGGCTAAAATCCACAGTGATCCTTCAATAGCCCTTTACGTTCCGGGGTCACGGTTGTCAATGAGACAGTCCCGCGACCCCGGCAGGCTTTCGCTTCGAAATATCATGAGCTACTCATTGATGAAGTGAATAATTAAGCTTATTGCTTAGTAGTCGTTTTAGACTCTCAGTAATCAGTAAAGAACCTGTGTTTATTTAAGATATTTGGTTGATTTATTAGTGCACATTATTTTCTCTAATACCCAGTTTGTAACAATAACTCACCTGATCCTAGCATTGGTGATCTGCGTCACTTTCATGGCGTACAGCGACATGAAAGCTTTGATCAGCTCCAGATAACTTGTTGGAGTCACGTACACCATTCTCTTCTGTTCTTTGTAAAATCTGAAACGAATAGGACAACTAGGTTAATGTTTCTGCGTGTCACTCTGTTTTGCAAGCCATGCGTGGTCTCTCAATAGGGCCACAGGCGCAGATATCTCTATAATTAATTCCAAGTAACAGTTCCTCGAAATTCTCGAATTTCAGAAGTGGCCTTTATACCCCCAGAACATGACAAGTGTATCACGCTTCCCAGGTAAATTCAGTGTCACGATGTGGTTATCCTTTTGAAAGCACTTAGGGGCTTTACTCATGGCGCAATGCGACGCAATTCGACCAATTCCAACTACAAGTGAGAATCAACCTTGCCACTAAGAAATAATGATGCAATTCGATTGACTTGACGTCGTCGTGGCGATCGTGTTTTGTTTTTCATCCACCCGTAGATAACAGCGTGTTTTATGTCATATGTCGTAGTGGTAAGGTTGATTCTCACTTGTAGTTGGAATATGTCGAATTGCGTCGCATGCCTTACTTGAAGGAGCGGGCGGGGTGACGGAACTTGCTGCACGCCACATACAGTAGCGGTTGGTGGCAGCCGCTGTACTTCCCACTCTAGCACCGCTGTCCGCATCGTTCTATTTCGTGGCTTAATACCGGACGCCGCAGTACCGATTCGCTCGGAGAAAATCGCGAGCGTATTCGCTATGAGCGGCGTTTCGTGGCGTGCTTCAAACATTTCTATACATTTGATCTCACCTCTCACCGCCCCGCACTAAGCCACCGCTCACAACGGCAAGGTCAAAACTGCTTAAGTATTATAACGGCTCCCTATACCTGTCCTCCCTCTCACAAAGAGAACTCTGAACATTAACAGGCTGATGATGATGATGATGATACCTGTCACTGAGCTGCACCACAGTCATGTGGAACAGCTGGCACATGTCCACGCAGGCCAGCCGCAGCTCGTCCTCCACGTCCTGCATCCTGAAGATGAACATGTGAGCCACGCGCTCCAGGGCCTCGGGCGGCCACGCTGTGAACCTGGATAAAAGATATCATATCTATTGAAATTATTTCCACAAGCCTTAAGTCGTGTTCGCACGTACGAACAAATTTGTTGCGTTGCATGATACGCAACAACTTGGTTCGCACGTGCGTACCACTAACGAACATCGAATGCTCTGTTCGTCAAACATGTTTGCGGCGATCCTTTTAGTATGTTCTGTATGGACGGTGTTCGAAGAACTTTAATAAATGTTACGAAACAAAGCTGTTCGTATAGATCTTGGCGGGGTGCGGGCGGGGCGGCAGAGGTAGCTGTAATCCTACCCGTACCTCAGTTCTCGACCAGCAGCCGTCAAGTTTATTCGCGTGCCATGAGTATAATTAAAAACATCCATAAGTTTCCCAAACATGGCCGTCGAAGAAAATTTTCGCTATTAAGATAGAGTTCACGACTGTTGTGCGCGAACTCGACTCGAACTATGTTCGCATTCGCGTGTTCGAATATGCCGTCCATACTTACGAACCAAATGTTCAGATTTGATGTTAGTGTTCGCTATGTTCGTGTTCGTACGTGCGTACACGGCTTAAGGGTAGATACACGAACAGTTTTAAAAACTTCACCAACTGTGTGGCAATTCGACTATTTTGCTGCACTTTTGCTTTTAAAAAAACGTTGCCTTTCGCTTGGAATTTCTTTTGTGCCATGGGTGCTTTTACAAACATAGAAGCTTGCATACACATACACCCAGGCCAGGAACAACTAATTGCAGATCATACAAATATTTATTCCGTGCGGGAATCGGACCCACGACACGCAGCGGTCGATCGCTCCACCACTGCGCCAACCATGCCATCAAGCTGAAGCGACAATGGAGTCGTCAATGATCGTCCATCGAAGGAGTGGTGGATTAAGCAAGTCCTGATGGCGAGGGCGATGGTCGGCATCAAAATCCGCATCCGCAATTCATGCTCAGTTGGGAATTTGACCGAGGTGTGTATCGTTACCAGTCGATGGTGGCGCAGTTGATGAGCGAGGGGAACATGCGCAGTCTGTTCCGGAAGGAGTCCCCGATGGGGGACATGGCCATCACGATCAGTGGACTAGAGCGCTACATACATCAGTAATGTAAGATGTTACCAGTCGATGGTGGCGCAGTTGATGAGCGAGGGGAACATGCGCAGTCTGTTCCGGAAGGAGTCCCCGATGGGGGACATGGCCATCACGATCAGTGGACTAGAGCGCTACATACATCAGTAATGTAAGATGTTACCAGTCGATGGTGGCGCAGTTGATGAGCGAGGGGAACATGCGCAGTCTGTTCCGGAAGGAGTCCCCGATGGGGGACATGGCCATCACGATCAGTGGACTAGAGCGCTACATACATCAGTAATGTAAGATGTTACCAGTCGATGGTGGCGCAGTTGATGAGCGAGGGGAACATGCGCAGTCTGTTCCGGAAGGAGTCCCCGATGGGGGACATGGCCATCACGATCAGTGGACTAGAGCGCTACATACATCAGTAATGTAAGATGTTACCAGTCGATGGTGGCGCAGTTGATGAGCGAGGGGAACATGCGCAGTCTGTTCCGGAAGGAGTCCCCGATGGGGGACATGGCCATCACGATCAGTGGACTAGAGCGCTACATACATCAGTAATGTAAGATGTTACCAGTCGATGGTGGCGCAGTTGATGAGCGAGGGGAACATGCGCAGTCTGTTCCGGAAGGAGTCCCCGATGGGGGACATGGCCATCACGATCAGTGGACTAGAGCGCTACATACATCAGTAATGTAAGATGTTACCAGTCGATGGTGGCGCAGTTGATGAGCGAGGGGAACATGCGCAGTCTGTTCCGGAAGGAGTCCCCGATGGGGGACATGGCCATCACGATCAGTGGACTAGAGCGCTACATACATCAGTAATGTAAGATGTTACCAGTCGATGGTGGCGCAGTTGATGAGCGAGGGGAACATGCGCAGTCTGTTCCGGAAGGAGTCCCCGATGGGGGACATGGCCATCACGATCAGTGGACTAGAGCGCTACATACATCAGTAATGTAAGATGTTACCAGTCGATGGTGGCGCAGTTGATGAGCGAGGGGAACATGCGCAGTCTGTTCCGGAAGGAGTCCCCGATGGGGGACATGGCCATCACGATCAGTGGACTAGAGCGCTACATACATCAGTAATGTAAGATGTTACCAGTCGATGGTGGCGCAGTTGATGAGCGAGGGGAACATGCGCAGTCTGTTCCGGAAGGAGTCCCCGATGGGGGACATGGCCATCACGATCAGTGGACTAGAGCGCTACATACATCAGTAATGTAAGATGTTACCAGTCGATGGTGGCGCAGTTGATGAGCGAGGGGAACATGCGCAGTCTGTTCCGGAAGGAGTCCCCGATGGGGGACATGGCCATCACGATCAGTGGACTAGAGCGCTACATACATCAGTAATGTAAGATGTTACCAGTCGATGGTGGCGCAGTTGATGAGCGAGGGGAACATGCGCAGTCTGTTCCGGAAGGAGTCCCCGATGGGGGACATGGCCATCACGATCAGTGGACTAGAGCGCTACATACATCAGTAATGTAAGATGTTACCAGTCGATGGTGGCGCAGTTGATGAGCGAGGGGAACATGCGCAGTCTGTTCCGGAAGGAGTCCCCGATGGGGGACATGGCCATCACGATGCGCAGGTTGGCCTTCACACGCTCCACGTAGAAACCGAACATGGCCAGCGGGGTCGTCTCGATTTTTTTGCCCTGTGACAGTAAGAAAAAAATCCACACTAAATTAAAAAAAACCTGTACACATAACAAAAACAATAAATGATCAAGTAATGTCACTTACCGTCTCCCTGACGGCCGTCTGCATCTTGTCGAGGATCTCCACCTTCTCATCCATGCCGTACAGGTTGGGGATGTCGCCCGTGTTCAGCAGCATATTGATGTCCTCCACCATGCCTTCGTACATTATCTACAAAACAACACAAACTTTAATACCGTAAGGTGTGTACGGTCCACGTACATTGACCTTACTGCTGACAAAGCGAATCAACAAGTTCACTTGTCACGACTAATATTTCTTTATACTTAGTGTGCAACTAACCAACACGCGAGACAGACATACATGTAGAAATCACCAAACTTTACAGTGTACGAAACTAGTAATAAATAAACTGGGTTACTACGTGAAGTGTTTTACATGTTGGACACACTCGCTACCTAACACGCAACAACTATAGTGTACGATTCAGGAAGTAATCTGTCCCGTACATTAAATGGTCCGTTGGCCACGCAGGGGCGTTAAATGGCGCATTTAATGTACGGGACAGATTACTTCCTGAATCGTACACTATAGTTGTTGCGTGTTAGGTAGCGAGTGTGTCCAACATGTAAAACACTTCACGTAGTAACCCAGTTTATTTATTACTAGTTTCGTACACTGTAAAGTTTGGTGATTTCTACATGTATGTCTGTCTCGCGTGTTGGTTAGTTGCACACTAAGTATAAAGAAATATTAGTCGTGACAAGTGAACTTGTTGATTCGCTTTGTCAGCAGTAAGGTCAATGTACGTGGACCGTACATACTCCTAACCCAAGCAAAGGATGAGGAGAACATAACCATGTAAGAATCACCAGTACAAAGTAAAAATTATAAAAGTATAAAATGTAAAAATTCAAAACATTAAAAGTATATAAAGTTAAACACAGTAAAAAGAGTAAAAGCATAAAAAGTAAAACATCAAAATAGATTCTTAAAATTTAAATTCAATATCTGTGTTGGATTCCAAAGTAGGTGGTAGGCGCCTTGTAGGTGGATGGTTGTCACTAGCCATCTGCTCGGCCCCCTCTCTTGACTTCTTCGCAGGCGGGCGATCTAATAGTGAGCGCGACCTGAACAGCCTGCTCATCCCAGCCACAGGTTTCTTGGGCTGCATTTCCACGTCTGTCTTACTATGTCGAGTATCATGATTTACAACATCTTTTTTCTTCGTACAATAACCGCGCCTTTTAGCCAACCATGCAATTATTGCTACTCCGATTACAGTCAGTAGTACGTAAGAAATGACGTACTGATGTATATCGTGTGTTGTTATTGTGGTTGGGAGTTGTTCTATACTTTTCAAGTACCGCAGCCGTTCTTCGACGACCGCGATGTCTTTGTTGTACTTCACTTGCAGCAGAGGTGTTGTGTGAGGATCTATGATGCCATTTATGGTTTTGTCCAGGGTAGGGACCTGTATGTCGTAATCCAATTTGGCGTTGCTGTCGTAATTGTTGTGGGAGTGTATTTTCAGCTCCTTTGTTTGTAGAAGACATCCTTGCTTCAGCGACACTATAGATGATGTGTTGATACATACAGTACGTATTGTGCAGGAGTTGCAACATGTCACTAGCCATGTGTTCGTGTTATGTAATTCAATCCAGGCAGTTTCACATTGCGTTGGTTCCGCAATGCATGGCAAGGTTGAATGTTGACCTAGTAGTTTTGCTTCGCACGGTGCTTTGGCGTTTTGTAAACTAAAAATAGGCAAGTTCCTAATGCAGACGAAATTTTCGGGTCGCCTCTGGATGCAGCGGTTTAATTCTTTTTCGTTAAATCTGACGTAAGTGTTCTTCTCCAGATTAGCTGCGATGTACTTGAATGACACAGGAATAATGGTCGTTTCGTCTTCTTTCTGTGGGTTTTTCATGGGCAGTGGAATAATCTGGTATACAGTAAAATCCTCGTCGCCTGCCAGTGGAATGTGAAGCTCGTATAAGAAGTAGCTGTCTGTTACACGTGCCTTCACGTAAATTAACTTGTAGATATCTTTTGTATCTTCTTGAATATTGTCTATCGGTAACATCAAAGTTTTTGGTAGCTTTCCTGAGATAATTGTCAGCTGTTGAATTAAGTTGACTGGAGTTATTAAGTGAACATCCATTCGTCCTTTATATATGTCCAAGAATGTATTGAAAAAGGTTTCTTGAACGGTTTTCAAGTTTTTCAATAATAAATGTGCAGCTAGCGAAGTAGAGGTAAGAAAGCTCGTGGCCATGGCTATCTCAATCCCCGATTCAATCTTTGCTAATCTTATGTCAGTTTCGTTCATAAAGTTGTTGACAAGTGTAAATTGCTGATCGATGTTGTCTTCGTTTTTCTTCAAGATATCGTTTTCAATTTCAACTATAGAAGTCTGGTTTTTTACGAGTTGTAGAATGTAATCTTCATTCTTCTGAACATTCTGAATATCCTTATGATACTGGTCTGCAAATCTCTGGTCCAGAATTCCGAAGAGACTGTTTGCCACATATCCCACTCCGTCAATCAGACCTCGTTTGCTGCGACCCGACAAGTGTTTATGTGGGGCCAGTAGTATGTCGTTGTAATAGTGCAGAATGTCCATTTCATGGGAAAGTTGACGAATCGTAGTTTGACAAAATCTTGGTTCCAACTTATTGCAGAGATCCGAAATGTCTTGTAAGTAGTTTTCGAACTTTTGCACTCCACTCCAGTAGGTAGATAAGTTGTAGTACATCAGCAATCTCCATTCGTCGTGAATCAGCTGTACTTTTCCAATGGTGTCGTAGTAGGGCGATCACTTCCTAGAGTTGTTATTTGAACACTTAACGATTCTTGTGGGATGACACTGCAGTGTATTCTGGTCATCAAGTAGATGAATGGTAGTGTGGTGAACATGATGACCTACGAAGACTGTTTCCTTTTCGATTTCTTTTAGCGTAGTAGGTATGTCACGGATTTTAATAAGCAAGTGAGTGCGTAGTAACTTGTGTTTTGTATTTATTTATTAAGTTAGTGCAGAGTTTCAATTGGCAACGGTGACAATTTCGTAATAGGTCGCTTCAATGTGCCACCTTGCGTTTTTATAGTTGCGACTCGGACATGTCCGTCGCTGCCAGGATGCACTTCGGTTATGCGTCCAAGGGCCCACTTCCCTGGTGGGAGGTTGTTTTCCTTTATCAAGACAACATCACCTGTTTTAATGTTAGGCGTAGGTTTCAGCCATTTACTGCGAGCCTGTAGCGATGTCAAGTAGTCTGAGGACCAGTGCTTCCAGAACTGGTGGAACATGTTTTCAGTTAACTGCCACCTCTTGCGTAGATCTAAGTTTCGGTCATCTTCATAGCTGGATAGCGGAAGAGTCATAGTTGGACTACCCGTGAGAAAATGTCCTGGAGTTAGATAGTTGTAGTACTCATCTGGATCTTCTGTGAGGGGGCAAAATGGTCTGGAATTCAGGCATGCTTCTATTTTAGCCAGTAAGGTCGAGAATTCTTCATAGGTGAGTTTCTGTTCTCCTAGAACTCGATGTAAGTGGTGTTTCATAGAGCGCACCGCGGCCTCCCATAGTCCTCCTGCTGTTGGCCATGCAGGGGCATTAAAGTGCCACTCCACTTTCATTCTGCTTATTTCGTTAAAGAATTCTGAGGACAATTCCATTCTGAACATTTCGAACTCATTGTTCAGCAATTTTGAGGCTCCGATGAAGTTTGTGCCACAGTCCGAATAAACGTGACTTGGTGTTCCACGTCTTGAGCACATCCTCTGGAAAGCACCCATAAAAGCTTCAGTGCTTAAGTCTGAAACCAGTTCGATGTGAACTGCCTTTGTTGCTAAACAAACAAAGATTGCGATGTATCCTTTGGATGTCTTAACGCCTCTTCCTTTGTTTAATTTGACGTCTACATGACCCGTGAAATCCACCCCGGTGTGGGTAAAGGGGCGGGACGGTGTCACACGTTGTGGTGGCAGATCGGCCATGAACTGGTAGTTTTCCGTAGCTTTGAATCGCTGGCACCGTATACATTGTCGCAACTGAGTTTTTACTGCTCTGTTTCCTCCTATTATCCAATAATGTTGACGGATGAAGGCGAGCGTCAACCGGGCGCCACCATGTAAAGTCGTGACATGTGCTTGGTTTATCAGTAGTTCAGTGAGTCTATGCTTTCTTGGTAGAATTGCGGGATTTTTCATTCCCGGTGGTAAGTTGGTTTTGTTTAGACGTCCGCCGACACGTAAGATACCCTCCTTGTCTAGGTAAGGCGATAATTTGCAAATTTTGCTTTTAGTGGGAACATGTTGATTTTTTAGTAGTAAATCATATTCCTTGCTAAATTCTAGTCGTTGAACATTTCTTGTTATTATGTTCGTAGCGTAATTAATTTCATTAGCCGTCAGCGTTAGGTCATTGAGTTGTGTCTGTTGACCGGCGTCAAATTTCTTCATTTGTTTAGCGTTACTAAGTGAATTTGTCTTGAATCGCACAATCCAAGCTACAATACGCGTCACCCAGTTTAATTTGCTGTAATTGTTTAGTAAGTTGCTTATTATGTTTTCTGGTTGGCTTAGGGTTGGCGCAATGCTTTTTTGTTCCGTCGTCGTTGTAAGTAGACAACTACGTTGCTCTTCGGGTTTGTCTGGAAACGTTCTCAGTGTTGCAGGCCCATTCCACCATAAGTGAAAATTCACTAATTGTTTTGGATATAACCCCCTGGTTGCGCAATCTGCCGGGTTGTTTTTTGATTCGATGTAAAACCAATGGGATGCTGGTACCACTTGCTTAATCTTGATGACTCGGTTTTCTACGTACTTTTCCCATTTGGATGTCGCTCCTTGCAACGAGGCTAGCACCACTTTTGAATCGCACCAGGCCCATACTGTTATGGTGTGTTCTGTTAGCGACTCGATGATTTTGCTTACTAGTTGTGATAAAAGAAGTGCGCCGCTGAGTTCAAGTCTTGGCAGAGATAGTTTATGTGCGAGCGGAGCAACCCTAGTCTTTGCAGCAAGCAGGCTTAATTTAGTTTCTCCGGTTTCGTTGAACGCTCGTGTATAGATGACGCATGAATATGCTTTCTCGCTTGCGTCGCAAAATGCAAATAGTTCAATTTTGTAATGGCTGGTTCCAATCCAACGATTTATTGTTATTGTTTTCAATTCATCCAGTTGCTCTTTCAGTTTCAGCCACTCTTCTTGTATGCCACTGGGTACCAGTTCATCCCACGTTAAGTTTTGCATCCAGACGCTTTGAAAAATTAGCTTGGCTCGTATAGTGACCGGTGAAACCCATCCGAGTGGGTCGTATAGTTGTGAAATCTGAGACAACAGGACTCGTTTAGTTAGTCCCTTTTGAGAGTCTTTTTTCAGGTTCCAGTTGAACGTAAATGTATCCGATGTAGGGTTCCAGCCAAGGCCAAGTGTTTTCATGCAGTCTTCTTGTTTAAAATCAAAGTTGGTTTTAGAGATTTGATCCTCTCGTAGATGTTCTAGTAATTTAGTACAATTGCTAGACCACTTCCTTAGGTTCATACCTCCTCGCTGTAGTAATTGTATTAGGTCATTTTGTAATTGTTTAGCAGTTTCAAGAGAGTTATGGCCGCTTATTAGGTCATCGACGTAGAACTCTTTTAGCAGTATTTTTGCTGCGTCAGGGTATAAGTGACCGTCGTCGATAGCCAATTGTTTTAAAGTTCGCATGGCTAACCATGGCGCGCATTTTGTGCCGTATGTTACAGTCCGGAGAGCATATTCTTGTAGTTGTTCATCCGGGGAGTTTCTCCATATGATTTTCAGAAGTTGCTGTTGGTCCTCGGATATCCATATGCATCTGTACATTTTTTCTATATCAGCAGTTATTGCATATTTATAGGTTCGCCATTTCAGGATAAGGGTTTGAATATCCTTTTGTAGGTTAGGCCCTTTTTCCATGAGGCTGTTTAAACTTTTGCCACTAGAAGTTTTTTGTGCCGCGTTAAAAACCACCCTTAGTTTTGTAGTTGTCGACTGATCCCTTAGGACACCATGGTGAGGTAAATAACATTCAAGTTGGTTGGATGTAATTTGACCCGCAGGCTTCATGTGTTGTAGTTCTAAGTACTCGCGAATAAAGTTTTTGTACATTATTGATAGTTGTTCGTTTTTACATAATCTTTTTTCTTGTTGTAAGAATTGCGCTATAGCAGCTGACTTAGAGCTTCCAAGATCTTTGTCGTAGTTTTGATTCATTGGCATTTTTACTATGTATTTGCCATCTGAGCATCGTTTGGTCGTTTCTTGGTAGTAAAGTTCACATTGATCGTTTCTCTGTATGTCTTCCGCTCCTGGCGCAATGTCTTCGCTCTCCCAATATTTCGTCAGATTTGTCGTATCGAATAAAGTTAAGTGACAGTTGAAGGTCTTGAGTTTCCCACACAAGATCCATCCCAAATGAGTTTGCTGAGCGATAGGTGAGTGCTGATCGCCTTTTAGAACTCCGTCTAGGATAATGTCTGCATAAACGTCAGCTCCCAGTAGGAGATCTATTGAGCTTGACACATTGTAGTTAGGATCGGCCAGCTTTAAATTTTGAAGATGCGTCCAGTCAGCACTTTGGAAACTACAGCTGGGTAGCTTATTTGTTAAGTTTTGTAGGATCAGTGCTTGCACATTGAATTTATAGCTGGAATGTATCGATTGACAGTTGAGATGTAGAAGCCCTCTACAAGTTCGTGACGTCGAACCTATTCCGGTCACAGCTGCATCAAGTTTTTTTCGAGGTAAGCGCAATCGTTGAGCGGCGTTCTCTGTTATTAAGTTTATTTGAGATCCCTGATCTAGGAGACCCCGTAGTGTTACGTAAGTTCCATCAGCTGATTTAACTTTGACTAGGACTGTAGTCAGTAAGATTTCAGTATTATCGGTAGTCAAGTGGTGAGCTGCTGGTTGTGTTGATGTTGACGGTCGTGGTGTGTTTTTGGTTGAGTCATCTTTCATTTCCGCAGTCGGTTCAGAAACAGAGGGTTTTTTCGTATGCAGCAGTGTATGATGTTTTAAGTTACATTCGCGGCACGTTTTTCTTGAGTTGCAATTGTTGTTGCCATGGCTGTACAAACAATTTCTGCAAAGTTTTAATTTCGCTACTGTTTTGTTCCGTTGCGAAATATCCATGTCAATAAACTTGTCACATTGCATCAGCACGTGATCGTTATTGCAGAGAGGGCATTTTCCGAATGATGCATGAAATATTTTGGAGTGTCCCACTTTCGTTTGATCTTCTGACTTCTTAAAGTTGCTTTTAAACTTGTAGTTATGGCTCCAATTCTTACTGTTCGGTCTCTGAGTTGTTTTATTCTCTCCCGAGTCCTTTATGCAGCTCTTTGCAGTTTCGTGAGCGAGGAAGTTGAGCTCCAGGAACTTAAGGAATTCGTCTAGGTCTGGCAATTCCCTATTGTTTTGCGTTTCCTTGGTGTACTCGTTGAGTGTTGTGGGATCCAATTTTTGTGACATCATGTAAACAATTATCGGGCCCCAACTGCTCACTTCCACTCCCATGTTTCCGAGACCATTTAGACATTCGGTTATTACGTCATGCATCCTTTTCAGGTTGTTGGCGTTGGGTTGTTGAATGGTAGGTAAGTGCTGCATAGTGCTCATGAACGAGGTGAATTGAAGTCGGCGGTTGTCATACCGGTGAGATAGTATTTCCCAACAGGAATCATAGTTATCTGCGCTGATTGACAGATGCTGGACGAGGCGTTCTGCTTCACCTTTTAGTTTTGTCTTCAGGTGTTGCATCTTCTGGGCTTTGGGAATACTCGGATTATTGTGTATGGTTTCAAGGAAAATGTCCTTGAAAGTAATCCAATGAACGTATTTACCGGTAAATTCCGGGATTTCGATCTTAGGTGTAGATTGCTGTAAATGGATTTTGGACCAAATCTTACTGTTTAAGTCTCTTTTCAAATTGTCGTATTTTTGTTCCATGATTTCGTACTTTTCATTGTAATCTTCTTTCAGACTGGACCCCTTCAGCTCATCTTCAAGTTCCCAGTGTATCTTATCGATGGATTGCCACTTTGATTTTAAGGTTGCTAGATGTTCTTCAAACTCCCAATTTTCGGTTATAAAGTCGATGTTTATTTTTGACATTGCTTTAGTTAAAGCCTTAAAATTGCGTTCTTGCTGAGTGATGAGCTTCTTAACGTCGTCCTCAGTTTCTTCATCCACTAGCCCAGATAGATCGAAGTTTAGGTCTTGTTTTGGTTGTCTGTTTTGAAAAGTCAATAGATCCAAAATATGTCTTTTAGTTGACTCGTACATATTCTTTGTTTTCGCGTAAACATCATTGTTAAAGTATCCGATGTTTTTATGTTCAGTGGTCTCCAATAGTATTTTGTGCTGCTCTTCAAAGACACCCCATAGTTCCTCTAAGTTCTTCAAACGTTTTTCTAGGTAATCAACGTTTTTCCTGGTTATGCTGTCCTTTTTATAGTTGGTGCACAAGGTTTTTATATCTTCAAAGATGCCGACTTGTTTGGTAAGTAGTGCCATTGTAAGTCAGTAGTTTTAAGTTTGACTTAGGGTATGTAAGTCTAGTAGTCACGTACCTTAAGTTTAGTGGTAATAGTAGTTAGTGGTAGTTGTAGTAGTAGTAGTAGTTGGCTTGACGTAGTTGAGTCTTGTTTATCCGCTTGATCCACGAAGAAGTTCCCAAGTATCACTTTTCGTTGGTTGTTAGAGCTCTTGTACTCTTTCTACGAATATGCGCGCATTCTCAACTTGACTGGTGAGATCCGCTTGTGGAAGGCCAGCCAAGCCGATTCGCTGTCGTTTCAAGAGATACAATTACCCCAAACAGTGAAAGGCTCGAAGGACCATTTAATGTACGGGACAGATTACTTCCTGAATCGTACACTATAGTTGTTGCGTGTTAGGTAGCGAGTGTGTCCAACATGTAAAACACTTCACGTAGTAACCCAGTTTATTTATTACTAGTTTCGTACACTGTAAAGTTTGGTGATTTCTACATGTATGTCTGTCTCGCGTGTTGGTTAGTTGCACACTAAGTATAAAGAAATATTAGTCGTGACAAGTGAACTTGTTGATTCGCTTTGTCAGCAGTAAGGTCAATGTACGTGGACCGTACAAGGTGACTTTGTTGGTTCGCAGGGCTGTTTAAACAATAAACCTGACCCTGGAATGTAAAACACACCGTGGATTTTAGTTCCCGGTCCACCCAGAGCGGTAGGACTAATTGATGATATTACCACCTACAAAAAAGGTGACCTTTTTACAGAGAGCTACATATACCGGGAGGATAACAGCTTCTATTTCGATTTAGGCAATCTATTCTAATTGTAAGGGTCAAGACATACCGAGACGCGACGCTGCGCGCACATTTCAACAGAACGACTCAAAATCTAACTTTATTTACTACATGAAAAGACACACATTTGCAGTATCGTTGCGTCACGTCGTGTTGCGTCGCGTCTCGGTGTTAACTGACCGAAGTCCAAGTCATCATCATCATCATCATCTCAGCCATAAGACGTCCACTGCTGAACATAGGCCTCCCCTTGAGATCTCCACATATACCGGTTGGAAGCGACCTGCATCCAGTGTCTTCCGGCGACCTTTACAAGGTCGTCTGTCCACCTCGTTGGTGGACGTCCTACGCTGCGCTTGCTAGTCCGCGGTCTCCACTCTAGCACTTTTCGACCCCATCGGCCATCTGCTCTGCGAGCAATATGGCCTGCCCATTGCCACTTCAGCTTGCTAATCCGGTGGGCTATATCGGTGACTTTAGTTCGTCTACGGACTAAAGTGACTATTATAATATGGTTTTCTATAGACGTACAGTTATTAACCGAGAAGCTTTTGAAAGAAGACAGAAGCAATCTATACCTGGTTGTCAGCAAAGAGGAAGACGAGAGGCTTCCCGATGATACCGGCCTTCATTAACAACTTTCTGATATCGTCACGCCACTCGTTCTGACCGTACACTCGAGATATTTCTATCTGTAAACATAAATTAATAAAATAATAAATGGCATATACTTGTGAGTGCTTTTTTTTAATAAAGTACAAAATAACCTTTGTGTTATTCAACTTTCATTGCCTCATATCACACGTAGCTGGGTTCATCTGGTTCCTACTTTATTTGAACGACCTTAAAGTAGATATTTGTTTGCCAGTATATTAATAATATAATAATATTCCACAACTATCACACAACGCCATCTAGTCCCAAGCTAAGCAGAGCTTGTGTTATGGGTACTAGACAACTGATAAACATACTTATATATTTCTAAATACATACATATTATAGATAAATTACACCCAGACACAGCACAAATGATCGTGCTCATCACACAAACATTTGTCCTGGGTGGGAATCGAACCCACGACCTCCGGCATAGCAGTCAGGGTCACTAACCACTAGACCAATAGGCCAGTCAACCATAACCATATTAAGGAGGTAGGTTGTATAATTATGTGACCTGTATGACGTTCATCTCCAGGATGCTGGCAGCCAACTTGACTGCACTGCTGCGACCACTGCCGCCCACACCCACCAGCAGTAAGTTACCTAAGATAAAGAAAATAAATTTATTTGGCACATGCCACGAGTACCTGACACAAAAATAATCATCCTTCTTCGTAGAGCTTTGTTACTTGATACTTACGTATTTAGTCATCAAAACCTATAAGGTGTACTTTCTGTTGGCCTATAATAATGAAATTCGGTATGAAGCAAGGTCTCACAGCACAAGTAAGGGAAAAAAACCACACTATTAATCTGTTATTTCAGCACAATTTGCACTTAAAAAATCTAAAAAACAAATGTTTTGAGATTAAAAAATTCAACTACGCCACTTGGCCAGTTTTTTATCCAATGACAACTAAATTCGAATATACGGTCAGAAGCTTTAATGCTTATACGTTTTACAACACTGACATTTCAACGTAGATTATCATAAGCTGGCTAATCTCACTCACCGTTATCCTGCAGCAGTACCCTGGTGCACCTAGAGATGTGGTCGAGCGCATATCTGAACATGACGAGCGCCATCGGCGACGAGGACACCACGTTGTACTCCTCGAGGTAGTACTCCATCTTACTCGTCATGTCTTCCAAGCTCAACACCTGGGAAACAGAGATCATCATCAACCATTGCTAGACTTTTCAGTCTTGCAGTGGGCATTCTTTTCTTGTATCATTTCTGGTGGTATAGACAGTCCATGAATAAGAGATGGTGAAGCTGGGTATTGGGACAATTTAATTAACACCAATTAAAACCAAATAAACTTTATCGACACACGAATCACTAATTAAAACAAACACTTAACACTACTCAGCACTTATACACACACTTGATCACACGTAAAAGTCACTAACAGCCGTATCTATAGTCAAGTGAAAGTAATTACTTCAGCTTAAGCAATTACTTGTGCAATTTTTTTTATGCAATAGACATGAATTTAAACGAAGTGGGAACCGTCAAAGAAAGCAAAGGTAAGAATTCTATATTTTTCAGTTCAAACTTCAAGCAATTATTAAACTACATAATAAAAATCGTAACTTAAATAATGACATTTACTCGAGTAAAACCTTTGACTTGTTTAAAGATACGGGGGTTAGAGAGGCAACTCGAAATGAACTGGAAGCGCCAGTTCACTTCGAGTTGCCTCGATCGTAGTCAAAACCACTGACTGAGGTCGCCGATCGGCGCCCTTTTTATACCCCGGCCGGACCCCCTAGATGTTTCTAAAAAGTGGTCGAATGTTCTGGAAACATCCATAGACTTCGACATAGTCGCCATGAGAGAACTTTTCTTCCCCATCGGTTGTCAGTTCTACGAGCGATGTGTATGTAACCTCACCTGGTCATATATCTTAGGGTCGGCATCAGGCTCCATGTAGTTGCCGAAGAAGATGTTGCAGGCGTGCTTGTTCTGGCACTTCTCCTCCTCGGGGATGTAGCCCAGCTCCTTGAGCACGGCGTCCATGTGCACCCGGAAGTGTGCGTACACCGCCTTGTATACCACCTCGTACAGTTTCACCCTAGTGAACAAAAATATTTAACGAATGACGTGACGTTAATCATGTCATGTCGCTGAAGTTATGATTCAGAACACGATATTGTTGAAAAAGAAAACTAATTTCATTATTTCATTCTAACGGCAGTGGGGGCCCAGTGATATCGGCCCCGACTTACGAATTGTAAGGGTTCGAACCCAGTCAGGCGCATTACTTTGTGTAATTTATTTTATCACAACTGCTTTCAAAACGGTTAAGGAAAACATCGTGAGGAAACCGGCATGTACTGGAAGGTTAGAACCAATCTACCATTTCGTACTGGGCCTGCGCGGTGGATTATGGCCCACTCCATCTTACAGAGAGGAGGCCTGTGTTTCAGCAGTGGGAACATTAATTGGCCGATGATGATGATGAAAAAAACATTTAATGGATGACGTGACATCGCGTCATGTCGAAGACAAGTTTGTGTCAAATAAACTTAGGTATTATCTTTTTTTCTAACTGCAGACGGTCGTTCCAGCTTCGGTGGGACTACTGGTCGCGTAGAGTAATTCCACTGTAGGAAAGAGACAGACATATACAAGTTGTCTAGCGCCATCTCGTTCCCACAGTGGAATTACTCTCGCTTCGATGTTATGGTAGGCCACCTGATCTGCGGTCGAAAAACACGTGGTCTGCGAAAAATATTTCATAGAAATACATAGAAAACAGTGGTTTCGCAGAGTCAGGAAGTTTTTCAAAATTTAATTTAGTCCCTGCCACATAAGTCTGGAGTAAAGGTCATTGATCCTAATAATCCATCGTTCGAATTAAAAATTGAATATAAGGCCAAGGTCACCTCTTACAACGATATACGTTTGTTTTGATCGTGTTACGACACTTTCTTTACATTTTTTTCTTTTCGGTTTGAAATATTGGAATCCATTGGTACACAAGGGTCAACGAATTTTATTCCAGACTTATCTGGCGATGACTATAGAATATCTAGGGAGGTGTACAAAATTACAAGTCAGTCTCATACCGATCAGAATCATCAACCAGACGATCATAGAACACTCGATACGCCTCATGTATCCACAGGATGACGAGCTTGTTGAGCTCCTTCATGTGCGTGGACGGCACCAGCAGGATGCCCTTGATGACCCTGGAGAAGTCGCGCAGGTTGAAGAGGTAGTGGCACTTGGAAGGCGTCGGCAGGAATTGGAGGGTCACTGATTTGTATACCTCCATTGTTGCGGATACTACGGCCTGTACACAAATAATATTTGCATATATAAATATATGGTCCGGTCAAATTAGGCCAAAAAAGAAGAGTAAACGTTCATTGGTTACCATCCAGCTGAAAGTGAGTAAATTGTTAAAAAAAAAATAATAAAAAACATAATAAAAAACTACATTTGAGAATTCCCAATCATTCCATCATCAGCTTCCAGTGGAACCAGATGCAGCTGAATATCAGTATATTACATAGAGCGACTGCCTATCGGATCTTCACAACCCAGTAACCGGGCAATACGATACCCCATGGTAAAGCTGCGAACATATTATCGGACGCGTCCGTCAGCTGCGGCTGAGGGACGCGGCTTAGCAGTGTGCACGGTACACAAACATCCAGCCGGCCAGATTCTGTTCGGACGTCCGAGCGCTCAAGGGCGACTCAAGGTCACGTCCGCGTCTTACGACCGATAGTTTGCACAGTGTAGTATTCAATGTACTGGCTAGATTTTAACAAGCCGCGTCCCTCAGCCGCGGCTGACGGACGCGTCAGATAATATGTTCGCACCTTAAGACTGGTTGTCAGATTTTAGAGCTTCTGACTAACAGTAACAACTGACTGTCAAAGATCTACAAATGACAGCCGGGACCAACGGCTTTACGTACTTTCCGAGGTGCGGAGGAAACTCGTTATGACAGATGGTCACCCATCCACAGACCCACCTCGACAACCACAGACTCACCTCGACCTGGAAGATCGGCCTGTGTGGCTGTAATTATTTAGCCACGAGCTCCTCAGAATACTCGTAAATAATGCATGTTAAAATGTCAATAACACCTTATCTCCTAAACCATCAAATAATTCTACAGCTTGTTCAAAGTTAATATGTCAGCACATACCTTAGCCTGCCTCTGTAGCGCCTCCACGAACCCCTTGGCGAAGTGCCAGTCCATGATGGTGCCGAAGATCTTGGTGAGCGTGTTGTCCTCGAAGGAATCCAGCGTGATGACCAGCATGTGGCGCGTCAGGCGAGATGAGATCAGGTTAGAGCCACCGCCCGGGGGCAGCATGGCAGACACGAACAGCTGGGAGGAGGAGGGAGGAGGTTTGAATACTAATAATAGTCAGGCGGGAGGAGATCAGGTTGGAGCCACCGCCCGGGGGCAGCATGGCAGACACGAACAGCTGGGAGGAGGAGGGAGGAGGTTTGAATACTAATAATAGTCAGGCGGGAGGAGATCAGGTTAGAGCCACCGCCCGGGGGCAGCATGGCAGACACGAACAGCTGGGAGGAGGAGGGAGGAGGTTTGAATACTAATAATAGTCAGGCGGGAGGAGATCAGGTTGGAGCCACCGCCCGGGGGCAGCATGGCAGACACGAACAGCTGGGAGGAGGAGGGAGGAGGTTTGAATACTAATAATAGTCAGGCGGGAGGAGATCAGGTTGGAGCCACCGCCCGGGGGCAGCATCGCAGACACGAACAGCTGGGAGGAGGAGGGAGGAGGTTTGAATACTAATAATAGTCAGGCGGGAGGAGATCAGGTTGGAGCCACCGCCCGGGGGCAGCATCGCAGACACGAACAGCTGGGAGGAGGAGGGAGGAGGTTTGAATACTAATAATAGTCAGGCGGGAGGAGATCAGGTTGGAGCCACCGCCCGGGGGCAGCATCGCAGACACGAACAGCTGGGAGGAGGAGGGAGGAGGTTTGAATACTAATAATAGTCAGGCGGGAGGAGATCAGGTTAGAGCCACCGCCCGGGGGCAGCATGGCAGACACGAACAGCTGGGAGGAGGAGGGAGGAGGTTTGAATACTAATAATAGTCAGGCGGGAGGAGATCAGGTTAGAGCCACCGCCCGGGGGCAGCATGGCAGACACGAACAGCTGGGAGGAGGAGGGAGGAGGTTTGAATACTAATAATAGTCAGGCGGGAGGAGATCAGGTTGGAGCCACCGCCCGGGGGCAGCATGGCAGACACGAACAGCTGGGAGGAGGAGGGAGGAGGTTTGAATACTAATAATAGTCAGGCGGGAGGAGATCAGGTTGGAGCCACCGCCCGGGGGCAGCATCGCAGACACGAACAGCTGGGAGGAGGAGGGAGGAGGTTTGAATACTAATAATAGTCAGGCGGGAGGAGATCAGGTTAGAGCCACCGCCCGGGGGCAGCATGGCAGACACGAACAGCTGGGAGGAGGAGGGAGGAGGTTTGAATACTAATAATAGTCAGGCGGGAGGAGATCAGGTTAGAGCCACCGCCCGGGGGCAGCATGGCAGACACGAACAGCTGGGAGGAGGAGGGAGGAGGTTTGAATACTAATAATAGTCAGGCGGGAGGAGATCAGGTTAGAGCCACCGCCCGGGGGCAGCATGGCAGACACGAACAGCTGGGAGGAGGAGGGAGGAGGTTTGAATACTAATAATAGTCAGGCGGGAGGAGATCAGGTTGGAGCCACCGCCCGGGGGCAGCATGGCAGACACGAACAGCTGGGAGGAGGAGGGAGGAGGTTTGAATACTAATAATAGTCAGGCGGGAGGAGATCAGGTTGGAGCCACCGCCCGGGGGCAGCATCGCAGACACGAACAGCTGGGAGGAGGAGGGAGGAGGTTTGAATACTAATAATAGTCAGGCGGGAGGAGATCAGGTTGGAGCCACCGCCCGGGGGCAGCATCGCAGACACGAACAGCTGGGAGGAGGAGGGAGGAGGTTTGAATACTAATAATAGTCAGGCGGGAGGAGATCAGGTTGGAGCCACCGCCCGGGGGCAGCATCGCAGACACGAACAGCTGGGAGGAGGAGGGAGGAGGTTTGAATACTAATAATAGTCAGGCGGGAGGAGATCAGGTTGGAGCCACCGCCCGGGGGCAGCATGGCAGACACGAACAGCTGGGAGGAGGAGGGAGGAGGTTTGAATACTAATAATAGTCAGGCGGGAGGAGATCAGGTTAGAGCCACCGCCCGGGGGCAGCATGGCAGACACGAACAGCTGGGAGGAGGAGGGAGGAGGTTTGAATACTAATAATAGTCAGGCGGGAGGAGATCAGGTTGGAGCCACCGCCCGGGGGCAGCATCGCAGACACGAACAGCTGGGAGGAGGAGGGAGGAGGTTTGAATACTAATAATAGTCAGGCGGGAGGAGATCAGGTTGGAGCCACCGCCCGGGGGCAGCATCGCAGACACGAACAGCTGGGAGGAGGAGGGAGGAGGTTTGAATACTAATAATAGTCAGGCGGGAGGAGATCAGGTTGGAGCCACCGCCCGGGGGCAGCATCGCAGACACGAACAGCTGGGAGGAGGAGGGAGGAGGTTTGAATACTAATAATAGTCAGGCGGGACGAGATCAGGTTGGAGCCGCCGCCCGGGGGCAACATGGCAGACACAAACAGCTGGGGTAATAATTTTATCATCCACCATCCACGACCATATCTTAACCCATTGCTTTGTGTGCGTGTGGCAAGCTCCACGTTCCTGTGCCAGCTTTATAAGTTGAGGAAGCCTCCTGGTTTTATGGTCCTGATCTCTCTCCAGTCGTGTTAGATGGTTTAATATGAGAGTCAGGGGTCTAGCAAGAGCCTTTCTTTTTCGAGTGAAGATGTGGCTACCCTAGGTAGATCTATAAGGTAAGGCAAGGCCTTCTGCCAACAAAAACGCTATGCAGTCTTTACTAGATTTCAACTTTATCTCTAGGGCATAAAGTTGTAAATCTATAAAAGACTACGATATAGTACTCACGACGTCCACGACCTCCTGGCGCACCATCTCCTTGAGGTCGTACCAGTGTCCGTGGTCGATCCACTGCCGCAGCAGTTCCAGCGGAGGCTGTGCTCCGTAGCACTCCTTCTGCGGCATGCTGAGGTCGTCCACGAACAGAACGCACTGGGGAAGGAAAGAATAACTGCTTAAAGTTCTTCGTCTTATGACACTTGCCAGCAATTTTAGCCCATGGGAACATAATTTCGGGATGAAAGGCATCATCGTCATATCAGCCGTAGGACATTGACAGCTAAACATAGGCGTCCTCCACAGATTTCCAATAGGACTTACCGGTTGGTAGCGGGTTGCATCCATCGCGATCCTGTTGTATTCATCATATCGTCTGTCCACCTCGTAGGTGGACGTCTCACGCTGCGCTTGTGTGGTTAGACCACGCACCATCCAAGCGCAGCGTGGGATGCTTCGTGTTAATCCAAGTTATAAATTATATGTGTACCAATTTTCATATATCTACACAAAAACTACTGAACTATCAATAGGTTTTGTGTGAAATATCAACAAACAACTATTGGCCTTTATATTCTGCCGAAAGAACTGATCAACATAATCAGGAGACAGATGCGTACGGAAGGCTTCTTTATGAACTCACAAAGACAGATGAATTGTGACAATTAATTAATAGATGTGTTGTAACAAAAGAGTGACGTACCTTTTTGCCCATCGAAGGTCCAAAGACACCTTTACGTCTTCTGTCTACTTTAGACATGATGATGTCTTGTGTCTGAAATATTAAAATAAAAACGATAATTATACTCACACGTTAGTTAGGACAAACAAAATTGGTATTTTCGAAATACAGTTCTACGTTGCAAATTCTGAATCCTGATGAAAAATCGGCCAAGACTGAGTCTAGTTAAAGTTTCGAACCAGCTATGTTAGGCATGACTCTGACGCCCAAAATTCATATTCAATCTATCCTTTGTTTTTGACGGCTACTTCCAATTGGACATCTAGACTCAGATCTAGGCAAATTCGGGTTACAGAAAAGGATCTTGATCACGATAGCAACAGACTTAGATTACAATTTTCTAGCGTAAGTCGACGTCGAAACTATAGTTTGTCTTTAATAAAAATTCATCTTTAAGCTTTAGACCATAACGTTGAAAATTAAATAAAGACAAAACAGTAGATTAAACCCTAACACGAGGCTGTAAATGAACAGTTACCTGATTAGCAGTAGTCCTAGCAGAGAAGTTGATGGTGTTAGTGATGTACTTCTCCTTGGGCAGCGACAGCAGGAAGTTGAGGACCATGGAGGACTTGCCGGTGCCTGTGGGACCCACGATCAGCACCGGGATGTTGGCGCGCACCATCTTGCGCACGAAGAAGCGCAGGCACGAGTTCTCGTTCGTAACGATTATCAAGTCGTTTACCTGTTTTGTTATTGTGGAATATTTTATTGAAAACCAGAAAGTAGGTGGTTCAATATGGTTTCAACCATCAGCTGAAGATCAGCTTCTAGTTAATATAGAACGAGAAGTCTTATTTGTAAAAAAAAAACAGCTGGTTTAAACATGTATAAAATCATCTGACAAAACGTCATTGCTATTAAATCAATAGTTACGAAGGTCTTCAGGAATATTAGCGTAGGATTAATGCATTTTTAAAGGTCATAATGTCTATCAGCGTAGACAGGCTGCCGGTGAAGAGAGTCGCGGAAAACCGATGCAAGTAGCAGACTGTCGTTCGCGTAACGTTTGTTCAGCTGTTGGATGTCTTCCAGCTCATGTTGATGATGATGTTCATCAGTGTACTGTTTCAACATAATAATGAACTCTGCTCTGGAGTGTCAGTGTGGTGCTGCTCCACAAACGATGAGACACCTAATACCGTGCCCTGCCGACTGTTCGTTACAGGAGCTGATGGACGTTTCGGAGAGCGCCAATTCTGGGCCGAGTCAATATAGATTATCATCGACACGATAAGAAGATGACACCTTCGCATTAGCCGTCATAGGAACTTTCAGCTCATATAGGCTTTTCAGGTATAGTAGTCATACATCTTGTCGTAAAAGTCCTCCTAGACAGAATCCTTACAAGGAACAGCTGGTTCTACCACAACACCTACCTTGGCATTAGCAGGCAGCGGAACTTCTTTCTCCAGCTCCATCCAGGGTATCCAGGTGCCGTTGTTCCGCTTGTCGTACAGGTAGTCGAAGATGGTGTCTTTGTCCGGGAACAGCTGGTTCTTGGTCAGCTTGAAGGACTTGGGTTTCGGATAGTTGGCGTTGTTGCCTTCCAGCAGCTTGCGGAGGAACGAGTCGAGGAGTTTGCGGCTGTCGCCTGCATTATGAAATTTTTGATTAAAAGCTGTATAGAGTTCAGTACAATCTATTCTAATTACTGTGGTTCTAAAATCGCAACTTTATCTATGTTGCTAATATCAATGATACTAAAATTGTTCTTGTCAATTATACTTTATTGTTGGAGCATTAGAGTATAATTAGATAAAGTGGTGATTTAAGACCCTCTGGTTCAAATTAAAACATTTTCTTATGTTAGATTGATGTTAGTCCATTTATCGAGGATAGCTATACAACATTATACTACGACCAATAGGACTTGAGCAGCGTGTTAAACATCGAGAAATTAGTAAGTTTAATAAGATACGTATGAGCAGGTGGAAAAGTACAGATAACGTGTTTGTGGCGTTTGAAGATCTGCTGGAATTGTGTTTCTTTGACTAGGTTGAACTAGGTGCAAAACATGAGCATTGACGGCAAGGGTTGGCGCAGTGGCCTGCAGCGTTTATACTGCGTTGTTTGATTCGCGCACGAAACAAATATTTGTATGATCTCCAAGAATTTGTTCCGGATCTGGGTGTTTGTTTATGTAAGTTTATATGTTTGTAAATGCATCCACGGTATAGAGAAAAGGAAATCTTAAGGTGGAATACCTAACGTTAAAAATAACAAGTATGCGTGGCATAATTTTTTATGTACGACAGGTTTGCTCTTGACCTTAGTCTAGGTCAGAAGCGACAAAGACAAGGTCGACGATGGAGCGAGTTTACCCAAAAGAAGCCTGTTTACTCTATCTTTGAAGAGATTAGGGTTGTATGCGTCCGGAAACGGCAGAGAGTTCCACTCCTTCGCTGTCCGCATTATAAAAAAAATACATACCGTCGACGATGGCGGCGAGGCCCCACAGCAGCGCGAACACGAAGCTACACTGTAGCCACAGAGTACTGAACTGAGTCTCCGAGTCCAGCAGCACCGTGAACAGGCGAGAGAACGACTGGCGGACGGGAAGAAGGGAGTCAGCAATTATATTATATTAACATAGAATGTCGCCGGTAGATGTAAGCAGTTTGCAAAGCTTTTTCACTTTTTTTTTTAACAGGAGGAGGCACCGTTTCACTCAAAGAGCGATGACAAAGATCCAATGGTACAACAGCCTTGTCTTTCTATGAAACAGCGAGTGAAAGAAGATCGTAGAGAAGTGCGCACCACTGTTGAAAAGACTGATGCAGTAATTGACGCACTGAACAGGAATCGTAGTACTATTGCGTCCAGTAGCCTGGATCAGAATAAGGAATATATAACAAAAGGCTATTTCCCAAATTGTAGGATTCGAGGGTGAAGAAATCAAAAAGTGGACCCGGGTACGTCCTTAAACTACGTCCAGCCACCGAAGGACGGGCAGCAGCGTCCTTTGTAAACTTTCGGTGACCTTACTGCGATCCCCAAGCCGCCTGCCAAGCGTGGGGATTATGGCAACCCCCCCCCCCCCCCATTATGATTGACAACAATAGCACACGGCCCCCAGTCCCCGGCAGCTCCGCTATTCCTGGTCTGGGTAGCGGATCGGGTAACGGCGGAGCAGGGGGTGCTAAGAATCCCCGGCAGATGCCCCGCTACCACCCCCAACGGACTCTGGCCCTGGCAACACACAACATCCGCACACTGAGGACCGATGAGAAGATTATCGAGCTGGAGGAAGAATTGAGCAAAATGCGCTGGGATATCTTGGGATTATCTGAAGTCCGAAGAGAGGGTCAGGATACGATAGTTCTAGATTCCGGCAACATGCTTTTCTACCGGGAAGGAGACCGTAAATCCCAGGGTGGTGTTGGATTTCTCGTCCGCAGGTCCCTCATCAACAACGTTGTGAAAGTCGACAGTGTGTCGAGTAGGGTAGCATACCTTATACTCAGAATAACCAACCGGTATTCGTTGAAGGTCATACAGGTATATGCACCGACCTCGACACATTCCGATGATGAAGTAGAGGCATTGTATGAGGAGATATCTGAGGCCATACATACCTCCGAAACATACTTCACCGTTGTTATGGGGGACTTCAACGCGAAGGTGGGCGCACGGAATGGCGATGAGTTGAGAGTGGGGCCATTTGGGTACGGGCAGCGAAACCATAGGGGCCAGCGACTGGTCGACTTCATGGAAAAGGAAGAACTTCATTTAATGAACTCCTACTTCCAGAAGCGGCCATCCAGGAGGTGGACGTGGATGAGCCCCGATGGTACTACCAGAAATGAGATCGACTTCATCATGACGACCAAGAAGCGAATATTCAGTGATGTCTCTGTGATCGCCAAGGTGAAAACCGGTAGCGATCACCGAATCGTCAGAGGCACATTGAATATCAATGTGAAGCTTGAAAGGTCTCGTCTGGTGAAGTCCACGCTCCGACCTGGTCCTGCCCACATCCAGAACCCCGAAGACTTTCAACTCGAACTGCACAATCGCTTCCAGTGCCTAACCGAATGCGAAACTGTGGACGAGATTAACAATGGGTTGGTGGAAACTGTCCAAGCTGTGGGGTCCAAGTTCTTTAAGACCCCGCGCCGCAATAAGCCTCAAAAGCTCTCGAATGGAACCATCAAGTTGATGCAAGACCGGGCCGAGATGAGGCTGCAATCTTCAGCTGACATGTCGGAATATGGCAAACTCAATAGACGAATCTCTAAATCAATGCGACGTGACCTGCGTGCCTATAGTGCGGCACGGATCAAAGAGGCAATCGAGCCGAACCAGGGCTCAAAAGTCTTCGCAAAGAATTCGTCTATTGGGCAAAGCCAAATGACAAAGCTAAAGATTAACGACGGCAGCATCATTTCGACGAAGCCGGAGATCCTGAGAGAGCTTGAGAGGTTTTACGGACAGTTATACACATCAACACGACAACCCAGTGTCGGTACAGTTCGAGACGCAAGAGCTAAACTGACTCGACACTACACTGAGGATATCCCGGACATCAGCCTGTACGAGATTAGAATGGCTCTTAAGAATAACAAGGCGCCGGGTGAAGACGGAATCACAACAGAACTTCTGAGAGCGGGTGGAAAACCGGTACTTCTGGTCCTCCAGAAGTTATTTAATTCCGTCATACTCGAAGGTACTACGCCAGAAGCATGGCACAGGAGTGTGGTTGTTCTTTTCTTCAAAAAGGGTGACAACACCTTGTTGAAGAACTACAGGCCAATCTCACTTCTGAGCCATGTATACAAGCTGTTCTCAAGAGTCATTACGAACCGTCTCGAACGCAGGTTTGATGACTTCCAGCCTCCCGAACAAGCCGGTTTCCGAAAAGGTTTTAGTACTATAGACCACATACACACGCTCCGCCAGATTATACAGAAGACAGAGGAGTATAATCGGCCATTATGTTTAGCGTTTGTGGACTATGAAAAGGCCTTCGATTCAATCGAAACCTGGGCAGTATTGCAGTCCCTCCAACGATGTCATATCGACTATAGGTATATCGAAGTGTTGAAGTGTTTGTATAGAAACGCCACCATGTCCATCCGACTTCAGGAAGAGAGCACGAAACCAATCCAATTGCAGAAAGGCGTGAGACAGGGAGACGTTATTTCTCCGAAACTGTTCACGAACGCGTTGGAGGACGTTTTCAAGCTCTTGGAATGGAACGGATTCGGCATCAACATCAATGGCGAATACATCACTCACCTTCGTTTTGCCGATGATATAGTCATCATGGCAGAATCGTTGGAGCACCTCAATGCTATGCTCAGCGACCTCAGTATCGTTTCCCAACGGGTCGGCCTTAAAATGAACATGGACAAGACGAAAGTCATGTCGAATGTCCATGTGGCACCCGTACCGGTTGTTGTTGGGAATGATACTCTCGAAGTTGTAGACCATTACACTTACCTTGGACAGATTGTTCAGTTAGGTAGGTCCAACTTCGAGAAAGAGGTCGCCCGAAGAATCCAACTCGGATGGGCAGCGTTTGGGAAGCTACGTGATATCTTCTCATCGAGAATCCCACAGTGTCTCAAGACAAGGGTGTTTAACCAGTGTGTGTTGCCAGTGATGACATATGGCTCTGAAACGTGGTCTCTGACTGCTGGCCTTTTAGAGAGACTAAGAGTCACTCAACGAGCGATGGAAAGAGCTATGCTCGGAGTTTCTTTGCGGGATAAAATCCGGAACATGGATATTCGGCGAAGAACCAAAGTCACCGACATAGCTCATAAAATTTGCAAGTTGAAGTGGCAATGGGCAGGCCACATCGCTCGTAGAACTGACAACCGATGGGGAAGAAAAGTTCTCGAGTGGCGACCACGGACCGGAAGACGCAGCGTAGGTAGGCCTCCCACTAGGTGGACCGACGACATCGTGAGGGTCGCGGGCAACCGATGGATGCAAGTGGCGAATTGTCGTTCGGCGTGGCGGTCTAAGGGGGAGGCCTATGTTCAGCAGTGGACGTTTTCCGGCTGATGATGATGATTCTGATCCAGGCTACTGGACGCAATAGTACTACGATTCCTGTTCATTGGTTTGACACGTCTTCGTACAAGTTGAACCAACATGACCGAACTCGTTGCACCTAAAACACTTCAGCCCTTTGCTTTTGTGAGGGCAATCGTTTGATGCATGCCCTAGCTCACCACAGCCGTAGCATCGAATTCTTCTACCGCTTGTATGTGCGTCGGACGTTGAAGCATCCACATTCTCAGAATCATGCATCTTTCGCTTTATCATTTCATAAATTTTAAGTTTTTCTTTTAACTCGGTGTATGTCGTCACGCCTGTATGGCGTGACGACATAACTTTATTCATTCATCAGGCGAGATAGTGGTCAAACGTGAACCTATCATTAAATAAAAAAATAAAATAATAAATAATAATAGTCGACTGCGACCAGCGGAGCTATTTCATATCTCGGTGTCTGTGTGGTGACCATCAAATAGCTGTCAAAAGGTAGATTTCGTATTGGCTTTTGCATTTGCAATGAAACTGATAAATGTAAATGTTTCCTAAAATCAAATCAACTATTCTAACACTCTTGAGGCACTTCACTCCTCAACTTAGCCTTATAACAGGTATCAAGCCATCCAAGTTCAGTGGACAACTGCTGGTCAGTGACTATCAAGTTAGCCAATAGCCCTGCAGGACTCGAACCGTTGTTTGACACTTCTTGAACAGAAAGGGCAACATCACCAACTTTCAAGAAAGGAATGAAAGAAAAATTTGACTGTGAACCTGCGTCTTTCTGGATGAATACTTCAAGACACCTTACCAACTAGTTTATCGCACATGATCGGTCGGCAAGTAACCAATTACTGGCCGTCCACATGCCCGCGCAGTTGTAACAGTACTCACATAGAACTGGTGTATCTCTCCAACTCGGACGAAGGTGGTACACTTGATCTGTATGAAGTCAATGATGGGCTGCACCAGCCAGTCGATCAGCTCCTGGATGAGCTCGTACTGCTCCGGGATCAGCTTCTTGGTCAGGTACACGTTGTACGATGTGAGGAATGCGCGCCAACCTAATCATGAACAGAATGATTATCATTAGCCAGAAGACGTCAAAGTCAAAATCAAATAATTTATTTCAAATAAGCCAGTTACAGGCACTTTAGAACTGTCAAAAGTAAAATAAAATAGTTTAAAAAATAGTTACGGTGCTACAGTCCCAGTCACAAGACATAAAAACTGTTAAAGTACTGTAGCTGCCCATTCCAAAGCGTAGATCTCATGGAGAAGAAAGGGCAAGAAACTCCATGGACACTCTTTTTCAATCGCCAAAATGATTACAGAACCTTTGTTACATCATTCAACTTGAGATGGTACATTATGTGAGAACGATGTAGCAAGTAAAAAGTGTCCATAGGAAATATAAAAATGACAATTCAAAAACAAAATTATTGATAATTAAAATAAACCATGGCAGCTAAGAGATGACCAGTCTCAACTGACAGCGCCCGTTCACGAACATGACGCATGATATGAAAGGCCTTACTACCCTTAGATCACCACACTGAACGATAATTCACAACTTGCATCTATGATCATAATTAATTATACTAATAATTATTAGTAAAATATGGCTAAGAACTGATTTATCTGATGACAATTATAACTGATTAGATTAATTAAGGTGAATAAAGTAATAATAATGGGTTCGGATTTTAAGTGTTTGTTGGGCAAAGAGCACTTCTTTCATCTTCTGAACCTTTATAGAGTGCGATCTTTGGTCATGTTCATCCCGCAAACAAGATCAGAATGATCGTCACACTAACTTTACCTGCAATGGCCTATATCTCCGGCCGCATTCATGCTACGTGACGAATACGTTTTTTTTTAATAGCCTCCAAACTTTCAAATAGAAAAATACTCATGTGAAATGAGTCTGAGAATTCTCCTGATGAATACAAGTTATGTGCACAAATCCTGAAATAACTAATTGCAGCCAAATGTGTGAAAGAAGACATAATACTGAACCAGTTGAAGGTTCCTTAAACTGTGTACTGGTGGCCTACCTGACGTCTTAAAGCGTGAGTTGTTAGGCTGTCGGAAAGAGACAGATACAAGTAGTCGTCTAGCGCCATCTCGTTCACTGAGCCACCTGGTTAAAGAACAGTATCATACCGAGTTGTTCCGGCTCCATGTAGATCATGCCGCAGCGCGACACGGTGGCTGGGGACGCGAACTCCAGGTCTGCGGCCTCGAAGATCAGGTTCATTTTGTTTGTCATCTGCAGGCAAAGAAGTCAGTTAACCTTCGCTACAATGGCACCTGCCTTTTCTCCAACTAAGTGTGAAGTTTACTACATATAATCACAGAAGAAATCATATACCTAGGTGAAACATTACATTTCTGTAGATTGGTTTTATAAGAGGCTTTTCATCATATTCCTGTCCTTATCCCATTTAACAGCTTCACTACCAACTCCGCAGATTTGCGGGGTGCGGGGTCAGCGCAGGGAGCCGACCCCGCAAATATGCGGAGTAGTGCCGTCAATTTTGTAAGAGTCAGTACGCGCCCGGCATTGAACTTGGCGAGACATTTTTGGTTGCCACTACGCTTGAATGCTGTAGATCTTCGATGCAAGTTACGGTTTTCGAATATTGACTCTTATTTTTAAGCGAGTAAGGTTCAAATTTGTTCAAAGAACCGGGGCTTTTTTTCAGGCTTTTTTAAACTAAACCTAAATCTTATTATTATTCCTAAATATAGCATACTGAAACATCTCTCATACATATAAAAAAAAAACAACACCGGGTTTTCGTAATAGATCACGTCAACGTCACACGTCTTATTGGCAGCGAAGCTGTTAAGTACATAATTGTGGTCGGCGCATCACATTTCTTCTTCCATTCTTCCCTATCAGACGTCACAGCATCATTTACTCCTTTTTCATTCATATCATTCCTTAGACAATCCATTCATCTTTTCTTTGACCTTCCTCTTCCTCTCCACCTATCAATATTCATACCCATCACTCTCTTAGTCACATGAATATCTTCCCTCCTCTTCACATGTCCGCTTTGTGGTTATATTCCCTAAACCATCCAGAAGTAGGAGCCCTGCAAAGCGGGGCTCCATTGCGCCCCATTTCGTGTCGACTGACCTGGATGATCTCTCCACTCATGAGACACAGCTTCTTGTTATCATCGAGTACGGTGTTCATGTTCTCTATCCACACGGCGTCTACCGGCCCGTCGAACAGGATCCACTTCCGGTCGCGGGTGATCGACATTGCGTACTCCCGGAATGCTATCGCGAGTACGCCATCTGACCTAGAAGTCCAAGAAAAATATTAGTTTTTTGTTCCCAAGTAATTTTAAACGAAAAATATATGACTTTTCACAAGTAGAATTTGCGCGGAAGAAAACGAACCAAAAACCTGCCAAGCATATTGAAATAGTATATTTCATTACAAGTGCGGAAAGGCTGTCATTGCAAAGAGTTCTGACAAATGTCTACCCGAGCCAAGGCGCAGCCGATGGCGAGGGTTGACAGTTGGAACAAATTGCACCCATTTTGGTTGGCAAAGGGAACGCCCATACAGCTTAGTCTTCAGTAGATTTTTTTTATTGATATGAAATGAAAATGAGATGAAATCAAATGAAACGTAACGTAACTCATTCAATTAAATCATTAAATCTGACATTGAAATAAATTAGTAGCTTCTTTTTAGAAATATACGTTTTTGTATGCATCACAAAAACTCTTTAGTAAAAACTTCATGGATGGTTTTTCTTTTTAATAGACTTATTTTGACAGTTGGGAAAGAGAACGCACTAGTGTGTAATAGCCCACTTCCCGAACGCTATACGTCCCTGCAATATGCCACTTTTTGAGCAACTGTATTAAAAAGACTTTGTAAATCCCCGAGCCAAGTGACAAAAAAGAACCGCAAACGCTCAGTAACTAATTAGACTATAATGCATGGGAACCGATCAATTTACCGAATTTTGTTTGTTCGAATTTCATTACACCGAAAACTATTGACCGACATCTCTTTTGCTATATGCATTATTTGACATATTTTCAGTTCATCGAAGTATCATTAGCCATAAGTATTATTTTACCGAAGTATGTTCCGCCGATTAACAAAATAACTTTTTAGTATTGACCGAAGCCTCTTTTAAACTTTTTTCAATTGCCAAATGATTTATTTGCCATATTTTCACCATACCGAAATAACATTTTACCGAAAAATTAAATTACTGTCATAAAAATTCAATATATTGTGCTACAAAACTTTGTGGCGGAAACGAAATGCTGCAAAACCGACTTTACGTAGTCTTGTCTGCCCTACCCCTAGAGTGTAATTTAAAATCGCGTAGGCGCGGTGGGGTGGGGCGTGGGGCCACCCAATACCCCGCAGCGCCGGAGCCATGACAGAAACAATGCTTGCTGCATGCTTGCTTGAATGCTACGTGTTTGCAGAATGTTGCATGCTGCGTATTTGCTGAATGTTGCATGCTGCGTGCTTGCTGCATGTTGCATGCTTGCTTTTGCTTGCATGCTGCATGCTTGCTTGAATACTGCATGCTTGCTTGCATGCTGCATGCTTGCTTGCATGCTGCATGCTTGCTTGCATGCTGCATGCTTGCTTGTATGTTGCATATCTGTTTTTATGCTGTATGCAAGTGTATCACAATACAAGCCTTTTTATAAACACAAGAACAACACAATAACAAAAGAGTATCAAGAATCACACAAAATCCGCAAAAAGATTCGGACACACGTGCTAGCCAGAACACCCCTAAAGGTGAAACCGCACTAGGCGGAACTACACTGCAGCGGAACTGCGCGATATGACGCGTCAAAATATTCTTTATATGAAATTGTACGAGACATCACGCACTAAGCGGCAACGGAGCTACACTGCAACGGAACTACACTGCAACCGAACTGCGTGGCAAAGAAAAGCGTCGTGTCGCGCAGTTCCGTCTAGTGCGGTTTCACTTTTATAGTCCAACTATGTAATTAACAGCAAATGTCATTAATGATAATGCAATACCCGTCAGAGTTATATTATCATGAATTTTGTACAATTCTTTTGTATTGTCTACCTACATTTCAACGGCGCCTGCTAAAAATGTAACAGCAATAATTAGTGTGCACTTTCTAGGTGTTTGGTGAAATGAAAATATGGCAATGAAAACAGTGGTATAATGAATGTTTGGAAACATAATACTTCGAACAACCGTCATTTCGAGTAAGTGTAGCATCGGTAAAAAGATTTTCGGTCAAATGAAGTGTTGGAGTAACGAAAAAAAAACTAACAGATAATAGGTTAACTGAAACAGTGGCAAACGTGACTTCGATGAAGCAAAAAAAAACCAAACGATAAAAGTTGAAAAGTTTTTGGCCAAATGAAATTCTGTCAAACATTTTTCGATCTTATGCTAGGTAACCATAATGCATACATACATAGGCAATCTCACGCCTTTTTCCCATGGTGGTAGGCAGAAACTACGGAGCGCCACCTGCAACGATCATTACATACTCCTCTCCCCTGATTCACATTCATACATCAGGCTTTAATAGATTTCCAATTTTATGTACAAGAGTTTAAAGGTGAAAATCTATTGATGACTATAAATTATTGAGCGTTTACGTTTACCGTCTGTCGCTTGGCTAGAGTAGTCAGTATAGGTTACATCATAGACGTCAGTACACCTACCACTCATGAGACGCAGGATCGAAGCATCCATACAGCTGTCCCATAGTGATAGCCTTCGGGTTCAGTATACGGTAGATGGCACCGAACTCCTTGTGTCGAGGGGGAGGCTTGGTCAGCTGCAGCGCGCGCAGGGAGTCCGCCAGGGTCTGGTAGGCCTGCGTCTTACCACCCATCGGGGAACCCACGATCATGAAGCCGTGACGCACCAGCATCATCTCATACACCTGGCGTAGGAATATTATTAGAATAGGAGGCCTACCATAACATCTTAGGACCTATGCACACCACGTTGTTTTAACGCGCCGTTTGTAGCGATACAGACGCGATTCGCACGCAAGTCAGACGCAGCCTGTAGACCTTTGCACCTGTATAAATTCAAATTCGCGTTTGAATCGATAAAGACGCGTGTGTAGCGATACAGATGCGATACTTTAATCAAAATCCAGATACTTTAATCAAAATCCAGCCACTTCTCATAACACTACCAATGAATTTTCTGATACTGACTCTATTTTAAGCACCATTAAGTTAACGGAAAAACAAATTCTCAACAAACTCAAACTCATAGATGCTTCTAAAGGTGCTGGACCTGATTGTATACCACCCTTATTTGTAAAACGCTGCTACCATGAACTCGCCCTACCGTTGCAGATTATTTTTAATTCTTCCCTTGCTGAAGGAATATTTCCTGATGTATGGAAAAACGCAAGAATAGTCCCGGTTTTTAAAAAAGGTAATCCTGCTAATGTTCAAAACTACCGCCCTATTTCAATATTGTCATGTTTTTCCAAGATATTCGAGTCTCTTGTTTGTCCAGTAATTACTCGCCACATTGACAGAATAATTTCACCAAGTCAGCATGGCTTTAAAGCTGGACGCAGCGTAGAAACAAACCTGGTCGAGTTTGTGTCGGACGTGACTCTAGCTCTTGACAAGCGATTGGAAGTAGATGCCGTGTACACGGACTTCAGCAGTGCGTTTGACAAAGTTGACCATTCTCTGTTACTGTCCAAGTTAGAGTATAATGGCATACATGGCTCGCTTCTAAACTGGTTCAAGTCTTATTTGTTTCATAGGTCACAAACTCTTGTTGTTAATAGTTACGAATCTTATCCATATTATGCCAGCTCAGGAGTTCCTCAGGGTTCTCATATAGCACCGGTTTTGTTTTTATTGTTCATCAACGACATTAGTGCCCAAATCCATCATTGTAAATATCTAATGTTTGCAGACGATCTCAAAATTTATAAAGTTATAACCTCAGTTGAAGATACTACGCTAATTCAGGAGGACTTGGATAGAATAAAACACTGGTGCAACCATAATCGCATGAAACTTAATGTACATAAATGTAGCCATTTACGATTTACAAGGAAAAAGCAATCCAATACTGTCTCATATAATATAAACGAAGCGGTATTGGAAACTGTAAATGAGGTTCGCGATCTTGGCATCATTATGGACAGTAAACTCAACTTCATAAGCCATATCCATAACATCGTTACGAAATCGGCACGGCTTCTAGGATTTCTTAAGAGAAACACTAAAGGATTTAGGCTGGTAAGAACGAAAATTGTTTTATATAACGCATTAGTTCGGAGCCAACTTGAATTTGCCAGCGTAGTGTGGAACCCGCACTACGCAGTACACTCACAAAAAGTAGAAAGCATCCAAAGGGCCTTCACAAAACACCTAGCATATACCTTCGGTGGTGTATCTCCCCGATGTCCATACGAGCAACGTATTCAATACTATAAAATGATAACACTGCGCGACCGTCGACTGATACAAGATCTTATGTTTTATTACAAATTAGTTAACAATAAATTGGACTGTGTTAAATTATGTGAACAAATTGGAATAAAAGTCCCCAATAGAATACCCAGATATCCCATTACCCATTTATTCCACACTAAAGCTTCCAAAACAAATATAGGAGAAAATTCACCTCTCAATAGGCTCAGCAAAGAGATGAATTGTTATATAAAATCAAGCCCAGATGTTGACTTATACCATAACTCTATGAAAATCTTTAAAACCCATATTCTAAGTCATAAAGCTCCAAAAGATTAATTTTATTGTATGTATTAACTGTATTTGTTTGTACCTAGATATATCTTGCAACTTCTTTCTTTATAATTTTGTAAGTTTTTTTAAGTTCAAGTCTAATTTTTGACTGTTTAATTTTAATTTCAGATTTCTATTTTTAGTGAAACATAATTCTAACCTTGTTATTATCTTTGTATAGTTTAATTCAACCTAATATTGGTTATTATTTAGTTAAAGTTATCACTTATGTTCGTGAATGTTGGTTCACCTGTTATTGGCAACTGAAGGCTGCTTTTCCACCAGAGATGCGCTATGCTACGTTGCTGCGGATGCGTTTGATATCCACCAATCATATTCACTGGTTTACATAGCACAGCACTGGTGGAAACGGATTCAACTAAGATGTGTTTTTTATATGTAAGGATGCGTGCTACGGCTGCGTGCTGTGGCTGCGTGCTATGGCTGCGTGCTGTGGATGCGTGCTATGGGTCGTTTTCCCTAGTATCGATACATCGCATAGCTCGAGCTGCGCATCTTCATAGCACAGACAGTGATAGGACACGCAATATATGTATATTGACTATCTATAATTTTCGACCTTATTGACATTTTTAATTTGGTTTGTTTTTTCTCACATTCTCGTTCGCTAACATTGCTCCTTCATTAAAGTCAGGTGGTTGAATAAATGTCAATAAGGTCGAAAATCGCTTGAAGTTGTTTTTTTTAACTTGCTATCGTTAAGCAATTGAAAAAACAGGTTCAAGCGATTTTCGACCTTATTGACATTTAAAATTTGGTTTGTTTTTTCTCACATTCTCGTTCGCTAACATTGCTCCTTCATTAAAATCAGGTGTTTGCATAAATGTCAATAAGATCGAAAATCGCTTGAAGCTGTTTTTAACCGACTTCAAAAAAGGAGGAGGTTATCAATTCGACTGTATTTTTTTTTTTTTTTTTTTATGTTTGTTACCTCATAACTTGCGACTGGGTGAACCGATTTTCATGATTCTTTTTTTGTTTGAAAGCTGGTGCTTCCCGTGTGGTCCCATTGTCACCATTTCAATATCTGATGATTGGATCCTGGAGAAATCGAGGGAAACCCTCAAATTTTATAGGCCGACGCACCGTTTTTCGCAAATATTATGAAGTAATTTAAGGACTTGCGTATGGTAACCATCATCTCATGTAGCTGAGCTGATGATGGAAGGTACAACTCCTTAACAGCAAGGAGTAGGCATCGACTGACTTAGTAAATTATTTTTATCATTAAGTATTTCAAAGCACTACAATTTAATAAAGGTCTGGAGTATATCTGATGATGGAGCCGAGAGACAGTCGAGGGAACTCCTCAACGATTCACAGCAGCTACCTTGTGTTTGAGCTTGATTAATTTGTATTGATAAGAACTTTACACCTAGATGAATTGTAACTGTTATTAGGGGTCTGATGACGAAGACGAAGGACAGTTCAGGGAATTCCTCAACGGTTTACAGTAGCTACCTTGTGTTTGGACTTAATTCATTTATATTGATGAGAACTTTACACCTAGATGGTTTATAACTGTCATTAGGGTTCTGATGATGAAGACGAAGAACAGTTCAGGGAACTCCTCAACGGTTTATAGCAGGTATCTTGTATTTGGACTTCATTCATTTATACTGATGAGAACTTTGCACCCATATGGGTTATTGTTCGATGCAGTATACCTGCCATTTGGTCCCATAAAAAAAAAATATATATTTAGGTGTTCTTGCTTATTGGGGACATGAGCGATGTTATAACCGGTGCTACGGATAGTAAAATTCTAGTGCATATGTAAGAAAATTATGTATTTGACAAGAATTTGGGTTAAATGTTTAAACTGAAAAGGGTAAAATAAAAAAAGTTTTTTAAAAAAAATCTAACCGACTTCTAAAAAAACAACCACGAAAAAGGGTAAAATAACCTACCAAAAAACTTTTCTTTCGGAAGTCGGTGGCAAAAAAGTCAATGAAATATAAAAGCAAAGCCACCGACTTCCGAAAGAAAAGTTTTTTGGTAGGTTATTTTACCCTTTTTCGTGGTTGTTTTTTTAGAAGTCGGTTAGATTTTTTTTAAAAAACTTTTTTTTTTTGACTTGCTATCGTTCAGCAATTAAAAAAACAGGTTCAAACGATTTTCGACCTTATTGACATATAAAATTTGGTTTGTTTTTTCTCACATTCTCGTTCGCTAACATTGCTCCTTCATTAAATCCGGTGTTTGCATAAATGACAATAAGGTCGAAAATCGCTTGAACCTGTTTTTTTTATTGCTTAACGATAGCAAGTTAAAATAACAGATTCAAGCCTTTTTCGACCTTATTGACATTTAAAATTTGGTTTGTTTTTTCTCACATTCTTGCATTATTCTCATTAAGCATTAAGCAAGTGATTGCCTTAAAGCAACTTTGAACACCACGAGCACATCTTCGTAGCGCAGCTACGCATCTTCATAGCACAGCTACCTTGTGACAGCACATCTTCGTAGCGCAGCTACGCATCTTCATAGCACATCTTACCGCACAGCTACATAGCGTAGCATCAGTGGAAACGGTCACACAGTTTCGTAGCTCAGCTTTTACATCCTCGCAGCACAGCTACATAGCGCATCTCTGGTGGAAAAGCAGCCTAAGCCTTTTACTTGTAACTACCCTATTTGTTCATCTATATACAGAAGCTGTTGGTGTACCTTTATAAATAAATAAAATAAATAAGATACAAACGCGCGTGTCTAGCGATACAGACGCGATTCAAACGCGCGTGTGTAGCAATACAGACGTGGTAGCATTTTGCGTTTTTAAGCAGAACAAATCGATAAAAACGCGCCGGTGCCGCGCGTTTGACGCGATACAAACGACAACAAACTGCTCTGTTTTATAAAAGCGCGCCGTCAACGCGCGTTTCTAAAACACGCGTCGACGGCGCGTTTAAAAAACGTGGTAAACATAGGCCCTTAAAGCCAGTGAGGAAACAAGGTGGAGCTAGACGACTTGTATAGCTGTCTCGTTCCCTCACTGCTGCACTGGAACTACTCTGGCTAAGACGTCATGGTAGTCTACCATCAGGAGGCTAAACTCCGGATATGGCAACTTTGAAAAGGCCGCGAGGCTGTCATAAAAGCAATCAAAGCAACAAGGTAGATATTAGCCAGTAAGCGAGCTGGTTCATAACGAGATTAATGCGATTTGCAATTTCTACTAACTACAAATGAAAATCGTCCTTGCTACTAGGGCATAATGATGCAATTCGACTGACTTACGTCGTCGTGGCGTAGCGTGTTTTGTTTTTCATTTACCCGTAGATAACCGTACGTTTTATGTCATATGTCGTAGTGGTAAGGATGATTTTCACTTGTGGTTGAAATCGATCGAATTGCGTAGCAGCACATCATCAGCAAGCTCGCTAAGAGTCTGACAGTCCCTTCCACTCCAAGCTGGGTGGGAAGTCTAATTTGATGACTTTACAAAAAAAAAAATGTAGTAGACAATCATGCGAGATCAAAACTATATCATTCCATGCCGTAACGCACATACTGTAAGTATAGTTGAATCATCACAGGTAAGTTTGGTCATGCTGTTAGTTTAAAATATGTACAACCCTGCTTGTTACCTGTATGATCTTCTCGAGGTACCAGTCAGTGGCCTGCAGGTTCCTTTTCTCCAGCTCGCGCAGCACGCAGCGCGTCAGCTCGGCGCGGTCCGGCTGCGGGATCTCCACGCCCGGGAACAGGTCAGAGTAGATACCCGTGAATAGTGGTACGTCCTGGAAATTATAATAACAATCCCTTAAATGTTTGGGATGGGTGGGAATCCACCTCCATTTGTCCACCCCAGACAACGTCACCTGCGGCTACCTGTAACCTACGTGTGACTGTTGTGCAGTCCCATTGGCGGTGGTAAGCCTCACCAGAGCCAGACCACCACTCTGTCGGAGTCCGAAGCCAAACAGGTTTTACTGTATTCAGTCGGTGCGCTGCTGGTGTTAAAAAGGGTGAATTATTTCCATCTTAGGCCTCATTTTTGCTTATTAGTTAAATTGGGGCCAAGAGAAAATCACATTAAATATACGTCTTTTTTGTCTCATGAAAGTAGATATGAGCTACAACGCCAAATGCTGCAATCCGCACGTTCTTCTGTTGCTTCATCTACGATCCTACCCAAGCATGCGAAGTTCAAAAGTACACACGGCTACACATATAAAGCTATACTAATTCAGTTCAATTTTCAAACTCATTCCACTTCAACATAACGAGCAAATATTTCAAATTCTTGCAGAATAGAATAGAGTAGAGGAGGAGGAGAGCAGATAAATCTTTAAAACGAAAGGTTAAGAAAAAAATATATGTTTTTATGTCAGTTTTGCTACCCATTTAGGCATTTTTTTTTTTTTTTTTTTTTTTTTCGTGGTAAAATCATCAAATGAGTCCTCCCACCCCGGGCAGGGCGGGAGGGACTGTCAGACTTGTACTGACTAAAATCCACGGTGTCCTTCAATAGCCCTTTGTGTTCCGGGGTCACGGTAATGAGATAAGTCCCGCGACCCCGGCAGGCTTTGGCCCTCTTGGGCGGGGCCCCGTCATCGTGCTGACGCTCTTTGAGGCGCGCGTGGAACACAACGCGCCGTCGACCCGGGCATGGTCCATGGTCGGGCGGCGAGTTGCCCTTTACTCGCCGCCCGCATGCCCGCGCCTACGGTGGCCGGAGATCGTCTTGCGACGTCCGACGCCGTGGGCGCCAACCACCGCGGGTGGGGCGGAGGGAGGACTCTGTCCTCTCTCTCTCGTGGCGCGCCTCCTCCTTCGCGAGCATTACTGCTTCGCAGAAGGAGGCGACCGCTTCCCACTACCCATTTAGGCATGACTTGATAATGAGCATTAGAGGTCTTGGCTACCGCAAACTCCTAGATAAGCTAACTCCATGTCGTACCTGCGACAAGAACTTGGGCATATTGACATCGATGATGGCTCTCAGCACGAGCTGCGCCTCGTCCTTCTCCGGGTAGTTCTTCTTGAGCGCGCCCGACGCTAGTAGGACAGACTTGACGGCGCGCATGTCCTGTCTAGATTAGAATAGATAACTCCATGTCGTACCTGCGACAAGAACTTGGGCATATTGACATCAATGATGGCTCTCAGCACGAGCTGCGCCTCGTCCTTCTCCGGGTAGTTCTTCTTGAGCGCGCCCGACGCTAGTAGGACAGACTTGACGGCGCGCATGTCCTGTCTAGATTAGAATAGATAACTCCATGTCGTACCTGCGACAAGAACTTGGGCATATTGACATCAATGATGGCTCTCAGCACGAGCTGCGCCTCGTCCTTCTCCGGGTAGTTCTTCTTGAGCGCGCCCGACGCTAGTAGGACAGACTTGACGGCGCGCATGTCCTGTCTAGATTAGAATAGATAACTCCATGTCGTACCTGCGACAAGAACTTGGGCATATTGACATCAATGATGGCTCTCAGCACGAGCTGCGCCTCGTCCTTCTCCGGGTAGTTCTTCTTGAGCGCGCCCGACGCTAGTAGGACAGACTTGACGGCGCGCATGTCCTGTCTAGATTAGAATAGATAACTCCATGTCGTACCTGCGACAAGAACTTGGGCATATTGACATCAATGATGGCTCTCAGCACGAGCTGCGCCTCGTCCTTCTCCGGGTAGTTCTTCTTGAGCGCGCCCGACGCTAGTAGGACAGACTTGACGGCGCGCATGTCCTGTCTAGATTAGAATAGATAACTCCATGTCGTACCTGCGACAAGAACTTGGGCATATTGACATCAATGATGGCTCTCAGCACGAGCTGCGCCTCGTCCTTCTCCGGGTAGTTCTTCTTGAGCGCGCCCGACGCTAGTAGGACAGACTTGACGGCGCGCATGTCCTGTCTAGATTAGAATAGATAACTCCATGTCGTACCTGCGACAAGAACTTGGGCATATTGACATCAATGATGGCTCTCAGCACGAGCTGCGCCTCGTCCTTCTCCGGGTAGTTCTTCTTGAGCGCGCCCGACGCTAGTAGGACAGACTTGACGGCGCGCATGTCCTGTCTAGATTAGAATAGATAACTCCATGTCGTACCTGCGACAAGAACTTGGGCATATTGACATCAATGATGGCTCTCAGCACGAGCTGCGCCTCGTCCTTCTCCGGGTAGTTCTTCTTGAGCGCGCCCGACGCTAGTAGGACAGACTTGACGGCGCGCATGTCCTGTCTAGATTAGAATAGATAACTCCATGTCGTACCTGCGACAAGAACTTGGGCATATTGACATCAATGATGGCTCTCAGCACGAGCTGCGCCTCGTCCTTCTCCGGGTAGTTCTTCTTGAGCGCGCCCGACGCTAGTAGGACAGACTTGACGGCGCGCATGTCCTGTCTAGATTAGAATAGATAACTCCATGTCGTACCTGCGACAAGAACTTGGGCATATTGACATCAATGATGGCTCTCAGCACGAGCTGCGCCTCGTCCTTCTCCGGGTAGTTCTTCTTGAGCGCGCCCGACGCTAGTAGGACAGACTTGACGGCGCGCATGTCCTGTCTAGATTAGAATAGATAACTCCATGTCGTACCTGCGACAAGAACTTGGGCATATTGACATCAATGATGGCTCTCAGCACGAGCTGCGCCTCGTCCTTCTCCGGGTAGTTCTTCTTGAGCGCGCCCGACGCTAGTAGGACAGACTTGACGGCGCGCATGCCGTAGTCGTAGTGGTTCTGGGAGGATAGCTGCTCAGAACATAGCTTGTAGGCTTGCACGATCTTACGGGCGAGGCTGGGGGAGGAAAGTTGTTGCTTAGATTATAGAATAAGATAGGTTTGGATGGTCAAATAAGTGCCCTTACTCTTGACGCGATACGACTGCTTTGCGGTGACGACCAACTAGAATTAAAAATCATTCTTTCTTCTGCGACATAATTTATTATACTTATTATACAATTCAACTGATTTATGTCGTTGTAGAAAGTCTGGTTTTTGCCGACACACAGTATATTTTTTGGCCAAAATTTCGGACATGTCTTTTTTTGGTGATAACTTTGTTTGTAATGATTTATAAAATTAATGAATAGAACTCACAAGCGCCTATTTCTCATTATGACAAAAAAAAACCACTTAATTATTTTTTATGACAAAATTGTAAATCCCCAAAACTTTTGAAATATTTCACGAATTATCTTCTTGTTTTTTCTGATAAACAATAATTTTAAGACACATTATACTGATTGATTAATATATTTTTTTAAACGAGTTTTCAGAGATTTATTTACAATTAATGTTTTTTTTATTTTATTTTTTTGTGGTCTTATTTTTAATTATTTGGATTCTATTTTTCTACAGAATTGTTAGAAAAAAGTGAATGAATCCATGAAATAAAAATCAGATCCAAATATTGAAGGATCTCGAACTTAGAAGCTTCTAAAGTTTTCTTTGGTAATTTTTGAATGTCACCTAACACTAAAAAAAAAAATAGAATGTGATAAAAATGTCTTCTTGTATAATCTTACCAACATTAAAAAAATAATTTCAAATATTAAGTTTAATTAATTTACGAGGTGATAGCCCTAATCAAAAAAGTTTGAATTACAATAATTCCCATATTAATAAGGATTCCTTTGTTTGTAAGGTCATAAGTGTAAATAAAATGAACATTTCAGTCCTAGTTACAAATCCAAATACGTAATAATATGGCGGTAACAAAAGAAATCATTCATTTACAAAATCAGCCATAACTCTGTTAACTTGAACAAATAAAGCCTGATTTTTTTTGCATCGTAAAGTCCTTAAGGCGCGGTCTTATCTCATATTCCCAAAAATTGGTTTCTTAGAACGTCGAGTATGACGTAATGTAATAAAAATAAGCAACGCGAAAGAGAGAAGGGTATAAAGAAGAATTTAAACCGAACAGAATAATAAATAAGAGTTTGATATTCCCAATAAAAATTGGGAAGTTGTAGCACAAAAATAAACTTTGACGTCGAAGATCTCTGTATTTCCAGCGATAACAACAGTTTTTTTTTTAAGAATTTAGTAGGTTTTCCATTTTTTTAAAACTTTAACCGAACCATTATTTAATTTTATGTCTATATTTTAAATAATCTAAAGAAAAGCAGTAAAATAAATGCCCATTCGCAGCTTACGTCACATTTCAACACAAATGTCATTTTTTCAATTTTCAATCTTATTGACGCTCCATAGTGGTGACAATAGTTTACGCGGTCATAAGCGATTAAAATCGTAGTCAGTCCGCGTCTTAAATCACTATTCAATATCATCAGTAAAGTCTTAAAAAGATATAAAACTTTTGAGCTACAATTGTTTCTATGGTTTTTCTGGAAACCATAGAAATTTTTTTCAAGTACTAATTTTCTGTCTTTTATGACAAATAGGCAATCGGGAGTTCTCGTCTCGCATTTATAATTGCAAGTCCTAAGATAAAAGATAATAAAAAAAAGTTTAAAAAAAAAATGTAACCGACTTCTAAAAAAAACAACCACTAAAAAGGGTAAAATAACCTACCAAAAAACTTTTTTTCGGAAGTCGGTGGCTTTGCTTTTTTATTTCATTGATTTTTTTGCCACCGACTTCCGAAAAAAAGTTTTTTGGTAGGTTATTTTACCCTTTTTAGTGGTTGTTTTTTTTAGAAGTCGGTTACATTTTTTTTAAAAAACTTTTTTATTTTATCCTTTTTAGTTTAAATATTCAACCGAATAAACCGAGGTCCCTGAACTGTTCTTCGTCTTCATCATCAGAACCCTAATGACAGTTACAACCCATCTAGGTGTAAAGTTCTTATCAATACAAATTAATCAAGCTCAAACACAAAGTAGCTGCTGTGAATCGTTGAGGAGTTCCCTCGACTGTCTCTCGGCTCCATCATCAGATATACTCCAGACCTTTATTAAATTGTAGTGCTTGAAATACTTAATGAAAAAAAAAATAATTTACTAAATCAGTCGACGCCTACTCCTTACTGTTAAGGAGTTGTTGAACCTTCCATCATCAGCTCAGCTACATGAGATGATGATTACTATACGCAAGTACTTAAATTACTTCATAATATTTGCGAAAAACGATGTGTGAGCCTATAAAATTTGAGGGTTGCCCTCGATTTCTCCAGGATCCAATCATCAGATATTGAAATGGTGACAATGGGACCACACGGGAAGCACCAGCTTTCAAATAAAAAAAGAATCATCAAAATCGGTTCACCCAGTCGCAAGTTATGGGGTAATTTTAAGACACATTATACTGATTGATTAATATATTTTTTTAAACGAGTTTTCAGAGATTTATTTACAATTAATGTTTTTTTTATTTTATTTTTTTGTGGTCTTATTTTTAATTATTTGGATTCTATTTTTCTACAGAATTGTTAGAAAAAAGTGAATGAATCCATGAAATAAAAATCAGATCCAAATATTGAAGGATCTCGAACTTAGAAGCTTCTAAAGTTTTCTTTGGTAATTTTTGAATGTCACCTAACACTAAAAAAAAAAATAGAATGTGATAAAAATGTCTTCTTGTATAATCTTACCAACATTAAAAAAATAATTTCAAATATTAAGTTTAATTAATTTACGAGGTGATAGCCCTAATCAAAAAAGTTTGAATTACAATAATTCCCATATTAATAAGGATTCCTTTGTTTGTAAGGTCATAAGTGTAAATAAAATGAACATTTCAGTCCTAGTTACAAATCCAAATACGTAATAATATGGCGGTAACAAAAGAAATCATTCATTTACAAAATCAGCCATAACTCTGTTAACTTGAACAAATAAAGCCTGATTTTTTTTGCATCGTAAAGTCCTTAAGGCGCGGTCTTATCTCATATTCCCAAAAATTGGTTTCTTAGAACGTCGAGTATGACGTAATGTAATAAAAATAAGCAACGCGAAAGAGAGAAGGGTATAAAGAAGAATTTAAACCGAACAGAATAATAAATAAGAGTTTGATATTCCCAATAAAAATTGGGAAGTTGTAGCACAAAAATAAACTTTGACGTCGAAGATCTCTGTATTTCCAGCGATAACAACAGTTTTTTTTTTAAGAATTTAGTAGGTTTTCCATTTTTTTAAAACTTTAACCGAACCATTATTTAATTTTATGTCTATATTTTAAATAATCTAAAGAAAAGCAGTAAAATAAATGCCCATTCGCAGCTTACGTCACATTTCAACACAAATGTCATTTTTTCAATTTTCAATCTTATTGACGCTCCATAGTGGTGACAATAGTTTACGCGGTCATAAGCGATTAAAATCGTAGTCAGTCCGCGTCTTAAATCACTATTCAATATCATCAGTAAAGTCTTAAAAAGATATAAAACTTTTGAGCTACAATTGTTTCTATGGTTTTTCTGGAAACCATAGAAATTTTTTTCAAGTACTAATTTTCTGTCTTTTATGACAAATAGGCAATCGGGAGTTCTCGTCTCGCATTTATAATTGCAAGTCCTAAGATAAAAGATAATAAAAAAAAGTTTAAAAAAAAAATGTAACCGACTTCTAAAAAAAACAACCACTAAAAAGGGTAAAATAACCTACCAAAAAACTTTTTTTCGGAAGTCGGTGGCTTTGCTTTTTTATTTCATTGATTTTTTTGCCACCGACTTCCGAAAAAAAGTTTTTTGGTAGGTTATTTTACCCTTTTTAGTGGTTGTTTTTTTTAGAAGTCGGTTACATTTTTTTTAAAAAACTTTTTTATTTTATCCTTTTTAGTTTAAATATTCAACCGAATAAACCGAGGTCCCTGAACTGTTCTTCGTCTTCATCATCAGAACCCTAATGACAGTTACAACCCATCTAGGTGTAAAGTTCTTATCAATACAAATTAATCAAGCTCAAACACAAAGTAGCTGCTGTGAATCGTTGAGGAGTTCCCTCGACTGTCTCTCGGCTCCATCATCAGATATACTCCAGACCTTTATTAAATTGTAGTGCTTGAAATACTTAATGAAAAAAAAAATAATTTACTAAATCAGTCGACGCCTACTCCTTACTGTTAAGGAGTTGTTGAACCTTCCATCATCAGCTCAGCTACATGAGATGATGATTACTATACGCAAGTACTTAAATTACTTCATAATATTTGCGAAAAACGATGTGTGAGCCTATAAAATTTGAGGGTTGCCCTCGATTTCTCCAGGATCCAATCATCAGATATTGAAATGGTGACAATGGGACCACACGGGAAGCACCAGCTTTCAAATAAAAAAAGAATCATCAAAATCGGTTCACCCAGTCGCAAGTTATGAGGTAACAAACATAAAAAAAAAAAAAAAAAAAAATACAGTCGAATTGATAACCTCCTCCTTTTTGAAGTCGGTTAAAAAAGGCATGTCCGAATTTTTGGGCAAAAAATATACTGTGCGACAGACAACCGCAGGTTTTATATTCTTTGTTTAAAAATTATACAAAATCATTATGTGTATCTTGGGCTTATATCTCCAACTAAACGCCCAAGTCGTTTATTTTGTGAACGAGGGAGAAAAAATATCTTTGAATACACTTTAGATTTCAGTTCCAGAAGAAAACTTTATCAAATCTCGATGCTTTTAACAATTGTTGTTCGCACAGAATATAATATATTTATGATTTTAATTTTTCTAGCCAGCTCTGTCCCACTGGGGGTCGCGGAACTAACGAGCTACCGTGACCGCGGAACATAAAGGGCTATTGAAGGACACCGTGGATTTTAGTCAGTACGAGTCTGACAGTCCCTCCTGCCCTACCCTGGGTAAGAGGACTCAATTGATGATTTTACCAAGATTAAAAAGCTCTGTTCCACCTCTGGGTTAAGGCCTAGCATCTTCCTACAAGTTCAAGCAAAACCTAACTAGCATCTCCTTTACCAAGCCTCATTTTATAATAATGTTACGTCGATCGAATTGCGAGACCTATCTATAAGCTTCTCGAAAGTTCCACAAGGTTCTCGACAATTCTACCGAAGGTTTGTCTGAAAGTTTCTAGAAAATTCTACCCTGTTCTAGATGTTTCGAGATGGGTCTGGAATGTTCTAGAAGGTATGGGACTATGTCGAAGTCTATGGATGTTTCCAGAACATTCGACCACCTTCTAGAAACATCTAGTGGGTCCGGCGGTAGTATAAAAAGGGCGCCGATCGGCGGCCCGAGTCAGTCTGGTTTTGACTACGATCGAGGCAACTCGAAGTGAACTGGAAGCGATCTCCAAGTGATTTTTACGTGTGATTAAGTGAGTTTATAAGTGTGTAATTGTTGAGTAGTGTTAAGTGTTTGTTTTAATTACTGATTCGTGTGTGAATAAAGTTTATTTGGTTTTAATTGGTGTTAATTAATTTATCCCAATACCCAGCTCGTAACATTTGGTGTCAGAAGTGAGGGATAAAATGCCAATTTTACCAAAAGACGACACGGACGGTATTCGTACCAGAAGTCAACGTCAACAAGACATGGACCAGAGGCGGTTTGGAGGTTCCCCGATACAGACGCCGGGTGGTGCTCAGCCTACGATAGAACCAGTGGCTGGTCCGTCTGCAGTCTCTTCAGCATCAGCGGTTCCAGACCTGTCTGCGCTTATGGCGCTGCTGCAGGAGCAGGCCCGCCGGCAGGAGGAGCAGGCCCGTCGGCAGGAGGAGCAGGCCCGCCGCCAAGAAGAACAGGCCCGCTTGCTGCAAGAGCAGCTACAGAAGGATAAGGAGGAGCAGGCCCGCCGCCAGGAGGAGCAGGCCCGCCGCCAGGAGGAGCAGGCCCGCCGTCAAGAGGAACAGGCCCGCCTGTTGCAAGAGCAGCTACAGAAAGATAAGGAGGAGCAGGCCCGCCGGCAGGATGAGCAGGCCCGGCTACTGCAAAAGCAGCTTCAAGAAGATAAAGAGGAGCAGGCCCGTCGCCAAGAAGAACAAATGTTCCTCATCAAGGACCTGCACTCAACATTTGGCAAGGAGCTCAAGGTGATGAAAGAGCAAGTCAATCAGCACGAGAGTCGTATCTCTGAAGCTGAGGTCCAAATTGCAGGGGTGAAGAAGGCTTTGGGTGAACTTCGGTCCGGAGACGGGGTTGTGTGTCCAGTGATTGCTGCACCTTCAGCACGAGGGTTTAAGGTGCCGCCATTCGACGGAACATCTTCATGGTCGGCTTACAGGATGCAGTTTGAGGCCGTTATGAAGGCGAATGGGTGGACGAAAGAGCAAGCAATGACCGCGCTCACCTTAGGCCTACGAGACCAGGCCCTGACCATACTTGAGGCTCTTGGCAAGGATGTGACATATGAGCAGCTGCTGGAAGCGTTGGAATCCAGGTACGGCGACGCACACTTGGAGCACGTATTTCGCGCTAAGCTCAAGGATCGTGTTCAACGTAGTGCCGAGAGCCTACAACAGTGGGCCCTGGAAATTGAAAAGATGGTCCGAAAGGCATACCAGTCTGCTCCTGCTCTGATCAATGGCAATCTTGTACAGGCATTCGTCGACGGAATACGTGACTTGGAAGTCAGAGCCGCTGTGAGACTTGGGCATCACGAAACATTAAAGGACGCCTTGGCTCATGCGTTGGAAGTAGAAGCAGTGAGGCAAGATCATCGCACGCATCGCGTCAGAGAAGTAGTGGAATCACCTGTACGCGACCGGCCACAAGGGTACAGTCCCAGGTGTTATACTTGTGGGGAAAAAGGTCATCTTCGGTCCAGCTGTCCCAAGCGAAATACATCAAGAGAAGATCAATCCCAGCAGGGAAGAGGGACCGATAACACTGCCCCGCAACAGCAGGGAAACGAGTAAAAGCCAGGACTGAGGGGCGGGTGCTGGCTGGTATTGAAAGAGCCCCGAGGATCTCGATCTCACAGGCCCATGACGGAAACAGCCTGATCATCAAAGGCGAAGTCAACGGAAAACCATGCAAATTGACACTCGATACAGGAGCTTCTCACACGGTCGTCAACTCAAACTTAGCAAGTCGGTTCTTTGGGGACTTCTTTAATAACCACGACCGCATACAATTACTGACAGCTACCGGTCAGCACATAACCGTCCGAGGCAAGAAGGAGGTAAAGCTAAAACTAGGTCATAAAGTGTATTGGCATAATGTCATCGTGGCTGACATAGTAGACGATTGCATCCTGGGCTTAGACTTTATGCGGAAATATCGTTGTGAGATCGATGTTGATCGAGGAGTGTTGAAATGTGGTAAAGAAGAGATCTTAATGGAAAGCGCACCATCGGAAAAAGTGCTTCGCTTGAAATTTGACGTGTCAACACTTTTGAAAAACTGCGATCTAACTGGAGTAGAAATGGATAAGGCTAGGAAAATGTTACTCCAGTATGCCGACATGTTCTCTACAGATGATGCTGACATAGGGAGAACAGGGCTGGTTCAGCATAAAATTAATACTGGCAATGAGTTACCAATCCGACAACGACCAAGAAGGGTTCCGGTTGCACGCGAAAAGGAAGTAAAAGAGATGATTGAGCGCATGGTGAAAAACAGTTTTATAGAGCCTTCATCTAGCCCGTGGTGTTCTCCTGTGGTCCTGGTGAAGAAAAAGGACGGCAACACGCGGTTTTGTGTGGACTATCGACGGTTAAACGACGTCACGAAAAAAGACAGTTACCCACTGCCTAGGATCGATGACACATTGGATACACTGACAGGAAGGAGGTGGTTCACAACGTTAGACCTGAAAAGTGGCTACTGGCAAGTGGAAATAGACCCTAAAGACAAGGAGAAAACTGCATTTTCAACAGGAAAAGGGCTATGGCAATTTAAAGTCATGCCATTCGGATTGTGCAATGCTCCTGCGACATTTGAAAGGTTGATGGAGCAAGTACTTGCCGGATTGATCGGAGACGCATGTCTTGTCTATTTGGACGACGTCATCGTCGTGGGCCGAACATTTGAAGATCACCTTCAAAACCTAATTAGAGTGCTGTCGAAAATCCGGACGGCAAATCTTAAGTTAAGTCCGGAAAAGTGTTCATTTTTCAGGAGACAAGTGAACTTTTTAGGACACATAGTTTCGGAGGAAGGTGTTCAGACAGACCCGGAGAAAATCGTCGCCGTCAAGGAATGGCCAGTTCCGAAAGACAAGACGGAGGTCAGAGCATTTTTAGGTTTATGCTCCTACTATCGACGGTTTGTCAAGAATTTTGCCGACATCGCAAAACCCCTACACAAACTTACTGAGGAGAAGCAACAATTCTGTTGGGACGAGAACTGTGACATCGCATTCCAGGAATTAAAGAAACGTCTGTGCAATTCACCTATTCTTGACTATCCTGACACTGAAAATGACTTCATAGTTGACACAGACGCAAGTAATACTGGAATTGGTGGCGTGTTGTCTCAACGGAAAGGAAATCAAGAAGTTGTTATAGCTTACTACAGCAAATCTCTATCGAAACCGGAAAGAAATTACTGCGTTACGAGAAGGGAATTACTTGCAGTAGTAAAGACTTTGCAGCACTTCAGTAAGTATCTGCTGGGACGAAAATTCCTATTGCGAACAGACCATGCTGCATTAAAGTGGCTATTGCAATTCAAGAATCCAGAGGGACAGGTGGCAAGGTGGATTGAGCTACTACAAGAGTTCGATTTCGTAACTGAACATCGCAGTGGGAGGGCACATGGTAACGCAGATGCACTGTCTAGAAGACCTTGTCCTGAAGACTGTAAACACTGTATCAGGCAAGAGGCCAAGGAAGTTGTGTCGGTACGAATGCTGAAAACGGATCTCAGTAACGAATGGAAGGAAACACTACAGCATGCTCAGCGAAATGACGCAGACATCAAACCAATTTTTGATTGGATTAAAGCTGGTGTTCCTAAACCCAAGTGGAGTGATGTAGCTGCAATGAGTTCCATCACTAAGAGTTATTGGGCGCAATGGAACAGCTTAGTTGTCCAGGAAGGAGTCTTGTGCCGTAAATGGGAAAACGCTCGAGGAGACAACTGTCATTTACAAATGGTTGTTCCTAGAGCCAAAGTCCCAGATGTATTACGGCTCTACCACGACGGATGTTCAGGTGGACATATGGGTGTAAAAAGGACTCTACTGAAAATACGTGAGCGATTTTACTGGATTCATTGTCGGGAGGACGTGGAGGACTGGTGCCGGAAGTGTACCAGTTGTGCGGCTGTGAAAGGACCCCAGACACGCAGCAGAGGTGCTTTACAGATATACAACGTTGGAGCCCCGTGGGAACGGATAGCACTAGACGTTGCAGGACCATTTCCGGAAAGTGAAAATGGGAACAAATACTTCATGGTTGTCATGGATTACTTCACAAAGTGGCCAGAAGTCTTCGCCATTCCTAACCAGGAAGCTACAACAGTCGCAGATAAATTGGTTCAGGAGGTCTTCTGTCGTTTTGGAGTACCCTTGGAAATACACAGCGACCAAGGAAGGAATTTTGAATCACAAGTATTCCAGGAGACTTGTCGGCTGATGGGTACTCACAAGACCAGAACGACTTCCTACCATCCACAATCTGATGGAATGGTGGAGCGTTTCAACCAAACGTTGGAGAGATATCTGGCAAAGGTTGTGGAAAGCAGGCAAAGAGATTGGGACAAGCACATACAGCCATTTCTTCTGTCCTATCGTAGCGCAGTTCACGAAAGTACAGCTGTGACACCAGCCTTCGCGAACTTTGGAAGGGAACTACGGTTGCCTGCTGATTTGATCACCGGATCCCCTCCTGATGCTCCACGCAGTGTAACCGACTATGCAAATGACTTGCGTAACAAATTGAATGATGTTTATGAGCATATCAGACAATCGGGCCAACAAATGTCTGAGAAGATGAAGACCCGATACGACCGGAAGACAAACAATAGAGGTTTCGACGAGGGGTCACTTGTGTGGTTGCATAACCCAGTGCGCAGCAAGGGGAAGTCCCCTAAATTACAAGCAAAATGGGATGGACCATACCGAGTCGTGACCAAGATTAACGACGTCACCTACCGGATTCAAAAGGGTCCACGTGGCGCGCCCAAGATTGTCCATGTTGACCGTTTAGCGCGATATAACGGGACTAACGATGCTCGGGACGAGCATGTCTAAGGAGGGGGCAGTGTTACGTCGATCGAATTGCGAGACCTATCTATAAGCTTCTCGAAAGTTCCACAAGGTTCTCGACAATTCTACCGAAGGTTTGTCTGAAAGTTTCTAGAAAATTCTACCCTGTTCTAGATGTTTCGAGATGGGTCTGGAATGTTCTAGAAGGTATGGGACTATGTCGAAGTCTATGGATGTTTCCAGAACATTCGACCACCTTCTAGAAACATCTAGTGGGTCCGGCGGTAGTATAAAAAGGGCGCCGATCGGCGGCCCGAGTCAGTCTGGTTTTGACTACGATCGAGGCAACTCGAAGTGAACTGGAAGCGATCTCCAAGTGATTTTTACGTGTGATTAAGTGAGTTTATAAGTGTGTAATTGTTGAGTAGTGTTAAGTGTTTGTTTTAATTACTGATTCGTGTGTGAATAAAGTTTATTTGGTTTTAATTGGTGTTAATTAATTTATCCCAATACCCAGCTCGTAACAATAATAATAATAATATTCCACAACTATCACACAACGCCATCTAGTCCCAAGCTAAGCAGAGCTTGTGTTATGGGTACTAGACAACTGATAAACATACTTATATATTTCTAAATACATAAATATTATAGATAAATTACACCCAGACACAGAACAAATGATCGTGCTCATTACACAAACATTTGTCCTGGGTGGGAATCGAACCCACCTCCGGCATAGCAGTAAGGGTTACTAACCACTAGACCAACAGGCCTGTCTGAGGGTACCAGTTTTGAGCGATTTTGGTCTAAAGTTTCTCCAACATCCGACAGACATGCCTAGTCCTATTTGAGTTGGGCAGTTTTCTGAACTACATAACAATATTTGTTGGGTATTAATGAAGGTACTCACGGTCCAGCACACACGAATCCGTTGGAGTAGAGAGTGATCTCTCCGATCATGGCGTAGTCAGGCACCATCATGGCCACCGTCCGGAACAACACCTTCAGGTTATCCGGCAGCTCCGTACGACCCGCGTAACTGATGAACGATAATGAAATCAAGCATTTATTTATAGAATAGATTACTTCTAGGCAAGCGTGCTTCATCATCAACTACATCATCGTTTACCATCAGGCGAGATAGTGGTCAAACGCGAGACTATGGTTAAATAAAAAAATAAAAACTTTTATGACTGAACGGACATTAAAAAATATTTGGTTATTTTATTCAGTTTACAACTGTATTTGAGCCTATTTTTGATATTAAGGTTGTAGTTGTTGAAAGTTAAGGAACTTTGGAAAGTCTCCTTTTTAAATCTTTGAAAATGTGACCATTTAATTCAGTACATCAGGTCTTACCAATCGACTTTTTTTTTTAATCAATGAATATTGACTAAATATAAAAAAAAACTCGGGAGTGGGAGCTCGTGAAGTCGTGACGTCAGAACGCACTAAAAATCATACCACGATGTGACGCATTCTAAATTTTAAAAGCGTCTTATGTTCATCAATTTTGGCTTATATTACAAAATAAAAATTAGGGTCAAATATTTTTTGATAAACTGACTGACGGACTAATTCGATTTTTTCAGGCATCTTCCCTTAAATTTACACAAAGTTACTTCCCAGGAATAACACAAATGATCCATGTTACTAATTTTAAGCACAGAATGCGTAGACAGCTACTATGTGATAGGTATTTTACACCTAATGAGCAAACTTACCCAGGAAATATAAAAAAAACTGATATTCCGCTGCCTCTGGTTCTAATGGAAGCCCACCCCAATATAGTTGAAAAGGCTAGACAGATGATGATGAGTAAACTTACCCAGGATTCATAGTAATAAAGACGGAGCAGGAGGGGTTGAGGCTGATCTCCGTGCCCTCGAAGATGAACCGCTTCTCGCGGCGCAGGATGGCCAGCTGGATGGACAGGATCTGCTGCGCCACCACGGACAGTACCTCCAGCTCGATGCGGTTGAACTCGTCGAAGCACGCCCACGCGCCGGACTGAGCTAGACCCTGGGGAAATATCAGGTTAGCTGACTGAAAGGAAGAAGGAGAACGTTCAACAGCAATGACCATGAGAGAGTGATAAGGTATGAATGTTAATGGATCGAGAGGAAGAGGAAGGTCAAAGAAAAGATGGATGGATTCTATAAAGAATGATATGAAAGAAAAAGTAGTAATTAATGATACTTTGAAGTCTGATAAGGAAGAATTGAAGAAGAAAACGTGTTGAGTCTACCCCAAGTCAAATGGGAAGATGATGATTATGGCAATGTCATCAGGAGCATTGCCGATTCAAAGCAAGATGGGTCATAGATTCGTCAGTTTATACATCCAAATCTTTCGCATTTATAAGTAATAGGTATGGCTGGTGTCAGCGGCTCGGACCACGTGTAAATGTGTGCAAATTATCCTAAGAGAACTAAATAACGCAATAAAAAGTATCCTATATGTTAATCCAGACGGGGTCGCGGGACTTATCCCATTACCGTGACCCCAGAACATAAAGGGCTATTCAAGGACACCGTGGATTTTAGTCAGTACGAGTCTGACAGTCCCTCTCACCCTGCCCTGGGTGGGAGGACTCATTTGATGATTTTACCACGAAAAAAAAAATGTTAATCCAGGTTATAAGCTATCTGTGTACCAGATTCATCTAAATCTACCTCACTCATACTCAGTAGCTTTTGTGTGAAAAAATAATACAAACATCCCTCTATCCATCACCAAACATTCACGTTTATAATAGGCTATTTGACAGTATTAATATGTCACAAACCTAATTAGTCCGGCATTTAGAGTTTTGAGAAATAACGGACACGTGTTTTTTCTTTTGTAAATTCAATGAACATTTACCAAGATATACGCATCGAAACTCGAGAGTGGGGGCTGGTGACGTCAGAATTGAGTAGTAATTGTACTAAATTGGGACGTATTGCCAATTTTGAAAGCGTTGTATCTCCGTCAATTTTGGCAGTTGTACAAAAAGAAAAAATACGAGGCGAATATTTTTTTGATAATCCTACTAACGGACTAAAGTTTTTTTTTGTCAAATAGCCTATTTTATTAAGATTACATTTCGCATAGCATTACTATAAACGGGATTTACCTTAAAGAATTTGCCCAAGGCCTTGTAATCGAGACCATCGGAACAGTTGAAGACCACACACTTCTTGGCGACCGCCTTAGCCAGGTCTTTAGTGGTCTCAGTCTTGCCCGTGCCGGCCGGACCTTCGGGCGCGCCGCCTAAGTTCAGCTTCAGAGCACTCATCAGGGTCCTGTGTAGAACAGGTTCGTGAAGATTATCATCATCATATCAGCCGTAAGACGTCCACTGCTGAACGTAGGCTTCCCCTTTAGACTTCCAATAGGACCGGTTGTAAGCGGCCTGCATCCAGCGTGATCCTGTGGTCTTCATAAGATAGTCAGTCCACCTTGTGGGTGGACGTCCTACGCTGCGTTCGTTAAGATATTCCGGTAACATCAAAATGTTTATAATCATTAATAGGTTGGTACTCTGTACTGTTCAAAGCTCAATATAAAAAGGGAGTGCTTATTGCCCTCTAACGTCGAAACGGTCCGTGAGAGCTGGTTCCAGGTAGCACAGGAGAAGAGTACCAGGGGAGATAAAAAAGAGGCTCAAATCCTAACTCTACTGCAACCGAAGAATTGGCAGAATGACAGTATCAACAAATTGTAAATCACATTGTTATTGTTATTGTTAAGGGCTCCCTTTTCCGCATTTGGACTCGTAGGTGGTCCGTTATGCGTGAGGTGGGACAGTTGGCTATATGAGCCAACCCAGCTCCTTCCAGAAGCTCAGAAGTCTCCTGGGACGTTCACAGGCTTCTTGGAGCGACCTTGGAGTGCCAAGGTTTTGTGCCCGTTGGTTAGCAACACCCTCGCATTTATGATAAACAGATGTTTGTTGAGTGGGCAGTGACCGGTGAGCATACCCACCACAACTCGCAAGTCTGTTCGTTGGAGTCTGAGAAGTCTACTGGTCAGTCGCGGTGTTAGTGCAGGTACCGCCTCTCTAGACTGTCTGCAGTCGGTTGTAGATGCCCATCTGACATTATGTTTTGTTTGGGTTTGCAGACGTATCCAGGTCCTGAGTTGACCGGATGGGATTGGCAAAAAGGGTGTAGGACCGGCCACATCCACACCCGAGCCCCTCCTTGCAAGCTCGTCTGCCGCATCGTTACCCAATGTAAATCACATTAGTCCGTCACTTAGGGTTTTAAAAAATTATGAACACACACACGTAATTTTTTAATCGACTTCTAAAAAAGGAGGAGATTCTCAATTCGTGCCCGTTGTAAATAATTCCTGGGAAACCGAATAACACTTCATTTTGCCTATCTGGTGACCTACTGCGCAGCTGGAAAATTATCCAGTTAGTAACGTGTTTTTTAAATAACACTTCATTTGCCCGTACCTGAAGCATCGGTCAGTGAGCGGCGTGGCCACCAGTCGCCCTGAGTTCCCCAGGTACTCGAACCCGTAGTCCACGTCGGTGGTGATCATGGAGCAGACCATCTTCTCCCCGCGCCAGTAGTACCGCAGCTGGGAGATCCAGTTGAAGTCCGTGATGTCGATCACCTTGCGTTCCAGCAGCTCCTCTTGAATCGAACGACCTGGATTTTAAGGGGTAAATAGGTTATTTTCAAGGAGTTTATTTGATTTGGCATTATTTATTGGACGTCAAGATCTTCAGGTCGGTTAATCCCAAATGTTCTTTGTGTCCGCCCTAGCATTGCACCGGTACAATTTGACAATAAAATATACCATAATATTACTCAATAATAACGAAGCTTTTGACTGGTGAAAGAATTTTCAAAATTGGTTCAGTAGTTCCAGAGATTACTACAAAAAATCTCACAGACTTTACCTCTTAGTTTAAAATATAGATATTCAATTTTGACAGTCATTATTTTGTACCTAGAACTTAATTATGCATAGCAGCACCAAAGTTTCAAGTCCAGTATACCAGTAAGTATATGAGATCTGCAGGCGATAGTGACGCTTATCCTCCGACATATCTACAAGCTACAGTGAACCTTATGGTACACACACTAGTGCTACATTACCGTGCACGTCGAGCACGATGAGCGCTTCTATAGTGATGCGGTTGCCGGGCTTCAAGTCTCCCTGCACCAGGTACACCAGGCCGTTGATCTGTTGGGTGCTGCGGAGGATCTGTTCCGGGAGCTTCTGTGTTTCTATCGCTTCTATGGTCTGGAGAGAAAAGGTAAATTAAGATGAAAAGCAAAAAGTTTTGGTAAAGTGGGGTGAAAAACACATCACGCACGTCAAACTAGGTCATCACATTTGTCACACACACAGATTTGAGCCGATCGTCCAAACCAGTGTTTCCCAAACATTGTTCTGCCATGGCCCGGTAATTTTACACTGACTCTTCGTGACCCACTTAATACTGTTAAACCCAAGCTGGGCTTAAAAGCTAGTTACCCCATTAGGTAAAATAATACTCATTTAATAATACCGGCATCATAAAAAGACTTGCGACCGGGTATGTTATTTTGATGGCCTGACCGGGTCGCGATCCGGCAAATGGGAAACGCTGGTCCAAACCAAAACGGAGCGAATGACATAATTTTTGAGCAATGCTTTACACTAATAATTTCTCCTGTACCGTGGGTGCGTATACAAACATAGAGAACTAGCCAGACCCAGAACAACCATCTGTAGACTATACATATTTACGCTTAGCCATAACATTGCGCCAACCATGCCGTCTAAAGGCCGCTGCATGCGTGACGGGTTTTTTCACGGACGGGACGGAACGGGAAATTTTGGAAATATCGTTTCATACAAAATGTATATGGAAGCGCATATGTCACGGAGACACAGACGGGCCGGGAACGTGGCACTGACGGGGCGGGAAAAATATCGTCGCCGACGATGTTTATCACGTCCCGCACCGTGCGTGCCCCGTCCCGTCCGTGTTTTCGACGTTTACATTAGCGTAGAAAATGGACGACTAAAAACTAATCGAGTGTGTACGTTCACATCCAGCATTATATAATTTAGCTAACTCAAAGTATTTAGAATCACTGTTACGGTACGTATGCATTAAGAACACGTTCCCGTCTTAAACGAGGCAGTCACGTCCCGTTCGCCGCCGTCCGAGGTATTATCTCGTTACGTATGCAGCGGCCTTAACTTTGCATAGACATAAAGCTTTTTCTAACAGAATCAAACCGGTGAGGGTAGTTTTTCGAGATTTTGTAAAGCATCGCAGCATTGGGCCTACACAGTTCTGCCTGCGCAAGTTTCTCGCATGAAAAAACAATACACGGTCGGCAACACTGAACGCTCAACCACACACACACGGTTACAAATACCGGCATGGATCTTGAGCGCTGACCTTCACCTGCGCAGAAGTAAGTTATTAGGCCCCTTTGGTAGATGAAGTGAGGCGCGGGGGCGGGGAAAGTGTAGTGATTGGCCCGCGTAGCGTGCCGTAGCGCATCGCGTCATAGCCGCCACTCAGGATTCGTTCTTTTGTGCGTTTTATTTGTTTTATTGTGCGTTTCATTTCTCGATAAGTGTACGATGCGCAAAGCGATCCCAACTCTTACGCCGAGCGCTCAAGAACCGTGCCGGTATCTGTAAGTACGCGCAGGCAAAACTGTGGTCAAGCTTGTGAGTGTGGTAGGCCCATATGATGACAGATTCCGACAGTTCTAGGCACAGGACCGGTCGCTGTGACGGTGATGAAGACGAGGTCTATCTTCGACGGCACGGCTGGCGCAGTGGCTGGCCGAGTGCAGTGCTACACTGTATCTTACGGGTTTAATTCCCGACGGAACAAATAGTTGTATGATGCACAACTGGTTATTCCGGGTCTGGCTGTTTGGATATGTGAGTTTTAGGTTGATTTTCACTTTTAGTTGGAATCGGTCGAATTGCAATCACGTCGCGCCATGGCTAAAGTCCCTTAATGTTCAAATGTATGTGAACGCAGAAAAAAACAGCAATGTATGCCTTGATTTATGAAGATGACGAGATCACTCTCGTCAAAGTTACCTCTGATGACGAGAGTAATGAAAGTTACCTCTATAGTGTACTCGACACAGGAGCCGGACTGCACGATCTGCCCCGGCCACACCAGCACCCAGCTCTCCCTGGTGGTGGTGGGGTAGGAGGTGATGGCTTGCTCCGCCACGTCCCTCATGCTCATAGTTACCTCTATAGTGTACTCGACACAGGAGCCGGACTGCACGATCTGCCCCGGCCACACCAGCACCCAGCTCTCCCTGGTGGTGGTGGGGTAGGAGGTGATGGCCTGCTCCGCCACGTCTCTCATGCTCATCACCATCTGCTGCTCCAGCTGCTGCAGCCAGCGCTCCACCATACCCTGGGGATCACGTCGCAATTATTACAGAAAAGTCACTTTGTGCTGCTCGGAGGTTTCGGTACTGACATTGTGGAGTTACTGTTGGTAAATACTACTAACATTATCTATAGTGGTTTTTTTCGGTGAACTTAGACCATCTTCAGGTTTTTGATTAAAATCACACATTTCTTTTTATATAAGGTCAACCCAACAGAAACCTGTTCAGTCTATTTTTGAAGAGATTTCCTCAAATATACGTTATTCATGAAGATTGAATTTTGAAAAATTGAAATAATAACTGGAGGTTTCACCTTTTTTTTCGGGTTGAATCCTTCGAAAGGCCCCCGGTCTTTGGGATTAGAGCAAGGAGTATTAAATTCGTACCTTACTAAAACCACACACCACATGCAACGCCTGTTATGGCACATCCCTGGGAAGACTAAAGATGACATCCCTAAGCCTCGCTGTGCACGTCACTACTGAGCTACCATCTAAGATCACATAATGGACGCCCTACACTTGGTTTACCTTAGCATCAGCCGGCTGTATACTGCAGGACAGTTTGACGACCTCGCCCTCCGAGGAGGTCATGCCGACGATCTCCTTGTTGGCGTTAAACTCCAGCGTGTAGATGCCCTCGAAGCACTTCTTGAGGTGAGGCTGCACGCGCATCGGGTCCTTTGTCTCGGACAGAATCTCCAGTAGCTCATCGTTGGATAAGAAGAAGAATCTGGAGAGAAAGTGAAGTTAGTACTCGTTCTCAGAGGTCTGTTTTGCTGGTCCGCTTTATCGTGTAAGTTTTTATTCGGCTAAAGCGTATGTAATTTAATCACCCAGTTCACGCCCACAACAGTATTCAAATATTGATCTGTTTTAAATGACTTTTCCAACGGGTGTGTTAACACTTTCACTGTTGAGCACCTGTTGTCGACGTTTTATAAGTGCCCTCATGGGCCTATGTGAAATAAAAATTTTTGATTTTGATTTTGACTGTCCTAAGACAATTATCGATACAATTATTGCACGTCCAATAGTGCGTTATATACGATGCATGGACGTATGAACTTCAACCGCCGACCAATAGTGTTTTCCAAGTTGTTAATAGTGTATTGTATGTCATGCACGGACGTACGGAGCTAACTCATCAGTGCATTACATCTAATGCATGGACAGTGAAAGTGTTAAAATAATGTCTATTAAAAAGAAAAACCAACCATGAAGTTTTTACTAAAGAGTTTTTGTGATTCATACAAAAACGTATATTTCTAAAAGAAGCTACTAATTTATTTCAATGTCAGATTTAATGATTTAATTGAATGAGTTAGGTTAGGTTTCATTTCATTTCATCTCATTTTCATTTCATATCAATAAATAAAATCTGCTGAAGACTAAGCTGTATGGGCGTTCCCTTTGCCTACCAAAATGGGTGAAGAAAAAAAAACTCTGCTTATATTCTACGGTTGGCGTAATTTTCTTTTCGGGTTTAGTTTATTATGTTTTTATTATTTATTAAATAAATTGCTTCATTTTTTCGCAACTGTATTAAAAATAGTCGTTCAGTACACGTGCGGACAGCCTTTCCGCACTTGTAATGAAATATACTATACTAGCTTCTGCCCGCGACTTCGTACGCGGATCCTGTTGCTTATGCCAGCGGCAACGGGGTCGTCAAATTCGAAGTTCTGAAACGTCTGATATCGAATTCTAGGAGCCCGGGGACGGGACAACAACGGGATGCGCGAGACGATTCGAGACGTTCCAGACCTTTCATTTTTGTAAGTCAACAGGAAATGCCCATCAGACTAAACAACTTTTACTCGGCGACCTCCCTGACGGCGTCGGCGTAACATATAACGCAGCTCGTCCTGCCGGAGGGAGAGTCGCATCAAGCGGCGGCCGACCTGGCGACGCAAGCGGTTGTGACAGTCGTTGATAAGATACGGCAGTTGGGGCTCGACGTGGCACACAAAACAGAGGCCATGTGTTTTCATGGCCGTCTGAACGCTCCACGGTCAGAGTCCCACATAACGGTGGGAGGGGTTCGCATCACTTCAGGAGGACGATGAAGTACCTGGGACTCGTCCTCGACAGCCGGTGGAACTTCAGGGAGCATTTCCTGAGTTTGGTCCCAAAGCTATACCGGGCAACAGCCGCTCTCAGACGACTCCTGCCCAATCTCTGCGAGACAAACGTCTCCTGCCGGAGGCTGTACGCCGGTGTCGTGCGGTCCATGGGACGCGACCACTAAAGCTAGTCACATGCCAGAGGGTCATATTATGGCTATACGGATGATCCGAGGATACCGCACGATCGCCGGCGAGTCGGTGAACCTCCTTGCCGGATTGCTGCCCTGGGATCTGGAGACGACTGCCCCCCAGCGCGTCTATGAGTGGCGCGTGGAGGCGCAGCGCCGGGCTGAATCCAGAGGAAGAGCTCCGGCGCAATCTTAGGGCAGTATGGAGGGAACGACTGTAGCAATTGAGGTCCGGGCACGCCGCAATCGCAGCGGTAAGACCCCTCTTTGAGGAGTGGCTGGGTAGGCATCACGGCGTCCTGACCTACCGCATGACGCAGGTCCTCACCGGACACAGAAGTTTCAGAAGGTACCTGTGTCTGATAAGGAGGGAAGAAACGCCTGGGTGTCACCACTGCGAGGATACGGTGGAGCATACGGTGCAAGACTGCTCCGCTTGGGCAGATCACCGCCCTGTCCTCACGGCGGCGATAGGTGGAAATCTCTCGCGCCCGGCATTGGTCGAGGTCATGCTGCGGGGCGAGACGGAGTGGGAAGTGGTCGCCTCCTTCTGCGAAGCAATCATACTCGCTAAGGAAGAGGCGGGCTGCGTGAGGGAGAGGACAGCGTCCTCCTTCCACCCTAGCCACAGTGATAGACGCCCACGGCTACGGAAGTCGGCAGGCGATCTGCGGCCACCGACCGTAGGCGCGGGCATGCGGGCGGCGAGTAATGGGCGACTCGCTGTCCGACCGTGGACCATGCCCGGGTCGGCGGCCTGTTGTGTTCCACGCGCTTCTCAAAGAGTGTCAGCATTATGACGGGGCCCCCTCTAAATGGCCAAAGCCTGCCGGGGTCGCGGAACTTATCCCATTACCGTAACCCTGGAACGTGAAGGGCTATTGAAGGACACCGTGGATTTTAATCAGTGCGAGTCTGACAGTCCCTCCCGCCCTGCCGTGTGTGGGAGGACTCATTTGATGAATTTACCACCTTAAAAAGAAAAACGTCATTCCTATATTTGCTATAGTGTCGCTGGGCGCTTGGAATTTCACAACAGGTGTTCCAGATCTTCAATTTTTATACGTCAACAGAGAATGCTCATCAGGCTGAACAACTCTTGCTGAGACGAATTGCTGTATATTAAATGAAATCGTGCACCGCCGCAACCGCTATGTCCCTGCATTTTAAATCTGTAATATCTTCGAAAATATTCATTTAAATTACATGCTGTAAAGAGCCATATTGATCTATATTATATGCACAATTTATTTAAGGTACTTAATTGGATAAGGATTAATGCTGTATTACTTAAAATCGCTTTTTCATAAATAAGCCATAAAAAGAGGATAAAAAATAGTTATTGTGGGTTATCCCTAAGAGATAGACATATACCATCGCGGACTTTATTGTAGAACTTTTTAAGGTTTATAATACTGTAGTACATCATTCTGATCTATCTCGTAGGGTTCAGCCAGCGTTTGCAATGTAAGCGCAAAAAAATGAGTTTATTTACGACCTTACAAAACCTCTAAAATTATCAGAGTTTCTCTACGATATTATGCATGTATTATACATAAAAACCTTCCTCTTGAGTCACTCTATCTTTTAAAAAAAACCGCATCAAAATCCGTTGCTTAGTTTTAAAGATCTAAGCATACAGGGGGACAGGAAGCGGGAAGCGACTTTACTTTATACTATGTAGTGATTTGACCATTCTTGTTCCACTTACTATGTTTAGAAACTTCCGTAACATTTCAGGAAATCACTCCTAGAGGAGCAATAGGAAAGATGTTACTCAGAACAAGATTTGTCAAATCAAATAGCGCTTATTTTATATGACCATTCCTGTTCCACTTATGGTTTACACATTCAAATTACATTCCACAAAATCAAATCTACAGAGACGATAAGAAATTAAAACAAACCTGGGGAAGAACAGTCTCTTCTTCTCCAAGTAATCATTGAGTCCTCGCTGGATGTCCTCCAACAGAGCGTTATTATACTTGAGTGACTTCAGCAGCCCCGGGTAGTCGGTGGCAGGCAGCACCATGGGCTCCTTGGTGGTGGCAGCCATGATGGCTCTCCACTCCTTGTCCACGTCCCGGAAGTTCCTGGCTTCAGTGGGCATTTGACGCATGATGTCCTCGGATGAGAAGATCGGTTCGAGGTACATCCAGGTGGCTTGGCACTGAGAAAAGGAATTGATTCAGCTAAGATTACAAGATTTTTTTTTCTCATGAAATTTCTGATATCGTTCTATAAATGTTAGTAAACACTTAAAATGTTAGCCGAGGGATTCCTAAACTGCTTGTGGCGCCATGATGTGCCCTAAAGAGAGGAAACGAATGACCATTCTTCGAATCAAATTTACGTAAAATTCAAGATTCTTTCTATGCACGACATCCACCAAAAAGGAGACAGTGGTCTTAATAAACTTCTTCTTAATTTGGTGGAGCTTCAACATCAACTAGCTAGGAATAATAAACTGGCAAGTACAAGGCGTATAGAAAAAAGTTTGGGAACCCCGAATTAGACCTCAACATAAACACATTCACTCTTGTTTTTTTAAGCCATCTTTCTCCCAACGCTGGACGGAGGTCTCTCCATAACCTTCCACTCTATTCTTCTGTGCAATTTCCCTATCTTTTCTCTCATTTCTTTTCCAGCACTAAGTTAACCATATCCTCACCGTGAGCCACTGGTCCAGTATATCCTGCATGCTGATGAGTTTCTCCTCCCAGCCGATCATGTCTGCCTCGAAGGCCTTCACGTACGGGGAGCCGCGCATCGTCTGCGACTTGAGGATGTGGTCGTCCAGGAGTTGCTGGACGTCATCCAGACCTGTGAGGATACCCACGCCGGTGTCCCTGGGGGATGTAGGCACGTTCTTTAGTTTTGGAATGGAATAAATATTTATATGATCTACAAATAGTTGTTCCGGGTCTGGGTGTTTATGTATGTGAGTTTATATATGTTTGTAAACGCACCCACGATACAGGAGAAATTCCGAGTGTGGGGCAACGTCTTAATTTAAAAAAAATGCCATATTTTTTATCTCCAGTGTGAGTAGTGATGACCCAGCGGTAAAGGCCCCGTCTCACAAAATTCGGTGGTGAGTTCAAATCTAGGCAGGTGTATTATTATTATGAGCCTAACATAGGCTTCCATTACAGGGTAAAGACCTCCTTTCCCTCCTTCCACTTATCGCAACGTTATGCAATCAGTTGTCGGCACGGTTAGCGCAGTGGCTGAGCGATTGGACTGCTGCGCTGTGTGTCCGGGTTCGATTCCCGCACGGAGCAAATATTTTTATGTTCTACAAGTAGTTGTTCCGGATTTGGGCGTTTATGTATGTGAGTTTAAGTATATGTTTGTAAACGCACCCGCGACACAGGAAAAAATCAAAGGCTAATCTTTCTCCAACAATGAATCCAGCTCTTCCCGCCATCTCCTTTTGGGCTTGCAGCGTTGTGTTTTTTCAGTTGGGCTCCATTGATTGGTTATTTAGTTTTGTGTAATTCATTTCATCACAACTCCGGTGAAGAATACATAGTGAGGAAACCAGCATATCCTAGCCTAGCCATTTCACCTGTCTGGTCGACAAAATCCTCTTTTCAAGAGTGAGAGATAGAAGTATTACCTGTAAGGCACAACTTCAAACTTGACGCCGACCCATTCTTCCTTCATCTTGTTGAGCGCCTTCTCGAGGCCGTACTCCTTGGAGGCGTATTGTTCGATCTCCTCCAGCTGTGCGGCGTACACGTGGACTCCTTGCTCCACCATGTCGGCAAGGGTGGTTTCCGGAGTGTGGATGACCTCCACACCGATGAGGTCGCTGATCTTTGCCCAGTGACGGTCGCGCATGCCCTGAGGGAGAAAGCAGGTTTACGGCCTAGATTTTCTATCTCTAGTAAAACAAGAGATAGAGATAGAAATTGGAAAATAAATAGAAATAAGAGAGAGATAAAAGATAGAGATTGTTTTTCTATCGCTAGCAAGCCACGCAAAACCAGATATAGATTGAAAACTTGGGAACGACTGTTAGATGTTAATAGAACTGAGTAATTTCTCATCATTCTGCTATTGTAAATGCGAAAGATCCTAAGAATTGGATACATGTATGGATGAAAGTTTGTTAAACTTTCACGTAAAGATTACTTCAGTACTTTATGCCAAATCCCATTAAAAACTGTGAACAGCTTTTGATATTATGATTTGGTATACTCATAGTGAACTGAATTGGACAAACGCAATGATTTTTATCTTAGTAGTGATTTCATGGAGCAATTACCAAATTTGACGCGGACGGAGGCGCAAGCATAAGCTAGTATTCCGTAGTTTAATAATTTTTAATATAAATAATTATCTTAATAATAAATATCTTTATAATTATCATATTAATTTCAAATATAATAATATTTTTATCTATTATCTACTATATAAAAATAAGTCGGGTTTTCCTTCCTGACGCTATAACTCCAGAACGCACGAACCGATTTCCACGGTTTTGCATTCGTTGGAAAGGTCTCGGGCTCAATGAGGTTTAAAGCAAAAAAAAAATGTTACATAAAACGAAGCCATCTGGTGGCGAAACGGAGTTCGCCGGGTTTGCTAGTTTTATCTAAAAAAAACTTTCTGATCGAGAAAAATGTTTTAGAATCCTCCCGATTCTAATTTTTCCCACCACCACACGATTATAAATGCAAAAGTTTGGACGTTTCAATGGATATTTGTTATTTAATCACATCGCAATGATTGTACGAATCTTGATGAATCTTAGATAGGTTATAGACTGTAATAACACTTAGGATATCATATTACATAATTATAAATATTACACATTACCTTATTACAAATAGCACAGAGCACGGGCAGCAGCACTTTGAACTTCTCCAGCTTGTTCCGCACCATGTCGGCGATGCGCTTGGCCCCGGGGTACTCGTACAGCTGCTTGCCCAGCTTGTACAGCAGCTTCCACCACGCCTCCACGTCCTCGGAGATCTGCTCGGCCTCCAGGCCCAGGAACGGACCGTGGTACCTAAACGAGACATGCATTATACACGCTGAATTTTTTAACTGGGCGTGGATGGATATATCCGAAACTATGAGGATTATCGAAAAGCGTTGAAAGGAGTCTCGAGGCCGATTTTGACGAAAACTAAAACTGCATCATTGGATTTTAGAAAAATCAATAATCCTGGGCAGGAATCGAACACGCGGACCAATGCGGGCAACACAGACACGCCATTTGATGTCGAGCTGGTAGATGGTCACAACTACCAGAAATAAATATGTTGCTCTAAAAACATCACCTCTTCTCATTCGAACAACATTACTGGTCTCATTAACCGCATTCCTGGTGAACACTAGGCATGTGTTCAAGGTTTATCCTTGTTTGGTAGAACAACGTTTCGTCGAAAATCACTCCGGCTAATTTTGGTTACAATAAAGTCGTTTCGTAGAATTATTCATTTCACCGAATAATTAATTGGCAATTTTTTATTTAGCATATTTTTATTTCTTTGAAATAATTTCATTTGACCGAAGTTTCAAATGCACTAATTTTATTTAAACTAATGTTTCACTAGACTAATAATGATTTAGTCGAAATATCGTATCGAATATTCAGTTAATTTAATAATTCGTTTCCTTTCATTGTCTTTAAAAAAAAACAGGAGGCTCCGTCGAGCTACCTTGGTAGGTGGTAATCAGCAATTTTACTAAGGATGCAAGAGCGAGCGAAGTGAGCTTGGGACTTGGGGCACCCCGACTTGGGTTAGGTTCCTTGTAAAACTGGTAAACCTTGCAAACAGAAATAGGAGCCCCGCGAAGCGGGGCTCCTTCGAGCTACCTTGGTAGGTGGTAGTAATATACGCTCGCCCTTGCATCCTTAGTCAAATTGCCGATTACTACCTATCAAGGTAGCTCGACGTAACCCCGCTTTGCGGGGCTCCTATTTCTGTTTGCAAGGTTTAAAGTAACCTGCCCCAAGTCCCGAGCTCGCTTCGCTCGCTCTTGCATCTTTAGTTACCACCTACCAAGGTAGATCGACGGAACAAATATTTACAATGTTTTATTTTCTGCATTACATTACACCAATCGAATATTCGATAAACTAAATGTTATACCACCTGAACATTACATCAAATGAACATTATACCTTTTGATCAATAGCGCAAATGTTGTTAACCGATAGTATACAAACTGATAATTTTCTCAAACGTTGTTCGAATTAGTAAAATTATATTAAAAGTTTTTCTACTAAACAAGGGTAAACCAGTGTTCAAACGATGCGATGTGTGTTGCAAGTCATGAGCCCTTTCCCTGCAAGTTTTGTTTTTCGACCCAGTCTAACATATATCAGTAAGGTGACAATATCTTAGTACTCACCACTTCTCGTATCCCTCGTAGAAGTCGTAGGCGGTGTGCCATAACTTGTAGAAGGGCTCGATGCCTGTCAGCATGGTCTGCAGGCTGTAGTAGACCGATACTTCCTGGTCTAACAATGTCTCTTCGTTGATTATGGCCTCGGCTTCACGTTTGTCGTCCTGTTGATGGAAGTAAGACAACCAATACATAAGGGTCGTCATATACAGGGTAATATTTTCCAACTGGTGTGGATGGCTATATTCGAAACGACTTCTTTGCCGTACTTTATTACTTTCTAGAATTTGATCATTATTAGCGACATTGTCAGATGGTGTAATAATACAGCATGTGATTTTTTTTTCAGAAATCAGCGGGTTCGATTCCTGGTCAGAATTATTGATTTGTCTAAAATCAAATATTGCAGTTTTAGTTTTCGTTGAAATCGGCCTCGAGACTCCTTTCAGTATTATTCGATATTCCTCATAGTTGTGGATATAGCCATCGACGCCCAGTTGAATAATTCACCCTGAGTTGAGTTCAGTTCATCTGTGATCATGGCATATTTATTCAGATAAAAAAAAACCAGGCAAGTGCGTGTCGGGCCACGCACAGTGTAGGGTTCCGTAGTTGCCCATCAAAATACTTATGCTAACTAACTAAACTGATTCGCTGAATTTAATTTTATGACTCAAAGTTAAATGGGTTTATCCGGTTTAGCTTAGGAGTTTCCATGGCCACTTTCCAGCTCTATCATCAGAACCTGGAAAATATCCAGCACAAAACTCCGTGTAAAGACGAATCAAACGATCCCAGACTCGATGGGGTTGCGTTGTTGTACTATAAAGATCCCATGGCCACCTTCTAGCTCCATCATTTAAAGGTTACAGGTAGCCGCAGGTAACAGGTGGACGACTAGGAGGTGGATCCCACACACTCCAAAATATATGTTCAGAAGCACAAACAAAATTGGTGGTTAATTCTTCTTCTTTATCGAATTGACAACACAACAATTCATATAAAACAGAACAAACTGATATACATAACGATTCGACCCAACAAAACTGGCGATTGTTTTTGAATAGTAAATAAAATTGATACTTCAAGCAACTATATATTCCACCAGTCAAAGCTTCGTTTTTTATGTTTGATGGGTTTGCTCTTGACCTAAGTCTAGGTCAGGAATGACTAAGACAAGGTCGACGATGGAGCGAGCTTACCCAGAAGTCTGTTCACTCTAACTTTGAAGAGATTAGGGTTGTATGCGTTCGAAAACACAGTTAAATAAAGTACCACATGTCTTACCATCAAATTCTTAAATATGCCTTCGACTCTCTCCACGACATCCTTCAAAAGATCAAGGTTGAGCAGCGGCGGGTCGAACCTCCGGAATATCTCCAGGTCCTTCTCGTGCTTCTTCAGCTTATCCTCGAAGATCGTCTTCCTACTCCTCAGTTTGTCTTCCGCCATGGTCTTCTTGGTGTTGAGGGTCTTGAGCGTCAGGTCTATGGTTTCATCCATGTCCAGCGGCCAGAGGAACACGCGGGTGTTCAGGTTTACGTCTTCAACTGGGGATAGGAAAGGGAAAATTACAATTATGCTTTCTTGTTAATTTTTACAGGAAAGATGTGCCTTTACATCCCAGGATCTGATACTAATTAGCGACAATATTGAATGGTGTAATAATCAAAGGTCGGAATGAAATAGTTATTTTGTTTGATTTTTTTTAAAGCAACAGTCACACTTTCATTAACACAGTTTTAATTTTGGAGCGGAAGGGATTGTCAGACTCTTCCTGAGTAAAATCCAGTGTTTGTTCAATAGCCCTTTACGTTCCAGGGTTAATGTAATCTGCTTAAGCAGTACAGGGATCTCAACAGGCGTTTGGCCCTAAGAAGACCTCGTCAAATTGCTAACAGTTCTTTGAGGCGCGCGTGGAAAACGACGCGAAAATGACCCGGGTATGGCCCTAACGGACGGCGAGCTACCTTTTACTCGCCGTCCTCATTGACCGTGTTTATAACTCACAGTGCAAGTGTGCGTGGTCCATCAAGAACAGCACGTGGTCGGCCGTGGTGCGCGCCTTCTCCCGCAGGTCGAACATGGCGCTGTCGCGGCAGTCCATGATGTAGTTGATGAGCTCCACCAGCTGGGCTGTGGTCTCCGGGCTCTCGGACGCGCGGGCTGCCATTTCTTCGTAGATGTTGCAGATGCTACAAAAGTGGAAGGATTGAGAATATTATTACATGGAATTGGCTATTTGGCAGCATCAATAAATTGCAAAAAATTGCCCCCTTAAACAGCCATCGGCCACGCTACGCTCTACGCGACTGCGGAGAGCGGCGGTGACCAGCGGGGAGGCGCGAGGAGTTTGGACGCTGCGTTAGCCGTTACAAAAGGCCCCATTGAAGTGACCGCGTGACCCGTCTTTGTCTATGATATGCTCTAGTTCCGCTGGATGCACGCCGCTACCAACTGGTCCTATTTAGAAATCTATGAGGGAGGCCTATGTTCACCAATGGACATACTAGCTGATATAATGATGATGATACAGTTGAAAATCTATGGAAGACTACACAGCCTTTTCCTTTAACATAACCATTTGTCTAGCCCCCCTGGTGGCCTAAAATGACGTCTTAAAACGACAGTAATTCCAGTGTGGAAAGGAGGTGGCGCTAGACGACTTGTATAGCTCTGTCTCGTTCTCATCTGGTCTATACACAAGTAAGAACTAACTTTCTATTCCACTTCCTGTTGACCATAATGAAGTGGTCGACGATGTGCTGCCGCAGCCCGTTGACGGTATCCCACAGCAGGTCGTTGATGGGTCCGCAGTCCAACATGATCATGTTCAGAGGTATGTCTCGCCGGAGGAAGGCGATGTCGTCGCGGAGAGCCTCGTACATGTAGATACGGGCTGAGTAGTCCTGGAGTTTGGGAATAATATATAACAGCACGGTTTTAATCCTTAACAGATTAAACAGAGTTGTTTATTCCACATTTCTATTCGTATCATTTCACAAGTAATGCATTTTAGGCTTTCAATCAAGCGGTCACTACAGGCTCTATGACTGCTACTGAGCAATCCCTGATGGTAAAACCCAATAGCATTTTACCCGACGTAGAAATCGAACCATCTCCATTTGGACGAAACTGGGCTGTAATATCACCGTCATAAAATTCGTAGATTGCTAACTACTGTTAAATCTCGTTGGTCCAATCGTCTTTATTGTTAAGAGTGGGGTTCTGGGTGTGATTCCCGGATCAGACAGAAAGTGCTATTAGGTTTTTCCAAAAGAAACTCAGGAGCGGCCCGCAGTTTCAAAAGTTGGCGGTATGATACTTCTGTTGTCCCCATGCTTGAACAACCATATTAAGCCGTTGATTCTGCGCCTGATCTCTATCTGGTCGCGTAGAATTACCGTCCCATCGAGCTATGAGAGTAAAGGAAAAGAGTGTACCTGCGCCTGCGCACACACTAATAATATCACTCTGAGATAAATGACTATACAACGTTTTTAGTGGTGGAAGGGTCTGTCAGACTTTTGCAGTCTTAAATTCGACTCTATTCCTTCGGTTACCCTTTAGGTTCCAGCAGGGCCGCGGTATCATGCTTAGACAGTCTCGCCAGCAGGCAAGCTATTGAAGACCTAAGTTACCTTCAAGTAAGGCGGCGGCTCTTGCTTCATAAAACTCAGCAGATCTTCCTTGGCTTCTCCGTTGAGGATGTACAAGTAGTCGTTGTAGCTGCTGAGGAAGTTCTTTGGGCCCGGCTTGTTGACGGACACGTGCCGCAGGGTCTGTTGGACCGTGTCCACCATGTAGCGCTCCTCCAGGAGTACAGGCATCAGGAACGGACTTGGACGGTCTGATGCTGGTGGAAAAACATGGAGGGGTATGTCTTGGCGTGATTGGGTAAGTAAAGTTAATGTAATAAATTTATTTAGACTGTGTACTGTGGCCCCAAGTATCGAATTAATTTGGAGCCCGGTTAAAGCTGGGCTAGGTCGCGGCAGGCCGAAAAGATGGTGGGACGCTTTTCACGCTTTAGATGGCTTCTTCGTGAATTGGCGTGAATAGCATACCATCGCGAGAATAGTAAGAAATGGCGAAAGCCTCCCCGGCTTTTGCTGGAGCGGGTTAGGGTGCTCCCACATTTATCGACGCGGAATCGGCTTAAGCCGGTCGAAAAAATCTTTAGCTCGGCTCGGCTTGGACGACGCGAGCCGATGCGAATGGTATTAGTAACACTCTTATTACGTTGACATAAAGGTCTTTCGACCGGATTAAGCCGATTCTGCGTCGATAAATGTGGGAGCATCCTTAGAATAGGCTAACAATAAAAAAGTCTGAATTACCAGTGTATCAAAAATGCCCTGTAAGTTCTGAAAAAAGTTTAATAGGGATCCCAATAACTTAAGTAAATAAAATAAGAAACTAGAAATTTTCACGAAAATAAACGATATTGCAACTTAATTGCTAAATGCCCACATGATTTTACCCGTCTTACACTAGGGCCACACTAACTGAAACGCCGTTGGTTATCGCGTTAATGGACGTTTATACGAATATTTAAAGAATATTATCATCATGTGGCCCGGCTAGTAAGCTGACATAGGGCCATTTTTGCTTGTATTTTGTCCTGTCTTAGAAAGAAGAATGGGGAAAACAGGGTACCTAATCTTGGTCCTCAACTCACTCGGATACATAATCTTATCGATGGCCGGCAGCTGCCGGGACACGTTGATGATGGCGTGGAAGCACTTGACGACGAAGTTCTTCATGTTTTCCAGGTCAGGGTCGAAGGTGATGTTGTTGGAGTCCGGGTGGCCGATCACCTTGATGCGGAAGATGGGACGCTTGATGAACGTGTAGTCGCGGTACGGACCCTCGAAGTTGTTTCCTTCCTGAAAGATAATCAGCCCTAAATTTCTTGAGATGAAGTCCGCCTGCTTTCACCACGTCTCCAACAGTATTATTATAGTCTTACTTCAGTGTGTATTATTCGCATTACGCTATTGTAGTCATAACCGTTTCAATAAAGCAACAGTATTAGCAAATGCAAATGTCTTTATGTTTCAACAAATAACACTTGAAAATCAGATCTCATTGAAATATCTCTGTGTAGTCTGAGAAAAGCTGCTTTTGCTGATAAATCTTACCTAAAATATCACCAGTAAAAAATAGTACTCTCTACTTATTACTGTGTTTTAGATACCAATTCTGTTACCCCCAAAAATAATTCTTTGACACGACTAGAACCAAAACCAAAAAGTGATGAATGAACTGTGTGGATGAAAATGAAGCTGGAAAGGACCCGACCAAATAGATTGGGCTGTGAGTATGGGAACAAGTGATCTTCACATAGTAGTCCAACAATCACGTACAAAATAATAATTAAGATGTTCCGCAAAATGGTAGACACTCCTCTCGACCAGGTCTCGAACTTGGTTCGACATCAACGCACGGATGCACCTGAAACGAAGGGACATTGTCAATTCAGGTAACATGAAAGGGTCAAGGACCAGGACCGAACTGTTAGTAAACTGCCAGGGTCGCGGGACTATTCTTAAAGGGCATCGCTGTCCTGGAAAGCAAAGGACATTGAAGTAACAAGGTGGGTTTTAGTCAGTAAGAGTTCGATAGACCCTTCAGCTCCGCATAGGATGGGACTTTTTTGACCTTTTCATTATTTTACAAACCACACAAAAGTAAGGTTATGGGGAGATTTTGCCCAGCAGTGGGATAACATAGTTTAAAAAAAACTGTAAGTGTACGAAAATGATCCAAGTCTAGTTAAGGTTTTTGGACTTACCTAAAGAAATTCTCCACTTTGAACGTAGACTCCCTCTTCTTCTTAGCCACGTAGATGGACCAGTGGTGTCTCATCTTGATCATGGTGTCCGCCACATCAATCAACCAGTTCTCTTCGAGTTCTTTCTTGGTCGCCGCGGAGAGTTTAGTCACGTTGTCAAAGAAATCGGTCGTATATTGAGGGAAGGGGATCTCCGCTTGCATTTTTTTCATGTCCACTATGTATATGTGTTGATATCTGAAAGAGAATAAGAAACAGTTCTTGCTCATCATCAGGTCGGGTTATATCCCTTAGCAAGACTGGTTGTCAGTCTTTTGACTAACTGTAAGGACTGTCAAAGATCTACAAATGACAACCGGGGCCAAAGGGTTTACGTGCTTTCCGAGGCACAGAGTAAACTCGCTATGATCGATGGTTATTCATTCACAGATCATCCTCGATAAGCCTGGCTTAACCTTGAAGAAGAGAGGCAAAAAGAATCCATGACAGCGAAAAAAAAATGAAGGCAAAACATTGTGGTCAGAGTGGTCATGGTTGCGAGATGATGATTACGGAGAGATGTTAGGTGGGTCGTTGAATTCTCGAAGGATTGCTCTATAAGAGATGTGCTTCTATTTGGAGGCGTTTGGAGACATTGCGACTACACTGGACCATGGACTTAGTAGCTCTCTTGGTCGGGTTAGACCAGCGAGTTGGTGATCGGCTGCTTGATCTCTTGCCCTCCATCGGTCGGTGTACGACCAAGTACTTGATGCCTTTCGAGGCAGGAGAAGCCGCGCTCAACAGCTAGTTGTTATACAGTACCTCTCCTCCCACATCCTGCGCAGCTCCAGCAGCACAGGGTTCCCCAGGTAGTACCGGTAGAACAGCGCCTCCTTGGCCTTGAGGAAGGGCGTGTGCCACGGCACGGGCGCGGCACAGGAGAAGCCGCGCTCAACAGCTAGTTGTTATACAGTACCTCTCCTCCCACATCCTGCGCAGCTCCAGCAGCACAGGGTTCCCCAGGTAGTACCGGTAGAACAGCGCCTCCTTGGCCTTGAGGAAGGGCGTGTGCCACGGCACGGGCGCGGCACAGGAGAAGCCGCGCTCAACAGCTAGTTGTTATACAGTACCTCTCCTCCCACATCCTGCGCAGCTCCAGCAGCACAGGGTTCCCCAGGTAGTACCGGTAGAACAGCGCCTCCTTGGCCTTGAGGAAGGGCGTGTGCCACGGCACGGGCGCGGCACGGGAGAAGCCGCGCTCAACAGCTAGTTGTTATACAGTACCTCTCCTCCCACATCCTGCGCAGCTCCAGCAGCACAGGGTTCCCCAGGTAGTACCGGTAGAACAGCGCCTCCTTGGCCTTGAGGAAGGGCGTGTGCCACGGCACGGGCGCGGCACAGGAGAAGCCGCGCTCAACAGCTAGTTGTTATACAGTACCTCTCCTCCCACATCCTGCGCAGCTCCAGCAGCACAGGGTTCCCCAGGTAGTACCGGTAGAACAGCGCCTCCTTGGCCTTGAGGAAGGGCGTGTGCCACGGCACGGGCGCGGCACAGGAGAAGCCGCGCTCAACAGCTAGTTGTTATACAGTACCTCTCCTCCCACATCCTGCGCAGCTCCAGCAGCACAGGGTTCCCCAGGTAGTACCGGTAGAACAGCGCCTCCTTGGCCTTGAGGAAGGGCGTGTGCCACGGCACGGGCGCGGCACAGGAGAAGCCGCGCTCAACAGCTAGTTGTTATACAGTACCTCTCCTCCCACATCCTGCGCAGCTCCAGCAGCACAGGGTTCCCCAGGTAGTACCGGTAGAACAGCGCCTCCTTGGCCTTGAGGAAGGGCGTGTGCCACGGCACGGGCGCGGCACAGGAGAAGCCGCGCTCAACAGCTAGTTGTTATACAGTACCTCTCCTCCCACATCCTGCGCAGCTCCAGCAGCACAGGGTTCCCCAGGTAGTACCGGTAGAACAGCGCCTCCTTGGCCTTGAGGAAGGGCGTGTGCCACGGCACGGGCGCGGCACAGGAGAAGCCGCGCTCAACAGCTAGTTGTTATACAGTACCTCTCCTCCCACATCCTGCGCAGCTCCAGCAGCACAGGGTTCCCCAGGTAGTACCGGTAGAACAGCGCCTCCTTGGCCTTGAGGAAGGGCGTGTGCCACGGCACGGGCGCGGCACGGGAGAAGCCGCGCTCAACAGCTAGTTGTTATACAGTACCTCTCCTCCCACATCCTGCGCAGCTCCAGCAGCACAGGGTTCCCCAGGTAGTACCGGTAGAACAGCGCCTCCTTGGCCTTGAGGAAGGGCGTGTGCCACGGCACGGGCGCACGCACCACGTGTGCGGGCCACAGTGCGGGCACGAACGGGATCTGCAGGCGCTTCTGTTCGCGCGGGTCCTGCACTATGTATACTAGGATGCATCTGGGAAGATCGTAAGCAAACAAAAAGAATAATAAACTCGAATTTAACATCGCTCTATTAATAAACTGAAAATCCGGACTCAAATATCTTGCATTAAATATTTTATTCATTTCTTTTTGAAGTCGTTTCAATACCCCTTATCCGATTGGTGAGTACTTTTGAATTTTCTGGAATCCCGAGAATTTATTAAATACTTATGCATCAAATTATCCTAGACGCGTGGAACATGACGAGCCGGCAACCCGGGCATGTTCCCTGATCGGACGGCGGGCTACATATTTGTTGCCGTTAGCATGCCCGCGCCTACGGTTGAAGGAAATCGCTTTGCGACGCCCTGGGTTTCTCACGCGGCGATCTCTATTGATGACATGTTGTGTGGAAGTTTGGTAAAGATGGAACTATCATCGGGCGATAGTTCATATCGTACCCTTATTGCAAAAACCGATTATCTGCATTTTTTACCAATTTTTAGTTAAATATAGATACCGAATCCTCAAGTCACAACGAAGCTAAAGGTCTTGCAATAAGGGTGCGATATACACTAATAATAATAAAAAGTGGTTTTTCATGTATGTAGGGCTTGTAGGGGTAATTTGTGGAAGTAATGGTATAAAGGTAGGGACAAACTGAACCCACATACGCAACGTATGCAACGCGTTATTAAATCTAAACGGTTGAATTTGTATGCCTAGAAACACACTTATCATACGCAATACTGTAACTGATAAGTGTGTTTCTAGGCATACAAATTTAACCGTTTAGATTTAATAACGCGTTACATACGTTGCGCACGTGGGTTCAGTTTGTCCCTAACTTAAATCTCCATGCGTATTCTAGCAATTCACACACGCTCATCTAGCAATTCGTAAAATGTTACAGCGCGGGCGGCGAAGGTATGCGTCGCTGTGGGTACGGGGCTGAAACTTGACGTGAACGAAGTCGCAAGCAGTAGCTATAGTTATAGTATAATAAGCACCTCTTCATAGCCATGATGAAGAACTCCCTGATGTCGGCCTCACTCTGCCGCACCACAGCCTGCCACGTCAGGATCAGCATGCGTTTCTTGATGTGGGCAGTCTGCTTGTCTACGGCCAACTTGGCGCGTTTGTACAGCTCCATTGGGAAGTCGGGCAACTGCTTGCCTGTTAATGACTGGAAAAAAAATAACCGTTTCAAAAACAACCACAAAGTTTTTTTAAATTTATAACCTACAAAATAAGTTTCTTTCGACAGTCGCTCGGTGGCTTTGTTTTTTATTTCATTGATATCTTTTTTGTTGTTTTTGAAGTAGGTTATTTTTTTTAGTTCAAATTCAAAGACAACCATGACCCTAGAACGTAAAAGGCTATTGAAGTATTGCTGTGGATATTAGTCAGTACAAGTTAGACAATCCCTCCCGTGCCGCCCTGGATGGGAGGACTCAATTGATGATTTTACCACGATAAAAAGGCCTCATCTTTGTAACTGGGCTAGATTGAGGCAAAGCATATCCATTTGATAAAAAAAAACATCCTGCTAAATGCGGTGTGGTAAAGAAAAAACTCACAATGTTCAAATAATAATCGATTGCCCTCAAGGTTTCCGGCGCAACGAACCGGTAATGCTCCTCCTCGGTGACCTCTAACATCTCCTTCTTCTGCTGGTCAGGGTCACGGGGCTCTTCGAACTCTAACCTGGCTAGACGCCTGAGAAATAAGAACATGGTAAGATATTCGATAGTAATAAAAGGCTCGAAACTACATACTAGTGGTTCAAGTTTCTGTATTGGACAGATTGCCGGTATATTTGTTAAACATTAACACTCTCTCATAAGCTGAATGTACAAGGTGATAAACAACTTTCACTATGAACTGAAAGATCAAAACAAAAAATTGAGGAGTTTTGAGACATTGCCAACGGAAAAATATTCCATTTTGTATGAAACACCTATTTTTTTTATCCATGTCATAAATGTACTTCCAGCCCATGAAAGGTTGGTAATGTTATAAAATAACCCTGTAGTTTCTACCGGGTTGGGTACAGGAATAATGTTTGTATGGAATAGTATGAATTAAAGTCTCTGAAGTTTGTCTGTATGCACATAACTTCCGAACGTAGGTATGTACCAAATTGTTTTTTTATTTAGTTTTGTCGATATTTTCAGGACAAGATTTAGGTATATGTAAGAAAAATTGGGAGCAGTGGTGGCCCAGTGGTATCGGCCTCGACTTACGAGTAGTAGGTCGTGGGTTCGAACCCCGTCAGGCGCATTACTTTGTGTAATTTATTTCAACACCACTGCTCTCAAAACGGAAAACATCGTGAGGAAACCGGCATGTCCTAGAACCAAAAATTCGAAGACTTGTGACATCTATCAAACCGCACTGGGCCCGCGTGGTAGATTACGGCCCACTCCCTCTCACCGAGAGAAGGCCTGTGTCCTAGCAGTGGGAACATTTAACCCGTGTGAAGCCAGGGCGAGTCACTAGTTGAAATATGTTTGTAGTTGCGATAAAAATGACCTTTTAAACTCCTCCTGTGCCGCTAACTCCGCTGCTTCCTTCTCTAATTTTCTCTTCTCGGCTCTTCTCCGTCTAGCATCTGCTTCGGCCTGTTTTCTTCTATCGTATTCGCCGGAAACTAAATCTTCCAGTCTGACTAAACCTGGAAATAAGGTGTACATTGTCCATCACGTGTTCGTGCGCGCTAATCCACGAAAGCACCAAACCGATTTCAATGAGACTCGGAAATTATACCCAAGGGAACGCAAGGGATAAATGGAATTCTATGTGTTATTCCAGACCATCATGATCAAGATTTTTTAGTGTTTCACCAAGATCCGTTTAGTCGTACTGACGTAATTTAGTAAGAAATCTTTTCACCCATCTAAACATTCACCCCCTTACTTATAAAAACTTGTGTTGCTTAGCTACCGATTAACCTGTCCTTGTCATTTCTATTTTAATAAATAGAGATAGCAAGTGACTTAAGAGCTATTTAAGATAAGTAACGTCTAATCAATGTTTATAAGTAAGGGGGTCACTTATTAACCTTTATACGAATATTGCTCGTTTAATAGTTTATGATTTATCTCTGCCCACCTTTCTGCAGCATATGCTTTTTCTTCTCATCCTCGATAGCCTGCTGCCTCTCTTTCTCCCTCTCTGCCCAGGACTTGAGCGGAGGGAACTGCATCTCCCCTCCATCACCGAGGGGTCCGTACAATTTGGGAGGAATTCTCTTCTTTGGAGGCATGTTGACCAGACGTATCCCTTTCGTGGTAGCCGTGTAGCAGTTTCCTGTGATAATTATATGAAAGGAATTTACGAAACATTTTTTTTATACTAATGATTATTTTTGTGAGTACGCTATGTGCAAAGTCGGTGGTGTGGACTATTTAATTGATCGCAGCGCGAAGTGAGATGTGAATCAATGGGCGCACCGAGTGAAGTATACGTGTCGAATTAGTATGCATTTTAGAACTTAAAATTCTTAGGTTTTATTTAATTTTTAATGAAAAAAAAAGCCGAAAATAATAATCAAAATATCTAGTTGGGAAGAATTGGCAATTTATTGTTACTAGGCACCAGCGTATAATGCTAACCAATAGAGTCTGAGGGTCTGACGTGATTGTACGAGTCCCGATGAGGAACACCCTTCGTCCAGGACTTGGCCTGCATGAGCGGCAGATATTCACCGCAGCCACGGGGTCGTTCGCCTGAAATACAAATAATAAATATTAAATATGTAGTAGCATGCAAACGAAAAAAATACCAATCGAATATAAGCCTTCCACTATTGTGATAAGGTTGAAAATGTAATAATTAATTTGACAGATTGAGGTAGGTTGATAAGCTGGCGACGTTTTTTTTTTTTGCTATCCTGCTCTGTCCCACTCCTGGGCAAAGGCCTCCCTCCACTCCTTCCACTTCCCGCGAACCCGCGCTTCCTGTTTCCAGTTCGGAAGGAACCTATCCAGTTCGTCCCGCCATCTTCTTCGTGGCCTGCCGCGACCCCGCCTCACTATCTCAGGGAACCAGTTTTCAGCTATTTTGGCCCACAGTTTGTCCGGCATACGACCGCCGTTTTCTCGTGGTCCTACTATTTTGTCCTACTAGTAGGACCACGAGGGAGACCAGTTTCTGTTCGTCCTACTATGACATATTGGAGCAGTTATCATTTATTTATACCACCTGTATATAATTTATACCTTTGACACTAGTAATAAAAGAAAGAAAAAAAAAACAATCATTTTGTAACAAGCTAAAAATATGCTTCTATTATAAATTTGCTAATATCTCATTTTCTCTAAGAAATGGCCTATTGGTATGTCACCGTGAATTAATTGTATGTAGCTGGTTTGTCATAACAAAGTTATCTCGATCCAAGTCTTCTTTTCGTCTACGTGATACATCATCGCTCGTTGTCTTGCTTTCCATTTCCATTAACACATCAATCGCAGTATTGATACTGGTGTACACTTTTTAGGGTTCCGTAGCCAAATGGCAAAAACGGAACCCTTATAGATTCGTCATGTCTGTCTGTCTGTCCGTTCGTATGTCACAGCCACTTTTTGTCGAAAGTATAAGAGCTATCCTGTTGAAACTTGGTAGGTACATGTATTATGTGAACCGCATTAGGATTTTCACTCAAAAATAAAAACAAATTTTGGGGGTGCCCCCCATACTTAGAATTGAAACTCAATTTTTTTTTTCACCAAACCCGTACGTGTGGGGTATCTATCTATGGATAGGTCTTTAAAAATTATATTGAGGTTACTAATATCATTTTTAGGGTTCCGTACGTCCGAATACAAAAACGGAACCCTTATAGGATCACTCGTGTGTCCGTCTGTCTGTCGCTTACTTTAAATTATCTCCGAATCTACTAAACCGATTGGGTTGAAATTTGGTACACATATCAATTCCTGTGACCCAAGCACAGAGGTGTGACGTGAATAGATGAAATCTGTATGTGGGAGGTAATTTTTGGGGGGGAAGGGGAAAATGAAAAAAAAAAGTTTTGAAAACTGCATCGTGTGACATATCAAATGAAAGGTATTGTTGAGACAAACTTAAAAGTATTTTTTTTGTAATTTTAAAATAAATAGTTTCCAAGTTATTCAAGAAAATAGACGAAATTTGACCATTCCCCCTCCCCTCTTATCTCCGAAACTACTGACCCTAAAATTTTGAAAAAAATACAGTAATTAGTTTTCTACTTATAAATTATAGGAAAACCTATAAGAAGTCCCTATCTGTATATGGGAGGTAATTTTTGGGGGGGAAGGGGAAAATTAAAAAAATATATTTGAAAACTGCATCGTGTGACATACCAAATGAAAGGTCTTGTTGAGACAATCTTAAATATATTTTTATTGTAATTTTAAAATAAATAGTTTCCTAGTTATTCAAGAAAATAGACGAAATTTGACCATTCCCCCCCCCTTATCTCCGAAACTACTGAACCTAAAATTTTGAAAAAAATACAGAGATTAGTTTTCTACTTATAGATTATAGGATAACCTATAAGAAGTCCATATCTGTATATGGGAGGTAATTTTTGGGGGGGGGAAGGGGAAAATTAAAAAAAAAAATTGAAAACTGCATCGTGTGACATATCAAATGAAAGGTATTGTTGAGATAAACTTAAAAGTATTTTTTTTTATAATTTTAAAATAAATGGTTTCCAAGTTATTAAAAAAAAATAGACGAAGCTTGACCATTCCCCCCCCCTTATCTCCGAAACAACTGAACCTAAAATTTTGAAAAAAATACAGGAATTAGTTTTCGACTTATAGATTATAGGATAACCTATAAGAAGTCCATATCTGTATATGGGAGGTAATTTTTGGGGGGGGAAGGGGAAAATTAAAAAAAAAATATTTGAAAAGTGCATCGTGTGACATATCAAATGAAAGGTATTGTTGAGACAAACTTAAAAGTATTTTTTTTGTAATTTTAAAATAAATGGTTTCCAAGTTATTCAAAAAAAATAGACGAAGCTTGACCATTCCCCCCCCCTTATCTCCGAAACTACTGAACCTAAAATTTTGAAAAAAATACAAGAATTAGTTTTCTACTTATAGATTATAGGATAATCTATAAGAAGTCCATATCTGTATATGGGAGGTAATTTTTGGGGGGGAAGGGGAAAATTTAAAAAAATAATTGAATACTGCATCATGTGACATATCAAATGAAAGGTCTTGTTGAGACAATCTTAAATATATTTTTTTTGTAATTTTAAAATAAATAGTTTCCAAGTTATTCAAGAAAATAGACGAAATTTGACCATTCCCCCCCCTTATCTCCGAAACTACTGAACCTATTTTTTTTTTAATACAGTATTTAGTTTTCTACTTATAGATTATAGGAAAACCTATAAGAAGTCCATGATATTAAAATAACATGGTAAATCACTCAATATTGTGCGTACCAATTTGGGTCAGATTAAAAAAAAAAACGTTATAGGTAACATCGTACGGAACCCTCTTCACGCGAGTCCAACTCGCACTTGGCCGGTTTTTTTTTCTAAACTGAACAGTTTGCACAAGAGACACTTCCAAAGTGGTAAAATGTAACTTCTAAAATAAGAGAATGATAAAACTAAAAAATATATATAATGTAGACCTCAACAAAAACTTTCAACGAAAATGGTTTGGAAGAGATATAGTTAGTAGTTTTTGAGATACAGTACATTTCTAAAAACCGCAAATATAACTTTGCCATGCATACAAACACTTCATGGGCGAGTCCAACTCGCACTTGGACGGTTTTTTTGTTTTGTTGTTGTTTTTGAAGTCGGTTACTTTTTGAAAAAGTTTTTTTATCTCTTTTTTTTTTCTTCCTTTTATTACTAGTATCAAAGGTATAAATTATATACAGGTGGTATAAATAAATGATAACTGCTCCAATATGTCATAGTAGGACGAACAGAAACTGGTCTCCCTCGTGGTCCTACTAGTAGGACAAAATAGTAGGACCACGAGAAAACGGCGCATACGACAGACATGTCCTGCCCTGTCCCATTTCAGTTGGACAGCCTTCTGAGTCACGACAGCTATATATTCGTCTTGGAGCGCAGTATTGTATTGTTTTTTTAATTAGTAGCCGTAAAAAAGTTTTAACCATCTCGTCATACAATGAAATATTTTACAGAAAACCTGACATAATTTACTCGAAAAAAAAGAAAACCGACAACAAAAGTACAGTCGGTGTCCAGCATTACTTGACCCTCTTTAACATTATTCTACCGTATAGGATGGGTCATACAATGATAGGCAGCGACTGTACTAGTCTTACATTAATAATAATACTTAAAATATTATATGAAAAACGAAGATTGTGTTGTAGTCTGTGTCAATATTCATACAACCTTGCACCTTATTCTGCTACTCCTAAAACGGGGTTTTCCATATCAGCAAAATGTACCGAATGCTCCACAGTCTAATTTGGTCTGAGCGTTGACTGAAAGGGTAGACATGAATAAAAAAAAATTTTTGATAACATATCAGCTTTTGTTGTTACTTTCACCCCAAAGTATCAATGGAAACTTTCCCCATCAATATGGGGATATATCCCCCGTCTTTTTAGCATTGTTATTTCAAACAAGTTTACTTTGTACTACATTTAAACAATAGATGTCGCTGTGCGCTGACGTCACGATCCTGAATCGCGGTGTTAAGATTCTCCTCCGTTTGGTTGGGTGTCTCGAACCGCGCAAGTTCGGTATCTCTGGTTTCCCTTCAAAACGCATAATCTTTGGGCGGAGGAAGCGGAGAAACCGGAAGCGTGGGGGAAGGAAGGGAGGTAAGCCCGAGTCCCCCACGCCCCCACTTCAGGAGGACCCTGCCCCTGTACAGGCGCAGGCAAAAAAGGGCCCCACTGCGGAGCCCACCGACGCCGCTGCTGGCGCCGGTAAGAAGCGGGTCAGGCAGGCTTCGAAGCCTGCCCAAGCAGCCCGAGACCCGGAGGCGACCGAAGCCGCCCCACCAACCACCCACACCGGCGCCCGCACTCAGCAGCGGCGCCGTGATCCAGACGCCGCCGGCACTCCCATGGACGAGTGCCGGAAGAAGAAATTGACTGCCTGCGCCATCAAGCTGTCGGTGGACCTACTAAGGGCCATCGGCCAGGGGCAGGACATCCAGGACCTGGTCCTCGACGGGCTCCAGACGCTGCTGTCCATCTGCAGCGAGTAGCCCGTCGAGGCCCCCACATTGGACAGCCGCGGCCCTGTAGGGCCTTGGGCCGCCCCTTCCTCCGCCTCCGCCTGAAGTCCAGCGCCCACTACCGGATCTGACGACGCCGGGTAAGTCTCATTCCCGGCTACACGGGACTTGCCCAACAATACGACTCCGCATGCATGACACACATGACGTGCGCCGTGTGCTAAGTTAATATAGGCACGGCGTACGTCGCTACTGACACTCGCTACTATACAAGCGCTATATTCACGCGGTGACTGGCGGCGGGCTCGCCTCTCACCCGCATACATGAGCGGCGTTACACATACAATGCCGCTCATACACACACACCGGCTCTCTGCCTGCGCCGCTACCGGCTCGCTCTGGAAAACGGGGCAGGCGAGAGCCACTCTTCCTTACAGGTGCGTCGTAAGCCTGCGTCCCTGTCGCTGGTCGCACTCTGCCGGGCCTCACCCAGGTAACTGGGGGTCTCACCTGGCAGGGGCAGACCGCCGGGGCGCAGTGAAGCAAGCGGTACTGCCGACAGTACCGCGGCGCGCCTGTAAGCAACGATGTGCAGCCACACACCCCGGCGCGCGTCACTTAGCACGCGCGCCCGTAGGATTTTTAAGGCTATATGCCGCCCCAGCGCGTGTGCCCGCCGTTGCGGGCACAACACCCCGATCCCGCGGGAACAAGGGCACAGCCCATACCCGCCAGCCGCGCCCCCTTGCGGGGGCGCCGCGACTACTACGAGTTCGGTATCTCTGGTTTCCCTTCAATACGCATAAATCTTTCGCCTTTTACTAAAGATTTCCGTGGAGGGGAACACTCAAATGAGTCTTAAGGATTTTTGAAATACTCTGCTCCGGCAGAGTTTATAAACACACACTATCCAAATGATGATGATTAGAGTGATTACTCTGATTATAAAATCTCAGGTTCAGACAGTCTATTGAGTGCTTACATACACATTAGATGCTCCGGCAGAGTTTATAATACCTGACATGGACATCACTAAAACTAGTACGGATGTACGGAACTAACGGAAGTACTGCACCACAGTCTAAATTGCAGTACGTTTAAGCTCGAAGTATAAAGTAGATAACCTTATCTACTCGGGACTGTTTTTATATTGTCAAGGTTAGATATATCCACATTCCAATGTGGTATTTTATAGTTACACAGTCAAACCATTTGAGTTCTACGTTTTCAATCAGAACGAATGATTTGAAATTGGTGATATCTTTCCAAAAAATAGACAAACATTATGAATTTCCGATTTACAATTATAATAAATCAATACACCGTGACTTTTTAGTCGTCTTACAAAAGTGGTCCACTTAATGTATCATACCTAAAATACCTCTAGGCGAGTTTTTTTTTTTAATAATAAAAATTACAGGATGTTTACCCTGTTGAAGTGTTTACGTATCAAGCTGTAGGTAGTAGAGTATACCTATCCAGCGCAATAGTCGGGCAGATCATTCCATCTCCATTTTCTATTAGAAAAGGGTGTTTCTAACTACGCCTTGCGTCATAATAAGGAATTAAATTAAATTTTTCAAGTCTCATTAATACCTATTTTTTATTATAAACGTGTTCTAGTCATTGGATACATGAACTGGGCTGCCGTTGTAAGACGACTAAAAAGTCACGGTGCCGGTGTATAAATAAGTCTCTTTTATTAAACTCATAACGCCTTGTTATGAAGTTTTAGCAAAGAAACGCAGAACGCTGATATAAAAGTTAGTTTTTTAAAAAGATTTCAGATTATGTATTTACATTCATACAATATTATGAATGTAGTCTGGACTATTGATCCCAAATGACATCTGTACGCTTTGTTTATTTTGTTTTTCAAATAAAGACTCGTCATAGCCGCGGTAATAATAAGACCGTGTCATAGCTGCATGGTTCTTAAAGCACGTGGTAAAATATTAATAGGAGAGAATGCCGTCGACCCAATTTTACCAATACATACATTTTACAAATGTATGTCAGTGCGCTGATATAAAAGTGTGTTAATTAAAAAGATTTCAGACTATTCATTTACATTCACACAATAATACAGGGTCCATAATTGTACCTAGCCTTAAGCCTATTATAAGATCTGTAAAACTAACATTATGGAATTCAAATAAAGATATGAATAAACTATGAATGTAGTGGACTATTGATCACAAGTGACATCGCTTTGTTTATTTTTTGTTCTTCAAAAAAAGACTCGACATAGTCACGGTAATAATATGACATGTGTCATAGTGAGTCATGAAGCATGTGGTATAAAGGAACGAAACCCATCGACTCAATTTTACAATACATTTGTACATTTCACAAATGTGTTTCAATGTAGTATAAATAAAGTTTAGTAACGTAATCTGTGATCAATATCATTATAGCGCAAAAAGATCCTTTTCTCAATGAATTTAAAAATGATGTGGTTTAAAAAAACCTATTGTTCTGGCTCTCGTCAATAGATGTCGCTGTACGCTGACGTCACAATCCTGAATCGCGGTGTTAAGATCCACTCTCCGTTTGGTTGGGTGTCTCGCACCGCGCAAGTTCGATATCTCTGGTTTCCCTTCAAAACGCATAAATCTTTCGCCTTTTACTAAAGATTTCCGTGGAAGGGAACACTCAAATGAGTCTTAAGGATTTTTGAAATACTCTGCTCCGGCAGAGTTTATAATACTAGATAATTATGTTTCATACACAAAGGAACTTAGTCAACGTTTGGACCTCACAAGCACTACGTTTGGCTTTGGTCCTCACAAGCACTAACTTTTTTCTGAACTAAGCACGAGTTTTTTTTTTTATCTGAGTAATATCCTAGTTTATTTATAGCAATTTAATGTCTGCCTATTAATAAACATCAACTTTCGAGTTTAGCTGTTTCTGCATGCGAATTTAAATGATTATAAATGCAACTACGATACAGAATTAATTTCTAAAATGGGGCAAAGTTTTCACCAAAAAAAAAAACAAGGTCAAAATATTTTTTCTCGAAATCGTGCTCTCTCATCAGAATAATAAAAAAGATACTTTAGACGGCTAGATAAATTTCATAACGCCCCCTTTTTTCCTTTTGGACCCGGTACCGCCACCACGAAATGCTCCAGTGCTTTCTAGGAGGGGGCAGTAACGCCCGCTTTTAACCTATGATTTACTTACATGGAAGCCTAAGCTTGTGGTAGTCCTTTAGATCAGGGACTAAACTTTAGTGAATTGTATGTATACATTGTAGTGACTTGCACCCAGTTTACAATAAGTAATAATACAGTTCAAAATCGGTCTCAAAAAGTATTTCAGTTCTTGGACTCGACAATAGATGGCGCTGTACATTTACGTCACGATCCTGAATCGCGGTGTTAAGATCCATTCTCCGTTTGGTTGGGTGTCTCGCACCGCGCAAGTTCGACATCTCTGGTTTCCCTTCAAAACGCATAAATCTTTCGCCTTTTACTAAAGATTTCCGTGGAGGGGAACACTCAAATGAGTCTTAAGGATTTTTGAAATACTCTGCTCCGGCAGAGTTTATAAACACACACAGCACACTATCCAAATGATGATGATTAGAGTCTAATAGAGATGGTAACTAGCCGAAATTTCAATAGCTTAGCTAACCGGCTATTTGTGGTGTAATAGCCAGCTAGCTAGCCAGCTATTTGGCTACTTGGCTATTGAACAATAGCGTTTAGTAACTAGCGGCGCCGGTGTAGCTAGGTAGGACTTAAATAATGCAACATCAACTGCCCGATCTGAATTCGATCCTAAATCAAAAAGAAATGATTTCCTCTCACACAACCAAAATACTAACTATAAAATTTTTATTTATTTTAAACCCCGTCAGGTTTAAAATAAATAAAAATTGTATAGTTAGTATAACTAACCAGCTTTCTAATCATCGTATTTCATAAGTTCGTTCATTAAACGAGCGAAATTACTAAGTATAATGCTCTTTCTTTGTCTAATCTATTTTGTGAATATTGTGAGAAAAAGATCGACGATACCAATGAAGATCGTACACGCGTAGCGCAGTGAGCGCGCACACAGCTATCGGCTATTTTGGCTACTCTAGCTACCCGGCTACCGAATACCGGGACGGCTATAAAACGTAGCAGTTAGCTATACTCCGTAGCGGCTACGCGGCTACGAGCGGCTACGCGGTTACGAGCGGCTACGCGGCTATATCATAACCTGTCAGTTATCTGGCCAACCAGTAGCCGATAGCTAGCTATCGTGTTGACGAATATCATAGCCGTGGCTATTTTGCTCATAGCCGGTATTTGGCTAGTTATGGCTATAGCTACCCATCGCTAGAGTCTAACCCCCGTATCTATAAACAAGTCAAAGGTTTTACTCGAGTAAATGTCATTATTTAAGTTACGATTTTTATTATGTACACACATCAAAAGTGTCTAGGGATCAACATATATTTTTGCAATAACTTTTCTCCTGATTGATATTAATTAAAATTTTCTTTAAGGATTCATCAAATAAAGTGTTTTCGTTTGTCACAGTAACGATAAACCAAGTCACCTTTGCATTAATAAAGAAATTTGCCATTTTCCTAATAAAGGGATTTTTGACATTTGAACCACTAACACAAAAGTTCGAAAAAAAGACTGAAATAACAGTTTTCTTTAAAATTTTATTGGGTAACTTAAACAATTAATAATCCGTGTTTCTACCGCGAACACTAACAACACAAGAACATCGGTTTGGCATAATCAAAATGAGTTCATCCAAATCACGCTGTGGAATGGCCGCCCATGTTCGTTGCAACAACAAAAAAAGATCTTCTTGCGACTGGATACCCTCCATATTCGGCAGAGCTCTTCTCTGTAGCATATCCCATGCATGCTCAATCGGATTCAAGTCTGGCGACTGACCAGGCCAGGGCAGGACATTGATGTTAGCTGCGGCGAGAGTCTGTCTTACAACTCTTGCGGTGTGCGGTCGTGCATTATCATGCATTAACTGAAATAAGGGACCGATTTGCACTTGTAGAGGAACGATGACGTCTGATACAATCGTCTCAGCATAAATTTGAGCGTTGAGGTTGCCTCTGATCCAAATCAACTCAGTTCTTCCGCCGATCCAAATACCCGCCCATACCATGATGGTTCCACCACTATAAGGATGAACTTCCTGGCAGGATTTTAATCGCTGTTGGCGTCCAGGGGTTCTCCAGTGTCGTATACGTCTTGTATCCGGTCTCATACCGAAACGAGACTCATCAGAAAAGCACACGAAACGCCATTGTTCTTCTGCCCAATTTCTGTGTTCAAGAGCCCATTGATATCGAATCCTACGATTGTGCATTGCTATAGGTGGTACCCGTAGCGGTCTTCGGGAATGAAGGTTCACTTCATGCAAGCGGTTTCTGACTGTTTGGTCGCTAATTAAGTTCCCTGAAGAGTGATGAAGCCTCACGGCTAACATCATGGCGGTTATTGTTGGAGCTCTTCGAGTTAAGATTTGAATGTATCGGTCTTGTCTCCGTGTGGTGCAGCGATACCGTCCTCCATGGCGCTCAGCCACGGTACCAGTGCTTCGGTAACGTGTCCAAAGTCGACTGATAACACTCTGACTTGTATTCAGAGCTAAAGCCACAGTACGTTGCCGGGAACCAGCTTCTATCATTCCCACGGCTCTGAGCATTTCTTCCCTGCTTAAATGACGTCGCCGCTCCATAATAACGTTGGTTTTAATCAGTAGTAGGGAAACAGTAGCACTAATAATGTCTTCAATGCGTTGTATGTTTTTATAGGGAAAATATTGACAGCTGATTTTCATCTTTTACTCGAATTTGATTCACAGTTCCTGATTCAAATTATGAAATGCACCAAAAAGGATCCATATAAATTTATAAAATCATAAATTTATTACAAAGCCACATCTCAATCTCAAGAAATCCGCATAAAAATGCTTGATCCCTAGACACTTTTGATGTGTGTAGTTTAATAATTGCTTGAAGTTTGAACTGTCAAAATATATAATTTTTACCTTTGCTTTCTTTGACGGTTCCCACTTCGTTTAAATTCATGTCTATTGCATAAAAAAATTGCACAAGTAATTGCTTAAGTTGAAGTAATTACTTTCACTTGACTATAGATACGGCTGTTAGAGTGATTGCTCTGATTATAAAATCTCAGGTTCAGACAGTCTATTTTTTAGTGCTTACATACACATTAATTTAGACGTTATAGCGACACAATGGCACATCATTCTCCCTCGCCCATTTTCCCTAAAAATGAATGAAACTACCAATCGTTATCATCCAATTTGAAAGCGTCCAATAGGGTTACTAATTTATAATCCTAAAAAATCTGAATACAAACCTTCGGGATACATATTCATGACAGCTTTCACCAGCACGCTGTCCTGGTCCATCTCATGATCGTACCCGGCGCGCGGCACCGACGGCGTCGTTTTGCCGACGACCTCCGGCGGTATGAACCGGGACGGACACGGCTTGGCGTCCGGCGGCGGCGGCAGCCGTTTCTTCTTCTTGCGGTTACTTTCACCGCTTGACATCGTGTCCTGGCAAATTGAAATGGTTTAAGGATAGAAGGGTCTTGGTACGAAAAAAACCTTTGCCCCCCACTAGGAATTACTCCTCCGACCTGGGTGCGTTAACAAAAAACTCACATACACAAATAGCCAGAACCAGAACAACTACTTGTAGGTCATACAAATATTTGTTAGACGGGAATCGAGCCGGCGAGAAGCAATGCAACAGTCAATCACTAAACCATTGCGCCAATGTGACGCTGTTTGTTTGTTTGTTACCTTTTCACGCCTAAACCACGCCTAATCCTCAAGTTATCTTTTATACAGCACGTTGTGAAATGGACATAAGGAGAAGGTACTTTTCAACTCGAAAATAGGTCCTGCCCGAGATAACGTTCTAAAAAAAATAATAAATAATCGACGTGTCTTTGGAATTATGAAAATAAATTATTACAAGCAGAGTACAACCCGAATGTCTTATTCTAATTAAACAAGAGCCAATCCATGGGCAAAAGCTTGTTTATTACAAAGCCGACAGCTTTTCAATATGATCTGCTATTGGCTTTTTAAATCATTGTCAGCCTTCACCGAGCCTTTATATTATGTTTTTTACCTTAATGTACAGTAGCAAACCTAGAATCACTGAAGCGTTTTATCTGAAAAGGTATACTTAACTTTCGCGCAGTTTTATAAAGTTCACATAATTGCATGTAGTTCTTAAAACACTAAGATAAATTATCTTACCTGTACTTCACTATAACACTATAATATAAATAAAGTTAAACGATATTAGATTTAACAATGAAAATAAATTAATTATTAAAATAATAGGATTGTATCTTTCACAAATAAACGTATCTATGGACGCGTTGCCACAGCAACAGTAATTTTGTTTACGTTGACATTAATTTTTGAGTTATTGGTTTTCCAGCCAGCACTTATTGGCAGTATCCATACTTTTTATCTTATGTAAGAATGTTTATCTTTTTTCTGACAATGAAATGACCACCATATGATACTACGAATAACGCTACAGGTCCGTTTTTTAAGTTGGTAAAATAATCAAATAAGTCCTCCCGCCCTGGGTTGAGCAGAAGGAACTTTCAGACTCGTACTCGTATACTATTTTACTTTGTTCCATGGCCCATGGCCATTAATTAGGTCAGGGCCTGTTATGGGGAGAAATCACGCTGGCCCACGGAATGCAATGGGTCAGTGTAGTTTAGTGCTCATTCCGTGTCATTGAGCCGAGGCCTGTTTCCCAGCAGTGGGAACAGTTTAGGCCGATTGCCGATGCTGGTGATGTGTGTACACCTGTGCATGCTGTTCACTCAAATGTCTTGAAATGAAAAGTATTGCCCTTTCAACTACATTTCTATTCAAATATAAATAAAACAACATTTACGAATACATTTTATTTTATTACAAATAATTTCATCGAATAATCGGTGAATTTAATCGGTCCGGTCAAATCGATTTCTTAATACAATAAAAATCTTATATAAAACATAAATGCATGATAAAATTCTCTTATAATTATAGTATAAATAAATTGACATGGATTATAATTTAAAGAATATTAAAATTGCGCAGTTTGGAGCAATTTTCAGTTTAATTTCTAAATTCATAATTTTAATAATGTCATAATTTACACAGTTTTATCAATCTCATAGATTATATGTTACTGATTTATTTCTTATTTAATACATTTCTCATAACACTTTCTGTCTGTTTTAAAATTACAGAATAAACTTGGAAATTAAAAAGTAAATACACAACGAAATCTGTAAAATGTAACAAGAATGCTTTATAAATTATGCAGAAATAAGGTTACAATACAAAATCGGGTAGCTTATGAGACCCCAATCTATACAGCAAAGACTTAGGTGATAATTCATCCGCGGATGAAATGTCATCCTTTAAAAAAGTAAAGTCTCGACTCATCCGCAAGTTCAGATGAGTCGGTAACGCTTTTCACACTTCATCCGAAAATGAACCTTACCTGCCTACGATCAGTGAACGAAGAAAACACCTACGATAGATGTTTTTAATAGTATTATAAGCTTGGCGACAGTCGTCTGTTGAATAAACAAATCAACTTTTTTAGAAATGATCACTACCAACTCAAACCAAATACTTATAAATATATAATTAAGCTAGGAAGACAATAGGATAATAAAATAGACTCAATTTCAATTAACTTACACAAAATAAACAAATCTAGCAATAATACATTGTAATCTCTGGCATAGATATAATTAGGAACTTAAAATAAACCACTAAAGAGGAACACGAGAAAAAAATAACGGTGATGTTTAATTTTGGTAAAAAGTATTGGAATCTATTTAAATTATGTCCAATACCCTACAATTGACGTGTTTGCTAGGCTCCCTGTGGAAGAGCTACAGAAAGGTGGCCTGTCTCCCAGCAGTGGGAACAATACAGGCAGATCATATTGAGACTATGACTTATTTTAGAAAATATTTGGCACCTGAGCATAAAATATTTAATAACTATAAAGATCTATGAAAGTCCTCTACTTTTAACTCAAAAAATATAAATGCAATGTAGCACCAGTATAATAATTTCATATAGTTTACATTAATTCATTTATAAGAATTATAATCATTATGTATTTATTAATCACGATACAATAATTTGTCACTATGAGCTATTTTTATTTCACAACCCCTCGATAAAGATTGTGGACGTAATGTATAGGCTCTTCAATTATTATTATAATCTGCCATATTTTCAGCTTCCAGTCGAACCAGATGCAGCTGTATATCAGTATTTTACATGGAGCGACTGCCTATCGGACCTCCACAACCCAGTAACTGGGCAATACGATATCCCATGGTAAGAGTTGAAAAGGCAGATGATATTCCATAATATATTAGAATATTTGTGATAATTCTGTAACTACGTTTGCAGTTGATTTTTGTTATTTAACTCACTGGTTCTACAACCTCTTGGACCAATCTGTTCCATGAAGATGAAATATCAACTTTAATTATTTTAGTTAATACATTTAGTTTACTAGTCCGCAGTTCGTAAATCATTTCACTTACTGGCAGTTATAATCCAAAAAGTTTCAATTGAAAATTCGTTTTTCTACACATCTAAATACCACAATTTCATAGCACCACAAATCAAGGCCACTGCCGCTCCTCCTCAGTTTTATTCAGATAATTATTAGATCCTTGCCAGCTGAAGGAGGAGTCCGTGTCTCCATCTTCTGGTTTCTTCTCATTATAGTTGGAAGCTCTGTTCTCCTTCACGAAGGAGCGCGGTCTGCCTTCAATCAAGGAGTGACTGAGACGGGAGGCATCGAAGTGGAAGCCAGAGTTGGAAGGTTTGCGGACTTCACGAAGGTACTTCCAAGTGTGGCTGTCTGGACCCTCGTCTGAAGGTTTCGGACTGTACAACCATTCTGGAATGAGATACATCGTTTTAAGTATGAGTTTGGTGAAATGTTTAGATAAAAACTTAAAAGCATAGTCTGTTTCTATGGCCTAACGTCTAAACTACTTTAAATACTACCTTATGGACTATTTACACGAAGCCAAAGAGCAAGCCATTACACCTTTTAATTCAATGGCCTGGCTTGATCAAAAGCTATGGAACAATCCAATGTATTTGCCTGTGTACACGATACCAATATTAGATTGGCGTAATGGAATAGTTCAGCGACAGGCCTCGTGTAATTTTTCCATTACCTTTTTCTAATACTACTTACTATAACTACGAAGCCATTAATAGCCAGTTTCTTTGGAAAATGAAAATGTAATGAGTACGTACCTAAATTATTATTTTTTTAAAAGGAAACAATGTTAGTGCTTGAAAACATGAGAAAATTACGGTGCACAAATGATAATATTAAAGATAATTCAGAGGGTGATCCAAAATAAGGTGGCATGTATAGGACTAGTTTTTTTTAATAATCACGGTGAATATTGCGCAATGTTTTAATCAGCCCCATAATTGAAATCGGTGCACAAAAAAAATGAAACGGGAAATGTTTGAGAATTAACAATTCTTTCAGATTAATGAATATAAAACGCCATGCCAAAAAAAAAATACATAAGGTCATAAGAATGATCACATTTTTCTTTCTTTTTTTAGAAAACGTTGCACGCCCACACTAGGAATTTCTTCCTGTATCGCTTGGGTGCGTTTACAAACATACAAACTCACATTCACAAACACCCAAACCTGGAACAACTACTAGTAGATCATACAAATATTTGTTCCGTGCGGGAATCGAACCCGGGACACGTTGCGTAGCAGTCGATCGTTCACTGCGCCAACCGCCAGCGCCATTTGAACATAATGTTCTTTCTATTGCAGTCGGGTAAAAATAAAATAAATAGTGTATACCTCCGTTAGAAACATTAGCTATAGCGGTGAGCAGGAAGTCCTTGTCCTTGGCCTGCAACACCAGCATGTGCCGCAGGAGACCCACCATGGAGCGCTGCGCCAGGGCCTTCGCGCGCATGTAGTACACCGCCACACTGGGGAACAGAAACCTCTATTAAGATACACAAACCGATACGAAGCGCGGGCATGCGAGCGGCGAGTAATGGGCGACTCGCGGTCCGATCATGGACCATGCCCGGGACGACGGCGCGTTATGTTCCAAACGGCCAAAGCCTGCCGGGGTCGCGGGACTAACGAATTACCGTGACCCCGGAACATAAAGGGCTATTGAAGGATACCGTGGATTTTAGTCAGTACAAGTATGACAGTCGCTCCTGCTTTGCCCTGGGTCGGAGGACTTATTTGATGATTGAACCGCGTTAAAAAAAACCTTAATGTTACCAAAACGAAAGTGAGTTTATTTGATACGCTTATACGCCTAACCGTATTGCCGCTATGAGAGGTAATTTAGCGTTGGGTGGCCAGCGGTAAGATCAAATGTATAGAAATGTTAGTAACACGGCACGAGGCGCCATTAGTGGCTAATTCGCATATTTACAAAGTAATTAATGTCTTATTCGCATCGCCCGTCGCACTGGTTACAGGTTAGACCAAAGTCGAGAACAAACCGTAAATCTATGAATTTTCATTTAGAGATAGAATTTAATCCTATTCACGCTGCAACAGCTCGCACTTATTCCTCTCACACTTTAATTAATGGCCTATAATTATTTGTCTTTCTTACATCAATCCTCATTCATTCCATGGGTGGGAATCCATTTCTATTCTTTACTAACTATTCTTACTATTTCTAACTATTTTTTTCTTATTGTCTTTATTTCCTATTCTTACATGTTCAAATATATTCTTCATTTTTTATGAATATTCTTTCCTATTTGTATCTATTTTTGTTTTATTTTTTTACAGAGGTTAATGATCTTGTGGGACTTAGTAATCATTGAAAGATAGCACCTTTATCTTAACATATAAACTTAAGACTTAAAGGGAAAGAGTGGACGAAACTGCGACCAAGAAACAATAGGGAAGCTTCAAAGCCAAGTTACCCGAGGAACAGCATGAGGAAGCCGATGACTCCCGGCCTGACGATGAAGGTCAGTACCACCCGCGCGGTGTCCCGCTGCTGCAGCTGCAACACTCCCTCACTCATCACACTGTACACGTAGTCATAGCCGCGGAAGGGACCGCATGCGTGAGATGATGTTCTACAACAAATTATGAAATAGTACATTGTTATCCAAGGCGTGAAAGTTACTTATCTACGTCCCGAGACGGGGTTTGGCGCCCGCAACGTAGTGAGGGCGCTAATAGTTCGAGGGACTAAATAAGTAATTTACCCCGAGGTAAACACTGCTTTTCATTACGAATACGAGAAAAGTAAAATTATTTAAAAATTGGCAAAGATTTTGTCGAAATCTGTATTATTTTAGAGAAATAGTTGAAACTAAATTATTTTAAAGTCATTGTTTATATTCTTAATACTTAACTTTATGTTATTTTAATTTTAAATCGCTCTGTAATTTCGTGGCTGTATAAAAAGTTTGAACATGGTTCATTATACTAGTAAAAGTTCAGTAGTAGGTTAATACAAGTATCTGTATAATAAACTCTGCCGGAGCAGAGTATTTCAAAAATCCTTAAGACTCATTTGAGTGTTTCCCTCCACGGAAATCTTTAGTAAAAGGCGAAAGATTTATGCGTTTTGAAGGGAAACCAGAGATACCAAACTTGCGCGGTGCGAGACACCCAACCAAACGGAGGAGAATCTTAACACCGCGATTCAGGATTGTGACGTCAGCGCACAGCGACATCTATTGACGGGTCTCAGAACTGAAAGACTTTTTTAGTATTGTTACTTACGGTCAGCTCAGATCGAGACGTGACGCTGCGCGCAGATATCAATAGAGCTATTCAAAATCGAACTCTATTTCCTACACGAAAAGATACACCTGTCACAACCCGGCGCGGCTCAGCGCGGCGCCGCGCAGCGTCACGTTTCGGTCTGAGCCGACCCATATTATAAACTTGGCCGAAGTCTAATTATTGTATGCCATTCGCTTAAGTTTGCATCCTGATCTAAAGGGCTACAGTTACAATCTTAGGTTTCCACATAAATCATAAGTTTTCAATGGAGGCAGGAGAGGAGGAGGGTAGAGAGTCCAAAGGCCAATTGGGGGCGGGCGTTACTTTTTATCTAGTCGTCTTAGGGCGGATTCGACCAAGCCCGATCATATACACGAGTAACTATACCAGGAACAGCTAATTCAATGATTTCATTCTCGAATAAATCAACAGTCGTTTTTCCATGCAATTTAAGGTATAGCTTTTCTTGGATTAGTAACGCGCGAATAGCGGAGTCAATGCCAACATGATTAGAATGAATGGTGTTACATTCGGCAAAAAAAGTTGTCCGACAAACGGGAGAGAGCAGAAGCATACACATGTCAACTCGGATATGTCGTATTATAGCGAGAAAAAGTAGCTATCAATGTTAAAGTAGTTTTGAAAACAAAACTTTTAAGTTTACTAATTTAATAAATTACCCCCTTACTTATAAAAACTTGTGTTGCTTAGCTACCGATTAAATATCACCTGTCCTTGTCATTTCTATTTTAATGAATAGAGATGGCAAGTGACTTAAGAGCTATTTAAGATAAGTAACGTCTAATCAATGTTTATAAGTAAGGCCCTTAAATATTAGGGACTTATAAAATAAGTGACGTTATGCGTAAATGTAGGCACAATTAGCTGCCGTCTGAAAAAGAAGTTTTGTAGAGATACCTACATTTTAAAATAAAACAAAACAAAAAAATGGATCAATGGCAAATTATTGCTAGCCAATACAATAGCTGCTGTACAACCCACTGTTCTAGGTCAGGGCAACATTAATTTGAAAGCACAATGAGAGAGTATAAAAAAGATGGCAAGAAAGGATGCATCAACAAGCAGGTAGCATTAATAATAATAATAATAATATTTCACAACTATCACACAACGCCATCTAGTCCCAAGCTAAGCAGAGCTTGTGTTATGGGTACTAGACAACTGATAAACATACTTATACACCGTGACTTTTTAGTCGTCTTACAACGGCAGCCCAGTTCATGTATCCAATGACTAGAACACGTTTATAATAAAAAAATAGGTATTTAAGAGATTTGAAAATTTTTTAAATAAAATTTTAATTCATTATTATGACGCAAGGAGTAGTTAAAAACACCCTTGTCTCATAGAAAATGGAGATGGAATGATCTGCCTGACTATTGCGCTGGGTAGGTATACTCTACAGCTTGATACGTAAACATTTTCATATTTCTAATGTACCTATTTATTAATAATAAAAAATATTTTTAACGAGTAAAAAAAAAACTAAACTCGGCTAGATGTATTTTAGGTCGGGGACATTACGTGGACCACTTTTGTAAGACGACTAAAAAGTCACGGTGTATATTTCTAAATACATACATAATATGTATGTATGTAATTTATCTATAATATTATTATAGATAAATTACACCCAGACACAGAACAAATGATCGTGCTCATCACACAACATTTGTCCTGGGTGGGAATCGAACCCACGACCAAACAGCTTAAAACAATGGGACGCCATTTTGATATTCTTGGTATAAGCTCCCTATTCCATCTTGAATGGTGGTTTTTTCTGTGGTGTTTTCTTGAATTCCCGAATAGACTCGTTATTCCTCAAATTAAAGTTGGTAAAACGTGAAATTGATTTATTCTCGAGTAAAGTTAAAAAGCGATTTACTCCAGAATAAGATTTATTCCGGTTTAGTCGTATCCGCCCTTAAATGTTTATCTAATTGTTATGGTCTGAGAGCACGATTAGAGAGAGAGAGAGTTAATTTTTAATTTGTGATTATTAATAGATAATAGACAGACGTTAAATTGGTATAAATAAATGATTATGTAAAAGGGTAAGTGTGCCAGCTACATTGCGGCATTGTTTTAATCTGATCAAAAATCCATAATACATAATTAAATTACGATTACGGTTAAAAGTTTCTATTTTTGCTACCATTTTATCACAAGAATATTAATATTAAATTGTTTTAATTATATTCCAGGGATAAATTCTTCAATTAATCATTATTTTAATTTGCATGTACTTAAACTAACTTGTCGAGCGAGCTACTCTTCGGGCCATCAACGCCCTCCGAATCCAGTATAATAACGCGTTCAGGGTCCTGGTGGGGCTCCCACGCTATTGTAGTGCGTCTGCCATGTTTGCGCACGCGCACACAGACAGCTTCCACACGGTGCTGCGGCGCCGAATCGCTTCTCTGATGTTCCGTACGCGTTCGAGCCCCAACACCATCCTGCAGGTGCTCAGTGACAAGTTTGACAGCCCCCTTCTGGGGCACTGGGTTCAAGCACAAGTGCGTGTGCCCGGGGCCCCAGTGGGCGGTAAATACCTAAATTAAGTTCATTTCTTTATTTTTTAATGTAATTTTTAATAATTTTAATTTCAAATTGTTTTTATATTATTTCAAATTATGTGTTATATTGTTTTATTAGATTTTAATTGATTTCTTTTATTTTATTTGTACCTATTTAATTGTTGTTTTACTATTAATTTTGCGAAAAGTTGATTTGTAATTTTATTTTATTTATTTAATTTTCTGGTATGGGCATATTGCCTGAAATAAATAAATTTTATTTTTATTTATTTTATTTATACTCTGTGAAATGATGACCGTCGTTGACAAAGCCAATGTCATAAGCCATGCTTTGATGTGACTTTAGTTTCTGTGGTATTATCTCAGAACAATAACTAAAGCATAGAAGGCGCTCTACGACATTTGAAGCGTACGCTGTCATAGACAAAAGAGTATTAGCTAGTGATGTGACTATGCATTAAATAAATACCGATATCGACTTCTTAGTTTATGGTATCGCTCCATTGGTCGCGGGACTTATCTCATTACCTTGACCCCGGAACACAAAGGGCTATTGAAGGACACCGTGGATTTTAGTCAGTACGAGTCTGACAGTCCCTTCCGCCCTGCCCGGGGTGGGAGGACTCATTTGATGATTTTACCAGGCTAAAAAAAAAAAGGTATCGCTCCATGGCAATAAATCTAAATATGCTAAGGTGAAATAAAAAACTCACTTCTGTCTGACCAACATATTTATTTATAAACAGCATAATAATTTATATTAAAAAAATGAAATTACAAAGAAAACGCTTAAATAATATTAAAAGAGCGATTGGCCCTGAACGATTCCCAGTTGTTACGTGTAATAGCGTTGATCCATTTTTGCCTCATATCAACTTCGGACGGAAATCTGAAAGTGACAAAAAAAAAAATATAGCCACACATGAATTTAAATTATTAAACCATGAGCCACACGGATTTTTGACACTATCATTTCATTACTCATACGTACGATTCGCTCACAAGACCGTAGGTTTTTTATTAACTCTTAAATATTTAATCCTTCCCAAAACTACGTGTAAAGAAAAATAATGTAATAATTTAGATGACGCTAGTTTATCGATATTGTATCGATAGTTTGTTTTTGCAAGCACTATTGCAAAAATTTATATGCCGATTTAAAATTTATAATTTCCATCTAATCGAACTATTTAATTGCATAAAATATTGATTTCAAAACACTACCGTGTACACTTAGCTCAAATAATTTGAAATAATCCCAAAATAACATAAAATGAGAATGAAAAACTGACAAAATGACCATATTTGATTACTTACCGATGGGAGCTTATGATTTCCGCATCATTTTCTTTGCGGGATGAATGAGATTTACATCCCACTATAATGCAGGACATTATTTAATCTTTAAGCTTTGCGATTTACACTAAATCACTGTTATTTTTGTACTATTTTTACAAAAATACGTAAAACCAACGAATCACTTCAACTGGCATGCGCCCATAAGCATTATACGAAAAAATGCGATGAACAAAGTCATAGATAAAAACCTGAGACGTTAAGTAGCTTTTAAACTTAGTACTATAAAGGTAGCCAAGGTATCCAAATTGACGTTTACTTTGTGACGATTTGCATTTTGAGCAACCTACATCTGTCTCTCTCTAATGCTGTTATGAGTGTAAAAGAAAATAAAAGACGACTATATTAGTCAAATTTAGCTTCCTTCTATGCTTTAGTTATTGTTCTGAGGGTATTATAAACTCTGCCGGAGCAGAGTATTTCAAAAATCCGTAAGACTCATTTGAGTGTTCCCCTCCACGGAAATCTTTAGTAAAAGGCGAAAGATTTATGCGTTTTGAAGGGAAACCAGAGATACCGAACTTGCGCGGTTCGAGACACCCAACCAAACGGAGGAGAATCTTAACACCGCGATTCAGGATCGTGACGTAAATGTACAGCGCCATCTATCGAGACATGGCGAACTAAACCAGTTTTAAAATACTTGTACCTGGGGGAGATTATGCCACCCCTATTAAGGGGTGCAGTATGATTATAGATAGGGTCGAGTTCTGTTTTTTAGACCGTTAAAGGAGTAATATGTGTAATATTAAGCGATGAGTCCTGTTGTCCAGTACCTGCCTATCAGTTATATTGATAGTGACAGGAATCAGGCCACCTTGGCAGAATCATAAAAGGATAATAATATGAACTGCGATAAAATTAATTAGGTACTGTCCGATCGAAACGAGATTTTCTGCCGAAACCGTAACCGTACCTTCGGCGCTGGTCCTACTTTTGGCCCAAACCGTAACCAAAACTTTGTAAGACATAATTATTTAGATTTTATTCTAGCGTATTTTAATTCGTCCCATTTACCTACTTATTTTTATATTTTTCATTAATGTAAGACCACCTATAGCTTGTTTATTGGTATTTTTAAATGTAGTATACCTCTTTTTAACCGACTTCTTCTCTCTTTAGACCAGTATTTATACTTATTTGTTGGCCTCCCTGGCTCATAAATCGATACTTGGTATCAATACATAAGCATAACATTCCGTCACATTTCTGAGCTATGAAGTGTCCAATTTATTAATCATTCTCTTGTTGCATCTTCAGTATGACCCGTTTTAAACGATAGCTAACAACTTTTTTTTTTTTTTTAATTCTACTGAAGATTACACCGCCCGGCGAATTCAGACGTAACATTTACATAGGTACAACGAATTCATATTCTGAAGTTAGTTGAATGACCCAATACACAACATACATACAGAGTTTCGGGTAGGCGGAAAGGTTCTGCCCATATTTGGCCGAAACCGAAACTATGGCCGACACGAGTTTTGAATGAAACTGGTCGAAATCGAAACTGAACCTTCGGTCGGACACTACAATACATAATATCAAATGTGTCTGCAACCATTTCAGAATTAATATTATGATTCTGGTAAAGTTCCGTATAATTACTTTAATGGGAGATAAAGTATTTTTTGTGTAGTTAATGTCTTGCTTGCTTGAGTTCAACAAGAAATCAAAAAATTCGGGATCGTACTACATGTGTGCCCAATTTCATCCAAATCCGTTCAGTATTGACAACATAACTTACCTAAAGAATAGTGTTCCGATACCAAACAAGGTAGTGAACAGTGACAGCGTGACGAACATGTAGAGCACTGTCTGCGTCTGCGCAGCGCGCCACACCTATGTAAACAGATATTCATTTAAAACAAACTTGCTTTTGCCACTAGCTTTTTTTTTTGTTTTGAGAAAAACCTAACACACTTCCCAAACCACTGCAACTCCTAAAAGCCAGAATCAACAGTGGCGACCACCAGAAAAGCGCCGAGACAATGAAGCTCGACGTGTCCCGGAGAATGAATTTACCTGTATTGGATCCTCAAACGAAATAAATAAAAAAAGAATGTAGTTTCATACAAAAAAAAAATAATAGAGTTCCCAAAAAAAAAACACACAATAACGTTCTTATGATAATAGATGTCGGCACGTATCTTTTTAAGTTTCAAATCATTAATTATATTATGACAAGCAGAGTACAGCCCAAATTGATTGTCAAATTCTAAAATAACGCGAGCGAAGCCGTAACAGCAATTTCCGTTAGTGTACCCAGCGTAAAATCTGCCCTGCCGGGGTAGCGGGACTGTCGGATAACAGTGGCCCCGGAACGTAAAGGGGTATTGAAGGACACCGTGGATTTTAGTCAGTACAAGTCTGACATTCCCCCCCATCCTGCCTGGGTCATTTGATAATTTGACCAAGAAAAAAAAAGAAGTAACATTTGAAGGATTTCAAAATTCATTTACTTGTAAGTATTACTAATGATGTAATACTCTGAAATCGAAGTGGATGCTTGCAAAACCCTTAAAAGAAGCGGTTATTCGAAGATATTACCTTCCTAGCAGGCTGGCAGGCCCGCAGCGCGCACTGCTGCTTGATGTAGAACAGCAGCAGCAGCTTGAGGGTCACCAGCACCACCAGCAGCGGACTGAACAACATGCCCAGCCACAACACCGCCTGGTTGTAGATCAGCGTCAGGGAGTTGTACGCTATGTTGAACTCAGGCGCGCTCTCCGATTTGCTCCAGCTGAAGATTATACCATCACTCAAATTATACGTGGTTTAATCAATTGTAATTCCATTTTTGAATACATAAGGAGAGAATAAATGGTTAATCAACACTCTGACACTCAAACTAGGACCTATCCTGTAGTTGGTGGCAGCGTTAATGTTGAACCATCGAAATACTATAAGTTTTTACAACGGCTGTACCCACTATTCCTGCAGATAAATAAAATAAGGATGTTATCTGAATGTTTGTAAACGTTTTTGACGAAAAAAATCAACTTAAATATGTATTACAAAAGTTAAAACATGAACCCAAAAATTCAACACAAAAATATCACATTAAAAGTATGTACAAAATAATAATTAAAACTCACTTATAAATTAAGCCTCTAGTGAACTCAAAGAGTGGCAACACAAGCAAAGATATGGCGGAGTCTAGCAACACCAACCGGTACGCCTCCTGACCGAACGACGTTTCCCAACACTGGAATAATAATATTAAGAAATAGAAAAAGCAAAAAAAGAAGTGGAAGCTTTTGTGATCACGTAGAGCTAATACAATTTTACAAAATATTGATAGTTAGGTTGCTAATTTTGCAATATTTATTGGTGAAACAGTTGCCGCAAATAAAAATATGCTATGGTGTGCTCATAGAGGGCTAAAAGAGGCCAAAAAATCATTAAAAGTAGTGATCAGCATAAAGGCTTTAACCCCGATTGTTTTACGTTTAGATGTCTTAAACACTCCACTATGGAAAAGCTGCGGTTGCAGGGCTTCAGTAGCATAAAAAAACCGTGACAATTTCTCATGTATAGTCAGCATATAAACGCCAGCGTTACCACTGACCTCATCCGAGTGCTTCTGCGACCAGTACACCAGCAGCAGCATCAGAGTGCCCACGTCCAGCAGCCAGGTGCGAGCCAGCGTCACGTACAGCGCTGTGCGAGGGTTGTAGAACTCTAACCTGAAACATAGGTGATATACATTAAGGAAAGGATACATGACACCAGACATAAGTGTGTTGTCCACAGTGGAAGCCTATAGAGCCTAGGCCTGAGGCGGGCGCCATCGAATTTTGTTTTTGTTGCGGCGACTTCAGGTGTTGCAAGCCCAGTACCCAGTAGTTTCTATAAATCCTATTTGAAGAAATTCATTTTGAAATGTTTTATAGGTTATTTAGTAAAGTGAAGTCAAGTCAACAAAAACTGTTTATAGTGTGGACATATCAATATTTTTGTCGAGTTACAGTGTCGTCTTGTATTCTGGCAAATAATATTAGTTAGATAACACTCACCTGACGACGACGTGCAACATGAGCGGGCACACAGTGACGCACACAGTGACGGCCACAGACACGCACAGCTCCCAGTGCGGCAGGCCGGAGTGCCAGCCCAGCAGCAGCCACAGTCCCCACTCGATGCCCACTATGAGGGCCAGCACAAACACACTGATCAACACGTTGGCCCCATACTGGGCCAGCTTTGTGAGACAAGATACGGCGGTGTTTTTGCGGTTCTGCTCGCTTAGGAGCTCCTGGAATTAAAGATACAAGAAGTGATTGAAATATTGGCTATTTTTAACCGACATCAAAGTCGCATTCTCACCCTCCTGCCCTCATGCATATACACATGCAAGAAAGACTTACCTTGAACTCATTATAAAGACTGTTGGCATTAAGTTTGGCTGCTTCTTGCGTCACAACACCGAAGTCCCACCCACAGAAAACTTTGTTGGCAAACACGTGACTAAGACCTCCTGAAGTCTCTATGAAGTTCAGACGGTATGAGTATGCTGTCCTGAAAATACCGAAGTATAGGTTGTATCTTTCTATCTATCCTTAAATGACTGGATCTGATCATATTCGCGGAGCACCCAGGGACAGAATTTGCCCAAAACAGAGGTTTGGAAGGAAAAAGGAGAGACCTTTTCCCAGCAGTTGGACGCAGTTTATCTAATGAAAAATCACAGGAGGTCGTAAAAGAAAGTCAATAACTTTCAAAGCTTAAAGTGGACTGCTTTAACCTGATGATAACGTCATTTTTTTTCCTTTTTTGTAGTCGTTATCATTTGTGTAATATCAATTTGCTTAGGCCATCTTGGTCTTCTTACCCAGGGCCGTAGCTGGGGCAGACATCGTGTGGCAAATCCCTACCATAAAATACCAATGCCTTATGTTATAATGACAAATATTACGCTAAGTGTTTGTAGTAATACGTGTTGTGTACAAATTAAAAATATATAACTCGAGTAGCGACAACATCCGAATTAACCATTTGTCACAATCATTCACTCCCTCTTACATTACTTTCAATTTCAAATTATAACTTCCTAATGCCATACCTCATACTTTTAACCATCGCGTCCTACCTGATTTAACCTTAGCTATGGCAATGATCTGAACTGTATGACGAATTCTATTCTATATTCTTTTCGAATAACTCATCAAAACGATTCAAGAATGACACCGGTCTTCTAAATTAGGAAAACCATCTCCATTTCCCTACAGAGGACTTAGAAGTCGAAACTACAGAGCGTTTCCTGTTATCATTTGCCACTTGTTTAGGAAAGCAGAGGAGATAAGAAAAAAAACACTCTCAATAAAGCTAGAATCAAAATGAAATAACCACATTATTTTTTCAGAAAAACTATAAGAAGCATACGTAAAAACTTACCGATAACACAGCACTCCAAAGAACATTAAATACAGACAGACCATGGTGAAGAAATAAGCGAACGCCATGTTGTAAGTGAGGGTCGAACGCGCCGCTATGTCGCCCTCGTGGTAGTGTCCGTAGAAGAGTAGCGAGTCTGTTAGACCACCCTGGAAACAGAGGTATCTCGGGTGATCTTTTGCAAAGTTTTTGTAGACTTGAGCTCAGGCATACCACGACATTCTCATTCTTCTCTTTCGTCGTATAGCTGGCACAGTTTTCAAAACTTCGCCACCTTCATGCCCTTGCTTAGGACAGAAGTCACTTTCGCTGCATGTTTTTGGGCTATACTAAGAGGGCAGGATTGGAGGCAGGAGCATCGCCGTTTGACACACCCTCCAGCAGTTAAGTGGGCTACCTCATTGAAATAGCAGTTCCAATGAGGTAGCCCACTTAAAAATTAATTCAACTTTAAAATTATGTTACTTTACACAGCACATTGCAATCTACTCCTGAAAATAATTGAATATTGTAAATGCGAAAGTGAGTTTGTTTATTTATTTAAAAGAAGAAGACTATGGTGACAGTTTTAGGCTATAGAGGGAGGAGAGGCAGGATCTACTAAGTTAATATGTCTTGTATCAGAATCTTACCATCCCCGTGATAAAATCCAGGGCACTCAACTGGACCTTGTCAGCTTTGACCTCGTCATGTAGTGCCTGCGGTATCACCACGAAGGCAATGACCAGAGTCGCGAGGAGCAGGTCTAGTGCGAACAGCCAGCGTAGGAAGTAGAAGTAGGAGCCCACTGCTGAGCCGAAGTGCCCTTCGATCTGACGGATGGGCTCATACCAGAACTCGAAGGAGAAGACTACGTCGCGACAGCGGTCGCGGAGCTGAGGAATGGAAATGACTATTAATATCCTGCTTTGGCGCTAAGTAATGGCCTCTTAAAGTTTTCGCCAATTAACTGTCAACGAATATTCGCATGTCATCAGATATTGAATTTAGTATCGGCGCATACATCACCGTGTCGTTAGGCGGGGCTAGAGACCGCTCCAATATTGTGTGTGCAAGCAAAAATGCACTTAGTGGTGGTGAGGAGTAAGTTACCGTCATTGTTCAAAGTTGCTATATGGCAATAACTTGCTTAATGCCCAAGCACCATTGTTATGGAACTCATAACAATGGTGCTTGGGCATCTTTCATTCTAAATTCAATATTGTGCTTTTTTGATGCACAGCGCCGAACAATAAAAAAACGTTGCCAAAAAAAACCGCCCATGCGAACATGCCGTACGTCACGGTCACGACCTCAGGAGTCTATTTGCGTCAACGTCAAGTAAGAGTAAGAAGAGTATTGTTTTGTTAAGTGTCTATGTAAGGATCGTGATGCTGCGCGCACATTTCAATAGAGCTATTCAAAATCGAACTCTATTTCCTACATGAAAAGTACAACCTGTCACAACCCGGCGCGGCGCAGCGCGGCGCCACGATGCATTTTAATAGCGACTCAAAATCTAACCTTATTTGCGACAAGATAAGATACACATTTGAAGTATCGTTGCGTCACGTCGCTCCGCGTCGCGTCTCGGTGTGAATTGACCATGATGTGACATTCATTACACATACATAGAAATTAGTTACATACACATCATTAATGTATAAGTAACTAACTGATAGATATTATAAACTCTGCCGGAGCAGAGTATTTCAAAAATCCTTAAGACTCATTTGAGTGTTCCCCTCCACGGAAATCTTTAGTAAAAGGCGAAAGATTTATGCGTTTTGAAGGGAAACCAGAGATACCGTACTTGCGCGGTGCGAGACACCCAACCAAACGGAGGAGAATCTTAACACCGCGATTCAGAATCGTGACGTCAGCGCACAGCGACATCTATTAACGAGTCTAAGAACTGAAAGACGTTTTATACATACCCGTTTTGAACTTTATTGTTACTTATTGTAAACTTGACGGAATACAAGCAATTGGATACCATTCACTTAAGATTACTTCCTGAATTACTGATCTGATGACTAATACAAGCCATAGGTTCCCTCCCAATGGGGGCGATACTACCCCCTAGAGTGCGCTGCAATATTTCGGTAGCGAGTTCAAAATGTATAATTTATTTAGGCGTTGTGAAATACTTCTATTTTCATGAAAAATTATTTTATCTAGCCGTCATATTCTGGTGTGAGAGCACGATTACAAAAATAATGCATATTCAATTTATTTTATGTATGTAAACATTTTACCCCACACTAGAAATAATTAATCTTATGTCGTGGTTAAGTTTGGTCGCGGGACTAACGAATTACCGTGACCCTGGACCGTAAAGGGCTATTGAAGAACACCGTGGATTTTAGTCAGTACGAGTCTGACAGTCCCTCCCGCTCTGCCCTGGGTGGAGAAATGTCGTGGTTAAGATTACAATACTTTAAATTCACACACGCAAACAGCCAAATCCGGAATAACTACTAATATTTCTAAGACTTACATCTTAGAAATATTTGTTCCATGAGGGAATCGAACCCGCGACACGCAGGGCAGCCGTCGATCGCACAGCCACTGCGCCACCGTTATTTATAAACAAGATTAGATGATAATTGATGATTTATTAATAGATGATAGACGAACATATTATTGGTATAAATAACCTGCATAATTATTATGTTAAAGTGTTACTGTGCCTGCTATTGCGGTATTGTTTAATCTTATAAACAACCCACAATAATAACATTGACATAATTTAATTACGGCGAGAAACATTTTTTGCTAGCATTTTATCACAAAATATACATTAATAGAAAATGTTTTTTAACAATATTTAATTTGTGAACTAAAATTGAAACTAGGATATTTCTTAGATTCTTAGATAACATAAAGCTCGTGCTTCGTGCTGTGATACGAGGGACTAATCCAAATATATACATTGTAGTGTATGTAATTGTCTGATATTATAAACTCTGCCGGAGCAGAGTATTTCAAAAATCCTTAAGACTCATTTGAGTGTTCCCCTCCACGGAAATCTTTAGTAAAAGGCGAAAGATTTATGCGTTTTGAAGGGAAACCAGAGAAACTGAACTTGCGCGGTGCGAGACATCCAACCAAACGGAGAACGAATCTTAACACCGCGATTCAGGATCGTGACGTCAGCGTACAGCGACATCTACTGAGGAGATCTCGAGTTACGAGGTAAGATAGTTTAATGGCTAGTAAAATATTAAATTGATAAATCTGGATATAGATCTTGTATTGATAAATAAATGTAACTCATGGATGTTTGTCACTCAATTACGTCAGAACGGCTGAACGTATATTGATGAAATTTAGCTCAGAGATAGGTTATAGTCTGGTATGACACGTTTCTCCCGGTATGGAGTTCCAATGAGATATTTTTTGAATTACAAGCGAACGGAGCTATTAGCAACATACCTATAGGATTATATTATCTTTTCTATAGGCTACCTCAACATCAATAGCGTTCACACTGTCATGTTCGTTACCCAACTGCTTTAGAAAAAAGGGTTAATCCCGCTTGTTAAGGCCGGAATTGTTGTGTCCCAGTCGTTCTTCTTCTTCGACGTGGCGGCTTCGGACAGGTCCTTTAAAGTGCAGTTGGAATTGCACAAAGTACAAGTGAGGAGGTGGGCCATCGTTTGTGATGAAGCTCCGCTGTTGCAACTTTCTTCATCAGTATACACCCACAGTTAACAGTGTTGAAGAACGCGTCATTTTATTCCCAATCGTTTACCTCTCGCGTCTAGTTCCAGAGTCGATTAGATTAAAAATAAGGGTTCCGTTTTGCCATTCGGATGTACGGAGCCAAAAAACCGGCCAAGTGCGAGTTGGACTCGCCCATGAAGGGTTCCGTAGCAGCAAGCATAGATTAGAGATATAATTATATTGAGATTAGTAAGTAATATACACAAACAATAAAAATAACTTTGTTTTTCATAGTATTTGTATGAATGGCAAAGTTATATTTGCGGTTTTTGAAAATGTACTATATCTCAAAAACTGCTAACTGTATCTCATCCAAACCAATTTTCGTTGGTAGTTTTGGTTGAGGTCTACATTATATATTTTTTTTTAGTTTTATCATTCTCTTATTTTAGAAATTACGGGGGGGACTTTTTACCACTTTGGAAGTGTCTCTCGCGCAAACTGTTCAGTTTAGAAAAAAATGATGTTAGTAACCTCAATATCATTTTTAAAGACCTATTCATAGATACCCCACACGTATAGGTTTGGTGAAAATTTTTTTTTTGAGTTTCAATTCTAAGTATGGGGGGCACACCCAAAATTTGTTTTGTTTTGATTTTTGTGTGAAAATCCTAATGCGGTTCACATAATACATCTTTCTACCAAGTTTCAACAGGATAGCTCTTATACTTTCGACAAAAAGTGGCTGTGACATACACGGACAGACAGACAGACAGACATGACGAATCTATAAGGGTTCCGTTTTTGCCATTTGGCTACGGAACCCTAAAAAGTGCTTCAATTAGATCTCAACGACATATGAATGCATAAAAAATAACTATACGCGGAATGAGGGTTTAACGACTGAAAAAAAATTTCGCGTACTTCAAAATTGTTCACGACGCAAGGGTGACACAACAATCCCCGCGAGGCAATAGTAACTACATACTCAAGTAAATGTAAGTATGTAGTTACTACTCGCCTCACTGGGACTACGAGTAATTTTTTTTTAAACGTTGGACGGGAGGGACTTTCAGACCTACTGACTAAAATCCACAGTGTTCCTTCAATAGCCCTTTACGTTCCAGGTTCACTGTTACCTAATGAGACGGTTCCGCGACCCCCGCAGACTTTGGCCCTCTATGTACGAGTGGGTAGAGTACGAGCAGGAACGACCCATTTTAAACTGCAAAACTTACCCTTTTCCAAGCAAACCCGATCCGATACTTCATCCGCTTCCACATAGAGATGGGTCGTCTCTTGGACCTGAGGCTGACTGACGCTGATAGTTTGGCGCGCACGTTCCTCTTCATCGTCAGACCTTGTGGTAGGTCTCTTAGTGCCTCTCTGGAAGATATTATAACACATTAGTAGAGACTTTCTAGCCCCAGTCGCAAAAAGTCATGAGTATCAGAATCTGTCAGCTTAACAATGGACCCTTTTTGGTGCTTTTTTTTTTATAAGTTTATGATATGACTGACTATTTAGTATTTCAAAAGTAATGTGGGCCTTTACAAATACTTAATAATTTTAGTCACAGGACAGATAACTTTAGACCATACGGCTTGGTCTTCGACCATAATATTTTTCACACGAGCTTCTTTTGTTAGAAGGAACTCAAGTAATTTTGAAAATTATTTTCGTTTTCATTAATTGCCGTTATTTTTGTCGGTAAAAAAAATGTATGTGTGCGTGATTTTTTTCGCAAAAATCAAAGTTTTGGATATTCCGGGCTACCTTCTTGAATTAAAATGTACCGCCTGGAACAAGGCAGTTAGACCCACCTCCTCAACTCCTCAGCTTGAGGATCGTCCTCCATCAGTCGTTGGTGCTGCTCCATCTCCCGCACAATGATATCTGCCTGCTTGTCAGCCGAGTCCGGCGTATCGGCGTCCGCGTCGTCCGCTTCTTCCAACAACGCATTGTGCTCCGAATTGTTGCGCCGAAGTCTTAACGTGTCTGGAAAAAGATAATATGTAATATTTTATAAGTTTTTATTTAACTTGTCTTGTAAGTATGTATAGGTCAATTAATCATCATCATGGCAGGCCTCCTCTCTGGGAGAGTGACTGGGCCATAATCCACCACGCGCAGTGCGGATTGGTAGATGTCACATGTCTTCGAATTTTTGATTCTAGGACATGCCGGTTTCCTCACGATGTTTTCCTTCACCGTTTTGAGAGCAGTGGTGACGAAATAAATTACACAAAGTAATGCTCCTGGTTGGGTTCGAACTCACGACCTATACAACTCGGAAGTCGTGGCCGTTAGGTACCACTGGGCCTCCTAAACTGAATGTTAAAAAAAGCCCCTTTAACCGATTTTACACAATTTCTTTTGACGCAGACGTTAATACGTATAAAAATAAAAACAATTAGAAATTGTTTTTGACACGCCTTACGTTGGTGACCATACGTTTTATGAACAGTCATGTTTTAGTTCTTATCCTACAACCAGGATTTGCTATGTGCATGATCTGTTTTGAATAAATTGGTCACAAAACAGGATAAAAAAAGGTCGCAATTGCATCGCAACACTGATAGCTTTATAAATAATTATAGTAGGTCGGTTATCGATTTATTTTTACATAGGTACCTAGGTAATTTATTTTTAGTGATTTACTTATTTTTAGTGCTATACAGTTTTTCCTTGAGTATTATTTTTCTAGCTTTTGACCCGGACATCGCACGCGTTAATTTAGAATTTGACAATCAATACTCTGCTTGTAATTATTATTAATATATTTATTTCAGATATAACAATCCATACACAACTAAATCTCAAAAATAAAATAAAATCATTAAAACATACAATAAATTAAACAAAACATAGAATTATTAATGAAATACAATAGAAACAAAACATTAGCTAGCGCCCAGAACAATACGCCTCCATTTATTCTGGATTGGGCAATCCGTTCGAGACGAAATCATCTGCAGAATGCCGTTGCTACTGCCTCGCACACGCTGCCACAAGGATGCTACTCTCTTAATTAGAAAAATATATGGTGCCATCTATTATCATAAGAAAGTTATTGTGATTTTCTTCGGTAACACTATTTTTAAGAGATGGAAGGTACCCTATGTCTTTCTCTATACCTGACAACGTATTTGCATTTTTTTTTATTAAATATAGGTTCGTGTTTGACCACTATCTCGCCTGATGGTAAGCGATGAAGGGGTCGACGGTGAAGCTCGCTGAAGTAACCTGAATATGATGATAGGTTCAGTAATTTAGGCGTGAAAAGATAACACACACACACACTTTCGTATTCATAATATTAGTTAAGTACTTAAGACTTAGCATTTACAGGCAACCTAGTCTGTGAGAGCCACGTAATTTCGATTGGATATGAATGTAATTTATTCGACTTTCTTCGTTCGTTCCGTATATTTGATTAAAAATAAAATTTTGAAACTTGTATGTTTCGTTTCAGCTCGAAATTCGATTCTAGAACTACATAGGCTTCATTTCATCCACAATCATCGTGTAATAATAAAACATATTAGAATTAATTAAAAATAATATTACTATAATAGGAATTAAAACTACCTCTTTTCCTTACTGCAGCCAGCTCAAAAACTTCAATATCATCAGCTATCACTGACATTTTTATAAAATCACTCTTATCACATTATTTTTCAACACAACTCTACACTTCACTCTCTACAACGATGTGAATATATTTTATGGAAAAAATAATATTATTTTTCAATGTAAACAAGTACCTATAAATAATGAATATATAATGTGGCACAAGGTAGACGGTAAAACTGACTGCCTCGTGTTTAATAACTGTATGAATAGGGCTAATGGTTGACTCCTGATAAAGGTGCTTGGCGACTGCAGTGTAACCGGCGAAAAATTTACATAAAACGTGTAAAAATATCCACTTCTCTCTCTCACACTCTTCAGTTTATCATTTTCTCTTTCAGAATAGAGTAAACACAGGACACAGGCCTCCTCTCAGTGAATGGGAGAGTGGGTCGTTATCAAAATATGACAGGGGCTCAAAGCAGAGTATTGATGTAACATATTATTTACGAATTTATGGTTCTCAGACATGGTTTTCTCACAGTTTCTTCCTTCATCTCTTTCAGATACGTGACTATTTCGCCATTGAGATCGCACAGTAACGTGTGTTTACTGCCACATTTATTTTTATTTTATTTATTTATTTTATTTTACAGAAGGCTTACAGACTAATAAAGAAAATGTTATATAAGAGTGTAATATTATCAAATCGCTAATTACAAGCCTCCACACGTATCTCTTTAAAATGTTTGGTTTATTTCTATGCGCTTTTATACAAGATAAGTGTACAAATATCCTCTTTGCTAAATGAAATACGAGGAAAACCACGCACAGCTTTTGTTTGAACATTGTTTAGTAAATAGAATCGGTTCCCTTGTATATTATTCGTACTTAGGTGAAGTATATACAACTGTTGTTATCATTATATTTAGTATAGGATTCTTTCACGTGTAAACATTGAAGATGTTTACTTATTAAAAATCTTGCGTAACAAATATTATTACACTGTTGAAAATAGGTAGTCACTTTTGGCGCTGAACCCAGCGATAATAATTCAACAGCATGCATTAATTTGGGTACCCGAAATAGAGAAAACAAGCATTAGTCTGATTCGTATTGTGTGCAGCTTGTTACACCGCAGTTGAGAGCAACGTTTATGATAATTAGCGGCCGTCAGCAATTATCATCGTTTGTAATACATATCTGAGTAATAAACTCTTATTAAAACGATAATTGAGTAAACGCCCATTGTGCTCTCCGGTATCTAACGATGCTGTTTTTAAACATACTCTTTCTCTTTCTACTTTTCTTTGTTTCTACAAGTAGTGAAGATGGCAAAGCTGTTTGAAGCAAATTATATTTAATTACTAGATGCAAGTTCAATTGCAGACGACATTTCTGTTTCATGTCTTCGCTAGATATGAACGATCTAAACACGACTCACCGGGTGATTAAAATATAATTGAAATAATTCAAAAGTTTAATTTTATAATCTCCGTTAGCCATCAACGCCATCTTTTGATAAAATATCGCACTAACATTGTTTATTGTGTCGTTGTCGAAAGATGGCGCTAATCAACACTCAAATCAAAGAGTATGAGCATAGAGTACATTTGAGCACGAGTACTCTAGTCGTCTAGGGACGGCAGAATGTTGTATGACTAGATGCATCGATGAAAGAAAGTCAGATTTAAATGAATTTAGTCTTTTTTCAAATAAACGGTAACCTGGTGCTACAGTTTTGGTGTATGGCAATTGTTATCATTGAATTCTCTAGTAGTTACTACTGAGGCCTCTTCGTTTCGTAGATTCGTTAGTTCCCCCACAAGATGATGTACATCCAGCTCACAAGCAGCACACACAGCCCCTCAGTGGCAAAATAATAAATGCAGTTCACCAGTGTTTAATCATTATCAACTTTATTCTTTAGAACATAAGTGGATTCTTGGCCAAGGTTATAGATTTTTCTAAAATCCAATGATGCAGTTTTAGTTTTCGTCAAAATCGGCCTCCAGACTCCTTTCAGTGTTTTTCGATATTCCTTATAGTTTCAGATACACACCCAGTTGAAAAATTCACCCTGTATAGACTATATACACCGTGTTCCGGACGATATACATAAACTTCGACCAGATGTTCAAACCACGGAAGTAAGCATTTTTCATTATGGACACATTAATAAATTCTTATTTTTTATTTTTTGTTAATTTTCATACAAACTAAATACCTAGACGTAAATAACCCGATATGCATGCCTCTTTATCCGAATTGGCAACGTCGTATTTTCATTCATAACATTTGGCGGGCTGAAACAAATGAAATGCAAATAGTATTTGATAGATTTCAAATTAAGATACTTTCTCACTGCATAGCTCAATTAAATTTCATTAAATGAAATTACAAATATCTTTGTAACGAAGCCTTTTTAAGTACTACTTCCTTTGTTGGATTTGATTTGTAAAAGCCATAGAAGTATTTGCTAAAGTTTATGGATAACGTGAAGAACACGGTGTATATATACCACGAACTAACGAAAACGCTCTGTAACCTTTAATAAATTTTGAGCTCTATTCTCTACATTACAACATTGAAAATCTATTAAAGAATACAGAGAGTTTTCGTTTATCGTTTGCCACTTATCTAGACCTTCAAGGGGGGTTTTTAGCTAATTCTTAAACTGTGTTAACTTACTGTAGGGCAGTTGCCGCGACGGCATGAAGTTGACGGCCACCTGTCTCGCTGCATTGTTCCGCAGCGTTAAAGTCCTCCGCGCACTTGTTGGCCTGCTCTCAACTTCTACTTCTATTTCCTCCTCCATATTGTCTTGCAGCTTAACTGCAAATAAGATTTTATGTGTAATAAGATTAACCTATTTAACCAAACAAACAAACTTTTCAGCTTTTTAATATTGACTTAAATCCCTTGAGGTACATGCTTGACCTACATATTTGTGTTTCCTGTATGAAAGAAGGCCTTTGCTCTAAATACAGTGGCTGCAAGAAAAGAAGGCATTGGTTGACGAGGTTATATGTCACTTAAATAGCAAGCATAAAGTAGCCGGTATCTTTCTTGACCTCAGCTCTGCCTTCGACACAGTGGACCATGAAATTCTCTTGGCCAAGTTGGAACATTACGGTATACGGGAGAATGTTATGAAGCTATTCAGATCCTATTTGCACAACAGACGTCAGTACGTAGAGATAAAATCCATAGAAGATGGAGAAGAAAGAATCTACAAATCTAATCTAGTTACTGTAGGCCGTGGAGTACCTCAGGGCTCCGTTTTGGGGCCAAATTTCTTTACAATTTTCTTGAATGACTTGATTCAGTATATTTCTAAGCACTTAAAAGACGCTAAACTAATAATTTTTGCTGATGACACAAATGCAATAGTATCTGCACAAAACTTAACTGAATTGGAATACAAGATTAACATCGTTTTAAAAGCTTTTGAAAACTGGTTTGGTACAAATAATTTAAAAGTCAATATTAATAAAACAAATTGTATATTATTTAAGTCGACGGTGCAAAATAACGCTAAGGTTGAGGTGATATCATGTGGTAAAAAAGTCGAAGTAGTTGATAGAGTTAAATTTCTAGGTGTTCACATTGATGCACTACTAAATTGGAAAGCTGAGATATTGTCTTTAACAAAGTCTATCAGCTCAGCATGCTATGCAATCAGGACTCTGCGAGACGAATTAACTTTAAGTCAACTAAGAGGGGTGTACTTTGCGTTGGTTGAGTCCAGACTCAGATATAGTATTGAGTTTTGGGGCAACAGCTACAAATACAATATCCAGTCGGCATTTGTTATTCAAAAAAGAGCCTTAAGGACAATGCTTCGCATGAAACAGACAGACTCGTGCAAGGATCACTTTATTAGACTAAAAATTCTAACAGTGCCATGTCTTTATATTCTAGTTTTGTTAACCAACTTTGTTAGGAATCTGCACAAAATGGAAACGGAAGAACAAAGACAAACTAGACATTTAACTCGTAGAAAAGATTTACCTTACACGATTCAACCTAGATTGAAAGTGGGTAGTCATAGCACAAGGTATCAATCCGTATTCCTATATAACAAGTTACCAACAGAATTTAAGACAGTAAATAGTATAAACGTCTTTAAGAACAAACTGAGAACATATTTATTGACAAAAAGCTACTATAGCATTGACGAATTCTGTAATGACGATCAATAATTGACAAAACAATGTAATGACGATCATGTAATTGTATATTGTTTGGATTTTTAAATGATTATATATCATATGGGTATTAAATTATTATTTACTTGTTTGAAGAAATTATGTAATCAATTTATTGTTTTTTTTTATGTTAGATATTTTAAATTAATATTTATTCATTGTTTTCTTAAATTATTTTTAATTCTCTTTTTTATTTATTTAAAATCATTTTATTTATGCAATCGTTTAATTATTACGTTTTTTTTTTATTTTACTCTTGAATCTGACATTAAGGAAATTATTATTTTATTAAGTATTATTGTAATTAATGAACTAATCTTTTTTTTCAACACAATGTATTTTGTTATGAAATAAATGACTTATGACTTATGAAACTTATTTAATTCTGTTTTATTTTACGTTCAGCAATTTGTTACACAAATTAAATTATAGCACTGTACTGTTGAGAAACAGTGGGAAATTTTAATAATAGGTATGTTTGGCCTATGAATTAAAAACTCTCACCAAAATTCACACATTTGAAAAAAACAATTGGAAAAAAATAACACCTCTATAGTAGAAATCCTTTGTTTCACATTTTATTAGTTTATTATAAAACCTGTACCCTTAGCATGAGTTTTCAGTATTTGAGACGTAAAGTAAACTGGAACTTTGACAATTTCAAATTGACAATTTTCAAGGAAAAAAATAGTTCCTTCTTCGCACCCCAGAGGCGCTGTTCCATTTTTTCATACAAGAAACGCTGCAAATACTGTAAAGACGCTGTAAAGTAAAATAGTGAAAACTCGTGCTAGAGTCAGAAGGACAGCCGATTCTTAATAATAGGATCCCATTTAAGCCTTTGGATATGGGACCTTAAAAAATACTGAATCTGAATATTTTAATAATAGGTATACCATGGTGTAGGCCTCCCCCATTCTTTTCCAGAATTGTCTGTCTCTGGCTTTGGTCATCCAGTTCGGTCCTAATCTTTTTGTAAATATGTCTGCCCATCTTTTCCTTTGGCGTCCTCTAGATCTTGTTCCTTCTCTTGGAATCCATTCTATGACTTTTTTGGTCCATCTCTCATTTGCCATTCGACATATGTGACCCGCCCAGTTCCATTTTAGAGCCCGCACTCTCTCAACATTAGCGGTTACCTTTGTTAATTTTCTTATATCTTGATTTTTAATTTTATCTGAAAGTCTGATTCCTAACATACTTCTTTCCATTCAGGAAAAGAATGGGGGAGGCCTACGCCAAGGAGGCGACTACTACGGACTAAACTAATTTAATGACATGAATTTTAATAAATTAAAATTGTATCTTATTTAAAATCAATTAAAATTAAATTATAATACTTAAAATTTTGACATATGAATCTAATTAATTATTCAGATAAATAATTTATTATTGTTTAATTGTTGCATGTATAAAATTTTATTGTAATTTTGTAAATTGGTAGTAGAATAAAAAGGCTATTTTATTTTATTTATTTTATTTATACCATGGTGTATACCATGATTTAGGTGAAATCTAAGACAACGCACTGACTGAATTTTGTAAGAATTTATTTTAAGACATTCATAAAAAATTTAATTAATATAACCTGGAGCATTGAAGAAAGGATTCTAAAATGGCGGCGCTTATCGTGTTCTCTCGCTCGCGCACTAGTGCCGTCTATACTCACTCACGCGCGTAGCGTAAGCAGAAAAAAAATTTGTCTTGATGTCTTGACGCGCTCAGTGATCCTTTTTACGAATATTTGCTATAGTTTTCTGTTATTTTTTTCGTTGTTACCTGTTTGTTATTGTTGTTGAATTTTGTTTTATTGTTAGGTTAAGTTTGAGAAATTATTGTGACCCAGTCTTGTTTTTATTATTTTTAATTTGAAAAAAACTTTAATTTGAAATTGAAATGACTGAGAAAACCTTTCATTAATACAAGGTTTTATTATGCTTAAAATTTCACAGAATATTTGAGATAATATTATTGACAGTACTAATGACAAACAAAATTATAAAGAATACAGTCATAGAGAAAGAACAGTAAAGAGTTTTATATCATTCTCCCGCACTAATTTGTAATGTAATCTTCTAAAAATTTTGGTTGTCCTCTTATACGACTGGATCGTCGATGCATCTCCTGTGGCGGAGATAGTTGTGGTAATTCTTCTTGTACTGGGTGTCCGCCATTATCAGATATAGGCTCATTCAACCGTGTAGAAGGTTCGCCATCACGGGCCTCAGCTACAGGTGATGTAGGCGGTGTAACAAAAGAATTTTCTTCCTCACAAGTTTCCTGGGGAGCCGCCATATCATCTGATCCCAATGGTGCTAGATACCGATTTGAAACAGTAGTCTCTCGTCCATCGAGATATCTTATATACGAATAATCTGGATTACTGTGTAATAATTCCACCTCCTCGATTATTGGTTCGTATTTATTTGATCTATTCAATTTCTTCATTAAGACTTGGCCAGAATTCGTAAGCGAAGTTGGTATAGAAACTCCGTAAGTAGATCTTCGAGGATGTCTAAACATTCGCTCATGCGGTGTGAAATTAGTAGCAGTGCAAAGTAGTGAGCGAATAGAATGCAAGACTTGAGACAGCACTTGCTCCCAGTTCTCGACTGATAAGTTTTTGGTTTTCAACGCCAGAAGTATTGTTTTCCAAAGAGTCGAATTCAATTTTTCCACTTGTCCATTGCCCTGTGGATTGTAGGCAGTAGTTCGACTTGTAGCGATACCTCTCTCATGAAGAAATTTTTGAACTTCAGCAGAAAGAAAAGCTGTGCCGCGATCTGAATGAATATAAGATGGAAAACCGAATGTCATGAATAGATTATTGAGATGTTTGATCACTGTTTTCGAGCTGACGTCATTACAAGGAAAAGCGAACGGAAATCGTGAAAATTCGTCAATTAGAGTTAAAATGTATCTATTATTTGTATTCGTAGGAACTGGGCCTTTAAAATCTATGCTTAAGCGTTCGAAGGGAGCCGTTGCTTTGATGAGTTTTGCTTGATGATCATTGGTATTTCGTAGGTATCTAGGCTTTATTTCTGAACAAGTTCGACAAGAATTGGTCATGTTTCTGACTTGTTCAAGAGAATATGGTAAATTCTTAGAACGTATCCAATGGAACAGACGTGAAATGCCAGGATGGCAAAGAGCTTCGTGGAGCGATATAAGTTTGGCTATATGATTTTCTGTTGACGCACAAACTCTAGACAAAGCATCGGCAGCGTAGTTTTCTTTACCAGGCCTGTAAACGATATCAAATTTATAAGCAGCAAGTTCCAACCGCCATCTCTGAATCTTCTCATTTTTAATTTTACTAGAGTGTTTCATATTAAACATAAAAGAAACTGAACGTTGATCGGTGACCAAACGAAATTGCTTACCAATAAGGTAATGGCGCCATTTTCTTAAAGACTCTACGATAGCGTAAGCTTCTTTTTCTATAGCAGAATGATTTTGTTCAGTTGGATTAAGGGTTCTTGAAAAGAATGCAACAGGCCTGGAGTCTTGCGTTAGCACTGCTGCGATAGAATGATCAGACGCATCAGTTTCGACGGTAAACGGTACATTTCCATCGATCGCATGGATTGATGATTTGGCAATGTCGTGTTTTAGACTTTCAAAGCATTTAGTTTGATCGTTTGTAAAGGGAAAAACTGTCGTTTTAGTAAGTGAGTGAATACGTTCTGAAAAATTAGGAATCCATTTAGAGTAGTGCGCGAACATGCCAAGTGTACGTCTGAGACTCTGTATGTCCTGTGGTGGAGGTAATTCAATAAGTGGCTTCAGGCGCTCATGGTCAGGTTTGATAATGTGCTTATGAATATTGTAGCCAAGAATATTAATATTATCTTGAGAAAAATTACATTTTTGCATACTCAATGTCAGGCCGTACTTTTTAACGGCTGTCATAAAGCGGTTTAAATTGTGGTCATGTTCTTCACGAGTAAGGCCACAAATAGTAATGTCATCAAGGTAAGCATATGTTTTCTCAAGTTTTTCTTTTCTAATAATCCAATCTATTGTTCTTTGAAAACTTGAGACGCCATTTGTCACCCCGAAAGGTATACGTCTGAACTGATATAAATTATTTAGAGCTTCAAAGGCAGTGTACTTTCTTTCTTCGGGTAAAATAGGAACTTGATGGTAAGCACTTTTCAAGTCAATCAAGCTAAACATTGTGTTCTTCGCCACTTTTGCGACTATGTTCTCGATATTTGGCAGTGGATATGCGTCAAGTTCTGTGTAACGGTTAATTGTCTGCGAATAATCAATTACAAGTCGCTTCCTATGCGTTTCATTCTTAGTTACGAGGACCTGAGCTCTCCAAGGTGATTTACTTTCTTCAATTACACCTTCAGCTAAAAGATTACTGATCTCTTCCTTAATAAATTGAATATCTTCATCAGTGTGTTTCCTGGATTTTACAGCAATAGGTTTGCAATTAGGAGCGACGTTTGCAAAAAGTGGTACGGCTGGCACAGTTGCTGCAGCGACAATACACACCTGGAGCGGCTTCTTTGGCCCACCAAAGGAAAATTCTAACGACGCATGTTCTTCGAGAATATCATGACCGACTATTATATCGGCGCAAAGATTTTTGACAATAAGAAGATTCACATTGTCGTATTTGTGATGTCCAATATTAATTGTTTGAAAAGTTTGACCTTCCACTTGTGATACATGGTTAAGTGAGGCCATTGATATAGTTTGACTGCAGGGCTTTGTTTTAAGTCCGCAAAGTTTACAGAAATTGTCATTGATAAAAGAAACTGAACTTCCCGTATCTAAAAGTGCTTCTGCTCTTATACCTTTAATGTACGCAGGTACAGTAGCTTTTCTAAGAGACGCAGGTGATGCTGCGATAATAGTACAGGCTGAATTATCCGTGTCTGTTGTAACTGAATAAGATTTTGTGGATGAACTTCTACATACAGATGCAAAATGTCCTTTTTTGTTGCAAAGTTGACAGACTACTTCTAATGCTGGACAATTTTTGCGCAGATGTACTTGTCCTCCACAGAAAAAGCATTTTCGTTGTCGTGAATGAGTAGCAGAGAGGTTCCCGTCTTGCGTTGCTCGTTGTTTGGAGACATGAGCAGTTTCTTTATTAGTTGCGTTTACTGACAGAATATTGAAGCTGTTTGAGTTTATCTCAGCTGTTTCTAAAGAAATTGCTTGATTGTAAGCTTCATCGACAGTCAAAGTAAGATTTTCTAAAAGTCGCTGTCTGTATTTGTTTGATAAAATACCAGATATAAAGGCATCGCGTATGCAGTCGTTTCTGTTAGTTTCAGCGTCGACGGCAGAAAATCCACAGTCTTTAGATAGTTGTTTCAAAGCTTGTAAATAGGAATCTATTGTTTCATCAGAGCGTTGCTTTCGCGATGCAAGCTTGTGTCGCGCGAAAATAATATTCTTTGGTTTTACGTACAGCTTTTGCAAAACAGTTACAGCTTCTTCATAGCTTTTACTTTCATTTATGAATTCATAAACTTTTGGAGAAATATGGTTTACGAGAAGTTGATACTTAACTTCGTTCCATTGACTGTCCGTCGACTGTGCATCCTTTGCTGATGAAGAAGGAGCGGTCGCATTCTTTTGACTTGTCACGAAGTAATCAAATGTTTTTATCCAATGTTCCCTACACTGAACAAACACTTCCACACCCTAGGAATCACTGACAGTCCCCTGTGCAGAGCATGCATGGAGGCGGAGGAAACGGTGGCGCATGTACTCTTTGAGTGCACCGGCGTTACCAAAATTCGCGAGGAGACCCTGGGAACACCAAGATCCCTTGCGGATGCCCTGAGGCGACCGGGAAGTTTGATCTGCTTTTGGAGGGAGGTGGGCTGGTTGGAGTAATTGGCCACAATGGCTCACGCACAATGGTCCAGGTTGAGGACTAAGTGCGGAAACCTAAACCCCCCATGGTTCCAATGGGGGGCCTTCTAAAATAGATAGAATAGATCCAATGTTCCCATGATTTGGATGCAGTACCATCAGATGGGTCGGCGTCAAATCTTTCTGGCCGTAGATATTTATCCATATTTTAATTAAGCATAATAAATTGAAATGACTGAGAAAACCTTTCATTAATACAAGGTTTTATTATGCTTAAAATTTCACAGAATATTTGAGATAATATTATTGACAGTACTAATGACAAACAAAATTATAAAGAATACAGTCATAGAGAAAGAACAGTAAAGAGTTTTATATCAGAAATCTTTTATGCTGACTGTACTATCTGTCAACGCAAGTACAAGCCGCCATTTTCAAATCCTTTCTTCATTGCTCCGGCTTATACTTATTCATTGTATACATGACTCATGGTGTTACAATGTGGGACAAATAGAGTTAGCTTCACTTTTTTTTAGTTATTAAACTATAGGAGATAATAAGTACATAATAATAAACAAAACATACCTGTTGATAAATAGTATTTCCGCTCTTATCTTCCCACTTACCTACGAATCAAATAAAGGTAAAAATATTAATGAAAACAAAAACAGATCTTGAAACTAGTTACAACTATGAAAAAAATGATTCGATTACATTTCACGATGCCACACAGCGACAAGTGGAAAAAAAACATACACTTTTTTCATAAAAATTACTTATGTAGAGAGTAAATACTTTGTTGAATCTAAAGTAGAAAAAAAAAGATAAAATCAAATGTAAAGAAAAATAAAACAAAACATGACATTTCGGATTAAAAAGACAGTGACACTGACATTACTGACAATGACAACACGAATGATGCGTTCATTTGTTTTACCTACGCCTATGGCGATTCGCTCGACGGTGTTCTGGCTGGCACGTGTGTTCGAATCTTTTTGCGGATTTTGTGTGATTGTTGATACTCTTTTGTGCCTTGTTATTGTGTATTGTGTTGTCCTTGTGCTCGTGAAAAGGTTTGTATTGTGATAGTCTTACTTTTACCCAAGTTTACCCAAGATGGACAAAAATAAACCCCCCGATCCTGATCCTCCTGACATTCCATCATCCCTTTTCCCACTCTCCCCAAACCCACTTTCCCAACTCGCGGAGGTTGCTTGTGCTGCTTCAGAGATGGATACATCTGAGTCCCAGCACGGTCAATCTTCCCGTAAACGCCACGGAGACGAAACAATTTTAACGCCTACCCCCCCTAGCAAACAAATGCGTAGTCAAATTGGCCGACTCCGTTATTCAGCAATAGATAAAGCCCCTTACCTCGTCCATGTCTCCCGTATTGAGTCCCAATCCAACTCCGGCTCCACCCTACACCCTGTGAATTTAGGTAAATTTTTAATTAGAAATAACATCTCAAACATAGCTCTTGGTGGTGTAAAAAAGGTGGGTAGAAACCGTGTTTCGGTGGAGTTTGCAACCCCTCAGGATGCAAACTCTTTCCTCGTTAATCCCCTGCTATCAAAACACAGTTATAACGCTTTCATTCCCACATTCAACATCACAAGGATGGGCGTTGTCACGGGTGTCCCTTCTGATCTTACAGAAGAGGAAATCATGGAATTGTTATCGGTCCCCACGGGATGTGGGCAAATACTGAAGGTACGACGTATCAATAGAAAGGTGCAGAAAGAAGGGAACTATGAATGGAAACCCACTGAAACCTGTGTGATCACATTCGACGGTCAAGTTCTACCCAAGAGAATCTTCTGTTGCTATACTTCCCTCCCTGTGGAACAATATATCTTCCCCACCATCCAATGCCGCAAATGCTGTCGATTTGGACATGTGGCAAACGTATGTAGGTCAAAACCACGCTGCAGTAAATGTGGCCACGATCACCCAGGTGATGGTTGCAACATTTCTGAGGGCGAGGCCTTCTGCATTCTTTGTTCGGGGAATCACTTTGCAGATAGCAGGTCATGCCCCGAGCATGGTAGGCAGAAAGCCATCAAAACTGTCATGGCTGAGAAATCAGTTTCTTATGTTGAAGCTAGCAAATCTATCCCAGCAGCTTCCCGCAATTATGCCAACATCACCAAGACCCCAATTACTCAGTCTTACCGAAAAACAGTTACCCTACAACCTAAGACTCATGCCCCCCTATCTCCATCTTATGATAAAGCTGCCCATAACCTTTTAACCAGTTCTCCCCAACCTTCACAGCCTAATGGCTGCGCTCTCATCCAAAGTAATAGCTCTCCCAACAACAGTACTTCTTCTATTATTGACTTAATTATTAAACTCCTACCCCTACTTATTTCTTCTTCTTCTCCCAGTTCTCAATTACCGTCCAACGTTGCCAACCAACTTATCACTCTACTTTTAGATTTTAAAAATGGCGTCTCGCCAAGTTTTCCTTCAGTGGAATGTGAGGAGCGTGTGGCATAAGAAGCACGACCTCATTTTCCTCTTAAATAAATATAAACCATTAGCTTGCTCTATAGCTGAAACTTGGCTCACCCCAAGTCTCAGCTTTCGTATGCCACATTTCAACATCCTCAGGTGCGACAGATCAGATGGCTATGGAGGATCTGCCCTCTTAGTCAATAACCGGGTTCCTCTTCTGCCTGTTACTTTTCCATCACTCACAGGTGAAATGAGTATTACCGCAGGGAAGGTTGAAGGCATCACAGTGTTCTCCATTTATATTGCACACCCTCATCTCAACTTTTTATCAATTTTAAAAGACATTTTCTCCAATGCCCTTGGTCCAATACTGGTCATGGGCGACTTTAATTGCCACCATTATAGATGGGGTTCGGAGCGCTGTGATGCCTTCGGTATAGCTCTAGTTGAAATTTTGGATGACTTGGATCTCTGCGTTTTAAATAATGGTTGCCCAACACGACGATCCCTACCAGGTCAACAAAAGAGCTGTGTAGACCTCACATTCTGTTCCGTCGAGTTAGCAGCAGCGGCTCACTGGGAATGCACTACTTTGTCGCATGGTAGCGATCACTACCCTATAGTCATATCTTTCCTTAATAAGTCCTACTTAGAAAAAACCTCCCCTCCACTTTTGAAATATAACATGTCTAAACCAGATTGGCCAAAATTTGTTTCATCATTGGAGGAGAAAATAGAAGCTCTTCCAAATTTAAATTCAAGTTTATCAGATCCTTCTGATCACTACCATGCCAAGGCCTGTTATGAAGGTTTCATAACTGCAATCACTTCCAGCGCAGATTCCTGCTTCCCTCTAAAAAACTCTGCTCGCAACAAAATCCCTTCACCCCCCTGGTGGGATTCAGAATGCACGTCAGCGATCAGAGAGAGGAAGGATGCTGAACGGCGTTACAATAGAGACATGAGCACTGAAAATCTCTTGGAGTACTGCCGGATTAATGCCAGAACCAAACGTTTTCTTCGCAAGAAGAAACGCTCAGGCTGGGTTAATTTCTGCTCATCTCTCTCGCCTTCCACCCCAGTCCCAGCTGTCTGGAGAAACATAAACAGGTTCAGACGTGGATGTTCCCCATCAATCTCTTCCCCGATCACCAGAGAAACGGCTGAACATTTCTTTGACAAATTGGCTCCTCCTTATGTTCCTTTCTTATCAGAATGTCAATCCCTCCCCATATTAAATGTGACGGAGGATCCGTTTGATGCTCCGTTTTCCCTGGAAGAATTGAATGTGGTACTCAGACATGTCAGAGACTCGGCTCCTGGCATTGATGGTGTGCCATATTCTTTCTTAACACATTCTGGTGAAACGGCTAAATCTTACTTTTTAGACATCCTTAATTACTGTTACAGTCATGGTTGGGTCCCTGATCAATGGAAACTCCAAATTATTATCCCTCTGCTAAAACCAGGCAAAAATGTAGATGATCCGAATGGCTTCAGACCAATTGCTTTGGCTTCAGTCCTAGCCAAACTACTTGAGCACCTTATTAAAAACCGTCTCGAGTGGATAGTCGAATCGAGAGATTTACTGCCGAACCACCAATTTGGTTTTAGAAAAGGTCTTAGCACGATGGACAGTGTTGGTATACTAACTACGGATATCCGCTTGGCGTTCTCCAAAAATGAATCCGTGGTAGCCACCTTCCTCGATATTTCCTCTGCTTACGACAATGTTCTTCTTCCCATTCTCAGGCAAAAATTGCAACAGCTGAGACTTCCGGGAAAGATGATACAATGCATCTGTGAACTCCTAATGTCTCGCTCAGTGGTTTTGAGAGTCCAGGGCGAGGAGTTCGACAAGAGGCAGACATGGAGGGGTCTCCCACAAGGGTATGTCCTCAGTCCCATACTCTACAACATATACACGGCTGATATTGGGTCCTGCTTAAATAACAACTGTCAGATATTACAATACGCCGATGACATTGTACTGTATGTGACAGATCCTTCCATTGTCGACGCTGCGTCTTCTTTGTGTCTCTCTTTGGACTCTCTGAACCGGTGGCTTTTGAGCCATGGTTTATCACTATCTGCACCAAAAAGTTCGGCAGTAATCTTCTCTCGGAAAAGACTAATCCCTCATATTTCAATTAACATTTTAGGCCATAGCATTCCTGTAGTCAGTAAAGCAAAATTTTTAGGCGTTATTTTAGACTCGAGATTAACCGGCAAATATCACATAAACTCACTTATTCAAAAATGTGAAAGAATATTTTCGATTTTAAAAGTTCTTGCGGGTGTTTGGTGGGGTGCTCACCCTTACACCATGAAACTAGTTTATAATGCCTTAGTTCGCAGTGTGCTAGATTATGGATCATATCACCTGATCCCTTGTAACAAAGGTGCTTTGGCTGGGCTGGACAAAGTTCAGTCCAAATGCCTTCGTATCATCTCAGGTTGCATGAAATCTTCTCCCATCAACGCATTGCAGGTCGAATGCGCCGAACCTCCCCTTGCCCTTAGGCGGCAATTTCTAGCTTCCCGCTTTCTATCCAAAGTTATATGTAGATCCTCTCATCCCCTAATAGAAAAATTGAATGAGTTAGACGCAATCTGCAGAAACTCAAATTATTGGAAAAATAAAGAAATCCCCTTAATATTAAAATCCTTTAGAAATATCCGAAATTTAGAATGTCCCATTGTCCAATATCCTAGTTTACCCCTTTTCAATTTTGCTTACGAAGTTTTAAATTACGTTCCGAAAACCATCCTTGATATTGGAATTCCCAAAAATTCTCCGTCGGCAAATTCGACCTTTAATGCGGCGGTGGGCGAGCGATGGAGCGGTTTTCAGCTATTTTTTACGGATGCTTCAAAACAATCTGAACTAAGCCACACTGGTGCGGCAGTGTTTTACCAAAACTCCAAAATTATTTTGCAGTTCAAATGCCCTAAAGAGTCTTCGGTATTCACTGGAGAGTGTGTGGCTATATTGGAAGCTTGCCGTTTCATTGAATCACACCACAACATTGTAAAAGCCGCTATTTTCACAGATTCCCTCAGTTGTCTACTCGCCCTAGCCCAAAACCCATTTAAGAACAAATTACAAAGTTCCCTCATTCTGAAAATCAAAAATTCCCTATACTCATGCGCTAATAATCAAAAGGATGTTCAGCTAGTTTGGATTCCTGGTCATTGTGGTATTAAGGGTAACGAACATGTTGATGCTTTAGCCAAAAATGCTTGTTCATCTGTAACGTCGGACCTCACACACAACTCCCATCAGGGTTACGACTTATCGTCCCTCCCAAAAGCAGATCTGTACCGCTCCTGGCAGGAGCTATGGAATGTCTCTAGCAAAAAAAGAGGCCGGTTTTTCCATGCAGTGCAACCGACTATAAACCCAAAACCATGGTTCTACAGCTACAAAAAGACGTCTAAAACCATCATTTCAGTTATCTGTAGAATCCGAATAGGTTTTTGTTGCACTCCCGTATTCCTCAACAAAATTCATATACGCGACTCCTCGCTCTGTGAATGCGGATTGGAGGAGGGCACACTTGACCATATATTTTTTGAATGTCCTAATAATATCCCTCCCCTAGATTTATATAGCCGTCTCCCTGAAATTAAGATTCCACTCCCAATCAATTTCCCTTCCCTTTTAACCCATTCCTCCCCAGATCTGCTTGTGACGCTGATGATTTTCATCCGTCACAATAATATCAAACTCTGACCCTCTCCCCCAATTCTCCATCTGTGTTGATGTGGTATACTATGTTATTTTTTCTATGTTTTAACCATTATATTATTATTTAAGTAAATTTATTTCTTTGTTTGTTTCAGTCCCATACTAACACCAGAAGGTCTACATTAAGTGCATCAGTATCATCGAACGGTCACTTTCACCGTTCCAAATTTGTGAATTTTTTCACATAACACACTCCCTGCTTGTCCAGTTCACCTTAGTCATTGGCATATGGCCGACCCAGCCCATGGTTGCCATAATAAAAATAGAATAGAATAGAATACCTACGCCTACGGCTGAACCACCCATCACACTGGATGATTATATTGGAGTGGAGAGAAGCGCATTTGAGCTTATAAACTTATGATCCCACCATACTTTGTAATAACTGTGTGTACCCGTGACTACACAATCATGACTTATTAAGGTCTCGTCATTATTTAATTAAGAAAGTGGAAAAATAGTCTTAATTGAACGCATTCCAGATCACCAGAAAAATGTCATGTCAATGTCAGATGGACGTCATGGACGTCAAACGTCAATCAATAGGTAATCTCTTGTCTTGATCACTAGCTTTTCGTATGAAAATGGCTTGTTCTCGTTTCGATGCCACCCATTTCGTATAAGACTATGGGAATCTTCTTGATATAACTTGGTTACTTTACTTATAATTGTGATAATCACTTGTGTTAATCATTCAATATAAAACATACAAAGTGAAAAACATATTCAGTTGAGAATAGCGTGCACGGTAAGGTAAGAAACTTTTTTTTATGTTCCTTTTATGAATAAAAACTCACCCTTCTCATGAATGACTCATCTGCTTGCGTTAAACGAGTTCTTTGGTTTAAATATAGGCATGGGTTATTTAGTCGCTAACTCATAACTGCAACCTCTTGGTCAAAAAAGGGAACCTCGTTTTTATTTTTATTCATGTAGGTATTGGCATAATTTTATCCTTCGATAAGTAAGTAACGGAATTTATAAGATCCCATTATGGTTAAACCACTGCACAAATAAGAAAAGGTGGGCCACCACAGATAAAATCATCTAGCATTCATAAATCAACAAAAGCAAGGTCAAACTTATTTGTGTACTGAACAAACAATGAACAAACAACACAAAAGTTTTGTAGCACATAAATTGGCTACATTGGTTATGGTCATAATGATCTCATTGTCCTGAATTAGTATGTATTCATGATCTAGACCAGCGTTTCCCAACCTTTTTCAGCCACGGACCCCTAGGAAATCAAGCAGTTTTCACGGACCCCCTTAATAAAATAAGGGGAGAAGAGTCACGGCCCGGGCGCCCGCACGCACTTATTTCACTCGCATCATTCATTCAGTCTCGCTCACCTCACGTTGGCGCACGTTCGCCGTGCTAACTAAGCGTAGACACAGGTAGATTACGAGAAATTAGCATTTATGGATGGTCCAGAGATGACACCACGGACCCCCAATCATATACTCGCGGACCCCCAGGGGTCCGCGGACCACAGGTTGGGAAACACTGATCTAGACTTTCAGGAAATTAAACTATAGATATAAAAGATAAAATAGCAAAGCAAATGATAAATTGTTCAGACTTTTAATTAAATTAAGTCATAACCATCTGCTTCACTAGTTTTACATAATATCTATTACAATTTGACTTAGAAGCTTTAAATTTTACAAAAAGATATTTAGAAAACCACACTCACCAAGCTTTCTTTCTATCTTCCACAGATTCTAAATGCTCAATAGAGCAGGATGGCTTCACTACAGAACATCTCAGTGGACCAGATGAGGCTGATCCTGTCTGAAGTCATTGAAACCCTGGAGTCACCTGACTATGCCTCTAAGCTGGACGAGGCCAAGGAAGCAGCCGGCAATGAGATGCTGAAGATGATGCAGATCGTCTTCCCAATGGTTGTGCAGATTGAAATGGAAACCATTAAGCATCATGGATTCGCTAATACTAGAGAAGGTAATTTGTAGTTTGTTAGTCAAATTAGTGCATTGCTGCATGATATTGTTCCCAATTTACCTTGTATAATGCTTAGGTTGTTGCTCATGACACTGTATGAGCGTATTCCAAGCCAGTTGACCATACATCATACTAAAATATTACAGCTAGGTTGTGGTGTGGTAATTGAGTAGAGAACACTTTCAACTCTTTTATATAGCCTATTGTATTGGGATTGGCTATTGTTATGATAAAGTGAAATGTGGGTTCTAAAACCACCTTTTTTTTTAACCTTCAAGCGGGCGCGTGGTACTTTGGTTTATTTTTCATCAGCCTGTTGGTCTAGTGGTTAGTGACCCTAATTGCTATAATAATAATTAATAATAACTTCAGTCCGATCTTGACAGGTTTATATCCTACTGTAAAAATAATAAACTAAATCTGAATGTTTCCAAGTGTTACCAGGTAGTGTTTTCTCGACGGAATTCTGTGATTGGTTCTGGATATACGTTGGACGGCCATGTCATCACCAAAGTAAATAGTATCAGAGATCTTGGCGTAATACATGACAGTAAACTTCTTTTTGATAGCCACATAGAATCAATCGTTAATAAAGCATCTAAAGCATTAGGATTTATAATTAGAAATTGCTCCATCTTTCGTTCTCTGAAACCTATTAAAGTTCTGTATTGCTCTTTCGTGCGCAGCCACCTTGAGTACGCTTCTCCAGTTTGGAATCCTCAGTATGAGATCTACAAATCTCGTATTGAGTCTGTCCAAAGAAAATTTATGAGGTATTTGGATTATAAAGCAAAACAATTTTCAAATGATTATGATCACCGTTGTAAACGGTACCATTTTTTGCCATTGGAAATAAGACGAACTATTAGTGATATTTGTTTTCTAGCGAACATAGCAAATGGCTCAATTGACTGTCCTGATTTACTTAGCAAAATTCTTATTCGAACTAATCAAAATAACCTAAGGAAGCGACCACTACTACAAGCACCAACTGCTTCTACTAATTACAGGCGGAACGCCTTCTGCATACGCACTGTAAAAGCCTTTAATAATTTACCATCATATTTGGAAATTGATTTATTCAACACCAGCGCACTTAAAATTAGAAACATCCTAAGTAAGGACTATTTTGGTGACGATAGGCAATAGTTCTATTTTAATGTCACACTGCTTGGCACAATATTGACACAATCTCCTGGCTCTGTTTTTGTCATGTTTCTTTTCTTGTTTGTTTTTTTCTTTTTCTGTTTATGTTACTTTATGCTCATCAAATATTAGTTGAGATTTGCTAATTGCTAACATATATGTGGAAGCTTATAATTAGCAACTGTCCACAAACATAAAGAATGATTCAACTTTGTTATTAGTCTGTAAGCTTTCTGTAAAATAAAGTAAATAAATAAATAAATAAATAAATAAATAATAATTTATTTTTATTTCAGACAATGGTAGTCCATATTACATACCTACAATCAAATTAATATATTCTAAAATAATATTCAAAAGCAAATAAATATTCAAATAAAAATTAAATAAAATGTCAACTAATAAATAAACCATTGCGAATTAAACATTAAAATTTGTGAAATAATTAACATGTCAGAATCTAAATAAAATAAAATGTCAAGTAATAAATTGAAAATTGCGAATTAAAATTATTAACATGTCAGAACCAAATAAAAACTAAAATAAAATAAAATTAATGTCAACAGGTAAAATGAAATAAAAATTTTAGATAATATACTCGTACAAAAAATCAAATCAAATCATTTATTTCAAGTAGACCATTTATAGGCACTTTTGAATTGTCAATGACAAAGAAAATAGAATTAAGTACTACAAAGTTATGGTGCTACAGTCCCAGTCACAAGACATAAAAACTGTGAAAGTACCGTAGATGCCCGTTCCAAGAAGTAGATCTCTATGGAGAAGAACGGGCAAGAAACTCCATGGACACTCTTTTTAGATCGCCAAAATTATTACAAAAACCTTTGTTACATCATTCATTTTGAGATGGTGCATTATGTGAGAACGATGTAGCAAGTTAAAAGTGTCCACAGTAAAAATTATACAAAAAAAAGACAATTCAGAAATAAATAATAATTAAAATAAACCGTGGCAGCTAAGAGATGACCAGTCTCAACTGACAGCGCCCGTTCACGAACATGACATATGTATCAGCACCATTCAGCTCAACCATTTTGAAGGGAGCTAAATGATCCGACACACACGCCACCATCAGCGAGACATTTTAGTGAGCATGACATTCTCTCAACCACCAGGGCAAAATCGAGTCAAAGATAATTAATAAGTAGTACATAGTACTCACATTATGTGCAATAAAAATTATACAATACTAAGAAATTGAATCGATACAATGCTAAGTTAATCTTACAATCTTCTGCAGCTTCCACAATAATTATGCGTGGTACCTAATTAATAAGTTGACCCCTAATGTTGTGGAGCAGTACCAGCATTGAGCCAAGCATTTTTATCATTAATATAATCCTCCAACTTGTAATATGCCTGCCTACATAGTGTGCGTTTAATACATGATTTGAATTTTGTTTCATTTAGATCTAATATGTGAGGAGGTATTTTATTATAACATTTTAGACAGTACCCCATGAAAGATGTGTCTACTTTAGCTAGCCTGAAACCTGGCTGAACTAAATGGTACCTATTTCTAGTACTATAGTTGTGTCTGTCACCTCTTTTCTTGAAAAGATGCAGATTTTTTCTAACGTACATAATGTTTTCATATATGTATTGACAAGGTACTGTCATGATGTTGATTTCCTTAAACAATTCCCTAAGAGAATCGCGCCTACATAGATTATATATGGCTCTGATGGCTCTTTTCTGCAGAATAAATATGGACTCGATGTCTGCAGCCCGTCCCCATAGTAAAATACCGTATGACATAATACTATGAAAATAACTAAAATAGACTAGCCTCGCGGTATCTACATCAGTAAGTTGGCGGATTTTTCTAACAGCGTATGCTGCTGAACTTAGCCGTCCCGCAAGAGATGTTAAATGAGGACCCCATTGAAGCCTTGAGTCGAGCGTGATTCCTAGGAAAACCGTTTTATCGACGAATTCTAGTTTCTCTTGATTCAATACAATGTCATTATCATTACTTTTGACATTCGGTAGAGAAAATCTTATGCACTTAGTTTTCTTCCCATTTAATACTAAATTATTTGCGGTGAACCAATTGTGCACCTGCAGTAGAGCGCTATTTACGTCGTCAAGGTGTGTGGCACGTCTATTTATTTTAAATATCAAAGAAGTATCGTCAGCAAACAATACCATTTCAGGTTGACTTTTGAATAAATGGGGTAAATCGTTGATATAAACTATATGTATAATGTATAATAAACTATATAATGTAATATAAACTGATATAAAATAAATAAATACAGATTTACCTGCCCCACGCCTGATATACGGGTGCATGTAAGGCCTGCCAATGCTGCATAAAAGGCCCGTCCAACCTGTTGGCAACAACGGTAAGAAGACTGTTGCCGCTGCCCCGCACTCTACTCGCTATCGAGGTCGCCCTCTTGCGCATGCTGGTATAAAAACAGTCAATACGGACGTTTGCGAACATTCCCGATGCGCTGCAGAAGCGAGGCAGCCGCAGCAGTGCCCTTAGCGCGTTATTGTATTGAACGCGGAGAGCGCTGTAGGATTTCTGCAAATATGACACCCACAGACTGCTCGTATAAAAAGATGTGCAGTAGGCTCGAAACAAGGTGATCTTCACATCCTTGGAGCTGCGAGCAAACCTGCGGGCAATCATATTCGCCCTCACCGACAACGCCCTCCTTTCTCGCTCAATATCAGCGTCATCCTTCAGGTCGGACGTAACAATATGGCCCAGATATTTAAATTTATGTACCCGCTCCAAAGGCACCCCACATAGCCTTACTGGTGGAACCTCCGCCGGACACTTGGAACCTACACAGAAAACCATAAGTTCGCTCTTCTTAACATTGTATTTTAGGCCATGTGTATGAGCATACGTTTCGCAAATCCTTATTAGTTCTCTGAGTCCCCCTATTGATGCGCTCAGCAGCACCATATCATCAGCATAGCCATCAGCTATGCCGGAGGTCGTGGGTTCGATTCCCACCCAGGACAAATGTTTGTGTGATGAGCACGATCATTTGTTCTGTGTCTGGGTGTAATTTATCTATAATATTTATGTATTTAGAAATATATAAGTACGTTTATCAGTTGTTTAGTACCCATAATTTTTAGTCACTCCGTCAAACGTGCTGTCAAAAATTAATTAAATATCTGATTGTTTCAGGCATAGTCCAGTTCACGCAGTTAGTTCGCGAGATGGAGACCCTGGATGGCGAGATCGCCCGCCTGCATACTCAGATCAGAAGCCACTACCTGCCTCCCGTGTCCATCAGCTCGACTGTCGACACCTCTCTGTGAACTGGTGAGCATATAATATCCTGATGTGTTTAGAATTTAAAATTTCGTAGAAGTAACTTGAGTCGGTTGCTTTTACTGCCATCGTCATTTTCCTGCCCTCATGCCATTTTACTTGGAGAAGGCGCAACACGGTTTTTTTTTCAATACCAATTAAAATCGGTGTCAGAGGCCTAAATTCACATCTCTGTCACATCGTCCGGTACGAACGATTTGAGAGTACCCATCACTGACTTTACACAGCATAGATAAAACGCCGCGTCTTCCGAACCGAAACGAGGAAAATATCGTCCTTTTTATTTTCATTGTAGAATGAAGATAAAGCTCCTTTTGTCGGCTCCAGCCGATTTAGTATCGGCAAGTGCGAATGTAGCTGATAACGTAATGGAAAATAAAATATTCATCGAGTGCTTACATTGAGATGGGAATCTCGTAATAGGCTATTTGACAGTATCAATAAATTATAAATCTAATAACGCCGTTATTTAGAGTTTTGAAAAATAACGGACACATATTTTTTCTTATGTAAAATCAATGAATATTTACCAAGATAATATAACACATCAAGATTCGAGAGTGGGGGCTCGTGACGTCAGATTTCAGTAAAAAATTTACTAAATTGTGACGTATTGACAATTTTGAAAGCATCATATCTCCGTCAATTTTGGTTTGCGTAAAAAAAGAAAAAATACGGGTAAAATATAGAATTTTTTAGTCAAATAGCCTATTGTGTAGCTTTTTTTTTGGTCTGCGGTAAAACCATCAAATGCGTCATGTCAACCTTCCCTGGGTGGAATGGAAAGGACTCTTACTGGCTAGAAATCTACCCTGTTCCGGTTGCCCTTTGCGTTTTAGGGCCACGGTAACCTGCCAACCCGCCTTAATAGTCCCGGCAGTAATTCTATAGCTTGTCTGATAAATTCAGCCTTTGTTTACTGGTTTTGTTACGGTTGACTGGCCTATATTTAGTACTCGTAGCATTCACAGTTGGCAAATTTGACCTTCATACAACAGGACAATGCCCAAATTAGAATGGAGATCTGCCCCACGAACGCCTAAAATGCTGCTCTATGTGAAACATAGCTTTTAATTGTACTTTTATAGCCCAGTCAACGAATGCTCAAAATAGGGTATAGAGGGAAAGTCTTGGAACACAATTTTTGACTTCATAACTTTGTTTAGACTAGTTAGGAGGTAAACATATCAAAAGTCCCCGCCTCTAGCCCTTGAGCTTTGGGAGGGAGGGGGGAGGGGGGTTGAAGGTCCCATTTTTTGGTTTTTCCCTTATATCTCGGAACCTATGCGTCCTAGCGACATAGTACCACGGAACAAAATAAAAGCTGATTAAATTTGCTACAAGTTATACTAAATAAGCATTTCGATATCTTCTTCAGTTTTCGAGATATATACTCCTGAAAGTCTGTCATTTTGAAAAAATCATTCTAACTTTACATTTTTAGAACGGAAATCTTCAAAGATGCAACTAGTTAATAATTGCCGGCAAAAAGCTTTTAGAGCATTACATTTTCTTCAATAAAACTATATTATTTTCCTTCAAATGTTAATGTAAATGCTGTATATTATATTTTTTATAAAAGGTAGGTACCTGGTCTTTGAAAAAAGGTCTTTGTAAATCAATGTACGAGTATGTATCAATGTAATGCTGGCACATTACATTAGCTTAGACTAAAGCACATTTTAAAGAAAATGGATAAAATATTATAGTATTATTAAAGGAAATTGAGTGTTCCACAACCCTTTTGCCAACATTTACTTATGGTTGTATCGTTAAAGAGTTATCCGGTAAAAAAGCACAAAAATGTAAAGTTAGTTTCCTGAAAGTCTGTCATTTTGAAAAAATGACAGACTTTCAGGAGTATATATCTCGGAAACTGTAAAAGATATCGAAATACTAAGATATCGAGGTACTATATCGCTAGGACGCATAGGTTCCGAGATATAAGCGAAAAACCAAAAAATGGGACCTTCAACCCCCCTCCCCCCTCCCTCCCAAAGCTCAAGGGCTAGAGGCGGGGACTTTTGATATGTTTACCTCCTAACTAGTCTAAACAAAGTTATGAAGTCAAAAATTGTGTTCCAAGACTTTCCCTCTATAATCATTCGTTGACTGGACTATTATAATATCTAAATTGTCATACTTATATAAATCACCAGTTCAAAAGTTACAGATCTTACCTTATAATACATTAACTCATTTTCATATTCTATGTGCTTCTGAATGATATAAGGCTCCATTATTTATCGAAAGAAAAGTTAATTTAAAAAATATATTTTAAAGATTTATGAATTGTTTTAGGTGACTTGCCGAGCACCATGCAGCAGACGCATTGAGTCACTTCAAAAGCACATAAGAATTATTTACTATTAATGAAATAAAGACTAAAGAAAAACAAATTGTGTTACTAGATTAATTTATTGTATTTATGCATTTATATTTTTTAAATAATTAAATTCCATTTATATAATATGATATATTTTTATTTAATTCCGAACCATTTAGATACTTTCTTGAATAATTGTGATTCATAAGGTCTCGATCTCCTCAATCAACCTTTGGGTCAAAAAGAGAAGCAAATGAAATAGGTACGAAAAATCTTAGTGAAATAATATTAATTATCAAATATTTAATAACATTGCCATAGGTCACTCAGCAAAAGAAAATATTAGATACTGTGACTCAGTCGCAGGACTGTCTCATCAGGTAACCCTGACCTGGAACGTAAAGGGGTATTTAAGGATCACGGTGGGTTTTAGTCAGCACAAGTCTGATAGTCCCTTTCCTTCACTCCTTGCGGGTGGAAAGACTCATTTGATGATTTTACCACAGTAAAAAAAGGTACTGTGACTCATATCCCTCTTTATTTACCCGACTGGTTATTCAATCAAACAATAATAAAAATAGTAGAGCGAGTCATAGTTATAAAATTTCCAGGACACAATTAATTGGCTAGTCTGAATCAACTAACAGAACAAAATTCACATGTTAGCTCATGTCGAGGTTCTATTTACATCGCTTGCTCTGACGCATCGCGATAAGATTGCGGTTATCAGTTACCTCATGTGGACTGAGACAATAACAACGTCTGATATACGGTAGTCGCAGATAAATAACACTACTGCCAACCTTAAAACAGTGATTAAACGAGAATCTCAACAAACATCTCATAGTCGATATAAAACATTAACAATGTAACATCCAGTTTCAGGTGTTTCCAGCCCATCAAAATCTCAAGAAAACCGAAAATGCCACGAAGACTTTTAAAGTTAATTTTGTTCGCGTGTGCCTGTGTATTAGTGTACATATACAATTTCTTAGGTGTCGGTGACTATATACACGCTAAAAGTTTTGATGACAATTTCGACTACCCTCTCAATGTGGATATTAAAAGTGTTGTGAACGATGTGTTAGCAGGGAAGAAGGTGTCAGTGAGCCCTATCAACTACTACCCCTACAGGTTTCTAACGAACTCAGGAAAATGTTCCACTACAAACAAGTTAGATCTGTTCATAGTGGTGAAGTCCGCTATGGATCACTTCGGACACAGAGACGCCATCAGGAAAACATTCGGACGAGAAAACGTGCCGGGACGAACTGTCAAAACTTTATTCTTCTTAGGAATAGACAGTACACCCAAATCGAACCTACAGAAAGAAATAGACAAAGAAATGGCCCAATTCAAGGACATAATTCAGATAGACTTCATTGATAACTATTACAATAACACTATAAAGACTATGATGTCGTTCCGGTGGCTGTATGAGCACTGCTCGACGGCAGACTACTACTTGTTTACCGACGACGACATGTATATATCTGTGAACAACCTGCTCGCGTATTTACACGACAGAGAAGCAACGCGAAAACCTGAAAAGGCAGTGTCAACTGTGGCGAACAACATCGCAACTTCAGTGCCCTCCGACTCGGATTACCTATACACTGGTTACGTCTTCCAGTCGACTCCACAAAGATTCAAGACCAGCAAATGGCGAGTATCCCTCGAGGAGTACCAATGGGACAAGTGGCCCGCCTACGTCACAGCCGGCGCCTACGTCCTATCAAACAAAGCCATGAAAGTCATGTATGTAGGCAGTCTCTTCGTCAAACACTTCAGGTTTGACGATATCTACTTGGGTATAGTGGCTAAAAAGGTCGGTATTACACCGATACATAGTCCAGATTTCTATTTCCACAAGAAAAAATTTGATTATCAATCGTATTTGAACGTAATAGCGTCTCATGGTTATGGAAACCAGGAGGAACTGCTCATAGTATGGAATACGATGAACAGTACCTAGTGTGTGGATGTGCAGCTTATTAGCTCTAAGTAGGTATCCCATAACAAATTTACTTTGTATATTATAAGATATTGTTAAAATAAACCCGAGATGGAGTCTGTAAACTGTCTAATTCGTGACAAAGATAACGTGTACCGTTGTTTGAAACAGCATGGGTTCCACAGCAGTAATAAAACTGATAGCATGGTTTGTCAGGAATATGGACATAGAGGACTATGTAGAAGCAAGTTTATTTTCTCTTACGTATTTGTGATTAATAAACGTGAGAATATATACAGATTTGTTCTTCGTTCATGAAAAAACAAAGGAAACTTTGCAGCTTTCCATTGCTGATATACAGTGTTCAGAAGTCCCTGATCCTAATACAAAAAAATCTGTTCCATTGGTGTTGTAATCTATGAAATGCTCAAACAGTTGTCTATGTAACAAGGCTTGATGTTGGAAGACTGACCACGATCTTAAATTATATATGCACATACGAGTATACATGCAAATTTTTTTAATATTTAGTCACAAACCTGACCTTAAATTCACAAGGCTTTTTAACTAAAGCTGTAACAGAGAAAGACTAATATAAAAAAGATGATTTTTTATTGACTACGTAATTAAAATGTGTGAAGACGAAGACTTAATAATTGCAACGTTTGTCTTAATTTGCGCTGGAAGTCAAACATTCAAAGGGAATGAAATATTTTATGGACCTACCAGACTGCCATTTTATTTTATTTTTTCAAATAAGCATTCATTCATAATCCGTACAAAACAATAAGCGTGGCTGCAATCTTTAAGAACAAAATGAAATGGCATGGCGGAACAATAGACGGAAGTTGAATAATTAGTCTTGAGTACACAAATTATTCAACTACCCTCTACTATTACTACTATTCCAACATTTCATAGTAAACCATTTACTGTTACACACCATGATCAATATTATGTATATCTCAGGCTTTATCGATAAAAAACTATTTGTAAGTTGTCTCCTCGTCCTCGACAGCCGGTGGAACTTCAGGGAGCATTTCCTGAGTTTGGCCCCAAGGCTGAACCGGGCAGCAGGCGCCCTCAGGCGACTCCTGCCCAATCTCGGCGGGCCAAACGCCTCCTGCCGTAGGGTGTACGCCGGTACCGTGCGGTCCATGGCCCTCTACGGGGCCCCCGTGTGGGCCTTGAGCATCCGGACGCGACCACTAAAGTTGGTCGCATGCCAGAGGGTCATGGCTATCCGGATGATCCGGGGATACCGCACGATAGCCGGCGAATCAGCCAACCTCCTTGCCGGATTACTGCCCTGGGATCTGGAGGCGACTGCCCTCCAGCGCGTCTATGAGTGGCGCGTGGAGGCGCAGCGCCGGGGTGTAACCCCGCTGCCCCGAGAAGTCGAGGCGCGGCGGGAAGAGCTCCGGTGCGATCTCAGGGCAGTATGGAGGGGACGACTGTCGCAACCGAGGTCCGGGCACGCCGCAATCGCGGCGGTAAGACCCCTCTTTGAGGAGTGGCTGGAAAGACGTCACGGCGTCCTGACTTACCGCATGACGCAGGTCCTCACCGGACACGGAAGTTTCGGGAGGTTCCTGTGTCTGATAAGGAGGGAAGAGACGCCCGGGTGTCACCACTGCGAAGATCGCCCGGAGGACACGGTGGAGCATACGGTGCAGGACTGCCCCGCTTGGGCAGAGCACCGCCGTGTCCTCTCGGCGGCGATAGGCGGAGACCTCTCGCGCCCGGCATTAGTCGAGGCCATGCTGCGGGGCGAGACGGAGTGGGAAGCGGTCGCCTCCTTCTGCGAAGCAGTTATGCTCGTGAAGGAGGAGGCGAGCCGCGAGAGAGAGAGGACAGCGTCCTCCCTCCGCCCCAGCCGCAGTGGTAGACGCCCACGGCGTCGGACGTCGCGGGACGATTTCCGGCCACCGTAGGCGCGGGCATGCGGGCGGCGAGTAAAGGGCAACTCGCCACCCGACCATGGACCATGCCCGGGTCGACGGCGCGTTGTGTTCCACGCGCGCCTCAAGGAGTGTCAGCATGATGACGGGGCCCCCCTCTAGAGGGCCAAAGCCTGCCGGGGTTGCGGGACTTATCTCATTACCGTGACCCCGGGACATAACGGGCTATTGAAGGACACCGTGGATTTTAGTCAGTACAAGTCTGACAGTCCCTCCCGCCCTGCCCGGGGTGGGAGGACTCATTTGATGATTTTACCACGAAAAAAAAAAAAAAAAAAAAAAAAAAGTTAAGCATAGATTAGTTAAAGGTAAAACATTTACCTTGAATGTGCAATTAGAATTAGTTCCATATTATGTAATTAATATATTTATAAGTTATAGCTTGTGTACTGATTAGCAATAGCATTGATTAGCAAATTATATTAAAATGAGTTTTTTTTACTATGTGTTGTACTTTTTTTTTTTTTTTTTTTTAGGGTGGCAAAATCATCAAATGAGTCCTCCCGCCCTGGGTGGGGCGGGAGGGACTGTCAGACTCTTACTGACTAAAATCCACCCGTGTTCCGTCGGATGCCCTTTACGTTCCGGGGCCACGGTATCCTGGATTAAGAAAAATCCGCGACCCCGGCAGGCATTTGGCCCCATAAGGGGCCCCGTCGGTGACGCGTGAAACACGACGCGCCACCGACCCGGGCTTGGTCCTTGGTCGGACGGCGAGCATACCCATTACTCACCGTCCGCAAGCCCGCTCCGCCGCTGTGCCCTCTGCTGTTCAGAGGGACACGCGTTGGAGCGTCCACCCGACAGGCTATTTGCATACGGGCAAAGAAACCCCTTAGGCACACAGTGCCTAAGGAGAGTTTTTGCCCGCATCCCAGGGCGCACCGGCCCGAAAAACTGGTCTTCCCCCCGGACGTATCCGAGAGGGAACTCCAGTCCACGGGCGCACGTGGAGGTTTCCTGTCTTAGCACCCCACTATGTGTTGTACTTAGTCATATTTAGTTTTATGTTAAGGATTTAGCAATTTACTTGCCTCTCTGAAGTTTTCAAATATCCTTATTGCTGTATTGGAGACATTTATTCATTAGGTGCGTCCCCACAGAGTGCGCAGCCTCGCGTGGCATTTTTCGCGCGAAGCAGCTCGGTTGGTGTGGATGTGTCTCGGGCGAGGCAAGTGACAGCGCTGCCGCGGTCAAGCGACCGAGCGCCCGAGCCATCCAGTATCGGCTTTTGTTTTGCTCGCGTATATTGTTTCGTGACTCGGTCGAAAAACAATAGACGAGTCCACACAGAGTGAGCAGCCTCGCTTGACAGTTTCCTCGCGTAGCAAATGCCTCGCGAGGCGGCGCGCTCTGTGTGGACGCACCTAGTGGCTACTGCTGTTACCACCAACTTTATGTCTATGGGGAAGCAGTTTATACAGGCAGACTTTAAAGGCCACTATAGCATGATATTTTATTGTTTATTCATTTAGATTAATCTTATTTAATAAATAAAATAGATTTAAAAAATCTAAAAACCCACGTTTTTAAATGTCCTAAAAATAAGAAAATAACCCTACGGGGCTGAGAGAGGGGCCACTCAAAACGTGGGGGCGTATATTATTCAAGAGATTATTTATGGGATATATTTACATGACGTGTATAGATCGTGGGTGTAACTTGCAAAGATACGCCCCCACGTTTTGAGTGGCCCCTCTCTCAGCCCCGTAGGGTTATTTTCTTATTTTTAGGACATTTAAAAACGTGGGTTTTTAGATTTTTTAAATCTATTAATTATTTTATTATTTTTATCTTTGTTCATCGGGTTTGAAGCTACCCTGAAAATTTCAACCTGCTAGCTTATCGGGAAGTGCCTCAAAGCCTGTCCGCCATCTTGGACGTCCGCCATATTGGATTTAAGTCACATGACTATTTTTTTCGTATTCCGGAGAGCAAACGCTTTTATTTGATACCCATGTCATGGGAATGGATTTCAAACAGCCAGTCCGCCATCTTGGGGAGGCCGCCATATTGGATTTGTTGTGACATTTCTTAGCTAGTCATGCATTGTCATCAGAACTCAGAGCGTGTGCAAAATTTCAGCCTGTTAGCTTATAGGGAAGTGCCTCAAAATTGAGTTGCAAAAGTCCAACCGGAACGACAAACAAACAAGAAAAGTGAGTGTATAAAAACGTGGGAAAAAAAAATTAGAAAAATAGTTTTATGTTTTCACAGACATCCTTACATTTGTCATCGATAGAAAAGTACAATTAATAGTAATATGTACTATAACATCTTAAGTTTTGTACTTACGTTAAGTACTAATGTTTGTTTTTATTATCAGGCTATACCTTAAACTGATGCTTAAAAATGATGTTGGAAATATTATTACAATGTTGGATTTTAATCTGTAAGCCGTAGGCATAGTGTCGAAAATCCAACAGTGGTAATATTTGGGACTCAAATCTTGTCTAGCCTTACGAAGTACATTCGACAACTCAAACAATCCTTATACAACGTGTTTTTTTTGATTTCCCATAACTCTAGGGTATGAATGAGGGCATATAATAGAATCAATTGGCATAAGAATTATTTTTCAATCATGTATTTTTTTTTGTTTTAATTTTTCATACAAAATAATTCGGCAGAGTCACAATATTTAATGTAAAACACCCTTATGTGAAATATGACAACGTCGCATTTTCTTAGCTTTAATATGAATGATTAGTTTGAACAAAAATGAATTAACTCGGATTTATCAATGAAAGTTAGAGTAAGATGCGCACATCGAGAGTCCGTTGTCCTGAAGCAGGAACCTACTCAATAGTTCTATCTTATTTACGCAAAGCGACAAGCACCAATGAGAGAGTGAAATATCCGAATCATAGCAGCTACACCTCACCGACTTGCCTAAACATAAACACACAACATTGTTGCAAATTACTTGTAATCGGACGCCTCGAGCTAGGGTATGTTCTGTTGTCATCTTTGTAATGTTATCGATGTCGATTAAATCCAGAATTTATTTTTGCTTATTAACATAAGTACTCCGATTGATTTAACGGACATAAGTATTAAACGAAGATTACGAATTTTCTAATCCAGTAGAATAGCGATTAATACAAAGTTCTCTCAAAGTAATAATAACCTTAACCCAGTTTAAAAAAAAAAATATTAACTTTAGCCATAAGTTACCCTTTGTAAGTACTAAAACGTAATCAATAAAGATTTGCCTGTTTTAATGTGATTTCAATTTGGCTTAGTAATTTTTCTTCAAACCACTTGAGATTTCATCGATAACGAGTAGGTGCTTTCTCTTCACTAGTTTATCTTACAATGCTGTGAAGATCGGTAACGTCGTAAAAGTATGACTCGTCATACTGGTGACAATTTATGATTTAATTTAATTATGATTGATGATATCTTCAAAACTATGCATTTTTGGACCACATAATGTAGGAGTTTTTGTATTGTTTTTACGTCTAGAATATAACCCTAAAGTTATGGGAAATCAAAAAAAAACACCCTGTATACTTTCCTATTGTAATATTAGTTAGTTTTTTAAATTAAAGTTTATTTGTTATCAAAACAATCACAAATTCGTGATAATGCATTTTTTGTTAAGATAAGTTTTGTACTGCATCTAAAGACTCGATAGGAATATTTATACAATTATTTAATATTGTTCTCTTGAAAAAAAATATTGCATGTACATTGAGTATTTTGTGTTGATTCACCCCTATCATACTCAGCTTTCAATAAAACTGTAAAAATAAAACAAGTGAAATTTGAACAGTTGTTGTTATTTTCCTTCTAATTAAGTAGCTAAAAGCCTCATTTGTAGTTGAAAAACGACGACTGCTGCACAGTGTGTCGCGGGGTCGCGGGTTCGATCCCTGATGGAACAAATATTTGTATGACCTGCAAGTAGTTCTCCCGGGTCTGTGTGTGTGTGTGTATGTAAGTTTCTATGTTTGTAAACGCACCCACGATACAAGAGAAGTTACTAGAGTGGGCAACGCTTTAAAATTTATATGGTTTAAATCAAACAATTCAAATATGAACAGTTAAAATTTATTAAACTCATAATGTCAAATTGCAACAACTAACAATTGTAAATATTATAAATAAAATATTACGTCATATATTCCGATTTTTTTATATGTTGTAGATAATGATGAAGTTACGTACTAAACCATTGACACTTCCAAGTGCGGTACCTTTATCCCCAGGGACTGGGCATTTATTTGGGCGTAAACTCATTTATGCCCAGTATGGCAAGTTTATGCCCATTTTGTTCATTAAAGTTTTTGCCCTCGACCCATCGCTAATCATGAATGACTCATTCCAATAAGTAGGTATACGTATTGTTTAATATTCCTATTATTATATCTAAATATTGACCTAAGTACGTCCTATTGAGCTAATTTACAAATCACCTTAAAGACTCCTTGTAATGATTCTTAACAATAGTTCAACACTGAACACATTTTTGCATTAGACTAGGTGCCTTTGACACAGTAATTATGATCCTATTGACCTAGCAATATCGGTTATGTTATTCTTTAGAAAACTCTATGAGCTTGTAATGGATTTTCAAAATGCCATAGAGCAGAAACTTAAAAATTCATTAATGACATAACCGCCTAACCGCTGTGTGTTTAGAAAATACCGCTACTGAGTGAGCAGCGTCCCATTTAAAGTTGGTGTTTAGTTTACTTATATATTTGACTTTTGATAAAGCTGTTGGTCCCCCACACACACAGTCCTTACTGTTGGTCAGAAGCTCATAAGTCTGACAATCAGTCTTACCATGGGGTATCGTATTTCCCAGTTGGGTTGTGGAGGTCGGATAGGCAGTCGCTCCATGTAAAATACAGCTACATCTGGTTCAAGTGGAAGCCGAGCCCAATATTGTTGGGAAAAGGCTACGCAGATGATGATTTGACTTTATTCCAAGGTTACTAAAGTTGAAGTTTATTTGACAGTAAAAACTGTACTCGTGTTCAATATATAATCTTTTAAGCCTTAGCTGCAGCATCCATCTCCTTGAAGACATAGGTGATCTTCATGATGGCCAGCCACAGGTCTTCGTCGGTGATCTCCCGGTGTATTGTGAAGCGGACTGTCTTACTGTTGAAGTATATCGCTTTGAGGATGACGCCCTCGTCGTTTGGGGTCTTGCAGTCACCCTGAAGAAGATAAGTGTTAGGGTTAATGCCGAATTAAGACTATTTGTTTGATGCCATAAGCAATCCACACCTGTGGGTCGCCAGTAGGGCCGTAACCAGGAATTTATTTTGACGGGATTTTTACACTATCAACTGATACAGAAAAATCCAGCAATTGAGAATATTCAAGGGCCCTAAAAAGCCATCTAAAATCGTAAAATGATCTTATCTGTTCTATTGCTTACCATGATAATATGAAATAGGATAGACCGATTTTATAGTAATTCGTTCTTATGGTAATTAGGTAAGCCCCCATGATTTAAGAGCACCCGTAGCGAGAATGGGATTTTTTGTCCATGGATTAATTAGGTTTTTTTTTTACAAAAATTAGGAATAATAGAAGAAACTGTCAACGTAATGTATTGGCGAGGGAAACGAATGAGAAACTATAGCATTACGCGTCTGATAGGTTGGTAGTATTTCTATACTTTTTTTTTTTATCGTGGTAAAATCATCAAATGAGTCCTCCCACCCCGGGCAGGGCGGGAGGGACTGTCAGACTTGTACTGACTAAAATCCACGGTGTCCTTCAATAGCCCGTTATGTTCCGGGGTCACGGTAATGAGATAAGTCCCGCGACCCCGGCAGGCTTTGGCCCTCTAGAGAGGGGGCCCCGTCATTATGCTGACGCTCTTTGAGGCGCGCGTGGAACACAACGCGCCGTCGACCCGGGCATGGTCCATGGTCGGGAGTTGCCCATTACTCGCCGCCCGCATGCCCGCGCCTACGGTGGCCGGAGATCGTCTTGCGACGTCCGTCGCCGTGGGCGCCAACCACCACGGGTGGGGCTCCCCTCACGCGGCCCGCCTCCTCCTTCGCGAGCATTACTGCTTCGCAGAAGGAGGCGACCGCAGTATTTCTATACTTGTCAGAGATATCTAAGGGTCAAGGGAAGGTGAATAAATTCTTTCATACCTGTGTCTCAGCAAGGCAGACCTGCCCAAGTCTAGCTACCACCTTTTCAGCGGTCACCGGACTGTCTTCCGGTATCCTCACGAGGATTATGTTGCTGTGCTGTCCCTCAACGTCCACTGTGAACGACTTCAGGAACAGGCCTTCAATTACTGGAACCAGCGATTAATTTTATTAAGACCTTTAGAAATGGAACAATAATTTGTGTGATGTTATATTGAGCAGGATGTCTAAAATTCTGTAATAGTTTCTTGGTTATTACCGGAGCGGAGCCCTGTGAATGTGTGAACCCTCGCTCGATAAGTCTATGAAATTTCCTTGTAATTTTGTAACTTTTTCGTCATTGACACTTGATTTTTTCAAGAATCGTGTGGCTCTACCCTGTGGGCGTTTACAAACTTTAAACTCACATACACAAACAGTCCCGAAACAACTATTTGTAGGGTGCGGCAATCGCACCCGCTACAAGCACCTCATACCGCATTGCATAGTTCTTACGATTCGACTTGAGAAAAAAGTGTTCGCGAGGTGCATTAGGGAAGGTACTTGTTACATTGGGAATAAACATACCTTTAGCCATAATATTGGCCCGTTTGTGGTCTAGCTTCAACAATGGCACCACCTCGTCCAGTGCCACAATGGCCGCTGCAGCCAGCACGCCCGCCTGACGCATACCACCGCCGAGCAACTTGCGCATGCGACGGGCTCTGAACAGACAAGGCATTTGCTGATTACATAGCATCACAACTGTAACCCTCAAAGAGTTCAGCAGAGTTTTACGTAATATACTGAGAATCCGTGCCTTTTTGCTACTGAGAAAGTCCTACTGGAAAAACCCAATTACACTTTGCCTGACCAGGGAATTAAACCCCGGAAAAACCCTCGTTGCTGAGCAGTCGCATGCAATATCGACATAATCAGTTAGATCACATTTGATTATTCTAAGTCACTTGCTTTATCGCATCTGTTTTGATAATCCGTCTGTGATTCATCAAAGAGATAAAAAAAACCGGCCAAGTGCGAGTTGGACTCGCCCATGAAGGGTTCCGTAGTAGCAAGCATAGATTAGGGATATAATTATATTGAGATAAGTAAGTAATATACACAAACAATAAAAATAACTTTGTTTTTCATAGTGTTTGTATGAATGGCAAAATTATATTTGCGGTTTTTGAAAAAGTACTATATCTCAATAACTGCTAACTATATCTCATCCAAACCAATTTTCGTTGGAAGTTTTTGTTGAGGTCTACATTATATTTTTTTTTCTCTTATTTTAGAAGTTACAGGGGGGGGGGACACATTTTACCACTTTGGAAGTGTCTCTCGTGCAAACTGTTCTGTATAGAAAAAAATGATATTAGTAACCTCAATATATTTTTTTAAGACCTATCCCTACACGTATGTGTTAGGTGAAAAAAAATTTTGAGTTTCAATTCTAAGTATGGGGGGCACCCCCAAAGTTTGTTTTATTTTTATTTTTGTGTGAAAATCCTAATGCGGTTCACATAATACATCTACCTACCAAGTTCAACAGGATAGCTCTTATACCCTCGACAAAAAGTGGCTGTGACATACGGACGGACAGACAGACAGACATGACGAATCTATAAGGGTTCCGTTTTTGCCATTTGGCTACGGAACCCTAAAAAGTAAAGTGACTTAAAAATCAGTTAGATCCGATCCGGGCCGCAGCTGGCGATGCCAACCGGAGCGGTGATTTCAAACCTTATCGACTTTAAACTTAATACTTTGATTTCATAATTTAGGCGTATTGCGGTCTACTGCTGGCCATTAGCCTCCTCCGAGGAACGCCACAGCGCACAATCTCCCGCTTTTTTATCCAGCCACTATCAGCTACCTTACCCATCCTGCCATCCCACAGTACGTTTATTCGCATTTTCAAAAGATACTAACTGGTCAATGAAATGATAGGACCCAATGAGGGCCGACCCCACAGGAGCCGATAGACCCTTGCTGAAGCACACGGAGATGCTATCGCAGTCCCTCACGACCCTGCTGGGCTTCTCCTTCAGGTATTCGCACGCGTTGAACAGCCGCGCGCCGTCCATGTGGAGAGGGAGGTTGTGGCGCTTGCAGATGGCCGACAGGTCGTCGAGGAACTTCATAGGTAAGGCCTGTAATTGGAAGATATTTTGGGGTTGGTAATATTACTAAACCAATATTACTAGCCCTATTCTTACTTCTTGATATGATCAAAGAGGAGATTTCACATACGGTGACACAACGGTCTTTCATAGAAGCAGAAGAGACAATATAGGTACTCAGTTAGTCTGCGCTGTACCACTTACCAGGTACATGATGAACTAATGAAATGTAGTGGGGATATCTTCATTATTGAAACGTAAGTCTTTACAGGTTATATTTCATTTTTACAGTTATCTTTAAAGTTTAGATTACAAATTAGTAACTAGTTTTGCGCAGCCCTTCACTAGATCTAGGTTAGTCAAGTATATAACTACAGGTTTATGAACATTTAAATGTGCAAGTGCAAATATGGTACCTACAGATTAATTAGCATTTTACAGAATGACGACAAGATGATCGTGTTACTATGCAGTTATTCATAGTTATTTACATAACTCGAGTATACTTTAAGAGTGGACTTCACGAATGGAACTGACTGTATCAGCACTGACCTTGCCACCGCAAACGTTGTGGGTATTCTCCACACAGACGAGCGAGCTGAGGGGGTCGTGGTCTCTTGGCGGCTTTCGCGAAGGTTTCTGTTGCCCCCTCAAATATTTTACTACAGGTTTAATTACAACAGATAACATAAAACAATGGACGCTACGAAAGGCGTCAAAATCTGGCCCACTTGATTTTTTCGGCACAGGTCGGTTTTAAATCAACTTTGTATTCATTTTTGTGCCATCATTGTACGCGGGTAAGTATTTAGCTAACAAATTATAGTCTGAAGACAATCAGCTATGCTATTCTCTTTAAGAAATCTCATCGCTGGACACGACGATGTGCTCTTGGACGAAGCGGCTTTAAGATTGTCCGATCGTGCAGCGCGAGCAGACAGCGCTAGTTCCGCTGTCAGTAGCTATAGTGTTTAGCAAACTTTATCCCAGCGTGGTGTGAACGATGCTGCCGCGCTATCACAAGGCTGTAGGTATTAAAGACAATAGCACTGCAGATATAGAAAGTTTAATCAGATTTATTGATTGATGTGATTTCAATTTCACATGATCTGCTTGAAATATCGTGTCTACACCTACAATAGCTTACTGACCTTTCCACCGCAGCAGTTGTGGGTATTCTCCACTGCTACCATGGCGCTGATAGGTTCGTGGATATCTGTGCCTCGGAGCCTACTCTCCAGCTCTGCCAAGTCGAAGGTCCCGTCAGGTTTGTTGGTGAGCGTCGAGAGGAGGACGCCGGCCACGTGGGCTGCACCACCTGGGGTTTCAGAGGTGACGGTTAGAACAGAGGCCTTACCACGAGCTCTTAATGCGATCCAGTTTAGGCTGTGGGAAAGAGACAGAGCTATACAAGTCGTCTAGCGCCATCTCTTTCCCACAGCCTAAACTGGATCGCGTTAAGAGTTCATGGTAGGCCACCTGGACTTAATAGGATCGTAAGCTTATAAACGTATAGGTAATGCAAAAATATCTGGCCGAAGCTGAAGACGGAAGATAGTGCTTAATAAATCATTTTTAAGGATCGGTCGCCATCTTCTATGACTTCCGTTTTAATCGGTCATTCGTAATACAAAGACGGCACGGTTGGTGCAGTGGTTGAGCGTTTGGACTGCTGCGCTGTATGTCGCGGGTTCGATTCCCGCACAGAGCAAATATTTGTATGATTTACAAATAGTTGTTCGGTCTGGGTGTTTGTGTATGTGAGTGTATATGTTTGTAAACGCACCCACGACGCAGGAGAAATTCCTAGTGTGGGGCAATTTTTTTTTTAAAGGCCGTAGCTTTAGTTCGACTCTTATAAGTATTTATAAGTAAATCCAGGAACCCATTAAACATTCAAAATTTCTACTAATTTTTGTGTTTCAATTTTCTTTAGTAACATAACGCAAAAATCCGTTATACATTAATAATATACCTATCGCTTAAGTTCATCATCTCTCCCCCACGTAGATAGTCCTTATTTATCAGCATGACGTATGACATAAACCTGACATAACATTATTTTATTATTGCCATTTATTTGACAGTATGTTATTTATAATCATTGGCCTTACCTAAGCTTTAGGTAAATATTACGCCATAATTTGTTGTTGATCAATATCATTACCTTGCTCATATTTGTAAATGTGTGTCTGGTTGCCCACGAATGCTTCGGAGCCTCTTTTGTTACAGTGCACCATTACTGAAATAAACATTCATAAATTAGCACAAATATGGTAATCGTTAATCATCAATATTTGGCGGCACGTGGTTAATTCAATATTAGCTCTGCTTTACCATGGCTTTACCACTTATGCTGCCATCACTCATGTCGCGGGTGTTCGCTTGAATCCGTCATTTTTAAAGTTTAGTGTTTTTAATAGTATTAGTCGTACGGTCTAAGTTATTTTTCCCACGTTTTTATACACTCACTTTTCTTGTTTGTTTATTTGTTTGTTTATCGTTCCGGTTGGACTTTTGCAACTCAACTTTGAGGCACTTCCCGATAAGCTAAGGCGTATCTTTGCAAGTTACACCCACGATCTATACACGTCATGTAAATATATCCCATAAATAATCCCTTAAATAATATACACCCCCACGTTTTGAGTGGCCCCTCTCTCAGCCCCGTAGGGTTATTTTCTTATTTTTAGGACATTTAAAAACGTGGGTTTTTAGATTTTTTAAATCTATTAATTTTAAATTATCTTGTGTGTTTTTTCTGTTTGCAAACCACTATTGTATTAGGTCTGCCTGTAAAGATAGTTATGAATACACCTCGCCCGTCTGCTCTAGATTAAGCTGAGCACGCATGTTGTGTGTCTACATTAGTTATAAGAAACCATTTGCAAACTCAGCGGTATATGCCCACCGAGTGAGCCCTGTACGAATATAGAATCAGAATAAAGTAGCCTCCAAATCGGCAGTACGTGTTCTCATTTTTAGCCTCAGTCAAAATCCTGAGTTAAGTGTAGTTTTAAATAGGGTGAGTGGGGACTCACCCCCACTCACCCTAACGGTTTCTCACGCTCCGAAACCAAAAGTGGCGCAGCCGGTAGGATTTTCGCCAAAAAATTCGTAGTTTCGCTTTTTTCTGTCGTCCAAATCCGATAAAAAATAACTAAGCGCAAACTTTACGAAGATGCGGAAATCCTTCGAACCAAATAAATATTCTTTTGAACCGCGTGAGTGCAGAAATCATCGAGTATGGGAGTCGCGGACGGTTGGTGAGTAAAACTTTTCGCCAATCCTATGTTCCCCTAATCCTCCTATATTTTTCATAAAAATGTATGTTATTTTCGAGATCGAAACTTGCTCATTATAACATTGTTTAGTGTTTAGTCTTAAGCTGATAAATCTGTATGAAATTTTACGGTCTTATCTCTGTTCAATTCTTAGAACATAACACAGAGTAGTGTAAATGTTAGAGAGTTCACAGTTTTAGCGTTAAGTTTAACATAATTATTATTATAATTGATTAAGATAAATCAATCTTTTTAACTGAAAGGCCATTTAAAAGGTAAAGTTAAAGTAACTGTTAAAAAAATGTTTCCTTTTCTTTATTAAAACAGAAGTTTTTCAAATTGTATTTTTCATTGTTCTCCGGTATCTCTGATTATTATAATACTTTAATTGGGTATTTGTTATATTTTAAGTAGTATGTGTGTGTGTGAATTTTAATAGGATTGTCTAAAGGTGAGTTGCAACCTCTGAACACTTCATTACTCTATAATCATGTCGACGCCCACTACAGTTGCAGTTGAACCGATACCAAATGAAATTGTACAATTAATTCCGCTGTATAATGGTGATAAAAGACAGTTTTAAACCTTTATCTGAGAAAAAGTCAGTATGTGGTTGATCGATTTAAGGGCAATGTAGAACAAAATCTTTATGTTTTTAATGTTTTAACGAGTAGGATGAAAGAGGATGCAGCTGCACTCTTATCGGAACGCGAATATATTGTTACATGGTCCGCATTTAAAGAATTGCTGATTCAACATTTTGGAGATCCTCGTAGTGAATCGTGTATTAATATTGAATTAGAATCGTTAAAAAATTAATTCAGGTGATTTTTTATTTTATTTTTGTAATAGAATCCAAAATGTTTGCTCGTTATTAATGTGTATTGTCAAAGGTGAATACAATAAATGATGACGTGGAACTAAGAAGCGCTAAGACAATTATTTACAACAAGACGGCTCTAAATGTATTTTTGTATAACCTTCCTGAAAATATGATGCGTATTGTTAGGCTTAAGTGCTCCTACAACTTACTTACGTTGAGCATTGTTCTTGAAGAAGTTAATTTCTTAGACCAATATAATTATGCGCTACAGTATTCATAGTCATAGTTAAACGGGATTAAGTTCAAGGCCATCTCACCTTACCTATTCAGTCAACATCTAATGTAAATTCCCAAAATACAAAAATTAATCATAGGTCAAGGTCAACCATTCAAACCCGTATTCAGGTATTATTCTCAATTGGGCTTGCAATTGCCGCAGTTTGGTTATAGACCAATTCAACAGATGGGCTATAGGCCCCCTCAACCGTCTGATTATAGACCACCCCTACAGTTAGGATACAAACCACCGCAACGATTCGTGTACAATCCATTGCAACAATTCGGTTACAAACCGCCACCACAGACTGGATCGAGTCTTCCCCAAGTATTACGTTGACGCACGATATGACGGACTTATTGGTAATGACCTTTTATTACAATTAGACGCAGTAATTGATTTAAAGAACCAAGTATTAACAACTAGCACTACTTCTATTCCAATAATTAATAATACTTTAAATTGTAAATATAATTGATATACCGTCTCGAACAGAACAACGAGTAAAGTTACCTGTTAATCAATATTCAGGCGTTGCTATTCTTGATTTTCAAGGATTCGAAAATGGTCTGCATAGGCCTTGCGCTAAAATTAAAATTAAAATTAAAATTACAATTACAATTAAAATTACAATTACAATTAAAATTAAAACTAAAATTAAAATTAACAACTTATTACAGTAGTTTGAACACAATTATGCAAAAAAAAAAAACAGAATTAAAATATGAAAGAAAAGCTTAATACAAAGAAAAACAGTTTCATAAGTTCATCTCACATTACTTCTGGCATACCAATAAAATGTTCGACCATCCATCCTCAAATAGATCTTCTGTTGGATTAACAGCCAAGAGATCATTATAAATTGCGTAAATGGATATCATAATAAATTATGTAAATGTATGCGCTTATACAGTTATCCAGAATACTTCCGATAACCCAAAACGACTTAATATAAAACAACCATTTTCACTGACGTAATATTTTTATATTACATTATAGTGATGATAGTGATATAAATTTTACTCTAAACAATACTGAGATAGATAAATTACAATTTAAATTTTCATTTATTTCAATCCATTTCAGATCATACAAACATTCAGTTTCAATTAAAATAAATATACAAAAAAAAAATGAATGAATTACATAATAAAAAAAATACAATATTGAAAACAACTTATTAGGTAAATTAAATAAAAATCACATATAGTTACTTGAAAATAATTTAAGTATCTCAGACTTGACAACACTAACGAAGAAGAACAAGAAAAGATTTATAGACCTTGCAAAGAATTCAAGGACATATTTTACTGTAACCAAATTCCCTTGACCTTTACTAATTCTGTAAAACAAAAAAAGGGCATAACAAAATTATAATTGACCAGAAATACATTGACGCATTTAACAAATGCAAGGAACTCTTGTCACACGCCCCTCTTCTACAATACCCTGACTACGAAAAGCCTTTCATACTTACGATTGATGCTTCGAACGTAGCTCTAGGTGCGGTTTTGTCACAAGGACAAATTGGTAGTGACAAACATATTGCTAACGCTAGTATCTTAGTGATACCGAATCTCGTTATAACACAATCAAACACGAATTGCTTACCGACAAACAACCCGCAATTAATAAAAGATTTTTTAAACAATACGTTAAACAAAAAATAAGTTTTTTTTGCTTACATAAAGTCGAACTTCATATTGGCACACTCAATAATCCCAATTCAATGGGTCTAATAGAACGATTTCACTCCATCATAATCGAAATATACAGATTGGCGAAGTACGAAAAACAATGTACAGATGCGGCATCTGTAATGACATATTAGGTGATGGCATATAATCATTCCATCCACCCTGTCACTGAACTCACTGCATTCGAAGTTGTTTTCGCACATACTAATACAATTAACCCATAATTATAGCATAGAGTTAGAAAAAACAATACTCCCAGAAAATGGTAAAGGATCATGCAAAACTGATCAGGTTCATGTTTACACACTTAACAGATAAAATGATAACAGTTAAAGAAAAGCATAGAGGAAGGAAAGGTGAAGCTAATATAGAGTTCAATGAAGGTGAAATTATTTTTGCGAAGGATTTGAACAAGCGTAAAAGTAAAGATAAACCAAGCAAAAGTTAAAAGTTAACCTAAAAGAAATATTTTGCCAAATCAAATAGGAGGAAGAATTACTAAAACCCCTATTAAAAATGTAAAACGCCCTCCGCAGGTGGTATGGAATCCTGTTGGTAATAATGCCCTAGCTGGGCCCTTCGTCTGCAAAATATTGAAGTAAACCCAGGTATATTCCCGGTAAAAGTAGGTCTAGCACATATTCATCAAGCGAATCATTTGACTAATCAAACTCATAAGTTTAGAACAGATCTATAATGGCTCATATTACATACTCAGCAACTACCAACAAATGTGTCAACTTATCGTTTGGTGATGACGTATTATCATATTCTCAAGAATGAACAAGTATAAAAGTACATACAGAGTTTATACGCGATATAACTATAGAAAAATATCGACAACTAGTTCCACAGAAACGTTCTAAAAGGGAACTTATAAATCCATTGGGTTCTATTATAATACTAATAACTGGTAACCTAGATCATGATGACGCCGTTAGGTATGAAGAACTTATTTTTAAATTAAATCATAATTACTTCAAATAAAAAAAAAAATATCTCCAAGATGTTTGATAGTTTCATTACTGTAACTGAAATAAATCAGAATACTGTGTACTTTAATAATCGCCTGACAAAGATAGAACTGCTATTAAAAGAATTATCTGCTAAGCAATTTGATTGGATTTTCCTTCTCTTCTTACCTTACAGGATTATTTTCTGTAGTTACAAGCTGTTTTTGTACTATCTTTGCTAGGCTAAGCGAACTCGAAACAGCATTAGCGATAAGTAAATTATCGATACTACATCAATTAATTGTGAACTCTACAGAATTATTGTATCATTAAAAATTGATTTTTAACTCAGGAAACTTAGTGTATCCTGATCCATTAGAAACAAATTTATTGAAAATAGAGGAGACCATTTGTGTAAAATCATTTATTAAAGATATCCGGAATCAGATTACATTTATAATGGATATTTCACTTACGGATAATTTATCGTATAATTATTACTTTAAGTTAATTTCCTTACCAATTTTTCATGAATCCGAAAATATAACCTTGGCTATCATTCCCAAATACCCTTTCCTTCTGGCGAAAGGAATGAAATACTTACCGCTTGGTAAAACCATGTCGACCACTCTCTGCGGGAGATCAGTTTTTATGCACTGCGGATAATCAAGCTCTATACTATGAACTTACCTGTATAGAACAGTTAATGAAATTCGAAGATGACCACACTCCCTGTAAACAACTCGAGATTCAAATGGAGGAAGTCAGGGTCCAGCAAGTCAACGAAGTCCTTAGATTGAGAACAACTCTGACAAAGCATCAGTAATCATGGAGAGATCAGTAAACAACTTATAATCGATACTTACCTGGTGACAATGGACGAGCCCTGTGACCTGCAAATTTATGGAATTCACCTTCACCGTCACATCTTCATGGAGTTAGAAGTTGTGGAGAAGATCCTATCGATCCTATTGTCACGTTACCCCAGTTGCACGTGAATGCCAGTCTCAACATCAAGTGATATGAAAGAAATCAGTTACATGAAGTGAAATATATGGCCTTTTCGTTAAAGCATAGTGAAGTGATCGAAAGCGTTTTGAATAAAAAGAATGACTTTAACTTCAGTGAATAATTAGTATAAATATGACTTTAGGTTTAATTATTTTTAGTTTTCTTACAGTTTTAATTCAAATAACCTGGCTAAAATCGTCTAAATGGTTAAAATTAAATATTATACATATTGGCAAAATTGTCGGAAAGATTCTCAAATCGAACCTTCCGATAATTTCGCACTTGGGGTCGGAGGAGTTATGAATACACCTCGCCCGTCTGCTCTAGATTAAGCTGAGCACGCATGTTGTGTCTCTACATTAGTTATAAGAAACCATTTGCAAACTCAGCGGTATATGCCCACCGAGTGAGCCCTGTACGAATATAGAATCAGAATAAAGTAGCCTCCAAAGTACGTGTTCTCATTTTTAGCCTCAGTCAAAATCCTGAGTTAAGTGTAGTTTTAAATAGGGTGAGTGGGGACTCACCCCCACTCACCCTAACGGTTTCTCACGCTCCGAAACCAAAAGTAGATAGTGTAGGTATGTTTATAAATAAATACAAAAATAAATAAAGTAAAACCGAGTATTTTTTAGGTTATGCGGATATACGTTTTTTTTATTCAAGAAAAGGCTACCTATAATTTATTAAAGACGGTTATTATCAAACAGTTTTTTTTGTCACCCTTTTATGATGAAGGTTTCTGGACTATGTAAATTAAAAAAAGAAACCGCGGCCTTGGAACGCAAAGTACAACTAAAAAAAACAGGTAGTTTTCTGCACTAGGTTCATTAAAAATACCCTGCGTACTTTAAAAAAATAGCGATGCAGGCAAAGGATGCAGGTAAAACGAGGTGAGTAGGAATATAGAGACACGTACGGACGTAGATGAATAAGGAGTTAAAAATAATGCGCGAATCTTGAATCATACGTCTGTGTCAATAAAAATCAATCAGCCAAAAGTTGTTATAACGTGAAGATTGATCGTCAACTGCTATTTGTCACCGTAACGGTCAAGTGCTTAGTTACTCAATTCACAGGGCGATTGCAAATGATTGTGGTCATCCCGTCATACATTCGTTAGTCTAAACACGTAGTAATCATCTTGTAGTCGTACGTGGCATCACCAGGATGTCTCGACTTATTTATTGCATGTAGTTTTTTCAAATATGATTTGCAAATAAAATGAGCAATGAGAACAACCGGTTTGATTTGCGTAGTGGCTGAGCGGTGCAATAGAGAGCTGAAGTTCGAAAACAAAGAATGACGAAACAGCGTACTAGTCCCATCCAGAGGTTCTATAGGGCCTGAAAATGCGGCGAAATGGTTCCTGAAAAGGATGGTACGGCAGTGTTGCTCGACTTGGCGGGGGCACTGCCATGTCCCCAGATGCATACCCAACTCACTACATACTACCTACCCTGCCAAATTGCCAATGTAATACTTAGGTGGCTGTCTAGAGGCCGAATACGGTGATTGTAGATCGGCGATCGTGTCGGATCAGCTTCAATCGAGCTTTCATTTCTATTTTGATGAGACAAAGATTACGATTTTCATTCATCAAAAAGTCGTGTTGTTGTGTTGTAAGCGATCTAGAAGTTTTTCTACCTCTAAATGTATGTTTTCAAAGAGTAGGCCAGAACAAAAGCTACGGAAACGAACAGGCGACCCGATCGATTGGTGCTGTCCGATAGCACTGGCATACTGCATGCACTAACGGGCAAGTCAAGTGTTCGGGAAATATACTTGTACCACAAGAGGTACCTAAGTAAGCACTGCATAATCCTTACGAATAGAATGAAAATGAAAGCGCATTAAAGTAGGAAGGCACATAGAAAGCTGATTGTTCCTGACGTGATAGCATAGAACATAACGTCTTTATTCCGGCAGTATCTAACATATCCATGGAACATGATTGTAAGAGAAGTAATACTGACATTAATGAAAAAGCTGTAAATAATAGCCTTATTTTTTGGGGGTGAAGTCATTAAATGAGTCCTGTGTGGAGCAGGCAGAAGGAACTGCAGTGAGACTCTTACCTTACGGACTGAAAATCTAACTTGTTCCTTGAGGTGCCCTGTGCGTTCCAGGGTCACGGATACCTTTAGAGACAAGGAATAGAAGTTAAGCTGATAACAAAAGGTAGCACCTATTCATTCATGATTACCACATCATCATCTCAGCCATAAGACGTCCACTGCTGAACATAGGCCTCCCCTTGATCTCCACATATACCGGTTGGAAGCGACCTGCAACCAGCGTCTTCCGGCGACCTTTATAAGGTCGTCTGTCCACCTCGTTGGTGGACGTCCTACGCTGCGCTTGCTAGTCCGCGGTCTCCACTCTAGTACTTTTCGACCCCATCGGCCATCTGCTCTGCGAGCAATATGGCCTGCCCATTGCCACTTCAGACACCACACAGAAACCCCACAGAGAAACCTCAACTGTAGGTATATACTTGAGTGAATGCGTGGGTCTGTGAAACAACCACGTGATGTGTCTATGTAATATTATTTAATTAATTACTACATCACATTTTAATTGTTGCATTCATGATAATTATTTATTATTCACATGCACAAAGGAAAAACTAACATTGCAATTAAGTCGTAGGTACTCACGCAGGGGTGCTAAGACAGGTAACCTCCACGTGCGCCCGTGGACTGGAGTTCCCTCTTGGATACGTCCGGGGGGAAGACCAGTTTTTCGGGACGGTGCGCCCTGGGATGCGGGCAAAAACGGGGTTTCTTTGCCCGTATGCAAATAGCCTGTCGGGTGGACGCTCCAACGCGTGTTCCTCTGAACAGCAGAGGGCACAGCGGCGGAGCGGGCTTGCGGACGGTGAGTAATGGGTATGCTCGCCGTCCGACCAAGGACCAAGCCCGGGTCGGCGGCGCGTCGTGTTTCACGCGTCACCGACGGGGCCCCTTATGGGGCCAAATGCCTGCCGGGGTCGCGGATTTTTCTTAATCCAGGATACCGTGGCCCCGGAACGTAAGGGCATCCGACGGAACACGGGTGGATTTTAGTCAGTAAGAGTCTGACAGTCCCTCCCGCCCCACCCAGGGCGGGAGGACTCATTTGATGATTTTGCCACCCTAAAAAAAAAAAAGGTACTCACGCAGACTCACGGTTTCAGTCTGATGCTTGATATAAAGACTTTGAATTGGTGTTTTGTCCATTTTAACCGACTTCAAAAAAAAGTAGGTTCTCAGTTCGACCTGTATGTATATTTGTATGTAAGTATGTATTTATTATATATATTATCTCGCGTTTGGCTAAACCGATTTTGATGCGGTTTTCAGGAAAGTGTCCATTACATTCTGGAGAAGGTTGTAGTATATAACAATAATGGAGAATATCTCGTGAAGTTACCCGCATAGATCCGTTTTTGTTGCTTATGAGGATTGTAGATTTTCAAAGCCGCCGATTATAATTATGAAGATTTTTGTTGATTAACTAAACTAAAAAGTGTGTAAGTGTATTACTTGTGTGCACTATACGAGCGAGTGTGTGCCAGGCATAGGTGCACTCATCTGTTCCTATAATTAATCTATATTTTACTCTCATAGTTTGATGGAACCGCAATCCGACACGACCGGAGAGAGATCAGGCGCATGAACCGCCAACTATTCCAAACTCCGGGCTGTTACTGAGAAACTCTAATAGAAAAACCCAAAATAACACTTTTTCCCGACCCGGTAAACAAACCAAACCCAGAATCCCACGCTCCGAATCGCTTGCGACCGGGACCAACAGGGCAGCCAACAGCTTACCTACCAAACCAACCTACGAGACTGTACAGAACAAAGAAGAACAAGAAGCCCCAATCCTTTTTAGGGTGTTCACACCAATCGAGCGATCGTCGATCGATGTTAGAATGGATTAGTAGACGTCGATCGATAGTTTCTACTAGACCAATCGAACGATTGTCGATCGACGATCGATCGAGCTGCTTGAGCTCCCCATGTCACGTTAATCGATCTTCGTCAACCGATGCCGTCGACCGATGCCATCGACCGGCAATCGATCGATTGGTTAGTCGACCGGTATCCGTCGATCAATTAAAGCTACCACACCAATCGATCAACGTCGACCGATGTCGATCGATGGCATCGATCGACTATCGATCGATTGGTGTGGTAACACCCTTAGACACGGTATAAGTCTAGAGACCAGGCCAATGACATAATAAAGCTTACATTTCCGTTAATTCGTACCGATACTCGGTAACAGCTGACTAGTAACAGGTTGTTTTGTCGTATATAGCAGGTTGATATCTGGTACCTATTAGCACAAGCCATCGACCGGATTTTAATTAAAATCCGGTTATGAACTTAAGTTAATGATGAGTTGATACCTACCTATCCAATGCTCCAAGACACCTACATGAAGGACAATTTTAGGGTTTCGTGGTAAAACGGGACGGGAAAGAGGGACAATGGAGTCTGGTATTTTCGCCTGTCACCAGGCTGTAGGTATCTCATAAACGGCGATAGACAGTTGAAATTTTCACAGATGATGGACTTATTTCTGTTGTCGCTATACTAAAAAACCGGCCAAGTGCGAGTTGGACTCGCGTGAAGAGGGTTCCGTACGATGTTACCTATCACGTTTTTTTTTTAAATCTGACCCAAATTGGTACGCACAATATTGAGTGATTAACCATGTTATTTTAATATCATGGACTTCTTATAGCGAAAATTACCTCCCATATACAGATATGGACTTCTTATAGGTCTTCCTATAATCTATAAGTAGAAAACGAAATTCTGTATTTAAAAAAAAAAATTGATTCAGTAGTTTCGGAGATAAGGGGGGGAATGGTCAAATTTCGTCTATTTTCTTGAATAACTTGGAAACTATTAATTTTAAAATTACAAAAAAAATATATTTAAGATTGTCTCAACAAGACCTTTCATTTGATATGTCACACGATGCAGTTTTCAATTTTTTTTTTAATTTTCCCCTCCCCCCCCAAAAATTACCTCCCATATACAGATATGGACTTCTTATAGGTTATCCTAAAATCTATAAGTAGAAAACTAATTCCTGTATTTTTTTCAAAATTTTAGGTTCAGTAGTTTCGGAGATAAGGGGGGGGGAATGGTCAAGCTTCGTCTGTTTTTGTTGAATAAGGCTGCTTTTCCACCAGAGATGCGCTATGCTACGTTGCTGCGGATGCGTTTGATATCCACCAATCATATTCACTGGTTTACATAGCACAGCACTGGTGGAAACGGATTCAACTAAGATGTGTTTTTTATATGTAAGGATGCGTGCTACGGCTGCGTGCTGTGGCTGCGTGCTATGGCTGCGTGCTGTGGATGCGTGCTATGGGTCGTTTTCCCTAGTATCGATACATCGCATAGCTCGAGCTGCGCATCTTCATAGCACAGACAGTGATAGGACACGCAATATATGTATATTGACTATCTATAATTTTCGACCTTATTGACATTTTTAATTTGGTTTGTTTTTTCTCACATTCTCGTTCGCTAACATTGCTCCTTCATTAAAGTCAGGTGGTTGAATAAATGTCAATAAGGTCGAAAATCGCTTGAAGTTGTTTTTTTAACTTGCTATCGTTAAGCAATTGAAAAAACAGGTTCAAGCGATTTTCGACCTTATTGACATTTAAAATTTGGTTTGTTTTTTCTCACATTCTCGTTCGCTAACATTGCTCCTTCATTAAAATCAGGTGTTTGCATAAATGTCAATAAGATCGAAAATCGCTTGAAGCTGTTTTTTTGACTTGCTATCGTTCAGCAATTAAAAAAACAGGTTCAAACGATTTTCGACCTTATTGACATTTAAAATTTGGTTTGTTTTTTCTCACATTCTCGTTCGCTAACATTGCTCCTTCATTAAATCCGGTGTTTGCATAAATGACAATAAGGTCGAAAATCGCTTGAACCTGTTTTTTTTATTGCTTAACGATAGCAAGTTAAAAAAACAGATTCAAGCCATTTTCGACCTTATTGACATTTAAAATTTGGTTTGTTTTTTCTCACATTCTTGCATTATTCTCATTAAGCATTAAGCAAGTGATTGCCTTAAAGCAACTTTGAACACCACGAGCACATCTTCGTAGCGCAGCTACGCATCTTCATAGCACAGCTACCTTGTGACAGCACATCTTCGTAGCGAAGCTACGCATCTTCATAGCACATCTTACCGCACAGCTACATAGCGTAGCATCAGTGGAAACGGTCACACAGTTTCGTAGCTCAGCTTTTACATCCTCGCAGCACAGCTACATAGCGCATCTCTGGTGGAAAAGCAGCCTAACTTGGAAACCATTTATTTTAAAATTACAAAAAAAAATACTTTTAAGTTTGTCTCAACAATACCTTTCATTTGATATATCACACGATGCACTTTTCAAATATTTCTTTTTAAATTTTCCCCTTCCCCCCCAAAAATTACCTCCCATATACAGATATGGACTTCTTATAGGTTATCCTATAATCTATAAGTAGAAAACTAATTCCTGTATTTTTTTCAAAATTTTAGGTTCAGTAGTTTCGGAGATAAGGGGGGGGGGAATGGTCAAGCTTCGTCTATTTTTTTTTAATAACTTGGAAACCATTTATTTTAAAATTACAAAAAAATACTTTTAAGTTTGTCTCAACAATACCTTTCATTTGATATGTCACACGATGCAGTTTTAAAATATTTTTTTTTAATTTTCCCCTTCCCCCCCAAAAATTACCTCCCATATACAGATATGGACTTCTTATAGGTTATCCTATAATCTATAAGTAGAAAACTAATTTCTGTATTTTTTTCAAAATTTTAGGTTCAGTAGTTTCGGAGATAAGGGGGGGGGGGGAATGGTCAAATTTCGTCTATTTTCTTGAATAACTTGGAAACTGTTTATTTTAAAATTACAATAAAAATATATTTAAGATTGTCTCAACAAGACCTTTCATTTGATATGTCACACGATGCAGATTTCAATTCTTTTTTTTTTAAATTTTCCCCTTCCCCCCCAAAAATTACCTCCCATATACAGATATGGACTTGTTATAGGTTTTCCTATGATCTATAAGTAGAAAACTAATTACTGTATTTTTTTCAAAATTTTAGGTTCAGTAGTTTCGGAGATAAGAGGGGAGGGGGAATGGTCAAATTTCGTCTATTTTCTTGAATAACTTGGAAAGTATTTATTTTAAAATTACAAAAAAAATACATTTAAGATTGCCTCAACAAGACATTTCATTTGATATGTCACACGATGCAGTTTTCAAAACTTTTTTTTTCATTTTCCCTTCCCCCCAAAAAATTACCTCCCACATACAGATTTCATCTATTCACGTCACACCTCTGTGCGTCACAATTCCTGTGACCCAAGTCACAGGAATTGATATGTGTACCAAATTTCAACCCAATCGGTCTAGTAGATTCGGAGATAATTGACTGTAAGCGACAGACAGACGGACACACGAGTGATCCTATAAGGGTTCCGTTTTTGTATTCGGACGTACGGAACCCTAAAAAGGGTTTGTCATACAACAGACTTGTTTTTTCATAGATCATAGTACGGAAGCCTCCGTGCGCGAATTTGACTGGCACTTGGCGGGTTTTTGTTAGGTAAGAGAACTTGTGTTATTGATCTCAGTTAGCGACGAAATTAGGATTTTTAGCCAGTTTTTTGTTCAATGAAGTGAATTATTTATTTATTATTTATTAGAATAAGTACAGCCACATCACATACATTTAACATTGAAATTTACAATTTATAATAAAGCAGTCTGATGCACGTGACAATAAAGGCGTACATAACATTCACAATTCTTCGGCTCGGTGATAAAATATAATTATTATTAAAAAAAAAGAACAATCCATAAAGTGAAAATTGAATTAAAAAGTAACAGAATGATAAGTACCTACGTGTTTTTGTCAATAAATTGTGAGAATAAAAACAACGATGATAGAACGTATTATTTGACCTTCTTTGTTTGCTATTACCTATGAAAAACGTTGCCAGCTATTTTATATAAATTACTTTTCCCTTTTTGCTTCGTGGTTTCTAGACGAAACACAATAGTTATTATTTGCTTGGGAAAGCTGACCATTTGTAAGGTAAGGAAATAAGAGCCCATTATTTTAATCGCCTATTGTCGCATCATAAAACTTTTCAGCAAGAAGCAGTCACGGTGAAGTCCCTCGCTGGAAACGATGGAATTCATAGGTAGGTACTAGCTGAATGGGACATTTGTTCTTGAAGGCGATTTATCGATGCCTAATTTAAAACTGTTCATCTCGTTTCATTACTAATTTTCGATGTAATACGGGCATTTCGCACAAACAGTTCGTTTTCACCAACTGCCTGTAGCACTCATAGATTTATCTTCTAATGGAATAATGTCCACCACCATAATTAAGGTAAAAGTTATGATGAGGGGCTAAAAATAATATCAAAAAAGCGAGTTCTTTTGTAAACAACTGTACCGGAAATAAGATACCAACTGAAAATTAAAAATATGTAACTAATGTGAAAAAAAAAACGAGTTTTTTTCCGCTCATTTAAACTTAGCGGGAGTCGAAAAACAATTTATTTTTACAGCAGTGGATAGGTCGGTGACAAAAAAGGGCAAAGAAATGATCATTCAGCCTAACAGAGTAAGACAAATCTGTCCCATCACTATCGTAAGGTTGTGTACAATGAAAAATCCACTCACTTGCTATGAGGTTCGCCATGGTTCCAGAAGGCACGAACAAGGCCGACTGCTTTCCCAGCAGAGCTGCTATTTTGCTCTCCAGAGCATTCACCGTTGGATCCTCTCCATAAACGTCGTCTCCCAAAGCTGAATTAACCATGGCATGTTTCATAGCCTCAGTGGGCTTAGTCACGGTATCTGATCGCATATCTACTATGTACGCCATGGTTAAAAACTAAATAAATATTTTATGTAATACTTTCAAAGTAACCTAACAAGTTACAAGTGGTCTGACTGAACGCCGGCTGACGAATGTCGAATAACAACGTGAACGTAAACGTCATTAAATAGGACACCTTTTAGATAAAATGTAATAGGTAATTCTTGTTCTTTTATCTCTTCTAACATTATCAATGTTCCTTGAACTTAGATAACTCTCCGAATTCATAATGGAGCCAATAAAATACACGATTGTCATATACATAGTGTCTTTCGTATAACGTGCATTTATTTATTAGATGGATGGATGATTATCTTTGCGTTATCACATTGATTCATCTGCGTTTTAGTTTATACCTTACTCTTCATGAAATAAGGTCAATTATTGCATAGAGTATTTCATATCTTGACAGCTCATTCTTTTATGAGGTTGGTACAGCATTGAACGTTCGGATATTTTGAGGCAACAATTATCACGGTATACGGTATTTGGCTGATGAGTGATGACAAACGGACGGACAGAGAGGCAAATAAACAGACGGACAGTGAAATCTTAGTAATAGCCTAATAGGGTCCCGTTTTACTCTTTGGGTACGGAACTCTAAAAGATAACAACCCTAATTGCTAATTTTAAACTGTTACACCAAAACATTTGGGCGAGCAACATCCTAATGGCTACTTTTTCCTTACAGCGGCAGCGAAAGAAAGCGGCCTCTCGAATTTAAATTTTATTTAAAAAAAAACCATAAGTAGAGTCCGCGCCACGACTGAAGTCCTTTTGACGCGGCGCAAGTGTCTATTTCATGACATGAAATTGCGTTGAAAAAATGTAGTACCACTAATTTTCCGAAGGCCTTTTCGTGGTACTCACTCTAAAAATTGAGATTGCAACTTCATAGATTTATTTTGCGACTATATTTTTATCTCAATGTTGCGATCACGCTAAGAACAAAAACGTCAAGAATACTCTTACTGTCACTTTAGAATTACGTTCAGCAAAAATAATTGAGCAAATTAAATTTCAAGAATCTATACATATAACCAGCAAACCCGACGAACTCCGTTTCGCCACCAGATGGCTTCGTTTTATGTAACTTTTTTTTTTTTTGCTATAAACCTCACGGAGCCCAAGACCTATCCAACGAAAGCAAAACCATGGAAATCGGTTCGTCCGTTCTGGAGTTATAGCGTCAGGAAGGAAAACCCGACTTATTTTTATATAGTAGACTAGCAAACCCAGCGAACTCCGTTTCGCCACCAGATGGCTTCGTTTTATGTAACATTTCGTTTGGTGATTAAAAGATTTTTTTTCTGAATTTTCTTTACTATAAACCTCACGGAGCCCGAGACCTTTCCAACAAATGCAAAACCGTGGAAATCGGTTCGTGCGTTCTGGAGTTATAGCGTCAGGAATAAAAAGCCGACTTATTTTTATATAGTAGACTAGCTGACACGTGCAAACTTCGGTTCGTAACGCTTATTTAAAAAAAAACTCACCTTTTAAACCTTCCCTGGACTTCCGGAAATCATACAAAACCAAAATTAGCAAATCGGTCCAGCCGTTCTCGAGTTTTAGCGAGACTAACGAACAGCAATTGATTTTTATATAATAGAGAAGATAAAACAGTAAAAAAACTGTATCTGTACATTGAATATATTAAAAAAATAATAACTGAAGGGGGTTAAGAAACAGTAATAGAGCACGGATCCAAAAATAATCTGTCTGTTTGTCTGTGTGTCTGTTTGGGTTTGAATGATTTCTTTTTTGTCGTATAGATATTAAGTCGGGGCAATACATAGGCTATAATTTATCTTGAAAACTTGAACACCTGATGCAGAACCGCAACAGACCAGCTAAACTATAAGAGATACAAAAATGACACCATAGCAAAAATTGTTCCACATGATGAGCATTTTCTGCTGCGAAAATAACACCTGGATGTGGAACTCCAAGAGCTTAGCTACACTACAACATGTAAAGGAATGACGTCTTAGCAAGAGTTGTTCATCTTGATAAGCACTCTCTGTTGACGTATAAAAATTGAAGATCTGGAACACCTGATGTGGAACTTCAAAAGCCCAGCTAAACTATAACATTTATAGGAATGACGTCTTAGCCAGAGTTAATCAGCCTGATGAGCACTCTCTGTCGTCGTATAAAAATTGAAGATCTGGAACACCTGATGTGGAACTACAAGAGCCCAGCTAAACTATAACATATGAAAGAATGACGTCTTTGCAAGAGTTATTCAGCCTGATGAGCACTCTCTGTCGTTGTATAAAAATTGAAGATCTGGAACACCTGATGTGGAACTACAAGAGCCCAGCTAAACTATAACATAAAAGGAATGACGTCTTAGCAACAGTTATTCAGCCTGATGAGCACCCTCTGTTGACGTATAAAAATTGAAGATCTGGAACACCTGTTGTGGAATTCCAAGCGCCCAGCTTAACTATAGAATTTATAGGAATGACGTCTTAGCAAGAGTTATTCAGCCTGATGAGCACTCTCTGTCGATGAATAAAAATTGAAGATCTGGAACACCTGATGTGGAACTTCAAGAGCCCAGCTAAACTATAACATATAAAAGAATGACGCTTTAGCAAGAGTTATTCAGCCTGATGAACACTCTTTGTCGTCGTATAAAAATTGAAGATCTGGAACACCTGATGTGGAACTACAAGAGCCCAGCTAAACTATAACATATAAAGGAATCACGTCTTAGCAAAAGTTGTTCAGCCTGATGAGCACTCTCTGTTGACGTATAAAAATTGAAGATCTGGAACACCTGATGTGGAACTCCAAGAGCCCAGCTAAACCATAACATTTATAGGAATGACGTCTTAGAAACAGTTATTCAGCCTGATGAGCACTCTCTGTCGATGTATAAAAATTGAAGATCTGGAACACCTGATGTGGAACTTCAAGAGCCCAGCTAAACTATAACATATAAAAGAATGACGCTTTAGCAAGAGTTATTCAGCCTGATGAGCACTCTTTGTCGTCGTATAAAAATTGAAGATCTGGAACACCTGATGTGGAACTACAAGAGCCCAGCTAAACTATAACATATAAAGGAATCACGTCTTAGCAAAAGTTGTTTAGCCTGATGAGCACCCTCTGTTGACGTATAAAAGTTGAAGATCTGGAACACCTGTCGTGGAATTCCAAGCGCCCAGTTACACTATAACATAAATGTAGGAATGTCGTTTCAGCAAAAGTTGCTCGGTCTGATGGGCATTTCCTGTTGACCTATAAAAATCGAAGATCAGAAACATCTGATGTGGAAATCAAAGCTATCGCTAATTTCACTGTATAATTATAAAATAACATAAGCTGGGAGTACCTCCACGCGGTGAAGGCGGTAAGACTTTAGGACTGATTTTCGATGACGATGGTATATCATTAAAAATCTGACTCTACTGGCCAGAACTCCCATTTATTATTTACCCGGGCTCTATTGGACATTCAGACGTTTCAGATCTTCGATTTTGACGACTCCGTTGTCGCTGACAGGATGCGCGTACGAAGTCGCGGGCAGAAGCTAGTAGCTAATAATTATCTTGTTGATGTTTTTATTTCATATGATACTAGCCCAGCGACCCGCCCCGGCTCCGCACGGGTGTAATCTCTACTATATTATGCAAAATATAAAACTTCCTCTTAAAAAAAAACCGCATCAAAATCTGTTGCGTAGTTTTAAAGATCTAAGCATACTTATGGACAGACTGAAAAAGTGACTTTGTTTTATACTACCTATAAACTTATATTATGACTAATGCCATTCGCATCGGCTCGGCTCGGACGACGCGATCCGATGCGAATGGCATTAGTAACACCCTTATTACGTTGACATAAAGGTTTTCTTGACCGGCTTAAGCCGATTCCTCGTCGATAAATGCGGGGGGACCCTTAACATTTGGTTTGGATAGGTGAGCCCGTTCTTGAGTTATAACATTACAACGAAAAGTGGCATTGATTTTTATATTATTAGAAGATATTTATTTTTCCACTAAAGTACAGACGCCAGCACATCAACCTACCCCAATCCTTCAAATTTCTTTAATCGATTTTCAACTTTATCACAATTTCAGAAGGTTTACGTTCAATTAGTAAAAGACTGATTGTAGTGATGAATGTGGCGTGTATCCATGACTGTGTATCCGATCCGAATTTTGAAGTGTCACTTAATTTCACTCAATTTTATTTTTGTTATCGCTTGAACGCATCCATACTTTGTTCTCTATTACTGTTTTCTTTGACAGCTGACATAGAGTGTTACGATTGGTCATTACATTCTCATGTTGTCGAATGCTCGTTTATTGGCCAATCAAACAGAATTGGTTTTAACGGTCATCATTGGTTAGTGTCATCGAAATCAATCTTTGACGACAAGAAAGAAGTGTCGGCGACAAGTCATTACCTAGCTTATTTTAGTTGTTTTTCAATTACGAAATTGTGTTTTTCTTTGTTATTCACGGTGTGAATATGTTCAATGCATGTCCATCATTCGGATAATATAAAGTTCAACTTTCTGTTTAAGTAAATCATCGAAAATCGTGTTCTTATTTAGGCTAAAATCAACGTGAATCGGGCGTCGACCGGTCCATCCCTCCTACCCGTAACCGTCGCTGCCTGTGCTGTCAGTCGCGCTATCGTCATTTTGTACGTATCAGCGCCGTGCGCGGTCACGGCAAACGCGAAGCAACAGAGCAACGCCGTGTGTATAGCAATAAGCAGGAACGTGTGTTGTGGTGTGCCGGTCTTAGTGACCGATTAATGTGGTATCTAGTGTCGGTGTCGAGCTGTCGTACGGGCCGCGCGGCGTGATCAGGCGGCGCGATGGTGGACATGGATAGGAACGACCCGGAGCTCCGGTACTTGTCGGTGGATAGGAACAGCTTCAATGACCCAGCAACGCAGGCGGAATGGACGCAGAAGAGGCTGGTGTGGGTGCCCCACGAGTCCCAGGGCTTCGTGGCGGCGGGAATCAAGGGAGAACAGCGGGGTGATGAGTTAGAGGTAGAGATAGCAGAGTCAGGGAAGCGCATCCTGGTGAATAAAGATGATATACAGAAGATGAACCCTCCCAAGTTCGACAAAGTTGAAGACATGGCGGAGCTGACCTGTTTGAATGAGGCGTCTGTATTGCACAACATCAAGGACAGATACTACTCTGGACTAATTTATGTGAGTATACATACTTTCCTAATATCTCCAAGTTATTCCAACAGGTACATCAATATATACAACACCAAGGAAAACCTACTGAAAACACTTTTCTTATCTATTACACTGAATTTAGGATGGTTATCTTATCTTCTGGCTGTTAATCATCAATGTACACCTAAATAAGGTCAAAATGGTGACTAAGAGTTCATTACTCTTGCCAAAAATATGCATTAAACTAAACATGTCTGACCAAGAAAGAGCAGGGGCTCTAAAAAGCCACATTAACTGAATAATATGAATTGTGATAAAATGGTTTATTGCAAACTTTGCAGTTCATGTTGTAATTCTGCTGAAGTGGCATTTTTGGCATCCTAGGCGAACTTACAAAACCCTAAAAGCTTTCATCATTTACAATGATGTAAAGCTGGCAACATTCAGCATTGCACGAAGAAGAGATATTTTTAAATACATATTTGAATAAAACTATTAAAAATAAATTGTAGAACTTTGGTATCAGGAATAGGGTCTATTATTACTACTTATTCTATCAAAGAGCTACCCTAGTTAATAATAATTTAACAGGATTTTTTTTAAGTATCATAAATCTGTTGGATAGCTAGGAAAAAAGTTGATAAACAAAGAACCAGCAAAACTAAAAGCAATGAGTTCAATTTTTAACTAAACTTGATGAGGATAAAGGATTGAATAAAATCATGCCTACTAGGAAATTAAATAGAACATGTTCATCCAATCGGTAGGTCCTAGGAATATGGTAAAAATACCATTGATATTGTGATTTTCTTAAGAAGTTGACAGACATGAATAGATTATCACACAAACCTACAATTTTGGCTATCTCTCCTTACATGCTACTTACTGATTGTAATTTAACCATTTCTCTAAGGTTTTGCTATTTTTAGTTACATACACATTACTTTTTGCCACTTAATCATATGTTGACTCCCTATGCCTTCTTCTTTGTTGTGTTGATGATTCCTTATACCTAAAGTAGTTTCGACCAGAGGTCTTTCATTAACATCTTTATTTCATGGAATTAATTTGTATCTTCAGAACAATCCATGCATATTTCTTTTGCTTCATCCATATCCATACATTTTAGTTGTTACACCTAACAAATTAACACAAAGACAGTGATTATCTGCCTAATTAATACCATACACCATTAAGCATGTAATTACATACCAAATAACTATTCCTAATGAGTCTTTTTTACCAATAACCATATTTCAAGTGTGTATGAAGGTTAACATGAATCATACTTACATAAATATGAAGTCATACCTTGAACAAACCTTTTTAGTAACAATGTTGATGTGCTAGGAATGTTTTAAATATTTTTCGGTAATTAATGTTGCTCACATACATTATACGTAACATAGTTTCCTCATAGCGTTAGGCAGTATCCACAGGATTGTGCCTAATACGATCCTTCCATACTCATTTTGTTTTCAATTAGGTAACATATTTGCCCATACACATCTCCCTTCTTCTTCTTAGTTTAAACACTCTTTTCAGAGTGTTTGTGGTTGCGCGGATGTGGATCTCGTATTCTGCTTCATCTCATATTCCATTTGGCCCATAATTCTTTAGTAACACATAAATGTGTATTAAAGCAATGCAAACTGTTTGTAGATAAAATAGGTCTCAAAGTATTTATTTACAGGAAACTAGGTTTAAATAATTATTAATAATAATCATTACTCAATATTTGCAATGAATGAATGCAATGGAACTACTGTTTTTTTGCAACAATTCCTAGTTTACTGAGAGCTGTTTGACTGGTTTATTTATATCCTGAAGATATGTATAGCCTTAATAATCGAATACAGCATTGTTTTTAATAAATTTTGGACAAAGATAGAAATAAAAATATACTAGAACTTATTAATATCCAAGTTGCACTGTGTATTTTCCTTCCTTGTGTATTTAACAAGTTATTCCAGATATCCTTAATAAAACAAACACAGGACAAATTCCATGAAAATATCCATTATTCCAGTAATGACATCATTGTCACAACCTTACCTTATTTGTCACAGATAACTACAGGAATAGATTGTTATTATCAGTTTGTACTCTTTACTTAAGATATTTTTTCAGCTTGATTAACAATATAAATAGTTAGTCATATTACATAGTAATAGCTAATTTTATATATCAAGGAGATAATAAATATTGATCACAATAGTACCTGTGTTAGTCATACTTTTAAGGGGAAATTTTATCGACATAATTATATGTTATCTGTTGTCCTTGCGCTAAGTCCATACTTGAATTTAATAGAAGATAAGTAATGTGTTTTAATGCCACTCGAAAAGTTGTATAAGCTTGCAGAAAAATATTTATTACACAAAAAAATAAGCACATAAATAGAATTACAACCCAACATAAGGCACAACTTAATGCTAGAAATTAATAATTTAGTTAGTCTCAGTCACAATCTTAAACCTGATCTTTATCTGTAATCAATCAACCGTCTAAGAAAATGCATTTGGATTGATATAGAATATTAATTTTGGTACATTTCTGACCAAAACATTCATTGGTCCTCAATCAATTGCAGTAGGTGTAGACAAGCCTGTCACTCTAGACTAGTGTTGCCAGGTCCGATTTGTTGTAAATCGGTACAGGAGGTCAAAAAAATCGGGATTTAGGGTTGCAAATCGGGACAGGAAACGAAAAAAAAAATACGTGTGGCACTCGGGGAGTGCCGCGGTAACGCTATTGCATAGCAATTTAATGAAAAAAAAAACAAGAAAAGATTATCGCCTACCGCGAATATTTAACGAGAATGTTTGTGGTGTACTACTGTAATAAAGAAAAATAAATTATAATGAAGATATCAGTGGGTCTTTTCCCAGGTCTCACTTCCAAACTGTGTCAAAATTTTCAACAGGTTATGGGCCCAGCACGCTTCCATTGCGCCACTCTGCTTTGTTGTAGGAGAATTTTATAAGTAGGTTTCATTGTGAAAACCTCCTTTGGAAGCTGGCCGTTTAGAATTCAGCAAGAAAAAGTAAATTGTCTTTGTGACGGATATTTTGATGATTGCCGAAGTCTCCCGAACTGAAACGTTCTAGACGATGCGGGGTGTTAGGTATTTTTGTTAGGTGTTTTTCGTTAGGTGTTTTCGTTACGGAATTTCTTGATTCGGTCGCCGCGCTCAGAGTCCGCTATAAAAGCTATGCAATAGCTTAAAAACAAGGGGTTTTAAGTCTAATCAGTCTTGCTAGACTACTTAGTAGAAATTATAAAATAAAATCGTACTTTAGGGGATGGCAGGGTCTTCCAGACTCCGCCGTTCTAACCTAACCTGTCCGAGTCGGGGTGCCCCCAGTCGCTTTAACGACATTTATTATTATCTCCGTACCCCGTTTCGTACACTCCTACTTAAATACTAGCTGAACTTGTGCATTTGAACGAGAAGAAAACGGATTTCATTGGCACCCCGAGGTACGGTTTGGTTAGATTCCTTTAAACACTGTAGACAGAAATATCATCAACAGTATTCTTTATTTCACTACATTTAGTTTAGTGAAATGACATATTTCTGACTTTATAATTATAGTATTTTGTCATAATTATCACTAAATACTTTTAGTAAGAAGACGTAATAAATAAGAATATTCCACATCTCCCGGGATTTCGTGAAATCACTGATATCCTCATCTCCCTGCGACATATCCAAAGCCAATAGATGGCGTTCCGTGTTAAAAAAATTAAAAAGCGCAAAATATAGGTACCTACATTTTTTTCATTTTTTGATTAATCGGGACATTTAGCGTCCCGATCAGGTCCAAATCGGGACGCGTCCCCAGACCCCTGAAAATCGGGACGTCCCGCGCAAATCGGGACACCTGGCAACACTACTCTAGACAGGCTTGTCTTAAAAATATTAATGGGGTAAAAAGCTACTTACTAAGTTGTGTTAAGGTTTTAATAAAAATGATTCACACACTATTTCTATACATCTTGCATAATTTTTATCTCAGTTCTATTGACATAAAAAACCCCATTGAACATGATTGATAAGTGGCAAAGATGTGACATATGGTCACTATTTTCCCTCTATAACATAGTGTTGCCGACCATATGGTCCATTATAAAATAATCTATCGCTATTCATGAAAGCATGAAGCTTATGACACATAATAGTTCTCCTAATATGTCCAGGTCACACAAGCAGGCCTTACATAGTGCATTGTGCCAATTTACAAATTCTTATAAGGCTGTCAACACTGATTATAACTTTTATGTTTTGTTGCCTGCCTCATGTTTGAGATGACAATTAAATATTTTTAAACTTTGACGTAATTGTTGTAGAAGATTAATGTGTTTGCCTTGGCCTTCTTTATTTTGTTACATTCAATAATTATCTTTCTTTGATTTTGCCATAAGATTGCATCAAATTTAAAATTAGTCAAATTATTCACAATCAGCATTTGAGTATGCTCAGGGCAAAGTTCGAAAGGTAAAAAGTCAAAGTTGTGTGTATGCTCGGTACAAAAAGCAAATATTGAATGATTAATTGGTCATGTTGTCGGAAAAGTTAATTAGTTGGTAAAGGCGAAGTAGTTAAGGGTACATAAATGTTTGTCATTTTCTGTGCAATACAGAAAAAAACATCTTCTGTCAGTAAAAATCAGTTATAACTAACTTCTCAAACAAAAAAAGCTCTGTAACTCAAGTTTCCATGTCGTAACAGCTTGCACATACTCTTATGTACTTTATTGTCCTCCATATTTAGCTGTCACGTCCACAGATATCTGATAACAGCTTACTTTTTACAGCATACGCCCAGTTCAGCAACAACCTCTGTGCATAAATGGTGTAATTAAATATTGTATTGCATAAGCTTTTGCAATAACCCAAAAGTGCCTTTTCATCGTCTTATTATTTTCATCGTATCTATAATTAAATTACGTGAAAATGTACACGGTATTTTAATTTTATGTACTTGACATGTATCAATCGATCACCGTCACGTGATCAATTAGTTTCAACGCAAAATAATAATTCGCTTTATGCATTTACAAAAGCCATTATATCTTATTAAATAATAAAAAGTAATGGGAACAGTGACGGACAGGAACTTCGGGACCCTGTCCGTGAGGGACAGGGTCCAAGACAAGAAAAACAAAGCAAATAAATTATAAACATTCTCTTCCCGAGTTTTAATAATCAGGAATCGCATCTCAAAGGTTTCACAAGGATCATAAAGCAAAAACTGTCAAAATGGCATCCACTTCTCAATTTTTCACCTAAAAATAAACTAACTTACTTATCTATTCTTACGTAGCAATCCGTATGCAGCCATAAGTGCCATCAATTAAAGCCGTGTTCGCGATATTAATGGGGCGTGAAATCCTAAGATTTACATAACAAAGGTCTGCCACCATTCATCGTGAGGTGGTGACCGTCAGCGATTGTCATTGTCCTGACGACTGCTAGAGACAGACTTGGCATGTATCATGCTGTCTTACACAGTGTTTGAAGGCTAGATTACAACTTTACAACGTGCAGGTATTGTCTTTTGGGGTATTATCAGAGTTTTGGAACTCTAGCTAGCGACTGATCTCGGAATCAGTCGAATTTTGTCGTGGAATTGCACATCGACTCGGCTTGGATATTCCTCAAAGCAATGCGCCTCTTGTTAAACCGTTAACAAGTCGTCAGACGACAGTTCTCTTCGGGCATTCTGATGCCACCTGTATAGTTCTGATATTTGTCCCTAAATCGAAAGCATGGCTACCAATTTTGCTGCCCTTATCCCATTTTACTTGTGGTCGGCGGAACACGTTTTCTTCTCCATTCTCTCCTGTCAGACGTTAAAGCATAATTTCTCCTTTTACATTCATATCTTCACACAATCCATCCATCTTTTCTTTAGCCTTTCCTCTTCCTCTCCATACAACATTCATACCCATCGCTCTCTTAGTCACATTAGTGTCATCCCTCTTCACAACATGCCAGGACAAACGATTTTGCTAGCCGTTTTTCTCTATGACCTGCCTGTATCTTTTTGCTATGACAACCTCGTTTTAACAAGTGTACTAATTTTACTGAACAGCTTATATTTATACTATGTCAATCACGTGCAGCCAGGTGTCCCAAGACCTCAAAGCATTAAGGGCGGGTAGACCAAGCGAAATAGGCATTTAACGCTACCAAGAGTTGCCCGCGATTGCCGCAAAGCGAGCCGTGCGCTTACGTCGCGGGGAGTGTCACATTACAGATAAGCAGGCAGTAGGTCAACTTGTCTTATTGATTTATTTTTAAAATAAAATAAGAGATTTGATTCATTAAAAACTTCTTTTATTATAATTTGTAGTAATAGCGAAATCTTTCATTTTTTTGTAATAAATTAATATGAGTAGATATTTTAAATGGAATAAACTCTAAACTATACTTATTATAATACTAGCTTCTGCCCGCCAGTGTAGGGCGTAATTAACTACTTTTTTGTAATCTGATTACTCACTACGATTAAAAGTAGTTAACTACATGTAGTTAGATTACTTTTGGCAAAAGTAGTTGTAACTACATGTGTTACGATTACATGTAGTTATAACTGCATTAATTAACTACTTTTGCCAAAACTACCTTTTTTAAGCTATAGCATAGCTTTTATCGCGTGCTCTGAGCGCGGCGCGGCGCGGGGAATGAATCAAGAAAAAATCCCAAAAACCTAAGGAAAAAACCGAAGAAAAATATCTAACACCACGCATCGTCTAACGTCGTTTCAGTTCAGAAGACTTCAGCAATCATAAAGATAATTTACTTTTTCTTACTGATTCTAAACGGAAGGAAATGGAGAAGAAGAAGGAGAGGGAGAGGGAGAGGAGAAGGTGAAGGAGGGGGAGTGGGAGAAGGAGGAGGGGCGGAGAAGGAACTGGAGAAGGAGAAGAAGAACGTGGAGGCGGAGGAGAAGGAGGATAAGGTGAAGGAGGAGGAGGAGGAGGTGATGGAGAAGGAGAAGGAGGGGGAGGAGTAGGAGGGTGGGAGAAGAGGGGGAGGAGCAGGAGGAGGCAAAGGAGGAGGAGCTGGAGGAGAAGGAGAAGGTGAAGGAGGAGGGGCAGGAAGAGGGGGAGGTGAGTGGAGGAAGAGGAGGAGGAGGAGAAGGTGAACGAGGGGCAGGAGGATGGCAGGGGAGGAGGAGGAGGGTAGAATGAGGAGGAGGAGTAGGAGGAGGAGGGAAGAGGAGAACGAGGAAGAGGAGTGGACTCTGTCAGACTCGGTCAGACTGTCAGACTCTGCCAGACTCCGTCAGGCTATGTCAGACTATGTCAGACTCCGTCAGACTATGTCAGACTCAGTCAGACCCTGTCAGACTCGATCAGACTATCAGACTCGGTCAGTAGCGCATAGTAACGCACTAATGAGCCCCTACGATTTTTGAAAGTTCCTCTCGATTTCTCTGGTCTTCCATCATCAAATCTTATTTTCATATCATAGGACCACCTTCGAAATATCTTCTTTCCAACAAAAAAGAATCAGCAAAATCGGTTCATAAACGACGAAGTTATGCGTGAACAAACATAAAAAAAGCATTACACGGTCGAATATAGTAACCTCCTTTTTTAGAAGTCGGGTAAAAATATCTATGGAAATGTGTTCTATTAAAAATAGAAAAAGCAACGACAGAAAAAAAATCTGCACAACACCACTATCTACACACTAAAAAATAGGTAAGTACTCTGTATGAAGATGTAGTTAAAAAAGTAATCACGTAATCGTGATTGCAACTACAATTTGTAGTTAGTAATCAATAATTCTAACTACTAACTACATTATGTAGTTAGTAATAAAAAATTTTAACTACCAACTACATTTTGTAGTTAGTAATCTAACTACATTTTTCGATTACTTAATGTTAGTAATCATGATTACTAACTTCAAAATGTAATCGTAGTTATTAATCAGTAGTTAGATTACAAAATGCCCAACTCTGCTGCCCGCGACTTCGTACGCGGATCCTGTTGTTTATAAATTGTCAAAATCGAAGATCTGAAACGTCTGATGCCCAATTCCAAGAGCCCGGGTAAAAAAAAAATATGGGAGTTTTGGCCCGTGTAGTCAAATTTTTATTCATATTATATTCGTAAAATCAGTCCTAAACTGTTACCGCCTTAACTGCGTGGAGGTTGGGAGTACCTCCACGCAATCCTTCGTTTGAATTTATTCTGGCTGCCCAACTAGCCTATAATAAAAAGTAAATGGAGTACCTATTTCACAGATGAAATTGATTGGTAGATATAGTAATTTACTGTTCGTTAGCAAACGCCAGGTTGAGATATCGAAATAGACAAAATATGATTTAATTTTATCAAAAATCTTAGCGTTCTCTAGTAGTACTGATATTTTTATACTGTGGCTTGCCGCTTGCCAGGAAGGATACCGAACGAAAAGACAAAATATGAATTATCAAAATCGTAGCGATCCTCGGTACTAATATCCATAAACTATAGTATGATGATCGTAAGTTTTAGACATTTACCAATAAAAAATAATAATTTTGAGACCAAATTACATTACAATACAAATAAAACATTTACGTAGGAAAGTAAGTACCTAACTTACTTCTTCACATATCTTTGGAGTGCATTCTTTCTATTTGTGTCTTTTATTGATTTACACGACTTTTTTCGCCTGCGTTGTTTATTGCCCATTATAATTAAAAGTAACAAGCAACAAATTCTCAAAAAGAGATGGTATGGTGCGCGTAGTTGTCGCGGAAGAAACTGACACAGGTCCGTCGTCCATAAGCGCCAGCACGCGACTGAACGGACCTGTCCGAGCCGCCGCGACCGCTTTTAATTCTTATTTAAACATAGTAATTAAGAAAATCATTTTATTAATTCAAACTCTGCGAATTTGTCTTTAACTAATTAGTTTCTTTAATATAGTACAAAAATTAAATGTAAAAAATCAGTAATATAGTCATAATATTGTAAAAACTTTCTAAAAAGGGGTAACTTTGCGATTTTTTTCTATCGAGTGAAGTTCATCAGGTCTTGCAACTGAATGCGATTTTGACTAGATAAGATCCTTAACTAATACATATATTTTTTTTGAAATTTAAAACGCCGTATTTTTTGTCTCAGATTGTTTTAAAAAACTTAAATTCGGGCCCACCTAGCCTTAAGGAATGCATGTTGACAAGTTATTTAGCTGATCGCCTACGGGTCCATTCTAGCTTGATTCCTTTTATTAATAGTCACGATTTGCGTGGGATGATTAACGGTAAATTATGATTAGTTCCGAAATATTTGCATAAGTAATACCTTCGCCGTTGGGTTTTGAAGTTTGTTTTGCCTTAATTTATCATTCCTAAGAGTGTCCTTGCGATATTAAGTGACTTGAGAATTATACTAGGTTATTTAGTTTCCTCTTTCCTGAATCTCTGGGTTTTGTGCTATCTTCTTCAAACTAAAGTTAGACCCTCAAAATTCATCATATTCCTGCACCAGCACGTTATTTTTGCCGTTCTTCCCTGTCATATTCTCAAATCCTAGACAACTTGTTCAAGTTTGCATGAGGTCACTGTTTCGCCATATACATTTCCTCAAAGCCATGGTGGTCCCATTGCAGCCATAACTTACTTTTGTGACTCACATTTTTAACAATGCATGGTGGTCTCCATTGGCCCACGTTTCTGCTTTTATTGTTCATTTTCTCTGCCCCTAAAGGCGTTTGTTGGTTTAATGCCGTTTTTTATACAGCAATAATGAGAGCTAGGTATGATCGCGAATTCGTAATGAACAAAATCTTAGTTAGGCATGTTATTATTGTCCTTTTTATGATACTCCTTAAAGTTATATAAGATTCTGGAGTTATGTTAATAGTGTATTTTTGGAAACGTCATTAATATTAACACCGCAATCTCCACTATCGATGAAGTGATTGGAATAGTTAAGTTGGTGGGTCTGTATTAGCGGTGCATCCGATACCGATACCGATACCGATATATCGGCGATACATCGGGTTAGCCGATATATCGGTATCGACGATATTTTTACGACCGATTCACCGATACTTTTTAATAAACAAATGTAGTGTAAACGAGCGTGTTGTCTCGTCTATCTCGTTGCAAACGAGGCACGAACTATGCCCGGGCAAACCTTTGCCAAACAGACTTGCGAAATCGCCTTTCTCCGAAAAATTTAAGATTACTTTTTTTTAAACAAAAAAGATATTTTAAGTACTTACTAAAATGTATAATTATCTAATTACAACCTATGGCATTACTTTTTATTTTAATTAAAAAATAATTTGACTTGTGATTTATTTACTATCTTAATTTTTAAATTCACAATAAGCGTATCGGTATCGGTATCGGTATCGCCGATATTTTTTTAAGAGTATCGGTATCGGTATCGTATCGGTGAAAAGGCGTATCGATGCATCCCTAGTCTGTATATTGGGCTAGTCGCGCAGAGATGTCTACTCTTTTGCCAGTATAACCACTCTTCAGGATTTAGGATACATATCGTTGACGCGTGTTGATTTCTTGTTATTGCCATTCAGAGATTCGACTGCCCAACTGTTTATCAAAAGGAACTGTACATTTGACACATGAATTCTTCTTTATAATTCGGGGATAACGAGTTTGTATACGTACTTACTACGAGCATTTACACGCAAAAATGTTTTCTTGTTGAGTATTGACCTCTATGAATAGGATTAGAGGATTTGTAAGTTCGAGTATGTATGGTGATGACGTCATTACCAGTAGGCCGATGCATGGCCGATGCGTTCCTTGAAGGTTTTTCCATGATGTAAAATATTTCTATTATATGCAGATTGTTTAACATATCTCACTCTTTGTTCGTTACTTATCAATTTAACCGATGAGTCACGTATCCACAATGGCGATAGTAAACTTCGTCCGATTGCGAAAAAATGCTCTTTCTTTATTTATCATGCAGAGGAACGAGATTTAATTTCGATTTCTTCATTAGAACGAGCATCATGTACCAGGGCAACATGGGATCGAGAAGATTGTCGCGAGTAATCGAATTGTAACACGACCGAATCGAGTGGGCGGCTGATACCTTAGAAGGGTTAATTCTAAAGCGGAGTTCGAAAGTTGTTCGAGTTAATTCAAACGTTTGGCTAAAGCGTCGTGCTCGAGATGAATGTCAAGGTGAGGCGCGCCGCCGGCCGAAACGGCCGCGGATGTCGTTGACCTGGCAGAGGCGAGGGGGATGAGGGGGGGGACGGCCCACGCGAATATGTACGCTACGTTTGAACCTCCACTGATGTTCTAACATCCTGGTACTTGTGGCAAAGTTGACTGTTAGTCCTTCTCACTTGCTCTCGCGTTTTTTTTGTTTTTTATCAAGAAGCACAAATATTTACGTGCTGCAGACAATTTATGTACATATAAAAATATCTATCTTTTTACCCGACTACGGCGAAGCAAAAAGGAGGGTTATGATTTTGACCGGTATGTATGTTTGTATGTATGTATGTTTGTATGTATGTATGTTCATCTGTTCCCTCATAACTTCTGAACTACTTATCACTACTTGACAAATGAGGTGTCGTTAGAAGCGTCTCAGTTGTCCGCTAGTTGTAGGGTAGGTGACGTGTCACCAAATCCAATATGGCGCCCTCTAGGGGATGAAAAGTCGTAACCGTAAAAAAAAATATTTTCGCACAGTATCGACATGGGTATCAAATTAAAGGGCTTGATGAGCACATTTGAAATATATATACATTATACATATAGCTTTTACTAGGTACTTTGCCTGTTTCTAACAGTGTCAATATGGGTATCAAATGAAAAGGCTTAATGAGTACATTTTAAATTCACTCGCTGCTTTGCTTATTATATCAAATAACCCCAAAATAGTGAGAAATAAAAAATAAGTTAAAATAACTAAAACCCGACTACGAAAAAATCGCGCACTAAAAAGTATAAAACAAGAACAATCCGTGTTACAGAAATTTTTAATTAATAGCCGTGGTCGTATGCCACCTGCGGTTGTTTCACACAATCTTTATTGGCTAGGTGGCATACGACCACGGCTATTAATTAAAAAATTCTGTAACACGGATTGTTCTTGTTTTATACTTTATAGTGCGCGATTTTTTCGTAGTCGGGTTTTAGTTATTTTAACTTATTTTTTTTAACGATATCCAGAACAACAGAGGGGTACTAGTACTACGTCTTGAAGTTTCTTTATGTCCATTTGTCCATTCTCGGTTGCACTGCACTCGTTTTATTAGCCATACATATCTGAAGTAATAAAATTAGCACACGAGCTTTGACTACGAAATTGTCGTAAAGTCGTAATCCAGACTTACATTTAAAAAAAACGTAAATGCATGATTTTCAACCATGATAGTCACGTTCACAGCTGATAACTAATCTTCTCAATCAAAATATTTCTTAACTACTTATACACCGTGTTCTTCACGTTATCCATAAACTTTAGCAAATACTTCTATGGCTTTTACAAATCAAATCCAACAAAGGAAGTAGTACTTAAAAAGGCTTCGTTACAAAGATATTTGTAATTTCATTTAATGAAATTTAATTGAGCTATGCAGTGAGAAAGTATCTTAATTTGAAATATATCAAATACTATTTGCATTTCATTTGTTTCAGCCCGCCAAATGTTATGAATGACGTTGCCAATGCGGATAAAGAGGCATGCATATCGGGTTATTTACGTCTAGGTATTTAGTTTGTATGAAAATTAACAAAAAATAAAAAATAAGAATTTATTAATGTGTCCATAATGAAAAATGCTTACTTCCGTGGTTTGAACATCTGGTCGAAGTTTATGTATATCGTCCGGAACACGGTGTATAATCCACAACTCTACACTACATGTTTACCTACATGCCAAGGATTGCAGTCTTCCTGTCTTCTCAGTCAATTGCATCTTCTTCTTTATCAAAAACCTCTTTCTTGACATATTTACCCAATGTACCTATTTACTCTACAACTTTCTCTACTTCCTTTTGCTAAAATAACCAAAGAATTGTAAGACTCCATTTTTCCCACGTTTTTATACACTCACATTTCTTTTTTGTTTGTTTGTTTGTTAGTTTGTTTGTTTGTCGTTCCGGTTGGACTTTTGCTACTCAATTTTGAGGCACTTCCCGATAAGCTAGCAGGCTGAAATTTTGTACACGCTTTGAGTTCTGATGACAATACATGACTAGCTAAGAAACGTCATAATAAATCCAATATGGCGGCCTCCCCAAGATGGCGGACTAGCTGTTTGAAACCCACCCCCATGATATGGGTATCAAATGAAAGGGTTTGCTGTCAGGAATACGAAAAAAATAGTCACGTGACTTAAATCCAATATGGCGGACGTCCAAGATGGTAGACTGGCTGTTTGAAATCCACCTCCATGATATAATAATAATAATAATAAATAATAATATTCCACAACTATCACACAACGCCATCTAGTCCCAAGCTAAGCAGAGCTTGTGTTATGGGTACTACACAACTGATAAACATACTTATATATTTCTAAATACATACATATTATAGATAAATTACACCCAGACACAGAACAAATGATCGTGCTCATCACACAAACATTTGTCCTGGGTGGGAATCGAACCCACGACCTCCAGCATAGCAGTCAGGGTCACTAACCACTAGACCAACAGGCCAGTCAATATAAATATGGGTATCAAATGAAAGGGTTTGCTGTCAGGAATACGAAAAAAATAGTCATGTGACTTAAATCCAATATGGCGGACGTCCAAGATGGCGGACTGGCTTTGAGGCACTTCCCGATAAGCTAGCAGGCTGAAATTTTCATTGTAGCTTCAAACCCGATAAACAATGATAAAAATAATAAAATAATTAATAGATTTAAAAAATCTAAAAACCCACGTTTTTAAATGTCCTAAAAATAAGAAAATAACCCTACGGGGCTGAGAGAGGGGCCACTCAAAACGTGGGGGCGTATCTTTGCAAGTTACACCCACGATCTATACACGTCATGGAAATATATCCCATAAATAATCCCCTAAATAATATACGCCCCCACGTTTTGAGTGGCCCCTCTCTCAGCCCCGTAGGGTTATTTTCTTATTTTTAGGACATTTAAAAACGTGGGTTTTTAGATTTTTTAAATCTATTAATTTTTGGCCCTTCACAACTATTGGAAAATTTAAAATTCTTAGCAAAAGTCACTGACCTCGAAGCCTCTCAATAATAAAATACTTAAAGTGATTTTATAGCAGTGTGTAAAACCATAATAATGCTGAGTTATAAGTATAACCAAGCCACGATTGTACATACAATCGTGGCTTGGTTATACTTATATAATTATTTGCAACTTTACCTCGTCAGTCGTAAATAATAAGTGGACATTCTATTTTCAATCAAAACAAGTTAACGATCGCAATAATAAACTAAATAAAAATACTGCTCATCAGAAAATTATCTATGTCTTGAAATCAACCAAATATCTAGTAATATTGCTCGACTTTGTCGCACTCAAATTCGAAAAAAGAAAATACCCCATACGTATTTCATGACAACAGGCTTTCATGGACAAGTCTGGATTAATCGTCATAGAGATATTATCTTTATCATAGATATTTCATTAAATCTTCCTACCTTCACCCCGTAATAACAGCTTTTTCATTAACTGTCGGGTCATTGGCTGTCTGGCATTTTATATGAAGTGTCCTGGCCACTTCTGGTGTGGAGAGAAAAATTTGCAACTCAATAGAATTTTTAACGGTGTTTTTTAAACTGCTTCAGAAAAGTTTAAATTCTTGGAAACAAAAATACGTAATTTGGTGTGTTACTAAGACACCAAATTACGGATTTGTAGTAATTATCATATTTATGCCGTAAACTGGATGGAAGATGGGGCAGGAAGGTGTTGGAGTGTAGACCACGAACAGGAAAGAGAGAATATAGGGAAACAACCGACTGGAGGTGGACAGATGCTCTCGTTAAAGTGGCAGAAAGAAATTGAATAGCCATGACACAAAACCGCCACAAGTGGAAGCGTTTGGAAGAGATCTACGAGTACACTCAGCATTGGGTGACTAAAGGTTGAAGAAGAGAAAAGAGAGAGAGAGTAATTCTAAAAATATTAAATCCAGGATACCTACTTCCATAAATTCGTGTTTTTGTATTGATATGGCAGATTTCTGATACAACAAGGTCGTATGATAACAATGTGATTAATTCAGCCGATTAAGCTTTTATACACACATTATCTCTATGTTGATAACAATTCCAATTTCATGCCAGCGGAAATTACAATAGCCTAATTAGTAATTACTCATTTATCAGTATTATATATGTATGCATAAGTATTTTTCTGCATCCCAAAACGCTAATAAGCTTTCTCCGTGTTGATAAAAAAAAAACACAATTACGTGCTATCAGAAATTATGTTATATATTATAAACGTATAATAAACGTATTATCAGCCTAATATTTACGGAATGGTGCTTTTTTTTAAGACAATAACGCAATATTCTCCACAGCTAAAGGCGGTTCAGTAACCATATTTTCGGCTCATTTTACTAAGTTCGAATTCTTCAGAAAAGTTTATCTATCCAGAAAGTAATATTGAAAGCGTTGCCAAACAACAAAACCAAACGAAATCTTAGATTTGCTGAAATCCAAATACCAATTCCAGAATTCGTTCAATAATTCAATCGTCTCCCTATCGCAGTTCATTGCTGGACATAGGCCTCTCCCAAGTAGCGGCAGAATCCGCATGTGGCATCTAAAATAGAACATGCAGATTGTCGATAGTCGCTTCACGGACCGACAAACAATCGACACTATCCATCTTATCTACCTCTTATCGCATCGATAGCGCAGGAATCTCATATGAATTGTGTTTTGTAATCAATACATGCTAACTGGATTTCTTTAAAGTTTTGAAATGGTCAGGGTTAATGTCGCTTGGCATTAGAACCAGTCCAAAACCAGTTGAGATTCTTTACTTAGTTTCAATTAGATAAGAGTGTATTTTAAAACTTTGACTTTATCGTGTTAGAATTTTAAGTGTCTTTAGATCCACCATAGACATTTTGACAAAAATAACTTCTAAGCGAAAAGAGTAGGGAAATATTTTATTAAGTCACCGGTATGTGGTAAATGTAAGTAATATAATTAGCGAAATGCGTCAGTCATTATGGCAGCTTCAATTGCCTTGTTGAGATAAGTGCACTAGGAATTATGAGTAACAGCATCGCAATGCAACTGATACTACATGCACTATTCTGCTGTTGCTAGGATATTATCAAAACATAAAACTCAAAAGACAATTCAGGAACGAAAGACAGTGATGTTATTATGATGTAAAGAAAGAGAAAATGTCAATGTATTCATTTTCAATCAAGATCGTGTTGAAGTTAAATTTGTTGCTCTAGTACTTGCATAAGGTAGCAATTATACTACTTACGTGCTTTTTATTAAATAATGTCGTAAAGTTTAAAATATTTTTGCCGTTATAGACACGAATTGGTCAGTAAGTAAAACTATGCCCGAAAGTAAAAACTGACTTTTCATCCAGCAAACTGCACCCCAAAAACATACATTAGCAACAATGACCACTTAGTCATCCATTAATTTGCCTGCCTCTACTATGAAACCAATCAGCACTAAAGTCTGAACGAGCCGCACCCCTCGCAGACACCCCCAGTGGGTGCATAGGGTGCAGAGTAGGTGCAGACAGGGTTATGAAACTTTCAGACGACGGATTGTTTGCGCAGGATATGTCCGACATATGGCTCGTAAATTGTAAGGGCTTCCCGACAAAATATTAGGGGCTTTCTTTTTCTGATTGAAAGGGTGAACATTTTGCGTGGAAAATACAGGTGCTTTGGGGAATGGAAAGTAAAATATTGCGCTGTCTGTTGTGACTTACGCGTGTTCAAGAATACTTTTTCGTTGACAAACCTGAACGCATCATCCTAAATACTAATTTCCAATAAGTAACCGAGTTTAATTATTATGCATAATATCAACTTATAACCAAGCAATAAATACGTCATTTAACACTTAGAATTCTATGTAGAGAACCTTGGAGGAGCCTCGGCCTCAAATTGACCATAACGTATTCAACCCACAAAGTCGATGTTTCTTCCCTAGTACATCGTACAAGTCATTTTAATACCTCAATAAAAATCACCGAACCATTTTGTGGTCGTCAAATACATTACGGTTGACGTCTGACGAAGGAAAGTATATTTGTTTTGGCAAGCGAGCAACATGGTAATGTGCTGAAATATAACACTGATGGATTACGGATTGCCAATGATATTGCAAGGAGCTTTTTTGTTGCGTCGCTTTTGGATATCAGTTTACATGCAGCACTTCGGCTGGATAGAAAAGTCTGAACCAATTAGTGACATGCAAGATGCAATTGAGACTAGAACTTGTTAAGTTCGTGTTGTGAACGCAAATATTGCTCAACCAACTCAATCATAGAATGTTATACTCGTTCATGAGTAAACAACTTTTAACAAGCGAACCTTATTGCTCTTTATCTTGTGCTCACAAACAACTTTATCTGAGCAAATGCTTTCAGCTCGTTCAGTTGCAAAAATGTTGCCTGCGGCTTTGCACGGTCGCTCGAAAGCTTAGCTATGGACGCTGATGTATAGGGCTCTCCTGCAGTGCAGATACTGGTGCCGCAATGGACCAGGCATCCGCATTACTTAGTCATAATGCCCGAAAAACATTTGCAAGTTTTGAAATTTTTGCTGTCAGGATTTCAATTTCGTATATTTTGGATTTGGAGCATTACAGTTAACAATGTAGTGGGGATCATAATGTAATACCAAGCTTTGCCGATGTTTGATTTATGGATGGTCTTATCTTGACTTCTAGACTTAAATCCACTATTTATGTGCTAGATCTATTAAAATGTTTAAATGTGCTTCATTTTGCAGATACAAAATTCCAAATTGCGTTTCGCTAATCTTTCAATAAGGTTAAAGCACTTATAAAATCGTAAAATATTTGGATTGGGTAATATGGTCTGTTGCGGTTTTGCACCAGTTGTTCAAGTTTCCAACATAAATTATAGCCTATATCTTACCAGACTTAATACCTATACATACAGCGAAAAAAAATTGTTATTAAAATATTATGTTCTAGCATTATTTGTAAAGTTTAACTTTAGATCAGTAGAAACTTAAAATATTATGTTCTAACGTTATTTGTAAAGTTTAACTTTAGATCAGTAGAAACTGGTTTGATTTACAAATCAAATCGTTCTTGATCGTCTAAACTTAATTAAAGTTCCGTTGCAGAAAATACAAAGTCATTAGTCAGATTTTACAAGACCGTGGGCATTGATTTGTATAATCCATATGGATTTCCCTAGAATAAAGTAGGAGTTTTAGCATTGCATGCTGCATTGTCAAGTATTGATGGACTTTGCTCTTGAGACTAAAATAGGCTTTCCTTTGCTAGTCGTTTAGCCAGTGATGCTATTATTGAGATAGTAGACAGCAAAGTGTGCAGACAACGCCATAAGCGTGATACAATTCCAGCTGCTAAATAATATTTAAAGTTTTGCCATCCCAGCAGGAGAGAAGGCGCGGAGATATTGAAAATTTATCTGTTTCTAATAGTCCAGGCGATCTATTTAAAGAGCGATGATGCAACTAATGTTTTAACATTGGAGAGGTCTTCGATCTTGTTATATTTGTACGTTACGCATGACCTGTCGTTTGTTTTCTATTATTTCAGAAGCAAGGTGCCAGGAATAATATGAATGAATCTGATGATAAATATAATATTTTGGGCGATTATGTCAATGTTTTGAAGCAGCAGTGTGTGGAAATAGAAGGATTATCGGTAGGAGGTTGAAGGTTGAAGGTGAATCGTTAGGAGTCATTGTTGCAGTATGCGTGTGGTGTGCATTAGCTAGTTTAAAGTGCTGAGTTGCTGACGTTATGATTTGTTATTAGCCTATTGCCTACTTGCGTTACAAAAACCTATTCTGGTCATTTATGCATCACTGTTTTACACAAATAAGACTGTCTATATTGTTTCAAATAAGGTGTTTGGAATAGACCTTGTTATTATTATTTTTTTTATAATCCGCGATTAATATTTTAATTATTTTCTGATAACGGATTATAATGAAACATCTCGCATTTTTATGTACATCTATTCAATTAACCCATTCTCAAACCATCTGCGACCTTCCACTAGTCGTGATCCACGATCGCCAGGCCACACGTGCGTGCAAAATTAATATGGAATAATTGACTATGAATGAAACTCCTTGTTACACTAGAGGAATAATTTCTAGCATATCTATATACATATACTGTAGTTAGAACATAGCTATTTTTGTTCCAGTCACGTTGGTATGTTATCTGATATGTGCGGAATGCACAATGTCGTGACTGATTGCAATATCCTAACGAAATTTTCGGTGGCTAGAATATTTATCTACTAACTACTTAAACGTATTAAGTTTCTGGTCAAGGACAAGGTGTTTTCAAAATAATTGTGGTCACAGTGTAGTTCCTTGTTGAACACCAGATCAAGTTTAGAAAATACTTCCTTTGTTCGCATGTTTTATCATATGATTCAGTTATATTCGAAGTCTTTATATCTGTAGAATATTTCACACATAATTTGCATAGCTATCAAATACATCGCCCCGTCTATCAAATAAACCATAGTGTCAGAAGCAAAAATAAAATCATTGTTTACATAATTAATGTGAAATTAGATCATCAGGGTTTCTAGTACATTGAATCAGTGAGGTTACCTACATTATAATTTGGTGTGTATAGATGAAAAGCAAACATTTAGAACAGTTATTGTTTTGGGTTGATTTAACGTATTCTTTGTTTATGCCTGTATGTTCAGACAAAGTTTATTCAATGTTTCCTATTGAATGAATGTATGGGATTTGTAAAGCAACACTCATGTCTTTTCATCATGTTGTATTTATGTTTTAAATAATTGAATTGTTAGTAGCTACTTTTGCGAAATCTTACATTGTTTTATAACGTTTTACTGTCATGCAGCATCGATTAGGTAATTGCCAATACATTACGAACCTTCCGGTCTGCAGCCTTTAACTTCAAAATGTTTATGGTTTGCCGTTCATTTTACAATGTATTAACTTGTGCCTGATGTCTAGACAGAACGTCGTAAAAGCTAGACGTTAAAGGCAGCCCCTCCGACCCTTGGGGAACGGTATTCAGCGGAGCCTTCGCCAATGCTGTTGTTTGTTGTCAAGATAATTGCGTTTCTCTCTTCCTTTTTGTGAACTTGGGATTGTAGTGTTTAATTGTCAAGTACATTTTCAAAGACATCACTTTTACTTTGAATCTATCTCTATTAGTTAAACACTACAATTTAGATCAATATTTCAAGGAAACCTTTAATTAGAAGGCTTCATCAATGTCTAGAGCTGCCTTGGAACCACTTCCTCGAAACATCGGAAATACTAGAATTTCTTGAATTTCCTGGTGGTTAAATGATGATAATTTACGCAATAAAGGTAATTCTAGCATTTCTACAATTTCAAGAATGCAGTGCGTTTTGCCTTGTGTTAATTCTGTAATCGAGTTTGGTATGAACTTGGTTTTTTAACACAAGTATGTTGATTATTTTTATTTTCAATATAAAAGATCGAGGATCTTTTCGAGGTTATGCTCGTTTTGGTTGCCAATAGTGATAAGTCCCTTTGATAGAAAAGTCTTTGTCTAGCTCTTCCATTTCGTTATGAATCGCCTCGATATAACTTGTATGTATTTGACATTATTGTATTGTTATTATCATTGTAATTATTAGACGAAAACAGTTTTGATTCAATAAACTTAGGTTAATAACTTTAATGGTTACTTATTCGAAACTATAATATTATCCCATAATTCATTACGTTTTATTAATTCAACAACCTTATGGTTTATTGCTGTGCTAGTCTCAATTAGGGCAATAAGCCGTAATGTATAATTGACGTTGAAATAAGGTCTTGATTGATGATTTCATAAAAAAGCAGTTGTATATTTATGGCCTGATTAAGCTTTTATTTTGTGGTCAATACTAAATATGGCTAAACAACTACTGATTATAATAATTCGTACAAATATAGCAAATCTACCGCCACAAGTGATGATACATCAACGCGGGAGGTGCTTCAAACAAAGCACATGCTCATAGTCTCTTGACCTGCCAACCGTAACCAAACACATCACAATCATATACCTTAACAAACATAAAAATAAGGTTGAAAATCTTTCAACGACGTATCAGATAGTACTTCAGCATAATCAGCTCTTGTCTTTGTACAGGACATCTGTTAATTAAACTCTTTATTGCTTTTTGCGAGCGATCTGACGATCTATTATAACTATAAGTGATTGTTATTAGAGCTTCGAACGTAGCATTTATTATACATAGTGCTAAGTTATCTTTAATTATGTCTGAGTGTGCTATGACGTTTAGAAATATGGCGCCATGTCTGGCGATCAATCCAATCGGCAAAATTGATCTAAACCGTTATTTCGATCAATCAAAGATCTTGAAGCATCATCTAAAATTGTTAAACTTTTCGTACATTCATATCAATGTTCAAAGTCAGCAATTTCAGGGACAATATGCTTTTTGCCCTTATGGTCTCAATGCAACTAAACGTTCTCGATACGGAGTGTTACTTGGGTCAAAGTTCACAATGCATAGAGTCATGAATTGCCCTTGGCTGCGAGATTAAGGTCAGCTCGTTAGTTCGTTTGATTTAGATAGTCTTAAATCATGCAAGGGCTGGACTACTGTTACTCTTGAATTTAATAATGAACGGGTTCGGTCGGATCTGACAGCTACTCGTATTTTAAAAAGTTTATTTTCCTCATCCGAATTCTGTTGTATGAAACGTTTACAGCTTTGTAATACATCATTTCGCGAATATTGTCCAAAACGGTTTCGAAAGCGTTACATTACATTTACAATCCACGTCAGCCTCATTGACTTCAATATTCGTAACTTTGACACGTCCATTCATCATGTCCGTAAAAGTAGTCACAAACGCATGTACCGCTGATTTCGTCGAACAAACCATGTCGTCCATATGTGCCACCTTATATGGCCATGTTTTAGCCGCCATATGCCATGCCGTGTGCTGAGCTCGCCACGACTGGTCATTACACATGGTGCATTGATTAACTGTAAACGGCTTTGGAGCGCAATCAACGATCACATTGAAAGAAAAGCGCCATTTTTTGTTGGTTCTCAGCTTGATATTGATACCGCGCTTTAAATCGTGTTGTGGCATTCTTTCGTCAATGATACGGTTAATGCTTAATTAAGTCTTGCAGTATTTAGCTACAGTTTTGAACTTTGTATTTTTGGTTTTGCTCCATATTAAAGACAACATTCACGTAAAACCTCTGAATTATTATCATTGCATTACAGATAAGAATCTAGACAGTTCTCGCCCTTTATGCCTTTTTACCATATTTGAGTTTTACTGCCAGATTTATGTTTTAATCAAACTAATTTTACTTGCCGAATAAGGTAAAGTTTCCAACATTTAATTGTATATAATAAAATATGAACAATACAAGAGTTTCTCGCAGAATCAGCAACTTGCGTAACCATGTTATGCCTTACAAGGCATAAGTCGGGCCGGTATAGGACCTTCAAGAAGTGGGTCGCCGTTAATGCCATCTGGTCAGACAGGACAGGGCGCGATGCAACCACGCTGTGGTGTAATACCACCGTAACGGTACCAGCATGCCTCGTGTGAGAGAACTAAGGGCTAATTAACATTCTGTATGACATTCCGGTTTTGATCCTTTTGCGATTCTTTCATTTACTCCTGCTCGCATGTATTTTATGTAAGTTTAAGCTGTCGTGAACTTTCATTCCGTAGTGCGGTGCATATTCCAAATTGTATTAAAATGTAGGCGTCCTTGTGAAGGTTCAAAAGTTGCTTTATCTGAAGTTGTTGTTTCCAACGATGGCGACGTTCGGAGAACAGATTATGTTAGTCAGTCACGGTTTATACCGCTTGAGGCTTTGTAAAAGTTTGGTGCCACACCAAAGTTTTTATCTATTCGGTTTAAAGTCAGTGTTTCAGGAATTTTCACAAGGTGTCTAAATTAGTTTCCAGCTAGCTCAGATCAAAGAAATCTTTAATCTGCCAGCTAGTATATAAAAGTAGAGTTTTGAGGTAGTTTTTTTTATCGTTAGAGTCATTTCATGCAGATTTTCTTGAAACGTATCGATTGTATTACTAAGAAATTATAATAGTTAAATGCACTGGCATTGCCTCGAGAATAATAAGTAACCTTTGTGAATTAGCAAATCGATCCACATTTCAATAATATCATGAGTCAGTATTCCTTTGAAGTGTCATAATACGTCATGGACCCAACAGAAGCGTTTGACTGACTGACTGTAGGCCCTAAGAGGCGAACACATGGGTTAGTGGACTGTTGCTATGGCGTTGTGACCTTCGCTAACTACTTTGTTACTGTAACCATTAAATTCTTACTTTATTTGATATTAATCCTTTTGACCATAGATTTTGGTTTCGGTTCTGTATAATCTTAGTTGCTTATACTCCTAATATTTGACATACATGAACGGCATTTGGCAGTGTTGTGTTCTATTGATTATTCCTTGAATTCCCGCATATCATATATTTCAATAATTACAGCACACAGTATTCACAGGTGTCACTATTCTTCCTATTGTTAATATCTATTGTGTGGAGGTGACATCATGTTGCCGCCCGTCATTGGTTCCCAGCATTGTGTCGTACGTGGTGTACATCCTTATTGCACCGATACTTGCACTTACACTCTCCCTTTTAATATAAAACTCACATTACTTGCTTAGTATAACAACCCATGCACGTTCCGTGAAGATAGGCCTTCTCTCAATTAAAATCTTGTCGTGATCTTCTCTCAAATGATTATGTTGGAATTTCACCAAAGAAAGTCATCTCCTTTTTATTCATAATTCCATATAATCTTTACTATCCCTACTCACTCTATCCAATAAAATCGAAGATTAAATTATTACGAGATGAAAGCATTGTCTATCTGATTAACCTTTTACGAAACCGACACCACTTCTTACTTGTCTCGGTTTGCAGCAACTTTCAATTAATATCTAAAGCGATAATAAAGTACCTGGTAGGTGTTAACTAGCTATCAAAAAGGTCGTGAGTTCAGAACCGACTGCGTTCAGCTGTGGTGTAATAATATGCAGTAGCTGGGCATTGAACATTAAAGTGAATGGAGCCGCAGGCTAAAGCTGTATTAAATAACTTACTTGTCTTGTGTAACGTAAGTTTAATAATATTTCTTTCTTTTTCGCAGGTAAGTTCCTGATTTTAATCTACGTGTCATGATAATTGACTAAAAAGGTTTGACATAAAGGTACATTTATTTAAAAGCATTGAATAAAGAAATGACTATTACAAGAACGTTCTGGAAAAGGTGTATCACATCACAAGGTTGCATTTTAGGACCACAGATGACGGAATAACTATTACATGTAATAATGACATAGTATAAAGAGGTGATTCTTGTTTATTCTCATCGGTAACATCTTGTTAGCAAGATTCATAATATCATCTCCAGTCTTACAATCGTCTTTCCCTCCAAGATCGATATTATATGTCGAGGTGAGCGATCCACAAACCGGTATCAGTACCGTTGCCACTGGCATTTTGTTTATGGGTCGCGGGTTCGAAACAGACGGCGGCTTTGGGATTTTAAGAAGTATCACTGTCCTTATTTTGAGTCGGCATTTTTAAGTTTTACATTCTGTGTATGAATAAGATACAGGACTCTAGAACCAACAAAGTCTGCCAACCAGCACAGGACTCGCGTAACCTACAGTCCATTATCTCTCATAGAGGAGACACAGGTCTCTTGTCTGTGTCCCAGCATTGGGAGCATTAGAGACAGATTATGCCAAGAAACCAGAAAGAACCCTTACTGACTTGGCCTTTCAAGTTCATGGTTGACATTATACGAACTTCGTGTGAGATATATTTCATTGGAATATTCACAACAAAGGTCATTGTGTGAACTTCACACAGTCATTAGGGACAATAGAGTTATTATCATACTTGATGAAAGAAAAGCATAGTTTACTTGTTGGTCATCTGATTGTTGCATAATTAGATATAGAGGTCACGTGTACGAAGTCTAACCATGTAACTGTTCATGAAGAATTGGCATATTTTCTAATGAAAGCATTTCGAGCATTTCGCCCCAAATTAGTTAATTCAATGATGAGCGTTTTTATAGTTCCTAGAGGTCTTTCAAGCATACAATTCTTTTCAGAATGTATATCGGAAAACGCGTCCATATGGGCTTTTTCATTTGCATCATCATCCTAACTTGAAAGCCAACTGATCTAAATCCGGTGAGTGCAAATTGTCAAAATCACCACTTACAGTTTTGGCTATTTCAACTTTTTTTTTAAACTCTGCTAAGTCAGGTAAAGAGCGTGAAGAAAAACTAAGTAAATCCTTCCATTCTCAGTTAATTGAGTATCTCATAATGGTCGTTCCGTTACGTGGTCGCCGGTCATTGTCGTCACTCGCCGAACGAGTCGGGTCCACTGTGCTGTGACTTTTATTTTATTTTGTTCTCTTTTCTCCGTCTACCCTGCACTTTCTTTGTTTATGCTTTTTGTGGTGATAGGTTCACCTCTTTGTTTTAAATGTTACGACTGTTTGAAGAATTCTGCCACTAAGATTCGTGTATGATCTACCGGAACTCCGCAATTTGCTGTTGTCATACGGATTACGTTTGCAATGCAACCTTTGATCGAGCTTTATTAATTTAAATAATCTATTCTATATCTTTGTTTATTTTATACTTATGACTAATCAGTAGCTAAGTGAACACGATTACCGTAATCGTACCAACACAATTTATCACGGATTCTCGTAAGTTTAGGTACCATATCGTAAGCAACTGCTAGTAAATATAATATGACCTCATAATCTTGTACTTACAGTGGAAAAATAGCATCTATAGCATCTTGGCTCGTGACCATATGGTCAAATAGATTACTTAATTCATGGCGACCGCCATGATAAATTGTTTGGTCACAGCTGTGCTAGCCCAATAACTACCATACTTCAAGTACCCACCCATTCTGAATTCTAATGCCCAGGCTTACCGAACTACAATCTTAACATCACAGCATTTTGAACTCCATTACAATGGCGATAAGAATTAAACACTGTTTTTGGTTGTGATCTAACTGGAAATGTAGCAAGGTGCGTCAAGGACATCACTTAACGTTTGACTGTGGTTGTTTCAACTTTTTTTTTAACCAGTTCGTGTCTTGACTTTAGGGTTGGTGCGTAGAATCAGTATTATAGCATCAATTAAAACGGTTGATCCAATGTAACACATCGACTAGAAACAAAGAAAACAATTAGACTGCTATTGATTTGTTGGACATAAATTATTGTGAACAATTTAATTTTGTTCTTAGTTTAATGTCCATATTTTCACTGTTCCGTGTAATACAGTGGAGCATTGATTTCTACTACTTCATTGCTATGTGTTCTTATGTTCAACAAAAAATATAAATTTTTCCTTCAACGACAGCCCTAATCCCTCCCGCTCGTCCCGCACTCCGCCGCGTCCTCAGCGGGCGAAGGCCGGTGCACGCGCACCTCTTCGAATTTTGAATGGTATCAACGACAATATGGCAGCCTCGTTACCGGATGTGTCGTATGTCGTACGCTACTAGCGATTCGCCAAAATTCGAATTTTTGGTTTATTCTTTAAGTAATTATTAAAAAAAAAAAATTGTATCAACATATTATGGATGTTAAAGCTTCAGTTTTTTTTTGTTACTATCGTTTTGTTTTTCTCAAAATAGATCTTGATTGTAATTAATGTGTTTGAATAATAATGCTTGTTTTATAACGGTTACTGTCTGATCTGAGCGATGATGATGATGATGATGGTGATGGTCAAACTAGATTCTTTCTTAGAAGCTGTTACATTTTTGTTAAGGCAACAAAAATGTAACAGCTTCTAAGAAAGAATCTATGATGAGATAACGATGTGCTAGATTTTCGTCCCGATTACATAATTAACGAATGAAGGCTTTAGATATAGGATTTAGATTAAATACATTAACATAAAAGGCAAAGGTGTAAACAAGGTAAATTATGTATTACATTTTAAAATAATAATAAAAGCCGTTAAGAGTTCAGTGACAGACAGACGTTCCGTCGTTATCAACACCTAATTGAATAACAACAAAGTAGTTGTTAATTGTATGGAACATGTTAATTGGACAAGTTATTATTGAATCGTGACGGATAAACTTAATCATTTCGACTAATTATGAGCGTGTTTGGGTGCACATTAATATATTATATCAGACTGAATATTCATAATGTTGGAAATAACCGGAAAGCATTTCTTATAATTATCGTATAAGTAACTAAATTGAATTATCTTTATGGCTGTAATATTATTGAAACGAGCAGCAAATAAGCATTTGTGTCTTATCCAAATAAAATGGTTTCCAAACTATTTAGACATTCAGACGACGATTTTAATAATATAACTGCCAGTCTGATCGTAAATAAACAACTGAATGTATTTGATAATATTAAAAGAACATCTGAAGATCTAGTTGAACCAGAAATGCAACTTGGAGAGTGGTCTCTATAAAAAACACCATAAAATGTAACAAAATACCGGTCGATTATACAGATGTTATTCGACCAAATGAGAGACTTGGAGACCATAATGTTCTTGGACATTTAAATTTAGTTTTTCGTTTATGTAATTTTGGAAACTTATGAAAGACTTAAATAGTGATTAATGAAAGGGTTCATGGATGAAGGGAGCTAAAGGAAAAATTGTTAAGATTGTGTGAAAAATGTCATGAATGAAAGGGAGGCGAAAATTATATGTTTATTGACAGAAGAAGATGAAAAAGAAAACAAGTAGCGCTGACCTAAAGTAGCATGGGACAAGGTCAAGGAGATAATGATGTTCAGAACCGTAACTATACATAAATAACTGCAGCACAGGAAAAGCATTGGTTTAAGATAGAACTGGAGCAGTGATTATACCTATTTTAGTCGGATTGACATTCCAGATTCCAGCAAATTCACCAAGTCTCCTTAAACCAGTACTATTCTCAACTGCAACAACTATTACCTGCAGTAAATTTCCATGAGTAGATCAGTACAACAGCACCTAAAATCAAAACCATAAACACAACGAGTTAAATTCTTATAATTAAATTTTTGAGCGGCCAGCCCACCCACTGGGTGTAGCATGCTTATGCCCAAGCGCCGGTGGTTCAATGGCCGTGCTGAAATGTGCGAATGTCATTGTGTACGCCCCACATTAGAATAACAGCATAATTGTTCACCTTTTTGCCCATAATCTAATTTGCTTGTACTCAAATATTGTAATTATTGGGCGTGTTTGAACAGGAAGAAGATCCTGGTACTGAAATTTGAGATTCTCGGAAAGCTATCAGTTCATTTTATTTTTAATTTAGTGTCGCGTTCGCGTTGGACCATGCAATACCTCTCTTGATGGTAAGCCGTAATGTGGTCGACGGTGATGAACACTTGCCTAGAAGGAAACCATATTCACTATGTACTTAAGTCATACAAAAAATATTTGCTAGAATATCGTAAGTAAGGTTTTAAGACCCAAGGTTTTAGCTATCAGGAAACACAGACTGCGGCAGGGAATCCCACTCCTTAGCTGTGCTAAGCAAGCTTTAGCTTGATGGGACAAACGATCTACACGCTAGAATAGGAAATCATTATCACCTTGTCCCGTGTAACTTGGGGTCTACGGTTGTCCTTTGTCAACTGACACATTTAATTTTTCTCTTCAGTGTCATTCCTCCTCAATCCATCTACATTGACTTGATCCTTCTCCATTCGTCTTCATTAAGCAAGATAATATTATAAAAAATATTTCCAAATGTTAACCATCATAACCATGTTATGCGTTTTAAGTGCATCTTCATTAGAGGCTTGAAATCTTGAGTGAAGTTCAATCTTATCTCACTAGACTAGTTCGCGATAAACTCGGAAACTTGACATTGTGCTTGCTTTTATCATAGATTGTCTGATACCAACTTAGAGCAACTTTCTAATTTGTAGATTAATTTGAATACAATATAAGCCTTGATATGGAATATTGATACAACTGCTGGTACTGCGACTAATTTTGTTCATTGAAGTGCGAATATCGGCTGCGTAGTACATACATAATCTTTTGATAAGATTTCGTTTTATCGTAGATTTGTGTTCAAATACATTTCAGGCGTGTTTTCTGGATATACTTTATTATTTTTGTACCAACTCAGTTTTAATCCGAATATTTTCTTCATTCCATTATTGGACTTCTTCTTGATGAGTTATCTGCTCAACATCAACGATTTTAAAGTCTACTGCTCCCAGTTCACTATTCAGAAATGGGATAACTTATTCAAGACCCTTACACACCACACCTAAAATGCTACTCGGAATTCTTTCAACTGCAACTATTGCTCAACAAAACCACTCCAGTTCTACTTCATGCATTCGCAAGGAAATCTGGTGTTCAATTTTGACATAATAACATGAAATCTTTACCGTACGTGTCGTGGCTACAATAGTAATAATTACTTTTTAACCGCGCAGGCCGCCGCAAAGGATTGGGGTCATGGAGCGAGCTATTGTCTTGTAGCTTCTGAGTTATGATCATTGGCCAATGCTTCGATACTAATGATCGAGATTATTTGTATTCTGAATGGACAACTATGTCTGCTGGATAGATTCTGCATACTGGCTTTTTGGATACTGTTCTTTTACATCTCCAACTGTTGTAAGCTTCTAAATTGAAAGCTATTTATGCAAGTTTGGAAATCTCGGAAATTAAAGTCCTTAGTTGATTTTATTGCCCTAAGTTTTGGACCAATACATACAAAATGTGACCTGTACATACGAAAAAATATTTTTCTTAATATCCTTTTTAAGAAATTTATGGCTCGTTAAACTTGGCCCACGGTCGGAGAAAGTTATCTCGTTTCTTATCATGATTACCTCATACGATCGTAATGTTTCGTTTCTCGTTCGTTCGTAAAGAAGTTAAACGAGTAATTACCTTGGCCCCGAAGCGAAGTCAGTCAAATACGCGTGTCAGAACTATTGTCATGAAAGACATTAGCACTTCGTGAGAATGCTTAGAGAAAATATCATTATCCCATGTCGAAGTTAAAATTGTTGTGAAATCTTTATTTTTGCATCATTTCCCGGAAGAAAAATCAGCGAATCCTGTGCATACGAGTATAGGTTAATTACACGTATGGTTTATAAAGTTTGTAGTAACTCCAACTTACCAGGTAAATCTGAATTAAATGAACATACACAGGACAATATTGTTTTTTTGTTTCCTCATATACAAAGTTAAAAAGCAGACACGAACAAAGCAATTGAATTCATTATGAATCTTCACGAGCTACATATTTTTACAGCGAACTGCTAGGTTTTATGATGCATTACTAATAACTAGTAATTTCAAACCGGCACATGAATTTGCTGAAGTTAACCACAATATTTGGTGATTCAAAGCTTAACCTTCAGTAGGTTGTCCCAGATTCTCTATTGAGGCTTTTGACGTCAATTTTGCTATAATCTACCCATTTAAACGAAACATGTTTATGGACATCATAAAATTGTAATAACTGTTATTCACCTCACAAGATGTCTAAAGTAATGGCTCTCATAAACAGAAACCAATGTTGCACTTTAATGTTTGTTTATGTAAATGTTTTATAAGAGCTAGTTTACATTCATTGAATTCCCTTCATCTTATTGAAAAAGTTGAATGGTTCTGCGGGGCTAACTTTTGAGGATGTAGCGTTGCATTGCCATCATAGTGTCGCATTGCAGTTGAGAATACTGCCTATTCTCTGGGTCCTACCTCGACAACCTCCTTTGTGGCTGAAGGGACCTTAATAAAAAAAACCGGCCAAGTGCGAGTTGGACTCGCCCATGAAGGGTTCCGTAGTAGCAAGCATAGATTAGGGACTTATAATTATATTAAGATTAGTAAGTACCTAATATACACAAACAATAAAAATAACTTTGTTTTTCATAGTGTTTGTATGAATGGCAAAGTTATATTTGGGGTTTTTGAAAATGTACTATATTTCAAAAACTGCTAACTGTATCTCATCCAAACCAATTTTCGTTGGAAGTTTTTATTGAAGTCTACATTATATATTTTTTTTAGTTTTATCATTCTCTTATTTTAGAAGTTACAGGGGGGGGACACACACATTTTACCACTTTGGAAGTGTCTCTCATGCAAACTGTTCAGTTTAGAAAAAAATTATATTAGTAACCTCAATATATTTTTTTAAAGACCTATCCATAGATACCCCACACGTATGGGTTAAAAAATTTTTGAGTTTCAATTCTAAGTATGGGGGGCACCCCCAAAATTTGTTTTGTTTTTATTTTTGTGTAAAAGTCCTAATGCGGTTCACATAATACATCTATTTACCAAGTTTCAACAGGATAGCTCTCATACTTTCGAAGAAAAGTGGCTGTGACATACGGACGGACAGACAGACAGACATGACGAATCTATAAGGGTTCCGTTTTTGCCATTTGGCTACGGAACCCTAAAAATAGATGACTATGAAGTGTTTGGAACATTTCATACCAAACCCAAAATTAATGAACAGCGTTAATGTTATTTGAACACAATGACATTAATTGCGCAAACTGTAACATAGACATGACACACATCCAATAGCTAAAATATAAAAAATAAAGCAATTTCTACTATCTAAGCAATACCCAATGTGTCATTTATGATCAAAACATCGCTGCTCCTGCCATGTTAGCAACCACTAGAGCTGACTAAGACACATCACTCCAACTATGTCTGGACATTCAGGAGACGCAGCCATATCTATTTATTGGAGAAGTTGCGGCTGGCTGACTGCCAACTGTCTACAGCTAAGCTTTTTAAGGACCGTCTTGTAGGACTTTCAGTGTTAATAGACGAGGGTTATTTAATTAGATCTATTGTGACATTTAGTTCTTGCGGTAATTTGGTTTCGTGGCGCCCGAGAGGAGAATTAGGAATTTCAAGTATGGGATGTGCAACGACGCAAGGAGAAGAGGGTTAACAAGTTTCGTTTTCTCATTCAGAAACTAGTACTAATTGTAACGAAAATTCACGTGTTTATAGAACCGGTTTCCCAACTGACACTGCAGTTTCATCTGAAAGCTCATTCACTTAATTTTGAGTGTACCACAGGCATCGGTTTTCATATCAGAATTCTCCCAAATATTTCAAATGAAAACACATTTCAATTTCCAAATCAATTAACCAATCATCGGTATAAGCGTTCACAGTTTTATAAATTACTAGCAGTTCGCCCGCGACTTCGTCTGCGCGTATTTCGAACTTTTTATCTGTGAATTTCTACTCCCGGCCAGGGTTCCTTATGGGATACTTTTGGAAAATCTAAATCAATATCCAACAAAAATTCTATCAACCCAAAAACAACCCCTCAGGGATTCAAATTTCGCAAAATCCCGCCTGAGGTAGCACCTACGTCCAGAAACAAACCCATAAGCAAAATTTGAGACTCCTAACTATCAAGAACAAAGTCGCGTCTTAGTGAGCATCTTTTTTTTTAGCGTGTTTCATTCATCAATGAGTCCTCTCACCCAGGGCAGGGTAGGAGGGACTGTCAGACTTGTACTGACTAAAAGCCACGGTGTCCTTCAATAGCCCTTTACGTTCCAGGATCACGGTATTCGTTAGTCCCGCGACGCCGGCAGGCTTTGGCCCTCTAAGGGGAGGCCCCGTCATTGTGCTGACAATCTGTGAGGCGCGCGTGGAACATAACGCGCCGTCGACCCGGGCATGGTCCATGGTCAGACAGTGAGTCGCCAATTACTCGCCGTCCACATGCCCGCGCCTACGGTGGCCGGAGATCGTCTTGCGACGTCCATCGCAGTGTGCGTCTACCAATGCGGCTGGACTGTAAGGTGGACGCTGTCCTCTCCCTCACGCGTCCCGCCTCCTCCTTCGCTAGCATGCCCGCCGTGATTGCGGCATGCCCGAAAGTGTGCGATGGCCGCGTCCTAAAAATCTCTAAGTATGCATGTTTTGAGACTCCCAGCATTTGTAATAACGAAGTTTCATGCAAACTATCAACTCTAAAAACATCCTCTTAGGGATAGAATTTCAGAAAATCCCGTCATAGGCAGCATCTACGTCCTAAAAAGAATCCCTATGCAAAATTTGAAACTTCTACCTCTCTATCCCAAAAACAACCCTTTGGGTTTGGATTTCGTAAAATCCCATCTTAGTGAGCATTAAAGTCTTAAACATAACCCCCATGCAAAATTTGAAACTCCTCGTGCTTGTAGTAACAAAGTTTCATACAAACTCCAAGCCCAAACACAACCCCTTAGGGGTAGAATTTCGCAAATCCCGCCTTAGTGAGTAGGTAATTACTTCCTAAAAAGAAACCATTATGCAAAATTTGAGACTCCTAACTATCAACCCTAAAAACAACCCCCTAGGTGTTGAATTTCCAAACATCCCGGCTTAAGTATCACCTGCGTCCTAAAAAGAACCCTCATGTAACATTTGAAACTCTTAGTACTTGTAGTAACAAAGTTTCATACAAATTATCCATGCCGAAAAACAACCCCTTAGGGGTCGAATTTCAAAACATCCCGTCTTAGTGAGCATCTTTGTCCTTAAAAGAATCCCCATGCAAAATTTGAGACCTCTATCTATCAACACCAAAAACAACCCCTTAGGGGTCGAATTTCGCAACATCCGGTCTAAGTGAGCATCTACCTCCTAAAAATATCCCCCATGCAAAATTTGAGACTCCTAGCACTTATAATAAGGAAGTTTCAAACAAAGTATCAACAGTAAAAACAACCCCTTAGGGGTTGATTTTCGTAAAACCCCTTTCGTAAGTAGCACCTACTTTCTAAAAAGAACCCACACGCAAAATTTAAAACACCTAGTTCTTGTAGTAACAAAGTTTCATACAAACTATCAACCCCAAAAACAACCCCTTAGGGGTGGAATTTCGCAAAATCCCTTCTTAGCGAGTACCTACGTCCTAAAAAGAACCCCTATTCAAAATTTTAAACCCCTAGCACTGGTAGTTTCCGAGATTTCGTGTCCTATGAGTGAGTGACCTTTTGCTTTTATATACACCGTGTTCCGGACGATATACATAAACTTCGACCAGATGTTCAAACCACGGAAGTAAGCATTTTTCATTATGGACACATTAATAAATTCTTATTTTTTATTTTTTGTTAATTTTCATACAAACTAAATACCTAGACGTAAATAACCCGATATGCATGCCTCTTTATCCGAATTGGCAACGTCGTATTTTCATTCATAACATTTGGCGGGCTGAAACAAATGAAATGCAAATAGGATTTGCACTAAGCGGCAACATAGGCCAAATTAAGATACTTTCTCACTGCATAGCTCAATTAAATTTCATTAAATGAAATTACAAATATCTTTGTAACGAAGCCTTTTTAAGTACTACTTCCTTTGTTGGATTTGATTTGTAAAAGCCATAGAAGTATTTGCTAAAGTTTATGGATAACGTGAAGAACACGGTGTATATAGATTATGGCAACTTGCTATGACCTTTGCTACCTTTAGTGCTGAGCGCAGATCTTGGCGACATATTTAGCACTGGCAACTCATGAGTCATGTTAACGGTCGCTCGGCGAGTTTTTACACAACAATCTAATAAAACTAGACAGTAACACATGGCCAGTGAATCATTGGACGTTGCGTTTGAATAGTTTCCGTTTATATACGGATTTGGAGGCCGGCGAATTAATTTGGGAGGGAGGGAAGGAAGGAAAATCTATCCTGAAGCACTGTTCCTCTATTTATGAATTATTGTTTTCAAAGCGAGTAATGGGATCGCTCAATGCTGACCTGAACGACCGTTTTGAGGAAAACCATTGTTCGAAAAGACACTGACGATGACGGTCGGTGAACCCACTGATTACATTACATCCATTAAACACCCAAAACTAACGAACAACTGTTGAAATGCTCACTTCTGCAGCTTTATTGCTCATCAAGGAGCTATTGTATTTTCCTCCGGTAAATTTAATTAAGCAATTAACACCTCGATCACAGCGCACTTTTAAAGCATCAAGGATCATATTCTGATGGCGTCTTAATTACTATATGCAAGATTAATGTTTTTCTGAATTGAAAATGTGAATTATTTAGTTAATAACAACAAACACGGAGGCAATGAACGCTATGTTGCAGATCATCATTGCAACTTGGTAGGGTTGCTACAATGGCTACATCTGTACTGTACTAATATTTGATAGTGCTAAAGTTCATTTCTTTCTAACTTTGGATGTACCTGCGCTTGATCTTCGAGGGTTGCGGGATTGTTCCAAATAAATACAACCACATTAGAATTCTAAGGGCAGTTGATAGAACGGAGTGGGTTTTAGTCAGTACAAGTTTGAAACTACCTCCCGCTCCATCCAGAGACATTTGATGATTTCCCACACCTATAAAAAAGTAATGCTCGAAACCAGTGATGAGATTTAGAAAATTCTTTAACTAATAGTAGAAATAAAACTTCGCATGTGATAATATTCAACCATGACACGAGACATGAGCGATACCGCGCGGCCGCGCAAAGCTAGGATTGGATATATTGTTGGTCCTCATGAAACTTAATGACGCAGTTCCTTACGTAATAATTGGCACTTCATGTTTGTAATATATCGAAACAATAATTGTGCATTGGCCGCTCTTTTAGTCAATTACCGGACTATTCTGAGACATATTTTGCAATACATGATATTTTTAACCCATGTAACCTTTCGATTACAATTACTGCAATCAATAAGATAAAAATAGTGACATAAACGTGGTTTCTTGAAGGGTACACAGATTACAGTTGTCTCGTGAAGATCTGTGTTTATTTGTTGTTGGCAACCCTGATGTCGTTTCGGCGGTCGTTACCGTTTGAACAATGCTGCGCGGTCAACGCACGGTACGCGGTGCAAACGTCAAAACAACACTGATTTTACAACTTGCCACGTGCGACCAATTCGAGAGTACTGTTTAATTGAACAGAATTAGACTTCGTGTTGTTTTTCACACCTGTCGTTTTTTTAAAGAAAGATATTACTGTAGACGAGGATGAAAGGTTATCCCTGATGGAAACAAAGAGCTTTTTCATAAAGAATCTGTTCAATGTATTATTGTTGACTTGAAACTCCATGATGCAGTTGATACTTCTTTAGAAGTAGATGCTCACTACAACATATGGTTCTGCGATGAGTAGTAAGACTAGTTAGCCTTTTTATAAATGTTGCAATAATATACTTTAATTTTATATTGTCAAGTTGCTTCTTCATGCGTCAATTGAACTCGTTTCAAAGTAATTTGTTGATTATATGCGGGACCGATAAAATTTTTATTTAGTGGTTGGCATAAAAATACGCTTACGCATTGAAAACCTCATTGAAGTAGTTTGCGTAATTGTTTTTTTTTTATATAGAATTATCGAATTCAGGTCAATGAGTAACATCTTACCTAGTTAGGTGACATTATTTTCGAGAAACGATGACTTATCCGTTGCGAATTCAATTACAGTTTTAAATTAAAATTTACCTGTACCTAATACCGGTATTACTTCATTAGTTGCAGCTGTTGTGGTTATTGTATTGAGTTAAATGTGTGATTTCAACGTTAGTAACATATTCTGTAAATTGATGGTGAAATTGCCACAAATTATTTGCTATATTTTCCATTTCAATTTGCAATCGACTCATCAAAATTAAAGCTTACTGAAGTCAAACTCCATTTCGCACTCATAGTTGCAAGTTTTTTTTTTCACTTTATAGTTAGAATGATGTGATATTTCCCCGAAAATTCTCATTCTATCGGAACTTATAACAGAGGAAATGAAGACCCCATGACTCACACTGCATATTTAAGTTTACAAAATTCGCCGAAGCAAGCAGTTTACGAATTCAAATAAGCATGACCATTTTTAGCTAAAATAATAATAAAGTCTGACTTTCCAGTGAATGATTGTGAGTTTCAGTTTGTCCCTTCAACCGTTACGCTGAATTCATTCTCTAGGTGCCGATGCCCGATCCTGCTTAGTGCTTTATACGTTACCACTTCTAAAAATATTCTTAGAGCGAAAACAATGAGAGCTTTACACGATCGATACGGCTTCGATCCTGATTTAATTCGCAAACAATTCGAGAATAGAGTTGTTTCGCCTCTGATCTGTAATTCATTCGTTTAATATATCTGATTCAATATCTTCGTACAGAGTTCGTATTTTATGTTTCTCATCGATTTTCTAATACTTAACTCCAGTACCGTGTCACCAATTCAATCATCTACGCATTTGATTAGTTTTTCTTATCTCCACCTTTGCACAAATCAACTATACTTTTTACTTCTAAAGTGTCGCTATTTACTTTGCCAGATATTTCGCATTTCCGTGTGTTAAGGCAAATATTTCGCATGTTAGCTCACCGGGGAAAGGATTCGTACCTGCGATGAGTCAAGAGTTAAGATGGCTGACCCCAATGATACATGGATAATTGTTAAGTGAATCATTTCATCTTGCTCGGAGGTATATTAAGGGCTAATTTGGTATATGGGCTTGCTTGATCTATTATATGTTTATAGCTCTGTTGTATGTGGTAATGTGTTTGTTATTTTCTAATGGTTGTTCAACATCGTTCATAAAGAGGGGTACAGATTATTTTCGATAGTCGTCGTCAACAATTTTGTGTCGTAGAGTGTGATTGCAGTAGTTCTCCACCACAAAAATGCAACTTTGGGCATCAGTCATCCTTCTGACTATACTACTACGATTTTGTCAACGTTTATTAGTATTTGCATTACGCATTCCTTGTATCTTGTTAGTGAAAGTTCTCTTATTCACTTGGATTTTCCCTTAAGCGTTGTTTCATCAGTTCCCCTAAGCAACCGGAAGTCCGGGTAGTGATTTTGTAATATCAAGTTCTGGTAAAACCCTGTCCGCCCCTTGTACTTACATTCGTCGAAAATAGAGTTGTCGCCATCAATGTGGCAGAGTTTTGGTCGAAATATAAAATTTAAAGGAATCATCGACACGAAGAAGAAGAAGAGTTGTATGATATTGATGTGTGGCAGTCTTTAATCATTTTGCTAGAACACAATCATGACTGTTGTTTCCAAACTCAATATCTGCAGTCTTCAAGTGGTTTTCCATATACGATTTTCATTAACCAGTTCGGTGACTAAGTCATAATTAACAGCTCTTTCTTTCAACCGCTTCTGGTTTGCTGTGACTCAAATAGTTGCTCTCGTACGATGCGTGTGACGCATTAGATTTGCTGTTCTTATAAGAATCCTCCGGCGGTTGTCCGAATTAACTGTTTGTTTTTATTTTGTGACGTTCTTGCGGTCGAAACGGTATTGATGGAGTTTCAATATAAATGTTGTTGGTCATGGTAACAAGAATTTTGTTGTCAATTTGATGTACGGGTGGCTGGATTTAGTAGGGCTCTTAGAATTTATTTATCGTCCTATTAAATATGTTGTCGAGCACGTTGTACGTTAGGTTATTGTCTAATGAGTTACCTAACGACCCAAGTTTGTTCAGTGAACTGAACTAATAGCACTTGTTGGTAGTTCACATTTTACTTATGTACCTGTCGGTATAGTATCATAATGGTTGAAAATGAGTACCTAATGATCTGTGTTATTCCAGACTATAAGCTGTTTAGTGTGTTTGAGTAACAATCCATCCTCAGCTTCACTAAGCAAAATTTTTGTGAAGTTTAAAATACCATTAAGAAACAGTATTTTTTCAATCATTTGTAACCTTTTTACGGCCTCCGCGTATCTCACACACAATACACACATTATGGTCATGTTTTTCAACCTCATATCTCTGCCCATGACAATAGGTTCTTTGACATGAGGTCATTCATACACGCTACGAGTTCTACATGTCGTGTCGTCCAAGTGGTGCAAATCGTGACGGATCGTATCAGGCTAGCTAAATAAGCTATTTTCCTTATTTGTCGCACAAACAATCGGCAGGACTTTATCTTCTATTCCTAGAACAGAATTATCATATAATATGTATGTTTATTCTTCGAGTAATTGATTTCTGCAGATATTTTTTTATGATAGATAGCTTTTGTTGGTGTCTTCATCTTTTTTTATCGTGTTAAAATCATCAAATGAGTCCTCCCACCCAGGGCAGGGCGGGAGGGACTGTGAGACTTGTACTGACTAAAATCCACGGTGTCCTTCAGTAGCCCTTTGTGTACTGGGGTCGCGGTATACCTACGTGTGTCCCGCGACCCCGGCAGGCTTTGGCCCTCTAAAGGGGGACCCCGTCATTATGCTGACGCCCTTTGAGGCGCGCGTGGAACACAACGCGTCGTCAACCCGGGCATGGTCCATGGTCGGACAGCGAGTCGCACGGACGTCTGTCGCCGTAGGCGTCTACCACTGCGGCGTGGGTGAGGGGTGGACGCTGTCCTCTCCCTCGTGCGTCCCGCCTCCTCCTTCGCGAGCATGACTGCTTCGCAGAAGGAGGCGACCGCTTCCCATGGTGTCTTCACCTGGGGTTGTCTTTTTCGTCCAAGTATGTTTGTTTCCGGGCAAAGTCTCGGGACAAAAGCTAGCAGAACGTAAACGACCAGTAGATCTGATCAGTATGCTAATCTGTCCTGTTTCCTTTAATTGATTATAATGAGGTCTATTCCATCAGAATACTGATGATTTATTGCTTTTGTAAACAACTTACTGGATAATCTAAATGCTATTTGTAGTAATTTATCAGTTTCTGCGTAAATTATTAACAATGCAACGTGCTCTTTAGTTTTATGATCAAATACAATTATCCTGTAATAATCATCATAATTACTTCCTGCGCATGTTACTAGGGGTGGTTGAAATTTTTGAACAAGAAATTCAATGCCTACTTGACCCAACTTTGACATGTGATTCAGTGATATTGATAAATCACGAATTTTGAAGACTCTTATAATATTTCGTCAACATACTTACCTCGTATCTTCACGGTCCATTTACATCCATAAATAATGAGAACATTAAGAGCACGCGGGGATTCCCCGCATTCGGAGAAATGAATTGAAATGATACAAAGACGGTTGTATCTTTTGTATCCTTTGTAAAACAGATTGCACGAAGCTTCAATACAAAAAAAAATATTCTAGCAAGTTTTACGATCGATCGATATTCTCCATAGATTAAGCAAAAAATTGTAGGTAATGTAAAAAGCATTCAATAAGATATCGCACTAAAGGAAGATCAACAAGGGCACGCCCTACCGGACCGGTTCGGCGACAGACCGGAAAATTGGCGCGCGACAACACGACGCCGGCGACAAGACACCGACCTAATTGTATTAGACGGTTGCGATTGTCGTGCGACTGCTATTGGTGATCGCTAATTAGTTGCTGGAAGGTGGACTGGAGAAGGAAATTGCTTGAAATGAAATGGGACTTGAAACACAAGACATAAGATGGGTATACGAAGCTACTGCACGTAACCTAAAGGGACAATATGCGAGAAAATTAGTATTTGATGTATTGTGAGTTGAATTGTAGATTGGCTCGTCACATTTTTTTAGAAAGAAACAGCACATAAACTTCACATTAAAGACCATTTGGCAGAACATCATTTAACAACAGTAGGTAGACTTTACCATAGCGATTGTAGTGCGACTGAAGAGTCTAATTGAGTATGATGTTGATTTTGACGTTCAAGATAATTCAGTTAGGCGTCAGACCAGAAAATTGATGTAAGGAGCTTAAACAATTGAATTACTGGTGGATGTTATGGTCTGAAAGGCGTTGACGAAGAAATTACGAAGTATGTATCTCAAAAAATGTTCTGCACTAGTTACATCTCGAAAGGTGCAATAAAACATGTTCATAGTCTAAAATGACGATTAAGAATCAAACTCCGAATGAATTTCGTAGTAAGAACTAAAGAGGAAACAGATCATTTACAACTTAAGAATCAAAGTGCTTATCTTTTAATCCTCAAAGATATAATTATTCAGTGATTGTAGCTCCTTTGTGGTCCTCATGAAAAGAACGAGATAGTATTCACGAAGCCACGCGTCACAGCTCAAATAAAGATTTAATCAGATTTAATATTAAAGCGGTACAATAAGAAATAGCTTGCGTATCAAGAGGGTCCCCTGATCGAACCGGTTCGGCGTTAGACCGGAAAATTGGCGTGCGACGAGTGAAGCCGCGTTGCGACTCCAGTTTAATTGTATTACAAATATATTTTGTGGTGTATTTGGTGGTGGAGGAGTAGAAATATGATGTATGTCAGTACAGACAGGGGTTAATGCTTTCTTGATCGAAGTCAAAGAAATTCCAAAAAGGTTTTCTTTTAGACTAGATGTTTTTTTTTTTTTGAATTTACTCAAGATGCTTACCATTGATCAATGATCATACATGTTCGCTCGATTCATAATGTATTATAATTCTACCGTTAACTTGATCTTCAAACAGGCTACTCTTTGTATCCAATAATTCAACATGATATCTGTCCTGTTAAACCTTCCTGGTACACTAATGTATGCCATTAATCTCATAATCTATTAATCTGTCTACATTTAATACGGAACCTATATCATTCTCCCCCCGACCTCCCAATGTCAGACGTTCAGCAATTAATAAAGAAGCCATAAAAATATAAATACACGAATCCTGTTTAATATTCAAATGTCTCCGAATATTTACAACAGAGCGGCAGGTGGTAGCACCCCCCTCGCCCCAGCCTGCAGGTGCATTGCCCCCCGAACTCGACCCGTCTCGGAGATTATAGGCTTTGTAGAAAGTCACTGTTCAAGAGTTGGTATTATTGAACTTTTGTCCTCTTGTGTCCTTTTAAGTGCGTTTGGATTATGTTTAAGATGTTTTAAATCTTACTTATTGGTAAGAAATAATCCTTTGTTTGTTTTAATATTTAGTGTCTCTGCGTGATGTTGTTTGAACTCTGCTTCAAATTTTTTTTCTATAACGACCTCGTCAGTTCTCGACTTGTCGTATAGTATTTCCTCGCTAGTTACATTGTTGTCATTCATTTCCGGGCTTTCACATTGTTTGCCGCACCTATCCTATTAATTAAATGAGGTTGTTAATTAGTAAAGTGTATTCAGTAATAATTTGTCATTCAAAAAGCTTCAAGTATGGCCATACGTTAGTAATAAATAGTGGCACATTATAAGTAACCCTTTTAGCATTACTTAGTCAACTGGCTGCTTTGAAGTAGCTTTTTGCATTAATTACTATGATAACACCAAAAGCGTCTACAGTAACCGTTATTTAATATAGTGCTGTTAGTACTACTGATTTTGGTATTTCATCGTTGACTTAAACCACCTAAAGACTTCTGCGTCGTCTATAAGTGTACTTATTTTATTGTTCCTGACTTTGGAAGGAACTCAACATGATGCATTACTATTGTTACTTCCAAAATTACCTGCCAATAATAATTTTGACACATCCCAAATCTCTTATTTACCAGTCAGCCTTCTAACATCTACAGAAGGTCATCCATATAACATATCCTATTGAACCGACTAACGATTTACAAATGCCACCGTGGGATATGGGTTGACGTCAGCACAATCGTGATCACGTCATCCATAATCCAGCCTTGATCCACTACACACACAATGTTTGTTTCAACGCTCATAATGAACGCTGTAAACAATTTGGTACACAGTTCATTCAAGTGAAGTTTTTGGCTTCTCCTAATGGTCGTTTGATGAAGGCTTGTCAGTAAACTTTTCTGGACCATTACTATTATCTTGAATTATCTAAAGATGACTTGGACGCGTACTGCAAGGGTAGGTTTCAGGTTTTGCAGAATATTTTTTCCTGGAAGGACTTGGACGAAGATTTAGTCAAGCAGGTCCTTAATGACAGGAAAAATAACTATTAGAAGCAAGCAATCTGTGAGTACAGTTGCTGACCTGATGCCTTATTATAATAGATCAACATCAAAACACAGAACATGATGGTAGGATGCATACAGGAATGCCATTCTATGTATAATCTGCAAACAGTAGTGAAATCAAGAAGCCTGAAGGCATGTGACTATATTCTATTTAGTTGCAGCGTACGTGTGGTACATGAAGTACCTATTTATTATTATTACTTATCTGAGTGCACTCACGAGGCCAAAGGGCATAGATATGATAATAAACCAAGCGGATATCGAAGTAATCTTTCACTATTAATCAGTAGTCTGTATGCTTTGACCCGCAATCTGCTATTATGCGAGGTAGGAGTTGATATCTTTCGAAGGGTACCTTTAGAGGGTGTTGCAGAGTGATTCAGAAAATCAAACTGAACAACACCCCCAAGGAACATACATGGCAAGAAAAATCAATTCTATTTATCGGGTAGTAAAGGACCTGCTAAAATGAGTCGATGAATATTGAAGTCGATGGCTTGATGATGGGCCATTGTGTGTAGGCCTGTTAGCAGCCATGTGTGCGACAGACAGACGCCACCTGCCATTTTGGGAATACAGCTGTAGGCGTAACCTAAAAACATGAGCCTTAACGGTTTTTTGCCAAAGATCCTATCCCAGCCCTTTTTGACAATACTGTTGAAACTGAATGAAAACAAGAATCAAGATTTATAGGTCATGTACTAATGAAAATATATCGATATTTTATTACCGAACATTACATCAAGTCTTTCAGGGCGCATAAACAGACCTTGGAACAGGACCGGATGACCGCCCAACGGCCCAAATGATTGATGTAGTATTTATTTATGACGCCAACAACTGGGTGAGCCCGTACATACATACATCTTTCGCAACTTTTGATGTGTTCAGTGTTTTTGTGACACCCATGAGCCCATGACACACATGTCAAGGATTAAAACGTAAACCAGAATATTTCAACTCGATGTAAGTTTCTTTTGGCCTCAAGTTATTTCTATCAAAATTTTTGGGAATTCTGAAGACGTAAATAAAATAGTACTACTGATTCCGGTGTTGGGTTTTGCCGTTCACGACCATCTTATTGCATTCAAAGCATCTGATTACCCTTCCATTCACCACGCATTGTAAACACTCCACAATCGACTCATCCGCATGTCAACAAAAACAACTAACGTAAGAACAAAACGCACTTATATCGCAACGGATGCCACGATACGAGACGAGCCTATATCCTGCACAGACGCAGTTGAACGACCCCCGCCATTCCTGATAATAAACTAATTATCAACGCTAATTGTAATTGTTGAAAAATTGTTTTAATAACAGTGAATAATGCAGTGCCTCCTTCCTTCGATAAGGCGATTGTTACGTAAAGCTTAGTCACTGATTAGATTGTGGGGTACTGGAAGAGGATGTCAAACAAATATAGGCTGGATGCTGACCTAGAAACTGATGACAGATTTTCATTTAGCGACAGAATAATTTGGAGAAGATGCAATAATAATTGTGTTACAGAATTGAAAGCATTCATTTTAAATATTATTCACAATTGCACATGGAGATAAGATGGATACACTGATGAGAGGAGGCTTATAACAATTTTTTTTGGACAACTTCTGTGGTCTTTGATATGCATTCTATCTTCCACGATTGAAGCGACTCCCTTCAAACTTTAACTTAGGACATCTGGGCTACCAATCAAATCAATAAACTGCAAAGCCTTTACTAAGTACCGCTAGACAATCTTAATGTTATCTACAAACAAATTGCTATATCTAATCTTGATCTAGGCTCATTGGAAGCAGTATCTTACGACGAACAATAGCTCCCTCGCCTACATGCTTCCTTTATCGGCAGCTATTTGGGTGATTTATATTAAAAGCTCACTGTTTGTAGTAGAGAGCTTTGATTTGCATAATGCTAATCGTGATTAGCCGTCACTCATATATGGAGGTATGGGTCTGATTGATGTCTTAACTCTTGTTTAGATTTATGGGTAAACGACAGAGGAGAAATTGAAAAAGTTGAAGAAGAAAAAGCTATGATATGATTGTAAAGGAATCTGATAATTGCTTTGAAAGTTCTGAATGAGATCATCTTGGAAACGATAACGAAGTGTGAGATAAAACTTTTAAAAACAAACACTTTTCCTGCCACTGCCCTGAGAAACTCTAGAGTTTTACGCGATGTGTAAGATAACCTACAGTTCAGCAATGCTTTTTAAGAATACGTCCATACTTCACCTTGATTCCCAATTCTACCCAGTATTCAGTATTTACTCCATCACTCATCGACTTCTTCTCGTAATACCTACAGACAGACCACTTTTATATCAAAACACTTGAATGACCGTATACGGAGACCTTCAAGTCACGTACATACGTTTCACCATAACACGTCTGATAGCCATGACTCATGTACTGTTTACATATTTAGTCACACAGCTACATGCAAAAGTAAACTAAAATTTTGAAGAATTTCAAGGTGGTAAGGATGATTTTGGCTTGGTAATTGAAGTAATGTGGGCGTTAGATAAGGATTATTGTCCTCGTCAGTGTACCACCTACTACTAACTACCCTGGTTAATTTTTAGTCTTCAAAGTTGAAGTTGGCTTTCAATTGGTGGAAATTTTGATAGCAGCTGAATTTATGGCGAATTTTAATGTGACTGTCACTGATAATTCTACTTACTTTATTTTATTGAACCATTTTATTTTCACGATGGACTTAATTCAAGTGACAAGTACGAAATTAAATGCTTGGTAATTTATGAGAAAGATTAAGTTGAAGAATTCAAATACCATTTCAAGCTGTATGAAAGATACCATCATCTATAAACGACTGGAGCAATAACCAAGTTTTAATGTTGATTAGACTAACCAATTATAACTTAACATCTCAATACGCCATTCATTATACCAATAAAGGATCCCACTGAATCGTTAATATTTATAATTACTCTGCGTACTAACACACTAACTGCAATGAGTGTAATTATACGTCTTATACATTTTGCTGTAATGGCTGCCCCATATGGATCATTGATCTTCCTAAGTTCTATCGTCCGGTCTCGGGCTAAGTGTGATTTCGTTTTAATCTCTTATGATAGTAAAAAACATCAGTTGCATTTTAAATTACAGTTTGGCTAATATTGACTCGGATACCTTCAATATAGTGACGATTTGAGGCGTGATTCTTCTCCCTTTATCCCAATTTATTTTCTGCTGGTGCATGATATCTTCTTACTACTTTTTTATTTATCGTCATCTAATCAAAGGTTCATTCTCTTTCCATGTTTCTCTATTCGTCGTCATTTCAAGTCGCTCCCATTTTAGCCATATCATCTTTCATACAGTCAATCCATCGTTTATGAAAATTATAATTAGCAAGCCATGTAAAAGCTATAACCATGGTCTACAAATTCTAATAAGAGATAATATCATCGTAGTTACTAGTTAGCAGTGCAGTAATTAAAAGGCGGCCTCGCGCGGCCTTGCCTACCGTTTGTACAGATGCGCAGGCCCAGGGTATCGTTATGCGCATGAGTCAGGATTGTAACCGTTCAGATAACGTTATTGGATCAATATTCATTTGTTGGAACTGTATCAGTATTTATTTTTGTGATTGAATAATTTCATTTATATGTGGGAGTAAATAATCGCTTTTATGAGTCAATCGATTTGCCTTGCCTTTTCTAATCGCTATTGTGATAAACGGTCAATAATATCAGTTATTTCTGTTGATGAAAGCTTGAGATCTATGAAGATTAAATGTTTAGTTAGATCATCGAATTCTATTTGGTTCCGCGAATTCCATTTATAAAATGACTTAATCTTCGCGAGGTATCTTACACATATCACGTCTACCCAGTTACTCACCACCATCCATCTGTATTTCAATATCGACCGTTCCATCACCATGAATTCCATGCAAAACGCATCCTGGCAATTGACCTGGATAGCACAAGGATGTATCGTCGTCACCTTTGCATTTGAAGACGTCTTCAGTCATTTAAAGCCATTTCAGTTTGTTTTGCATTCGGGACGCGATTGCTCAATATTAATTAGTGGGAGACCATCAATTTGTCCAGTGTCGCCTTCCATTAAAAATGTCTTGTAAGTACATCAGCCTGGCTGCTGCTTGTTAACTTCATTGTTGTGGTATACCAAGGTCATTATCATTTCTTGGAACAATAATCATTATCAGCTCATATATTTTATGAATTTATTATTATTGTCGCGTACAAGAATTTAATTTATAGTATTATGTTGCTAAGACATGACGTTGACTAGTAGTTTTATTTGAATGTGTTTCAATTTGGCGGGTGTTGGTCCTTTTACATTCGGCTTAAATGGTAGTTCGTGTTACATGGAGCCTTCGAACTGTCTGTGGTTTTTAAAATTACCACAGTCAGCCTTGTCTCCAATACAAGTAGTGATATTTGTTGAGATTGGTTCCATAAATATTATAAAAGTTGTTTTGATTGAAATGTAATGCTAATCTAGATTTTCATGCGTTGCAACAATCTCGATTATCGCACAAATCTCATTCCATCTTTGGACTTTATCGTTGTACAAAAGAATTTCTTGAACGTGCTCGTAAACTGGTCCATAAAATATATTTGCGGCCATTTTCGTTTGCCGAATGTCGAAGTGGTGAGTCATACGTTACGTTGTAACTCACCTTCCCATTGTGCGCACGCGGTGATTGCGTTCCTAATGATGACACATCGGTGGTAACGACGGTTTTCGACAAATTAAGAATGTGGGGTCAAGTCGTGTCCGAAAATGTCGGTTTGCTTGTTTTGGGTCTCGCTTGGAAGGTTTCTTAACGGTCATAACTCTTTAGGTAGTGGCCAAAGTTCATTTTCTTCTTCGCCTTTTAACTGTTTCACATGACCAATTATGGTAGCTTATTATCCCTTTGGTTTTATTAATTGAAAGACATGTTTGTCGCTGCTTGATTTGTTAGTAACTAAACAGTTTTTTTTTCAACCCCTCCTTAGTAACAGCATAACAAGCAAGCTATAAATCAGCCAAAAAACTTCTACATTCACGCTCACCCAGCTGTCATTTTGTCACTTAGATCTTGTAAAATGTCATTCAGTCGGACTTTTAAAGCGTTCGGCGCATTACCAAAGTATTTATTAGCGTGTTCCATGTAAGGGTATCGTTGAACACAACCAAATATGGCTGCAGTCTCGTGGAAACTGTGTCGTATTAGTTTTTGTCGTCCTCGTAACGAGAGGTTGCGACACACCTCACAATTGGATATACACAGCTGATTATAAACTGTATGGTATTTTGGAGACTGTATGTTCAGATGTTCCATTCAAGCCAGCCTGAATACATAATGACTCGAAAACAAGTATGTACGGTGAAGGAAACCAAAACTGAGCAACTGCGAAATATTTATGAATTAAAGCACTAGACATAGTCTAATGTAAGAGGCGGCCCCGCGGGTCTACCCGCGGAATTCCAACAGGAATTCCGGAGGTTTTATATGAGATCATCGTAAAGCCACATGCCAGAGCCTTCAGAATTCTTTGTGAAGAATTCCAAATTGACATCAGAAAATCTTTTAAAAGTTTGATGTTTTTACGTTGCTATTTGTTTATCTGTGTCCAACCCCTAAGATATTTTCTTTTGCAGAATTCTTTCATACGTGAAATTATTACACACCTAATTAATGTTGGAATGCAGAACATTTCAATAAACTTCAGTACTCTTTCTTATTAACATAATCGGTGATTATGGTCTCATAACTGTTAATCCGCCTCGTGTTATTGTTCACGAAATTTTTACGAATGATAGGTTCCACAATAGGGCGGCAAACTGGGTTGTGGCATATAATTATGTGAATCGATCCGCCTAGAACCAGTAGCTTTGATGAAGAGGTGAGACATGTCTTCCTGAGATGAGCACCTACACTAGTGGATATCGCTTCCAAAACGATTCGTATTTCTAAAATATGTAATAATCAAATTCATTCTCCTGTCCTTATTCCAATTCATAATTTGCCTGTTTAAATGTGAATTATATGTTTGTGACTTGTTATTGACACTGATAGATTGTTGGTTTGTCTTGTCCCTTAAGTGTACAGCTAAAATATTAGTTTTTGGAATTGAGTTCAAAGGTCAGGAATATAATAAAGAAAACGACTACTGAATATTTTAAGACTTTCTATTTTCCAATAACAAACAAACAAAATCGAAGGAAAAATACCACCAGTTATTTATTATCACGTTGTTTAGCATACAAATGTCGTTATTATAGGCCTGAACAGGTACTGTGTTATCTGTGAAGTTTCCTGTTGTTTAGAGCCCTGTTATCTTCTGTTAGTATATTTTAAATAGTTTACCTAGCGACCACTTGTTTATCAAAATGTTTAACTTTGCAAGAGGCAGAATGTTGTTTTATCTTTGGCCTCATTATTGGGCTTGACTTCTGTCTGAGTTTTTCCCGTCTTTTTCCCAATTTATTTTGTTTCTTTGAAGCATGATTTAATAATACCTTTATGTGACTTGGCACAGACATTCATTCCTTCTACTCTTCTAGCCCTATCATCTCCCGAATAGCCCATTCACCGTTATCTGAGTTCTCTCCTGTTCTAACTTTACGAGAGAATCCCGTTTAACACTTTGCAGATTTTTAAGAGAAGAATGAACTGCTACAATCATCAGCATCATCAATTAGAGTATCTATCTCATTATCAGCAGCCTACTAATCAAGCAAACAGTATACTTATGTGACACATCTTGTCACTTCTTTAATGATAGATTTATCTGGTCGTTCGAATTTCGTACTAAACAAACGTTTTTATCTCCCTTAAATAAAACAAGGTTTATGTTAGTTTACTCATAAAATTACTAATCTAATCCAACAGCATTAGGCAAATAAATTCATAATTGGATTTATCTCTTCCGTTCAAAGTGTATTGCATTATCTTTTTACATTAATTGTGTTTTAATTAACGTCGCTGTAGGTTTACTAATGTGTTTAGAATGTGGAAGGATTTTGTACTAAATCTATCTTTTGTAGAACTGCTCTTATGGGCTCTGTGACGTCAGATTCAAATGTTATGGAGGTCCAAGAAAGTTACTTTATGTTGATGATATCATGGAAATTAGCTGAGTGATCGACTGCTGTTCTGCATGTATACGTAGTTGTTCCGTATCTGTTTGTGCATGTGCTTTTCAATGTTTATCAACACACCCAAGACACAGGAGATTTAATTAGAGAGAGGCAACGTATTTTTCTAGAAAGTCATAAAATCGGTTAATTATTACCCAGATCAGTTCATAGACCTTTTGTATATTCTTTGACAGGCCTGTTGGTCTAGTGGTTAGTGATCCTGATTGCTATGCCGGAGGTCGTGGGTTCGATTCCCACCCAGGACAAATGTTTGTGTGATGAGCACGATCATTTGTTCTGTGTCTGGGTGTAATTTATCTATAATATGTATGTATTTATCTAATTTATAAAATTCTCGTGTCACAGTTTTCGTTGCCATACTCCTCCGAACGGCTTGACCGATTTTGATGATTTTTTTTTGTGCTTATCCGGTATCTATGAGAATCGGCCAACATCTATTTTTCGTCCCCCTAAATGTTAGGGGTAGTCCACCCCTAAATTTTTATTTTTTAGACAAAATTTTTAATTTCTATTTTTTATGGCAAAACAACGTTTGCCGGGTCAGCTAGTAATATATAAGTATGTTTATCAGTTGTCTAGTACCCATAACACAAGCTCTGCTTAGCTTGGGACTAGATGGCGTTGTGTGATAGTTGTGGAATATATTATTCTTCTTAGTTAGATGTTTTACTGGGTGATGGCGGTTTCACTAGTAAGGCTTCACGTCTTCAAGAAGCAGAATTAGGGAGTAAGAGAAGTACCTACGTATTCATACTCTAATATCTTCAAACATAATAAACACCGAAAATTCATACTGGTATCAACAAAAACGTGACTTAAATCCCAGTTGAACTAATCAGAATTCAGCGCACACAGCAATATAAATTCATACTACGCTTTCATAGAACATGGACACCAACCACGATACATACTCAGAAGTGATCTCATATTTAGTAGAATAAGCCATAACTTATAGATCCATAGACAGCCTAGACAAACGCAACTGTTTAAGGATGAGGTTTCGATGATTCCCAGGCATAATGATTTGACTTTGGAACAGGAATTTCTCAGTAGCCAGGTTGATCGAATAATAGACTAGGCATCAATATGCTCATTATACTAACTAAAATTATAAAGACGAAAGTGAGTTTGTTTATTACGCCGTAGTCACAAACCGGGATTTTGATGAATTTTGTTACAGTTAGATTGGATTCTGGAAACGATTGTAGGATCTCTTTGCATATATATCTTGGGGGGGACAGATATGGGGGCCGAGCAAAGCCTCGGGAAAAAGCTCGTAATACCTAACTGGCTAAATATTACTGTATTATGAGGTACACCTCTGCTAAACCCTTCGTGGATCACAGGCGTGATATCAAACTATGTTATCGATCCATAGATCATCGGCTGGGTCAGGTGTTAACACAAACAACATTATGTTCTCCTGCGCAGTACCCCAGACGCGGGTCACATCGTAAATTGATTGATATAATTGCTTTTATCTTGCTGATAACGCGTATTTGATGTTGCCGTAAAGTACAATGTTTGGTCGATGTATATGGTTGGCAAAATTGTATGTTCAATATTGAGAACCTCCTCCTTATTTTGGCGGTTAAATATAGTTGGGATGGACTAAACTGGAATATATGAAAAAGAAAACTGTTTAATTAAGGGCGGCCACAGATGGACTCCTTGCAGTACTCTTCTAGATGCGACTGTATACCAAACTACAGTCTTCTACCTACACATAGATTGAACCGCTCGAGCAATCGAACGGCTTCGGTGGGTCAGACTACTTGGCCACGTCGCCAGGCATACACTAACTGCTTGAGCAGTCTGTGTACGTTGATCACTAGCAGTCGAATGCGCAAATCCGTGTATGGACAGTCTAAATAAGAGGAATCAAATATGATTGCTCCTTAAATTGGTAAGATATTAACTCCGTGAGAAAACTATTTTTTGCAAGACCACACTGCTGTTTTTACGTCAAATTAATTCAATTTTCCCGCATCTTAAGTTAAAACTCATTCGCATGCGCATACTAATACCTACTAACTGACTTACGTAACATAAGAAGCTGAAGATGTCCATGTAAATCAAGGACGGTTAACATAAGGACATTTTTATTACAGTCCAGGGACTATTGAAGACACTTTACAAAACTCCTTTTTCGTATCCGTCGACCTAGTGAATCATAATCGAAGACAATATAGCAGTTAGTCGCTGAATTAGATAGTCCCGCAAGTAGTAGCCCAGGGCCTCACCAAGTCCGCCCCTGACATCTACAAGATACTCCAAAACCTTCCAATCGTAAACAACCCTAACAAGTAAAGAAATCAATCTTACGATATCAATTCCGTCAACTTTACGATCCCGCCAATTAGTATCAAGTTATAATTCTATTACTAATTACTTGTTTGCTTTAAGATATACTAGAAATCAAGTACTATCTACTTGACCCAAATAACTTAGTGTTTTAGTCATTTGCACAGATAGTAGGCAGGGCAAGTCTGATTGAATTCTAACTGGCCACTCTATGTCCACAGGAATTTGAAGTGTTCGTGTATTAAAATGTCATTATGTGGGCAAAGGACGGTTGAGTGTGTTATGTAATTTAGAGCGAAGGGTTAGTCAACATATGGGTTTTAAAGTGTGTTATGTAATTTAGAGCGAAGGGTTAGTCAACATATGGGTTTTAAGAGATTAACACAGGTTCATTAATTCAGAGATATAAAGGCTATGGACCATGCAGTTCGTTGACTGAAGACCAAGGTTTGAGATATACCTACCCGTCAACAGTTGCAGAATAATTTTATTTTGAGTAACATTTATCTCTTGGGATTCCTATTCAACCGACAAAAAATTAGGTGTACTTTTAATTAAACTAGTCTCAACCGAACCGTGATTTTCATAACTATAAACACAAATCCGGCAGTATCTCCTCATTTACGACATGTACCAACAAAAACGTTAAAAGGAACTAAAAAGAACACGCCTATACATAACACATAACATTCCATGTAACACGAGACCCCACAAAAACGTCCAACATAACAAAAGCCAATTTTCTTATAAGAAACAACACAATAGTTTATGCGCGGGCGCAGATGCGCGGATGTTCGCGATTGCTGCGTGTGATTCACTCTTGCGCACTCTTTCTTGCCGCCATTTCTACGGATGCGGATACTTTCGTTCTCGTTTGTGTTTTTCCTTGAGATGTTATGACACTGATATGGCTTGTTAGTATTGAAGTTCCATGTTTATGTGGGAAAGTAGTGTGGCGGTTGATTCATCGGCTCTAGAGAATTTTGTGCACGTAAACTTACAATGTTTATTCGCGATGTACTTATAGGGTCCTCTTTCCTTTCTACTCAATCTGGTAATGAACCTATTTCTGAATCAGGATGTTATTTGAAGATAATTTCTCTTCTTCAAACCTTTAAGCCTCCCGCAGACACATGCGATTAATCGCGCTGCGACAGGGAGCAAGCTAATTTCCACTCTAAAAATACTGCGAATGGACCGCGACATGTCGCCCCGCGCCATTAATCGCGTGTGTCTGCAGGAGGCTTTAGCCACCAAATTCTGGGTGTAAGTCTCTTTCAAAAATTTTCACTTCTTGCGGTCCTCAAATATGCAAACTTTATGTAAAACAAAATTAGTATTTTCTGGAGTTTTAAAATTTTATTTTCTACTACTGTTACTACCAGCTTCAAAATGACCAAATAACTTAACTTCATCAGATAGTTACGATCCTTATAATTGCCGTGACGAATTTCATTTCCCACCAAATAATTAGAAGCTGTAATTTGGTTCTTAATAGCAACTTGTAAGATAAAATTTTGTGCAGTTAATAGAAATGAAGAATTTAATAACTTTTCAATTAAAAACCTCTAGTGTTAAGTACTTTTCTATTGTTATTTAGTTTTCGTTTGCCCACTGTCTAAAAATAACGTTGATGAGTTGAGACTTATTAAAGTTTGATCTCAATAGTTTTGTCCCTCTCAAAACATAAACATACAAATAACTAGGTCTTTTATCCAATGGCAAATGCACAGAAACCATTTACAGGTTTATAGCATGGTGACGTATCTAAAAAGAATATAAAAATCGAGGTTCGCAGAAGTGCCTGTGAGACACAACTTGGACTACAAAACCTACAACCAAGTTGCCCCTCTTCTTGACTATATGATGTAAAAATGTCCTAAAAATAAGAAAAAAATCTAACCAATTCTTCTCCATCTCCCACAGACATACTCCGGCCTCTTCTGCGTGGTGGTGAATCCATATAAGAAGCTGCCCATCTACACGGAGAAGATCATGGAGAGGTATAAGGGCATAAAGCGGCATGAAGTACCTCCCCATGTGTTCGCCATCACAGACACAGCCTACCGTTCTATGTTACAAGGTGAGTTGGCATATGCATGTTTTTTTTAAGAAAATTCGGTAGACCATTGCTTTAAGTGCCTTAGGTGCCAGTACCAGGATACGAAGTTCGGTCTATTTGGCCTTGACCTTGTTTCTTTGTAAAATTCGAACTTCATTTGATCCACTAAGGGTGAGAGAAGTTATTTCCTCTCAAAAGCTGACACACTGTCATAAAATGCAGAGCCCTTCGTAATTTAGTGTTTTTCCAAGAAATATTTGCAGGTGTAAATTCTTTGTAGAAGTTTGGCTGATGATGACAAACTGTTATACTACTTCTTGAAAACTGTGATAAGTTTGCGATTCCCGTTGAAAATTTTCATCAAGTAATTTGAATGTTTCCAAATTTTCCTTTCAAATGACTTTGGGTTTGGCCCTGTATAAATGATGAACTCAAGAGTTATTTTAGTTTTAATACTTAAAACTAGAATTTTCGACACATTTCCAACTATCCGTAATGGAAAAAATACAGGTTCTCGCAATAAATAACGTGTCGCCTTGTACGAAATAAAGTGGTATGCGACATAAGTCATTCCGTATCGGCGCCATTACAGAACAATTAGACGAACGGCCCTTATCTTTGAACTCTAGTGAGGGGCCCGCTGTCGATACCCGGCTGAGAAGGTTATTTTAATGTATTGTGGAGTTTACTCTCAGTTTTAACTTTGAGTCAGTAAAAGTTAAAAAACCAATTAAGTTAAAATAAACGTAGAAAATGCAGACGGGTCTCGAGACTGTTTAATCTGTCTATTTGAACGCGAAGGATATCCCAAAGAATAGGGTAGTTTTTATTCAATCAAAATTTGGCAATCCTTTCCGCTTTATCCAGGGGTCGAAGACTCATTTGATTTTACACACAAAAAAGACAGACGGAGGGAAGAATCTTGCAATAAACTTAGTTTAGTAAGCTAATATTTTGTGAAAACCTTTGTGCAAAAAGGTTCATCGAAAACACAGCCTTGTAGTTCTAACTCTTAGTTCATCCGGTTTCCAACACGATTTTATACTGCAAATTGATTATTATTAAAGCATCTTACCCCAGGCGTTTTTGCCATTGTATTTGTAAGGAACCTTAACAGTCTTAATTTAGTCATTTTGCACTTACTAAAGTTAGCTAGCTAAATATGGGAAATTCTGATCAGCTATTTGTCCCTTCACAGCTGCGGCATAATTTATTTCGTATCGAGAGCTATTACTAAACAATTAGAGCGACCTACTAAATTATCTTTGTCTAGCTGTAGTACTTGCCAAGACTGGTATCGATATTTCTGTTAAATTGCTTAAGTCTCCATATTTGACACTTAATTAGTTGGAAAATTATTACCAAAGCGCAGAGTATTTCTCCATTGTCTATGTTATGTTAAAGGTAATGAACACACTGACACGGAATTAGATTGAGCTAGTCACAAAAGAGCTTGTTGTCTATGCTATGTGATTAAAAACGAGAAACAAAGACGTCCGCTCCATCTCGTTTTGTTTTGGTTGATGTTGCCCGACATCACATCGGATTATTGGCTTGTAGTGCATCTCTTTCTGTCCTTGTGTCTTCTGCGTCGTACTTTATAGTCATTTCTAAATCATCATCATCAGTATCAACAGCTCGACTTCACCCATAGCTGGTCTTTGTGCTAGTCTCCGCTTCTCTATACCAGCTTCATCTAGCTTTTCCCCAAATGGCAGGTTTTACTTACTTTCAGATTTAGGACTAGTCTTATTGACTTCTTGCTCCCATAATATGTCCCATCACTACAAAAATACGGCATTAATGATCCCTGGTGTGCAGATAACGCCCACGTCAAAGTAAACGTTTCGTAACTGCTAAGTACGACATGGCGACAGATTTCAAGCATACAATACAATGCAAATCTATTGCAGGAAGTAATGCAGGAAGGAAAATTATTTTTGTTACTATAACTAGCAATTATACTAACGTTTGTACTCTTGTTTTTGGCGTGACAACGTTTTATAATTCGATGGAGCCGGCTGCACGCGCGAAAAAACAAACGTCATGCGGCGTTACTTGCTCTGAGGCGTTCCAATTTTCAATTGTTTATAGCAACGTAAGTGCAGTATTTTCTTATGACGTTGTTACGTTCAACTATCGTCAGTAAACCGACTTTACAGACAACCGATTTTTTTTATAGGTAGGGTAACTATGGTTAGGAACCTGAACATATCTAGCAATTATCATAAAGTACAAACAAATCTAATTTATAAAAATAATGGCTGTTTCTCACGGCTTTAACCCCGCTGCTCCGTTCCTTTTGATCGTAGAGTGATGTTATATATCCTATAGCCTTCTTCGATAAATGGACTATCCAACCAAGCATTTTTTAAACTCGAAGCAGTGGTTCCAGAAATTAGCGCGTTTATCCAAACAAACTCTTCTGCTTTATAATATTAAGTATAAAATAGATTATTTGATCGTATTTTTTATTCACTGCTATACTGTTGATCTGATTTCTATTTTAAAAAAACTTTGCTTACTATTGCGTGAAGTTTATAGGCATCACACCACGCGGGCGAAAGTTAGAGTTGAATAAAAAAATCTAGAAAATTCGTTTTCATCAGCCTTTTGGCTGAACACTCAATAGATAACCATAAAAGGATGTAGAGAACCTCATAGTCAAGTTCCTGGTAGCTGGTGTCACATCTTGGTGCGCTCAACTACTGCCAGCAATGATGACATTTGTTATGAACCCCTTCACGTAAGCTCATCAGTTTCGTTTTTTTTTTGTCAGCCTACACTGTCCCACAGCTGGGAAAAGGACTCCCCCAAGTCTTTCCAAGGTTTCTTGTCCAGCGCCACTTCGAACCAGCCCTCACGGTGTGAATCCAACTCGTCTCGCCAGCTCTTTCTGGGTCGGCCTCGGCCTCTTTTTTTTTCGTAGTAAAATCATCAAATGAGTCCTCCCAGCCCCGGGCAGGGCGGGAGGGACTTTTTTTTTTGGGACAAACCCACCACACTATTCCCAAACCACTGCAACTCCTGAGAGCCAGAATCAACAGTGGCAACCACCAGAAAAGCGCCGAGACAATGAAGCTCGACGTGTCCCGGAGAATGAATTTACCTGTCTTGGATCCTGCACGAAATTAATCAGAAAAAAATAGTGGAGGAGTAGGAAAAATATGTTTCCACTAACGGCTGACAGGGCGGGAGGGACTGTCAGACTTGTACTGACTAAAATCCACGGTGTCCTTCGGTATTCCTTTTGTGTACCGGAGTCGCGGAATACGTATGTCCCGCGACCCTCGGCCTCGGCCTCGGCCTACACAATTTTGTTCATTTCTCCAGTCTACGAAATGTGAACAGCTGTTACTTCGTTATCATCGACGTAAGAATGTATTTTATCTTCACGCCTATTTTACAAGTAATGTTAGTTGATAACGGTATGAAAATAGTTTTTATTTCAAGCTGTGTGGTTCAGATCTATACTGTATCTAGGATGATATTTTGAAAAGATGAAGGTACGTAGTCGTGGTAAAAATATGAAGGAATATTTCAGGAATATTTTCTTTAGCCCTCATTTAATTACTTATGTGTGTCACTCACAGCACAGGCCACAGTTCATTTCATATAATATTAATAACTACAGTCTGCTCATATTCCACCCTCCTACTTCAAAATGTATTCATTATAATGTAAAGGGGCCTGAAAACCACTGCTCCATACCCTTGCGGCTACCACTATTATGTCGGGTAGATTAAAAGTTTAAAACGGTCTGGAAAATATGCTCGAAATAATTAAAGTTTTCTACATTTTTCATGAAAAGATTCAAATTGTATGTGGTCGTCCTCGTTTCAGGCCTTATTATTTGAATAACATCACCGTTGGAACTTACTGATATGTTTTTTTAATCCCCTTGTCAATTTAGTTGTTATGAAAACCCACTCCACCCAGAGTGTCAGCATGATGACGGGGCCCCCCTCTAGAGGGACAAAGCCTGCAGGGGTCGCGGGACTTATCTCATTACCGTGACCCCGGAACATAAAGGGCTATTGAAGGACACCGTGGATTTTAGTCAGTACGAGTCTGACAGTCCCTCTCGCCCTGCCCTGGGTGGGAGGACTCATTTGATGATTTTACCACGAAAAAAAAAATGAAAACCCACTCTACAACAACTACTCAAGTTAACATTAGCTTGTAGTCTTAATCCAATACCACAATACCGAATTTTCCATTTATAAAATTCATCATCAACCTATTATGTTCCCACTGCTGGAACGCAGTCCTCCTCTCTGTGAGAGGGATTTATGTCATTCTGAATTTCAATTATTCTTCTTGGGGGATTGATACGAAAGAAAATCAAACTTCAGCTTTCCTATTGGTACTTAATAAGTACTGTTATCTTAATGTTGTTTTGTTTCATAAAATCATCAATAGATTTAGCTGTAACCTAAATGTCTAAACTCATTTCTCGTATTGTCATTCCAGCTCTGCTAGTCATATCTCATCTGATTTTCAGATGAGATATGACTAGCAGAGCTGGAGTAGCAGAAATGGAATGACAATAGTAATCTTACAAACTTAGCACCTTCAACTGCTCAGTTCCCATAGTTTGTCTCCATAGTGATAGCATCAGCTGCACATAAGTTCTTCTTCTTCCTGCCCTTATCCCATTCTATTTGGGGTCGGCGCAACACGTTTTCTTCTTCCATTCTCCTCTATCAGACGTCACAGTATCATTTACTCCTTTTTCTTTCATATCATTCCTTAGACAATCCATCCATCTTTTCTTTGGCCTTCCTCGTCCTCTCCATCCATCAACATTCATACTCATCACTTTCTTAGTCACAAGGGTGTCATCCCTCCTCATCACATGTCCATACCAAGATAGACGATTCCCTTTCATCTTTTCTGTAACAGGCGCCACTTCATTCTAAATATCATCAACGTACGGTCACACCTCGCAGATTTATAACAGTGCTTATAATCGTTGTTGATAACTGTGGAATAGTTATCTGTTATTAGTTACTAAATTTTGGTCCTTTAAATCTCAGGGAAATCAAAACTCGCTGTACGACTTTAGTGGTGGGACTTTCTCTCTCAATGTTGAATAGAAGCCACATCTAATGTCCAATCCAAGTATTGCTCAAACTGACAAGGCCTCTCAAACACTTGCCGGGGTTTTGGGACTGTCTGAAAGAGACAACGTGGGCCTGGGACACAAAGAATTGTAGCATTCGGCCCGTTCCAAAGGCCGAGATGCCGCAAATAATAAGGGGCGGTAGGGTAATGGGACAGTAAAAATAAGTGGCCACTACAAGGTTTAGTATTCTCTTTATTACACTTTAAATGTGGAACCCTGTATCAGGGTAGATAATATTCCAATTATAATATTCTTTAAAACTTCATTAGAGTTATAGGAAACACAAGTTAACTGAATTTACTTTAAACATGAAAATAGATAATATTGCAGAACAGGTGCAGCTGCAAGGCTTGAAAAAATTGTACTGACCAAAAAAGAATTGAAAGTAACGTAATGACAGAATGAAAAATCGAAATACGAATATTCAAAATTTTTTAAACAATAACAAGTTAAAGAGGTTGAGGCAATAGAAGAGGTGGAATACCTCTCTGTTACAGGGCCACCGAAGGAATAGGTTTTAGTCAGTCTGAAAGTTCCTTTCACTCCACTCAGAGCAACATAAGAAGTAGGAGCTCCAAGCTAAGCAAACAGGCACTCCAGTCTTCAGCTTCAGTCAAGCTAAGCAAACAGGCACTCCAGTCTTCAGCTTCAGTCAAGCTAAGGAAACAGGCACTCAATGGAAATATCCTGGAAACGGTCATTACATAGAGCCAACGAAAACCTCCACTATTTTTAATAACGCATGCATTAATTATCTTTTATTATGGTTTTCAGACCGAGAGGACCAGTCCATCCTGTGCACAGGAGAGTCAGGTGCTGGTAAGACAGAGAACACCAAGAAGGTGATACAGTACCTCGCGTACGTCGCCGCCTCTAAACCCAAAGGATCTGGCGCGGTAAGACATCTTCATATTTTTGTAATTTAAGTTTTAAAGTTCTGATATGAGGTATTGGTCGTAGGATCTAGGGCCAGGTGAGGGACGAATTTAAGTTACCTAAGATTTAGGTTATTAAGGTTTTTTTTTAGACTGATGTGTTGGGGGTTTTAATTCGTAGTGGGTTTAGTGGTAACTGAAGTGATGATAGAATCTGAAGTTTTCTACCAAACCCTACATGAGATTCTAATGAATAAGTACTATCATAGAATGGTTGTAGTCAACTTGAAAGTAATTAGGTACTAGGAGCATAGAAAAGGAGTATGTGAAATTATAATATTGAATTTCAAGAGGAGATATAGAGGACTTTGGCTTGAGGGTTTTATTTATTTGTGATAAGAATAACAAGACGGGTATTGATTATGTTATTTATGAATTTATGTCTTAGAATAACACTTATACTTCTAAGAACACTCATAAACTTGTCCTACAGCGGGTAGGCAGATACTACAGAACACCAATTACACATCTGTTTCCTAATAATTACCATTCCAATTACTTTCTCAAATTGGTCTTGCAAAGTCGTAAATAGTTAAGTTAAACTCACTTTCCTAGCCGTAACGAGTAAAATAACAATGTTTAGTTAACTAATGCAGTAACTACAGTTTACGTAATTATGTGCCGTGGTATCCCTTATACGGGGACTTAACTGTTGGTTAAATAATTGAGTAGCTAGTACACTGCAGTTGAAAATAAGTGGGACATAGAGGGAGTGTTGGTTCATTTTTTATTTAGACGGTAATTTGTATACTTCGATAGTTTGTATTTGTTTAAGGAGAATATTGATTTTTGTAGTACTGTAGAGTTTCTATGTATGAATAGGGGCCTTTGGTCTGCAGTCGGATGAAAATAGATTAATAGTAGGTGGGCTTTTAAAATCGGTCAACTTATAAGTGTGGATTGATTTCTCCAATCTGTATCACAAACTTATATATTTTGGAGTTGTGTGTTAATAATCAGACTAAAATGTTCCCACTGTTGGGACTCAAGCCTTTTCTCTGTGAGAAGGAGTGAACTGTAATCCATCCCACTGGCCTAGTGCGGGCGGGTTGGTAGATGTTACACGTCTCCGAATTTTATTTCTAGGACATTAGACGCTTTTCTAACAATGTTTTCCTTCACTGTTATGAGAGCTGTGGTGATGGAATAAATTACACAAAGTTAGTGCATGGCTGGGTTTAAACCCACGACCTACAACTCTATAAGTCGGTGTGATACCACTGGGCTACCACTGCTCTCTTAGATTTCTGTCTTTTAAGTTTTGTAAAATGTTTTTTTTTTATATTCTCAGTTGTAATGTTTTATTTATTTTGTAAAGTAATACCATGTTCTATTATTGTTAAGCGTTCACATATATACTGGTTCGACTATCGTGTTCGGGTGAGGATTGGAACCAGTTTCTTGTTATCTGGCTAGCCTCCTTACGTTTTACTGTAAAAATAGCTAGAATTAATGTATAACACACTTTCTCTTCAGTATTTATTTAATCATGTCTTTTAGTCATAATTAAGTGTTCTATTGCAAGAAATAAATTCTTTAATTGCAGAAATGCAGATATTGATATTATCTAGGTCAACGTGTTTAGTGTTTTTTGCTAGATTAATTGTATTTTGCTGATATAATTGCTAATTGATACCTACTTAGCATTATGTTGTTTCTGCTGTTACAATATAGAAAAAAAGTTTCACAGCTAGATCTATAGACTGCGTATGTAAAAATGCGTGACTTGCGTTGTTCACTGTACGCTATTGTCTTTTACATTAAGTATAACTTCGACACCTGCATGTAATGGAGGTGGCATGTGATATTGTGTACAGCACATGGTTGTATACCACCTCTAATGATGTCTATGGTACGTGTTGCTAGAAAAATAAACTTTTTTTTCTGGCAACACTCCTAAAAGATAATTCTATTTACTTCTACAACACCACTGATGTATATTTTTTTATTTTCCCTCTCTCCTTCGTGAACCTGGATATCGATTCGACAACAACAGGGACCTACACCACAGTTGATTATAGTAAGTCAAGGAAAAATAATAAGAATAAAGGGATTGAATAGACTATGATATGGGAGTTTTTTTGGGAGTGGTATATTATTCTACATTGATTTTTAATTAATGCTAAACATAAAATATTGGAAAAAGTCTTTGAATAATTACTTTAAGTAATTGAGTTGCTTTTTCAATAAGACCATTAGAGACCATGATAGATAATAATTATATTCTCAATGCGAATGTATAAGAAAAAATACATTTTGTCAAAGTAATCTCTGAGAATAATATTCCACAATTGCCGGATTCGGGTGCTTTTTCTAACGGTTTGCATGAAAAAAAGGTCATGTGCACATGGATTTCTTTTCCTTCTTCGTGGTAAAGGTACAATTCCGAAGGTCTCTTATATCGTAGCAGCGGCCAAATCGTTGTTAAAGACCGCAGAGCCACCACTAGTTTTATGAACCAACAACTGGTAAATGGTAATGTAACCATCTTAGCAAGCGTTTTCATGATTTAAGAGGGTGATAGACGAACTAAAAGTACACGGTTTTTTAAATCGCGAACGTAATCGGCTCGACGGCGGTGACACACAACTGAACCAGGTTGGTTACTTGGAAGTCATATGAGCTACGAGCAAGACTCCGAACTAGCCGAACTTGCGCGGCGGTTTTAAAGTACGCCTGCTTACGGTGACACACAGGCGAAAAGGTCGAGTCATGAGTATACACACTTACTCGTGCGTCTATTATCCTCTTTACAAAATCTTGTTGTCCCTATGGTGCCATCATGATATGCCAAACCTTATCCCAGTTCTGTGGTCTTTGACTGTGCAAATGGTTGGACACGGCTTCGGAATTGGACAAAAGCATCTCCCGTATCCTATAAAATAAAAATAATTCTTGCTTGCTTACACGTTTACCCTGTATACTTGCGTTATATTATTATTTTATTTTTAATTTATGTATTGTAGTGAATATTGGACTGGTGTCTGAAACTTCACGTCTTAGGTATTATTTATTTATATTGAATTGGTTTTGGAAATGATAGGAAAATAACGTGTGATATTTTCAAACGAAGCAAAACAAATAAATTAAAATTTATTATACACCGTGTTCCGGACGATATACATAAACTTCGACCAGATGTTCAAACCACGGAAGTAAGCATTTTTCATTATGGACACATTAATAAATTCTTATTTTTTATTTTTTGTTAATTTTCATACAAACTAAATACCTAGACGTAAATAACCCGATATGCATGCCTCTTTATCCGAATTGGCAACGTCGTATTTTCATTCATAACATTTGGCGGGCTGAAACAAATGAAATGCAAATAGTATTTGATAGATTTCAAATTAAGATACTTTCTCACTGCATAGCTCAATTAAATTTCATTTAATGAAATTACAAATATCTTTGTAACGAAGCCTTTTTAAGTACTACTTCCTTTGTTGGATTTGATTTGTAAAAGCCATAGAAGTATTTGCTAAAGTTTATGGATAACGTGAAGAACACGGTGTATATTTGTGTATTATGGACCTATATTTTGTATCTTCATTTTATTTCATTTAGATCTACAGGAATTTTAAAACCTCTTCATTTTATTTTGGTTATAGTTTTTGTTGGATAGATTACTATTTTTATTTATCCTTATTTTATTTTGAAAGCATCAATAACATTACCGTCATTTATTCAGTCATAAATATTCACTTCACTAACATTTATAATTATGTATGTTCAGAATTCATAATATCTGTTTTAGAATAGAACCTAGAACCCACTCTTTTATTTTAAATAAGTTTTGCTTAGGTTATGTGCTAACTGTGTGTATTATTTAAACATTAACTTGCATTTCAATATTCACGGAAAATCGTAAATATACCTCTTTATTGCTTGTTGGGCATAAATCTTATAGAAAACCTCTTTAATGTTTCAAAGTCAAGGTATGTTGCGTAGCAAGTTGCATGTCCATAAACATACTTAAAAGATTGGAGGTTTATGTTGACTTGTTACTGTAACGTGATTTGCAACATACCCGTTACATGGCCTGTAACATGTTGCACTCAATAAAACTTTTGACAAAAGAGGTATATTTTGAGATATTATTAATATTGTGACGTTGCTAACTTGTTTTTTGTACCGTACTAACCCTGTATCATTAACCTGTAACGTTTCATTTCACGCTGCTAACTCCTACGTAGACAAACGGACCTACATTCGAGGTAATGGAACGCTAACACCTTCGTTTATTAACTTTGCTCAATCAAAATCAATGCTTGAACGTCTTATTCATGTTCGTGTTTTCAAATGCTTAAAAAGTTCACCTGAAACTTTAAACAATGTTTGTTTTCGAGCTTGTTTGTCGTTTTTTTTTCGTTTTGTCTTTGTTACTAAGTCCTTAGAGTTAACTACTAAAAGCTTGTACACCTATTCATCAACTAATAACATTTCATAAGCATGGAGCTGGATTTAATTCAGTTAATATCTGATTATTAACGACATTTTCTCTTTTAGGGCGAACTGGAACAACAATTGTTACAAGCCAACCCTATTTTAGAAGCCTTCGGTAACGCCAAGACTGTCAAAAACGACAATTCTTCTAGATTTGTAAGTATAATACCAACCATCAGCCGTTTGAAGTTTGACCTACAGGCTTCCTGGATGGATACTATAACAGGTTGTTGTTGATTCCAGGGAAAATTCATTAGAATAAACTTCGACGCGTCAGGTTATATAGCGGGCGCGAACATCGAAACGTACTTACTCGAGAAATCAAGAGCGATCAGACAAGCGAAGGATGAGAGGACATTCCACATATTCTACCAGCTCCTAGCCGGAGCGACGTCGCAGCAGAGAGCTGAATACATCTTAGAGGACCCCAAGAGTTACCCATTCTTGTCAAATGCTGCATTACCCGTCCCCGGCATCGATGATGCTGCGGAGTTCCAAGCCACCATCAAGTCCATGAACATCATGGGCATGAACAATGAAGACTTCAACTCGATCTTCAGGATAGTGTCCGCGGTGCTGCTGTTCGGCTCCATGCAGTTCAAGCAGGAGAGGAACTCGGATCAGGCCACATTGCCTGACAACACGGTCGCGCAGAAAATCGCACATTTACTTGGTAGGTTACTTTCTATACGTTGAGAGATGTAGGTGTTAATAATGTTAATCGAATGTGACTTCTTTGTGTTCCAGGTCTGTCAGTTACAGAAATGACAAAGGCATTCCTCAAGCCCAGAATCAAAGTAGGTCGCGATTTCGTCACGAAAGCGCAGACCAAGGAGCAGGTGGAGTTCTCCGCGGAGGCCATCGGCAAGGCTTGCTACGAGCGCTTGTTCAGATGGCTCGTCAACAGAATCAACCGCTCGCTTGATAGGACGAAGAGACAAGGTGCTTCCTTCATCGGCATCCTCGATATGGCTGGTTTTGAAATCTTCGAACTCAACTCCTTCGAACAACTCTGCATCAACTACACCAACGAGAAACTTCAGCAACTCTTCAACCACACGATGTTCATCCTCGAACAGGAAGAGTACCAGCGCGAAGGTATCGAGTGGAAGTTCATTGATTTCGGTCTTGATCTACAACCGACCATCGACTTGATCGACAAACCTATGGGTATCATGGCCCTCTTGGATGAGGAGTGCTGGTTCCCCAAGGCTACTGATAAGACGTTCGTTGAGAAGCTCGTGTCGGCTCACTCCGTCCATCCCAAGTTCATGAAGACTGACTTCCGTGGAGTTGCCGACTTCGCAATCATCCATTACGCTGGCAAAGTAGATTATTCTGCAGAGAAATGGCTAATGAAGAATATGGATCCCCTGAACGAAAACGTCGTCCAGCTGCTCCAGTCGTCTCAGGATCCATTCGTGTGTCACATCTGGAAAGACGCAGAAATCGTAGGCATGGCGCAGCAGGCCATGACCGACACGCAATTCGGCGCGAGGACACGCAAGGGCATGTTCAGAACAGTCTCCCAGCTGTACAAGGAACAGCTGACCAAGCTGATGGCAACGCTCAGGAACACTAACCCAAACTTCGTAAGGTGTATCATTCCCAACCATGAGAAGAAGTCTGGAAAGATCGAAGCGCCTCTAGTGCTCGACCAGTTACGATGCAACGGTGTGCTCGAAGGTATCAGGATCTGCAGACAAGGTTTCCCCAACCGTATTCCCTTCCAGGAGTTCAGACAGCGCTATGAGCTGCTGACTCCGAACATCATTCCAAAAGGTTTCATGGATGGAAAGAAGGCTTGTGAGCAGATGATCGAGGCTCTAGAGTTGGATCATAATCTATACCGCGTCGGTCAGTCCAAGATCTTCTTCCGGGCTGGTGTACTGGCACATCTTGAGGAGGAAAGGGACTACAAGATCACTGACTTGATAGTCAACTTCCAAGCGTTCTGCCGAGGATACCTCGCGAGGAGGAACTACCAGAAGAGACTGCAACAGTTGAACGCTATCAGGATCATTCAGAGGAACTGCGCTGCTTATCTCAAGTTGAGGAATTGGCAGTGGTGGAGGCTGTATATCAAGGTAAGTTTAACAACCCAGGGTGTTTTGTACAGGGTAAGTTTTTGAGATAGCACTGCATGACCAAAATCGGAACTATGCTAAATAGAGGAAAGTTGTACTTTTCACTTTACTTTTGGTTACAACAAGATTTGTTTTCAAAAATTGTTCCAAATCTTGGTTTATCCAAAATCGAGCGCATTACTCTTTTTATCTATTTTTCATAGTTTCAAGAGCAGCAGTTCTACCTTGAAAACACATTCTGCACAGAGTAAATATACAATTCCTTATGTTCAAATACATAGTATGCAGATATTTAATATTTATCATCTACTTATGCCTTCATCTATCCGCTTACAAGATACCTATACTCACGAACAAAATAATAGTATTTTCGGCAGATGATGTCATACAAACAAATACACAATACTGTATGAAACAATATTCATCCTACAAAAGTTTAAATTGACTCGAGAAACATAGAGCACGCTGTTAAATTTTCGCTGTTCAGTGCAGTACTCAAAGTCGAAAATACATTGGCATACTTTATGTTCTTTGTGGCATTTCATTTTTTTTACTGTAGTTCGTGTCGTATCTACAGCCAGTGTATGCTGTGTGTGTCACACTATGTATAACCTATTTACTGCCATGTTTTGGAAATATTCCAGTCCTATATATTATGAATATATACAAATTTTTTGCCAAACGCATCCCCATTGTTGAAAACATAAACTATTGTTCACTATCAATGTCACACGTGTAGAGAATTTACACAATCTATGGACGTAAATATTTCAAATGTTGTGGGTATATTAAGTGCTGTATGCATTTACGACGTTCAGTTAAGTGCCTAAAGCTGAAAGTCCTATAGCATGCCCTATCCATATGAGTTTATATGTGGGTAAAAGTGGGGAAGAGAATTTGCAAATGTGATTCTTTAGTTATAGAGAAAAGATAGATAAGAAGATATCTTACTACTTCCTAACTTAATCAACACAAGAATCATGTTTACCAATTTAATTTATAAATCAGTTGACCAGCGAAAATGGATATTGAGGAAAGAAGAGATGCAAGTAATAGACCAATGAAATTATCAAATAATCTGTAAATCTGATTGGTTTTTGCCAACACTTTCAATCTTTACTCTCGTATCCGCTTAGGCTTCATTCACGCGAAAAAGGTGCGTGTAACGTGCGATGCAACGTTGTGTAGAACACACTGTCTATACAGCGTCACATTGCATGCTACATACCCCTTGCGTAACGCAGTTCTTACTACACTTTGCTCTACTCCTATCTTATGCTTTGATATCATCAATATTTATGCTACATCTTCTATGTACCTGCTTATAACAAAAGTATTGTATCTTTCAGTTGTGAATGTTTTTGTTATCATTTAATGCTACGTTTGCGCGAGAGCATGATCCATAACGTTTTATAGATCTCAATAAAACGTTATACCATTCGCTTTTACGTAAACGTAGCATAAACTTCATGCAATGTTTCAGGCGTGACGGGTTTCTTTTTCTTCATCTTCATATATGTATGTAGAAATCTATTTCTTTTTATGTTTTTATTTGTATACTTATTTTTCAAACAGGTAACAAAATCAAAGAGTATTTTATATTACTTTAACATGATAACTCCTATGGTAAGTGCAAGCATGTACCTTGTCACGTCACGAATGTTCCTAACCGCATTTCCAGGTGAAACCTCTTCTGGAAGTGACGAAGCAAGAAGAGAAGCTGACGCAGAAGGAGGATGAGCTGCGTCAGATCAGAGACAGGCTGGAGACGCAGGTGAAGAGGTGCCAGGAGTACGAGCAGAAGTACCAGCAGGCTAATGCTGAGAAGACTCAGCTGGCTGAACAATTACAGGTTGGTAGACTAGATTTGATTGAAGTTGCAATTATTTAGAATTTATTTTTAAACAAGATGAGCAGATATCTTCATGTAGGTATACTTATTTAATTTAATAGCCATGAAAAGAACTATGAAAATCTCTGTTTAATTTTGTGTTTTGAAAATACTAAAAAAAAAGATTTCGACGGATACCTCCTCCTTTTTTCGAAATCGGTTAAAAATAATCTGAAGAACCAGACGAAGATCTCTGTCTAACTTTTGTTACAAAGAAAATCATGGCTATAGATTTTAATTGAGAACGTTTTCCTTGTATTGAAGTCCGTAAGAATACTAAAAGGTGACAATAATTTCAAAGAACCTTCATTACATACTTGTCTTCCTTTCAGGCCGAACTAGAGTTATGCGCTGAGGCTGAAGAAAGCCGCGCCCGCGCCGCTGCCAGGAAGCAGGAGTTAGAGGAACTGCTGCATGACCTGGAGGGCAGGATCGAGGAGGAGGAGGAGAGGTGCAACGCGCTGCAGCAGGAGAAGAAGAGGCTCCAGCTTAATATACAGGTGAGATTACCATTATGATGACTATAGGAGGAGTACGAGGAAACCCGATGTAAGGGCTCTTGTACACGATGCCGCCACCGCGCCGCCACCGCTCCGCCACCGCGCCGCTTTGCTGTGCATACCTTCGCGACAGGTGGCTATAGCGGGGCGTCGGCGGGATCGTGTACATGAGCCCTAAGGGTAGTTGTGACTCGTGACATGTGATAAAAACTAACATTTAAGTAGTAGATGTGGTTAGACCAACATGATCCCGGGATCGTAGTACTATTTCGAAAGGACACCGCGGCCCTGGAACTCAAAAGGCAACCGAAGGAAAAGGGCAGAGTTTTAAACAGTAAAAGTCTTGATAGAGCCTTGGGTAGAGCGGAAGGCCGACCTTATTTTATTTGATGACTTTTGGGGATCAGAAATTAGGTAATACTTCAGTTTAAAAATTGGTTCACATCAATCGTGTTTGCGAAGTTTCGCTGGCTATTTTTTTACGCTTTGTTCATTTGCTCAAGCAATAATGATCTTATGACTTTCATGAATGACAAGTAAGGTTAAGCTTTATCAACAATCTCATATTTCTACCATTACATTAAAAGTTTTGTTGTATTTAATTAAATTAATATCAGATTGAAAATGAATAAAATATTGGAAAATGTATGTCTGTTCCAACTTCCACCGATAAATCAATTTCTCTCATAAATAAATATTAACTAACCCCATTTCCTTTCCTCCCAGGACCTAGAAGAACAGCTGGAAGAAGAAGAGGCGGCTCGTCAGAAATTGCAGCTGGAGCGCGTGCAATGTGACGCCAAACTCAAGAAGTTGGAAGAAGACCTGGCGCTCAGTGAAGACACAAACCAGAAACTTATCAAGGAGAAAAAGGTAAGACTTCAGTAATCTTTTTTGTTGATCAATAACTAAAGTCATTATTTATTACCTACGAAAAAAGAAAACGAAAGTTAGTCAGCAATTACTTGATTTCGTCTAAAAACCAAAAGTTAAAGAGCTATCGTTATTAAAATAACGAAAATTAAAGCCCGAAATAAATATTTTATTTTAATCTTGATCCGTATTAAAAGTTCACGGCTGAACTTTAGAGACCGGATCAAGATTGCGATCGAGATAGATTATTAATGCTTGTCCAAGGAGACGGCGATGTAGACCGGGACATAACACACCGGATCAACTCGGGATGGATGAAATGGCGACAGGTCACCGGAACAACTTGCGACCCACGGATGCCCCTCAAGTTAAAGGGGAAAATATACAAATCCGTGATTAGACCTGTCGTATTGTATGGATCGGAATGCTGGGCTGTGAAAAAGATGGATGAGAAACGATTGCATGTAGCGGAGATGAGGATGTTGAGATGGATGTGTGGAGTGACAAGAATGGATAAAGTAAGGAATGAGTTTATAAGGGGAAGTTTGAAAGTGGCGCCTGTTACAGAAAAAATGAAAGGGAATCGTCGTATCTTGGTATGGACATGTGATGAGGAGGGATGACACTCATGTGACTAAGAAAGTGATGAGTATGAATGTTGATGGATGGAGAGGAAGAGGAAGGCCAAAGAAAAGATGGATGGATTGTCTAAGGAATGATATGAAAGAAAAAGGAGTAAATGATACTGTGACGTCTGATAGGGGAGAATGGAAGAAGAAAACGTGTTGCGCCGACCACAATCTACTTCAAACTTTCTTTATCTTGCATTTAAAACAATCTAAAAGCTTCCACTTCGGAACGTAACAACAATTTTAATCCTTATAATATTTCAGATCTTGGAGGAGCGAGCCAACGACTTGTCGCAGGCTCTGGCCGAGGAAGAGGAGAAGGCGAAGCACCTCAGCAAACTGAAGACCAAGCAGGAGTCCGCCATCGCAGAGCTCGAGGAGAAACTTCTTAAGGTACGACCTTCATGCAGCGTCTTGATCAAGGATTTTTGAACTTGTAGGAACAAGTATATGACAGAAAAGACGATGAACATAAAAACAACGGTAGATACTATGAGTCGACTGTAGTGGGATAAGATAATCATTGCTTAAGGGGAATCGGCTCAAGCCGGTCGAAAAAACCTTTATGTCAACGTAATAAGGGTGTTACTAATACCATTCGCATTGGCTCGCGTCGTCCGAGCCGAACCGATGCGAATGGTATTAGTAACACCCTCGCGCCACCCTTCCGCGTCGTAAATGTGGGAGCACCCTAACAGAAATCATAGGTACATCTTAGACATGATAAGGACATGTAAAATGTAACTTAGTTAAATTAACGTGTAACTGTATCAAGAAGTGTCATAGCCCTTTTGCTTCTATAACATTTTAATTTTCAGAACAAAACTAGATTATGATTTTAGTATGTTCAGTATTTAATCACCAGTTTCTATAATGTGACATTTGTATTGGCAGGATCACCAAATGCGCCAAGAGACGGACCGTGCTAAGCGGAAGTTGGAGACTGAACTGCAAGATGTTAAGGAACAGCTCACCGAGAGGAAAGCTCAGCTTGAGGAGTTGCAGATCGTGCTCTGTAAGTATACAAACAGCAAAAAGAAAAAATGTTTGATACACCAATTTTATAATGTTTGTGAGCCATTATCGCAGTCTCTTCTGAGATCGGCCGCAGCCATGGCTGTTAATTATTTATCTAAAACTAGCTTTTCCAGCGGTTTCGCAGCTAAGTAGCTTTCACCAGTTGAAAGAATTTTAGAAATCGGTCCAGTAGTTTCGGAGCCTATTCTTTACAAATAAACAATCAAATCTTTCCTCTTTATACATTAGTGTCATCATCATCATCAGCCTATAATTTACCCACTGCTGGGACACAGGCCTCCTCTCTGTGAGAGGGAGTGGGCCATAATCCACCAGGCGGGCCCAATGCGGGTTGGTAGATGTCATATGTCTTTGAATTTGATGGTTTTAGGACATACCGGTTTCTTCACGATATTTTCCTTGAGAGCAGTGGTGATGAAATAAATTACACAAAGTAATGTGCCAGGCTGTGTTCAATGACTCGTAGTCGGGGCCGATACCACTGGTCCACCACTGCTCTGTAATATTAGTGTAAATAAAGACAATTTTGATAATTAACACCTTCCCCAGCCAAACGTGAAGAAGAACTAGCAGCGGCCATCAGTCGCGCGGACGAGGAGAGTGCTCTACGTGCGGCCGCACAGAAGGCAGCTCGCGAGGCAGAGTCCGCGCTCGCTGACGCACACGAGGACCTGGACGCGGAGAGAGCGGCTAGGACCAAGGCCGAGAAGTTAAGGAGGGACCTTAATGAGGAGCTGGAGGCTCTCAAGAGCGAGCTGCTGGACTCGCTGGATACTACTGCTGGTGAGTTTGGATTTATATGGTTCTGGAGCTGAAGTTGATTACACTGAAAAACTGGCTCTGATTGGTCTAAAAAGTCGGCAGGTTAACATTTCTTCATTTGCTTTCTCATCAAAATTGCTCTAAGTTGTTTGATAATAAGTCATTACGGAATAATGCCAAAATTAAGAAAGTATTTCGGTTTAAATCTTGATCTTTGTCTGTAACTAATCAACAACCTAATTTGCCAATGTGAGTGACAAATTGGATCATAAGTAACCGTATAAGAACACGGATCAGAACAGGGGTTCAGATTTAGTACTAATTTCGAGTATATACATATTAAGACGCGGACTGACTACGATTTTAATCGCTTATGACCGCGTAAACTATTGTCACCACTATGGAGCGTCAATAAGATTGAAAATTGAAAAAATGACATTGTTGAAATGTGACGTAAGCTGCGAATGGGCATTTATTTTACTGCTTTTCTTTAGATTATTTAAAATATAGACATAAAATTAAATAATGGTTCGGTTAAAGTTTTAAAAAAATGGAAAACCTACTAAAATCTTAAAAAAAAAACTGTTGTTATCGCTGGAAATACAGAGATCTTCGACGTCAAAGTTTATTTTTGTGCTACAACTTCCCAATTTTTATTGGGAATATCAAACTCTTCTTTATTATTCTGTTCGGTTTAAATTCTTCTTTATACCCTTCTCTGTTCACTGTATTTTTCGCGTTGCTTATTTTTATTACATTACGTCATACTCGACGTTCTAAGAAACCAATTTTTGGGAATATGAGATAAGACCGCGCCTTAATAACAATGTCAGACAGCGAACCTACGAAAGTTATTTTCATTACAGAATTACAAAATGTGAACCGCGAGCAGGTTTTGAACCTGCGACCTCCGGATTCAGTACATCCGACACACTTTCCAACCGAGCTATCGAGGTTCGTGCTTAATGCGTCGAAATCTTCAATCCATTTCTAACGTCTCAAGGTGACGAATCCGAAGGTCGCAGATTCAAATCCTGCTCGTGATGCGAACTTTTTTTTAGCTTTAGGTTAATCGTATAAAATATAAGAAAATGTGACTCAAAATAATAAAAATCTACCATACATCTATGTCCCATTATCCTTACGCAACGTTTTTCTCCAACAGCCCAACAAGAGCTCCGTACGAAGCGCGAGCAGGAGGTAGCGGTGCTGAAGCGAAGCTTGGAGGAGGAGGCCGCCTCACACGAGGCCATCCTGACCGACCAGAGGCACAAGCACTCGCAGGAGCTGCAGCAGCTCAACGAACAACACGAACAGATCAAGAAGGCTAAGGCTGGTGAGTTATAAGACCTCGTAGCTGAATTGGTTATTTGAAAAATTGTAATTGTGACCGTGAGTAAGGGTCAGCTCAGACCGAGACGTGACGCTGCGCGCACATATCAACAGAGCTATTCAAAATGTAACTCTATTTCCTACACGAAAAGATACACCTGTCACAACCCAGCGCGGCGCATTTAATTGGCGACTCAAAATCTAATTTTATTTACTACACGATAAGATACACATTTGAAGTATCGTTGCGTCACGTCGCGCCGTATCGTTTCTATCTCGGTGTGAACTGACCGTAAGATTATCAAAAAAATATTCGAGCCGTGTTTTTTCTTTGTTACGTAAAGCAAAATTGTCGTAGATACGACGCTTTTAAAATTGGAAATACGTCCCAATTAAGTACATTTTTTATTGTATCCTCGAGTTTAGATGCGTTATAAATATTTATTGATTTTACAAAAGAAAAAAAACGTGTGGATTATTTTTCAAAACTGTTAATGACGGAGTAATTAGATTTGTAATTATTACTATTAAAAGAAACTAGTAACATGACATAAGTTTTATGACAATAATTTGACCAGTAATTTCACATGTAAACGTTCAGTTTTACAATGCATGCATTACTTTCGTGACACTGGAGTAGTTTCGTGCTATGCGCATATTTTTTGTAAAACTAATGTCATACAACTAATTTAGTAAGGTAAATCCGGCTTTATTGATAGCCAAATAGCCAATTAATAATTAGTATTCCACCCTGACTTTATCCAGAACGGTGCCTGATATAATCTTCTGAAGCAGGAAAATATCTTCGTCTGAGCAAGCCACAGAAACGCATTGAATGCGTTTCTGTGGCTTTAATCAGCCACTGTAATTTGCTGAGCAAAAGTTGCTGTTACGACCGATTACTTTGTTAGGCCGTGCGCTGCGTTAAGCGGGCGACCGCGACGGGCGACCGTCGCGGAGACCGATTTACGCAGTGTCGCTAGTTCATTTGAACGGTGTGCTTAAATAGTCGTCTCGATGGAGAACTTAATTTATTATTACTTAGCAAAACGACGACGACTAGCAAAAAAAAAACGAAAGCCAGTAAGCCCGTTTATTATCTCGTTATCTCTGTCACACATGCAACGCACTATTTGATCACCTTTTTTATTACCTTTTTCATTTTGAAACGTCATTATTTGACTGATTTGACATCAAATAATGTTGTATAAAAAGGAAAAAGTTTTGATTACGTAACAAACCTATGTATTTAAGGATAAGAAATCACATAAAAAAATTAAAAATCGGCAGAGCAATTTTTTACTAAAAGTTACAACGCGATTTATCTAACAAGTTGATTTGGAATGACACTGAAATCGAAAATTTGTTGGATGTTTATACTTTCTTATTCTAACTTATACTTTTTTTTATTTTTCCTATTATTTCATTTAAACAAATACCTACAACAAAATTTGAGACTGAGGAATTTTTCGCAGAGTTAAATAAATAAGCAATTTTCATGTTTTGGTAAAAAAAAACAGAACGTCTCGGCTAAAAAAAATTTGGATTATTGTGCATCTATAATCTGTATCACCTACTCTCACCATATTCCAAATTTCAGCACCGGAGGAATTTTTCGAGTCTTCATACAAAAAAAAATTGCTCTCTGTTTGCTCCAGTTACATGCACCGTGTATAAGCACCCTTATTGACTGAACAAGCCCGTGCGTGTTACCGCTGGCAGGCACCGCGCGTGGCCCCGCGCGTGGCACCGCGCGGACGTCCGTCGCACGGATGCGGGCCCCGTTGCGTGGCTGCGGGGCGCACCGACCCGCGACGCACATAGGGGTATTTCATTAATCTAGCCGGCCAAAAATATTAGTGCGGATTTTTTGGTTTAAAATGACGGAATTATAACATGCGAAATAATATACGGACAATAACTTTTATAACTTCATAAAAATAGCAACAAAACATAAATACAAGAAAAAAAAAATGCTGAGAATAGGCCATATATTTACATATTTTTACGTACACTATCTACTTTACACTATATATATTATTTACATATTTATACATTGCTTAATTAATTTGCCAATAACAATACATACTTTTTCAAATCAATTCATGTCCCCGTTCTCACTTTCTGATTCTGTTGAATTTGGTGTAGCAGACACAAGCATGTTGAATGTTTCAGGGGTCAATCTTCAATATTTGAGACATCAAAAAAATAAAATTATAAATTATTTTAATTATATCTAACTTCAATGAAATTAAAATAATGTATATTTTTGTTTTTTTTTCAGTGGATGGTTGCACTAGTAGTAAAAGATCGGGCGTCATTATCCTCAACGGATGTCTCAAATATTGAAGATTGACCCTCAGGCAGAAACGAAAGCATCTTCTTTTTTTATTGCCCTTCAGGCACTAAGAAATGGATCTGAGATTAAAAGAAGCCTATTTAAAATATCTCTATTACAGGATTATCTACAGAATTTCCTTGAGTTATCATGTCTGTACGTCCTAAAATGTTTGTTGCGTGCCTCTGCTGCTTCCTCAGACAGTTGTACTATATCTGATCCATTTGAACACTTGGGAAGCATTCCGTTTTCCCGATTTGCTTAATTCAACTTGAGCTGAGTGAAGTATTACACCATCTTCTACATTAGATCGTTTTTCTTCTTTTGGTCTTTTCGCTAGATTCCTCAAAAGATTTACAAGGGTGTCCTGGACGATTTGCCGTTGTGACTGGAATTTCGAATGTAGGTACCTTCCAGCCAAACTTGGTTGTTTTTCAAAAAAACCTCTTCTTTTTTGTGAGATTTAATCCACCTTTGATTCATTTCCGATTTAAAATGTGCGAAATTGTTTTTCCGTGTTTTTAACTGATCTTCAGTAGATCGTCACTAGTGAAAAGGTGGTCTCTCAAAAAACATAGTTTTTCTTCCAAATTATGAAAATTTTCATTTTTCATAATATCAAAGAGAGATTTACGAGTCACTATTCTCACTCCGGAAGTACCCAATATATCTGGAACAAGTTAATATTAACACAAACACATAAATACTTTTTTTCACAAATTTAGCTTATTTTGACCGTGAAATTCAATGTTCTACGTTTTTTCGCATCCGCGCTATTCCGCGGCTAATTTATGTGGTATTCGTTACTTAAGGGTCTATATTTTTCATATAAATTACAAAAGTTGCCGGATCTATCCCGATACTATAACAAATAGCCTCCTAAACATAAATTTCTTAAAAAAAATATCCTTATTTCAGATGCTATTTCTCGACCACTAAAAGTATATTAAAATAACACAAATTTTAATAGATTTATTAAATTTGGATCGTCACATACCTGCAGTTTCCGAATCCATTTTTGTTTTGCACCAGGTAAACACAGAAAAATTCAGTTTAACACAGCAAGTTAACGCTTTTGTAAATAACCGATAAGAGACACGGGACACAAGGTTCAATGATCAACTTTCAACTGAATTTTTCAGAAAACGGGCATCGGAATCAGGGTGGGCTTGGCGGTCTATTGATTGTTGGAATGTCCCCTACCTCGGGTAGTCAATGTAATTAGCATTCCTTAAAAAAAATATTTTGACTTTTGGCCGCCTAGATAATTAAAATACCCCTATGTGCGACGGACGCCCGCGACGGAGCACTTTTGTATAGAACCGCGCGGGCATCCGCTTAACGCAGCGCACGGCCTTCAAGAAAAGAGTTTCACATCTTTAGGTGTAATCAAAAAGCAAAAACCTCTTTCGTATAAAACCTACAAAACTACTATGACCGCCATAAAATTATGAAAAAATAAAATAGAGCGACAGCTTCTTATTTCAAATGTAACACAAAAAAATCAAAATATTTTACAACTGTCATCTACACGAACAAAAATTTTTATCTAATATTTTAGTTTTTATTGTTTTATAATTATTATTATGTACGGATGGCTTGCGTTCAGGAGCGTAAGCAGAAAAATGTGAAGTTCGGTCTGTCGAAGGATGATAACTTTGAGGTGGAGAACACGGTGTTCCCTTGTGACACTGTGTCCACGTTCAGTTCCGCGCGCGACTACTGGCAGCACATGTGCAACTGTCCTGAGCCAGAACGCAAGTCTAATTACCCACTAATATGTAAAGGTATTTCATTAAAATGGCTCTTCAGTATTTGATGTACGTCGAAACATTTCGTAGTTATTGTCGTAGGCGACTGTTAAATGCAATGAAACGACTGGAGTTTATGTAATTTTTTAATATTGCCCGCATTTTGCATTTCCACACGGTTCCTCGCAAAATTTACTGGCTCTAGATGTCAGTCGAGACAGGTATTAGAAACGGGAGTAGGGACAAACGGCGCGTTGCGATGCCGCACCGCAAAGATTTCGCCGTCTCTGCGGACACACGGTGCGATGTGCCGCCGCAGTGGCAACCTAGACATACTCTGTCGTACCACAAAAACTTAAACGTCTTTTTAACACTTGTCTAAAAAAATGCCAGATTATGACGTTGAAATAAGGTCCGTTTTTGCAGTCACACTTTTTTTAGACAAGTGTTCAACAGATGTTTAAGTTTTTGTAGTAAGGCTGACTGTATCTTCGTGCTAAATGATACAAAGGAAGCTTGCCGATAACACGCTGCGACGCATTTCGACCGATATCAACTACAATTGAAAATCATCCTTACCACCACGACATATGACATAAAACGTGCGGTTATCTACGGGTATATGAAATACTAAACAAGCTCGCCACGACGACGTAAATCACTCGAATTGCATCATTATATCGTAGTAGCAAGGACGATTTTCATTTTTAGTTAGTAGAAATGCGTCATGAGCCTAAAACTAGTCGTTATTTCCCAGCTCTTGAAAAAGCGAAGCAGTCCTTGGAGGCCGAGAACGCTGACCTGGCCACCGAGCTGAAGAGTGCGAGTGCCGCGCGGGCGGAGGGAGAGAGGAGGAGGAAGCAGGCGGAGGCACAGCTGGCTGACCTGGTGGCCAAGCTGCAGGACGTGGAGCGGACCAGGTACTGTCCTTACTAAAATAACTGTTGAAACATTACCTTGCCACTGGCATGGGCCTAGGCACTGTTTATTCGATTCTTTCTAATATGCGAAAAATATCGTCGTAGTGATAAATAAAAAGATAGTATTTTACGCTTTATAGTAATTTCAATAGCTTAATTTCTTCATGAAATCATTAATATGTTCTTGAAGTCACCAGTTTTGGGTGATTTGGCACTTTTCGATGATAAACTTGTTCATGAAATTACCAACTTGTTCATGGCATCACCAACTTATTCATGAAATCACAAACTTGTTCATGAAATCACAACACAAGATTGACATTATAATATGTCAATCTTGTGTTATGTATTTGTACCTATACTATGTCTTCGTTGGTCTAAAATATTTATTTTCGTAGCGTCCTGACTATAATACATTGTTATTGTTCATGGATTAGTCTTTATTATCCACAATTGTTACATTGAATATGTGTTGTTGATAGAGCGGAGGTGCAGGAGAAATGCATCCGCCTGCAGAGCGAGGCGGAGGCTGCGGCAGGTCAGCTGGAGCAGGCCGAGCTGAAGGCCTCCGCGGCCGTCAAGCACGCCGCCACTATAGGCGCGCAGCTCGCTGAGGCACAGGTACACCACACACTACACAATATTATATTACATTTTCCGTGGGTTACAATACTATATATTTTTTTAATTGTACAGTAATCTCATTCTTTCCTGTCATGTTATTTCTCCAATGCCCTTGGGTGACTGGTAGAGAATGCCTCGGGCATTAAGTTCGCCTACGTTTCTCTTGTGTTGCATGAAGTTTTAAATAAATGTGTTCCGAACTGTACCATAGGCACCATTTCCACGAGCGAGAGAATCGCGGCGATATTATTGTCGTGCTACCTTCGATCATTAATAACAACTAGATACACAATCCCGTACAAAAACGAACTAAAAACTGTCCTCAAGTAGGTCGTAAAATAGAAAGAGAAAGAAAACAAAAAGAAACATAACTGGCCAACATATTATACCAAAAGAAATTAAACCTTATTCAAATGAGTTAAAGTCGGATTTAGAACGGTCATAAAAACACATTAAATTTTACGACCGCGACTCGAATCAACACATGTTACCCGACTAAATCAAGTAGCCATGCAGCACTACGAACGGTACGTTTAGTAAAAGTCTTTACAATTTAGGCGCTTTATAAACCCGGTTGATAATTTCGTCAATTTTAAAATAAATGTTTTACGGCGATTTCTTAACGAAATATCAGTATTTATAGTACAGTGATAGTTATTATATATTGGTAATGTTAGTACTTACTGAAAAAATGAAATTACATCCTTTTTTTCGGTCCTGGAAGAGTGATTTTTGCACTTTTTAAACGAGCACGGAGGCATGTTTACGTTCCGAGCGTTAGAACAGTACTAAACCAAAAGGATGACCGATCTCTAATTTGGTCATTCTTTTGGTGAGGACGTTTTTTGTCGCTGATTGTGTATCTAGTTGTTATAAATGATCGAAGCGTGCTACGTATTTCCATATACTCTCTCGCCGCGATAACATCGCCGTGTGGAGACGCGTTCATGGAGAGTATATGGAAATACGTGACACGACGATAATATCGCCGCGATTCTCTCGCACGTGGAGATGGCGCCTTAGACTTTAAACTTCGTTCGATCAGACTTAATACGACTATCAGTCGTAGTAGTCTCGAGCTTTTTTCCAATGTGTCATTTTTCTGGTCTAAATATATTGATTACAACCTCTTAAGCCTTTGTTGATTTCTTCAACATAATGTAGCTATCGAAAACTTAAGTATGTCCTAAACTTGAATTATTCACTTGAAACTCGCAAATATATTGATGAAGAAAGAACAATACCTATTCAATTCATGAATTAGTTAAACATTATATAATAATTAACCGACGAAAAAAAAGGAGAAGGTTCTCAATTCGACATGTATTTATTTATTTATTTTTTTGTGTATGACCACGCATAACTGTTCCTAACGTGGTCCGATTTCAAAAAATCTTTTTTTATTGCAAAGAGGGTATCTCAAAGTTGGTCCCATTTAAATTTCAAAACTAAAATCGGCCTCTAAGGGTAAAAAAAAAGGAATTATTTTTGTAATACATTAGTACGTTAATGATAATGTTAGTACATAAGTTCACTCTGCAGATAATGCAAGCAATTTTGTAAAATTACAACAAAATGTTTCTGTGTACAGGCCCTATTGGAGGAGGAGACGAAACAGAAGCTGTCTCTGCAGACCAAGCTGCGCAACATCGAGCAGCAGCTGGAGCAGGCGAGGGACCAGCTCGAGGAGGAGGAGGAGGCCAAGAAGAACTTGGAGAAACAAGTGAGTAGTGTGGAAAATCGATGCCATCAGTAGTATGACAGGATCTTAGCAGGAATCGTTGCATTTCTGTTTAAATTTCTTAGGAAAATAGTGTTATAATGTTTGTATTTTTGGAAATGGAATGGAATAGTTGGCGTCTACATGACGCGTTCTACGTTGTATTCCACCGACATTCCGTTCTTTTTAAAAGTTTCAACATGTCATGTGCGGTTGTGCCTACTTTTAAGCCGACTGCACCACAAGGAGAGTTATGTTTTTTGAAGTTTTAGTCCAAAACATAACTGTTATCTTATTCAGTCATCATCTCAGCCATAGGACGTCCACTTCTGAACATAGGCCTCCCCTTTAGATCTCCACATATACCGGTTGGAAGCGACCTGCATCCAGCGTCTTCCGGCGACCTTTATAAGGTCGTCTGTCCACCTCGTTGGTGGACGTCCTACGCTGCGCTTGCTAGTCCGCGGTCTCCACTCTAGCACTTTACAAGGTCGTCTGTCCACCTCGTTGGTGGACGTCCTACGCTGCGCTTGCTAGTCCGCGGTCTCCACTCTAGCACTTTACAAGGTCGTCTGTCCACCTCGTTGGTGGACGTCCTACGCTGCGCTTGCTAGTCCGCGGTCTCCACTCTAGCACTTTACAAGGTCGTCTGTCCACCTCGTTGGTGGACGTCCTACGCTGCGCTTGCTAGTCCGCGGTCTCCACTCTAGCACTTTACAAGGTCGTCTGTCCACCTCGTTGGTGGACGTCCTACGCTGCGCTTGCTAGTCCGCGGTCTCCACTCTAGCACTTTACAAGGTCGTCTGTCCACCTCGTTGGTGGACGTCCTACGCTGCGCTTGCTAGTCCGCGGTCTCCACTCTAGCACTTTACAAGGTCGTCTGTCCACCTCGTTGGTGGACGTCCTACGCTGCGCTTGCTAGTCCGCGGTCTCCACTCTAGCACTTTACAAGGTCGTCTGTCCACCTCGTTGGTGGACGTCCTACGCTGCGCTTGCTAGTCCGCGGTCTCCACTCTAGCACTTTACAAGGTCGTCTGTCCACCTCGTTGGTGGACGTCCTACGCTGCGCTTGCTAGTCCGCGGTCTCCACTCTAGCACTTTTCGACCCCATCGGCCATCTGCTCTGCGAGCAATATGGCCTGCCCATTGGCACTTCAGCTTACTAATCCGGTGGGCTATATCGGTGACTTTAGTTCGTCTACGGATCTCCTCATTTCGGATTCGATGCCGTGCCTTATTCAGTGCCGATAGTTAAATCGCACAGAAAAAAATAACAATCATAAGGTGATGATTGTTATCAAATTGCGCCATTCTATCCTTTGATGTATAGTATTTATTGCATCTTCTATGGATACATTCATAATATCATCCGACTATCCTTTTCCCATTTAGGCTGCTTTTCCACCAGAGATGCGCTATGCTACGTTGCTGCGGATGCGTTTGATATCCACCAATCATATTCACTGGTTTACATAGCACAGCACTGGTGGAAACGGATTCTTGTGACAGCACATCTTCGTAGCGCAGCTACGCATGTTCATAGCGCAGCTACCTTGTGACAGCACATCTTCGAAGCGCAGCTACGCATCTTCATAGCGCAGCCACCTTGTGGCGGCGCATCTTCATAGCGCAGCTACCTTGTGACAGCACATCTTCGTAGCGCAGCTACGCATCTTCATAGCGCAGCTACCTTGTGGCGGCGCATCTTCATAGCGCAGCTACCTTGTGACAACACATCTTCGTAGCGCAGCTACGCATCTTCATAGCGCAGCTACCTTGTGGCGGCGCATCTTCATAGCGCAGCTACCTTGTGACAGCACATCTTCGTAGCGCAGCTACGCATCTTCATAGCGCAGCTACCTTGTGGCGGCGCATCTTCATAGCGCAGCTACCTTGTGACAGCACATCTTCGTAGCGCAGCTACGCATCTTCATAGCGCAGCTACCTTGTGGCGGCGCATCTTCATAGCGCAGCTACCTTGTGGCGGCGCATCTTCATAGCGCAGCTACCTTGTGACAGCGCATCTTCGTAGCGCAGCTACCCATCTTCACAGCACAGCTACATAGCGTAGCATCAGTGAAAACGGTCACACAGTTTCGTAGCTCAGCTTTTACATCCTCGCAGCACAGCTACATAGCGCATCTCTGGTGGAAAAGCAGCCTTATGGTGGGGTCGGCTTCAAGTCGAACTAGATGCAGCTGAATACCGGTATTTTACATGGAACGACTGTCTATCTGCCCTTCACAACTCAGTTACTGGGTATTACGATACCCCTTGGTAAGACTCGCGTTGTATCACAAAAGTAAATGTGTTTTCACTTCACACACTCTGAAAGATTCTATTCCTCATTCAAAATCTGAGCGCAAAACTCCATTTTGCGCTCTAGGGCGCAGTGTTGTTCAAAATTCGAACACGTCTTGTATTCAATTATTTCTACACTGACAGGCGAGCCGGCTCCAATACATTTCCTCGCTGTGTGAGGTGAAAAGTTGTGTGTTGCATTGGCAGCAAAGTTTTTTTGCGTCTCGTACCTTTGAAAACTTCGCTACGCTCAGGATTCTATATTTGAATCAATCTTAAAATTCTTTGCTCGCTCATTTTTTAATCCAAGTACTCTCGCCAAAAATCAACTTTGCAGCCTTGCATAACAAATAACTATTAATCTTAAAACAATGTCCCCAGGTGACAGCCCTCACGCAGCAAGTGATCGACGCGAAGAAAAAGGCCGAGGAAGAAGCGGAGAACGCTGCAGCGCTTGAAGAACAGCGGAAGAAGCTCAGCAAGGACGTGGAGGCGCTGCACAGACAGATCGACGAGCTTCAGCAGGCCAACGACAAGCTGGATAAGAGTGAGTAGCACAACGATATGACGAGGTTGATTCTTTCACAAGTACTTTAAAAATGCTCTGTGTATGTTTTTTTTTTTTTTTGAAACATTGCTCCACACTAGACTCGCTGTCCGACCATGGACCATGCCCAAAGCCTGCCGGGGTCGCGGGACTAACGAATTATCGTGACTCCGGAACGTAAAGGGCTATTGAAGGACACCGTGGATTTTAGTCAGTACAAGTCTGACATTCCTCCCGCTGGGTGGGAGGACATCAATCGATGATTTTACCACGCTAAAAAAAAGTATCATGGGATCATTTACAAACACAAATACCCAAACCCTAGACAAGTACCTGTAGGTCATACAAATATGCGGGGATCGAACCCGCAAAACGCTGGAGAGCAGTAGATCGCTCAACCACTGCATCGATTGCGTCGTCATGATGTCACTATTGTTATTTTCTTTATATATGAATGGAGTATTTTTGTGAATAGTTCATTTACCAAACATAAATCTTAGGACCGTGATGGGCATTGTGTTATTTCCATCGGTACGAGGAACTATCATTAGATTGTTCAGTCAGGACTATCCTTCAACAGAGATCAAAAGAAAAAATAACTAAGATGGTTTTCTCCAATTTTTTAGGTAAAAAGAAGATCCAGGCTGAGTTAGAAGACACCAATATCGAACTGGAGGCGCAGCGCGCCAAGGTTATGGAGCTTGAGAAGAAACAGAAGAGCTTCGATAAGGTACGGCCTTTATCTTTAGTTAATTTAGTCATTTGTAGAGAATTTGTCACTTTGACATAGGGACAGCACAAAACGTGTAAGTTGAATAAATAAATAAAAATTAAGACCTGAAGTCAATGTACCGTTTTCAAGTCAAAACCGCTTAACTGATTTTGATGAATTCTAGATTGTTATAGGCTAAATGGGAGCCTTACTTGAAGAAAGACGTTATGTGGATATAATTATTATTTACTTGCTAATTAATCTGCTGGTATTCTTTCTCAGGGTTATACCAGAGACTTCCTGGAAAAAACAACCAGTTTTTATTTTTAAAGTGGTTTTTCTAATATTGTTATTCATGATAGGTTGTGTCAGAAGAGCGTGCGATCGCGGAGAGATACGCGGCGGAGCGAGACGCGGCCGAGAGAGACGCGCGGGACAAGGAGACCAGGGTACTGTCACTCACCAGGGAACTCGACACGGCTGCTGAGAAGGTAAACAATATGCTTAGAAAGATAGATGATAAATAAAACAAGTGTCTGAACTGAAGAACGTGTTAACTAATATTAGTATTGCTTCCATTTCTGTAAAGCTTCGGTCACACAAAGGGATTAAGATTAATCGCTTCTAATGTCTACTCGCCGCAAGCATTCGCTAAATGTTATGTGTCAGGCTATTCGCTGCGAATAGTCGCCGCGGTTAAAACTGAAAAAGTGAGCTGTTTACCTAATATTTCATGAGTTCAGAGAAGTTTTTTAAATATGTAATGTTTTGGGGGTTTATTTCATATAGTGAGCAGGGCATGCTCTCGGTTCTCTTGACAAGATCGGAAAGAATCAGGAATCCCCTGTTTTCTTAAAGTGTTTGTAGAACCTGGATTATGTCTCACAATCTTTGTTGTTGTTGTCGTCGGCTAACTACTTCTTTCTCAGTTATCCACATCAAACTGTAACATAATATAACCCCCACAGATCGAAGAACTCGAGCGCACGAAGCGTCTCCTTCAGTCGGAGCTGGACGAGCTGGCCAACACACAGGGCACGGCTGACAAGAACGTGCACGAGCTGGAGAAGGCCAAGAGAGCGCTGGAGTCACAGCTGGCCGAGCTGAAGGCACAGAACGAGGAGATCGAGGACGACCTCCAGCTCACCGAGGACGCCAAGCTCAGGCTCGAGGTCAACATGCAGGCCATGAGGGCGCAGTTCGAGAGGGACCTGCAGGTATGTGGCTGATTATTTATAAGACAGTTCAAATATTGTCTGTAAGTAGCGTTCATCTACGGCTTCGTCCATGTTTAGCCGTTTTATCGTGAAAGAAAATAGATCAATAAGTCACCCAAAGAAACATGAAAAATCTTTATAAAAAATAGCTAGAAAAATTTGAGTGCCTTTGAAAACAGGTTGTAAATTGCACCCGAAGTAATAGCATACATAATTATGTTACTTTCCAACTTTGCATTGCATAGTATAGATAAATACAACAAACCATTTCATACAAGATTTTTATAGAACCTATTCAAAATGTCTTACCTCCTTCGTGATTCTTTAATTATATTTATCACTTTTCTTATTCGCAGGCCAAGGAAGAACAAGGTGAGGAGAAACGTCGCGGCATTGTGAAACAGCTGCGAGACCTGGAAGGAGAGCTGGAGGAGGAGCGCAAGCAGCGTGCCGCCGTGCTGGCTATGAGGAAGAAGCTGGAGGCTGACCTCAAGGATGCGGAGCAGGCGCTGCATCTCGCTAATAAGGTGAGATGGCTGGTGGTTTAATTAAAGAATAGCTGACCCAGCACCTTCGTACCGCCTCAGAAACTTTTAAACCTTCTCCGGACTTCCAAAAATAATTCAAAACCCAAAATTAGCCAAATCGGTCCAGACGTTCTCGAGTTTTAGCGAGACTAACGAACAGCAATTGATTTTTTTATAATAGAGAAGAGATAGTGTAATGATGGAGGACTAGTGAACTAGACTAGAAAGATAGGCAACTACTGGTTGTCGTGAAACAATTTTGGTATGTTTTGAAGTGGTTTGGTGGTGTTGGAAAGCAACAAATCAACCGTAATACAAATTGTGAAAACATTTTTTTTTTCATACCTAATTGATTGTTCAGATAAAGCATCAAATACTTAGAACTAACATATAGTATGATAACACTGTTGATTTTGTTATATGTTTTGATAAATTCTTCATTTTATAATTTTACCTTCTAGGTGAAAGAAGACGCAGCGAAACAAGTGAAGAAACTCCAACAACAGCTGAAGGAGGCCGCTCGCGAGGCGGAGGAGGCGCGCGCGGGGCGGGAGGAGGCCGCGGCCGCCGCCAGGGACGCCGAGCGGAGAGGGAAGGCGCTGGAGCAGGAGGCACTGCAGCACGCGGAGGAGCTGGCCGCGGCCGACCGCGCGCGCAGGCAGGCCGAGGCGGAGAGGGACGACCTGCTGGACGAGCTCAATAACTTCACTGCCAAGGTGAATATAACCTTACTTACATAAAGATAGGGAGTGACTGCGTAACCATTTTTTTTAACTTGGTACTAAATACTAAAATCGTCAACTCAGTCCTCACACCCAGGGCATGTGGCAGAAACGACTGTAAGACTTATACTGACTAAAATCCACGGTGTCCTTCAATAGCCATATACGTTCCCGACGTTTGTCCCGCGACTCCGGTAGGCTTTATGCCCTCTAAGGGGGCCCCGTCATTTTGCTGACAGCGCTGACTGCGTAACCTTATGTCATTCATCTTGAGTTAATTCGGACTACGCCGCGACTCCTCTTCGAAAAAAATGCAAAATTCTGATACATGATCGACTAAATTCAAATCGGCGACGATGTCTGATCACTCCTTTTTTTTTTCGTGGTAAAATGATCAAATGAGTTCTCCCAGGGCAGGACAGGAGGGACTGTCAGACTTGTACTAACTAAAATACACGGTGTCTTTCAATAGCCCTTCGCGTTCCGGGGTCACGGTATTTCGTTAGTCCCGCGACCACATACTACTACCTTAACAAAAATATAGGAGTGACTGCGTAACCTTATGTCATTCATCTTGAGTTAATTCGGACAACGTAGCGACAACGCATCGAACTAAATGCAAGAAATTAATATTTCTGAAACATGATCGACTAAGTTCTAACTGCGACGTTGTCTGATCACTCCTAAAATCAATTTTAAATACATCTTCAATGAATCTATGCCATATTATCACACGATTCTTTTCTCGGTTCACAGAGCACACTTCTCATCGACGAGAAGAAACGCTTGGAGGCGAGGATATCAGCCCTCGAGGAAGACCTGGATGAGGAGCAGTCCAACAACGAGATCCTCAACGACAGGCTCAGGAAGTCACAGGTATGTTTGCCTTTATTTGAAGTTAGCAGATTTTAGGCATTTTAAACTTTAGGTTTTTGATAAATACGGCGACATTGCATTTAACTTCATCGTCACCACTAAACTGCAATTTTTTTTGCAGGATTGTGCGACACATTTTTGTATAAAACACATTTATTGCTAAATAACCAAGCAATAATTATGTACACATAGTACAACCCAATTATGCTTGTACAGGGACGTCAACATTGTATGGTCCTTCGACCCGGATGAACGAGCAACTACTCTGTTGTCACTTGTGCTCTGTAATAATTTTCCGATTTACTGCGTCCAGAATCTTTATTCAGTGCAACCCTTATCCCTGGTATTTGAAGAAAATTCATGTGATTGAATTATGCTCTATATTTTCTTTGTTTTCTTTCTAATTTAGTTTTTTTCGGGTACCAATCTATGTAGCTTTTGCGATATCACATATGTAGTTAAATGTAATTTGTTCCTCCCCAGAACCAAATCGATCAGCTGACGATGGAGCTAGGCACGGAGAAGTCAGCCACACAGAAGCTGGAGAGCGGCAAGTTGGTGCTGGAGCGACAGAACAAGGAGCTCAAGGCCAAGCTTGCAGAGCTGGAGACTGCTGCGAGGACCAAGACCAAGGTAATGAGGATATTCTTCTCTTTTTTTTTCGTATTTCATTGGTATGAACTATTTAGCAACAAGTATGTCTGAACTGTTCAAAGTGCAAAGTATCGCTCCATTTCATTTTTTTTTCATGTTGACTTGTACTGTCTTATTCAGAAGACCAACAATTTCTATTGAGGAGGTGTTTTTTTTCTGGAATTTAAAAAATTAGTATGACATAGAGCATTTATCAATTTACTGCTCGAAAAAGTTAATCATTCGAAGTAAATCAGATATTTTATTTAGATACAGCCATTGTAACTTTCTGACCTTGATGTCCCAGGAAAAGTCTTGAGGATACTACAGAATTAAAAATTGGTACACATCTAAATTAGCAGCGGGTGAATGTGCCTACATCAAAATCTTCCACAGAACTTACAATTTGTTTTTATTCCAGGGCGTGATCACCTCCCTAGAGCTGAAGGTGGCTAACCTGGAAGAGCAGCTGGAGGCAGAGTCCCGCGAGCGCCTGGCGCAGCAGAAGTCCTCGCGCAAGCTGGACAAGAAGATGAAGGAGCTGGCGCTGCAGCTCGACGAGGAGAGGAGGCATGCCGACCAGTACAAGGAGCAGATCGAGAAGGTAGACTTATCTTAGCATCTTCATGACCCCGTCGCTGTGAGAAGGAGAAAACATAGTGACTTTACAGTTGACGAACGCAAGAAATGAATTTGTGTCACGCACCAGCATGAGATGGTGGGAAACTAAACACACAGGGCTCCTATTTTTCTCTGCAGGGTTTCAAGTAACCAAACTTGAAAGAAAGGGCGAGGCATGGTACCCACCGGAAACAACGCGTAACCAGGGTTGGAAGAAAAAACAGTTTTATTTTACAAATTTATAAAACAAAAAGTTCAAATTGTTTTAAACAAGTGTTTTTTTTTAGTTTCTTGCTTTGATTTTATAAATTAATTCCACTTTATTTGTCGACGTCTAAACGTATAAATCAATTATTTTTCATTTCTAGACTACATCTTTTCAAATTCGCCCTTTGTAATGTTTTTTTTTTACGAAAAATTATCAATGGAAAAAAAACATGTGATGTTTGTTTCTAATATTTTTAAGAATTATTTAATTACAACGCCAATAAAAGTTATAAATATGACATAGCAATGGCATAGACTGAAATGGTTTTATGTCAAGCTATTTAGACTCCTGAATATTAATTTATTCTCATTTTTAATGCATTCATCCGCCTTGAAAAGTAGTTGAAACGGGTAATAAAAAACACTTTAATTTCAAACCCTGCGCGTAACGTGATTGCAAAACAATGTTATTGGAGCTTCTGAAGAATGATTGAGAATGTGATTGACTTATAGTGGAAGGATCCGTCTATGTCAACGAACTGTTACGTGCCTTCTATTTTTGCAATACTAATTTACCATTATGCTGCGTGTATAATGTGCGTACTCGATTACTTAAGATTACAAATATTTATGGGTCTGATTATTTGTGTATGGGGCTTGCTAAACTATAACATGTTTTATTCCTCCAGATGAACGTCCGCGTGAAGGCCTTGAAGCGACAGCTGGACGAAGTGGAGGAAGAGGTCCAGCGTGAGAAGGTCGGCAAGAGGAAGGCGCAGCGCGAGCTGGAGGACATGTTGGAGACGCACGAGACACTCACCAGGGAGTGTAACAACCTGCGGAACAAGCTGAGGTACGAACGAGCACAGGCTGACTAGACTAGGAAATATGAGAGAACAGACTCACGGTTATCAGTAACCTGATTGAACACTAAAAAATTTAGGCGTTTATTTGTTTAAGGGCTGATTTTTCAATAGTCAGATAACTTTTATCTGAGGAATAAATGTAGCGGTTTGACATATTTTCTATAGATAAGCTGTCAAACCGCCATTTTTATTCCTCGGATAAAAGTTGTGACATAATAGGTCACATCACTATTGTGTATTTTAGTAAGTGGTGAGCGCAGCACTAGGCTCGCTCTTCTTGATAGACAAGCAGCCATGATGTGATCATAAAAATGGTTCTAAATAAAAGTTAATTGTGCATTTATTGTATAAAGCTGTTTAATTTACAAGGCCCAAAACATAATTTGACATGGCGCAGCCGGAAACGAACAATGTTCCTGTTGGCACCAGGCCAGTGAGTATATTAGCGGATAACACAACGCCGACTATGACGCTCGCCCAACCACCGCCATTGTCGTTCGAAGGAGACCTAGCAAAAAATTTCAAAACTTGGCTACGCCAAGTCGAAATATACATGGCGGCAAACGAGTGCCACAAAAAAACGACTGAGACTAGAGCCGCAATAATATTACATTTGTTAGGAGAAGAAGGCCAAGACAAATTTGAAACTTTCGACGTAACTGAACAGGACAAGAAAAATCATGAAAAAGTACTTCAGTTACTAAAAGATTATTGCCTTCCAAGAAGTAATGAAACAATATGTAGACATCTATTCTTTGAGAGAAATCAAAAGGAAGAAGAAAAGTTTGCAGAATATTTGTGTGAGTTGAAGAAATTATCATTACCATGTAATTTTGGAAATCTAAGAGATAGTTTGATAAAAGATCGCATAATAGGAGGTATAAAAGATACAAAGTTAAAGGAAAGACTCCTCCGAGAACCAAACCTAACATTGGAACAGTGTGTGAACATGTGCAAAACAGCAGAAATAGCCACAGGTTATATAAAGCAACTGAAAGAAGAGGAAAGTACAAATGTAGATTACATCAAGAAGAAAACTCAGGAACAACAGAAAAACTCAAATATAAATTCACCAAAATTCAAGTGCAAAAGATGTGGTTTTGAACATCAACCTCGCCAATGCCCAGCATATGGGAAAGTATGTAATTACTGTAAAAAACAAAATCATTATGCAACAGTATGTATGCAAAGAAGGACAAAAGACCACACAGTAAAAGAAATTGATCAAGAACCACAGGAAAACGCTACAAATCAGGAGTACATGTTGGGAAGCATTAATGTGAATGACTGGACAGTGGAGGTAAATTTTATAAATAGTAACAAAAAATTAAAATTCAAATTAGACACAGGTGCAGGTTGCAACGTAATTAGTAAGAGAACTTTGAATAATTTAGGATTAAAAGGACAATTGAAAAGCTCAAATTCTGTATTGCGTAATTATAACAATTCTAAAATAAATTTGTTAGGAACAATAGACCTCCTATGTGAAATCAATGACCAAGTAGAAATAATAAAATTTCATGTTGTTGATTGTAATTCTGCCCCATTGTTGGGACTGCCTATAATCAAAAAATTTAATTTGATAATTAGGTTGTGTAACATTAATAAGGAAGATATCATTAGTCAATATCCATCTTTACTTACAGGATTAGGTGAAATAAAAGACTATGTGTATGATTTTAAATTGATTCCTGATTATACTGGAAAAGTGATACCTTGTCGACCTGTGCCCATGAAACTGCTGGATGCCTACAAAAAGGAATTACAGGAAATGGAAAAAAGCAACATAATAGGTAAAATAGAAGAACCCACTGAGTTTGTAAATGCAGTTGTAATAGTTAGAAAAAATGATCAATCGCTTCGAATCTGTTTGGACCCACAATATCTCAATTCTTGTTTGTTAAGAGAACATTATAAACTTCCGACGTTTGAAGAAATCTCTGCTAAAATGGCTAAAGCTAAGGTTTTTAGTAAATTAGATTGTAGCAAAGCATTTTACCAGATAAAGTTAAGCGAAGCAAGCTCAAAATTGACTACATTCCAAACACCTTTTGGTAGATACCGTTTTTTGAGGATGCCTTATGGAGTAAAAGTAGCCTCAGAAGTATACCATAAACAATTCTCTCGTTTATTTGAAAACATAAGTAATGTTGAGATATTTATCGATGACATGATTATATGGGCAGAAAATCAAGAAAAGCATGATGAAATATTACATAGAGTATTGAAAACAGCAGCTGAAAATAATATTACTTTCAATTCAGAAAAATGTATAATTAATACTAATAAGTTAAAGTTTTTGGGACATGTTTTTACGGACAAGGGTATACTAATTGATGAGGATAAAATTGAAAGTATAATTAATATGGAAAAACCTATAGATGTTAATGGAGTTCAAAAACTATTAGGTGTGATTACTTATGTTTCCAAATTTATACCAAATGTTGCTGAATTAACTGCTCCATTAAGAGAATTGCTCAAAAAAGACAAGAATTGGGAATGGGGTCCAGCACAGGAAAAATGTTTTGAAATGATTAAAAAATATTTGACAACATCGCCAGTGCTACAATATTATGATCCAAATGTTCCATGTTTGTTAAGTGTTGATGCAAGTAGCAATGGGGTAGGTGCAGTTCTTATGCAAAACGGGTATCCAGTAGCATATGCATCTAAAGCGTTAACAGAAACACAAAAAGCATGGGCACAGATTGAAAAGGAAATGTATGCCATAGTGTTTGCTTGTGAAAAGTTTCATTTTTATATAATGGGCAGGAATTTTCAAGTTGAGTCAGATCACAAGCCGTTAATTCCTATTTCAAAGAAGCCTCTAGCAGAAATACCAATCAGACTTCAAAAAATGAGATTGAGGTTGCAACACTATGACATAACATTATCATATTCGCTGGGTGCGAAGTACTAGGTGGGGGTAGTACTATTCGATTGCAGCGCCCATGGTGGCGAAAAGTAAAACTAATGTGGGATTGTCTAAGAGCACATTCACCTTTGCCAACTATTAAAAACGCGCTAATCTCAGGAAATTCTGGTGCGATTTGAATTATTCTTTTTGGGTTGGATAGTCCATTTATCGAGGAAGGCTATAGGCTATATAACATCACGCTATGACCAATAGGAGCAGAGCAGCAATGAAACATGTTGTCAAATCGGGAAATTCTTATTGAGAGCTTCCGTTGCGTGCGCTGCGTAAACGGTTCACATTACGCAAAAATTATGTATGACGGAATTTTTCCTCATGAAACGTTCTAAAATAAAGTCCGCGACAGCATATATCTATCTTTTAAGGTTAACTCACTATAACCTTTTTTATGGAAATTAAATTGGTTTTAAAATAATACATTACTTGCGACGGTATTTTTATGAACATAATATTAATCCTTACCCAAATAAATACGTTAATCATTACAAACATTTAATTTTGAACAAAATTTCCCTTGACATCATTTGATTTCAATGAATATCTGACGAGATATCGTAGTTTCTTCAACGGCAGGTGATGGGGAGCAGTCGGAGTACGACGGCTCCGTCTCAGAGTTCATTGAACTCTGTCATCTGTCAATTTCGAATCAATTTGTCAGACATATCTGTACGTAATTTTTATAATCGCGTTATTCCGCCAGAAAAACATAGGTCACAGCAGTTGTTGTGTTGTAAACTGCAAGAATACTAGCAGAAATAGTAAATTTAAATTTTATTGATTCCCAAGCGGTTCTTGGAAAGATGAGCAATGCAGGAGATGGTTAGCTGCCGGGAAGAGAAAAAATTAAATAAATCATAATCCTCATTTTAATCCTGTATTTGACATTTTTCTTATAGAATACATTTTGCCTATGTTTATTTAATTTTATTCAGAGCTGATGGGTCGCCATGGAATCCAAAACCATGTGTTTTGTAAAGAAATCTGATTTCAATTAGAACGGTCAGAGCCGTCAACAGTGCAAACGCTAGGTGGCGCTAAAGTCGTGCACGGTGCCAATAAGCCAGGTAAATTATTACAACTTGCAGATTATTTATCAAGAAATTATTTAAAAACTTTAGTTAAGGATGATGATGACTTTGATTGTAGCATATTATTAGTAGACCTAAAGAAAAAAATGAGTATGAAAAGATATGTAGAATTCAAGACAGAAACAGATAAAGATGAAGAGTGTAAACTATTGAAGCAATATATACTGGGCGGTTGGCCAGTAGATTCCAAAGACCTACCAAATGTTTTGAAATCTTATCATACTTTTCATACTGATTTACATGTAATAGAGGGCTTGATTTTCAAAAACAGTTGTGTAATTGTACCAAAATCTTTGCAAAAAGAAATGTTGTCAAAACTCCATTATGTTCACATGGGTAGAGAGAAAACAAAAATAAGAGCTAGAGAATGTTTATTTTGGATAGGCATGTCTAAAGATATAGATGAATATATAAAAAATTGTAATACTTGCACTAAATTTAGTTCTGAAAATTGTAAGGAACCACTAAAACCGCATGAAATACCTAAGGAAGCATGGCAAAAAGTAGGAGTTGACATTTTCCATTTGTACTCAAAAGACTACTTGTTAATAACTGACTATTTTTCAAAATATGTGGAAGTAATAGCTTTACCATCTTTATCTGCAGATTCAACAATAAAGAGTATCAAACAATGTTTTTCAAGATTTGGAATTCCAACAGAATTACATAGTGATGGTGGACCACAATTCAAATCTGAAAGTTTTAAGAAATTTGCAAATTCATGGGGTTTTCAACACATTTTTTCATCACCTTATTATCCAAGAAGTAATGGAATGGTGGAACGACACATACAAACAATAAAAAGGATGTTGAGGAAATGTGTTGAAGACAAAAAAGACCCTTATTTATCATTATTGGAATTTAGAAATTGTCCTATTTCTAGTGAGATTATGTCTCCTAATGAAATATTGCTGGGTCATAAAGTCAGAGGCATAATACCATGTGTGCAAACGAAGCTGGATCAGAGTAACGAAAACATACATGAAAAATTAATTAAAAGACAGGAAACACAAGAAAAATATTACAATAGACATACAAGACCCCTCAAAGAATTAAAGGTAGGAGATCAAGTATTAATAAAAAATCATGATAGTGGCACCTATGATAGACATGCAAAAGTTGTGGGACCTGCAGATAGACCACGATCTTATAATTTATTAACAGAATCAGGCAACATTATAAATAGAAATAGATTTCATTTAAAAAGTAGTTCAAAAACTTGTCCTTTCAAGGAAAATAGTGAAATAGAGTTTTCAGAATTAGAAAATACTGTAAATGATAATTGTGTAGATCTTAATAATAGCTTAGAAAGTAAGGATTGTTTAAATAATGATAACACAGAGCAACTGCATGCAGAAGGTAGAGGTGGTAAACAGAATGTAGGGGAACCTGAGGTGGAGAATCTAAAGGGCAGAGTGTCAAGTAGAGGTAGAACAATCAGACTTCCTGCCTACCTGAAAGATTATAGACATTGTTTAGAAACCTAGAATAACATAACACTGTTTTAATTTCTTATTTCCTTGAATGGAAAGATGTGACATAATAGGTCACATCACTATTGTGTATTTTAGTAAGTGGTGAGCGCAGCACTAGGCTCGCTCTTCTTGATAGACAAGCAGCCATGATGTGATCATAAAAATGGTTCTAAATAAAAGTTAATTGTGCATTTATTGTATAAAGCTGTTTAATTTACAAGGCCCAAAACATAATTTGACAAAAGTTATCTGACTATTGAAAAATCAACCCTTATTCATATTTAATTTTGCCGTGACTACCCGTAGATCATGACATCACATAAATCTAATATATGAAAATCAATGCCACTTTTCGTTGTAATGTTATAACTCAAGAACGGGCTCACCTATCCAAACCAAATGTTTAGATTTTGTTCGAACTATTTAGTAGATACTATAAGTGAAGTTTGCACAAAATCGGACGAGCGGTTCTTAATATACCCGTGCGAAGCTGGGACGGGCCACTAGTATCTCAATAAATTTATACTCCGCCGTGAGACTGGTCTCATAGTATATCAATTTGAATATCTTTAAAGTTATTTCATCATAATCAATCATCGTGACTAACAAACCGTTTCTCTTTTTTTCCGTTATTTATCACTTGTGTTGTGTATAATTTCTAGTTACGTCTACCTCAAGTACCCATAAATAAGAGACGGGACCATGTCAGAGATAAAAAATACATAATTATTGTTTAGATAAATTGTTGTATGTTTCCGCTAGACCGTCGTTTGCCGACGACGAAACCGTTAGCGAGTGGGGGAGTGATTAAGACGAACACCGAGCGAGCGACTAGCGTCAGGTAGTAGAGTGGGATAACCATATCATGATCGAGGTTAACTAGGATTGCTCTAGTTTAACTGAGTTGGGTCTAGTTTAACTGAGTTAGCTTCAGTTTAACTAAGCCGGCTTTAGTTTAACTGAGTTTTTAGTTTTGGTTCAACTAAGTCGACTCCAGTTTGTCCAGGTTGAATCTAGTTTTTCTAGGTTGTATCTAGTTCAACTGAGTTGACTTTAGTTAAACTAAATTCTGTCTGGTTAAACTTGTCTCGATATTATTAACGGGCTCACTCGGAATGGACAGCTAAACAACTACATGTGGAATGGGACATTCGCTTTATAATAAAAAAAAATCTAACTGACCGTTTTGAATGCTTGAAACTGTTCACTCTTTATCACCGAATGAACGAATGGGATTGTTATCATGGAACGAAAAACTTCATTTCATTATTGTGTTGTTTTATTTGGAATATAAGCAAAAACAATGCTGGTATTCCTCCTAACCGTTGTATGGGGTAAGCGGGTGGGCTAAAACAAGATGGATTTGAATCTACGCATATTGTGGTCGAAAAGCGCTTTCAAAATAACTGTGTTTTATGTGTTGTCCGTTTTCGAATATAACATCGTTTTTTTTAGAAAGTTGAGGATATTTGTATTAAAATTACAAGCTTATTTAAGGCGAGGGCAGACCACAGTAAAAATCTATTATATTCTGTGATAGATGTCAAACACGCTGTTTCGTATGTAGCGTTCTCTTTGGTCTGCTCCGGCCTTACCTAATATAAAATCACAAAAAGAATACTTAAATGTCAAACATTCTTAACTCTTTACAATAATATTTTACAAGACTCACTAATAAATGATTCCCTCGTGTTCCCAGACGGCAGGGCGGCGGCATCGGTCTCTCAAGCGGGTCCTCCTCCTCCCGCATGAAGCGCACCTCCCTCGCGCCCGGCGCAGGCTCCGGAGACGAGTCCTTCGACGACGTTAATGACACCACCAACAGCGTCGAGTAACACACTGTCACACACACACACCGGCACGTCAACACGTCGATAATACCTAGCGAGACACTGTAACGGCAGAAGTCGGTGGTTTGTGACGTCAGAAGTCAGTGTCTTGAGATGTTAGTGGTTTGTGACTTTAGAAATCAGTAGTTTGTGACGTCAAAAGTCAGTTACTTGTAACGTCAGAAGTCGCTAGTTTGTGACGTCAGAAGTCACAGATATAAAACGTTAATAGTCAGTGGCTTGTGACGTCTGAAGTCACTGGTTTGTGACGTCAGAAGCCAGTGATTTGTGACGTCATGTTGGCTATTTTTATGGCTAAGCAGCGTTCAGTATCACTAATGTTAAGGCACTTGTCCCACCGCCGACGAGAAAACGACCAGCTATCGACTATTTTCTCGTTCAAGAACCGTACAAAAGATGTTCCGGGAACCGTCGACTGTTCACCCCGCTGGCGAAGAACTCTTTCCAAAGCAAAAACCTTTCTTTTTAGTTGCTAGTTCGACTATCGCTAATCGCCAGCAGTAGGACATGGGCCTAAATAATGTAATTAGAACCTGCTGCTTAGTTCCACGTTAGTCGTCTATTTAGGCTGTTGTCGACTTGTGACGTGCGCGGTTTAACGGTGACGTCAGAAAGTGTCCACGCAACACACTACATGTAACAGCAGATGTGAAGTCATGTGTTCTTTTAGCATTTTAACTCGTGTTCTAAATTATCATATGATAGTTTGTCCATGGCTTAAGTATTGACGAGTGAAGTGAATTTTAAGCCGTAGACTCCTGTGTTGACATGCACCTTGGCAAGTATACCAGAAATACTAGTGACATGCAACTTATTTCTAGTATTTCATATACAAATAATAATGTCAAACGTGAAATTAACTTTCATTTTAGCGACTTTTTGACCTTAGGCTAAGTAGTTATTTTTTAAAATTTATTGTTATTTCTTCTTGTACTCTCTTTCCTCAACTTTTTAAACGTACTTAATTACTATTGAAGAATACATTTCTTCATGTTACGCTCTTACATGTAGACTAACTGCAATCGTATTTTTGTACATAAAATCTTTGACTAGGGTGTTTAACCCATGTTCACATTAGTTGTCACAGTTTTTTGAATTACCGAAATGTGTTGTAAGACATTGTACATTAGTTTTACAAAATTACGATTGTGTAGATGTGGCCTATAAGTCAATGTAAATCGAGTTAATGTATGGATATAGCGAACAGCTGAGAACGCATAGGCTTTTGTATCTAAATATACGTTTTCTTTCATTGTATAATATTATATAATATGTACGTGGAATCTTATTGTCATTATGAAATATTTTGAGTACATATTTTTTCAGTTTTAGGTGTATGAATCTGTACGCTAATTTATACGACGATATATTTTATAGATGCATGAGAAATTTTAATCAGATCATGGTGTAACAAGCGGCTACCTGTGGCGTGTAGTGTACGTTCAAGAGTTGTTATTGGTGTACACGTTCGTACGTCTAGAACGCTACTGAATAACGCGGGTGCTCAATTTTACACTAAAACAAATTGCATTTAAACAGTCGAATCTCTGAAAAACAATAGCAATTGGTGGTAAACCCCATCCCAGTATTAAACTATACATTCCTAACAATCGAGATTTTCACTTTGCCCAGACAAAGTCGGACGGGTAGATTGTTAAATTACTCATTGGGTGATATTCGTAACGAAATTTTTTTTAAAGTATTATTAAAATGTGGCAAAATATTACTTATACTGTTTGATAATTGCATTTAAACGCGACTGAGTAACCAAGACTGTTGTTGCGATAATTGACTCCCCTCCATTATCAATTGTACCGTTTGCCGAGACCTATCAACCATTGTGTACTGAGCATGCTCACTAACTGACCCACACATGTACTTTATAAATTATTTTTTACAGCAACTGCCTCCACTCAGTTTGTTGAGCGTGCTCGGTTCGCGTAACGTTCATCTATACAATGTAAATATAATCAGTGTAAGTCACTGAGCGCTTTGTTGCCATACAAATTTTAATGATAGTTGATAAGTAAACTTGTGAGCTATTGATGTGATGGGGTGTGACGGCAGGCTCGGCTAACTGCACCTAGTTGACTCAACCTTACACACTCACACAGCTCAGTTTTACAAAAAAATTAAGCAAATAAGCAATAAATTTCTGAGCTGCATCGAGTAGAACGTTTTTAGTAAAGAAGAATGCTCAAAAATGTATAGGCGACAATACCAGCGCCGATAAAAAAAAAGAATGTGGAATTGTTGGAATATTATCTGGTATCAAAATGTTGAAATAGTTATTTCTAAATAGATTTTTTTATCACTGCTGCGATTTTTGACTATTCTTCTTTGATAAAAAGAGCGAGGATATTAAGAGTTGAACAAACAAGTCCCTTACCATCTCCGTAACATGTTGAATGTAAATACACCTGGCCAGGTGGTGTCATGTAAATTGTTTACATAAATACAAAACGGTATTATTTGTCTGCAGGCGAGGGTTTGCGCTAGAACGGCTTGCTCTTTAGACTTAGGTAAGACTCGTAGTAATAAATTGTGGCCTTAAGTTTTCTTTATTATCGACTTAATACGTAAAATGGATTGGAATTAGTCTCTTGTAACAGAGGCCTAACTTGTATCGCGCGAGCATTTTTTTTTATCATTATTTACCAGTCTTCATGACCACTTTTTTTTATTCATTATTATAGTTTTCCGAATAATAATATAAAATTTTAATGTAAGTAAACATTGAAGCATAAACTTATTTTACATAAATATTATATTTAATTATTAACAATATTGATAATTGTAAAATTGGCCATAGGTTGTAACAAGTTATCAGTTGGCATGCCAATTAAACAATTTTTCATGATTTTTACATCATTTGTTTTATTTGAAAATCATCCTACGAAACCTAATTTTCAGATTGGAATATTTACTCACTAAACCTTAGGTAGAATCATGGCATTTTTGAGGCGTAGAGGGATACTATAGGGATACGAGAGGGAGACATAATTACCCAAAACAGGAACATGAATCGATAGAGAAAAACTAATCATACATTGTAAGCGCTCAGGCTCAGAATGTCCACTTCCCAAAATGTCCACTGGTTTCAAAACGTCCATTTCCCAAAATGTCCACTTCCCATAATGTCCATTTCCCAGAATGTCCACTTCCCGAAATGTCTTTTTCCCAAAATGTCCACTTCCCGAAACGTCCATTTCCCAAAATTTCCACTTCCCTACGACAGCTACGCCTTTAGGCCCGAGTCACACCGAAACGGCAGCGGCCGACGAGGCCGCCCGCCTGCGACGCAGCGAGCACTTTCAGTGTGAAATAATTTTAAACTTTAACTACATACACACATCAAAAGTGTCTAGGGATCAACATATATTTTTGCAATAACTTTTCTCCTGATTGATATCAATTAAAATTTTCTTTAAGGATTCATCAAATAAAGTGTTTTCGTTTGTCACAGTAACGATAAACCAAGTCACCTTTGCATTAATAAAGAAATTTGCCATTTTCCTAATAAAGGGATTTTTGACATTTGAACCACTAACACAAAAGTTCGAAAAAAAGACTGAAATAACAGTTTTCTTTAAAATTTTATTGGGTAACTTAAACAATTAATAATCCGTGTTTCTACCGCGAACACTAACAACACAAGAACATCGGTTTGGCATACTCAAAATGAGTTCATCCAAATCACGCTGTGGAATGGCCGCCCATGTTCGTTGCAACAACAAAAAAAGGTCTTCTTGCGACTGGATACCCTCCATATTCGGCAGAGCTCTTCTCTGTAGCATATCCCATGCATGCTCAATCGGATTCAAGTCTGGCGACTGAGCAGGCCAGGCAGGACATTGATGTTAGCTGCGGCGAGAGTCTGTCTTACAACTCTTGCGGTGTGCGGTCGTGCATTATCATGCATTAACTGAAATAAGGGACCGATTTGCACTTGTAGAGGAACGTACATCGTCTCAGCATAAATTTGAGCGTTGAGGTTGCCTCTGATCCAAATCAACTCAGTTCTTCCGCCGATCCAAATACCCGCCCATACCATGATGGTTCCACCACTATAAGGATGGACTTCCTGGCAGGATTTTAATCGCTGTTGGCGTCCAGGGGTTCTCCAGTGTCGTATACGTCTTGTATCCGGTCTCATACCGAAACGAGACTCATCAGAAAAGCACACGAAACGCCATTGTTCTTCTGGCCAATTTCTGTGTTCAAGAGCCCATTGATATCGAATCCTACGATTGTGCATTGCTATAGGGTTGATTAGGGATATAATTATATTGAGATTAGTAAGTAATATACACAAACAATAAAAATAACTTTGTTTTTCATAGTGTTTGTATGAATGGCAAAGTTATATTTGCGGTTTTTGAAAATGTACTATATCTCAAAAACTGCTAACTATATTGCATCCAAACCAATTTTCGTTGAAAGTTTTTGTTGAGGTCTACATTATGTTGTTTTTTTAGTTTTATCATTCTCTTATTTTAGAAGTTACAGGGGACACACACACATTTTACGACTTTGGAAGTGTCTCTCGCGCAAACTGTTCAGTTTAGAAAAAAATGATACTATTTTTTTTTTATAGTAACCTCAATGTAATTTTTAAAGACCTATCCATAGATACCCCATACGTATGGATTTGGTGAAAAAAAAAATTGAGTTTCAATTCTAAGTATAGGGGGCACCCCCAAAATTTGTTTTGTTTTTATTTTTGTATGAAAATCCTAATGCGGTTCACATAATACATCTACCTACCAAGTTTCAACAGGATAGCTCTTATACTTTCGACAAAAAGTGGCTGTGACATACGGACGGACAGACAGACAGACAGACAGACATGACGAATCTATAAGGGTTCCGTTTTTGCCATTTGGCTACGGAACCCTAAAAACGGAATCTATTCGTCATGTCTGTCTGTCTGTCCGTATGTCACAGCCACTTTTCTTCGAAAGTATAAGAGCTATCCTGTTGAAACTTGGTAAGTAGATGTATTATGTAGACCGCATTAGGATTTTTTCACAAAAATAAAAACAAAACAAATTTTGGGGGCTCCCTCCATACTTAGAATTGAAACTCAATTTTTTTTTTTCACCAAACCCATACTTGGGGTATCTATAGATAGGTCTTTAAAACTGGTATTGAGGTTACTAATATATTTTTTTTCTAAACTGAACAGTTTGCGCGAGAGACACCTCCAAAGTGGTCAAATGTGAGCACCCCCCCCTGTAACTTCTAAAATAAGAGACTAAAAAAATATATGATGTACATTATCATGCAAACTTCCATTGAAAATTGGTTTGGATGAGATATAGTTAGCAGTTTTTGAGATATAGTACATTTTCAAAAACCGCAAATATAACTTTGCCATTCATACAAACACTATGAAAAACAAAGTTATTTTTATTGTTTGTGTATATTACTTACTAATATCAATATAATTATGTCCCTAATCTATGCTTGCTACTACGGAACCCTTCATGGGCGAGTCCAACTCGCACTTGGCCGGTTTTTACACTTGGCCAACTGTAAAAACGAAGTAAATCGTTCAATACAATCCAATACATAGTCCAAAATTAAATGCAAGGGGTCTATAAGATCGGGCATGCTCCAATCGCGGCGGTAAGACCCCTCTTTGAAGAGTGGCTGGAGAGGCGTCACGGCGTCCTCACCTTCCGCTTGACACAGGTCTTCACCGGGCACGGATGTTTCGGGAGGTTCCTGTGTCGCATTGGAAAGAAAGAAACGCCTGGGTGTCACCACTGCGAGGATCGCCCGGAGGACACAATGGAGCATACGGTGCAGGACTGCCCCGCTTGGGCAGAGCACCGCCGTGTCCTCACGGCAGCGATAGGCGGCGACCTCTCGCGCCCGGCACTGGTCGAGGCTATGCTGCGGGGCGAGACGGAATGGGAAGCGGTCGCCTCCTTCTGCGAAGCAGTCATGCTAACAAAGGAGGAGGCGGGATACGTGAGGGAGAGGACAGCGTCCACCTCACGACCAGCCGCCGCGGGAGACGCCCAAGGCAACGGACGTCGCAACGATCTCCGGCCAACGTAGGCGCGGGCGTGCGGGCGGTGAGTTATGGGTGACTTGCCGCCCGATCATGGACCATGCCCGGGTCGACGGCGCGTTGTGTTCCACGCGCGCCTCAAAGAGCTGTCAGCAATCTGACGGGGCCCCCTAAGAGGGCCAAAGCCTGCCGGGGTCGCGGGACTCTCTCACCTGATAACCGTGACCCTGGTACGTAAAGGGCTATTGAAGGTTTTTAATCAGTACAAGTCTGACAGTTTGGGCGGGAGGACTTATTTGATGATTTTACCACGAAAAAAAAAGGGGTCAATAAGATAAGGCGAAACCAAAACAATACACGCGCGAAGTCAACTATCAATGTAGAATCGTAATCAAAATCAAAAGTTCAATGCCAGGAGTCAGTGTGATAACAATAATAAGATGCAAAAGATAAAATTATCATAGGTAACGGAAGTCAACATACACGGCACGCACAACCTCATTACTGGACTGGCGGTCTGGCGAACGAAAGCGAAATATTAGGAAATATTATTTAAAAAAATACTGCCCGCGTTTGCGCCGCTCCGCCCACTTCCCCCGTTCCCCGCGGGGGATGTGTATTGAAGTGAGATGCACAATAATTGTTGTTAGAAACGGGCGCGTAAAAATTGATGAGTAGGCTTCTAGAATTTGTGTTCTTATGACAAAATAACTGAATGTTTTGATCCAAAGTAAAGTTATATAAATTCTTGAATAAATAAACTACGCCTGTACGAATTTGGTTTTAGAGATTTCATACTCCTTCTGTTATTTAATTACGTCCAAAGTTGCGTTAAATTACGGGTTAAAATATGGAACTTTTGAGGCTGATAACTTTAAAATGACTTATTTTTAAATTCTGTTTTCGTACAGGCATAGATCATAACAAGACAAAACAGTATTATGCCCGTCTTGGAACAAAAAATGTCAAACAATGGAGTAATCATCCTAAAAAAAATGTATGGAGAAATGCGTGGCTTGTGTAGCCTTAAAAGACCACTAAGACCAGTATCGCTCGAAAAGGTCGCGAGGCCGCCAGCGTCGCCGCTGGCAGCCGCGGGCGGCCTCGCAGTAGCACTGCGCGCGTACGCGTTTAGTGTGTTTCTTCTGACGTTACAGATGCGCAACAATGCGCAAAATGTGACGACACGGTTGGCGCAGTGGCTGAGCGATCGACTGCTGTGCAGCGTGTCGCGGGTTCGATCCCCGCACGGAGCAAATATTTGTATGATCTGCAAATAGTTGTTCCGGGTCTAAGTGTTTGTTTATGTGAGTTTCTATGTTTGTAAACGCACCCACGACACGGGAAGAGGCAACGTTTAAAAAAAACGTGTCACTCTGCCTCAAAAGAAATGTATGTATAAGTAAAATATTTCTTTTCGCTTCACGAGGTAGTCCACTCGTTTAGTTCAGTACTCAAATCAGAACAAGTTCCTAACTGATGCATTTCACTAGTTCAGGTTTAAGCGTAAAGCGGTCCCTAGACGGTAATGCAGCATGACATGCGTTACGTGCTGCTGCATGAACACCCATGTTTCATCATGCAGCATTATCAATCATTTTTATCAGTGAGGTGAGGTCTTCTTTGTTGCTATGGATCAGTATTGTCAAAGGCAGATTCATTTTTTCTTGTGATGACAGCTGGTATGCTGCGTAAAAAGAAGAGAACAAGACGATGGTCAAAAGAAAAAAGTCCATGTATATTTTTCTTTTTCAGTCCCATAACTCTGGGCAGTCTTTATACATGGATATTAGTAATAAAACAAATTCCTTTGAATCTGCGCTCGCGTTGATTTCGTCATTATCGTCAGGAACCTCGTGCGGTGCCTCGTTGACCGTGTCCATCTTGGTTGCCGTTTGCTATCGAAATGAGTTGTTGCATGACATGCCGATCGCAACACGATCATGCGCGCATGTCATGCATGTATTGCAGGACGAAAAATAAAACGAATTGTCAATCAGTGTACAGCACGTAGTTTGCATGTCATTCGCAGCAATCAATACAAATAAACGATCATGCATGCATGACAGCACGTAACTCATGTCATGCTGCATTACCGTCTAGGGACCGCTTTTGATGTCGATTTTCCTTCATACTTACTTTAGGCTTAGGACTGTCGCAACCGAGGTCCGGACACGCCGCAATCACGGCGGTAAGACCCCCTTTGAGGAGTGGCTGGATAGGCGTTACGGCGTCCTGATCGACCACCTGACGCAGGTTCTCACCGGACACGGAAGTTTTGGAAGGTACCTGTGTCGGATGGGGAAGGAGGAAACGCCTCCCAGTGGTGACACCACTGCGAGAATCGCCCGGAGGACACAGTGGAGCATACGGTGCAGGATTGCCCCGCTTGGGCAGAGCATCGCCATGTCATCACGGCGGCGACCTCTCGCGTCCGGCATTGGTCGAGACCATGCTGCGGGGCGAGATAGAGTGGGAAGCGGTCGCCTCCTTCTGCGAAGCAGTCATGCTAGCGAAGGAGAAGGCGCGCCGCGTGAGGGAGAGGACAGCGTCCTCCCTCCACTCCACCCCAGCCGCAGTGGTAGACGCCCACGGCGACGGACGTCGGCAGACGATCTCTGGCCACTGTAGGCGCTCATGCGGGCGGCGAGTAAAGGGAGACTCGCTGTCCAACCATGGACCATGCTCGGGTCGACGGCGCGTTGTGTTCCACGCGCGCCTCAAAGAGTGTCAGCATGATGACGGGCCCCCTCTAGAGGGCCAAAGCCTGCCGGGGTCGTGAGACTTATCTCATTACCCTGACCCCGGAACACAAAGGGCTATTGAAGGCTGAAGGACACCGTGGATTTTAGTCAGTACGAGTCTGGCATTCCCTCCCACTCACACTCTCACACACACACAAAAACTAATAAAAAAAAAAACTTGTGCAAAGTAATAAGGAGATGGTAAACGGAAGATTATACAGAGAACTGTGAATAATTAATCTATAATTTAAAATAAGTGAGTAGTACCACGGGTAAATAAAATTTTCGTGGTACTACTAGATTGCTTGGTAGTACCACGGGTAATTTTTTTCTCGTGGTAAGGTACTACAGCTTGGCCAGAACGTCTTGAAACGGAACTAATATTTTTATTTGCTGACGACGTTTTAAAATATTTGATATTTGATGTAAACAAAGACGCAGGTTTGTAAGATTTATTATTGTGCCATAAAACTAACGTAATAAGTGAAAATAAATAAAATAAAATCATTTAAAGTGCTGGTAGCGAGAGGACAGTGGCGACTTCCGGTTTTCTACTGTTTTTTGCCAAGCTGTATTTAATTCATAATCCAAACTGATTTTGATTGAAGTTGCAATTTATTTTTCTGCGTGTAACTAATTCATTGCTGTCAAATGTCAATACAGATTTTGTCACTGTCAATGTCATAAAAGTTGACAGTTTGTGTCACAGAGTGTGTGTTCATTGGTTTTCTGCATGCGGAAGTTTCCGTAAATTTCCCATTGAATTTCCATCATTATCTACAGAATCGTTGATCGTAAGACGTTTACCGGTGTACGTTCACCCTCAACTTCAAATTAAAAATCATAACTTTTCATTCAAAATGGGCGAAATAGATACGTACTTTGACGCTGCCTTATCTCTTGTAAAATCCGCTGGAAACCTTATAAGTGAGCATGTAAATGGCTGTAAAATCTTTGAGAACAAGTCCTGTGATATTGACCTTGTTACTGAAATAGACAAGAAAGTGGAGGAGATGCTTATTGGCGGTTTATCCAAACAATTTCCAGATCATAAGTTTATTGGGGAAGAATCAGTTGCTGGTGGAGCCAAGTGCGAGCTGACAGACGCCCCGACTTGGATTATTGACCCAGTAGACGGAACACTCAACTTTGTTCACGGATTCCCGCACAGCTGCATTTCACTGGGCCTTGCTATCAAGAAAGAGCCCGTCGCCGGTATTATCTACAACCCTATTTTGCAGCAACTGTTCACAGCCAAAAAGGGTCAGGGGGCTTTCCTGAATGGCAGACAAATACATGTTTCAGATTGTACGGAGCTGCGCAAAGCTTTAGTTGCATTTGAAGCTGGTACAAGTAGAGATGAAGAGAGGTGTAATGCTGTTTTTGAGAACTATAAGCGTATTGTAACCAAAGGACACGGGTTGCGGGCGCTGGGCTCTGCTGCCTTGAACATGGCGATGGTGGCTATGGGTGCGGCTGATGCTAACTTTGAGTTTGGGATCCACGCTTGGGATATTGCAGCGGGTGATATTTTGGTGAGGGAGGCTGGTGGTGTCTGCTTAGACCCCAGTGGGAAGCCTCTAGACTTGTTATCTCGCAGAGTACTTTGTTGCAGCACTCCTCAACTGGCTCAGGAGTTGGTTGACACTTTGGTACAAATTTACCCAGAGAGGGATTAACTTATTTCAATATAAATGTCTATATTTATGTATGATTGTGTATTGATGTTCAGTGTAATTGCCAAAATTATGTACCTAAATTGTGAAATCCATTTTTCAATACCTATGTCTTGATGAATGCCTTTATAAAATGATATTGGCAATGTTTTTAGCATCAAATAAAAACATTAAATTCAAACAGTGCAATAATAGGTATTCATTTAGGTGTATTTCTGTTGAAATGGATATTACTCTTTCACTTTCTTGGATGTGCTCTCTGGACCATAATTTAATCAATTAGAGAAAAATATATATTATTGTAAGATTCTTTAAAAAAATCATTTTTACCTATGTAATAGGTAACCAGTTCCTTTATTTAACTGTTGGTCTAGTGGTTAGTGACCCTGACTGCTATGCCGGAGGTCGTGGGTTCGATTCCCACCCAGGACAAATGTTTGTGTGATGAGCACGATCATTTGTTCTGTGTCTGGGTGTAATTTATCTACAAATATGTATGTATTTAGAAATATATAAGTATGTTTATCAGTTGTCTAGTACCCATAACACAAGCTCTGCTTAGCTTGGGACTAGATGGCGTTGTGTGATAGTTGTGGAATATTATTATTATGTCGTTTATTTATCCTTACAATCATATTTATACATTTTTAAATATTTTTACAAAAAAGAAATAAAAAAAACATTTAAAAATATAAAAATAGTGATCCACCGGTGTATTATTATTATTATTATTATTAACTAATTACACAGCAGCTGGCTGGTTGTAATGAAGGCAAATGACGATATTGTTGTCTGTGTCACTCATATTTGTGTGAAGTGTTCCGTACAGCCAAGTGGCAAAATAATCTGCCTAATGAAATTATCAAACCATTTTCAGAAACACAAGCTTCTTGTATATATCAGTACTATAATTACCAAGCAATCTCTCTACATGATGATAAATCATTATTCATATTAATTACCCTGTGTATTACTGCCTTTCATATTGATAAACAAGGACTGTTTAATATTCAGCTTAAGTTTGAGTGACAATATTATTGCATCAAAATTATCATTATGGCATAATGAAGCTGATTATGAATTGCAAACAGAAGTACTCTTGCTGTATAACATTATTATATTTTGTCAACAAGTTGAGTATTTTATACCCAACTGTTTAATTAATTATTCATTTGTTGTTGCACCAAAGTTTAGTAAAGAAGTAGGTATCTAACTGAATTTTTAAGAATATATTTAAACTGTTGTTGGAACAAACTAGTACCTAAATAATAACAAAAAAAATGTTTCTAGAGCAGTATTTGAATTTGAATGTAATTAAACCTTAAAAAGGAAAAAATATAAAAGAAACAATACAAGTACTTATTGTAAAATAATTTATTGTTTTGTGTAATCAGGAAATTGTTAATCATATAGAATATTCTTAAATAAGATAGGGCGCACTTTTACCTAAACAAAAATAATATCTGTTTATGTAGACCATTTTCGCCCGATCTTATAAACAATTTATTACAAATATAATTTGTACCTAAGTGTATGCTGTGAAATTAAACCAATGTACTTAATAATAAATACTTAATATTTATTTATTACTTGTACTATATCCATGGTTAATAATAAGTACCAAAATGTATAACATTCTACACAACAATCATATTTTGAATTTGGTCACCATTCAATGTTAGGCCAAACTTATATTTTTTTATTGTGATATTTAGTAATTATTCCCTACTTTTACAAATATACGATTACAAAGCTATATTTTAAATAAAATTATTATTTATTCAAGATTAAATTCAAGCAGTCTTTAGTCGTAATAAAAGGTTTGTCAGTCATTATTGTCAATACTTATCTAACTTTGTCACGACGAGATCTGGTATAAAAAATGTATATTGTCATAAGTCCCATGTAAGTCTATGTTGTGATGTAGTACCTAAATAAAATTATTTGGTCAAAGTCTGTTGTCACTTTTAGTCCATTAGTCAATAATTAATCAGTCCATTAGTCTAGCAGCAACATTATTTGTCAGTTCTTCCCGTACTTGTCAGCATCAAGGAATAGTTATTGATGTCAAGTCAGTAAATACGAGTATTTTAGTCCTTTTGTCCAAAAAGTCAGTCAATTAGTATATTTCGTTTTAAAATATCTCGACCTAGCGCGCCGAGGCTGTCGAAATGTGAAATGTGAGCTCGGCTATCATTGTGCCGATAGTTGTCACGACCAATAGCTTGATGGCTAGGTAAATTAGTCCATTTGTCTTTAGTCAGTGAATTAGTCCATTTGTTTCTAGTCAGTGAATCATCAAAAGTCCATTCATTTTAGGTTGTGTCAGTATATTAGTCTATTGTGTAGGTGTTCCTATGTATCGTTCTTTAACTTTATCCCTAGTTCAGTCTACAAAGCATAATAAAATTATATAGTCAGTAAAACTTGATCAAAGTGTGTCTACAGGAATAGCTAGTCTTTGTACTGTTGTTTATAGTTTAGCGATGCGATAGCGCCATAAGCTCTACATAATGTGCCATTGTCATCAATTCCGTCCGTGATGTTATTGAATGTCCATTATTATGATCAGAATTCAAGTCCGTCACAGTAAAATCAATAGTCAAGTCATTGTGACGTCGCATGCCTCGTAAGATTAGTAGTTCGAAATTAATGTGCCTATGAAATTGGCATTAATTTGAATTTATTAGTCAAGTCGTCCATGTTCTTTCGTCGTCAAGTCTGTCGTTATGTACCTCGTATGTATGTAGGTAGGTATTTTAATAGATGTATTATGTAAACTTAAACAGCGTACCTATTAGCTTCACTTAGTCATTATTAGTCTATCTAATATTTAGTCAGTAAAATAGTCGTTTCTTGGTATTAACCAAGAAACGACTATTTTACTGACTAAATATTAGATAAAAAAATATACCTAAATAATGACTTATTATGCAAAATACATTGGGATGGAGCCCTAGATACTGATTACAGTATCTAGGGCTCCATCCCAATGTATTTTGCATAATAAGTCATTATTTAGGTATATTTTTTTAGTCATCTTTTCCTGCAGGTCGGTAGTTACTTATGTAAGTCAATTTATGTTATTAGATCAATAGTCAATGTCGCATAGCATTTTTATTAAGTAAACGAAGTGCATTTTACGTCACAGTCAGTCAAAATTCGTGTAAATACGAGTAAAAAATAGTAGTCAATATAAGTAGGTAAGTATATTATGTTTGTCTTAATCAAGAGTCAGTCAACATTTTGTGGGTACCTACTTGCTAAGTCAAAGTCAGTCACAGTTGTTTCTATAAAAGTCAAAAGTCGGTCACAGTTGTTTCTATAATAGTCAAAAGTCGGTCACAGTTGTTTCTATAACAGTCAAAGTCAGTCATAGTTTTGTCTCAATAAAAGTCGATTATTACTTTAGTCTACTTTGAAAAATGTCCATACTTTAGTCAGTCGGCCATTTGTGCCATGTCTCTCCGTTAGGATTATAACACAAATAAAAGCAAATTACATCTCCTATTTTTTCGGCATTAATTAAAATACAAAATCAAAAACTTGTCAGGGAATTATTATCGTACCATATTTTCGCCGTCAATAGTAAGGTTCCTAATAAGTTTTACTATATTATCACGCAATTATATGTCATACACTTAACACTGTCTACAAAAAACAATTCACTAAGAGGGTCCTAAAAATAATAATCTAAGTATTTGGAGTGTAGGCAAGATTTGCTTTAAGTCTGGATGGGCGTCAATTCCTCCGAAGACCTGGTCTTCGTCTTCTGAAGCTGCTGAAAGCGATGGGGGTGGGTATTTCCTTCAGGGCATAGGGGTCCGCTTGGATGGCGGGCATCTTGTGCTGTTCTGGAAGATCCAGGTCTTCCTCGTAGACCGCCCAATGCGATGGACTAAAATAAAGACAATTGTGTTTATTTCGATATGCATTTGTGCCATAGAAGTATGTCAATAAATAATATAGACAACTATAATACACTTGTATAAATACAGCCTTGTGATCTTAATTACAAGCACTGTTATTAAGAACTTAATAGGTCTTACCGTTAATTTGAACTCTAAATTATAATAATATTTAAATTAATATGATGACGAGATACATGCAAATATGTACTGCTAATACATGTAAAAGTATTTTTATAACATCAATATCTGCTGATGCAGCTAATCTCTTGAAATGAGCCAATGTATTGAAAAACTCACCTGTTCTCACTGGGTATAACTTGGAAAGCCACAGATGGAGTCTTGGCAGGACTTGAAGGCTTCACTCTGTTCCTATGCCGATCCTCACCCTTGGAGTTAGACTTCCCTTCTATATCATCTAACGCTGCCATTTTATCAACGGAAGATCTTTCTTGTATGTTGACTTCATCATTAGCAGGATAGTTATAGCTATCTGCAATAACTTCTCTCTTTTCTTCTTTATTTGTCGGTTTTGGAGTAATTTTGTCAGAGCCAGAGTATTTGTGTAGTACGTTCCTAATGTAGTAGTATTTGTTAGTCTGTACAGGCATTTCGTCATTACGTCTAGTCGGTCTTTGTAAGTACGGTTTAGTAGCAGTCTCGTATATGTAAAATGTCGATAGTTTCATATCCTTGTTTTCATCGTCATTTGCGTCATAAGTCGAAAAATCTTTACTTACAGTTTCAGCTTTATGTCTTTCAGCTACTTCTCTGTCAGGCTTGTCTATAATAGTCTCGTTTGTGTCAGTAACGTCATTTAAAGTCTTGTTCTTGTCAGTCGTGTCAGTCACCTTTTTTTCAGTAGTACTTACTGAACCTTTGTAAGTTCCTACATACCCAAATGTTATTAGTTTGTACAAGTCAGTCGTGCTTTCAGGTTTAGTGTCAGTTTTGTCAGTCGCTCTATTTCTTTCTGTCGCAGTCTCGTCATTGGATCTAGCGGATGATGGGTAAGTGTATTTAGTCGTATGGCTCGGTCTGTTGTATCTGTAATTGGTCGGTGGGTCGTCTTGTCTGTTGTAATAGTAAGGTTTATTTGGTCGTCTGTAAGTGTCGTCATAAGTCTGATAGGTCACTTTGACCACGTCTCTGTCTGACACAGGTCGTCCTGTGGTGTGTCTTCTAGTCGTTTGTCGCCAAGACTCTGTTGGTCTTGGCACGTAGTTAATCAAGTAAGTATATTTATCAATGTTCTCTGTCACTGTAATCACGGGTCTGTTATTAGGTCGGTTATTTGGTCTGTTGTATTGAGGTCTTTTATGTGCAACATTGTTTATAACAACGGACTGCACTTGATGTGTGTCTTCGTCATCTTCATAGTCATATTCGTCATATTTATTCGATGGTCTATGTCTAGAATCTGCTTTGTCGTCAAATCGTCTACTTTTGTTTTTAAAGTCAAGTTTGTCATCAATCTGTACGTCACGTCTAGTCACGGTGGGTTTAGTCGTTATGTTAGATTTAGCAGTCGTGCTAGTCATGTCATTGGTCAAAGTCAGGTTAAGTTCGTCACCGTCATTGTCTTTTCTTAAGTCAGTCACGTTAGGTTTGTCAGTTGGGTTTTGTTTAGTCAAACTTTCAATAGTCATGTTTTTAATAGTAGTAGCAGGTTTATTTTCAGGTTTCTTATTATTAGGTCTTATTGCACCTTTCGATGCAGTCTTTTTTGTCGTGGTAGGCTTTGATGTGGTCGTCGATTTCCTGTTTTGTTTTAAAGTAGTTTCTTCAGCTTTACCTATATCATTGTCAGATTCGGAGTCTATTTCGATCCAGGGTGATAAGTCAAAGTTGTTCAGTAGTCTATTCTGGCAGGATATTCTGTCATTGTCAGGATTGTCAGTTGAAAGGAACACGAAAGGCTGAACTGTCTCAATGCTGTCTAAAGTGCGACAGAGGACTTGGGCGAAGGAGATCCTACGAATCTGTTGGATCTGTGCTGGCGTGAATGATGAATCGAAGCCTCCGTTTTCGTACCTGGAAATAATGATACAGAAATATACCATAGTGTACCAGTAGCTGTTGTTGATGCATTTTAGACTTACATCCTGTTAATCTTACCAGAATCGATCTCCTTTCCTGAGGTTACTGAACTGCTGGGCTATGATGCAGGCAAATGTTGGTCCTACCAGGCCGCCAACCACTGGCCTCTCTGCCATGCCTGCAGTGAACAGGTCTATGTCGTCCACATGCCTAGAAAATTACAAGAGAGTAATCTTTTTAAGATGTGATATTGGTCGGAGTATAATGATTCCCCACTTAGAGTTATTTTATTTTTATTTTTGTTAAAGCCAGTTCCTGCTGCAAAGATAGAAACGTGTACCTACCTATACAATGCCTTCATCTTCCTCGCAGCTCCAGCCGGCATCACCCTTAGCAGGTCATCAAAGTTCTCAATACTTGTCAACCCACACGGTTCTCTCCACGACGTATACGGGGGAACGCCATGGTCCCTCCCTCTCTGAATGTTTATGGCTGCCAAGTCCATCCCGAAGTCAAACTGAGGAGTTTGGAAGAGGTGGTTGGTGAGCTCTCCTGTGATGTACTCGTCTCGTTTCTGGATGGGCTGGTTCAGCATACCGAGGAGAAGACGGTCCACTGCACCGATAGACCAGATGTTGGAGGGGTTGGTCAGCTCGTTGTGGAGAGATACGTCTGAAAGGAGAAATAACAAATTAAATAATATGCTCTTTGGTCTAGTACTCGTAAGAGCGACTAATGTATATAAGCTCCCGGGCGCCATTCGGTTTTTCCATAAGAAATTATTCAGTAGCAACCATGGCTTTGTGCCCAGTTGATGGCAAGCAATAGAGTCGCCGCCTTTTATATGCGACTTTAACTGGACTGGTGATTGATTGCACAAGGGTCTTTAGTATAAGGGCTTTATCTCAGATATCCTAGGATCCATAGACAGATACTTACTGTTGCTCATGGGGCGATGGAACCGATCGAAGCGCACCATGGAGGATTGCACGAGGCTGTGGCCGAACCGGAAGGCTGCCGATCCGAACGAGCTGGCTGGACTGGGGTTGATCTTGGGGTTGTAGCCTTTGTAGAAGCCCTTCTTCTGCAGCTCCAGATCGAAGCGGTGGACTACTTCGGAACCTGATGGAGAAAAGGTTAATCAAGCAGATTTTTGCTAAGATTTACTGAATATTTTAGAAGGAAATAGTTTTGTATTGGCTAGCACCTAAACAAAATGTTAACAAGAAAGACAAGGTCTTGTTTTGTATTGTTCTTATGATTATGATCGCAACTTCAAGTCCAGCTCGCAGCTTGCATACTATAGAAGAGTTACAACAGAAGGACAACGATGTTTTAGGATACAAAGGAGCTGATTCTGTTACGCTGATACTTATGACTGACCCAGCACAATAGGCAGGAACTCTCTGTACGTGATATGCTGTATCATGGCTCCCACTATCTTGCGCGTCTCCTGGTAGATCTTCTCATCACTCCAGTGAGGGTTCAGATGTGTCAGCTCTTGTGCCATTCTGTAATAAAAGTACTTTCAATATTATCAGTGCACCTATATTTTCTCTAGGAATCCATTAAGAAAAAGGTGCAAGTCTCGCCTTCAACCTCCCTAAACATTTAGAACAGTTTGGCGTTGGACGGCGTCGCAATGAGTCTTGATAATCCTTGATGATGTGATGTTAAAATAATTAAGAACAGTAACGTATTTCTGGTTAAGTTTGTTCAACAATTTTCTTCCCCAGCTAAAATTAGGGTCGAGGAGCATTAAGGAGACTATCATAATGAAAATTTTGGCATTCAAATAGTGGTGATTCACAGTCCAATTTAAATTTGATTTTAATGATTTTTTATCTTAGTTCTCACCTGTTATGCTGCCTCAGCCACACAATATGCGCGGCCACCAGCCCCGGATGTTCGTTGACCCTGGCGTCCCCTGACTTGAAGCAGTCGGTGGACACGGCACCCTTGCGACAGAGCTCGTCGGACCGCTGTGGCGGTAGGACTGGACGGCGCTGTTGCATCTTGCCGTATTGGAGCATACCTGGTGGTAATTGTAAGATTCTAAAATTGTGTCGCTTTTGAGAAAATAGTCTAGAAGGGGTAAGCGCAGCCTAGCTGGTGAGCATGATACCCACGACGAGCAAGTGATAAAAGGTTTTCCATTAGAAAATTTCCAGAAGCAATCCAGCGTGAATTAAAGCAAGGATGACGCCAACAGGCACGTACCAGAGAGTTATACTTTAATGGTGAAATGAAGATATGGTTTGTGCTGAAGTTTCGGGGAACTAGGCGTGAACCATCTTCTTCTTCTTCCTGCCCTTATCCCATTCTACTTGGGGTCAGCGCAACACGTTTTCTTCTTCCATTCTCCCCTATCAGACGTCACAGTATCATTTACTCCTTTTTCTTTCATATCATTCCTTAGATAATCCATTCATCTTTTCTTTGGCCTTCCTCTTCCTCTCCATTCATCAACATTCATACTCATCACTTTCTTAGTCACATGGGTGTCATCCCTCCTCATCACATGTCCATACCAAGATAGACGATTCCCTTTCATTTTTTCTGTAACAGGCGCCTCTTTCAAACTTCCCCTTACTTTATCCATTCTTGTCACTCCACACATCCATCTCAACATCCTCATCTCCGCTACATGCAATCGTTTCTCATCCATCTTTTTTACAGCCCAGCATTCCGATCCATACAATACGACAGGTATAATCACGGATGTATATTTTCCCCTTTAACTTGAGGGGCATCCGTGGGTCGCAAGTTGTTCCGGTGACCTGTCGCCATAACTAGTCGTGAACCATAATATAATAATATATCACGCAATACTGTATAACCAATTGCCAATTGACCATTTGTGTTCCAAAATCACAAACCACTCACCATTCCTGAACAGCCTCAGTTTATCCGACTTGCTAGCTGAGCTCCCGTATAGTGGGGACCCATCGATGTACGCCGACACCTGGTTAAGCTGCTCTCGCCAGCCGAGCGCGCAGTCATCACGAGGAGCAGGCGATGATCGAACGAAGTCCAGGCACCGCACGCCACGGGGCCCGTAGAACGGGTCCGATTCGGGTACCGGGATTGGGAAGCATTCGGGATGCTGTGGAAAGACGAGATTGATTCCAATTTGGTCGAAGACATGGGCGACGGTGGGGCAGGTTGGTGGCCTACCTTTTTTTTTTTTTTTTTGCTTGGTAAAATCATCAAATGAGTCCTCCCGCCCATACTGTCAGACTATATTTACATATTTTGTATATTTCAGATACTTAAGGAACTGTTTTGATTTACACAATATTCGTTTAGTTTTAACAGAGATGGAGTATCCTTCGTTCATTATCATATCAGCCGAAAAGTTGGACATCATGGCCCGTCCTAAACGTTACTCCTTCGACCACTCCTAAACGTGACTCCTTCGACCAGTCCTGAGTATCGTGGGTCTAATCATACTGAAAAGTCAAGAATTTCAAAACAATCTATTTTTCGTATTTCATTTTAGTTCGATTTTCTCATATCATATCATAAGAACTCACCATAAACTCTTTAGGAACGAAGTCCTTCCCTCCAGCTTTGCAGCACCTGGGCACGGAACCATTGAACCCCCTCGACTGCGAAGAAGAAGTTACGTCGTGATCCAAGAACTGCCCCCACTGCATCAGAAGATGGGTCACTCCAATAGTCTCAGCATTCTTGTCTTCATGGATGGTGGAACTGATCTCCCTGGCTGAAGGGAGTTTAGAGCCGAAGATTGATCTTCTAGCAGCTTGGATACCGTCGGAGTAGGAAGGTGGCAGGAATCGTTGGACAGGGGTCATGGTGGCCCCCCAGCGGGGACGGTTGAAGTTGTTGCAGGTGCCGTCGTGGGTGCGGTATCTGGAGAAAGGTAGATGAATAAATTACTACTACAAACTTTCACTAGCAAAAAATGTAGTCAAGAATGTTTCGTAACGGTTCAAATGCACTTTGAATCTTGTGTAAAGTTTAATGTTAAAAGATAGAGGACTAATACGTCTGTCTGTTTTCCACTGTGAGTCTCTGGGAACTTAAAACGCTCTGCTTTAATAGAACCATATAAGGATAATCACGCTATAACTAATGGACGCAAATTGGCAAGATTAATATGTAATTGTAACGTGATTCATATTTTCCTTCTATGATCTATGATCTTAGGAGCTGATGCTGGAAGAAGCCATACCTGACGAATGGTGTAATAGTTCGCTAGTGCCCATTTTTAAAAACAAAGGTGATGTGCTGGAATGCAATAATTATAGAGGAATAAAGCTAATATCGCACAGTATGAAAGTTTGGGAGAAAGTTATTGAAAGGCGACTGAGAGAGGAGAGCGAAATTTCACAGAACCAATTCGGTTTTATGCCTGGTCGGGGTACGACGGATGCCATCTTCGCTATCCGCCAACTGTGCGAGAAATACAGAGGTGCGCATAAAAACTTGCACATGGTGTTCGTCGACCTGGAAAAGGCATACGACCGGGTGCCCCGTGAGGTTCTGTGGTGGGCCCTTAAGGAGAAAAGTATACCTGGAAAGTATGTACAGTTGATCCGTGCAATGTATAGTCGATGCAGTACCCAAGTCCGGTCTACAGCGGGCACTACCGGCAGCTTCAATGTAGCGGTTGGCTTGCACCAAGGGTCGGCTCTCAGCCCGTACCTCTTCCTGATGATAATGGATGCTCTGACGTCGGACATCCAGGAAGAGGCCCCCTGGTGCATGCTGTTTGCCGATGACATTGTGCTGATTGCCGAGAGCGGCCTAGAGGTCCAGAACAGATTGGAGGTGTGGTGGCAAAGACTGGAGAACGTTGGCCTGAAATTGAGCAGAACCAAAACAGAGTATTTGTTTTGCGATTTTGGCGGTCTCTCCAGTCCTGTGCCCATTACTCTTGCAGGAACGCCCATACCAGTCTGTTCCGACTTTCGGTACCTCGGGTCGCTTGTCCAAGGAGACGGCGATGTAGACCGGGACATAACACACCGGATCAACTCGGGATGGATGAAATGGCGACAGGTCACCGGAACAACTTGCGACCCACGGATGCCCCTCAAGTTAAATGGGAAAATATACAATTCCGTGATTAGACCTGTCGTATTGTATGGATCGGAATGCTGGGCTGTGAAAAAGATGGATGAGAAACGATTGCATGTAGCGGAGACGAGGATGTTGAGATGGATGTGTGGAGTGACAAGAATGGATAAAGTAAGGAATGAGTTTATAAGGGGAAGTTTGAAAGTGGCGCCTGTTACAGAAAAAATGAAAGGGAATCGTCTATCTTGGTATGGACATGTGATGAGGAGGGATGACACCCATGTGACTAAGAAAGTGATGAGTATGAATGTTGATGGATGGAGAGGACGAGGAAGGCCAAAGAAAAGATGGATGGATTGTCTAAGGAATGATATGAAAGAAAAAGGAGTAAATGATACTGTGACGTCTGATAGGGGAGAATGGAAGAAGAAAACGTGTTGCGCCGACCCCAAATAGAATGGGATAAGGGCAGGAAGAAGAAGAAGATCTATGATCTTAGGCTCTTGCTCTTGTTATCACCAAGTGATAAAGGAGTCTATACCTCTTAGAAGCTGGAGGACACTTCGGTGCTCCTCGTAGGGGACAGCTCTTCATGAGAGGCGACTGCCTCATCATGTTCGCCGTCGGGAACTGTGTCTCCTCCGTGCGACCTTCCAGACCCTCGCCATTGCCACCGCTGTAACAAAGATAAGGTGGTGAAGATAAACTTACAGCAGACCTATTTAGTTATCTGAGTAATATTAATATTTAGTTTCTTAGCCTATTATATCCCACTGCTGGATTACTGGGTAAAGGCACACGACATAAAATCAGCCCTCAGGTAATCATGCCACTTTTTTCTTCTATTGTGTAGTTACTTTCGTGTGCAGCAGTGGTGGCCCAGTGGTATCGGCCCCGACTTACGATTTGTAGGTCGTGGGTTCGAATCCAGCCAGGCACATTCCTTTGTGTAGTTTCGTTTCATCACCACTGCTCAAAACGGTGAAGGAAAACGACGTGAGGAAACCGGCATGTCCTAGAACCAAAAATTCGAAGACATGAGACATCCACCAACCCGTACTGGGCCCGGGTGATGGATTACGGCCCACTCCCTCTCTTAGAGAGGAGGCCTGTCTCCCAGCAGTGGGAACATTTATAGGCTGATGATGATGATGAACTTTCGTGTTCAAAGCTATATCTATTAGGGTAAGAAATCGTAGGGTGTAACACGGTCAACGAGCCCGCGTGGTGGATTATGGCCCACTCCCTCTCACAGAGAGGGAGTGGGCCATAGAGAAAGAGAGAGAGAAATCTTTCTTCGCTGAGAAATTGGCTTTCATAATCTCAAAAACTTTCAGGGTATTATCAAGGACGTCACCCTATATTATAAGTTCCAATGGCCGCTGTAATTAGAGGTCAAAAGAGGATAAATTCATTTTATCCGTTCAAAATACAGAACCATGATTGCAGTTTGTCAGTAGACAGGAAGAAGTTGCTGATAATAATGATAATCCCGAATTTGTGGCATGTAAATAGTGATTGGGTAAGTAAGACCATAATATGTATGGTTTTAATCCACAACGTCAATACATTACCGGATTGCGGAAATTACGTTTGTGTGGTTTGTCTTAGTTTGTCCTATAGACATACAGGTATTTACGTTTCAACTTTTCCCTATATACCCCATAAACAATAACCTAGTTCTGGGCGATTGTTTACCCTGCCAAAGTCGAGGTACTGTCTCAACATGGTAACACAATAATTCTGGATTGCAAATGGTAACCGTTGGTCAAAAGGCCGCTGCACTGAAATGGGCTTGGGCCGGCCACGTCTGCCGCATGCCTAATGAGCTGTGGGCCAAAATAACCACTTTGTGGAGCCCTGATACATCCAGAAGGCGTCGCGCGAAGATGGCGGAACGAACTTGACAAAACCAATGACCAGTGGTCCACTTTGGCCCTGGATCGTGAAAACTGGGTCATGGGGAGAGGCCTTTGCCCAGCAGTGGGATGATGTAGGCTAGCAGTATCAGTAAATGGTAACCGATGGAACATGGCGATTTTTAGTCAATGAGACCTTCCGCTTCCCCTATGGCGTGAGGACTCATTTGATGATTTTTTTAAACCCCCTAAAAAGGAAGATTGATTTACAGGTTTTAACCAGATTTAATCTTCCACACCGGTTAATCGTTATCACAAGGCCTCCCACAGGTTTAATAATGATAGATTGACGTAAATACGATCACTAGACTATGTAATACATTATGGTAATGGCAATCGCGTGCTGCGGCGAGATCGTAAGCCAATCAATTACCTAGCTCGGTACACCGCAGGTATTAACGCCTTGTATCAATATCTAATGAAACCGCAACTGATTAATTAGTATTTAGATCAGTGGTTCCCGAAGTTTCATGACTGGACCTGACAAAAACTTCCGAATTCGGAACTCACCAACGATTGGGACTTTGGTGAGTGTTTTCCTATTTTTTTTTTGTTATTCACCTTTAGCATCAACTTTAGGTAATTTTTAATTTCCATGATTTGGATACTTAGAATTTATTTCGGTAGGTACATATTTAGCCTTAATGATAACCACAGTCGAAAATTCCGCCTATTATGATTTCAGGACCCACTCAAAATGATCGAAATACCCAGACCTGTACTTTGGGAAACACAGATTTAGATGCTAAATCAGTCTTAGTCCCTGATAGTTACACCTAAGTATATTGACCAAAGAAGTGTGAATATGCAAAAATTCAAAATTCTTTATTTGGTTTAACAATTTTTTTACAGCTAAACTAGATTTTGAATCATCAATTTTTACAGCTAAACTAGATTTTGAATCATCAATTTAGGCATGAAATATCTGTAGTAGGATACTTCGCTCTTCAGTAAATTATTTACTGTATGCATACATAATATACGAAATTAAACCTGCCAAAAGAGAAAAGAGGTAGAAGCCGCCTGCCATCGACCTTGTGGTCAAACATAAAGAGGGATCTCAAGAAAGCCCAAACATCAGATCCTGAGCTGCTTCTCACAGCTGTGACAAGTCAGGATAGATTATCCTGGCACAAACTAGTGAGAAGGTCCGACTCCAAATAATGAGATCAGGTGAGGACAAAGAAGTAAGTGGTATGAGTATTATTAACCCTAATGATTTCTTCGGGGATAAAAAGCGTTATACTGATGTTAACTAACTTCTGCATTAAAATTAGGAGTAAGCTTCTCAGAATTTAAAATGTCACTTACGGGATATCTTCCGTGATTATTTATTATTTTGAGTTCCCGATATTTCGACGCTGCAGCTGTTGCAAGCGCCATGATCGCGGGATGACTATATCGGGAACTCAAAATAATAAATAATCACGGAAGATATCCCGTAAGTGACATTTTAAATTGTGAAACAAACCGTGATAGCCTAAAACAAAGCTTCTCAGATGCCTAAAATTTAAAAACATGGTAAGAATTTCGAAGAATTAACGTCTTGTCACGAAACATTCTTTAGCAACGGAAGAATTTGCGAAATAGTTGAATAAAATATCTAGATCAGTTTTTAAACCTTGAAGAAATACTAAATCTACAGAATTCAAATTATAGGCATTTAAATTGTGTAATAGAGTATAAATTCGAATATAAAGTATCGTCTAATGTAAGCATATTAATATTAAATTAATTTATAATTCAGTCAACAAAAATAGCCTCGATCTATAATGCGAATGATTGCAAATAAATAAAAAAACCGGCCAAGTGCGAGTTGGACTCGCCCATGAAGGGTTCCGTAGTAGCAAGCATAGATTAGGGATATAATTATATTGAGATAAGTAAGTAATATACACAAAAAATAAAAATAACTTTGTTTTTCATAGTGTTTGTATGAATGGCAAAGTTATATTTGCGGTTTTTAAAAATGTACTATAACTCAAAAACTGCTAACTGTATCTCATCCAAACCAATTTTCGTTGGAAGTTTTTGTTGAGGTCTACATTTTAAATTTTTTTTTTGTTTTATCATTCTCTTATTTTAGAAGTTAAAGGGAGGGGGACACACTTTTCACCACTTTGGAAGTGTCTCTCGTGCAAACTGTTCAGTTTAGAAAAAAATGATATTAGTAACCTCAATATAATTTTTAAGACCTTTCCATAGATACCCCACACGTATGGGTTTAGTGAAAAAAAAAATTTTGTGTTTCATTTCTAAGTATGGGGGGCAACCCCAAAATTTGTTTTGTTTTTATTTTTGTATGAAAATTCTAATGCGGTTCACATAATACATCTACCTACCAAGTTTCAACAGGATAGCTCTTATACTTTCGACAAAAAGTGGCTGTGACATACGGACGGACAGACAGACAGACAGACGTGACGAATCTATAAGGGTTCCGTTTTTGCCATTTGGCTACGGAACCCTAAAAATACATTGCAAAACGCAGCCGGATTCATAAACGGATTTCCAACTAATCGTGATGAGTAGTAGTTCAACAGCTATACCTGCAAACGCTCTTATTTTGCAATAATATCCCGTATCAAAAGGTCAAATATCGTCCATAAGCAACATGTTTACACCAAGAAATAAGGCCTATAATCGCTTGAACTGTTGGTTACTTAGATAAATATGCGACTATTATTACAAGAGTCCCAAGGCTTGATATTAACATAATCGTAAACGTAAAATTCAAGGGAAAGTGAAAACGTTGCATGTATTATGTAAATGTTGTTTCGAAAATCAATGGAGACTTCTCTCAGGAGAAAGTAATTCAAAAAAGTCTCACGTTTGTTTTGGGCATTATCGATTTTTAAATTGGCTCTCATTCGGTTTATTGGCTATGAAGTCATCCTACGCAAGTAAAGTTTTTATTCTTACAAATAATATGTAATGTTGCAAGTTGATGTAATTTTTTGAAACGAAATTGCGAAATCAATCACGGAGGTTTTATATCAATTTGACAAGTAGACGTTGCTCTTTGATGAGTTGGTAGGTAGAGATAACAAGAACAGAGACAGTAACAAGTCTCTTTAGTATTGAAATACTTATTTGCTGGGAATTCTCGTGAAGCAAATAGCAATTACTTTCAAGAAATTAAAACTGAGTTTAACGTGGTCAGATGTATGAACGTAGAAGAAACAAAGGGAAAATTTAAGAAGACAAACAGCTGGTAGCACACGAGAAAATTGCGAGAGAACGTGATCTTGACAATGCGCAACAGCAGGAAACATGGCCAAACATAGCAAAACAACTATTTCAATACCTAGAATTGTAGAGATCGCTAATGTGTTTTCCAGTCTGTAGATTATAGTCTCGAAGATTCGATAATGAACTTGTTCAACAACAGAGTTAATACGAAGTTTAAGGACATGAACTGAAGAACCAACATGCAATGTTACATGAGGGAAGCAAATGATAATTTTAATTTAATGATGAGCACTCAAATGAATCGGGAAATGACTTGGTGCGTTTAATTACGAATGGTATTAAAATTTTATTGGATGCACGTAAAATAGCAGCGTGTTTTTGTATCATGATCATTTGCCTACCGGCTTTGTATTTTAGAACCTTTGTCATATAATAAACTTTTAACCGAATTCAAAAAGAAGGAGGTTTAGTTTTATGTCATGGATCTTTTTACCAATAGTTTCAATTGATCGACGACACAATCGATGCGACATCGTCAACTTCATCAAGTCATTATTTTTATTTGATTCGGCTCTGCATCTTTGTTACTATCGTCGACATCTCATTGTTCAACTCTTGCTTCGAAATCATAATTCTTAAAAGTATTTAGAATATTGGTTTAACATTCTTGTCCTTGGAATTTGTTATTATGCTTGATAGTCTTCATTTGTTTGTCCACAATGCATTTTAAAATGATTGTTTAGACCGGATGCCTATTATTTTCCTTTTCAACTCCTTTTTGATTCGGTGATTGATTGCCAATATTTTTGCTAAATCGAATGCAAATAATAAAATTAACACCTCAGTCGTAACAGCTGTCTGTAGCGCAGTAAAAGTTTTATCTACCCACTTGAGCACCGGTTTCATTTCATCAGTAATCATCACTGTCGAATAAACAACTCTTAACGATGGTCAATATTTGACATTTGCATTATGGAAAACTGGTAGCCTCTTCTAAATGCCTCGTCAATACAAGTAGACGATACTTGTATTGACGAGGCATTTAGAAGAGACAAGAGTTTCGCTAATGTAAATATATTATCTTGAGTTTGCAGTTGTAAATCAGCCACAAGATTTAAAGTGCCTTAATCCGATAGCTTGTTAATTCTTTCGTACATGACGTACCTACAATGATTTTTTGGTACGTCTTGGCGTTGAATCACATATTATTTTCAAATGATGTTTCCCTCTAGAAAATCCTTAGAATAATAATATGTGGATGCATTTAAAAAAGTAACTTTGTACCTGAGACTGCCACGGAGCTGTGGAGATCGGCAAAAGCAAAGAGAGTCAGAGCCTCAGAGGATGCAGCAGTGCTCTAGCAGTGTATGCAGTTGGTTTTGATGATGTTGATGCCCTTAATGATGGTATAGAGTTTTCTGTTTTAGTAATGAAGAGGTTCGTTTGTAGATTAACTTTATAGAGTCATCAGTTAGGTATGAAATTCAAAACCTATCAAGAGAGAACCCTACGGTGAATGTAAAAAAAATCAAATATTGCTTTATGGGAATCATTCAAACTTCAGTTTCGCCAACATAATAGCAACAGCAACACTCTGCTAGAAAGCATAGACAATCCATTTTTTAGCGTCACAGTTGACATAAAAATAAAGAAAAGGTTCTTATATAAAATCCCACATAAGGTGTTCAGTTCTCGATATGTGACAATGATAATATACCTTGATATATGACCTCGAGTGAAAGCGAACTCGCTTTCGCTCGCTCACATAATAATTATAGATTTACGTATGTTGGTATATGTGCAGCGCTTTTTCGCTTGTTATGAAAGCGAGACGAGCAATTGTTTGTGTTGTTAATTGATTCATAGGGTTCATTTAGTTTATGGGTGAGATTTTTTTATGTAGAAAGTGCATTCTTTTATGTTTTATTTATTTATCGGTTTTAATTGTTTATAATTTTGCTGCTACAAAAGACGTTATTATTTATTATCTTGCTTACTTAGGTACTTAATTTCTTTAATTTTATCATTTTTGTACACCATTTTGAATTTAATTTCTTCTTCTTTGATTCAGATATTTTTATAATTCTTTGATTATTTTTGTCATTCTTGGATTTTTATCTGATTACAATTTCTTTTATTGTGTGTAAGAAGACTGATATTGTCTGCAATAATTAAATTATAATTACAATAAAAAACACAAAACAGCAGGTCTCTAAAAAGGGCAAAAGAAAAAAAAATGTTTTTAATAGATTAAAACTTTAAATAGAATAATTTCATCGTAATTCATATTATGATTCTGCTACCTTGAGAGCTTTTCAGACCCTCAGTTCCTCTAAACCAGGGTTTCTCAAACTTTTGGCTCCACGAACCCCTGTTAAAATTTCCAGGTGACAGCGAACCCCTAACTAATTAAATCCACCCCCCCCCAAAGAAAATAATAAAACTGACTGTTGAAGAAAATAAGATTTTTATTTGAATAAAAGGTAACACTGACTCGGTATCAAGTCGATTTCTGTATTTAGTTTTTATCTTGACCAGGTTTGAAAACCCACTCTCTCATAAGTATGTTCCCTGCATTGCCTGCCAGCTATCAAGCGACCATTACGTAAATCTTGTCGCGAACCCCCTACCGTCGAATGGCGATCCCCTCGGGGTTCGCGTACCCCACTTTGAGAAACCCTGCTCTAAACGAAATGAGACCTGTGTTAGCAATACCAGCAGAGCTATATTTTTTTTTTACTTTAATTATATTTAAAATATATATTAGCGCAGTGGCTGAGCGATTAGACTGCTGCGGAGCGTGCCGCGGGTTCGTTTCCCGCACGGTACAAATATTTGTATGACCTACAAGTAATTGTTCCGGGTCTGGGTGTTTGAGTTTGTGAGGAGCCACAACACAGGAGAAATTTCTAGAGTGAGGCAAAGTTAAAAAAAAAAATTTTTGGCTTTTATACCTAACTACATCTTATATTTCCAAGAGTTCTATGGAAATAATAAATATAATCCGCCTGTGTAATATAACTGGAAAATAAAAATAAGACAAAAAAGTACTTCATAAATGCTTCGAGGATTCTGGAGGCCATAACAGCCCCAAAAACTTTAAGGTGCGTAAATGGGCCTTCAATACGTTGTTCGTAATTGCTGGGGCAACAATTGACTTAGAAAATCTTTCAACTATTGTTAAAATAATTTATTTTGTATTGTAAGTTTGAGGATTTGGAAGTTCAGGCCTTACAAACTAAAGGTTTGACGTATGTGCACAACTTTTGATTTTTTAATGATGGCAGTGATATACTTATGTTTTCGTAATCATTAATTAATTATGATTCAAATGTGTGGCAGGGTCAAAGATAATTATGATAGTAATTAACTTGTCTAAAATATTCTCGTTACTTTGAGAAATGTATGCCAATGTACACTATTCATAATTTAAATGCAGAACTAATAAGTATTAGAAACAATTAATTCGTTGAGGAACTACTTTATTGTTATAATATAGGTATATATTTCAGTCATAAAAGTACAATACCAACCTGCATTTCCGCTCCGCAGTCAAGTCCAGTCTGTCAATCCAAGTCAAGTCACGTCATTTTGTCACACTAGTCACTGTCACTGTCACGTCACTATGTCAGTCATCATCATCGTCATAAGTTGTCATTATTAAAAAAAAACACCGTCAAAACATTTATCTCGTATAGTGCTAACGTTCGAAAAAGAATGACTAGAATTTGAATTTGGCGCGCGAGAATGTCAGTGCGCGTCGGGCAGCCATGGCGTCCGCGCGTAACTGTCGTGGGGGGAGAAACGCGCGCGCTCAAATACTATCACTACTACTCGCAAAATGTCGTAATTATAATTTTTAAAAGGTGCATGTTGACATTAGCGGGTGCTACGGTACGATAAACAGAATCAAACAATTTGATTTGGAACTGATCAATTCGTTTAAGGGGTTCGATTGTCGGATATTGTCTTTTTGCAGTAGATACGGAAAAATTGTCAGTGCAATATCGAATTATGAAATTCGTTATCGAGATTTCCCGCGTGAATGATTATTGGTCTACTTCTGTTATTTTTAACATAATTCATAATAGAACCTTTCTTTAACATATTTCATTATGGATTTTGCTGAATTTGGTCAGAATTTATTTTTAGCTATAGACCAGCAATAGTTCCTAATAACCTACAGAAATTGAGCATCTGGCTAAACTGTAGGTAAACCTAGACATGGAAGTGATGATACCGATGATAAATCAGATGATGAACATCAATCATTCAAGTCCAAATGAACAGATAGAAAATAAAACAATATAATTTGCATATAATACATGCATTTTGGTCAGTTCGGAGGAGGATTGAAAGGCAACGACCGGTTGTTGTGAAAGCCGGTATGAAAGCCAATAACCTGACTGTTTGAGGATGTCCAAGGCCAAGTGAAGTGGTTAAGACTAGACAGGAAATTAGTCTCCTCTGAAGAGTTGATAGCGGTGAAAATAAACATAATAAAAATTGCAAGTAATTTAGAAGGCACTGCGAATAATTGCATTGGAACGGATAATTAATATCCTTACGCAATCTTGTGAGACAGTTTCGCCAGTTTTCAACTCATAATTCATACTTTTTTTACGTGGTAATTTCTTCAAATGACACCTCCCACCCAGGGCAGGACGGGAGGGACTGTCAGACTTTATACACATACTTTAGACAGGCCTGTTGGTCTAGTGGTTAGTGACCCTGACTGCTGTGCCGGAGGTCGTGGGTTCGATTCCCACCCAGGACAAATGTTTGTGTGATGAGCACGATCATTTGTTCTGTGTCTGGGTGTAATTTATCTATAATATGTATGTATTTAGAAATATATAAGTATGTTTATCAGTTGTCTAGTACCCATAACACAAGCTCTGCTTAGCTTGGGACTAGATGGCGTTGTGTGATAGTTGTGGAATATTATTATTTTATTATTATTATTACTTGTACTGACTAAAAACCACGATGTTCCTTCAATAGCCCTTTATGTTTCCTGGGTCACGTTAACCTATAAAGACAGTCCTGCGACCCCGGTAAGGGCTCATTTTACATTTAGATACTAATACTCAAAATTCGCAAAAAAAAACTATTCAATTTTGATCAAATATTTTGAAAAATACTCCTCCAAAATTCTTGGACTCAGGGATGAAATTCTGTATAGAATTTCCGTCAGTTTTGCTGATGGGAAAGACCAAAGTCGGTTAATTCTTAATTAACTATTTGTACCTTAGCACTGTTTATTTTATTAAGTGAATGGCGTGTCGATGTTTCTACACACCGACGCCAGTAGATCCGCAAGACGTTCTGACCTTTATCACTGTCGGAGTCTCGGGGCAAGAGAGCATTAATGGATGCATTCTTTCACCATTACAAATTGTTTATAAATAATGAATTAATGCATGGAGAGATGTGTGGGATTCTCTTTGATGCTTCGACGTTTTTGCTTAAGATTCTTTCGCGGTATCCATGTCGTCAACTATTATCCATGTTGTTAATTCGTGAAGCTAGTGATGATACAGGGCTATGTGACAGTAGTAACGTTGGCTACAAATGGTAACAAGTAATTAAGATTAATTGTTTCTTCGTCGTTTTCTTCTCTCCTTTTTTGCACAGCCCAAGAGTTGCTCGGTACTGTAAGTGCCAAACTCGTCGCTAAAATGGCTTATTGAATTAAGATGGCCGTCGACACGCTTGTCCTAGCGATATTGATTGAAGAACACCAACGGTTTTATCCTTTGTTACCACACTAGTTGTTCCCCGTGGTTTCACCCCCGCTGCTTCTATTGGTCGTAGCGTGTTAAATACATCCAACTAAAAACATTTTTTAAATCGAACCAGTAGTTCCTGAGATAATTTATCATCATGTCCGTGATCCCATTCCCGAGACCCCATTGTTGACAATGCCATAATCCAACTATTATTACTCTAAAGAAGCATCGGAAAATTAGGTTTCCTTACAACAAAATGCCATTTCTCAAGAAACATGAATAGTGATTCATCCAAACGAAACCTTATCCTATGCAGCAGATGGTCCTCCACCCACAATATTCAGACCGACAAATTGCCCAATTTTATCACCACTTTCACGATCCGACGCCACCATATTTAGCTATAGTCTATGCGCCATCTATTCAAGTCATAATGACCACATTACATTGTTTTCCATCTGCAGAGGTAATAAAAACTGGTCTAACGTTCAAATGACCTGGATTGGAACATCACGTCGGTCTGTGTAACCACAGTAAATTTTTGTTTTTTTGTGCTGTCGTAAATCAATGGCTGGTAAGTGGCAATTGGCTTGTAGCTGTGACGTTACCATTATGTGTAGGGTCTCTGGGTTAATGTCAAATATGTGATTGAGTTGTACTTTTTAGATCAACGATGATGGTTATTGAAATATATTGGGTTAGTCTATAGCCAAGAGTTTTTGACTGATCATAGATGGGTAACCGCTTCTTCTTAGTGTGTCAATGACAAAATATTTTGATATATGTATACGTAATGTGGAAGGCATGCTGTGCATGATGTCTAAAGTCTTCCATTGTCTGTACGGATCACACTCTTAACACATTAGTATCTGAGAATAGACGCTTTGGACTTATAATTCATGAATAACATTGTCAATAACTACATTGCTACTTGTATATAGCTGATACATTAATGGTTTAAAGTCAAAAATTAACTTGGTGCGGGAGTTTTAGTTTAAAAATTGAGAGATCTGCGTTGCAATTTATCCTATACTCTAATAGAAACTATAAAACCTGTAATCTTTACAAATATTATTTTAAGACATTAGATATTCCAATGGTTTTGTTCTCTATAATTATACTGTCAAAACTTTTACGAGTTGCCATTATTTCTCGCTAAGTTTTATTATTATTTGTTACTAAAATACAAACGTTAAACTGATTGTTAAATATTTACAGGTCATTAATTACTGATTGCTATGGCAAAATTGGTTTAGAAGTCAAGAAACTCTTGTCTCTTCCATAATTATTGGCATCTTTTACAATTCAACATTTTTGTAAATGTCTTTAACAGTACTGTACTGTTAAAGACATTGCTAGCTAATAAATTATCTCTCCCATGTGTTCCAGGGTTCCCGGATCCAGGGATGTAGTGATGACTGATCGTTGGTTTTATGTACTCTTACTCCTGCACAAATGTTTACATGTAATATCGACTCTGATTCTTTTGGTGCGTATGTCTCGGCGTTCATTTTATGAACGTCACTGGCTTAATGGCGTTTATTATCGGCCTATGACGACTTGGTTCCAGCTATTGCCACGCGAGCTTACAGTATGTTATCACGGTACTGTTTAATACGAGTAGTTTTAATTGATTAAATAGCTTCTTTAAGTCCTTCATTCAAAAAGCCCTTAAAATACTCGTATACGGGTCGACGGCGCGTTGTGTTCCACGCGGGTCTCAAAGAGCGTCAGCAAGATGACAGGGCCCCCCCTCTAGAGGGTCAAAGCCTGCCGGGGTCACGGGACTTATCTCATTACCGTGACCCTGGAACGTAAAGGGCTAGGGAAGGACACCGTGGATTTTAGTCAGTACAAGTCTGACAGTCCCTCCCGCTCTGCCCTGCGTGAGAGGACTCATTTGATGATTTTACCACGCTAAAAAATATATACTCGTATACTATGTTCGTATAAATTCTAGAGGCTATTTCAAAACCGTCGAAATAAGGAATGTCAGTAAATGATAAAAGTAAAGTAAAACGTATCTTTCTCCAATAAAATTCTAACAGAAGTGTAGTCAGCACAAGGTTAGCAAAAAGTTAAAATATAGCACCACGCTTCCGCAGTGTGGTAAAAAGTGGTCGTTGCAACTGACCGCTAACTGTGGTTGCGATCTATTTCTTTAACAATGTTACATCGGTTACGGAACAGCTGTTTTTATTGTTATGATTCATAATAGTTGTATTATCATAATCATTCAATCCTAGCTGGTAAACGCGCTGCATGCCCTGCCGTCTGTTCGTTACAGGAGCTGATGGACGTTTCGGAGAGCGCTAAACTCGTGGCCCAATTTTGGGCCGAGTCGATATAGATTGTCATCGACAGATAAGAAGCTGGTAAACAATGCTTTGACAAGATTAAACAGAACATTTACAGTACGTAGACCAGGCAACTGATGGTGTTTTTTTACCAAAAGAGCAAAATACGATACTTCCATAAACATAATTATGAAATTTAGCGTATTTTAGAACGGCTGCCATTACATTTTTTTTTTTTTTGGGTGGCAAGATCATCAAATGAGTCTTCCCGCTCTGGGTGGGGCGGAAGGGACTGACAGACTCTTACTGACTAAAATCCACCCGTGTTCCTTCGGATGCCCTTTACCTTCCGGGGCCACGGTATCCTAGATTAAGAAAAAATCCGCGACCCCGGCAGGCATTTGGCCCCATGAGGGGCCCCCCCGTCAGTGACGCGTGAAACACGACGCGCCACCGACCCGGGCTTGGTACTTGGTCGGACGGCGAGCTTACCCATTACTCACCGTCCGCAAGCCCGCTCCGCCACTGTGCCCTCTGCTATTCAGAGGGACACGCGTTGGAGCGTCCACCCGACAGGCTATTTGCATACGGGCAAAGAGACCCCTTAGGCACACAGTGCCTAAGGAAGAGTTTTTGCCCGCATCCCAGGGTGCACCGGCCCGAAAAACTGGTCTTCCCCCCGGACGTATCCGAGAGGGAACTCCAGTCCACGGACGCACGTGGAGGTTTCCTGTCTTAGCACCCCAGACCGTGGAGCTTGGCACAAACAAAGAGAGGCCTATACCCAGCAGTGGGTGAAGAAGGGCTGCGGATGATGATGATGAAGGAGCGACAATACCCGCAGAGTGGCTTTTAGCAGTTTGATCGTCTTCTTCGTCGTGTCGATGATACCTTGAATTAAAATTAATGAGCTTCGACCAAAACTCTGCCGAGAATCGAGTCGTTTGCAATTTTGGGTGAATAAGTACGTCCAGCACTGCATTTGCAAAACTTTTATTTATTTATTTATTGCACAATGTACACATAGTTACAAGCATAGCTTAAAACTAATGGATACATTACCCTGTTAGGGCGCAGCAAATAACTTAAAACTATAATAATTATACATCTATACAATATTTACCAACATTCATAGTCAGGATAGTAGAATTCAAGCTTAAAGCTTAGAAGTTCTTCTTGACATTTCACTTAGAATCGACATCTTTTTTTTTTGTACGTGGTAAAATCATCAAATGAGTCGTCCCACTCAGGACGGAATGAGAGGGGCTGTCGTACTCGTACTGACTAAAACTCACGGTGATCTTTCAATAGCCTTTTACAAAAAACAGTCCCACGACCCCAACAGGCTTTGGCCATATCGACATGCTGAACTGAAAGTGGGGCGGCCAATGTCTGCAGACGGACAGATACTCTTTGAGGGAGACTTATGTTCAGCAGTGGACAGCAATTGGTTGATATGATGAGTCCTTCTCGATAGATTTTTTTTTCCATGAATTAAAACTAGTATCTAGAAATGGAAATCATTTCTTCATTCAACGCAATTTGTGAGAGTCGAGTTACTGAAACTGGTTTACTTAATGGCGTTTTTTAGTGTCATAGCAGTCAAGTGAATGCCTAGCAAATGTTTGCAAAACCTTTTACTGAATTGCCCTACGTTTACGAGCTACACAGTAGTTGAAGGCTTTACGGCAGTTACCTACTATAATTGTTGAGTTATAGTTGTTATAGTTATAATGATTTCTGTTACTTATCAAAGACGCAAGAAGTATGTCATGGGATTTGCTACCTGCAAAATATAAACACGATACGACGTCGCGTCGTGGAAATCTCCGACACGACGTTGTGATTCACGATGCAATCTTGCGCAGTTGTTATTCGAAATTCAAAGATGACGGATGGTATTGAACCCTAGTCGAGCAGCGTCCCGTACTATGGAACGGAATTCGTCTACAGCGGTCCATTTTTCGGAATGAACTAAATCACCACCCCACTGTAACGATGCTCATCGTAGATTTCTACGACGCGACGTCGTATCGTGAAACGACGCGACGTCGTATCGTGTTTATGTGTGGGAGCCCTTAGAGAAACATCTACTAGGCAGTTGGCAGTACGTTGACGCTTAGATATTTTGTGATCGTGTAAGTGTTTATGTAGTTTTATCCAGCCGTAATAACAATTTTAAGGCTACAATAAGATTTTTCTAAGATTTCATGAGCGTTTAACATCTCAAAACTTATTGTATCCATTGCCATATTGGTTCGTGAGACCTGGAACTTTCAAATACCCACAGCTTAACGACAAGATTGAACGGCTTTTCGATTAATTAAAATTGAGTCAATCTAATATTTAATTGTCTAAGTCCTCTGCAACTTTGCCTAGATCTAACAGATCCGAAATCATTCTTCTTTGCAAGATAAAATCTACCTTGTTACTTAGGAAATACGGTTCACTAGCTAACACCACATCTTCCGGATTCTCCATACCTTATAGTTCAATGATATTAAACTTTTTATACCGGGAACTTTTCTATTTAACGATCGCACAGTAAGGAAGTGTCATGCGATGCGCGCACGCAACCTAACTTTTAAATTAAAACGCAATCAATAATGTGTGCGCATCTCTTTCTTTTGTTTGTAGTTAGAGAGAGAGAGATATATGTTTGTGTTAGTCTGTGTATTGTTTGCTTTCAGTAGTAAATGATTGTTTTTCACGAGGAAGCGTGGTGGCACGTAAATATGTAGTGCCATGGAAAATGACAGTAAATGCTGCTTATTTTTATGGTAACCATTTCCGTGGGCAGTGCAATATTGAGAAAGCAGAAAATTATAACTTGGGAAGAAGTGACAACTGTGATGACGTTGTATCTATAGAATTTATGGGCTTTTCCACACAAGGAACAAGAAACCATAATTAAATATTTTTTTCTTTCCGTGGTTCTAGGCAACTGGGCTTGGAAGGATATAGTGGAAAGTGAAAACTACTTATTTTTCCTACTCCTCCATTCTTTTCTGATTATTTTTGATCCAAGTCAGGTAAATTCATTCTCCGGGACACGTCGAGCTTCATTGTCTCGGCGTTTTTCTGGTGGTTGCCACTGTTGATTTTGGCTTTCAGGAGTTGCAGTGGTTTAGGAATGGTGTGGTGGGACCTACTTTGCCTTTTAAAGAAGAATATACCGTATAGTTATAATATACCGGAACCTAGGTGGACTGACGACATCGTGAGAGTTGCGGGCAACCGATGGTTGCCAGTGGCGGTTTGTTGTTCAGCATGGTGGTCTAAGGTCTAAGAGCTGGGCCTTTGTTAAGCAGTAGATTTCTTCTTGTGATGATGATGATAAAAGATTATATCTTCTTCTTCTTCTTATATATAAAAATCAATTGCTGTTCGTTAGTCTCGCTAAAACTCGAGAACGGCTGGACCGATTTGGCTAATTTTGGTCTTGAATTACTTCTGGAAGTCCAGGGAAGGTTTAAAAGGTGAGGCGGTACGAAGTTTGCCCGATCAGCTAGTCTTATATATAAAAATCAATTGCTGTTCGTTAGTCTCGCTAAAACTCGAGAACGGCTGGACCGATTTGGCTTATTTTGGTTTTGAATTACTTCTGGAAGTCCAGGGAAGGTTTAAAAGGTGAGGCGGTACGAAGTTTGCCCGGTCAGCTAGTACTTAATAAATTAAATATCTACAAGAAGTCTCTAATTTTCTTCATTAAGTTACCAAACTAAATATTACATTTTTCTCCTTAAAGATCAACCAAAATTGTACATCTATCTTTAGAGGATTCAAAACTACCCGTGAATGTTTGAGCGGGTGAATAAGAAATGAAAAAAAAATAAGTTTCTCATTGTGGTTGCATATTGTCGAATCTTGTTAATTTTTTATCTTCACATCAGTGGAGAAAGTGTATTTCTATACCTTGAGTAATGATGCGAAAGCTGTGTGCTCTCGGAACACATTCGTATTGTGTTTTATGGTTATGTAAGTATTTTGGCGACAATCCAATGTAAGTTTGATATTATAGAGGTAAAGATAAGGGAAGGAGGAATATTTCTTTAATACCCGAACATTCTGTATAGCTTAACTTTTGGTGTCTACATTTATACACCCCAAGCAAAAATAATTATAATTGCACAAGTTGATAAAAAATGCTATGCAATAGCTTTTCCGCGGCAGTCCCCGAGTGCCACACGTATTTTTCTTAAGTACCTATGTAGTTATTAAGTACCTACTCAAGATCATGCGGAATCCGAGTAAGTGATTTTGGTAGTAGTTTCTGCTTACCCCATGGGAAAAGACTTTAGTACTTCGACTGTTCCGATGAAACAATCCCGTAGTGTCAGTAACCACCTTTCCAATAGTTGAGATTACTGAACAATTCTATTTAGTTTTCAGTTAGATTATTATAAAAAAAATATTTGTTTTTTTTTTGTTACCTAAGGGCTGATTTTTCAATAGTCAGATAACTTTTATCTGAGGAATAAAAATGGCGGTTTGACAGCTTATCTATAGAAAATATGTCAAATCGCTATTTTATTCCTCAGATAAAAGTTAGCCCTTCGTCTAATAAAAAGGCTAACTAAGTAAAATTATAACCATAAGTGAGTGGATTTCCACTCACTTATGGTTATAATTTTTACATATTTCTGACACCACCAGCCCCTACTCCCGAGTTTAAATGCATTTTATCTTTGTCAATAACTATGGATAAAAAAAAGAAAACAGAAAAACACTTGTCAATTATTTTTCAATACCGTAACTAACGTACAAAGAGATTTACAATAGATGCTGTCATCATGATTGTAAAATCGGAAGTAAGAAAACCAAGTTCGGGGGCGTGAAAAATTGTAAATATTTTTTACATAACCCAGTATTGCATCACACACGCCATCTGCAGTGCGTGTCAGGCGGCAATGTTCTAAGAACCACACGAGATGTATCGTGATGCAAGAGAAATGATACTTACGACGACTGCATAGCACTGCAGTGGATGTTGTAAACTTACGGTAGTTCTGGTATTTTTTGGTCCTTTTTGCCAGTAGTTTAGTGAAGTTACGAACATTTTTTAAATCTTCATGTTGAACGGCATTTTTTACAAACGATAGATTTCATACCATTACGAAATACATACCGACTTGCATACATTTTCAAGGCAAAAACACATTTACAAACTAAAATACGACACGAAAATACCTGCATTAGTAAACCTTATCACACAACTTACACAGCAAGAAACTTGTAAAGCTCAAAAAACACGCAACAACATCATTACAAACAGGGTGAAAACCGAACGGTATATCCGTTCGGTTTTCTTATAATACATCCGTATGTCACAGGCGGCTATCTCGCAAACTGGTCGTATATTCGAGAAAGTTGATTACTGTGATCGGAAACTTAGTTGTATGCCCTTATGTGATACTGGTAGGTTGGAAGTTATTTTAGAAAAATAAAATCGATATAAGAAAGTCTACGAAAAAGAAATTATGAAAGTCTTTGACGTTGGGGCACCTTGCTGCACACTGTAGTTTTAAATGGAGTTCAGCAAGACATTTGACTAGACGTGACGGACGTGATGGACGGCGAAGATAACCATTGATTAAATTGTGGCAGGGTGCAAACTAACCAGAACCACGACAATTTTGACGGTAAATCGTCAAAGTCGTAGACGGTACGTTGTCAAAGTCGTAGACAGGACGTACAGAAGTAAAAACAATGTCAGAAAAAGGGGGTTTTAGTTGAAATGATGATGAGAACCATTAGCTGCTTCCTATTGGTTAGTTGTTACGGAATAGAGCTGATTAAACTGTCCCAATAGCTGTAATCCCAACAGTGGAAGTTGTTTATTTTTTAATTCTTGCATAACATCTGTGAAAATGTAGATTTTATAAATCAGATCCTTCGTTGTTTAATTTATTTTAACCCGATAGAAAAGAAAGTCGAAATCACTGAAATATGCAAGTCAGCTTTAATATATTGACTAATTTGTAATTATAATTTTCAAACACTTTTAACGACCCTTCACTTAAATGCATTTTATTTTAAAGCCAACATTAAAATAAAACAGTAAACATGTGCAAAGAATGAAAATAGTTATTTACAGTGCCATAAAACAAGTACCACAGATGATGATAGTTTAAGAGCACCCATAACCGGCGAAAGTCTACACTCAAAGATAATTTACTTGCAATCAAGTGAGAGTTAGACTTCAGTCATATTACTTTCTATCTAATTTGTATGTTCCCCGGCTAAATAAAGCCGTCACTCCACTGCAGTTCATGGCTAAGCTACGCATGTTTGGTTGCGGGACTAAAGAGCAACCGCGTGACTCCGGAACGTAAAAGGATATTGAAGGACACCGTGGATTCTAGTCAGTACAAGTCTGACAGTCCCTCCAGCCCTGCCCAGGGTGGGAGGACTCATTTAATGTTTCTCCCACGCTAAAAAAACGCTACGCATGTGTAATTAGTTTCTCTTTAATTTAGCTATAAGTATGATAGTCCAGTATACGCCAGTATACTGTACTATCAGCCATCGCTAACTAACTAACAATAATATTTGAGCACCATAAGCCAACATTGGCCTGATCAGCGTTTTGTAAATCCACAGAGTAATCTTCGGAGAGAGCCCCCATGTTTTTCCTAACATTTTTTTACATTGGTAGAGTGTAATTATTGTGCTTTTATTAATGTAGACTATTGCACTTGTAGGATCGCTGGCGGTAGATACTGAAGGCTTCAAAGTAGGTTCGGCGCTAATAAGACTCCGGAGTACTTTCTTACTTCTTGTTTATTATAATACTGCTGGTTTTCGGAATGAATGCCATAGAAAACTACCCCTTTTTTATACAGAGCTCTGACCAATCAGATCCTTTAAAATTTGCACACGACCCTAATATTTTTTCTTTCAGCCAATCAGAGCAATCCATTTTTGCACACGGCACTAATGCGACTTTGTATGGGGAACCTTAATTTGGCAGTTTTCTATGGTAAACCTTCCCCTTTTGCTTTACAATTTATCTTATAGCCTAGGGGTTAGCTTAGTCTATCTAATTACATAAAAACCTTATAAAAACCTTAATTTTTAGACCCAAAAAATGACAAAAAACCAATTTTGCATCAACCTACAGGCAGAGACACCAAGTGCCAAAAATTGGAATTACAATTATTTATCACTGTTTTTGAGGGTATTTGTAAAATTTACACTTTTTACGTCTACCTATCACTTTGCTTACTTTTTCGGGACAACACAGTTTCTCAACTTACTTGACGGTGTAGGTATGTAAAATGTGCATTTTTATGTTTACCCTACTATGGGTTTACTTTGTGGCATCAGCAGAGACACCAGGTGGGAAAAATAAAAAACAAAACAAATTATCAATATATTTGAAGGTACTTATAAAATGCACATTTCTACATTTACCCAATCCTTATTAAATATAATAACAATAGTTTTATTGCTCAAACTAGCCTAATCTTTCTAATTACTACATATTTACATAATTGCTTGATGCGATTATTATTCGTCGCTAACATTCTCCCCCACGGTGCGCAGCACATCATCTTCTTGAAGCGACGAAGCCGCGGGGACTAGCACGATGACCCGTCGTGTAGGTCGCTGAAGCACTCCGCCTGATGTCCTCACGTCCAGCACTCTGGTTCTCCCATCTGGCCCAGGGTACGCCTTGATAACTTCCCCTCGAGGCCATGAGTTTCTAGGTAGCGATGCGTCGACTATTAACACGATGTCTCCTTCCCTCGGGTCGGTTGTCTGCCTCCCTTTGATTGCCCTTGACATCAAGAGCGGTAGGTACTCGTTGATCCATCTCTTCCAGAAGTGGTCAGCAAGCCTTTGGGTAGTTTTCCAGCTTGGCTTCCCAATCAACTCTGTGTCGTCGAATTCTCCCGGCGCCATTGCTCCACACGATCTTCCCAGTATAAAGTGGTTTGGTGTCAGACTTTCTTCATCTTCTGGCTCCATACTGATTGGGGTTAGAGGTCTGGAGTTTACTATGTGTTCGACCTCAGTCATAAGAGTATGAAGTACTTCTTCAGGTGGGTTTCTCTCGTTGAGCACTGCCGCCAGCGCAGTCTTGACTGTTCGCACGAGTCTTTCCCAGGCGCCTCCCATGTTTGGGCTCCCCGGGGGAATAAATTTCCACTTGATGCCCCTTTCTTGCGCAGCCTCTTCTAGCTCCTTGCTTGCCCCAACGAAATTGGTTCCGTTGTCGCTGAATATGGTTTTTGGGGTTCCTCTTCTTGCTGCCATTCGTCGAAGTGCCATTATCATTGAGCTGGTACTGAGAGAGGGTACCAACTCTAAGTGAATGGCTCTGGTTGTAAGACAAGTGAATAGCGCCCCCCAGCGCTTCTCGACTCTTCTCCCTATAGTGACTTGCATCGGCCCAAAGTAGTCAACGGCAGTGCAAGCGAACGGGAACTGATGATGTTGCAGTCTCTCGCTTGGTAGGTCTCCTGTCAGGGGCACTTCTGGCAAACTCTTCTTTGTCTTGCATCGCTGACAGCTGTGGGCAACCGCCTTTAAGGTCGCTCTTAAACTTAGAATCCAATATTTCTGACGTAGCTCGTTCATTACTGTGGCAGTGTTCCCGTGAAGAAACTTCTCGTGATAGTGTTGTATGATGAGACGCGTGATTTTCTGTTTCCCATCTAGTATGATAGGATTCATTTTTCTTCTTTCTTCGCCTTGAAACTTCATTGTTCTGCTTCTTAATTTAATGATATCGGCGTCATTTAGGTAGACGTCGATTTTCTTAAGCCGACTTGCGTTTTTCCAAGGGCTTCTTTTCCTTTAAATTCCTTATATCTGACTTGAAACTGTCATTCTGACTTATTTTCATTAATATTTCTTCTGCTTTTCTTAAGTGTTCGTCTTCTAGCGGCAGGTACAACCTCTTCTTCTCTTTGCTGACTGGTAGTTTGGCGATTTGTGTCTTCTTCTTCTGGGATCTTCTATGGGGTCTCCAGGGCTCTTCCTTCTGACGGACGGCGGCGTTGGTTGCTTTACGGGTCTTCTTCAATAAGAGGCATGCGAAAGCAACCACTCTGGCCGTCATGCGCAGCAGTCGCTCCCAGCTCGAGAACCTCTCCAGGTTGAGTAAGACCTCCTCAGCCTTTATCGCCGTCACTCTTTGTTTGTTCTTTTCTTCCAACATAGTACCCTCTGGTTTAAAGTCTTTGTATGGCCAGTCTTCTTCTGGTTGACGGAGAAATGACGGCCCTTGAAACCACCTTGCGTTGTGATCGAATTCAGTCGGGGTCCCCCTCGTGGCGTCATCTGCTGGGTTTTCTTTAGTAGGTACCCATCTCCAGTCTTCGGGCTTGGTCTGCTCCTCGATTGTAGACTTGCCATGGTGAATGAAGTTTACAATGGCATTCTTCCCTGATTCACCTCCATGCAGCACCCACCCGAGGCTAGTGAGAGAAGCCACGGGATCGGCTGGCTTGCCTTTCTTCAGTCTTCTTGTAACTATGAGTCCCCAGTTGTCTTGACCAATCAACAGCTTGGGTCTTTCTGTGACGTAGAGAAGTTGCTCTTCAATTGCCTTCAGATGCTGACAATTCTTCACCGTGTTCTTGCTTATACTTTGCTCTGAAAGCTTCAGGTCGTCGATGGTTCTTGCTATGATTGGCCTCTTGTCTCTTCTATGAGCCCCTTTTATCTTCAACTGGATCTTCTGTGAATTATCTTTCTTTATAACTTTCCCGCCGACTGTTTCGATTGCGAGGGTTTCTTTATTTCCCTCGGCTCCGATCCTCTTGGCTATTGATGCGTCCAAGAGTGTGACTGTTGAGCCTTCATCTAGCAGCGCCAGCACGCGAGCGTGGCCTTTCGGTCCGTAGAGATCCACTGGAATCATTTTCAAATAAATTTTCTCTTCCCCTTTGCTGTTGTGGATCGAGGCGACTGTCTCTTCTGATGCGCTTTCCTTGTCTTCTTTCTTTTCTGCTGACTCTGGTGGTTTTTCAGAGTGCAGGATAGTATGATGCCATCTTCCACACTTCTTGCAGACTGGAGCTTTGCAGTTGATTCTTGAGTGCTTGAACCGAAGACACTTGAAGCATAGTCTAGCCTTCTTAATAATGCCCCATTTTTCATCTATGTTAGCTTCTTTAAACTTCTTGCATTCTATCACAAAATGCTCTTCTTCACAGATCGGACATGACTTCTTATATTTTTCTTGAGACACTTCTTGCACTGTATGTACAGGTTTTCTTGACCCTTTCTTTTGCTCCGAAAACACTTCAGGTGGAGCAAAGTCCCCGCACATGTCGCTTTCTATTTCTAGAAACGCTTCGATGAGTAGCAACTCTTGAATTTCTTCCTCCCTTCTGGTTCTATGGTAGGCGAACCATCGGAATTTCATTGATGGTGGCATCTTGTCTACTATGGCCTTCAATGTTTCAGGAGAACTGAGGTACTGCGACTTCTTCAATGCCTTGATGGTTTGGACGGCGTTCTTCACTCTGCTTGCGAACACACATATGTCGCTTGGGTTCTCGCCCACCTTCGGCAGGTTCTTCATCTTCTCTAGTTCTGCCAGTGCCAATGCCCCAGGTCTTCCGAATCTGGCTTCTAATCCCCTGAGTACTTCGCGTGGATCTTCAGCTGTAAACAGTAGGCTCTGGACGGCTTCTCTGGCTGCACCTTGAATTGCTCTTCTGAGGCGCGCTAAGTTCTGTGCGTCGCTGAAGGAGGCAGCCCCGTCTTCATATGATCTCTTGAACGGCAACCATTCTTCACAGGACCCGCTGAAGTGAGGGAGCTCGAAGTGCTTCGGCGTTGCGACGTCACGTGACTTCTCTGACAGCTTGACGATGACTTGGGCTAACTCGTGGATGTCACTCTTCTTTTCTTCAGTTTCAGTCGGCCTATTATCATTGCTAGGCTTGACCCCAGATTGGATGAACCACCTCTCGACTTCTTGAGTTTGCTCGTACATCTCTTCTCCGGCACCATCTTCTTCTTCTGACTCTGCTGTTGCTAGTTCTAGTTCAGCCTGAGCCACTCTTGATCGCGCTTCTGCCAATTCCAATTCCCTTAGTGCCACTGTTAACTTTGCTTGCGCTTCTGCTCTCTTCCTATGCGACGAGCGGACGGACTGCGTGTCTATTTCGCGGGTCGGCTTCTTAGGGCGAGGCTGCTGCAGACTCCCATCTATTGACGTCGGTACACTTCCTTCATCTCGACGTAACTTCACAGCAACACTTCTATCTGGGTTCTGCCGCGTAGTGTTGTGGCTTTCTTCTCGGCGTGCGGGATCAGACGCTTCAACTTGCTCTTCCACGGTGCTGGCTAGGGGCGCGGTGCGAGTCGCTCCCCCCGATGCTGATTCCTTCCCGGCAGTATTCTGCTGACGAATGGACGACTGGTGGGCTCGTACGCTAGGCGGCGGCGATCTTCTAGTGAGCGTTGACCGACTTGTAATTGACGCGCTCGTAGTCGCCTCGCTTGTAGTTTCACTTGGCGTGCTTGCACTCCCGTCGACCGACGAAGTACTTTCTCCCGTAGCCTTGGACTGCACTGATCCTGATCTTGTAGAAGGCATCTTCAGTTTTCTTGAACCCGATCCGGCTTCTCGAAGGACCACTGTAGACTATTGCACTTGTAGGATCGCTGGCGGTAGATACTGAAGGCTTCAAAGTAGGTTCGGCGCTAATAAGACTCCGGAGTACTTTCTTACTTCTTGTTTATTATAATACTGCTGGTTTTCGGAATGAATGCCATAGAAAACTACCCCTTTTTTATACAGAGCTCTGACCAATCAGATCCTTTAAAATTTGCACACGACCCTAATATTTTTTCTTTCAGCCAATCAGAGCAATCCATTTTTGCACACGGCACTAATGCGACTTTGTATGGGGAACCTTAATTTGGCAGTTTTCTATGGTAAACCTTCCCCTTTTGCTTTACAATTTATCTTATAGCCTAGGGGTTAGCTTAGTCTATCTAATTACATAAAAACCTTATAAAAACCTTAATTTTTAGACCCAAAAAATGACAAAAAACCAATTTTGCATCAACCTACAGGCAGAGACACCAAGTGCCAAAAATTGGAATTACAATTATTTATCACTGTTTTTGAGGGTATTTGTAAAATTTACACTTTTTACGTCTACCTATCACTTTGCTTACTTTTTCGGGACAACACAGTTTCTCAACTTACTTGACGGTGTATGTAAAATGTGCATTTTTATGTTTACCCTACTATGGGTTTACTTTGTGGCATCAGCAGAGACACCAGGTGGGAAAAATAAAAAACAAAACAAATTATCAATATATTTGAAGGTACTTATAAAATGCACATTTCTACATTTACCCAATCCTTATTAAATATAATAACAATAGTTTTATTGCTCAAACTAGCCTAATCTTTCTAATTACTACATATTTACATAATTGCTTGATGCGATTATTATTCGTCGCTAACAATTAAGTTTGTAGTCAAGATAATTGTTCCAGAGCAGTTTGCTATCCAGGATCACCCCCAAGTACTTGACTTCGTCCTTGAGTGTTAGTTCTGTGTTTAAGAGTTTTGGAAGCCTATGAGGTCCAAGAGTACTCTTGTTAGTGAACATTATTAGTTATTAGACTACGCTACGCTACGCACGGGTTGCTGGTAAACATAATGAACTTGAGTAGCTAACATGGGAAACCTCTCTGTTTGTACACAACTGATACTTTTGTTTAGTAAAAATGTATTGAAGAAATAACATAGCTCTGATTTTCGCGATATATTCAAACGATCTAGACAAGAGACAACAGTTTTAAAAATATTTTTGTTCTTCTAAATGACGTGGTCGCAAACCGACTGCTAAGCCGGAGGCCCCGGATTTCATTCCCATATCGGACAATGCGTGAATGGGCAAATGGCGAAGCATAAGCGTGTTAAGGAGGAGGTTCGCGGCGGAGCCCGCTACAGGAGATCGAGACAGGAGACCGCGACAGGAGACCGCGACCTGTATCTGTCTCCTGTCGCTGTCTCGCTCGCGAACTGCCGCTAATTCATTGCCTAAAGGCAGATTTACATTGAGTCAGTGGCTGTCGTCAGTGCTGGCGCCGAAAACTGACACATACTATTTATACGCAGTCAGTATTTCGTCAGTAGTCGAGGATATTCTTTTGGTGTACACACGTTCATAAAGTCAGTGCGGAAATGTGCATTCTCAAAAACAGCAAAAAATCAAAGTTGGAGCAATGCTGTTGCGCGCATTTTTAACCGACTTCAAAAAAAGGAGGAGGTTCTCAATTCGTCGGAATCTTTTTTTTTTTTTTTTTTTTTTATGTATGTTCCCCGATTTCTCGAAGACGCCTGGACCGATTTGGAAAATTTTTCTTTTGTCTGAAAGGGTATACTTTCCAATTGGTCCCATGATCATCAGGTCAGGATCTGATGATGGAATCCCAGGGAAATCAAGGGCAACCTTCAAATTTTATAGGCACATAGTACCATTTTCATATATTTTCTAAATCTGTTCAAGTATTTGCATCTAATAATCATCATCTCAGGTGGATGAGCTGATGATGGAAGGTACAACTCCTCAACGGCTTGGAGTAGGCATCGACTGATTTAGTTTGTGTTCGCATATCTCTGGAACTACAAGTCCGATTTAAGTAATTCTTTTTTTGTTGTACTAAGTATTGTTTAACTTACGGAATACTGCAAGTTTCATCAAAATCGGTTCAGTAGTTTTTGAGATAGGGAATTTTATTAGCATATTGTGCACTTGAGCGATGTTGTTACCGGTGCTACGGATTACAAAATTTTAGTGCACATGCATGTAAGAGAATGATTTATTTGACAAGAATTTGAGTTGAATATTTAAACTAAAAAGAGTAAAATAAAAAACTTTTTCAAAAAAAATGTAACCGCCTTCAAAAACAACCACAAAAAAGGGTAAAATAACCTACAAAATAACTTTTCTTTCAGAAGTTCAACACATTTGCGAGAAAACAGTACAATAATGTAATTAAACAAACTTTTTTTAGAAGTTTCTAATATGAAAATGGCGCGCATTTGCAAATGGCGCCACATGCACGTGGTGAAAAATAGAACTACATTTTTCGTCTCATTTACTCTTTAGTATTAAAATGAGACAACGCATTGAGCAAAAGCGCTTCCAAGGAGGTTCGATCAGTCAGGCTGTTTATTCTCATAATGTGAAACTCTTTGGTGGAGTTCTTATTTTTTTTTTAAAGGAAATTAAAAAAAAACCGTAAAGAAAACGCACGGTGCTATACAACGGGGCGTGCCGTAAAATAGGTACTTAGGTGAGAGTACCTATTTTACCGCACGTTCCGTTGTATGGTGCGTAATTTTTAACTTTCGAACAATGTATATAGGCTTCGTAAACGCATTTTTCGAGCAAATGTGTTGAAAAGGTAATTGAATTTTGAACTTCTAAAATCTGAACTTATTTAACTCAAGCAATATAACACTCTTAGAACCACGAAGCTTAAGCTAACCTATCTTAACTTATCTAATGTAAGTTGAAAATCTAAGATAAAACCACACAAATTGAGAAAAATAACCTTCTAAACAACGCCTTGTATTTCCTTCTCCCAATTACGCGTACTCAGTGTAACCATCTAACAACATGCGAAGTAAAAAACTTTCTTTAACACATTACCAGCTCCTATTTACACTTCCACTCTAATGGATACTTTCAATACATTTGTGCGAGCATTCTAAATAAATCGAAAATACCAATGTATTTTTAATACAGTTGCTCAAAAAGTGGCATAATATTGCAGGGACGTAATAGCGTTCGGGAAGTGGGCTATTACACACTAGTGCTTTTTTTTACCTTTCCCGCACTAGTGCGTTCTCTTTCCCAACTGTCAAAATAATGTCTATTAAAAAGAAAAACCAACCATAAAGTTTTTACTAAAGAGTTTTCGTGATTCATACAAGAACGTATATTTCTAAAAAGAAGCTACTAATTTATTTCAATGTCAGATTTAATGATTTAATTGAATAAGTTAGGTGAGGTTTCATTTCATTTCATCTCATTTTCATTTCATATCAATAAAAAAAAATATACTGAAGGCTAAGCTGTATGGGCGTTCCCTTTGCCTACCAAAAACTGTGCTTATATTCTACGGTTGGTGTCATTTTCCAGAAATTTTCTTTGCGAGTTCAGTTTATTACGTTTTTATTATTTATTAAATTGCTTCATTTTTTCGCAACTGTATTAAAAATAGTCTTTCAGTACACGTGCGGAACCGTCATTGCAACTTGTTCCGACTGTCAACCATATTAGCATTATCTTTTCACGTTCTTCTTTTCACGTTAATTTGATGGAAAAAAATACTCGTAGTTCCGCGTTTTCATTTTTCCATATAATAAACGCAATGAATTCTTCAATTAGGTACGCTGTAAATAAAATACATAAATCTTATGATAAGGCCTCAGATCTATTGATTATTATTTCACTGCTTGAGCAATAGAACACTTTATCATGGAGAAGGTACGTAATTTTAAGACTTTTGTTGCAATTCATATAATGATAAGTTTGTGTCATTTTTAGACCTCCAGGTCTTTTGCACATTTTCTAATGAATTAAGTTACTTACGTCATTTGGCTAATGTCCAGTTAGAGGAGAGATGTGAACTTTGGCCTAGTCTATTGTGTATATTCTAAGACGTTTTAGTGTTGCCTTTTTTTGTAAAATGACGCCATAACTTGAAGTTTTGTACCTATTCAAATAATGTTTGAATCTACCTCCCCAGAGGGTGACCAATCGAAATTGAGATTCCAATTGGACGCTAGTTCCGTATTGATTTACGAGTTTTTTTTTTTTGTGTTTCGTTTACGAAAATGCCCGCAATAATTGAATCATAAGTAACCTGTAATTTTAAGCAATTCGATAAGTTGCAGCAATAAAGCCAAATTGTAATATACCAACTTTAAATTTTTGCAGTGTTAGATAAAATGACAGCCTGTCACAACTTTTGTTTTATACAATTCACAAAAACAGACGAAAAATCATTCAAACTTCACCATTCTTAATTCTTACTATCTTACTAATATTATAGCTGCGAAAGTTTGTGAGAACGTCGAAGTGAGAACGTATGTATTTTTTTTACTCTTTCAAGCAAGAACTTTCTGAACAGATTTTGGATGTTTGGTACACAGACAGTTTATAACCTGCATTAACACAGCATCTGCCTGCCTTTTCCCAACTATATCGGAGTCGGCTTCCAGTCAAACCATGTTTACATAGAGCGACTGTCTATCGAACCTCCACAACCCAGTAACTGGGTAATACGATGCCCCATGGTAAGACTGGTTGTCAGACTTTTTTAGAGCTTCTGACTAACAGTAACCCTGTCAAAGATCTACAAATGACAGCCGGGACCAATAGCTTTACGTGCTTTCCAAGGTGCGGAGGAAACTCGCTATGACAGATGGTCACTCCTCCACAGACCAACCGGGGCAAGCACGGCTACCCGGAAGATCAGCCTGTGCGGCTGTAATTATTTAGCCACGAGCTCCTCTAACCTGCATTAACACATAGGATTATTATTCCGATTTTATGTTACCATGAATTTAATCGAGTTGTAGCCGCTAGTAGCAACTAGTACTATAAATGCTAAAGTTTATTAGGATGGGTTATTCTTTGACGCAAAAACTACTGAACGGATTTGGATGAAACTTGATACACAGATAGTTTATAACCTGGATTAATACATAGGATTTTTTATTGGAGTATTTATCCTAATTTTCTCGTGGAATAATTTTCGAGCTATAGGTAGCGTGCGGCAGTTAGTTTTCAATAAGAGGAGTCATCAGACGGATTTACCACGGTTTTTACCCAAAAGAAGCGTCACCATGCATACGTCAAAGAACTAGTCTATTAAATCGTCGTTACGATGCAAATGCACGCTCATCCTCGCAAATTCGTTGATCTAATGAATATGAAAGTGCAACTGTGCTTGCATATTAAGGTCCACCGTCCACCGCTATAGTGGAAATATCGCTAAAGGTGGCGGTTCGCGCCGGAGACCGAGACAGGAGACCGCGACAGTACTTAACATTAAGGCAGATTTACATTGAGTCAGTAACTGAAGTCAGTCCACTGACGAGTCAGTACTGACCTAGCACTGCCATAGTGTAAATTGATTTCAAGTCAGTACAGTACTGTCGCGTTAGTACTGACTTCAATATTCGCGCTTCAATATTTTCGGCGTCAGTTCGTTCCCCCGCCACCCGCGCCAGTGCAACTGACAGCGTGTAAATATACCCAAGTCAGTCACTACCGCTCTGTTGTATGGTGACCACGCTTCCTCGCACCGCATCACAAAATGACGCGAAAACTGAGCGACACGGAAAACTTAAAACTTGTTCAACTGTATCGAGATAATGAATGCCTATGGGATCTCAAATCGCAAAATTATAGAAATAAAAAAAACTTTTTCAAAAAAAATGTAACCGCCTTCAAAAACAACCACAAAAAAGGGTAAAATAACCTACAAAATAACTTTTCTTTCAGAAGTCGGTGCCTTTATTTTTTTTTCATTTCATTGTTTTTTTTTGCCACCGACTTCTGAAAGAAAAGTTATTTTGTAGGTTATTTTACCCTTTTTTGTGGTTGTTTTTGAAGGCGGTTACATTTTTTTTGAAAAAGTTTTTTTTATTTCTATAATTTTGCGATTTGAGATCCCATAGGCATTCATTATCTCGATACAGTTGAACAAGTTTTAAGTTTTCCGTGTCGCTCAGTTTTCGCGTCATTTTGTGATGCGGTGCGAGGAAGCGTGGTCACCATACAACAGAGCGGTAGTGACTGACTTGGGTATATTTACACGCTGTCAGTTGCACTGGCGCGGGTGGCGGGGGAACGAACTGACGCCGATGATATTGCTTGAGTTAAATAAGTTCAGATTTTAGAAGTTCAAAATTCAATTACCTTTTCAACACATTTGCTCGAAAAATGCGTTTACGAAGCCTATATACATTGTTCGAAAGTTAAAAATTACGCACCATACAACGGAACGTGCGGTAAAATAGGTACTCTCACCTAAGTACCTATTTTACGGCACGCCCCGTTGTATAGCACCGTGCGTTTTCTTTACGGTTTTTTTTTAATTTCCTTTAAAAAAAAAATAAGAACTCCACCAAAGAGTTTCACATTATGAGAATAAACAGCCTGACTGATCGAACCTCCTTGGAAGCGCTTTTGCTCAATGCGTTGTCTCATTTTAATACTAAAGAGTAAATGAGACGAAAAATGTAGTTCTATTTTTCACCACGTGCATGTGGCGCCATTTGCAAATGCGCGACATTTTCATATTAGAAACTTCTAAAAAAAGTTTGTTTAATTACATTATTGTACTGTTTTCTCGCAAATGTGTTGAAAAACATTGTATGACACACGTGCGGAAATTGGTATTTACAAACTCGTGACTATGGTAAGCCCTCGATTTCATCTCGGGCTTACATTCGTCTACTCGTTTGTAAAAACCAACTTACCGCACTAGTATCATAAATAACTATTTCCAGTATTTGAAACGAGGTCGCGGGACATACGTATACCGCGACTCCGGTACGCAAAAGGGCTACCGAAGGACACCGTGGATTTTAGTCAGTACAAGTCTGACAGTCCCTCCCGCCCTTCCCGGGGCTGGGAGGACTCATTTGATGATTTTACCACGAAAAAAAAAAGTATTTGAAACGTATTTTGTAATCACTGATCGGCGCTTAATATAAATAACACATGAGTAAATAATTTACTCATGTGATATAAATACGCTAAGAATATCTATAGTCACAGTTACAGGGAAAATTATTGCTTCCCTTGCGTTTCAGGGTTGTGGTTTTCTCTTAGTCCAGCGACTAAGAACGAATAAAGACTTTAGTTATAGATGAAAGTTCATAAAGAACGATACTGTAGTATATTGAACCCTGTTATATTAAACAACTTTTAAAAAATCATTAATTTCTCTTTCAATTTCATCTTTTTTGACATCCCAACTGACATATTATTAATGTGATTTAAATCACGCAAAAAAACTGAAAGATCACGAACGTTATTATCTTTTTTATCTTCTCAGAGCTAATCGCATAGCGTTCATTCATTTAGCATTAGATTTCCGGACAAAAAATGTACGTGTATACCAAAAAATAGGGCAAAAAACTGGGTAAGATTATATGTTACATAACTGAGACGAGGTAAGTCAATATATTGTAACGGCACACAACTCAAGTCGTCATCGCTCGTAATTAGCAAATATGTAATGAGCGCTTTCGCTTTCAGAGAAAAGTGTGACCGTCCGTGGTACACTGAGAGCAGCATCCGTGGGTGCTGGGAAAGATATTTTTTGTATGATTAAAGAAATTAAAAGAGATGAGGGACGCGTTTTACTTTACTAATAGAGTATTTTGGTGTAAATTAATCAATAATAAATAATTACAATAATAGAGAGCAGTGGTGGCCCAGTGGTATCGGCCTCGACTTACGAGTTGTAGGTCGTGGGTTCGAACCCAGCCAGGCGCATTACTTTGTGTAATTTATTTCATCACCACTGCTCTCAAAACGGTGAAGGAAAACATCGTGAGGAAACCGGCATGTCCTAGAACCAAAAATTCGAAGACATGTGACATTTACGGCCTTTTCCCTCTCACAGAGAGGAGGCCTGTGTCCCAGAAGTGGGAACATTATAGGCTGATGATGATGATGATGAAATAATTATAATTTTGTGTAATCAGAACCGAAACGTTATGTCGGCGGCTCATTACGCGGAAAAACGTTTGTCGGTGTTATGTTTCAGAATCGATTAAATACATTTTCAGGGATCAAACAAGTTATAATTGGAAGGCGTTTTATTTTCCAAAAAGTTTGATATTCATTCTTGTCGGTACCTGACTATAATTTAGTTTAATTAGGTAATTACGTTATTCCGTCATCGTTTCCGCTAATTTTTTGGTTATTCTTACAGCCATTTTTACTCAATTTTAACTGGGTTGTGTAGAAGATGTCAGATAGGCAGTCGCTCCATGTAAAATACTGATATTCAGCTGCATTCAGTAAGACGAAACCTATCAAACATTTGGTGATGAAAATAAATTTTTTTTTTCGCTGCTTTTTTCTATTTATTGACCTGTAGATAAAATTAGTATGCACCAATAATATTAAGAACCAAGTAAAAATATTAAAAAAAAAACAAAAAAAAAACATTTTCACCAAAACATTTCCCAAAACCCCGCACCCGTTATACCACAACCGCAAATGACACAGCGTTTACGTATACGTTCAGTTTCCTTTGCCGTGCGAACTGTTACGTAACGTTAACGCGTACGTGCGGGGACTGTCGCGTACTCGCGTTATGAGTCGTGCTGTGACGTGAGTGCGAGTTATGCTGATATAATAATAGAAAACTGATTATGAAATGTGATTCCATTACTATTATTAGGTCCGGTTAGGACTAAGGTGGATTTTTTTATTGCTTTGTTCTTTTGAAATGGGTTACTTATACGGTAGTATATGGTTTAATGGTTTTTGAAAGTAATCATTCTTGGTTTAGATTTTCGAGTTACTGAGAGGAAATAGTAATATGTAGCAGTTTCCATCCGTTCGTGAGCGGCTGGCTAGGACGTGGCTGGAGGAGTGGACGTGGATCACTGTGTTGCCCAATTTCTCACGGGACATGTTAACTTTAAAAAAGAAAATTGTTTTCCTTTAAGCTTGTTCCCTCGCCTTTTTGTCAATGTTCGTCACCTGACTGTGAATATGAACAATCAGCACATCATATTCTTTGGGAGTGTATTCTTTAGCAGAACGAACGCAATATTATGTTGGATACTATTCAGACTACATCTGGAGTCATTTATTAATTATACGGACCTTGTGGAAACTCGAACAAACTTCCGTGCGTTCAAGCGTTTTTGCCATACCTATTATTGGAATCAAATATAGCAGCTCACAATTTAGGACCTATTAATATTAGTAGTCATTTTTACCCGTGGTGCTAGGCAACTGGGCTTCTCCCAGTTGTAATATCCCTTTGTGCCTATTGGCCTTGTTTTTTGTTCTGTCTCCTGCTTGCATGAAGGGAGGTGGAAACATATTTTTCCTACCTCTCCACTATTCTTTTCTGATTAATTTCGTGCAGGATCCAAGACAGGTAAATTCATTCTCCGGGACACGTCGAGCTCCATTCTCTCGGCGCTTTTCTGGTGGTTGCCACTGTTGATTCTGCCTTTCAGGAGTTGCAGTGGTTTGGGAATAGTGTGGTGGGTTTGTCCCAATTAAAAAAAAGTGTATGTAGCAGTATTACCTCTTATTATATTTAAATCTTACTGAATTTGTTGTCTTTGAAATGATACACACCATAAAGTTTCCCAAATATTACTTTACGTCTTCTGAAAATGTAGTATGTTTAGTTATTTACTAAGATTTAAATTGACTTGACTAGGCCTCCCAACCTAACACATAGGACGTATTTTTCAGTCTTTTTTTGTGTCTTAAAAAAGAGTCATTTCGTCCTCGATGGACCTGAAGGAACTATCTAAAAACACCCTGTATCTTTCATATGGCTTCGGCATTACAGGACCCCGTGAAAAGGACCGTTTATTCATTTATTCTTACTACACTTCAAACTTTTAATCCTACTTATTATAGAGGGGCCAAAGCCTGCCGGGGTCGCGGGACTGTCTCATCAGGTAACCGTGACCCAGGAACGTAAAAGGTTATTGAAGGAACACCGTGGAATTTAGTCAGTACGAGTCTTACAGTCCCTCCTGTCCCGCCCTGGGCGGGAGGACTCATTTGGTGATTGTATTACCATGTAAAAAAACCCTTATTAGCCTATATCCCACGTAGATTAAGCAACTGTTCAAATATTTTTAATTCCACTTCGTTAGTATCTAGCACTAACGATCCGCCAGTATGTATGTCGCACATTATGTATTACAACACCTTGTAGCACATGGGAAATAACTTTTTTACATTCTGATAATTGATAGAAATTCGTACAGTTTTTGCTTGGCTTATAGTTTATGTGATTTTTCCACGCCTTTTATGGGAATTTGGTCTTATTCAACTGGATTAAATAAATACAGCGAATATGCTAGCTAGGAATGATTAATATGGGTACTTGTTTAGTGTATTGGATTTTCTTTTAGCTTCAATTTAGTCCTAAAGCAAAGATGAGACCTAAAATGGAGTGAAGCTCACCCAGAAAGACCTGGAACTTCTACGTGCCTTTTTTAGCGTGTTTAAATCATCAAATGAGTCCCACCCAGGGCAGAGCGGGAGGGACTGTCAGACTTGTACTGACTTTAATCCACAGTGTCCTTCAATAGCCCTTTGCGTTCCGGGGTCACAGTAATTCGTGAGTCCCGCGATCCCGGCAGGCTTTGGCCCTCTAAAGGGGGGCCACGTCAAACTCCTACGTGCCTACAGAATACTTTAACAACTATTAAAAAAAAATGGTATGGGTTTGTTCTGACTTCAATAAATTTAGCCCAGAAGCAAATATGAGTCTAAAGATGAAGCGACCCAGAAGGAACTGAAACTCCTACGCACCGACGGAACACTCTGGAAAAACTGTTTGCGGCCGACTCCGGCATGACGGTGGTCGCCAGCCAGGGCCTGGTGAGGCCTACCTTCATCAGTGAGATCGGTCAGCCGTCACCGCAGGTTCACAGGTAGGCTGTGATCCTGCTGCCCGAGGTGACAGGGTGGGATACATCTCTTAGCCGTACACCCAAAAAAAAAACCAAACTATGCCATATCTCTGAGGAGCTCGTGGCTAAATAATTACAGCCGCTCAGTCTGATCTTCCGGATTAAGTCGCGCTTGTCGAGGTTGGTCTGTGGATGGGTGACTATCTGTTATAGCGAGTTTCCTTCGTGCCTCGGAAAGCACGTAAAGCCGTTGGTCCTGGTTGTAATTTGTAGATCTTTGACAGTGGCTACTATTATTCAGAAGCTCTAAAAGTCTGACAACCAGTCTTATTTAGCATTCTTAGTTACTGGGTTGTGGAGGTCCGATAGTCAGTCGCTCCATGTAAAACACTGATATTCAGCTGCATATGGTTTGACTGGAAGCCGACACTAATAATTATAGTTGGGAAAAGGCTAGGCAGTTGATCACTATGACATATTGTCTCTGAGCCATTTTGTTTTCTTCCATCGTTCTGAAGTGATAAGGTGCGTCCTTACAGAGCGAGCAGTCTCGCGAGGCATTTTCCGCGCGAAGCAGCTCGGTTGGTGTGGACGTGTCTCGGGCGAGGCAAGTGACAGCGCTGCCGCGGTCGAGCGACCGAGCGCCCGAGCCATCCAGTGTCGGGCTTTTGTTTTGCTCGCGTATATTGTTTCGTGCCTCGGTCGAAAAAAAATAGGCGCGTCCACACAGAGTGAGCAGCCTCGCTTGTCAGTTTCCTCGCGCAGCAAATGCATCGCGAGGCTGCGCGCTCTGTGTGGACGCACCTATTGAATATCAAACATCCTATTCATCCAAACTTTCGCATTTATAATACGTCATTAGTTATAAATTAGATTTTATGTATTGTCAACATTTCAAAGCCTTTTGAACCCACACAGTGCAATGACACCACATAATTCATTTGTTTACCGTTACTCCGTTAGGTAAGCCGATTGTTGTGGTGTATCGTTGACCATATAACCGTCGCAATTGGCTATATCCATTGGATTTATCGCCTTATTTTACGGAACTAGCTATAGCGTGCTTAAATAAACTCACGCCTTTAGCTCACACGTGGTAGGCAGAAACTATAGGTTTTCTCGGATAAGGCAGTAGAGGATTAGTCAGTCAAGTTTTTTACATTCCTCCGCTTTTCCTGGGCGTGCGTGCGTGAGGAATTCCACGAGCAAAAAAGGTCTCAAACATATTGAACGTGAATGCATTAGCATTAAGCAATCCCCTAAGTTCATTAACGAATATTCAAGCCTGGTCCCAAAGATTGTATTTAATTAACCATACTGTCTAACCTAAGTAGTAACTATATTTTTGAGCCGTTTGGGGATGAAACTATAGGGCCATGGGGTCCGAGTGCTCACAGCCTCTTCAGAGACATTTCGAAAAGACTTGTTGACGCTTCCCGTGACCCAAGAGCTGGCTTTTACCTTGGTCAGAGGCTATAGTATAGCCATACAAAGAGGCAACGCCGCCAGTCTCTTGGGCACATTACCAGCTGACAGCGTTGAGGATGAGTTTTTCGATGCTCTATAATAGTGTAATTTACTTAATTGGTTTTATGTCATAGTTTTTTACTTAATATAAATGATTTCATAGTTATTAGGTACAAACTTATCTAATTAAGTATCTAAAAATATATTCTGTCTAATAGTTTCAGTTTTATGACTTTTGAAAAATCATCAGGAATAAGGATAATTGCATTAACAACATTTTATAGTTCCGTCCCCTTACTAATCCATAAGTCAGAGTGTTCGTAAGTGATAGGGGACAGCTAACATCCATTATTTCGGCCGAAAGTCTAAAGAGAGTTTTAATAGGCGATCCTTACTTATTTTGTTCCGTCAACTTTCATACAACTGGTTTTTTGGGTAAACTTTGTCTCTGACTCCTCTAACTATGACATGAACAAACAAATCAACAAACAAAAAAAAATGGTCATACGTACACACCATCATTATCATCAGTTGTCGGAAGTCCAGATTTCCGATAAGAGTGGCTGGGAGTGGATTGCATACAGTGCGATACAAAAACCGAAAAAACAATATCGATCACGAGTCTTCATTCTGTCCACCTTGTTGGTGGACATCCTACGTTGCACTTGACGGTGCGTGGTCTCCCTTCGAGAACCTTACGTCCCCATCGGTTACCAGTAACACCAAGATTAATTAAAAAGCCAAATTGGAAACGTCGACATCACACACGATATCAACTCGAATAAAATTTAACGATGAGAATTAGAAAATACCGATCCGATCTATCGATGACACTTTTCCTATTGTTAATATCAAGTTTTTATCGATATAGAAATCGGAAACTCTTGCGCAGCAAAAACGTAACGCATTCAGTCTGTGTAGAAGTCACAGTATTGTGTTTGTGAAGTTAGGGATGCGTGCATGTCACTGGGAATTTAGGTAGAAACCATCTTTGTTTACATTGTATGCTCTATGGGAATTTGAAGAAAAAGTTTTCGTTTAGAAAACGTTTTGTGTGCGAAGTAGCATTGTTATGGTAACAAGATTTTTGCTCATTGCTAAACTGGTCGAAGAAATATTCTAGATTTATAGTCATTGTATAAATATTTAATTCTACTTAACACTAGGGCCATGGGGTCCGAGTGCCCACCGAGTCTTCAAAGACATCGCCAAGCGTATAGTCGACGCCTCTCGTGACCAGAGGGCTGGCCTATTTCTCGGTTAAAGGATCTGCATTTCCATTCAACGTGGCAATGCTGCCAGCGTTCTGGGCACTTTCCCCATTGACAGCGATGTGGATGATTTTTTTGACGCCATGTAATTTTTTAATTTTAGTTATAATTTAGTTATCTTTGTAAATATTTTAGTTTTTAAAGGTAGTGTGTACAGTACATATAGGTTTTTTTTATAATTAATAATTATGTAAGATTTTATTTGAATAAATAAAAGTCTGATACTTTACTAGTCCATTTTTGAATGGATAATTCAAATTCAAAATCTCGGTTTTTTTTTTCAATCTTTAATCAATTTCGGATTTAGTCACGAGCAATTAACGTATACCCTAAGCAGAATTCTAAACCGATGTTCTCCTACCATACTACTGATTAACCTTTTGCGTTTTCATGAACCTTCTAATAAGGATGCCATGCTATCACGTAATAGGTCTTATTTCAAAATAAACCAGTATTTCACGATATAATCGAGTTTGAATTTTTTGTGTTGTTGTTTGTTTTAGTGTTGGTAAACAAAATGATACAGTGACATAATGATATGACAGCAATGGATTATATTATGTGTAAACCGATGACACGGACAGTCCTGTCTGCCAGCCTTAATAGGAATGGGAATCGGAATTTTAGCGAAAAAATTCTCAAGTCTTCAACTCCCCTGGTAAGCCACTGGGAAGTTTTCTTCCCGCAACCTGTCATTAGTGTCAAATTTCGGAAAAGCCAACGGGAAATTCTCAGTGGCGGTTAAGAACTGTCGCTTTGACAAGACAGACACTTGACAGGTCTGATATTATTGGATGTTTAGGCGTACCAGTGGTAGGTACTGTAACTTTCTATTATAATAGTTATTATCAACTAACTTTAATAAATATTCCATTGCTCCATCTAGCATTTGATACACTGATTGGCAATATTAAAATCTCATCTTTTATGGTCCTGTCAACATAAACTATAAACAAAATGAATCCTGCGCAAGGTAAGATGTAACTGAATGCCATCAGAGATTGTAAACAGTTACCACTGGAACTGGACGTGTCCTGTTTAATGAAGATCATGACATTTGACTTGGTCACACCGGTTTCAATCTAGGTTTATATTGAAAACTGGATTTAAATATGGCCGTTTTGTAATAAGTTTCCCGTCGCATGCGATGGTTCTTATTTGTTATTGAATAAAAATTAGCGAATTCCTTATGTGTTTTTGTTTGACTGAGGCCTTATCACAGATCCCTGAGTCTTATTTACAGCGTACTTGAAGTATTTACTGCGTTTATTGTATAGAAAATTGAAAGAGTGCCTCTAGTGTACTTTTTTCACCAAATTAACGTCAAAGTTCCCGTTTAATTTACGTCACAATTACTAATGAAACATTTTTTTTAGGTTTTCGTAATATTTTAACAGGTTATTCTTAAGACGTCTGGCGTCTATCTAAGCCTAGTTTTTCTCTCAGATTTTATTTCAAACTGGGGCTTATTATCTCCTTACAACAACCTCAAAGGTTACATCTCTACTACAGTACTTTCTAGGACCAAAATTTCGAAGATATGTGACATCTACCAAACCGCTCTGTCCACGCATGCATTACGACATCGCTTCTTTTAACAGAGAGAGGAATTCTGAGTCCCAGCAGTGGACACGTTGTATTATTTGACCGTGAAAGTTTTGGTGTTAGTATTGCTCCACACTAGGAATTTCTCCTGTATGTTAATGTTCACCTTAATGTTCACCTGGGTGAACAAAGTGGACAACATTGGTGTCCTCAATTCACTTCGGAAAAATATCACCTGACCCAAAAAAAGTTTTCTATTCTATTGAAGACAGCGCGGGACAAGAACATCTTTTTCATGATCTTGTTGTCCTAGAACAAGTTAATATTAAGTTGTCTGTTGCTTTTTGCATAGGTGATAAAAGACCACAAGATCGTAGGAGAAAAGTCGCCTTTGTTCACCCAGGTGAACAAAGTGGAATTCATTCAGATGACTACTCAATTAGTAAAATAGAAGTCAGTGAACTTTGTTGGAAGGCACATCAAATAAAAGAATACGAAAATAACTAGCAGTAGTTATACGCATGCGATACTATATTTATAATAACTTATTGTTGTTATTTCGAGTCGTTAGTAAGATATATCATTTACAGAGACATCATAATATAATGTGCTCTCTCCATTGTCTATAACACAATGTCTTAGAAAGTAGCTCATTATTTGATAAAAATACAATTTACAATGGAATTTAATGCATTTTTGTGTTACGGGCTATAAATTTAAAAGCATGTTTTTCGTAATAGAGAATTGCTACATTAATTTTAATTGTGTTTTTGTAAGTAATTAATTTTGTTTTTATATGATTTATTTAGTGTATTAGTTATTTAATTTTATGATTTAATAAGGAGTTTGATTGTATAGATGTATAATTTGCCAGAGCAATAATTAGTACGGTACAATAAATTGGACTTTTAATTTAATTTTCACATTTATTTGTGACTAGCTGTGCCCGCGACTTCGTTCGCGTGGATGTCGGAACTTAACAATGTATTTTTGCGCTACTGAACTGCGCACCTCGGTGTGAACTGACCGTAATTTTACTTCTGGATCACTTTAAATTCAAATATCTTTTGATTGACTGAACCGATTGCAATGAAACAAAAACTAAATGTTACTTCAAGGTACGCTAAATCGTTGTGTATAAAAGTTATCAAATAAACATTGATTTGGTACATTTTACGTGATGCTCGGATAACCAAACATACAAACAGACAAAAATTCTAAAAATGCTGGAAATGGGTTCTATTGGTTTTTCTCCCTGGCTATATTATATATTTTTTTAATGTACAAAAACTTCTTTTCTACAGTTTTATTATATGTATAGATTTTATAAGATTATTTCAAGGGCATGCTCTGCGTTGGTGTTTGAGAAATGGAAACATTCGTAGTAATTTTTTTGCCCTTAATAAATGTAATTTTATGAATTTATTAAAGATACAAAAAATATCTGCGGTTTATTTGTATACTTATTAATCACAGTTTGCTAAATCTTTTCTGAAACCGTCATTAAATTCATTTGATGATTTTACTACGATAAAAAAAAGGTCTTTCCTGTCAGTTATGCATGCAAGATTAAAACCGTCATGCAAACCCTAACATGTATCGCCTCCATTAGGTATGCAGAAGTTAGAGATCACACAAAAAATACTGCTACTTCTTTGTACCATACGTACTTCGATAACATTTTATTGATCTATCAATAGGTACTTACGTATATTTATGTTCATTCCATATACATAATACATATAATGTGAATCACAACATCATCAAACCAATCACAAATTCAGCCAGAGTTCACCGGCCCGACCAGGAACGTATAAAATCGAAAGTGCTGCGAGAAAGTGGGACCTTGCTCTTGAAAGCGAAAGGTGCTCAATGTGCTCATAACATATTGTTAGCTTGTTTACGTCGAGCGCTCTGTGGGCTGTAGACTATTATATTTTGTGGGTAAGCAGTACCGGAGGTTTTTAGTGATGTCTTTGATTAGTGGTTCGTAAATTTAACAACATATTTCCGAGAGCTCTAATTCTCCAATTTTGTGCTTAGATGTTTTGGAGAAAATGTCAACCAATGAAAAGAACCCAGGTTCCACCTGGCTGGGGAGAAGTGGCTACTTTTCACCCTTAAGATTTAACTTTTTGTGTCTCAAAAAAGGTCCTTGAGGCATTTTGAAACATTATTAAACCTTTTAATGTAATACTTACAAATTGCAAAAGTAAATAAGCATTTTCATTTAGTCGGGATTAAACTTTGCCCGGTGCTTTCAAAGTTATTTTGAAATTTTATCAGTTTTCCGTATAGTCCGCAATCGGTGAACTATTTCGGGTTCGAGTTTTAGCTAGAAATATTGTTTTTTATAAAATTGATTATTATTGATTTTGATGAAAACAACTGCATGTTAGGAATTTACTTGATATTTTCACTTTCTTTCATTTTGCTTGATATTTTGTTAAATTCAAAGGAATGAATAACGAAACAGTTTAAAGTGAAGTTCAAATGCTTCACCATAATCAAGGAATTGAAACTGCCTTTGTAAAGTTAGCTTCAGTGAAATCTCACCCTCTGGTAGTGATCCAAAAGGGGTGAGTTTTCTCGGAAGCTTACCATACCAAACATTGTTTAATTTAATAAAGTATGTTATAAAAGCGTTCTACAAGTTATGCGTGATATTATAAGGCGTGTAATATCTGTTACAATAAATTATAACTCGTAACGGTTGCGTATATTATTCAGTTCTAACTGTTTTTATAGGTATATTTTTTGTCAAAATATATTTTTCCACTTTTGTGCTAGTCAATACACCTCCCAAAAGTTTTTGAGGAGTAAACCCATTGAAAAGCTTTCTTTATTAGAAAACGAAAGGAAAAAGAGAGACTTAGTAAAGAACACAGTGATTTTATCAACGATAACTAGTAGTTGAAATGACTTTTCTGTCAGGGATGGTCGTAAAGTTGGACTTTTGACCGAAAACTTTTGTTAGTTATCATAATCCTGTTAAAAGTTGTAGTAATAAATGGTCTGAAATCGATTGCAATTTATCTAGTAATTATTTCTCTGAATTCTGGAAAAGGCTAAAACCGGTTTGTTGGGTTTTTCTGCTAAACAAGCATACAAAGTAAACGTGTGATAAAACGTGGTATAGAGAACTCGGGTTGTCTTAAGTGAAATTATTAACTGACAGATAATTCTGATATATTTACTTAATATTGTAATTTGTGAGTTTGTTTGTCGGAAGTAACCTCTAAAACTACTGCACCGTTTCCAAAAGTTCTCTTACCAGTAGAAAGAAAATTGCACCACGCGTAGCATGGCGATTCTATCTCTGTTCTACCAAGAAAAGACAAAGTTATTTCATCGTTATTTCTATACAAATCGACTGTTTTTTGCACACGATTCTTACACCATTAAAGAATAGAAACATATCTTTTCTATATTTTAAACATTGCTATACTTAAATCGATAAAAATCTTTTACGTTCAGCCATTTTGACTATTCTCCCGTCGACAAAACCCTTTTCTACGGGGCGCCATGCTACGCGTGCTGTGCGAAGTCAGGGCGGATCGCTAGTAATCAATACTATATTTCTAGGAAGGAACTACCAATTAATTATAGCTATCGTATATTAATTTCCTAGTACATAATGAAGTGTATTTAAAGCTAAGCTACACTGCAGTGCAGCGGGGCGTGGCTTCCTCTTCCTCGGAGACAGGTTGTTCCGTTCTAGTCGGTGTGGACTGAGCCTTATTATATTATGTTGAGTTATTGATGGTGGTGACTTCGCGTTAATGTCTTTGGGGGTTTTACTATTATTTTATACTGACTCATTTTTATAAAATACAATACAATATATACATAATAATATGTCTAAAGTCTTGACTTTGAGCGTTGTTAAATAAAGTAAAGCAATACCTAATAAAAAGATGTTTACTTCTTAGTATTTTCTCTATCATCCATCACCTTTTACGATTCTGAAAAGTGAACTGAAGTGACAAGCAAATTAGATAAAGTAAAAGTAGTCTCAATCATTTATTAGTTGACAACATTTGAAAGTATTTCGTCACTAGTTTATGCCATTGGCTTTTTCCTCTTTAATTGTCTCAGGTGATTAATTTTTTGAAATTCGTGATATGTAACAAATAGACTACAGGCCCATGTCCAAAATGGATGGGTCATATGAACCACCAGGTGACGTATATAGAATGATATAAGAGCATATAATAATAAGATTCAGCACTATGCCGTCACTTGTAAGCTGTCCAACTGAGTGCTGGCGAGAATTCAAAAGTGCAGGTAGAGTGAGTACATGACCAAATCATTATATTTTTGTACGGCATTTCTACTCGATAGGTCCATGAAAAATTATAAGAAAGCGCGCAGTGCCGTAAAAAATGGTGCGCCACAAAGTCGGTAATTTTTTCGATTTTCTGACAATTCCCAGGGTAAATTTGGTCATTTCATTCTGTACGGCATCAGTTTCATACAGTTTTAATACAGCTTCTAATCCATTATTCCGCAACGCCGTACAAAAATCATGCGACAAGGGGGAAAAATCGAGGGTTGCAACCCCCGGATCACGGAAAAAGAGGGAATTGGACAGCTTACAAGTGACGGAATAGTGCTGAATCTTATTATATTATGCTCTTATATCGTCCTATATACGTCACCTGGTGGTTCATATGACCCATCCATTTTGGACATGGGCCTGTAGTCTAAAACAATATCTGTACTTCTTTGCATCCAACTTTTTTTATAATCGAGTCTCGCGGTTTGTCTACTATGTATATCTTCTGATGGTAAGCTGTGGCGTGGTTGACGGTGAAGCACGTTTGCCTAGAAGAGACCTATTCCCTCTTGGCTTAAAGACCCCAAACTTTTTACTTTTTCAGTATGACGGCAGGATGGCTAGAACCTACTTCATCTGCCGCCAGCTGCCGCCAGCTTCATAGACTTCCTTCACAAGATGTACCTGACTAAAATACTAATTAATCTAAATTTATTCGCCGTCTGAATAAGAATAGTCTATAATCCTTTCACTAGTTTTTTTTTTGGTAAAAAAGCAAATATTTTATTTATTCAGCAAGTGCGCTGAAGTAAATAAATAAGTGATTATATAAAGTGAATTGTTTATTGTTGTTATGTAATACATTATGTGCTGAAATGCCGGAATATTCTGTCAGTGGATAATCAGTGTTTTAGATTCGTTTTATGTATGTGTATATTTTTTATAAGCATGATCCCGGGTTTGATATAGGTACTTTATGTACGAGTAACTTCCGGTGAGAGTTACTGATTTCTAGAAGGTATTTACATAATTTACTGTTGCCTTTAGTTAGATTAATTATAAACATTACATTATGAAACGAAAATAAAGAAATGAATGTGAATATTTTCTAAAGTAATAGCTTAATACTGAAATGAAAATCCAAGTCGCATGTCTTCGATTTTTTATTTTAGAACATTTTGTTTTCCTCGTGTTGTTTTCCTTCACCGTTTTTACAAAGTAATGCGTCTGACTGGGTTTGATCCTAGGACCGTCTTGTAATTCGGGGTCCCTGTTACCACTGGGCCTCCACAGTATTACTTTTTTTTCCTGTGGCATCTCGCAGGTCAACCTAGAGGAGGTTTTGAGCTGCTAAACTGGACTTTTCTGTGGATGCCTCTAAGGCCTCCAGCAAGGGGCTTATAACTAAATTACTACAAACTAAGTGACCACACGCTAAGCCACAATGTTCTGTACTGCATTGCATATTTAAAAGACTCATATATATGTAGGTACTCGTATAATTACATAGTATGCAGATTTTTTATGCAGAATTCCGAAATATTCTTCGTTTATGACAGAAAATGAAAGTTAAAAAAAATATATTATTGCTTACTTAATATTATGATTTACAATGTTAAAATAAATTCATAATTACATTTACGTAACGCCAACTTTTGCTTATAATTTAAATTACAATAGGAAGTATTCTGTCACGCTTCAAGTTAGTATTTTATCAGATAATTTAAATTCATGTTGGTTAAACATTATTAAATTTTGTATGCCTAATTATATTACTGCACGCTTCTAATATTACTTTCGTTTCGCGTGATGAAGGTACAACATTAAAATTATAACATTGTGTGGAAAAAAATCTTATTGCCGTGTGAATGTTTAGTAGCTAATTATAATAAAAAAGCACGTTGCTGTATACCGATATCTATGGCTCTAAACCATAGGTATCTTTTGGAGCGGCTGACAACTCCATAAAAATAAGCCCTTGTTAACTTCTATACTATTGGTCTACCCCAATGGTAACTACGGCATGATGGCCTACTCCATCATTTCCGATAACTGTGGCTCTAAACCATAGCTATCTTTTGGAGCGGTTGACAACTCCTTAAATAAGCCTTTGTTAAAATCTCATCTCATTAGTGGTTTTAGACGAGAGCGAAATGTGAAAACACGGGGTTGACAGTCAAATCCCCGTAAATGCTCATATATTTTTCACTGTTTAGAAGGTGATGTTTATGAAGTTGAAACTTATTTAATAAAACCTACATCATCATATTCAGAATCTATGAAATTCATTTTCAGTCTTATTTTCCAGCATTCCCTGATGATGTTGAACATCACTCAAGAGTTATCTGCTGGGGTCGCAGGTCTGTCTCATAAGGTAACCGTGACCCTGGAACGTAAAGGGCTATTGAAGGGTCACCTCGGATTTTAGTACAAGTCTGACAGTCCCTCCCACGATAAAAAAAAGATAAGGAACTTTCCACCATGTTAAATAGTGACAACAAGCTAGTCATTAACACATCGTAACCATCTCTAACAAACTTATAAATAAACTAGCTTGAACCCGCGGCTTTGCTCGCGTTAAGTTTGGAGATAAATGAATCTCCATACTAAATCTATATCTATAACCTACTAATATTATAAAGGCGAAAGTTATGAGTGTGAATGGATGGATGTTTTTTACTCTTTCACCCAAAAACTACTGAACAGATTACGATGAAATTTGGTATGTAGGTAGCTGAAGATCCAGAATAACACATAGGGTAGGTAGGGTAGGTGTAGAGAGGTAGGTGTAGGGTAGGTGTAGAGTAGGTGTAGGGTAGGTGTAGTATTGATTACTGGGCAGGACAACGTCTGCCGGCTCAGCAAGTGAGGTATAAAAAACGTGGAAAAATGGATAGCTATTCGTTAGTCACGCTTTAACTTGCAAAAGGCTGAACTGATTTGGCTGATTTTAGTCTTAAAAAATCGTGGAAGTTCAGGGAAGGTTAAGGTAAGTGTGGTGTAGGTATAAAGTAGGTGTAGTGTAGTGTAGTGTAGTGTAGTGTAGTGCAGTGCAGTGCAGTGCAGTGCAGTGCAGCAGTGCAGTGCAGTGCAGCAGTGCAGTGCAGTGCAGTTGTGCAGTGCAGTGCAGTGCAGTGCAGTGTAGTGTAGTGTAGTTTAATGTAGTGCAGTGTAGTGCAATGTAGTGTAGTGTAGTAAAGTGTAGTGTAGAGTAGGGTAAGGTACGGTAGGGTAGGGTTGGTGTATGGTAGGTTTTGGGTAGGTGTATGGTAGGTTTAGGAGAAGTGTACGGTAACAATAATTGCTAATTTAATATTTCTTTATACAGGGTGTAATTAGACACATCACAAAGCCGTTAACTACGCATACTGTACATCTAACTAAGTAGGTTTACGCTAAAATTATCGCTGGGAACCGACTTTTATTTTTAGGTATCAAAAAAAAAAATAATTTTATTGCGCGCAATGTAAAGCAAACAGGTTTCGTGTCGTTGTGTGCGTAGGCGGCGGCTTGACGCACACAAGGTTAAGGAACCCCAACCCGCGCCTATGCTGGAACGCGCTGTGATAAGAACGTATCGACGTGCGTGCGTAATTTTTTTAGAAAAATCGAAAATTCAGGTAATGTCTGTTTGGAAAAAAGTATTGTAATAATACTTAGAATTCGATTTCGTAAAAAAAAGTTTTAAAAAAATGCAACTTTGACCTTCAATATCTCGAGAACCCGTGGAGTCCTAGGTATGGTCTAAAGGAAAAAAATGATCCAAATAATGGGTAGAATACGTGGCTTTCGGCTTCGTTAAGTGTCTTCTTACACCCGGTATACTACGTTTTTTGTCATTTTATTAGGTGACTATTAAAGTATGTATTTATTTATATGTTGTATTATATGTTAAGGGTTTGTTCTTGGGGTGCTAAGACAGGAAACCTCCACGTGCGCCCGTGGACTGGAGTTCCTTCTCGGATACGTCTGGGGGGAAGACCAGTTTTTCGGGCCGGTGCACCCTGGGATGCGGGCAAAAACTCTTCCCTAGGCGCTGTGCCTAAGGGGTCTCTTTGCCCGTATGCCAATAGCCTGTCGGGTGGACGCTCCAACGCGTGTCCCTCTGAATAGCAGAGGGCACAGCGGCGGAGCGGGCTTGCGGACGGTGAGTAATGGGTATGCTCGCCGTCCGACCAAGGACCAAACCCGGGTCGGTGGCGCGTCGTGTTTCACGCGTCACCGACGGGGCCCCTTATGGGGCCAAATGCCTGCTGGTGTCGCGGATTTTTCTTAATCCAGGATACCGTGGCCCCGGAACGTAAAGGGCATCTGAAGGGACACGGGTGGATTTTAGTCAGTAAAAGTCTGACAGTCCCTTCTGCCCCACCCAGGGCGGGAGGACTCATTTGATGATTTTGCCACCCAAAAAAAAAAAGGCTTTGTTCTTCTTATGAAACTGAACAACCTTCCCAAAGGAACGAAAGACGAAATACGAAAAAAAATGTTTGATTTCCCATACAAAATGAAATAGGTATCAGCTGATGCATAATTTTATGTATGGGAGATAAAAAAACCGTACTTCTATGTTCCTTATGGAAAGTTGTTCAGTTTCATGAGTAGAACACACACTTTAAATGTTTCGGACGAATATTTTTACAGGATAATAAGATCATTATCAAGTGCAAATAGGGCGTAGTGTAATGTGTACATGGTCATTCCTTCATATAACCGACTTCTAAAAAATGGGAGGTTCTCAATTCGACCGCACATATGATTTTTTTATGTATGTCCTAACGAAATGGGTAACTTTTTAGGGTTCCGTAGCCAAATGGCAAAAACGGAACCCTTATAGATTCGTCATGTCTGTCTGTCTGTCTGTCCGTCCGTATGTCACAGCCACTTTTTGTCGAAAGTATAAGAGCTATCCTGTTGAAACTTGGTAGGTAGATGTATTATGTAAACCGCATTCGGATTTTTACACAAAAATAAAAACAAAACAAATTTTGGGGGTGCCCCCCATACTTACGATCAAAACACAAAATTTTTTTTTCACCATACCTATACGTGTGAGGTATCTATGGATAGGTCTTTAAAAATTATATTGAGGTTACTAATTTTTTTTTTTTTTCTAAACTGAACAGTTTGCACGAGAGACACATCCAAAGTGGTAAAATGTGTGTCCCCCCCTGTAACTTCTAAAATAGGAGAATGATAAAACTAAAAAAAATACATAATGTAGACCTCAACAAAAACTTCCAACGAAAATTGGTTTGGATGAGATACAGTTAGCAGTTTTTGAGATGTAGTACATTTTCAAAAACCGCAAATATAACTTTGCCATTCATACAAACACTATGAAAAACAAAGTTATTTTCATTGTTTGTGTATATTACTTACTAATCTCAATTATGTTATAATTATATCCCTAATCTATGCTTGCTACTACGGAACCCTTCATGGGCGAGTCCAACTCGCACTTGGCCGGTTTTTTTTCTGATAGTAAGAAGATACATAATGCCTTCATCTGGCTATAATGTTATGGAAATAAGAATTTGATAATGGAATGGAAGACCAGATAAATCGAGGTTGAAAGTTGGAGTCGGTTAGGTTAGTTAGTAGTTAGTTAAAATGTTACTTGTGAAATATTTAGTACTTATACGGGGTATTACAAAAAGGGGGTATCTATCCGAAAGGAGGTGGATGTGCTCATGAAACTGAACAACTTTCCCCAAAGAATATAAACCGCAATATGAAAAAACATTCTATGCATAGGTTTCTTATGGAGCGTAGGGGAGCACTAAGAAAGGATTTTTGGAAATTCGGCCTTTAAGGGGGTAAAAAGGGGGGGGGGGTAGTTTGTATGAAACTCGGTCATTTCTGAAGCTATATCGATGAAAATTGGAATATAGCTATTTGATAACAAATAAAGGATGACGTGTTTCAGGATTTTTGGAAATTCGCCCTTTAAGGGGGTAAAAAAGGGGGGGAAAGGTTGTATAAAATTCCGTACATTTTAGTATCTGGTTGGTTATTCGGTTGAAAATTAGGCACGATTTGTTAAAGGGGGTAAGGGGAGGGCGTGGGGCGTGGGTAAAGTGGGGGGGTAACGGGGGGGGTGGTGAAATCAGTTAATTTTATTATTTGGTTGGCTATTCGGTTGCACACTAAGCATGATTTGTTAAAGGTGGGTAATGGGAGGGCTTAGGGGGAAGGTAAAGTGGAAGAGAGTAACAGGGGTTAGGATTTTTGGAAATTCGCCCTTTAAGGGGTAAAAAAATGGGGGAAAGTTTGTATGAATTCCGTACATTTTAGTATTTGGTTGGCTATTCGGTTGCAAATTAAGCACGATTTGTTGTAGGAAGGGGGTAAAAGGAGGGCGTGCGGGTGGGGGGTAAAAGTGGGGTGGGGGGCGGAGCAAGATCAGTTAATTTTAGTATTTGGTTGGCTATTAGGTTGCAAATTAAGCACTATTTGTTAAAGGGTGGTAACGGGGGCCGTGGGGGTGGCAAGGGGTGGAAGTTAAGGAGTGGGGTAAAATCGTTTTAAAATTTTAGGTTTATTTAGGTGGGGTAATTTCTAGGTTTTTAAAATTGTATTTGCTGCCATATTGTTATATCATCAATCGGCGAAGACGGGAGCCGTGCGGTCGGCAACGGGGCGGGGGGAATAGGTAGACATCGGAAAACTTTCTGGATTGCATCCGTAGATTAGTTCTTTGAAGGTGCTGCACGGAGGTGTACTACTTAAAGAATATTCGATCGAGTTGCATCAGAACAGGAGTTGACTTAAAATGCAGAAAATCGTAAGTATTTCTACAATCATAAAGGCGCAGGTGAGGCTTCGCTCGTTACCTGGCCTCTTTCCTTTATAACTTGGCTTAAATTAAGATTATTATAATACTTACTTCATTCATCGTTATTTCTTTTGCAGGCTGATAATACTTTTCTCATTCATAAAAAAGGCAAATATTGTCCTTATTGTGGCAAGTACGTCGTAAGAGTGAACTGTAAGTTAACTGAAGATTATAATTTGTTGCAATTAGTACCTATTTATTGACAATAGCACTATTAACTTTTTTTAATGTTTTTAGCTACTTGCCCGTTCTGCAAAGCAGATTGAGCCCGGAGAGGGGAAAGGTGCCAGAATTGCGACGCAGCGATTGACTCCGGGTGGGGTTTATATGAAATCCGCGGGGTGGAGACAGCACGGTTCCGGCGGCTGAAACGGGCTAAGATGCTCTCTTACCTCGCCAAAATGAAGAAAGCCCACTCGGAGCTACCGTCGCCGTCGCCGCCGGCGGGCGTGTCCAATATCGCCGGACCTCTTCGGGGGCGAGCTTAATTTAGAGGAGTTAGATTCCATTGAATCAACACTCAGCAGCATTAATCAGTCGTCGGAAAGAACTCCAGCAACAGATACCACGACTGTCAGTTTCAACACTATTGATGTTGATGCGGGTGCTGACAGTAGTGGGTGAGCAGGCCAAGCGGTCTGGGCTGTGGCTTGATTAGTAATCATTCAGTTTGCCTTTTATTTATATAGAATAGAATAGAAGATAGATAGAAGATAGAAGATAGATAGATAAAAAAATACCCATATCTAAGAAACAGTTCAAACACAATACCATCACCGCGAATATCACAAAGTTTCCCATATTAAACACCGGTTATTGCCGAACCGGTTGCGTTGGCAATGTCTCCGTGCTTTCTAGAGAGCTCAGCTTTCCAACCTGCGCAAGCGACTGTCATAACACGTTTTCTATATATAGAAGATGCTGCGATTGTAGATTTACGTGGGTCTACGGAATTTTTGGCATTAAGTAATGAGAGAGATGTAGACGAGAGAAAACTGAAGAAATGTGCGGAACTGATTTCGATTTGATAACTTGAACATTCGTTTTTATATGTTATAATAATAATAACCTACAATACTACTAATAATTTCAGACTACATAAAGAGGTCCATAGTTAAGTTAACTATTATTAAGTACACAAAGAAAACTTAAATTAGTACTTTTTTGGATATAATATTCAAAAGGTGCGTCCACACAGAGCGCGCAGCCTCGCAAGGCATTTTCCGCGCGAAGCAGGTCGGTTGGTGTGGACGTGTCTCGGGCGAGGCAAGTGACAGCGCTGTCGCGGTCGAGCGACCGAACGCCCGAGCCATCCAGGGTCGGCTTTTGTTTTGCTCGCGTATATTGTTTCGAGCCTCTGTCGAAAAACAATAGACGCGTCCACACAGAGTGAGCAGCCTCGCTTGTCAGTTTCCTCGCGCAGCAAATGCCTCACGAGGCTGCGCGCTCTGTGTGGACGCACCTATACTGTAGTAGCAGTAAGTGCACTGTAGTTGTCGCAGTGGTTGAGCGATCGACTATTATATCGGCGTTATATCGCGTGTTCGATTTCCGCACGGAATCAATGGTTGGCCTACAGATAGGGTCTGGCTAATTCTGTATGTGTGTTTAATTAAAAATGGGTTTTGAGGAAAGAAAATTTCAGTTGCAAGTGGGGTTCGAACCCGCGTCTTCTGAATAAGTACTCCAGACGCCTTACCAACAAAATTTTTCTTTTCTCAAAAATCATCTTTACGATGCGCGTTGCATGCGTTATTGCGTTTAAAAAATGATTAGTTAGTTTAAATGTTTGTAAATGTCTCCACGATTTAGTAGTAGTTTCTAGTGTGGAGCTACGATTTCAGCACGCAGTAGAAGTAGAAACTTTCTGTCGTACCACAAAAATGTTTAAACGTCTGTTGAACACTTGTCTAAAAAAATGTCAGATTATGTCGTTGAAATAAGGTCCATTTTGCAGTCACACTTTTTTTAGACAAGTGATCAACAGATGTTTAAGTTTTTGTAGTAAGGCTGTTTATGTCTAGAATTTTTTCAAGGGTGTCCCATTAAAAAAAAAAGAACCGGCCAAGTGCGAGTTGGACTCGCCCATGAAGGGTTCCGTAGTAGCAAGGGATATAATTATATTGAGATTGGTAAGGAGTATACACAAACAATAAAAATAACTTTGTTTTTCATAGTGTTTGTATGAACCGCAAAGTTATATTTGCGGTTTTTGAAAATTTACTATATCTCAAAAACTGCTAACTGTATCTCCTCCAAACCAATTCTCGTTGAAAGTTTTTGTTGAGGTCTACATTATGTATATTTTTTAGTTTTATCATTCTCTTATTTAAGAAGTTACAGGGGGGACACACACATTTTACCACTTTCGAATTGTCTCTCGTGCAAACTGTTCAGTTTAGAAAAAAATGATATGAGTAACCTCAATATAATTTTTACAGACCTATCCATAGATACCCCACACGTATGGGTTTGATGAAAAAAAAATTTTGAGTTTCAATTCTAAGTATGGGTGGCACCCCCAAAATTTGTTTTGTTTTTATTTTTGTGTAAAAATCCTAATGCGGTTCACATAATACATCTACCTACCAAATTTCAACAGGATAGCTCATATACTTTCGGCAAAAAGTGGCTGACAGACAGACAGACAGACATGACGAATCTATAAGGGTTCCGTTTTTGACATTTGGCTACGGAACCCTAAAAACTAAATAGATGAGTAATCACACTAACAAATTCTTTACCATTCACAGTCATGGCGGAATCGCCAAATTCATTGCCAATTGCGTAAACTGACATTGAAGAAGAACGTGTTATGTGAACGAAAGTGACCACTATGAGTTGATGGGTTGTGACAGGACATGAAGACATACGGAGGTTACAAAAAACACTAACGCTTCTTAGGGCTGTGGATGTCATCATGTAGGTGGCCCTTTTTATTAAGGTTTTGTAAGGATGGGTAAGTGTTCAAATCAAAACGGAAAGTTTTTCGTGAAGCCGTGAAGCCACTTTGCCTGGCCTGTTGGTCTAGTGGTTAGTGACCCTGACTGCTATGCCCGAGGTCGTGGGTTCGATTCCCACCCAGGACAAATGTTTGTGTGATGAGCACGATCATTTGTTCTGTGTCTGGGTGTAATTTATCTATAATATTTATGTATTTAGTAATATATAAGTATGTTTAGCAGTTGTCTAGTACCCATAACACAAGCTCTGCTTAGCTTGGGATTAGATGGCGTTGTGTGATAGTTGTGGAATATTATTATTATTATTACTTTTTTAACTGTGTGTGTGAGCGCCACGCACATTTTCCTTGGAGATGTTCATTTGTTTTACGCAAGAATCGAACGAATGGGATAAAATTTTCTTCCTGTTTTTTGACTTCAATTTTCAGTGGCCTACTAATAATCTGGATATTCTATAATTATTAATCTAAGGGTGTTATGCAAACAAATATAAACTAATTACGAGTCTAATCAGAATATTAGACCACTGCCTACTTCTTCAGTTGGTCCGTGGTCCATAAGTCTGACACCCGGTCTAGTTAGTAAACAGTCAGTTACAGCTGGATCCAACATCAACATGCATTCCGGGGTAGTTACGAAGATAATTTTGGTCACCTACATTACATAGTCGATATGTGGATACATATCGGCTTAGGCAGACGCAGCTTGCGCGGGCATGCGGGCGGCGAGTAATGGGCGACTGGCTGTCCGATCATGGACCATGCCAGGGTGGACTGCGCGTTGTATTCCACGCGCGGGTTAAAGAGTGTCAGCATAATGACCGGGCCGCCCTTAGGGGGCCAAAGCCTGCCGGGGTCGCGGGAGTACCGAAGTACAAGTCTGACAGTCCCTATTGCCCTGCCACCCAGGGAGGACTCATTTGATGATTTTACCACTCTAAAAAAAAGGCAGGTGCAACTTAACCTTGATGATCCATGCGTCTGTTATTATTTACACTCGAGCTGCTCAAAATAACAACAGATAAAGATACTCGTAGTCAATAACAAATCCTAGTCATGACAGAATGGCTATTTTCATTGTCACTTGCGCAAACTGACATTGTGGTGTAAACGCGAGTTGTGTGCCAAAACGTTGGGAGTGCAAGTAGTGGGTACACCGCTAGTTCATTGTCGCGCATGCGCCGTGTGCGTAATGTTTTAAAGTTATATAACTGAGGTTTAAATGTTGTTTGTAAACGTATTTACATTCCTTTGTTGAATGTAGTGAATGATTAGTTGGTAACAGAGGTTAAAGGTTAAATTGGTGAATGAAAGGTTGTGACTTTTAGCTCCAATATTATGACAAGTATATATTTTATTATATAGTTTGTGAGCTCTCTGCATTCCAGTTAATGTTTTACTACATTTTTGATATCGATTTATTTATTGTCGCTGTCAGAAATTACCCCAAAGGATTTAAGACAAGAACTCGGGGTGATTCTAATTGTCTGTATTCCTAACCTATTCCGTGACGGTCTTCATGAATTGTGTCAAATTTAATAGAACATGTACACGATGTATCGTGTATCATCTTCTGCCTAGCCTTTTCCCAACTATATTGTGGTCGGCTTCCAGTAGAACCAGATGCAGATGAATATCAGTATATTACATGGAGCGACTGCCTGTTGGACCTCCACTACACAGTAACTGGGTAATACGATACATAAACCCCATGGTAAGACTACCGTAGTCAGACTTTCGAGCTTCTGACTAATAGTAGCGACTGTCAAAGATCTACATAATTATGATAGTCGGGACCAACAGATTTACGTGCTTTCCGAGGCAAAGAGAAAACTTGCTATGACAAAGGTCACCCATCCACTGACCAACCTCGGTAAACGCGGTTTAACCCGGAAGATCGGCCTGTGCGGCTGTAATTATTTAACTGAAAAGATAACTGACTGACAAACTGACGATAGATATCATTAGCTATATGGCTGATGCTTCCAGAGTTGCATTGAAACACACAATAAGGCAATAATTTCAGCTGACAATACACATAATTCATACCTCTCATATTTTGAAACATAATCTTCTAAAGATTTTAGTTCAAGGTGTAGCCCACGCGAAGTTGTTTTTAAGTAGTAAATATAAAGAGCTTGAGAAAGTTGCAATCACTGCACTGTTTAAGACGCGGACCGACTACGATTTTAATCGCTTATGACCGCGTAAACTATGGTCACCACTATGGAGCGTCAATAAGATTGAAAATTGAAAAAATGACATTTGTGTTGAAATGTGACGTAAGCTGCGAATGGGCATTTATTTTACTGCTTTTCTTTAGATTGTTTAAAATATAGACATAAAATTAAATAATGGTTTGGTTAAAGTTTAAAAAAAATGGAAAACCTACTAAATTCTTAAAAAAAACTGTTGTTATCGCTGGAAATACAGAGATCTTCGACGTCAAAGTTTATTTTTGTGCTACAACTTCCCAATTTTTATTGGGAATATCAAACTCTTATTTATTATTCTGTTCGGTTTAAATTCTTCTTTATAGGTACCCTTCTCTGTTCACTGTATTTTTCGCGTTGCTTATTTTTATTACATTACGTCATACTCGACGTTCTAAGAAACCAATTTTTGGGAATATTGAGATAAGACCGCGCCTTAAGTATACAAGTTTACACCCACTACTACAAGCTTTAGTGTTTATCTTACGCCGCATCGCGATACAAACAAATGATTCTAAAGTGCCCGTTTGTTTACTTTCTTATGTCCACACATAAATAGGAACTGGTATACAGGGTGTAAGAGACATCGACGCACAAACGGATACCATGGGTCCAGCACATGATTCTGTACCCCCCTGTGTTGGAATTTTTCGTCGGTTTTTTCCTAATTGTCTAAATAAAAAAAAATGGAGTTTTTTTTAGTTAAGACTGTTCATAATCGTTATTCTTACCTAACCCAATGAGATTTTTAATAAATAATTAATTCACTACTACACTAAAAGTAGCAATGTAAATAAAACTAGAAATGGTGTCTTCTTAGATGTTTATAATGAAAGGTCATCGTATACCTAAATACTGTGTACCACAGCCTGTAGTACTTTAAGCGCAGCTAACTATTAAAAAAAAAAAAAAAACATAATAATAAAATAAAAATAACAACGAAAAAACCGACGAAAAATTCCAACACGGGGGGGGGGGGGGTCCAGAATCATGTCCTGGACCCATGGTATCCGTTTGTGCGTCGATGTCTCTTACACCCTGTATAATGTTGTGTCTGGTTTCGGTATATACTAACTAAACTTAAAGGGGAGGGGCTTGCTCAATTCCCTCTTTTTTATGTATTAAAGTCATCAAATGAGTCCTCCCACCCAGGGCAGGAAGGTAGGGACTGTCAGACTTGTACTGACTATAATCCACGGTGTCTTTCAATAGTCCTTTACGTTACGGGGCCACGGTTATCTCATAGTCCCGCGACCAAGGTGCTGAATTCTCTCAATAAAATTATTCAAAATTCAGCCACCAAAAAACTAAAATGGTTACCATTCAGTGGGGGTTGGTTTCCGACCTCAAATGTAGAATAACTTTATTGACAGAAATGAGCAAGCTACCTCCCCTTTGACTATGTGCAGACCGAAATTGGTCACATTTTGTAATTGGCTAGATGTGGAACGAATAAGGTACTCTGATTTATTAGGATGATAACAGATGCTTATTCTTGTTTTGTGGTGGGTGAGATTCATCTTTTAGCAGTCCACCACGGTTAACAGCACCACAGGCTGCCTGTAACCTGCGGTGGCGGCTGAGCAATCCCACTGGTGGTGATAGCCTTGTAACAGAGAGGTATTCAACCTCTTCTGTTGCCTCAACCTCTTTACTTTTAGATCTATTTATTAGTTTAAATTTTAAAAAAATTCATATTTAGAATTTTCATTCTGTCATTTATTCATCTTCAATTATTTTTTGGTCATTACAATTTTACTAAGCCTTGCAGCAGTACCTGTTCTCCAATACGTTTAAAATCTGCATATTATCAAAGTATTCTCACTCAAGTGCTTCCTGCATTTACTCTAGTGGCGGTATATTTTTATTGTTGTGTAAAAAAACTGGAATATTGTATACCCTGATAAAGGTTCATAATATACTTACTAGATTTTTAATTGTTACCTCTACAGGCCCTCAGGAGCATTTCATGTTATTTAATTATTTTATCTCATTGTTCATAGGGTTTCCACCTTCGGAGTGAAAATAAAAATAGAATATTAAAACTTGTAGTGGTGATTTATTTTAAAGTTCCTTACCTCTCCCTCCTAAATTATTACGGCTGCGTCCTGTCCCAATGGACGGCTGCGTCCATGGGGACAGGACGCATGCCACAGCCTTACTAGCACCGCCTGGTTTACGACCACCATCCTGACGGAGTACGACGCCAAACAGTTTTTACTATGTTCCGTCAGTGAACAGCAGTTTCAGTTCCTTCTGGAGTGAACCCGCTTCATGTAAAGTCTCATCTTTGCTTGAAGTCAAGAGCGACCTGCTTCAATTGCTTGATTCCATTATGCTATATTAGACTACAGGCCCATGTCCAAAATGGACGGGTCATATGAACCACCAGGTGACGTATATAGGAAGATATAAGAGCATAAAATAATAAGATTCAGCACTATGCCGTCACATGTAAGCTGTCCAATTCCCTCTTTTTCGTGATCCGGGGGTTGAAACCCTCGATTTTTTCCCCTTGTCGCATGATTTTTGTACGGCGGCGTTGCGGAATAATGGATTAGAAGCTTTATTGAAACAGTATGAAACTGATGCTGGATAGAATGAAATTACCAAATTTACCCTGGAAATTGTCAGAAAAAAAAATACCGACTTTGTGGCGTACCATTTTTTTACGGCACTGCGCGCTTTCTTATTTTTTTTCATGGATCTATCGACGGTAAAAAAGCCGTACAAAAATATAATGATTTGGTCATGTACTCACTCTATCTGCACTATTGAATTCTCACCAGCACTCAGACAGCTTACAAGTGGCGGCATAGTGCTGAATCTTATTATTATATGCTCTTATATCATCCTATATACGTCACCTGGTGGTTCATATGACCCATCCATTTTGGACATCGGCCTGTAGTCTATATCGCTTAATCTTTATTTACTACATGTTTACTTATGACAAATATCTTCATTTGATTGCATAAGAAGACTCAAAGTCCTTCCCGATTTTTCCAATAATTGCTAGGTTAGAAAAGCTTAGTGCCTTTAATGTTTCAATTGTCAACATTGCGTGATACCCCAATCAAATCAGCATTTCCCATCAATTCTGAAATTGCAGTAAAGCCAATTTAAATCGATTCATTGCCAAAGCGATTGCTGTTGTTTACATAAAGTTGATGACCAACAGTTGTCAAGTAGGTCATAAACGGTTAGTTAAATTTGTAACGGAGCGAGTACTTCTCTTATTGATTAGTGTTACAGTGAATTAGAGTCGGTTTATTTGAATGGTATTTGCATAATGGGGATTTGACCACAATTGCGCGTTGATGTCTTTTGTATGGATTTCAATTTGTTGTAAGAAAATATAATTTAACTTTTTTTTTGTTTCTCTGTGGCTTGACAGGTGCTTATTTAAAACATCTGAAACAGTATTTAAAAATATTGTTTAGTAGATTTATTTCAATAATTGTTTTTAAAAGACACTACCACACACTTTTAATTTCTCCCTAGAATCTCATATTTAAATATCAGCTCAACTAGAAATGCTTTATCATATATATTACACAATCTTCAGTCAGTGCGTCATTTCTGCACTATCCAGGGTGGAAGGATAAGGAAAAATTGATAAGAAACAACCCAAAAAGCAAGAAAAATTACATTATGTCAAGTATAGAAAACATAAAAATAATATTTGTAGGATCTGCAAGTACTTGTCTCGGGTTTGGGTGTTCCTATGAGTGTAAATGTTAGTAAATGCACCTACGAAACAAAAGAAATATGTATAGTCACCTTCAGAGAAAACTCTCCTCCTTACCTAGTAACATAACTACCAAAGCGGGTGAGTTTTCTCTGAAGCTGAGGGTACTTAGAGTGGTACAATGTTCAAAAAAATACTCAATGATTTGGCCTACAGAATTAATAATCTGGCGCGTCCACCCGGAAAAACAATACACCAAATAGCAATCGAAGATTTGCAATTCTTACACAAAATAATTTTCTCCAGAACTGATTGATGTCAAATCAATCGCTGCCGTCAAAGATGGGGCAACGACTTTTGCAATCAAATAAAATAATGTCGTAGCGCCATGACCGATTGTTTCGGAGTACAGTCTGCGTAATATTATTTACTCGACAGTGACGGAAAAAAGAAGAGTAATGAGTTTACTTAATAAAACGACGAAGACTAGTACCAGATTTCTGAGAAATTGAAGTTGAAAAAAGAAAAAGGTAATTTGTAAAAAAAAAACATTTTTATTTCTTTTAATTTTTTTTTGTTGAATAAGTTACTTTATCTTTTTAAAATTAGATAGAGAATCAGCACTGTTTGCTAAGAATCAAACAAGAAATGTTGGTCACACATGTCATGGATCGCGGGATTGTATAAACAGGTTACTGTGACCAATGGTCCTGGAAGATAAAGAGCTATTGAAGGAACATGTTGGATTTTAGTCAGTAAGAATCTGATCGTCCCTTCCTTCTACCCTGGGCGGGACTTATTTGATGATTTTAACACCCCCTAAAAGAAAGGTTTCAAATATCCAGAAGCTTTATCCATTAGTTTTCACGTTTTTTGTGAAGTAAACGAGGACTTTGATGCTTTTTTCATTTTCCATACAATTAAGGCCGTACCCTGACCAAATAACCTTGAGAATTCGTTATTAAGCTGTCAGGATATATATTCAATTTCAAATCAAGAATAGATAAAGTTAATTTAAACTATGGTTAACTTTACCACTTGTAAGTTATAATAAGATCATTAAGATAGTCGGTAGCCTTGCGAAGGAGTTAAATTAAACAGTGGTTATATCTTCCCAGTCCCAACGGATGTTTACGTGCTTAAGAAGTGTGTTTAAAGCCGGACATGGCTTAGCTATGATTAAGCGGATGTGACGCATCCATGAGGACCTGTTTCGTGGGTAGGCATGTCACTAGTAAAATAAGATAAGCTAACTACAAATTATAACCTTGGATATGCAAAGCAGTAAGATCTAATGAAAATGTTGCTTATAGTTACTGTATTATAGAATGGAATGATTTGATTTTTGGCCAATATTCATCATCATCATCATGAGCTTATAATGTTCCCAATGCTGGGGCACAGGTCTCTTTTCTGTGAGAGGGGTGGGCCATAACCGTCACCGGCCGTCCACCACGCGGGCCCAGTGCGGGTTACTAGATGTCTTCGATTTTTTGGTTCTAGGACATGCTGGTTTCTAAGAGATATCGTTTTACCCAGTACAAAGATTGTGGATTATAGATAGGCAGTCGCTCCATGTAAAATACTAATATTAAACTGCATCCGGTTCAACTGGAAGTCGACCCCTACATAGTGTGGAAAAGGCTAGTCAGATGATGATTACTTAGGTGTCAACTCATCCGCAAAATATTTCATCCGAGAATGAAACGTCACCCTTCAAAAAATGAAAGGGGTCGACTCATCCGCAAGTTCTCTTTTGTTGTAATGTTACACAATTGTTTGTACCTATGTCTGTCTATTCGGATGAAATTACCACATCAATATTAATTAGCTAGGTATGTGGCGACTCATCCGAACTTGCGGATGAGTCCACCCCTTTCATGTTTTGAAGGGTGACGTTTCATAATCTGCTTAAATATTTCGCGGATGAGTTGATAAGTCATAATGACTATAGAGGTAGATACTTGAAAGGCAAAAGGTCTGCGAGTCCAGAATCTTTTGTAAAACATTGTAAATTGTTTACTACCGTATAATTTTGGCACGGCCAAGGAATTTGTCAAGTTTCTCTATAAGAGATCGCTTAAATCAAACTGGTTTTTATGCATAAATGCATAATGTTTCGATTTATATTTTACACAACTTTGTCCGGTTGTAAAATTGCAAAGAAATGTTCTAAATGCTAAACATTGCGACAGCTTGGTCGGATGTGAGCCATCAATGAATAACTTGTTTCTGAGGTGACGAGTAACTTATACATATTACTACTATATTTTATTTTTACCTTTATAAAATAATATACCTTTTAAATCGGTTAAAATTGGCTTTTAATGATTTATTGACTCGATACTGCAAAAATAAAATAAAAATGTTTTTGTTATTAAAAAGAAGAGAATAATAGCAGCTTTGATTGTAGTAAAACTAGTTTTTTGTGTCGATGTTCTTGAGAGTTAAGAAACAGCTAATTGGAATCATGCATCTGAATTTTGAAATTGTTTAAAAGGCTTGGTTAGGTATTTTTTTGCAAGAAATGTAACCTTTTGAAACTTGACCATCGCCTACTGATATCTTAAGTCTGTTAGGAAATTTCCTCTTGTACTGTAAGATTCTGCACTCCTTTGACTATTTTCAATTAGGCCTTCTGTGTCTAAACCTTTTTTTTAACTTTTTTTTTTGCGTGGTAAAATCATCAAATGAGTCCTCCCACCCCGGGCAGGGCGGGAGGGACTGTCAGACTTGTAATGACTAAAATCCACGGTGTCCTTCGATAGCCCTTTATGTTCCAGGGTCACGGTAATGAGATAAGTCCCGCCACCTCGGCAGGCTTTGGCCCTCTAGAGAGGAGGCCCCGTCATCATGCTGACGCTCTTTGAGGTGCGCGTGGAACACAACGCGCCGTCGACCCGGGCATGGTCCATCGTCGGGCAGCGAGTTGCCCTTTACTCGCCGCCCGCATGCCCGCGCCTACGGTGGTCGGAGATCGTCTTGCGACGTCCGTCGCCGTGGGCGTCCACCACTGCGGGTGGGGCGGAGGGAGGACACTGCCCTCTCCCTCACGCGGCCCGCCTCCTCCTTCGCGAGCATGACTGCTTCGCAGAAGGAGGCGACCGCTTCCCACTCCGTCTCGCCCCGCAGCATGGCCGCGACAAATGCCGGGCGCGAGAGGTCTCCGCCAAACCATTTTTTTATCTAGGACATATTTTATGATTACCTATTTTTTTGTATAATTCATCAAATAAGTCGTCCCGCCCTGGATGGCGCGAAAGAGCATGTCAGACTTACTGACTAAAAACTACCCTGTTGCTTCACGTTCACATGCCCTTTGCGTTCCAGCGCCGTGGTATTCTGCTTAGACAGCCCCAGCATTAAATAAAAAAAAGGAATTATCATCAGCCGGAAGACATCCACTGCTGAACATAGGCCTATCCCTTAGACCGCCACGTCGACCGACAAATGGCAACTAGAAAAAGGAATAGATGCAGGTCATCATCATCATCAGCCTTTAAATGTTCCCACTGCTGGGACACAGGCCTCCTCTCTGTGAGAGGGAGTGGGCCGTAATCTACCACGCGGGCCCAGTGCGGATTGGTAGATGTCACATGTCTTCGAATTTTTGGTTCTAGGACATGCCGGTTTCCTCACGATGTTTTCCTTCACCGTTTTGAGAGCAGTAAATTACACAAAGTAATGCGCCTGACTGGGTTCGAACCCACGACCTACAACTCGTAAGTCGAGGCCAATACCACTGGGCCAAAAACAATAGGTCTATGGGCCTATCGACTGAAAATGTTATTTTATGGATTTTACATTAAGTATTTTCTCAGTAGTTGCCCGAAACTTGAATATATGCCCAGTACCCTGAGCACGACTTTTCAGTACCCTTAGCACGAGTTTTACTCTTTTACTTTACAGCGTTTTTCCAGTATTTACAGCGTTTCTTGTATGAAAAAATTAGTAGATTTTAAAAAATCTAAAAACCCACGTTTTTAAATGTCCTAAAAATAAGAAAATAACCCTACGGGGCTGAGAGAGGGGCCACTCAAAACGTGGGGGCGTATATTATTTAAGGGATTATTTATGGGATATATTTACATGACGTGTAATAGATCGTGGGTGTAACTTGCAAAGATACGCCCCCACGTTTTGAGTGGCCCCTCTCTCAGCCCCGTAGGGTTATTTTCTTATTTTTAGGACATTTAAAAACGTGGGTTTTTAGATTTTTTAAAATCTACTAATTATTTTATTATTTTTGTCTTTGTTCATCGGGTTTGAAGCTACCCTGAAAATTTCCGCCTGCTAGCTTATCAGGAAGTGCCTCAAAGCCTGTCCGCCATCTTGGACGTCCGCCATATTGGATTTAAGTCACATGACTATATTTTTCGTATTCCTGACAGCAAACCCTTTCATTTGATACCCATATCATGGGGGTGGATTTCAAACAGCCAGTCTGCCATCTTGGACGTCCGCCATATTGGATTTAAGTCTCGTGACAATTTTTTTCGTACTCCTGACAGCAAACCCTTTCATTTGATATCCATATCTTAGGGGTGCATTTCAAATAGCCTGTCTGCCATCTTGGACGTCCGCCATATTGGATTTAAGTCACGCGACTATTTTTTTTCGTACTCCTGACAGCAAACCCTTTCATTTGATATCCATATCTTAGGGGTGCATTTCAAATAGCCTGTCTGCCATCTTGGACGTCCGCCATATTGGATTTAAGTCACGCGACTATTTTTTTCGTATTCCTGACAGCAAACCCTTTCGTTTGATATCCATATCTTAGGGGTGCATTTCTAATAGCGTGTCTGCCATCTTGGACGTCCGTCATATTGGATTTAAGTCACGTGACTATTTTTTTCGTACTCCTGACAGCAAACCCTTTCATTTGATACCCATATCATAGGGGTGGATTTCAAACAGCCAGTCTGCCATCTTGGGGAGGCCGCCATATTGGATTTGTTATGACGTTTCTTAGCTAGTCATGCATTGTCATCAGAACTCAGAGTGTGTGCAAAATTTCAGCCTGCTAGCTTATCGGGAAGTGCCTTAAAATTGAGTTGCAAAAGTCCAACCGGAACGACAAACAAACATACAAACAAACAAACAAACAAACAAGAAAAGTGAGTGTATAAAAACGTGGGAAAATGGAACAGCGCCTCTGATGTGCGAAGAAGGAACTAATTTTTTCCTTGAAAATTGTCAATTTGAAGTTGTCAAAGTTCCAGTTTACTTTACGTCTCAAATATTGAAAACTCGTGCTCAGGGTACTGTATTTGAGACGTAAAGTAAACTGGAACTTTGACAATTTCAAATTGACAATTTTCAAGGAAAATATTAGTTCCTTCTTCGCACACTAGAGGCGCTGTTCCATTTTTTCATACAAGAAACGCTGTAAATACTGAAAAGACGCTGTAAAGTAAAAGAGTGAAAACTCGTGCTCAGGGTACAGTTATTGGCAATAGGTTCGTCATTGCATGAGACTTTGATATAACTGGCAAAATGTGGCTGAAATATTATATCAAAAGTCGGTGCGATCATTGCAAATCTAGCTCCAATTATAATTCTAATCATCACATAATTTGCTAACACCTTCACGAAGTCATAAACACAGCAAAATAAATTGATCTACTTTTTCAAATGCAATCCTATCAGACCTTGAAATAAATTGACGCCACCGTCCATCTTAAATAAATCGAAATTAGATTTATTTGATCTCGTGTGAATTTTGTTATCTTGCAACACTTGAAAGGTGTAGCATCCTAAATACCAAGGCTAGGGATGCTGTATATTTGCGTAGCACATCAAGAGTTATCAAATCTAGCCAGGTTTCGAAAAATAAGTATTTACATGTGAGATATATCTAAAACGTTTAAGGTATAAGTTTGGTCGTAAGAGCATTTGGTTAAATTAGCATATTTTTTTATGAAATTGGTTTACATTTATACCACTAAGCCATTCCGACAGCATAGACCGCGGCGAAATTATAAATCACAATTATGTGGAAAATCATTTTACAGATTGGTAACGTTACGGAAAAATGTCAGCTTGTAGCTCGAACTCAAAATCCTATTCTGGCACACGTCGTTCCTATTCGTCTTCCATAAAACGAAAATAAAAGAGTTAAATCTTCGATAATAAATTATATTTTCTTCTCGACAGAGCTGATTATTTTTTTGTGATTATGAAATGTCTTTTTCTTTTTTTTATCGTGGTAAAATCATCAAATGAGTCCTCCCACCCAGGGCAGGGCGGGAGGGACTGTCAGACTTGTATTGACTAAAATCCACGGTGTTTTCAATAGCCCTTTAGGTAATGAGATAAGTCCCGCGACCCCGGCAGGCTTTGGTCCTCTAGAGGGGGGCCCCGTCAATGAAATTAGTCTTTTTTTTTTTTTTTTTTTGCGTGGTAAAATCATCAAATGAGTCCTCCCACCCCGGGCAGGGCGGGAGGGACTGTCAGACTTGTACTGACTAAAATCCACGGTGTCCTTCGATAGCCCTTTATGTTCCGGGGTCACGGTAATGAGATAAGTCCCGCGACCCCGGCAGGCTTTGGCCCTCTAGAGAGGGGGCCCCGTCATCTTGCTGACGCTCTTTGAGGCGCGCGTGGAACACAACGCGCCGTCGACCCGGGCATGGTCCATGGTCGGGCAGCGAGTTGCCCTTTACTCGCCGCCCGCATGCCCGCGCCTACGGTGGCCGGAGATTGTCTTGCGACGTCCGTCGCCGTGGGCGTCCACAATGAAATTAGTCTTGGGAAAAGAAAGTTGTTCAGTTTTGATAGTCTGTACCTATTTATGTATAATTATGTAGTCCGTATCCATACTTTCAAATACGATAACGCCTTTCTAATACATGCTGTATGTCTGTGTTATGTTAAAGTTATTAATTTAATATTATTTATTGATGTGCTCTGGGTGTCTAATGGCACTGTACTAATAAAAATATAATTATCATAATCATAAATCTTTATTTTTCTCCACATCAAGATAATTTATAGGCATTTGTTAACTTGCACCATGTTAAATAGAGAAAGGTGTCTGAAATAGGAAGATCCTGTGGTACAGATCACCTCATCCAATCGGATATGACATTTCAATAGTAGTTAAATTTTAAGTTAAGATCTCACTTGGGATAAGTAGACTGTAGTTATTTACAAGACAATTAAAATAAGAAAGCATGGAACATTATTACAAAGAATATTTCACAAGGCTGTTTGATAAAAATAAAAATTGTAGGTAACAAAACATAAAATTCACAGTTCTATAAAATTTAAGCCTCCTGCAGACACACGCGATTAATCGCGCTGCGACAACGAGCCAAGATAATTTCCACTCTAAAAATACTGCGAATGGACCGCGACATGTCGCCCCGCGCGATTAATCGCGTGTGTCTGCAGGAGGCTTTATGCTTGCAAACATAATAAAGTTAGGCATAGACCAAAAAATAAAATGGTACTTAAGTACATAGTACTTATTTAATGCAGCAAGATATTACAGTTAAATCAATGTTGTATTAGATAGCGTCGACCATACTTTTCTTTTTATATTCTATTTAATGACGATTATCGTTATATTTCCACATCATGGTCTAAGCGCAGTACGATCGCAATTACTCACATCCTTTGGATACCAAGTTAAATTCTTTGTTTTTTCTACTAATATAAGATCATTAATATGATTTATAACTTTACTAATGGACCACCTCACAGAATAAAACCAAGTGTTTAATAGGGTACTTAAAAGTAAACATGAATTTTGTAACTTGGCTACACAAGTCAGCAAAATAAACCGTGTTCTTTGACGCCAGTAATATTATGTCTCTCAAATTGTAACTGAATTTCGAAACATGATCATCATCATATGCGAATTTGAAAACCATCAACAACAGTAACTATGATGTAGCTGAACATCAGTATTTTACATGGAGCGATGTACAGACTATCATCTCCACAACTCAGTAAGTGGTAAAAATTCCTGTCAGACTTTTGAGTTTCTGACTAACAGTAACGAATATTCAAGATCTGCAAATGGCAACCAGGACCAAAGCCTTACATGCTGTCGGATCTAAATGGTCTTCCATCCGCAGATCAACCTCGGCAGACGTGGACTAACCTTTTTCCACTATATTGGGGTTATCTCACAGACTAGATGCGAATGAAAACCAGCCTTCCACAAACCAGTTAGTATATTTTGAAACATACAACTAACTATCATTTCAATACCTTAAATAGTAGTCTAGAAAAATGCAATCAGCATTTACATAACCTACAAATAATCGTGCCAAGATTGGTAGAAATTGCAATTTGATGGCAAAACATTTCAAAAACCAGAAAATTACTTTTGAAATCTTTGTTGAACAAAAATCCTTTTCAAAACGAGTTTATGTAAAGTTCAATGCGCAGTTTGAAACCGTATCATTTGAGATTATCAAGAAAATTACGTGGATCTGAGTGGTGTCTACTGCGGCGTATATTAAGGTCTGTACAGACACTTAAAATATAATACTAGCGGTACAGATGAGTTTCTTTTGTTGGACAAATTTTTGTCCGTCAATATACATCGCTACTGAATGAAATACAAAGATTTATCACAAGTAAACAATTTACAGGCGCAATTGTAAATTGCCATATTATTCGTTATTACATCGAGTACAATTTTTCAGTTATCTTGCGCCATCTATCGTAGCAATGCCAAATTACTACAGAAAGACGATGAATGAGAAAATATTCAGAAGGACGCAGGATTTCGATTCCTGCTCGTAGCCGAATTTTTCTTTCCGCAAAAAAGCTTTAATTACGAATGCGGACAGATGATTACACACCCTGAGTTGTTGAGTTATGTCCGTGACAAATTCTCAGCGGACGTTGTTTCCACAACAAAAGTTTGTGGTCACTAGCAGATGTTTTTTTTTTTTTTTTGGAATAACTATTGAACTGTAAATAAAGAAATAACAAAAAAGATTTAAATTTTTCAAAGTGATCGTAAACTTTTTTATGTGTGTATTAATAAAAATCATTACTATCCACCGCATCCTCCGATTCTGTCAGGAATCTGGCGAGACACAGATAGCCAAACGCCTCCCGGGGTCGCGGGACTGTCTGAGCAGGTTAAAGTAACCGGATTTTAGCAAGTATGGGTCTAACAGTCCCTTGCTTGCGTCCCTTCCCTCCCTCGAGTGTGGGAAGACTCATTTGATGATTCGACCTCCGAGAAAAAGCGCAGACTCAACATACATGTCCGCTGTCTGTACGTGCCTTTATTACGATACCCGTCTCAGGATGCGCAGGAGTAAATTACGTAAACACCGACTTCCTTGGGATGCAACTATGTGGATGGGAAGCCATTTGTAATATAATGTATGATGAACACCGGATGAATGGCGGCCTGGTCATTATCAACGTTTGATTCTGTATTAATTTTTATTGCTTGTGCTGTTATTATTTTTTCCGGTTATTGGTCTTTTTATAAATTTATATGCATTTTTAAATATTTATATTTAGAAACATAGGTACAAAACTATAAGAAACCGCAGCGGGAACAGGGTTCAAGTTACCGGTAGTCAGGAAAAAAAACCTAACAACGCCCACTGTAATTTTTTTTGAATTTCTACACGAATTTTTGTAAGGTAAGTAGTAAGTAGATTTTTCCGCTAGATTTTACTGTTTGGTAGAAGACTCTCCTAAGCTATGTCCTCTATTTTCTTCATCCAGTCTGGTTTTAGATATCTTATATATTGGTCCATGATAATATCTTGAAGTGTTTTGCCCCGCACACATTTAAACTCAAATACATAAACATCCTGACCCGGGACAATTACTGGTGGATCATCAAATATTTGATCCATGCGGGAAACGAACCCGCGAATTGTAGAGCAGCTGTTAATTGCTTCAATAGTGCCGTCACTTCATTTCAAAATCAAGCAATAGACCATGCCCGGGTCGACGGCGCGTTGTGTTCCACGCGCGACTCAAAGAGCGTCAGAATAATGACGGGGCCTCCTCTAGAGGGCCAAAGCCTGCCGAGGTCGCGGGACTTATCTCATTACCGTGACCCCGGAACATAAAGGGCTATTGAAGGACACCGTGGATTTTAGTCAGTACAAGTCTGACAGTCCCTCCCGCCCTGCCCGGGGTGGGAGGACTCATTTGATGATTTTACCACGCTAAAAAAAAAATCAAGCAATGCCAATCCTCGTGTGTATGTGATTTTATGTTTTTGTACAGGTTCTTACAGCATATACTTTTTACGGGAACACCCAAATACTCCGAAATATTTTATTCCGAATTTCGGTATTCCGATTTTCAAAACTCCGAATATCATAATACCTAAAAATTACAATATCTATTATTAAGAATCACGAAATTTATTTAACCGAAAGTCGTATATCCGATTTCTTAGTTTTCCGATTTTCACATATTCGAAAAATGTAATGCTCGATGAGTTCTCATTCCGAAAAACGAAATTCCGATTTTCAATATTCCGAATAAACTGATTTTTTCGGAATAATGAAAATCGGAATTTCGTTTCTCATTCTACAAAGTCAGTGCCAGAAACGAATTGCTGCAAAACCGGCTCCACGTAGTTTTGTCTACCGTACTCTTAGAGAGTTATTTAAGCCTGTGTAGGCGCGGAGTGGTGAGGCGTATCCTCTGGACTTTGACTGTTTGCCTTCAGGATTGTTATTGTTATTAGGAGAACTTAGGATCCATGAGCGAGCGAAGCGAGCTCGGGACTTGGGGCACCCCGACTCGGACAGGTTAGGTTCGAAGGGGATGGCGGGGTCTGAAAGACCCCGCCATCCCCTTCGTGTTAGGTTACTTTGAACCTTGCTCACATAAATAGGAGCCCCGCGAAGCGGGGCTCCGTCGATCTACCTTGGTAGGTGGTAGTCAACAAATTGACCAAGGATGCAAGAGCGAGCGAAGCGAGCTCGGGACTGGGGGCACCCCGACTTGGACAGGTTAGGTTCGAAGGGGATGGCGGGGTCTGAAAGACCCCGCCATCCCCTTCGTGTTAGGTTACTTTGAACCTTGCTCACAGAAATAGGAGCCCCGCGAAGCGGGGCTCCGTCGATCTACCTTGGTAGGTGGTAGTCGACAAATTGACCAAGGGTGCAAGAGCGAGCGAAGCGAGCTCGGGACTGGAGGCACCCCAACTCGGACAGGTTAGGTTCGAAGGGGATGACGGGGTCTGAAAGACCCCGCCATCCTCTTCGTGTTAGGTTACTTTAAACCTTGCTCACAGAAATAGGAGCCCCGCGAAGCGGGGCTCCGTCGATCTACCTTGGTAGGTGGTAGTCGACAAATTGACCAAGGGTGCAAGAGCGAGCGAAGCGAGCTCGGGACTGGAGGCACCCCAACTCGGACAGGTTAGGTTCGAAGGGGATGGCGGGGTCTGAAAGACCCCGCCATCCTCTTCGTGTTAGGTTACTTTAAACCTTGCTCACAGAAATAGGAGCCCCGCAAAGCGGGGCTCCGTCGATCTACCTTGGTGGTAATCAACAAATTGATCAAGGATGTAAGAGCGAGCGAACCGAGCTCGGGATTGGGGACACCCCGACTCGGACAGGTTAGGTTCGAGTTAGGTTAAGCTAACGGAAATAGGAGCCCCGCAAAGCGGGGCTCCGCTGAACCACCTTAGTGGTAATATAACTCAGGAATTCAGGATGCGATAGCGAGCAAATTGTGTCTTGGGGCACCCCGACTCTGACAGCTTTCGTTCTTCTCACAGGGAATTTTTGTAATATTATGAATGAAAATACGTAACTCAAAAATAAATTATTTTAATTACTCAAAAAGAAATTATAAAAGAAATTATTATCATTGAAAAGAAAATATTCTTATTCAAAATAAATTCTTTATTAAAAAGTTAAGAGGCATTTTGACAAGGCGTTTTAAAAGCATACTTTTCTCTGATAAGCGATTAAATTTTCGGAATTCTAATTATTCGGAATTTTAACCATCGGAATTCGTGTTTTTGATGTTTCGGAAAATTATTAATTCGGAATTTTTGATATTCGGTCTATTGAAACTCGGTATTTTGAAAATAGTAATTATAAATGTTAGGAATATTGAAATTTCGGAATTATGAAAATAGGAATAATGATCAATCGGAGTTGTTATATTAGGAATTTTGAACCATTCGGAATTATGAAAATCGGTATTTTGAAATTCGCATTTATGAATTTCGGAATAAAGTTTTTCGTATTATCGTAGTGTACCCACTTTTTACACGTATAACAAATTAAAGGTAAAATAGACTTTAATTAGATTTAGCCGATAGCTACACGTTTTAATTTCACACCTACTCAATAAATAATTAAAATTCCAACGTATCACCGATTCAATTAAGGAATATACTCTTCAGTAAATTGCGAAACATATTAGGAGTTCCATGGAGGTCCATACCCTCGTACAAGTCAAAGCCCTCTTCAATAAGATTCGTATGGATTTCAATTCCCCTATTTCTTTTCGAAATCAAATGAAAATAAAATGATATCTGCTTGATTATGGGTAATACTGCAATTGTTTTTTAATGAAAGGTTATTTATATACAGATGTGCATACTATCAATTACAAAATAAATAACCCTCCTTCTTGCGGAATCGAGTAAAAAATACGAACTTATTAAAATTTTGGTATGCTTTGTTTGTGCACCGAAACGTGGTCTTTCACTATCGGCCTCATCTCAAAGCTCAAAGTCGCTCAACGAGCTATGGAGAGGGCTATGCTCGGTGTTTCTCTACATGATCGAATCCGAAATGAGGAGATCCGTAGACGAACTAAAGTCACCGATATAGCCCACCGGATTAGCAAGCTGAAGTGGCAATGGGCAGGCCATATTGCTCGCAGAGCAAATGGCCGATGGGGTCGAAAAGTACTAGAGTGGAGACCGCGGACTAGCAAGCGCAGCGTAGGACGTCCACCAACAAGATGGACAGACGACCTTATAAAGGTCGCCGGAAGACGCTGGATGCAGGTCGCTTCCAACCGGTATATGTGGAGATCTAAAGGGGAGGCCTATGTTCAGCAGTGGACGTCCTATGGCTGAGATGATGATGATGATGCTGTGTTCGTAATTATTTATTTTTTCTCATGTATTTTAATGTAACAGATGCGAAAGTTTGGATGAATAGATGGATGTTCGTTTCTCAATTGCGTCTGTACGGCCGAACTGAAAGGCATAGAGATAGGAAAAAGGTTTTTAATAATACGTTTATTTTGGTATTAGATTTCGGTGGAATAATTTTCGAGTTATCTACCTATATGCGGAACGAAGCCGCTGTCTACAAAGCTAGTATCAAATAATATCTTATTTTACCAATTCCGTAAAAACCTATGACCGATTTTGATTGCTTTAGGGGGTCATTTAATATAATATAATAATATTCCACAACTATCACACAACGCCATCTAGTCCCAAGCTAAGCAGAGCTTGTGTTATGGGTACTAGACAACTGATATACTTATAATATATATTTCTAAATACATACATATTATAGATAAATTACACCCAGACACAGAACAAATGATCGTGCTCATCACAGTAGCAGTCAGGGTCAATAACCACTAGACCAACAGGCCTGTCAAATTTTAATGTTTCTTAACTACAATAGAATCCGGTAGCTGTTGCCGTAATCCAGAAAAAAAAACAGGACAACGCCTGTCGGTTCAGCTGGTACCTCTCTGTATTTGTAACATTTCTAGTGAAGATTGCACAGTGATTGCATTAAGGCTAGATAATTTATCCAATTCATGTTGACATGATCTTGCTAAATTAAGAGCGAAGCCTCTTTAATTGCCACCTGTTTGATAAATAAATTTATAGTTACCTAACTTTTCATATATATTTCGTTAGTTAATTTACTTACGCAAATTGTGATACAGGCCATCCGTACTTAGTACACGTTCTCATATTGGAACACGTGCAAATGATCCCGATCTTAGCGAGTAAGGACTCCCACACATAAACACGATACGACGTCGCATCGTAGAAATCTACGATGAGCATCGTTACAGTGGGGTCGTGTTTTAGTTTATTCCGAAAAATGGACTGCTCTAATCGCATTCTGTTCCATAACACGGGACGCTGCTCGACTAGGGTAATTAAATGATCGACTTGTGATGTGTGGGAGCCCTAAGCCGTACGGGCTCCCACACATAAACACGATACGACGTCGCGTCGTGGAAATCTACGATACGACGTTGTGACTAACGATGCAATCCTACGCAGTCGTTTTTCGAAATTCAAAGATGACGGATGGTATTGAAGTCGATCATTTAATTACGCTAGTCGACCAGCGTCCCGTACTATGGAACAGAATGCGTCTAGAACGGTCCATTTTTCGGAATGAACTAAAACACCACCCAACTGTAACGATGCTCATCGTAGATTTCTACGACACGACGTCGCCGTCGTATCGTGAAACCACACCACATTGTTGTACGACGCGACGTCGTATCGTGTTTATGTGTGGGAGCCCTACGTATACGTAAACTTGTTGAGGTTTCTATAAAAACGATGACGACCGCCGCAGTCTACGAGAGAGAATACGAGTATATTATCTTGAAGATTTAGATTATTCAACACGCTCCAAAGGGGAGTTCACGAGAGCAATAATAATATCTCCGGAAAACTACCTCTTTTACGGAGAAATACGTATGCAATGTGCGCACTTAAAACATGAGATCATCTCGTCGTTGGATCATCGTTTACGTACGATATTAATTCGTGTCCAAAGTGCGCCTGGCCAGAATATGCTATCAGGATTATATCATACTCATGAGGGTATCACAACATTTACATTGTCTGCGCTACGCAATGATGTGATCTCTGGATGTGCGTGATGGCTACCCAATTGTTTATTTGAAAATTTAATAAATAAGTTTGTTTTGAAGAAACATCTGTGTCATAATTATCTACGTAATGGTATCGAACATTACGCTATATGACATAGATGGAGACTTCAAACACAAAAGCTTATTATCTTTCATCGCTTGTATCATACGTACATTTTACTTGGTGTTTTTCAATACCAACGTTCATCTTACTGAATTTTGAACTGTTTATTTACCTTGCATGCATAGTGTTTATAATTGTATAACAAACCTTTCTCAATAATGGAAAGTCATTATAGAATTCTTCATCATCTTCTAATAAATCACTTACCTGATGAGTTGCTTCAGCTTGGTAGCAGCTTGCAGAGAAGCATACCCGTAGCGGGAGAACTTGGCAGCTTCTTCTGAAGGCGCGTTGAACGCTGCCACGTAGCGAGCTGGACTGGAGTCATCTAACCATAGACCTGGAGGTACAAGGCAATTATTTGTAGTACTATAAGATTATTGAGATAAAGAAGATTTTCTTACTACTATTAAAATGCGAAAGTTTGCGAGGATGGATGGATGACGAAGGAAGAGGTTCTCAATTCGTCGGAATCTATTTATTTTTTTATTTGAGTTGCCCGATTTCTTATTGACGTTGCTTGGACCGATTTGGAAAACTCTTTTGTTTGAATGAGTATATTTCACAGATATTCCATTGTAATCAGGCCAGGATCTGAAGATTTAGTGGAATAAGAGGTCAGCTAATACTGGTTTTACATGCCTATACAAAACCTGCTGTCTCTGACTTTAGTTGCGAGTTCAATTATTGTTTCTGTACTAACTCATCACTTTTGAATATTGAGAATAATGTGCCGCATCATTATTACGACCTGGGCCCTGTTTTATAAAGCTTACAATCCGACAATTCGACATATGTCAAAAAGCGACTTTGACTTGCCATCTCTTAGTATTTCTCACTTTTGAATCGTAAAAAAATAGTAGTAATAATTTGACACAATTGTCGCGACAATCCGACACTTGTCAGCGACAATCCGACATTTGTCCGCGACAATTGTAACGAGTAATTTGACTGGAGTTTTTTGACAAATATTGAGTTTTATAAAACGCGTTTTATGATGACAATTAAGTCAAGATTTCACCTGTCGACTTTTAATACATTTGCCACCTTTATGAAACAGACCAAAGGCGACAATTCTACAAATTTGTTATTTTTTGACATAAATGTCGGATTGTAAGCTTTATGAAACAGGGCCCTGACAGTCTCTCAATATGCCAGGGCAGCAATTTCCGAACAAGATATTAATAAAATAAGATGAATATTTGTAGCGGAAGACATTATTAAGGAACATGAAATTTGTAATTTCATAATATCGTCTCGTGAACGTCTACATCAGTAGATGAGTTTGCCAACCGAAGGTTGTCAGGTTCTTTGCAAGCTAAAATGATCTCTATTAAATCAACTACGATAGTTGATATGTTAATTTACAGTATTGAATTTTATAAACAGCTTTTTCTCTCCTCTTGGCTTTGCTCCCTCTGTGTCAAAATTGATCAAAATCGTTTTAGTGGTTTAGGCATAAAATAAGGTTAGGTTAGTTACTCACCCATCGAATACAGCTTAGGCTCCAAAACCGTGTACAATTCATGCATCTTCTGCATCCCATACTCCGCAGCTTCCATCATCTCTTTCTTCTCTCCTATAGTTACATTCCATGCTTCAGCTTCACCTCCATCACTCTCCAGACCGAATTCATCATCATAGTAATCATCATGACTAATCTTATCAGGTGTCTCATCAGTTTCCTTATCAACTACTGTCTTATTTGCTTTTGTTAAGTTTTCCTTATCACAATATGTAACTACAATAGTAGAAACGTTTTTAGTGGCAGAAAATGAATGATTCATACTATGATCTCTTTCTATTATAGTTATGTTGTGAACTTCTTTAGTTAATGTACTGTTGAATAAAGGCATTAGGTGCTTTAAAATCTCTAAGATGTTGGCAGAAGTTGTGTTTTTTGTATGTGGATCCTTTGTTAGAATTTCTACGTAGTTTATCTTTTCAGTTGTAGTAGGGTCTTGAAATGTTTCACTGCTTTGTGTGATCTGTTTTTTGTCAGTGTCATTATTCTTTTGAAAAATATCAATCTTATCTTCAATTCCGCTTTTAATTGAGTTTACCTTTTTAATGTCATGCGTTTTATTTCTTGTATTACTTTTTGGAGATGTCACTATGATGGCTTCGTTTAATTTATCTGATGTGTCACTTATATTATTTTTAATTCTATTTATTGAAGCTATGATAATATTTATGAGATCTTCTTCCTTTCTACTTATATTTTCATTAGTAATATTAGCTATTGTACTCAGGAAGAGTTTGACTCTTTCTTCTTTCTTAGCTGAGTCCTTGTCTGAAGTTTTGTTATTGATTTTGAATACATCTTCAATGATTTTTGAGAAAGGACAGTTTGGTGTGGTCCCTGTAGAGTTTGCTTTTGATTCTTCATTACTGACGCTTTCAAGGAGTATGGATATCACAATGAAAATGTATTTGTACCTGGAAAATAGAGAGTATAATATTTAAAATTGATTTTCACTTTAACACAAAGACAAAATATGTTAGTAGATTATTCTTGTCTCTTGCACCTGAATTGTCAATTGCCAATTTGATCTCTACAAGGAACTCCGCGGTTATCACATAAAGCCTGATGATCCGTTAAGACTTTCAAAAATCTACAAATGAAAGCTGGGACAAATGGCACGTAATGGCTAAAATCCATCAATGAGCTGATCTTGACAAGCGATCTTCAACCTTGCAGATTAACCTTAGAGACTGTTATTTCTTAGCAAGGAGCCTGCCATGTTTCAGCCTTTCAGCTGCATGATAAATGCTAATGCATACCTTTATGCATGCAAATATATGAATGTGTATTTGCGGTTGAAGGTGGTTGAAGTCACATCACACGTGTGCAATGTAAGCACATTGCATGTACTCATGATAGATCACAGTTATATTTGCATTTAAGTTGCCCCGCACTAGTAATTCTCTTGTATCGTTAGTATGATGGTCTTTCACTATCGGCCTCATCTCAAAGCTCAAAGTCGCTCAGCGAGCTATGGAGAGGGCTATGCTCGATGTTTCTCTACGTGATCGAATCCGAAATGAGGAAATCCGTAGACGAACTAAAGTCACCGATGTAGCCCACCGGATTAGCAAGCTGAAGTGGCAATGGCCAGGCCATATTGCTCGCAGAACAGATGGCCGATGGGGTCGAAAAGTGCTAGAGTGGAGACCGCGGACTAGCAAGCGCAGTGTAGGACGTCCACCAACGAGATGGACAGACGACCTTATAAAGGTCGCCGGAAGACGCTGGATGCAGGTTGCTTCCAACCGGTATATGTGGAGATCTAAAGGGGAAGCCTATGTTCAGTAGTGGACGTCCTATGGCTGAGATGATGATGATGATGATGATGTTAGTATGTTTATAGATATGTAAATTCACACATACAAAAAGTCCCATAATAATTACGTGGATGCCATACAAATTTTTGAGCCTTGCGGGAATAGGAACTGCGACACGCATAACAACAACCAATCGCTCAAACATTGTGCCCGTATCCAAGCTGTATACTAGTCATTATGTGCACGTTTAAACAGGCATTTTCATTTTTGTTGACGTCATATTCGCACTCGTGTGTCAGTAGTTCAGCACACTGCACTTACTCATGCAAGATTACAGCTAACTGTCCATCCTGAGACAAATAGCGTAGAGTTACACAAGCTTACATTACGTGCGTACAGTCATAGGTTACGCGCGATTGTCCACAACACACGAGTACTTTCGACGGCGACTGTCCGTCAGAAATGGAAAGTGTGCTTTCTCTACCGACTTGTTCTGTCTACAGTCCATTCCACACTCATTTTAATTTTGACAGAAGAGCTAAATACTCGTAATAACATTAACAGATCGATTCGATCTGATCTCTGGATGCGTGACCATTAGAATCGAGTTTCTTCCCTGGCTTCATCATCATCATCAGCCTATGGTGTTCCCACTGCTGGGACACAGGCCTCCTCTCTGTAAGAGGGAGTGTGCCAATCCACCACACAGACCAAGTGCGGGTTGGTGGATGTCACATGTATTCGCATTTTTGGTTCTAGGACATGCCGCTTTCTTCACGATGTTTTCTTCATCGTTTTGAGAGTAATGGTGTGAAATAAATGACACACAGTAATGCGCCTGGCTGAGTTTATTAGAATTGATCCGGGATAGCACGCCTATTATTTGAATAAATTTAGTATCAATTTAACGTTAACACTAAAACCTTTGAAATGGTATCTCTTTTATCATTCTTAGAACGCGCGGAGTTGTAGCAAGTGTTTCCATACTTTTGCTCGTGAGTGTAGGTAATCGTCATTTTAAGTGTCTAAACACACTATGCCGAAGTTACGCGACCGAAGTTCGGCACAATTACGCCTGCAATGCTATTTGAATTACTGACGACACACTATGCCGAAATTACGTCGCGTCATAGCGTACAGCGTAACTTCGGTCGGGCGTAAGTTCAGCGGCAATTTATTCTGTGACCACACATTATACGCGACCGAAGTTCGGTTCGATTACCGACGAAGATCCGGGGGCGGGGAGCAGCAGGGAGCCGCCCGCGCCACCCGCGTCGAATTTCCGCCGCGTAAGTTCGGCACTTATGGTGTGTCATGTCAGCCAAATACGTCGGAACGTGAAATCAGCCGCCGAACTTCGGTCGCGTAACTTCGGCATAGTGTGTTTAGACACTAAAAGTATTCGTACGTATAATGTCAATATTATTATTGTGTCACGCTTTTTCAGTTTAGAAATGCATTTGTAAATTGCATCGCTGGACATCGCTTATTGATAGAACAGTGTAATCAATGAAATGAATGGCTAGTTTTGTCAGCTAAGTAGAAAATGTATAGGTATCATATAGTTATCAATTTGTTACAGACCATTGATGATTATGGGTTAGCTAGTGAGGACGGGACAGGACATCCAAGTGATGTAGAGAGGGGCCTCTCTACCTCACTTTTGCCACCACCATGACCAAGTGATGGTTGTTGTCACTTGCCAGAATTACTATTCTTGGCAAAGGAATTGATGATCATCTTGTTTTGACTATTCCAACGCTCTATTCCCGAGCCACTGTATATTATGGAAGCCAGAATCAACGTGGCGATCACCAGAAAAGCGCCTATACAGTAAATCTCGACGAAGTCTGAGAGAATGATTTTCAGAACTCAAAGATTTTCTTCGAAAAGAAAAATTCGAACCACGGACAGGATTCGAACCTGCGGCCTTCGGATTCAGTACATCCGACGCTCATTTCCAACCGAGCCACCGGGGTTTACACCTGCCGCGGCGAATTCTTCCTTCCATTTCTAACGTCTCAAGGTGACGTGTAATATTTATAAAATATTTTCAGAACTGTTTCAGGATCCAGCAAAGAAAAAAAAAGAAAAAAGAATAGCAGATTACGAAATTGTCAAAATATAATATGAATATTTAATTATCCCTCATTATAAACAATCAAGGCATTAAACATTTCATGATTTTCACGAAAAAGTTTCGTAAGCCTGCGATGTTTTGCGAAGCTTTCTCGATTGCCAAACTGAGGCCATGCTCCATTGTTGGACAAATTAATGAATGTTTACCTCATCGTACAAATTGGGTTGCCAAATATTTACTTTTGGCATTTAATAAAACCCCAATTGAATGATTATTGCTTGAGATAATGTTTATTTAGGCAAGTTGTGATTTTAATGTTAGACTTTTTGTGATGATTAAGCGATAAAAAGTATAATTGGTACCGTTATGATTTGTAAGCCTTTAAATTGATAAAAATCTTCTTTTTAACACTAATTGATGGGTTCGAGATAGTAACGGTACTAATTGGTTTGTGGAGGCCAGAGGCAGTCATTCTTAAAATATTGGTATATCCGGTTAGATTGGAAGCTGGTTCCAACATATGTAGTTGGGGACAATAGGCTAGGCTGGTTCCAACGTAATTTAATCGGCCAAACAAGCCTTGACTTTTGATGATGATAAAATTGATTTTCATCGTCATCATCATCATCAGCCTATAATGTTCCCACTGCTGGGACACAGGCCTCCTCTCTGTGAGAGGGAGTGGGCCATAATCCACCACGCGGGCCCAGTGCGGATTGGTAGATGTCACATGTCTTCGAATTTTTGGTTCTAGGACATGTCGGTTTCCTCACGATGTTTTCCTTCACCGTTTTGAGAGCAGTGGTGAAATAAATGACAAAAATACACAAAGTAATGCGCCTGGTGGGGTTCGAACCCACGACCTACAACTCGTAAGTCGGGACCGATACCACTGGGCAACCACTGCTCTTGGTTGATTGATTTTGAATTGATTTTGCTTCGAAAAAATCTACTAGTATTTCTCTCTTTCTGAATTAATCACACGATAAGCCACAAAGATAGGCCTAGATACCTCGTGATGTAGTATTGGCATTGCCCATGATGTATCTCTTAAAGTAACTGGTGGGTTTTCAATCTAATGGTGAAAAAATCGTGGAGGAATTTAAAGGATTATCAAATCTAATAAAATAAACTAGTGATTCAAAAATAAACTAGTGATTCATCATTTCAATACAAGATCAATGTAAAAGTATGCAGAAAAAAATCTGAGTTCGAATTGCTTCTCAGAATTTTTTCAATTATAAATTTTCCCGACCATTAATCATGATACATGTATCACGCCCTGAGTGGAGCGGAACAAACTGTCAGACTTTTACTGACCACCACCCACCCTGTTTCCTTGGGTGCCCTATGCTTACGGGGTCGCTGGAACCTTATAAGACAGAGTCGCGACCCTGGCAGGCATTTCGTCCTATGGCGCCCCGTCAGTTTGCTGACAGCTCCTTGCGAGCCTGGTCTTTGGTCAGACGACCAAAGACCAAAACCTAGCCTCATGTTACCATCACTGTATACACTGACTTTCTTTTTTATTTCATTGACTTTTTGTCACCGACTTTCGAAAGAAAAGTTTTTTATAGGTTATTTTGAACTTTTTTGTGGGAAGTCGGTGACATTTTTAGGGTTCCGTAGTCAACAAGGAACCCTTATAGTTTCGCCATGTCCGTCCGTCCGTCCGTCCGTCTGTCCGCAGCTTAGCTCAGAGACGCCCAGCACTAGAAAGCTGTAATTTGGTGTAAATATACGGATTTGTTGCGTCAAAAAAGTGGTAAAATAAAATCTCGAAAAATATTTTTTTTTAGGGTACCTCCTGTACACGTAAAGCGGGGATGTTTTTTTTTTTTCTCGCGTACCCCTTAGTGTGGGGTATCATTAAATAGGCCTTTAAAAAATATTGGTAGTTTCCATCAACAATTTTTTGATAAAAAGATTCGTTTGTGAAATATTAAGCTTTAAAGTGCTAATTTTTGCCCTACTCGAGTGTCCCCCCCCTCTACCAGCTAAACGGTTATGTTTGGGGGTGTGAAAAAATTTACAATAGTAGTATATATAACGAAGTTTAAAAGAAAATTATCATGACTAAGTGGGCTTTACAAGTTTACGAGTAATAGTTGACCAACTTATAAAACGTACTGGGATAACATTTTCCTAAACAAAATGTATCGGAGAACAACTGCAAATGTAAGTTTGTCAACTTCATTTTTACAGCTATAATAGGTAGTGGAGTGGAGTGGAGTGCAGTGGAGTGGAGTGCAGTGCAGTGCAGTGGAGTGGAGTGGAGTGGAGTGGAGTGGAGTGGAGTGGAGTGGAGTGGAGTGGAGTGGAGCGGAGTGGAGTGGAGTGGAGTGGAGTGGAGCGGAGTGGAGTGGAGTGGAGCGGAGTGGAGTGGAGTGGAGCAGAGTGGAGTGGAGCGGAGTGGAGTGGAGTGGAGCGGAGTGGAGTGGAGTGGAGCGGAGCGGAGCGGAGTGGAGTGGAAGGGAGTGGAGCGGAGCGGAGTGGAGTAGAGCGGAGTGGAGCGGAGTGGAGCGGAGTGGAGCGGAGTGGAGCGAAGTGGAGCGGAGTGGAGTGGGGTAGTGTGGGGTGGAGGGTCGAAAATCGCTTGAACCTTTTTAACAGGTTCATAGCGATTTTCGACGTGCCTTGACACCTCTCAAGTTTTTTTTTTTAATACGTCATAAATCGTAAACCTTTCAAAGTTGGAACCAACTACAAGAACTTTTATAGTATGTTATTACTTGCTGCTACGGAACCCTTTATGGGCGAGTCCGACTCGCTCTTGGCCGGTTTTTATTTTATCCTTTTTAGTTTCGATATTCAACCCAAATTATTGTCAAATACATAATTTTCTTACACGTACACTAAAATATTGTAATCCGTAGCGCGGTAATAACGTCGCCCATGTACGAGTATGTACTCTTACACAATGAGCTAAAAAGTAAAACTACTGCACCAAACTAAATGAAAATTTTATGGGACCAAATGGCAGATATACTGTATCGAACCATCGAAATCGGACCAGAAACCTCGGAGTGATCGGTGTAGATAATGTTGAAAACTTTTTAGGTTTTTGTTGATTTTTCAAAAAGTGCTAGTCCGATTTCGATAAAATTTTAATGGGACCATTCGGGAAGTATACCCTTTCCAACAAAAAAATATTTTTTCAAATCAGTTGTCAAACGACGGAGTTATGCCCGAACAAACATAAAAAAAATATAAACATCCGAATTGAGAACCTCCTAACACCATTAGGTGCAGGTAATATGTCGGGGCCCCCATAGAGGGCCAAAGCCGGACTGTCGGGTAGCCGTGGCCCCGGAGCGTAATGGGCTATTGAAGGACACCGTGGATTTTAGTCAGTACAAGTCTGGCAGCCTCTCCCGTCCTGCCCTGGGTGGGAGGACCCATTTAGTGATTTTACCACTTAAAAAAAACCATTAGGTACTAGTAACCGTAGCTTATTATACTGTTATTTTATAGGTTTCCTTCACAAGAATGATTATCTAAGATTGCATCAATGATTATCATGTACCGTAAAATAAAGTTCCTATAACATAATCACATGACATCCGTATGTTTGTCATCGATACACTTCTAAGTAAGTAAGAAATACGTAACTTTATAAGTATAAGTTAGAAGTAAGTTAGTACACGAGTAAGTTCCGTGTCACGGGAAACTGAAATACGTAAGTATTGTGCGTGTTATTATGTAAATGTATGATAACTTGCTTTAAGAGAGAAACATGATAATAACAAAGTGATATCTTCTCATAGAGAATCCCACAGTGTCTCAAGAAAAGGGATGTTTAACCAGTGTGTGTTGCCAGTGATGACATATGGCTCTGAAACGTGGTCTCTGACTGCTGGCCTTTTAGAGAGTCTAAGAGTCACTCAACGAGCGATGGAAAGAGCTATGCTCGGAGTTTCTTTGCGGGATAAAATCCGGAACTCCATGTTCCGGATATTCGGCGAAGAACCAGAGTCACCGACATAGCTCATTAAATTTACAAGTTGAAGTGGCAATGGGCAGGCCACATCGCTCGTAGAATTGACAACCGATGGGGAAGAAAAATTCTCGAGTGGCGACTACGGACCGGAAGACGCAGCGTAGGCAGGCCTCCCACTAGGTGGACCGACGACATCGTGAGGGTCGCGGGCAACCGATGGATGCAAGTGGCGAATTGTCGTTCGGCGTGGCGGTCTAAGGGGGAGGTCTATGTTCAGCAGTGGACGTCTTCCGGCTGATGATGATGATGATACTATAATATTATACACCGTGACTTTTTAGTCGTCTTACAACGGCAGCCCAGTTCATGTATCCAATGACTAGAACACGTTTATAATAAAAAAAATGGTATTTTAGAGATTTGAAAAATTTAAAAATAAAATTTTAATTCGTTATTACCTAAGACGCAAGGCGTAGTCAGAAACACCCTCGTCTCATAGAAAATGGAGATGGAATGACCTGCCCGACTATTGCGCTGATGGGTAGGTATACTCTACAGCTTGATACGTAAACATTTTAACAGGGTGTTTCATATTTCTAATGTACCAATTTATTAATAATAAAAATTATTATTAACGATTAAAAAAAAAAACTCGCCTAGAGGTATTTCAGGTCGGATACATTAAGTGGACCACTTTTGTAAGACGACTAAAAAGTCACGGTGTCTAATAAGGGTTCACATTACATTGCTGTGTAATGGACTGGAAGCGAATTTTTGTATCGAAAATTTTACAAGGCGATATAGAAACGAGTCCAAATACGTGACATGCCTTCTAAGTAGAAGGCATGTCACGTATTTGGAATGTGACGACGTCTTTCATTGCATATGTAAGTACATATGCAATGAAAGACGTCGTCACATTATACATTACATAGATATAATCATAGAACCACTGCAATATGACAGCTAAGAGTTATCGGTCTATTACTGGTACACGAAGATGCAGCTTGTGAGAAAATCAACTACAAGCTCAATTGAAATTTAATGCCTACTAGTTTAAGTTGAAAGTCGGTTGTCGTCCACGGATGAATGCATGACAAATTGCGAGTATTACCGCCGGTCATGCAATACGAATGTTTTAGTTTTTGTTAAACGAATTAATTTGAAGTTATTACGTGCTGATGAATGGCGATTTGATTCTATTTAATTATAGTCATTTATTTTATGAGAGGTAACCGGTTATTATGTCTTACTTGGTTTGTAATCTATGGCGGATTTCAAACGTAATACTTTTATAATAAAAAATAGATCGGTCATCTTTTAACAGAGAGTTACGAACTTTTTATCATGAAGCAACACAAGATGTGCTTTAAAAACACGAATTAATTATGTTATAAGGGTAGACCATTGTTTCCTCATTGTCATTGCGTTATTTGCACAGTTGACGTTCCTTAAAACTGGAGTATCTATTATAAACATAAACATGACTGTTATTTATTTAAAAGAAAAATAAACACAACAAACCTTAAAACTTCCATAATTATTCACATCAAATCCTGTTCTCAATTCAAAAAAATCACAGACTACAACTCCACTCCCGCCAAAACTTGACAGTTTGACAGCTACAGATTAAAAATCCTTGTTTTTTTTAAAATTCGCGTTGTGATCCAGGCGCGTGTTGTGGTTCAGCCAAGCGCCATTGGACTAGCTGTTACATAACGACGGGAGGCTGGAATGATTAAAGTACAGTTATAAGACCTCGCATCGAGCGATGATCTCGTCTCACGTCCGTTTGCTTGTTTTGTGGCGAAATGAGCTTTTTTGGCTCGCTCACACCGTTGCGTTAAGTTTTTTAAGATTCCGTTAAAATTGCCTTGTTATTGATATTATCTTAGTTTGCGGTCTTTGGGCGAGAGATAAAATTATTGGTGTAGGTTTTGGAAGAAAGACGCAAAAAACGTAATGTGATAGACGTCACGGCGTGCGCTTTCCTGTTATCATAATACCTGTCAATTTTGAAAGAACTACTTAATCTGAAGAAAAAAATCCATCCGTGTCGATATAACACTTTGTTTTGTAAGTGGTCCACCTGCAAAGCAAGACAGGTGCAAATAGGATGATAAAAGTTTGTAGTTTTCTGTTCAAGTTTTTGCGCTAATATCGTGATGATTTGTACCATTTAGTTGGTATTACTGCCATAAAAAGGGGTAACGGTATAGTTAAACTCAACAATTGGTAGGATAAAAACGGATACTCAATTAATTTGCTTTGCCAATAATTTTTATTATTTTCTAGATTTTTTACGCAAACTAAGCTAGCTTGGCTGCAACTTCCCTGATGTGCGGAATTGATGCACCTTTCTTTTTTCGTGGTAAAATCATCAAATGAGTCCTCCCGCTCAGGGCAGGACGAGAGGGACTGTCAGACTCGTACTGACTAAAATCCACGGTGTCCTACAATAGCCCTTTGTGTTCCGGGGTCAGGGTAATGAGATAAGTCCCGCGACCCCGGCAGGCTTTGGCCCTCTAGAGGGGGGCCCCGTCATCTTGCTGACGCTCTTTGAGGCGCGCGTGGAACACAACGCGCCGTCGAGGAGGCGTCGTCGAGGCATGGTCCATGGTCGGACAGCGAGTCGCCCATTACTCGCCGCCCGCATGCCCGCGCCTACGGTAGTAGGTAGTAGGGCACCCTTAAGGTTTCTGATGGTGATAAAACAAATAGTCGTGGGTTTAATTCTGCTCGCGATCGAATTTTTCTTTCCACAAAAGATGGATATATGTTAATTTGTTTGATCATTTTTTCAGTTCTTCCAGGCATAACCCATTGAGTAACCTGAGTGCTCTTTGGTTATATAATTTATATCAGCTACTATTTTTATAAAAAAGTACCCACCAAAAACATTAAATGTAAAAAAATGCCAAGTCTCTCGATGCACCGACGGCCGGGCACGCCGCAATCGCGGCGGTAAGACCCCTCTTTGAGGAGTGGCTGGATAGGAGTCACGGCGTCCTGACCTACCGCATGACGCAGGTCCTCACCGGACACGGAAGTTTCGGGAGGTACCTGTGTCTAAGGAGAAAGGAGGAAACGCCTGGGTGTCACCACTGCGAAGATCGCCCGGAGGACACAGTAGAGCATACGGTGCAAGACTGCCCCGCTTGGGCAGAGCACCGACGTGTCCTCACGGCGGCGATAGGCGGAGACCTCTCGCGCCCGGCATTGGTTGCGGCCATGCTGCGGGGCGAGACGGAGTGGGAAGCGGTCGCCTCCTTCTGCGAAGCAGTAATGCTCGCGAAGGAGGAGGCGGGCCGCGTGAGAGAGAGGACAGTGTCCTCCCTCCGCCCCACCCGCAGTGGTGGACACCCACGGCGACGGACGTCGCAAGACGATCTCCGGCCACCGTAGGCGCGGGCATGCGGGCGGCGAGTAAAGGGCAACTCGCTGCCCGACCATGGACCATGCCCGGGTCGACGGCGCGTTGTGTTCCACGCGCGCCTCAAAGAGCGTCAGCAAGATGACGGGGCCCCCCTCTAGAGGGCCAAAGCCTGCCGGGGTCGCGGGACTTATACCATTACCGTGACCCCGGAACATAAAGGGCTATCGAAGGACACCGTGGATTTTAGTCAGTACAAGTCTGACAGTCCCTCCCGCCCTGCCCGGGGTGGGAGGACTCATTTGATGATTTTACCACGCAAAAAAAAAAAAAAAAAAAAGTCTCTCGATGCAGTCTTTCCATCGTAAAAAGTTTTGAGATCTCATAGAAGCCAAGTCCTATTCAAATTATTTTGTAGTTATAAATCAACATTTAGTAATTGTATCAATAGTTTTCTTTATATTATAATTATAGTGACTTTTCGAAACTTTTCGACGGAATCCATACCCGAGTGCCAAAGATCACTTGTCTAATTTTTTTGTGTTCAATAACGTCTGCGGTCAAGAACGCTACTTTAATTGACGTTCCGTTACGAAATTGTTATATCGATAGACACTTGTTTTATTCGCAGGAAATCGATAGACTTTTTTGTGGTGTTGTCTTGGCGAATTTGCTAAACTGATGTCATTTCGTTGAATTGGGTGCGAAAGAAAGAAATCTAATAAAGTTAACTAAAAGCTGTGGTAATGACTTGTGCTGATCTTTCTTTTTGGGACTTTCAGTTACAAAGTTGAGTTTTTTGCATTTGTTTCATGTTGTGGTTTTGTTTTGTACAGTTAGTGTTGGGATATCCGAATATCACAGAATTGTTAGAAAAGGGTATCGGTTGGCTCTTGTTCTAAGATACCAAATTGATATACCAAATATGTTCTTCTGAATTCCTGTCCTTACATCGAAAGCGTATGGTACAAATCAGCTGCCAATAAGTCTATTTTACAAACGACTGTACATACAAAATGGGTCATAGTAGAAGCACTCATTGTAAAAAAACAATAGGTTTAGGAGCATGCGGGCGGCGAGTAATGGGCGACTCGCTGTCCGATCGACGGCGCGTTGTATTCCACGCGCGCCTCAAAGAATGTCAGCACAAAAAAGGTCTAGTGTTCATGGTTGTCATGGTGCGATTTTTTTTTTATTGACACCAAAACTCAAACATTGAACTATTTCATTAAGCATCCACGCATTTTATTTTGGATTGAGAACGTCACAAATTTAATTTTGGATACGAAACGCCAGAATGTTCAACCTTTCCGAAGAAAATCGTTGATAAATATATGCTCTCTTGCTCGCTTCGGTGCAACAGCGACAAAATCGCCTTAGGCAAATCATTCTATTCAGTATATATCACAATCCGGACATGAGCAATTTAGCCCAACGGTTAAAGACCTTTGCTTCAAGAAAAATTACATTAAAAAAAAAAAACAAAGCTATTGTCACAAATGGTCTGAGAAGTTTTGGAGCAAGATTAGTTTGAGTGTTCAACGGTAATGGTCATTTGTCATACAAATACCTATGACTGTCATGGCGGTCAGACACCTTTTATTTTGTGGGAAAAACATCGTTTAAATTGCCCTGGGGAAAACGATTAGTCTTCTTTCAAATCTAGACAAGATACGTTAGGTATGATAACATTTAGAAAATTTATAGTTCTGCCTGAATTCTTAATCTAACCATTGATTAAACCAAAACATGTACAAACTAAAAATATACAAATACCAATTTCTTTTTTTAATTTTTCGAAGTCTGGACTATTCATTGGCGTGCCGTTATTCTAGGGGCTGAAATTGTTTTTCTTTCATACAACTGGTAACGTTGTTTTCCCGATAATTCATAAGGCAAATAGAAATGATGTGCGTACAGAATATTGAGCAGCTGAAAAATGCCCACATGAAGCATGAAGTGGAATGTATTTTCAAAGCGTGAACAAATACGAACCTGACCATGACCATATTTAGACGAATAAAGTCATGCATGATTTACTCATTGACCCTGTACTATTTATTTACAACTTCAGTATACATACCTACCTATTTATCAAATTCATTTCAACATAAATTTAAAATGTCATTTACGGGATATCTTCCGTAAGTAGATATTTCTTTGAGTAGATATATTTCGACGCTGTTGCAAGCGCCATGATCGCGGGATGTCTGGAGAATGCGGTTGGATGAAAATAAATTGTTAGGAGCTGACAAAATCTGTCTATCCTCTTTATTTGTCTCTTGAAAAACTTGTAAGTGACATTTTAAATTTAGAAATTAACCGTGACACCTTAAAACAGTGGTTAATTTCAACATAAGTTTGATGATGATGATCGTTCTACAAACTTTCCTAATCATCAAACCTTACACTATACTTTTGATATGTGCACAACGTATCCTATTAACAGCCAAGGTGCGCTTGCGCAAGGAGTATGACATTACGTGACGTGAGTAAGTAGAGATGACCCTAACCTGTTTAGTTAGTTGCGAATTGATGACGTAATGTTATGGTGGTCGATCAATAGTTAATTATGATTTTTCATAACTAGTATTCTTCATTATTAGACTATAGTTATATTTTATCAGCGATACTGATGATGCGGATGTCAAAAACCGACTTCTAAAAAAACACATAAAACCTTTTTGTAAAAAGGGAACCGACTTCTAAAGTCGATGACATAAAAAGTCAAGGAAATAAGAAACAAAGTCACCAATGGTTTCATTATTTAATTAAAAAAGTTTATTATGTTATCTTTTTTTAGTGTGTTCAGGGGACAAGCGTATTATAATGTTGTATTATTGCGTAAACAATACATAGGTATACTTATATCTGCGATAGTAGCAATCGCTGATGATTTGCTGAAGCTGTCATTTATTGAAGAGTTCCATCGATTTTTCCAAGTTTCCGTCATCAGATCCTGACTAGATTACCATGGGACCATCTGTAAAGTAACTATACCCTTTCAAACGAAAGAAAAAATCTCAAAACGGTCCAGGTATCATCAGGTTAAACTCCGACGAATTGGACCCTGCTCCTTTTTTCGAAGTCGGTTAAAAAACATTACTGGTAGTAGGTATGTGTATTTTTGTGGAAAGAAAAATTCACAACTTAAAGCGACCTTCTGATTCAGTACGTCGGAGGTGAAATTCAGTGAATCGGAAAGTCGTAGGTTCAAATCCTGTCCGCACTCGAATTTTTGTTTCCACAAAAATCTTTATTTCATCTTAAAGATTTCAAAATCATTAAGTACTAGAAGCTTCCACCGTAGGCGCGGGCATGCGGGCGGCGAGTAATGGGCAACTCGTCGACACGACCATGAACCATGCCCGGGTCGACGGTGCGTTGTGTTCCACGCGCTCCTCAAAGAGCGTCAGCAAGATGACGGGGACCCCCTCTAGAGAGCCAAAGCCTGTCGGGGTCGCGGGACTTATTCCATTAACGTGACCCTGGAACGTAAAGGGCTAATGAAGGACACCGTGGATTTTACCACGCTAAAAAAAAAATGTCCTAGAAGCTTACTAGAAGTTCATTATCTGATCTAAATGATGTAGTTTCACAATATCACGACAACGCTATGAATCATCACTAGGTGGCAGCAGGTTCGCAGACTGGTGGTTTCAATGTGCAAGCAAAAAAGGTAATGTACTCGATCAATCAATTTGAAGCAGCATTTTTTTCAAGTTTCAATCATTGTTGCTTTCAATCTATAAATAAATCACATTTCATGATAGCTGCTTCTGGTATCAATTTCTTTTTTAAAATTGATGAATAGGCTGCAATGTTTTTTTATTATAGGTTTAATTTGGTTAGGTAGACAAGCACGTGAAGAAAAAAAAAAACTTATTGCGCAATCTCCTGAATCCTGGGTATGTTTACTAACATTTGTTTCGTGAGGGAATCAAGCCTGCGATACGAAGCGCAACAGTAGATCGTTCAGCTACCATGCCGTTGAGGAGTTATCAATTTAACAGAGATTTGATTTGTAGTTTTTCAAATTAATGTGTTTAGTTTTCCTGGGCTATGGAGTACCTCGGAAATTCTAGACAAGTAAGTCTCGGCGCACATTATCGGCATCGACAAGGAAAAGGATCCTTCGGCATTTTCCTTTTTATAATGTATAAACTATATCTAAATTATTATAATTCCATAATAACGAAAAAGTACTTATCATATATGATAGCAAGCGTGGTTCACCGTCAACCACATCTTCGCTTACCATCAGGCGAGATAGTGGTCAAACGTGAACCTATCTTTAAACAAAAACGAAACATATCTATACATGTAATAAATCTGTAGAAGGGTCAATTCTGTACATTGAAAATATTGAAAAAATAAATAGCGGGGGGTGTTGCTGGATCGATACCAAACCCAAATATGTGATTAAAAAAATTTTTGTCTGTCTGTCTGTCTGTATATGCAGGCATCACGTGAAAACTAACGGTTCGATTTCGATGAAACTTGGTATAATTATACCTTATTATCCTGGGAATAAAATGGGATACTTTTTGTCCTGGAAAAATACGTAGAAAAAAAATATCTTATTTTTCAGTTTTATTCATAGACGTTGTTCTGTAGAACCGCGAACACACGTTGCATTACCCGCAGCGGATTCAGCGCCGTAACCTGTAGCGCCGAAAGTTGGATTTGGCTTGAACCGTTTGCGGCACACGCGGGCCACGCCTCCCCGACTCCTATATAAGGAGCCGCGTTCCGCGCCGCGCGATGCATATAAATTCTGAATTTTGATGCGAGCGGACGTGTCCAGTGTGGCGAGCGGTCGTCCGTGGAATTAATATTGTATGCGTGTAATTTTAAACCGTGCTTTTCAGCGCGACCTTTTTGATTACTGTTCCGATAATAAACCATCCACGCGAAGACCGACATCCGCGCGGACGGAGTCGCGGGCGGAAGCTAGTTATAAATAAAAACATAATCAAATTACAATTAAATTCACAATCCAAAAAAAATGACAGACAAGTTTTTCTAATGTTTAGCCGTAACTAATGGGAATTAGTTACACTTCGGCTGCCTTCAGTCTGTTGTGTTTTGCAAGTCTCTAAAACAACTGTTACGTGTTGAAACTATTTCTGTTGCCAAGGAGATTTCAGTTGCGGACGATCTCCGGCCACCGTAGGCGCGGGCATGCGGGCGGCGAGTAATGGGCAACTCGCCGTTCGACCATGGACCATGCCCGGGTCGACGGCGCGCGACGCATTGTGTTTCACGCGCGCCCCTTAAAGAGCGGCAGCAAAATGATGGGGCGGCCTCTAGAGGGCCAAAGCCTGCCGGGGTCGCGGGACTTTTACCATTACCGTGACCCTGGAACGTAAAGGGCTAATGAAGGACACCGTGGATTTTAGTCAGTACAAGTCTGACAGTCCCTCCCGCCCTGCCCTGGATGGGAGGACTCATTTGATGATTTTACCACGCTAAAAAAAAAGATTTCAGTACTGAATTTCAGTTCAAACTGTTTTGGTACGAGAATTAGCTACAAGCATGATCAGAGAGCAGTTGGTCGGTTGGGTATGGCCCCAACTTACGAGTTTATCAGGCCAGGCGTAGGTATTTCTTTGTTAAGATCACCACTGCTCACAAAACATTGAAGGACAGCAACATGAGTCAATTGGCATGTCCAAGAATCAAAAATCCTTCTTGGACATGCCATGAAGATTTCACGATTTTTAGATTTCACACCCAATCTCTCTCAAAGAGTTGAGGCCTGTGTCTCAGCAGGGAGAATAAAAAACTTTTTCAAAAAAAAATGTAACCGCCTTCAAAACCAACCATAAAAAACGGTAAAAAAACCTACAAAATAACTTTTCTTTCGGAAGTCGGTGTCTTTGTTTTCTTTATTTCATCGTCTTTTTTTCGCCACCGACTTCCGAAAGAAAAGTTATTTTGTAGGTTTTTTTACCGTTTTTTTATGGTTGTTTTTGAAGGCGGTTACATTTTTTTTGAAAAAGTTTTTATTTTACTCTTTTTAGTTTAAATATTCAACCCGAATTCTTGTCAAATACAACATGTGCACTAGAATTTTGTAATCCATAACACCGGTAATATCATCGCTCATGTACACAATAAGCTAATAAAATTCCCTGTCTCAAAAACTACTGAACCGATTTTGATAAAACTTGCAATATTTCCTAAGTTAAATGATACCTAGTACAACAAAAAAAGAATTACTTAAATCGGACTTGTAGTTCCAGAGATATGCGAACTCAAACTAAATCAGTCGATGCCTACTCCTTACTATTAAGGAGTTCTACCTTCCATCATCAGCTCAGCTACATGAAACTATGATTACCATACGCAAGTACTTAAATTACTTCATAAAAATTGCGAAAAACGGTGTGTCGGCCTATAAAATTCGAGGGTTGCCCTCGATTGCTCCAGGATCCAATCATCAGATCCCAACTTGGTGACTATGGGACCACCTCAGAAGTAACTCCTTTCGAACAAAAAAAGAATTTTAAAAATCGGTCCACAATAAGGAAGTTTCCATTTTAACAAAAATTAAAAATACTTATTAAAATTGTAAGGCAAAGAAATTATAATATATATGGTGAAAGAATTATTTTAATAACTTGAAAAATGACAAAGTTAATCCACTTTTACTGAACCCCGAATTAATTTTGAAATGCACGCGGAGTATTTGGTCTGTGACGTCACAAGTCTCAACGCGCGGGTGGGGCGGGTAGCGCTTAGCGGCTGTTTCGAGTATTTCGTGGTTTGTTGCTCACAGTAAGTACATGGAATGCGGTGTTTGAGTGTCTGTGTGAAGTATTAAGTAACCTTATTAATATATTTCGTATAATATACTATCTTTTAGCTAAGTAAAAACTAGATTAAAGTAAAATTTAGACGATGGAGAGTGGATTTGTGCGTGGACAGTGTAACAGTGGAAAACAACATTTTTTTAATATGTCGTAGATATTACATATCATTCCTTGTCCTTGAAGCGACGAGGTTCTGTCGTTAATTTTTAGGGTTCCGTAGCCAAATGGCAAAAACGGAACCCTTATAGATTCATCATGTCTGTCTGTCTGTTCGTACGTATGTCACAGCCACTTTTCTTCGAAAATATAAGAGCTATCCTGTTGAAACTTGGTAAGTAGATGTACCTATTATGTGAACCGCATTAGGATTTTCACACAAAAATAAAAACAAAACAAATGGGGGTTCCCCCCATACTTAGAATTGAAACTCAATTTTTTTTTTCACCAAACCCATACGTGTGTGGTATCTATGGATAGGTCTTTAAAAATGATATTGAGATTACTCATATATCATTTTTTTCTAAACTGAAGAGTTTGCGTGAGAGACACTTCCAAAGTGATAAAATGTGTCCACAGGGGGGGCCCTGTAGCTTCTAAAATATGAGAATGATATAACTAAAAAAAATATATAATGTAGACCTCAACAAAAACTTCCAACGAAAATTGGTTTGGATGAGATACAGCTAGCAGTTTTTGAGTTATAGTACATTTTTAAAAACCGCAAATATAACTTTGCCATTCATACAAACACTATGAAAAACAAAGATATTTTTACTGTTTGTGTATATTACTTACTAATCTCAATATAATTATATCCCTAATCTATGCCTGCTACTACGGAACCCTTCATGGGCGAGTCCAACTCGCACTTGGCCGGTTTTATTGCTTTTTAACGACACTTTGTAATTCTGACCTTAAAACATGCGTGCAAGGTTGAATTTAATTTGATGTAGTTTACAGATTTATGGTTACAGAGTTACAGAGAGTTATGGTTGTATTTGTACACTTGGGAACGATACAATATTTATAATGTACTTTCACATCAGTTTGCACGGTTTCCATAATGATTCCACAACGATAATATTTGTTCAGTCTTGTTTGAACCAAAAGTAATAACCGTCTGAGGTGACCGCGCATTGACGACTTCTCGACTCGAGCGAGTGATGAGACTTGTGACGTCATGAGATTGTTGACCGGCCGCGCGCCGAGAAGTTTTAAAGCGGACGGGAAAAGTATTATAACTTCGTCATTTATGAAGATAATTGAAAAAAAATTTCAATGGGCTTCATTGCAAGTTTAGTACTATTTTTTAAAAATAAATAAAAAAAATTGGAAACTTCCTTATTGGCGGAGTAATCGCGTAACAAATAAACAAAAAAAAAAAAAAAAAACATACCGTCGAATTGATAACCTCCTCCTTTTTGAAGTCGGTTAAAAATAATATTTCTGCAAATTAAAAATAATATTTTTCATTTCAAATGGAGGTCCTAAGTTATCTTCTGACTATTGGATTTTATCATTCTGGGGCCCTTTTCATCTTGAAGTGGGAATGGAGAGAATTGATGACAGGCCTGTTGGTCTAGTGGTTAGTGACCCTGATTGCTATGCCGGAGGTCGTGGGTTCGATTCCCACCCAGGACAAATGGTTGTGTGATGAGCACAATCATTTGTTCTGTGTCTGGGTGTAATTTATCTATAATATGTATGTATTTAGAAATATATAAGTATGTTTATCAGTTGTCTGTACCCATAACACAAGCTCTGCTTAGCTTGGGACTAGATGGCGTTGTGTGATAGTTGTGGAATATTAAAAAAAAAATGTATCCCACGTACCTAAATGGATGCTGCAATTGTAATCTGAAAATGAAATGAAACATTCCATTTTCTTCAACCTTTAGTTGAAACATTTTATCTTCAATAGATATAACGTTTAATAGATACTCGTAGAATCTGCAGATATTGTCATATTAATTTATTGCAAAGTTTGTACCTAGGTGTCAGGCTAGTCATTTTTTAAAACACAAAGAAAAGTGCTTACATCAATTAAAATTGTGTTTAATTGGTTAGTACAAAAGTAATAAATCTTAATTAAGTATTTAATACATCAATAAAATCTCTAAAAAAACAACAGATCACAGATAAAGTGTTGTCGTTGTTAATAATGACTAAAATTAATTAAATCTAAGTTTTTTTTTTATTTAAGCCTCCAGTCTAAATCCAGAAAACTAATAAAAGTATTCAGAAAAAAATATGAAACAATTTGGGGATTTTATTAAAACGTAAACTTATTCGAAAAATATAAAACGTTTATTAAAATTTTGATAAAATTTCACAAGGAGGCGGGAATTTAGGAAACATTAAATTTCTCATGGCTTCAATTAATTGGTAGTCTTAAAATTTTACATAATCTCTTTTAAAAACTATCTAAAGTTAAAAATAATTAATTTAAATGTAACACTTATTTTTATTTCTGGTAGTACCCACTAGTTGTCATTGTCTGCAATTCAAACTTTTGTTAAATAAGTGTTACTTATAAATTTTATCTTTTCTTACTTGTATTTAAACATGTTTATAAAAATATTTATTATGGACATAAACTCTGTCTTTCGAGATCACTCCTTAGCTTCCAATAATTTCTTCTTATCACATTATCAGCTCCTGAAATTTAAAAAAAAAACAAGCATGAGCTACACTAATATTATATAAAGGAAAGATTTGGATTTTTGTGTGTGTGTATGTTTGTAATGAATGAACTCAAAACTACTAGACCGATTTCAAAAATTCTTTCACTTGTTAAAAGCTGCTTTGATCTTATGTGACATAGGCAATAAGGGGGGGGGGGGGGGGGCTAGTACCTATAGTTGAAATAGTTACAGAATATATAATTATACACTCATCTTTATAATACTTTTGCTTTGAATGGTCAAATAGACTAAAATTAGTTTTGAATTCGAAGTAATCAAGAAAACTTTTAAATTAGCTAAAAGCGCCATCTAGTGACGATCACCCAATTCATCGAGCCACATGCTTACCACCACACTACTAACGCCATCTATTATAAAGAAACAAAAGCTACGTTTATCTCACCTGAGTCTAGATGTCGCTAGTGTGTCCGCCGTGTTTCCCGCTCCGTCTTGTCCTGTCGCTTGAGGTCATTGATCGTGGGGACGCCGCTAAACAGCACTTTCGCTGTCATTTGCTGCAAAAATACAATTATTTCATAATATAATTTGCGGTTTGATTGATTAGACACCTTGGTTCACTTGTTAATGCAAATGAACTTGCTTCATTTGGTCTTATTGGGCCAAAGTAAATAGATGTTGCGTATTGAATGGTACCGTAATAATTTTATTACGGTTGGGGTAGGTGCAACCTCATTTCTAACCAGCCATACACAGAATATGGGGGTGCTTCTGTCCATTATCTACTCTAGCTGCTACTGTATGAAATGTGGTCCTAGTTTGGAGTGCTACTGTGACGTTTTGATGTCTTTTTCTGCTGACAAGCGTAAAGCATAGCAATATCAGCCTATGAAGTTCCCTCTGCTGGGACCTGGGACACAGGCCTTCCCACACAGAGAGCGAGTGGAATGTAATCCACCATGCGTTCCAGTGCGTGTTGATACTTGATAGATATCACATGTATTCGATTTCGTGACTAATGTTTGCAGGATTTATTTGTTTGAGATAAATTTGAAATTCCAATGGTTACTTTCACACTGACAAGCAGTTGATCAGAAGTTTTCAATTTTTCTTGACTGTGATTCATTACGACTCTACAGGTAGGTACAGACGCCAGCACATCAAGCTACCACAATATCTGTCAAATTTCTTCAATAGTTTTTCAACCTTATCACAATAGAGGAAGGTTAATGTTCGATTGGTAAAATTCGGGACAGATTCGGGTAGGTTGAGCTGCTGGTGTCTGTACCATACACTAGAGTCTGTGCTAGAGTCAGGTGTGGTGGTATCATAAACAAGTGTCATGCTCTGTTGTTTTATCTATATATCAAATGTCTAATTGTTATGATTTATTAAGTGGAGTCACCACTTCACTAGAAATGAAGCCACGTAAGATAAGGTAATATTCCTTTGAAGACACGTGGAAAAATCTTTATAACCCGTAGATATATTTATGTTAATACGATGGAAATGAATACTACTATCGGAAAATTGTGTCTTTTTATATAAATAGGTACACAGCTACAAATTAATCTATACAAAACCAATTTATTGTAGTCTTGCTTTTCTGATCCTACCGCAAATTCAACGGTCAGTGTATACGTGTTTTAAAAAAACATATATGTATAAGTGTTTTAAAAAAACTTAGACAATTTCTGATAGAAAAAAGCTATTACTCAGTACCTAAATGAATATCTAAACGATAAACTTATAAAATAATGATTTTAATTCTCTAGATTTTATAATATCAATGATATTTAAATTAAGTATTATTATAAATAACCATGCAATAATTAATTACCTAAGTAAATATAATAAATAATAAAATATAACTTTATAATAATAACAAAAACTATAATAATTTTAATCACTTAATAATGTCAATATAAAATGCACTACTTACATAATACTACACTATACATAAAATTTCATTTTTATTTAAAATATGTACATATATATATATATATAGATACATATTATTCTATATTTTAATGTTAGTACTTAAATATTAAAATAGCCCATCTAATGTTAGTACAAATTATCCTACACACAACTATTTATCATCATTTACTATACATAATATTATCTATTACCACACCGCTCAATAAATATCTGACCACAATTATTGTAAACATATACTAAATACTAATTTGAAAAGTAATATTCTTGTAATAAAGATAATAACTATGATCAATGATAATTATGCTTCCTCTCTCCTAAACTCACTTATTTGCTGTGCCCGACAGGGTCCATGTTATGATCTAATTATAAATTTTACCACCTAAGAATACATGTGGAATGCAATAAAAGTATTGAGTATTGAGTATACTGGGTGTAGTTTAGCTCTATATGAATTTGTCGATGAGGAAGTAAGATAAAATACCAATCGCAAATAAATGGACACTGTCAAAGACCATGCGGGCCAAGTGCTGGGGATATTGGCTGAGGTCCAAGTTCCACCTGCACTGTCTACGAAAGCAGTGGCTATTAGGAAGTAATGTTGCGTTTAGACGTTACAGTAAAAATAACTAATGGAAAGCTACTTAGATGACTTGTTGGGAAAATGTCAATACCATTTATGGACAGTTGTTGACCAAGACGGGTCACTGGCAGATGAATTTATAGATGGATGGATGGGACTTCTATTACCAATAGATTCCATTTATATGTTTGTGATTTTGTAAGCATTAACACTTTTCGTATAGAAAGCTTCCGATTCTATACGAAAAGTGTTATTGCATTTACAACACTATTTAAGACGCGGACTGACTACGATTTTAATCGCTTATGACCGCGTAAACTATTGTCACCACTATGGAGCGTCAATAAGATTGAAAATTGAAAAAATGACATTTGTGTTGAAATGTGACGTAAGCTGCGAATGGGCATTTATTTTACTGCTTTTCTTTAGATTATTTAAAATATAGACATAAAATTAAATAATGGTTCGGTTAAAGTTTTAAAAAAATGGAAAACCTACTAAATTCTTAAAAAAAAAACTGTTGTTATCGCTGGAAATACAGAGATCTTCGACGTCAAAGTTTATTTTTGTGCTACAACTTCCCAATGTTTATTGGGAATATCAAACTCTTATTTATTATTCTGTTCGGTTTAAATTCTTCTTTATACCCTTCTCTGTTCACTGTATTTCGCGTTGCTTATTTTTATTACATTACGTTATACTCGACGTTCTAAGAAACCAATTTTTGGGAATATGAGATAAGACCGCGCCTTAATTGCATTTGATGGCAAGAAAATTAAGATATCATACGATAGTAGAGAGAATTTCCCGGGACCAAATTACTCACAGAACAATATTGTAACTTCATAGCTTTAGAGCCTTGTTTTATTTTAGATATTACCTACAGACGTGAAAAAAAAAGGTTAAAAACGGTAAAAAGATAAAAATGTCGCTTAGACTGTGTTATAGTCGGTCACTGTTGTGCAATCTCACATTGGCTACCACAATGATGATTCACTACTACATAATTAATTTGTTTTTTGAATTCTTGTTGTGACGTGCTTTGTGAATTATTACTAATACTGGGTGTAAGGTACAGCCCTCCGCAAACTTTCAGGGCTTGCTCAGTAGACGAAACTGCTTTTTTGCTGACGAAATTTTTTTTTCAGGAAATGAAAAAAAAAATAAAACATCACCATAGAAAATTACCTATAAACTTGATTGGACAGTTTGTATGGAGAGGCTGATTTTTTCTTTCATTTCCTGAAAAAAAAAATTGTGGAAGATTGTTCAGTTTCGTCTACTGAGCAAGCCCTGAAAGTTTGCGGAGGGCTGTCCCTTACACCCAATATAGTTTTAAGTCTTACTAATCTTACTATTAATTGAGTCATGTAATGTTACTAGAATAAAGATAATTCTATTCTATTCTATTTTAGTTCTATTCTTTATCTTTCTTTGTTCTATTAAAATATTCTAGCTCTATTAAAAATATTGCTTGTAAAAGTGATACAATCATGTATACTTTAAAATAACAACATAATTTTATTTCGACGTAATGTTTTAAGTCTCTTTTTCAGGCCTGCACTTATCGCACCCATATCATACCTATCATTAACAGTCTCAATACAATTCCGGATCCACATTTCGCCAAAAACATTTCGCATTGCCCAATGGCTGGAAATTGGATCGTGTCGAAACGAACGGGTGCAATTAGGCACGCCATTATCATTTGTGTCCCGCAGAGAAAGGGCTGTTAAGGTGTGTATCGATCTCTGTCGGACAAAGGACGAGCCGAATTATTTTGTTTTGTGTTTAAGCAATTAGCGTTTTGGGAATTAGAATTAATTGTTAGTTATGGGGTGTTCTCTATTTGCGTTTTGTTTGAGGTGAAGTGAGATTGTACTTTAGTGATGAAAACTTACATATTTCGTAGAAATCTATTCTTAATATTATAAAGCTAATATTTAAAGTTCAAACAAACAAATTCTTCAAAGTTTGTTTGTTCGTTTGTTAGAACTCGCTTATCTCAGGAACTACTTGTTCGAATTAAAAAAAAACTTTTTGTGTTGGATAGTGCATTTACCGAGGAAGTTTATAGGCTATATAACATCACGCTACGACCTGTAGGAGCCGAGCAGTGAGAGTGAAATCACGGGGAACAGGTAGACATACATATGTTCCTAAATATTATATTACAAGCTAAGGGGTAAGTAATATATGATATAACTACAAAATCTCTAATATTTACAAGAGATAACAACTCAATATATAATTTTATTTGATATAACAATCTCTTAATATAATAAACGATTGACATAATTTTATAATGACTAATTTCTATAATCATAACAATCAATCAATATAAAATCGTTTTGTATACCACTCAAAAGACATAAAACTTATTTGGTCTAATGTTTTTTTCTTCCTGGTATGTAATCTAACTCTGGTGTACCTAGTAATAGTACCACCTACCATGAATGCTCGACGGAGCCCCGCTTCGCGGGGCTCCTATTTCTGCGTGCAAGGTTTAAAGTAACCTAACACGAAGGGGATGGCGGGGTCTTTCAGACCCCGCCATCCCCTACGAACCTAACCTGTCCGTGTCGGGGTGCCCCAAGTCCCGAGCTCGCTTCGCTCGCTCTTGCATCCTAGGTCAAATAACTGATTACTACCTGTCATGCTGGCTCGACGGAGCCCCGCTTCGCGGGGCTCCTATTTCTGCGTGCAAGGTTTAAAGTAACCTAACACGAAGGGGATGGCGGGGTCTTTCAGACCCCGCCATCCCCTTCGAACCTAACCTGTCCGCGTCGGGGTGACCCAAGTCCCGAGCTAGCTTCGCTCGCTCTTGCATCCTAGGTCAAATAACTGATTACTACCTGTCATGCTGGCTCGACGGAGCCCCGCTTCGCGAGGCTCCTATTTCTGCGTGCAAGGTTTAAAGTAACCTAACACGAAGGGGATGGCGGGGTCTTTCAGACCCCGCCATCCCCTTCGAACCTAACCTGTCCGTGTCGGGGTGCCCCAAGTCCCGAGCTCGCTTCGCTCGCTCTTGCATCCTAGGTCAAATAACTGATTACTACCTGTCATGCTGGCTCGACGGAGCCCCGCTTCGCGGGGCTCCTATTTCTGCGTGCAAGGTTTAAAGTAACCTAACACGAAGGGGATGACGGGGTCTTTCAGACCCCGCCATCCCCTTCGAACCTAACCTGTCCGTGTCGGGGTGCCCCAAGTCCCGAGCTCGCTTCGCTCGCTCTTGCATCCTAGGTCAAATAACTGATTACTACCTGTCATGCTGGCTCGACGGAGCCCCGCTTCGCGGGGCTCCTATTTCTGCGTGCAAGGTTTAAAGTAACCTAACACGAAGGGGATGGCGGGGTCTTTCAGACCCCGCCACCCCCTTCGAACCTAACCTGTCCGTGACGGGATGTCCCAAGTCCCGAGCTCGCTTCGCTCGCTCTTGGATACTAATTTTTTCTAATAACAATAGCATTCGTGAAGGCAAACAATCAAAGTCCAAAGGATAAGCCAAAGTCATCAAAGAAAATGGTTTAAACGTTAAATTATATGTTTCAAACGTTATCATAATGATTTTCGCTTAAATAAACGTTATATCAAATAAAATTATATGAAATGAGTTTTAGAGTAACACAAACATTATGTGTAAAGAAATTATATCAATCGTTGGGTATTTCTCACGTTGATTATATCATGTGAACGTTATTGAAATGAAAATATATCAAATAACTTTATATGAAATGAGACGCACCCCAAGCTAAGTCTATGGTTTCGCCAGATACCGGCGAAAATACAGGGAAAGTATCATGGGTTTTAATTATTTTGCGCGAAGCCAACATTCTTTTTTTAGCATAAAAATTAATTTCTAAATAACTTGAATATGATTGTCATATTCTAACGTGAGCGAATTCGCAGACATAAACTAGTAATATTATAATCCAGAATTAGAGTAAAACGTCACAAACGTGATAAGTTTCCATGAAATTACTCTAAGAGCTAGAGACAAGTAGTTTTTGACGTTTAAGTTATTAACGTAATTAAGAGCTTACAGTCAGTTACGCACTTAGTTTCTCAACTAAAAGTAATTATATATTTACATAAGCTCCACAAAATAATCAGTATTCTGTACAAAACAAACAATCTCCAAAAACAATTATTTGTAAAATTATTTCCGCTCCAGAAACGTCGCCTTAACCGTTATGTTTTAAGTGGACGATCAACATTGGGTGCTCCACATTTAATAATTACAATCTTTGGCTACACGGCCATATAACCAATATAGCTATATAACAAGAGATAACAAGATGTAGTTATGTAGGTATATCGAAGTACAGGTACCGGCCATAAAGAATGCACATTGCACATCACCTTTTATTTTAAATAAGTCGTGATGGCACGGAAGTTTAGCACTTCGCTTCTCGGTTGCGGGTTCAATCCCAGGTGTCCTGTCTTTTTCAATTTATATGTAAATTTCTAAATTTATCTTAAACATCACTGACATCAGTGACAGAATACATCGCGGGGAAACCTGGACTTGTACTTTCTGTTCCTTTACAGTCATTATCCAATGGGATGGCAATCTGACACGACCGGTGGTACAACAGGCGCAGGATCTGAATTGCTTTCTGAGGCACTATACCGCCAACCTTCAAAAGTCCGGGCTGTTTTGTTATTGAGACATTCCAATAGAAAACCCAGTAGCATTTTTTGGCCGACACAGGAATCGAACGTCAGCAGTCACGCTTGTATTTATTTATTTTATTTTATTTATTTTGGTTCACCAACAATTGTTCACACTGGTTAATACAAAAGTAATCATGCAATAAATTATTTTACATTAGTGCAACAATCACTTAGAGGTAAACACTACATGCTTAAGGAAGTTGTACAATACAAAGAGAATATTGTATACTAGAGACCCACGGGACAGTCGAACGTTATGTACTCGTAAGCACTATAGTGTGTAATAGAGATACAGCTCCAAGAAACCGAAACTACGAGTAGCTTATGTTTCCAACTAGGTTTAGTTTGCTTATGGTTGGGTTTAATGTGCATTCTTTCTGGCCAGTACGTGTAACTCTTGCGTATGTAAAGCTACCGAAACTGGATCATTTCTTTTGCCTCAATAAAATCTTTTTAATAATGTAACTGCAACCATTTTGACCGACTTTCGAGATATTTTTATGAGTGATTAAGATTTTTGATTTCTTGTGATAAGGACGATAATATAAATGTGGACGAGAAGAAAGTTTTATAGGTTTAATTAATGGAGTGACTTATTCTTGTGGGTGTTTCACAAGAAATAATAAATAAATAAATCCGAGGTAAACTATTTTTTTTTGTAAATGGCAGTCAGTATTCCAGCTAATGTACTTACTGATTATTTAATTGTAATGACAGATGTATTTTTATTTTAGTTCTGGTTTTATTTTTTAATTTAATTTTTATTTATTGTTATAATTTTTATGAATGGGTACGTACATACGCCAGCAGGTCAACCTACCCGAATCTGTCAAATTTGACCAATCAAACATGAACCTTCCAGAATTGCGGTGTTGCATGAACCTTCCAGTATTATTAAATCGATTAAAGTTTGACAGATTGTGGTAGCTTGATGTGCTGGCTTATTTCAGGTTCATGTAATGAAGAACATATAATATACTTGAAATACGATACTACTGTAATGCCCGCGTGAAATATATATAAAGGAGGAAAATTGAGTCAGGTCCGCAAAAAGAAGGTAAGTAACTGGAAAATTAAATTTCATAGAAGGGTCCACCCATGAATAACTTGAAAGTAATAGAGTAACAACAATTCCTAGATTTTTCATAACAGACGCCTGTCTGAAACGTGTAATTCTGAGATGAAAAAAGGAAAAGAAAAACGGTTTTTGTGGCAAGGCGTACTGTTCTACCTAGAGGAGGTTGGCTCGGGAAATAGTGTGGTGCGACTTGAATCTAAGGCCTGTAGTCAACACGCAGAGAAATGTATACGAGAACTTCTGGTTGCAACCGTGACAGCAAGACTCACTAGTTGACTTTACAACATTTCTAGTAATAAATACAAAGTCCTTGTTATCTCTACTACTTACTTAGTATTTATTACTAGAAATGTTGTAAAGTCAACTAGTGAGTCTTGCTGTCACAGTTGCAACCAGAAGTTCTTGTATAGGTAGCCAGACATTTCTTTGCGTGAAGGAAAAAACCACAAAAAGTTTAACATCTGTCTGTTGAACACTTGTCTAAATAAACTGTCAATGTCATGACATTTCACGTTGATATAAGGGTCATTTTGCAGTTACACTTTTTTTAGACAAGCGTTCAACAGATGTTTATCTTTTTGTGGTAAGATGGGAAATATTTTCTTTTATAACTTGATGAGCACTGCCGAAATATCGGAAACGTAAATACAAAAAACAAACATGGTAAACAAGATTTCTTTTTTGTTTTGAAATATACTCGTATCTTTTACTAAAAAATAAGGAAATCTCATAAAAATAATAACCATTTTAAATAGTACTTCTAATTATTGATTTCTGTTCATTTTGAAATTAGTTTTTTATTTTTTCTTCTACTCGTACTACAAAATTTATATTTCGCTACAATTCTGCCTTCTTCACAAAATAAGAAATAGCGTGTTAATATTTCTTTACACACTCGTGTGATACAATTGTCCAGTGAAGCGTACATCCACTCAGACGGACAGACTTCGCAACTCATACGGACATTCCATACATAATGTATGAAAATGTGGCGTTTCTTATCTATCGACGCTTTGGAGCGGATAATTGTATTGCTTCATTTATTGTTTTGATTAGGTATTGGTAAGGAAAATATTTTCGGTACAAAAATATATGAGTATTGTTTTTGTTAAAATTTTGTAAATGATTCCGACTTTATTAAGAACAAGAATAGAGCAACTTAATATTTTGTAAAGGTCATGACGTTGGGCATGCGGGCGGCGAGTAAAGGGCAACTCTCTGCCCGACCATGGACCATGCCCGGGTCGACGGCGCGTTGTGTTCCACGCGCGCCTCAAAGAGCGTCAGCATAATGACGGGGCCCCCTCTCTAGAGGGCCGCGTGACTTATCTCATTACCGTGACCCCGGAACATAAAGGGCTTACGACACCGTGGATTTTAATCAGTACAAGTCTGACAGTCCCTCCCGCCCTGCCCGGGGTGGGAGGACTCATTTGATGATTTTACCACGATAAAAAAAAAAAAGGTCATGAGGTTTGTTTCAAAAAATCGAAATAAGTTGAAAACAAACCCTTAAAAGGGTCCTAAAGGTTTAAAGTACCTTTAAGGGTAGACAGAACAAAACAGAGCCACAATTATGTTTACAGCTGAGATAACCTCTTTTGCCTACTATGTACTACGAATAGGCATTACTAATAATATTTACGGGTCCTAAATTGTCCTATATTTGATTCCAGTTTAAAGGTATGCCAAAAACCTAGGTGAGGTAGTACTACTGACACTACTAAGTTGTAGAAGAATATGTTACCTGATAGTTTCCATTGCTGGCAACACTTGGAGGAGCATAACTCCTCCCCCCGTACCCTTGGCCGGTCCCTCCATGATACAGCGTGTTGTTATTCGCGTCCCGTGTGGTCGCGGTCGCGTACGACGACTTGCAGTTTTGAGACATCCTGTGTTTCTGGAATTGTAAAGAGGAAAGTATTGAGTATGGAAATCAGACAGAGTATAAATAATTGCTAGAAAAAAAAAGTAATTTATAGAAAAACAAAAAACCCGACTGCGTAAAAACTAATTTTTGAAAATACGTGAAAAAGTTAACTTAGATAGAAACTAAAAAGAAAGAAACAAGCCCAACTGAACAGCAGGAAGAAGCAGAACAGAACGACTCACAGTCGGGGCCCCTTGGGAAGATTTGATTGGTAAAATTTGAATGGGCCCCGACTGTGAGTCGTTCTGTTCTGCTTCTTCCTGCTGTTCAGTTGGGCTTGTTTCTTTCTTTTTAGTTTCTATCTAAGTTAACTTTTTCACGTATTTTCAAAAATTAGTTTTTACCAATGATATTATAAAGTCATAGATATGTTATACACTTACAAAACAACAGAAAAAAATGCTCCGCGGCGAGAGGCTGCACACATACACACTTTTTATTCACACATTACATTTCACTACAAGTAAAAAGGATAGCGTGATAAAACCAATAAGAAAAAAAGTGACAGCTAGATGTTGTCAGTGCCAATCAGCGCTCGTTGGCATCATAGAGAGATAGAGAAAGAGAATTTGTTGTCGCACTCTTTCTTTTACGACGCCATTAATATAGAAACGTAATGTTTTATTATTTTGGGAAAATATTAAGAAAAATAGTATATTTACGAATAATATGTGATTGCTTGACTTTTAGAAGTCTTGCTTGTATAATTTGTACAATGTCTCATTTCATTTTCAATGGTTTTGAGTCACTTTTACTTTTGATTCACTCTGTTTACGTGACGTGCATCCGTTGACGCCGGCAACGTCGCACTGAGGTCAAGGTTTGTGAATCAACCACATTTGAGCGTGTTTTTTCTGAGCGCGTATAACGTATCTACACCTTTTTACTTATAATATCATTGGTTTTTACGCAGTCGGGTTTTTTGTTTTTCTATAAATTACTTTTTTATTTTATACTTTTTAGTTACGATTCATTGTTTTTTTTGTTTGTATATTGTTTATATTTGAAATAAAAACTTAAATCAATAAGTAAGAAAATTAGCAAGAATGATTGTTCTGTTAAACAACTTTAAATCGTTATATATCCTAAACTATCAATTAAAATGAAAAATGATAAAAGGAACCTCAAGATGATTTTAAAATACCTATTCAACGACACCCCACTTGACATAGTTCATCGACTTTTATTTTTTTCATTTTGACAATATGGCTCTGGTTGTCGCTGTGGTGAATTTTGATTACTGTCATGTCTTTAGTGACACTCGCAAGGTTAAGACGAATCGATTGACGTAAGAATTATCAAAATCGGCCTACGCATTTGGTCTCTAGAACGCCACATAGAAACAAACATACATACATACATACATACTTACATACATACATACATACATAGACTGATAAACACATTACCCTCCTTTGCGTCGCGCAGTCGGGTAAAAAGGTGGCATTTTTAAGCTATTGCATAGCTTTTATCGCAGGCTCTGAGCTCGGCGCGCGCGAAAAACGTAACGAAAAATCCTAAGGAAATTTCCTGACCACATCTGACAGCACGCATCGTCTAACGTCGTTTCAGTTCGGGAGACTTCGGCAATCATAAAGGTACGGACAGACGTGCTCATAAAGGTAGGGACAGATGTGCTCATTACTGGCACGAAAGCATGCTTTTATTGAGCAAGGGGAAATTTTATTGAGGGAGAGGGAGAGGGAGGAGGAGGAGGAGGAGAACGTCTCTTGACGTTTCACTTGAGGGCGGGAGGGGCTGTCAGACTCGTACTGACTAAAATCCACGGTGTCCTTCATTAGCCCTTTACGTTCCGGGGTCACGGTAATTCGTGAGTCCCGCGACCCCGGCAGGCTTTGGCCCTCTATGACGATATTATATGCGTTTATGCGCTTTTTGCCGGAGATATCTACATAAAGGAAAGAGTGGAAGATTATGAGGGAGCCCTTTGACCAGAAAGGGAACAATTTAGATTTTTTCTTTAGGAAAACGTTACCGCACACTAGGAATTTCACGTTTGGGTTTCATGGGTTATCGTTTTCAAACATTTAATCTTATAATATTCACAAACAACCAGACACGAAACAACTACTTACAAGTAGGCATATAGATGTTTAGAGTCAGTCAGATCATACAAATATTTGTTCCTTTCGAGAATCTAACCTGTGACATGCAATGCAGCAGTCTCTCAACCGTTGCGCCAAAACTTGTGTAAATTAAAAAAAAAAGTAACTTATAACAAAAATGGTGGGACAACGCAATCTAATAATTAATTCTCCTGATCGTTTTCAGTTATGGTGGCCAATATTAGCAGTAGCTAAAGCCATTGGGTCGGGGGACTCTCGGGTAAACGTGGTCAATAACGTAAAGGGCTATTGAAGGACACCGTGGATTTTAGTCAGTACAAGTCTGACAGTTCCTCCCGTCCAGCCCTGGGTGGGAGGACTCATTTGATGATTTTACCACGAACAAAAAATCTAAAGCCATTGATGTAGAAAATCTTCGGCTGAAAAATCACTCCGCACAGTTTTCTCTTACAAAATTTATTACAGTTTCATCCAAGTAACATACTCGTAAGTGTTTGGTAGTAAATCTACAGTTATCTTAAGAGAAGATAGCGGTAAATGTAAGAGAAATGAGGGTAGTATTCACCAGTGCTCCATTACTGAGATCATCGTAACTCTTGAGAAGAATTTATCCCTGAAGACCGATTGTATTGCGGGTTTTGTAAAAATTGCTGAAGTATAGGTTAGTGTAAATCACTATATACATATCGAAGGGTTCTTTACGTCCCAAAGAAAAAATGCAACCCTTATAAGATCACTCGTTTGTCCGTCTGTCCGCAGTTAATTCCTCCAAAACTATTAGACCGATGCAATTTAAATTTAGTCCAGAGGCCTTATCATGAGTTTTCACTTATTGTGACGTAAAGTAAACTGGAACTTTGACATTTAATTTCAAGGAAAAAATTAGTTCCTTCTTCGTACACCAGGGGCGCTGTTCCATTTTTCCATACAAGAAACGCTGTAAAGTAAAATAGTAAAAACTCGTGATAAGGGCTTAGGTTTCCTCACGAATTTTTCTGTTACCGAAGTCAGTGATGTCGAAGGCAAAGTTAGAAAATTCATATTAATTAAAAAAGACACATTGGTACTTTTTTTATCGTGGTAAAATCATCAAATGAGTCCTCCCACCCCGGGCAGGGCGGGAGGGACTGTCAGACTTGTACTGACTAAAATCCACGGTGTCCTTCAATAGCCCTTTATGTTCCAGGGTCACGGTAATGAGATAAGTCCCGCGACCTTGTTTTATGAGTTAATTAAAATGTTCAGGTGACCTACCATGACGTCTAGGCTCTAAGTTCCAGTGTGGGAACGAGGTGGGAATGGGTTTTACCACTGCAATTAGTCATCATTAGGTTTTTTATCGTGGTAAAATCATCAAATGAGTCCTGCCACCCAGGACAGGGCGGGAGGGACTGTCAGACTCGTACTGACTAAAATCCTCGGTGTCCTTCAATAGCCCTTTACGTTACGGGGTTACGGTAATTTAAAAGTCCCGCGACCATTATTATGTATTTGGATTATTTATTTAAGTAGGTAAAAAATCTCGATGTTATTAAGTAGAATTCACCCATGTAGAAATAGGCGATTCCCTCGTACATTGTAATAAAGTAACGTTACAGTAATTATCATTATATTATCTAAATTGTAAGTACATAAATGTTTAAGACTGTAAAGCCCATAATTTTATTAAAAGTTTAATCTTTTTTACGGTCTTTGAAATGCTAGCTAAGTAATCGTAAACCGGGTCGTTATCCCCTAAATATTTACTAGATCAGTAATTACATACTAAAACGCGTAAGTAAATAAAGATTTTAGTATGATATTGCTGAATCAGGAACCATCAGAGAAACAAAATTACGGCCATAGCTCAAAGTTCTCTAATTCTTCTTTGTTTTTAAGCTATTGCATAGCTTTTATCGCGGGCTTTGAGCGGGGCGCGGCGCGGCGCGGCGACCGGAAATTCCGAAAAACCTAACGAAAAAACCTAAGGAAAATACCTGACACCACGCATCGTCTAACATCGTTTCAGTTCGGGAGACTTCGGCAATCATAAGAATATATCCGTCATAAAGTTTTCTTATAGATTCTAAACGGCCAGCTACAAAAGGAGTTTTCACAAGAAAACCTACTTCTAAAATTCTACAACAACAAAGCAGTTCTTTATTACAGTAGTGCACCACAAACATTTTAAATAAATTATATTCTCGTTAAATATTCGCGGTAGGCGAAATTTTTTTGCCTGCCGGGGTCGCGGGACTGTCTCACCTGGTAACCGTGACCCTGGTATGTAAAGGGCTATTGAAGGATCACCGTGGATTTTAGTCAGTACAAGTCTGACAGTCCCTCCCGCCCCACCCTGGGCGGGAGGACTAATTTGATGATTTTACCAGGCAAAAAAAGGCGATAACATTTTCTTTTAAAATAAAAAAAAATGTTATGCAATAGCTTCACCGCGGCAGTCTCCGAGTGCCACATGTATTTTTTTTTATAAAAAGTTGCCCTACGCTATGAATTTCTCCTGTATCGTGGGTGCGTTTACAAACAGAAACTCACATACCTACACAAAAACCCAGACCTGGAACTATACTTGCAAATCATACGAATACTAAACTTGTACCGTACGAGGATCGAACCCGCGACACGCTGCGCAGCATCAGCAGTCTAATCCCTCAACCACTGCGCCAACCATGCCGTCAAACTGTGTTCATCATCATCATCATCATCATCATCATCAGCCTATAAATGTTCCTACTGCTGGGACACAGGCCTCCTCTCTGTGAGAGGGAGTGGGCCGTAATCTACCACGCGGGCCCGGTGCGGATTGGTAGATGTCATCACATGTCATGTCTTCGAATTTTTGGTTCTAGGACATCCCGGTTTCTTCAAACTGTGTTGTATGAGCCTTAAATAATAATTATGAGATCCCGTGATCTCAATCTACATAATAAATGCTATTTTAAAACCAAGTACTTACTTTCGAATTACAAGACTGAATATAAAAAACAAACATTGCATAATCTACCTACTTATTATTTCACGGATTGTTTTAAATTAATTGGAGGAAGTAAATTAAGTGTTGTGTAATAGGTTACTAACCTCTTATTAGTTTCATTGTATTATACATTTATCTATTTTTAATAGGATGTGGTCATCACTAAACTCTAAATAAAAGATTTAGTTAATTTTGAAAACTGTAAATATGGCAGTTCCATATTCTTCTTCAACCTTTAGCCACCTGAGTGTAATTCTCGTTTATTGCCCGTGGTACTACCCGTTGTACTACCAGTAGTACCACGGGAAAAAAATTACCCATGGTACTACCAAGCAATCTAGTAGTACAACGGGAATTTTTATTTACCCGTGGTACTACTCACTTATTTTATATTATAGATTAATTATTCACAGTTCTCTGTATAATCTTCCGTTTACCATCTCCTTATTACTTTGCGCCAGTTTTTAAATATTTTTTTTTAGTTTTTAAAATCGTCATATATGAGGCCTCTTGCCCTGTGTGGAGTAGGAGGGAATGTCAGACTCGTACTGACTAAAATCTACCGTGTTCCTTCAATTGCCCGTTTCATTCCAGGATCACGGTTAACTGTGTAGACAGTCCCGCGACCCCGGCATAATAAACGAGTAGTACCACGGGCAAATTAAAATTTCCCGTGGTACTACTAGACCGCGGGTATTTTTTTTCACCGTGGTCCTACTGGTTGTACAACGGATAGTACCACGGGCAATAAACGGTAATTATCTTCTATATCTTTTGGCATGCATTCAATTATTATTGGTAAATATAGTGTTCGGTCATTTTGTTTTTCTTGTTTAAGGTATACTTCCGTACCTACTCATTGATACACATTTTGTTTCGATAACTTTTCTGGTCAGTTCTACGAGCCATATGAGCTTCCCATTGCCCCTTCAACTTGCTTTTAAAAGCGAAGTCAATGACTTTGGTTCTTTGACGAGTATCCTTGTTACGAATTTCAAACTTCGAGCTCAGCAACATTGCTCTTTGAGTGACTCTCAAAAAGGCCAGCAGATACCTCATGCTATTCCCCTTAGATAAGCCATACAGAACACAAAACCTATCAATAGTATAATTTTTTATTTCATTTGAGTATATACATTAGGTAACTAAAGCTAGTTTAAAAAAAAACAACAATATATTTACAACTAAACTTAAACTAAAATAAAATACTTAATTTCAAAAAAAAAGAAAAAAAAAGGCAGAGACACTCAAGCGTCAAAGTACGAGTACTCCTCCGCATCGCTGTCATCCGGAAACGTGCCCAGAAGACTGGCAGCATTGCCACGTTGGATGGCAATGCTTATTCTTTGACCAAAAAAGGAACCAGTCCTCTGGTCACGTGAACTGTCGATCAGTCGGCGAGAAATTTCCTTAAAAAGGAGACGCGCGCTCGGACCCCATGTCCCGAGCGTTAGACCTACCAACTAAATCTTAGTCAACCTAAACTTTACAGGCACAGAATTACCTAAGGAAACCCGAGGTAGGTTAGACTGGAACATCGGACTAAAAGGTCATTTAGTTAGGCTCCGTTAGGCTACGAATTTGATCGTCTGTGGTTTTGGCATTTTGTGGTGGGGAAAACCATGATATGATTTTATTGTGTCGTGATTTTTAATTTAGAAAATAAATTAGGTAGTCTATTCGTACCTATGGATTCTTCACGAATGTTATTTTGGTCATAATAAAAAACTGTTTAGTGTAAGGTCTTCCGCTTTCCTTGCCATTTTTTAAGAGATCTTGTTGATGAAATTAATTACTTGGGAAGGTTGTAATTTTCGTGGTGTATAAGTAATAAGTTTTTACTGTGTTGTGTCTGTGCGCAGGAGTTCCAAATCTTTGGTTTTGGGCTAGTTTGAAGTAAAACGTAAAACAAATAAATAAAAAAAAAAAAAACCTTAAGGTTGACGGGTGCACTTTGATAAAATGAAGTAGCTATCAGCCATGATTTAAAAGCTTAAATATAGTATAGATACGTAAGCTTCCGAAAAGCTTATGAAAATACTGATAAAAGTCTCATTATAGAAGATTACAACTTTTTTTTTTGCGTGGTAAAATCATCAAATGAGTCCTCCCACCCCGGGCAGGGCGGGAGGGGCTGTCAGACTTGTACTGACTAAAATCCACGGTGTCTTTCAATAGCCCTTTATGTTCCGGGGTCACGGTAATGCGATAAGTCCCGCGACCCCGGCAGGCTTTGGCCCTCTAGAGAGGGGGCCCCGTCATTATGCTGACGCTCTTTGAGGCGCGCGTGGAACACAACGCGCCGTCGACCCGGGCATGGCCCATGGTCGGGCAGCGAGTTGCCCTTTACTAGCTGCCCGCATGCCCGCGCCTACGGTGGCCGGAGATCGTACACCGCGGGTGGGGCGGAAGAAGATTACAACTTAGTCTATAATTGACACAATATACTTTCAGACAGACAAAAACATCAGCGAGTTCAGAATAAGACACTAATTAATCTAGTCTAGACATAAATCAGGCTATCAGGTCACTCGTTAATAATAAAACAATGTTTCTTATGAATCGAGTATTTTGGGACGTTTTAGTGACGTTAATTCTGATGAATTATTTATAATGATGTCTGGGGGTATTAAAAGGCTACTTTGACAGAATCATGTACGAATTGCGTTATAATTATTATCTATTCTATTGCTTGATCAGAAGAAAAGACCTTAACTAGTCCAAACGCTTCACCATCTAAACCAGGGGTCGGCAACCTTTGGTAGGTAAGGGCCACACAGTGGTAACAAAATGTTACTCTGGCAATTTTTTTATTCAAAATGGAATTTAATTTTTAAGTCTCTCCTTGTTTATAAAATAAATATTCAATTTAAAAAATAAAACATAGACCGTAAGGAGGTACCTCGCGGGCCGTTAATTTAAGCTATCACCGTCAAGCCGAATTTGAAATATACGGCTCAGACCGAAACGTGACGCTGCGCGCACATTTCAATAGAGCTATTCAAAATCGAACTCTATTTCCTACACGAAAAGATACACCTGTCACAAAGCGGCGCGGAGCAGCGCGGCGCCGCGCTGTATTTTAATAGCGACTCAAAATCTAACCTTATTTACGACAACAAAAGATACACATTTGAAGTATCGTTGCGTCACGTCGCTTCGCGTCGCGTCTCGGTGTGAACTGACACTAAGAGTTCGAATATTTTATTCCATTTTTAAACTATAAAACTAAACTAAACTTTCGATGTTTTTACAGTATTGTTGTCGTTGTCGTAGTATTTTGACATTACTACAATAGATGGCGTAACGTCCATGCTACGAGTTTTATCGCAATTTATATTAGAATTCCGCTAAATGGCCTTTTTAGACCCCTAGTTCTCTGCTCTCATTCTGAATTTAGATTGTAGATGTGATTGTATACATTTAATGCACACTGGTTTTTTGATTTTCGTCGACAGGTTGACTCGACTTTGTTTTTAATGTCTTATTTTTCAATAGCTCTTTTTATTTTATGGATGTCACTTTAACATTCGAGTAGCAAAGATATTTTCTAGACATGGGTCGCGGGACTGTCTTATCAGGTAATCGTGACCCTAGAACGTAAAGAGCTATTGTAGGACACCGTGGATTTTAGTCAGTACAAGTCTCACAGTCCCTCCCGTCTCGCCCTCAGTGGGCGGACTCATTTGATGATTTTAACACGTAAATGAAATCTATGAATCTATGATAGAAATATTTCATAATGAGTGAAATAGAAAGGTCTATTTAAAAAGTAATTGTTATATCATATAATTTTCTTTTAAGGAAAAGAAAATTATATGATATAACAATTACTTTAACAGTGATGAAAACATTAGTAAGCTTACAATGCTTTTCGAAAGATAGACAGAATCAGATATTGTTGGCATTGAGGCAGCGTGGATTTTAATTATTCAGTTATAGAAAGGGGCTTTTTTTTTTTTTTTTTAGGTGGTAAAATCATCAAATGAGTCCTCCCGCCCTGGGTGGGGCGGAAGGGACTGTCAGACTCTTACTGACTAAAATCCACCCGTGTTCCTTCGGATGCCCTTTACGTTCCGGGGCCACGGTATCCTGTGTTAAGAAAAACCCGCGACCCCAGCAGGCATTTGGCCCCATAAGGGGCCCCGTCAGTTTGCTGACAACTCCTCGAAGGCACGCGCGAAACACGACACGACGCGCCACCGACCCGGGCTTGGTCCTTGGTCGGACGGCGAGCTACCCATTACTCACCGTCCGCAAGCCCGCTCCGCCGCTGTGCCCTCTGCTAATCAGAGGGACACGCGTTGGAGCGTCCACCCGACAGGCTATTCGCATACAGTGCCTAAGGAAGTCTTTGCCCGCATCCCAGGGTGCACCGGCCCGAAAAACTGGTCTTCCCCACGGACGTATCCGAGAGGGAACTCCAGTCTACGGGCGCACGTGGAGGTTTCCTGTCTTAGCACCCCATAGAAAGGGGCTAGATATATTAGTATTTAGGGTGGCCCTAACGGTCACTCACCTCGCGGTGCACAACCAAAGTTATTCAGATAGAGGACACATGCATAGATGAACAAAAAATATAAGTGACATAATATCCTAAAACGTCAGGTTTTAAAGTTATTCGCCGAAATATAAGTCGAAAATTGAAATTGAACCCGCATTTCAGTGAATAACTCTGAAACCTGACACTTTAGGATATTATGTCAATTATATTTATTGTTCGTCTATGTGTCCTCTATCTAAACATATAAATTTCGTTGTGCACCGCGATACTGAAAAAAATAATAATAATTATAGATAGAGCCAAAACCTTCAAAGCCCTTTTAAATACTGGTACTGTGACGTCTGATAGGGGAGAATGGAAGAAAAAAACGCGCTGCACCGACCTCAAGTAAAATGAGATAAGTGCAGGAAGATGCAATGGTAACGTTATAGAAATTTTAAAAGTGAAACCAATACAATTGTAAAGGAAGTACACACATCAAAAGTGTCTAGGGATCAACATATATTTTTGCAATAACTTTTCTCCTGATTGATATTAATTAAAATTTTCTTTAAGGATTCATCAAATAAAGTGTTTTCGTTTGTCACAGTAACGATAAACCAAGTCACCTTTGCATTAATAAAGAAATTTGCCATTTTCCTAATAAAGGGATTTTTGACATTTGAACCACTAACACAAAAGTTCGAAAAAAAGACTGAAATAACAGTTTTCTTTAAAATTTTATTGGGTAACTTAAACAATTAATAATCCGTGTTTCTACCGCGAACACTAACAACACAAGAACATCGGTTTGGCATACTCAAAATGAGTTCATCCAAATCACGCTGTGGAATGGCCGCCCATGTTCGTTGCAACAACAAAAAAAGGTCTTCTTGCGACTGGATACCCTCCATATTCGGCAGAGCTCTTCTCTGTAGCATATCCCATGCATGCTCAATCGGATTCAAGTCTTGCGACTGAGCAGGCCAGGGCAGGACATTGATGTTAGCTGCGGCGAGAGTCTGTCTTACAACTCTTGCGGTGTGCGGTCGTGCATTATCATGCATTAACTGAAATAAGGGACCGATTTGCACTTGTAGAGGAACGATGACGTCTGATACAATCGTCTCAGCATAAATTTGAGCGTTGAGGTTGCCTCTGATCCAAATCAACTCAGTTCTTCCGCCGATCCAAATACCCGCCCATACCATGATGGTTCCACCACTATAAGGATGGACTTCCTGGCAGGATTTTAATCGCTGTTGGCGTCCAGGGGTTCTCCAGTGTCGTATACGTCTTGTATCCGGTCTCATACCGAAACGAGACTCATCAGAAAAGCACACGAAACGCCATTGTTCTTCTGCCCAATTTCTGTGTTCAAGAGCCCATTGATATCGAATCCTACGATTGTGCATTGCTATAGGTGATACCCGTAGCAGTCTTCGGGAATGAAGGTTCACTTCATGCAAGCGGTTTCTGACTGTTTGGTCGCTAATTAAGTTCCCTGAAGAGTGATGAAGCCTCACGGCTAACATCATGGCGGTTATTGTTGGAGCTCTTCGAGTTAAGATTTGAATGTATCGGTCTTGTCTCCGTGTGGTGCAGCGATACCGTCCTCCATGGCGCTCAGCCACGGTACCAGTGCTTCGGTAACGTGTCCAAAGTCGACTGATAACACTCTGACTTGTATTCAGAGCTAAAGCCACAGTACGTTGCCGGGAACCAGCTTCTATCATTCCCACGGCTCTGAGCATTTCTTCCCTGCTTAAATGACGTCGCCGCTCCATAATAACGTTGGTTTTAATCAGTAGTAGGGAAACAGTAGCACTAATAATGTCTTCAATGCGTTGTATGTTTTTATAGGGAAAATATTGACAGCTGATTTTCATATTTTACTCGAATTTGATTCACAGTTCCTGATTCAAATTATGAAATGCACCAAAAAGGATCCATATAAATTTATAAAATCATAAATTTATTACAAAGCAACATCTCAATCTCAAGAAATCCGCATAAAAATGCTTGATCCCTAGACACTTTTGATGTGTGTAAATGGAAAATATACATGTAGGTTCAAGAAATCATTATATTAATCAGATAATACATTATGTAATAACGATCTTCTCTACACCTGCATTTGATTCTTACGAACCAATTAGGAATAGGAACGTTAGAAATGGAAGGAAGAATTCGCCGCGGCAGGTGAGAACCTCGGTGGCTCGGTTGGAAATGAGCATCGGATGTACTGAATCCGAAGGTCGCAGGTTCGAATCCTGTCCGTGGTTCGAATTTTTCTTTCCGAAGAAAATCTTTGAAAAATTCGCTACGCATGCGTTAATGCATTTAATATTTATAAAACAATTAGGAATACTTTACACAACAAAGTGTTCTATTTAGGAGACCACCATAACTCAGACAATGTCACACCCAATTTACTTACCGCTGTATAGTAGTACCGTCAGCGACAACGAGTTTAGTACACTTATACAGGATGTGCATTAAGTTATGAGCCACAGTTGCACAGTACTTGCACCCTATTGTAAGCTATTCGGAAAAATTACAGTTGGGAAAATACAAAATGTTATTTTATATTTAATTCAATATATAATATTATTTATGAAAGTTTAATTAGAAAGTAAGAAAGAAAGAAAAATCTTTTTATTTCTCCATAGACACATGGATGCAAAAATAATAGTAAAAAAAATAGAGAAATTAATTAAGTACCTACTTAAATACAGACACGTCGGCCGAAAATTAGACAAACAAAAACCACAGTGTATCGTATTACCCAGTAACTGGGTAGAGAACGCTCTATGTAAAATACTGGTAGGTTTCAGCTTCTTCCGGTTACAAACACTAGACGCCAACCCTAACACACTAAGTTTTAAAAACTCATTGATCTCTTCCCAGAGCAATAGCTTTTTTTTATTTATCGTGGTAAAATCATCAAATGAGTCCTCCCACCCACGGCAGGGCGGGAGGGACTGTCAGACTTGTGCTGACTGAAACGTAAAGGGCTAATGAAAGACGCCACGTCACGGTTATGGAATAAGTCCCGCAACCCCGGCAGGCTTTGCAGGCTTTCCCTGAGCAATAGCTTGCAATTATACCAACACCCTGTACTATAATTAAAAAAAAACGAGAAAAAAAACCCAAACCTCGTTGCAATGTCTTCGCGTGGACGTTGGCGAGGGTAATTAAAAAAAACCAGACGAACCGAAACTGAGCCGGTACAGTTACTAACTGTAACACGGAACGAACAATTAAATACGTGGCGCGAGGTATAGGCGGAAGCGGGTAATAGTCAATTAAGAAAAAAGTATTGATTATAATTTTATAGGTAAACATTTTATTTATGATTCTACTTACCCTCTATTGTGTCACTGTTTTAAAGGTAAACAAGGGAAATACAGGGTGTAAGAGACATCGACGCACAAACGGATACCATGGGTTCAGGACATGATTCTGGAGGTGTTGGAATTTTTCGTCGGTTTTTTCCTATTTTTCTTTATTTTTGTATGCTTGTTTTTTTTTTTAATAGTGACCCGCGCTTAAAGTACTACAGGTACTGTGGTACTGGACACAGTATTTAGGTATACGATGACCTGTCATTATAAATCTAAGAAGACACCATTTCTAGTTTTATTTACATTGCTACTTTTAAGTAGTGAATTAATTACTTTTTTATTAAAAATCTCATTGAGTTAGTAAGAATAACGATTATGAACAGTCTAAAGTAAAAAAATCCAAAATTAGGAAAAATCCGATGAAATATTCCAGAATTATGTCCTGGACCCATGGTATCCGTTTGTGCGTCGATGTCTCTTACACCCTGTATAGAAGAAAAAAAATCGTATGTCTGTTCAAGACAATTAATTTTAATTAATTTTAATATTTTTTCTATACTAAAATGGGTTTCCTCTTGCTCTCAATCTAGCCTAGAGGCAAAGATGAGACCTTAGATAAAGGAACTGGATCTCTATCCGCAGTTAGTGAGATTTGTTATTAAAAACTAAGGTATCTTTACCCACCAATGGGAGACTAGCAGATGATCGAAACTGGGAATAGGTAATTTAAAACATAACTAAATTTTTAGTCACGTTAACAAAGGAACGCATTGAATCACTATACATACTGAAAAATTATTCAATTTTGTTATCGAACGGAAATTCAAGAGTACCTGCTTGGGTGTTTCAGCGCTCATTCTCATAAATATATCAGTATAAGGATGTCGAAAATTCAATACCCGTCGAACACGACCCTATTTCAGACATGCTCCGAAGATATAAATCTTTAGATGTACCCTTTCTGAATATGTTTTAGGTTGATGGCAATCATCTCACCCCATATTATATGGAACTAGTTTATCTGGCAAAATGTGGGTTTACTCTAGAATATATCCGCCTTACCTTTCGGGTCAAACTAGCGGTATATGTCAGTGTTTTTTTCAAAAGGTGTTCACAAGAATGAATTTAATACGTTTCATGCCATGACACGAAACAAAAGATGCATTTTTCAGTATGAGTGAGCGAGACAATACTATAGATATGTCATAGAAAGAATCTAATCAACACTCAGTAGAGCCACGTTGTTGATTCCAGCCTATTTCAAAAATTTATGGGCTGAATCTAAAGCAACTCTAACGATTTAAATCCTAGACATGTTCTCGATTTATTACTAGTATATAAACGTCGGAAAACTGTTCGACGTAAACTATCGACGTAACATACATCTAGTGTCACCACAGTTTCAGCGTAATTCGTTTAAGAGGGGTGACTGAAAGCAGCGTTGAGGGTGAGAATACATTTACTTGAATTTAAAGTTTTAGTTACATTTGACGCCTTGGTTGGCGCAGAGGTTAAGCGATCGGCTGATGCGTTGCGTGACGCGGGTTAGATTTCCACACGGACTATTTCATGACTTTCAGATAGATAATGCGAGCTGACTGTTTTAGTATGTTTTCATCATACAGGAGAAGTTTGGGCTAAAATGGTCTGAAAGTGGGCAGCTCAGCGTCGTAAGGCCTCATACAAGGACACTCGTAGCGTCAAGCGGCGCGGTGCGCGAATGAGGCTGGGGACACACATAAGGGGAGCGTGTATATGTAGAGCGTTCAGGAGAAGCGGCAACATTTGACGAATTTGGCACTGTGTAGCCCGTCCCGCATGACGCGCCCCGTGTCTTTGAACGAGGGATCAAAATGCCTCGGAACAATCTAAGTCCATCAACCACTTATTGAGTGATGAAAATAAAATAAAAGGTGAGAGTTGAGTGGATATAATTATGTCCGGTTCATGGAAAAAGGGAAGGGGCACGCCCCTATTTTGGGGAAATATGGGTATACTTTTGAGGTTGGTTGGAACAGTCTTCGGTTTACTGACGATAGTTGAACGTGACAACGTCATTCAAATCAAATCAAATCAACTAATTTATTTCAAATAAGCCAGTTACAGGCCAGTTACAATTGTCAAAAGTACAATAAAAATAGTTTAGAAATAGGTACGGTGCTACAGTCCCAGTCACGAGACATAAAAACTGTGAAAGTACTGTAGCTGAATAGAAGGTCTTAAGAAAATAATAAGGAGATAATAATAATAATCTTTATTATGATACACACCACATTCATGATAAACCATGGTACAAATAAAATATCTTGCAATAACTACATAAATCTACACAAATATTATGTAACCCTGTCTCCTAAACTAGGTAGTCCTGTATCTTAGGAGACAGTAAATACTAGTGCACTTACTCGTACGTTGCTATAAACAATTGAAAATTGGAACGCCTCAGAGCGAGGTAACGCCGCATGACGTCATGTTTTTTCGTGTGTTCAGCTGGCTCCATCGAATTATAAGACGTTGTCACGTCAAAAAACACTAATCATTGGCAAAGACAATCTCGTAGACAAGGCATAAGATTGTCAATGTTTTAACATCAAAACTATGCAGATCTTTATCAAAATGAAAATATTAAATACATCACGAAATGGCCTTATTCTGGAAGCATTTCAAACCGAATCATTTTATCGGTAACACATCACGAAATGGATGTATTTTTTAAATTATTATGTCGATCACTTTCGTCTTGTAAAATTGCATTGGTTCATTGCAGTCGGCATCTTGTTTCTGTTCAGATTTAAGATTAAGATTGGGAACGTTAAATCGCCAATACCGGCTGTCACTTTTGACAGGTCTGACAGTCAGATGCCCGAAAGTCTGACAACTTGTCTGACCAAGCAGTTTGTTGTGGAGGTGACTCCAACATACGTAGTTAAGATAAGAAGCTCTAACTTGACACTTTCACATTTTTGTGATGGTACAGTAAACTGGAACTTTGACATTCATTTGAATAAGAAAAGCACCTAAAAGAGTTCCTCGTTCGTGCATTAGAGGTGCTTTTTCAATTTACTATACAATAAAAGCAGTAGATATTTCAAGTACATCATCATCATCAGCCTTTAAATGTTCCCACTGCTGGGACACAGGCCTCCTCTCTGTGAGAGGGAATGGGCCGTAATATATCACGCGGGCCCAGTGCGGATTGGTAGATGTCACATGTCTTCAAGTACGCTGTAAATAAAATATTGAAATCTTGTGATAAAGCCTAAGGTTAAACAGATGTACATTATTTTAAGTTTAAGAGTTAAAATCGGGATCTTGTTGATGTTAAGTAATTGAGACTTTAATAGTAAATTGGATGCGTCCTGAATTCAATATTGTATTACCTACTCAGTATAGAGGGACCTAAATAATGTATTAAAGGTTCAAACAAAATGTTTTCTATGTGAAATAACCCAGCCAATAAAGATTGTGTGATACAACCGCAGGTGGCACACGACCACGGCTAGCACAATATCGGTCAAATTAATGAATAATTATTGTTCTTGTTTTAAACTTATCAGTGCGCGTTTTTTTCGTAGTCGGATTTTAGTTATTTTTAACTTATATTTGTGTACAATTTTGTGTTTTACCATGTTTTTTGGTTCTTTTCACTAATTATTTAGAAAACTTTTGTAAGTTTTTCAGAAGCCTCAACGTTTAACCACATGTTTAACTTCGCAATAAAGTCATCTGCATATATGTAGGTCTCTTGGATTCAAAGGATTTCTTTATAAGCGGTTTTGGCGGTAATAAGGAGTCTATAATATCCCCTTCAAGTATCGGTAATCGAAGACCAAACACACTGTTTAATTCTAAAATCAGAAACGATGCGTGTTGACTGATCATAGTAACGAGACAGTTTGATTATAGGTTCTTTAATTCATTATATTTTGATGAGTAACGTAATTGATTACTCGATTTGTTTGACGTCAATTGTCGTGATTATTTCTAAATCTTGAATCTTGATTGTAGCATTTTGCTATTAATTATTATTGAGGTTAAGTTTTTTTATAGTTTGACAATAGCGATTTATACGAGAACAGTTTTTTTGTTGTTTGTTTTACTATACCTGTAAATTATTAAACTATAATATAAAAAAAATTATGAGCGGTGGTATTGTGAACTGTTGAACACACACAACAGACATTAATTTTGACAATTTAACAACAGTGATATACCTCATATCTTGAGGTATTCCACATTGGGCACTTGGCACCTACCAAGAATTTTGATAGGAGCCGTAAGTGGTATACTTAAGGTGCCATTAGCTCAGGTGCCATTTCAGCAGGTGCCCAAAAGGTGGTATACCTCCGTTTTTTACGTAGTCATTTATTAGGTTTTGTTAAACAAATGAAAGAATGGACTAGAGATCCTTCAATAGGATGTGTGAGTGCAATTAGTACTACTTAGCTTATTTACGCTGGAAATTAATAATCTACCTCGGTTGATTTCTTCGGTTGGATCTTTGTCAACCACCAATCAACGATCCAATGTCCAATCAGAAATAGCCTTATAAACGAGTACCGTCGATGCAGCTGTACGTGTCCCGTTTACACTACTCTACGAAGACTGAGGACATTGTTGAGTATTTACGAGTGAAGACCAACTGGAACTTGAGGGTGGAGAAGTTGGAGGCGCGCCATAACACCAATTTTAATTCGTTTGTGGTGCGCGTTCCGACCCACCATTTTGCGACCTTTCTCAAGGAAGAGTTTTGGCCGAAAGGTGTGCTGTATTGGCGACACCTCGCAGCGTAACACGACGCCGTCACTTCGTGTGCAGTAATTTTTAAGTATATTGTTTGTAATATGTATTAGTATATCATTGTTTTATATTTATATGTTTATTGTTTGACTGGCCTGTTGGTCTAGTGGTTAGTGACCCTGACTGCTATGCCGGAGGTCGTGGGTTCGATTCCCACTCAGGACAAATGTTTGTGTGATGAGCACGATCATTTGTTCTGTGTCTGGGTGTAATTTATCTATAATATGTATGTATTTAGAAATATATAAGTATGTTTATCAGTTGTCTAGTATCCATAACACAAGCTCTGCTTAGCTTGGGACTAGATGGCGTTGTGTGATAGTTGTGGAATATTATTATGGAATATTATTATTATTGTGTTTTATGGGCCTTTAGTTGCCTGAAATAAAGGATAAATAATAATAATAAACAAAAGACTGGGATTGAATATTAGTTAATTTTACAATTAGTATTACAACGCTAATGTCCCGCTTCCGCTCTTAACTTATCCACAGTCGTGCTTGGGATTTTTTTGGCGTTCCGTCAAAATGGATTACCCATTTTCTTTTTGTTGACTGTACCGACATAGAAAAATGCCGTTTTTATGCGACGCTTTTTATAATTCGGATGAGCATTTTAAAAGGAGTAAAACAGTGTAGACTTTGCGACGATGTGTTGGCAAGCTTTTGTGCCTCGGACAGAGTGATTTAATAAAACTGTGACGCTTTATGAGAATTTAAATGCCTTTTTTAAGCAGTGTCGCGCCGGCCGTAACTGAGGTGTTATGCGGTCTGTGTGATCTTATTTAACTGCGCCCTGAGGCCTTATCATGAGTTTTCAGTTATTCTGCTGTAAAGTAAACTGGAACTTTGACATTGTCAATTGACAAATTTCAAGGAAAAAAAAGTTCCTTCTTCGTACACCAGAGGCGCTGTTCCATTTTTTCATACAAGAAACGTTGTAAATATATGGGTAGATGCTGTAAAGTAAACTAGTGAAAACTCGTGATAAGGGCGCAGGTCTGCCTAATAGGCTATTTTACTATTTTTTTTATTAGTTTGAAATATATATACAGGGTTATTTGAAAAACACCAACAACCTCTTAAGAGGTCATTCCACTCATTATATGAACAACTTTTACTATGGGACCAAAACCGAAATCGTGAAAAAAAAATCAGGTGTTCCCTACATTTTGACGAGTTCTGCGAACAGAAAGTACGGAACAGCTGATTTTTATTCGTGATTTCAGGTTTGATCCCATAGTAAAAGTTCTTCATTATAATGAGTGGAATGAACTCTTAAGAGGTTGTTGGTGTTTTTCAAATAACCCTGTATAATAAAAAAAATACTCACAAATAGGTCCATAAGCCGACTACCTAAAAAAAAAATTATATCCAGCTGGCCTGAACCACCCTGTATATTATGTATAATTTTACAAGCGTTATGACGTCACAAGCCCTCACTACCGAATTTCGAAGCATTTTCTTTGTCAATATTGATTGATTTGAAAAAAACAAAAATACGTGTTTTTTTTTTAATACGCTATTTGATGGACTAACAAGATTTTCAATTTATTGATGTAGTAAACTACCCGATCGACTCAGAAATGAGGAGATTCGTAGACGAACCAATGTTACCGACATAGCCCAACGAATTAGCAAGTTGAAATGGCAGTGGGCAGGCCATATAGCACGCAGAACTGATGGCCGATGGGGCCGTAAGGTTCTCGAATGGAGACCACGCACCGGCAAGCGCAGCGTAGGATGTCCACCCACAAGGTGGGCAGACGATCTTATGAAGGCCACAGGATCACGCTGGATGCAGGTCGCTTACAACCGGTCCTATTGGAAGTCTAAAGGGGAGGCCTATGCTCAGCAGTGGACGTCTTACGGCTGATATGATGATGAAACTACCCGATTGTGGTGCTGCCGCCCATTTAAGTGCCACTCCAGCACTTGTACGGTTGGCACACCCCTATTTTCGGCACTGTTTTCAACCTAGAAATACTGTTGAAATATGATCTAGAAACAAATGCGTTATATAACTCTGTTTTTATTTTATTTTTTAAAGATTTGTGACTTTAACGGGACGGATTTTGCCAAAACACGGTGCATAATCTGCATACAGTTTTAGGTAACTTTACATACATTAAACAAGCAATTGTGGCTTTAAATGTGTACGCTACGGTTTCAGCAAACAACAACAATGTAATCTGCTCATGCCTCGATGCCTCGCATTTGTGCTTCAACAAAAGCATTTATGGAAAATCTCGGTAAACACTACAACTCTTGACTTTTTAGTTTTTAAAAGCAACAACGTTTTTTAATCATATCGCACTTAGCAACTGAAATTACCTTGAAAAGGACCAGTTTTCGAATTTTATATAGAGCGATTATACAATTGCAAATTAAGTTTTTCACACCAAAAACAACTGTTTGCACCTTATTTTTAAATAAACAAGGGTGTGATTTCGTTTTTTTGTTCGCATTAAATTTGCGGTGACTTGGCGACCATGTAACACGGAATTTTACCGCAAACCGACTTTTTAAATTAAATACATAAGTATATAAGTGTTTATATAATGCATTTTCGATTGTTGCTCTGATTATTGGAGTGGTCATGTAGGTATCTTTTGATGCTATATTTGGTTTTTGGAAAGCGGAGGAACGAAGCAAGAACTCCCAGCAGAAAAGTGATAGCAAGTGGTAATTCTGGTGACAAACTGGAAAACAGAACTGGCTTATTAATGCTAAGCGTAATTGTACCTACTACAGAGTTTGTGAAGGTTAAGATTCATTTGTACCATTCATTCATTGATAGACGATCGACCATAAAAGGTGGCTGGATCAGAGCGTGAGATGGTAGAGGACAGGATTTTGTGACACAACTTGAGTAAGGTGTCCTCAACTTGAGCAGTGATTGACAGGCTGATTTGTATGTCAAAATACAAGAAAAATATTGATTAAACAAAAATTAGTATGTAATTGAAACAGTCTCTGAACATGCCTAATAAACAAATTTTGTCTCCGGAGCACCCCGGGAAATAAGATCGCATTTGGATTTACTACCGGAGTAAGAAGTATCTCCCATGTTTCAGGCCAATCGGTACTTATTAAGGCATATAAAAGTAACAGACATACAAACAGAAATACATTCGTAATTTTATGGATATTGGTTCACTTTTCACGCAACATCGTAATATACATACATATCTCAGTGACCAACACCGCTAATCTCTAAAGCAACTCTGCATAATTTTATATTCCACTTGACACTTGCATTAATTAAAATTGCAAACAAGACTGTTATGGCCTGTTTACACGTTGATTTGCAAGCGAGTAGATTAGTTTAGTAGTGATTGAGACATGAGTGAGACAGTCACGTGAGTGTATTTAGCTCACTATTTTTTCACTCTTGGACAAAGCCTCATTTGCTCCTTCTATTTCTCGCAAGCCCACTCATAAATCATTTGGAAGGAGGATGACCTCCTTCCAAATGATGTATACAAGATTCTGTTATAAAATTTTGATTTGAAAGAGTGTCCATGGAGTTTCTTGCCCATTCTTCTGCATCTCCATAGAGATCTAGGATTTTGAATGGGCAACTACGGTACTTTCACAAGTTATTATGCTTTGTGAATGAGACTGTAGGTAGCTTCATCACAAGATTAAGATTTTTTTGACAATTCAAAAGTGCCTGTAATGGATAAATTGCAAAAAAGTTTCCATTTCTGACAAAACCTATTGACTTCGTCCTGATATCTCCTTCGTGGCCTGTCACTGTCTCAAGGCTCCCAGTTTTGAGCTATTTTGGCCCACAGCTGTCCTCGCTAGTCTCATTTGAGTTTGGCAGCCTTTAGAGCCACGTCAACTATTTATTTTGGAGTACAGTATTGTGTTTTTCTTACATCTTACTAATATTATAAATGCGAAAGTTTGGGTGGATGTTTCTTACTGTTACATGCAAAAAATAATGGATTAACTCATACTCAGATGTTTTTTTCATCTAAAAAAAAAACCCAGCTCCGGCAGAAACGAGTTGTATCTCAAATTAACAATAGTATAGTGTAATAAAATAATAACCGGGTATGATCGTGATCCTTACTGGCAAACATATAAAAATTGCCACTTTTGTAATTCAGTTGTCCATAGAAAAAGTACTTCGTAGTAGTAGTTCGTTCCCTTATTTCTCAAAGACGCCTTTACCGATTTGGAAAATTCTTTTTTTGTTTGGAAGGGTATACTTTCCAGGTGGTATTATAATCAAAAAATCAGACAAAACATTTTTTTTTCGTGTGTTTCCTTTATGTTCCTGTAGGATAATTTTCCAGCTGTACCGGGCGAAGCTGCTAGCAACAACTGGTAATGAAATAAAATCCAGGTATGGTTTTTTGTGTAATCAACAAAGTCCACAGAAATCAGCCCATAGAATCGTCGACCGTTGTCACTTGCGGCAGATTATGTTTATATGTATTCTTGTGTGAAGAAGACCGCAAATTTGCAAACGTTTGCTGATTTGTGGTCTTCAAGATAAATAGGACCGTAAGCAAAAAGACTTAATTAAATAGCATTAGAAATTAAAACCGGAATATTTACCCAGTGCGAGTTGGTAGAAGTCACATGTCTTCGAATTTTTGGTTCTAGGATATTTGCGGTTTCCTCACGATGTTTTCCTTCAAACTTTAGAGAGCAGTGGTTATTTAATAAATTACATTAACAAAGTAATGCGTCTGGCTAAGTTCGAACCCATGAACTACAGCTCGTAAGTCGGGGCCGATACCAATGGGCCACCACTGCTCTGCTAGACTTACTTCAGTGAAAATGTTCGCGCATAAATGTGCTCCATTGTAAGCGAGCAAAATTTCGCGCACAGCCTTACCGGTGGGCACAGATGCTAAACGCGAAACCAGTTTAGTACGCGCACTGCTGAAGTGCATGAACAAATGTGCCGCCACACTATTATTGTGGAATCGTACAATTATGCAATCCAGGAAGAAAAAACGCTTTTTTCGGTTCATCAGCATCGTACCTACACTGTAGTTGTTCATTTGTGTTTATGAAACTGTCTCATAACTCAACTTCATGCCTGTATTCGATAAGGTTGAGATTGAAGGTCAGTCTGTTGCATAAATTTTGAAAAAAAAAAAAATGAAATAGATAATAAAAAAAGTAAAATAACCTTTCTTTCGGAAGCAGCTGACTTTGTTTCTTATTTCCTTGACTTATTAAATAAGTTTCCGACGAATTGAAACCTCCTCCTTTTTTCGAAGTGGGTTAAAAAAGCACGAAGTGTCTTTCTTCGTGCTTTTTAATGATAAAAATCTGGCGGAAAAACCCAGGAATATTTTACTTGATCTGAGACAGACAGAAAACATGCCATCTTTTTCAACCTCTTACATTAAACTATAGTAAGAGAGAGATAAAAACATAAAGTTATATCTACTAGCACCAATTAAATCGTAAACGAACCTTAACTTTTGAGCTATCGTTTTTAATTTTACTTCTCACCAGACTGCTCGAGTTACTAATTAACATTGCAAAGTACTTGTCCGTTAGTTTGTAACGAGAAATCAACATTTTAACTTTAATGTATTTTAAGTAAATGGGTACCGCGTGTTTTTGATCAGTGTTGCTGCGGGCAAGTCTTGGAGCAATGAACTCTGTTCATCAATTAAGATAGATTGAAGAAGTAATTAAGACTATATCTTTATCTTTACATAATATGAAACAACGTTTAAGTTTGTTTGTATGCACATAACTTCCGAATGACTACACCAAATTGGATTACTAGTTTTTGTTCTATTCTTTTTTTATCAGGATATAAAGTTTCTGGAAAATTCACCGGGTAGATCGGGAATTTAAACTGGTTTGAAGGAGGGCGAGCGAAGCCGCTTCTACCTCCTTGGCAAATAGGCGTAAATTTATGAATGTAAAGTAAAATATATCAAGTCTAATATTCAGCCGTTCAGAGAATGCGTTCCTGACACGTCGCGATTGAACTGACGACGTAACTTTTTAATGGCGTTGCAGTTACGATAAAAATATGTTTGCTGGTTGTTTACCGTTTTAACAATTGATGAGCATTAAAACAACATTATTATATCAATAATCAATGAATGTTATAATTTTGTGCCAAACTGAGTGTCAAATAAGTGACTAACTGATAGGTGTCAGGAACGCATTCTCTGAACGGCCGAATATTAGTAAACTATATAACATAGCATCACGACTATAAACCCCGAAGGTTTAGGCAGAGGTGTACACTATACAATTACCAGTTCTACTAAATCATAGATAAGAATGGTCAGTTTAAACACATGAATATGCAAGGACTTGAGAATTGTATGCAGGATCTCACGGTAGATACTGTGTTAGCGTTTACTAAGGATATGGTTGTCATAAGCTAAATACTTGTAGTAGTGGTGGCACAGTGGTAGCGACCCCGAAGTGCCCCTTCGTTCTGAACGCGACGCAGACTTTGGTATCCAGCAACTTCTTCTTCTTCCTGCCCTTATCCCATTCTATTTGGGGTCGGCGCAACACGTTTTCTTCTTCCATTCTCCCCTATCAGACGTCACAGTATCATTTACTCCTTTTTCTTTCATATCATTCCTTAGACAATCCATCCATCTTTTCTTTGGCCTTCCTCGTCCTCTCCATCCATCAACATTCATACTCATCACTTTCTTAGTCACATGGGTGTCATCCCTCCTCATCACATGTCCATACCAAGATAGACGATTCCCTTTCATTTTTTCTGTAACAGGCGCCACTTTCAAACTTCCCCTTATAAACTCATTCCTTACTTTATCCATTCTTGTCACTCCACATATCCATCTCAACATCCTCATCTCCGCTACATCCAGCAACTATCGCAATACAAATCTATAGAGGTTCGTACACAGGCGCGTCAATGGATACTAAAGTCGTAAAATTATCGGAGACTTGCGTCGCGTTGTGTACGCCTTAGATATAAGAGGAGGTTTCTGACACTGCCAGGCGTATATGTGTAATTTATTTCATCACCACTGCTCTAAAAACAAAACGGTGAAAGAAAACATCGTGAGAAACCCAGCATCTCCTAGAAACCTTGTTTTATGTGGTAAAATCATCAAATCAGTCCTCCCACCCAGTTCAGGACGGGAGGGACTGTCAGACTTGTACTAACTAAAATCCACGGTGTCCCTCAATAACCTTTTACCTTCCGGGGTAACGGTTTCCTGATAAGAGAGTCTCGTGAACGTCTCCTAGTACTCTAGAACCAAATATTCCAAAACATGTGACATCTACCAAACCTGTTGATAAGAGTATGAGACTCATGTGACTAAGAGAGTGATGAGTATGAATGTTGATGGATGGATTGTCTATAAGGAATGATATGAATAGGTGCGTCCACACAGAGCGCGCAGCCTCGCGAGGCTATTGCTGTGCGAGGAAACTGACAAGCGAGGCTGCTCACTCTGTGTGGACGCGTCTCTTATTTTCCGACCGAGCCACGAAACAATATACGCGAGCAAAACAAAAGCCGACACCGGATCGCTCGGGCGCTTGGTCGCTCGACTGCGGCAGCGCTGTCACTTGCTTCGCCCGAGACACGCCCACACCAATCGAACTGCTTCGCGCGGAAAATGCCTCGCGAGGCTGCGCGCTCTGTGGGGACGCACCTAATGAAAAAGGAGTAAATGATACTGTGACGTCTGATATGAGAATGGAAGAAGAAAACGTGTTGCGCCGACCCCAAGTAAAATGGGATAAGGGCAGGAAGATGATGATGTGATATCTACCAAACCGCACTGTGTTCATGTGGTGGGTTACAGCCCACATCCCTCTCATATAGAGGAAGCTTGTGTCCCAGCAGTGGGAACAATAAACTAGGTGAGACTTTGATATTTTGATTCTAGTAGGTTAGGTCCTCACGATGTTTTCATTTACCGTGTTGTGAGTTTAAGAGTCAAGCAATTTCCACCAGATTCAAGAGACACTTAGTAACTTTTAACTTAATAAAAGGCTACTTTATACGTGAGTGTTTACCTACACGGCCATTTATGGAATAGAAGATTTTTTTATTAAACGCTAAAAAGTTTCTTCACCCGTGATTTAAATAGAATAGGTATGTCGCAGGTTTTTCATGAAATTAGGTTTTTGATCAAACAACGGATGATGTTAAAATAACAACACGATTTTATCATTTCCCTAAGCAAATCTAGTGTTTTGATCAAATCCCTAAACTAGTTCAGTCAAATGACAAAAATTTCAGAAAATGTCGACGGAACACCGCTTCGCAGTGCTCCTACTTCTGGGTGGTTTAAAAAAAATAATCATTAAGGGGATGGCGGGGTGTTCCAGACCCCGCCGTCCCCTTCTAACCTAACCTGTCCGAGTAGGAGAGGAGCACCGCAAACCGCGGTGCTCCGTCGACATCTTCTGAAATTTTTGTCATTTCACTGAACCAGTTCAGGGATTTGATCAAAACACTAGATTTGTTTAGGGAAATGATAAAATCGTGTTGTTATTTTAACATCATCCGTTGTTTGATCAAAAACCTAGGTTTTTGATCCTACGATAGATAGATTTGGAATTTTAAGGAATATTGTGGGTAATGCAAAGTTGCGTAGTTTGAAAGGTCTAAGCGCATAGACGGAAAGGACTTTGTTTTATTCTAAGTGGAGGTTACCCTGCTGCTGATCAGTTGGGGAATGTAAAGAGTTACCGCGGCCTTGGAATGCAAAGAGCAACAGAAAGAACAGTGTAATTTTAATCAGTGCCAGTCTAACACCCCTTCGACAAAAGCGGGAGCTGGATATTTTAAGATTTTTCACCCTCCGAAGAAAGGATCTTTTTGTAATGATAAAAAATGTCTTCCTTTAAAAATGAAAGAAAACCCACGGTCCCCAACTAGTGGCCACAACAAACAACAGTGTAAAACCGCCGAGGATTTCCCCCAACTAATCTACCGCTTACGGGATTATGAAAAATTCATTTTTCTTAGCGTTTAAGCACTTAGGTACTTCTTTCTCCTTGTTAATTCGTTGAGAAAGTCGCCTTTTTTCAGTGAATTTGTTATGATTGTTCGTTCGTGTAGTATTGATGATTTTTGATGGATATTTCGTGGATCATTGCACACTGGTGTAGTTATCGCAAGTGCAACTAATTAGTATGAGGGTTCGAGTTCCAGGTTAGCCAGTGTGTATGGTATTTCACCAGGAATTCGTCAATAGCAGTCACAGAGTCTAATTATAGTATATATTTTTTTTTAAAACGTTGCCCCACACTAGGAATTTCTCCTGTGTCGTGGGTGCGTTTACAAACATAGAAACTCACATACACAAACGCCCAGTCCCGGAACAACTACTTGTAGATCATACAAATATTTGTTCCGTGCGGGGATCGAACCCGCGACACGTTGTGCAGCAGTCGATCGCTCAACCACTGCGCCAACCGTGCCGTCACATTTGATTTTGATTTCACAATCGCTATCCTTGATAGTATAATCCCATCGTCAAAGCTTTTGACAGAAATAGTATTAAGAATTGATTAAAAAGTTATAAATTCATCATCAAAAAAAGGAAAGTTATTTAAAGTATTAAGCCTCCTGCAGACACACGCGATTAATCGCGCGGGGCGACATGTCGCGGTCCATTCGCAGTATTTTTAGAGTGGAAATTAGCTTGGCTCGTTGTCGCAGCGCGATTAATCGCGAGTGTCTGCAGGAGGCTTTCATAATTAAATTACAAGCAAAGTCAGAAAACAAGTAGGTATCTTTTATTTCGGAACTTTTTTTTGCAATTTTACCTATCATAAAATATTCCCACAGACAAGGTAACACAAGTACTAGATAGTAACATTTTATTGGATTGACACACTAGCGTATGAAAGGTTTATGTCATACGTGACGAAAGCACACGAAAGTCTGTGTAGAAATAAGAATAAAGAACGATTGTCACTTGTTTCGGCTTCCATAAACAGCTGGGATTGTCCAGTTGCCTGGACCATCGTTGAACATTCATGCGGTAAGTAGGTACAGTTAACTGTACCACGAGCAAAGAAACTCTTTCATCTGTCAAAAGCATCATACAAATTAATCTGGAATAACCAGAGCAGATTATCACATATTTCTAACGACCCGCACCTTGTATATGAATACAAAATGACCGGACCTTATACAGGATGTCCGCGTTTTATTGAATCAAGGATTATTTATGTGGAATAAACGATCGAGCGCTCCACTTAAATATATTACATTGATGATTCAGAATTTAGAAGGGATTTGCCGGATTTCGCTGTGGAAGTAATACCGGTTAATAGGAATATAATTGTCTCGTCATCTGCCTAGACATTTTCTATTTTTTTTTGATCGTGTTAAATTAATAAAATCAGTCCTCTCGCCCAGGCCAGGACGGGAGGGGGGACTGTCAAACTCGTACTGACTAAAATCCCCGGTGTTCCTCCAATAGCTCTTTACGTTTCAGGGTCACGGATACCCACTACTCTGGCAGGCTTTGGCCCTCTAAAGAGAGCCCGTCATATTGCGACGCACCGTCGACCCGGGCATGGTCTATGAACGGGCGGCAAGTTACCCATTACAGGCCGTTCGTATTCCTAACTATGTTGGGGTTGGCCCCAGACTACGGGATGCAGCTGAATATCAGAATTCTACATGGAGCGTCTGCCTTTTTCTATTTCTGATCTTCAGAACTCAATTCTGGGACAACGTTTTGATATGTTTGTGTAATGGACTTTCAGGCTTATGACTCCCCGTTATGATCAGGACCAAAGGCTTTAATATGTAGCCGCCTTCAATGAGCTCTATCTGCCAACTCATCATCATCTTCCTGCCCTTATCCCATTTTACTTGTGGTCGGCGCAACACGTTTTTTTTCTTTCATTCTCCCCATCAGTCGTCGCAGTAGCATTTACTCCTTTTTCTTTGATATGAATCCTTAGACAATCCATCCATCTTTTCTTTGGCCTTCCCATTCCTCTCCATCCATCTGCCATTTGTCACTTGAAAATTAAGTTCCTTTATCAATCTTTGAGGAGTGGCTGGATAGGAGTCACGGCGTCCTGACCTACCGCATGACGCAGGTCCTCACCGGACACGGAAGTTTCGGGAGGTACCTGTGTCTAAGGAGAAAGGAGGAAACGCCTGGGTGTCACCACTGCGAAGATCGCCCGGAGGACACAGTAGAGCATACGGTGCAAGACTGCCCCGCTTGGGCAGAGCACCGACGTGTCCTCACGGCGGCGATAGGCGGAGACCTCTCGCGCCCGGCATTGGTTGCGGCCATGCTGCGGGGCGAGACGGAGTGGGAAGCGGTCGCCTCCTTCTGCGAAGCAGTAATGCTCGCGAAGGAGGAGGCGGGCCGCGCGAGAGAGAGGGCAATGTCCTCCCTCCGCCCCACCCGCGGTGGTTGGCGCCCACGGCGTCGGACGTCGCAAGACGATCTCCGGCCACCGTAGGCGCGGGCATGCGGGCGGCGAGTAAAGGGCAACTCGCAGCCCGACCATGGACCATGCCCGGGTCGACGGCGCGTTGTGTTCCACGCGCGCCTCAAAGAGCGTCAGCATGATGACGGGGCCCCCTCTTTAGAGGGCCAAAGCCTGCCGGGGTCGCGGGACTTATACCGTTACCGTGACCCCGGAACATAAAGGGCTATTGAAGGACACCGTGGATTTTAGTCAGTACAAGTCTGACAGTCCCTCCCGCCCTGCCCGGGGTGGGAGGACTCATTTGATGATTTTACCACGAAAAAAAAAAAAAAAAAAAAGTTCCTTTATCAAGAGATTTATTTCGTGAAAATTGATTTTTCAATAATCTTTTTACTGTTGTTATTGTCTTGTTAATGTTACTTTCATTATAAATATTGTTTACGTAAGCCTTATCAGTCGTGGATAGGAATAATTTCGAATCACAACATGTTGATGCATTTCGAATGCATTTTTATTTTATTTTTTAAAAATTTTATTAACAAATAATTACTTAACAAATTTTACATAATATTATCCAGTCAATATTCTCCTCCTTCAATCCAATTATGAAATGAATAATTAATAAATAATTCTTTTTTTTCTACTAAGTTGCAAATGATGATGGATTGGTTTATTTATTTCATTTAAATTGATTTACTTGTCAGAAAACAAAGCAAATCCGTGATTTTGACACCAACTTCATCATAAACCCAGACTAGTTCAGGTTTTCGATCAATAATCTGGATTGTAACAGGTTTATGATAAAATTGAGTTTAAAATGTGTCTCTTCCGGTTTTTCACTAAAAACCTAAGCTTTTGATAAAAAAAAATGAAAAACCTGCGACATATACACCTCCAACATTTATTTATTAGATGTTAATTTATTGCCAACACTTTACTTACTTTTCGACATAACTGGAACTTATGTCGAAAAGTGCAATAAATAAGGCAGACATCGTCAGGTCATTCGCTAGACAATAATTATAGTGCAGTAGTAACGGGAGGACCGGACAAGAGGTGACCTAATGCTCTGAATAGTTCAAACCGGTATCGGTATCTGGTATTTGATACCGGGATTATTTGTTGCGCTCCACTGTGATAAGTTGTTTTTGCCAGAGGTTGTTTTACCGGTTTCCGGGGAAATTTTTAGTTTATAGTGAGGATATAGGTTTTCATCGAATCTAGATTTGTATTATAAGTTACCAAGCATGGAGGACTTCTTATGAGAAATTGGTTGGAGAAAACTGAACAAGGGAAAACTACATAAAGTTTCTGTAATTATATGTGGGAAAATCTAAACTTTAAAGCCTTTGTCAAACTGACAGGCGAAACGAATGCGTGCCGAAGCGTTTTTGTTTGTAGTGTATGGAATTGTTTGAAGCCTGTCACATAGACTATCGGACCGCTTTCGCTTTTCTATATGATAGGATTCGGATCGCATTTGCTTCGCCTGTCTGTTTGACAATAGCTTTAGCGATTATTTTCTTTCAAAAATTAAAAATCAAGTTTCCTAGCCTTGAACCTATAAAGAAAATCCATTTCAGAAAATTCCGAAAGTTCCTATTGTTATAAAGTTTTGCACGTGTAAGAAGAACAAGGAATCTTTCCCCAAACTGATTTCCTTTACGGTAACTTAAGTGGTTATTTTCTTATGATTGAAAATTAATCAATAATCTCCTCTTTCAGAGATAAAGATAATTTTCCAGCTGCGGGAATGCAATAGAGAGGTTTTTATAAGTAATTAAAAGTCATCATCATCTGCAGAGCCTTTTCCCAACTATATTGGGGTCGGCTTCCAGTCGAACCAGATGCAGCTGAATATCAGTATTTTACATAGAGCGATTGCCTATCGGACCTCCACAACCCAGTAACTGGGTAATACGATACCCCATGGTAAGACTGGTTGTCAGATTTTTGAGCTCCTGACTAACAGTAACGTCAGTAACGACTGTACCTATTTTTATAAGTAATTAAAAGTATTGGACTAATAGTCCAAAATATTATTTACTTAAATCCCTACCTACCTTAAATAAAAATAACTGACTGAAAAACATCGAGCATTATTTTGAGATGAAGTTATGGATACATAAATTTTGAAATATTTTTCAGGAAAATCTCATCGAAAACACGCAAAGCAAAGAAAAATAATACACATAGAATAAAAATAAAATCACTGCCAATATACACTACAATGCCTGAAAACAGCAACACTTTTATACTTCAGAAAAAAAATGGAAGAAAAATAAATAAATAAATATTACTCACAATTTGACCCACAAATGGACAGGCACCACAGTAAATGTAATACTAGTTAAAAATTGTTTATGTCTGTGTATATATATTGGGTATACCGTGCCAATGAGTGATATAATGGTAGCCGACCACATCCGGGTTCGTGTCACATAATAGGGACATCCGCTAATAGTGCTACAGATTGAGCAGGGAAAACCCGGAATTCAATGGGATCCATTAAAAGAGGAGATCCGTAGACCAACCAACGTTAAACCACGAGCAGGATTCGATCCTGCGACCTCCGGATTCAGTACACCTGACGTTCTTAGCAAACGAGCCACCGAAGCGTTGAATTTTGTTATGTCGGAAAATCTTTTTGAAATGCGCTACGTATGCGTAAGATATTAAAAAAAAAAACAATGTTGCCGACATACGAGTAGCACAGCGAATTAGCAAGTTGAAATGGCAGACATTTTTTGTCTAGCATGCTGTAAAAGAAATAGCACGAGTGGGTGAATGGGATGCGATGCTGTCTGCCAGGGGCCAAAACGGAAGCGGTCAAAATGAAGTCGCGGGTATCGACTCGCGACTCCATTTCATTTCTTTTTATCTGTCTTAGATATCCGTCCGTAAATTTTGGTTTAAGTAACAATAGAAAATACAGGCACAACATATTTTTTAAAAGAAGGTACATGATTTTGACTTTTACTTAATTTTTACCTGACTACGGCAAAGCCAAAACGAGGAGAACAATATTCATTTGACCGATATTGTGCTAGCCGTGGTCGTATGCCACCTGCGGTTGTATCACACAATCTTTATTGGTTTGGTGGCATACGACCACGGCTAGCACAATATCGGTCAAATGAACATTGTTCTTGTTTTATACTTTTCAGAGCGCGTTTTTTTCGTAGTCGGGTTTTAGTTATTTTTAACTTATTTTTTATAAATTCCACAGGCAACATTACGAATTCTAACAGCGATTTCTTAATAATGCCAAAACATCCATGTAGCTAACAAACTAAACCAGTTAGACAAACGGGAGAACTCAAAATCTGTTCTTTTTTTTAATTTTGAGTTGTCAAATCTGGTTTAAATCCGGATCTTGCACGTGTAAGAGCATAGTTGAAGAAACCAGTTGTTTTTGAACTGACAGGGTTTAAAAACAACAGGTTTATTTGTTTCACTGTTTTTGTAACGGGGTTTATACTTTCGATAAGTTGTTTATCGGCTTGTCTACGGATGGCAGAAAATGATAGTGGACGGATCAATGAGTGTATTGTAGTCAGCTGAATTTAACGATGATTACCAATGTCCATCGCGTCCCGCGTCTACAGCAAAGCTGACATAATAGAGGCTTCCGGCGACTGGGACCGCAATAAACTGACACCGCGGTCCCAGTTGCCGGATTCATTTAATTTTAATATTTGTATTCCGTCGACTGGGACCGATCAATGAATTGAACCAGAACGGTACGGTCTGACGAAAAATGTCTATGGAAAATGTTTTGTTCAATACAAACCAGGAAAAGTAATAGGCTAGCATAGGTTCAAAGTGGTCTGTATTAAAATAATTCTAGGCAGTAATAGGTTACCTGAAATTTTAAATACCACTTTAAAATTATGCTAACCTAGTACTTTTGCTGGTTAGTCAATGAAAAAGGCAAATTCAGGTAATCTCCTAATTATTTAAATACAGACGTATACTGAACTCATGCTAGCCTAGTACTTTCTTCTTGGACAATAGGGATTTTTTTCTCCTAAAAACTCCCCACTGGCGACAAACGGGAAAAATATTCCGTTTTGTCACCAGTGAGACAATTAGAAGCTAACAAAAAGTACTAGGCTAGCATGAGTTCAAGATGGGTCTGTATTTAAATAATTCTAAGTAGAAAGTTTCCTGAAATTGTCTTTTTCATTGACTAACCAGCAAAAGTACTAGGCTAGCATAAGTTCAAAGTGGTATTTATTTGAATATTTCTGAATTGACACAAGACAATTTCAGGTAACCTATTCCTGCCGAGAATTATATTAATACAGACCTACCACTTTGAACCTATGCTAGCCTATTACTTTTTACATGGTTTGTATTACTAACAAGACAATTTCCACAGACATTTTTCGTCTGACTGTATCGTTCTGGTTCAATTTATGAATCGGTCCCAGTCGACGGAATACAAATATTAAAATTAAATGCATCCGGCAGCTGGGACCGCGGTGTCACTTTATTGCGGTCCCAGTCGCCGGAAGCCTCACATAATATTCATAATTTCAATAAAAAATGAAGAGTTTCTTTTTGGCCAATAGTGGACAAAAATATTCATAATGTTTTGTGTCCGAAACGGAAAATTTTGAAATCGTGGACAAACTGGGGTGGCTTTCTTACATTAGATTTCAAACTTTACTTTAACTTTACGTACTATTCCCATCCAAAACCAAGAGCTAATACCATTTGGTATTAGTTTATTTCAGAATTTATTTTCTATTCCCAACGAGAACCACATTTTATAAATAAAAAATCTATTACAACCGAATACCAAAACGTGACTTTTTGTACACTCAGCTACAAAAATTGTAATACTATCGATGCAAGAGCGAGCGAAGCGAGCTCGGGACTTGGGGCACCCCGACTCGGACAGGTTAGGTTCGAAGAGGATGGCGGGTTCTTTCAGACCCCGCCATCCCCTTAACTTTAAACCAGGTTACTTTAAACCTTGCAAACAGAAATAGGAGCCCTGCGAATAGGGGCTCCGTCGAGCTAGCTTGGTAGGTTTGGACATAAATGGTATAGCAGGCTTTTTAAGATATCGTCGGTGTTCTTTGAAACTGTAGTAGGTCATTTTTACACCTTAATTAAAATCACTCAAAGCACTTTAATTTTACTAAACCTGACTGTACCTAATTTCTTCAAACTTGTTTTGGTATTGTTTTTAAAATGTGGTACTAGTTGGGTATAGAAAATAAATTCGGAAATAAACTAATACCAAATGGTATTCAAAATCAAAAGTCATTTATTCAAATTAGGCTGATTTATCAGCACTTTTGAAGGTCAATTTTTACATAAGACAGTCTCCCAAAGCGCCCCCCCTTCGACACTTCCTAGTGTTTTGGCTGGGAAGAAGAAGTGGCGGAACAAACTCCCCAGCAACACATCTGTCTGTACGGTTAGAAGAACCTATTAGCTCTTGGTATTGGATGGGAATAGATCAACTTTACAACTTCAGATTTTAGATTTTTAACTAGAGAAATGTAGGATACTTCAACTATTTCTTCGGGGTTACAGGTCGGTTCGTGGGATGACCCTAAAACTTAATAGGGAACATGGTGGTTTATTTAAAAAAAGGGTTACAGGTCTGATTTTGTGTGTGATTTCGACTATATTTGTGTACGAAAATTACAGGAAGAACATCAGATAATTTAATAATGTATGTTTTTATTGCGGTTATATAACATTATTTCTGTTTATTAATGTCATACTATCTGGACCAACATTAACAACAATATAACATAAATTGTCATTAATTTACATTAATTATTGTAAATAATATGATAATGGTCTTCCGATACTACAAATTTATTATTTTAACTGTCACTGTGCTTTTAGAGCTAAAATTTCTATGCACTAGATTTTTTTTGCATAATTATCGCAATGAAAATGCATATTTTATCCGTTCCGGCTTCCCTCAGTAGGTGGCAGAAAATTAGACATTCCACGGAAACATTTTATAGAAATACGAATAGAAAATATTCTAACTCCGGTGTACCAAATTTCATTGAAATTCGATCAGCCGTGAAGGTGTGAAAAGGTAGCAGACAGACAGATAGAATTACTTTCGTATCACATTGATATGACAGTCAACATATTAAGATATATGTAAATAACAAAAATAAATAGTTTTTATCACCGAATGTTTCTCCCTCCCGGGTAAGGATTTTTTTAAGCAGATTTGTCGGTAAAAATGAGTATGCATATTTTGTCACCTTAAAGCATCGGTAAAACCAAACACAGAAGATAATATACAGATCTTCTGTATTAGTAGCAGATGGCGTTTTGTAAGTTTGCCTACCCCAATGGGAAATATGCGTTTGTTTATGGTATCACCTTACTTACGGTGCATCCACACCGCCGGTAACATTTGTAGCTCAACGTTTCCAAATGTTACTCGGTAATATCAGCCAAGAAAATGTTATTTAATGTTACAAGTGCTGACGTGTTACTGTAAGTCGAGTAACGTTGCTCAACATTCGGTAACATCCGCCAACATGTTACTAAGTGTTGACGTGTTACTGTAAGTCGAGTAACGTTGCTCGACATACAGTAACACGGCAACATTTGTTGTCGGATGTTACTGCGGTGTGGATGCACGGGTAAGTAACAATCAACAAATAGTAACAAGGAGCCACAAAAGTTACCGAATGTTGCCGAATGTTACCGTGTTGCCTTTTGTTGCTCCACAAATGTTACCGGCGCGCGGCGGTGTGGATGCACCGTTACTATCTTACTATTATAATTTATACGTAAATACAAACTTTATGAGGATCGATGGACACATGAACGTTTGTTACTCTTTCAGCCAAATACTACTGAATCGATTTGTACAAAATTTAGTACACAGAGAGATTATAACCTGGACCTTAAACACAAGACACTTTTCATCTCGGTACGAAGTTCCCGTTAGATAGCTAACGAACTTAGGGGCAACTCCGCGGGCGTAAGCTAGTCTCTATCATTTTCGAATAACAGAATTGCAACTGTTTTTATTCGAAAACAAATGATTAAATGACAGTGTTTTCAAATGCAAATTAACGCTGAATTTATGTCTGACTCTCTGTGACTTTTTTTTTTTGCGTGGTAAAATCATCAAATGAGTCCTCCCACCCCGGGCAGGGCGGGAGGGGCTGTCAGACTTGTACTGACTAAAATCCACGGTGTCCTTCAATAGCCCTTAATGTCCCGGGGTCACGGTAATGAGATAAGTCCCGCGACCCCGGCAGGCTTTGGCCCTCTAGAGGGGGGGCCCCGTCATCATGCTGACACTCTTTGAGGCGCGCGTGGAACACACGCGCCGTCGACCCGGGCATGTTCCATGGTCGGGTGGCGAGTTGCCCTTTACTCGCCGCCCGCATGCCCGCGCCTACGGTGGCCGGAGATCGTCTGCCGACGTCCGACGCCGTGGGCGTCTACCACTGCGGCTGGGGTGGAAGGAGGACGCTGTACTCTCCCTCACGCGGCCCGCCTCCTCCTTCACGAGCATGATTGCTTCGCAGAAGGAGGCGACCGCTTCCCACTCCGTCTCACCCCGCAGCATGGCCTCGATCAATGCCGGGCGCGAGAGGTCTCCGCCTATCGCAGTCGAGAGGACACGGCGGTGCTCTGCCCAAGCGGGGCACTCCTGCACCGTATGCTCCACCGTGTCCTCCGGGCGATCTTCGCAGTGGTGACACCCAGGCGTCTCTTCCCTCCTAACCAGACACAGGAACCTCCCGAAACTTCCGTGTCCGGTGAGGACCTGCGTCATGCGGTAGGTCAGGACGCCGCCGCGCCGTGACGCCTTTCCAGCCACTCCTCAAAGTGGGGTCTTACCGCAAACGGAGACTTTGGCATTGATTTGTCGAATAAAACTAGCCCCTCGTTCGTACATTAGAGGTGTTTTTTTCATTCTCCATACAATTAAGTCGTAATACTTTAACTACGCTGCATGGCGGGAGAATATTTTACTCAAAAAGTGTTATTAGTCCGAAAGATAGATTATCAAGAAATATTTGACCAATATTTTTTTCTTTTGTTTCGTAAACCAAAATTGAAAAAGATACGACGTTTAAAAAAATCACAAAACATCACTTGGTCGGTATAACTTTACAGGCGATAAGGTCACAAGCGTTTTATCTTTGACAGTATTCATTGATGAAAAAAAGGTGTGTACATTGTTTTTCAATACTCTAAGTAACTAAACAGATATTCAATTTATTTATGCAGTAAACTAACTACCCTATTCGTGCTACCGCCTCAGAGCTCTATGACATAACCTAACCGGTGAAGCTGAAGATCCTAGACATCGTCGTCTGTTACTGAGAAATCTAAACAACTTAATACTACATGTCTGAGAGACAGTCGGACACTGTAAGCGACGGTAGATTTAAGCCATAGACTGTGAGAGCTAGCTGTTGCTCTTATCTCGACTTACAATAATTTGGAATATGACAATAAAAATGTTAAAAAAAAACAATGCATAAGTATTAGGGTGCTATTTTACGTAAATCGAAACAAAATGAAAATTGCACAAACAAGAAAAGAATTTAGGACGAAAATCCTCAAACAAAAACAGTAGCTTTGCATCCCACAACTTTACTTTAACTCTCCGATCTCGCCACAAAAGTAAAAAAGTTTCAAGATAAGCATTAAACTGTCATGGCCGCTGTTGTAATGGTATCGTATACGTTTCAACCCTTTCCCTCCACCCTTTGTGGCACATTTACGTAAGCTAAGTAGCGATCACTAGCGCTTACAGATTTTCACTTTAGATAAATTGCTACTCCAATACTGATTTTATTAAGGGGCTGGTCCAATTGGAAGCGGGGAGCGATTTCATTATTTTATGATAATAAAAAAAATATGTCCAATGCCGAAACCAAAATGCGTACCACCATTAAAAAGAAAATTGTGTCGCTCGTAAAGCCACCACTTTGAATGGAACAGGGGGTCTAAAATGCCACTGGAACATAAACATAATATAAGTTGCGATAAAATTCGTAGAATAGAATATTCTACTATAGTGCTCAAACAATACAGTAGATAATTGAAATTTAGGTGTGTACTAAAGTGCCCTTTTTAGACGCATCTAGTTCATTTCAAATGATGAATGAGCCAAAGACACCACAACACAGTTCATCCTACTTGATGGCAGTGGCGGTACCTTCATATAAGCCCAAAAGCCCGGCATGCCTTAATTAAAATGCTCGATAGAGATTCAATATCAAACCCGAACTATTTAAAAGTTCGCGCGCTTAATTCTTATCAAAATAACACAAAATATCTACCTAGTACCTATGCCACACGCACTGTCACGCACACTACTACACATCGCGTCGCCATCGTCTACATATAGCTATCTCGCTTACACGTACCGGCTTATACCGGGCTTTCAAATACTATCTCTGTCTCTTTCGCACCTAAAGCGATGTGCCGTATAACGAGTTAGAACCTTGTGCGTCTACAAATCGATCAGTATGGAACATTTAAGCCAGGCTTGATGCGTCTGAAGTTGGACGCGTATGCGTGACCATATGTCGCCTTTTTTTAAATTTATTAACGGCAATGGATACAGGTCCTTATGCCTCTTGTGTCGCCTTGCCAACGCAGTGTTGCTGTTTTATAGCGACGTTGTGAGATCTTGGAAATTTTTAACGTGTTTGGAAACTTTTTTTAAGATTTAGCAACAATAAAAACTAGCGACTTTTTAAAATAACGAAATTAAATATTCAAGCAATGTAATAATCGTAATTTATCTCAAAAACATGTTTACACTTTGAACAATGAACACAGAAAATAATATTTTTGTGGGTAATTTAACATTGTTCGGGTAATATTAAAAATTGAGGAACTGTACAATACAATAAAATATCTTAAAAATAAAAAAAAATTGCGACATCTATCTAGAATTTTCATATACCTGGCGACTTTTTTTTGCCTAAATGACAACACTGCAACTCTGCGTACTGTGCAACTAACTTCAGTCTCATTTGCTTGATGGGGTAAAGTTTTGGTGTTAAAGTTTTTTAAGAGTTTTATTAGATTATCTCAGTGATACAATTGTTTTGGTGACTTACCTACAACAATGGAGGTAATTGTACCTTGTGAGGATTTAAAATGCGTTCAAGTTTTGATTGGCGAAGATAAGGTAAAATCTTTAAACTTGGTCAGAAAAAAAAAACAGTTTATTTCTTCCCGACGCCGACGCCTAATCTGTGTATTTCTCAGACTAGTAAATCGCATAAAAGAATATTTCATATGTGTATAAATCATGCAATAGAATTCAAGAGGTTAGTTTATTTATTTCAGCCCTTCATGCTTTGTGTAATTTTTTTAGTAATAGTACAAAACGAGCTGCTTTTTACGATACTCATTGCAGCAAAAAATTCGTTGGACATAGGTACATGTCGCGAGTCGTAAACACGGTTTTTGAACAAAAAAGTAAACTTATTGAGTTGTTTTCTGATCTGTGCGACAACCCACAGAACTGGGACGGGGATACGATTTTAGCTATTGAAAAACAGTTGTTGGTAGAATTAAAACGATCACCAACATTTTACTCTGATGTAATTACCTAAATCATTTCTTAAGAAAGATAGACGATTCCAATTAGAATATAAATAATTTATTTAAATTCCTTATTACATTCTATCTAGCTATTTTTTAACTTTCGTTTTGTAACTTTCTGTTTTGTTTTTTTTTTTGTCTGTAACCTGTTAGTCCTGTTACAAAACAAGCAACTAGGTACTTACCATAACTTTGAATTCACTTTTAATTTATTGGACCTAACCAGTAGTTTATGAGAAAATTGCGATGATACATACGTAGGTACCTACATACTCAGTCGAAAACTGAACTTTCTTTTTTTGAAATCGGTTTAAATTTTACTGGGCTTGCCTTATTTTGAAACCCTAGGCCCGCCACTGCTTGATGGTCAGTGACGTTGTGCTGTGTTAATTATAATTTTATTATTGTTTGGCTGGGCATAAGGCTGGTTTTCGTTTACCAGCAGCACACTGAAGCAAAACGAGCTACCAAAAAAACTGTTGAGATTATTACGTCTTTTTTTTTATCGTGGTAAAATCATCAAATGAGTCCTCCCACCCCGGGCAGGGCGGGAGGGACTGTCAGACTTGTACTGACTAAAATCTACGGTGTCCTTCAATAGCGCTTTATGTTCCAGGGTCACGGTAATGAGATAAGTCCCACGACCTCAGCAGGCTTTGGCCCTCTAGAGGGGGGCCCCGTCATTATGCTGACGCTCTTTGAGGCGCGCGTGGAACACACGCGCCGTCGAGTCGGGCATGGTCCATGGTCGGGCAGCGAGTTGCCCTTTACTCGCCGCCCGCATGCCCGCGCAGATTATTACGTCTTTGATGCAATTCATCCCACTTTATTAATACAGTAAGTACTTCATTCCACTTTATGTTACGATCATTCAACTGTGCCAATGATGTCAATTTTGAGACTTTTAAGTATGTCAGTCACTACTGTGAATATAGTACATGCTCTCGTGATTATAGCGATCTATGGGGAAAGCCCAAGTAGTGACGAATTGCTATGGTGAAGCACTGCAATACCTCTAAATTAAAATCGTATAACGGTACAGAAGCTTTTTATCAAATGTACAATCAACAACGTTGAATCATGACCAATTTGACAATAAATCGTTTGAATCCGTCAAATTGACAAAGATCAAAGTCGTTACCATGGATATGTATGTTTACGCGAATGTGGACCTAATTGTATTTGAATGTCTGTAAGAAAATAAGTGGGTTTTAACTCAACCATTGATTGTATAGGCCATTATTTTTTTGTAGTGATTAGCAAGCCACCCTGGCTTTGCCCAGATGCTTTTTGAAAATACGAGTATGCAAGGCCTACATTGTCATCAGCCTTCAATTTTCCCACTGTTGGGACACAGGCCTCCTCTCTGTGGGAGGGAATGGGCCATAAATCCACCACGCGGGCCCAGTGCGGGTTGGTAGATGTCACATGTCTTTGAATTTGGTGGTTCTAGGACATGCCGGTTTCCTCACGATGTTTTCGTTCACCGTTTTGAGAGCAGTGGTGATGAAATAAATTACACAAAGTAATGTGCTAGGGTCGAACCCACGACCTATAACTCGTAAGTCGGGGCCGATACCACTGCTCTAAGCCTACATCACTCAAGAATAATGTTACTTTTTACTAAAAAATCCATTCAGCAGTTCCAGAGATTTCTACGATTCTACAAACAAACTGACGTTCTCAAACTTGAAATGTTTATAATATTAGTATCGAATGTACTGTTTGTAATGATAGGTTGTAACAAAACTTGTATTTTAGCACCCATACATTCGTACTTGTGGTACACTTTTGAATAACCGGTCTCGGATTAGGAGATTTACAGGTTTGGTGTTATGACCTATTAATTGGTTATTACGTATTAGTTTAGCCAGCAAAACTAGTTTTTGTACGAAAAATAAGTGGATGTATCAATCAATCTCAAAAACTAATATTTATTGATAACATAAATTTTATCCAAAAGGTCAACACTTTGTATTAATTCATTGCAACATAACAATACACAAACAATATGATGATATTTTGCCTTAATCAGCTCCTATTATTATCATTTAGATTCGATTCGGATATCATTTTAAATATAGACCTTTGGGCTACGAACGGCTATTACGTTGCTCGCCGTCCAATCAAGGTCCAGGCCCGGGGTTGCGCTTCGTGTTCCACGAGCGTCTCAATGAGCTGCAGCAATCTGAGAGCTAAACGCCTGCTGGGGTCGCGGGATCGTCGGCGTCGACGTGGCCCTAGAACTCAAAGGGTAACCGAAGAAACAAAATAGTCAGCAAGGATTGATCAGTCCATTCCCTTCTAGCCAGGGTGGGAGGACACATTAACGATTTTATGAACTCTAAGAAAATTAAAAAGGATAGATTTAGAAGGAATATTATTCTGTTTGTCGCTTATCGCTTGTGACTTGAAATACAACTCTTAGAATGTGTTTTCTATTTTATTCAACGTTATCCTTAGATATACTATTCTATTTATTGAATTAGCATCAATACCACAAATAGGTACTAATGGATTAACTTACTTTAAGTAGGTAAGTACTAGTATTTTTTTTATCGAACTGCTTCATGAGAAAATACTAGTGAGAAAATTAATCTGATTTTACGATGGATTCCTACGAAGATTTTATAAACATATCAAAACCCCTTTTTGAGGGGTGCTAAGACAGGAAACCTCCACGAGCGCCCGTGGACTGGAGTTCCCTCTCGGATACGTCCGGGAGGAAGACCAGTTTTTCGGGACGGTCCACCCTGGGATGCGGGCAAAAACTCTTCTCTCTTCTTAAGGGGTCTCTTTGCCCGTATGCGAATAGCCTGTCGGGTGGACGCTCCAACGCGTGTCCCTCTGAATAGCAGAGGGCACAGCGTCGGAGCGGGCTTGCGGACGGTGAGTAATGGGTATGCTCGCCGTACGACCAAGGACCAAGCCCGGGTCGGTGGCGCGTCGTGTTTCACGCGTCACCGACGGGGCCCCTTATGGGGCCAAATGCCTGCTGGGGTCGCGGATTTTTCTTAATCCAGGATACCGTGGCCCCGGAACGTAAATGGCATCCGAAGGAACACGGGTGGATTTTAGTCAGTAAGAGTCTGACAGTCCCTTCCGCCCCACCCAGGGCGGGAGGACACATTTGACGATTTTGCTACCCCAAAAAAAAAACCCCTTCATGTCCTAATTTACTTTTATTCAGTCTTACCAAGGTGGTATCGTGTTTTTTGGTCAGATAGGCAGCGCTTTTGTAAAATACAAACAAAAACATCCACGGAGAATCAATGAAAGAGAGTGAGAGTGAGGAAAGGCTTTACAGATCTTCATTTTTCGTCTGAAGAAGAAAACCACCTTAAAAAAAACATGAAATATCTACCCTCTGGCTGCCCTCGAGAACTCCACAGGCGTTTACTGCGTTACGAAGCTAAGCAGATCGGGGTCGCGGGGCTATAGGGTAACCGTGTCTCAGGAACGTTTAGGGCTACTGAAGGATATCGTGGATTTTAGCTAGGGACCTATCGCATTACCGTGACCCTGGAACCTAAAGGGATATTGAAGGACACCGTCGATTTTAGTCAGTACGAGTCTGACAGTCCCTCCCGCCCTGCCCTGGCTGGGAGGACTCTTTTGATGATTTTATCACGTAAAAAAAATGCTAGGCTGTCGTCATATACGACAATAGTACAAAATCATATGACATTTCACAAATAGGTAACAACCCTAACCACAAATGTCAACTTTAAGTCACGAAGCTAAATAAAACAATTTTAAAAAGGGCACTAGATTGTTTAACCGTACAGCAAAGAAATCCTAACATCGCGATTCAAACAAATTAGTTCAATGATTGTCGATAGATGGCGTTGTTTATTGAGATCGTTTTCTGAATCGCGGTGTTAAGATTCGCACAGGGTAGTATAAGTACTTTGAGTGTATAAATTTTCGGCAACTCAGTGACACCAACTCGGAAACTCAGTGGTATCATCTGACTCCAGCAACTCGGTCAGATCAACTCGGACAACCCTCTTGCTACCATTATAGGGTGTAAGCACTGCATCTATGGGTAATAAATGTGGCTTGGGGGTCAACAAAGTGCTGGATCAGTGATCAGCACCTCCTGAGTTCAAAACTCGACCTGGACTTTTCATTTCCCCCATTAAGCACCTTGGGAGGAAGCCCAGGTTGTTCATGGTCCTTCAAGAGCCGGATGTGGCAAAGGCTGGACTAGCATTAGGTGTTCTTCCACTGGACGAAGACACCAACCCCATACGTTCCTGCGGAGTGGTCCTGGATGGTGATGGTGAGAGAAAGAGACAGCAACACCGGCTACAGCAGCGGGAAGTAAGGCGGGAGGAGTACCATCAGCAGCAAGCAAGCTGCAGACGACTTTGAGTCGTAAGGAAGTGAGTGATAGTGCCTAAAATCGTGAGTACTTTGTGATTTCATATGTGCCAAGCAAAAGTGAACTTTATTGCCTAGAAGAGTTTAACTTTAACTTTCAAGTAGAAAATTTGGACTTAGAATAATTTTAGGTGTGCTTGTTTAGACATAGCTAGATTTAAGCCAAATTGTGTACCGACGGGGAACCTATGTCCGATTTTCGGTAAAGTGTCAAACACTTAGAAAAATAATCTTTGTTTACATTGACTTGTAAAAATTTTCGAAATTATTGGGACTTGTAAAATTTTTCAAAAATAGTTTGGACTTGTAATTTTTTTTGGGAATTCTGGAACTTAGAATTTTTTCTGTTTGTTTTCATCGACTTGTAAAATTTTTCGGAACTTGTATTTTTTGTTTACTTCAAAAATGTCTTTGCAATCTCTTGTTAAGGTTCAAGATGATATTCACGCTCGATTGTCAAGAGCTAAAACTAATTTTAAAAAGTCGCCTAAGGACAGAATTACGAAACAATATTTGGAAACCAGACTAGAAAATATTAATGAATTGTGGGCAGAATTTAGTTTAACTCATACTCAAATTATTAAAGATTTTAACACCAAAGAATTGATATCTTCACCATATACTGTGAACGAAATTTATTATAATACTGAGGAATTGTATTTGGATTTAAAATGTGAATTTAAAACAGCCTTAAGTAAAATTTGTGATGTTTCTCCAGCTACGGGGTCATCATCAAATAATGCCTGTGGAGGTAAAAGCGCATCTATTAAGTTGCCAAGAATAACTATCCCAACTTTTTCGGGTAAATATACCGAATGGCCAACTTTTCGAGATTTATTTGTGTCAGCAATACATAAAAACAGTTCTATTGACAATGTTCAAAAGTTGCATTATTTAAAAAGTTATTTGTCTGGGGAGGCCGAGCAGCTCCTTCGTCATATACCAATTTCGGAGTCCAATTACGAAAGATGCTGGGCTCAGTTGGAGACAAGATATAACAATAAAAAATATTTGTCTCACTGTATTTTAGTAAGGTTGCTCAGTCAAAAGAACATAACACAAGAGTCAGCTAGTGCTTTAAAGGAATTAATGGATACAACATCAGACTGTTTAAATGCACTAACTAATTTGGAAATTGATGTAACTTCATGGGATATTTTAATCATTCATATTTTATCACTAAAACTAGATCCAGACAGTAGAAAGGATTGGGAACTAAGGGTAACAAGTAACACTGATTCAGATAAGCTGCCTACATTTGATCATTTCAAAGAGTTTTTAACAAGCCGCTATAGGGCATTTGAATTTTTAGGAACTAAGCCAGTTAAAAATGATGTTAATGTTAATAAGGCAAAGGTCTTTCACACAGCGGGAAATGCAATCATGGCTTGTCCCTGTTGCAACAGTAAAGATCACAAAATAAGAAATTGCAAGCAATTCGTAAACGAAGATGTGGATACTCGGCGTAAGTTTGTGCAAGAGCACAATTTATGTTTTAATTGTTTGGGGCACAACCACTCTGTCAGAGTCTGCAAGTCCACAGCCTCTTGTCAAGTTTGTAAGCGTAGACATCACTCCTTGCTGCACCCTAAAGGTGAGCAGGTGTCTGTAGGAGAAACAGGAGATTCTTCTATTGAAGAAAACACCGTAGAATCGGAGCATAACGTTGTATCATGTTTTTCGAAAGGTAAAGCTAATAGCCAAGTTTTATTAGCCACGGCCCTTGTGAAGGCTGTATCGAAAAACGGGGTTATGTTAACTATCAGGACCTTGTTAGACCAAGGGTCTCAAGCGTCTTTTGTTACAGAGCATACTGTGCAAAGGTTGGGATTAACGAAAAAATCAACTAAAGGATTAATAACGGGTATAGAAGCTCATAACAAGTTAAGATCGAATTCTTTCGTTGAAATTAAAATTCAGTCCAGAATTGATCCATCAATTGAACTTGTAGTCAAAGCATATGTACTTAAAACTATAACGTCGTTGTTGCCTAGTAGGGAAACTGCATATTTAGATTGGGCTCAAGCTAGCGATATCCAATTAGCAGATCCTACGTATCATAGACCGGATAAGGTAGATATGCTGCTAGGGGCAGAAGTGTATGGCCAGATTATACAAAACGGGTTAAAGAGGGCTCCTGATGGTGGCATTGTAGCTCAGTCGACCTCATTAGGGTGGATTTTATCGGGAACAGTAGCCTCTGCTACTGAAAGTAAATCAAATGTTAGCGTAATGCATACTCGACTTGGTCATGACGAGCTCCTGAAAAAGATCTGCAAGGTAGAAAACGAACCAAATCAAATTACGAAATATACACTTACCGAAGGAAAAGTAATCAATAAATACTTGCAACTGGGACATATGAGGTCCATACATAAAGCAGACGTACGAGATCAACATGTGTACTTACCTCATCATGTGGTTATTCGCGACGATAGAGACACTACCAAGGATCGGGTTGACGACGATGCGTCCGGCAAAGGAAAAAATATCAAACAACATGAAATATTTAAACGTTGGGACTTACCTGGAACCGAAGCTGCGACATCTTCCAGGAGCCTATTCTGTTGCCTCCGCTGCAAAAACCGGAAACTGAAAGAATCATACTTTTATAACTGCAGAGGAAATGAGAGTAGCCTTGGTGTCATGCATACGGGTTTGTCAGCTTCCAAAATTCGAAGCAATTATTCTGGATCTGCAAAAAGATAAACCTAAAAATAAACGTGTTTAATTCTTTAAATCTTTACTTCGATTTCGTTAATATCGTCAGGGTGGGCGGTAGACTGGAACGTTCGGGTCTAACCGCGGATCGTAAAAAACTTAAAAAAAATAGGGTAATAGGAAGCTCTAGGTAACTTTTGAAGACATGTCCATTATTATCAAGCCAAGTAGAAGCATGGTCAAACCAAACTCGGGAACTCAACGTAGGGGACGTTGTGTTAATTAAAGAGGATAACTTACCTCATTGTTGGTGGCTTCTTGGCAGGGTGGTTGAAAAACATCCAGGGTTGGACAATCTTGCACGAGTAGTCACGCTTCGTAGTAATCATTCTCTATTTAAAAGGCCAACATCAAAACTGTGTGCCTGGCCTATTACCTAAGATTTTAGTAGATTAAGTGTTTATTTTAAGTTCTTTATTGTGTTCTGTTGTATTATGATTGCAAGCATTGTTTAAGTTTAAGTTGTACATAAGGGTTATAGAAACTGTTTCTTTTGAGTAGTGTACAACACTTGTAACATTTATATATTTTAACTTGGAAAGGACATAATGTTCCACAATATGTCCTTGGTGGGCGGAATGTTTAACCGTACAGCAAAGAAATCCTAACATCGCGATTCAAACAAATTAGTTCAATGATTGTCGATAGATGGCGTTGTTTATTGAGATCGTTTTCTGAATCGCGGTGTTAAGATTCGCACAGGGTAGTATAAGTACTTTGAGTGTATAAATTTTCGGCAACTCAGTGACACCAACTCGGAAACTCAGTGGTATCATCTGACTCCAGCAACTCGGTCAGATCAACTCGGACAACCCTCTTGCTACCATTATAGGGTGTAAGCACTGCATTTATGGGTAATAAATGTGGCTTGGGGGTCAACAAAGTGCTGGATCAGTGATCAGCACCTCCTGAGTTCAAAACTCGACCTGGACTTTTCATTTCCCCCATTAAGCACCTTGGGAGGAAGCCCAGGTTGTTCAAGATCGTCAACATGCCTGTAAACCGCGGGTTTACCTCGAGAGTCGAGGTCGCGGGCTGATAAAAATTTGTTATACCTAGGTACCATTATAAACGTTTAAGCCTCCTGCAGACACACGCGATTAATCGCGCTGCGACAACGAGCCAAGCTAATTTCCACTCTAAAAATACTGCAAATGGACCGCGACATGTCGCCCCGCGCGATTAATCGCGTGTGTCTGCAGGAGGCTTTATGAGTGGCATAGCCACGTCGGAATAACGGTTAAGCCGGTTAAGTTCCTCATTTTATTGAAGTTAGGTGTCAATCTGATATTTGTATCTTTATTTTTTATCGTGGTAAAATAATCAAGTGAGCCTTCCCACCTAGTGCGCAAGGGACTGTCATGCTTGTACCGACTAAAATCCACGATGATCCTTCAATAGCCCTTTACGTTCCAGGTTCCTTTACTTGATGAGACAGTGCAGCGACCTCGGGATATTTATATCTAGATAGAATTTTAGAAAATCTAGCTGTGCATAATTTTTAAAGGGCTACCTTATTCCGAAGTAACTGTAACTTTCTGTGGAAGATTGTAATGTGGAAAATGTTACTTATATGATTATTAAAGCGAGTATGTTTGTATGTTCACGACAAAACGATTGAACTGATTTTGATGAATTTTGAAATAGAGATACGTAGATGGGACCCTATACACAGCTACGGGCTATACAGGGTGCAATTGAAGTCGTGGGCATTATTTCAAACTAATGCCGGTCATACACACTACGGTCTACCGGAGAGGTAATCTGTGCAGGTTTGCCTGCGCAGGTCAACCGAACAATGGTAACGTGTATGGGGACGTTCCGGTGTATCGGAGCGGTCTTCAGTTCTTTTTGCGATGGCATACGGTGTTACTCGAAAGAATCGATTTTCGATCTTGCGCCGGTCGCCTGCGCAGGTTCAAAAACCTGCACAGGTCTATTCCCACACACATTCCGGTCTACCTGCGCAGGCATACCTGCACAGGTGGACCTCTCCGGTAGACCGTAGTGTGTATGGCCGGCATAAGGCACTATTCATGATACTTATTGCATTAGGCCTAACAATAAGCAAATCAAAAATATTATTAATGCAAGTATGGAAAACTCTGAAAATGTAGTAAGTCATATTACATACATAGCAAAAGGCTTATTAATGCAAATAAACACTAAAAGTAATAAAAAAAAATACATCATACACCCCAATAAGTTTTCAAGTATCAAAATCTCGAGCGCAGTACAGCGCGTTACGAAAAGTAAACAAACATCAAATAATAATAACTTGCATTTATAACATTTTTGATTTGCGTTTTGCAATTAGTATCATGAGTAGTGTCTTGGTTTAAAATAATGCCCATGAATTCAATTGTACTCTGTGGAAGGTGAGCGGCGAGCAAAGCTGCGGACAAGAACTAGTAATCTAACAGGAGAAGAACGCAGAAGAAAATTATGTAGTAAAGCAGCAGATATGGTCCCTCCTGCTTAGTGTGCCACCCAGAGTGAGGGACTTGTTTGCTGTTTCTTCTCCCCAAAAAAAGGTCAAGTTTCTTTGCCGTCAAAAGCAAGGTAAGAAGAGTAGAAGTAGTACAGACGATTCATATTTCTGTATTGCATAATCAAACACTCCTTTTTTCCATAACAGGACCTCCTTTCATAGAAAAAGGCCTGTGGTGTAATCTACCATGTTGGCACGGAGCGGATTAGTAGGTGTCATATGACTTCGAATTTTTGGCCCTAGGACATTCCGGTTTCCTTGCAATATTTTCCTTCACAGTTTTGAAAGCAGTAAGTACGAAGGCATAACCTAAGGCCGGGGCCACCACACTCCAGATTTTCTGTAAGTGTGTGAGACCTGTGGTGGACGCCCACGGCGACGGACGTCGCAAGACGATCTCCGGCCACTGTAGGCGCGGTAGGGCGGCGAGTAAAGGGCAACTCGCAGCCCGACCATGGACCATGCCCGCCATGCCCGGGTCGACGGCGCGTTGTGTTCCACGCGCGCCTCAAAGAGCGTCAGCATAATGACGGGGCCCCCTCCCTAGAGGGCCAAAGCCTGCCGGGGTCGCGGGACTTATCTCATTACCGTGACTCCGGAACATAAAGGGCTATTGAAGGACACCGTGGATTTTAGTCAGTACAAGTCTGACAGTCCCTCCCGCCCTGCCCGGGGTGGGAGGACTCATTTGATGATTTTACCACGATAAAAAAAAAACCGTGTGAGACCTAAACTAAATCAATTTCGTAAAATCCAAGAATAAAAAAAAACACTGGATTATGATGATGTCATCAAAAATCGAACCACTAGAAAATAACTACAGATTGTATCTTAGGAAGTCTGCTTGTCTCGAGGTCAATACGTCGATACCCATTAATCTAGGCTTTAAATTAAAAAGCTGAATAGTTTGTTTGGTTGTTTGCATTAATCTCAGAAAATACTGGTTCGAATTGAAAAAAAAAATCATTTTTCGAATGGCTTGTCCATTTATCGAGAAAGGCTATATAAGGTCGCGAAACTGTCTAAAGGGTCGCAGGACTGTCTAAACAGGTAACCGTGACCCAGGAACGTAAAGGGCTATTGAAGGAACACCACGGTGCCTATAAAACATCACGGTACGATCAATTGGAGCCGAGCAGAGGAGGTGAAACTGCGGGGAGAAGCTAGTTAATAATAAACAAATGAGTAACACTATCGCGGTATCAACGTTAAAGGTGCATTCACACACATCAGTCACGCCACGTCACCGTCACGTCACCGACAACGAATCGGTGATGGTTTGTCTAGTCTAGTGGGGATAAAAGTATGAAAATTGTATGAAATATTATTTGACGTGCCTGAACGGAGACGTCAATGATAGATCACGTGCCGGTGACTGACCTGTGACTGACGTGAGAGAACAAAGTTATACTAGGAGTATAGAAACATTTTTTTTTAAACCGGGCCGGTGGTGACGTGACGTGACGGTGACCGATGTGTGTGAATGCACCTTAGTCACTTTCTTTGTCAACCAAGGCCACATAGGTAATGAATCACGACTTGCCAACGTACTTTAATTAGTCATTACCGCATTAATATAAATTACATTAATTATATTAACACTTGGGTACTTAATAAGGATAAAAACTTGTAGTGTTATTACTGTTTTTAAAAACAACATAAGTGGCGCAAATGACCTGTTTTCCTGAAATTATGTTACAAATATTCATAGTATGTCGGTATACTTAACAATCGAGGGAAAAAACCTTGAAAAGGGGTTAAGGCGCTGTACCCAAGCTATATGTAGCAAAGGTAGTCGCGGGGGTGAAGCAGCTGCGCGCGGGGGCAAATTGTAACTTAATATTTAAACAATTACAGGTCTGAGTTAAAAAAAATTGATGTCTTTAGTATATGAAATTTCTTCTGTTATAGTTACAAAAAATATAATGGTTTCCGCTGAAAAAATTGAGAATTTCGTGACGAAAAATTTTTTTTCGTGGTCATATTGACTATTTTTTTTTCGTAGTTCTAGACCACTTTTGTGAATTGTTTTTGTTAAAGTCTTTACTTTATACATTTGAATATACACTGTATTTTCTTCTGGCTTGTGGCATGTACAGATACGGCTAACAATGCGACGAAAAACTAGTCGTTTACAGAGTGTTCGCTATGTACAGCGCCTTAATGTGAATTAGGGTAACTTTTGTCTAAATGTTAAAATGACAATATGTCAATATAACCTATTTTGAACGGTGGCCGCAGAGGCTGAGTGATCGATAGCTGCGCTCCGTGTCGTGGGTTCGATCCCCGCACGGAACCAATATTTTTAAGGTCAAATCAAATCAATTTATTTGTGAAACAAAATATAGATGATAGATGGATAGTTATTAGTAGTTGTTCCGGGTTTTCAATGTTTGTAAACGCACCCATTTTACAGGAGAAATTCCGTGTGAGGAAACGTTTTTATTTGTATCTATATTTATCGTAAAAATGAGATTTTACAAAAAAAGCAACCATAATTTTTAAAAGAAACCAAGTCCCAGAAAAATTTGGGATACAACAATTTCCCCAGCGGTTCCCCAGCTATTAATAGCTGTCAATCATCATAAGGAACTGACAGCCGATATTTCTGCTTTCCCAAATACTAACAATATTGTGGTCAAGAAAAACATTGGGAGGAAAACGTTTTTCCTAATAGAATGACAGACGTAGGTTTGAACGTGCTGAAGTATGGCAATCATTTATACATATATGTGTTGAGAGAAAGACGATTTTATATGGTTGTTGATTATGATATTCTATTTTTAGTTATGTGTTACTACGTATACATAGCATAATGCAATAAGTTCGTCGGTATAGTTAATTTTTATAATTACCACATTGACGGCATGACAGTTCAGCAAATGCCGCCTGCGCTATGTGACGTGGTTTCGATTCCCAGTCGGAACAAATATTTGTATTTTGTGTTTGTTTAAATGTGATTTTAAATGTTGTAAATGCACCCAAGACAGGAAAAAATCCTAGTGTGGGACAATGTTTAAAAAAGGTAAACAAATGCAATTAGGCCTAAAAATATATAAAAAATTGGAACTAATAAGTACCTATACTCTAGTACATTACATTTTTCATTTTTGTAATGTTCACAAACATTTATATGGTTCTCATATATCAATGTTCACAAATGGCAAATTCCTATAGTTTTGCTTGTGTGTTTTGATATTTTATTTTGGCGTGGCGTAATAATAGTTTGGACTCCTATTATTAGTGCTAAACATGTATAGAACAGCGTTATTTTTCAATTATTGAAAACAAAAATATAATCTTTGTATCTTGAAAAATCCTCCTAAAATATTTTGAACATACGGCTCTATTATATATTTTTTATTGCCAATATTATACCTAACCCACAAACTTAGCTTACCTGTCTCACCGAGACGCTATCTCAAAGATATCTAACCTAGGCATCGCGAGAGCATCACAAGACCTAGGAGAAAGCTAGGTCTTTGAACCTTCTAGAAAGTACTAGCAAGTTTCTCAAGCGTGGCAAACGTTTTGTAGTCATTAACTTGATATCTTGGTACTACAAGAATGGAGTATTTAGCTAGTGTTTTGCTTTGTATTTCTGAACGAAACGTGACTATGATGTTGAGGTATTGAATATGGGGTTTCCACGAAGGTAATAACGAAGTATTTTTAAATATTAAACGCATTAACGCATGCACCATAATCACCATAAGACAGTAGCTTGGGAACAGCATCGGATGTACTAAATCCGGAGGTCATAGGTTCAAAGTTTGCTTGCGGTTCGAATTTTTATTTCCATAGAAAATCAATAAAAAAGTACGGTATGGGAGAAGAAATCGTGCTTCGACAAACCCAAATACTCGTACATTTGAAATAATGCTTTAATTTAATTTATAAAATACTCGTGGTGGTGGCTTTGAGTTCATACCCTGGCAAGAACCAATGTGCCTTTTTCAATAAATATTATGTTTATTTCTAAGTTTATCTTAGATTTCACAGACATCAATAAAGGAAAAAGAATCGTAAGGCAACTTGAACTTAAGACTGAATAAACATAAGGGCTGATTTTTCAATAATCAGATAACTTTAATCTGAGGAATAAAAATGGCGGTTTGACAGCGACATTGGAAAATCAGCCCTAAATCAGTTAAAAAAACGCTGAAATCAGAATGGTAACATATTCGGCGCTGAACATCGTTTGCCAGTACGATCTGGCAGTCAACGTGTACTAATATTGTCAAAAAGAAAATGTAGATAATCATGAAAACAGAAAATTCGGTCAGTGATCTAATAATCTTCATCATTATTTTACTTCTGTAATAACAAGCGCCTTCCATCAAACAGGACAAGAGAAGACATTAGAACTAATAAACCTACAGACCGTTTATATCCGAAATAGAGTCGTAATGCAGAACAATAACGGCATGGAGTCGACATCACGGGATTGCCGATAAAACAATTTATTTGTTGAGCAGTTTCGTCAAGGTGTCGTGGGGCTAGGAAGTTAGCGGGTGAGGTGTTTTTGAGTTTTAGTGCTAACATTTTTTTGTGCAGCGATTTAAAAATAAATCACTATGTGAATGACTACTGTGATAATTATTAATATAATACAAGATGAGGAAATATGAGCGACGAGTGGAAAATTCGTCTGTGTCTCTGTATGGCCTCTGCCCAGCAGTGGGATGATTAGTATCAGTATCAGTAGTCTCTGTAATTTTTTGTAAGTTATTTAAATATTTTATTTCGACGTTGGTTCCGAGAACTGAGAGCCTCTTTAAAAGAGATTTAAAACGATGAGAAAGCAGTTCCCGTGACGTAATGGCTGGCTTTTACCCTACGTTAGAGACTAAGCGTCGCCTATGCAATATGGCAACTACGGTGCTGCTAATTAGCTGCCCGTTGCGGGAGAATTTTTCTTTGCTCATTAACCCCCTTATTAATAAACGTGGACTAAAGTTACACCAAGGTTAATCTTCGGATTAACCATACATTTTTTAAGGATTAACCTTGGTGTAACTTTAGTCCACGTTTATTAATAAGGGGGCTAATGAATACGGTCAATTTTATTTAAGGTTTACGATTTACGAGCTTCTCGTTGTTGCAAAAATAACTGATATTAAATAGTTGTATTAATAAAACTTAAAACAAATAACCTTAAATAACATAAATGTTAGATTATTATCTCTCTGTTGCACTATTAAGTAGGTAGTTATAAAATAATACATAAATGAGTATTTGCATCTAGATGCATAAATCCATGTGTCAAGTGACAGAGTCCACTAATTAAAGAACACTTTCCTGTTTTTGTCATTTAGATTAATGTCCAGCTTTATTAAAACAGACGCAAACGATTAAATCTTTAAATTTATTTTCAAACTAGCGTCCTTTGTATCACCTTGTAAATTATTTTGAGTTTTGCAGTGTGCAGTAAACTCGTAAACGATACAACTGATACATTTTAAATTACAGTTTCGTTTCGAATTATGGGTGTACATAATTAATCTTTTAAAACCTGATCATATTAATGACAATGTACAAGCAACAAACCAGCCTTGGTAAACGTGCAAAAATATTTGACATTTTCTTGAAAACGTTGTAACTTTACGATTTAATAAAAGGCGAGATTACAAACATGTTCTTATTAAATAAGAATGATTTATTATACTGTTGTTTCCTTGATGATCTGGATAAATTATTTTTTCGTTTTCTCTTTATTGAACTATAAACTTAGATCTTATCAGTTCAGTTGTATCAAAACGATTAATCATGAAGTACCTTCCTACTTTTGTGACTTAAATTGATATCAAACGGCCCGTAGTTTGATTAGTTGAATTAATCAGTAAAATGATTAATGCAATTTACTTTTGGCTTAAAATTTAGGACCGGATTACAATGACAAAAAAAGTCCTGTATATTTTTTCAATTTGTGTCATTGTCTTTTTTGACAAAATGTCCAAAAATCTATGACTAACTTAATAAATAAATCAATCGCATCTATTGCTAGACATAGGCCTCTTTCAAATTACGTTATCTTCAGCTTTCCACATCCAATTTCAGTCTAACCCATTAATAGGATTACACCTAAACAAACAATACGAATTTCTAAACAAATGAAAAGTAATATCATCGCTGTTTTCATGGCCCCGTATTCATTTATCGCCTTATCCCTAATTTGGTACCGATGGCAAAGAAAAGAAATTAAACTTGTTACTAACTGTACTGATTTACTAGTCCGTACTAATTCACGTTGCTGACGGTACTCCTGTATAATTAGGTTGGCGATTGCGCGACTGCTCATTATCGATATTGCGTTTTAATAAACATAAATTAATGGAATGTTGAACGAATTTTCTTGTATCCGCTTGTAGCAACAATAAATTTAGTGTAAATTACTTTAGGTCGCGATGGAAAACCATCATGAATTAAAGGTTAGTGAATTTAGTCCTCTTTTATAGAGCTTTTTGTAAAACAACTTCTATATAAGCCACGAATACATAGACAACTTACGGTTTAAGAAATTTATTTCGCTCAAAAAGAATACAATTATTCACTTCTATGAGGAAAAAACATCATAATTAAGATAAGCGACGGTTTCGCTTGGTAATAAACTAAAATTAGGTTGTAACAAAATCGGTAAAAACTTATAATGACAAAACATTGGTCAGGTGGTGCTTCAATAGTCTTTTAAAAGTTGGAAGTGATTTCGATTCCTTAATTTCTTTAGGTATTGAGTTATAGAGTTCAGCTCCCTCATATACAGTAGTCTTTCTGCCGTAGTTTGTCCTAGGTGCTCTTAAAATTATATGGTTAGCTTGCCTCGTCATGCGTTTTTGAATTTGAATTCTTTTTGTAAATGTTATTTGTGTATGTATGTCTCTATTCATTATTTTTCGTACAAGTATGCAGGTGTTAAATTTGTAAATTTGATTGATATTCATTATTTTTGTTTCTTTATAGACCTTTTGAGAAGGTGTTAAATAATCGTAATTGAATAAGACTTTAATCATTTTATTTTGAGATGTTTGTAGTTTTTTAAGGTGAGTTTTGGCAGCATTTCCCCATATTTCGACTAGGTAATCGAGATGAGGTTTAACCATCGAGTTGTAAATAATATATCTGACCCGTAGTGGGAGACATCGGACAATTCCTCTAAGTGCACCAGTCAGTGATAATATCTTTTTTCTTACTTTTTCAATGTGAGGTTTCATTGTAAGTTTGTCATCAAGAGTAAGACCTAAATATTTTTCAGTATTTGTTTGTGATATGGTTTGACCGTTAATATTCAATAGAACTTGTGTGTGAAGTTTTTTATTTTTAGCACTAAATATCATGAATTTGGTCTTACTGGCATTAATGGTAAGCAGATTGCATTGGAACCAGATGGATAGTCTATTAAGACAACTTTTGGGTTATAGATATTTAAATATTTTAACTATAGACGTGACAACACGAACATAATCTTAGACTAACGCCAAAGTCAGGGGCGTAGCTACCGCCGTATCTGCCGTATAAATTATACGCGCCCCCCCCCAGGCCACAGAGGCCCCAAACGTGCGTAAACAAAAATTAATAAAAACTTAATGATTTATTAAATAAAATAGTTATTTTCTTTCACACAATTTATTTGTCTAATCTATCTCTGGTGTTTTAATTATTATTATTTATACATATGTAATACTGTTTTAAGCACGAGATTGTCTATTAGGAATCCCGGGGAAGATCCATATTAATATCAACATTTCCGTGTAAGTATTAAAATAACTCTACCTGATTCCGACCTCTGGACTGATCAGTCGCATCTTGAATTTTTTTGATAACCTTTGTTTGTTACCAAATTTTCGTTTATATTTCAGCGTAGATACAGAGAAATTTTTTGAGTGATAAATCTTTACCCTACATAAGGTTAAAAATTTGTTTGGGGGCCCCCAAACAAATTTTTATACGGGGCCCCGCCAAGGCACGCTACGCCTCTGGCCAGAGTGGCCATTGGTCACTAGTCTAGTTTAAGTTTTTAGTAGTAGTTTATAGGAGGGTTCTACCAATTTAGTACCGTCCACTCCGTATTGAAAAAGTACTAAGAATTTCTTTAAGAAAATAGTGTCTTTTCAGCCAATCGTCACGTACTGACTCTAGTCGTTTGGTGTCCCAAAGGACTAAGAATTTTACTTTGAAAGTAAATTGAGACTTAGTTTTTCTGTGACCGCTGGGTCATTAGACTCACATCTTGTACATTGTAATCTCTCTCATTTTAAAGCTTATTCTGGAACTTTAAAACCATTCCAAGATTTATATAGTCCAGGTCGATTTTTAAGGTTAAACCGCGCTTGTTGAAGTTGGTCTGTGGATGGGTAACTCACAGCGAGTTTCCTCCGTGTCCCGGAAAGCATGTAAAGTCCAATGACTTTATTTTTAATAGAGACTGTGACCTCTGAGTTTGTTTCGGATGTTTCTTCTCAGAGTAGTCAGGTACGAAACACCGGCCTCATCTAGTGTAAAATAGTGTCTTTTTGACGTGTAAAAGAGTTTGCCAAAACCAATTTACTGAATAAAGGACATGGCCAAGTTTTGTATGGACGTTTGCATAGTTATTGAATTCAATGTACAATAATGATTTTTGGTGTTTTATACTCGTGAATATTGGTACATTAAATTGCAGTAAATAAAACACATAAAGAACTTGTCATTACAACAGACTAGACCAAAACAGTTTCACTAAACCATTAGTCACATTGCTGGCAATAAGTGCATAGAATAGGATTTGCTACAATAGAAAGGCGATTTAATGAATTAATATATTAAAATCTGACAATAATAACCAAGTACCTATAATAGAATTTCATGTTTTTCTTTAAAGTGTATTTTTATGGGTTGCCTTAAAAATATACTTTTAAGAATTATTGACCGAAGGTTATTAACAAGGAAAATACAAATTAAACAAAAGAGTAGGTATAAATAATTATTTACTTATTACAGAGAATAAATAAAATTATTTTTTTTACATTATAATATACCTGTCCTACATGCCTACCTAGATAAATCTTACGTTAAATGATGAGTTAGTGTTAAACGAGTCACAGGTCAACTTTAGATAAAACTATATTTTTATTTCATACTCTGTTTTTATTCATTTGAATGATTCAGTTATGTTATAAATAACTGCTTTGACTTAACATAGTAAAACAAATACAAGCATAAATGAATACATTATTTCATAATTGTGATTACGGGACAAAGATTTGCCTTTTTATACATTATCCTAATATTCTTGAATTGTTAACAATATGTTATCCAGAAATCCTGCTGGTGGAGCTTGGATATTGGTTGTTCTTAGTTTCATTAAATAAAAAGCTAAAGCACGTTTGGGTTGCCTATTATTTGAAAGAGGTAAAAAAATATACAGAACTGAAAACTGAGGTACTGTAAGACCAGTCCAATGATGGCAAAAATGGTTTAACATTTCGGAGATATATTTGAAATTAAAAAATAGCTTTTGACTTCATAATATTAACTATGTCTTCTATATGGACAGAACTAAATGCAGAATGTGTCCCATTCATTTGAGGTAATAAATGCCCCTGAGCGCTATACAAATGTGTTTCACACACTCTACAGCTGCGAGGAACATAGAAACCATGCTCTTGCAATAATATTCTTTTTTAAGAAACATCGGGACCAAATATAACATTCTGTTTCTGCATTGTTGAAATATACAGTGAACAGATGAGATTGAAGCTCGCTTGTAATTGGGTAATAATGTGGTATTACTTTCCCTTCGAAGTGGATCACTTTCAACAGGCGGTAATGGTGGTAGCTCTAGTGGGCTAACTACTTGAACGTTAGAGGCTGCCGCATTGTTGTCGGAAGCCAGTTATGCACTTTGTCTAAAGCCAATTCCTGCATGATGTCTGAAACCAATTCCTGCACCTTGTCCAAAGCTAATGCACTGCTTGTCTATTTGCTCGCATCCAACACACATGACAAACATATTTGTTTCTTGAGAGCTGAAAATAAACCCCAGTTAGAATTAACACATATAAAAGCTTGTTTTCAAGTTTTATGTTTTTGTGCAATGAGAAGTATTATGTTACAACATGCCTACTTTAAAGAAGTATATGTAAAACATGGAAAATACATAACGATATATATTATAATCACACAAACATATTATGAAAAATCTTTTTTTATAGATTAATACTTAACTAGATATTTAAAATAATGAATTAAAAAAACAAAATGCTCACCACATTAATGGTATTTTGTGATATTAGGACAGTGAGCAATGGACACTCCATACTGACATTATGTTGTCTTATTTTTCTGACTGAGTCTCTCATGTTCACCAGTTTCAGTGTTCAATAATAAGAAGCATGGTTGACAAATGATCTAGAGGTAACTGAAAAAAATGCACTATTTAAAATCGCATACCATGAAAAAACATTAAAAAAAAACATTTTATGTATTTTACTATTCCAACTTCATACCTGGGTTTGAGCATTGTTAACCAGCGCGAAAGTTTTGTTTGACGTTGTGGAGAAAGCGAGGATATGAGATGCCTCTGCAGCCTTTGTATGGCTATTCCGCAGTTGATGCCCCTCATAGTAATGCACAAAACAAATCCAAAACGCAAAGCAAATCAAAATCTACAATCCTAGTAAGCAACAAAAACTGAACTATGCAGGCCACTTCACGAGATATCCATTATTGTTATATATTAAAACCTTCCCTAGAATGTAACAAACACTTTTCTGAAAACCGCATCAAAATAGATTCAGCCAAACGCGAGATAATCGTGGACAAACATGCAATGCTCGCTGAAAATCTACAATCCAAGTAAGCAAAGACGGATCCACGCGGGCAATGTCACGGGATATCCATCAGTGTTATATACTAAAACTTTCTCCAGAATGTAATGAACACTCTCCTGAGCCGAACGCGAGATAATCGCGGACAAACATACATACAGGTTGAACTGAGAACCTACTTTCTTTTTGAAGTTGGTTAAAAACTGACAAGTTCAGAGAGGCTAAAACCTACGTAGTAATTTATTTTTATATTTTTATTTTATAATGGTATTTACAATGTACGTGTACATGGAATTGTGATGGAATGCAATTTTTGGCCATGTCTTTTCATTTATCATTTATCAATTTTTCTCTGAGGAAGCAAATGCCTCGCTAGGCTGCTCGCTCTGTGTAGACGCACCTGTTGTATTTCAAATTACTAATTAAATTTTGTTCCCAAAGTCTACTTAGCCTTTAGCATTTAAATTTTCATTACTAAAACTTCATTTTACTGAGCAATAGGCATATTATACACGTTTGTCTTTTTGTTGAATCAATTCATTTTTACAAAGATATAACGCATCAAAATTCGAGAGTGGGGAGAGAAGCACGTGTTGTAAACTGTATGCTTGTGACGTATTGACAATTTTAAAACTGTCGTACCTTCGTTAGTTTTGGTTTACGTAACAAAAGAACGCGACAGGAGACAGCGACCGGAGACCGCGACAGGAGACAGCGACCGAAGACCGCGACAGGAGACCGCGACAGGAGACAGCGACTGGAGAACGCGACAGGAGACCGCGACAGGAGACAGCGACCGGAGACCGCGACAGGAGACAGCGATCGGAGACCGCGACAGGACACAGCGACCGGAGACCACGACAGGAGACAGCGACCGGAGACCGCGACAGGAGACCGCGACACTACTTAACATAAGGCAATGTATGAGCGGCAGTTCGAAAACGACACAGCGACAGGAGACAGACACGGTAGCAATCGTCGGTCGCGGTCTCCGGCGCGAACCTTTAGCCCCTCCGTACACTAGGCGACGCGACGCAAGTCTCCGATACCTTATGACTTTGTTGTCCATTGACCCTTGCCTGTACACGAACCGCTATGGATTTGTATTGCAATAGTCACCTGGATACCAAAGTCGTAAGGTGTTAGAAACTTGCGTCGCCTAGTGTTCGAAGGGGATTACATTTTTTAAGTCAAATGACGTATAAATAAAACAATTACTAATATTAGGGTTTAAAACGGGATATTTATCATTTATCATGTTTATTATTTGTTTTGAGTTTCCGATATTACGGCACTGTTGCAAGCGCATGGCGCTTGATCACGGAAGAACTGAAGTTATCGCGGGTGGATTAAAACATAAGAAACATAGTAAATATCCCGTTTTAAACCCTAATATTTGTAATAGTGACCATGTAAGTCTAAAAACTTATAAAACAACTAGCTTCCGCCCGCGACTCCGTCCGCGCGGATGTCGGTCTTCGCGTGGATGGTTTATTTCTCCATTTTGAGTAACTCTGACAATGACATCTTATAATTATCTATTGGACCCAAATACGGCTAAGCCTGTAATAATTAAGGAGATCCCTCTATTGAGCTACTGCTGTTGAACTCGCGTTCTGTAGTAAGTATTTTTTTCATAGTAATTCCGACCTTGTATTTACAAATAACTGATCGGAACAGTAATCAAAAAGGTCGCGCTGAAAAGCACGGTTTAAAATTACACGCATACAATATTAATTCCACGTCACACGTCCGCTCGCATTAAAATTCAGAATTTATATGCATCGTGCGGCGCGGAACGCGGCTCCTTATATAGGAGTCGGGGAGGCGTGGCCCGCGTGTGCCGCAAACGGTTCAAGCCAAATCCGACTTTCGGCGCTACAGGTTACGGCGCTGAATCCACTGCGGGTAATGCAACGTGTGTTCGCGGTTCTACAGAACAACGTCTATGAATAAAACTGAAAAATAAGATTTTTTTTTCTACGTATTTTTCCAGCATAAAAAGTATCCCATTTTATGCCCAGGATAATAAGGTATAATTATACCAAGTTTCATCGAAATCGAACCGTTAGTTTTCACGTGATGCCTGCATATACATTCAGACAGACAGACAAAAAAAAATTTAATCACATATTTGGGTTTGGTATCGATCCAGCAACACCCCCCGTTATTTATTTTGTACAGAATTGACCCTTCTACAGATTTATTATATGTATAGATTACTGTCTGTTTTACCTACTGCGTAGTTCGTAAAGCGTAGTAACATTTGAACAACTATTAAGTATTAATTATTTTGACTACGATATCTAATGTTAGCTCCAGGCTATCTGCTATGGAATTTGATTTGAATTTTGAATATAAGGATATGCTACTGGATTGATACTAGTTTTAGATAGCTAGCCGCCGGATATATCTACGGATGTGATGACTATCAGGTTAATGCAGTCCGAAGCAATGGTAATTTATTTATTTATTGATTCTGTAGGTATAGTTGTAGTCAAAACTAAATGCATGTATAATTCGATGGAGCCGGCTGCACGCACGAAAAAACATGACGACATGCGGTGTTACCTCGCTCTGAGGCGTTCCAATTTTCAATTGTTTATAGCAACGTAAGTGCAGTGTTTTCTTATGACGTTGTCACGTTCGACTATCGTCAGTAAACCGACTTTACAGACAACCGATTTTTTAATCATAAGATGTTTCAAATCTCGGACATGCGGAGCCGATCCGAACATAAAAAAAATTTTTTTTAAAAAGTTTTTAAAAAAGTTTTTTTTTTATATTTTACTCTTTTTAGTTTAAATATTCAACCCAAAGCTTGTCAAATACATCATTTTCTTACATGTGAATTATAATTTGGTAATCCTTAGCACCGGTATTAACACCGCTCATGTACACAATAAGCTAATAAAATTCTCTATCAAAAACTGCTTAACCGATTTCGATGAAACTTGCAGTGTTCCCTAAAGTGAACTATTCCTCGTACCTCGTACAAAAAAAGAATTTTGAAAATCGGTCCACAATTGGCGGAGTAATCGCGTAACAAACACTCTAAAAGTAAAGATCATCACATCATCCATCAATAAAAATGCTCACAAAATAAAAAGTACTGAACCAAATTGTATGAAATTTTTATGGGACTAATGGGAAAGTATACTGCATCGAAAGAAAAAAGAATTACACTAATCGGACTAGAAACTTTGGAGTAATCGGTGAACATACATAAAAAAAAAACCGACCGAATTAAGAACCTCCTCCTTTTTTTGAAGTCGGTTAAAAAAGGTTAGGCTAATGATGATAATGCGGAAATTTTACGAACCTGTGATGCTCACCATTATAGCAGACAATAGCTCAGCCACTGTGCTAAGTGTGTACAGACGCCAGCAGGTCATCCTACCCCAATCTGTCAAATTTTACCAATCGAACATTAACCTTCTTCTATTGTAATAAGGTGAAAATCTATTAAAGAAATTTGACAGATTGAGGTAGGTTGATGTGCTGGCGTCTGTACAATAGTAGATAAAACATGACATACAAACAAACAAATAAATAAACAAACTCTCTGAGAACCGTAGTATTAATTAAGATACAATAGTACAATTTTGGTTTGTGTAAAATACCACTTTAAAAGTGACAACACCGCTATGAAAATAAAGTGGTTTCGCCTCGTTTTGTAGAACAATGTAAATTAAAAAGTATCGAATCAAAACGGTATCGATATCACGATACTGTTATTGATTCGCTTTTAGTTTTAGTAATACTGTTAGAGCATACATTATTTTAATTTGGAGCGGGACGATTTAGTTTATTTAGTAATTGACTTTTAAAGTGTTATACTCGTAAAATGTCAGCTGTTAAGTAGATCTCGAGATTGTCGTGTCGAAAACGTCTACTGAAAGTACAAGATGGTATTTAGTCAAGTCTGAGGTCCGGATTTCAACAAAGAACCTATCAGAAATACACATTTTCTCTCCGCTTAGCTTCGGTGGAAATCTGATTGGTTATTCAAACACATCTCCTCTCGTCTCCGCTTTGGTGGAGTCCGGGCCTGACAGTCCCTTTGGCTCCATCAAGACCGGCAGAAATAACTTGATTGATCTTTAGACTTTTCACCCAAAAAAAGGTTTTAAATCTATCTAATATATAAAAATCAATGACACTTTTCGTTGTAATGTTATAATTCAAGAACGGGCTCACCTATCCAAACCAAATGTTTAGGCTTTGTTCGAACTATTTAGTAGATGCTTTATGTGAAGTTTGCACAAAATCGGACGAGCAGTTCTTAATATACCCGTGCGAAGCTGGGTCGGGCCACTAGTTAGATCATATAACTTATCACCAAGACTGAAATCGCTAAAGAGTATGGCAGAGGAGTTTATCTTGCTTCTTACTTAGAGACCCACTAACTTAAATTATGTAACGGCATCGCTATAGGAGAATTTGATGTTGAAATTAATAACGTTTTCAAATTAGCGACTGTATAAGTATATCTAATTTTGCCCTATAGGTACTGAAATATTTATCAATGTACTATTTTAACTGCACCTTTGTTGATGCATAGTCATTAGTCAGCCTGTAATGTTCCCACGGTTGGGACACAGGACGTAATCTACTACGCGACCCAGTGCATGTTGGTAGATGTCACATGTCTTCGAATTTTTGGTTCTAAGACATGCCGGTTTCACGAACTTTTTCTTTCGCGGTTTTGAGAGCAGTTGTGGTAATACTAAGGGAAATAGATTATACTAAGCAATGTACGTGTCTGGGTTTAAACCTAACACCTACCAATCGTAAATCGGGGTTGTTACCTCTGAGCCAACACTGCTTTAGAGAGGAGAAATTTTTAAATTATAAAAGGACAGAAAACTGTACAAATTCAGCATTCTTATTCAATTTCAGTAGAAGGCTATCTAAATTCCAGTACCCTTTCGACTAGGAAGCAAATTGGCACTTTACGATTCAATCGATAGGTCGCAGGTTCGTATCTGGGCTGAGGCACTTAACACAAGCGCTCTTTGTTGAAGGAGTTAACGGAAATAATAGTATTTGTACGTTGTTATTATTATTGTTAATAATTATTGAGTTTAATTGAATAATAGGCGGAGAAATTGTGTCAAATAAACGATTAGAGGTCTTACTAGTGCAGTGGTTGTTTAAGTGGCTTCTGTGACGTGGGTCACAGGTTCAATTAAATAGGGCCGAGCAGAAGTATACTGTCTAAAGTTTTACGATTCTATGTCTAGATAAGGTATAACTATAGGTACATATAGTACTGTTAACCGCACATTAGTACTTGCTCTTCGAAATTCTTCGTTACTGCGAAGTTTAACTGTCATCACTGATCTTTGGTTGACTGTACGTAAGCTACCTAGCATCTTTAATTAGAGTCACTATCCTAATTAAAGAAATTAATTAATTTTCTACTATAGCCTGCTATAACATTACTTTTTTATGCTGTATATTTTGTAAGTGAACATTGTTCTTTTGAATAAATAAAAAAATACACTTTAATCCGACTATACAATAATTATGTGAAAAAATTCGAAAGTAAAATGGAGCAAAATTCAAACAGTAAAAATAATTAAAAACCTGATTTATTGTTACAGTTTAAAAGCCAGACAGACAAGTTATTCGGACAAAAAATAACAAGTTAAACGCAAAATAAACTCGTAAAAAACATAAACATGCGAAAAACAGATTTTTTTGTTGCTATTTATGTTTTTTGTTTGAACAACAGAACCGCAATTAGTTTTTTATTGGCGATGTTAATTTGATAGGCTTTGTATTGTTGATCGATGATTTAACACACATTCAATAAACATATAAAAACATTCCATTGTAGTTTACTTTATAAGAATTGATTAATTTTGAAAAAGCTTCTAAATAATGAGTTTTCAAGTTATAAATACAAAGGGAAACGCTACAAAGAAATAAGGTTTCATGTAAATATTTGAAATGATTTCAGATACCGAAGAAATAAAATGGAATTTCAAATACTAGAAAACCATTCCAAAACAAACAAAAAAAGAAAACAAAAGTATTAACAACTCACCTCCTTCCGCAAACGAAAAATAAATCAAACAGCCACAAAAAAAAAACACTTGCCAAATAAATTTAATTTGAAAAGAGAAACAAAACTCGCGAATGTCAGTTTCAACTTCAAAATGAGAACTAACAGTGTTGGGATAGTGCCAAACAAAATTGTACACTGGGTCTCAAAATGAGCGATACAGGCTCTTAGAAGAAGTTTTTCAGGCTTCTCGAGACGGGCTTTTTCGAGCTAGCAACGAGTGCATCAGTTTGTACGGTACGGTAATGAATGGTGAAGTAAGGTGCCCGCTTGAACGGCTTTGGCGGTAAATGTGTGTCTTAAAGTGTGATTGGCGCAACACTACTTGGTACTTTTGATTGGATTTCGCGCGTTCGTAGGATGGTACTGTGGAATTTATGAGTTATGACTTTTTACGAGTGTTTGGCGCCTTTCAAGCTTTTCTAAATAGGTGTTCATTAAGTTTGCTGTTATTACTTCGTTATAGGAAATGAGTAGAAATTGTTGTTACGAATATGAAACGCGACGGGAAGATGTAAGTTATTGTTCGATTGAATTATTGGAAGTGACGAAACTAATGTCACAGTAAATGTATTTAGTTTTGCTTAAAGCTTTTTTTAGGTCTTCCCATCAATGAGCTTTATAATTTGCGACGCTAGTGTTAATGCGTGTAATTTTATAAAAAAAATAGTTTTGATTGAAAAATTAAAATAATCTAGATCGTCTCAACAGCCAAAGTTTAAAAAAATAAATAATAAAGTATAAGTACACAGTCTTGAGTGTGTGACGTAATGACGTAAACGTTGGTAAATTACACCAAATTTTTAAATCGAAAATTCAAGTGTCCCATTTTTGCGAAAAGTACAATCAGTCAAAGTACTTCAAGGATATAAACACCACAAAAAATAATAAATATTATACGGACGATTATTTTCTATTTTAAAATGGAAGCATTTATTTGACGTTTACGTCATTTACTCGTGGTTAAGCCTCTGGTTACTAAATATTGTGTGGAAAAAAAGTTATTTGTAAGGTCTTTAATTTCAAATAAAGATACAGGAATAACTTTGCGAATTTGAAATTTAGCACAGTCACGATGTATCAACATTTGCCAGTCGCAGTACATAGTGTAGCGGTCTGTAGACTCGAATCGACTTGGCATTTTGGCTGACAAAACGCTTGCTCCGAAGCTGGATAGCGTGGAGTGAGATTTTTATTTTAATTATAATTCATTGTTCGTGCAAAAAGGTTTGATATTATGTCAATAAAGTATTTCAAGGAATGTGTGATTAGAGTCGATTAAGCGATTTCTTCTTTCTTCAAAAGAAACCACTAAGTACCTACAAATTAATAATTAGGTACATCCTGTTCAAAACTAAAGTAAATCCTTTACCCGCCTGAATATCGAACGAAAATTATCCTGCGGGACAAAAGTATATTTTTGTGTTAGATAATCCAGACTATAATATCTCTCTTTGCTGAATGTCATTAAATTCCGTTCCGCCATTCTTACTTGATTAAGTAACACACATCCGTCCATTCAAACATCCAAGTTTTTATTAATTTATATTTATTTTATATTTTAGAAGTTGTAATATAATTAAAGTGAAGTAAGGATTAGTGATGTTAGAAGTAGACCTATGATTCACCACTAGGATGATTTTGAGGAAACTATTTTACATTTAAAACTCCTCATTTGCTCAAAGTTATGATCCATTATAGTAAAAGGTCAGTATGATAATAGTGTCATTATTGATGACATTGTTTTCGTTTTTGATTTTGATTAATTTTTATAAAAAATTACTATAATACGTTCTATACTTTTGATAAAAATGATGTCATATTATTATTAGAACTTTTTTTTTACTGGTATTTATTAAATCGGTTATTGTGTTCAGAATTTAATTTTCAATAAAATAACTTATTATACATGATAATTGGGAAATATTATAAGCCAGGTGTTTTACATGGGCTGTTTCAAAAATTTTTGCATTTTGTGATAATTCATGCGGCTATGTAAATCAAGTAACCTGATTACTTGATTTACATAGCCGCATGAATTATCACAAAGTTACTTTGCGGAAATCTATGACAATCAAACGTGCAAAAATGATTTAGTTTTAATTCCGTAATAAACTGGATTTTGGGCGTGGCCAAGTTTTGACTATGACTCAATTTACTCTGAGGATGCCCTTGGGGGTACGAAGCACATGTTGAATATACGTACAGGTTTCAGTTCCATAATTATATTGTAATAGTGAGATTGAGCGGGCCATGTGTATAGAATGCATAGGGATCGGTAGGCCAGAGTCGTTACGCAGTGGGTAGACGGGCGTCGTTGCCGAGGGAAGACTAGAAAACGCTGGCATGACGATCTAGATGTATTTACAGAGATTGGCCGGAGAAAGCCGCACAAAGGGAAGAGTGGAAGGTTATGGGGGAGACCTTTGCCCAGCAGTGGGACAATACAGGTAAAATTAAAAAAAAAATGGTACAGAAGCTTGTATCTCAAATGGTGTGTGCTATTAGGTATCTAGTAGTCGCTTAGATTTGTAGTTTTTATGCCCCTGGGGAGATGTCTTACACCCAGAGTTCAGTTAAGCAGACGGCGATCTCCAAGGTCCACCTGGATGGCCATAATTATGTTTTAAAAAAAGTTTTTTTTTATTTCTTTTTTTAAATATGGCTTTGCTCTTGTGTCTAGATCACAGGTGACAGATACAAAGTCTGCGATGGAATGAGCTTACACAGAAAAAGCCTGTTCACTCTAACTTTGAAGAGATTCGGGTTGTATGCGTTCGGAAACACAATCATGTGCATTATGCAGGACATTTAGAGACGCTTAGTACGAATTGATAGAATAGCAACTAGAACAATTTTTATTACTATGTAAATTTTTTACGGGTGCCGTACGGTGCTGTATATAAACCTAAATCTAGTTCTTCTAATCTAGTTCTAGGCCTGTTGGTCTAGTGGTTAGTGACCCTGACTGCTATGCCGGAGGTCGTGGGTTCGATTCCCACCCAGGGCAAATGTTTGTGTGATGAGCACGATCGTTTGTTCTGTGTCTGGGTGTAATTTATCTATAATATGTATTTAGAAATATATAAGTATGTTTATCAGTTGTCTAGTACCCATAACACAAGCTTTGCTTAGCTTGGGACTAGATGGCGTTGTGTGATAGTTGTGAAATATTATTATATTATTATTATTATATTATTATTATACGCACATTTCCTTCTCCCATACGCTTGATGGATGTTAGTTACTCAATCACGCTAGAATGGCTCAACAGATGGAAAGATTAGTCTGGAATTATATTTAGGATATTATTTCTCCCGGTATATGTAGATTTCGTGGTATAATCTTGGACATGCACGCGGGCGAAGCAGCTGGCTAAATCTAGTTTAAAATAAATCCGTCTCCATACTTGGTATCTCTCAGCGGCGTACGCGTCTATAGGTAAGCTTCCCACGGCGAACTGTGATGCAATTCTAGTGTCTAATGTCAGAGGTGCCCGTTTTTTGTACACCGTTAGCCCTGCAGAATCTCTGTGTGGTGTATGTGAGGAGCGGGGAGCGTTTTCATAAGCGGAACTGTGGTAGCTGGCGGCAAGTCTGCTAAGAGTCTTCTCAAAAAAAGATGGGTGGCGGGACTGTCTCATGAGGTTACGGTGACCCTGAAATGTTGGCTATTTAATTGAAGAATCACCACGGATTTTAGTCAGTACAAGTCTGACAGTAAGGGGGAGTGGACGTATTTGATGATTTTATCACGATAAAAAAGGCCAAAAATCGATAGAGCGAACTTGGTCTTGACTCAAGCATTTTCGTGTATAAATATGCACACTTACTTTATACTACTAATGATTTTTTTGAGATGATTCGTGACTGAGCCAAGCTTTAGCTAAAACCAAGATCATTCTTGTATGGATTTGGTCCTTAGCACTAAGATGGTTACATGTTTCTGCAACTCAATGAAACTTCATTATTTGTATGTATAATGTGGTAATTGTGTACATGGTTAGTCCTATAAATATTATGTGTGGTATACGTGTGGAACAGGAAGCGATTTTATAAGCGGAAGCGAGTAAGTAAGCAAACATACTTCTGCCACTCAATAGAGAATCCCATTCGTTCTAAGTTATTGTTATCCATGTTTTGTCTGATGATAACCCTACATAAATGGTGTATGGTATACGTGAAGAAAAGAGAGCGATTTCATTAACGTGGGGTCTTCGATGAAACTTTCTCAACGGATAGTTCGTTCCTATTGTATTGAAAATAATTATATCTTTAGAAACTAATAACAGCGTTGATTGAAGTTAGAGTACAGACGCCAGCACATCAACATGCATAGATTTTCAACTGTATCACAAAAGTAACAGGTTCTTAATAGATTGGGAAAAGGCAGATTGGGGTTGGTTGACGTGCTGGCATTTGTACAATAAGATGATTGCAGTCCGTTGAAGAAATGGATGTCATGTCATATAAGCTTGTATGAAATCTGTTGTTAGGTAATAAGATTCAGAGAATTTTCGTTTTAGATATAGATTCGCGTTTGACAATTACCTCACCAGCTGGTAAGCGAGGATGAGGTTGACGGTGAAGCACTATAATTTAAAAGTTCTTGTTTTTCTCAGCGTTTCTGTCTGTAGAGCAATGTATTACAAGTCAATAAGACTCATAAGATTATGAAGTCCCATAAAACAGTACCGATTTTCAACCCATGCTGCAAAAAATACTCAATATGGCATGGGCCAATACCGATTGGCAGTAATAAATAATAGCAAGAACATAATATGATGTAAAGGCTGTTAAATCATTAGTTCATTACACAAATTCCATTTGATTTAATGTCAGAGGTTTACGTGTTTTTGTTAATCAATGTGCAGAAAATGTGTGGGTTATGTCAGAGGAGGCCGCGAGCGCGATAAGTTGAATGTTGTATGCAGTGTCAAAGTATAATGTCAAAGGTGCATCTTTTTGTTTACCGTTAATCTCGCGTGGTGTTTGGTGTAAGTTAGAGGCGGTTGTAGAAATAGTATTATACCTCATTGGATTCATACTTAGCGTATTAATTCTTAGATTTTATAGACAATCAAAAGACACATATTTTTTTGGTACCTAACTTAACATTTTGTAGGCATTCTTACAAGTTGTCAACATAAAAACAATAAATAAGGCACCATCTTATTGCCTCTCATTGCATATTCAGTACCTTATGTCTTCAATTGTCGCTGCAATAATTTCGTGTGAATTCTCATAGAGTTTCCATTAATGATGGCGTGGCGAGAATACCGCAGTTCTGGTTCTAGAGCTGGTACCTTACCCATTGTCATGCTCAGTTGATAGTAAGTAATTTATTATTTAACGTCTAGCGCACAATGCGATAGGTATTATAATCTTCATGAAAAAACTGAGTGTGAAAATTGAAGATACGGGCTTTATATACAGGCTATCTGTTATATTTCAACGTCTTTTTCACTGAATTATTCAGAGTTATTTTGATATACCTATAATTGGCGACTGTGTAAGTTCTAGTCTAATTATAATTAAATACCTGCGCTTTACTGTACACAGAAGCTGTTGGAAAACCTTGATAAATAAATAAATACACAGAGAGCATGGAAAAAAACCTACGTCAATTTTCATCATGGTCACGGGCGGGGTCGCAGGCTACAGCTAGTCTACATAAATGTCTGACATTTGAAAGTGGCTGACAGGTATGGGAAGTAAGAATTGATAAACAAAATTTTTCTTTTAATTTTAAAGCAAGTATTCCTGTATGGTCCAAGTAAAAGGCATCAGCGAGTCAGTAAACTTTCAGTTCAATTTGTTGCTATTCACGATGTTATTACGTTGTTATTCATCTATCAATTAATATACGTATCAAATGTTGTGTAAAGTCATTATAATTTCTATGAACTTTATTTAATTAGCTGTTAATGTCTCTCTTGCTGGACAAAGGTCTCCCCGTATCACCCCGGTTTCCCTATTCAAGTGCTGCTTCATACCAGCCATCGTAGTTCACGTTCAGGCCATCAGGCCACTTCTCTTTGGGCTGGCCTCGGCGACATCATCTATCTATGAAGCCATCTAACGGCGCCTTTAATCCCCATACACAGTGTTCATTAACATTTCGTCGGCCTAATTCGTTAACCTGCTAAATACGTTTTTGCAAAGTTTACAGGACGAAGAAAAAACTGAATAATATCTTTATTAGTTTAGCAATCAAAATTTTGAAAATCCCGTTGGCGTATATATTTTTTCTTGATATTTTAAAAACATAATATATCTAAGAAAACCTAAACACATTTTACAAAATTGAGGAAAACAATAATTAAGCAGTTATTCGAAGTGAAGTTTCAATTTGGTTGAGGACTTAGCAGTTTTTTTAAATAAAATTTAGTATGGTAAATTAATGGTAAGAGCTCCGTCGCGATCTCAGTGCAGTATGGAGCGTGCGACTGTTGCAACCGAGGTTCGGGTACGCCGCAATCGCGGCGGTAAGACCCCTCCTTGAGGAGTGGCTGGATAGGCGTCACGGCGTCCTGACCTACTGCCTGACGCAGGTCCTCATCGGACACGGAAGTTTCGGCAGGTACCTGTGTCGGATAGGGAAGGAAGAAAGGCCTGGGTGTCACCACTGCGAGGATCGCCCGGTGGACACGTTGGAGCATACGGTGCAGGACTGCCCCGCTTGGGCAGAATACCGCCGCGCCGTGTCCTCACGACGGCGAAACCGGCGACCTCTCGCGCCCGGCATTGGTCGAGGCAATGCTGCGGAGCGAAACGGAATGGGAAGCAGTCGGCTCCTTTTGCGAAGCAGTCATGCTAGCGAAGGAGGAGGCGGGACGCGTAGGAGAGAGGACAGCGTCTACCTCACAGCCCAGCCGCAGTGGTAGACGCCCACGGCGTTGGACGTCGCAAGACGATTTCCGGCCACCGTAGGTGCGGGCATCCGGGCGCCGAGTAATGGACGACTCTCTGTCCGACCATGGACCATGTCCGGGACGACGGCGCGTTGTGTTCCACGCGCGCCTCAAAGAGTGTCAGCACAATGACGGCTTTGGCCCCTCCAGCCTGCCGGGGTCGCGGGACTTACGAATACCGTGACCACGGAATGTAAAGGCTATTAAAGGACACGGTGGATTTTAGTCAGTACAAGTCTGACAGTCCCTCCTTCCCTGCCTTGGGTGGGAGGACTCATTTGATGATTTTACCACGATAAAAAAATGCTAAACTCTTCATAAACAATCAGTAATAGTTTTAATATACGTTATTATAATGTGTTGTCTGTCTTGTAGTACTCCTAAGTATTTTATTATTATTAATGACAGCTATTAAATATTGTTTTACTACTGCTACTGTATCACAATCAATTAATTATTACAACAATAAAATAAAATAATCAATTTTCCGAAACGGCACGTGAGTTTGGGAACGTTGTCAGTGCAAAACTGAGGCCTCAAGAGGATTTAGCAGGTTTGCGTTATGGAGATTGGCTAGTGATAAGAAAGCAGTTTTTCGGGCATAGCATTTGTCACCTTTTTAGGCTGATTTCGCTGTTATTCCTTAAATGCTACGGTAGATATTAGGCTGAATTTTCGAACTGCATCAAAAAGTCAATTTCGCCAAAAATGACTTAGCAGGTTAACGAATTAGGCCGACGATTTTGCCAGTTGTGTTTGTTCCTCATTTAAAAGGAGAAGAACTTACTGTCATTTTCCGGCGATGATCAAGGCCTCCCCCAAATATCCAGGCCCCAGGGTGTTCCCTATAATTGCGTAATTTAAAAAAACGGTAGAAGTGAAAACTGTTTTATTAATGTATTATATTTTAAAACTGGAGTGGTACAGATATGAAATTAACGATTTTTTTTACATCTTGTTAGTGTCGTACAGGTGTCAAATCACAAATGTTTTCATATATTCTCGATAGATTAAAATGCAAGCTATCGTTTGCTTCTTCATTTTTACGTTTCTACGTGGTTCATGCTAAGAGCGATAGATGGAGCTTATCTAAATTACGTCTTACGCTTTTTCGATCAGGGTCACATGACCCTGACATGAGTTTTACATTTTTTACCCATTACAAAAAAGGAGACAACGCTGCTTTTTTTTTTTTTTTTATTTTTTTTTTTTTTTTTTTTTTTTTTTTAGGGTGGCAAAATCATCAAATGAGGCCTCCCGCCCTGGGTGGGGCAGAAGGGACTGTCAGACTCTTACTGACTAAAATCCACCCGTGTTCCTTCGGATGCCCTTTACGTTCCGGGGCCACGGTATCCTGGATTAAGAAAAAATCCGCGACCCCGGCAGACAACGCTGCTAAAGAAGTTTTCGTAACGTATCGTATGCATTTTACTAACTTCAATCAATCTGGTAATTGTGCTACAGACAACAATGGCTTTTTTCGGTTTGGTTGGTACACTGGCTAAGCAAGCAGTTACTGAAAAAATATTTACATGTCAACTGACATGACCCACCCAATTCAGCTCATTTCAGACTGGTAGTGTTTTTCTATTTTTTTTTAATTTCTGAAAGTCGCCATGTCTTCTCGCTTGTGCCATAATCCGGCGTGGCTCGTCAGAGATGGTAGCGATAAACTGTCTTTGTACCGCCACAAAGGTCAGTATCGGCCGCGATTGTCCTATTGTGAACCACGATGACAGAATTAGATTTTTACTCAGCCGCACTTGTCAGGGGTTCAGTTAAGTTGATAACCATTGTCTTTTCGAGGAGTCTTTATTTTAATAGGTCAAGTTTATTTTTGGAGTATAAAAATTTGTAACTTGCCGTCCGATTATAGACCAAGGCCTGGTTCGATAGCGTGTAGTGTTCTGTACTTCTGTGAAAGGCGATTCGCTTTATGGGGGGTTTGTGAAGGAAGGGGATGGATTTTCTATTTACTCTTAACTAAAGGAAGGTTGTAGCTATCAGGAAACAAAGACGTCATTTAATTTTCCAATTTTGGTTTATTGTATTCTTACACAATTATGAGTATGTATATTTTATTTTATATTATTTTTAATCTACACCCAAAGCTTAAATAATCATCTACCAACCATACTCAAAAGACATGGCAAAATCATTATTATTATTTTCACCATCATCAACAGGATTTTCATAATTCGCTAGGTCAATCTTATCAGCTAAAAATGTATCAGGAGCATAAGTCGTAGACTTCTCAGTAGAGAAGAAGCTATCCATTCTATTCGTTGTAGCTTCAAGAGTTGCACTATCATCTGTAGTAGTTTGAGTAGTATCTTCTGAACTTCTTTCTTCGGAACTATCTTTTGCTGTCACTGGTTCCTCACTTGGTTTCTTTTCTGGCTCTGGTTGGCAGAATTCTCCCCAGAAATGCCAGCCGTGGGGACAGATAAAGATCTGAGGGTGCAGTACCCCGTTCTTTGTGAGGCAGACGTAGTAGTGGTTGGTGCTTAGAGCCAGGGTTCCATGTTGACCGACGGTCTTGCATTCTGGGACTGGTCTTTCGGGGCATTGGCTGCGTTCCAGTTTGATCTGGAAATGAAATTACAATTGTTATAATTTAGCAACTTGAAATCCATCAAGTTTGTCTCCAATCGGAGAGTAAAGCAATCCATTGTCGGTGCATTTTGATTGCGAAAAGTAATTCTTCAACGGCTGATATTCTATACGAGATTGTAAAAATTGAGAAGAGGAAGATTGTCCCATCGGGGGTTAAAAACGACCACCGCATCAACTATGGATGATCGCCTAAATTGTTTGTTTAACACAGTACATTTGATTTTGGGAGCTTGTCGACACAAAGCAGTTCTTTGTGACCCCTTTGGAAAAGAGCTCGTGAATGGAATTTGGGCCTGGCAGTGAGATAGTTAACTAAATGATTTTATCTTAACATAGATGATCTTAAATGTATTTAATAAAATATTCACCTGATACTGTAATATCTGTAAGAGTACGTATAATAAAACTCACCGAGCACTGGGCAGTAGCAGGGTTGTAGCCATAATGTCTTGGACACAGAGCTTCTCTATGGTCTGCGGGTCTACCATCAGGGAGACCTTCGGGTGGAGAACAGAGGTGGAACTTCCTGCAGTCGTAAGCGTCAGGGAAGATTCCGACCTAGGGAAAAAAAATCGGTATAGGCATGTAAGGAAATATTTATCGATTTGATTCGGGTAAATTGTTCTAAAAAACTTTTATTTTTATAATCAAATCTCTTGTGAAGATCACAGTCCACAATGTCACAGTTAGTCACTAAAATTCGTAACATTCGTAACCGGCGCGTGTGTATGTGAAGCAAAAAGTGTGGGGATGAAACCTATGCTTTGCCACTGCGCTGACCGTGCCCTCAAAAGAGATGGTAAGGATGGTAGCACATGGCTTGCCGTAGTATTGCCTACCTTCATAATATGATAAAGAAGACTATTTAAGTAATTAGGTTCCTATACATCAATTTAGTATTAAACCAGGTACATCAAACCTGTTCACAGCTATGCACAAACTCCTGGGCAGCTACGCTACATTCAGGTGCTGGAACCGTACTGCACTTTCCCAGGTGAGCATTGCATGAGAAGTCTTCTCGACACTCTTCTAGAGGCACCTGGAAAAATGAGATGAAGTTTTAGGTATTTCCATTTTGCTCGGATAACCAAGTTTTATTAAAATAAAGTAAATTAGAGCTCGATTGCTTTCTGCTACAATGTAAAAGATATTCGGCAGATATGGATATAGAGGATGGTCCTTGCACTAATAGGATGAATCCTTCTACATAATTGATCCTTAGGCGTCGTCGTAATTGGCAAAGATCGTACGAGCAAACAGTGCGTTCTTTGTCGTGCGATGAAATGTTTGTTTACCATCCACAACTGTTCTCGACACACTAAAGAAATGAGTGTGTTTAATCTCGTCGTGAGACGTTGGAAGCATCGTTTGCTCGTTCAATCGTTACCAATGAGGACGACTCCTTAGATTGTATTCTATGATAGAAAAGTTCCAGAGTTGCCCTAGCTCAAAATTTCTCAAAATCGGGGCTTTTAGAACGTCTTCACCACTTCCAAAACCCTCAAAAACCGTTTGGATAACTCCTCACCTTCAACCATCCCACGGGCAGAGGAACACACGTCACAGCATGGGAACAGTTCTGGCATGCCATGCCAGGCTTCGTGCAGATGCCTTCCACGTCCAGCTCCCCGGAGCCAAGGGTCATACCCAGAGGAATGGCAGCCATGCGGTTGCCATCGATGACCCCGCGAAGATCAATGGACAATGTAAGCTGTAAATGAAAAGTTTTGAATAAATTCTTGCTATTTTAACACAGTAACGATTTAGTAACAGCATCGTCCAGTGGAGTGATGAGCACGGACAGGATAGTTTCTCCTAAAGAATCAGATAGGATTTTAGGATTTTATTTATTTCAGTAGTTAAAGTTCTGATGTTATGACATGTGCTTATTGTGCAATCATTCTTTTTAAGAAAAGAAAAAACGCACACTGAAAAGTATAAAACAAGAACAATATTCATTTGACCGATATTGCGCTAGCCGTGTTCGTATGCCACCTAGCCAATAAAGATTGTGTGAAGAAGGTAGAGTGGAAAGGACTATCAGACTCTTACCCATTAAAACTCCACCCTGTTTCTTTCAGGTGCTCTGTACGTTCTAGGGTCACGGTTACCCATTTGGACTGTCAATGATTTTGGACAGTTGAGATATTTCTGATGAATTTACGATGACTGTATAGTGTTTAGAGTCCGCGCCACAACCCCAAACACCCACCAAAATACAACTACACTAGCGCCGCGTCAAGAGATGACCTTTTGACGCGGCGCTAGTGGTCGTATTCTAATTGCAGTGGTGGCGCGGGCTATACTTCTGTTCTGTGTAATCATCAATAAAATATTTTGTCAATTCTGTGTTAATTATCACTATTTACAGGAATCGGGGATTCTTCGACGAAAAAAAAAAAACTTTTTCTAAAAAATGTAACCGCCTTCAAAAACACCCACAAAAAGGGTAAAATAACCTACAAAATAACTTTTCTTTCAGAAGTCGGTGCCTTTATTTTTTTTCATTTCATTGTCTTTTTTGCCACCGACTTCTGAAAAAAAAGTTATTTTGTAGGTTATTTTACCCTTTTTTGTGGGTGTTTTTGAAGGCGGTTACATTTTTTTGAAAAAGTTTTTTATTTTACTCTTTTTAGTTTAAATATTCAACCCAAATTCTTGTCAAATTAATCATTTTCTTACATGTACGAGTACACTAAAATTTTGTAATCCGTAGCACCGGTAACAACATCGCTCAAGTGCACCATAAGCTGTTCTGTATCTGTATCTGTTCAGTAGTTTTTGAGATAGGGAATTCTATTAGAATTCCCTATCTCAAAAACTACTGAACAGATTTTGATGAAACTTGCAGTATTCCGTAAGGTAACAATACTTAGTATAACAAAAAAAGAATTACTTAAATCGGACTTGTAGTTCCGGAGATATGCGAACACAAACTAAATCAGTTGATGCCTACTCCAAGCCGTTGAGAAGTTGTACCTTCCATCATCAGGTCATCCACCTGAGATGATGATTATCAGATGCAAATACTTGAACAGCTTTAGAAAATATATGAAAATGGTACTATGTGCCTATAAAATTTGAGGGTTGCCCTCGATTTCCCTAGGATCCCATCATCAGATCCTGACCTGACGATCATGGGACCACTTGGGAAGTATACCCTTTCAAACGAAAGAAAAATTTTCCAAATCGGTCCAGGCATCTTCGAGAAATCGGGGAACATACATAAAAAAAAAAGATTCCGACGAATTGAGAACCTCCTCCTTATTTTGAAGTCGATTAAAAAGACACTCACTGAAACTTTAACAAAGAATGAGTATACCTAGTACTTAGGGTGAGGACAAACGAGCGTAATTTTTGAGTTGTGAGTCGCAGAATTTCGGTCACTTTTATACAAAACAAAAGACGACTCTCTCATGACGCTAATTTTTTCTATGAAAGCGACCGAAATTCTGCGACTAACGACTCAAAAAATACGCTCGTTTGGCCTCACCCTAAATGTACCTACATAATATATTAGGTTACAAAATAAAACAAAACAAAATAATATTTGTACAAGTTTTTGTGCCAGTTAAGTTTTGGATTACTGGATCACGCATTCAAACCTATATTTCAGCTATTAAAGCGCCTATTTGCTTACTGTCAGCTCAGTGAGCTATATTCAGTTGTCAAACACAGTTACTGTGATATTCTCCCATAATTGTGCATTGTAATGGTTAATGAGCCTCTTATTAGCAGCATTAGACTGCTATACGTTGTTATTTGACATCTCAACCACATACCGAAGAGTATGAAACATTCAATCATACTTATTAGAGAAGGCAGGGCGTTGTTCCTATTTAATCCTTTTTTTTTATCGTGGTAAAATCATCAAATGAGTCCTCCCGCCCAGGGCAGGGCGGGAGGGACTGTCAGACTTGTACTGACTAAAATCCAGGGTGTCCTTCATTAGCCCTTTACGTTCCAGCGTCACGGTAATGGAATGAGTCCCGCGACCCCGGCAGGCTTTGGCCCTCTTGAGGGGGGCCCCGTCAGATTGCTGACAGCTCTTTGAGGCGCGCGTGGAACACAATGCGCCGTCGACCCGGGCATGGTCCATGGTCGGGCGGCGAGTTGCCCATTACTCGTCGCCCGCATGCCCGCGCCTACGGTGGCCTCTATTTAATCCCTTGGGAAAAAAATGCTTAACGTTATGTATGAATGTAATTATAGAATTTTAGGAAGAGTTTTACTTTTGAAGAATTCATGTTTTGTAAAGTTAGTATTATTTTTACTGGACTAACCTTTCTGGTCTGCAACCGGATCTAAGTTGAACTTAGGTAGTATGGATGTTTAACGTACGAGTAAGTATTAATATTGAGGTACCGTAGCCTAATGTTCAATTAGCACATATTCGCACTGTCCATAGATACGACAATTACTTTTTATTCAATTTTAATCGAACATTCACGCTTTTTTCTTTTTTTTTGTTTTTTTTTTAGGGTTCCGTTTCCAAAGGTTCAAACGGGACCCTATTACTGAGACTTCGCTATCCGACGTCCGTCCGTCTGTCTGTCACCAGGGTGTATCTCATGAACCATGATAGTTAGGTAGTTGAAATTTTTACAGATGATGTATTTCTGTTGCCGCTATAACAACACATACTAAAAATAAGAGTAAATTAAATATTTGTATAAATAATGGTAAGGAACCCTTCGTGCGCGAGTCCCACTTGCACTTGGCCGGTTTTTTCTTGTCTGATGACTGTTTGGTCGCGCCTGATTGGCGTCCGTATGTCACTGCAAGGATCCAGCAGAACATTAGCGTCAGATACCTGACACGTGCTGAGCTGGATACCTATTTCGTGCAATCCTGAGACACACACACCGCACAATTTTTATGTCAGTATAACATAATTTTGTTGATATCAGTGTCACTTCTTTTTCAACTGTGGTTGTTTCTTTTTGTATTTCCTTTTATTATTGAGGTATTCCCTTTTGAGCACCTGTGTTAAGAGTACTTAACTTCTTATCCATAGAGCATCTATCAAGTTATGTGTCTCCATTGTACTAAACTAATCTTTTATTTACTATCAATAGATAAAAGACCAATTTGAAAAATTTGCTATGTCGTTTCTTACTGCTGGTGAAAACCTAACTTTATCTTTCAGAAATCTCTGTCTCATTCAGTTTGATCATGTTTGCTTCGCAAATATTATGTTCAGATCACACCACTTTCGCGACAAATACAAATACTAAGAGTCTAAGTTTGCACAGCATACATACATAGTATCACCAATATTGTCTCTCTAGTTATTTTTTGATCAACCTATCTCCCTGGGATCACCTTGTTCAGATTTATAGTTGAAAATACAGACGCATACAATACTGTACCCTTAGCACGAGTTTTCACTCTTTTACTTTACAGCGTGTTTTCAGTATTTACAGCGTTTCTTCTATGAAAAAATGGAACAGCGCCTCTGGTGTGCGAAGTAGGAACTAATTTTTTCCTTGAAAATTGTCAATTTGAAGTTGTCAAAGTTCCAGTTTACTTTACGTCTCAAATACTGAAAACTCGTGCTCAGGGTACTGGTACAATTTGCAGTAACCATTGCATTTGTATCTGGAGTCGACGCTCTGAGTCCTTCAACGAAAACACGACAAGAAACTCGAAACTTTTGAATGAACCTTACTAGGGAGTAAGGTTCATTCAAAAGTTTCGAGTTTCTTTTTTTCTTTGTTCTGAATTCAAAGTTTTGACAACACATCGGGAGTCAAAACATAAATGTCACTAATTTTTAGTTCGTACCATTAACTGGTCTTAGGCTGCGTTTCCACCAAAGCTGTGCGATGAAAATGTGCCTACGAGGATGTGTAGCGGAGCTGTGAATATGCGCATTAATGTGTGGTGCGAGGATGCGTTGCGAAGCTGTGAAATGTGTCGACGGGGGTACGGTGGCGGTTCGTCTATGGACTGGCTGGTGCAGTATGCACAAACCTCGCAACACATCCTTCTCAACACACATCCCACTCACACATCCCTCGTACACATCCCTCGCAACACATCCCTCGCACACATCCCTCGTACATATCCCGTGCACACAGCCATCGCTTTTATTTGTATGCAAAAAAATCTAGCTCCGCTCAGCCGTTTCCACCAGAGCTGTGCTGGCCGAGGCGAGGTAAATGAAGCGATTCTATTGGTTCTTTACAAACGCATCCCTCGCTACGCATCCTCGCACATCTCTGGTGGAAACGCAGCCTTATGTCCGTAAGTGATTAAGAATATGAAACGCCTGAAACTATGGCCGAAGCTACGGGTTTCGTTCTTAGAATAGATCAGGGGTACTATTATACTATAGTACCCCTGATTCAAAAGTTCATACATTCTCTGTGTTCTCGTTGCCCGTAAGTAACTTCAGTAGTTATGGTGGGACTCATGAGGACTATGATGAGTTCACATCCCAAAAAATAAAAAAATGACTGTTCCTAACCTTTTGTGGATGTTACTTAGGGTGAATGTAGCTTTCTAATGGTGAAAAAAAAATTGTGAATTCGGCGCAATAATTTTTGAGTTTATTCATTACAAAACATTCACACACACACAAAAATACCAATCTTTCTTCTTCATAATATTAGTGTAGATTACAAAATTACTTACAGATCCATTAAATCCGAAAATACACAGCAATGCTAATTTAAGCCACATTTTTAAAACACAAGAACAAGCACTATTGAGAAGTATGTTAAAACTAATATTTTTTTGTTCCACTTTGGTATGCGTAAATTGTAAGGCCAGGGATCTTTGACATTATTATCTACTTGTTTTAAGATAAAACGTATTTATAAATTAAGTATTACTGTTGTTTTTAATTCGCTAATTTATGTTAATTTTTTTGAATTACGGTCACAAGAGAAAACATTCAAAATCTAAAATGTTGGTTTGCCTGCCGAGTATGAGGTCCTGGGATAGTTTCCCAGCTCGGGCAAAGTGTTAACCCCTTTGAGCTTCGTACACTAGGCGACGCAAGTTTCCGATATCTTACGACTTTGGTATCCATTGACGCGTGTCTGTGTACGAACCTCTATGGATTTGTATTGCAATAGTCACCTGGATACCTACCAGTTGGAAGGTATCGGAGACTTGCGTTGCCTATTGTACGAGGAGGAGAAATTCTTAATGGAAAACCCGAGAATTTCTCAATAGCAGCCACGTAGTCCGGAAATGTGCCACCACTTCTCTCAAAACGGTGAAGAAAAACATCTTCGAAGAAACCGTAATGCCCTAGAACCAAAAATTCGAAGACATGGACATCTACCGACCCGCAATGAACCCGCGTTCTTGATTATGGTCCACTCTCTTTCACAGAAAAGGGGCATGTGTCCCAGCAGTGGGAACATTATTGGCTGATGATGGTCCTACTCAGACAGTCTCGCGTATGTAAGCTGAGACTAATACAGGCTTTTGTGCAAAGAAAATGCACAAATAGATTCCATAACAAGCTAATTGCCAAAATAGTCGCTGTTACGCCTCCAATTTTGATGTTTACAAACATCACGAGACTAGACGTATCATAAACAAGTTGTATTGAACCAACAGATGAGCTACTGTGAATTGTGCTGTAAAGGGCGAGTGTCAATGACCGTCTGCGCTCCGGAGATGTTTACGCAATGTTTCTAATACTTTAGTTAGTTTGTGGTGTGAATTATTTGATTTGTATGGTAGTGGGAAGTACCTATCTATTTCCCAAGTAGGTATACTAATGTTATTAAGAAGTAACGTTTGTTTGTATGTAGTGGTAATCTCCTGTACGAAAATCTAAATTCTATTTAGGAGTCAAAAAAATAATCATGTTAGTTTTAGAAAAAGCGCTCTAGCTGATGCTCTTCTTTAATGATAGTGGTACAAGTAGAGCCTAGGAGACAGGACCGCACTTCTTTGACCAAATAAAAAACTAAAAAGAAGGTAAGTACCCTAAAAAACAGGACATACGGACGGTATACTAGTAATGGGTGACTCGCCGTCACAACTTTTTGATAGTGCGTCATGTTCCACGCGCGCCTCAAAGAGCTGTCTTCAATCTGGATCACGGAACTGTCTAAACGGGAAACCGTGACCCTGGAACATAAAGGGCTATTGAAGGAATAGGGTGGATAAAAACCCACCTGTTCCGTTGATTACTTTTTGCGTTCAAGGTTCGTGGTAATATTTTAAGGCAGTTTCATGACAGAGCTCATTTTTAGCCATATGATCTTTCCCACAATTCATTCATCTTTATTTATTTTTCCCCTTCTCATAATCAACATTTCTCTGCCATCTCACGTTGCCGCCTTACAAAATTATTATAGCAAAACTTCTGTTTGAAACACCGGCAGCAATTGAAGTTGGCCAGGCGTTATTACTTGCAAAGCGATATCTCGAAATACTGTGGAGACGATTCGGTGCCAACAGCCAATAGAATCGTATATCGGAAGCCGTCGGGATCGGTCATAAAAATGCCGTTTCGAAAGTAATTTTAAATGATAAATGATCTGGTACATTATTTTCTATCTAGATTTTGAACTTTTAGCTGTGCAGGAATTGAAATACTTACTTTTAAGCTGAAATGTTATACTGGAAAATTTGATGATAATATGCTACATCTTTCTGTTACACATTACCTATAATTTATATTATATATGCGTGTATTTTTGTTTTATATTTTAAAGTCGTGATGGCCCGCAGGTTTAACACCTCACTGTTTGTGCATAAGGTTGCAAGTTCAAACTCAGGCAAGTACCAATGTGTCTTTTTCAATTCATACGTACTTTCTAAGTTTATCTTAGACATCGGTGACGGAAAACATCGTGAGGAAACCTGGACAGATTTTAATAAAATGTATAAAAGTCTAAAGCCATAGAGGCCTGTGCTGTCTGGGAACACCCAGAGATGGCTTAATTAACTTTAACACCAGAGGGTAGCCACATACTCGTACGAAAAAAAAAAGATTTTATTTTAAGAATTGTTAAATATAGGTACCAATACCAAGTAATAGTAACCGGTCACCAAAGCCACTAAACATGCAACATCACGCGAACAGAGAAGATAGCCTAATTACGATTATACAACCCCCCATAGAGGATGAACCCCTGAACACTCCTCTCCTCTTTATGGTTAATATCAAACAAACACAACGAATAACATGGTAATCTATTTATAAATTAAATAACCCATGACTATAGAAAAGGACCTATAAACATAAATATGAGTATAAGAATTGATTCAAAAACGCCAATTTTCCCGAAAAGTGCGAACTATCCTTGCGGAAGCTAGCTAAGGGTCAGTCCACACCATACAAACTTCTGGGCGGGAAATGAAAGGATATGAATCTGTTGCACGCTTCATAAATATTGTTTTATTGTCTCCAGGTCGGTTAAAATGTGCTGTGTTTGTTCAATTTCCTCTCAATCCTGTTTTGTGATACGTAAGTGGTATTGAAACTATTTTGTGTTTATTCGACCGTATCATCAGCCTATAAATGTTTCCACTGCTGGAACACAGGCCTTCTCTCTGTGAGAGGGAATGGGCCGTAATCTACCACGCGGGCCCAGTACAGATTGGTAGATGTCACATGTTTCGATTGTTTTTTAGTTCTAGGACATGCCGGTTTCCTCACGATGTTTGTCTTCACCGTTTTGAGAGCAGTGGTGTAGAAATAAATTATCCAAAGTAATGCGCCTGACGGGGTTCGAACCCACGACCTACAACTCGTAAGTCGAGGCCGATACCGCTGGGCCACCACTGCTCCAGCTGCTGCTCAAGAAAACCGCATATGTCATCACAATTTTATCCACAAGGATGAAAACGTTGTCGCATAGTATATTCTCCAATGCATAGTAATTAGGGACACAGACTTCTACCTATCTTTATTTAATAAACGATCAAAGTAACCTTAGTACAAAAAACTTCTACCGAATATTGAAAGGCTGCGTCAAAACTTAATTGCATAAATTATCATGTTAATCACTATTTGCTGTGAACCTGTACCAATACTTAATTAACTTTGGATATTGCTATCGAATATTAAACCGGTGGCCCTGAATTTCAGAGGCATTATGATCAGTGACAAACCAGTTTCTGAAGGTTAATTTTGGGGTGATTGGGATCCACCTTTTAGCGGTCTATCCGGGGCAATGGCCTTACAGGTTACATGTGGTGACGGTTGTGCGATCCCAATGGCGTTGATAGACATCACCAGGAACGCCTGGCTCGGTACCAACATCCTGTAGTTCGGCGCTAAAGGGTTTTTGCTATTTTCCCTCGGTATCAGGATCTGTCTGCCTAGCCTTTTCCCAACTACATAGGTATATTGGGGCGGCTTCCAGTCGAACCAGATGCAGCTGAATATCATATTTTACATGGAGCGACTGCCTATCGGATCTCCACAACCCAGCAACTGGGTAATCCGATACCCCATGGTAAGACTGGTTGTCAGACTTTAGAGCTTCTGACTAATAGTAACGATTGTCAAAGATCTACAAATGACAGCCGGGATCAACGCTGCGTGCTTTCCGAGGCATGGAGGAAACTCGCTATGACAGATGGTCGTTCCATATTAAATGCTGGTATTCAGATCCAAATGATGATAAGACAGATTCCCAACGAGGAACCTGTGTGAGTTGATGAATACTGAACTGTAATCGTGCTGCATTTTGGTTCCAATGAATGATGGCATGTAACAGGAAAAAAACCATAAACATATAAACAACCAGAATATCTACTGGTAGATCATACAGATATTTGTTCTGGCAATCAATCGCTCAGCCCCTGGCCAGGTTGATGTGCTGGCGTCTGTACAATAGATAACGATATTTTTTAAGACGAGTAATAATACGCTTTTCATGACAGAAAATTAAAAACAATGAACGCAGTAAAGCGCGACTGGACTCAAATAGTTACCACAAAATTTTAATCACCCTGATTAAAATACTTTAATAGCGACCGCATGCGAAAATTGTCACTTCATTGTGTTCACTTTACTGAAAAGTTTCATGAAAACTGATTAAAAATGTTTCCTGAAAATGGTCAGGAGACAACAATAAGTAATTAAGTAGACTTGTGAAATACTAAACATTCCGTAACCGTATAATAAAATAATAATGCGAGTTCAAATAATTGCTATAAAAAAATCGGATAAATCGGTTAGTGCAGTGGCTAAGTGATTGGACTGCTGCGCTGCGTATCACGGGTTCGATTCCCGCACGGAACAAATATGTGTATGACGAGTAGTTGTTCCGGGTCTGGGTGTTTGTGTATGTGAGTTTCTATGTTTGTAAACGCACCCACAACACAGGAGAAATTTCTAGTGTTGGGCAAAGTTTCAAAAAAAAAAGAAAAAAAAAAAATAAACTGATTTTTTTAAGAAAACGCTTTTTGAATTTAACTTTTTCTGGACTCTCAGGAATAATCGTTATTACCGTACACTGAAAAGACCTTGAGCCACATTTTACGACATTCCCCAAAGGAGCAAAGTTCCAAAATAAAAGTAATATTGCTAAGTACTTCACACATTTCGACCTGCCCTGAGAAACACTACCCAGACAGCTACAGATATAATATTCCTAGCTCACCACTTTATGTTAATACTCTTGAAATGTACGGAACATTTTATTTGTTTGTATTGTCAGTTAAAGAGTTTGGTGCACAGGTACTCGTAGATCACTGGCCTGCTTTGAATAATGTACTTTGGCTTTGTTACATCACCCTTTTGAGTAAAGTTCTGCTAAAATCAGTAAAGGTTATTAAGCATGTGCTTGGGCTAAGTATCATTAACGACACAGTAGTTTCCTTAGTTTTTAAAAGTTTTTTCAGACTCAGTAAAAAAGGTCAGATAAGTATTTTTACCACTTTGGTTTCGAACTCCAGGACAGGAATCATAATATATTATGATTCAGTGTTTCTCAGTAGCACCACAAAAGTTGATGGCGATGGTTATAGGTTCTCCTCTGAATGTTCTATTCAATTATGCTTCGCAAAAAAAACAGCTCTTAGCCTAATAAACTCTTCGTAACCAAGGTTTGGGCACGCCGCGATTGCGGCGGTAAGACCCCTCTTTGAGGAGTGGCTTGAGAGGCGTCACGGCGTCCTCACCTTCCGCCTGACGCAGGTCCTTACCGGACACGGATGTTTCGGGAGGTTCCTGTGTCGTATTGGAAAGGAAGATACGCCTGGGTGTCACCACTGTGAGGATCACCCGGAAGACACGATGGAGCATACGGTGCAGGACTGCCCCGCTTGGACATAGCACCGCCGTGTTCTCACGGAGTCTATAGGTGGTGACCTCTCTCGCCCGGCATTGGTCGAGACCATGCTGCGGGGCGAGACGGTATGGGAAGTGGTCGCCTCCTTCTGCGAAGCAGTCATGCTAGCGAAGGAGGAGCCGGGACGCGTGAGAGAGAGGACAGCATCCACCTCACCACCAAGCCGCTGCGGAAGACGCCCACGGCAACAGACGTTGCGAGGCGATTTCCGGCCACCGTAGGCGCAGGCTTGCGGACGGTGAGTAATGGGTGACTCGCCGTCCGATCATGGATCATACCCGGGTCGACCCGTCGTGTTCCACGCGCGCCTCAAAGAGTTGTCAGTAATCTGACGGGGCCCCCTTAGAGGGACAAAGCCGGCCGGGGTCGCGGGACTGTCTCATCAGGTAACCGTGGCCCTGGAACGTAAAGGCCTATTGAAAAATCACCCTGTTTTTTAGTCATTACGAGTCTGACAGTCCCTCGCGTCCCACCCTGGGTGAGAAGACTCATTTGATGATTTTACCTCGATAAAAAAAAGTCTAATGAACTCTGTTGATGGCAACAGGCTTACGGCCCTTCTGCATTAATAAACTTAACAAAAGAGACACATCTGAATTAGAAATACTGGCTTGACAATATGTTACGTCAGTAGTGGATGAATAATAATTATGTTAGCCTGTAAATCAAACATTTTCATCGTGTGTACATTTCAGGAGAGTGATAGACGATATCTTTAATGGCATCTGATACGGTTCGTTAGCTCCCGTTCGGTAAATTTTAGTGGAAAAGAGACGATATTGTTACGTATTGAGTGTAAAGGAATGCTAGTATAAGTATGTTACTTGATTCTAGTAGTTTTTTCGTATGTTATATTGTTTCAAGGTATTAAGTATTTTTCTGAAGGTTTTTTTTTTTTTTTTTTTGGGACAAACCCACCACACTATTCCCAAACCACTGCAACTCCTGAGAGCCAGAATCAACAGTGGCAACCACCAGAAAAGCGCCGAGACAATGAAGCTCGACGTGTCCCGGAGAATGAATTTACCTGTCTTGGATCCTGCACGAAATTAATCAGAAAAGAATAGTGGAGGAGTAGGAAAAAATATGTTTCCACTTCCCTCCATGCAAGCAGGAGACAGAACAAAACAAGGCCAATAGGCACAAAGGGACAATTACAACTGGGAGAAGCCCAGTTGCCTTGCACCACGGGTAAAAATGACTACTAATATTAATGGGTCCTAAATTGTGAGCTGCTAAATTTGATTCCAATAATAGGTATGGCTTTCTGAAGGTTATGAGATAATGCCCTGGGATCTGGAGGCGACTGCCCTCCAGCGCGTTTATGAGTGGCGCGTGGAGGCGCAGCGCCGGGGTGTATCCCCGCTGCCTCGAGAAGTCGAGGCGCAGCGGGAAGAGCTCCGGCGCGATCTCAGGGCAGTATGGAGGGCACGACTGTCGCAACCGAGGTCCGGGCACGCCGCAATCGCGGCGGTAAGACCCCTCTTTGAGGAGTGGCTGGAAAGGCGTCACGGCGTCCTGACCTACCGCATGACGCAGGTCCTCACCGGACACGGAAGTTTCGGGAGGTTCCTGTGTCGGATAGGGAGGGAAGAAACGCCTGGGTGTCACCACTGCGAGGATCGCCCGGAGGACACGGTGGAGCATACGGTGCAGGACTGCCCCGCTTGGGCAGAGCACCGACGTGTCCTCGCGGCAGCGATAAGCGGAGACCTCTCGCGCCCGGCATTGGTCGAGGCCATGCTGCGGGGCGAGACGGAGTGGGAAGCGGTCGCCTCCTTCTGCGAAGCAGTTATGCTCGTGAAGGAGGAGGCGAGCCGCGAGAGAGAGAGGACAGCGTCCTCCCTCCGCCCCAGCCGCAGTGGTAGACGCCCACGGCGTCGGACGTCGCGGGACGATCTCCGGCCACCGTAGGCGCGGGCATGCGGGCGGCGAGTAAAGAGCAACTCGCTGCCCGACCATGGACCATGCCCGGGTCGACGGCGCGTTGTGTTCCACGCGCGCCTCAAGGAGCGTCAGCATAATGACGGGGCCCCCCTCTAGAGGGCCAAAGCCTGCCGGGGTCGCGGGACTTATCTCATTACCGTGACCCCGGAACATAAAGGGCTATTGAAGGACACCGTGGATTTGTGTGAATGTGAAAAGTCATGCTAGGGCCTCAGATTATCGGTGATGATGATGTTAAGAAGGATTATGACTTCACGATGATGAAATGATTCTTCTTCTTCTTCATGGAGACATAGGATGCGTTTACTATAATTTTAAGAAGCGCGGAGGTGGTTTGATGATCTTATCATGTTAGCGGGGCAAACGAGAAATTGTCCAAAATACAGAGGTTGGGTTGGGAGGCCTTTGCTTAGCAGCGGGATATAGTATAGTTAACTCAATAGAAAAACGTTTTCTTCTCAATAAACTACTATCAAAAAGGTATTCAACTATCTTTTCATTGGCCTCCACTACCAAGCTCCATTACTGAACGTTCTTATCTATATCATCGGCAATTTATATGATAATCCTACCAGTAGCTTTTAGTAGACGTGTGACGGTAATACCTTATTTTCGTATAAAGTACTTATGTACTTTATACGAAAATAAGGTTATTCCCCAAACCTTATGGTTTGGGGAATAAGCGATTACTTTGTAGAATAAGATTCTTTTCGATAACACTCTCCTTTTATTAACCGACTTCAAAAAAAGGAGGAGGTTCTCAATTCGTCGGAATCTTTTTTTTTTTTTTTTTTTTTTTTTTTTTTTTTTTTTTTTTTTTTTTTTTTTTTTATGTATGTTCCCCGATTTCTCGAAGACGCCTGGACCGATTTGGAAAATTTTTCTTTTGTTTGAAAGGGTATACTTTCCAATTGGTCCCATGATCATCAGGTCAGGATCTGATGATGGAATCCCAGGGAAATCGAGGGCAACCTTCAAATTTTATAGGCACATAGTACCATTTTCATATATTTTCTAAAGCTGTTCAAGTATTTGCATCTGATAATTATCATCTCAGGTGGATGAGCTGATGATGGAAGGTACAACTCCTCAACGGCTTGGAATAGGCATCGACTGATTTAGTTTGTGTTCGCATATCTCTGGAACTACAAGTCCGATTTAAGTAATTCTTTTTTTGTTGTACTAAGTATTGTTTAACTTACGGAATACTGCAAGTTTCATCAAAATCGGTTCAGTAGTTTTTGAGATAGAGTATTTTATTAGCTTATTGTGCACTTGAGAGAGAATGATTTATTTGACAAGAATTTGAGTTGAATATTTAAACTAAAAAGAGTAAAATAAAAAACTTTTTAAAAAAAATGTAACCGCCTTCAAAAACAACCACAGAAAAGGGTAAAATAACCTACAAAATAACTTTTCTTTCAGAAGTCGGTGGCAAAAAAACAATGAAATGAAAAAAAAAACAAAGGCACCGACTTCTGAAAGAAAAGTTATTTTGTAGGTTATTTTACCCTTTTTTTTATTCCCAATTCGTTTTAGGTATAATGGGCAAGTTTTTTTTTTTTCTACTTTTATTAGTCTGTGTATATGCGACGTGTCCCCATAGACAATGGCTCACCTTCTCTCCTGTACCGCAAGTCCTGTCACCTGTACACTTGACGACCTTATGACTGCATCAGTGAGCGGGGTTCGCGTAGCTGAATTTTGGGCTAAATAAAATATATAAAATAATTTGCCATCGACACGCTAAGAAGAAGAAGTCTGTGTATGTAAGGAGGTCATAGGCAGTGCTTCATGTAATATACTGATATTAAGCATGTCGACGCAAGGCTGTCGTAAATTTTAAAAATATTAACTTTAAATTGTAATTTTGATTAATTTAACAGTTAAGTAATGACTGGATAGGTTTCAATTAATTTAGCTTAGATTTCGTTACTTTTCCATTTAAAAAGCAGTGTTATGATTTGCTGTTACAATAACAAAAACCATAACTGAAGGTTCCTTTAAACTTAGGTTTAAAAACTAGTTATTTAGTGCTTAATTTATTTCTTGATTAATTAGCGATAAGCGTTAGTTTTAAAATATTTTCTGTTGAATTATTGTTTAATGAATAGTTAATTGAACTACTATTGTGTTAAGCGAAAAATATGGAGCGCGTTTAAAAATGTTGAGGTAAATGTTTTTTTTAAACAATAGAGAATTATTTCAATGTTAAAATCGAGTGGTAAAAATAATAAAACTAATTAACAAATCATAGATTGTTACTCCAATCAATGTTATCTGTAATTTGTAAAAAGGAAGATGTGTAATGACTTCGCAACGACGTCGCCATTTTTGGGATTTAAATAGTGACGAGTCGCTGCGAAGCCACATTTTAAAAAGAGAATCGAGGGAGGACAAGTGGTCCTCTGACTGGAATATCTTGTGAGTACAATTTAGATAATTAATTTAGATTTTAAAACTATTCTAATTGTTTTTGGTTTATAGTAATAAAACTTGTGTAGATTTATTGTGTGTGTGTATTCATTTTTGCAATGAGTGAGCCCAGTGGTGGAGATGGTTACGTCAGCTCTGCTGACGCCACTATTTCTAAGAATCCCAATGGTCCTGGTACTCCGTTATCAGAAGTGGGATTGCCCCTCACTTCTGCCCGTCCTTCTGACTTAAATAATGAAAACATAAACGCTTCTGTTGATGGAGTACCAGCGGAGTTTTTCACTCAAATGTTGCAAATGATGAAACACATGTCCGATCGTATCACGACACAGTCAGATACCCCCAGAGTCAAAATAAATGATGTATTTTTGCCGTCATACGATCCGGATACCAATATTGGGGTTAGAGAGTGGTGTCAACACGTGACCAAAGCCATGGAAACTTATGGCCTGAGCGATTATGAAGTGAGAATGAAAGCTGGTAGTTTACTCAAAGGTCGCGCAAGGTTATGGGTTGACAATTGGCTTGTGTCTACCACCACGTGGCAGGAATTGCGTGACGTTTTAATAACGACTTTTGAACCGGAGAATCGATACTCACGGGACATAGTGCGCTTTAGGGAACATAATTACGATAATTCCAAAGACATCGCACAGTTCTTGTCACAAGCTTGGGTATTATGGAAACGTATTACTAGGGATAAGTTATCAAATGATGACGCGGTTGAGGCTGTTATCGGCTGCATTGGAGATGAACGGTTGAGAATCGAACTGTTGAATGCCAGGGCCACATCAGTACCTGAACTTATTTCGGTAGCATCTTCTATACGAAGCGTTAAGCGCCCTCCGTCGGGTACGCCGGGTGCACATCCGGGATCTGCTAAGCGATCACGTTTTGATAAGCCTTCGCCGTTTTGTCAAATTTGCAAGAAGTCCGGTCATGATGCACGTGACTGTCGTTACCGTGATAAAAAGGATAATTCTCAACCGCATCAACAGGATAATAAAACCGCATCTCTAAATAACAAACCCACGTGCACATTCTGTTCAAGGACAGGTCACACTTATGAAACGTGTTATAAGCGAGAACGCGCAGTGGTTTCCAACGTCAACTGTGTAGGTATATCTAAATTGAATTCAATGCCAGTGGTAGCTGGGAACTTAAACATACTCGCGATTTTTGACAGTGGAGCCGAATGTTCAGTAATACGCGAGTCTGTAGCTGCTAAGCTATCCGGAAAACGAGTTGATCGAGTTAGCTACTTGAAGGGACTAGGTCAATTTACGGTGGTATCTCTATCGACATTGACAACTATTTGTGTCATCGATACTTTACGGATAGAACTTGAATTTCACGTGGTGCCCGATTACGAAGTGTGCTCAGACATTCTGATAGGTATGAATCTTGTAGAGAAAAACAACTTAAGCGTGTTAGTTAATTCTCAGGGTGCAACTTTGGTTCATCAACCGGTAGTTTACCATGTACAATCTCAAAGTGAAAAATTTGATAACTTAGATTGTGACTTGACTAACGACGATCAAATTGACGAATTGAAAATTTTGTTGAACAAATTCGAACACTTATTTATTCACGGTTACCCTCACTCACGCGTCAATACCGGTGAGCTTGAAATACGCTTAAAAGATAATAACAAGTGTGTCGAACGCAGACCTTACCGATTGAGCCCAGTTGAACGCGAAAAAGTTCGGGAAATAGTCAAAGAATTACTCGAGCATAAAATTATCCGTGAAAGTAAATCACCCTTTTCAAGCCCAATAATATTAGTCAAAAAGAAAAATGGAAAGGACCGCATGTGCGTAGACTACCGCGAACTAAACAGGAACACTCTGAGGGACCACTATCCGTTACCGATCATTTCAGATCAAATAGATCAACTGGCAGGGGGTTATTATTTTTCAACATTAGACATGGCAGCCGGCTTCCATCAAATACCAATTTCTGAGTCCTCGATTGAGAAAACAGCGTTTGTTACGCCGGATGGTTTATATGAATATTTGACCATGCCGTTCGGACTCAGTAATGCAGTGTCAGTCTATCAGCGTTGTATAAATAGGGCCCTAGCTCATCTCTTGAGCTCGGCAGACCAGGTCTGCCAGGTCTATGTTGATGACGTTTTGTCCAAATGTAGGATATTTACTGAGGGCCTAGCCCATATGGAACGCATTTTGATTGCCCTCCAAGAGTCTGGTTTTTCGATTAATGTTGATAAAACTGCCTTCTTTAAACGCTCCATCGAGTATTTGGGCAATATCATTGCAGACGGACAAGTCAGTCCTAGTCCAAGAAAGGTGGAGGCTTTAACGAAGGCACCAATCCCGAAAACTGTCAAACAAGTTAGGCAGTTTAACGGATTGGCTGGATACTTTAGACGCTTCATTCCCAATTTCTCGCGTGTGATGGTTCCTCTCTATGAACTCACGAAGAACAATGCAAAGTGGGAATGGAACGAAAGGCACGATAAGGCTCGAAACCATATTATACAACACCTGTCTACTGCGCCTACCCTTACGCTGTTTCAGGAAGACGCTCCAATTGAGCTCTACACGGACGCCAGCAGCATCGGCTACGGAGCAGTGCTCGTCCAAACCATCGGCGGTCGCCAGCATCCAGTCGCGTACATGAGCCAGCGCACAACCGACGCCGAGAGCCGTTACCATTCGTACGAGCTCGAGACCTTGGCGGTGGTAAGGGCAGTTAAACATTTTCGGCACTACATATACGGCCGAAAATTTAAGGTAATAACGGACTATAACGCCTTGAAAGCGTCCAAGAATAAAAAGGATCTCCTCCCTCGAATCCATAGGTGGTGGGCCTTCCTGCAGAATTACGAGTTTGAGGTCGAGTATAGAAAAGGTGAGCGATTGCAGCACGCGGATTTTTTCAGCAGGAATCCAGTCACTGAAATATCTGTCAACTTCATGACCAGAGACACAGAGTGGCTACAGATCGAACAGCGCCGTGATGACGTTCTGCGCCCCATTATTGACACCATGAGCAGCGACAATCCGGCCGAAGACTACGTCCTGGAAGACGGCGTGCTTAAGAAGATTCTCACAGACTCTATACTCGGTATTCATAAACCAATTGTAGTCCCAAGGTCGTTCCAGTGGAGCCTGATAAACTCTTTTCATGTCGCTCTGCAACACCCTGGATGGGAGAAAACCCTACAAAAGCTGAGGGAAACATACTGGTTCGACAAAATGAGTACAACCGTCAGAAGGTTTGTAGACAATTGCGTTGTATGTAAGACCTCGAAAGGGCCGTCAGGCGCTGTTCAAGCCCAACTTCACCCGATTCAGAAGCCCACTGCAGCGTTCCAGGTCGTCCACATGGATATCACTGGCAAGCTGGGTACGAGAAATGCTGAGGGACGAGATGAGTATGTAATTGTTACGATTGACGCATACACCAAATACATCCTACTTAGCTATTCAAATGACAAGAGCCCAAGCAGCAGCCTCGCAGCTTTGAAACGTGTCGTGCACCTGTTCGGAACCCCAGTACAAGTCGTGGTGGATGGAGGTCGAGAGTTCCTCGGTGAATTCAAAGTCTACTCGGATCGTTTCGGTATCGACATACATTCCATTGCGCCAGGAGTAAGCCGAGCAAACGGACAAGTTGAACGAATTATGGGCACTTTGAAAAACGCATTGACAATGATCAGAAACTATGACACCCAAGAATGGCAAACGGCGTTAGAAGCTTTACAGCTCGCATTTAACTGCACTCCACATAGAGTAACGGGTGTCGCACCACTTACACTACTGACCCGCCGCCAACACAGTGTGCCCCCAGAACTACTAAGGTTGGTAAACATTAATAACGAATGTGTGGCGGTCCAAAACACTCGGACCCCACCTCAAAGTGCGAGCGGAATCGCTCCGCTTAATGACAGTGTGACCACACCTCAAAATCACGCCACCTCAGTTGATCCTTTGTTCGGAGCGAGGTCGACGACCGCTGGCTTACACGCGCCGCGTGCACGCAGCGAGCGTGTGACATATGTATGGAGGCGACCGAAAACGACCTTGGAGGACCGGCGTGAGGAACACGGCGCGGGGCGGCCACCGACAGTCTGCATCTAGCTAGCTTACGCACAGTACACCTCGCGATCGCGCTTACTTATTATTATATTTTAATGTTGTATTTAAATAGTGCTTAATGTATAATCTATTAAATCATTAGTTGCTCGCATAATAATATCATTCATTTTCGCCTTCATCTACTTCATTCCTGCTATCGCTTCGCTACTAGATCACATAGCTTGTAGCCTCACTGGGTGCTCGACGCGAGTTCGATTCCCGTGCAAGTTAGGGATAAGCAGCACTCGCTTATTCCTACATTGGTGACCCCGACGTGATCCTCTCGGAAGATCCCGAATATCCAGAGGTGCATCCAGGTTCCAGAACATCAGTGCATGCAGAGCGCTAGAGTATCCTGCGGACAACAAACAAACCCAACGCTAAACTACTAAATAACCGGATAGTATAAGGGTGTGGTCCCACAACCCATAAGCGGTGAGCGATTTTATTTTAATTTAACATGGCTGAGTCTGACGCTTACGCGGACTGTAAGGATGTTCCCGTTGTCTCAGGAGAGGCAGCGGCGGTAGGAATGCCATTGCGCTGTCCTCCATTTTGTCCGGACGAGCCGGCATTATGGTTCGCGCAGCTAGAAGGGCAATTTATTCTGTCAAGAATTACGAGTGATTCAACAAAATTTTATTTCGCATCGACTCAGCTAGAGGCTAAGTACGCTCTGCAGGTGCGAGATATAATCACCAATCCTCCTGCAGAGGATAAGTTCAATAAATTAAAAACCGAGCTCATAAAGCGATTATCAGCCTCGCAAGAAAAGCGCATTCAACAGCTCCTCCTTCATGAGGAATTAGAAGACCGCAAGCCGTCGCAATTCCTACGACACCTGCAAAACCTGGCTGGACCATCAGGTGCAGCAGAGTTTGTCAAACATATATGGACTAACCGGCTGCCACAGAATGTCCAAACAGTAATCGCTTCTCAAATTGCTGATTTACAGGTGGAGAAATTAGCGGAGATAGCGGACAGGGTATTTGAAATCGCTCCAATGACACCGCAAATCGCTAGCGCTTCCGGTTCCGCTAACACTGAATCATCCGATTTAGCAAAGCAGGTGAGCGAGCTCACAAAGCAGGTATCCTTGCTCACATCACGCTGGAGTAGCAGGGAAAGACAACGCTCCCGCTCACGGCCTCGCAACGACCACCGAAGGTATAATCGCTCTAAATCTAGACCGCGACAACCGCCACCAGACCACCCACACTGTTTTTATCATTACACTTATGGCGCCAAGGCTCAAAAATGCAAGAACCCATGCACATTCACGGCGGAAAACAGGAAGGGCGGTCGCTAGTAGCGGCCAACGGCTGCCCTACTTCTTCAAGCCGTCTATTTATCACTGACCGGTCGTCAAAAATTCAATTTTTAGTAGACACCGGTTCAGATCTATGTGTTTTTCCCCGGTCTGCTCTCAAGAAACCTTTAATTAAATCAAAATACGATCTGATTGCTGCAAATAACACAGTAATTCACACATATGGGCCTCTACAACTACAATTAAACCTAGGACTCAGAAGGAACTACACTTGGAACTTCACGATTGCGGATGTTTCAAAGGCCATAATTGGGGTAGACTTTCTCAGTTTTTATAACCTGTTAGTTGATTGCAGGAATCAACGCCTGATTGACAATCTTACATCCTTATCAGTACCTGCCACACACTGTAGTTCAGTAGATATTGACTCATTAAAGGCGGTGGTAGGAGACTCTGACTACCATAAAATCCTGCGTGAGTATCCAGAGGTAACACGACCTCCAGGAAGGCAAGTACCAGGCAAACATAATACTTTGCATTTTATCAGGACGACACCAGGCCCACCAGTGGCGTGCAAGCCAAGACGCCTTGACCCTTCTCGACTACAGGCTGCTAAGAAGGAGTTCGAGCAGATGCTTGCAAGTGGAGTAGCACGGCGCTCGGAGAGTCCTTGGTCAGCGCCTCTGCACCTGGTGAAGAAGAAAGACGACGGATGGAGACCATGCGGCGACTACAGGGCACTCAACTCGAGAACTATACCCGACAGGTACCCCGTCCGTCATATACAGGATTTCTCCCACCAACTGGCAGGCTGCACCATCTTCTCAACGATAGACCTCGTAAAGGCGTACAACCAGCTAGCTATTAACCCAGAGGATATCCCGAAAACTGCTATAACTACACCCTTCGGCTTATATGAGTTCCCTTTTATGACTTTTGGCTTGAGAAACGCAGCGCAAACGTTTCAGAGGTTCATCGACGAAGTTTTATTGGGCCTAGACTTCTGTTACGGATACGTCGACGATATCCTACTATTTTCAGCAAATGCTGAAGAACACAAGAAGCACCTACGCCTGTTGTTTGATCGCCTGAAACAATATGGTGTTATCGTCAACCCAGCCAAGTGCAACATTGGACAGCATGAGGTAACCTTCTTAGGGTATAACGTGTCAGCTAAAGGCATTAAACCACCACAGTCCAAGGTGCAGGCGATCCAGGAGTTCCCGAAGCCGAAGACCGTGAAAGAGTTGCGACGCTTCCTAGGAATGTTGAACTTTTATCGCCGATTCGTCCCAAACGCAGCTAAACTCCAAGCTCCTTTGAACGCTGTCCTCGCTGGGCCCAAGGTAAAAGGTTCACATCCAGTAGACATGACTCCGGAACTGCTGAGGGCTTTTGGCGACTGCAAGTCTTCGCTATCCAAAGCGACTCTCCTGGCTCATCCTGACGCAACAGCAGAGCTAGCCATCGTGACCGACGCATCCGACACTGCCATAGGAGCCGTTCTTGAGCAACGCAAAGGTGAGAACTGGGAACCTCTAGCCTTCTACTCTCACAAGCTCAACAGTGCTCAGAGGAAGTACAGCCCGTATGACAGAGAGCTGCTAGCAGTATACGAGGCCATCAAATACTTCCGGCACATGGTGGAGGCTAGAACGTTTACTATCTTCACGGACCACAAGCCCCTCACCTTTGCCTTCAAGTCGAATAGGGAAAGCTGCTCGCCGAGACAGTTCCGGTACCTTGACTTCATCGGACAGTTCACGACGGATATAAGGTACTTACCCGGACGGGAGAATGTTGTTGCAGACGCACTGTCGCGGGTGGAAGGTATATCCGCAGCTGGCATTAATTTCGAGGATCTCGCAAAACTTCAGGACGAGGATCCAGAACTGCAAGACCTATTACGTCACGGCTCGTCACTGAGCCTAGAGAAGCTAGCCACTGCCTGCAGCAACCACTTGCCAGTGTACTGCGATGTTTCAAGGCAGATTCCTCGCCCATACGTTACTCCAACTCTACGTAAACAGGCCTTCAACTCACTGCACAACCTTCATCACCCGGGAAAAGCAGCTACAGTGCGACTGGTTACGCAACACTTTGTGTGGCCAGGGATTCGTAAGGATTGTAGAGAATGGGCAAGGCATTGTTTAAAATGCCAGGCGTGCAAAGTGGCACGCCACACTAAATCCCCACCTACATCCTTCCTTACACCCTCCTCTCGTTAGCTAGTAGCTTTACAGCTCGCATTTAACTGCACTCCACATAGAGTAACGGGTGTCGCACCACTTACACTACTGACCCGCCGCCAACACAGTGTGCCCCCAGAACTACTAAGGTTGGTAAACATTAATAACGAATGCATAGACTTCGATTTGCTTGAGCAACATGTACAAGAGAAAATGAGAGCTGCAGGACAATATGACAAGCAGCGCTTTGACAGGAGCAAGGCGAAAATGCGTCCGTTTCAACGTGGAGATTATGTACTCGTCAAGAACAATCCGCGAAACCAGACTTCTCTAGATTTAAAATACAGTGAGCCATACGAGGTACATAGGATCCTGGACAACGACCGATACATAGTGAAGCGTGTGACCGGCAGAGGGCGACCACGTAAGGTTGCTCACGATCAGCTTCGCCGCGCACCAAAGCCAGGCGAGCAGGAAACCGTGTCGACTAACAACGAAGATGACTCTCAGCAAGTGGCTGCCCGATTGGCTGATGACTCTTCGACGAACTTGGCCGACAACGCACTACTACAAACGACATCTCAAATTATCAGTATGTCGCCGTCGGAGGAGCCACAGCCGTCTACATCCCAAGCTACCCAGCTGCTGGACCCTTAAACAAAGTGAGTTTCTCCCTTTTTGCTGCTACGATCTTGATGCTAACTGCGAATTTGAATCTGAATGATTTATCAGACAGTTGCAACAGTAGGTAAAGAGTTTGTCTTTGCTGACGGGCTTACATCATCATAAACTACAAAATAGTAAGACTGTACAATCTGTATTCCCAGTTTCCCTCCTACACTCTTTTCAGAACCTCTGTGGACCACGGTCAAAATAATAAGGCCTAGGCTGCAGCATCGTCCTTTCCCAATCCTCTAGAACCCGTGTGGACCACGGCGCATAAGACCGCTCAGCACCACACCATCATTCCCGTGAGTTTTTATCAGCAAAGTCTCAAAATAACTTTTCAGAGCCCCTGTGGACCACGGTCATAAATATAAGGCCTAGGCCACAGCATCACCCTAGTACCCTTTTCCTTTAGAGCCTCTGTGGACCACGGCGTACAAGACCGCCCAGCACCACAGCACCATCCCTGTCTACGAGAAATCATGTATGCGTGAAGCATTTGCATTGACGTAACTAAACAAACGTGTTAGTAAGCGTGTAGCTTTACAAGCACTTCAGTATCTTCACTCACTTTCCTATTTACAGAAAATCCCATTTATTTACTACGCATGTGAACTTTGTTTCCATGTTCACTTCGATTATGTATAGGTAACTAATACCTAACTACATGTCCAAGTTTAAGATTAACAAGATATAAAAATAATGGCTGATAACTTGATTGCTGAAATTGGTTATCATTGAAAAGTTCAGGCTACATTATGCTAAAGGTACAGAACTTTTCACATGAAACAATAACAGTTTCGACCTCAAACAAGTTGTCAGTTAGTGTACCTATGAACGGATACCTAGCTCAGACAAAATAATTTTCATTTTCAGAACCGCGACTGGTGCAGAGCACGCACACCGTCTCGCAGAATGGCCGTGCCGACGCAAGGCTGTCGTAAATTTTAAAAATATTAACTTTAAATTGTAATTTTGATTAATTTAACAGTTAAGTAATGACTGGATAGGTTTCAATTAATTTAGCTTAGATTTCGTTACTTTTCCATTTAAAAAGCAGTGTTATGATTTGCTGTTACAATAACAAAAACCATAACTGAAGGTTCCTTTAAACTTAGGTTTAAAAACTAGTTATTTAGTGCTTAATTTATTTCTTGATTAATTAGCGATAAGCGTTAGTTTTAAAATATTTTCTGTTGAATTATTGTTTAATGAATAGTTAATTGAACTACTATTGTGTTAAGCGAAAAATATGGAGCGCGTTTAAAAATGTTGAGGTAAATGTTTTTTTTAAACAATAGAGAATTATTTCAATGTTAAAATCGAGTGGTAAAAATAATAAAACTAATTAACAAATCATAGATTGTTACTCCAATCAATGTTATCTGTAATTTGTAAAAAGGAAGATGTGTAATGACTTCGCAACGACGTCGCCATTTTCCCACGTTTTTATACACTCACTTTTCTTGTTTGTTTGTTTGTAAGTTTGTTTGTTTGTTTGTCGTTCCGGTTGGACTTTTGCAACTCAATTTTGAGGCACTTCCCGATAAGCTAGCATGCTGAAATTTTGTACACGCTTTGAGTTCTGATGACAATACATGACTAGCTAAGAAACGTCATAACAAATCCAATATGGCGGCCTCCCCAAGATGGCGGACTGGCTGTTTGAACCCCACCCCCATGATATGGGTATCAAATGAAAGGGTTTGCTGTCAGGAATACGAAAAAAATAGTCACGGGACATAAATCCAATATGGCGGACGTCCAAGATGGCAGACAGGCTATTTGAAATGCACCCCTGTGATATGGATATCAAATGAAAGGGTTTGCTATCAGGAGTACGAAAAAAATAGTCACGTGACTTAAATCCAATATGGCGGACGTCCAAGATGGTAGACTGGCTGTTTGAAATCCACCCCCGTGATATGGGTATCAAATGAAAGGGTTTGCTGTCAGGAATACGAAAAAAATAGTCATGTGGCTTATGCTAGGCTAGGCTATTAATCCAATATGGCGGACGTCCAAGATGGCGGACAGGCTTTGAGGCGATAAGCTAGCAGGCTGAAATTTTCAGGGTAGCTTCAAACCCGATGAACAATGATAAAAATAATAAAATAATTAATAGATTTAAAAAATCTAAAAACCCACGTTTTTAAATGTCCTAAAAAGAAGAAAATAACCCTACGGGGCTGAGAGAGGGGCCACTCAAAACGTGGGGGCGTATCTTTGCAAGTTACACCTACGATCTCACGTGATGTAAATATATCCCATAAATAATCCCTTAAATAATATACGCCCCCACGTTTTGAGTGGCCCCTCTCTCAGCCCCGTAGGGTTATTTTCTTCTTTTTAGGACATTTAAAAACGTGGGTTTTTAGATTTTTTAAATCTATTAATTTTTGGGATTTAAATAGTGACGAGTCGCTGCGAAGCCACATTTTAAAAAGAGAATCGAGGGAGGACAAGTGGTCCTCTGACTGGAATATCTTGTGAGTACAATTTAGATAATTAATTTAGATTTTAAAACTATTCTAATTGTTTTTGGTTTATAGTAATAAAACTTGTGTAGATTTATTGTGTGTGTGTATTCATTTTTGCAATGAGTGAGCCCAGTGGTGGAGATGGTTACGTCAGCTCTGCTGACGCCACTATTTCTAAGAATCCCAATGGTCCTGGTACTCCGTTAAGCAGCATTTGGTTCGATTGGAAATCAAACCTAACATAGTTCGAAAAAGATAACGTTCAAATTGTAGTAGACTAAACTAGATTGATGAATATTTCCCTTCGTATACAAGGCGACGCAAGTCTCCGTACTTTACGGCTTTGGCATCAAGGCGATTATGGCAATATAAATCCATAGAGGTTCGTACACAGGAACGCGTCAATGGACGCCAAAGTCGTAAGGTATCGGAGACTTGCGTCGCCTTGTGTACGAAGGGACTAAGCTATGTGTGCGTGTGATTTGATGTGTAGGGATTCTGCATATACGTTGTCAGGTATACAGAAATGGACATAGGGACCTTTCATCCAGAAGGAAAAGGAGTGATCTCAAGGAAAACCTCAGTAACATTAAATACTAGCTTAATTCTCTATATTTTACTAGTATATAGCACGTAACTGTTTTTTATAACTCAATAAATAAAGAAAGAAAGAAAGATAATTTATTTGTCAAACATACGTTTACATAAACTGAGTAATCAGACATGCAAGGTATTAAGTAATATGTTGTGAGCGTCCATGCTTTGCCAATAACGGTGTACTAATTTTGTAGGTTTAAAAATTATATACCTAGTAATAAAATAATAGATGGCGCCACGTTTCTTTCCAATCATCATCAGCCTATAAATGTTCCCACTGCTGGGACACAGGCCTCCTCTCTGTGAGAGGGAGTGGGCCGTAATCTACCACGCGGGCCAAGTGCGGATTGGTAGATGTCACATGTCTTCGAATTTTTGGTTCTAGGACATGCCGGTTTCCTCACGATGTTATCCTTCACCGTTTTGAGAGCAGTGGTGTTGAAATAAATTACACAAAGTAATGCGCCTGACGGGGTTCGAACCCACAACCTACAACTCGTAAGTCGAGGCCGATACCACTGGGCCACCTCTTGGTCTTTCACACTTTGGTCTTTCCAATCATGATTGAATTATATTTTAATGAGCAGAGTACAAACCAAATTAATGGTGAACTTCTAAAATTACGCTATAGCGAAGCAACGAGTTAAAGCTAGAATTTTGTAATTTATATACCTAAACATTGTTGAAGACAAAACAATGAAATAAAACTTCTGCTCCTATTAATTTAGTTGAACAAACGTGTATGTAGCATATTTCTGGAAGTTCCTCCCCCGGACTTGGCCTGACAAACGGATGAAACTCGAAGCGAATGTAATAAGAAGTTATTTGATCGATGATCGTTGAATGTGTGGCCTAAAGTGAAAGAATATGCCGAGAAATATACTTGCTCTCTGTTTGTCTGATATTAATTTAGATTTCCAAATAGTTGAGATTAAAAAAAATATATGTATATACATGTCGAATTGAGAACCTCCTCCTTTTTTTTTCGTCGGTTATAAAAGAGAACTTTTTTCTTAAAGGATTTGTTCTTGGCCGCAATCTACCCTAAAAGCAAAGATAAAACCTAAAACGTAGGGGAACAGTGTATAAGACGGGGACATGATGTATGATGGGAAATCACACACCTAAGGCTAACGTAGCACAAGCGCCAACAGGACGCCATTTCCGTCTGGCCGCTTGCAAATGACGTCCTGATGGCGCTTGTTCTACGTTAGTGTTGTGTTAAGTATGCCTAAAGAGTGTATGTCCCCATTATACCTCGCGATTATTAACGTCCCCGTCTTATACACTGTTCCCCTAGCGAGTTCACGAAGAAGGAACAGGAACTCCTGCGCATGGAACTCCGACAGGTTGTGGTTGTCGCGGCTCTAATGAGGCCACCAACACCAGTGAGATCGCTTAGTCAGTAATACGAGGGCAATGGAGGGAAGGGATATGGTCGAGGTGGATCCCAAAGCAAAAGCCACTGCAGAATGGCACTGCTTCCTATTACTTCTCGCTGGGACACAGGCCTCCTCTCTGTGAGAGGGAGTGGGCCATAATCCACCACGCGAGGTCAGTGCGGGTTGGTGGATGTCACATGTCTTCGAATTTTTAGTTCTAGGACATGCCGGTTTCCTCACGATATTTTCCTTCACCGTTTTGAGAGCAGTGGTGATGAAATAAATTACACAAGGTAATGCGCCTGCGGGTGGGTACGAACTCGTAAGTCGGGGCCGATACCACTGGGCCACCACTGCTTCTATTTAATGTTATTATTGTTTTTTTTTTTTTACAATAACGGTTACTTATATTTGTAAGCTTATTTTAGAAGTAACGATATTTTTTTGGCTCTTAACTTCCGTAATCCAGTCACTACTCGGTTTTACGACACTATCAATATTATAGGATATAGGTATGTAATAGCTCCAAAAATATAGACAGCAAAATTAAATATCCGGTTAAATAAATAAAAGAAAAACCTTTGTTAAAATCGCTTTTTCCCCTCTCTTACACACCGCCATTGAACAAAATCGTTCACTCAGTCGGCCCTTTTAACTTTTTCACGCCTTCTTCGGGCTAAAATATGGGCCTTTCAAACTTACTTATTTTCAATTCTGGGTTCCGTTTTATAGAAACTCCTGCATTTTCTTAATCATAAGCGTTCATGAATTATGAACTTGTCTTTGAGTATCTTTGAAAGAGATCTTTAATATTTTTAAGGGTTCTTTCTTATTCAACAACTCAGTTAGGTTTTTTGTTTGGAGTTTTAAAAGTTTTGTGACTGCCCTGCAGTGCCTAAAGATGGGTTTATGTTAACAAATCATTTAGGTATTGTTACTACGAGGAGAGGCGTTTTTGCATTATGTTAAGTATTGGATATACGAACTATGTGGTGTGTATATGCCAGCTTGATGTAAATTTTAATTTAAAAATATACGTTAATAATAATTCTGTGTCATGTGTAATTTTGTCTGTCACTCGTTATCAAGTTTTCTCTGAATGCATTTGCTACGTTATATTTTCCCCTTGTGTTTGCTTATATCTATACTTATAATAAATCTGTAGAAGGGTCAATTCTGTACATTGAAAATATTGAAAAAATAAATAGCGGGGGGTGTTGCTGGATCGATACCAAACCCAAATATGTGATTAAAAAAATTTTTGTCTGTCTGTCTGTCTGTCTGTCTGCCTGTCTGTCTGTATGTGCAGGCATCACGTGAAAACTAACTGTTCGATTTCGATGAAACTTGGTATAATTATACCTTATTATCCTGGGCATAAAATAGGATACTTTTTATCCTGGAAAAATACGTAGAAAAAAAAAATCTATAACAAACCCTACTATGGAACCACTGGCGACACCTATTATCAAGCAAGTAGAACATTACGCCACGCCTGCCTCCATTGATTTCTAAAAAGGTTCCACCACTCACCACTAGATGGCGTTGTGCCTATGTTTTATTATAAAGTTAAACAGTAATTCAATTCTGTTATTTTTGGTTTAGAGGACCAAAAACCCGTGCTTTTCAGCGCGACCTTTTTGATTACTTTTCCGATCAGTTATTTGTAAATACAAGGTCGGAATTACTATGAAAAAAATACTTACTACAGAACGCGAGCAACAGCAGTAGCTCAATAGATCTCCTTAATTATTAAAGGCTTAGCCGTATTTGGGTCCAATAGATATTTATAAGATGTCATTGTCAGAGTTACTCAAAATGGAGAAATAAACCATCCACGCGAAGACCGACATCTGCGCGGACGGAGTCGCGGGCGGAAGCTAGTCTAACATAAAGGTCATTAGTTAGACTATTTGTAAAATCTTCTATTTTTTTACGATTTAAAAAAAAGTTTATGGGATTTTAACAATAGGTACTTACCATAGTTTAACTATTGATCAACAACAGGTCCTTTTTAGGGTTCCGTAGCCAAATGGCAAAAACGGAACCCTTATAGATTCGTCATGTCTGTCTGTCTGTCTGTCTGTCCGTGTATGTCACAGCCACTTTTTGTCGAAAATATAAGAGCTATCCTGTTGAAACTTGGTAGAAAGATGTATTATGTGAACCGCATTAGGATTTTCACACAAAAATCAAAACAAAACAAATTTTGGGGGTGCCCCCCATACTTAGAATTGAAACTCAAAAAAAAAGTTTCACCAAACCCATACGTGTAGGGTATCTATGAATAGGTCTTTAAAAATGATATTGAGGTTACTAACATCATTTTTTTCTAAACTGAACAGTTTGCGCGAGAGACACTTCCAAAGTGGTAAAAAGTGTGTCCCCCCCCCGTAACTTCTAAAATAAGAGAATGATAAAACTAAAAAAAATATATAATGTAGACCTCAACCAAAACTACCAACGAAAATTGGTTTGGATGAGATACAGTTAGCAGTTTTTGAGATATAGTACATTTTCAAAAACCGCAAATATAACTTTGCCATTCATACAAATACTATGAAAAACAAAGTTATTTTTATTGTTTGTGTATATTACTTACTAATCTCAATATAATTATATCTCTAATCTATGCTTGCTGCTACGGAACCCTTCATGGGCGAGTCCAACTCGCACTTGGCCGGTTTTATTTGCTGGTGGAAAATCTTTGAAAGACACTTTCCGTCTTTGGTATAGTTGAGGAGAAAAATAAAATTAAAAACCGGCCAAGTGCGAGTTGGACTCGCCCATGAAGGGTTCCGTAGCAGCAAGCATAGATTAGAGATATAATTATATTGAGATTAGTAAGTAATATACACAAACAATAAAAATAACTTTGTTTTTCATAGTATTTGTATGAATGGCAAAGTTATATTTGCGGTTTTTGAAAATGTACTATATCTCAAAAACTGCTAACTGTATCTCATCCAAACCAATTTTCGTTGGTAGTTTTGGTTGAGGTCTACATTATATATTTTTTTTAGTTTTATCATTCTCTTATTTTAGAAGTTACGGGGGGGGGGGGACACACTTTTTACCACTTTGGAAGTGTCTCTCGCGCAAACTGTTCAGTTTAGAAAAAAATGATGTTAGTAACCTCAATATCATTTTTAAAGACCTATTCATAGATACCCCACACGTATGGGTTTGGTGAAAAAAAAAATTTTGAGTTTCAATTCTAAGTATGGGGGGCACCCCCAAAATTTGTTTTGTTTTGATTTTTGTGTGAAAATCGTAATGCGGTTTACATAATACATCTACCTACCAAGTTTCAACAGGATAGCTCTGATACTTTCGACAAAAAGTGGCTGTGACATACACGGACAGACAGACAGACATGACGAATCTATAAGGGTTCCGTTTTTGCCATTTGGCTACGGAACCCTAAAAACCTCTTTGCGTTCCAAAGATGCGGTAACATTCCCGCAACCCTTAAAACATATGCATTAAACGCACATGCATGAGATTTAAAATATTACTTAATTAATTAGGTTCTGCATTTGAGGAGCTCGTACTTGTAGCTAAATAATGACATGCCGATCTTCCGGGCTAAGCCGCGCTCGCTGAAGTCGGTCTGTGGATGGGTGGCCATCTGTCATAGCGAGTTTCCTCCGTGCCTCGGAAAGTACGTAAAGCCGTTGGCCCGGCTATCTTTTGTAGATATTTGACAGTCGTTAATGTTAGTCAGAAACTAATAAGTCTGACTACCAGTCTTCATCATCATCATCAGCCAGAAGACGTCCACTGCTGAACATAGGCCTCCCCCTTAGACCACAACGCCGAACGACAATTCGCCACTTGCATCCATCGGTTGCCCGCGACCCTCACGATGTCGTCGGTCCACCTAGTGGGAGGCCTGCACACGCTGCGTCTTCCGGTCCGTGGTCGCCACTCGAGAACTTTTCTTCCCCATCGGGGAAGTCTACTATGGGGTATCATATTATCTACTCAGTTACTGGGTTGTGGAGGTCCGACAGGCAGTCGCTCCATATAATATACTGATATTCAGCTGCATCTGGTTCTACTGGAAGCCGACCACAATATACAGTTAGGAAAACGCTAGGCAGATGACGATTTAGGTTCTGCATTTGTATCGTTATTTTCCTCTCCTTTCCACCTTTCCTTTAGTCAGGCCTGTTGGTCTAGTGGTTAGTGACCCTGACCGCTATGCCGGAGGTCGTGGGTTCGATTCCCACCCAGGGCAAATGTTTGTGTGATGAGCACGATCATTTGTTCTGTGTCTGGGTGTAATTTATCTATAATATGTATGTATTTAGAAGTATATAAGTATGTTTATCAGTTGTCTAGTACCCATAACACAAGCTCTGCTTAGCTTGGGACTAGATGGTGTTGTGTGATAGTTGTGGAATGTTATTATTATTATTACGTTTTTTGGAGTCGAAGTCTGATTTTCTGAAATATCCCTTCACGTACAAAAAACATCCAGTCCCAAAACTCAAATTTCTTTGAATCCAGCAGTAAATTTGAGGCGGAATCTGAAAACCTACAGAGGCGTCGTTATGAAAAGCGATCGTATACGTAAAAGGTTTGAGCGCTTTCAGGCAGGCTTTGTGGGTGCATCAAACGGGCACTATTTCCGCTTCCGCTAGACTAGGCACTGATCGCGAACACCCTTGATGGTGTACTAGGAAATGTCTAGAATGGGTGGGCTTTTGTTTTTTTTTTGGGGCAAGGCAGCGCTTCCACCAGAGATGTGCGATCGAAATGTGTCGTACGAGGATGCTTAGCTGTGCTGTGAAAATGTGTGGGCGTTTCCACCAAAGCTGTGCGAGGAAAATGTGCCTACGAGGATGTGTAGCGGAGCTGTGAAAATGCGCATTAATATGTGGTGCGAGGATGCGTTGCGAAGCTGTGAAATGTGTCGACGGGGTTGCGGTGACAAACCCTGTCTATGGACTGGCTGGTACAGTATGCGCAAACCTCGCAACTCATCCTTCTCAACACATATTCCCCGCAACACATCCCTCGTACACATCTCTCGTACACATCTCTCGCAACACATACCTCGCACACATCCTTCACTTGTTTTGTATGTACAAAAATCTAGCTACCTGAGCCGTTTCCACCAGAGCTGTGCTGACCGAGGCGAGGTAAATAATAATAATGAAGCGATTCCTTTGGTTCTTTAAAAACACATTCCTCGCTACACATCCTCGCACATCTGTGGTGGAAACGCAGCCTTAGCTCATTGAGGCGCACGTGTAATACGACGCGTCGTCGACCCGGGCATGGTACATGATCGAACAGCGAGTCGCCCATTACTCGCCGTCCGCATGCCCGCGCATGGGTTGGCTATTATAATGAATCGGAAAATTTGTAAGGATGGATGAATGTTTGTTACAAAAACTACTGAAAGCATTTTTGCTGGTGCACAAATACTTTGTAGGTACCCTGGATTAACGCATAAGTTACTTTTTATGGTGGCATTAATAATAATTTAATTGTAGAATATTACAGAATTGGGCAGAATTATAAGCTAGCTATTAAATATTTGAGGTATCATAATTAAAATAAAACTGATAAAAGTTTCTTATCTAAGAAGCACACACAGACCATGTTTTTTTTATAATAGTACCTAATATCATCATCAGCCTATAATGTTCCCACTGCTGGGACACAGACCTCCTTTCTGTGAGAGGGAGTGGGCCATAATCCACCACGCAGGCCCAGTGCGGATTGGTACCTAATACTACGGAACAAATGTTTTATTATCTATCTTTTTAAATTGTATTTTTAACCTCACTGTAGTCGGGTAAAAAAGCAAACTTAGGAAACTTAGGAGGGTTATGTTTTTACGTTTCTTGTAACCGTCTTCGTCAAGGGAACCGAAACGTCTTGCTAGGGTCCCAAATTTACAGTTACACAGCTGTAAAGAAAGATTTACAGTCACTTTCCGACATTTTTTCGTTACGATGTTAGGTTTCATGTAATAAACGAAGGGCCGATTGCCATTTATCGGCCTATTTTTTAATCTGGGGTTGCCATTGACAAGTTTCTTTAGTGTTTTCTAAAAAAGAATGGCTAAAAGTTCATTCATTAATTCGTAAAGGTTATTCTTGCTGGCCTTTTTTATTTTTAAAGGTAAATGATGACTGTTGATGATGTAACTTTTGACAGTTGACAGTGATTTTTGCGCTGCGCGTCGTAGATTAGATAATACGGACCAAATATTTGTATTACCTACATGTAGTTGTTTCGGATCTGGGCTTTTGTGTCATCATCATCTCAGCCATAGGACGTCCACTGCTGAACATAGGCCTCCCCTTTAGATCTCTTTTCTCGGCTTTTGTGTATGTGAGTTTAATTCAATATTTGTGAACGCTTCTACGATACGGGAGAATTTCCTAGTCCGGGTAATGTTTTTTTTTAAAGAAGTATTGAAATTCAGCAATTTGTTAATACCGTTTTAAGTAATATTTGTTAAATCCTTTGTTTTTAACCATTTGTTAAAAAATGGGATTCGAACTATACAGGGTTATTTGAAAAACACCAACAAGACTAACTCTTAAGAGGTCTCTTAAACCAAACCCGAAATCGTGAAAAAAAAATCAGGTGTTCCCTACATTTTGACGAGTTCTGCGAACATAAAGTACGGAACAGCTGATTTTTTTTTCGTGATTTCAGGTTTGGTCCTATAGTAAAAGTAATTGTTCATTATAATGAGTGGAATGACCTCTTAAGAGGTTGTTGGTGTTTTTCAAATAACCCTGTATATAATATGGATCTAACATCTCGTCCTTAGATTTATTATAATTACTACTACTAACTAGTGAAATGCTAGTGACGCTTCCAATCCCTGTCTAATCGTTTTTAAGTCTGTCGCACGTGCCAGTCGACTGCGTGTGGACACTGCTCTTGCTCCAATGACTTCTTATGCCTGTGAGCTCGCACCAATAAGCACACGCAAGCGTTCACACTTAAGCTGCGAACAAATTATCGGACGCGTCCGTCAGCCGCGGCTGAAAGACGCGGCTTACTCATTATCTAGCCAGTACATTTAATACTACACTGTGCAAACTGTCGGTCGTAAGACGCGGACGTGACCTTGAGCGTTCGGACGTCCGAACAGAATCTGGCCGGCTGGATGTTTGTGCATCCGAAGAGGGTCGTCCGAACTACCGTGCACACTGCTAAGCCGCGTCCCTCAGTCGCGGCTGACGGACGCGTCCGATAATATGTTCTCAGCTTTATTGTGCACACAGTCACTGGGGTTTAACCTCTACCACACTCCTGGTCTCCTGATACTTTGGTATTTATTTAATGGTAAAATCAACACATAAATGAGTTCTTCCCGCCTAGGGTAGAGTAGAACAAATTATCATGACCCTGGAACGTAAAGGGCTATTGAAGGACACCTTGGATTTTGATGATTTCATTACTTGTCGTGCTGCGACAATTTAACTTTTGAGAATATATGGTATCCTGTGGATTTTTGGTTGTTTTTAATTTGATTGTCAATTTCTAAATTAACTCGAGTTGACGTCACGGTTGGCGCAGTGACTGAGCGACTGCTACGCAGCGTGTCGCGGGTTCGATCCCCGCACGGAATAAATATTTGTAAGATCTGCAATTGTAGTTGTTCCGGGTTTGGGTGTTTGTATATGTGAGTTTCTATGTTTGTAAACGCACCCACTCACGATACAAGAAAAATTCCTAGTGTGAGGCAACGTTTAAAAAAAAAAAAAAAATACATGTGGCACTCGGAGACTGCCGCGGTGAAGCTATTGCATAACATTTTATTTTTATTTTAAATGAATAAAATCACCTACCGCGTATATAATGAGAATATAATTTATTTAAAATGTTAGTTAGCCCAGTCAACGAATGCTCAAATAGGGTATAGAGGGAAAGTCTTGGAACACAATTTTTGACTTTGTAACTTTGTTTAGCCTAGTTAGGAGGTGAACATATCAAAAGTCCCTGCCCCTAGCCCTTGAGATTTGGGAGGGGGGGGGGTTTGAAGGTCCCATTTTTTGGTTTTTCGCTTATATCTCGGAATCTATGCGTCCTAGCGACATAGTACCACGGAACAAAATAAAAGCTGATTAAATTTTCTACAAGTTATACTAAATAAGCATTTCGATATCTTCTTCAGTTTTCGAGATATATACTCCTGAAAGTCTGTCATTTTGAAAAAAATAATTCTAACTTTACATTTTTAGAACGGAAATCTTCAAAGATGCAACTAGTTAATAATTGCCGGCAAAAAGCTTTTAGAGCATTACATTTTCTTCAATAAAACTATATTATTTTCCTTCAAATGTTAATGTAAATGCTGTATATTATATTTTTTATAAAAGGTAGGTACCTGGTCTTTGAAAAAAGGTCTTTGTAAATCAATGTACGAGTATGTATCAATGTAATGCTGGCACATTACATTAGCTTAGACTAAAGCACATTTTAAAGAAAATGGATAATATAAAGTATTATTAAAGGAAATTGAGTGTTCCACAACCCTTTTGCCAGCATTTACTTATGGTTGTATCGTTAAAGAGTTATCCGGTAAAAAAGCGCAAAAATGTAAAGTTAGTTTCCTGAAAGGCTGTCATTTTTTCAAAATGACAGACTTTCAGGAGTATATATCTCGAAAACTGTAAAGATATCGAAATACTTATTTAGTATAACTTGTAGCAAATTTAATCAGCTTTTATTTTGTTCGGAGGTACTATGTCGCTAGGACGCATAGGTTCCGAGATATAAGCGAAAAACCAAAAAATGGGACCTTCAAACCCCTCCCCCCTCCCAAAGCTCAAGGGCTAGAGGCGGGGACTTTTGATATGTTTACCTCCTAACTAGTCTAAACAAAGTTATGAAGTCAAAAATTGTGTTCCAAGACTTTCCCTCTATAATCATTCGTTGACTGGACTATAGTGGTGCACTACTGGAATAAAGAACTTCTTTGTTGTAGGAGAATTATAAGTAGGTTTCATTGTGAAAACTCTTTTTGTAGCTGGCCGTTTAGAAACAGTAAGAAAAAGTAAGTTGTTTTTATGACGGATATTTTTATGATTGCCGAAGTCTCCCGAACTGAAACGATGTGAGACGATGCGTGGTATCAGGTATTTTCGTTAGGTTTTTGGAAATTTTTTGAGGACGCCGCGCCGCGCCGCGCTCAGAGCCCGAGATAAAAGCTATGCAATAGCTTAAAAAACCGCGTATAAAGGTTAGGTCTAGATTCAGCAGCCTAAATTCCTGGGGTGCTAAGACAGGAAACCTCCACGTGCGCCCGTGGACTGGAGTTCCCTCTCGGATACGTCCGGGGGGAAGACCAGTTTTTCGGGCCGGTGCGCCCTGGGATGCGGGCAAAAACTCTCCTTAGGCACTGTGTGCCTAAGGGGTTTCTTCGCCCGTATGCAAATAGCCTGTCGGGTGGACGCTCCAACGCGTGTCCCTCTGAACAGCAGAGGGCACAGCGGCGGAGCGGGCTTGCGGACGGTGAGTAATGGGTATGCTCGCCGTCCGACCAAGGACCAAGCCCGGGTCGGTGGCGCGTCGTGTTTCACGCGTCACCGACGGGGCCCCTTATGGGGCCAAATGCCTGCCGGGGTCGCGGATTTTTCTTAATCCAGGATACCGTGGCCCCGGAACGTAAAGGGCATCCGACGGAACACGGGTGGATTTTAGTCAGTAAGAGTCTGACAGTCCCTCCCGCCCCACCCAGGGCGGGAGGACTCATTTGATGATTTTGCCACCCTAAAAAAAAAAAAAAAAAAGCCTAAATTCCTGATTTACGTACATCTGGCATCTGGCATAAGGTACCGCAGTCCGTGTCGCATCGAGATACCGCAGTTTTGGCAACATACATGTGCCACATACAAACGCACATTCTTCAAGGGAAATTATGGTGTTTTTACTAGGAAAAGTTTGTTGTAACTGTTCCAATACGGTTTGTGTTGGTAACACTGTTTTTATTCTAAAACTGAAAAAAAAACAACATGCGGGTTTGCGTAACACTTTCAAAACTCGAATGGTATGTTCATTTTGACGATTCAGTGTAGAAAATTCAATGCGTTTTTATGTTAGACGAATTTTTTAAATAGGCTTTTATTTTTTAAATACGTAAGTATACGTCCTGTAATCTTTATTGTAATCGAAATGTGTTGTATGGACCCTGTTGCAGTATACCAATGACAATACACACTAGAAACTTCCCCTATGTTTTTTTCTTTAATAAGACGTTATTGTTAAACTCGTGATTATTAGTACTGATTAAAAGCCACAGCGTTCCTTCAATTGCTCTTTACGTTCCAGGGTCACGGCACCCTGGTTAGACAGTCCCGCGACCCTGGACAGCAACGTCCTTAATTTTGTATTTGAGTTATTTTTAACAACATGAATATTGAGACTGAAATATGATTCAAACTTTAAAAAATCGAACAGGTCCGAGTGAACGGCCACTCACTACGCGACATCAAACGAAAATCAACTACGAACAAAACTTCAGGAGCTATTTAGTTGAGAACACCTGCAGCAAAGCCTGGTTCATTTTAAAACCAAATCAGTTTTGGCAACACTGCCTAGTTGTGCCAACCCGCGGTCATGTGGCTTTAGAACTTTCTAGAATTGTACTGGCATTTGGCATTTGTTGGTTTTTACTGTATATTTTTCTGTTAAGGCGAAATGCTGGTTCTGATTTTGAGTGGGATGGCAAATTCTGGAGTGGAAATAGATGGTGACTATAGATTTGGTGTAAGGTTTAATTCTGGGAGTGTTTATAAAATGTACGAAAGTTTTTATGTAGAGTAATCAGGATTACAAGCCTTAAGAATGAATCTAGACTATTAAATGTTATAATATTTACCTGTACTACGAGTATAAAATAAAAGTTAATCATTTTCAACGCAACAAGAATAATATAATAATAATAATATAATAATATTCCACAACTATCACACAACGCCATCTAGTCCCAAGCTAAGCAGAGCTTGTGTTATGGGTACTAGACAACTGATAAACATACTTATATATTTCTAAATACATACATATTATAGATAAATTACACCCATTATATTATATATTATATATTTATATATATATATTTTTTTAAAGAATATAGAATGGATAAAGTAAGGAATGAGTTTATAAGGGGAAGTTTGAAAGTGGCGCCTGTTACAGAAAAAATGAAAGGAAATCGTCTATCTTGGTATGGACATGTGATGAGGAGGGATGACACCCATGTGACTAAGAGAGTTATGAGTATTAATGTTGATGGATAGAGAGGAAGAGGAACGCCAAAGAAAAAATGGATGGATTGTCTTAAGGAATGATATGAAAGAAAAAGGGAGTAAATGATACTGTGACGTCTGATAGGGGAGAATGGAAGAATCGTGTTGCGCCGACCACAAGTAGAATGGGATAAGGGCAGGAAGAATAAGATTTTCAACGCCTCTAAAGTTCTGAAAATTCTGTGACGTGTACATGCGTTTCGAAAAATATAGATACCAATCCGAAAAGTGAAGTATTTACTCTATTGTAAAACTTTATTGAAGTACTAGCTGCTGCCCGCGACTTCGTAAGCGGATTCTGTTGCTTATGCCAGCGACACGAGGTCGTCAAAATCGAAGATCTGATAAGTCTGATGTCCAATTTCAAGAGCCCGGGTAAAAAAATAAATGGGAGTTTTGGCCTGTAGAGTCAAATTTTTATTCATTACATTCATCGTCATCGAAAATTAGTTCTAATCTGTTACCGCCTTTACTGCGTGGAGATACTCCCAGCTAATGTTATTTTAAAATTATACAGTGAAATTAGATACCTTTGATTTCTACATCAGGTTTTCCCGATCTTCAATTTTATACGTCAACAGAGAGTGCTTATCAGGCTGAACAACTCTTGCTAAAATGATTGTCATTCCTGTATAGGTATGTTATAGTGTAGCTGATCTCTAGAAGTTCCACATCAGGTGTTCCAGATCTTCAATTTTTATACATCAACAGAGAGTGCTCATCAGGCTGAACCACTTTGCTAAGACGTAATTCCTATATATGTTATGGTGTAGCTGGGCTCTTGGTGTTCTACATCAGGTGTTCCAGATCTTTAATTTTTATAAGTCAACAGAGAGTGCTTATCAGACTGAACAACCCTTGCTAAGACGTCATTCCCATTATGTTATAGTGTAGCTGGGCTCTTGGAGTTCCACATCAGGCATCTTCAATTTTTATACGTCAACAGAGAGTGCTCATCAGGCTGAACAACTTTGCTAAGACGTCATTCCTATATTATGTTATAGTGTAGCTGTTCTCTAGGAGTTCCACATCAGGTGTTCCAGATCTTCAATTTTTATACATCAACAGAAAGTGCTCATCAGGCTGAACCACTTTGCTAAGACGTAATTCCTATATATGTTATGGTGTAGCTGGGCTCTTGGTGTTCTACATCAGGTGTTCCAGATCTTTAATTTTTATAAGGAAACAGAGAGTGCTTATCAGGTTGAACAAACCTTGCTAAGACGTCATTCCTGTATATGTTATAGTGTAGCTGGGCTCTTGGTGTTCCACATCAGATGTTCCAGATCTTCAATTTTTATACGGCAACAGAGAGTGCTTATCAGGCTGAACAACTCTTGCTAAGACGTCATAACTGTATGTGTTATAGTGTAGCTGGGCTCTTGGAGTTCCACATCAGGTGTTCCAGATCTTCAAATTTATTCTCTCAATAGAAAATGCTCATCACGTTTAATAAATTTTGCTATGGCACCATTTTTGTATCTCTTATAGTTTAGCTGGTCTGTTGCAGTTCTGCACCAGGTGTTCAAGTTTTCAAGATAAATTATAGCTTATATGTTGGCCAGACTTAATACCTATACAACAAAAAAAGAATCATTCAAATCCGTTCAGTACTTTTTGAGTTTATCCCGGACATACATACAGACAAACAGACAAAAATTCTAAAAACTATATTTTTGGCTTCGGTATCGATTATAGATCACACCCCAAGTATTCTTTTAAAAAAATATTCAATGTACAGTTTTGACTTTCCTACCATTTTATTATATGTATAGATCACCGTGGTTTTTAGTCAGTACAAGTGTGACAGAACCACTCGTTCCGCCCTGGGTGGGAGGACTCATTTGATAATTTTACCATGATAAAAAAGGATATTTAATTAGAAAAAAACATCAACAACACAACTTTTTTTCATCATCATGATGAAAAAATGTTGAAACTGAGAAATTCAAGAAAAAAAAAAACAATTTAACATTACCCCACTCGGGAAAACATTACAATAGACTAGGTCCTTCTCAATTCCTTCCTATCGATACGTAATGTTATGAGTAGATCACAGACAAACACCAAAACAGTTTCTCAACGAAATACTAATTGCGAAATATCGAACAACCCTTATTAGTCCCCAAACTTGAACATCGAGAATCAATCGAGAGCAAATGGTACCACACTACGCCAATGCGCCATCGCGAGTTATGCCGACCATGCCAAGTTTGTGCAAGCATTCTTTGTGAACCATTCGGACTATTGCCAGCAATGTATGTCAAAACTTTAAAGCAGTCGGGACTGACCTGCATTTTGCGATGGATGTTTGTGAATTCGGTGAATTGGTATTTGGTTTACGCATTGTGCAGGGAAATGAAAGAATGGGTCAGATTTCTGATAGTAGTTTTGTTTGTGATCCTATAGAATTGAGGGCTGAAATAAAATTATATTGATTTCAGGGAACGGCCACTTAATTGGTATACACCGTGAATTTTTAGTCGTCTTACAAAAGTAGTCTACTTAATGTACCCGACTTAAAATACATCATTTTGACTGTCTATGATGTATGTAAGTATGTATGTTCCACCGCAGCACCTAAACTACTGAGCTGATTATAAAGAATGAGGTGTCAATAGATTCGTAATAATAGCCTGTTTAATAAAATCTATTTAGATTTTTATCCGACTTCAAAAAAGGAGGAGGTTCTTAATTCGGTCGGTACTCCGAGGTTTCTAGTCCGATTAGTCTAATTCTTTTTTCGTTCGATGACTGCATCGAACGAAAAAAGAATTAGACTATATTCCCATTGATCCCATAAAAATTTCATCCCATTTGGTTCAGTACTTTTAATTTTGTGAGCATTTTTATTGATGGATGATGTGATGATCTTTACTTTTTGAGTGTTTGTTACGCAATTACTCCGCTAATTATGGACCGATTTTCAAAATTCTTTTTTTGTTGTACGAGGAATAGTTCACTTTAGAGAACACTGCAAGTTTCATCAAAATCGGTTCAGCAGTTTTTGATAGGGAATTTTATTTGCTTATTGTGTACATGAGCGATGTTAATATCGGTGCTAGAGATTACCAAATTCTAGTGCACATGTAAGAAAATGATGTATTAAGTTTTTTTTTCTCTTATAAAGCAATATGATTCCCCATAACTTCCACCTATACCAGCGTCACCTAAGGAAAAAAAAACATCCATCCATAATTTTAACTCCAAACCACAGATTGAAAGTTTAACAACACAAAAAACAGTTTCTACATTAGGCCGATCGCATTAATGTCAATTGCACGTTCAATTATCATTCAGGGTAGCCAAAAGTCAGTCATTCTATTTAATGAGCAGAAGAGGAAACAATCAGTGTCTAGCTTATGTCCGAGGTTTTATCTGCGTGAAGTTCGGTCGGATCGGATTATTGGGATTAAAAATATCCTATGTGTTAATCCGCGTCTCGTCTCGTTGAATCTACGCGTGTAGAATCGGTTTTTGTAGACCGAAGAATAGACAAAATTACAAAATGTACCTAAATGTAGAAAGAAATAATATAATATCGTCCTAAGCACGGCGAAGTATAAAATGTTGAAAATAATTGTTTTTATTATTCTTCTGTAGTCGACAGTGCAATTTACGGGCAAAAAAAATTATATGTTACCCAAAATGTACGTAGGTAATCCGTCATTGTATACAATTCTTAGGAAGTGTACGTAATTCCTAAAATTGCCCGGAAATGTGTGAAACATAACCAAACCGAACCTCGGGATGCCCCTGACGTCTACTTTCAAAGGCACCAACAACTCTTGGACACCCCGAGGTTCGGTTTGGTTAGGTTCCTTTAAACATTGCACGCGGAAATAGGAGCCTCGTGCAACGGGGCTCCGTCTACCTGAATACAAAAATCACTTTTTTATACATTTCCTAAATATGTAGCTTCGGAATCGTATGCATTTCCTAGGAATTATAAACAATTCCTAAAATATCATTTTCGGTAACATATTTAGGCAGTCACATGATGGCAAGAGTAACCAAGTAACCTATACGAAGCCAGACGCGCCATGATACTTTAGTATAGAGCTCACTATAGACCCCTGTCTATCCCTACGGAGTCCTGCATAAAGTAATAATTTATGTTAAACCTAGAATTAATGCTTAGCTCATTACAAAAAAGCGCTTAAAGCACATAAAACCGCTAGTCACGAAAAGCTAACAAAAAGCTGTAGAAGTTTCGGGTCAACATTAAAACAGAGTGGTAGGAGTATACAAGTTGTTATTGTTGTTATATTACTGTTGAAGTTACTGTTACTGGGCATATAACTGTAGTGTAATGTATGTAGTCTGTAGTTTGAGGAAAATTGGATTAGGTTTTGCTTTGTTGTAGACCATAGGGACTTCTCTAAGTAATACTAGTGCGTGATGATGGGAAAGACAAGAATAATTGGTGAAGAACACAGTTAGTGAAAAGATCATGTCAATTCTGTTGAAACCCGTAGTTTAATAAAAAATCATGTATATTAAAATTGTGAAATTTTGAATGAGTAAACAATACTCGTAGAATCTTCTTATGTATTGACTCACTAGTCTATAATATAATTTGTACCCCGACCTATCAGTTTTAAGTTATGGGTTCGAACCCAGAATATTTGAGTAATTTATTTCATCACCATTGCTCTCAAAACGCTGAAATTGAACATCGTGACAAAATCGGTGTGTCCTAAAAATTCCAAGATATTTGACGACATCTACCAACCCGCACTGACCTTGAGCCGTGGATTACAGTACACGCCCTCTCACAGAGAGGAGGCCTTTGTCCCAACAGTGGGAACAAATGGGATAATGACGACTTTTTGAAGTCGGGAATTGAAGTTTAGATTTGTGTTCAGTTATTAGAATTGCGAAAATGTTGTGTATTAGTACTACTTCTAGCCTTCGGGGATTATAGCCCTGTTTTATGTAGCACCTATTAGAAAACCACTAAAACGAAAGAAGGTTCTAGAACCCAATAAAACTCTCAATAAAATCGATACCTACCCGCGAAAAATCCCCGAAAAAATTGGAGCATTGCCCCCATTAGGCAAAGTAAACATTATACGCTAGGTAATTTGGGCTTGAAATGAAAGTCGTTCCGTAATCGACTTTAAATTAACATGTACCCTCATCAAGGAGATGGCGCGCTTGACATATTTATCACTGGCCCTGGGGAGACACGGACATTACCACAATATGCCGTATTGGCAAATTTGGAAGTACTATGCTTTCTCGAACGGAGAAAAAAGAAGAACGTTGAGGTTGGAAATTGTGATTTTTGGGTTTTTCGATTAAAGTCCTTTTTCAAAGAGACTAGGAAAGTATTCTACTCACTTCTTATCTTACTACTATTTATTCATGCGAAAGATTGTGAGGATGGATGGATGTATTTATTATATTTGTTACTCTTTTGGAAGATGATTACTGAATTGACGAGTAATAGAGAAGTATGGAGAAGACACATGCCACACCCCAATCTTATATGAAAGCAGGTGAATGAATTTCGTAAGACGAGCTTGCAATTAACTTCCTTTTAGAAGGTATAGGGTAGGAGAAGACGGAAGCGGCAGGAAACTGACGTGTCCCTATAGAGCCAAACGTTTGCGGGCGTTGCAATACTTTTTTTTAAGCCGGTGATCTATTCCCAAACCATTACAATTCCTAAAGCCAGAATCAACAGTGGTGACCACCAGAAAAGCGCCGAGACAATGAAGCTCGACGTGCCCCGGAGAATAAATTTATCTGTCTTGGATCCTGCAACGAAATTAATCAGAGGAGTAGGAACATACGTATGTTCAATTTCAGGGGTTGCAGGACTATATTAAGAGGGCACCGAAGCCCTGTAAAGCAATGGGGATGTGAAGGAACAGGGCGATGTTTAGTTAGAAGAGTCAGCCAGCCCTTCCACCCCGGTTGGAATAGAAGGTACTGAGGTGGGAGGACATATTTAATGTGTTTTTACAACCAAAAAAGAAAGAAAGACCCATATTCATTCGGCCATCTGATAGTTCCCTGACTAACTTGTATAGAGTATATTTATTTAGTATTATATAGCGTCATAGCCAGCATTGTGTGAGTACCATGTACTTCAGAACTATCTTTGACTAGAAACCTACGTCTTTCATTGACTTGAATGACTCTGGCGGTAGAGAGTATGCCATGCCTACTCAAAAGTCTCGCTGATGGTGGCGTGTATGTCGGATCATTTAGTTCCCTTCAAAATGGTTGAGCTAAATGGTGCTGATATATGTGGCCTGTAATTGGCCTAGTTGAAATGAACGATTTGATTTGACTAAAATAAAAAACTACAGTTTACTCACAATGTAACAAACATACCCTCAATAACCCTAAGCGTTGATAAAACCCCACAACGTGATCGTAAAAGTTTCCAGATTGCGTGTAATAAAATATTATTAGGGAATATTTTAAAAGCGTTGTTACAAACAATGTTAATAACATGGTAAAAACAATGTCATTTGGAAAGGTTGCGGCTTTAAATTTTGAAACTCCCGTCATCCAGGGTAGTTAGAAAATCTAAGGATTCCCAGAGGACATGACGGGAGTGAATGTCGTGATGGTTATTAGATGGGATTAAGGACCTAGTCCGCTTTAGTATAGAGTTGTACATTAAATAAAGTTTTCTAATGGAGTTGCCTATATGCTGTGAGCAAGTATCAACGTTTATTTCTTTAATAAACGGAAAAGACTTTCTAGAGTTCTGCCTGACATCTTAAACAGATTCGAAGCTGAATGCAGTAATTTCGATGCAACTTATTTTAATAATTAATTCTTGCATGTCCTAATTAGTGGGCTCACGAGGTGTATTATAGCCCACTCCGTCTTGCAAAGAAGAAGCCTGTGTCCCAGCAGTGGGGACATTAGAGGCTGATGATGATGATGACATAGATCGTCACTTGAAGGAAGCTTGAAGGAGGACACTCATCGAGGTAGACCTCGGAGAAGTTGATGTGATGATCTGATCTTGCATGCAGGCCCAACATGACCGACAGAGATCGGAGGAGAAAGAGAAGCCCTTTGCCCCATGTGGAATCGTTTACTGATTAATAAAATCAAAAGTGTCCATAACCGGGATAGTTGGCGCTCCTTAGGGAGAGGTCACGTTCAGCAGTGGACGGTAATGGCCGTAATGGGCTGACATGACGATGATGAAAAACAAAAAATAATGGCTTGCTTTCAACAATACAATAGAGGGACATCCCGAAGTTCGGTTTGGTTAGGTTCCTTTAAGCCCTGCAAACAGAAATAGAACCCCTGTCAAGCGGGGCTTCGTGGACCCTGATTAGAACGGAATTTTATAACCAATCTGATTATCAGAGATAATCGAAGCCTCGCTGATGGAAGAGTCACGTTGAAGTAAAGCCGTGTCTGTTTTCAGTCTGTCGGCGATTAATCGTTCACTCATATTTTAAAATTGAGTACATAATGAAATTCAATACAACACTTACGCCAAGTCTTTACTACCCTAGGTACCACATTTACTTGATAGAAACATCAATATTTTATGGTCCATCCTCCCTATGCATATAATATTATGTATGTTTCAATTCAATTGCATTTTCATAGCACGAGGACAATTTCTCTTACCAATATACATGATATGAGATGGAAATATCTACCTGGGTAGATCCGTAGGTATGTTCTTGTTAAAGAAATTGAAAATTCTTTGAAATGGCAATGAAATACTTACCTACATGTAGATCAAGAGGACTATAAAACACTAGCGACCCGACCCGACTACGTTCGGGTAGTAGAACATTTTATACCTTTAGCCTTACTACAAAAACTTTAACATCTGTTGAACACTGTCTAAAAAAGTGTTACTGCAAAACGGACCTTATTTCAACGTCATAATCTGACATTTTTTTTAGACAAGTGTTCAACAGACGTTTAAAAGTTTTTGTGGTACGACGGCGAATGTTTTCTTATTTTATAAATACTTTAAAACAAAGGACAATTCAAAAGTTTCCAACGGTAGGGTCGACAATAAAAATGGTGACGATACGGGGGGTAGTTAAATGGCGGAGCGATTTATAGCATTATTGTCGGGGGTGTTTAATCGAAAACGGGACTTTTGCTGTTCCTGATTTATGGGAGCCGGCGTTAAATAGTTTGATCTTTTAGTAATTAAAATGTAGAAGTTAATTTGGTCGCTGAAAGCGCAGCGTAGGACGTCCACCAACGAGATGGACAGATGACCTTATATAGGCCGCCGGAAGACGCTGGATGTAGGTCGCTTCCAACCGGTATATGTGGAGATCTAAAGGGGAGGCCTATGTTCAGCAGTGGACGTCCTATGGCTGAGATGATGATGATGAAGCGAAAGCTACCGAAAATATAATTTCAATGTTTAAAGGCTTCGCGGCAGACCTCGTAGAATATGGTGGGACGAGCTTGATAAAGCCATTTACCAGTGGTCCACTTTGGCCCTGGATCGTGAAAACTAAAAGTCATGGGGCCTCTGCTCAGTAGCCTAGCCTCCTGGTCCTTGATCAGACAGTGAGCTACCTGCCCAAATCTCAGTTATTTTTAGATTTCTAGATTTGCAACTAGGAACATGCAAAATGTTTTTTTAACATTTTTATTCCGTAGAAATGTATCTTGTTTTTACTCAAATAAAGACGCTTTATCCTTCTTACACAAAAGTTAAGACCTAAAACATATGATTGTTCTTCTTTATTACATCACAACGATATTGTGGAGTTTCCTCGCATTACTGAATAAAACTTTGAAGATAAGTGCGTATAAATATGATATTATACAGAGTACGCAAAGCGCGTATATTATTGTGTCTTTTCTTACGACTGTTTGCCAACTTTATGTAGTTACTGAGAATATGTTCTTGTATTACTTTCGCTTTTTAGCTAAGTTCACTGAATTCCCCAGTTCATTCTTTTTTACTATTTTTTGGGCTTTCTTTGCAACCACTTGTTAATGTAATCGTAATGAACTAAGATCTACGACTGTCTTTTACTAAAAAGAAAGGAGCATTTTTGTCTGAAGACATAAAATTACCTAAAAAATTAATTTATTCATAAAATAAAATTATTCATAAAATAAAAAAAAGCAAACAAAAGGCACAGTATTTACCAGACGTCACGATTGATTTCCGTAAACTCTTCTCAGGAAACCCGCCAATAAGTTTACCATAGATCAATCGAATGGTATCAGAAATCTTGTCTTGACACAGATAGCTATAAGAAATACTTCCCGCCATTAATTCAAAGCTTCATGCAATTCATCTGACGTCTTATCAGATATACCCAATCAGGACATATTGCTATCCTTGACCTCGAGGCAATTCATCAAACTAGTATAACATTATGTTTTCATCGAAAGGCTATGCAGAGTTCCGGGGTCGCGGGACTGTCTTATCAGGTAACCGTGACCCTGGAACGTAAATGGCTGAAGGAACACGTAGGATTTTAGTCAGTACGAGTATGACAATTTTTTGATTTTTACACCCCAAGATAAAGGGAATGAATAAATCAAATAAATGGACGAGTGGCAGTAGCGACTCACCATGCACTAAACTAGACATTAAAATTTCTTATAGAACTCCGGTCCTCATTCTCAAGACCAGGAGGCCTATCACGACCCGACAGTATAGTAGAACGAGATGGCGTAAGGCGACGTGTACGGTGACCGGCATGGATCTTGAGCGCTGACCTTCACCTGCGCAGAAGTGAGTTATTAGGTCCCTTTAGTAGATGAAGTGAGGAAGGGGGCGGGGAAAGTGTAGTGATTGGCCCGCGTAGCGTGCCGTAGCGCATCGCGTCATAGCCGCCACTCGGGATTCGTTGTTTTGTGCGTTTTATTTGTTTTATTGTGCGTTTCATTTGTCGATAAGTGTACGATGCGCAAAGCGATCCCCACTCTTACGCCGAGCGCTCAAGAACCGTGCCGGTATTTGTATAGTTCTGTCTCTTTCTCACAGTGAAACTACAACTACAGTAGGCCACTAGCGCTTTTAGCTACAATGCCACGAAACGGAGTTATAGCGAAAACTATAATAGGAAGATGTTTTTTCTTGGCACAATAGCCACAAGAAATACTTCCATCTTATCGGATATATCGTACCAGAACAAATTGCGATCCTTGACCTCCAAGCAATACATCATCTGAACTCAATATATCCAGTTCGGCATGAGAAAAGAATCGCGATGTAACAGCTACGCGAATGGCATAGTAAACGTACACACACGCTTCATATTATTTCATCTGTAGGCATGTACGTTTCTGTGTAGATTTTGTTGATATTTTGCATAAATATTTATGCTGAAGATTTGATTAGAGACTAGGCTCTATGCTTTCACGTTATCTGTGTATCTCCTAATAATAAGTATTTTCATTAAATATTAAAGGAGAATACAAATGTACTGTGTGCCTTACGGCTGTGCTAAATAAGTTATATTGTAAACGGCGAAGGAGTGGAACTCTCTGCCTGCGTCTGTGTTTCCGAATACATAGGGGAACAGTGTATAAGACGGGGACACGAGGTATGATAGGAAATCACACACCTAAGGTAAACTTAACACAAAACTAACGAAGCACAAGCGCCAACAGGACGCCATTTGCGTCTGGCCGCTTGCAAATGACGTCCTGATGGCGCTTGCTCTACGTTAGTGTTGTGTTAAGTATGCCTGAAAAGTATATGTCCCCATTATACCTCGCGATTATTAACGTCCCCGTCTTATACACTGTTCCCCTACAACCCTAATCTATTCAAAGTTAGAGTGAACAGGCTTCTCCTGGGTATCTCGCTTCATCGTCGACCTTGTCTTTGTCACCCCTAACCTAGACTATGGTCAAGAGCAAAAATACATGTGGCACTCGGAGACTGCCACGGTGAAGCTATTGCATAACAATTTTTTTTATTGTAAAATAATAAAATCGCCTACTATAATAATTATTTAAAATGTTTGTGGTGCACTACTGTAATATAGAACTTCTTTGTTGTAGCATTATTTTATAAGTAGGTTTCATTGTGAAAATTCCTTTTGTAGCTGGCCGTTTAGGATCAGTACCTAAGAAAAAGAAAACTGTTTTTATGACGGGATATTTTTATGATTGCCGAAGTCTCCCGAACTGAAACGATGTTAGACGATGCGTGGTGTCAGGTATTTTCGTTAGTTTTTTTAGAAATTTTTTGATTCGGTCGCCGCGCCGCGCCGCGCTCATAGCCCGCGATAAAAGCTATGCAATAGCTTAAAAACCAGACGACTAGGTGCCTGACGATGGTGAACTGGGCCTGTTGAGAGACGTATATCACACTTTACCTTCAATAAGTTTTTCATTGTCAGCGAAAAGAATAACCTTTCTCTTCAATATTTCTCAAATCTTCACGAGAACAAAATGGCGATGTAACAGTCAACGTGGACGGCATAGTAAACGTTTAGTTCAGACAATTGACCTCGAATGATGCTCTCCTTTCCTTCCTACTTCATATTATTACGTCAATAACAAAGTTGTAGATAAGTTTTCGTTTTTTTTTCGGTTCTAAGTTGTAAGAGAAGAGAGGGCTTTTTTTTAATCAGGACTTCTTGCCTCAGTCTAGCAGCACTAAGATGGAGCGACCACCCAAAAGGAACTGGAACTCCTGCGCACCAACAGAACATAGAAAAAGTACATAGTCCTCCTGACCGATTTCGGCCACGGTGCCCAATCTCAACGTAGATTAGCCATCTGCATGGGATATATTATAGTGCACAAGTGTGTGCGCAGGCACAGGCACTCTCTGTTCGTTTACTCTCGTAGTTCCGACAGGACGGCAATCCGACACGAGACAGAGAGAACAAGGGTAGGATCAACGGCTTAACGTGCTTTCAGAGGCACGGGGGTACTTACTTATCATACCGCCAACTTCTAAACTCCGGGCTGCTATTTTCATCATCATCATCAGCATCATCATCATCAGCCTATAAATGTTCCCACTGCTGGGACACAGGCCTCCTCTTTTTGAGAGAGGGAGTGGGCCATAATCCACCACGCGGGCCCAGTGCGGGTTGGTGGATGTCACATGTCTTCGAATTTTTGGTTCTAGGACATGCCCGTTTCCTCACGATGTTTTCCTTCACCGTTTTGAGAGCAGTGGTGATGAAATAAATTACACAAAGTAATGCGCCTGGCTGGATTCGAACCCACGACCTACAACTGGAAAGTCGGGACCGATACCACTGGACCACCACTGCTCTCTTCGTCATACTAAAATTTAATTTAGAGTGATTTAGAGTGAGTAAAGTCGGGGCCGATACCACTGGGAAATCGAACCTAGGACCCCACGCTTAGCAGTCGCGCCTAGCGACCACGAGGCCAACGGGGCAGTTATAAAATATTAGGCACCTGACAACTTATAGGTTCGCCAGCCAAATTATTATTTAAACGTTATAATAATTACAAAGAGGAGATAAAAATCTGAATTCATTATAGTAGCGATAATTTTGTTTTCCACGTCTTTGGTAATGGGAAAGCCATAACTTTTCATTCCGCAAGCATGACTGGTAAGTAGGTATAAAGGGCAACTCGCTGTCCGACCATGGACCATGCCCGACGGCGCGTTGTGTTCCACGCGCGCCTCAAAGAGCGTCAGCATATGACGGGGCCCCCCTCTAGCGGGCCAAAGCCTGCCGGGGTCGCGGGACTTATCTCATTACGGTGACCCCGGAACATAAAGGGCTATTGAAGGACACCGTGGATTTTAGTCAGTACAAGTCTGACAGTATGGGGTGGGAGGACTCATTTGATGATTTTACCACGCTAAAAAAAAAATACTGGTAAGTATTAGTAAGGGGTATTGCTATCAGAAGTTTTTGTGTTGTGGATGAAGTAGCGTCCTTTTGTTTGGGAGTCGCTTCCTCCCAAGTCTTGTCCATCATATAACTTTCACGTCGTCCCTGGCACAGTCTGGCCCATAAATTTTTGTACCTCCTGTCTCTGTACGATTTATGTCCTGGAAGATACGTGGCCAATACTATTGCTTGGAGGGAAATTGGTTCTGTTTTGAAGAGAACTTCTTTTTTAGGGTTCCGTAGCCAAATGGCAAAAACGGAACCCTTATAGATTCGTCATGTCTGTCTGTCTGTCTGTCTGTCTGTCTGTCTGTCTGTCCGTGTATGTCACAGCCACTTTTTGTCGAAAGTATAAGAGCTATCCTGTTGAAACTTGGTAGAAAGATGTATTATGTGAACCGCATTAGGATTTTCACACAAAAATCAAAACAAAACAAATTTTGGGGGTGCCCCCCATACTTAGAATTGAAACTCAAAAAAAATTTTTTCACCAAACCCATACGTGTGGGGTATCTATGAATAGGTCTTTAAAAATGATATTGAGGTTACTAACATCATTTTTTTCTAAACTGAACAGTTTGCGCGAGAGACACTTCCAAAGTTGTAAAAAGAGTGTCCCCCCCCCGTAACTTCTAAAATAAGAGAATGATAAAACTAAAAAAAATGTATAATGTAGACCTCAACCAAAACTACCAACGAAAATTGGTTTGGATGAGATACAGTTAGCAGTTTTAGAGATATAGTACATTTTCAAAAACCGCAAATATAACTTTGCCATTCATACAAATACTATGAAAAACAAAGTTATTTTTATTGTTTGTGTATATTACTTACTAATCTCAATATAATTATATCTCTAATCTATGCTTGCTGCTACGGAACCCTTCATGGGCGAGTCCAACTCGCACTTGGCCGGTTTTTTTATTTTGCTTATTCGATTTGGATGCTTAAGAAAGTGTAAATAATATAATATTTTAACATTATATGTATCTAACTCTAAAGAAAATTATAACACTACTTTTCTCCTTGAAACGTTGTAAAAATAAACTGTGGTTTTTCTTTCACTACTTAATTCATCATTTTGGATTGCATCCATTAAAATAATTGTTGGAGTGACGAAGAATTTTGTAATAAAAGATTTTAATAGGATTTATCCTCTAAATGCAGAATAATAACTGTCATAAGGCCTGAATTCCTCTTACGCTGATTTTAGTCACGTACGTCACCTAGAAATACATAGCAGCGTACGCGCCGCTTACGTAAACGTCGCAAAATTGTGCAATATTTAATAGGAGACAACGTATGCTTATTAGCACCTACGCGCGACTGACGTACGATATCAGTGTAAATAGAATTCAGGCCAAAGTGTTTTTTATGTAAAAACGTTTAGCTGTCATGGACGAAGGCAAAAAAGAATTCACTATTAATAAAACAGAAGCCTCAACATTTTCAATCTACCCGTCACATAATAAGAATATCCACAAAATATATGAGAACTACCCTTCAGCGTACGTGACCAAATCTCCTGAAAAATGCTCCTGAAATTGTACACAGTATTCTAGATTCTGGTAAGCAAGCTATGCATATAAAGAACTTGATTTTCAAGATTAGGTTTTGATGGACGACAAGGATTTTCAAAGGCTTTGGAAATGAAAATGTCTGCGGAGAATATCAAAATTATTTAATTTTATTGCGTGTTATATTTTTTTTTGTGACTGAATTGAGACTTTGGTATTTTTTTTTTTGCTTTTAAGATTCAATCCTAAGAATAGTAAACTGTTATTATTTCAGGTATCGCTTGCATCACTGCTGCATTTGTCCCTTTTCAAATGACTTTCAAAAAGTGTAGTGTAGTGTCTAGTCACCCCATACAAGTATGACGTCACATTTGTAAAAAAACAACATGTAGGGGAACAGTGTATAAGACGGGACGTTAATAATCGCGAGGTATAATGGGGACATACACTCTTTAGGCATACTTAACACAACACTAACGTAGCTCAAGCGCCATCAGGACGTCATTTGCAAGCGGCCAGACGCAAATGGCGTCCTGTACGTTAGTTTTGTGTTAAGTTTGCCTTAGGTGTGTGATTTCCCATCATACCTCGTGTCCCCGTCTTATACACTGTTCCCCTACAAGTTCCAACTACTTACTTGTAACTTGTATGCAGGTTTGTTCAAGTTGCTTATAATTTGCAACTTGCATACAACTAACTTGCTTAACGGAAATGCGGCCTTAATGCTAAGTTTTCATACTGCCAGTTCCATCAAAAAGTCACAAGGGAAATGCACTTCGAGCTTTCGTAAAATTGTTTAACGGAACGGACCTCTGAGGTCCACATCCACTCAGTACGATGCCACTGTCGACCCCCAAGAGTATAGACAAAGTGGTGTTACAACCTGGGACCACTCAGATACTCTAGATAAGTGGTGCTGGTTTAAAAACAACAGTGTACCAAAAGTACAGTCAGAATTGAAAGTTGATAAATTTTTCGAAGGAGTTAGGAATGGAGAAGTTGAGTGAAATGAATGTCAGTGAATGATTGAGTGGTTGAGTGAGTGTTTCCGAGACTAAAAGTTTGTTTCAATTAATTAACGATTTATGATATTTTTTTTTGTACAACAAAATGTTTTCTATCTTAAAAAAAGAATGATCACAAATAAATTGTAATCATTGCGCTGTCCTTCATCAAAAACACTAAATAAATTTATTTGTATTCATGCATTTTTTATGCCACTTTATTCATTTTTTTTGAACCAAAAATAACATATAATTCGTAGAGAATTCCGCTGCTGACTGTACCTTAAAATGTTAAGAAAACAACGCCCAGTTTATTTTTATCTATTTATTTCCAGTATTTCGTTTAAAAAGGCCATAAAAACAAGTAACCCATGGATTTCTTTCGCAAACGCTCACTGGACAAGAACGTTCTGAACAAATGGAATCGTAAACTATTGTTATCTAGTCGTTTGGTGCAATAGTGGAAATATACGAGGCGACAATTGTAGCGAGCACGCGCGATGGTTTGTGTTGATAGCGGAATAATGGCTGGTAAGATCTGTGGGTAGACTAGAATACTATGCTGGTAGGTTCTAGTTAGGTAATTGGACGCTCTAATAAGTGGCCATTTCGTTTTTTGGCTGCTTTGCTTTTTCCTATATCTTGGGTGCGTTACAAACAGTTGAAGTTATTTACACAAACACCCAGACCTGAAACAACTACTCGAAGACCATATAATTAATGGTTCCGTGCAGGAATCGAACTCTCGAGGAATCGAACCCTCGACAAGCTGAGCAGCAGTTCATTACTCAGCTACGCTGTGCCAATCGTGCTGTCGAATGGAGTAACAGAGGTAAATACTTAGAAGTATTTCATACAAGCTGATAAGATGATGGATGACTATACTTTTTAACTTAATAAAATCTTAGGCCTTGCAAAGCCCTCTTGCTAACTGATTAATTCTTCAGCTACTTTACGCTTACTCGTAGATTTATGTAAATTTTCATTATTATTCTTAACACCGATATAATCCCATTTTCTGCGCTTTCTTGTCACAAATCCGGAAAATACAACCTCAATAACACAAACCTAAAATAATGTCCACCGTGTCCACCGAGGTAAATATTCTGCGTCAAAATCGAGCCCAAAAAGCAAAACCTAATAATTGCTCACCCACTGCGTCAACAGTACAGGCAAAAACCGTCCCTAATACGGTAGAAAACAGACCGTTTTATAACGTCAGATCCGCCGCAACCGACCGCAAGTCCGCAAGACTATTAGGGTCACTACAATTAATTTAGTGTGACCGCACGCGTCGCCACCCGTAACTAACGCGCGTATATTTCCAACTTGTGACTTTAAATGATTGCTAATGTATCGTGGGGACTTGGCTTTAAGTTAACGATGGTTTACAAGTGTGCTGTTTTTAATAAGACACTAATATCCGCACTACCAAGAGTTGGAGGAGTAATTTGAGGAATTTCTAAAAAAAAACCCTCATACCCGAAAAAGGTTCATTCACACCAAATAGTGGACCGACGACATCGTGGGAGTCGCGGGAAACCGATGGACGCAAGTGGCGAATTTACTGTCGTTCGACGTTGTGGGTAACCTGTGGTTGTGGTCTAAGGGTAACGTGACCATTTATTTTCTTTGGTCATAGCGGGACATCTTAGGAATTATGTAATAAAAACAGTTTTTAGTGGATTAGAATAGAAGATAGAATAACTTATTCTATCTTCTTTAATAAAAAAACTTGTAAAACACTACAAACTTTTAGTTATTCCAAAGGTTATTCTGAATAACTCAAAATAATCAAAGCAAATTCGGCTGGGAATCCCATTTCGAACGAGAAAAATACATTTTAAATTATCGTTTGGTCTGTTTGCAAAAGCGGGACGATTTCGGCCTTGCGGGGGACACCGGGACAGACTGCCTGAAAGCGGGACGTATGGTCACGTTATCTAAGGGGAAGGCCTATGTTCAGCAGTCAATGTCTTCCGTGTCATGATGACGATGACACCTAATGAGAACGTCAGATGTAACATTTACTCCCATTTCTTCCATATTTTAACATTCGCAACAAAATTCATTTACAGAAAGAAATACAACTGCATCTAAAACCTACACTTTTTATTCAATGATGCTCATTATCATATCTCTACTCGAAATACGTAATGAAGTATACTACAAAATTGTTTGTACCAAGCTACCTTCACAGAAGATTTAAAGAGTGAAAAGGGGCTTGTGGAGAGAAATATATCCACCTACCTGTATTAGAGGTCCCAAATTTTTGCCCCAGGAATTATACGGGTCCGACAGGTATACATAATGTACTGTTTTTATGTGTAACACTGTGCGGAGGTGAGGACTCAATGATGGCGATTCTTTTTTGGCATTTTTCACTACGTAACTTCATCATCAGCCTATAATGTTCCCACTGCTGGAACACAGGCCGCTTCGTCCTCTCCTCAGGGTGTGGATCCACCACGCGGGCCCAGTGCGGGTTGGTAGATGTCACATGTCTTCGAATTTTTTTGGTTCTAGGACATGCCGGTTTCCTCACGACGCGGCGACGTTTCCTTTAACGTTTTTAAAGCAGTGGTGATGATTTAGTAACACAAAGAAATGCACGAGGCTGGGTTCGAAACCACGACCGTAAGTTTGGGCCGATAGCACTAGCCCACCACTGCTCCATTGTGAAAATGTCACGGCTGTGAGGCAAAGAGATAATCAGTTCATAGCTCATCAGAGTCACCCGGCACCCGATCATCACCGCCTCGTGGTCAATAGGCAGTCCAAACGTGGATGTCGCGTTGTCATCAGTGAACCTCCCGTGGTCTACCAGTGAACCTCGCGGGGTCGACCAGTGAACCTCGCGTGGTTGATCAGTTAACTCCCCGCTGTCACAACAACCCAACCCTCGTAATGAGAGATCGATAAAAAGTATACTTTCTTCGAGATTTGTTAACGGGAAGGGTCAAAGGGCCGTAACCTTTGTTTTTTTGCCCGACTGCTTAGTTTAATATTGATACAGGTAGATATTCCGAGATGATGTATGGGCAAACGTTTCGAGTTCGTAAACAAAGTGTTTTTTCATTATTTTTCTTGTATACATAGGTAAGTACACACATCAAAAAAAGTTTTGTGATAACTAGCAATAAGCTGATGAAATTGAACTTTATTTAGAAAAAATCTTTGTTAGGTGTTTTCTTTATAAAATCATCAAATGAGTCCTCCCACCACGGGCAGGGCGGGAGGGACTGTCAGACTCGTACTGACTAAAATCCACGGTGTCCTTCAATAGCCCTTTATGTTACGGGGTCACGATAATGAGATAAGTCCCGCGACCCCAGCAGGCTTTGGCCCTCTAAAGGGGGGCCCCGTCATTATGCTGACGCTCTTTGAGGCGCGCGTGGAATACAACGCGCCTTCGACCCGGGTATGGTTCATGGTCAGACAGCGAGTTGCCCTTTACTCGCCGCCCGCATGCCCGCGCCTACGGTGGCTGGAGATCGTCTTGCGACGTCCGTCGCCGTGGGCGTCCACCACTGCGGGTGGGGCGGAGGGAGGATATTGTCCTCTCCGTCACGCGGCCCGCCTCCTCCTTAGCGAGCATGACTGCTTCGCAGAAGGAGGCGACCGCTTCCCACTCCGTCTCGCCCCGCAGCTTGGCCGCGACCAATGCCGGGCGCGAGAGGTCTCTGCAGATAGAAATACCGTAACAAATAATCTAAAAAGAATAAGAAATCATAATAAAATCTACCGTACCGAAGAAGATTTCGATTTATCTAAGTGTTCGCAAACTTTTTTTTTATGCCTGTAACTGGTGTGGGTTTTTGTAACGATACTCTAACCCTACTACTTGTTTTATTCAGTAGGCGAGATAAATTATTTTTGAAACAGTTCAGCTTTGGAGCCTATAGTTATGTTACTGATACACATGTTCAATACTAGCACAAAAGCATGATACTAACGAGCAGTTGCTGCTTAGTAGCAAGTGTGTACGTACATACAGGATGATTTTTTAGTCACCATCCAAATTTTGATATATCAATCTTTGGCGAAAATCATTGAATACGTGTTTTTTCTTTTTGTATCACTCAATACAAAAATATTGAGATATCACGTCACAAAGTTATCTTTAAAAAGTTGATGAATCTGGACACCGCGCTGTGATGTGTCGTTCAGGTGTAGCGGGGCGGGGCGGGGGGTAAGCGGGGTGCGCTCTGCCCGTTCCATGCGCTGGCAAGTGTAGTATTATTAACGTTTAGCTTGGTGACCACGCAGAGCGAATAATTCTTATGAGAAAATGATTTAAGAAAATTTTACGTCTCGATTTTTTTTTCAAAAATGGGGTTAGTGATTGATACCTAATGCCTAGAAAAAATTTGGACGGTGGCGGTGGTAAAAAAGTCTTCCTATATAGGTACTTAGAAAGTTGGTTAGAAATGAGCATGCTTAAAAATCGACAGCTTTGATTAAAATAAAAAACTTTTTCAAAAAAAAATGTAACCGCCTTCAAAAACAACCACAAAAAAGGGTAAAATAACCTACAAAATAACTTTTCTTTCAGAAGTCGGTGCCTTTATTTTTTTTCATTTCATTGTTTTTTTGCCACCGACTTCTGAAAGAAAAGTTATTTTGTAGGTTATTTTACCCTTTTTTGTGGTTGTTTTTGAAGGCGGTTACATTTTTTTTTGAAAAAGTTTTTTATTTTACTCTTTTTAGTTTAAATATTCAACTCAAATTCTTGTCAAATAAATCATTCTCTCTCAAGTGCACAATAAGCTAATAAAATTCCCTATCTCAAAAACTACTGAACCGATTTTGATGAAACTTGCAGTATTCCGTAAGTTGAACAATACTTAGTACAACAAAAAAAGAATTACTAAAATCGGACTTGTAGTTCCAGAGATATGCGAACACAAACTAAATCAGTCGATGCCTATTCCAAGCCGTTGAGGAGTTGTACCTTCCATCATCAGCTCATCCACCTGAGATGACAATTATCAGATGCAAATACTTGAACAGCTTTAGAAAATATATGAAAATGGTACTATGTGCCTATAAAATTTGAAGGTTGCCCTCGATTTCCCTGGGATCCCATCATCAGATCCTGACCTGATGATCATGGGACCAATTGGAAAGTATACCCTTTCAAACAAAAGAAAAATTTTTCAAATCGGTCCAGGCGTCTTCGAGAAATCGGGGAACATACATAAAAAAAAAAAAAAAAAAAAAAAAGATTCCGACGAATTGAGAACCTCCTCCTTTTTTTGAAGTCGGTTAAAAATAGCGGTAGATATGTCACTACACGATAGCGCATGGACCGCATAAATTAGGCTAAATTGGCCTAACAGTCCTCAGTCGCAATACGAGTAGATTTCGGTTGAGACGTGCGTGCGAGTATATTTCAATTTTGAAGAGCGGGATAGAAACATACAATGCGATAATGTGCGACACGTTTGGCTAAAACAAGGCCGCGCCGCCCCGCCCGCCGCCGTTCGGCGTGGCTACTACTAACGAACTAATACGAAGAGCGGTGATGCTCCGTCTTGGTCGTACGCCACCTTTGTGCATTATTCTGTCTCTTTCTTTGTTGGCGTGTAATAACAATGATTGTTTGTGCGAGTAAATGTGTCTGGGTACGTATAAGAGTCACTGTTTGAATACTTAACGTAAGAACGTAACATATCTACCGCTATTTTATTTTAATCAAAGATCGACAGTCGTGTATTTTTTGAAAAAAAGTGTATAAGCATGGTCTTTTAGTACCAAGTGCCTATAAAGATTTAACGGGTATCGGGGGGCAGTGGATGGATGCAGACTGTCCAGGATGGTTTACGGCTTCTGGAGGAGCCTTACGTCCAGCTGAAAACAAAATTGTTACATTTTATATAAAATAGAAAATAGATCACACACATACATTTTCAGGATGTATGGATGGAGCTCCAGTACTAGTGAAGATTCGGAAATTGGGCCCTGATATGTGGATAGACGTTAATCGTTGCAGAAATACAAAATACATTGAAAACGCTGAAATATTTAAGGCTCACGGCAATTTATTAGCGTCGGCACGGGAACGGAAAAAGGCCATGCCCATGAAATCCTATTGAAATGGCCAGTAGATTGAACTGGTGCTATTTGTCTCATAAAGTTTCTTAGTTTTACGATACTCATGAGATATAGGGATTGACTATCACAGTAAAGAACCTTTTTTTATCGTGGTAAAATCATCAAATGAGTCCTCCCACCCAGGGCAGGGCGGGAGGGACTGTCAGATTCGTACTGACTAAAATCCACGATGTCCTCGCTAGCCCTTTACGTTCCAGGGTCACGGTAATGAGAGAAGTCCCATGACTCCGGCAGGCTTTGGCCTTCTAGAGGGGGGCCCCGTCATTATGCTGACACTCTTTGAGGCGCGCGTGGATTAAAACGCGCCGTCAACCCGGGTATGGTCCATGGTCGGGCGGCGAGTTGCCCATTACTCGCCGCCCGCATGCCCGCGACAGTAAAGAACCTAGTATATTTTAAACTAGGCGTGTCAAATGTTAATTTGACCCGATTCCCGGTCTTCGATGAGGATGAAATTTTGCACACGTTCTGAGTTCTGATGACAATACATGACTAGGTAAGAAACGTCACTACAAATCCTATATGGCGGACTCCCCAAGATGGCGGACTGGCTGTTGATATCATGGGGGTGGATTGAAATCCACCCCCATGATATCAAATGAAAGGGCTTTGCTGTCAGGAATACGAAAAAAATAATCTGGGACGTCTGCCATTTTGGATTTAAGTCACATACTTAAATCCAAAATGGCAGACGTCTAAGATGGCGGATAGGCTATTTGAAATGCACCCCCATGATATGGCTATCAAACGAAAGGGTTTGCTGAATGGGATACAAAAAAAAAATTATCACGTGACCTAAATCCAACATGGCGGCCGTCCCAAGGTGGCGGATAAGTAGTCAATTAAGTTTGAATTATAAAAAGACTAAAAAGTATAATTTTTAGTGCGTGTTAAAAGCGTGTTTTTTAGTTTTTCAAACTATTGAAGAATTATTTTTTGTTATTCAATGCATATTTACAAAGATATTTCATCATCAGCCTATAAATGTTCCCACTGCTGGGACACAGGCCTCCTCTCTCTGTGAGAGGGAGTGGGCCGTAATCTACCACGCGGGCCCAGTGCGGATTGGTAGATGTCACATGTCTTCGAATTTTTGGTTCTAGGACATGCCGGTTTCCTCACGATGTTTTCCTTCACCGTTTTGAGAGCAGTGGTGTTGAAATAAATTACACAAAGTAATGCGCCTGACGGGATTCGAACCCACGACCTACAACTCGTAAGTCGAGGCCGATACCACTGGGCCACCACTGCTCAAAGATATTTATGACGCATGAAAATTGGAGAGTGGCTTGTGACGTCAGAAGCACGTAAAACTGTACTTGCTTGTGACGTACAGGCTATTTAGAAGTGTCGTACCTTCTTTAATTTTGGTTTTAGTAACCAAACAAAAAAACATGTTTAATATTTTTTCAGTTAAATACCTTCTTACAACCAATCTAAATTCAGTAGGAGACTAAAATAGACTAACTCTGGACCAGATGCTTCTTTGTAATGAAAAATCTAGCTGGAAAATGCAGACAGACGTGTCTTAAATACTAGATTCAAAACTAGACAGTAAAACTAGAAATGCAGGGAAGCTAGAACTTTATACCTCTGAAATTTTTAATCTAATTTAATGCAGGTCTTCTGCATGTAATCCTCTCCTTAATTGAAGTCTTCTTTAATTAAAGTTATTTGAATTTATATTTGTACTTATGAGTAATAGCTTTTGTGTACTGTTTCGAAAGAATCGTAAAATAAAAGTTATAACTTTATGAGAAAAATTGAATTAAATGAATGCCTCATTGCTGTAGTGATCGCAAGAGTGACTGCTGGTGGCCTACTCAGAGAACCGCTCGGAGAACGAGATGGCGCTAGACGACTTGTATAGTTCTGTCTCTTTCCCACAGCCTAAAGACTCATGCTTTAAAACATCATGGCAGGCCACTTGAGCTTGAGGATCTCGATTCCTAGGTCGTGCAGTATTCATGCTAGTAATTACTTAGTTACTCGCTAGTCCAGTTGCCTTAAGGAGGAGGCGGGCCGTGAGAGAGAGAGGACAGCGTCCTTCCTCCGCCCTAGCCGCAGTGGTAGACGCCCACGGCGTCGGACGTCGCAAGACGATCTCCGGCCACCGTAGGCGCGGGCATGCGCGCGGCGAGTAATGGGCAACTCGCTGCTCGACCATGGACCATGCCCGGGTCAACGGCGCGTTGTGTTCCACGCGCGCCTCAAAGAGCGTCAGCAAGATGACGGGGCCCCCTTCTAGAGGGCCAAAGCCTGCCGGGGACGCGGGACTTACTCCATTACCGTGACCATGGAACGTAAAGGGTTAATGAAGGACACCGTGGATTTTAGTCAGTACAAGTCTGACAGTCCCTCCCGCCCTGCCCTGGGTGGGAGGACGCATTTGATGATTCTATTCGATGATACTATCTCATCATAAGTATTTGATGATACTATCCCATCATATTTGATGATACTATCTCATCATAATAAATATATTGTTTCCACTTCTGGGACATAGGCCTTCTCTCTGTGAGAGGGAGTGGGCCATCATAATCACAAAGTCTCCTGTAGGTATATGAAGACAATGAGAATCGAATGAGCGTTCAGCACCGTAGTGCTGCACCTAATAAATACTGGTTGGTTTAAGTGGCAAAGTCGTAACTTTGCCACTTAAACCAACCAGTATTTATTTCAAATTACATAAGAAGTTACAATCATTAATGCAATCATTACATATTACATAACTAAAACTAGAAATAGGTATACAATACAAGTGTTACTAACTAAATATTTATAAAAGATAGGTACTAAATTAAAACTAAAGCCTCCTGCAGACACACGCGATTAATCGCGCTGCGACAACGAGCCAAGCTAATTTCCACTCTAAAAATACTGCGAATGGACCGCGACATGTCGCTCCGCGCGATTAATCGCGTGTGTCTGCAGGAGGCTTAAAATTAATATTTAAAAAAAATACAAAAAGGGCGGTGACATTTAAAAGGCGTCAAAGTACTCCTTCGCATCGCTATCATCTGGGAACGTGCAACCAACCAGGTATAAAGTTACCGGCATGGATCTTGAGCGCTGACCTTCACCTGCGCAAAAGTAAGTTATTAGGTCCCTTCGGTAGATGAAGTGAGGAACGGGGGCGGGAAAAGTGTAGTGATTGGCCCGTTCTATCGTTGTTTTGTGCGTTTTATTTGTTATATTGTGCGTTTCATTTGTCGATAAGTGTACGATGCGCAAAGCGATCCCCACTCTTATGCCGAGCGCTCAAGAGCCGTGCCGGTATTTTGTATTTGCACATGATCGTAAAAATATGAGGAAACCTAGGGCAGTATACTTGTCTTTTACGGTCAAATAAGTAGTTCAGGGCTGATGATAAAAGATCCTGGAAGCTAGCCAGGATTATTCCAGGATTCCATATAATAAATTTCACTGTTAATTCCCATTCCAGTTGCAAACTTTGGAAATATTTTCAATTTTACAGTTAGAAATAAAAACTTAGTTTTAATTTATTCTGAAAGAAAATGGTAAAGGACAGTTGTTTGCATAAATCAGGACGAGTGTTGAAATGGAAAAGAGAAAATAAATAATTGAATTCTGTTTTTCTGACACCGTATTTGCATTTATTGAGGCATTGCTCCTGCACTAGCAAGGACTAATATATACTATATGTATTTCACTCAGGCGCTACGCCTACCGCCTACTATCAACTCATCTATCATAGCCAGCATTGTGTGAGTACCATGTACTTCAGAGCTATCTTTGACTAGGAACCTACGTTCTTCATTGACTTGAATGACTCTGGCGGTTTAGAGTATGTCATGCTCACTCAAAAGTCTCGCTGATGGTGGCGTGTATGTCTGATCATTTAGCTCCCTTCAAAATGGTTGAGCTGAATGGTGCTGATATAATTATTGTGTCATGTTCGTGAACGGGTGCTGTCAGTTGGAACTGGTCATCTCTTAGCTGCCACGGTCTATTTTAATTATTATTAATAACTTTATTTTAGAATTTTATTTTACTATGGACACTATTACTCGTAACTTGCCACATCGTTCTCACATAATGTACCATCTGATGATGAATGATGTAACAAAAGTTCTGTAATAATTTTGGCGATTGAAAAAGAGTGTCCATGGAGTTTCTTGCTCATTCTTCTCCATAGAGATCTACGCTTTGGAATGAGCACCTACGGCACTTTCACAGTTTTTATGTCTTGTGACTGGGACTGTAGCACCATAAGACCATAACTGTTTTGTACTTGTTTTATTTTATGTCTTTTGACAATTCAAAAGTGCTTGTAATTGGCCTAGTTGAAATGAACGATTTGATTTGACTACATAATTATATTGTTTACCAGTCTAACATACGGACGTAACCAGTTACCAAGGAAATAATGGTAAGATTTTTTTTTATTACATATTTTTGCGATTGGCGACGTGTAAAAACCAACTAAATAATCTGGCTCATTATTTTTCCCTCTCTTTAAATATTCAATTCTAATGTTAGGTATGACCAAAAAAATCGCATCTTTAAATTCTTTGCCTGCCGGGGTCGCGGGACTTATCTCATTACCGTGACCCCGGAACACAAAGGGCTATCGAAGGACACTGTGGATTTTAGTCAGTACAAGTCTGACAGTCCCTCCCGCCCTGCCCGGGGTGGGAGGACTCATTTGATGATTTTACCACGCAAAAAAAAAAATGTAATCGTAATGACCTAAGACCTAAGACTGTATATTACCTACTTAACAGAAAGGAGTATTTTTGTCTGAAGACATAATTAGCTGAAAAAATCAAGTTATTTAGAAAATATACACAAACAAAAAGGCACAGTATTTACCAGCTAGCCGTCACGATTGATTTCCGTAAACTCTTCTCAGGAAACCCGCCAATAAGTTTACCATAGATCGTATAGTATCAGAAATTTCTTTCTTTCTTTCTTTCTTTCTTTCTTTCCTTAAGAAATACTTCCCGCCATTAATTCCATGCTTCAAGCAATTCATCTGACGTCTTATCAGATATGTCCAATCAGGTCATATTGCTATCCTTGACCTCGAGGCAATTCATCAAACTAGTATAAAAAAAAACTTTAAATTCTTTACGTCTAGCTTCGTTCAAAACCACTTTGGCTGAGCCAGGTCAGCATTTCTGTGTTTAGAGATAATTGAAGAAGTATTGAGCAAGTTTTCAGCGTTCGTCAAACACTTTTCCAAAATCTCAAACAGCTCTTAGGCCATTTCTGTAATGGTCACATTGAATATAATCGATGAAGTTATTTTGTACTTGAACTTTTTACAATTTTATTCTGAATTTTCTGGAAAGTGTCATTGAACTTATGACTCTAATTTTTTATTTCTACTTTTGACTCTGAATTAAGAGTGTGAAAAGAATGGATAAATTAAGGAATGAGTTTATAAGGGGAATTTGAAAGTGGCGCCGGTTACAGAAAAAATGAAAGGGAATCGTCTATCTTGGTATGGACATGTGATGAGGAGGGATGACACCCATGTGACTAAAAGAGTGATGAGTATGAATGTTGATGGATGGAGAGGATGAGGAAGGCCAAAGAAAAGATGGATGGATTGTCTAAGGAATGATGTGAAAGAAAAAGGAGTAAATGATACTGTGACGTCTGATGGGGGAGAATGAAAGAAGAAAACGTGTTGCGCCGACCCCAAGTAGAATGGGATAAGGGCAGGAGGAAGGCAGGAAGGAAAGGACTCTGAATTAAGAAAGGCGCAATACTTTTAAAAAACTACCAGTACTGCTCGATTAAACAGTGAAAGAAAACATCGTGTGTAACCACGTCTTTGAATAACGTAGTATCCTTATTTCCCTCTCACAGAGTCGAGGTCTGAGTCACGAAAAATTCAGCCTGAATATGTTGAGTGCTTCTAAAAAATCAGTCCACAGAAATGGTCATAATTTGAGAACTTACAAATAAAGTTTTCATCTCGACACTCATTAAAATCACTCCATACGTGGTCTACTGCACAACACTGGGATTCCCATGGAATCACGAAAATGTTTGGTTATTTGGACAATGGTTTTCAGTATGAGTTTCACTCTATAATTTTCTTTTTAGGGGAGAAATGGAACCCGTGTAAAATCACTCATGTGTCCGTCTGTGCGCCTTTCATAGTCGGTTTTCTCAGAACCTGCTTGACCGATTAAGTTGAAGTGAAGTTTTTGTTTTCGTTTGTTCTTGGCCCTAATTTATTATGATCAGAACTAAAGATAAGACCTAAGATGAGGAGTGAAGAGCGAATTTGCCCAGAAAGAACTGGTACTCCAGTGAGCGAGACGAGGCATACAGTATTAAACTCTTTGGCGTCGGACTCCCACAGGATGGGGGTCACGAGTGAGGCAGCCGCCTAACACTGCCACCGCCAGTAAGGTTGGTCAGCAGTCATCGCAGGTTACCGGTAGCCTGTGGTGCTGTTACAAATAGCGGCATAGATCTTGAGCGCTGACCTTCACCTGCGCAGAAGTGAGTTATTAGGTTCCTTTGGTAGATGAAGGATGAAGTGAGGAACAGGGGCGTGGAAAGTGTAGTGATTGGCCCGCGTAGCGTGCCTTAGCGCATCGTGTCATAGCCGCCACTCGGGATTCGTTGTTTTGTGCGTTTTATTTGTTTTATTGTGAGTTTCATTTGTCGATAAGTGTACGATGCGCAAAGCGATCCCCACTCTTACGCTGAGCGCTCAAGAACCGTGCCGGTATCTGTACCCGAGGAGGAGTTGAAGTGATTCTGCACAATTTTACATTTCCCAACTTGGATAACTGCAAGCGTTTTTGGATTATTTTCCATTAATATAGACACATGTCTTTTCCATAGGGGTAGGTAAAAAGCACAGAACACCACGTACTACTATCTATTCACTATCTTTACTTCTTTCGTATTGTCTACGTTCATACATCTCGTTAAACACGTTATACAAATTTTCCTTCACAATAGTCTCATAAGTTTAATAAGTAACCAAGTCCCTATGTTTTGCCTCCTCCATTTTTCTCACATCCATGGCAAGATCGTAAGAAGTAGAAACTTTTCAACTTGTTACGAGAGAGTTTTTCATGAAAAATTTAAACATTAATTTGTGTGCGGTAAAAATGGTGAATTAAATCTATAAGACGAGTGTACTTGCTGAAATAGGGTGAACACTGAACAGGCTTCTTCTGGTTAACTGCAGTCCATCATCAACTTTGTGTCTGTCAAAAATAATAAAAAATAATAATGGTAGCTGTTTGCTCGTTGATATTCCTGAAACATAAATGTAAAAAATGTAACCGCCTTCAAAAACAACCACAAAAAAGGGTAAAATAACCTACAAAATAACTTTTCTTTCAGAAGTCGGTGCCTTTATTTTTTTTTCATTTCATTGTTTTTTTTGCCACCGACTTCTGAAAGAAAAGTTATTTTGTAGGTTATTTTACCCTTTTTTGTGGTTGTTTTTGAAGGCGGTTACATTTTTTTTGAAAAAGTTTTTTTATTTTACTCTTTTTAGTTAAATATTCAACTCAAAATCTTGTCAAATAAATCATTCTCTTACAATCATGTATGTGCACTAAAATTTTGTAATCCGTAGCACCGGTAACAACATCGCTCAAGTGCACAATATGCTAATAAAATTCCCTATCTCAAAAACTACTGAACAGATTTTGATGAAACTTGCAGTATTCCGTAAGTTAAACAATACTTAGTACAACAAAAAAAGAATTACTTAAATCGGACTTGTAGTTCCAGAGATATGCGAACACAAACTAAATCAGTCGATGCCTACTCCAAGCCGTTGAGGAGTTGTACCTTCCATCATCAGCTCATCCACCTGAAATGATGATTATCAGATGCAAATACTTGAACAGATTTAGAAAATATATGAAAATGGTACTATGTGCCTATAAAATTTGAAGGTTGCCCTCGATTTCCCTGGGATTCCATCATCAGATCCTGACCTGATGATCATGGGACCAATTGGAAAGTATACCCTTTCAAACAAAAGAAAAATTTTTCAAATCGGTCCAGGCGTCTTTGAGAAATCGGGGAACATACATAAAAAAAAAAAAAAAAAAAGATTCCGACGAATTGAGAACCTCCTCCTTTTTTTGAAGTCGGTTAATAAATATAAATGATAATAAATAAATTATAATGATAAATGATATTTATTCAGTAAATTGGTTTTGACAAACTCTTTTACACGTCAAAAAGACACTATTTTACACTAGATGAGGCCGGTGTTTCGTACCTGACTACTCTGAGAAGAAACATCCGAAACAAACTCAGAGGTCACAGTCTCTTTTAAAGTCCAGACAATTTAGTATTGATCAAACTATATGAGAACCATGCAGGTGTCTGAGGTGGTCTTTTGAAGAAAGAACCACACAGATTTGAGTGGACCTGTCCAGTCAGTGCAAGCATGTGTCAGTTACCGAGTAGCTCAACTCAGTAAATAATCAACACCGTATGAACTATGTTTAAGCTGGTTTTTTATGCGTTGTGTGATGCCAGCTATACAGGGTGCCCCGAAAAGGGTAGATCAAATCGAACAGGGGCATGGGAAAGAAGTCATTTCCAATATTTTTACTTCTAAGACATAATTATGGTGCTACGGTACAAAAGTTATGACTGACCACTTTTCGTATTCAGATATTGAAATTCAAAATAAGCTCTCTAACTTCAAAACTTATCAGAATATCCCAAGAATCCTTATTTATGCCTTCGCGAATTTTCTCTAATATGTGTTCAACTTCCCGGGGCATCTAGTTAACATAGAAAAGATTATTTCCCAATTTGTCACGTTGTCAAAATGGTCACAATTTTCCAAAAAGTAATCTCATTCCCAACTTACATATCAAGTAAACCTGCATTGACGTTGTTTCTACGGGTGTCAATATATTACAGTAATTGTATTACCTTCCAATTTGTGACCCTTTGTGTCGCCAGGGAAATCTTGGATAGCAGTATAGAAATCATTTGTATGACGTCATTGTAGTACACAAACCTTGAGTTTTATGTAGGCGCTGCGACACTTTTCTCTGTATTTTATGTGCCAACCTTTTTTATAGACATGTAGCTTGAATTTGTGGGTTGTACTTTCTTAGTAGAGAACTACCATAGTACCAAAAGGCTGGGTTTTGAATAAATGATAAATGGTTGTCGACATGTGGACGTGAGAACAGCAGTCATTATGCCGATTGTCAATAGACAATAGACAAATCTTTATTATGAACTTTACAAGTGCATCTTACAGGTGAGACTCTGACCTCCAGACTAGTTAGATACTGTATCCTGAAAGGTCAGTTCCTTCCCTTCACAATAGAGTATAAATTAACATCCGTAATAATTTCAATAAGGTAAAACACGTCCTGATTTTAATATTAAACTAACAATAAAAATATTAGAAAAATTAAAAAAAAAACGTGTGTGTGTGTTTGTGTGTGTGTGTGTGTGTGTGTATGAGTGTGTGTGTGTATGTGTGTGTGTGTATATGTGTGATTGTCGTATCGGCCATTGGCTTGATTATCAAGAGCTTTGACCAAAATCTTCCAACTACTAATTTGAAGGCAGTTTTAGCGCAGTGGTTGAACGATAAACTGCTACGCTCCGTGTGATGCGTTCGATTTCCTCACGATCCGTTCACCTGGTCTGAAATGATTCAGTAATAAATCCATCCATCCATCGATCGATACTTTCACATTTGTAATATTAGTTAAGTATAAAAACTTTCTTACATTGCGAGGCTAAGGTTCACACAATGCAGATGTTCCAAATGTATAGTACCCTCTGTTAACGCGAATGGGTAACGCCATCTATTAACCGAGAACAGAACGCGTAACACATACACACGCCATCTTTAATCTGCAACGGAGAACATTGGGAGCGAGAACGGAGCGAAGCCTGTCCCTGATTGGTCGGCGGAGAAGGCAATCTTCAGTACCCCTAGCACGAATCACTTTCGAAAAACTATTCGTATCGTCTTGGAAAGCAGTTTGTATGGGAACTTGAACAGCGCCTCTGGTGAGCGTAAATTAAACTAATTTTCAGAACATAATACACATAATTAACAAAACTGATAGTTTAATTTACGCTCACCAGAGGCGCTGTTCAAGTACCCATACAAAATGCTTTCCAAGACGATACGAATACTTTTTCGAAAGTGATTAGTGCTAGGGGTACAGTTCAGTCGTTGAGTCATCGTTCTACGCGGCCACAAGATTTCATTCAACACTCACTCCAGCAAAAATTACGAATGATGGTAGTCGGTTCACCATTATATTTCACAACGTTATTATTCGATACCAAATTACCAATACTGAAGTCTAAAAACTATTGTAAAAATTAAATAAATCTGTTCTACATCTATTCGTCGTATAATTGAAGAGCGCCTGACCCAACACACACCAAAGACCCTCCATTTCTAAAATCTCCTAGCAATCTAAATACGAGCCCTAATTGCATCCAATCTCCCTCCACCTAGCCGAAGTTTCTATTAAAGCCACCATACCATCTAGATGATCCTCAGAGTTCAAATTAACTTCAAAGTTTAAACTGAGTTAACTGAACTGTAACAACAAGTAGTTATTTGATAAACTATACACAGCACAGTAACTTTGTGTGTATACTTACTAAGAAAGAAATAAGTTTGTTTATCATGCAGGTGACTAAGAGAGTGATGGGTTTGAATGTTGATGGATGGAGAGGAAGAAGAAGGCCAAAGAAAAGATGGATGGATTGTATAAGGAATGATATGGCCGTTACGTCTGATGAAGGAGAATAGAAGAAGAAAACGTGTTGTACCAACTTGACAGGAAAATGACGATGCCTGGTCGCGAGGTCATCATCTCGGGGTACTACGGCCCTGGGATGTAAAAGGGTAAAGGCAACCGAAAGAACAGGGTGTTTTTTATTTAGTACTAGTCTGACAGATCCTTTCCAACCACGACGTATTACATTTGATGATAAACTACAACAAAAAAAAATCTTAGACTCGATTTTAAAGCAGATGTCCATAGGCTACAGTGACCGCTTTCCATCAGGTGGGCCATATGCTTGCGTTTGTCGCTTTTATGGTATAAATATATAGGATATTTTTTATCCCAAAAGGATGATCGATTTTTCACTTCTTTGCGAGCAAAACCACGGCTGAAAACGCGTAGTTAGCATACAGTAATATGGAGAGAGCTGCATAATTAACACAAACTGTAGTAGTTGTACAAAGTGAGTCGTTCGTGTGTTTTATGTTCGGCTGTGGTATTACTTTTGTTGATTAAGGGCGCATAACCAGATAGTTGGCAACTTCGCAAATAGCTGTCAAATATTTAAGAGTTTAAATTCATTTGGTAAATTTACTGTATGAAAATAAGAAACATGGCTCTGTAATGCACTAAAACATTAATTAGGGAATGCAATAATTAATATCGTAACACCAAATATAATTATAGTTTTAGATGTAAAAAACGTATTTGGAAACCTTCCAAATGCTTTTTTTATACCTGAAATGGTTACAACATCAAATTCAGTGTTTTAATTGCATTCATATAACAGTGTTTCACTACTGAGCCATATCTCTTATTTCCATACAGTAACATTGCTAAATTAATTAAAACTGGTTAATATTTGACAACTATTTGCGACGTTGCCAACCTTCAGAATATGCGCTCTTATGTGGATGAAACGTGCTGGAATCTGTGTTTCCTGATAGTAACAACTTTGGGGTTTAAAAGTTAAGAGTGAATAGGTACTTCTAGACAAGCGTTCTTCACCGTCTACCACATTATTGGTTACCAGAAGGCGACATATGGTCAACCGATCGATTAAGGAGAATATCATTGCTGATATTCTAATGCTCGTTTTAAGAACACTTGAGGCACTGATAGATTTAAGCCTCCTGCAGACACACGCGATTAATCGCGCTGCGACAACGAGCCAAGCTAATTTCCACTCTAAAAATACTGCGAATGGACCGCGACATGTCGCCCCGCGCGATTAATCGCGTGTGTCTGCAGGAGGCTTTAAGCGTTCACTTTCAACAGAACATGGAATATTCGCCATTTTAATTTTGTCGAACTAAGCAACGAACAGAGGTGCGAACATTTTCACAATCTTTCTAGCGAACTCTCTAGGCGATAGTCGGAAAAAAGTTTTCTTTATAAACATTTCAGACTTGGCAGTCGGCTCGGCAAAAAACTTGCCAGAAAATTGCTAAAACATTCTCTTTTGTTTTTTTGTAATGAAACATTCTCATGAATGCTCATTATACGTAAATTCTCAAGTTCATCTGCACCTTTAAATGAATGCCTAAATATTGTACCTACGCATTACCGCCGACATAGTGTGAGTGACTTTTTTTTTTTTTTTGGGTGCCGAAATCATCAAATGAGTCCTCCCGCCCTGGGTGGGGCGGAAGGGACTGTCAGACTTTTACTGACTAAAATCCACCCGTGTTCCTTCGGATGCCCTTTACTTTCCGGGGCCACGGTATCCTGGATTAAGAAAAATCCGCGACCCCGGCAGGCATTTGGCCCCGTCGGTGACGCGTGAAACACGACGCGCCACCGACCCGGGCTTGGTCCTTGGTCGGACGGCGAGCATACCCATTACTCACCGTCCGCAAGCCCGCTCCGTCGCTGTGCCCTCTGCTATTCCAGTCCACGGGCGCACGTGGAGGTTTCCTGTCTTAGCACCCCATAGTGTGAGTGACTTAAACTCAATTTTGTCTGTCACAACGAATTTATCCATGTCAGATTCAATAATCTTCAATTAGGCCACGAGTTCAACTGAATTTACTTTTTCAACTTCCCCGAATTTTCCACTGCAGTATATATGTCCAATTTGCACTAACAAAGGGTTTGCATGTCAGTATGTTTGTCACAACTGGATTTATTTTAATAGATCGTGGATAATCCGTGGCGATCTGCCAGCCTATTGATTGAAAATCGTCGCTTCGATGCCCGAGAACTTGTGTGTTCTGTTTTTGATGTTAAATGGTCCAGTGCCAGAATGCGGTATTGGGTAGTGAAACGGATGGTATTGAAAATAAATTGAAGCAAAACATATGTCGAAAGGGAAAAGTAGAACCCGATATGAAGCACCGGAACAATACAGGATGGATATTTTTTTATTCCAGGTAAAATCTTCAAATGAGTCCTCCTACCCAGGGCGGGGTGGGAGGGACTGTCAGACTTGTATTGACTAAAATCCACGGTGATCCTTCAACAGCCCTTTACGTTCCAGGGTCACGGTTACCTGATGAGACAGTCTCGCGACCCCGGCAGGATTCAAGACGGATGATGTGCAGGAAACTGGAACAACTTCTGACCAACGGATGCCTCTTTTCTACCGCTCGGGGTATCTCATATTGCCAGGTCTCCATCGGTATTATGTCAGGTCTAATATTGGTGGCCCACATTTGAGTTTTAACACTAATAAAGGTACCTACGTAAAATAATATAGGTACGTCAAGAATGTGTGATAGAATTATTTTATTTGTGTAGACATAGATCAATAGGTACGGCTGTAAATCAAAATAACAGGTGCTTATAAAGACAAATGTAACTACGTTTTGAAGTTTGCGATCCTAATACATCATTGACATTCTGTCCTGTGCTACACTGTTATCTAAATTGTGATAAAATTGGATTACACTGATCCGTGATAAATAGATAATTAACACATTGCAAAATCTATTGCGGAATATTCTGATTAAGCTTCATTTTGTACACCATTCTGAAACAAATTGAATTTATACTTAGAATTCAAATAGAATTTCTGAAACTTTGTTCTGGATAACTTTTTTAACATTTTCGTCTTCAATAAAAGAAAGAGATCTAGCAAGCATAAAACAACTAGCATCGAGAGCAGCGGTAACTGCCGCAACTTGAGTTGTAGGCCGTGGGTTTAAACCCCAGCCAGGCGCATTACTTTGTGTAATTTATTTTATCACCGCCGCTCTCAAAAACTATGAAGGAAATCATTGTTAGGATACCGGCGTGTCCTAGACCCAAAACATCGAAGATTTGTGACTGATCTGCCTATCCGCACTGGGCCCACATGTTTAATTACAACCCACTCCATCTCACAGGAAAGAGACCAGTGTTCCAGCAATGGGAGCATTATAGGCAAAATTATAGTAGGGTCTGGTAGTTTTCCAATAAGACAGAAAATAAATAAAGTTCCAACTTACAAGGTTTTCCAAAACTGGTACTAATTACGAGGACAACTATAACTGAACAAAGACCCACTTATTACCTTTCCACCATCATAATGACTGTAGCCAGAATATACCCTCCAGCTAGGAGTATGAAGGCAGGTGCTGCTCCTCCTAAAGCCAGGGCCCGGGGGGAGCTACCTTCACACTTGACTTCAAATGATGATCTGCGTATCTGGATGCAGGAGACTATGCCTTGTTCTGCTAGACGCATGAGACTAGAAGTGGTAAAGAAATGATCATAATTAAAGTGTTAAAGAAAGAGACGTTATGAATGTGAAGAAAGAAGATAAAATCAGTCTAAAGGTTAGCAAATGTAAGCATCACACTATGCGCACAGGCATGTGGATGGCGAGTTATGGCTGACTCGCCGTCCAATCATGGATCATGCCTGAGTCGACGGCGCCGGGCTTCAAAGAGCTTACAGCAATCTGACGGGGGCCCTTAGAGGGCCAAAGCCTGCCAGGGTCGCGGAATAAGAAAGCAATTGGAAAGAAAGTATGTTATAGGTATAATTTCCAGACCGCATAAGAAAAACAGTACCGTGTTACTTGACACAAATTGCCGATGTGGGAGTAAAAGCTGCCAAGCTGCAATGGGGCTGAGCAGGCCATGTATGTTGAATGTGATACCATCGCTGGGCAAAACAAACATCAGAATGTGTCCCAAAACTGAGTATTCGACGTCGTGGCAGGCCCAAGCGTAGAAGGCGAGATGAGTTGCTGCTTCTTGAAGGATCTACGGTCTCCAGTACTACGGCCACAGAACTGGAACGAGTGGAGGGAGGCCTTTGCCCAGCATTTGGATACTATAGGCTGATATAATAATAATAAACATAGGTACCTCCAAGTCATAAATTCCTTATAAGGGCTATGTTTTTGAAGCACGGCGTACAGCACGGTCTTTTCCATTGATTTTAAGGAACCCAGCTCACATAGCTCATCCTGGGAGAACGTTTTAGATATCAAAGCGTTGGCACTGTTCACCTCAGTGTGGTAAGCGTAACCTGTAAAATGAATATTTTCATTATCACAAAACTATGAACGTTTTTCGTGTTTCTTTTTTATAAAAATTTTCACATGATTGTGAAATGGCAATGACAATATCTTATCTTTTAAAACTTTGCCCCACACTAGGAATTTCTCCTGTGTCGTGCGTTTACAAATAGAAACTCAGATACATAAACACCCAGACCCGGAACAACTATTTGTAGGTCAGACAAGTATTTGTTCCGTGCAGGAATCGAACCAGAAGTCCAATTGCTTAGTCACTGCGACAACCGAGTCGTTAAAAAAAATTACCTACTTTTAGAAGACTAAGCATTCGTCAAGATGAATAAAACGAGTCCAAACTCGATGGGGTAGCGTCATTTCATTACAGAGTACCTTGAGAGATGATGATGGACTCCAGATCCAAACAGTTTCAAAATAATCCCAGTATTCGTATAGACAAAATACTAAAAGTCCTTCAACTTTTCCATGCAAGACCTTCGAACAAATCTAATACCATAGAAAAACGACCCGGGTCGTAGTAAATTACGGCAATTTATTACGGAACTCCAATTTCGGGCACATGTATAAAAACCTTTGGGATCTGACTGAGCTTGGAGTGAATCGATCGAGTTACACTTATGGGGCTCCTAACTATGTAGATGTGGGGACTATAGTGCGGGGTTATGGTTCAGTTACAGCTAGTTTAGCTAATAAGGTCCTTAGTTGACTGCTTGATTTAAAATAGGGAGAAAGCACCTAAAACTTATACCGTCTTACCACAAGAAAGATAAACATCTGTTGAACACTTGTCTTAAAAACTGCTAACGTCAAAACGACATTTCACGTTGATATAAGGGTCGTTTTGCAGTTACACATTTTTAGACAAGCGTTCAACAGATATTTATCTTTTTGTGGTAAGGTGGACAGATTTTAGGATGAGCTCCTAAAACCAAGTTATTGTTACTAATTGTATTATTACGCACTCCTACTGCCTCGATGCTTCTTAATCGCATGAATTTGAAATGATGACAATCCCACCTACCTTAACCACCTTATTCCTTCCTTATTCCTTAACCACCGCAACTCCTGAAAGCCAGAATCAACAGCGGCGACCACCAGAAAAGAGCCGAAGCAATGAAGCTTTTTAAAATCCCGGAGAATGAATTTAATCGTCTTAGATCTCGCAACGAAAGTAATCAGAAAAGAATAATGGATAAGTAGGAAAAATATCATAATTTCCATATTTTTCTCCATTATCTGCTCAGGGTCTTTACGCTAGCAACAAAAACAGTTTTTAAACACGTAGATTATTAATAACTAACCTCCTCTCTGCACCATTTTAATTCCCTCCACCAGGTCCACCAGCAACGGAGCATCCTTCTTCTTGTTGAAGACTTTTTTCTTGCGCAGCTCATCCTCAATCTTAGCGTTTCTTTTGTTGAAGTAGTATGAAGGGGTCTGCAAGTTTATAACATTAGTCAGCTATTGAATTGATTAGTTGTTTTTAACGGTAGATATGTGTGCAGTGTGCTAGCTATTGTAGATGGAATCCACCTCTTAGTGGTCCACTCAAGCAACGACACCACCGGCCACCTCTAACCTGTGGTGAAGGCTGAGCGATCCCAATGGCAGTCATGGTAGGTTTTACCAGGGCAGCCTGGCTTTCGACCAGTATTTTGTCGGAAGCAGTTTTTACTGGGTAGGTACCACAGAAATATTAAAAACAGGAGAAGTGGCAAGGGGGCGTGTCCGCGGCCACGTCGTGCTGAGCGTATAGCTCAGCTAGTGAAAAAATGGCCGTCACCGCGAGTTAGTGTGTTGTCAACCGCGTTCGTAAAAAAAACGATTATGCCGTCTTGTTCGGTGGTTTCGTGCAAAAATAGAAGCCAAGACAAAAATTTTAGAAGTCATGGCATCAGTTACCACAGGTAAGTACAAGTATTTTACAATATTTGTCTTAAAAATCACGAAAAACAACAATCCCTAAAATATATCTGACTTGTACTACTTTATTTTTGTTTTCTTGTATTACTCCGACTGTATTTGGTTGCATTAAATACATTGCTCTTTTACAACCACCTCAGTCTGTCACTGAGTGACTGAACAAGCAATGTAAAGCTGACATAACGAAACATCATTAAACTGTAATGTCGCATGGTGCGGCCGCTGCTCCGGTCCGCCGTATTTGAGTGCGACTAGTGATGTGCTCGTGCAGGTTTGACAAAGTCTATCGACAAGAAGGTCGACTGCGAATGTTTTATTACTATTTCAGATTTTTCTTCAATGTATTAACTCTTGTGACCGCTTGGAAGGCCGATGTGGTTCTATGCTTTTTTACCCATTTTTAGGGTTCCGTAGTCAACAAGGAACCCTTATAGTTTCGCCATGTCCGTCCGTCCACCTCTCGCGCCCAGCATTGGTTGCGGCCATGCTGCGGGGCGAGACGGAGTGGGAAGCGGTCGCCTCCTTCTGCGAAGCAGTAATGCTCGCGAAGGAGGAGGCGCGCCACGAGAGAGAGAGGACAGAGTCCTCCCTCCGCCCCACCCGCGGTGGTTGGCGCCCACGGCGTCGGACGTCGCAAGACGATCTCCGGCCACCGTAGGCGCGGGCATGCGGGCGGCGAGTAAAGGGCAACTCGCCGCCCGACCATGGACCATGCCCGGGTCGACGGCGCGTTGTGTTCCACGCGCGCCTCAAAGAGCGCCAGCACGATGACGGGGCCCCGCCCAAGAGGGCCAAAGCCTGCCGGGGTCGCGGGACTTATCTCATTACCGTGACCCCGGAACACAAAGGGCTATTGAAGGACACCGTGGATTTTAGTCAGTACAAGTCTGACAGTCCCTCACGCCCTGCCCGGGGTGGGAGGACTCATTTGATGATTTTACCACGATAAAAAAAAAAAAAAAAAAATGTCCATCCGTCCGTCTGTCCGCAGCTTAGCTCAGAGACGCTCAGTACTAGGAAGCTGTAATTTGGTGTAAATATATGGATTTGTTGCGCCGAAAAAGTGGTAAAATAAAATCTCGTAAAATATTTTTTTTTAGGGTACCTCCTGAACACGTAAAGTGGGGATGTTTTTTTTTTCTATGAAAAAATTCACAATAGTAGTATAAATAACGAAGTTTAAAAGAAAATTATCATGACTAAGTAGGCTTTACAAGTTTACGAGTAATAGTCGACCAACTTATAAAATGTACTTGGATAAAATATTGTCCTAAACAAAATGTATCGGAGAACATGTTCTTCAACTGCAAATGTAAGTTTGTCAACTTTATTTTTACAGCTAATGATAGTTGGGTATGTTTTGGGGATAGGTAGGTTTTTATTGTCAACTATTAACTAACTTCAAAAAAAATGGAGGAGGTTCTCAATTCGTCGTAATTTTTTTTTTTTTGTATTTTCCCCGATTTCTCAAAGACGCCTGGACCGATTTTGAAAATTCTTCTTTTGATTTAAAGAGTACACCTTCCAATTGGTCCCATGATCATCAAGTCAGGATCTGATGATGGAATCCTGGAGAAATCGTGGGAACTCTTTAAATCATTCTTGAAGCGATGTATTCGAATTACTATGTAACGCTGGTTTTAAATCTTTGTTACAGCCGCTTCCCTCTACACGCGGTGGTACTCAAATAGACAACATCTTTTCCAACTTTACCTGTGAAGTTGGTTTTTATAACTCCTTCTACAGTTACCATCGTCCTATGTGGGCCCGTTTTTAGACGTTATGAGTTGGCTACTGAATCACTATCACTTAGGTACCTAATAAATGTTAATGCGTAAATTAAAATCAAATTCAGCGAATCAGTTTAGTTAGTTCGCATAAGTATTTTGATGGGCAACTACGGAACCCTACACTGTGCGTGGCCCGACACGCACTTGGCCGGTTTTTATTATTTTACAGCGTAGTAGTGCGTTACCAAAGATCGTGAAATAAGTTCATTAATGTTTAGTAAAGTAATCTATAGAATGTCCTTGGGTTTCGTCACTTGTTATGGTTATGATATTTAACTGAAGTCTTCATAAATGCACCATTAGCTTCCTATGCATTATAATAATTAGCATCAAGTCTTATTGATGTACTATGCCCCAGAATTTCTAAGGAGGGTTTGGAGACGCTATATTGTGACGTGATGCAAGTTTTATTATCACTTGCACCCTTCTTTCATGGGGTAATGTCTAAAATGCTGTAATAAGCTACTACAAAACGTTCTTGAACTAAATGAAACTAAATTCAAAACATGCATTAAACGCACACTTTGTAACCAGGCATATTATAAACTGAGCGACTATATCGCTGATAGAAATGCTATGTACCATATAACGTAACATCCCAAAATGAATGGTGTAACAAAGTATCTGTAATAATTTTGGCGATCCAAAAAGAGTGTCCATGGAGTTTCTTGTCCGTTCTTCTCCATAGAGATTTACTCCTTGTAATGAGCATCTACAGTACTTTCACAGTTATTATGTCTTGTGACTAGGATTGTAGTTGTAGCACCATAATTTTGTAGTGTTTAATTATTATTTTTTTGTCTTTGACAAATATTCAAAAGTGCTTGTAACTGGCCTAATTGAAATAAATGCTTTGATTTTGAACTACATGTAACTGTGTCATTTGATTTGTATTTTTTTTTAAATACCTATATTGGTTATTGTTGGTTTCATATTGTTTTCATTTACTTTATTTCCAAAACCTTTGTAAAAAATTATCGATATGTTTATCGATAACACTTCGATTTAGTCAAGCACTGTCGTATGAAGTCGTATCCGCCCCCGTGTCCCGACAACACACAATGATAATTGTTTTAGTGTGAGTAAATAATACGAAAAAAGTACGCTGTGGTTTAAAGAATAAGGTTTATATTTAAATGACTGAGCTATCGAAGGCGCGTGTGTGCACTTGTTCGTAGTATTGTTGTGACAGAGCTGTGTGCGCAATATTAGCGTAATGGAGGGGCTACTGTGGCTTCATCGGTTTTCTATACATTTTGAACTCCACGCCATATCTCCTTCTTTATTATATCTATGGTAGGTACCGTCAGTGCGCAGGAGTTCCAATTCCTTCTGGGTGAGCTCATTCCATCTTAGGCGTCATCTTGGTCTCTTGGCTTGATTGAGACCAAGAGCAAACCCATTTCAAATATATAAAAAAAACAGTTTATCGTCAAGTTTGTAAACGCGTAAAGTAAACTTGAGCATGCAGTAAACCGTCAAGGTGTATGGCTATTAGAAGTACCGTTTGCTTTCCATATTTACTGCACGCCGCTTCCATGGCCCGTTCAAGTCACATTCAGTAAATTGACGTTTCTGAGATATAATAAAATAAAAGGTGACATAGAGCCGTGTCAGTAGGGGCAGCAAGCCGGAGTGGGTGAAACAATCGCCTTGGCTGACATCGGTCGGATCTCATCATCAACTTCATCACCTACCTGCAACCAAGACCGCGTATATCCAATATCTTCATAGATCAGCTCCAGTGGACTTTCCAGCAGTTCTTTCAGAGAGTTGATGGAAGGTGGTGGACCATTCAGCAGCCAACTGACCACTGAGCTGGTGTAGTAGTTGTACAGCAGTACGCAGGAGAGGCCAGTTACCAGGATTGTGACCTTGCGAGCTGGTGGAAGCAAGGGAATATTTGAAATAAAAGGCTTAGTAGGAAGGATTTGTGAGTTCTGTTTTCTGTGAGTACTTCTAAAGTAATCGTCATATACATAACAAAGAATAAAAATAAAGGGAGGCAGTTTTTGAGAGCAGTGGTGGCCCAGTGGGTTCGAATCCCGTCAGGCGCATTATTTTGTGTAATTTATTTTAACACCACTGCTCTCAAAACGGTAAAGGAAAACATCGTGAGGAAACCGGCCTGTCCTAGAACCAAAAATTCGAAGACATGTGACATCTACCAATCCACACTGGGCCCGCGTGGTAGATTACGGCCCACTCCCTCTCACAGAGAGAAGGCCTGTGTCCCAACAGTGGGAACATTTATAGGCTGATGATGATGATTGGTTTTTTATTGTTCGTATCTTTGTGTAGAACCGAACCTGTTCCACGTACCGAAAGACGCAACGTAGGCAGGCCTAGGACAGACGATTCGTGGGCAACCGATGGATGCAAGTGGCGGTTTGTGATCGTGGTGGTCTAAGGCCTTTGTTAAGCAGTGGACGTCTTCCAGCTGATGGTGTCAGATCTTTGTGTAGGAATACTGTTTCTATTTCACCAGTTCACTGTACAATGTATATTGTTTTTGTTTATAAAACTACGATAGTTGCTTTATGATACATTTGTAAGATTAGATGCAAGCAGACATGCAAAGATTTCTAAAAAAAATTTGCTTTACGATATTTTTGGGGCGTAATTTTCTATTTAACTTACACTCAGATCATTTATCATTAAAGTTTAGCCTGTAAAAATAGATTCAGCTTAAAATAACAGAGCCTAGAGCATTGTTAGGTACTAATTTTAGAATCTGCCACGAATCTTGAACATTATTCAACGTTGATAACTTTGCTCGATTAAAGTTTCTTTGATCAGTATCAAAGAAAGTTAATCGCGTGTCAGTCGTTGTAATAAATGGATAGCTTTCAGAGGTGACGTCAGTGACGACCTTAATTTATCAGAAATGAATATCGCTTAAGTACCTAGTTTGACAAAAATGTTAAAGACGTTAGCGAAATTAAGTATATTATTACCAGCGATTCGTCTCTACTTTATACATATAGTTAGGTTTTGTGTCTTTTAATATCTTTTGTATGAATGCAATTTACAGTGGGCTGTAGAAGTCATTGTACAGTACAGATTAATTTGTGCGAAGGGAGAATGACGCCCTCTAGCGTCTTCGCATCTAATATAACTCAAATGTTCACAGAAAAAAACTAAGGTATCAATTCATGCTATTTTGCTGGTACATTAAGTAACAATTAAGAGTGCTACTCAGAAGTTCTAAGAGCGTAGGTGTTGCTACGCACATAAGCGGGCATTGTCGGTTCCCCAGTCTTTGCCGAACTACTAAGTCCGAAGCAATAACTACACTCGTTCGGCTCCTGCTTGTACTGTTTGGGTACTTTTAGCGACCGGCAGAACTCGGCATTTGATAAACCGAATGATTTTGTGCGACAGCCGAGCGGTTCGTGATTACTGAAAACTCGACTGTATCACCGCTCTGCTGTGCCGATTTTGTGGTTCCTTTACATTACATAATGGGTACAGCTAGACACGAAAAGACTATCTTACATAATATAGCATTGTATATATAGCATTGAATAATGGTACAAAATCTTTAACTTTACCTGTTGAAATTCTCTTAGTTGCACCATCATCAATATCTTGGAAAACTGTAAAACAACCATAAAACCATTTGACACAACCATGAATACAATAACAGGAGAAAAAAAATCTCATTGATAATATCGTAAAGATAGACATACACTGCTGGCAAATCGAAGCTACAACGGAGAACACAGCATACTGCATCGACGATGGACGTTGTTCCAACAATGCTGATAGCAGCAGAAGAGCAGCACATAGTCCAGACACTGCTATCACAGACCACCATGCTGTAGGACTCAATGGTCGCAGGAATTGGTTCTCGAACTTTCCAGGACCTACTGTTGGTATGCGGTAGTAGTAGCGAGTTCTAGAAGAGGAAATAAATGTAAAAATAATTGAGGTTCACGGGGCCTAACCACATAACGGTACGCCTTTTTTATTTTATTAGCAGAGACGGTGTCTACTGAGTGTAGACGCATCTCTGCTTAACCATGAGGAAATTATTTATTACTCTTTTTAAGTCCTAAGTAATAGGGTGTAGAGTAAAGTTGCCGACATAACCCAGCGAATTTGCTAATTCGCTGTGTTGTGTCGGCAACCTGCTGGTTGAAGTGGCAGTGGGCAGGCCACATAGCACACAGAACTGATGGCCGATGAGGTCGTAAGGTTCTCGAATGGAGACCACGCACTGGCAAGCTCAGCGTGTGACGTGCACCTGCAAGGTGGACAAATGATCTGATGAAAATCACAGGATCGCGCTGGATGCAAGCCGCTTCCAACCGGTCTATGGGGGAGGCCTATGTTCAGTGGACGTCATATGGCTGATAAGATGATGATGATGATGAAATAACAGGAAGAAAAAGAAATTTAATGAGACAAATAAACCAGATTCAGAAGACACTATCAAATTAAATGTTGTCGCAACGTATTGTGTTAACGGTCTGGAATTTAAATCTAGCCACCGGAATCATATTTGCATGTCAAACAATAATTCTTTCGGGTCCGACTTTGTTACTTTAATTTGCGCTCCATACATTATTCATATTCATTTCATTGTATTTGTTAGGAAGTTCGTACGCATCGATTTGTCATATCGAGTCGTTAGTACCACATAATAATTATTATGTTTATCAAGCCATGGAGTACAGGTAGCAACGGTGAAGCACGTTAGGTTATCTGCCCCACCCTGTTTCCTCATTCATAGTTCAATATTTTAAGAATTGGTAGCTTTCAAAATTACCTACTGTCAAAAATAACAGAAATCTTGTTAAATGAAATGATCCTTACACGATACAGAGTCGAACAGTATAAAAAATTCTAGTATTTCCCTCTGTTGGCTAACTTAAAAGAAGACTAATGAATCATCATCATCATCATCAGCCGGAAGACGTCCACAGCTGATAGGCCTCCCCCTTAGACCGCCACGCCGAACGACAATTCGCCACTTGCATCCATCGGTTGCCGACTATGAATGTTACCATAATATTAACAAAAAAATTCTCACTCAATTGCAGTCAACGGTGGATTCAATACATCATTGTTTTCTTGAACGGACTTGAGAAGACGAATTACGGGTGACAGATCTTGTTCTCGAAAATATAAACTGTTGGACACCACCTGGAAATATTTTTAGCCTATAGTAGGTGTCCTTCAAGGGTCAACTCTAGGCCCAAGTGTTACAGTGATGAAGGTTCCCAAAAAAATTAATAAATTCAAATCTACATTTCGTTTTATAACTTAACTTACCCTAGAGCTGTTTCTTTCGTATGTACCAATCCATCTGTCAGTAATGGTGGGAGTGTACCTGCAAACATAATAATAATAATAGAAGATAGAATACAAGGATTGAGTGCCTGCGAAAAAAAAAATAACCACGAAGCCGTCCCCTTCTAACCTAATCGGTCCATGTCGGGGTGCCAAAAGTCTCAAGCTCGCTTCGTTCGCTTTAAAGGAAAAGAAAATTCTTATGCTATTATCATTAATTTTACACAATTCTATTTCATAAAAATACCCTTCAATGGGAGTCTATGGGTGTCTGTGGTGTATCGTTTTACTAGGAACAACTACATTATAGGAAATACAAATAACTAAGTACATTAAATTAGTTTTACCTGATGTTATGCATTTTACCGACAACGTACAGAACTGCAGCTGATGTTTGAGTTATCATCGAAACTTCAGGAACAGTTTCTAGACCAGTTAACAATTCCGGGTCGAAGTGCTTTGGGGCTGGTTGTACCTACAATTATTTATAATTAAAAAAATATATACTCACTAGTCTTGTGTCGCGTAAATTAGTAGATTGTTTATCAAGGAAGCACAAATGTATTTTAACGGCGTGTTTTTTAACCCAGTCCTGGGTGAAAGATACTAGAGCAGAATCCTGAGCGTATCAAGAGAAATTTCAATTTAACGTCACTTGAGCTTAAAAAAGTGGAACATAGCCGCGTGTTATGGTGGCCTGTGGTGATGTTCCCCGGGGTGGACCTCTAGGAGGTGAATCTTACCCATTCCAAATATATGTAGTTTAGACAATAAGCTGGCTACATGATTAGCTTGTAATTTTTAAACAGCTGGAACACAGGCCCCTTATCTATAAGAGAAAAATGGGTCGCAATTGTTGTTAAATTCTTCACACCAAATGTGTGTTGGTGGCAGTCTTTTTTTTTCCCGACTGCGCGACGCAAAGGAGGGTAATGTGTTTATTTATCAGTCTATGTATGTATATTTGTTCCTATGTGGCGTTCTAGAGACCAAATGAGTAGGCCGATTTTGATAATTCTTACGTCAATCGATTCGTCTTAACCTTGCGAGTGTCACTAAAGACATGACAGTAATCAAAATTCACCACAGCGACAACCAGACGTCATATTGCCAAAATGAAAAAAAAAGTCTATGAACTATGTGAAGTGGGGTATCGTTGAATAGGTATTAATAATTAAAAATCATCTTTAGGTTTCTTTTATCATTTTTCATTTTAAATAACAGTTTAGGATATATAACGATTTAAAGTTGTTTAACAAAACAATAATTCTCGGTAATTTTATTGCTTATTGATTTAAGTTTTTATTTTAAGTATAAGCGATATACAAAATAAAAAACAGTGAACAATGAATCGTAACCAAGAAGTATAAAATAAAAAAAAATAAAAATTACAGAAAAACAAAAAACCCGACTGCGTAAAAACTAATTTTTAAAAATACGCGAAAAAAGTAATTTTTCAAAATTAGTTTTTACGCAGTCGGGTTTTTTGTTTTTTTTTAAATTATTTTTCTAAGACATACCTACTTTTGATTATAAGACATACTAATTTCCTCACCAACTTATTCTTCACCAAATAAACTAACACATAAATATAATGCAGCACATACCGTACATGAATAGATATACTTACAACCAAAACCATCTTCATTGTTATGTTTTGAAAGTCCCATCTTCGATAGTACTTGTATCCGTTCAAATTAATATCTAAATGAAGGCCATTATAGGGGTCCCAAGTCCCAACCTCATGGAGGATCAAGTTACCGCCTTGAATCTTGCCATAGTTGTATACATCGTAGAGAGTGTATTTGGAGTTATCTTTGAAAATAAATAATGGTGTTATTATAGTTTAGCAGCTGTTATGATAGTATGTAGATAAATCGTGATCATTTGAGTATTATGAGTTGAAGGAGATTAGAAGCTTAAGAAAATGGGTATACTAAAGGACACATAGGTACATAAGAATATAAACGTACATACATTTTTGTTTTAAATGATTAAATTGCGTCGAAACCGCGTCTGTTACAGTTCATGACGTCACTTCTACTATTATAAACTTGTATTTTTAACCGACTTCAAAAAAAGGACGAGGTTCTCAATTCGGTCGGTATGTTTTTTTTTTATGTATGTACACCGATTACTTCGAGGTTTCTAGTCCGATTAGTGTAATTCTTTTTTCGATATACTTGCAGTTTGGTCCCATAAAAATTTCATCCAATTTGGTTCAGTACTTTTTATTTTGTGAGCATTTTTATTGATGGATGATGTGATGATTTTTACTTTTTTGAGTGTTTGTTACGCGATTACTCCGCCAATTGTGGACCGATTTTCAAAATTCTTTTTTTGTTGTACGAGGAATAGTTCACTTTAGGGAACACTGCAAATTTCATCAAAATCGGTTCAGCAGTTTTTGATAGGGATTTTTATTAGCTTATTGTGTACATGAGCGATGTTAATACCAGTGCTAAGTATTACCAAATTCTAGTGCACATGTAAGAAATGATGTATTTGACAAGAATTTGGGTTGAATATTTAAACTAAAAAGAGTAAAATAAAAAACTTAAAAAAAAATTTAACCGCCTTCAAAAACAACCACAAAAAAAGGGTAAAATAACCTAGAAAATAACTTTTCTTTCGGAAGTCGGTGGCATAAAAGACAACGAAATAAAAGAAACAAAGCCACCTACTTCCGAAAGAAAAGTTATTTTGTAGGTTATTTTACCCTTTTTTGTGGTTGTTTTTGGGATTTTATTTTGACCAAAATAAAAATAAAGTTTTGCGAATGTTTTTGACCTAAATAATAGAGTTCATGAATTATGTGGCTCATCAAATGTTCAAATGAACCTATACTGGCTACAATAACATAATCAAAGTGAATAAATTACTATCTTTTACACATCAAGTCTTGTCCTAGCTTAGCAGGAATTTACACATTTTTGTGACGTAAAGTTTCGTAACTTTGACGTAGATTTGATGGATAAATTAGTTTCTCGGTCGTACACTAGAGGCCATTTTCCTTCCTCCATTTTCATCTAATATATAAAAATCAATGCCACTTTTCGTTGTAATTTTATAACTCAAGAACGGGCTCACCTATACAAACCAAATGTTTAGGCTTTTTTCGAACTATTTAGAAGATACTTTATGTGAAGTTTGCACAAAATCGGACGAGCGGTTCTTAATTTACCCGTGCGAAGCTGGGACGGGCCACTAGTTTTCCATACAATTAACGCCGTAGATACTTCAAATACGCTGTACACACAATACCATGCCTCCAGGAGCCCATTAAACTGTCAGTCCAACTTGTCATACAAGTAATCGATGTCAGACATTACAGGTAGTTAGTAACCCGAGTACGGACCCGAGTCCATAATCCAGAGTGTCTAAAACGGCCAGTTAAGCAGACTGCAGAGTCCTAATAACAACTATAATAAAATTCGTATTTTTTTTTTATAAAATTATATTCCTTTTAATTTTAAATTATATTCTATTTATTGATACAAATTAAATACATTTTTTAATATTTTGGTAATAAAACTATAAATGGTGGTTTACATATTATTGGCAACTGCTTATGCCGATAATCCCATTAAAATGTGACACACTTTTATTTGAAAATGTAAATACAGGAGCTGTATTGTAGAAAAAAAATTAATATTTAGGATTGTAGGTATTCTATTTCTCATTAAGGTAAGCAATATTATAGAATAGGCGAATATTTTATTTATTTATCGCAATTCATATTATGATATTGCTTAGACTCAGCCATTTGGCCTTCTTAGACTCCACTGTTAGCATTTGGCTAGATTGGAAACCGACGTTAACGTAATTGGGATTAGGGTAGTTAGACAAAATTGAGTTAGGCGGGCGGGACGGTCAAACGCACCGTTTAATTCATCTCCTAAATTAAAAGTTCCTACTCAAATAAAATGATATTTGAGGACCTAAACACAGTGACATGTAGAAAGGTTTTAAAGTCGTTGTAGCAATATGAGTAGGTATGTACCCTTAAGTAATAGACCAGACAAATTATAGATAATATACGTACTATTATTGTTTCACTTCGCGGGGCTCCTATTTCTGTTTGCAAGGATTAAAGTAACCTAACCTGTCCGAGTCGGGGTGCCCCAAGTCCCGAGCTCGCTTCGCTCGCTCTTGCATCGATAGTATGTAATTTGTGTAGCTGAGTGTACAAAAAATCACGTTTTGGTATTCGTTAGTAATAGATTTTTTGTTTAAAAAAATGTGGTACTCGTTGAGAATAGAAAATAAATTCGAAAATACCTAAACTATTACCGAATGGTATTAGCTCTTGGTATTGGATACACTGAAATAAAAAGACACACAAGTATCGCAATTTTAAACAGCTGATCATTCCATTTTTTTTTAATTTACCACCTAAACAAAATGGCTGTTTTAGACCTGCTGCTCTTAAAAGTAAAATAACTCCTTTCTCTAGTTAGTTCTTATTGATAAAATCTTAAGTCCCACATTCGCACATCGTTATTTAGGTAGTTCCATAGATAAGAGCCTTGAGCTCTGTTAATGGACCTCTTTTCTTTCTGTACTTTATTTAATTTCCACTTAGTATTTTATCTTAGAATCTTTAGGGGTTAAATGGGTGCTCGCGGCGTCCCTTAGAAAATTGAACTTTAAGATTTCCATGGATAGGACTTGATTTGTCTGCATTTCTTTGACTGCAAAATTGATATCTACATCAACAGCTTATAATGTTCCCACTGCTGGGACACTGGCCTCCTCTCTGTGAGAGGGAGTGGGCCATAATCCACCACGCGGTCCCAGTGCGGGTTGGTAGGTTTTCTAGGTTCTTCATATTTTTATGTTTTTCTTATAAAATGCTACTTTACATTTAACACAAATGACAAAAAATCATTAACAATGTTTGCCCAAAACTTTTTAAACTCAGATAAAAGTGGAGTCAATCACATAACAATTTAAAATCAAGGCAGTACCAATAAAGTGACTATAATACTAAACACAGCAAGGGTACCTACTAACGGAAGTAACAGCATAAAGCACAGGAAATGACGTTGTCGAGGCGTTCAAGTAAAGGCATCTTATTTCCTTCACTAGTGATAGTTCGTATCCTGTATATTTATTAGGTATTATTGTAATCTTGAACAGTCTTCTGAGTTAAACTTACGGCGCGTTTCCATTATGCAAGTCTTATATTTATATGATGATTTATATATATATATGATGTTATAATTATTTGTATTGGAATTGAAAAAAAAAACCAAAATCCATCAGTTCAAACAACCTACTTGTGACTTGTATGCAGGTTTGTTCAAGTTGCATACAATTTTCAATTTGTATACAAGTAACTTGCATAATGAAAACGCGGTGTTAAGGATCAATTTTGTTTTTAAGCTATTGTATAGCTTTTATCGCGGGCTCTGAGCACGGCGCGGCGCGGCGACCGAATCAAGAAATTCCCAAAAACCTAACGAAAAAATCTAACGAAAATACACCTGACACCACGCATCGTCTAACGTCGTTTCAGTTCGGGAGACTTCGGCAATTATAAAAATATAGCTACTTGTGACTTGTATGCAGGTTTGTTCAAGTTGCATACAATACTTACAAGTAACTTGCTTAATGAAAACGCGGTGTTAAGGATCAATTTTGTTTTTAAGTTATTGCATAGCTTTTATCGCGGGCTCTGAGCAAGGCGCGGCGCTGCGACCGAATCAAGAAATTCCCAAAAACCTAAGGAAAATACCTGACACCACGCATCGTCTAACATCGTTTCAGTTCGGGAGACTTCGGCAATTATAAAAATATCCGTCATAAAAACAATTTACTTTTTCTTACTGATTAAAAACGGCCAGCTACAAAAGGAGTTTTCACAATGAAACCTACTTATAAAATTCTCCTACAACAAATAAGTTCTTTATTACAGTAGTGCACCACAAATATTTTAAATAAATTATATTCTCGTTAAATATACGCGGTAGGCGATTTTATTCTTTTAAAATAAAATGTTATGCAATAGCTTCACCGCGGCAGTCTCCGAGTGCCACATTGCTCGCGTAAAATACGGTTATTCTCCCACAGGAACCTCGTACCAAAGAAAACCTATTATTTTATTTAGCTCAATAATTCCAATAAACTATTTATTATTAAAAAAAAAAAACTTACGATAGACAAAGTGCTCGTGTAGACGAAACAAACGAGTCTAAACTGGATGGGTTTGCAGTGTTTGATTACAGAGTTCCTACCCACCTTCCAGCTCCATCATCAGATCAGCTCCATGTCATCATAATATTGTACTGTCACGCGATATACATACAACATTATTTTTTGTTTATGCGAAACCCGATACACCTGTCTAGTTTTTGTGTAAAAAATCTATGTATAAAATTTTAAACACGTATCATAAAAAATCACAAAGTTAATAGCTTGTATATTACCTGGTTTTCCATTCAAAAACATGCTCATTTCGCGGTACACTCGCGTAAACCGCGTCTCCTGTGTTAACCACTAGTGATAATAGTTTGGCAATAGGTACCTAACCGTATGGTGATTGTATTGTTATTAACTGGTAATAAAATTTTATTAAAATATTTTTGAAAAAAAAATATAATATGGTGTAAAAAATATTGGAATCAGTAACTGATTCTGAACAACTTATATTCAGGTTTCGTATGTATTAAAAATAATGTTGTATACGTTCAAAATTTCAGCTTAGGATGCTCCCACATTTATCGACGCGGAATCGGCTTAAGCCGGTCAACAAAACCTTTATGTCAACGTAATAACGTCGTCCGAGCCGAGCCGATGCGAATGACATTAGTAACACCCTTATTACGTTGACATAAAGGTTTTCTTGACCGGCTTAAGCCGATTCCGCGTCTACAAATATGGGAGCACCCTAAATCGGAAACCGGGAAGTGGATCTAATTTAACTTGCAAGATTTGATTTACAGACAATGAGACAGGTGAAGCTAAATAAAAGCTTGTAAAAACTTACATCTTCTAGCCATCACTATATCAGCATCCACACTTATATTGAGGTTATCAAGTACTTCAATTAGGGTCGCATTGCGGTCCTTATCAAACAAGATGGTATTGATTACAGTATCATTATAGCTCTCAATTTCAGCTTTATCATCGTCGAGAATGAGCAATTTGTGATTTGAGTCTAGCCACATATTTTGAGAAGCCTGAAAATTAATACAGTCTTGGTTCGGTAATGTTGAGAGGATGAGTAAAAGGCAACTAATAATAGGAATTTATAAGGTAGATATGAGTGGTCTGACAGTAATCGGTAGGAGGACTCATTTGATGATTTTACGACACAAAAAAAAACCGGCCAAGTGCGAGTTGGAGTCGCCCATAAAGGGTTCCGTAGTAGCAAGCATAGATTACGGATATAATTATATTGAGATTAGTAAGTAATATACACAAACAATAAAAATAACTTTGTTTTTCATAGTGTTTGTATGAATGGCAAAGTTATATTTGCGGTTTTTGAAAATGTACTATATCTCAAAAACTGCTAACTGTATCTCATCCAAACCAATTTTCGTTGGAAGTTTTTGTTGAGGTCTACATTACATATTTTTTATCATTCTCTTATTTTAGAAGATACAGGGGGGGACACACATTTTACCACTTTGGAAGTGTCTCTCGTGCAAACTGTTCAGTTTAGAAAAAAATGACATTAGTAACCTGAATATAATTTTTAAAGACCTATCCATAGATACCCCACACGTATGGGTTTGGTGAAAAAAAAACTTTTTAGTTTCAATTCTAAGTATGGGGGGCACCCCCAAAATTTGTTTTTTTGTTTTTTGTATGAAAATCCTAATGCGGTTCACATAATACATCTACCTACCAAGTTTCAACAGGATAGCTCTTAAACTTTCGACAAAAAGTGGCTGTGACATACGGACGGACAGACAGACAGACATGACGAATCTATAAGGGTTGCGTTTTTGCCATTTGGCTACGGAACCCTAAAAAGATGTGAGTGGTAACACCGGGACACCGGGCCCCATACACGGTAAGATTTATCTGTACGATCCGTCGCGTTATACCGATCGAAACGACGAATCGATGGTGTTTGTCAAGGTCGTTAACGATTTACTTAATCGAAGACGATGTCGGAAATCGCATCAAAAACCCATGCAATCATAAATATCATAACGATAAGATTTACATGCGAATACTGATTTCGCTTTAATAGCCATTTCTAGGCTTTCTTTTTTTCTTTTGAGTCCGAAACAACGCTACCGCCACATAGATAAGGAAAAGAAGTTCATTTTCCATTTTATGAGGCACGTATTTAATTATTTGAGCACGTCTTTATCCTTCAGCTTCAAACAAGTAAATGATCGATCGTTACGACCAGTCGTTTCGGGTTTGAACGACATTTTTGTTGCGATCAATCGTCACGATTTTCATCAGATCGATCGTATAGACGAATCGTACCGGTGAATGTCACAATATGTCTTCGATTTTTTGGTTCTAGGACACGCTGGTTTCGTCACGATGTTTTCCTTCACCATTTCGAGAGCAGTGCTGATGAAATCACATAATGTCATTACTTTATGTGATTTCAGTAAGTCACCCTACTGGGCCACCACTGTTTTCTTGATTTCGATCAGGGAGCAGCAAACCTCAAGCACAGAGGCCACTATAAAGAGGAACTTACGTGATTTCGTCAACAATCAAAACAAAAGGCGAAGCTAACAAGACACAGGAAGTTACATAATTATAATTTATCTATAATCTCGTTCAAGAACAGAAGTTCCCTTGGAAGTTATACTAACACAAAAGTTTCTATCGGATGGTAAGCAATCAATTATGTGATAATCCCATCCCTAGGGGCAGAAACACGTCCTATGATTTAAGGGGTTATAAAACTGGGTCACTGTGTCAGTAGTCACTACTATTATGTAGATGTATTGCTTGCAGTAAAAGCAATCTAATGTTCATGCTAATACTTTACATTATTATTTCTTTACTCACTCTCTTGTTACATTTTTAAATAAAAAATATTATTATGGACTAGCTTCTTCCCGCGGTTTAACCCGGCCGCATGATGACTGACGAAGCGTCTATAGGGCCAAACGCCTAACGCGTTTGGCCCTATAGACGCCTCGTCAGTTTCTTTGGGGAGCGCTTGGAACACGACGCACCCCGTCGCGTCGACTCGGGCCTTGTTCCTGATGTCACGGCGAGCTGGTTATTACTCGGCATCCGCAAGCTATACATTATACATATTTAAAGCATTTATTCCGAACATATTCTATTTATTAACCAAAAAGGCAAATCGTATAATATTTTCCTGAATCAACGCAGAAAAAGTTAAAAAAAAAACTTACAAAATACAAAACATCTTCAGTTTTATTACATGCAGCATCGATAATGACTCCAACTGAATAATACTTTCGCTGCAAACAATTCTCAACTCTTTTATAGTTAGTTAGAGGGTCGTCTATTGATACTCCTGATACAGCCATCGTGGATAATTTTGAGAATTGCCGAGTCCCTGAAACGGTTAATATTATTGGTGTAGAATCAATCCGATCCTATCCTATTTACTTAAATTGTAATATTCGATGTTTAAAAGTGCCTCTTTGATGTCCTAATTGAAATAAATGATTCGACTTTGACTATTGTTAGCGTCAATTTAGGTTTTTCAGTAAAGCGGTGACGGAAATTGGAATCCTAGTTGTTAAACCAGGTTATATACTAGGTGGGTACTAAATATTATCCAAAACCGTTGAGTCGTTAAGCGTGAAAGTAACAAACATTCATTAGTAAAATTCACTAGAATCTACGATAGCTACCTTAATTATATGCGATGCATATTACAAAATATAAACTGACAACATTATAAAGCGTTATATTATTGAACGAAGAAAAGTCGTTCCCAAACTTTACTAAGGCGCTGCGCAAACGTAGACACTTTGTTGCCGACACAGCACACCATCACAGGTAACTGTAGTTCATGAGAATGTGATAAGTGGAAGCAACTGGACACAAAAAATGTTTACATATGCGCAGGGAGTAAAAGATTTCATACTGGTTCTACAGATATCGCAATAAGTTTTTTTTGTTAACTTTGCCCCACACTAGGAATTTCTCCTGTGTCTTGGGTGCTTTTACAAACATAATTATTAACTCACACACACAAACAAATATTTGCTCCTTGCGGGAATCGAACCATCGACACGCAGTGCAGCTGTCCAATCGCTCAACCACTGCACAAACCGTGCCATCATTATAGTAAGTGGTTATAAAACAGTTGTGTTACAATTTTGCTGTACAATAAAAGTATCTATATATTCTATCTATCTATTCATCGGTAACTTGTATCTGACACAAGACATGCACAAAAGTGTACTACGTTTGTGACCTGCCTTCAACCTTCGATCATTAAAAATAACTAGATACACTATGCCGTACAAAAAGGAACTTAAAACAGCTGTCCTCAAGTAGGTTCGTAGAATAGAAACGAACTAGTTCGTTCTTCGAAGAACGAACTAGTTCGTTTAAGAGCGGAGGACTTAACTGAGCGATCTCAGTTGTGAACTAGTATGCTCAAGACTACAGTACTAAACGAAAAGATGGACCAATCTCTGATTTGGTCTTTCTTTTGATGAAGACATTTTTTGTCGCTGAGTGTTTATCTAGTTGATTTTAACGATCGAAGCCTTCAACTCATGATTAGGAAATACCTAACTTTTAGAGTGCAAATTTAGGCGATGCTAGCTTCCCTGCCGTCTTAGTAACTTACATGAGCTATCTTTCCCACAAGTAAGTAAACAGATAAACTTTACATCGCGGTCCTTAAAATATTCTATACTGAACTTCAAAGCATTTTGGTCTAGACCAACAACTGGGTACGTTAACATAGAGGTTAAAATTACTTGAAACCACATATTGATAAAAGGTCTTTCTTCGGTATCGAATTCTGATTGTTTAGAGAGGATTCATTTGTTTTTCGCTCTTTATATTTTTGCAAACCAGGTACGGTCAGGTTAAAAATCAGTGCATAAAAATTTTAGAGTTCCTAGGTAAAATACCGAAAACGTAAAATTTATTATGTTAAGATAGTGAAAGTGAATTTATTTGTTATCTGTCTCGCCTTCATGACTGAAACAATATCGATATTTTTTATAAGGGTAAATATGTATGTGACAATTTCCCACCTCCGTGCGAATGAAGCCGTAAGCAAAAACTAGTGCAAGTGTTCTAATTATTGTTTTAATTTAATAGTTTTAACGAGGAAATATAATTTTATTCTTGACTGCCTTTTCCCTCCAGACTTTCTACCGATAAATTGAATACTATGTGCTATTCCACAACGTAAAATAAAATAAAACCAAGGATTAAATTAATCCTCTCATGCAATTTCAATTTCAGAGTAAATTGGAAAACAAACAAATACCTTTCCTCTCTAGAATATTACAAAGAGCTTTTTTGTAAAGAAAGCTTCAGGGAGAGCTCTCAAACTACTCGTTTTTTTAGAATAGTTTTTTAGAGTGAATGGAATAGAAAAGAATACTCTTGATTATGTACATCGTATGTACTATCTGATCATAAATCTGCCTAGCTTCAGATGACGCGATTTCAACTACAAGTAAAAATCATTCTTACCACTACGACATATGACATAAAATATGCGGTTATCTACGGGTAGATGAAGTGGTTTTAGAATTATAAATCCTGCTTATGTGTGTCAGTGTCAGTAATTAAAAAGTACTTGGACATTTCTATGAAATGTCAATCGGCAAACACACACAAGTGAACATGTTATATATAGCTACATATTAAGTTATGCATAACCAGTAGCAGTACTTATTGCTATTACACCAATTCGCAGTAACATTTACAAACGTCTTTTAGGGTCCCCCCACATTTATCGACGCGGAATCGGCTTAAGCCGGTTAAGAAAACCATTATATATGTCAACGTAATAAGGGTGTTACTAATGCCATTCGCATCGGATCGCATCGTCCGAGCCGAGTCGTTTTGCCACCCCTGATTTAGACGAAGGTCAAGAGCAAACCCATCATTCATATAGATAAAAAGATGACCGTTGAATGTGCGTTGAAAATCATAGAAAGAAAGACCACGATAAACTAGTTTTAGTATACCTTGATGAGTAGCCGTGTCTACAATATGTTTCTGTCTACACCTTCTACTATGGGAATACAAGTGTAATATTACGAAATACTAGGAAAACAGAACGATCCTGTAGTAAACGTAGCCAAGTGATAAATTGTTTCAGCCTGCGCCTGACATGTTTGTAGTCGCCAAACTTCGCGGTAAGAAATATGATAAAATATTTTGGCATCCCTATACGGGCACTCCGAATTTACATTTCGATATACATCTAATGTATTAAACATTAGGAATATTTTAGGACGCACCTATTGCCTGGATATTGAACTTCATCATCATCATCATCCACAGCCCGTCTTCACCCACTGCTGGGTATAGGCCTCTCTTTATTTGTGCCAAGCTCCACGGTCTTGCGCCAGCCTCATCCAGGACACTCCCGCAATGGCAACAATGTCGTCTGCCCACCTCGCCGCCGGACGACCAACACTTCTATTTCCATTCCTTGGACGCCACTTTGTCACAGCTTTACTCCACCTGCCGTCATCGCGCCTTGCCAGGTGTCCTGCCCAACTCCATTTTGAACTTAGTCAAGTGGAATTAAGGAGACATGTCCATTGAGCAGTCACTATCATTATGATTTTAGTTGACCGAGTGACATTTGATTACAAAGGTAAATTCGGTTTTTTACTAGTTGAAATTGGTGGTTTTGATACCCCTTGTTTTGAAAGGCACGTGGATCCATTGACTTTGTGTTTGATCTCTCTTCGGACGTAATGTATTGCCATCGCATTTGAAAGTGCTGATAAAATCTGACTTTTGATAATAAATGTCCTGTTTTTTTAGGCTGATATATGTCGAGATTAACTTCAGCGCTATATTGATTTAATAGAATATTTAAACCGGAGACCGTTTTTAGAACGTAAAGGGAAACCGAAGGAATTGACTGGACTTTGGTCAGTAAGAGTCAGACAGCTTCCACTCGAATAAAAGCGAATTTTGGCAAAATCATCAAAATTTTAATGAGCAGGTATACTCATAAAAATTATGACTTTACTAAAGATTTTCTAAAGTTTTAAAAGTAAAAAAAAGAGGTAGCACGAACATAAACAGTGCCACAAAATTCAATATCGTTTCAGAAATAATTGAATTTGAATCCTACTGGCACACGGAAAGTTGGCAAAGACGCAGATAGCTGTCAAAAATTTACCTGTTTCATTCAATATCACTGCAAGCCAATGTAAAAATTACAGAATACATGCCCCGAATATCGATACCGAATATTCCATAGCATAAAACGGACACAGGTCTTCACTATTAATAACGTAATATTGCCCAGCTTTGCCCGGTATACATATCGGCTTACCGTACAGTTCGGGTGAATTCGTAATTACTCGGGGCTTCTCGTGAATCATGCAAGTTGCATTGGGTTGGAATAATTATAAGCACAGCTACCTTTACAGGATTTCATGGAAGTTGTACGTATTTATTATGTTTTTAATTACGGTACACGGAAAAAAAGGATGTCTTATATTAAGACAATATCGTATTGGTCAAGACAAATACTGATTCATGTATGGGGAAAACAATATATTTTTGAATGAAGTAAAATATTGTCTTAGTTATATTGTCTCCTTCGAAGACATTAGACTTGAATCAAGAATTATTAAGTTTAATTTTAAGAATATCTTCAATAAAAAAAATATATTTTCTTTAATTAAGATTGTAATAGTCTTGAATCAAAAATATATTCTTACGTCAAGAATTAAAACCAAGTATTTATTATTCTTAATTTTAGTAAACAGGTTTTCTTCGACTGAGCACATTTACTTACGTTAAGAAAATATTTATTTGGATTGAAACATTTTTTTTAAGAATATTGATATTCTTCGCAGAAGAGATCCTTTTTTTCCGTGTAGTAATTATTTTATTTGATACAAGATTTTGCCTTTGGTTTCCGCGTCAGTTTCCTTGGAACTCGACGCGCCGTCGAATCGGGCCTATTCGGACGGCGAATTATCCAGTACTCGCCGTCCACAAGCCACCGTCTAGGGTAGACGAAAAATGCCCCGAGATGTTCGATGCCCTGGGCGTTTTCTGCGATGGCTGGGGTCCTTTCCCTCACGCGTTCCGATTGTTCTTTATACCCATCGTCTGCAGCTGAACTCCTGAGATACCTCCTGAAACAAAGTGACTGGTGCTGGATGTTTTTTGTCAGTGAGTGCGAGGGCACTCAAGTTGAGAAATTAGAACAATACCTCTGACCCTATATCCACATGCCCTATATGCACATGAGAAATTAGAAGAACAAATCCACTTATAGGGTCAGAGAATATATTATTCTAATTTCTCAACTTTCACTTCTAATGGCATTGTATTTAACGTTATTTTGGTATTTATTTGCCAACCATACTTATGAATAGGTACTCAATTCAAAGTTGACATCAAAATCGCCACAGTAATTGACTTGTCGCAATTCAATAGAAATCTGTTTTTCTTTGATATCAGTAGTTTCCAGACTAATCCTAGCAATTTCCATAATTCGTGGCTTTGATAATATATTCAATTCTGAATATGTTAGATTGATATTTTGTATTACAAAGCAATTACTGGTTGACACATAGATTATAAATAAAGTAATGGTGTTCCCACACAGCACTTATAAAACATAATATATTATTTTTTAACATTTTTTAACAATTTGTAACATTTTAACTTTCTTAAAAAAAAACGTTAGACACCAATAAGTTTTTTTTTTGTAACTAGCGAAGGTTGTGTACTGCTTAATTGGCCTTAAATAAATTCAAATCCAGGCCCCACTTAAGTAGGATCCACTGCAGTAGCTGGTAATCCCTTAAAGAACAAGCAATTATTTCAACAAAAGAAACATTACAAACTCATTATTCGCATTATTATGAATGCAGAGAGCCCTTTCCCTCTTTTACTTAGCTGAAAAACAAAATATGTTCCTTCACTATACATAAGTATTTCATGAATTTACTTCGCGACGACATCAGAAAAGAAGCATTCATTAAGATTCCTTCACAAAACCACTTCTCATGAAACTCTAAGCCCAGTCTTTCAGCGTTCAAACTTTTGAACCTACTAACACGAACATTATTGAACGTTCAAAAATCTTTTAAAGTACGGTACGATTCCACCGAAATAGTGTGCGGCACGTTTTTTTGCGTGCATTTTGTTCGCGCAGTGCGCGTACTAAGCTGGTATCGCGATTAGCCTCTGTGTCCACCAGCAAGGCTATGCGCGAACTTTTTTTTTGCGCACAGAAGTATCCAAGTGCGCGAACTACTTTTATTAGAACGTTCGCGCACATTTTGTTCGTGTTTGCTTGAGTGAATACACCAGAGCGAACATTTGTGCTGCACACTGCGCCGCACAGTGCCACACACGGGCATGCGGACGGTGAGTAACGGGTGACTCGCCGTCAGATCATGGACTATGTCCGGATCGATGGCGCGTTGTGTTATACGCGCGCCTCAAAAAGCTATCAACAATTTGACGGCCCCTTTAGACGCGGGACTGTCTCATCAGGAAACCGTGACCCTGAAACGTTAAGGGCTATTAAAGGATGACCGTCGATTTTAGTCATTACAAGACTGACAGTAATGGCAGGAGAACTCATTTAATGATTTTACCATGATAAAAAAAAAAACAGTGCCACACACCGATATGGAACCGCATCTTAATGTTCTAAGTTCTATGAATGACAAACACATGTACAGAAGCGGATAGAATTGAATCAGTCGTGACTACTTCTCAAAATACCGATTCATTGGTAAATGCATTGTTATGCCTCTACGGAGATGTGACCATGATTCAGTGAAAAGGGTGGATTAAAAAGAAAATAGGATTTTCACAGAATCATTAATTAAATGAATTCATGAACCTCATCCTTTATTTTGGTAGTACAGTTGGTTTGTTTAACGTCCATATTGAAATCATGTTTTTATGGCACACTAGTTTGTGGAGTCCATCGTTGCAAAGCTTCAATATGTGTCACGGCTGGAGTCTTTATCAGCATCAGCCGAACCTCATCATAATTATATGGAAGTAATTTAATAAAAATAATGTAGGTATGTTTCCCTTAACTATTATCGTTTGGTTTTTTTTTTACTTCATCGATATAGTCACGTTTGCCACTGTTTCAGTTAACCTATTATCTATTCGTTTTTTTTCGTTACTCCAACACTTCATTTGGCCGAAAAACTTTTTACCGATGTTACACTTACTCGAAATGACGGTTGTTCGAAGTATTATGTTTTCAAACATTCATTATACCACTGTTTTAATTGTCATATTTTCATTTGACCAAACGCCTAGAAACACACACTACTGTCCACACTAATTATTGCTGTTACATTTTAAGCAGGCGCCATTGAAATGTAGGTAGACAATACAAAATAATTGTGCAAATTAATGTCATATACGATAATATAACTACGACGGGTATTGTATTATCATTAATGACATTTACTGTTAATAATAAAGTTGAACTATTAGGGGTGTTCATGTCTCCGGCGCTGCGGGGTTTTGGGTGGCCCCACGCAAGCTTATCGTCGCAGATGATTTGAACGCTCACCACCGCAGCTTCGCCTTACTGGCCGGCTTCGCCGGCCAGCCTCAGCCGCGGCGACGGCCGTTCTAATCACCTGATCCTGAGGTCGTGGGCCATCCCACCCCTCTGCGCCTACGCGATTTTAAATTACACTCTAGGGGTAGGGCAAACAAGACCACGTAAAGTCGGCTTTACAAGCATTTCGTTTCCGCCACAAAGTTTTGTAGTACAATATGTTGAATTTTTATGACAGTAATTTAATTTTTCGGTAAAATGTTGTATCGGTATTGTGAAAATATGGCAAATAAATCATTTGGCAATTGAAAAAAGTTTAAAAGAGGCTTCGGTCAATAGTAAAAAGTTATTTTGTTAATCGGCGGAACATACTTCGGTAAAATAATACTTATGGCTAATGAAACTTCGATGATCTGAAAATATGTCAAATAATGCATATAGCAAAAGAGAGTTCGGTCAATAGTTTTCGGTATAATGAAATTCGAACAATAAAATTCGGTAAATTGATCGGTTCCCCTTATTATCATATCATCATTAGAAGATCTTTATTAGATCAATGCCGGATCCAGTTCTATTTCCAATCTTAAAAGGACCTAGCATTCCCTTTTCATCATAGTTATGCATGTAGTGTTTACCTCTAAGTGATTGTTGCACTAATGTAAAATAATTTATTGCATGATTACTTTTGTATTAACCAGTGTGAACAATTGTTGGTGAACCAATAAATAAAAAAAAAAAAAAAAAATAGTTGTCTCTTGATTAAGTAAACAATGTTCACCCTATACAGTCGTACTGTAGCTTTCTGAAAACATTCCCGATGTAATTGGACGAGTTTCAGCAGATTTCGCTCGCCCCTGTCTGGCCATGCCAAACGTCATTACACATTTTCTTTTTCTTTTAACCGACTTTTGGCAAAGATTTTGAAGAATAGATACATTGTGATGCTGCGTTGCAGAACATTGATTGAAACAGCGGTTGCTGCTACTGTTACTTTATACCAAGCTACTCAGTCATGCAGACGGTGACTCGCCGTCCGATCATGGACCATTTCGGGTGGACGACGTCGCGTTGTGTTCCACGCGCGCCTCAAAGAGCTGTCAGCAATCTGACGGGGCCCTCTAAGAGGGCCAAAGTCTGCCAGGGTCGCGGGACTGTCTCAACAGGTGTCTCACTGTGACCCTGGAACGTAAAGGGCTATTGAAGGATCACCGTGGATTTTAGACAGTACAAGTCTGACAATCCCTATAATACCACTACTGTTAGACAGCACCATCCCACAGCTGGGTAACTCAGATGTTTTAATCCAGATCTGCGCTCGTTTGTATTGTCCAGTTCATCCATTTTACTGATTAAGTTAAGGCTTCACAGTATTCCACAATCCATATACAAGGTGTTAAAAAATCAACTGCAGGAATTTCGTGTGCGTACTCGGTATCAAAAACCAAGTACATTCCAAAAAAAAATTATTTAGAGCATTTTTTTCAAAAAAAAAATTTTTTTTTCAAGCATTTTTTTGGACCATGTTAATGAATTTGATTGCTCTTTGAGGTCGTTCACCCTTGTGTAGCGTTCACAGCTGATTCCAACTTTCCCATCACATTTTGCAGACTTTGGACTGGCAATTTATCGAAATACTTACAAATAACTTATTTTATTGGCCATATTAATCGGCCAAAACAAAAATGCTTGAAAAAAAAAATTAAAAAATATGAAAAAAAAAAATTCATTTTTTTTTTTTTTTTTTTAAATGCTTGGAATTGGAATGTACTTGGTTTTTGATACCGAGTACACACACGAAATTCCTGCAGTTGATTTTTTAACACCCTATACATATATTTGTAGTATCTAATTTTACCAGAAACTGCCTAGAATTCTGTGTATTTTCCCTATTAATCGGCTTAGCCTTTCCAATTTACTGTCATAGATTGTTTTGGGTCGTTAATTTCGTCATCATCATCATCATCTCAGCCTTAGGATTTCCACTGCTGAACATAGGCCTCCCCTTTAGATCTCCACATATATCGGTTAGAAGCGACCTGCATCCAGCGTCTTCCGGCGACCTCTATAAGGTCGTCTGTCCTTCTCGGTGGTGGACGTCCTATACGCTGCGCTTGCTAGTCCGCAATTTCGTCATAAGTTAGGTACCATCATTTCTATAAACATGATTATTTTTTATTTGCTGTTATTTAGTGTTTTTTTATAGTGGAAATATCATTAAATGAGTTCTCCTACCCCGGGTGGGACAGGAGAGACTGTCAGACTTGTATGGACTAAAATCCACGGTGATCTTTAAGTAGCCCTTTACGTTCCAGGTACGGTGTAGCGGAAATAATTTACTATAAAAAGAACAGCAGCGCCATGTATGCAGAGACTGAGAAACTGAGTCTACATCGCGCAAATTAAAGTTATCCTCGACATTAGAATAGAATATTCCGACTATGAATTTCGGGCGGAAAGCCCACCAGACACAACACCCGTCTGGTCGGAAGGTACCTTCCTTTTCACCGAGTAGCGAGGAACTTTCCACTCTGTTCCTCCTACGGCCTACCCCCAAAACGGTAACCTGATGTGACAGTCCCGCGACCCATTTAGTGATTTGGATTTCGAATGACTTTAAATAAACAAAGCTGAAATCCAAACAGAACTTTACATAAGGTAGAATAAAAGATTATTTTTCTGACCAAAAATCAATTACATGCTCATTTTACAGTCGACTGGCGCACCCTAACGACCACACGGGAAAGAGGTTTCAGTAAAAACAACAAACTAGTATTTTTCAGCGAGTATTGTTTCACGCAAGCGTCATAAAGTTTGTTGTAGTATTTTGTATTTTATGGCTCTGTAGCTGTTACTGGTACGGAATAACTGGGAGATATTTCCTTGAATTCTTCTTTTGTTTTACTGAGCGAGGAGGTAATTAACACGCTAGCTGTCCTTTACAAGGTAAACAGAACTCTTAGATTAGCGAAAATAATGGTTAGTAGGATTTTTAGTCACTGTAATAAGTGTGAAAGAAATTGTACCGGGTTTTTCATAGTTACTAGATTACAGCAATCTTAGTTAAACAAGAGCCCAGCTACACTAACATAAATATAAGAATGGCGTCTTAGCAAAAGTTGTCGTATAAAAATTGAAGATCTGAAACACCTGATGTGGAAATCAAGCTGTCACTAATTTCACTGTATAATTATAAAATAACATAAGCCGGGAGTACCTCCACGCAGTGAAGGCGGTAACAGTTAAGGACTGATTTTCGATGACGATGAAGATATGAGTAAGAATTTTACTCTACTGGCCAAAACTCCCGTTGTTTTTTTTATGCCCGGGCTCTTGGAATTGGGCATCAGCCGTTTCAGATCTTCGATTTTGTCGACCCCGTTGTCGCTGGCATAAGCAACAGGATCCGCGTACGAAGTCGCGGGCAGAAGCTAGTCTTAGTTAAACGTTTTTAGATACTATTTATTTCTTGCTTCGTTCTGGTCATTTTTCTTACTATTTCTCCAAGTAACCGGATCCCGTCTAGTCTAACCGGATGCAGACAAATTTCAGAATTGTTGATGGCGCGACTATTTATCTGCCTTTCACAATTCAGTAACTCGGGAAAATATAAATAAAGTAACTAGTAGTTGAACAGTATCTCGAACAGGGTCCGGCCTATCGGTGATTAAGGCTATTGAGAGAGGAACCTCCAAAAATACGCGCCGTGTCCAGAACTACTTCCTTCTGAATCAAGCACTTGATCCAGCTACCAAGTGAGAGTCATGTGCAACGACCATTTATATCTAGACTCCTAATCACAGGCGACCGATGTCTGTCAACACATTAGGCAAAAAAGTCTTAAGTTTTAGTATTAGTTTCGACCACTCCTGTGAGTCCCCTCGTCGCACTGGCCTTGAGTTAGCCAATCAGAACGCAGTACCCCGTCCCCTTCGCTTACGTCGTACCTCAGCGACTTGGCAGAAAATTTTCGTTAGTCAGATCGTGCATGTGGCGTCTAGATATAAATGTTCGTTGGTCATGTGTTATTAACCCTCGAGTGTTATTCAAGATATTAATCATGGTTGTACAACACCATAAACATAAGTTTGTTACAAATTCTATAGGTATGTCAGTGCGACTTTATCAGTATTTCCTGCCATCAAACAGAATGCCACAGCTGACGATTATGGCAATTTCCTTTCATGTCTCCCTCCTTAGACATTTGTGAAACGTATGTGTGGTATGAAACTTCAGGGAAATTAATGATTTTCTACTAACATAACACCTTGTCGACGGTGTGTTGTGTTCCACGCGCGCCTCAAAGCGCTGTTCGCAATATGACGGGGGGCCCCTTACAGGGCCAAAGCCTACTGGGGTCGCGGGACTAACGAGCTACCGTGACCCCGGAACGTAAAGGGCTATTAAAGGGTACCGTGGATTTTAGTCAGTACAAGTCTGACAATCCCTCCTGCCCTGCCCTGGGTGGGAGGATTCATACGATGATTTTAAAACGCTAAAAAAAAGCTACTGACACCTTACTACCTACTGGCTAACATAATTCAGATTGCCATCGACGTTTTTAAAAGAAGATTTTAGATGGTCGCTATCTTCTTGAGAGCAGTGGTGGCCCAGTGGTATCGGCCTCGACTTACGAGTTGTAGGTCGTGGGTTCGAACCTCGTCAGGCGCATTACTTTGTGTAATTTATTTCAACAACACTGCTCTTAAAACGGTGAAGGAAAACATCGTGAGGAAACCGGCATGTCTTAGAGCAAAAATTCGAAGACTGGTGACATCTACCAATCAGCACTCCACCTCTCTTGTACTAAGTTATTTCCTTTGGATAGGAAGTGAAAAACTCCTTTCTTGTTCCTTTAAAAATTTAACCGCCTTCAAAAACAACCACAAAAAAGGGTAAAATAACCTACAAAATAACTTTTCTTTCGGAAGTCGGTGGCTTTGTTTTTTTTATTTCGTTGTCTTTTATGCCACCGACTTCCGAAAGAGAACTTTTTAAAAAGTTTTTTATTTTACTCTTTTTAGTTTAAATATTCAACCCAAATTCTTGTCAAATACATCATTTCTTACATGTGCACTAGAATTTGGTAATCCTTAGCACTGGTATTAACATCGCTCATGTACACAATAAGCTAATAAAATTCCCTATCAAAAACTGCTGAACCGATTTTGATGAAACTTGCAGTGTTCCCTAAAGTGAACTATTCCTCGTACAACAAAAAAAGAATATTGAAAATCGGTCCACAATTGGCGGAGTAATCGCGTAACAAACACTCAAAAAAGTAAAAATCATCACGTCATCCATCAATAAAAATGCTCACAAAATAATAATAATATAATATAATAATATTCCACAACTATCACACAACGCCATCTAGTCCCAAGCTAAGCAGAGCTTGTGTTATGGGTACTAGACAACTGATAAACATACTTATATATTTCTAAATACATACATATTATAGATAAATTACACCCAGACACAGAACAAATGATCGTGCTCATCACACAAACATTTGTCCTGGGTGGGAATCGAACCCACAACCTCCGGCATAGCAGTCAGGGTCACTAACCACTAGACCAACAGGCCAGTCGAAAATAAAAAGTACTGAACCAAATTGGATGAAAATTTTATGGGACCAAACTGCAAGTATACTGCATCGAACGAAAAAAGAATTACAGTAATCGGACCAGAATTCTCGGAGTAATCGGTGTACATACATAAAAAAGAGAGGGTATCGAACCTTTAAGCTTGTGCAAGTCTCAGTATTTTTCAACGAGATTTAAAATACAAAACAAAGTTTTTAACAAAAACATTTATTATAAAAAGACTCAATTAAGTGCGGACAACAAGTGACAATATTATACAGTGATTGTGCGCAGTGTTAACAAATAAAAACATTAAAAAACCAGATCCCATTGTTGATTAACATTTTATCTACCCTATAGTCTAAAATAAGAAAAAAAATTGTTTGTTTACGATTTTGAACTAACTTGTGCCATAAACCAGTGTAAACGCATCCTAACGCCAGTGCAGTGTGCTATCTTATGGTGTCTGAAATCGCCATAACGCCGTTATAAACACCTTCAACGTCTTAACTGTTAATAGCGACATCTGTTGTTTATCACGCGCACTGCGTTGTCGATCGATTAATTGAACCGAGCTCGCGATAGTGAACGTCACTATGCACAAGTGTGGCGCCTGCGGTAAATTCCAATCACCGATAGATGGCGCTAAATGCGACATCTGCCTCAAATCATATCACCGTCGGTGCGTCAGGCTTAATCTCACTGGCATAATAACGACACCCTGGCACTGTCCAGAGTGCAGCAAAAACCAAGTGCGGGACAACCGGAACGAAACACCAGTGAGGGGACAGGCAGTGGCGCCGCTGGAAGATAGCCTGGTAAACCTGATGGAGACAAGTCCCATCAATACCACGGCTATGGATGCCACACAAGAGATGACTCATCACCCATCAGATATCACGGCGGAGCTAAAGAAATTTAAGGAGGAGTTTATTAGCACGATCAGGCAGGAATTTCAGCTAATGCGCGATGACCTGGCCGAATTAAGGTCAACTATAAAAAAAACAAACGACCGCATGAGCGCATTGGAAGAGAGGGTCGCTGTGATGGAGAGCCGCACACAGGAACAGGAGTCAACGGGGGTGAACGACATTATCGCTCAGCTTCGGAGCGATATAAACGACCGCGATCAGGAGCTCCTAGCGACCGATATTCAGATCTCTAATCTGCCCGAGGCTCCCGGTGAAAACCCGGTACATACGGCCCTGACAGTTGCGTCAAAGTTAGGCGTAAAAGCCAAAGCGCGCGACATTGTAAGCGCTGAGCGAGTTGGGGGCAGGCGCATTAATGCGACTCAGCCAGCACCAGTCGAGACCCGCCCGCGATTCCTCGTCGTACGTTTCGCGCGCCGCGACCTACGCGACGAGATGGTGGAAGCCGCCCGAGTGCGTCGTGGTATGACCTCGGCTGACCTCGACTTGCCTGGTCCGGCCTCGCGCATCTATATCAACGAGCGCCTTACGAAGACCAATCGGGAGTTGTTTCGGCAGGCGCGGGAGGCCGGTGGGCGCTTCGGGTGGCAATACGTATGGTCCAGGCGAGGCCGTATACTCGCCCGCTACAAGGCCGGGGACTCTGTTCACCAGATCCGCAGCGAGGCTGATATTCATCGCGTTTTTGCAGCCGTACACATACTGCCTACTGTTTAAAATAACCACGATTTGCCCTAATTTTGTTTCTCTTATTTTTATTTTTTTCACTTTTTATTATTTTAAACCTTTGTTTTATTGTTTAAATGCCTTTAACACACAGTATGTCACAAAATTATGTAAATGTGGCGTGGTGGTCGCTGTTTATGTTTATGTTGTAATTTTCAACTGTCGTGTTTGTCTCACGGCCGCGCGTTACAGAGTGCACAACTCGAACCGGTTAGATCACAGTTATTTTGTCCTCACACACAATATTTACATACACTTACATTTACCTTTCATATTTACTATTCTATCTGATTTAATATTTAAGTTTCTATTACCTTTAAATTATCATCACTTACGTATTTATTTCACAAATTACGAAATAATAATTAAGATTTTACCCAAATTTATATTAAAAATTAATGAATTTTTTTTTACTGAAATGGAAAATTATTATTATTTATTTATAAAATGTTTATACCTACTCGATCTAATATTTTTTAACAATGTCTAAAAAAGACAAGTATCTCAGAGTTGGATTTTTTAATGCCGGTTCTCTGGGAACAGGTCATGACGATTTTATTTGTGCAGTTGGCAAGTACGATTTCGATGTGCTGGCTATAAACGAAACTTGGTTGCGCTCGGGCGAGGAGGCGCGCGCGCCTGCGGTGCCCGGCTATCACCTGCGACACGTGCCGCGGCCGGCGTGCGTGCGCGCCGGCCGTGGTGGGGGCGTCGGATTCTACCTGCGGCGAGGTTTGAGTGCGCGAACATATACCGGGCCGATTGACCCCAGGTTCGAATCCGTCGAGCAAATGTGGCTTACGTATTCCATGGCAGGTAAGAGAATTGCTATCGGTACAGCTTATCGACCACCATGGTTTGATATTGATTTATTTTTGGATGCTCTGACGAATTCTCTTGCTGCTTTAGGACATTGCGATCACTACATTTTGCTCGGTGATTTTAACGTAAATATGATAAATACCAACGAGCACAAAGCCAAAAAGGTACTCGAGTTTCTGAATTCTTTAAGCCTATCTCAATTAGTCACTTCGCCGACACATTTCACTGATACAAGCGAAACCCTTATTGACCTTCTGTGCACAGACCTTAGCGCAAGATACACGAATGTGGAATCATTTGGAACATGTACTGGTCATGCCTTCATAGTCAGCGAGTTCCATTTGAAACGTGACAAATTTAAACCATTTGTAGCAAGATACAGGCCCATCAAAGATATTTGTAAGGACAGTTTTAATAGGGATTTGTCTCAATTAAACTTGGAAAATATTGCTGACTTTTCAAATGTAAATGATATGGTTTATAGTCTCAATGAGCGTATAAAATCATTATTTGACGAACATGCACCAATCAAGACCTGTACTATAAAGGAAGTATCGTATCCCTGGATCACTGACACTATTAGGCTCATGATGCGGCTGCGGGACAAAGCGTTGGCTACGTATAGGAAAACCAAGACAGAACCAAAAAAACAGTATTATAAACAGTTAAAATCTTTAGTGGAAAGCGCCTTGTACCATGAAAAAACTGCATACTTTAGGTACAACATTAACAATAAAATAAAAAATCCTAAATTATTATGGAAAAACATTAAATCCACCTTTTCCTCCTCTAAGCGCGGTCAAGACCTGCCAACACACTTTAGAGACCCAGATTTAATAAATAGTAACTTTTTAAATGTTCCTGGCAACCCGGTGGCCAGCGCGTCGCTTGTAACGTACTACGAGTCCCACAGATTTAGCGACGCAACTTTCACCATTGCCCCTGTGGACCAAGATGAAATCTCGAGAATTGTTTCTAATTTAAAATCAAATGCGGAAGGCTGCGACCACATTACTTTAAATATGCTTAATCTAACTTTGCCACTTACATTGGAGATTATCACATTTATTATTAATTACTCAATATGGACTTCTACGTTTCCCAGCCAATGGAAGATTGCCACTGTCAGACCTATACCAAAAAATTCAAACCCGACGGAAATTAAAGACTTGCGGCCTATAAGCATACTGCCCTGTTTGTCAAAGGTAATGGAGAGAGTGGTGTGCCTTCAGCTAACTCGGTACTTGGAAGAAAATGGACTGTTACCGGACTTACAATCCGGTTTCAGAAAGCAACGCAGTACTTCTACGGCATTATTGGATGTCACTGATAACATTATATCAGCACAAGACAAAGGCATGTGTACACTGATGGTGCTACTTGACTTTTCCCGCGCTTTTGACTGTTTAAATATAACGCTGTTACTGTCTAAGCTTAGATACTACGGATTTGATGACAATGCTATACAATGGTTCCGCAGCTACCTCAGTGACAGGAAACAATTCGTTGAGTTGCGCTTGGATGACGGTACTACTTTGACTTCAGCTCTAGCTTCATTGGAAAGGGGAGTTCCTCAAGGCTCGATTTTAGGACCAATTCTTTTCATTATTTACTGTGCAGACATAATTAAGTGCCTTGAGAATTGCAAATATCACATCTATGCTGATGATGTTCAAATCTACCTATCTTTTAGACCAGAAGACTACAATTCGGCAGTTCAGCGTTTAAATAATGTCTTAAATAAAATAGCCACCTGGTCAGAAGAGCACTGCTTGGCATTAAACCCGGCAAAGACCAAATATATGTTGTTTGGTACAAAACAGCAGTTAAGGAAGGTTCCCTTAGTTTTGAACCTATCTCTCATGGGAGAACCTATTGACCGAGTTAACGAAGCGCGCAACCTCGGTCTATGTATGGACTACAACCTTAGATTCGAGAAACATATTGCCAGTTCGGTACAAAACTGTTTCTATAGGTTGAAACTATTGTACAAAATGAGGCCTTTTTTGTCTGAGCAGCTTCGCGAGCAGTTGGTCGAGACCCTTGTTCTGTCAAAATTAAACTACACTGACACAGTTTACGGACCTCGCTTGCTAGCTCGTACAGACCGGCTTATACAAAGAGTCCAAAACGCGTGCGCGCGCTTCTGTTATTCGGTTCCTCCTAGAAGCCATATCACTCCCTTCCTTAACAAACACTTCGTACTAAAAATGAAGTCAAGGCGAAAATTACACCTGGCATGCCTACTTTTCGGTGTAATCAAGCATAAGAAACCGAAATACTTATATGATAAGCTGTGTTGGATGACCAGTAGACGCGATTGCGCTCCACGCCTCTGTGCACAGCAACTAGCAACACAGTCTCACAAGACGGCTGCTTTCAGGGGCAGTTTTAGATACGCTGCATCGAAGGTTTGGAACAATATTCCTCCACCAATAAGGGTGGTAGGCACGATTCACGCTTTCAGAACCCGTCTGCGGCAGTATTTGATAGATGCGCAACGAAAATTGGATTTGGTTCAACATAATATCTCAATAATATGATTTGTACCTACTTCACAAAATAATACAAATTGTTGCCATGCCGATTAAATTCTTGTGTGCCCTTGAAAAGCTCGTGATGACTGCTGTCGCTTGCGCGGCGATGTATGCTTCTTTACCTGCCTCTTCCGTCCAAGGCTATTGGCTGCCGTCTTGAGATACGTGCAATCGTGTATAGGAGATCTACCAAAAAAAAAAAAAACAATATTTACAGTACATCCAATCACGCCACGTCTATATATAGATATACCCCTTCGATCATTATTAATCATTAATGATCGAAGATATACCCACATATTTCTCCGTTCCTTGTATTCCGTTTGCTGTTCGAAATTTTACGTTATACCACGATAAAAATCAATTAAAATCAATATACAATGCTGTAAACCTAATTAGTATAAAAATAGACTCACCTTAGCACTTACAACTTTTCAAGTTATTCTCTTTAAATTCAATCTCAACTATTATTAGTTTACTCTTTCGCAATTTCCTTTTATTCAATTCCTTTTATTCAATTCTGTCGTAAAAGAATATAACGTGTCAAGCGTGCGACCGTCCGCTGCGGTCCGCTGTTTGCAGCGCATTGTCCGAGGGTAATTTAACCACTGATAACAATTTGATAAGCACCGGATCGCACGCGCGAAATATTCTTTTTTGTAGGTACCTACTATTTTATACTCATTATGGATTTATTTATGATTAAACTCTATATGTATTATTTCTTAATTGTCACACATAACATATTATATTATAACATATATTTATACATACCTACCTATTTAAGTATTAGTATACCTACACACAATCACATAACTGGTTCGTTGTATACACCTCTCAACCAGGTCCAGTTGAAAACCAGCGTCAGGCACTTAGTTGCCTGACATTTATGCTGAACTGGGCCTGTTTGGAGCAGCCGTGGGGCAAACAATTTCGTACCAATAGTTTTAGGTTATTTTTATTCATTTTTTTTTAATCACTTGTTCATTTTAATTTATTTTATTATTGTGCTATGCCCTGTGTCTGTACCAATAAATGTTATTTCTTTCTTTCTTTCTTTCTTTCTAAAAAAAAACATACCGACCGAATTGAGAACCTCCTCCTTTTTTTGAAGTCGGTTAAAAAAGTTTTTTTACGAGACTGAAATGAGAGCTATTCTTTATCTCTCTCCAACCACATTTTAACTTTAATTTTGCCGAATTTCATCGTTTAGGTAAGTGAAAGTTCGTTTAAAATTAATATTTTTATAATTAAATAGTATTAACACTTATTAAATTGTCAAATAACAATATCGGACGAATGACATTGGCGCATAAAACACAGGATTTTCCCATCATCGGGGCCATTATTCAAAAATTGAACAAAATGTGAAATACAGCGATGTAACATTACCATGTATTTCTTCTTTTTGCCATAGAAAGGTTTTACAAGTGATTGTAAACTCAGCCTTCTATGTAAGTTATTCTCAATTCTCTGAATTGACTGAAGGGACCAACTGAGCAAACATCTCATCTAAACTGTAACTCATGTTCTAATCGAGTTAAATCAATGATCTCTGTTTACTTAACGTATCAATTCTGAGCTTGGGGACTTAAGTTATAACTTAGAAGACAGTCCGTTATATCGTAGTTATTAATATAAAAAAAATACAAACATGCGAATTGAAAACGGAGGAGGTTCTCAATTCGCATGTTGGTATCTTTTTTTTTTGGAAATCGGTAAAAAAATGGTACAGTCGAGTTCAATAATATGTTGGCAGTGTCAGTGATTCAAAATATTGTGAGCGTTGGTAAGCTCAATAAATTCTACAGAATCTGTAGATCAAAAATATATCCTCATGTGAACGGTTCAATAATATATAATTTGCATTAGGCAATAATATGTGAACACCTTTTGAAAAAATATATTATCTATACTACAATAGCTTTAATAATATCTGAGCAGGGTAAGCTTCATAATTATCTCCACAATCATAGGAAAGTATATTATTTGCTCGAATAAATAAGATCCTGTTTACATTGTTATAGAAATTACAGTATGTCAATTGTTTTCGACGCGAATGCTCTTCAGGTCTTTTGAAATGACTTTATTTCAATGCCACATGTTTTCGTATAATTTTGTATGAATGACATGTGCGTCAGCTTATTCTTTTTTTTAAAAAAAAAAGTCTTTTGATGGAAAACTAGCCAGTGATACCTATAGCTTGGCCAGAACGTCTTGAAACGGAACTAATAGTTTTATTTGCTGAGAACGTTTTAAAATATTTGATGTAAACAAAGACGCAGGTTTGTAAGATTTATTATTGTGCCATAATTATAACTAACGTAGTAAATGAAAATAAATAAAATAAAATCATTCAAAGTGCTGGTAGCGAGAAGACAGTGGCGACTTCCGGTTTTCTACTGTTTTTTGCCAAGCTGTAAATAATGTTGCAAACTCCTTGACCATGCAGTTTTAAGATTGCTAGTAAAATCATCTTTATGACGTAGTAATAAGGTTGAAAAAGAATTACATTTACTTGTTTAGATATTATTGTAGGTATTCATGTGTGCTTACATAATTGTGAATCTTACACTGTTCACATAATTATGATCTTAAAGTTGTTCATATAATAATGTCCCTTTGGCTGTATACATGTTACTGAAAAAAAGTAGTTACATATTAATGAATTATAATCTTGATCACAATTTAATGATGCTTGTAGTTGTCACAATATTCTGAATTATTTTGATGTTCATATATTTTTGAAGTCTAGACGTGCCAACATGATAATGAACGCAACTGTACCTATATTTCCTTCAAAAAAACTTCACGGACATTACTCACACACTCAACTTATACACACCCAACCCACAATGACATTCACATTTATTAAACAGCTGGTACTTATATTCTTCTTTTTTTTTAAATATTATGTTTAAACACTTACAATTAATTATATTAATTTTTCTTTTTCAATAATAACGGATTGTTGCACAATAAAAATATGGATGTATAGATCAACCACGAATTGTTACTGTTGCTTATAGCACAGAGGTGCTAACCTAGTTTAAGTGACAGTGTTAAAAAATTGTAACCAAATTTAATTGAGCCAATAAACGTTATTTATTATTATTATTAGGTAATATTTGTCTCGTAAATTGAACGCCATATTTATTACTTACATTTCTGCCTACGTCCAATATGACATTCAAAGAGTTAAAAGGGAAGTTTAGGAGGCATTAAAATGATGACGTCACCGCAATAACTCAGAGGAAACGTCACGCGAATGCTGACGTCATAAGGGTTTTGGGTCTGGCCTTACCTGATATAATAGGATTTACGAATGGAATGGAGGTGACATTTTATACCGAAGCGAACTTGTAATTGTATATTCTTTACACATCTATTTCTATCTATATCTGCCTTGCCTTTTTCCCAACTTTATTGGGATCGGCTTCCAGTAGAACCAGGTGCAGTTGAATATCATTTATTATATTTAACATAATTATAATAAATGAATGAATGAATAAATATATATATATTTTTAAATTTATTTTATTTATATTTATTTTTATTTGTATTTTGCATGGAGCGACTGCCTATCAAACCTCCCAACCCAACAACTGGGTATTACGATACCCCATGGTAAGACTGGGTGTCAGACTTCTGAGTAATAGTAACGACTGCCAAGATTTATAAATGACAGTCGGGAACAACACCTTTACGTGCTTTCCGAGGCACGGAGTAAATTCACTATAAGAGATGGTCACCCATCCATAGATCAACCTAGGCAAGCACGGCTTAACCTGGAAGGTCGGCCTGTGCGGCTGTAATTATTTAACCACGAGATTTTTGCAGAGATAATAGAACTATGAGAAAAAATAACAACAGAGTTTTATGAGTTTTAGAAGATCGTAGATTGAGTAGTATAGGTATAACTATTAAGCCTCGAGCAGACACACACGATTAATCGCGCGGGGCGACTTGTCGCGGTCCATTCGCAGTACATTTAGAGTGGAAATTAGCTTGGCTCGTTGTCGCAGCGCGATTAATCGCGTGTGTCTGATCTAGTCTTTAAAACGATATGATTTGGTATTCATTGATGTTTTATTGAAAAGCGTAACATTAAAGCCAACCGTAGTCTTTTAGGAATGTTAAACAATATTTTGATAAAATGAATTTGAAATAAGTAAATATATAGAATAATTTGAAATAAGTATGTGAAAGCGATAAAATCTAAACTGATGAATAACAAAAAACCACTATAGTTACCTATATTGGCAAAAAGGCGGTGTTCACATTTTCACAATAATGTTTTTTCTTTTCATCCATCTTCATTGCTGATAAAATATAAAGTTTTAAGGCCACCGGCCTAACGTGCGGTGGATGTTCCAAAACATTTTCCTACATCCATGGCATGTTGTCCCAAAATAAATCTGAAGAATGTTGTCCCCGTGAAGAACTGAAATGTTGAGGTTAGTTTTTACCTGCTTTCATAATTTAGGTACTGTTCGTAGGGTTTACTTTTGACGGTAAATACGACATGCTTTTAGTTATGAGGGTTGGTGAAAAATAGAGTGGGTGTAAGATGTATGTACTATGCGACAACGTTAATGATGAACATGTCAATGACCCTTATCTGTTAGCTGTCACTTGACAGACAATTATGACTATCAAAACGTAATTTGTGTAAACTAATAGGTATATTAATTTTTAGTTTAGTTTCCTATGTAGTTAAATATTTTATTTTTAGCTTTACTTTTTCAAAATAAAACTTTCGCGGTGTTTTCCCAAATTGAAAATTATGAACGGCTCAAAAAACCTATTATATAAAAAATGTTTTGATAAAGAAGTGGTAATATTACAACCTTTTCGAACACGGGACTGTTTAAGGAAATCGAAAGGACAGGGTGGTAACGCGATTGCAGTTCGATCGATTCCAACTAAAAGTGAAAACCAACCTTGCTAGTAAGAAGTAATGATGCAATTCGATTGACTTGACGTCGTCGTGGCGATCGTGTTTTGCTTTTCATCTACTCGTAGATAACAACATGTTTATGACATTGTGTCGTAGTGATAAGGTTGATTTTCACTTTAGTTGGAATCGGTCGAATTGCAATTGCGTCACGCCATGGGTAAAGTCCTTACGAGTAAAACCGCTTCACTCAGAGTGGGAAGACACATTAAATTTTGATGATTACAAACCCCCCAAAATAAATCCTTTTAGAAACAGTAATAAATAGGAGTAAGTCAGCAAACAGGATTTATTTGAGCTCCTTTAACCCCGAATTTAGCAAAAAGGAACCTAATCGTACTCATTCTAACTCATTAACTACGGAACATTAAAATTTTTGCTCAAAAAAGAACTTTTGCTTGAGATAATAATCATCTCTTAAGTGGAAATTCGTGGAAAATGCTGATTAGTTGGAAAATATGCTGGTGTTATAAAACTTACACTTGAATGATCTGCTTTACTAGCTCTTACGGATATATGGTCAGTTATCTGCTTTTTAGTTTTAGCATGGCATTTGACAACATCTATTTTTTTTAATCTTCTTAGTCCACTAGTTAGGTATTAAAAATGAAAAATATAGACACTTTTTTTAAATCAATGAATATTGACGAAGCCAAACACATTAAAACTCGGAAGTTTGACGTTTTTAATAGTTTTGACGTCGCGAGCATCAAAACGTGACGTCAAAACTATTAAAATCAAAACCACAAGTGACGTATTGGGAATTTGAAAAGTATCGTATCGTATCATCGTTAGTTTTGGCTTACATAAAAACAGAAAAAGTGCTGGTCAAATATTTTTGTTGATAATGTAATTGACGGACTTATTAGTTATTGTTTAATCCTATTTATAGTATCTCTCGCTACTTCCCTGTTCATAAAACTGAAACTGTTATGAATTTATGCCTGTAAGCGTTAAAATGAGGTACTGTATGTCAATGTACATAATATTTTAGTAAGGGCACAGCTCTATACAAATTCCGACCATAACCTTTCTTTAATAAATTTACAACTCAATCACAGAAGCAGAAGGTTCATGTTCGATTGGGAAAATTTGACACGCTGGGTTGGGTTGATATCCTAGCCTCTGCATCATCCCCTGGGAAAATGGATAATATATTAAACACGATCAGCAAGTCAATTAAATTACAATAATACAAAGCACATAATTGGTATTACAACTGAATTAGCTAATACGACCTAATAATCCTACTATTCAGCGATCGCTATTCCACAAATTATATTAACTCGACGATTAGATTTAATCTTGATCTAACTATCTTCATTATCTGATGTGAGATGTTATTATTCAAGCTTATTGAACTTTGAGTTGATAACTAATAACCGATAATATTGTAAGTAATTAGTGGAACAACTCCCTGTAAATTATCATCTTTCTGGCCTCATTCCATGCCCTTTTTCTTTCATATCATTCCTTAGACAATTCATCCATCTTTACTTTGGCCTTCCTCTTCCTCTCCATCCATCAAAATTCATACTGCTTCTACTAAATCACCCATCTTAACGTTGATGGCTAAATAAAGTTGTTCATGTTGACTAATTTGTTTTCTTTTGTTTGTGTTTCATAAAATTTAGAAAATTTACTTTTATTTTTTTGAGACGTCCTCATAGGTACCTTCCTGGTCTTTATCTGGTGAGAACAGAAGGGTGATAAAGATATAGCTTTATCGTGATCGCCACTGTTGATTCTGACTTTTAGGATTTGCAGTGGTTTGGGATTATAGGGGTTGAAAGGTCTCAATAAAAAAAAAGAAATTCGAGCGCACTTGCTTATTATTGGTCAGGCAGTTTTGACCGGTACTTGTATACCCTTCCCTTTAACTTTACCTAATTTCCTAAACGAAGTACCCACATCCAAAACATAATTATGCTAATTAGACAACACAATTTACCCAGCTCAGTAAACCCTTACCACTACTCATTAAACTCATACAATTTGCGTGATCATTTTCCTTCTCAACCTAACAATGAACCTCGAAACTAAGTACAACAAAATTGTCTTCAAACGCTCTCCTTCTTTTCATACAGTAAAGTAAGAGTGAAGCGTATTTATCGTAACAGGTAATAAAACAGGGTATCTTAAAATAACAGACTGTTAAACTGTGACAAACAAACTTTAGGAACAGCTTCTGTTTCATAAGATAACAAATCCATCTTAAACCAGTCACAAACCTTTCTTAATTCGTACATTTAAGACAGTTAGTTACCTTTGTTAGAATTAGATAAAAAGAATACTGTTACACTGTGGCGTCCTGCAACGGTTGTCACAAGCTCTTTCCTTATTAAGTGACTTCGTAAAAAGATCCTCTTCTTTTTTCTTCTCTATTCGTCGGAATCTTTTTTCTCGCATACGTTTAACACTTTAGTCAAAAAGAGAAGTAGCCATACCCAGTGCCAACAAGTTATTGTGTCTTCTTCATAACAGCTGTTTATCATTCCCACATGGTACAAACATACTGTTATTTTGTAACAGGTATTTGGAACTGTGACTTATTTGGAACAGGAGCAAGTTGAACAGATGTTCTAAATTTTATAGACCACTCCTACAATCAAGGCACATTGAGTTATACTGAGCCTCATTCAGAACGAAGCCCAATTATTTATTTAAAGTCAGAACAGACTGCCAGACAAGGGAATATCGCTACAATGAGAATATGTGACGAGTTGCTGAATGGAACCGAACTGTTTCGATGGGATATGACTGGTTTTGCTGCCAGAGAACTGAAAATTGGATGAGGAGTGACGTTTGCGAGGAACGACGGTTGAAAGCTGTACGAACTGGTTGGGAATTTAAGCTGTTAAAGAATGATGTATGGCTTATAGAGCAATAGTGTTGACACGATTTTGATAAAACGGTGGTGTCTGGGAAAACGAATTTACGTGATTTTAACCAAATCAGATCTATAGATTATTTTTTTGTACGTGACAATAAAGACCTTTCATAATAAAAAGTGGAATAAAGAGCAGTGGTGGCCCAGTGGTATCGGCCTCGACTTACGAGTTGTAGGTCGTGGGTTCGAACCCCGTCAGCCGCATTACTTTGTGTAATTTATTTTCAACACCACTGCTCTCAAAACGGTGAAGGAAAACATCGTGAGGAAACCGGCATGTCCTAGAACCAAAAATTCGAAGACATGTGACATCTACCAATTCGCACTGGGCCCGCGTGGTAGATTACGGCCCACTCCCTCTCACAGAGAGGAGGCCTGTGTCCCAGCAGTGGGAACATTTGTAGGCTGATGATGATGATGATAATAAAAAGTAAGGCAAAGGCCTTCCTCATCTCTTACCACTTCACAAGGCTTTCTAATCGTGGTCCAGTCCTTCATGAAGCGGTTCAAGTCATCTTGCCATCTTCGCTTGGGCCTGCTAGGACGTGCAGTTTCCCTAAACCCGAATAAAAAGCTGATAATTAAAAAGAAACAGTATTCCGGTAAACATTGATCTCAAAATTGAAGCATTGGATGCAACAAGGGCGTTACACCAAAAAGTGAGTTTTGAGATAATTGAAGTTAAAGTTTTAGATGTGTTATAAATTCTAAACTAATTAAGATAAATCTCTAGATCTTTCAAAATCAAAATGAACAATGAGTAAGTTGTAAGATTTTAGTATTATCATTATTTTCAGATAGTTAGAAACTCCAAAATAACATATTTTTTTAATACATGTTATCCGCCCTTGTTGCATCCAACCCGTAAATTAATTGGGCGTTCATATTTTAAAAGGTTTTGAAGGCATAAATAATTTAGGTGCTATAAACAATCATCTTTATTTAAAAGTAAATCACAACACTCATTTGCTTTCATTATTTAAAAGTTTAAATATATATGTTTTCTTCCATAACTTTATATTCTTCAACTTCTTTTTTCCTTTATTTTTTGGGGGGAACATAATCAGTCTGGTCGTCATCTGCACTAAAATCACTGGTTTCACTAATTTCGGACATGTTTTTACATTAAAATAAACTTTCGTACCCTGAGCACGAGTTTTCACTCTTTTACTTTACAGCGTCTTTTCAGTATTTACAGCGTTTCTTGTATGAAAAACTGGAACAGCGCCTCTGATGTGCGAAGAAGGAACTAATTTTTTCCTTGAAAATTGTCAATTTGAAGTTGTCAAAGTTCCAGTTTACTTTACGTCTCAAATACTGAAAATTCGTGCTAAGGGTACTGTACAGGGTCGTAACGTGTTTCAAGTTCAAACGCGATCCATGCAACAACGGCGGGCGTAGCGAAATCCTCTCAATTATTATCTATCACGCCATCTAGAAACGATGAATCAAAATGAGTTTTTGCCATATGATACTAGATGGCGCAATGCTTAATTTGGTGCAATAATATTAAAATGGGCTTTGGGTGCCGAACGCCCTTGTTGCTCCCAGTGCTTCAATTGTCTTCGGGGGACATACCATGACGTCTTAGAGCGAGAGTAGTTTAGCTGAGGGAACGAGATGGCACTAGATGACTTGTATAGCTCTGTCTTTTTCCCTCAGCGAAACTTGTTAGGCCACAAGGTCACTAGACTGTATTAAAATGTTTATTATTTGTTTTGAGTTTCCGATATTACGAAAAAACAAAGCGAGCCGTCACTATTGTAAATTCTCAAACTCAAACATTTATTGCATTCATAAATGGTGTTACAAGATGTTAAATAATTTTGCCAGAACCTGACATGAACCCTGCAAGGGCACAGCAACTTCAAAATGAACATAGAAGTTTTAAATTAATACAGATCAAAACTCTTACTCTATGTTGTGACTTATTTAATTTTGTCTTCGAAAAACTCTTTTAGTGTGTAGTAGCATTTTTTTAACAAATATCGAGAAAGTTTGTTTTTAAATAATTATGTTAAAATTATTGGTTTCTTTAAAATTGTCTAGTAATTTGTTGTATATTTTAATACACATGACATGGGGCCCAGAATGAAATAGGGTTAAACTAGAGATGGGTAGTGCCAGTTTATTTTTGTACCGTGAGGTGAGAGTTAGGGCGTATTCAGATGACACACGCCGATCACGCACAGCACCCGCGCACGCGTTGTGCCCGCCTTAAACCCGCACACGCGCTGCACCCGCCTCGCGCACGCCTCGCGCCCACTTGTACTACTAGTGACTGGACTACTTCGTTCACTAGGCATATTGGCTTAAATAACACAACACTAGCCATAGCGCGGGCGCAAGGCGTACGCGGGGAGGGTGCAGAGCGTGGGCAGGGTTGGCGCGAGGCGGGCGCGGGGCGTGCGCTTGGCGTGCGCGTGTAGACCTCGTTAAATGCAATTTGAGATCTATTGATGGATTGTAAGACTCAAATTCTTATTCAACAAATTTCAATGCGAGTTGGACGCGGGTGGCGTGCGCTGAGCGTGCGCGTGTCGTGTGAACGCGCCCTTAGAATATTGTAATTTATGAAATGTGGTCTGCAACTTTCAATTCCAAACAGCCTCGACAGTCACTCAAAAAACTAATCACCATACCGTCCAATAAAATTTCTAATTGGAATAACTTCAGTTTTACATCACAGAGAAACCTTTATTCCGTTTTTTAACTGCAAGAGTTATTGAAGCGAACTTGGCCAGTCACGCCGTAACTTGGCTAATCTCCACAACTTGGCAAACTCTTGGCTGTAAGCGGTGAGGACTAAAATTGGATTGCAAAGGTTTTTGAAAATTTTTTGTATTGAATTTTTGTTTTTTAGTAAATGTTTATGTTTTCTGAAGGTTTTGGGAGCAGCTTATTAAAATCAGCTGGTAATTTTTGTGCTACTGCGTAGAAAAGAGTGGGTTAAAACCCACCTCGTAAGCCCAGTGTTAGTTGGAAAGCTGGAGTTGAACAGATGTGTGGCTAAATAGGGGAACAGTGTATAAGACGGGGACGCGAGGTATGATGGGAAATCACACACCTAAGGCAAACTTAACACAAAACTAACGTAGCACAAGCGCCAACAGGACGCTATTTTCGTCTGGCCGCTTGCAAATGACGTCCTGATGGCGCTTGCTCTACGTTAGTGTTATGTTAAGTATGCCTAAAGAGTGTATGTCCCCATTATACCTCGCGATTATTAACGTCCCCGTCTTATACACTGTTCCCCTACACCCATGTTTTTGAGCACAGAATAGTTATTTACTTCGCAATTATTCCGCAATAGACGGTCACCATGATTGTCAGATTAATTATAACCTTTCAGAAGTTAGATGATAACGTTCTCATTTCATTGACAACTTGTTAATTGTTGTTAGCAAAACATTGTAGCCAAAAAAAGTCTCACTAGAAAAATAAGGCAGAAGTTGAAAAAAACCTTTACCCACATAGTAAAAGCATATTGAAACGTTTGCCAAAAACCACAGGAAATAAAATTCTATTATTACTCGATTACTTTGATACTTGACAGAAATAGTTAACTCGTTTAACCCGTAAGGAATAAAGTGTAAAGTTTTCTTTGAGAATCGTGCCAAAATCCGCCCCAAGACCCGCTGATTCACCTTAAATACGGACTGACAGGCGCGGTGGGAAACTTCCCCTTAACTTTTTACGTTAATTTTAACCCGGTCTCTACAAGCGTTAAGTTTGAGTTCGACTTCGTGTACTTTCAAGAAATTGGTAGCACTACACCAACATTCTGCTTTTACCGATCGATAGATTTACAACTTGATGCTAAAATTAGCATTTATCTTTTTTTCGCAATGTTGTAAAAAGTATAGAATCCCTTACTTGGAATTGATCCGGAATAGCTCCTTAAATATTGGCGTGATTGAATAGGTGCGTCCACACAGAGAGCGCAGCCTCGCGAGGCATTTGCTGCGCGAGGAAACTGACAAGCGAGGCTGCTCACTCTGTGTGGACGCGTCTATTGTTTTTCGACTGAGCCACGAAACAATATACGCGAGCAAAACAAAAGCCGACACTGGATGGCTCGAGCGCTCGGTCGCTCGAAAGCGGCAACGCTGTCACTTGCCTCGCCCGAGACACGTCCACACCAACCGAGCTGCTTCGCGCGGAAAATGCCTCGCGCACTACCTCTGGACGCACCTATTGAATTTGCGGAATGCTCACGAGTGTAGTATGTCAAAATGTGAGCAGTCTAAATAGGGACTATTCCCATCCAATACCAAGAGCTAATACCATTTGGTATTAGTTTATTTTCGAATTTATTTTCTATTTCCAACGAGTATCACATTTTTTTTAAATAAAAAATCTATTACTAACGAATACCAAAACGTGACTTTTTGTACACTCAGCTATACAAGTTACATACTATCGATGCAAGAGCGAGCGAAGCGAGCTCGGGACTTGGGGCACCCCGACTTGGACAGGTTAGGTTCAAAGGGGATGGCGGGGTATTTCAAACCCCGCCATCTTCGTGTTAGGTTACTTTAAACCTTGCAAACAGAAATAGGAGCCCTCCGAAGCGGGGCTCCGTCGAGCTACCTTGGTAGGTTTGGATATAAATGACCACAGAACATATAAACCTACTTTATCTGTTCTGTGTAAATGACCTTGGTAGGTTTGACATAAATGGTATAGCGGGCTTTTTAAGATATCGCCGGTATATTTCTAAGGGTCGGCTCAGACCGAAACGTGACGCTGCGCGCACATTTCAATAGAGCTATTCAAAATCGAACATACATAAATATTATAGAAAAAACTTGTTCTGGTATTGGTTTTAAAATGTGGTACAGTCAGCATCAAAAGTTGCTGACCACATTTAGATTTTCAAAATCGTTGTACACCATATTATTATGTACCTATTATTACGGTGTACTGCGATTTTGAAAATCTGAATGTGGTCAGTAACTTTTGATGCTGACTGTACTTGTTGGGAATAGAAAGTAAATCTATACATATAATAAATCTGTAGAAGGGTCAATTCTGTACATTGAAAATATTGAAAAAATAAAAAGCGGGGGGTGTTGCTGGATCGATACCAAACCCAAATATGTGATTAAAAAAATTTTTGTCTGTCTGTCTGTATATGCAGGCATCACGTGAAAACTACCGGTTCGATTTCGATGAAACTTGGTATAATTATACCTTATTATCCTGGGCATAAAATAGGATACTTTTTATCCTGGAAAAATACGTAGAAAAAAAAAATCTGTAACAAACCTTATTATGGAACCACTGGCGACACCTTTTATCAAGTAGAACATTACGCCACGCCTGCCTCCATTGATTTCTAAAATGGTTCCACCGCTCACCACTAGATGGCGTTGTGCCTTTGACGCGCATTTCTGAATCGCGGTGTTAAGATTCTCCGAGAGTTAACGACTACCGCGACTTTCTTATTTTTCTTTGTGACTGAACTGGCAGTGCACTTGCGGGCTACGTTCTAATTGGAATAGCTACACAAGACTCGGCTACCAAGTTTTATCATAAAGTTAAACAGTAAGTAATTCAATTCTGTTATGTTTGGTTTAGAGGACCAAAAACCCCTGCCTCAAACCGTGCTTTTCAGCGTGACCTTTTTGATTACTACGATACGATGTCCGATCAGTTATTTGTAAATACAATGTCGGAATTACTATGAAAAAAATACTTACTACAGAACGCGAGCTCAACAGCAGTAGCTCAATTATTAGATCTCCTTAATTATTATAGGCTTAGCCGTATTTGGGTCCAATAGATATTTATAAGATGTCATTGTCAGAGTTACTCAAAATGGAGAAATAAACCATCCACGCGAAGACCGACATCTGCGCGGACGGAGTCGCGGGCGGAAGCTAGTTCGGAAATAAACTTATACCAAATGGTATTAGTTCTTGGTATTGGATAGGAATAGATCCTAAATAGCAGCATGTCTAATTCGGATATCGCTGCGTAAATTGTTTATCCTTTAGTAAACTTGACCTCAGTGGTTTGTTGACAGCAAGCGTAACATACAGTAGTTCAAAAATCAAGCAAATCGTTAGAAACAAAACTTAATATTTTGCGATTTCAAGGGCGACGAACCTCAGGTCCTGTTGGCTACGAATGTCACCCGATGCAAAGGTCTGGCGAGCAGCCAAGCTGATGCTCCAAGCCTCCAAGCCCTGCCCAGCACAAATAAATATTTGTTATTGCCCTAAGAAATATGGCTCATACATTAAATTATGTTTCTGTTTTTTCTCGTCTTATTATAATTTAGGAGCAAGAAGTAGTGAGTACTTATAGAGATAATAGTGAGAGAAAAAGATGGCCTCACTTTGTGAGTGGACCGGCGAAGTGGGTCATGATAAGAAGGATAGATAATACGTTTGTGCTTGTCCTTGTGTGAATAAAAATAGCTTGGCATTGTTTTGCTATGACAGATGAAATAATACTGCAGATTGTGTACTTTTAAATATTAGGTAGGTAGATTATAGAATCAGGCGTTACTTTGCGGAAATCCATGACATTAAATGTAAATGTTGAAAAATATCTAGTTTTAATTCCGCTACAAAAATCCAGGCATTTTTGTATCCAGGGATTTTGGTAGCGGAATTAAAACTATGTAGATATTTTTCATAACATTTAATATTAGGTAGGTATTATAATTTTTTTTGTCCTATTTTTTATCAATTGTTGTTTTTTCCAATCACTCTTTCCAATCACTTATTGTAATTTTTTCCTTTTTAGGGTTCCGTAGTCAACAAGGAACCCTTATAGTTTCGCCATGTCCGTCCGTCCGTCCGTCCGTCTGTCCGCAGCTTAGCTCAGAGACGCCCAGCACTAGAAAGCTGTAATTTGGTGTAAATATACGGATTTGTTGCGTCAAAAAAGTGGTAAAATAAAATCTCGTAAAATATTTTTTTTTAGGGTACCTCCTGTACACGTAAAGCGGGGATGTCTTTTTTTTTTCTCGCGTACCCCTTAGTGTGGGGTATCATTAAATAGGCCTTTAAAAAATATTGGTAGTTTCCATCAACAATTTTTTGATAAAAAGATTCGTTTGTGAAATATTAAGCTTTAAAGTGCTAATTTTTGCCGTACTCGAGTGTCCCCCCCCTCTACCAGCTAAACGGTTATGTTTGGGGGTGTGAAAAAATTTACAATAGTAGTATATATAACGAAGTTTAAAAGAAAATTATCATGACTAAGTGGGCTTTACAAGTTTACGAGTAATAGTTGACCAACTTATAAAACGTACTGGGATAACATTTTCCTAAACAAAATGTATCCGAGAACAACTGCAAATGTAAGTTTGTCAACTTCATTTTTACAGCTATAATAGGTAGTGGAGTGGAGTGCAGTGGAGTGGAGTGCAGTGCAGTGGAGTGGAGTGGAGTGGAGCGGAGTGGAGTGGAGTGGAGCGGAGTGGAGTGGAGTGGAGCGGAGTGGAGCGGAGTGGAGTGGAGTGGAGCGGAGCGGAGTGGAGTGGAAGGGAGTGGAACGGAGCGGAGTGGAGTAGAGCGGAGTGGAGCGGAGTGGAGCGGAGTGGAGCGGAGTGGAGCGAAGTGGAGCGGAGTGGAGTGGGGTAGTGTGGGGTGGAGGGTCGAAAATCGCTTGAACCTTTTTAACAGGTTCATAGCGATTTTCGACGTGCCTTGACACCTCTCAAGTTTTTTTTTTTAATACGTCATAAATCGCAAACCTTTCAAAGTTGGAACCAACTACAAGAACTTTAATAGTATGTTATTACTTGCTGCTACGGAACCCTTTATGGGCGAGTCCGACTCGCTCTTGGCCGGTTTTTAGGGTTCCGTAGCCAAATGGTAAAAACGGAACCCTTATAAATTCGTCATGTCTGTCTGTCTGTCTGTCTGTCTGTCTGTCTGTCCGTGTATGTCACAGCCACTTTTTGTCGAAAGTATAAGAGCTATCCTATTGAAACTTGGTAGAAAGATGTATTATGTGAACCGCATTAGGATTTTCACACAAAAATCAAAACAAAACAAATTTTGGGGGTGCCCCCCATACTTAGAATTGAAACTCAAAAAAAAAAAATTCACCAAACCCATACGTGTGGGGTATCTATGAATAGGTCTTTAAAAATGATATTGAGGTTACTAACATCATTTTTTTCTAAACTGAACAGTTTGCGCGAGAGACACTTCCAAAGTGGTAAAAAGTGTGTCCCCCCCCCGTAACTTCTAAAATAAGAGAATGATAAAACTAAAAAAAATATATAATGTAGACCTCAACCAAAACTACCAACGAAAATTGGTTTGAATGAGATACAGTTAGCAGTTTTTGAGATATAGTACATTTTCGAAAACCGCAAATATAACTTTGCCATTCATACAAATACTATGAAAAACAAAGTTATTTTCATTGTTTGTGTATATTACTTACTAATCTCAATATAATTATATCTCTAATCTATGCTTGCTGCTACGGAACCCTTCATGGGCGAGTCCAACTCGCACTTGGCCGGTTTTTTATATATTTTTGTTTTATTTTGTGTTTTTTTTTGTGAACGTGAGGGCCAATACTCAGGCATCTTATGCATATTTTTTTAAATACTCTATGCAGCCTACCCAAATGTCCTGTCTTTGTTATTGTTCGTCGTTTCGTTGAGCTCCTTGAGTTATTAGTCGAGCTACACGATAACTGACAAATGCTTGCACTGACTGGACAGGTCCACTCAAATCTGCGTGGTTCCTTACTTAAAAGACCATTTCATTGGCTTGAAAAGTATTAATATGTGGACTTTAAAAGAGACTGTGACCTCTGAGTTTGTTTCGGATGTTTCTTCTCAGAGTAGTCAGGTACGAAACACCGGCCACATCTAGCTTTAAAAATATGATTTGACGTGTAAAAGTATTTTATACGTGCAAAATAAATATCATTATTTTATCAATTAGGTTCGCGTTAGACCACTATTTCGTCTGATGATAAGTGATGATGACATGTGATCGACGGTGAAGAACGATAGCCTAGAAGTAATCTATTCACTCTTGACCTGAAGACCCCAAGGTTATGGCTATCAGGATAAACATACTCTTGTAGGGAATTCCACTCGAAATACCAAAAACTACTCTCGACTTTGTTACGGCAAAATATCTGGTCAAAATAACAGGGATTTTGATCAGATATTTTGGAGTAGAGAAGTGAAAAGTGTCTTTGCCACAACTTGCTATGATTCTTATAAATGTTCTTTTCGCCTTTCCCACGTTCATACGGTTGACATAGACATTGACATAGAAAGCCCCTGAAAATGCTTATGAAACCGTTGTCGAAATAAGATTGTTGTTGATATTAATTTGAACAATCTCAGGTTAGATGTAGGTAAGTACTGTTAACTCTACCTTTTTTAATCGTAGTAAAATCATCTAATGAGTCCTATCACCCAGGGCGGGACGGGAGGGACTATCAGACTGATACTGACTAAAATTCACAGTGTTCCTTCAATAGCCCTTCACTTTCCAGGGTAACAACGGTTACCTGATAAGATAGTTTCGCGATCCGGGCAGGCTTTGGTCTTCTAAGGGGGATCCCGTTAGATTGCTGAGAGATCTATGAGGCGCGCGTAGAACACGCCACGCCGTCGACCCGGGCATAGTTTATGATCGGACGGCAAGTCACCCATTGCATTCCCTAGTCCACCTTAAAGCCTCTCACAGAATCGTTTGCCCAACTCATATGTAAATGTACCTAACTCAAACAGAGTCGGCAACTGTTCGCAATTGTTAGTTCTAGACAAGTTTTCTTTGAGTCTCTGCTAGTAGTGAATTTTCAATGAATGTACGGATTCGTGTGGTGAATAGGAAGGGACTTACGTGTAGTTTGAATAAGGGTAAAGTAGGATTTAATTTAACTGAGAAATATTTGACGATTTTCTTCATAATGATTTATTTGGGCGAATATGGCTTTACATGGTCTTAATAATATTAGTCAATGGCTACACCACATTCTAATTCATGTGGCGTCCAAATAATTTGGAGTAAAAATAAATTTAGGAAAAGGAAACATAAGGTAACATAACACAGCAGTTTTTTTTGCTACAAACTTCATTTGTACTTCCTAGTTTTACAATAGGGACTCTATTTTATGGTGGTAAAATCATTAAATGAGTCCTCCCATCAAGGGCGGACGAGAGGTACTGTCAGACTCGTAAGGACTAAAATTCACGGTGTCCTTCAATTGCCCTTTACGTTACAGGGCCAAGGTGACATGCTGAACCTTGGAAGTCAGCTAACCCTCAAATTGCAAAAGAAAACCTGAGAGGTTAGACTGGTAGCTAACTTGTAATGTAACAATCGAAAAAGCTCATTACACCTGAATTCTGAAGTTTATCAGCACCTCAACACGAACTGTTATGATTAGTCGACTAAAAACAATCAATCGTTCAAGTTTAAATGAGATTTCATAAAATTAACCGGTTCCATTGAATTCGCTTTCAGGAACTGGCGTGAGTTGAATTAAATCCATTTATCATAAAATGCTGCAGTATTTCTGAGATTACATTCCAAGGAAATTAACAGACTGTTCTCCTGCATTGGGTGAAGCGGTAGGGATTGTCAGAATCTTACTGAATGAACGTCCACCTTGTTCCTTTCGTTGCCCTTTAGGTTCCAGGGTCACTTGTGTTCCAGGGCTACAGACTGCGAAACTTTTCATCCTTTTTGTTTTAAAAATATCTATCTGGTCCCTATAGCCAAACAGCAGACGACAGCAGACGACAATCATTATCGCTCAGCAGTCACTAATACATTTTCAACTTTATACACTAGCACATAAAGTTGAAAATCTATTGAAGTTTACAGATCGTTTTCGTTTGTTTCGTCCGATATCGCTCAGCCTTCTTTAATAGATTTTCAACTTTATGCGCTAGTGACTAAAGTTTAAAATGTATTAGTGACTGGTGAGCGATAACGATTGTCGTCTGCTGTTTGGCTAAAGGGCCTGATTTTTTTATAGTAATTATAAATAATGGTTTGGAAGCCTTCGTGCGTGAGTCCTACTCCCACTTGGCCGTTTCTAGCCTATGTAAAACTTTTCTTTCATAGACTAATATCTTCCAACTATATAGTCTATCTATAAAATTAATTACAATACGTAATATTTATCCGGAAATTTAATTCCGTCAGCAATTTTTCCCGCCATAAAACAATTTAACGGTAATGTTAAGAGATTCGCAGGGAGTCCCTGCAAATCCCGGGATTTAGCTTGAATAATGTCCCGGGGTAAAACCGGGACAGGAGCATTTATTTTATTTATACAGCTCATCGGTTACGGATCTAATGCTCTATCGTGGGTACGGACGTTCTCTGAGCTTTGTACGTGCTTTCTACGAGGTATTCTCTTAGTCTATGAACGAAGTTACGGGCCCAGTCGAAAATAACTCAATACTTTAAAATTAACCCTTTACCTGTATAATAATTTACGCTGAACATACTTCAAGTAAAAATACTTTGAATTCGTGCTAGGGCCTCATATACTACCTAGTTATGTGTCTGGGTTAACCAGCGCTTGCCGAGGTTGGTCTGTGGATGGGTGACCATCTGTCATAGCGAGTTGCCTTTGTGCCTCGGAATGCACGTTAAGCCGTTGGTCCCGGCTGTCATTTGTTGATCTTTGACAGTCGTTATTGTTAGTCAGCTCTTAAGTCTGACAACCAGTCTTACCATGGAGTATTGTATTACCCAGTTACTGGGTTGTGGAGGTCCAATGGGCAGCCGCTCCATGTAAAATACTGATATTCAGCAGCATCCAGTTTGACTGTAAGGCGACCCCAATAAAGTTCGGTTAAGGCTTGGCAGATGGTGATATGACCCAAAATTGTGGAGTGTCATGTCTAAACTTTGCAAAGACCATTCGAATTACATTTTCACGCAGTACGATGCTAAACAAGACATTTTAACTACGCAGAAACGTTTCTAAGCCATCACTTTTAGAATACAAGATAATATTTCACTCTGAAACGTCACTAATTAAGAGAAAACGGTCATCTTTCGTGGGAGCAGAGTCGCGTGGCGGACCTAGTCCCTAAAGGGCCTCATTATAAGTAATGAAAGCTTTTTAGACTGCGGAGGAATGGGTGGTATTATAATACAAGAAGTACAAGAGTGTAATGTAATGATTATAATAATTTTATGATAGCTTAATTCCGTCTAAGTCTTCATCAGCGTAATTTCAATGTGTTTATACATTCTTCATCATCATCATCAGTCGTTAATGTTCCCAATGCTGGTAAACAGGCCTCCTCTCTGTGAGAGGGAGTGGGCAGTAAACCACCACGCGGGCTCGGTCCGGGTTGGTAGAATATGTCACATGTTTTCGAATTTGATGGTTCTAGGATATGCCGGTTTCCTCACGATGTTTTCCTTCACCGTTTTTGAGAGCAGTGGTAATTAAATAAATTACACAAAGTAATGCGCCAAACTGGGTTCGAAACCACGACCTCGACTCGTAAGTCGGGACCGATTGTGATACCACCCGGGCCACCATCTTCTTAGACTATGAAAAAAAAAATATCCAGCATTTTTAACCGACTTCAAAATAAAAGTAGTTAACCGACTTAAAAAAAGTAGGTTCTCAGTTCGACCTGTATGTATGTATGTATGTTTATCCGCGATTATCTCGCGTTTGGCTGAACCGATTTTGATGCGGTTTTCAGGAAAGTGTTCATTACATTCTGGAGAAGGTTTTGTATATAACACTAATGGATATCCCGTGACGTTGCTCGCGTGGATCCGTGGCTTTGTTTTTTATTTCATTGACTATGGCCACCGACTTCCGAAAGAAAAGTTATTTTACACTTTTTTTTTGTGTTTGGTTTTGAAGTCGGTTCCCTTATTTCAAAAAGTTTTTTATAACCTATATTTCCACAGACAGATACGTCCATTTCAGTATTACTCAAGAGTCGCAGGTATAAAGTTATGATTTATAACACATTGTAAGTTAGAGCATTGCTGAAACACCGGCGTCGGGCTATCCTCAGGTGATTTTAAAATTGTCTCTAGAAAGATTAATGTAAGCTGTGCGGTGGAACGGGTGGGGTTGCACTAGTAGCGATATGCTGAGAGTAATGCAAATTGATTGAAATCAGGGCGTGGTTGTAATACAAACATAACAAGTCTTTTTTTATTGTGGTAAAATCATTAAATGAGTCCGCTTACCCAGGGTGGGGCGGGAGGGACTGTCAGACTTGTACTTACTAAAATCCACGGTGGTCCTTCAATAGCCCCTTATGTTTCAGGGTCACGGTTACCTGATGAGACAGTCCCGCGGCCCTGGCAGGCTTTGGCCCTCTAAGGCGGGCCCCGTCAGATTGCTGACAGCTCTTTGAGGCGTGTGTGGAACACGACGCGCGACGGGTCTTCGACCCGGGCATGGTCCATGATTGGACGGCGAGTCACCCATTACTCACTGTCCGCATAATATGACTGCATCTACTGTAGCCGGAAATCGCCTCGCGACATCCGATGCTGTGGGCGTCTTCCAAACAATAAGCATAGCAAATATTCAGTTTTAAGTTCTCATGACTGTTAGTGACCGTGTCACATTAAAAACTTATACAGGGTGTTAGGGACATCGACGCACAAACGGATACCATGGGTCCAGGTCATGATTCTGGACCCGGTGTTGGAATTTTTCGTCGGATTTTTCCTAATTTTCAAAATTAAAAAAAAATTGGAGTTTTTTTTACTTCAGCCTGTTTATAATCGTTATTCTTACCTAACCCAATAAGATTTTTAATAAAAAAGTAATTAATTCACTACTTTCACTAAAAGTAGCAATGTAAATAAAACTAGAAATGGTGTCTTCTTAGATGTTTATAATGAAAGGTCATCGTATACCTAAATACTGTGCCCAGTACCACAGTACCTGTAGTACTAGCGCGGCTCACAATTAAAAAAAAAAAACAAACTGGAAAAATAAAAAAAATAGGAAAAAACTGACGAAAAATTCCAACACGGGGGGTCCAGAATCATATCCTGGACCCATGGTATCCGTTTGTGCGTCGATGTCCCCCTAACACCCTGTATTATTGACTAAAAAAATAAAAATTGAGGTCTCAATTATTTTACTGCACACTCTTCTCTGTTATCACTGGCACCACACAAAAATTATAACAAGGTATATAGAGGGGGCTTGGATTTCCGCCAGCTACCCCGTACGAGTTTCCACAGAATTAAGTCATCCTATACATAAGTGATGGCGGTGGAGACATTGTTTTCATATTCTCAAGGGGATTACGGTACAATGTTCTGGATATAATTTCTATGACAATTAATTTTGGTAATGGGAGGTGCTAAGCTGGTGGGAGACATTGTACGAGCGCAGTCCGGACTAACAAATGGTTTTAAAAAAGGAAAAGTCGTCTATGACCCGTGGTACTTACCAAGCGGTCTAGTGGTACTACCGGATTTTTTGTTAATACCCATGTTACTACGCTTTTACTTCATATTACAGATTTTATTATACATACTTCTGTGTATAGTTTTACGTATACTATCCCCTTATTTCTTTAAAACAAATTTTTTTAGGCCTACACTAAGATGCTAAAAAATCGGCCTACGCGTTTGGTCTCTAGAACGCCACATAGAAACAAACATACATACATAATTACATAGACTGATAAACACATTACCCTCCTTTGCGTCGTGCAGTCGGGTAAAAAGAGGCTAAAGAAGAAGTATATAAAGTGGTACAGGAAGACTGATATTATTAATAATAATAATATTCTACAACTATCACACAGCGCCATCTAGTCCCGAGCTAAGCAGAGCTGGTGTTATGGGTACTAGACAACTGATAAACATACTTATATATTTCTAAATACATACATATTATAGATAAATTACACCCAGACACAGAACAAATGATCGTGCTCATCACACAAACATTTGTCCTGGGTGTGAATCGAACCCACGACCTCCGGCATATCAGTCAGAGTCACTAACCACTAGACCAACAAGCCTGTCAACTGATACTCGGAATCTTAAAAAGACCACGAGCAGCGCACGCAACCGCGTGTTACTGCTAGTACAATATGTACAAACGATTAAAATAATTTATGTCACAAAGTTTGTTCTACAAAGTACGTGAGACGCGTTATCAAGAAACTTTACTCAAGAAATCGATGCTCCATTTTGTCCCTACCTACCTACATATTGCCCCTACATCGAACTTAAGATCCGGGGCAATGCTATAAACGTGTCAAATATTATCGATTCCGGTAAATTTATGCGGGTATCACTAAGGTCCAGTGGCTATTGGCTAAGTCCTACGGTCTAGGGTTTATTTAAATAACTACGCAAGTAAGGTCCTTTTTTGGTAAGGGATTATTGGCTCAGGTAGATATTTTTCTGACTCGAAAGATAACTTTGCTCATACTTTTTCTTTTAGAGGTAAAATACCGATAACGAAGCAGAAAAGTATGTTTTGTTCAATTGCGACTTTTGGGGGTCTATATTGTCTTTAAGAGGAGAAATTTACATTGAAAGATTTACATTTTTTTTTAAAGTTTCTCTAGGAATTTCTTCTGTATCATGGGTGCGTTTACAGTTACCGGCATGGATCTTGAGCGCTGACCTTCACCCGCGCAGAAGTGAGTTATTAGGTCCCTTTGGTAGATAAAGTGAGGGACGGGGGCGGGTAAAGTGTAGTGATTGGCCCGCGTAGCGTGCCGAAGCGCATCGTGTCATAGCCGCCACTCGGGATTCGTTGTTTTGTGCGTTTTATTTGTTTTATTGTGCGTTTCATTTGTCGATAAGTGTACGATGCGCAAAGCGATCCCCACTCTTACGCCGAGCGCTCAAGAACCGTGCCGGTATTTGTACAAACATTTAAACACACATAGACAAACACCTAGACCAGGAATATACTTGTAGGTCAAACAAATATTTGATCTGTTCGTGAATAGACCCTGCGTCACGAAGTGCAGCAGTCCATGGCTTAACCATTGCGCCAACCGTGCAACCGTGTATGACTTCTTAAGGGTGGTAACTCTAATTTAAGCAAAATGTAAACTACATAGTACCCTCTTCAAAAAGCATTTTTAGAAATTCGAAACTCACAAGCATTTTTCAGTAGATTCATCATCATCATAACAGCCGCAGGACGTCCACTGCTGAACAAATGACTCAACCATAGACTTCCAATAGAACAATTAGTTATCGACAAAAAAAAAAGATGGAAGAAACAAAAAGTAGGTCACTACGAGTATACCTTGTACCTTTGCCTAATGTAATGGTCATTTTTTTCTTTTTTTTTTTTTTTAGCGTGGTAAAATCATCAAATGAGTCCTCCCACCCCGGGCAGGGCGGGAGGGACTGTCAGACTTGTACTGACTAAAATCCACGGTGTCCTTCAATAGCCCTTTGTGTTCCGGGGTCACGGTAATGAGATAAGTCCCGCGACCCCGGCAGGCTTTGGCCCTCTTGGGCGGGGCCCCGTCATCCTAATCCAGGATATACCTTGTACCTTTGCCTAATGTAATGGTCATACCATTACATTGCGCTGCGTTAAGCCTCCTGCAGACACACGCGATTAATCGCGCTGCGACAACGAGCCAAGCTAATTTCCACTCTAAAATTACTGCGAATGGACCGCGACATGTCGCCCCGCGCGATTAATCGCGTGTGTCTGCAGGAGGCTTTATTCCATAGTTGAGTTTCGTATTGTAATGCGACTCCATATTCCCTGTTAATATTATAATATATCGAGGCCTGAATACCAATAACAGCAGGTGTTAACTGTTAAGGTCACATCTGCGCTCAGGTAATGCCTAAGCCTTAATCTAAGTCACGCTTAAGTGGGATTTACAGGAGTCCACAATATTATATTATTACTAGGCGCAGATTTAAGACGCGGACTGACTACGATTTTAATCGCTTATGACCGCGTAAACTATTTTCACCACTATGGAGCGTCAATAAGATTGAAAATTGAAAAAATGACATTTGTGTTGAAATGTGACGTAAGCTGCGAATGGGCATTTATTTTACTGCTTTTCTTTAGATTATTTAAAATATAGACATAAAATTAAATAATGGTTCGGTTAAAGTTTTAAAAAAATGGAAAACCTACTAAATTCTTAAAATAAAAACTGTTGTTATCGCTGGAAATACAGAGATCTTCGACGTCAAAGTTTATTTTTGTGCTACAACTTCCCAATTTTTATTGGGAATATCAAACTCTTATTTATTATTCTGTTCGGTTTAAATTCTTCTTTATACCCTTCTCTGTTCACTGTATTTTTCGCGTTGCTTATTTTTATTACATTACGTCATACTCGACGTTCTAAGAAACCAATTTTTGGGAATATGAGATAAGACCGCGCCTTAACATCAAACTCACTTTTTCGGAGTATTTTCAATAAATAAATGTCGTTGTTCCTTTTAATAAATGTTATATTAACGAAATAAAGTTTATTTAGAAACATTTAGAATTATTTTTTTCCAGTTTATTTAAATATTGATTATCTGACTATTTGAGTAACTTATGCGGCCTACACAAATGTCCTTTCTTTGGTATTCGGTTCGTCGTGTCGTTGAGCTCCTTGAGTTATGAGTCGAGCTACACGGTAATTGATAATTAATGCTTGCACTGACTGGACAGGTCCTCTCAAATCTGTGTGGTTCTTTCTTTAAAAGACCATCTCAGACACTAACCTACATGGTCCTCATAATTATGACATGACCAATTTAATGTCTGGACTTTAAAAGAGACAGTGCTCTTTGAGTTTGTTTCGGCTGTTTCTTCTCAGAGTAGTCAGGTATGAAACACAGGCCCCATCTAGTTTGTAAAAAGATGACGTGCAAAAATAAATATATGTAATTTCATCAAACACGTAACTCTTATGTAACTGTAAGTATGTTACTTATTTATCTTCAAGGATAATGTCGCTACCTGTCAGTTATTTGATGTTCGTCCCTGTAGTGTATGCGCGGGCGCATTGGCGTTGTCAGTCGGTTACCAGCCGTAGGCGAGTGAGCACGTCTCTAAACTTGCGCATACAGTGTATCCTGATCAGATAACCTGAGTGACAAAAAGTGTGTTTTATTGACCCCCGAGACATTACAAATGGCGACGAGGATAAAAGTGAGTACATGACACATTAAAAACAAAATAAAATGAAGGAAGGAATATAAGTAATTGTTTATTGCCTATCAGTTGTTTGCGGGTAGATTCGTTCCAAATAGCCTATTACAAATTATTTGTTATTATATAAGAAAAAATACTAGCAAATTAACACTCATTTTACATTGAGTTATGAGCTAAATCAAAATCACATATGAATCGAGCCAATACGTAAGCAATTGTTACTGATAAACAGTTTCATACCACTATCCTTCATTGTAAATGGCCATGCATCGTATTAGATGGAAAATAAGGCCACGCAAGGATACTACAAAAATAAAATATTGTGCAAGTATGCGACCTAACGGTAACTACCCACAATTAGTAAAAAAGTTTAACCAAACGTAATTATCGACATAATGAGATTTATGATCGAGATAATAAGAAATACTTACTTAACTGTTCACAACACAGTAGAAAGGATAGGTAATTAGTTATTTCAGCTCGCTTAAAGATATTATTACTTACAGAATTAATTTTGTTTATGGATTTGTTATACTCATTAGTAAAAACCTATTATTAAATAGCTTTAGATAATGTCATTTTAATAATAGACTTATTGAATTTGGAAGTGTTGATAGCAAAAGTACGTATGTTGTGTTTACACTATACTACTATACATATTCCACTTTTACTGTTTTATTTGAAGAACAATTACATCACAATAGTTAAATTAGGTAGATAACCTAACCTAACTATTTTTATGCTTGCACAATTTATACATATTCGGAAAATAGTTATAATAAAGGTACACTTAAAGGCCACGCAATGAGTAAATAATAAAGGGCCACGCCGTTTAAATAAGTACCTCACAAAAGGCCACGCAATGAGTAAATAACAAAGGGCCACGCCGTTTAAATAAGTACCTAACAAAAGGCCACGCAATGAGTAAATAACAAAGGGCCACGCCGTTTAAATAAGTACCTAACAAAAGGCCACGCAATGAGTAAATAACAAAGGGCCACGCCGATTAAATAAGTAACAATTTTAAAAGGACTGTAAATTATTAAAAAAAAAACCAAACATTTACAAAAATATAATGAAGTCCACGCAATGAGTACTCGAGAAATCTTTAATTCAAGCTCAGAGCTGATAAATGGTTAGTAACAATTTTCTTAAACAGCTTGTGTTAGTAAAACATATTTTGATTATCAATTACAATTAATTACATTTATACAATTTCAATTATAACAAATTAAATAAATGATACAAAATTTGCATAACATTGAAATAAAATTGACATAAAATTGGAATAAAATTGATATAAAATTGAAATAAAATTGAAATAAAATTGAAATAAAATTGAAATAAAATTGAAATAAAATTGAAATAAAATTGAAATAAAATTGAAATAAAATTGAAATAAAATTGAAATAAAATTGAAATAAAATTGAAATAAAATTGAAATAAAATTGAAATAAAATTGAAATAAAATTGAAATAAAATTGAAATAAAATTGAAATAAAATTGAAATAAAATTGAAATAAAATTGAAATAAAATTGAAATAAAATTGAAATAAAATTGAAATAAAATTGAAATAAAATTGAAATAAAATTGAAATAAAATTGAAATAAAATTGAAATAAAATTGAAATAAAATTGAAATAAAATTGAAATAAAATTGAAATAAAATTGAAATAAAATCGAAATAAAATCGAAATAAAATTGAAATAAATAGGAAATAAAATTGAAATAAAATCGAAATAAAATTGAAATAAAATTGAAATAAGTAAAGTTGTAATACTGTTACTGATTTTCAGTAAAAAGCCACGCAAGGTACAACAAAAAATAGGGCTATACAGTTGTAATACTGTTACTGATTTTCAGTAAAAAGCCACGCAAGGTACAACAAAAAATAGGGCTATGCAGTTGTAATACTGTTACTGATTTTCAGTAAAAAGCCATGCAAAAATAAGAGTCAATATTTTATTGCTACCCAAAATGACTCGTGCATCATCCATAGTTCCCAACTTAGACATTTCGATTGCGAAAGCGATCCGACATCTGTCGGCACTCGCTGGAGGAAATGGAAGAGGGCACTTGAAATTTATTTACTGAATGCCAACATCGACACTCCCGTAAAAAAAAAAAAAGAGCTACTCTTCTCCACGTTGGGGGAATAGCAATTCAAGAAGTGTATTAAAACCTTCCTGGAGCTCATGCTGAAGAAGGCGCAGGTGTCGATGATTATGCAATAGCTCTAAATAATTTAGACTGTTTCAAACAATCAAAAAATTTTCTTTGTAGTGGCTTAGAATGCCAAAAAATAATGTTCTTATAGCAGCAGTATTATCGCTAATAAGGGAGCGTTTGGGCACAACTTATAAGGGCAAAACCCTTATACTCCTCTTATAGTTGCTTTATAGTTTCAAACTAAACTTATAATGGCAAGAAAAGTGCTCCAACAAAGCCAATACCCCTGTGAGAATGATATGAAGAGCGTTGATAAGGGCGATCACCCTTATACAATTTTATTATGGTCCGATACAAGGTTATTTAAACTTATTGTAGCAAATTAAAGGCTCATAAAAATCCGACGGCCCTTATAGCCGTCTGCAATAAGTCTTTTTCTCAGTGATTTACATTATTTTGTGCAACAGTTTGGCAAATAAAGAAAAACGCCAACCATATTATTGAAAATAGTGAGGTTCATTAACAATAGTAACTTAACGCCTTACAAAATTGTTAGGACACTCAAAATTGTCCGCAGTACCGAGCAAGTGGGAAAAAGATGGCGTTCTGCGCTGGTCATAATGTAATGAAAATAAATTAAGAAAACTTGAACATTCGTGTAACTGGCGGAAAATTAATTGCAAAGAGAAAAGATCAAATAATAAGTCACTTAAAGCGATATGGGAAATGTTGAATTTCACTACCCATTCTCTTATATCACTACGAATATCAATATTCTCCGACTCTTGATAGCAATATCTATATGTCCTTATCACTATCACTACCGCTACAATTATGTTCTTCCTCACTGGTTTCCTTTTCAATCTCATTTTCTATAAAATAATCCTCTGCGGAACCACTAGCTGATTCGTGAGTATCGGCTTGGTCATTTTGTAGTACCATAAGAGTAGAGGTAGTGTGTGTAAACATCATATAACATGCTAGAATTCATTTGTTGGATAGACGTCTTATAAAATGCTCCTATAAGTTTAAAAGCATCATAGTTACCTTGTGCATTACTTTCCTAAGAATAATTGACCATACTAAAAGCCTTTATATGACTTTGAATATTATGTGGCTAAAAAGCAATGTAACTAGCCTCTATAAGAAAAACAATTTCGAGCCCTTATTGTAGCCGTATAAATTGGATTTATTATCGTTTACCCAGCCAAAATATAAAATTAAAGGTAATTTAAGCCAAATCTTCTAATAATGTGCCACTAAAAGTAATATTGGCATAATGAATGCTCTTTTATAATCAGTTTAAGGGTTTAGACCTTATAAACTTAATGTTATGAGCTTAGTTTGTTTGTTGGGTTACTTTGCTCCAAAACAAAGTCGGATTTATGAAAGATACCTTTTCCGACTCACGAAACAGGAGGAAGGAGAACAATTTGAAAGATTTTTATTAAGGTTGAGAAACCATGCCGATAAATGTCAATTCCATAGTAAAGAAGAGCATAATATCGATCAAATCACGGAAAAGTGTCGATTAATCGAAAAAAAAAAATAAGAGTATTGGGATACAATATGTTTAGACGAAATCATCAGTAAAGCAAATGCTTTAGAAGTTGTAGCCAGGCGATTAGAACAATTTAAAACTGTAAATACAAACGATGCGAATAATTACACTGCATGGTTCCCATATAATTTGAACAATAGAAAATTGTCTGGACTTTAAAAGAGACTGTGACCTCTGAGTTTGTTTCGGATGTTTCTTCTCAGAGTAGTCAGGTACGAAACACCGGCCTCATCTAGTGTAAAATAGTGTCTTTTGACGTGTAAAAGAGTTTGCCAAAACCAATTTACTGAATAAATAATTATAATTTATCATTTATTACAACAAAGCAAAAATAAATGAAATAGATAAGAAAAAAAATCAACAAACCGTTCAGACAACGATCATCGAACACAAAATGTAGTAGATGTGGAAACTCCACCCATCTATCCGAAGACACAAAATGCCCTGCAAAAGACAAACGATGTTTAAAATGTGGATTCATTGGTCTTTTCCGAGAACATTGCAGGACTCGACAGAAAAGACAATTTTCCAACAACAGGCCAGACAACAGGACTGTAAAAAAAAAAAAAAAAAAAAAACCAAGAAAAGAAATAAAAAATGATGCCAATAAATCTGTAATTGACTATATTTTCCACCTGGATGACGGCGAAACTATGAAATGCAATATTAAGGGAGTCACCGTTGATATGCTAATAGATTCAAGAAGTAGATGTAATATTATTACAGACAGAATATAACAATTTCTAATAGTCAATAATGTGTAAGTTTCCAACCAGATACGCAAACCTAATAAGACACTTATTTCCTATGGCAGTAAAAAACTCCTGGATATTATAGGCTCCTTTGACGTGGACATTTCAGTCATTAAAAATAAAAGTATAAAGTGTACTGCTTATGTCATCAGAAACAGCACACGCGATTTATTAGGCGTGCTTAAAATTGGGCTTCAATTTGGCTTAATGAATTAAACAATGTGACATCGTTAGGGAAAGCGTTTTCAAAGGAGTGACTGTCCAGATCCCAAAAGGCCGAACAGTAAAACCAGTGACTCAACCATATACAACATTATTTTTGGTATATGCGAAACCTGAATATAGTTTGTTCAGAATCAGTAACTGATTCGATTCCATTGCACATAGATTCTTTACACAAAAATACTAGACAGGTGAATCGGGTTTTGGCATAAGCCAAAAATAATTTTGTAGAAGAGTTCCCATTCCCTTAGAAGAAAAGTTTGCCAAAAAACTAGAGGAACTGAAGGATGCGGATATTATCGAGGAAGTAAATGGACCCTCTCCGTGGGTGTCGCCAATAGTTCCCGATCTTAAAGAATACAAGAAGAGGCAAATCTCCCTCAGAGTTGTTTTATAAAAGACAGTTTAGAGACAAGATCCGGGCAGCACCAGACATGGAATACAAATCAATAGAAGAAGAAGTGAGAAAGAGATCTGCAAATGAAGGAAAAAGGGAAGGAGCATGGGGATCTCAAAAGTAAAGCGACAGGCTTGGAAATAGGAGAAAAAGTATTGGTGGAAAATTTAATCAAAGATAATAAGTTGACCCCCAATTTCAATCCTGCGCATACAGTAACGGACGTGAGAGGTTGCGATGTTATCGGAATGATGAAACCGGGAAAGAATATCGTCGTAATGTAGAATCAAAATAGTGGTAATAGTGATTTAAGAGAAAATGATGAACTAGCGTAAATAGTAAATAATTTTGTTAATTTTGTACTATATTATTGTTATTTACTGTTATCAACTAGCCCCCTTACTTATAAAAACTTGTGTTACTTAGCTACCGATTAAATATCACCTGTCCTTGTCATTTCTATTTTAATGAATAGAGATGGCAAGTGACTTACGAGCTATTTAAGATAAGTAACGTCTAATCAATGTTTATAAGTAAGGCCCTATGTCTTTAAGATTTGTTGCACAGATTTAAAATTAAGTAAATCATTGCTGTTCTGTAAAACTTTGCGGTAAATCTGAAATAATTATATTTAAAACATTTGATTACTTATCCACCAATTATAGGTGTTTAGGTCGGAATATTAAAACCTAATCTAATATTGTAATTTTGAAACATTTCAATTCAATTAAAATAAAGAAGGGATGTAGTGTATGCGCGGGCGCATTGGCGTTGTCAGTCGGTTACCAGCCGTAGGCGAGTGAGCACGTCTCTAAACTTGCGCATACAGTGTATCCTGATCAGATAACCTGAGTGACAAAAAGTGTGTTTTATTGACCCCCGAGACATTACAGTCCCGTCGTTCAGAAATATTATTTTACTTTTTATTAATTGATTCTGAGGTGGTAAGAAGTTTGCCGGGTCAGCTATTGTTAAGATACTCGTATAATATATAAAAAAAAACATAAGTTCACACCTGCGTTCTGGCATATACAAATACATATTAAGCCATAAGCTAAGTTAATCTTAAGTGAGATTAACCGAAGCTCACATTATGCTATTATGTAGTGATCAGTGAGCATAATGACTTAGTAGCTCTGTCGAAATTGGGACAAGCGTACTACCTACCTGTATCAATAGAGCTCGGCTCTATTATGTTTATTGGCTGTTCACTATAAACTGCTAATTAGGAGAATCTATAATATATCTAATTATAAAGAGTCGTCTGTGGTTCGACGAACGAGTGATGAGGCTGGAACAATACTAAAGCTACGGTAATCCGTAAACGGTTCGTATTTTCTTAGGTTTAGAATTTACTCTAATGAGTAATTATAATAATAAGGTAGTGGACTGCATAAATAAATTGAAAACCTGTTTAAATCCGTTAGTTAGAGTATTCAAAATATAATGGACAGGTATTTTTTATTTTTTAAATCAATGAATATTGGCAAAGATAAAAATTCGGCAATGGGGGCTTGTGACGTCATAACGCCTGTTAAATTACACCGACCGAGTGACGTTTGTGATTTTTAAAAGCATTGAATCTTCGTCAATTTTGGATTACGTAACAAAAGAAAAATACGGGTCAAATTTTTTTTTTTAATTTTTCTTACCATTATTTTTTTGAGTAAAATTACCTACTGTGTTAATTGCAATTTTTCATTTATAGTTAAAGTTTAATAAATATCTGCCACAGTTATCCTATTTTGGATTCAAAAAATGATAGAATTTCCGTTACATTTTCTTGAAACGTGATCACCTCAATCTTCTGAAGCATAAAATATGTTTTCTCATTTTAAGCAATTTCGAATGACACAGTATCCTCCAAGAAACAGATATAAAGGAGGAGGGTAACATGTTGGGTTCAAATTTAATAAAGGACAATGGACGTAGCGGCAATAACTCTATAGGAGTGCAGCCGCGCAATGGGGAATATCCAATAACAACCACTACAATAAACTTTGTATGTAGTTAGATTGATGCTGTGGGTTTGCTTAAAATAATAAAATTAAAGGTCATCAAAAAGTGTCGTACAATGTGACATAAAATATTCCATGAGCCGTAAAGTAAGCGTCGCTTGTTTTTAAGCTATTGCATAGCTTTTATCGCGGGCTATGAGCGCTGCGCGGCGCGGCGACCGAATAAAAAAAAACAAAAAACCTAACGAAAATACCTAACACCACGCATCGTCTAACATCGTTTCAGTTCGGGAGACTTCGGCAATCATAAAAATATCCTTCATAAAAACTATTTACATTTTCTTATTGATTCTAAACGGCCAGCTACTTATAAAATTCTCCTACAACAAAGAAGTTATTTATTACAGTAGTGCACCGCAAACATTTTAAATAAATTACATTCTCGTTAAATATACGCGGTAGGCGATTTTATTCTTTGAAAAAAAAAAAAAATGTTAGGCAATAGCTTCACCGCGGCAGTCTCCGAGTGCCACATGTATTTTTTTTTGGCTCTTTTTTTGTGGTACCCGCGACTGACTGACAGCTCTTTGAGGAGCGCATGGAACACGACACGCCATTGACCCAAGCATGGTCAGTGATCAGACGGCGAGCGATCCATTACTCGTTGTCCGCATGCCCGTGCCTACGGTGCGCGGTGGCCGGAAATCGCCTATCTTTACTAGGCAGGCGATTGCGAATATGTGCGAATTTGGAGTGCGAATATGCCAAAGTTATAAAGGTTACATTACAGTTTGAGGATGTCAAATATTTTTTTATTTCATTTCCAAATGATCTTTCAACTTATTATTTTCCGAAAACACTGAAACAATCATTTTAATGAAAGTTCATTACGCATATTCATGACATGTAAGGTCATAAACGCTGTTAGAGATTATTTTCAAAAGGACATTAAAAAAAAAGATTAATCTAAATCTCTGTTTCTACGGTTAATTTAATATTGGACTTATTTAGCGGTCACGGTTTAAGTTTTTCCAAATTACTCCAAAATATTTTCATACACGCACCGACAAACAATTTTGCAAGCCATTTAACTCTCATTTCCGCTGATCTTCATGGCTGTAACTGAAACTTCTAGACTTTTTTATTTGAACCCACTTCAGCGGAGTCCAAGTTCTGTCGCGAGATTAGTAAAGTTTTAGTGATTTAAACTTGCGTTGTAGACTGTACGAAGTTTAGTGTTGGGACTTGAGAAATATTAATTGTTTTAATTTTGTCATTTACTGAACTAATGTAGATTTTACACAATATTTCATGCTTATACTTGGTGACCCTGGAATTATGGATGTAATTAAAAAGGGGGCGAACTCATTTCCAATCATTTTGCTTCTAAGTATGTCGTTTCTCGTTTTCACGGTTCGAAAGTCATCACCACTTTTCTTGTCCAAATATGCAGCAGTAAATGCCTAGAGATTGAATGAATTTCAAATTCGCAACTTTAAAATGAATAAAAATATCCGGCTGATATATCATCATCATCATCATCAGCCGGAAGACGTCCACTGCTGAACATAGGCCTCCCCCTTAGACCGCCACGCCGAACGACAATTCGCCACTTACATCGCACGGTTGCCCGCGACCCTCACGATGTCGTCGGTCCACCTAGTGGGAGGCCTACTTACGCTGCGTCTTCTGGTCCGTGGTCGCCACTCGAGAACTTTTCTTTTCGGCTGATATATACCTCTAAATAAAGAATCTTTGTGCCTTGGGAAAGCTCTAATACATGGTCAAATATTGCTAGTTCAAGTTTTTGTTATGTAAGTAGGTAAGTGATCTTTGGACCTACTTCAATTCAAGTAGCACAATATTGACGAGGAGCAGTGGTGGCCCAGTGGTATCGGCCTCGACTTATGAGTTGTAGGTCGTGGGTTCGAACCCCGTCAGGCGCATTACTTTGTGTAATTTATTTGAACACCACTGCTCTCAAAACGGTGCAGGAAAACATCGTGAGGAAACCGGCATGTCCTAGAACCAAAAATTCGAAGATATGTGACATCTACCAATCCGCACTGGGCGCGCGTGGTAGATTACGGCCCACTCCCTCTCACAGAGAGGAGGTCTGTGTCCCAGCAGTGGGAACATTTAAAGGCTGATGATGAATATTGACGACACTGTGGCGCAGTTACCAAGCAATCGACTGCTACGCTGCTTGTTGCAAGTTCGATACCCGCACGAAACAAATATTTGTATGATCTTCAAGTGGTTGTTGTTTGACCATTTGATGTGAATTTAGATGTTTATAAACGCACCCAAGACGCTGAAGAAATTCCCAGTGTGGAGCAATGTTAAAAAAACATCGTCCCAGAATGTCATATGATTTAAAACATTTTTTCGATATAATTTTCGTCCATATCGCCAGTGAAACCGTGGGCGAAAAGCTAGCAAATTCTAAAGCCATCCCTCTATTGACACAGCGCAACATAAACCATAGCTCACAGATCACACTACCGGCAGTTCTACCACGTTACACGTAAGACAAACTACTGCATTAACATTCCTAATCTGTTTGCTACAGCTTCTGTGGCGAATAGCCAAGTTGTGTTGCACGTTGCTGCAACTTGCTCTGTTTCTTGTTACGAGGGAGGTTAGGATTTGTTGTAGTTGCAACGTTACTATTGCTATAAATCGCGGTGATATTATTCAGGCATCATTTATCAATTTTCTCATTTTGGTTGTCTATTTCAGTTAACTTTAGCTTAAGCTAGTTAAGCTAGTATTGTAAAAAATAGCATTTCTGACCGTCTTAGCAAAAGCCTTTCCTTTAGATATCTCATTTTTCCTGGTTTTGACATGTTCATACCACATTATGACAGCTGCACAAATTAAGAGTTAGATTTCTTAGAGGGCCAAAGCCTGCCGGGGTTAGGGAATAGTTTCAACTGTAACTGCGACCCTGGAACGTAAAGGGCTATTGAAAGAACTCCGTGGATTTTAGTCAGTATGAGTTAGACTGTATGGGTGCGGACTCATTATTTTGATGATTTTTACCTCGATATAAAAAAAGAGTAAGTAATATTTTTTTCAAATGTTATTTTATTAACTATAGTTCTAATTTATTCATTGACCAAGATTTTACTCCACGGCATTTTCTATTGACGTATAGCTCGTACTGATCAGCGCTGTATATTATCGGTTCGCTTTACACTGGACGACATACTTCTCAAACACAATCCTAAGCAGTTTAGGGAGTAATAAATCTATTGTTCTGTCAAAACAACAACTCCTTTTTGCTTATCCGCAATATTACAACTGACTGTTAGCTATATTATACAGCTGCCTCTTGTAAACTTAGTAGAATACTATTTCGAAATGAGTTGATTTCGTAAGATAGTCTAATAAGTCTAGTAAAGCTAAACTTTGTCTTAAAGAATGCATTGATCATTTTTAAGGGACAAAAAAAAGGTGAGGATCTAAATGAAATACTGTCTGAATATTTAATCTATAACGAATAAATTAAATATAAAAATAATTCTGTCGTCCCCTATCTATTACTGTTTTACATTTTTTTAAATAAAAATTATCTACTATAAAAATGGTTAATGTTCATAATTATACACCGTGACTTTTTAGTCGTCTTACAAAAGTGGTCCAATTAATGTATCCGACCTAAAATAAATCTAGGCGAGTTTAGTTTTTTTTTAATCGTTAAAAACAATTTTTATTATTAATAAATAGGTACATTAGAAATATGAAAATGTTTACGTATCAAGCTGTAGAGTATACCTACCCAGCGCAATAGTCGGGCAGATCATTCCATCTCCATTTTCTATGAGACAAGGGTGTTTTTAACTACTCCTTGCGTCGTAATAATGAATTAAAATTTTATTTATAAATTTTTCAAATCTCTTAAATACCTATTTTTTTATTATAAACGTGTTCTAGTCATTGGATACATGAACTGGGCTGCCGTTGTAAGACGACTAAAAAGTCACGGTGTATAATCTTACAGCCGAATAGTACCTATGTGTCGATTCTAACAAGTCTTTAGCACGTGTAAATGATCCACCGCATTGAAGAAAGTCAGTCACGATATTTTTACACACCAAACGCTATTGTCTTATAAGATAAAGGAAATTTCACACATAAAACTTGCTCTTTTCAGCATAATCCAGCAATTTCCACCTGAAAATTGAAGAATAACATTCTAAAACAAAACTCACTGTAAAAATTTATAAAATATACCTTTACTATGAATATTAAAGTTGACTGCAGACAGCATCAGCTGAGAGGTTGACCTGCGAGATGCCATTCACAAAAGAAAGAAAGAAAATTGTGTTTATTTTCTCTAAAACTTAAAACTAATCAAAATTATAACAACAGTAAAATACAATAAAGAACTGAAATAATAATTAAAAAACTAATAATTTAATGCCAAAGGGCCTCAGCTCAGCATAATGCCAGATGGTAACACAGAGTTTGCCACCCGACGCTGATTTGCGCTCGAAAACAAATACTCAAAGTAGATAATCGTAGGTGAGTCTACAGTCAGTACCAATCACATATGTTTTCACAAAATAAACAGTGCACGGTGTACTCACAATTAACTGCCAGAGATAAACTAAGTGAGTAGCTAAAGTCTACAATAATATAATTTTGTCAAAAAAAAGGCATCAGCTGAGAAAACGCTGCGACATGTTGCAGTCATGATTCTAAAGCCAACTTTAGATTTCCACTAGACACCTGCGTCGTATTCTAGTTATTTTTGAATTTTTTTAAGAGAACGTTTCAACATTTTATCGCTTTAGAGTCGGTGGCACTACTGACCAGTAGTCCGACGACACGTTGTGTGTGATCAAGCGACGTGTCGCTAGCTGTGGAAGATACTTAAATACGTAGAAAACGGTAGTGTAACATAGCCCCGCGAATTAGCAAGTTGAAGTGGCAATGGGCAGGCCGCATAGCACGCAGAACTGATGGCCGATGGGGCCGTAAAGTTCTTGAATGGAAACCACACACCGGCAAGCTCAGCGTGGGGCATCCACCTGCAAGATGGACAGACGATCTGATGAAAATCACTGGATCGCGCTGGATACAAGCCGTTTCCAACTGATCATATTGGAAATCTATAGGGGAGGCCTATATGTTCAGCTGTTGACGTCCTACGGCTGATATGATGATGATGATGACCGGTGTCGCAGCGACACGTCGTCTGCTGCTACTGTGCAGTGGACTACAAACTCGTACCTTAAAATTTTATAATTAGGCTTTCGACAAACGTCTAACAAACCATCTCAAGAATTACGCAATATTATAATTTTAATAATTCCACACCTCAACACCCTAATCTCACGCATGACTTACACACAAATTAAACAACAAAAACAATTGAATATTCATAAGTTGGCCTTAAAAATACCTTCTTGTTTGTTCAAAGTTGAACTTGGAAGCCTATAAGACGTGTTTAAGTAGCGAAACAGTAAGACTAACGAAAAACAGACGTGATGGCGCGTAAGTTGCTCCGCGGGGTAAGCAGGAATGTACACAGTTCCTCGACGAAAATTCAGAAGGTAAATTAAAGTAAAATAGAGCAACTTCCGTCCGTGCTAAGTAGAATTTTCTCGGCGTGTTGTTTATGCTTGCTTTTTATTTCGAAAAAGGTTGGTGAATTTGTAGTCTATGGCACAAACTTTTAGTTTACTTAAAGTCTTAAAAGTATTCGGACGGTGTTAAAAAGTAGCGAGTCAAGCGATAGTTTTGTGAAAATGAGCTTTAAAGTTGTGTGACTATCCTTCAAACTTTCATTTCTTTTGGTTATGTCGCTTTATTCGTTAAAATATCTGAAAGGGAGTGTCCTGTCTGTGCCTGAGTGATCTACCACCCGAGTTGGTGGATGTCAACCGTTTTCGAAAATTTGGTTCTAGGACAGGCCGCTTTCCACACGATGTTTTCCTTCACCGTTTTGAGAGCTGTGGTGGTTAAATAAATGACAATAATTATGTTTTAAGGCCTGTCTGGGTTTGAGTCAACGACATTAAGTCAGGGCTATTGAAAGACACCGTGAATTTTAGACAGTACGAGTCTGACAGTCCCTCCCGTCCCGCTCTGGGTGGGAGGACTCGTTTGACGATTTTACCACATAAAAAACACCACTTTTCTCTAATTCTTTAATGTAGGGTTTCTTTAAAATTTAGAGCTATGGAAGGTTATCTTATATTTTAGCAACAATTTGCTTTATAGAATGGATAGTTACCTATTCTGGCATATGATAATAATTTACATAAAGAAATAAGAATGAAAATTTCATTTATAACTTACCGTATACGCTGCAACATAATACCTTCTGCGGGCCTCGTTACTCGTAGGTAGTCAATTGGGTACAAATTACAATCATGTAAATTGTTACACATACTTCCGATTACAATTTACATGTATTTTGTAACATAACATAACTTACCTCACCTTTGAAATCAACATTTATTATCATATTCCTTCATGTACCATCAGCAAATTATTGTTATGCTTTACACCCTCGTGTAATATAGCTATTTGTACGGGATTTTTATTTGCACAATATGACTTTATAGATTACAGTCCGCGATGTAGGCAATAATGCGTATAAAATAATTAGAATTGGTTCAATTTTGCCCCAATTTTGCTTATTATATTTTTTTAATTGTTCATCAAAATATTCCTTGTTATTACTTGTTCCGAGTTTTCGATATTTTGGCACTTTTCAGAGCGTCTTAATCATGGATAAACTGAAGTAATTGCGGTCAGAGTCCTTAGCACGAGTTTTCACTATTTTTCTTTACAGCGTCTTTCCAGTATTTACAGCGTTTCTTGTATGGAAAAATGGAACAGCGCCTCTGGTGTACGAAGAAGGAACTGATTTTTTCCTTGAAATTAAATGTCAAAGTTCCAGTTTACTTTACGTCACAATAAGTGAAAACTCATGATAAGGCCTCAGGTGTTTATGAACAGACAACACGATCTAATACCATGCTTGCGTTTTTGCCTTGTGTACAATTTAAACAAAGATTTATGGCCCTTACAACACTACCGAAAGATCAGCCACTGCAAACAAATAATAAATAATGGTAAATGTCTCTATTTGATTTATATTGACAGTGTTAGTGACCATGTCAGTTTAAAAACAAACAAACAAACATTAAAATCACATACCTACTCGTATCTACACAAATATCCAGACCCGAAACAACTACTTGTAGTTCATGCCATATTTGTACCATGCTTGAATCGAACTCCTCAATCGCTTAAGCTATTGTCAAACAGACAGGCGAAGCGAATGCGATCCGAATCCTGTCATATAGAAAAGCGAAGGCGTTCCGATAGTCTATGTGACAGGCTTCAAACAATTCCATACATTACAAACAAAAACGCTTCGCTTCGCGTTCGCTTCGCGTTCGCTTCGCCTTTCTGTTTGACAATAGCTTTAGTCACTCAACTGCGCCAACAGTTATAATTTTCTTGACTTTACTTCATTGTGTGAATTGTCTAGTCCATGCGGATAATAAGCTCCTGATTTATTTATTAAAGAAATAAACTCGTAGACACATCTAGTGAATAAATAAAATTATCTACAGCCCGCCTTTCCCCAGAGTAAGTAAGTAACTTTCTCAAACTTAACGCTGCTAATTAGCTAGTTCTGTTAGTTTTTGCTACAAAACTTACGATATTGTGTCGTTTTCTATACTTAACTTGTTTATATTTTCTTGTTTGTATTTTGAAAGATTTTCGCGATTAAGTTTTCTTGGGAGTTGGAAAGATATACTGGAAAATGTTTTAGTTTTCAGTATTTCGAGATTTAATTTGTTGAATTATTTCTTTGAAGTTGAATGTTTAATTTGCGAGCTATTTTTAACCGACTTCAAAAAAAGGAGGAGGTTCTCAATTCGTCGGAATCTTTTTCTTTTTTATGTATGTTCCCCGATTTCTCGAAGACGCCTGGACCGATTTGGAAATTTTTTCTTTTGTTTGAAAGGGTATACTTCCCAAGTGGTCCCATGATCATCAGGTCAGGATCTGATGATGGGATCCCAGGGAAATCGAGGGCAACCTTCAAATTTTATAGGCACATAGTACCATTTTCATATATTTTCTAAAGCTGTTCAACTATTTGCATCTGATAATCATCATCTCAGGTGGATGAGCTTATGATGGAACGGAAAGCTGCTCAACGGCTTGGAGTAGGCATCGACTGATTTATTTTGTGTTCGCATATCTCCGGAACTACAAGTCCGATTTAAGTAATTCTTTTTTTGTTGTACTAAGTATTGTTTAACTTACGGAATACTACAAGTTTCATCAAAATCGGTTCAGTAGTTTTTGAGATAGGGAATTCTATTAGCTTATTGTGCACTTGAGCGATGTTGTTACCGGTGCTACGGATTACAAAAATTTAGTGCACATGTAAGAGAATGTGATTTATTTGACAAGAATTTGGGTTGAATATTTAAACTAAAGAGGTGGAAAAAAAGACAATGAAATGAAAAAAAATAAAGGCACCGACTTCTGAAAGAAAAGTTATTTTACCCTTTTTTGTGGGTGTTTTAAGGCGGTTACATTTTTTTGAAAAAGTGTTTTAAAATAGAAACTAAACAAAAGATGAGTATAGTAATAATTTCCTATTAACCTTTTCAAACACAATTTCCAGTTACGAATACCTGTACCTTTGTAATCCATCATAAAACCCTCTACACACAAGCCGTGCCATCGTAAAGCCAGGTTCACACACTATAAAATTTACGCGACTATAAAGATAACTAGCTCAGCGGAATTGTAACCGATCTTAGTAACGGTACCGTTAAAATTTTATAGCAAAAATGTATCGTAACCTGTGGTCAATAGGGTCGAAGTTAATTGATCGTTAAGTGGAGTCTGCTACCAGGTTTATCAGGCATTTTAAAGGTATTATTATAATTTTTGTCCCATGTTAGTGGGATTTTTGGCACCTAGTAATTTCTATAGCAAGAGATGTTCTTACTCTAAAGTTAGATTTAAGTAATAAGCACTGCTATACATATGAGAGAGAACATCGAAACCCTTTACAATAAGTAGAAAGTTTCGATAAAGGGCGTATTATTCCTATTATTTTCAATATTGTTTATTGAATAAGTAATTAATCAATCCCTTAGGGGTGAATGGTCACCTTTTGTTTGGGGGTCTATTGAAATGAGAAGGGTTGAAATGACATTGGTTATTGTGACTAGGGGTCAAGTTCTTTTGTCATGTAGCTTTTGGCCTCAAATCCGATTGTTTATGATTGCCGAAGTCTCCCGAACTGAAACGATGTTAGACGATGCGTGGTGTCAGATGTGGTCAGGATTTTTCATTACGTTTTTCGCGCGCGCCGAGCTCAGAGCCTGCGATAAAAGCTATGCAATAGCTTGACATAATATACTCATGAACATTATAGAACCTCTATTTTTTCTAGAAAATAAATATCTAACAATTTAAAAAAAAATCTAGAGAGTTGGGTACATAGTGATTATACTTCTCGGGGCTAACGAAATTGCCATGTAGTAATTTCAGTTTGTAATTAAGGGCTCTGTTTCAATTAACAACTACTCGGGTTTCTAAAAAATATTGTTAGCAAAAACGTACTTATACTTACATGATTTTTGTATTCATATCTTAATTGATTTGATAGTATTCTTATTTTTGGTTTCTACGACATGCCGACTTCCTCACTGCTCTTTTTCACCGTTTTTGAGAGCAGTGGTGGTAAAATAAATTAGCAGCTAATATTTTTCATTGGGTCATTACTACTACTACTTACAAACTTTTTTGATGAGTGTGTATTGAAATTATAATTAAACAAAATATAGGAATCTGTTTGAAATTCTAAGAGAATCAAATAGAGGATGATTGTAATTTTTACCAACGGCAATTTTTCGTTTTAAGGCGCTGTACCCAAGCTCTATGTAGCAGAGGTAGTCACGGGGGTGAAACAGCTGCGCGCGGGGGCTAATTATAAGAAAAAATGTAAGAAATTTTGCAGTTTTAACTTAATATTTTAACGTTTATATGAAATTTCTTCTGTTATAGTTACAAAAAATATAATGGTTACCGCTGAAAAAATTGAGAATTTCGAGACGAAAAATTTCTTTTCCTGGTCATATTGACAATTTTTTTTGTAGTTTTAGACCACTTTTGTGAATTGGTTTTGTTAAAGTCTTTACTTTATACATTTGACTATACACTGTATTTTTTTCGGGCTTGTGGCATGTACAGATACGGCTAACTTTGCGACGAAAAACTAGTCATTTACAGAGTGTTCGCTATGGGCAGCGCCTTAAGCCTAAACCACTGATCCGATCATCGTAAAATATTGCATACCTATACGTTGTCAAGTTTTAGACGAAAGAAGATTAAAAGACCGTATGTTCCTTTTTATCTCGAAAAGGGTACTGTTGTCAAGGCAAATAACAATAAGTAACTTCCGAATAATAATAATTGAATTAAATTATTACAAGCAGCGTTCAACCTAAATTAATTGTAAAATTTTAAATTAACGCATCAAAGCACCTGTCCACAATATTTTTCAATATTCCTGAGTTTGTCGAGGGAGTAATATTGCAGCTTAGTATTTTGATCAGCAAGCTACACAGGGGTGCACGGTGCAGGTCGTGACTATCACACAATGCTGGTGTTGCCTTACCGTGTACTAGGATAATGCGCGCACGTTATGCGCCTTACATTTGTGGTGGAAGTTATGAGCGTTGAGCGATTCTGTTTACCAGTTTTTCAACATATTTCAGCCTTTGTGGCTGGAATATTATGTACGTATAACAAAGATGTTATCCATTGGATTACTAAAATTTGTATAAAATAGCAATTTAGTAGTTTACTAAGTTATAAGTACACTTAATTCCTTCGTACACAACGTGAAGTAAATCTCTGATATCTTACGACTTTGGTATTCACCGCGACTTATTGCAATACAAATCATGGAGGTTCGTACACAGTCACGCGTCAATGGACATCAAGTCGTAACATATCGTCGAAGACTTGCGTCGCATTGTATACGAAGGGTCTTAGTTAAAATGTTTGGTTCACACTTCCCTTAGTGCACGAAATAAAAAAATACTTCTTTCTTTCCTCTTTCCATTCTGATAATACAGTCACGAGCAATAACTTGTAAACACTAAACAAAATTCAAACGCAAATTACTCGTGAAATACTGTTTTCCACTTTGAAATAAGACCTATTTCGTAATAGTATGGCTTACAAAATAGAAGCCTAATGAAAAGACAAAAAGTTTAATCAATATGGTAGCAGAAAATCGATTTTGAATATATAATGTATAAATACTATTGCTCGTGACAGTGCCCACCTTCCTATATAAACGACTCGAAATTCTAAAGTTACATTATAAAAATTAAGTGCACCAATCGATTTATTTAGTTTTGACAATAACATTCGTAAAAAAACCGCAAAAAATGTTTTTGCTCAATCAGAATTTTATGGTCACTTGCCTTTGACATTTTATTTAACCATTAATAAACATGTTTTTTGAGAAAAAAAAAACCCTCAAGCTCACCTCACCTTTTACTTACGACTTTCCCTGTGCGGTTGAAAAGTACGGTGCGCCAGAACCCACAGGGACTCGAAATGAGCATACAAAGCAGCCCTATACGCTATTGATGCACCAGACGAGGTAGCGACAGCAGAACAACGCTGTTTTATGTGCTGCCTCGATTCCTGACGTGTTCTGAATAGTTTTGTGCACCGTAGCATTCGTGAGATAAGGGACAATGTCTGTGGTGTTGAGTTAAAATGGAGTGTTTTTAGAGGAAGTAGAATATTGTGTTGTTTATAGAGTATCTCTTCGTGAGGTGTTATTAGTTTTGTCGACCAATGATCCGGTTTTTCGCAAGTTGGGTCAATTCGACCGCACGGTTGGAACAGTGCCTGAACTATTACTTGCTGCTCTGTGTGTAGCCTATTTGATTTTCGCACGGATAACGTTTCATGATTAAAATTTGTCTCTTGTCGTAAACAGGGGAAATTCCTAGTGTGAGGTAATAATAATAATATTCTACAACTATCACACAACGCCATCTAGTCCCAAGCTAAGCAGAGCTTGTGTTATGGGTACTAGACAACTGATAAACATACTTATATATTTCTAAATACATACATATTATAGATAAATTACACCCAGACACAGAACAAATGATCGTGCTCATCACACAAACATTTGTCCTGGGTGGGAATCGAACCCACGACCTTCGGCATAGCAGTCAGGGTCACTAACCACTAGACCAACAGGCCTGTCATAGGTAACGTTTATAACTTTAAAAATGTTTTACCTAGAAACAGTAATTCCGCTTTTTTTTTAATATAAAAACGGCATTTTTCGTTTGATATATTTCTTCATAAAAACTATCGATCCCCATTTCCATGAAAACGAATCTAACAATAGTTTGTAGATTCAGTTGAATGCACAAACTTTTTTTGCACAAAAAGCAATTGGAAGTAAAAATAAACGTTTGTTTTTCGAATTTCAAATATATTTGTTTTACCACATCATAACTGTTTCAGATTTGTTTGAATTTTATTTTATTTTGTTTGCATAAAATAAGAGTTGTTAAAATAATGGAAATGTGTGTTAAACTACACACATTTCCATTATTATTTGCGCATTATAAATATTTATTATGTTTTATCATATGCATGTTTTGGAATTTAAAGCGTAATTCAGTGCCTTTAATTAGTAACTCTAGCAGATGTGCTTCAAGGCCGTTAGCATAATGCAACACTTAGGCCGTGCGCTACGTTAAGCGGGCGTCCGTCGCGGGCGCCCGCGTCGCATGCTGTTTCATGTAATCTCATAGAACAGCGCTGCGTGCTGCGGGTCGCCCGCCGCCCGCGCGCGGGCGGCGGACCCGCCCCGCGGGCGACGAGTGTCCGTGTGACGGAGCACGCGATCGGAGATGTTTCTAGGAAATCAGTGAGCGCCGTTGCGTTAAATTCTCCTCACAACAATCTAGACGTGACATATACATGATATCGACTGTACACCCGCGCGATCATATTGGACTGGCGGCGCTGCGAGAGGCGGGAGTCCGTCGCAGGCGTCTGCGACGGGTAAATTTGTCCGCGACGGAGCACGGCGCGGGTCCCCGCGACGGACACCCGCGACGTACGCCCGCTTAACGCAGCGCACGGCCTTTAATCTTCCCATGCAGTGCTGGTATACCATCGTGAGAGGGAATGGTCTAATATCCACATCGCATTCTCAGTTGGTCTCATCGGAGGGAGGGAGGGAGATTCAAATGTTCTATGCCATTTTTCACTATTATATATTTTCATTCTCTCTTTTAGAAGAGTGGTGATGAAATAAACCACACGAATATATATTCTTAGTTACATTAGATCCTGAACAAGACTAGCTGTTTTTAAGTATCATATTTATTTATTGAATACATTTAGCAAAGCTAAATAGGCCATTAAAGCCTCCTGCAGACACACGCGTTTAATCGCGCTGCGACAACGAGCCAAGCTAATTTCCACTCTAAATGTATTGCGAATGGACCGCGACATGTCGCCCCGCGCGATTAATCGCGTGTGTCTGCAGGAGGCTTAACACTAAATAACTACATTAAAATTAATTACTCCTTTCATTACGATACTACTTACGCGTTTCAGGTCATGGGTTCGAACCCAAGAAGGCGCATTATTTTGGATGATTTATTTCAACTGAAACATATTTTATTTCGTTACGTTACATCAATTAAAAACTAATTTACTAGACTTCTTCGTTTCCTGCTGATGGTACGTTCTGTCAAGTTCATTAACCCCATGTGACGTCACCACCGTCGGTGTATCGTCACGTTTTCCCCATAACTATAAGCCAAGCTTAATTTATGCCAGCTTTTAAAATTCCCCTGCTTTAAAGCAAAGTAGGGGTCGGAAACAGGTGCATTTAATATGAAACCGTTCCTGTAATATATTGTGTACAAAAAAGTAATTAAATATGGGTACAAAATGGCCAATTTTCTTTCCAATGTTGGGGCCAATTGATTGGTTATTGTGGTCGGCCTTTTGATGTTATTAATTGAGGTAATTTTTTATTTATAGGGATTAATTTCATTTTTCATCCGGGTTCAAAGTAAACAACTTATTTTATAAAGTCCCGGTTTTTTGCCCGTTTCATGAATATTGTATAATCCAATCTGTGTAATGATGAGCAGCATTGTGAGGTAAAGTTAATTTATCGCGCAAATAATAAACAAATATTACAATGAGGATTGGTCTTAGCATAACAAAAATGCCTTATAAAAATTAACATGAAAGAATCAAGTTAACTACTCAAGAAAAGCACCATTTTCCACCCAAATAAGGACTAAAACTAAAGAAGTGTTTATCACTTCTTTTGTTTTAGTCGTTATTTGAGTAAGTTTTAAAACGGGATGAAGTCATTATAATGCTAAGACCGTATTAATTGACGAATTTTCCACTATGATATAGACAGTGCAGTTGGGAGGAAATGAAAGTATTTTTAAAATGCATGTATTTTTCTTCATGTTTCGAGCCGGTAAAATCATCAAATTAGTCCTCCAACCCGGGGCAGGGCGAGAGGGTCTGTCAGACTTATACTGACAAAAATCTACGGTGTCCCTCAATAGCCCTTGAAGTTCCGGGGCCATGGCTTTTCAGACCCACGGAATCGCAGCTGACGTCAATGAATATTTATGATACAATTGTCTGATGCAGTTAACTAATGTTATCGTTTGGGAGGAAATGGGTCAGGTAAATCTGTCATTGGCTCCCTACTGTACTATAGCGGGTATGATAATATTGAACTATTATCTAGCTAGTTTATATTAAGTTTAAAAGAACCTCAATCACTTCTCTAACAAAGCTCATTTTCTCAAAGCAACTTAGGTTAACCCGAACCAAAAATCCGAGCATGAGAAAATTGCTCCGAAAATTCTAAAATGTGAGCTGAAATGGCCAGTCACAGCCTTTCAACAAGAATATTAAGAGTAATGACACTTTAATTAATATGCTAAGTTCCCAGTTTTAGTTTCAGCGGTAAATAGCTGAAGTTTGTTCATTAGAACCCTAGAGCGCTTGTCGGTAAAAGACAAAGAAAAGCGGCCCGTTTTAGGAATTTTAAGTTGGAAACTAGAGCTTATGTTATATTGTAATTAAGAATGTTTTTGGGTGATGTGTTTATTTAGGTTCTTAATAGGACTCGTTTAAACAAAGCTAAATATTTCACACTAGGTTTTGCCAGCGGATTTGCTTGCGTGTATCTCGAAAATTATCCTACAGCCACAATCATAATAATGACAGGCCTGTTGGTCTAGTGGTTAGTGACCCTGACTGCTATGCCGAAGGTCGTGGGTTCGATTCCCGCCCAGGACAAATGTTTGTGTGATGAGCACGATCATTTGTTCTGTGTCTGGGTGTAATTTATCTATAATATTTATGTATTTAGAAATATATAAGTATGTTTATCAGTTGTCTAGTACCCATAACACAAGCTCTGCTTATCTTGGGACTAGATGTCGTTGTGTGATAGTTGTGGAATATTATTATTATTATTAATGGTATACAAAAATTCTGTGTTAATTGAGGTTATAAACTAACTGTGTAAGTGTGTACCAAATTTCATTCAAATTCATTCAGTATTTTTAGTGTGAAAGTGTAACAAAGCATCATCCATCCATTCGCAAAAGCTTTCGCATTTATAACATTAGTAAAACGTGCTCCAATAATCCTTTAAACATTATCCATATGGGGTAAAAGGCCTGGTGGGGCTCGGGATTGTCTAAGCAAGATACCATGCACGAAGAGAAATGTCTGGTTACCTGTACGAGAACTTCTGGTTGCAACCGTGACAGCAAGACTCATTAGTTGACTTTACAACATTTCTAGTAATAAATACTAAGTAAGTAGTAGAGATAACAAGGACTTAGTATTTATTACTAGAAATGTTGTAAAGTCAACTAGTGAGTCTTGCTGTCACGGTTGCAACCAGAAGTTCTCGTATACATTTCTCTGCGTGTGGCTCAGGAACGTAAAGAGTAACCGTTGGAAAAGGCTGGATCGTTTTTTTATTTAAAAAAAAAATGTTGCTCCACTCTAGGATCTTTTCCTGAATCGTGGGTGAATTTACAAACATACAAACTCACATAAATAAACGCCCATTCCCGGAACAACCATTTGTAGATCATACAAAAATACATATTTGCTCCGTGCAGGAATCCAACCCGCGACACGTAGCTTAGCAGTCCAATCTCTCAGCGACTGTGCCAATCAAGTCAAGTCAAGTTTTACTGAGTAAGAGCCTGAGTATTGACAGTCCCTTTCTGATGAATTTAACACACAAAAAAAAATACATGTGGCACTCGGAGACTATTGCATAACATTTTTTTTTATTTTAAAAGAAAAAAATCGCCTAACGCGTATATTTAACGAGAATATAATTTATTTAAAATGTTTGTGGTGCAATTTTGTAATAAAGAACTGCTTTGTTGTAGGAGAATTTTATAAGTGGGTTTCATTGTGAAAACTCCTTTTGTAGCTGGCCGTTTAGAATCAGTAAGAAAAAGTAAATTGTCTTTATGACGGATATTTTTACGATTGCCGAAGTCTCCCGAACTGAAACGACGTTAGACGATGCGTGGTATCAGGTATTTTCCTTAGGTTGTTTCGTTAGGTTTTTGGGAATTCGGTCGCCGCGCCACGCCGCACTCAGAGCCCGCGATAAAAGCTATGCAATAGCTTAAAAAAATCTCTCCTAGACAATATGGACTAGAATCTTCGGCTACTACAATTAAATACCTCACAACTTAGTCTTCATTATGAAGGATCTCAGAAACCGAAACTTTATTTGCGTAATGAAACATAATGTTGTAATATCCCTGGGCCACTGTCGCGTACGAAATGGATAGCCGTGAAGATAAGTAGCGACACAGATTAGTTATAGATCAACAACCTTACTACAACATTAATATTTCGCATTAATTAATCATTTTAACAAAGAGTTAGGAGTTATAATCTAGCGTTTAATGGAAGATGTGGTATTAATTTCTTGAATGTTACAACATGATAAAAACATGGATAAAATTCTTTAATAGTTAAAAAAAACACGCTTTTAGAACGCACTAAAAAATATACTTATTAGTCTTCTTATTATTCAAACTTAATTTACTACTTATCCGCCACCTTCGGACAGCCGCCATGTTGGGTTTAGGATGTGATATTTTTTTTCGTATCCCATTCAGCAAACCCTTTCGTTTAATACCCATGAAATAGCCAATCCGCCATCTTGGATGTCCGCCATGTTGGATTTAATTCACGTGACTACTTTTTTCGTATTTCTGAAAGCAAACCCTTTCATTTGATACCCATATCATGGGGATGCATTTCAAACAAACAGCAGTTCGTTAATGACGTTTCTTAGCTAGTCATGTATTGTCTTCAGAACTCAGAGCGTGTGCAAAATTTCATCCTAATTGAAGACCGGGAAGTGGGTCAAATTAAGATTCCAAGATTTTCTTACATAGTTACAAGTGAAGCTAATATAAGCGTGTTAAAAACATAATGGCTATTTGATGGCAACTCACTAAAAACTTTGGCGAAATATGTGTAATGGTTTGTCTTCATGAATGTTTGTATATAAGAACGTGCAAAGAATTTGTATCATGCGAATTGGCGTGAAGAAGCTATGATGTCTACTGCTGAACAAAAGTCTCCTCCGTAAACTAGCACGCCAAACGACAATCTTCCACTTGCATCCATTGGTCGCGACTGTCACGATGGCGTTAGTCCACCTAGTGGAGACTGTCTACTCCTCGAAAACTCTTTGTTAGTGATACTTGTCAAATATTGAGTCTATTAGTATTGATCTACAAACAACACAAGAAACGTGTTTTACGAAAATCACAGTACTTCACCTCGATTAAAATGCAACCTCTTCAAATCCGTCAGTACTAAAACCGGTTCGGTAAAACCAGCACTGACAAATTGCGGACACGTCTCTGGACAACTCAACTGACAGACAAATGCTGAAGTATCTGTCAGCGTTCGGTCCACAACCGGTTCACAATCCATCCGTATCGGTTTAACAAGATTCATATCAACCCGCTACGCTGCTACGAATTTTCGTAGCTCGTAGACGTGTCTACGCGCTACGCCATCAGTTGTTCTCATATTTCATTGTCGGTAAGTACAATCATAGTGACAGAGTGTATCTATCAATCAGCATGATAGACGCTCTTCTAGGCTTTTGATACTAATTACTATAATTTATGTAATTATGTACGTAATATTGTATAGGTATTATGTAGTAAATGATTTTTTTTTAGCGTTGTAAAATCATCAAATGAGTCCTCCCACCCCGTGCAGGGCGGGAGGGACTGTCAGACTTGTACTGATTAAAATCCACGGTGTCCTTCAATAGCCCTTTATGTTCCGGGGTCACGGTAATGAGATAAGTCTCGCGACCCCGGCAGGCTTTGGCCCTCTAGAGAGGGGGCCCCGTCATTATGCTGACGCTATGTGAGGCGCGCGTGGAACACAACGCGCCGTCTACCCGGGCATGGTCCATGGTCGGGCAGCGAGTTGCCCATTACTCGCCGCCCGCATGCCCGCGACTACGGTGGCCGGAGATCGTCTTGCGACGTCCGTCGCCGTGGGCGTCCACCACCGCGGGTGGGGCGGAGGGAGGACATTTGATTGTCCTCTCCCTCACGCGGCCCGCCTCCTCCTTCGCGAGCATGACTGCTTCGCAGAAGGAGGCGACCGCTTCCCACTTCGTCTCGCCCCGCAGCATGGCCTCGACCAATGCCGGGCGTGTAGTAAATGACTTTGAAAAATATTCGGTATCCTTGACTCTCTTACTCTTGATTTGATCTTTACATGTTTGTATTCATTACACTAATAATAAATCTTTAATCTACAGTCAATGCAGCAGCGATAGTCGTGTCATTCAATGGCTTAATTGCCAAGAGCTTCTACCAACATCTAAGAAGTCTCTCGCTTGACAGCTGGATCAAGCGCCTGATTCAGAAGGCAGTACTTCTGGACACGGCGCTTATTGTTAGGAGTTTCTTCTCTCAAGAGCTCTGACCATCGTATCATGTTCCTGATACTGGTGGACTGCTATTTATCATATTTTAAATGTATTATTTTATAATTATTTTGTTAATAATATTGTAAATAAATCGGTATATTGGTAATCGGTAACTAAACTATTGAAAAGCATTAAAAAATTGCTCCTCAACGCTGTCAGCTGGTAAGTGCACAAGAAAATGGCGGCGTTGCTTCTTTGTATGGCGATGCATAGCTTCTAGCAATAGTAAATAATTGCTATTAGTTAAAAAAACTAATAAACATAAAAGCGTGTTTATTAGTTTTTTTAACTAATAGCAATTATCACAATTAGCACGCATCAAAAATTACAATCTTAATATTCCTCTCGTCGAACCTTATTGATTGATACCCATGACATAGTAAGAATTTAGTAAGAAAATGTCATTTCGCATTATTTTCAGCAAACCCTTTCATTTTATACCTAAATCATAGGGCTACATTTCAAATAGCCAATCCGCCGCCTTGGGACGGCCGCCATGTTGGATTTATCCCATTCAGCAAACCCTTTCATTTAATACCCATAACATGGGGGTGCATTTCAAACCGCCAGTTCGCCATCTTGGACGTCCGCCATATTGGATTTAAGTCACATGACATTTTTTTTCGTATTCTCGACAGCAAACCTTTTCATTTGATATCCATATATCATCGTGGTGCATTTCATATAGCCTGTCCGCCATCTTGGACGTCCGCAATATTGGATTTATGTCACGTGACTATTTTTTTCGTATTCCTGACAGCAAACCCTTTCATTTGATACCCATATCATGGGGGTGGATTTCAAATAGCCAGTCCGCCATCTTGGGGTGGCCGCCATATTGGATTTGTAATGACGTTTCTTAGCTTATCGTGTATTGTCTCCAGAAATCAGAGCGTGTGCAAAATTTCATCCTAATCGAAGACCGGGAAGTGGGTCAAATTAAGATTCCAAGATTTTCTTACATCATAGTTACAAGTGAAGCTAATATAAGCGTGTTAAACAGAGAAAAGTAAAAAGTCTTTTATTGAAATACAATATTCCGTTCACCACCAAATATTGATGAAATACACTAACCAATTGACTGTTTTAAATAAAAAAAATACAAAATATAAGTAAACTAGCTGACCCGGCAAACGTTGTTTTGCCATATAAATAATTAAAAAAAAATTTAGGTGTGGACTACCCCTAACATTTAGGGGTATGAAAAATATATGTTGGCCGATTCTCATAAGCACAAAAAATTTCATCAAAATCGGTCAAGCCGTTTCGGAGGAGTATGGCAACGAAAACTGTGACACGAGAATTTTATATATTAGATTACGCGAACCACAAGAAATTACCATAACCAAAATTACATCCATTAATAAACTCACACGATATAATAAACGGGTCACTTTTTACACAATACGGAATCCAGCCAACATTATTTGGGCGGATACCGCTTGGGCGGGCCTAATGGTATTTTTTGGTCAAAAAACGAGACCTTTGACAAGCCTGTGACGTAAAGGGTTGGTTTTCGTGTTAAAAAGTTGTTTCACGATGTCATTTTGCCTTTTAACGAGGACCAGTGGTCTCAATTTAGAGTTTTTGCTGATTTTTAGAATCTATTTAAGCTCGGATTATCCTATTTTCGGTGAAATTTTTGAGATAATTATAGGGTTAAAGTACTGGGTTTATTTTGTAATCCTTGTTTACGTTTGTTGTGTTAAAATGTAAGTGTTATTTATTTAACCCACATTATATGTTAGTTATTTATTAGAGCATAAGATATTGCTGTGTTTAAAATAGAATAGAATACGAGTATACTTTATTGTCCACCAAAATTAATAAACAGCGTTTTTACAATATTGTCGCTTATAGCGATATTTTCCAGACAATCTATTTATATAATTATACCTACTACCTAAAAGAATCATTTAAAGTTTAGGTGTATTGATTAATATTTGAAACGTTCCCGAGGAATGATTTCTCACCATATAGTCATCCTTACTAATATTATAAATGTGAAAGTTTGGATATTTGAATGGATGGATGTATTTTCGACAGGCCTGTTGGTCTAGTGGTTAGTGACCCTGACTGCTATGGCGGAGGTCGTGGGTTCGATTCCCACCCAGGACAAATGTTTGTGTGATGAGCACGATCATTTGTTCTGTGTCTGGGTGTAATTTATCTATACATATAATAAATCTGTAGAAGGGTCAATTCTGTACATTGAAAATATTGAAAAAATAAATAGCGGGGGGTGTTGCTGGATCAATACCAAACCCAAATATGTGATTATAAAAATTTTTGTCTGTCTGTCTGTCTGTCTGTCTGTCTGTCTGTCTGTCTGTATGTGCAGGCATCACGTGAAAACTAACGGTTCGATTTCGATGAAACTTGGTATAATTATACCTTATTATCCTGGGCATAAAATGGGATACTTTTTATCCTGGAAAAATACGTAGAAAAAAAATCTTATTTTTCAGTTTTATTCATAGACGTTGTTCTGTAGAACCGCAAACACACGTTGCATTACCCGCAGTGGATTCAGCGCCGTAACCTGTAGCGCCGAAAGTCGGGTTTGGCTTGAACTGTCTGTCTGTCTGTCTGTATGTGCAGGCATCACGTGAAAAATAACGGTTCGATTTCGATGAAACTTGGTATAATTATACCTTATTATCCTGGGCATAAAATGGGATACTTTTTATCCTGGAAAAATACGTAGAAAAAAAATCTTATTTTTCAGTTTTATTCATAGACGTTGTTCTGTAGAACCGCAAACACACGTTGCATTACCCGCAGTGGATTCAGCGCCGTAACCTGTAGCGCCGAAAGTCGGATTTGGCTTGAACCGTTTGCGGCACACGCGGGCCACGCCTCCCCGACTCCTATATAAGGAGCCGCGTTCCGCGCCGCGCGATGCATATAAATTCTGAATTTTGATGCGAGCGGACGTGTCCAGTGTGGCGAGCGGTCGTCCGTGGAATTAATATTGTATGCGTGTCATTTTAAACCGTGCTTTTCAGCGCGACCTTTTTGATTACTGTCCGATCAGTTAATTGTAAATACAAGGTCGGAATTACTATGAAAAAAATACTTACTACAGAACGCGAGCTCAACAGCATTAGATCAATAGAGGGATCTCCTTAATTATTATAGGCTTAGCCGTATTTGGGTCCAATAGATATTTATAAGATGTCATTGTCAGAGTTACTCTAAATGGAGAAATAAACCATCCACGCGAAGACCGACATCCGCGCGGACGGAGTCGCGGGCGGAAGCTAGTCTATAATATGTATGTATTTAGAAATAATATATAAGTATGTTTATCAGTTGTCTAATACCCATAACACAAGCTCTGCTTAGCTTGGGACTAGATGGCGTTGTGTGATAGTTGTGGAATATTATATTATTATTATTATATTTTTGATATACCGGTATTACGTTCCCGTGGAATGATTTTCAAGTTATTCGCGGGCGAAGTCACTGGCAACACCTAGTAAACCATAAATATAAAGGCAAAAGTTATTTTAGTATTCAATTAGGTATTATGAAAAACATGTTAAGAATAGGTGCTAGCACTACAAACTCGCGGGCATACGGACGGCGAGTAATGGGCGACTCGCTGTCCGGTCGTTGTTAAAAGAGCTGTCAGCACAATGACGGGGCCCCCTTAGAGGGCCAAAGCCTGCCGGAGTCGTGGGACTAACGAGTTACCATGACCTCGGAACGTAAAGGGCTATTGAAGGACACCGTGGATTTTAGTCAGTACAAGTCTGACAGTCTCTCCTGCCTTGCCCAGGGTGTGGACTCATTTGATGATTTTACTACGCTAAAAAAAACAAAACCTACCCCAGCATCACGCCATGACCAATAGAAGCCGAACAGAGGGGGTCAAACCGCGGGGATAGCTAGTACTTTCATATTTATGTGAAAACCAGGTAGCACTTTGACCGTAACCGTGTTTCCTAGAAGTCAGGTCTTTGTTCAAACTTCCCCGAAGCTGTTTTGTGTTTTCGTTGTAATGTTGACAATTACGCTTTGTTTTATATCACGCTCCCTTTCAAGAATAAATAAAAAATACTTGTAAAAGCTCTCAAAATGGCGAAGAAAAAATATCGTGAGGAAACCGGCATGATCTAGAAACAAAAATTAGAAGACATGTTTATTGTATCACAAAGGTTACACAGTTACAAAATTGACATAGATGGCAGAATACAGAAGTGAATTGACATCTACCAACCGGCACTGGGCCCACGTGATGGATAATGGCTCACTTCCTCTCACATCTCTCATCGTGACCTTAAAATGGAATTCGTCACCACCATCATCCAAAAATTTGCTGAAGCCCACGAACACAGATTACATCGACACGTGAACGTTGAGGCTATTCAGCTCCTAGACAACACAGACTTAGTGCGTAGGCTAAAAAGAACTAAACCTTTTGAATTAGTGTGGTGTGTAAAGTGAGTGAATAATAGTAACAGTGTTGTGCTATACATATAACACACGAACACAGTGTTTTTATAAAGTGATACAGACTCTAAGAAAGTGCTATGAACTAGTGTAAAACTTCTAATGGACACTATTCTTAGTTTTAAAATAATGTATAACGTAGCATATTAAGTTACATTTAAATTACTTATTAGTCTTTTAGGGTAGATCGTAATTTATTTTATTAAGAAGTCTGTTCTTAATAACGCAAGGAAAAAAAAACTTCCTCTCACAGAGAAAAGGCCAGTGACGCATCAGTGGGAATATTTTTAGGCTGATGATGATGATGATGAGTCGTGGAAGAAACACTGTAGGAAGACACTGAAATCTTACTATGAAGACACAATGATTTTTGTAGGTGAATAATTTCAATTCAGGTCGAAATCGCGCTTTGATAGCACGAACTATGTAGGTACCTATATAAAATCCTCAATTTGAGCAATCGACTTCTGAGCAACGCGTGTCGCGGGTTCGATCCCTGTCAAATACATATTTGTGTGATTTGCGAGTATTTGTTCTGGGTGTTTGTGTACGTGAGTTTCTATGTTTGTAAACATACCCACGATACAGGATAAATTCCTTGAATGGACCAACGTTTTCAAAAAAGAAAGGGTTGAGTGAAAATCATAATGCAAAATACATAATCCTGTCGGGAAAAGTTGTCGCAGAGTGCTAGTCTCCCTATAATAAAGGCAGCATAAAATAAATAAAGCTTCACCACTAACGTTAAGTTATACGGTTAACCTGTCAGAGTTAATAAGCATGAAGTCTCGGGAAGGCGTATTGCTATTAATATTTACGTAGGCGCTGATGAGACAAGTTTCTGCACAGATATTAAACCGACGACACTGCGGGGAAGGAATCATCTATTCTTACATTAAACATTGGCGTACTTTAGAACTTTGTACATTGTTTTGGTTCATGAATTTGTATGTAATATTCTCGGAAAGAGGTTGATCTTGGGGTGCTAAGACAGGAAACCTCCACGTGCGCCCGTGGACTGGAGTTCCCTCTCGGGGAAGACCAGTTTTTCGGGCCGGTGCACCCTGGGATGCGGGCAAAAACTCTTCCTTAGGCACTGTGTGCCTAAGGGGTCTCTTTGCCCGTATGCGAATAGCCTGTCGTGTGGACGCTCCAACGCGTGTCCCTCTGATTAGCAGAGGGCACAGCGGCGGGGCGGGCTTGCGGACGGTGAGTAATGGGTAGCTCGCCGTCCGACGAAGGACCAAGCCCGGGTCGGTGGCGCGTCGTGTCGTGTTTCGCGCGTGCCTTCGGGGAGTTGTCGGCAAACTGACGGGACTGACCCCTTATGGGGCCAAAAGACTGCTGGGGTCGCGGGTTTTTTCTTAACACAGGATACCGTGGCCCCGGAACGTAAAGGGCATCCGAAGGAACACGGGATGGATTTTAGTCAGTGAGAGTCTGACAGTCCCTTCCGCCCCACCCAGGGCGGGAGGACTCATTTGATGATTTTACCACCTCAAAAAAAAAGAGGTTGATCTTTACACAGTCGGTACTGTGAGTCAGAAGCCAGAAACTCTGACAACCAGTTTTACCAAGAGGTTTCGTGTTTCTCTATTACTTGGTTGTGTATAGGTCCGAAAGGTAGTCGCTCCATGAAAAATACTGATATTCAGCTGCATCTGTTTATCTAGAAGCCGACTAGAAAATAGTTGGGAAAATAATGATGGTTATTCTTCGAAAAAGGTCACCTTTTTTACCATTTCATCGTCCCATTCCTCGGTGGAATTGATTTCCTCATTATGTTTCAAAGATGACGATGATATTTTTAAACTATGAATAAATTAATTAATTCGAGTGGAATAGACAATTCACGCTCGATCTCAAACGTGAGTCAAAGTCCTTTCCACCTTATAAAGCACCTTATACATACGCAATATCATATCGAGTTGATTCACTGGATATAGGTAATCCTTGTAAAAATGTTCACATACATAAGTTTTTTTTTTCATTTGATAGTTACTGTTAAACGATTATCTACTCTTATAGAATCCTACTATTTTTTTTTCCAAATACTGTACCAAACTGAGGCCTTGTGCAACTGGCAGCAACAACTTTAACTTTAGTCCAAAAGTAACAACTTTTCCTCACAAAACTTTCCTTTTCTTGTAAGAAGAAAAACACAAACACAATGGTCTTACGCTCCGACAATACGACACATTGACCGACTTACTAAACTTCACTGTCATTGTAAATCTCACCTTTTGTGTTGAAACAAAAGCTCTGTGATTCTGGCTAATCCTTTACCCCATTTGAGACTATGCTTACCCATTGTTGTGTTAGAATTGTGAACAAAAGAGTTGGAGAGGTAACGTAAAACATACGCAGCTGGTTGTTTTGGTGCTGGCGTGGCGTAACGTCAACTGTTTTAATTTATGTTTATTTTGACTAACTGAAAATTTGTTTAGCAAAATTGGTTTTTAATACCGGAAGCAAAAAAGTGGGGGTTATAAAGACTGCGTAGCTGTGTATCTGTGTCTTTGGCATCCATAGTTAAACGAATAAATCTACATTAACGCGGTTTTCTCTTTATTAAAAAAAATAAAAACTATGCGATGCCAAAGATTCTGCAACCATTCACCTACGACTGGTTCACCATTGGACGTTTCGCCTATTAAAGGACGATTCACTTATGGCCGTTTCACCGATAGACTCTTTCACCTTTGAACTTTTCGCCGATACGACGATTCATTTATGTCCGGTTCATCGATAGAACTTTTCTGCTAGGGACTTTTCGCCGACAGGACGATTCGTTTATCAAAAGACTCTTTCAACAACGGACTTTTTCGATGATGAAGATGATAAAGAGTTGTAGGTTAACCGTCGTGTCAGCAAAAAGACCGCTGTTGAAAGAGTCTATTGATGAGACGGATATAAACGAATCGTGAAAGGTTCCATCGTTGAACTGGACATAAATGAAACGTCCTATCGGCAAAAAGTCCAAAGGTGAAAGAGTCTATCGGTGAAACGGCCATAAATGAATCGTCCTGTCGGCGAAACGTCCAATGGTGAACCAGTCGTCGGTGAATGGTTGCAGAATCGATGCCAAAATAAACTGGTTATGTGTAGTTTGATGTGTAACCGTGTGTACGAGTTGGTAGCCAAACTATGTGAGTTTACCTATTAACGCATAGTTTTGAGTGGAAACTAATACCTAACTGACACTGGGCCGGCTGGTGGATTAAAACCCACTTCTTCTCACAGAGACACCTGTGTTCCAGCAGTACGAAAAATTATAGATTGATGATGATGAATAATAGTGAGCAGAGTAGGTCGAGTGTGGCGCGACCCGTAGAATAGAATACATCATCATCCATCATCACCAGCCTATAAATGTATTCAGTGCTGGGACACAGGCCTCCTCTCTGTGAGAGGGAGTGGGCCGTAATCTACCACGCGGGCCCAGTGCGGATTGGTAGATGTCACATGTCTTCGAATTTTTGGTTCTAGGACATGCCTCGCCTCGGACTCGCAGTTGTGCAAGGTGTGTTGTGAATAGAATATTTAGGTGAGCAGTGGTGGCCCAGTGGTATCGGCCTCGACTTACGAGTTGTAGGTCGTGGGTCCGAACCCCGTCAGGCGCATTACTTTGTGTAATTTATTTCAACACCACTACTCTCAAAACGGTGAAGGAAAACATTGTGAGGAAACCGGCATGTCCTAGATCTGAAAAAATCTAAGACATTTGACATCTACCAATCCCCACTGAGCCCGCGTGGTAGATTACGGCCCATTCCCTCTCACAGAGAGGAGGTCGTGTCCCAGCAGTGGGAACATTTATAGGCTGGTGATGATGGATGATGATGGATTCTATTCTACGGGTCGCGCCACACTCGACCAAAAATATCGAATTGTATAGAAATAAGTTTGACTATTCTTGAATTAATTGATAATTCTACGAATGCTGCTCATTGGATCCATTTTAATTAAAATAATATCTTCGTAAAACTTCAATCTTTTCTATCGTGAATAGCTTCTAAATGACAATTTTGACCTCTCAGGATCACTTTCTTACCAAAGGGTTCTATTAATAAATATAATTTAATATAGTTTTAAACACAACACACCTATAAAACATCATTTTATTCAATATTTAAAGGTACCTGAATGACAATTAAGACCTCTCAGAATCTACAAAGATATCTATTAATAAACATTCTTAAAATAATTTAAAAGCCTACAATTTTTACAAAAAAAAGTTAATGTATTCAGTGGCTGATAAAAATCAACATTTTTTGCTCAATACAAAAAAAAAACTAACAGTAATTATTAAGTGGAATCGGCTGAACAAATTTACACAGGAGTCTAATTAACGAAGAGTACTCGGCTCCTCCGAGTTGTCGATCTAGTGGTGTGGTCTGAGTGATAAGCGGCAGCGGCATACAAACAAAGAAAGAAGGCTGTGATAAACTGGCAAAACAAAAATCCTTCAAAGATATTGAAATTCTGACTTTACATCTTGCTAGAATCTATTCATATCTCGAGTCCTTTTATTTATTTTTTAAGTGATAAAATCATCTTAGTCCGCCCTCCTAGGGTGGACGGGAGGGACTGTCAGACTCGTATTGATTATAATCCACGGTGTCCTTCAAGCGCTCTTTACGCCCGGGGTCGCGGTTTCCTGATAAAATCAAAATCAAATCATTTATTTAATGTAGGCCTGTTACAGGCACTTTTGAAATGTCAAAAGACAAAAAAGTTAAACATTGTAAAAATTGTTATGGAGCTACATTCCCAGTCACAAGACACAACTGTGAAAGTACCGTAGGTGCTCATTCCAAAGCGTAGATCTCTATGGAGAAGAACGGGCATAAGGGATAAGACAGTCCCGCGACCCCGGCAGGTTTTGGCCCTCTAAAAGGGGTCACGACACATTGCTGACAGCTCTTTGAGGTGTGCGAGTGGAACACGACGCGTCGTCGACCCGGCCATGGTCCATGATCGGACGGAAAACTTGTGTCTATAGTTGCAGTTGGAAGTCGTCGTTGCACTCTAAAATACTTATATTCAGCAGTCTGGAAACGGACTTCAATATAGTTGGAAAAAAGCTTGTCCGGTGATGATGATATTGATGGTTGCTGCTGGTATACTGTTGTCAGAAATAAATTAAGGCCTGTGCCCCTTGCAAATATAGTCAAGCTGCCGTGGCAGCCATTTAAAATTTCAACGCAACCATTACATGGTAAATTAGTACTAACTTGTTCTAACACGAGATCTACAAAGACGATGTACATAAGGTAAGAAAAAACAATAAATTTTAAGATATGTAAATATATTTTCACCTAAGTGGAATCTAATAAGCTTTGGAAATGGCTTAGACTTGTGTTAGATAATATGCATTAAAATTAATAAACATAATTTTAAGAATAAGATAACGTTTATTATTTTTTAAGTATATTTTTGTAAAAAAAGAAACGTATCTTGCCTCCTCTTTCCTATAACTTGCACCACACGTTGCCCCGGTAACTCAAATGGTACACTTCACAGATGAGTTTGCGCGGGAATTCCAGAGCGACCACAAACACAGGCGGAGTTTATTGCACAGTTCAACTGCCCACTGCCTGTAGATACTCGTATACTATTAATTTATTTGTCAAAGGACTGGTACGGTCATTGTGAGTGTGACTTGTGATGGTCAACATTTTAAATGTATTTTATTACTAGCTGACCCGTGCCCACTTCGTTGGGCGGTAAAACATGCATGATATCTTCATAATTTATAGCCTATAACACTCACGAATAATGTAGCTTTCTATGAGTGAAACATTTTTTAAAATTGGTTCATGACTTCCAGAGATTACCCCCTACATACAAACTTACAAACAAATTTTACCTCTTTATAATGTTAGTATAGATACTGTGGGTTTTCCACAACGGGGAAACCTTTAAGAACATAAATAAAAGGTAAGAGGGGTAATCTGAAGTAACAATGGGGTACAAAAATCGCTTACTAAAGCTAAAAATCGAATATTTTCATCGTTCTGAATGCTACATAGAAACATTCTCTAAGTTTTTTTTTTTAAATATGTGTTATAACTTCTCCTCTATGACCTGTGTACTATTTACGCAGCATAATCACTGTAACATAATCAAAATTTAGCTCATTATCGTCAGTAATTGGTTGGTCGTTAGTCCGACATTACAGTGTCACCGCAGACCACAGTCACCACAGGCCCGGCAACCAACACCGCAAGCTTGCACTTTGATATATTGCTGTAGTGTCTATTATCTATATATATAAAAGAAAGTCGTGTTAGTTACACTATTTATAACTCAAGAACGGCTGAACCGATTTGGCTGAAAATTGGTGGGGAGGTAGCTTAGAACCAGGAGCAACATATAGGATACTTTTCACCTTTTTTTATTTCGTTTTATTTTATCCCGTTTCCGTGGGACGTGACATAAAACGTGGTATAATAAAACGCAACTGACATGGAATGACAGCAAAAAGAAAAATTTATCAATCAAAACATCAATAATTGACGGGCGATGTGTTTGTATTGAGTTTCTAAGCTTATTGTGTCGATATTATCATAATTATCAATGTCATGCCGCCACCAAGACGATCAAATTTTATCCTGTTTCCGTGAGACATGATATAAAACGTATTAACATGATCACGATGAAGGTCTTGGTGCCGAAATTGAATAAGGGATCTGAACAAAAAGTACTAGGAAAACATGAAGAATATGTTCATGCCGCCCGGCGCCCACCGGTCTTCAATGCTCAAAAAGTATTTCGGTGAATACTGAATACCCAAAAAATTTACTAGAACTGCATAAATTCAATACAACCATACGACGAAGAAACGCCTGGGTGTCACCACTGCGAGGATCGCCCGGAGGACACGGTGGAGCATACGGTGCAGGACTGCCCTGCTTGGGCAGAGCACCGCCGTGTCCTCACGACGGCGATAGGCGAAGATCTCTCGCGTCCGGCAGACGGAGTGGGAAGCGGTCGCCTCCTTCTGCGAAGCAGTCATGCTATGGAAGGAGGAGGCGCACCGCGTGAGGGATAGGACACGTCCTCCCTCCACCCCAGCCGCAGTGGACACTACACTATAGCCTACGGTGACGGACGTCACCAGACGATCTCCAGCCACCGTAGGCTCGGGGCATGCGGGCGGCGAGTAATGGGTGACTCGCTGTCCGCCTTGGACCATGCCCGGGTCGACGGCGCGTTGTGTTCCACGCGCGCCTCAAAGAGTGTCAGCATTATGACGGGGCCCCCCTCACGATTTACCGTGACCCCGTCACACCCCCGTGACACCGTGGATTTTAGTCAATACGAGTCTGACAGTCCCTCCCGCTCTGCCCTGGGTGGGAGGACTCACATGATGATTTTGCCACGCTTAAAAAAATGTTAGTTGCGTTGAGCCACCAACTTTCCAATTGAATTAAAACTCCTTGGATATGCCTGGCTTACCACCGCACAAAATAAAATTACGAATGAAGGTTGGCTTCGTAGTCATCATACTTCGAAATATAAACCAACCAAAGCCGTGCAACAGAACGCGTTTGGTGGTAAGTAAATTGATGAACAATGTGATTTACGCGACGATACTCAAAGGAAAATTCGAAGGTGAGGAAGTTCTTATTTCTAGGATCCCAAACGATATGCCGTTTGAGTTTAAACGACCTCAATTTCCGATCCGTCTGGCATTCGCCATGACCATTAACAAATCACTAGGCCGATGCTTGAAAGTTTGTGGTCTGAATATAGAAATCCATGTTTTTCACATGGCCAGTTAGATATATATTATGTGGCATGTTCACGGGTCGGATGACCATCTGCGTTATTTGTTCTTGCGCGTGATAATAAAACAAAAAATGTCGTCCATCACGTGCTTCACTGCAACCCATGCACCAAAATACATGGCTAATAAAGAATCATTGATTTTTGACTTCATTCTTTAAATTTTATTTAATATCCTAATAAAAAATCGAAAATCTGCTCATTTATTGCCTCTAGGGCGGAACAAAGTTCGCCGGGACAGCTAGTAATCAATAGATATCTGTAACAAACGTGTTATTCCCGAAGACTTATATACTCGTACATATATGACATGGGGGAAGATGCGAGTACTAGTAGATAAATACAGTCACAGTTCGTTAGATTATTCCATCATCCAGGCTCGGGGTGCTAAGACAGGAAACCTCCACGTGCGCCCGTGGACTGGAGTTCCCTCTCGGATACGTCCGGGGGGAAGACCAGTTTTTCGGGCCGGTGCACCCTGGGATGCGGGCAAAAACTCTCCTTAGGCACTGTGTGCCTAAGGGGTTTCTTTGCCCGTATGCAAATAGCCTGTCGGGTGGACGCTCCAACGCGTGTCCCTCTGAACAGCAGAGGGCACAGCGGCGGAGCGGGCTTGCGGACGGTGAGTAATGGGTATGCTCGCCGTCCGACCAAGGACCAAGCCCGGGTCGGTGGCGCGTCGTGTTTCACGCGTCACCGACGGGGCCCCTTATGGGGCCAAATGCCTGCCGGGGTCGCGGATTTTTCTTAATCCAGGATACCGTGGCCCCGGAACGTAAAGGGCATCCGACGGAACACGGGTGGATTTTAGTCAGTAAGAGTCTGACAGTCCCTCCCGCCCCACCCAGGGCGGGAGGACTCATTTGATGATTTTGCCACACTAAAAAAAAAAAAAAACATCCAGGCTCGAATTCAGTTTCTGTGGCACCTGCTATGATAACACTTGACCTGGAAATCGAACCCAGAACGTCAAACTTACTCCCCAAATTAGAGAGTCTGTAATCCATAAACCAATCTTGGCAAGCACAGCTTAACTTTGAACATCTACTCTTGCGACTGTTCATTATTTAGCCACAAACTCTTCAGATACCACAATCTGAAAAATATTGAACTAACTGCAGTACGTACGGGCAACAATAGAACAAATGAATATGCTTCGAATTTTTGATTCTAGGACTTGCCGGTTTCCTCACAATGTGGAAAACATTTATTTATTAACCGCAGTGGTGATGAAATAATTTACACAAAGTCACGCATCTGGCTCAGTTTGAATGAACCTACAATTTGAAGAATAGAATAATTATACTGATACATAGATCGAATTTGTCTAGTACGATTTCATAATACTATTATACATGCTAGAGTTATTCAGTCTGTGTATACAACACCAAACAAATGAAAAGCTCATTAAAACTCCATTAGCGAAACTATTAGGTACAGAAATTATTACATAATTATTTCACAAAACAATTCAGTTTAGAGAGTATAAAATAATTACATTAATTTGTACGACTGAAACGAACTATACATTAAAACCGTTCGTACTAATTGCAACGCTCAAAAATATTTCATTTCGTAACTGAAAGAGATACTGCAGTAAATTATCTGTTAAAAGATGAGTGTTTTTAATTATAAGTGAAGTGAATTTTGTTTATATTTTAAGTTATTTTATTTTTTATTTATTTATTTAATTACTTAATGCACAAGACAGTACAAAGGCGGACTTAATGCCTTGGGCATTCTCTCCCAGTCTACCTTAGGGTGATGCAGAGAAATAAACATGGAAGGTGCAACAATACACTAAATGATCTTTTTAAATGATACATACATACAAACATACATACATAAAAACAAGATAATATATACAAATATAAAGTGTAAAATAGAGAATATTTATATATAAAGATGGGGATTACCAATAACAAATTAATTTTGTGAAGTGTAATTAAATTAAATTTCTATTAGACTTTTATTTTAAGAGACTTCAAAATTTTAATTGATTTAGTTTTGTACAATTTCTTTATTATTTATTGTGCGTATAGAATAGTTATGATTTTCTGGTATCACATTAGAGATAGATATATATTTTTTTACTTTAATTGCACTATGTCATGACTACTACCTATTACATATCTACTGCGCTTCGAAAAACCATAAACTGTTGGTCCATGTTGTCATTTGTAGATCTTTGGCAGAGATCACGGGCAGTAAGCCAGAAAGTCCAGAAAAAACATTATAGGGAACCGGCATGTAGGTACTAGAACCAATAATTCGGAGACATTTGACATCTACCAACCCGCACTGGGCCCACGTGGTAGATTATAGCCCACTCCCTCTCAGGGAGGAAGTCTGTGTTCCAGCAGTGAGAGTATTATAAGGACAACATCAAATTGAAAGTGAAAACCAACCTGGGAAGTTAAAACCAACTTAAGAGTACTAGGAAAATTTCCCTTCCCCCTGCAAGGTAAATGATGAAGATAAAGGACAAGGGACTTGTACAAGCTTCTATATTTATTTTAGTTTGAAAAGAAGACTTTAATATGAACGAGACAAGTGTTGATATTAACAAACAGCTTTCCAAGAATCTCACAAAATCTACACAACATAACATTGCCAAACTTATGATCTCTGAAATCCAAATTGTTAACTTCAAACTATGCACAAAGTACGGCGTCAAAGATTCTGGGTTGTGCGACTTGGCTACCTACCAACTGTGTGTTCAGCGTTATGTATTATTGTGCTGGAACAATAGCTCAGGTATATGAAATACTTGTGTCTTTACTTTAGTTTTGTGCAGTAAATAATGTAGATTTTTGGTGGGTGACATAGTGCTGTGGGGTTTCTGGTAGTTCTTTTTAAGGATTTGTTTCGTGGATGTATTTTTTTTTGACAGACCTGTTGGTCTAGTTGTTAGTGACCCTGACTGCTATGCCGGAGGTCGTGGGTTCGATTCCCACCCAGGACAAATGTTTGTGTGAAAGAAATTTATACCTAAGTATGTTTATCAGTTGTCTAGTACCCATAATACAGAAGAATAGTGTATATTTTTGTCTTCATGCAAAAGGACAGTTTGACATTGAGCCCAAATTGTGTAATCGATTGTCTTTCACCTACGAAAGGCTTTGATGGTAATTTATAATCAAACTAGCTTTTCCCAGCGGCTTCGCTCGCCCCCCCCCCCCCCCTTATTGCCTATGTCACTCAGGACCAAAGCAGCTTTCAACTGGTGAAAGAATTTTTGAAATCGGACCAGTAGTTTTTGAGCCTATTCATTACAAAGTTTTCTTCTTTATAATATTACTAGCTTTTCCCAGCGGCTTCGCTCGCCCCCCCCCTCCCTTATTGCCTCTGTCACTCAGGACCAAAGCAGCTTTCAACTGATGAAAGAATTTTTGAAATCGGTCCAGTAGTTTTTGAGTTTATCCATTACAAACAAACAAAGTTTTCCTCTAATATACTCTTATGATACTCTTATGATTAGATTAGAATCCTCTGCTGGGCAACTGAAAATAAATTTTATAACACTCAACAATAGAATAGGCAACGAGATCGTGAATAATTATGCTTTACTAATTAACATTTACTGTCGGAAATCTTTTGGGGTGTCCTTTGTTCAACAGAAGACATCTTACGGCTGATTTCAATGATAATAATGATTTTATTATTACCCCGATGGAAAATTCTCCCTTCTTATGCCAGAAGTTCTTTATCTTGTCATTCTTCAGATTACCACACAACAATGTACACCTTTCTTCATATTCTCCACCCACAAATAATCCCATCTTTTGCGCTCAAAGAAGTTTCAATCTAAAATCGGACAAAATCCGAAGTTTCCACAAAGACGTAGCGAGATGCTTCTGCCGGATAAAATGCATGTCGTCGCCCGGTGCAATACCGACCCGGGTGTCTCGTAAAACCGGATGAATCCGGATTTCACGGGTACTAACCGAAGCTGGGGGATCACCGGTGTCTTTGATCAGTCTATATTTTTTGGTTGGTGAGTTGGAAATAGTTTGTTAGGATCAAAATCTCTTGTGACTTAGCAAACGATGAGCCAGCTATTGAATGCTTTAGTATAGAAGCTGTCTGAAGGATTATGGTCTCTAAGGCGTAGCTTCGTTCTCATTACCTATCTTGGTAGAATTAGTAGTAGAGTCAAGAACACCAAATACCTACTCGTATGCATTTCCTTTTTAGGGTTCCGTAGACAAATGGCAAAAACGGAACCCTTATAGATTCGTCATGTCTGTCTGTCTGTCTGTCTGTCTGTCTGTCCGTGTATGTCACAGCCACTTTTTGTCGAAAGTATAAGAGCTATCCTGTTGAAACTTGGTAGAAAGATGTATTATGTGAACCGCATTAGGATTTTCACACAAAAATCAAAACAAAACAAATTTTGGGGTGCCCCCCATACTTAGAATTGAAACTCAAAAAATTTTTTTTCACCAAACCCATACGTGTGGGGTATCTATGAATAGGTCTTTAAAAATGATATTGAGGTTACTAACATCATTTTTTTCTAAACTGAACAGTTTGCGCGAGAGACACTTCCAAAGTGGTAAAAAGTGTGTCCCCCCCCCGTAACTTCTAAAATAAGAGAATGATAAAACTAAAAAAATTATATAATGTAGACCTCAACCAAAACTACCAACGAAAATTGGTTTGGATAATATACAGTTAGCAGTTTTTGAGATATAGTACATTTTCAAAAACCGCAAATATAACTTTGCCATTCATACAAATACTATGAAAAACAAAGTTATTTTTATTGTTTGTGTATATTACTTACTAATCTCAATATAATTATATCTCTAATCTATGCTTGCTGCTACGGAACCCTTCATGGGCGAGTCCAACTCGCACTTGGCCGGTTTTTTTTAAAGGAATTTTTTACATGCATTCTCTTAACTTATACTAAACAAAATATTACTACAAAATTAAAGTTCCTTCACCAATATTTTGTCTTTCTTTTAAGATAACATAACGCCTTCCATACATGCGGGAGTTCTGTATTCATCATTCAAAGATATTCAGTAGTTGTAAATGAAAAGACATTATAACATTAGAATCGCAACGTTCCGCCCAACAGTCACAAAAATATTAACCCTTCATTTACGCACAATTAAGCGACAACACGAGTTGGCACCTTCCATGGAGTCCGTGGGTACATTTGACAAACTCAACCCCAAAACGGCCAACACCCCCTAAAAGTTAATGAAACCCGATATATCCGGTTATAACCAGTAAACGGTCGTGTAATGGTGGCTTCGGGAGATCATTATGTGACCTCCTGTGTCCATAATGTTAACAAATTGCCTGCAGTCTGGATAAATATGCAGTTCAGTTTGTATTTAAGTAAATATGGGAGTTATAGCGGTCAGGGCTTGGCTGGACGCCAGGATGATGTGTTTTTTTTTAAATGGCATTGATAGGGTTGTAATTACAAGCTTTGCTTTTTGGGTAGTTTGTCACTGCCTGTTTTTAGTGGTTGTAAGCGCTACTGATGAGATATAAAGGTCTGTGTTTGATTCTCAGGTCAAAGGAAGTGTTATGACCTAAATTTTCCAACAGATATTATGTCTTTTTTGTTCTGGTTGAGTTGATTGGCAATTGGCTCGACCTCTATTCAATGGGACGTACCCAACTTTAGATTTTGGCGCTGCAGAACTAGCTGGTGTCGCGGAAATTGCCGGAGTCGCGAAAGTCGCCGGGGCCGCAGAACATGCCTGCCATGGTTGCGGTAAATGCTGGATTTACCAAACTGTCTGAATGGGAAACCGTGACCCTAGGACGATGTAAAGGTCTATTAAAGGAATATGGTGGATTATAGTCTGTACGAGTCTGACCGTCTCTTTCGCTCCAACCAGGGCTGGAGGACTGATTTGATGATGGTATAATTACATTATGACCTATGTACCCTTACCTAAATAAGCTTTTTTTTTTAGCGTGGTAAAATCATCAAATGAGTCCTCCCACCCCGGGCAGGGTGGGAGGGACTGTCAGACTCGTACTGACTAAAATCCACGGTGTCCTTCAATAGCCCTTTATGTTCCGGGGTCACGGTAATGAGATAAGTCCCGCGACCCCGGCAGGCTTTGGCCCTCTAGAGGGGGGCACCGTCATCATGCTGACACTCTTTGAGGCGCGCGTGGAACACAACGCGCCGTCGACCCGGGCATGGTCCATGGTCGGGTGGCGAGTTGCCCATTACTCGCCGCCCGTATGCCCGCCCCTACGGTGGCCGGAGATCGCCCCGCGACGTCCGACGCCGTGGGCGTCTACCACTGCGGCTGGGGCGGAGGGAGGACGCTGTTCTCTCTCTCTCGCGGCTCGCCTCCTCCTTTGCGAGCTACCTAAATAAGCTGAGGTAAGTTTTCAGTCTATTCTATTTCAATTTTACATGAAAAGACTATCTATGTGACCCCAGTTACTCGGTAAGACTGATCAGGCAAAATACCTGGCAGAATAATATGAGTTTTCTCCACACCTCTACTAAGTCCTTTGGGTATTCCTAGCGTAATGTTATGTATGTAAGCAGTCACAACTTGGCCTGCAGCCAAGTTGACGTGGATTTTTTAAAGCGGTGGTGATGGGGTTATAAATTTCGAAGCTTTTTTTTGGGTAATCTACGAATGAATTTATTTCAATGTTCCGTGGTAGGACGGCACGTTTTTATACCAGTGGTCCGGAAGTTACCACTATTTATGGTAGTGCTTTATTAATTTAGCCTTTTGTGTTTTCAAAAGGTCGGTTTGTTTGTAGAAAGTGGTACCTATATTTTTTTTATGAATTTTCTCCAATAATTTCTTCTGTTATGGGTGCGTTTACAAACAAGTCACAAACACCCAGAATGGGAAAAACTACTTGTAGATTCCAACAAAATGTTTAATCCGTGCTTAAATTAATAATAAGTAAATTAATTATTTTGCATTTACATTTACCTACATTATCCTCATTTAAGATATATTCCTATTTCTGTAGAAATGATTAGAAAAACCACTTTTTTACTCGTTGAACAGTTTTTAGGGTTCCGTACGTCCGAATACAAAAACGGAACCCTTATAGGATCACTCGTGTGTCCGTCTGTCTGTCGCTTACAGTCAATTATCTCCGAATCTACTAGACCGATTGGGTTGAAATTTGGTACACATATCAATTCCTGTGACCCAAGCACAGAGGTGTGACGTGAATAGACGAAATCTGTATGTGGGAGGTAATTTTTGGGGGGAAGGGGAAAATGAAAAAAAAAGATTTGAAAACTGCATCGTGTGACATATCAAATGAAATGTCTTGTTGAGACAATCTCAAATGTATTTTTTTGTAATTTTAAAATAAATAGTTTCCAAGTTATTCAAGAAAATAGACGAAATTTGACCATTCCCCCCCTTTATCTCCGAAACTACTGAACCTAATTTTTTTTTAAAAATACAGAAATTAGTTTTCTACTTATAGATCATAGGAAAACCTATAAGAAGTCCATGATATTAAAATAACATGGTAAATCACTCAATATTGTGCGTACCAATTTGGGTCAGATTTAAAAAAAAACGTGATAGGTAACATCGTACGGAACCCTCTTCACGCGAGTCCAACTCGCACTTGGCCGGTTTTTTGTACAATAAGGAACTTTCTAAGAAATGAATCAGTCTGATAGAAATCTTAAAAAGCTCACTTTTATGATATGATTTGATTAAGTAATTGAAAGATTAACATTAATCGACGTCAGTGATTGCGGTCTTACCAGTTTTTATGATTTACAAGCTTAATGACTCTATCATAAAGCTTCTTTTTATTTAGGAAGTCACAAAAAAGTTTTATTCGAAACTGTGAATTTATGGCATAAAAGTAATTAAAGCTATATAAAGCGCAGTGATAAAATTTTAGGACCTATAAAGAACTTAGTATTGCGTACATTAGCATCAAAATACATTTACTATCGAAGTCTTATTGTGAATAAATATTATTTTTGGTATTGATGTCTCCCATGTCTGCTGATAAAAATATAGTAGCGTAAATCTATTGCCCGGAGGACACAGTAGAGCATACGGTGCAGGACTACCCCAGTTGGGCAGAGCACCGTCGTGTCCTCACGGAGGCGATAGGCGGAGACCTCTCGCGCCCGGCATTGGTCGAGGCCATGCTGCGGGGCGAGACGGAGTGGGGAGCGCTCGCCTCCTTCTGCGAAGCAGTTATGCTCGCGAAGGAGGAGGCGGCCCGTGAGAGAGAGAGGACAGCGTCCTCCCTCCGCCCCAGCCGCAGTGGTAGACGCCCACGGCGTCGGACGTCGCGTGACGATCTCCGGCCACCGTAGGCGCGGGCATGCGGGCGGCGAGTAATGGGCAACTCGCCGCTCGACCATGGACCATGCCCGGGTCGACGGCGTGTTGTGTTCCTCGCGCGCCTCAAAGAGCGTCAGCAAGATGACGGTGCCCCCCTCTAGAGGGCCAAAGCCTGCCGGGGTCGCGGGACTTATTCCATTACCGTGACCCTGGAACGTAAAAGGCTAATGAAGGACACCGTGGATTTTAGTCAGTACAAGTCTGACAGTCCCTCCCGCCCTGCCCTGGGCGGAAGGACTCATATTTTGATGATTTTACCACGCTAAAAAAAAAGTGAATCTATTTGAATTGAAAAGTTTTCAATAAGATTATATTTTTAATAACTTCAGAAGTGCAAAAAGAAGGGTGTTATAAGTTTGACCGCTGTGTGTGTCTGTCTGTGGCACTGTAGTTTTTAAACGGTAGAACCGATCTGAATACGGTTTTTTAATAGCAGGTTTTTAGCAACGCTCCTTAGATATGTTTTATCAAAATCGATTCAGAAATCTTACTCAGCTTTTCGTTTGTCATTATAAAGTTTTTTTGGAACTGCATAGAATGTTCTAGAAGGTCGTATTTTGCCAAACATAAACATAATTTCCCTTTTTCCAAATCAAAAAATGTCCCAACATTCATCTTATTTTTTTGTTACTAGAAGCCGATTATAAATAATATTCTTAGAATAAAAACATCACATCAGGTGCGGAAAATACAGCTGTAAACAAATTATGTGAAGAGACCTTGAAAGTTGGTACGGAAGAGGCTGTTCTGGGAAACGGGAAATTATATTTACTCCCCTCCCACGACACATGACGAACTCCACTGTGTCACCTTTAAGTATATTTTTGACGTGGTAAAATCATCAAATGAGTCCTCCCACCCAGGGTGGCACGGGAGGGACTATCAGACTTGATTCACTAAAAACTTTGTGGTTCATGACCGCGATAACCTTTTAAGACATTCTCACAACACCTCTTCTTCTTCTTCCTGCCCTTATTCCATTTTACTTGGGGTCGGCGCAACACGTTTTCTTCTTCCATTCTCCCCTATCAGACGTCACAGTATCATTTACTCCTTTTTCTTTCATATCATTCCTTAGACAATCCATCCATCTTTAGTTTCGCCTTCCTCTTCCTCTCCATCCATCAACATTCTCACAACACCTATTATATTAAAATAAATATCCTAACTATACTAAAATAAATGCGAAAGTGAAGTTTTGTTACACTGTCATGACTAAATCGCTGAATCGTTTTTGATGAATTTTGATACAGAAATAGATAGAACCAACGCAAGGTTTGGGGCACTGGGATATTTGTCCATCAAATACTTAACATAGGGCTATTTCTGAAAAATATTTTACTAATAACGTGTAAGAACTCAACCTCCAACTTTAAGTTTAAAAATATTCTATACCTACTCGTACATGACAATCTACAAATATTAATTTATATAACAAACTATACGAAAGAACAAATTGCACAAAGGCCCCCGTAACTTTTAACTGAAGTTAGTAAAACACAACGGAAAGCGAGCATTACTCATCATTTGCTCAGACATACAAATTACATTAAACTACGGTTCATGTGTATGTTAGCAGAAAGTTTCGTGAAGTTACTTTACTGTATTGCTCGACTTTTAATTGGCATACATACAATATACATACATACTTGCAGCAATGCGAGTAATGGGCGACTCGTCGGCCGATCATGAACCATGCCCGGGTCGATGGCGCGACGTGTCCATGCGCGCCACAAGGACTTATCAACTATCTGACGGGACCGCCCCTTAGGGGGCCAAAGTCTGCCGGGGTCGCGGTGTGTAATAAAATGTTACGTTGCATACACCAAACTGATAAATCATTTTATTAAATGTAAAAATTACGGCACGGTTAGCGCAGTGGCTGAGCGATTGGAGTGCTGCACAGCGTATCGCGGGTTCGATTCCCGCACGGAGCAAATATTTGTATGACCTACGAGTAGTTGTTCCGGGTCTGGGCGTTTGTATTTATGTGAGTTTCTATGTTAGTAAACGCATTCACGACACGGTAGAAATTCCAAGTGTGGGGCAACGTTTTTTATTTTAATATTTTTCTGTTACATTTTATGACCTTTTTTGTATAGAAAAAATAATAGATGATTATCCAATCCAATTTTGCAACAAGCCTTCCAAGTAAAATTAAACATTCAATTCAATAAAAATACTGTTCAGGAAATGTTTCAGAATAGAAACAGCATAAATATAACTTCAGCTCCACTGTTTGTCCTGAAGAATATTGAGTTGTTTGCCTTTTCTGCTTTCAGAATACTTATTGTTTTCATTTCGATTCCGGAAACTTGGAAAAACATATTTATTTCCAGTACTTTTTCTTTTCGAACGAACAAGGTTTTCAATTGAAGGGTGTCTAAGTATATTTAAACTTCTTTAAATAAAACAAGCAAGCGCAGCGTAGGACGTCCACCAACGAGATGGACAGACGACCTTATAAAGGTCGCCGGAAGACGCTGGATACAGGTCGCTTCCAACCGGTATATGTGGAGATCTAAAGGGGAGGCCTATGTTCAGCAGTGGACGTCCTATGGCTGAGATGAGATGATGAAATAAAACAAAAATAATTTAGCCCGTGGGCCGTGCTAGGAATTTCATCTATGTCGCGGCACAAACACAGACGGTCAGACCTGGAAAAACCACTTGTAGATTATGCAAGAAATAGTTTCTATCGGGAATCGAATTCGCAACACACAGCGCTAAAGTTCATCGCTCGGCCAATGCGCCAACCTTCATCATCAGCCTTTAAATGTTTCCATTGGAAAGGAGGACACAGGCCTCCTTTCTGTGAGAGGGAGTGGGCCGTAATCTACCACGCGGGCCCGGTGCGGATTGGTACGTAGATGTCACATGTCTTCGAAATTTTGGTTCTCTGACATGCCGGTTTCCTCACGATGTTTTCCTTCACCGTTTTGAGAGCAGGTGGTGTTGAAATAAATTACACAAAGCAATGCGCCTGACTGGGTTCGAACCCACGACCAACAACTCGTAAGACGAGGCTGATACCACTGGGCCACCACTGCTTTCATACCACTGGGCCACCACTGCTCTCATACCACTGGGCCACCACTGCTCTCATACCACTGGGCCACCACTGCTCTCATACCACTAGGCCACCACTGCTCTCACGCGCCAACCTTACCATCAAATAAATTTTTCTAGAACATAAAACTAAGTCTATTTTCGAAGTCCTAATCATCAATTCATGCCGCGTGAATACTTAATCCTTAAACATATTACTACTTACTCAATTATTCAATTATCTAGCTAAATGCTCTAGCGAAAGTATATTATTTATGGTCGTCCAATCACACCACTTTAATCAATAATTTCCATCATTAGTGGAGGGTGAGAATGTACTCGTATGTCAAAATCAATACCCATAGTAAAGGTATTTGTGAAAGAATTCGTCCGGGGAAGTACGCTTCAGTTAGTTGAACTAGGAAAATCAACCTTATGGCTAGGGTATAAAGAGGCTGTTAAGTTCTTACCATAACCTGTAGGTACACTGAAAAAAATAAAACGAGACTTTCTACTGTTCTTGAACAGTAAAAAAAAAACAGTTCCGGGAACTTATACGTAAAATAATTGATTACGGACAGTGCACTGAAATGGGCAAAAACAGTAAAGAGCTAAACAGTTATTTCAACTGTATGAACATTAAAGTCTACTGAAACAAACAGTTCCTTGTAACCGACAGTACAATCTACTGTTATAACTCAACTGTTTTTTTTTCAGTTAGTTTTATTGCTTTGGACAATAGGCTCTATTTTTACTGTCCAAAACGGTGAATATTACCGAAAAATCGGTTGGAATTACTGTTTTTTTTCAGTGTATATAGCATGGTTATTTTAACCGTCTATAGATTCCTTGACTCCACATGTGGGATCTAGAGAAGTGGACTGTATTTAAGTTTTTATATTTTAATAAGAGGAGATTAAAAGAGATGCGAGGAGCTCTGTTGAACGGCCTTTTCCCGTTCACCCAGTCCAGAACAAATCTGCCGACAAATAGTCTGTGTTTACTAACCTTTCGCCGGCTGCAGTAACCTCCAATCTTCGTCGATGGCACGCGGATTGCTGGATGGATCACTGGTGTTCACAACACGGTTATGAGACACTATAAGTCCTGGATTTTACAGTTTTAACTCACGGAGTCAAAATTTGATGTTTGCGGGCGCGGGGCACAGAGCACACTACGCACTCGTACGCTTCCTCCCACTTCCTTTCGCGTGAACGGAAGTTCCGCGCAATTGGATTAGGCATGGACAGCTTTTATGGTCCAGCCAATCACAGACCGACTACTCGGTTTGCGTACACAGCCTATTGCAACAGATTCGTTCAGGAATGGGCTAAATACAGAACATACCCCCTACCGAAACCATAGTGATGGTTTCTAGAAACTAAGATTACCTTATTAGATATACCTACTCGTTAAAAGACTCTAAATTAAATATGAAACTAAGATTTATTATTAAAATATACAAAAGGTTTGGTATGAATCTAGTTAGTATAAGGCAAAGGACAGAGTTTATTAGTTGGTCTTTGGAAGACACCCTTTTCGGTGCGCAATGTCACACATCGAACTATATCATCTGAGCCTGGATGCAATTCTTCAATTTTTCCGAGAGGCCAACTACATGAGGGGACATTATCTGTTTTGATTAATACTAAATCTCCAACCTTAGGGTTTGGAGAGGATGTAAACCACTTAGCTTTTTGCTGAAGGGTATTTAAATATTCGTGACTCCAACGTTTCCAGAAAAGTTGAGAACATCTCTGAATATATTGCCAACGTGACAATCTGTTAATATTAATGTCTTGAACGTTATACTCGGGTATAGACGTCAAGCTTCGACCAATGAGAAAGTGTCCGGCCGTTAATACATTAAACTCGTTAGGATTATCACTAGCCGGTAGTGGACACAAAGGACGTGAATTTAAAACGGCTTCTGCCTTACAAAATATCGTGGAAAGTTCTTCAAACGTTAAAGGTTTTTCCCCTACACTTCGTACTAAGTGATATTTTGCGGACTTTATGCCAGCTTCCCAGAGCCCGCCCATATGCGGAGCACTGGGTACATTAAATTTCCAGTCTATCTGCCTTTTAGTGCAGCCATCAGAGATGCTATCTTGACTCTCGCGCAAAAACTTTTGGATTTCCGACAGATGTTTACTTGCGCCAACAAAATTTGTGCCACAGTCAGAATAGAGCACGGCGCAGAGCCCTCTACGAGCTACGAATCTATCTAAGCACGCAAGGAAACAGTCAGCGGAGAGAGAAGATAACACCTCTAAATGGACTGCTTTTGTGGAAAAGCAGATAAACAGTGCTAAATACGCTTTGGTTACTTTAGCATTGCGAAGTAAACTTTCTTTAATTAAAAAAGGCCCCCCGAGGTCAACTCCGACGTTAGAAAATACCGTATTAGGTATTAACCGAGTTGGTGGCAAGGATGCCATTTCGGGTTGCAGTAAACACGGTTTACATTTGAAGCATGTTTTACACTTTGATAAAACAGAACGAATGACGCTACGAGCAGACAAAATCCAAAAATTTTCATTAATTATACTTTGCAGGGTTCTCGGACCTACATGTAAGTATTTTTTATGTAAATAAATGATTAATAGTTTAGTGAATAAACTACGTTTTGGAAGAAGACGTGGATGTTTAGCATTATACGGCAATTCGGAATGACCGAGGCGACCCCCTACCCTGAGGAAGTCGTCGCTATCGATAAATGGAGATAATTTTCGCAGTGATGGAACGAACTTTTTAGCTTTAATCATCTTAATCTCATTTTCAAAATAACCGTGTTGGACTAATTTTATCAATTTATCGCAAGCTACGTTTAATTCACTAGTCGATAATACTCTCGATCTGTAAGTGGGGTTCATATCACCCTTGTCGCGAATAAATCTGAAAATCCAAGCGAACGAGCGTTTTAATTTTGAAAATGACGAAAATTGTTGAAATATTCTTTCACAAAATTCAATTTTAGATTCATTAAAATTATCGTTATTCTTAGTCTCAGTGAACAAATTAACGGATGATTTTAATTCCGGTAGTTTATCATTACTTTCGTTAACAAACACTGTCATAGGCCAATGGGTATAATGCTGGTACATCCAATCAGCTCCCTGTAACCAACGTTGATTACAACTAACAAGTTGCGCTGGAGACGCTCCGCGCGAACCAATATCGGCTAAGTTATGTTCACTACACACATGCCGCCAAAAGTGAGGGGGTAAAACTTCAACAATTTGCGTAACACGATGACTAACAAAGGTTTTCAATTTATACGGTTCCGTCTGAAGCCACGACAGTACGACTGTCGAGTCAGAAGCGGCCGTTATTTTGTTAACTTTCACGCGAGTAAATGTGTCAATTACGAATTTTATTAATTTGCTCAACAAAACAGCTCCCATTAACTCTAACCGAGGAATAGTTACGGGTTTTATTGGTGCAACTTTAGATTTTGCGGTTACGAGACGAACTTTTACGTTACCCTTTTGGTCACGACTTATGACGTACACGCAAGCTGCGTAGCCACGCACTGAAGCGTCACAAAATCCAACTAAGTCACATTCCGTCTCACCTGGCAATAACATGTGACGCTCTATGCGTAACTCCTTTAGCAGGGGAAGTTCTAATAAAAAGGTTTGCCACGATTTTTTAACGTTATCTGGTAACTTTTCGTCCCAACCAATACCTAGCTTCCACAGTTCTTGCATGAGCTGCTTCGCCATAAAGGTGCATGGTGCGATAAAACCCACGGGATCGTAAATCGATGCTAGTAATTTTAGTACCGATCGTTTAGTTGACTCGTTGTCGGTTAAATTAACTGAGAAAATAAAATTATCGGATTTAGGAATCCATTGAAGACCTAAAACTTTAATTGTTGTATCGTTTTCATCTTTAACAAATGTTACAGAGTTACACGCCCTATTCTCAGAGGACACGCGTTGTAGTAACTTCTCACTGTTACTCATCCACTTTTTTAAAGTGAAGTTGGCACTTTGAAAAATATCTATTAATTGATCCTGTACTAAGCAAGCTTGCTCCATCGTTTGACATGAATATAAAACGTCATCCATGTAAATACCCTCACGGAGGACCTGAGCAGCGAAGGGAAAACGTTTTCCTTCATCGTTAGCTAACTGAAGTAGCGTCCGAATTGCTAAGAACGGTGAACAACTAAGTCCGTACGTTACGGTTTTTAATTCAAATAATTTTATCGAGTCGTTAGGCGACTCCCGGTATAAAATGTGTTGAAATAAGCGATCTTCTTGTCGTAATGCGATAGCACGATACATTTTACAAACATCACTAACTAGACAATATTCAAAAAGACGAAATTTTAAGATAATTGCTGAAATATCCGGATATAACTTAGGGCCGACTAATAAGTTATCATTTAGTGATACGTTGTTGCTACTCTTTGCCGACGCGTCGAACACTACACGTAAAGGAGTGGAGGCACTACTAGGTCGCAAAATACTGTGATGTGGAATAATGTATTTACTAGGCTGGTCACCCTGATAAAGTTCCATGTGACCGAGATCTACATATTCCCGCATAAATTCCTTGTACTTATTATTTAGATCCGGAGTACGCGCGAGTTTACGTTCTGTGTATAGCAAGCGACGCTCGGCCACGGCACGTGATTCTCCCAGCGGCACGCGGTTAGGAGTAAACGGCAGCGGTACTATGTATTGCCCGTTCGAATCTCGGGTATGCTCATTAGCGAATATATCCTCAGCTAACTGATCTAATGGATTTATTGCAGGTGTGCACGGCACTTCCTCAATTTCCCAAAAATCGCGTAACGTTTTTTCAATCGATTGTTCTTCGTCATAAGAAACCGATAAATGAAAATTTTGTGAATTTGTATTTTTCTTATATAATTTTCCACTAATAACATAACCAAAAACTGTTTTAATAACACTCGGAATACCATCCTTAATTATCAAAGGTTTGTCTCTAATGATGTCTGGAACTATGTCGTTACCTAATAAAATATCTACTCGCGAACGCTTAAAAAACAATGGATCCGCTAACCTACGACTGTATTCGCCATACTCGTTAATTACGTCTTTTGTGAAAGGGACATTAGGCATTTCTGCGGACACCTTTGAAATAACTACTAAATTAACACTAAATGTCGGACAAGTCGCATGTCTTGGCTTTAACGTACACGTAACCATTCCTTGATTTTTAACTATTCCTCCACCAATCCCTTGAATGGTGAAAGGGCATTTTTTACGCGGTAATCCTAATTTCTGAGCGCATTCAGTAGTTATAAATGAACTCTGCGCTCCGGAATCAATGACTGCACGGCAATCTTGATATTGACCCACGCAATCTATTATTTGTGTAAGCGTAGTACCTAACACTACTCCGTATTCTTCGTTATTTGACAATAATACATCATGAATTGGTGAGTTCGCTGTGTCACTTACGAAGTGAGACGAAACTAGCGCGTGTGAAAGAGACGCCTGCGGCTGCGCGGTTGATGTACTCGCCACGGACGATTTGCCCGCGCAATTCGAATGCGCCTTATCTTTATGCAATAGATAATGATGCTTTCCCGCACACACTCCACAATTCATGGTACTTTTACAGTCTGACAGCTGATGATCAGATTTAAGACAATTCTGACACAGTTTTAGTGACGTAACGCTATTCATTCTTTCATCGATTGACAATTTACGAAATTGATCGCACCGATAAATTAAATGATTTTGTTTACAAATCACACAAGTTAAATTTGAATTATTATTACGGTTGCTATTATTATTATTAGCCCGTGTTGTATTGAGAACCGACTTAGATGATGATTTATTTTGACCTTTATTTTGTGAATTACTAGACTTCGGCGAGTTATTTGAAGAGCTGTTCGTGAACGTGTGTTCCAGAACTTTTATTTGTTTGTTTACAAAAGTCATTAGTTCCGCGAACGTAGGTATTAACTTTTGATCACGGCTTTCTTCGAATAACTTTCGTGTATGAGGATCGAGTTTTTGTAATGCTACATGACACAATAAAAAATCTCCCAAGTTCTTAATGTTTAAGGCTTCAATCGCTTTAAGTGAATAATCAAAAGTTTCTATAAATGAAGCTAAATTAGACGTAGTGTCTTTTGTTAACGGCGAAAAGTTCAACATTTTATCGAAATACCTACATGTTAGCGTTCTGTGGTCGTGATATTTATCAATGAGACTTTGCCAAACTAATGTGTAGTTAGCGGCCGTAATAGGTAGATTTTTTACCATATTTAACGCAGAACCTTTAACACTTGAAAGTAAATAATGGAATTTGTCGATATTCGAGAAGTTTCTGTTATGAACTAATGATGAGAACGTGTCATAAAAAGTTGTCCAATTTTCGATTTCTCCGTCAAATTGAAACAACGATATTGTAGGTAACGCTGGTACCGCTAAATCCTTTTTGTTTGACGAAGAAGCCGATTCAGATTTGACCTTAGAATATTCGTTTGCGATTAATTGACATGCGATATACATCTCATTAAATGCTTCTAGTTCACTATTCGACATTTTTGCCGTTGGTTTTAATTGCATTTCAATTTCGTACAATTCAAATATGGTGGATTCGAATGTTGCTCGAACACTTTCCATTTCCGACCATAATACCGTAAACAATTGTAATTTATCAGGTTCAGTTCTCAACTTTTGGGAATAGTCATACAACTTTTGTATTTTTGTGAATAAATATTCCTTTTTACCAACTAGAATCTTACGTTTCGTTTCTAAAACTTCCGCCATTTTGGATGCGTGGTTTTAGATGAAATAAAATCCGAAAATATAGGGCTAGAATTGCTAGAATCGTGGCTCGAATGGCCAGAATGTGGGATCTAGAGAAGTGGACTGTATTTAAGTTTTTATATTTTAATAAGAGGAGATTAAAAGAGATGCGAGGAGCTCTGTTGAACGGCCTTTTCCCGTTCACCCAGTCCAGAACAAATCTGCCGACAAATAGTCTGTGTTTACTAACCTTTCGCCGGCTGCAGTAACCTCCAATCTTCGTCGATGGCACGCGGATTGCTGGATGGATCACTGGTGTTCACAACACGGTTATGAGACACTATAAGTCCTGGATTTTACAGTTTTAACTCACGGAGTCAAAATTTGATGTTTGCGGGCGCGGGGCACAGAGCACACTACGCACTCGTACGCTTCCTCCCACTTCCTTTCGCGTGAACGGAAGTTCCGCGCAATTGGATTAGGCATGGACAGCTTTTATGGTCCAGCCAATCACAGACCGACTACTCGGTTTGCGTACACAGCCTATTGCAACAGATTCGTTCAGGAATGGGCTAAATACAGAACACCACAACTCAAAGTAATGTTTTGTACCTTCGTCTTTAATACCTAGAAACAAATCAGTTCCTTCATACATTTGTGCTCGAATAAATTGGCGATAAAAGAACTAGTGGTCCAGTGGTGACGGCTCAAGTTACGGTCAAGGGTTCGAGCCCAGCCAGGCGCGTTTGTGTAATTATTTCACAGCGACTGCTCTCTATATATTGAAGATAAACATCGTGAGGTTAGGCATATGCTAGAACAAAAAAATCCTCGATTTGTGATTTCTACGAACCCAAACTGGCCAGAGGGAGTGAGCAGCTGTAATCAACCATGATTACAGCTCACTCCCTCTTATAAAGAGGATGTAACAATGAGCCCTTCAAAAAAGGTGCCTTGTAAAGAAAAAACTAACGTTGTATCATTCTGTTCCGTTTTGGTAACCAGCAAAAAGTGATAATAATTATGATTCTTTTTTTTTTGCTGTGGAGATTTCCTCTCTCTCACTTATTCTGCCTCCTTCGCTGTGCTGGTCGCCTCACGGAAGTGAAGGGCGGCGATGCTCCACCGTATATTACGAGTCCTCCGTATGAATTTACCTCAACATTATATTTATTTTTAAATCGCTCAGTGAACGAAATTCAATCAAAATTTGAAATAACATAGGTTTATGCACTCGTTATTCATAAAATAAAGTAATCAATAAAAATTTGTACTATTTGCTTGACGTATTACTATACATACTCGTAGGTATACTATATTTTGTGGGTAGGAAGAGGGATCCACCTTCTAGCGGTTCATCACGGGCAGTTATCAAACCCACTGGTGATGACGATGATAGACTTCATCATGGGGCATGAATTCCAATTTCTTCTGGATGAGAAAAGATGGAGTGATCCATCTTTTACATTACAATTGGCTTCTGGACTAGTTTGAGGCCAAGATTAAATAAATTATAAATAAACAAAAAATTAAAATCGACATCTTCTGTCTGTAAGAACAACTGTGTTTATCTAAATAACTAACTAAATAAAAAAATATTATAAGCAAAGTATAAAAGTTGCGGAACTATTGGTGTCAGATTGCCAGCCAGACTATAACTGGAAGTACTTATAACGACAACGCTTTCATCTAAAAACTTTTACTAGTTTTGCTGGATATACAAAACAGATGTTTTGTTGTGTTTATGAACATTGTTAAAGTACTTTCAAACTTACGTACTTAGGTTGTACTTTCAAACTTACGTACTTATGTTGTACTTTCATACTTACGCTTCTAGTTCAGATTTTTCGATCTTGATCTAAAATCTATCGACGAGTTTATTTTCATTCTTTTTTTTTTTAAATTTGCCTCACCCCTGATTTTTTCTTTATCGTGGGTGCGTTAAGGGCGCATAACCCGAAAGTTGGCAACGTCGCAAATAGCTGTCAAATATTTACAAGTTTTAATTAATTTGGTAAATTTACTGTATGAAATTAAGAGATATGGCTCAGTAGTGCACTATAAAATTGATTAGGGAACGCAATAATTAATATACACAACACCGAATATTAGTTTTAGATGTAAAAAAAGTATTTGGAAACTTTCTAAATGCTTTTTTTACACCTGAAACGGTTACAACATCAAATTCAGTGTTTTAATTGCATTTCTATATGAATGTTCTAGTGCACTACAGAGCGATATTTCTTATTTACATACAGTAACATTGCTGAATTAATTAAAACTTGTTAATATTTGACAACTATTTGCGACGTTGCCAACTTTCAGAATAAGCGCTCATAAACTCACATACACTAACACCCCGAACTGGAACAACTATCGTGTCATGTAAATATTTGCTCAGTGCGGGAATCGAACCCGCGACACGGAGTCTAGCAGTCAATGGCTATGCTTGGTAATGTTGCACCACCTAACAGGTTTTCACCATGCTGTTCTTATAATACTTACTGCCCAAATATTCTTGAAAGCTTTTGAAGGAGTTGTCGCAGGTACTAGTTTTAAGTGTAACAACCTATGTTTAGTACCCAGGGGTGGATTTATGTTTTTTTTATCTCATGAATAATTTTCAGGTAGCTCAATGAAAACTTCATATTACAGATTTTCATTTATTTCAGTGATTACTGATTACATAATTAATAATAACATACGATACCTTATAGCTATTGATTCTAAAAAAATCATTTCCAATATCACCCTTACCTAGTTAATAACGGATAAATCCATTAAAAATTACAGTTTATTACTTCTTAATATTAATAAATTAAATAAAGGTAATTAATGGAAACATTTAGACGTTTTAACGACTAAGACGTCGGTGTTAAAAATTTTATTATGACATTTGATAGCAAGAAAGTCATTAATTTCAGGACCTCGGTCCTTGAAAATCTTTGGTTCGATAACATAATATAACAAGGAAATAAAATTAGTAAAAAAAAACATAAAATAATTATAAGAGTACTCCCTTGAAAATTCCCCGACTCGCTAACACAGAAATAATTACAAAGACAGAATTTGCCACTACATTTAAATAAGACTCCTTATCGTCCACTAAATTTAATTTAAACAGTTTATTATTAATCTAAGGTTAAAATCTCTGAATTGCATTTTTTATTTTACTGATTAACAAACAACTGTTGATTTCCTTGTTACTTAACTAACACTACTTTACTTGCTAAAGATTCTAACTTTTATTAACTATTTTATGCCTAAAGGATAGTTGAACTTATGTGTGTAGAAAGATGAACAAATTTAATTATGGGAAGCAGAAAAATGGCCAGTGGAGTGACGTAACATAGAAAAGTACGTATAAAGAATTGACATAGGTTCCATAGACATGATGCTAGATACCATAGAGAAAGCTGTGATCTTTGGTAAAAACAATCCGCATGATATTATTGTCGATGTGAATTTGAAGATAGTGTAAGATGGTCGTGTAGGTTACCTAGCGACGAATCATCTAAAAAAATTAAGAATCGTTTCACAGCCAGAATGATTTTCCATACACCGTGTCTAGATATGGTAGAGGAAGTTTTTAAATTTTTAAAAGAGTTTTTTTTTAAGTTTAAAGTTAAATTTTTTTTTAATCTATAATTATCTACAGTGCGTAAGTTTAAATTTTCTATTTTAATCAAAAATTAGGATTAATTCAATCCGTTTAATTGGAATGTTAGATAGTAGCGCTACTAGGACTGGTCGACACCAAAATTGTTCAGTTTTAAATTGAAATTGTTCATTAAACAATTTTGGTGAACAGTCGCAGAAATCTTAGATTACGAATTTAGAAGAATTTTTATATGGAAACTACGTATCGCTTTATAAGTAAACTTTCAATGACTTAGGTAGAATTTCGTCGGTTTAATTTTGAATATTTATACTAAGCTAAATGAGTGCTAGATCTTTTTTTAAATTGTATCTTGATAGTTTGAGTTTAAATATTTAGTTTTTATTATGTTATTAAGGTGTCGGGATGAAATAATAGATGTTAGAGAGCGGGAAATAAACGATAGATTTTAAAAGTAGCGATATTTTAAGAACAGGAGAGTAGAAGATAGCTAATAGCTAGAAGCAACTAGACCAATGGCACTGTGGAATGTACCGTGTTCATAAAAAAGTATCCTATCCAGCTTAACAATAAGTTTCAAACAAGATTATGTTGCATTACTCTTAAATTTACATTTTTTTTCATCTTCTCTACCTTTTTTTAATCGTTTAACTTTACTCTTCCTACGTTCCCTTTATTGCCAATAGTTTAACATTTTCTAATCCGTGATTCAGCGAATATGTATTAAGTTGTGATTTGCGATTATCCCTATAGTTTAACATTATATATTTTTTATTAAATACGAAGATTCGTGAGCTCAAAGAATCTTCACATTTAACTTTTATTTTATCCTCTAAACTTGTGGCAAAATCTGTCGAGAAACCAGGCGTGGTGACATTAAGCACTTTGCCTGGTTCGAATAGAATCCATCCCAAATCCATACAAACAGATGAAAAAGGAAGTTGCTTATATTCGTATGGAACTGCATGGGTTCTTTACAAAATATATTCTAAACAATTTTCAAGGTAATACTCGTCTAGTTTTACTTCAAATAAATAATATAATATGTCGGTTGTCAACGTTCAATTAAGATTAGCTTACATTTTCCACATTACAATTTCTTTTTCCCATTCATTTTAACTTTCCCATAAATCTCTACCGATAGTATCGTGTCCAAACATTCTATTACTAGAAATACAAAATTTAACGTATTTACAACCATTTTTAAAACTTCATTTTTTAACAAAAACATTCATAAGTACATCCTTGCTTTCGCGCACAGTCTAAATGTACATTCTTTACATTAGAATTATAAGGGACTAGATTCGTTTGGGAACAAAAACTACATAAACAAAATAATTATGAAAATTAAATTAACATTCGACGTTAATTGGCTCTAAGTTTGGTGGTTTTTCTACATCTTTATATTGTCTGGCAGTAATCCCGTTACCATCTTCGTCGGATAGAGAGTCGATCTCGTCGGTCAGAATGTACCAGACTCGGATCCATCTTCTTAAACTGAATATTTTAGAATTTTGGTGATATTTTTACTTATGTATATTATGATTACATAATGATGCATTTCCCTTTTTCAGCCCAAGGGTTATTTTTCTTGTCTGGAGCGTGTATAAGCGGGTCGTTCTTTTCATTTTCCTCGACATACTCCCGCATCCTGTAACAAAAAGGTCGGATTATTAGAAATAGAGGAAAAACTTGGGATATTTTCTCTGGTAACATTATTTTTGGGTGAATCATGCGGGTTTCCTTTTACGCATGTTAATACGGCTTTCACATTGTTTTCTTTGGATAAATTGTTATGATATTCTGTTTTAATGTTATTTTTTTTAAGAGTTTTGGGAGCACAGTTGCAAATTAAACGATTTTGTTCTTTATGTTTGAGCAATTAGTGAGGCTTTTTCTTCAGTGACCTTTCCTTTTTAAAGAGATTTATTATCAACAGGAAACCACGCAGTCTTGACAAGATAATATATTAAATGGGAAACTGCAAGGGGCTCGATACAACTGTGTCATGGCGATAAATCATGGCTGTCAATAAAAATGCTGACCATAACATCCTCCATCTTACTTTCACTATAACCTTATATATTAGTTCCTTTTGGTATTGTATTTACTAAGGTATAACTAAAAGTACGTTTCTGAGTGCCAAAAAATTAAATATCTAATCTATCTCTTTTTTTTATAATTTGTGGCATTCAGTTAAGTACCTCCTTCTACTTCTTAGGTACTGTAATGACATTTCTTGTTCACACAAATGCATTCCGACTTTCATTCATCTTCTTTCATACTTCTTTCAGCTCTTTATTTTTAGCATTTACTTCCATCCTAGGCATGCACATACAAAATGCATTCATTTCTCATTTCATAAATTTTTTTCTTTCTTAGGTACATTCATAATTATCTTAATTTGGTGTTTATTTAAAGATTACAGTTAAACCTTGAAACTGGTACCATTTTTAATATTTTGAACTCCTAAATAGATACTATAGAACGCGCCGAAACAGAGTAAGTAATACCATACTTTAGCTAGCGAGTGTATCAGTGTATAATATTAAGGATCAACAATAAAATTATCCTCTTAAAACTATCCCAATTTAAATCAGCATTAAACCACTTTCTATATCTCCTCTACACCTTTATGTGCCACTTGAGTTCCATTATATGGCGAGCTCTCAAAGAAATCAATTTAATACTCAAACTTTAATTAAAGGAATAGCGTCTGCGAAGTTCTCAATGGAGAATACTCGTCGATTACATCTGGAGAGGAAGAACTTGAGGAATGTTGAATGGTTGTTATATTAATAACTGTTGTTTTAATGTTTTATTGTTGAACGGGAGAATGGGAGTTTTAGTTCTGTTGTGTAAAGAATGAGTTTTTTGTCTATTGGATTATGTTAAAGTTGTCTGTGGTTGTTAATTTATTTTTTCTATCGTGCCATATATAAATTGTGTTTTAAATCTAGGGTTGCGAGAGTTGTGAATATATATTAAACATTTGTTTAGTGCAATAAAAGACACAAAAATCAATTAAAACACATACATTATTATTAAGGCTCATAACGGCTACAAATGAAATAGAAATGACACTACAAACACTCAGATGTAATCTACACATGCCAACCAACCATCACTGGGCCCGCGTGGTGGATTATGGCCCACTCCCTCTTTCAGAGAGGAGGCCTGTGCCCCAGCAGTGGGAACATTTATAGGCTGATGATGATGAATCTACACATGAAGTCCGTCAACGAAGATACGTGCCCGTACGTAAGTAACTCAAAATTGTCGAGTGAATGCAAGAGTATTGGCATCACATCGAAAGTAGAGACAACTGTTTATTCGTGTCCAATTATTGAATAGAACAGAAGATTGTGGAAAGAGGAAAGGGTGGCCTATGAATGGGACAGAAAAGGCAAGTTGTATGATGTCCACGTACACACTAATATCACCTAGAACGTATTAAACTCGTGGATTGTCATCCACTATGACAATCCACTCTATCGGAGAGAGGTGTTGAAGAGCAGCTTATTGAACTCAGTAAGTAATCTCTAAAAAATAATTATAATATTCCACAACTATCACACAACGCCATCTAGTCCCAAGCTAAGCAGAGCTTGTGTTATGGGTACTAGACAACTGATAAACATACTTATATATTTCTAAATACATATTATAGATAAATTACACCCAGACACAGAACAAATGATCGTGCTCATCACACAAATATTTGTCCTGGGTGGGAATCGAACCCACGACCTCCGGCATAGCAGTCAGGGTCACTAACCACTAGACCAACAGGCCAGTCTTAACAAAAAGGACCCATATCTTTTTTGGACAAAATAAATACTTACAAAGAAAAAGGAAAAGTTTCATAATCAAACAGACTACTGAATAAACAAAATTATAATTTATTTATTCACTCAGCATTATGCTCAGCATTAAATAAATTTATGCGGCAGTAACGCCTTCATATAAACGCTTTATAGACATGAAGCGATTTAATTTGAGCGGGCATAAAACTGGTGATTTTTCTTGGCGTCTGTTTTAATGGGAGACTAGGGTTATCTGCTGGGTTTACATGGTATTACTTCAACTAGAGGAGTATAATCGGCCATTATGTTTAGCGTTTGTGGACTATGAAAAGGCCTTCGATTCAATCGAAACCTGGGCAGTATTGCAGTCCCTCCAACGATGTCATATCGACTATAGGTATATCCAAGTGTTGAAGTGTTTGTATAGAAACGCCACCATGTCCATCCGACTTCAGGAAGAGAGAACGAAACCAATCCAATTGCAGAAAGGCGTGAGACAGGGAGACGTTATTTCTCCGAAACTGTTCACGAACGCGTTGGAGGACGTTTTCAAGCTCTTGGAATGGAACGGATTCGGCATCAACATCAATGGCGAATACATCACTCACCTTCGTTTTGCCGATGATATAGTCATCATGGCAGAATCGTTGGAGCACCTCAATGCTATGCTCAGCGACCTCAGTATCGTTTCCCAACGGGTCGGCCTTAAAATGAACATGGACAAGACGAAAGTCATGTCGAATGTCCATGTGGCACCCGTACCGGTTGTTGTTGGGAATGATACTCTCGAAGTTGTAGACCATTACACTTACCTTGGACAGATTGTTCAGTTAGGTAGGTCCAACTTCGAGAAAGAGGTCGCCCGAAGAATCCAACTCGGATGGGCAGCGTTTGGGAAGCTACGTGATATTTTCTCATCGAGAATCCCACAGTGTCTCAAGACAAGGGTGTTTAACCAGTGTGTGTTGCCAGTGATGACATATGGCTCTGAAACGTGGTCTCTAACTGCTGGCCTTTTAGAGAGACTAAGAGTCACTCAACGAGCGATGGAAAGAGCTATGCTCGGAGTTTCTTTGCGGGATAAAATCCGGAACATGGATATTCGGCGAAGAACCAAAGTCACCGACATAGCTCATAAAATTTGCAAGTTGAAGTGGCAATGGGCAGGCCACATCGCTCGTAGAACTGACAACCGATGGGGAAGAAAAGTTCTCGAGTGGCGACCACGGACCGGAAGAAGCAGCGTAGGTAGGCCTCCCACTAGGTGGACCGACGACATCGTGAGGGTCGCGGGCAACCGATGGATGCAAGTGGCGAATTGTCGTTCGGCGTGGCGGTCTAAGGGGGAGGCCTATGTTCAGCAGTGGACGTTTTTTCCGGCTGATGATGATGATGATGATGATGACTTCAACTCGATCAGCTCTCAATGGATCACAAAACCAAAACACATTTTAATGGGTCTACAGGACCTACTGGCAATTTTCATTATTTGTACAGTCACGGAGTAAAACTAAATCTTTTAGTTTTGTGGCTTCACGTTTTACATATTAATAACTAATTGAATTGAATTTTATAATATTTTAAGTGACTAATGTTGTGTTTAATAGTTTCCACTGGCGATATTTTATTAAATTTGAATTTGTGTCCAATCATCATCATCAGCCTAAAAATGTTCCCAATGCTGGGATACAGGCCTCCTCAGTGGACTTATAGTCTACCACGCGGGCCTAGTGCATGTTGTTGAATGTCAGGCTTCCATTTTTTGGTTCTAGGACATGCCGGTTTCCTCACGATGTTTTCCTTCACCGTTTTGAGAGCAGTGGTGATGAAATAAATTACACAAAATAATGCGCCTGGCTGAGAGTTCGAACCCACTAGCTACAATTCGTAAGTCGGGGCCACCACTACACCATTATTTTGACAAATAATAATTTTTTGACGCCCTGTAAAATTTTAATTCTAGTTTTAATTTAGTAATTTTTAGAAATATTTGCTTTTAATTTTTTTTTTCAAAGATAGTATGTTTATATACTTATTTTAATTAACTAAAAAAGTAAAAAAATAAAGAAAATAAATGATGTGGTCTCCCGCGGTTCTAGGAGTAAGCTGGTTGACTAAAGAATTACAGGATATCTTTAGTGTATACTATATTAAGTTCCCTAATATAGGATTTAAGAGAATATGCAAGAAAACGGACAAGGTGTAAAACGGATACAGTACGAGTATCTTAAAACTTTAAACGAAAATATTTTCCTCAAAGGTTTTTTTTTTACATTTACTCTATAATATCGGGGTGTTGGCATGTTAAGGTTTATGGCTATTATAATAGCACTCATAATATTCATCTTCCTATCTCAATGCTACGCTAGCAATAAATAACTAAGTGAAAATATTCAGACTCATCGAAATAAAAATCGGTCAGATAAATCTATTTCTGAACGGCCATCAAACGTACATACCAGTATTAATAAATAATCATTCTTCCGATCATTAAACAAAAATCATTTTTTTTTTTAACTTAGCCCCACATTAGAAATTTCTCTTGTGTCGTGGTTTCGTTTACAAACATAGATTCGCAGATAATACAAATATCTTTTCCATGCGGAAAACCAAAAAGGTTTCAATCAATTCTTGAAACATAGTAAGACTCCGCGTCCTACTCGAATTATGAAGGAGATCAGATGAAGGAGTTCAACACCTAAAGGATCAGTCAAACTGGCACAGATAAATTACAACCAGCTGCAGACATTGGACACTACCAGCTGGCTTGGCTATTTCTCTGTAGTACGTTTCGAATCTTTACTCGGAACGAGTTGGTTATTTGTCAGAATCAAATCATCAATTGTCTTTCATAATGTGAACAGTGAAGGAGTGGAACTCATACAACCCTAATCTTTTCAAAGTTAGAGTGAACAGGCTTCTTTGCAGGAGAAAAGCTAAAGGCAAAAACTTTGCTTCTCCTACGGTTTCTCAGTAACTATTACAATGAAAAATGAAAAAAAAAAAAATTTTTTTTTATTTCATAACATAAGTAAACTTAACAATATTGAGGTTGACTTCTCCTTTTAAGTATAAAACACTTGTGCCAGGAGAAGCCGCTCTCCCTTAACTTGATTAAATTTTTGTTTGTTAGTAGTTTTTTTAATTTAATTTATAAATCTATTTGGCTAAATTTATTCAACAGTTTTCTCTAGTTTACAAGTTTGCGCCAAGGTGGTAGTGTGTGTGTGTGTGTATGTGAGTGCGTGTGTGTGTGTTCATGGGAGTTTGTGTGCGAGTATGTGTAAATTAAACGAAATATTTCTTTGTCTAACCTAATATAGTACATAACAATAAGGCCTAACATATCTATGACTTTATAATTGTAAAACTCAGATAAATTATTTTCAAAAAATTCCTTTAATCGAAACTTATTGATTTTACTTCTTTATAATTTATTAGTACAGATTGATTTTATAATAAGCTGATCCGATATTACAAAACTAATTTCCTCAATAAATTCAATAAACCAAAATCTGGTACCCATAAATTATTCGCCATTTAATCTCCAATCAGATTAATCAACCAACAATAGAGAAATAACTTTGGTTATCCGAAATCTGATTATCTGCTTAAAATTTGTAGGTAATATCCTGTGAATTTTTAATCCCTTCCCGCAAATTCTATCAGCCATGATTGGTGTAGCAATATTAATCGTTCAATGTACAGTCACGAACAATGAAACGTAAACACTTCACTTCATCGCTGCATCGTAGACTTTGGCGCTGTCACTTTTGACCCAGACTAGAGCTAAGAGCAAAACTACTTCGGATAAAAAAAAATCTTGAAAAAAAAAACTATACTTGTCAAAATTCTAAAGCGATTTACTCGTGAAATAACGCTTGTAGTTCTAATAAGCGACGTGTGACTGCTTGAGGTCATGTGTTCAATTCCCAGATCGATCATCATTTTACTAAGATTTTCTAGCCAAAGTTTCCAGTCCCGGAGTTAGAATTTGTCCCAAAAGGCTCACCAAGGAGACCTAAAAAAAGGGAAACTGTTGAAATGAACTTGAAATGAAAAACTGGTGTATTATTAGATATGTCGCAGTAAGATAGACAAAAACCGTAACATAGTTATATCCCTAGGGATATAATTATATACCGTAACATAGTTATACCTGTGCTGACGGAGCACCGCTTCGCGGTGCTCCTACTTCTGGGTGGTTTAAAAAAAAATTAACCACGAAGGGGATGGGGGGGTCTTGCAGACCCCGCCATCCCCTTCTAACCTAACCTGTCCGAGTCGGGGTGCCCTCAGTCGTTTCTACAACGGTATAACTATGTTACGGTATTTAATTATATCCCTAGGGATATAACTATGTTACGGCTTTGACTATCTTACTGCGACAGATACACCATTACCTAATTAGACTAACTCTTCAGGAATTGTAGGTGTTTAGACCCATTTTATTTTTTTTATGTTAACACGCGTTCATGAAACGTTAATCAATACATTAGGTAGTCGCTTTTGAATTTAGCCAAGTGTATACCTTTAATACTCGTAGTCCGGGACTGTACGTCGAGATTCGATTTTCTATTGTAAACCCAGTCGGGAACCACCTGTATAGATTTAATTTGTCAGAGGAGATTGTTGCTACTCCTAATTGGCAATTAAATTGAGGTTTTCCTGCTCTTACTATGAGGATTTTCCTTTTTTTTACTTGTACGAACAGATGAGTTTATGTAGAATATTTATCTCTGTATTTAAATTTGCTTATACGCCTCATAGTCTGTCAAAGTTCTAGGTACCTTATTATGCACGTAACCTTTGTTTTTCTATTCTCAGAATTTTATTCATTACTTGGGTAAACTATCAATTTTTTCCTTCTTTTTTGTTCAACATGACGATTGAATCATCATTATTGCCAACCAGTATTTCCCCAATATTATTTCTTTGTCGTCGATGTCGATTTCGTCATCAAGAGTTTGTCTGTCTGTCTAGCCTATTATGTCGGGGTCGGCTTCCAGTCGAACGGTTGCAGCTGAATATCAGTATTTTACGTGGAGCGATTGCCTATCTGACAACCTCAATTGGGTTTGGACACCTCATGGTAAGACTGGCTGTCAGAGTTTCGAGTTTCTGACTAACGGTAACGAATATCACAGATCTACAAATGACAGCCGGGACCATCGGCTTTTCATGCTTTCCGGGGCACGGAGGAAACTAGCTACGATAATTGGTCACCCATCCACAGACCAACCTCGGCAAGCGCACTTGAAGATCGACCTGTTCAGCTGTTATTATTTAAGAACGAGCTCCTCTATCGTGAGTCCTCATCATGAGTATACTTTTACGAATTTTTAAAATCATCATCATTAAATGAAAGACGTCCACAGGTGAACAAAGCCCTCCCCCTCAAAGGGAAGTGATTGCGTCACCAGTCACGTTAAATTTAAGGATTAAGGAAACCAAAACAACTCAAAGCAACCTGGCAAGGTAGCAAAAACACAATATTTTCTCAAAAGCCGATACCTTCCATCCAATATCTCACAATTTGAATACATCTACATAAAATATACAAAAGTGATATTTGTGGAAAACAATATATAATTTCTTCTGGTCGACAGACCTTGTAATATCAATGTTTGGAGAGCTATCCTTGGGTCGGATGGTGAATAATTTATCAACGTCCACCCTAGGGGGTGACACTTTACGGTCTTATCTTTTCCAATATTTTTCTTTTTGAAAACGGGACCGTATTACTAACACTCCGCTGTCCGTCCGTCTGTTTGTCTATCTGTCCGTCTGTCACCAGTCTGTATTTTATGAACCGTGATAGTTAGTTGAAATTTTCAAAGACATTATATCTGTTGCTGCTATAACAACAAATACTAAAAAAAAACTGAATAAAATATTTTTTTTTAAATATAACAGACTTAATTATTTTGCCGTTTTTATAGAATATGGTACGAACCCTTCGTGCGTAAGTACACGGAAAAAAAGGCTCGCACTTGGCCTGTTTTTGAGATGGATGGAACTGTAGGTTTTATGTTCGTTAAATTACCATCTTTGAAGTACATATCTTTAAGGATAATATAGCCCGTAATGTTCCATTACTGGGTAAATGTCTCACTCTCCCCTTGCTTAATGTTCATTGTAGGTACCTTTAAGTTTCATATTTTAACATGTAAAGATTTAATTAAATATTCAGTTAAAAGACGCTATGAAACACAAGTAGAAGTAGATGTGTATAATTTAAAACATAATTATTACTGGACACCATGACAAATATATTATATAATCACTACATAGGTACACACATCAAAAGTGTCTAGGGATCAAGCATTTTTATGCGGATTTCTTGAGATTGAGATGTGGCTTTGTAATAAATTTATGATTTTATAAATTTATATGGATCCTTTTTGGTGCATTTCATAATTTGAATCAGGAACTGTGAATCAAATTCGAGTAAAAGATGAAAATCAGCTGTCAATATTTTCCCTATAAAAACATACAACGCATTGAAGACATTATTAGTGCTACTGTTTCCCTACTACTGATTAAAACCAACGTTATTATGGAGCGGCGACGTCATTTAAGCAGGGAAGAAATGCTCAGAGCCGTGGGAATGATAGAAGCTGGTTCCCGGCAACGTACTGTGGCTTTAGCTCTGAATACAAGTCAGAGTGTTATCAGTCGACTTTGGACACGTTACCGAAGCACTGGTACCGTGGCTGAGCGCCATGGAGGACGGTATCGCTGCACCACACGGAGACAAGACCGATACATTCAAATCTTAACTCGAAGAGCTCCAACAATAACCGCCATGATGTTAGCCGTGAGGCTTCATCACTCTTCAGGGAACTTAATTAGCGACCAAACAGTCAGAAACCGCTTGCATGAAGTGAACCTTCATTCCCGAAGACCGCTACGGGTACCACCTATAGCAATGCACAATCGTAGGATTCGATATCAATGGGCTCTTGAACACAGAAATTGGGCAGAAGAACAATGGCGTTTCGTGTGCTTTTCTGATGAGTCTCGTTTCGGTATGAGACCGGATACAAGACGTATACGACACTGGAGAACCCCTGGACGCCAACAGCGATTAAAATCCTGCCAGGAAGTCCATCCTTATAGTGGTGGAACCATCATGGTATGGGCGGGTATTTGGATCGGCGGAAGAACTGAGTTGATTTGTATCAGACGTCATCGTTCCTCTACAAGTGCAAATCGGTCCCTTATTTCAGTTAATGCATGATAATGCACGACCGCACACCGCAAGAGTTGTAAGACAGACTCTCGCCGCAGCTAACATCAATGTCCTGCCCTGGCCTGCTCAGTCGCCAGACTTGAATCCGATTGAGCATGCATGGGATATGCTACAGAGAAGAGCTCTGCCGAATATGGAGGGTATCCAGTCGCAAGAAGACCTTTTTTTGTTGTTGCAACGAACATGGGCGGCCATTCCACAGCGTGATTTGGATGAACTCATTTTGAGTATGTCAAACCGATGTTCTTGTGTTGTTAGTGTTCGCGGTAGAAACACGGATTATTAATTGTTTAAGTTACCCAATAAAATTTTAAAGAAAACTGTTATTTCAGTCTTTTTTTCGAACTTTTGTGTTAGTGGTTCAAATGTCAAAAATCCCTGTATTAGGAAAATGGCAAATTTCTTTATTAATGCAAAGGTGACTTGGTTTATCGTTACTGTGACAAACGAAAACACTTTATTTGATGAATCCTTAAAGAAAATTTTAATTAATATCAATCAGGAGAAAAGTTATTGCAAAAATATATGTTGATCCCTAGACACTTTTGATGTGTGTAGTATAAAACAAAGTTGCTATCGGTGTCTTTCTGTCCCTATGTATGCTTAGATCTTTAAAACTATGCAACGGATTTTGATACGTTTTCTTTTCATCGATAGAATGATTCAAAAGGAAGGTTTATATGTATATAACATGCATAATTAATACAGTAGAGATTGCACCCGTGCGGAACCGGGGCGGATCGCTAGTCTCAGTATAAAGTTTGCTGTACGAGAACCCATCGTTATCACCAGTGATCGTATATTCGGATGCATATTTACCTAAAGTGTAGGTGTTGGTTATTATGGAATGGACTTTTGTATCTAAAAAATCCCGGGAATTCGGAATCGACATATTTCGTTTTTTTACTATAGAATCAAATCGGGTGTAGGAATATTTACTTAGTTTAAGGTGTTGGATAATATTATGAAAAGCACTTTTGTATCTAAAAAAATCTGGGATTTTAGATTCAACAAATTTAGTGTTTTTATTATATGTAGAATCAAGTCGGGTATAGGTATATTGTACATATTTATTGGGAAATATATCTAATTTTAATCTACAAGTAAAATGGCAATAATAACTAAAGAGTAATATGTACAAAAAATTAAAAAGAAAAGAAAAACATTCAAAGGGCGTCAAAGAATTCGTCCACATCGCTGTCAACGGGAACAGTGCCCAGAACGCTGGCAGCATATATATTTACTTATTTTAACTTTTATATTTAAAAAAAAAACTAGAATTAATAACTTCCTTTAATTTTTCTTAAATTTTCAAAACAGACAGAAATGTTAATTACGAGTATACTCGTAATTAACATTTCTACCACCATTTATACCACATGCTAAAGACGACATTTCTTCACCATGTTACAGACTAGTTTCGCATTCCCGAATTTTCTGAAATCCCGGGATTCATATTTAAAAATTAATATGTTTTATGAAGCCGCTTTTCCATAATTTCCTAACCAAAAATTAACTTTAGGGTCAGTTCAGACCGAGACGCGACGATGCGCACACACTTTTAAGAGCCATTCAAAATACGAATTTATTTTCTACACCAAAAGATACACATTTCGTTGTGAATTTAGAATTTAGAATACGTTGAGATGCGCCGCGCGACGCCTCGCGGCGCAGCGCGACGCATCTCAAAGCAGCGGTGCTGCGCTGCGCCTCTCAAGGCCTCACGACGCAGCGCGGCGCAGCGCGGCGCCGCTTGACGCTGCTCGCGGCCGCTCCACGATGCGAGGTGAAGATCGGGAGCTTTCGCCAACCGATTGAAGTTAAGAAAAGGTCAAAGAATAACAATGTAGAACTTGCCGGTCAATTTTTTGGTTCATTTTTTTTCGCCCTCTTCTCTTAATCGTAAACGGAATGTATTGAGTACATGATTTAAAATCATTTTAATGATTATTTCCGTAATAATTTATAGAAAAATCAGATCACCTTTTTGTGGGACAGATAAAGCGCATAATAATATTATTATGTTTATGAATTCGGTCATAGTTGCCGTCACTCGGATTTTGCATACTCAACTACCTCTAGCCCCTGGACTATAGCTGAGGCCGCCATTTGCAAATGGGACTGCGGGAGGACGCGGGGCGGGGCGGCAGCACGTGGAAAATCTAGACACGTTCTGCTGCACCGCGCGGCGTCTGGATGCGCCTCGCGACGTTGCGATGCGTCTAGCGGCGCGGCGCCGCGAGGCGTAGCGCGACGCAGCCTGAAATGACAGGCCTCTTCACGTATCGTCGCGTCGCTTCGCGTCTCGGTCTGAACTGACCCTTAGGTAAATATGCATCCGATAATCCGATCACTGGTCATCACCCTAAAGACGAGTGCAAAGTGCTAGTACAAAATGTAAACATATTTTTTTTTCTATTAAATTTTTTACATGACAAATACGACTTTTTTGCTCATATCAAAGTCAACTCAAATTACAAAATGTAAATTAAACAGTGTATCCTAAACCAATAAACATACGGTGGCCATTTTAAATTGTCCCGAATTTTCGCTCCACATTTTACTATGGTTCTTAATTAAAGTCCAATTTGCAACCATTGTGTACATATATGTAAATGAGCTGGCCCATTTTGGTAAAGCTACGGATTTTAAATTTAAATGAAGATTTATTACGAGGTAATTTATCATTAATGTTTTGTAGGTTTAATCCAATTTTGTGGCTACTGGTGTCAGTTGGTTTTTTGAGGGATGAGATTTAATTAATTTGTTGTTAATAATTTTAATTTTACCTGATTATACTAATTCAATGTTTGAGCCCTCGACGCAAATTGCGGTATATTTTAAACTAGCACTCTGCCCGCGACTTCGTCTGCGCGTGTTTCTAACTTCGAACTCAGTGAATTTGATGGCCCGTCACCCTCCATATAGGATACTTTTGGAAAATCTAAAAATGGTCTAGTAGTTTCGGAGCCCATCCAATACAAACCAAACAATCAAATCTTTCCTCTCTAAAATATTAATGTAGACATACCGATTTTCTCCTTTATTCGATTTTGAGATAATTTATGCCCAGTTTTGAGTTTATCGAAGCAAGCAGTAAAATGCTTCCGTTAAAACTTAATCACCCCTTTTCACCAATTTAGAGGCTGATTTTCGAAAAACCGAAAAACACGTGTTTGATTATTTTTATCTTATTTCTATAAACTGAGTTTCAAATTTTTCGGTTAGTGCGTTATGATTTTCCCATACAAACACCCCTTTTCACCCCCTTATAGGTGGATTTTCGCAAAATCCCTTCTTAGTGCTCACCTACATAATAAATTGCAACTACTGACCAAAATTCAAGTTATACGTTTAGCGGTTAAAGATCCTCCCCTTTAAACTTGAATACCCCTTTTCACTAACTTGAGGGGTGATTTTCGAAAAATCCAAAAACACGTGTTTAATTATTTCTGATCTAGTATTATAAATACCGAATTTCACATTAATCAACTCACGCGTTATGATTTTCCCATACAAACTTTAACAACGCCTAGATTACCAATGGAGGGTAGTTTTAAAAAAATAATAGAGCCAATCTTTTTTATTTACTTGTGTTCTCATTCGTGGCAAGTTTCAAATTTATAAACCCAAGGAATAAGATTTTCATACAAACGTTTTCACCCCTTTTCACCCCCTTAGAGAAGGATTTTCGCAAAATCCCGTCTTATTGCTTCCCTACACGGTAGACTGCAACTGCTGTCCAAAATTCAAGTTACTGCGTTTAGCGGTTTCGGCTGTAGTCGAGTCTTAATAAAAAACCCTGTTCTTTTATATATATAGATAAGATTAACGTTAATATGTGTTTGTCGAATTATCTCCTTAACGGAATATGCAACTAAATCATAATTTTCCAACTGTTACTTCCTGCTATTTACTAAATTTAAATACTAATTCCCCGCGGCTTCGTTCGCCCCTCCGTTCTCCAGACTGTATATTTTATTTATTTATTTATATTATACCTACCTCAGAAAGAGGTACAAAATACAATAAATATTTATTGGGCTTAATAAAAATATTTGTCAATGTGACGTTATTTAATTCAAGAGTTCTTGAACAACCGTAAATGAGGTCTTTTTCAAAAACTTATCAGCTTATCGATAAATATTAAGGTCAAACCTGGATTAATTATAGGAAAAATTTATGCGTCACAGCCATATTGCATCTACAATAAGGTTGCAAAACATTATCAGATAATCAATACTCATAATACCCCTTTGAGTGTCGGCCGCCTGATAAGAAAAGAATATAACAATAGCAAAATAACATTATTTATTTAATTCAAGTTAGGTATATTAAGTAATTATTATATATGTGATAAATAGATTGCTAAATAGTGTAGTTTACTATATAAATAAATAGAAAATCTATTAAGTCCTCCAGTTTGAGTATTGCAAAATAATGAACACTTACTTTATTTTTTTTTAATCGATGTATATTAACAAAGATAAAATGCTTCGAAATTCAGGAGTGGTACCTTGTGACGTCACAACGACTGTTAAATTATACCGATCGAGTGACGTTTTGTGATTTTTAGAAGCGTTGTATCTTCGTCGATTTTGGTTTACGTAAAAAAAGAAAAAATACGGGTCAAATATTTTTAAGCTATTGCATAGCTTTCACCGCGGGCTCAGAGCGCGACGCGGCGCGGCGCGGCGACCGAATCAAAAAATTTCCAAAAACCTAAGGAAAATACCTGACACCACGCATCGTCTAACATCGTTTCAGTTCGGGAGACATCGGCAATCATACAAATATCCGTCAAAAAACAATTTACTTTTTCTTACTGATTCTAAACGGCCAGCTACAAAAGGAGTTTTCACAATGAAACCTACTTATAAAATTCTCCCAAAACAAAGAAGTTTTTTATTACAGTAGTGCATCACAAACATTTTAAATAAATTATATTCTCGTTAAATATACGCGGTAGGCGATTTTATTCTTTAAAATAAAAATAAAAAATTATGCAATAGCTTCACCGCGGCAGTCTCCGAGTGCCACATGTTTTTTTTTTTGTCAATCTAATTTTCGGACTAATATTTGTTTTCAGTAAAATTGCCTATTATGTGTGTGATAGATAGATCGCTAAATTCAGAGTGTGTAGACCAAAACCTAGACCGAGATGGAAACAAGAAACAAAAACTACAGCCAAAAAAATACTGAAAACTATCGTTATGTTTTCTTATTAAAACTATAACATTGTTCATGTTTTATGTTTCCATAAACTGTGTCTCGCTAAAATGGCTGTTATTGTGTGTTTTCTGATGTGACGGCTGATAGGTTGGTGTGCTGACGTCCATATGGATGAAATGAAATGTGCGAATGAAATTTTAATTTAATTGGAAGCGGCTACTATTTACCGAGGTTTCTAACTGATCAATTTATTCAACTGATTCAATTTTCATGAGAAGATATTAAACTCTACTCAATCAAAAGTTAATTACAATCCCTACTCACTAAATTTGAGATTTTTTATTTTTTTATATTGCTCAGCAATAAAACACCAATTGGTAACAAGTAATCCCACCAAAAGCCGTCTAATTATCTATTCTCCGTTAATAACATTAAGTAAGTATGACAGTCGTTACAGGTAGACTGAAGCCTGAAAAATTCTCACAACCGTAGTATTAGGTCACTGTAGTTACCAGGGAGTAATTGGATTGCGGAGGTCACACAGACTGTCCTGTGTCACTCTGCGTTGCCACAAAGTGTTAGACCTTTTTAGAGATCAATTTTAATGATTGAGCGATAAGTTTAAATGTCATTAGTATGCTTTCGTCATAGCCAAGAATGTTTTAAGAAAACATAAAACAAATGAAAAGGCAAAATTGGGCCTTAAAATTATTCAGCATTGCTATCACTGGGAAAAGTGCCCAGAAAGTATTCGACGTGGCAATTCTGCCAGACACTTCCCGTATCTGGTAGAATTGCGACGTCGAATTAATAATAGGCAAAAAAAAAATCTAATTAAAGAAAAAATGCGGGCAAGTGCATTTATGGTTTTCTATTACCTATTAAAGTAAGTTTTAATTTATGTTAAATTCGTATAATAACGTACAATAATAATCTACCTTATTAATATTTACAAATAAAAATAAAACTGTTACAAAAGAAAAAAATACAATGATTGGAAAGGTGTAACAGATAAACGAGTAGTATTAGCTCGGACTCGGTACCAGGGACTAATTGCATTGCGGAGGTTACAGAGAACTGTCCGGTGTCACTCTGTGACTCTCCGTGGCCACAACTAGTTGGACTGAATGTCGAGTACGGTTTTAGGGTTAAGTTAATTGGCTGGATTGAAACGATTTATCGATAGTAGGTCTAAATGTTGACAGTGCATTGTTTTTTGTTAAAAACATTATTAATGGTATGCTGTAACTGTAAGTATCTACATTAAAATATTGAATACTTAATTTCGAAAGTTAATTTTAAAAAGTTAATTTCGAATTGTTTTAAGCTACTCTTTGAACAAATCTTAACCATTCACTATAATCTACTATATAAAAATAAGTCGGGTTTTCCTTCCTGACGCTATAACTCCAGAACGCACGAACAGATTTCCATGGTTTTGCATTCGTTGGAAAGGTCTCGGGCTCAGTGAGGTTTATAGCAAAGAAAATTCAGGTTTTTTTTTACGAACGAAGCCATCTGGTGGCTAAACGGAGTTCGCCGGGTTTGCTAGTAACTTATGTATGATTATGCAAAGCCAAACCTACCCTAAAGCTATTGTCAAACTGACAGACGAACCGAATCCGTGGCGTAGCGTTTTTGTTTGCAATGTACGGAATTGTTTAAAGCCTATTACATAGACTATCGGATCGTTTTCGCTTTTTTATATGACAGGATTCGGTTCGCTATCGCCTGTCTGTTTGACAAAGGCCTAAGAGTATACCCACATTTCACCAGTTATTTTGGAGTACCAGACCCAGTAATGAACAGTCTTTGTGACTAATTTATTTCATCACCGCTACTCTCAAAACGGTGAAGGAAAACATCATGAGGAAACCGGCATGCCCTAGAACCAAAAATTCGAAGACTTGTGACATCTACCAACCCAAAAATGCCCGCGTGGTAGATTATGGCCCACTCGCTCTCACAGAGAAGAGGCCTGTGTTTCAGCAGTGGGAACATTTATAGGCTGATGACGGAGAACTCTGAATTTAGCGATCTAAATCACACACATAATTATTTAATATCATATACGTAATATTAGCACCGACTTATGTGGTTGCTACTGACCAACCAATAGCGGCGTTCACGACCTTGCTGTTCATTGTGAGCGGTGACATAGGTGGATTTTCGGGGCGGCAAGCGCGAGCGGTAAGACCAAATGTTTGACACACGCCACGAGGCCCTGCCAGTAGCGAATTCGCGTATTTACATGTAACTACTATTATTAAAGTGTCGCACTGCTCGCCGGTCTGCTTACCACTTAGACCAAAGTCAAAAGAATCGAACCCAGGACTTCAAGTTCAGTAATCGTGATTGCGATCACTTGGCCAATGAGGCAGTCCTTTTAAGAACAGTGATAAGATATTCTCAAAGCCCACTTAATTTGAGATGTCTATTCATTTAATCTTGAAATTAATTTTCATTTACATTCCCAGATTTAATGGCTTTCCATTAAAGCACTAGAATTCTAATGAAAATTCCATTTAACTAAGTTCTGTACACATATACCTGGGTAATAAACTACCAACTCACATTTACCAGCTGAGCACCAATATGGCGGCAATACTATTCAAACAAATCGGGCATACGATTGAAATAAAATCTTATCGACATCGATATAAAGTCGTTATCAGCACTATTACATGAATTGCCCGGTTTATGGGTATGTTTTATCACGTAGGTACTTTTTATTGAAGAGGTAAGTTGCGATCAATACCAATTCTAGGTGCATTGACATTGGGTGAATGAAATATGTAACTGTTTTATCTGTCTGTGCAAATCGTGACAGTGGTAGTAGTAATTTTAAAATGGCGAAAGGTTTGTATTTTAAATTAAAATAAAACCCACATTCTGACCAGATTCTTTGATATAAAAAAAATGTTGATGAATAAAACAGAAGTACCTATGCATGTATTTTCAGGCTACCTAGCCGGCAAAGTCGTATAAAAATTGGAAAAGTCAATTTAATCAACACAACACGTTTCGGCTTCGCACGGGCTCAAATATTTTCAAGAACATTTTCTACATGATATGCAGCTGTTGTTACATTTTATACAAAGTTAATAATTAACTTTTCATGACTGTAATAGAAAAACAGTTCATGAAAAAGAATGTCTCAAAAAGTATAGAACATACTTAAAGACCATTACTAAAAAACCGGCCAAGTGCGTGTTGGACTCGCGTGAAGAGGGTTCCGTACGATGTTACTTATCACGTTGTTTTTTTTAAACTGACCCAAATTGGTACGCACAATATTGAGTGATTTACCATGTTATTTTAATATCATGGACTTCTTATAGGTTTTCCTATAATATATAAGTAGAAAACTAATTTCTGTATTTAAAAAAAAAAAAAGGTTCAGTAGTTTCGGAGATAAGGGGGGGCGGAATGGTCAAATTTCGTCTATTTTCTTGAATAACTTGGAAACTATTTATTTTAAAATTACAAAAAAATGTATTTAAGATTGCCTCAACAAGACCTTTCATTTGATATGTCACACGATGCAGTTTTCAATTTTTATTTTCCCCTTCCCCCCCAAAAATTACCTCCCATATACAGATATGGACTGCTTATAGGTTATCCTATAATCTATAAGTAGAAACCTATTTCCTGTATTTTTTTCATAATTTTAGGTTCAGTAGTTTCGGAGATAAGGGGGGGGGGGAATGGTCAAGCTTCGTCTATTTTTTTTTAATAACTTGGAAACCGTTTATTTTAAAATTACAAAAAAAAATACTTTTAAGTTTGTCTCAACAATACCTTTCATTTGATATGTCACGCGATCATCATCATCATCATCATCTCAGCCATAGGACGTCCACTGCTGAACATAGGCCTCCCCTTTAGATCTCCACATATACCGGTTGGAAGCGACCTGCATCCAGCGTCTTCCGGCGACCTTTATAAGGTCGTCTGTCCACCTCGTTGGTGGACGTCCTACGCTGCGCTTGCTGGTCCGCGGTCTCCACTCTAGCACTTTTCGACCCCATCGGCCATCTGCTCTGCGAGCAATATGGCCTGCCCATTGCCACTTCAGCTTGCTAATCCGGTGGGCTATATCGGTGACTTTAGTTCGTCTACGGATCTCCTCATTTCGGATTCGATCACGTAGAGACACACCGAGCATAGCCCTCTCCATAGCTCGTTGAGTGACTTTGAGCTTTGAGATGAGGCCGATAGAGAAAGACCACGTTTCGGTGCCGTATGTCATCACTGGTAACACACATTGGTTGAAGACTTTCGTCTTGAGGCACTGAGGTATGTCGGACGAAAAGACATTGCGTAGCTTCCCGAACGCTGCCCAACCGAGTTGGATTCGGCGGTTGACCTCTTTCTCGAAGTTGGACCTACCTAATTGGACTACTTGTCCTAAATAGATATATGAGTCAACAACTTCGAGTACCGTGTCACGCGATGCAGTTTTCAAACTTTTTTTTTAAATTTTTCCCTTCCCCCCCCAAAAATTACCTCCCATATACAGATATGGACTTCTTATAGGTTATCCTATAATCTATAAGTAGAAAACTAATTCCTGTATTTTTTTCAAAATTTTAGGTTCAGTAGTTTCGGAGATAAGGGGGGGGAATGGTCAAGCTTCGTCTATTTTTTTTGAATAACTTGGAAACCATTTATTTTAAAATTACAATAAAAAATACTATTAAGTTTGTCTCAACAATACCTTTCATTTGATATAATGTCACACGTTGCAGTTTACAAACTTTTTTTTTTAAATTTTCCCCTTCCCCCCCCCAAAAATTACCTCCCATATACAGATATGGACTTCTTATAGGTTATCCTATAATCTATAAGTAGAAAACCAATTTCTGTATTTTTTTCAAAATTTTAGGTTCAGCAGTTTCGGAGATAAGGGGGGGGGGAATGGTCAAATTTCGTCTATTTTCTTGAATAACTTGGAAACTATTTATTTAAAAATTACAAAAAAAAATATATTTAAGATTTTCTCAACAAGACCTTTCATTTGGTATGTCACACGATGCAGTTTTCAATTATTATTTTTTTAATTTTCCCCTTCCCCCCCAAAACTTACCTCCCACATACAGATTTCATATATTCACGTCACACCTCTGTGCTTGGGTCACAGGAATTGATATGTGTACCAAATTTCAACCCAATCGGTCTAGTAGATTCGGAGATAATTGACTGTAAGCGACAGACAGACGGACACACGAGTGATCCTATAAGGGTTCCGTTTTTGTATTCGGACGTACGGAACCCTAAAAAATACACTGTGTATCTCCCCTGCCAAGATCACAAAATATCATAAAACACCCTGCTTGCCCATAAAAAAGTAACACAGCAACATCATCAGTTCATCACACTATTCTTCGTAGCCACCATAAAGTTTTAAGTCTCATCTCATAATTTAATTTAGCGGAACACGAGCCAGACTCTGTTCGGAGTAACGTTATTTTTTACGTTCAACACGAAGTTAATTTGCGTAATTCACCGATGAAGTCACGTATTTTTGGGGTGGTGCTACTGACAAGGAGGGGTGGTAGAGTTTAACGGGAATATTTTTGTCAGCCTGTTCTGTCCCATTGCTGGGCATAGGACTGGATCATACCCATCGTTTTTAAGTCTTGCCTTATCTGGACAGAATAAAAAATGTTAGTGTGACGAATTGGACTTCTTTTTGAGGAAAAAAGTCCAATTCGTCACGTTAACATGTTTTAAGCTTGTCACGCAGCCGAGGGCTAAATATGTGTAATATTCAGGAAAATAATTATTTCATTGAAGTCTTATCTGTGAAGTTTCGAAATGGCAAATATCAACATTATTTTTAAATAAATTAGTCGATAACAGTTATCAACTAATTTATTTAAACAGAACAGTTACTGTTCGGAACATAACAAAAAATCAAAAATAAAATGAACACAAATCAGAATTCCACATGTGTATCCTGAACAAGAATAATATTTGCTTCTCTAGGATTAAACGCAGCCAAAACGTAACGTTCTACGTAAAGTTTCTTGAAAGAAAAACTTTGAATGAAATTCGCAATGAATACAGAATGGGTCATTGATTTCAGAGATTTTCTTAAAAGTCATGACTTCTGATCTTTTGTGGTAAAAATTCTAAAGCGAGTATATAAAAAATCTAAAAGACACTACTGTTACAACATGTTAATTATCTCAACTTTTCTAAACTTTCAAAAATAAAAACAAAAACGTGGAAATTCCACTCGAAGACTATCCAAAGTAAACTTTTTCTTAGCATTATTTAGATGTCAACTCAAATGGTACTTAACAGAGTGAACATCCTAATTAGTGTTCCGAGTTATAACATAAAGAAGATACCTGGACTCCGCACAGCCCTGACAGGGGGGAGACTGGGAAGTTTTACGACCAGACGCTCGAATTAGTACACGTTACGCATTGGCTTTAATGATTGTTTTACTGTACACAGCCTACAGGTTTAATTACTGTTAGCTTGTGTTTATAATACCAGAGCAGTCTAACAAGTTTATTTTATGGTGGAACAGACTTTTGTCATTATGTCACAAACATGCTTTTTTAGTTAGACAGAGGAGTAGCACATGAGTAGGTAAATTAGTAGTGTGTATTTATATTTCTTTTTTTTTCTATTGTCACAAAATTGGATACTAATGTCAGTCTGCGTGTGATTGACTGCAACATTGTGTTTCGTAGGTTTGTATCCCGCACGGTACAAATATTTTTGTATAATCTATTATTAATTGTATTGAGTCTAGCTGCTTGTGTTTTAGTTTAAATGTTTGTAAACGTACCCACTATACAGGAGAAGTTCCAAGTGTTGGGTCTCCGGGTTGCTACAAAGAAAGCCTTTTTGGAAAACCCAATAACACACATACAAATATTTGTACCGTTGTGCCGGGTCTGGCTGCTTGTGTGTGTGAGTTCAAATGTTTGTAAATGCATCCAAGATACAGGAGAAATTAAAAACACGTATTAAAAAAAAGAATTCTCTGGGCTGCTATAAAGAAAATCCGAGATCTCTATAACACAGTAATAACGTTTACTACCACTAAAATAACAACAACTGCAACAAAGCAGATGGACTACTAAAATTAATTGAAAAAGTACTTAAATAAATTTTATTCCAGTTTTGGTAAAAAGGTCAGCTAACACTCAAACGTCAACTTCTGTACCATCATTTCTAAAAGTTGAGCGTCTCAATTATGTACCCAAGTTTACGGACAGCCCTACTGACAGCGGGAGATGCGGGGACTTACGATAATTCACGTGAATTAGTACATGTTACTTTGATGATTCTGTCACTGTCAGTTTTATCGAGTCTATTTTATACACGGCTACGCATTAAACTATACAAAACCAGTATATATTGGCCTCAATTTGTATGATCTTTTTGTGAATGCACGGTCAGTTTTTGCTGGTTTTATAGACTGATATGTAGCTGTGTGAAAACGTCAAATAAATATGTATTTACGACATCGTTTAGTTATTCGCTTGGCAGGCGGGTTTCTCGCTGAGGTGAAGTTTTAATTGAGCTGTCAATCGTAGTTCAGAATTGATAGTAAATCAATATTATTTCAGCGGGGCAAAGCAACTGATAGCCGCTCTTATTAATTAAATGAAGGATGTATATACAAAATTACAAAGTCTAGTAGATATTTAGAAAATAAGAACAAGTTAAAATTATGGTTGTTTTTGAAGGCGGTTACATTTTTTTTGAAAAAGTTTTTATTTTACTCTTTTTAGTTTAAATGTTCAACCTGAATTCTTGTCAAATACAACATGTGCACTAGAATTTTGTAATCCATAACACCGGTAATATCATCGCTCATGTACACAATAAGCTAATAAAATTCCCTATCTCAAAAACTACTGAACCGATTTTGATGAAACTTGCAATATTCCCTAAGTTAAATGATACCTAGTACAACAAAAAAAGAATTACTAAAATCGGACTTGTAGTTCCAGAGATATGCGAACTCAAACTAAATCAGTCGATGCCTACTCCGTACTATTAAGGAGTTCTACCTTCCATCATCAGCTCAGCTACATGAAATTATGATTACCATACGCAAGTACTTAAATTACTTCATAAAATTTGCAAAAAACGGTATGTCGGCCTGTAAAATTCGAGGGTTGCCCTCGATTTCTCCAGGATCCAATCATCAGATCCCAACTTGGTGACTATGGGACCACCTCAGAAGTACCTCCTTTCGAAGAAAAAAAGAATTTTAAAAATCGGTCCACAATTGGCGGAGTAATCGCGTAATATACAAAAAAAAAGAAAAAAAAAACATACCGTCGAATTGATAACCTCCTCCTTTTTGAAGTCGGTTAAAAAAGGAGCAGGTTATCAATCCAGAATGGAACAAATGCCTATAATATAATACAAGGGGATTATATTAGTTAGTAAGACAGGTTGTCAGACATTCTGGCAACTGGACCTGTAAAGGACTCAAAAAAGTAAAAATTATTAAACCTCATAAGGCCATAATAATAATACCATAACAAGTTCTCGAAAAGCACTTTAATGCGTATTAAAATAGTATACAAAATCAACGATTTGCAGTCCCGGGATAACTAACCAGTTTTTAAAGTTTCTCGTCTCTTTTATCCATAAACTTAAAAAAAAGAAAAATGGTCAAGGTCATGCCTATGGTGGCCATAGATTTTTTGGAAAAAGAAATATTGCTCTGCTGAAATTATCCAGGAAGAAAACGGGACTACGTTTGTATGGAAAAATGGCCCTTGTGTTTCCTCTTAATACCCAGAAATTAAATACCCAGTAACTCGGCCAACCCGGGAATCAAGCCTAAAATCCCCCGCTAAGAAGAGCAAAGAGGCATTAGGACCAAACGAAACATCAGGATTAAAAAGGTACGGGTAAACACCCCAGTTATGGACAGTTTAAGGAAAAAATTGTGGTGTTTGTGAAGTTTTATCAATATCGTGAAAGTTTCAGTACTAAATATACTAAAAGTGTAAAGTCCTGTCCTTATTCAATATTTTTACTGTGTTACGCGTGAGATACTGCAAAGCTGGTATTAATTTTTTTAACAAATAAAAATTACTATTTTTTTACCCGGTCATGGACAGCTAAAAACCAGTTGTGGACATCCAGTAATGAACATAACCTAGTCATGGACATCCAGTAATGAACTTAAACCTAATAATGGACATCCAATAATGAACTTGAACCTACTTATGACAGATACATTTAGGTACCTACTTATGACTACATACGAGGGTCATTCAATAAATACTTAGCCTACAAAAAGGAAACCAAAATTTTGGAAAAGTGGCATTTTATTTTTCAACATAGTCTCCTTTTAGTTCGATACACTTAGCCCAGATGCTCCAACTTTTTTAACCCGTCCGAAAAATAGTTTTTGTCAAACTCTGCAAAATAGGCCTCCGTGGCGGCGATGACCTCCTCATTCGATCCATATCTATTCCCGGCGAGTGATTTTTTCAGATTAGGAACAGAAAGAAGTCACAAGGGGCCAAATGTGGAGAATACGGTGGATGGGGCAGCAATTCGTAGCGTAATTCGACCAATTTGGCCATGGCAACGGCAGACGTGTGAACCGGTGCATTGTCGTGGTGAAACAGCACTATTTCTTCGCCAGATGGGGTCGTTTTTTTTTAATTCGGCGTCGAATCGGCCCAATAAATCGGCATAGTAAAGCCCTGTAATTGTTTTACCCTTCTCGAGGTAATCGATGTAGATCACACCTTGTGTATCCCAGAAAACTGTGGCCATAACTTTTCCGGCCGATTTTACAGTTTTCGCCTTCTTTGGAGCACGTTCCCCGGTCTGGATCCATTGTTTTGATTGCACTGCGTCCGCCCTTAGCTGGCTGTTGCCAAACCTGGGCGGCCCGAATGAAGTTTTCCGACGACTATAAACGAGTGTAGTCCACTCAATGGCGCTCTACGGGGCTCCGGTGTGGGCAGTCCCTGTCTGCCCAAAATAAGGCTCTGTTGCAAAGGCCGCAGAGAGTCATGGCAGTCAGGGTCATACGTGGATATCGTACCATATCCGCGGAAGCGGCGTGCACCCTGGCGGGCTCCCATCCGTGGGACGTAGAGACGCAGGTACTCGCCGACGTCTACCAGCGAGGGGCAGACCTGCAGGCAGAGACTGGCAGGCGTCCGCTACCTGAAGTGGTCACGAGGTGGCGAAGAGAGGCCCAATCCCAAATTTTGGACCAATGGAGGGCGAGGCTGGAAACGCTCAGTGCCGGTCACTGGACCGTGGGGGCGATCCAGGCCACTCTGGAAAAATGATGGCTACGCAGGGGACATGGGACACTGTCCTTCCGGCTTGTGCAGGTGTTGTCAGGGCATGGTTGTTACGGCAAATACCAGCACAAAGTGGCTAGACGGGAGGCGACTCCCGTGTGTCACCAGTGCGGCTGCAGCGAGGACACGGCCCTTCACACTCTTCAGTACTGTCCTGCTTGGGTAGTGCAGCGTCGTGTTCTCGCAGCTGCAATCGGGGCAGACCTCTCTTTGCCAGCCGTGGTGGACAGCAAAGAGACGTGGGAAGCTGTTACATCCTTCTGCGAGGACGTGATCTCGCAGAATGAGGCGGCGGAGCGCGTCAGAGAGGAGGACACTTTAGCTGACGCGATTCGCCGCAAGAGGACGGGATGGCGGAGGAGGCGCCACGGCGACCTGATGCCACCTTAAGAGGTGCCAGCGGGCGATAGATCGGGGTGACTATCGTCGTCGCATAGCACGGCCTTCATGAGTGGTGGCGATGTCTCAGGCCTGGAAATCGCCAAAACAGTTGGTGGAAAGCGGGCTGCGTTGGATGAGTCGTGAAAGTCATGCATAGTAGTTCTCACGGCTCATCCATGAAGGCGAGTGTAGGCTCACGACGGTGTTTTTTAGTGGGTGCAAGCCCCACATAACCCAGCCGTCCCCTGGACGGTTCGGGTATGAGTTAAGCATTTTTCACCGCTTAAAAAAAAAAGTTACATTGAACTTTTTGGCTGCTTCGGATATTTTTAACCCTTTTTACTGCTTCAATAGCCCAGCCCATTTGTTGAGGCGTATAATCTTTTATAGGAGCCATTTCTAAAACAAAGAATAAGTATCATTTTTATCAATGTCCATAACTGGATTCCTATAAAATACCCAATAATGGACACATACGTCCATTACTGGTAAACATCAGTATTTTTCAATTTTACAACTAGCAAATAGCAAATAATAATAGTAAGAGTAAAATAAGTTAAAAATTTGAATATATCAAGATGATATTAAGTTTCGACATCTGTCCATTTTTGGAACCATTTAATTACAATGCACCAGAAACATCAATAAAATGTCAACAAGCATTACCTCTCTGGAGTTACAACAATGTGCATTATAGTCTTAATTTCATAGTTAACCCAACAGACAAAACACATTCTGATTAAAACAAAGCAATACCAGTTTACATATAAAACTTTCTACTCGCCGCACTAACAATTTCCTTAAGAAAAACCGCTAATATCAATTTACAATCACAGAAACACTTTGCACTCACGTCATCTTGTATAACTGACAAACCGAATTGAATAAAACGTTAAATTTTGACAGCTAGTTGTCTATAGTATATATCACAGTGTTGCCAATATAAAAAAATGATTTATTTTCTTATTCTAGATGATTACTTTATTTTTTGTCCATTATTGGTTCATTGTCCATTACTGGTGCCTTTACCTACATATTTTTAGATACAATCCCTTTTGTTTCTGATGTGTAATCCAGAAATAGGCAACATACTGGACCAACTCTTTCTACTTATATCGGCTATTTCTATATTTATTGAAGTGTATTCATAAATTCTTATAATTTTAACGGGTTTGTCTCCACGGATCCCGGTATCAGATTGAATTCGCCACGGATCACGGCGAGTTGTTTCCACCGATACCGAGATCCGTTTCCAACACAAAAATTAAAAAAAAATGTAGCCACCGATCACGGTATCCGTGGCTACAAGAAATAAATTATACTACTTTTGGAAACTGATCTCAGTGTTCAGGGACAAGAAATACGAGTAGAGTAAAATATTTTTCCAACCTGAATTTAATTTCCCAAATCAGAAGAAGTTATAGGTTTAAAAAAGTCTTATTAATATTGATCAACAATAAACTTATTTAGGTGTTCGAGCCTACGCTTGAACCACATTTGAGAATAACGTTCCAATATTCGTCAACAACATCTCCTGTCTCGCTCTTCGACTACGTAAATCCATGATGTCACACTATACCTGTCTTTGTCTAGCACTTGACGGGCAGCGCGCGGTGGCTCTTTGGTTCAGTACGCTTTCAATATTCGTGAAGTCAACACGTCTCACTCCAAGTAAGTATTTTAAACGCATTTATCCGTTCGGCGCTTCCGAGCCCAACGTCGATAAGTTTACCGCTCGGCGCCACAAGGCCCAGCGACGAACGAGTGAACATACTTCGAAAAGTATGATTTATACTCGAGCTGCGGGCGGTACGACATGTCGCCTCAATTTGAGACAACAAGTGTCGTCAGCACTGGATCGAGTGTCGCCTCGGTCGAGACGACAGTCGTTTCACTCAAGGCGACGTGTTGTCTCGACACGAGCCGTCGTCTCGTTTGAGACGACTGTTGCATCAAACGGGAAGTCGTCGCCCCGACTAAAGCGACAACTGTCGTACCAACTGAGGCGACATTATTTTATGAGTGTGGCGACTGTTGTCCCACAAGAAAACAGCACTATCCCATGACAGAACTAAATTGTCTTATCAAAGGACACATTTACTTCCAGAACCATGGCGGAGCTAACCTCAATGGGAGCCCTGGCTTCAATACCTTGCGGAGAAGACGAAGAAAGTTTGTCGGCAATTATTGCATCCTTAGACGAAAACTTCCCAAGTAATTGGAGGGATTGGAAGGTCTACAACTATACCTATGAGGATTTGTTTGGGAGCAGCCAAGTTCCATCAGGAATAGAAGCGAAGCTTAGATTTGCGATCCCCACAGTAGATCTAGCTCGAGCTTTCAAACCATCTTCAACGTCTTTGTCGGACCGATCATACAGGGCAATAAGGGCTTCCATCCTAAGATGGCCACTGGGAAGAGCTCTTCTCTACGCTCCGCACAACATAATGGAGAAGATACATTCACCATCCTATGATGTCTTTATGAACACCGTAAGAGAGCTTAAACCGAAACTCGCAAAAAGACGAGAGGCTTCGCGGGAACTGGAGCGCGATAGCTCGATAACAGGGGTGCCACATACAGGTACGAAACGGACGATCGAATGTTCCGCTGAAGTGCATAATGAAGCGAAACGTTCATCTTATACAAATGCCTCAAATTCGCCCATTCATTCAGAATCCCGAGCCGCACCAGAACAAGGTAGTAGCGAACATTTACTCGCTTCTGTGCTGAATCAGCAAATGTTACTATTTAACAAAATGCTTAGCATGCAGTCAGAGCAAAATGAAAACATAAAAACAGTTATACAAAACCAGCAGCGGAGTGCGGCGCCGAACATACACCAGTCGTGTGAAGAAGACCTCAATAATTCGTACGACTCCCTTCCGGACAGTACACAATCTGAGGACGATAAGGACGACGAGGTTCGAGAAAGTGGACACTCTCTCCAATGGTCCGACACCAGGGAAACCAAGGAAGCTGATCTGCGGAAAAAGATTTCCGACGCACAAAGAGAACTGGCAAGCTTAGAAGAAAAGCATACAAATATCAACGCTTTTGATTTTACACCAGCTACCACAGAACAAGAACCTAAGATTGCACGGGCAGACCCTCTGGCTGTAAAGCATGGTTTGAGCTGCCAGAGATTAGGTGAGAGTAGTTGGTGTAATGTGAGATACGCTGATATTCAAAAACAGTTTCAGGCAACGCCGGTTTTCACTGCTCTCAAAACAAACAATCTTCTGGCAGAATTAACTCCAAATTGGAAATCAGCAGAAGTCCTGGAGAAATCCGATTTAACTTTAGGAGCCATAACAAATGGGCTAATCCAACAGAGGATGATATTTCAAAACCTCTTGGAGAGTCTACCAGCAGACATTAAAAATATTGTGGGCCGGGATTTCATAGCTGCAAATTCCGAATTTAGAAAGAATTCTGATGCCCTATTACAATACGTGTGGTCGGCGTGCAGAAGTAATAAAACAAAGAAGGGATGTCTACAAACCGTCCAGTAAAGCGGTCCGGGATATTCTTCATGATATTCCGCCATCGGGGACGCACTTATTCGAAGATAAATCCCTCACAGAAGTAGTAAAAGAGCTGGGAGGGCTGCACAAATTATTTCCTAACAAAAGAAAGTCCTATACAAACAAGAAAACGATAACTCAAGTGGCGAAACCTAAAAGCTCTCAAACTAATAACCATTGCTTTCGCGACTCGCGCAAAAACACAAGAAGAAATCCGCAATACAACAGAGGGGGAGATGGAAAAGTGTACCATCAAAAACCATTCCCTCCCAAACAGCAGCAGGGAAAAAAAGACGGAGGGGGGCGAAAATGACTCCTTCACCGCAGGATGCCTAGCCAATTTTGTGAAGCGATGGGAAGGAGCACCAGTAAATCTTTTAAAAATATTGAACGGCTACAGAATTCCATTCAAGAGCATTCCTCCAATAACAAAATTTTCCCAAAGAAACACCCGACGATATCGAACTCGGGCATCTGCAGAAATGGCAACAGAAATAAGAAAAATGTTACAATCTCGAGCTTTACAAACCAGCACACATCAATCAGGATTCCTATCATCAATGTTTCTGAGGAAAAAGACAGACGGAGAGAACCGTCCGATTTTCAATTTAAAAAGACTAAACGAATACATCCTTCCTCCAAAGTTTCGTTTGTTAAACCACCAACAGATTCCATCACACCTGAGGGAAAGGGACTTTATGATGAAAATCGACCTTTCACAGGCATATTTTCACGTGCCTGTCAGTCACAATCATCGTCGGTACTTATCACTTTCGTACCAGGGCAAAATTTACGAGATGACATGTCTCCCTTTCGGGTTGGCAAGCGCCCCTTCAGCTTTTGCAAAAATTACGAACTGGGTAGCACAACAACTTCGTCAGAAAGGCTTTCGGGTAGTAGTGTATCTCGACGATTTTCTGTTCATGCACGAAAACCCAACAGTTCTAGAGCAACAAGTGGCATTTGCTACAGAATATTTAAAGAACCTGGGATGGCAAATCAATCAAGCGAAATCATCAACCATCGCATCGACAACCATAGAATATCTGGGCGTTACCTGGAACACAAGTCGAAATACCAAGGGTTTATCGACAACAAAAATCCAACAGCTACAGAAATGTATGCGGGAGCTCCAGAGGAAAGTCCGATGGAGTTGGCACGATGCCAAAGTAATACTGGGAAGACTAAGCTTTGCCTCGTTCACAGTCCCTTTGGGGCGACTTCATTGTCGTCCTATCCAGAAATCATCTCGCCTTCTACCGCAAGCTCTACCTCATCAGAAATATCCCATTCCAGACTCGGTTCGAGAACAACTGAAATGGTGGCTAAAAACATATACAAGATGTCGCCGATCCATTATCCGAATCCATCAATCTTCGTTACTACCGATGCAGCAGAGAGGGGTTGGGGTGCCATAGCAAACAGTCGTCACCTGTGGGGCAATTGGACTCCATCGCAAAGGAAATGGCACAGCAACCTAAAAGAATTGTGGACTGTGTACGAAGTCCTTCAAAGACTAGGGCCCGAAATTTACAACAAGGCAATAATGGTACAGTCGGACAATCGGACTACAGTGGCTTATATAAACAAACAGGGAGGCACCAAATCAACGCGGTTGCTAATTGCCACGACACAAATTCTCGAATTATGCGATCGGATGAATTGTCACCTGATAGCCCGATACATTCCGGGAATATACAACGGAATAGCGGACAGGCTGTCGAGGGAGAAGGCTTTGCCGGAATGGCACCTCAACAGAAAAGTCCTCTCTTGGATATTCCAGAAGTACGGAATACCAGAGATAGACCTTTTTGCCTCGAAGGAATCAGCAGTTCTTCCAAAGTATGTCAGCGAGGATGCGACCGACACAGAGAGCCAATTTTGCGATGCTTTCAGCAGGAAGTGGAAATACAATCTCGGTTGGATATTTCCACCACCAGCATTAATCCCACGAATACTACGCCACTTACAAAAGTCGGAGGGTCTGTATATTCTAATAGCGCCCAATTGGAACAGAGTCTTCTGGAAACCAGAACTAGACCGAATGAAAGAAAAACCACCCCTTTTGATTCCGAACCTCCGGGAGAACCTAATAGATCTCCGCACGAATCATCCTCCTCAAGGAGTAGAACACTTGGAATTGGCGGCTTGGTTGGTACGGGCTGGTCCAAGCAAATAGCAAACTGGTCCGAGGATGAAGTGAAATTATTGGAGTCATCCTGGAGGCAGTCGTCTCTAAAAACTTACAGACCTATCTGGTTAAGATGGTGTAGTTGGGCTAAAACAAAGGCCATCCCCATCGATAATCCCAGTCCTCAGGATTTAGCTAGGTACCTGTGCTACCTTCATACAGTTATAAAGCTAGCGCCCAGGACCATAGCTGTTCACAAGTCGGTTGTAGCAAATTTTGGAAACCCTGTTAGATCTTCCGAGCTCAGTTCTCATCCTATAGTTAAGCATGTCTTGAAAGCAATCTTCACAGAAAACCCGCCTGTTAAAAAGCCTATTACATGGACAATAGAAGACTTGCTGAACTTTTTACAGTCTTATCAATTTGATGACAACAGTCTTTTCGCAGTATCAAGGCACACCTGTGTACTCCTTCTGTTAGCTAGTGGCAGAAGAGTCCATGATTTAACTCTCCTATCAATAGGGAACGGTGATTTCGAAGATAATGGAAACGAAATAATTTTATGGCCAAAGTTTGGCTCTAAAACTGATTCGGCATCATATAGACAAACAGGCTGGTTGTTGAAAAAAGGGGAAGTACATTCAGATGTTCGATTGGATCTAATCTTTTGGGTTAAGAAAACCATTTCTATTTCAAAAATAAGGCGTAACGCAGCATGTAACGAAAGCTTGTTCATTACTACACGAGGAATAGTGAAGAACGCCTCTCGAACTGTGATTGCAGGTTGGATAAAATCATTATTCAAAGAAGCAGGTATAACTGGATCAGCAGGTAGCTTTAGAGCAGTGGTTGCGACTAACAGTTGGATTGGTAATCAGTGTAATATTGATGAAATTTTAAAAAGAGGAAATTGGCGATCCAAAGAAACTTTCTTTAGACATTATTTTAAAGAAATAAAACCAAATCCTACTTGCAATCCAAATATTGTTAGCAAAAACTTTGCACCTATAGTGTAGCTTAATAATCGCAATATCATGATTGAAATTCTATTATGTCGATTTTGTAAGTAGATTATTTTGGGTTTGTTTTCTTTTTGTTTTCCTGCACAGTTTATTTATTTCATTTATTTTGTGAAAAATTTGTAAGTAACTTTCTTAAACAATAATAAATTACTGTTATAACTTTCAACTTTGTTTCTTTACCAAAAACAAAGAGTCACAGTACGCTTAGCACTAGTCTCATATCGAGATATCAGACATTAAGACTAGTCAGGCAGCGCCGGCAGATAATAAACACGTCTCAAATGTGGTTCAAGCGTAGGCTCGAACACCTAAATAGAACCGTTTTTCCCCCGAAGGGTAAAAAACGGATATTTAGGTTTCAGCCGTAGCTTGAACCACACTTAAGCACCTTGCCGGCGCAAGGTACTGAACCAAAGAGCCACCGCGCGCTGCCCGTCAAGTGCTAGACAAAGACAGGTATAGTGTGACATCATGGATTTACGTAGTCGAAGAGCGAGACAGGAGATGTTGTTGACGAATATTGGAACGTTATTCTCAAATGTGGTTCAAGCTACGGCTGAAACCTAAATATCCGTTTTTTACCCTTCGGGGGAAAAACGGTTCTAATTAGTGTGTGTAAAGGAGTTCTCACCAATGTTAAAGGTCCGCTTATTCATTTCACTAAACATAATATTATGATGACATTATTAAATATTTTATAAAAAATAAAACATTTAAAAATATAAAAACGTCCGCCGGCGTGGGAGCAGGATCCAAGCTACCGGTGGTTAGGGTTCTGTCTATCACTACTATGTTAGGCTTATCTATACATATAATAAATCTGTAGAAAAGTCAATTCTGTACATTGAAAATATTGAAAAAATAAATAGCGGTGGCTGTTGCTGGATCGATACCAAACCCAAATATGTGATTAAAAAAATTTTTGTCTGTCTGTCTGTCTGTCTGTATATGCAGGCATCACGTGAAAACTAACGGTTCGATTTCGATGAAACTTGGTATATCTTGGTATACCTTATTATCCTGGGCATAAAATGGGATACTTTTTATCCTGGAAAAATACGTAGAAAAAAAAAATCTGTAACAAACCTTATTATGGAACCACTGGAGACACCTATTATCAAGTGGAACATTACGCCACGCCTGCCTCCATTGATTTCTAAAAAGGTTCCACCACTCACCACTAGATGGCGTTGTGCCTATGACGCGCATTTCTGAATCGCGGTGTTAAGTTTCTCCGAGAGTTAATGACTACCGCGACTGTCTTATCTTTCTTTGTGACTGAACTAGCAGTGCACTTGCGGGTCCACGTCCTAATTGGAATAGCTACACAAGACTCGGCTACTAAGTTTTATCATAATGTTAAACAGTAATTCAATTCTGTTATTTTTGGTTTAGAGGATCAAAAACCCCTGCCTTCGTCCTCCCTGGGAAAAGGTGGTCGGGACAATAAATCTTTGTCAAGAAACCGAACTTCCCTTCGTGCCGACAACGGTGACTAACATCCCTTAAAAATCTTATTTTTCAGTTTTATTCATAGACGTTGTTCTGTAGAACACACGTTGCATTACCCGCAGTGGATTCAGCGCCGTAACCTGTAGCGCCGAAATTCGGATTTGGCTTGAACCGTTTGCGGCACACGCGGGCCACGCCTCCCCGACTCCTATATAAGGAGCCGCGTTCCGCGCCGCGCGATCCGTTCTGGCTGGAAGCCTTAGAGTCTGGCTGGAGGCCTTAGAGTCATTTATGGCATCCACAGAAAAGTCCGGTTAAGCAGCACACAACCTCTTCTAGGTTGACCTGCGAGACGTCATACAAAAAAAAAAAAAAAACGCCGCGCGATCCATATAAATTCTGACGTGTCCAGTGTGGCGAGCGGTCGTCCGTGGAATTAATATAGTAGGCGTGTAATTTCAAACCGTGCTTTTCAGCGCGACCTTTTTGATTACTGTTCCGATCAGTTATTTGTAAATACAAGGTCGGAATTACTATGAAAAAAAATCTTACTACAGAACGCGAGCTCAACAGCAGTAGCTCAATAGATCTCCTTAATTATTATAGGCTTAGCCGTATTTGGGTCCAATAGATATTTATAAGATGTCATTGTCAGAGTTACTCAAAATGGAGAAATAAACCATCCACGCGAAGACCGACATCCGCGCGGACGGAGTCGCGGGCGGAAGCTAGTTAGCAATAATAGTCCTGTCAGTAATGATAGGCAGATCCCAGTACATCGTGACATGGTCTTTCTCGAGTACTGGGTCGGGCACATACTTGTAACATGGTTCTTCGGAATCAATAAGTTTGTATTTCAAAGCAAGTTGCTGGTGGATAATCCCGGCCACTAGGTTATTCCTGTACAAGCACTCGCCCGGACGGTGGCATGCCCGACACACATAAACCGTCCCGTCTTTCATAATATGTTATCGGTAGTTTTTCGTCAGCATATTAACTTCGTCCATAATTGTATAGATAAAACTTTCAGTTTCCCCGAAGAGGTCACCGAAACGTAGCCAGGATACGGACGCTGAGAAATCTACATCGGGCCCATGAAGAGCCCGGTAGAAGCGTCCATGAAGCTCCTTGCTTTGCCATATATACTCGTATACCTTCTTGCGATCTTCCGTAGTGAGTACCACAGGTTTGCGCCGCGCCAGTCCTCTTTAGCCATGGACAACGGGGTGAGTCCCTTAAGTAAATTATTATAGTATTAAAATAATAACACGTTATTACTTTAATACTATAACTTCTTTTGATTTGGGAAGTTAAATAAAAACGAGGTAGGAAAAATATTTTACTCTGTTTCTTATTCCTGCACACCGAGATCAGTTTCCAAAAGTAGTATAATTTATTTCTTGTAGCCACGGATACCGTGATCGATGGCTACATTTTTTTTTAATTTTTGTGTTGGAAACGGATCACGGTATCGGTGGAAACAATTCGCCGTGATCCGTGGCGAATTCAATCTGATACCGGGATCCGTGGAGACAAACCCATTTTAACGAATCCATTGTCAATCCAACTAATGTTATAAAAGTATGTTAAGAATGTTAATAAGTACATTTTCACGCTTAAAACCACTGACCCGATCATCCTTAAATTTTGTATATATTAAGTTGTCAGGTATACAGAAACTGACGTAGGGTACAGGGTAGGGTTTTTCATTCTGAAAAAGTTCAGTTCCAGAGAAAAATAACCGTTCACATCTAATATATAAAAACCGGCCAAGTGCGAGTTGGACTCGCCCATGAAGGGTTCCGTAGCAGCAAGCATAGATTAGAGATATAATTATATTGAGATTAGTAAGTAATATACACAAACAATAAAAATAACTTTGTTTTTCATAGTATTTGTATGAACGGCAAAGTTACATTTGCGGTTTTTGAAAATGTACTATATCTCAAAAACTGCTAACTGTATCTCATCCAAACCAATTTTCGTTGGTAGTTTTGGTTGAGGTCTGGTTTTATCATTCTCTTATTTTAGAAGTTACGGGGGGGGGGACACACTTTTTACCACTTTGGAAGTGTCTCTCGCGCAAACTGTTCAGTTTAGAAAAAAATGATGTTAGTAACCTCTATATCATTTTTAAAGACCTATTCATAGATACCCCACACGTATGGGTTTGGTGAAAAATTTTTTTTTGAGTTTCAATTCTAAGTATGGGGGGCACCCCCAAAATTTGTTTTGTTTTGATTTTTGTGTGAAAATCCTAATGCGGTTCACATAATACATCTTTCTACCAAGTTTCAACAGGATAGCTCTTATACTTTCGACAAAAAGTGGCTGTGACATACACGGACAGACAGACAGACATGACGAATCTATAAGGGTTCCGTTTTTGCCATTTGGCTACGGAACCCTAAAAATCAATGCCACTTTTCGTCGTAATGTTATAACTCAGGAACGGGCTCACCTATCCAAACCAAATGTTTAGGATTTGTTCGAACAATTTAGTAGATGCTTTATGTGAAGTTTGCACAAAATCGAACGAGCGATTCTTAATAAACCCGTGCGAAGCTGGGACGGGCCACTAGTTTATAATAAAAGATAACGCCACGTATCGCGGCCAAAACCTAGTAATTTACAAATTTCAAGAAACAGGATTTTTGGAAATGCCTGAGTTATTGGGAAAAGAAAGATTTTTACAGAAAAAAAAAGATTTCTCAATTATCCTGCAGCAACTCATAAATCTTAAAATGTCCGTCCGTCCGTCCGTCTAGTTACCAACGAATAGCCACCCTCGCTTCCCATTCTATAAAGGGGGCCGTACTTCAAAGGGATGGGCTGTAGCCACCGTCCTCATACGAGCTAATAACGATATAATACCATTATCTGAGCGTCACGTGTAGTGAGATAAAGACGTTATTTCTTCAAGGTCCATCTTTATTATTAGTGGTTATGTTTCAGCTGTGGGGATGGTTTTAGTGAGATAGTATTTAATTATATAAGACCGTGTTTGTATTAAAAAAAATCCTACATTGGGAATTTAAATAACTAATTTGGTTATTTTCATTGACATCTTCGTTTACCATCAGGTGAGATGGAAAGACCAAACGCGAATTACGAAAAAAACATATTTAAATCTTAAAATGAACATTGTATTAAATCTTCTGTACTACTACTATCTAAATCTCAGTTTCATGATATTTTTTAAGATTACAAAAAAAAAGCCATTAAGCAATAACTCAAAGGTGGAAAAAAATATATTTTTAAAGCAAAATTTGTGAAAATAATTACAACTAACCATTCAAAACGGAAAATGAGACACCATGCATGCTCCTTTTACACACGCCTACAAAATTACTACGATTCACGAAGTAACTCTCAAATCTGTCCCAAGTAAGAAGATTATCGAACAAAAAAGTTTCTTCCACGAAGTAAAACTTAGCCAACCCTTCATCCCGCGAAGTCATCAAGGTCAAATGAAGGCTGTAACCCTAAAATAAAGTTGAAGTGCTTGCGATTAGTCGGGCCTTTTTATCCTCAAATACAGATGGAGTATATGGACTTGGTCCATAAGACGCGTCCAGACAATACAATCGTACACATAAAAACTAATGACCAGACCATAAGGGACTACAGGGTTGGTTAAATGAAATTGAATATTTTTGTGGATTTTTTTTTTCTGCTTCTGAAGTATGGAAATTATTTTTATGACATGGTTTTGTTAGTAGTAGGTATAATGATATTAATTAAATATATTAAATGTGTTTTGGGACTTAAATATAAATGGTGTAACGTGTGCTATGGCCACAGTCTAATGCTTTGATGATTACAGAAGTGACAACAAACATTTAAGTTCTTAAGAATGTTTCGCTGTAATATTACAAGTTGATTAGACGTGACTCTCATGATATCACTTTTTTTGTTAAGAGTTATAACATTCTGAAGGCAGTAAAACTATTTATAAAAGAAAAGAATAAGAAAAGAGATAACAATTACAATTACAAAAGTGTTGGACTGATATTTATGAACACTTTATGAAACAGAAACTGGTAACGAAGAGCTAACTTAAAATTAAGCAGCTCAAAACAAATAATAAACATGGTAAATATCCTGTTACAAATTCTTGTGATAATTACAAAGAGTTTTCAAAAATTAAACTTGATGCGAAAGAATCGCATAACATTAAACAAAATATTAACAAAGATTTTCTTTTCAATAGCAACATCACAAATCTCTAATACTTTGATGTAACATATAAAAGCCTAGCAACAAGTTAAAGATAACCATCCGCCTCACTGACTTACTATAAATATCTACCGGCACAAAGGGCTACCGCGATTCTTTTATCTTTACCTACTAGTAACGAAAGTAATCCCTCTTCTGCCTTGGGAAGCACGTTTACGATCCAATGGCTTTAAGGGTACGGTCAGACCGGTTAGGTCAACTTAAAAGCTTTCAAGACTGTAACAAAAATCGACTGAACAGACATGACCTTGATTGATCCCGTTAAATTAATTATTAGAAACAGGAAATTTCGCATAAATAATTTTGAAGTATAGAAGAAAATGCTTCTGTCGTTTGAAATATTCAATCAAAATGATGAATACAAATTAGTCAAGGTGGATAAGACAAAAAAAGTCAATTAACAAGAAGTTTGGGCAGAAAAGGAAGACTCTCTTCTTCTTAAACAGAATTCGCAAGTACATAACACTATTTAAATTAAAGTAATTTAATTGAAGAAATTCATGTCAGCGTATTAGCTATTGAAATAAACTAAGATAAGTACTCATCTGGGAGTAAAGAAATAAGTGCCACGCTACCAAATTCACGAAAAATCATTCGACATCTCAAATTACGGCAGCTTTTCTTTTCTGAAGCCGCAAAATGCCCCATCGAAGGACCCCTCCAAAATCCTCCCTGTCACATTTACAAAATGAGACCACTCCGTTTTTGGGTCAAACGTTTTGAGTGAAGCAATGTGTTTATGTATTTAGAATATTATAATCACCACTTTAGACACGGGTTATTGATCATGACAAGTAACGCCGGGTGTTTTGTGTTGTCGTGTAAATTTCCCTTTTTGAGGGTTTTTCTTCATAGCTGTGTTTATTGTCGCGGCAATATTCGGATCGTTAGGAGAAGTGCTATTTGTATTTGTGGCGGTACTTAGGATACTTGGATCAGCAGAGGGTCTAACTGCAATTACTTTCAAAGCGTTTCCTATTTCTGTATCGATTTTCAAAAGATTTGGCGGAAAATAATAAGTTTTTGGGTAGCTATGTGAATATAACAGTATGTACGTTTTTGACCTTTCTATCATTGTTATCGCTGACAAAAGTCACGATGTCTATTGCTTTTTTTTAAAATTTTAACTTTTGTTACTGTCCTGACTAGAAAATTATCCAAAATTCAATTATAAAATATTGTTATCCTAAATCGTGGTAATAGTAATTACATTCTTTCAATATTATGTAAGTTTTTGTATACTTTTTCAAGGTCTTTCTCAAACAGAATAACTTTTTTACTGTTATATTTTCTGCAAAAAAAATAATAATTTATTTTAAGTGTATTGCTTTTATAATCTATTCAAAAGGTACTAACTACCAAATGCTGCTCTTTTGAACTTAGAAACGAAAAAAAAGATAAAATGCCATGAGTTTCCACGCAGCCTTTCTAATGTTCGCTTTGCAAAAATATGTTCTGGGTTAGTAAATCGTTTGTTAAACATCAAAGCATTAACCCCATTCAATACCACCTTTGCAAACCGAACCCATCACATTAACACCATTCTTTTTGAAGTCCATCAAACGCGGCCTTTTTTCAAAAAGTAGGGCCGTTACTTCAATGGACAGCCCTATAGGGGTGGGTAGACTGGGTACCTAGCCAAATTCCTCCCCTTGTCAGTGGCAGTGTGACTCGGTTTTTAGGTCAGTTATTCTGAGTAAAATGGCGATATGTTGATGACGTTCTTATTTCACGAAAGCGTGTATAAGTGGGGGTTTTTAAGTAAGCGATTGATGTTCTGTTTTTGAGGAATGGTATTGGTATCTGGTAGGCACTTTTGTTTTCTGTTGTTCATCTTGATGTTGTGTAACATACTTTTGCTTTTTGAGACAATTGGAAGATTTTTTCGAACGAATGTTATTAATTTTATTGTGATCTTATTGTGTACTTTTTGAGAACTTGACTTAAAACTGGCAAGAAAATCGAAAAAAAAGTACTATTTCAACTCTGGCGTCCCCCAAGGCAATATACTCGGTCCAACATTTCAGCAAAAACAGAATAATGATATCTTTACAAACGAAATATTTATGAAAAGACAGAATGCCTGCAATAAATGTAAGTGAAACCTCCCACACAAGGACAGAGGAATTTTGGGTCAGTTGTAACATGTAACTATGTCGTTATGTATATTATGTTGTATATAGCTATGTAGGGATACCCAGGACCCATGTTTGGTGGAGGACGTCTATTAGTTGTATTACAATCTATATAAACATGTATGTGTGCGTATATTTTATTCGTCTGTGTGTGTGTATCTACACACTGTGTCTTTATGTCTTGTATCAGATTCTAATAGAATAGTTTGTATTCAGACTTTACGAGTGAATTCATAGTACGAACAGTATAATTATTATGTTATATTTTCGACTTTTCATTATTCTTGTGGATTTGCAAATCTGCGCATGATAAAGAGTTAAAACAATGTAACAAATGAATAATTCTAGAAGTTATGTTGAAAAAAAACCAACCAACCAGCTATTCGCAAAGAGTAAAATCATGTTTGACACAGCTGGTATAGCCAACATATAACACTATACAAGCTTTACAAGAAATATTGTTATGTCATCTGTAAACACGAGTTGATGGCTTACTTTCATCGTACGTGTTCAAGTACTTTTTACAAAGCATTTGTTGTTTTTTATAGAAGAAACGCGGAACATGAAAGACCACCTGATGCCGCTCGTAAAATTTAAGAGAAACGTTTATACTGTGAAGTTTTTTTATGAGAATAAGTCCAATATATCTTGGTACGGCGAACTATGGAATAGGCTATTTGACAGTATCAATAAATTATAAATCTAATAAGTCCGTTATTTAGAGTTTTGAAAAATAACGGAAACATATTTTTTCTTATATAAAGTCAATGAATGTTTACCAAGATATGTATAACACATCAAGACTCGAGAGTGGGGGGTTCGTGACGTCAGTATTCAGTAAAAAATTTACTAAATTGTGACGTATTGGCTATTTTGAAAGCATCATATCTCCGTCAATTTTGGTTTGCGTAAAAACAGAAAAAATACGGGTCAAATATTATTTGACAATCTAACTGAAGGATTAATTATGATTTTTTTAGTCAAACAGCCTATTGAATTAAATGTTATGAGTTTGACCTGTAGCCATATTTTTGCCTCTGCTATCAATGCTGCTGTGTTTTTTCAAGCTCCAGTGGTATTAAGTCTATTAATAGATTCCGGTACTTATTTAAAGTTTTACTGATGTTAATAATATTTCTAAAAAATATTTCATTGTGACAAAGTTTTCGAGTTAACAAAGACAATATTACTCATGTTTGTCATAAGTCATTAACGATTTATAAATAGCAATTAAATACCGCTTATTGTTATAGGTAAACGACCTTCAGCAGCTATTTTTGGTTGAGTTTCTTGTAAACGTAGTTTAGTTATATGAGGAAATACAGACATATTTTTCGAACAAATAGCTACTTCTTTATTATAATTATTATAAATATTGTATTATTACCACCGCCATCCTCGGAGCTTAGAAAATAAATTTTCAATGACAGGCCTGTTGGTCCAGTTGTTAGTGACCCTGACTGCTATGCCGGCGGTCGTAGGTTCAATTCCCACCCAGGACAAATGTTGTGTAATGAGCACGATCATTTGTTCTGTGTCTGGGTGTAATTTATCTATAATATTTGTGTATTTAGAAATATATAAGTATGTTTATCAGTGTTGTCTAGTACCCATAACACAAGCTCTGCTTAGCTTGTGACTAGATGGCGTTGTGTGATAGTTGTGGAATATTATTATTATTAATTATAATAATAAATATTATACAAAAAGTGGGTGCCAAGAGATGGACGGCACTGCCGAAGCCAATCCAGAAAAAGATGGCGTGATGACCTGGACCGCAAGACGATCTCCGGCCACCGTAGGCGCGGGCATGCGGGCGGCGAGTAATGGGTGACTCGCCGTCCGATCATGGACCATGCCCGGGTCGACGGCGCGTTGTGTTCCACGCGCGCCTCAAAGAGCTGTCAGCAAACTGACGGGGCCCCCTAAGAGGGCCGGAGCCTGCTGGGGTCGCGGGATTGTCTCACTCGGTAACCGTGACCCTGGTACATAAAGGGCTATTGAAGGAACACCGTGGATTTTAGTCAGTACAAGTCTGACAGTCCCTCCCGCCCCACCCTGGGCGGGAGGACTCATTTGATGATTTTACCACGCAAAAAAAAAAAAAAAAAATGACCTGGACGCACACTGTGAGAGTCGAGGTGGCACAGCAAAATAATAAAAATCTTAGGAAAATTTGGGGGAGGCCTTTATCCAGCAGTGCGACAGTGTGGACAGTAAATATTTGAAATCTAAACGCCCCGATTGTGTTTTAAAAAACCAAAGAAACTTGAAAATTATCAAACCTAATGCGTGTGAATATCAAGATCATAATCATCATCATCAGCTGCCGTTAAATAAACATTAGAGGACATTATACTACGGAGATGAATGAAAAAAAAAACAGCTGCAAGAAGCAATGGAACCTGGGGAACCTATTAGCTCTTAAAGCAATGTTATTTTACTCTTAGCTCAGTGTGGGCAAAATATAAACAACAACAAAACAAAAAAGGGTGTAATAACCTAATTAATAACTTCTTTCGGATGTCGGTGGCTTTATTTTTTTTTTATTTATTTCATTGATTTTTAGCCACCGACTTCCGAAAGAAGTTATTAATTAGGTTATTTCACCCTTTTTGTTTTGTTGTTGTTTTTGAAGTCGGTTACTTTTTTGAAAAAGTTTTTATTTTACCCTTTTTAGTTTATTTATTAATTAGTCAACCCAAATTCTTGTAAAATACAAAATTTTCTTACATATGCACTAATCTTGTAATCCGTCACAACATAAAAAAAATCCATATCTCTAAAACTACTGAACCGATTTAGATGAAACTTGCAGTGTACCCTAAGTTGAACAATACCTAGTACAACAAAAAAAGAATTACTTAAATCGAACTTGTAGTTCCGGAGATATGCGTGCACAAACATAAAAACATACATACATACACTTGTGAAACTTTGCACATTTGTTCAGACGCTGATATAGACTAACATATATCACATACAGCTCTGATAATATTACATACATACGGGTCGAATTGATAACCTCCTTTTGTTTGAAGTCGGTAAAAATAAACAGTAGTGATTCTATAAGAAGTGATGGAGATGAATTACAGCACAATCAAAATAATTGTATAGTATAAAAGACATTAAAAAAATACGAATGTTTGGATCGATGGATGTTTGTTATTCAATCACTCCAGAATGGTTGACCAGATCTTAATGAAATTTAACTTTGAGATAGATTATGGTCTTGAAAAACACATTGTTTTATTTTCAACATAAGTACATCAGTAATCTAATAAGATTTGTCTCTCTTCAGGCTTATGACACAGAATACACTAATTACAAGAAGTATAGTAGCAAAACTTTCCGCTTTCATATATCAAGGTCTTGCAATCTAGATTAGCATATCAGGGAAGCACTACTATAGCAACTAGAAAGTAGATAATACGAAAGCCAGTAAAGTGCAGGGCTTGAACAAAATCAAGTGACACGATCACAAGAAAAAGGTAGAAAATATATCTGTGGTATCAAGGTAAAGAGGGATGAGTCAAAAATACAACTTTTGACCAGGGGCTGATAAAAAAAACGATTAATCGATTTATAAGATAAATGCTGTTTAATCAAAAATGAAAAACTGTACTTAATACAAATTTGTTTTAATTGACACTTAGCAATCTTGTACTCTTTTACAAGTTTTCAAAAAAATAAAATATTAACTTATTATTAAAATAATTGACATATCTCTTTTTTCCATAACAAGAAATAAAATTTTAAAAATCCTTTTATTGACTTGTATCTTTATGTGATATTTATTTAGGTAGGTATTTAATATTGATAACTTTTAATTATTTTTGATGATAGGATAAAAAAACCGGCCAAGTGCGAGTTGGACTCGCCCATGAAGGGTTCCGTAGTAGCAAGCATAGATTAGGGATATAATTATATCGAGACTAGCTGACCCGGCAAACGTTGTTTTATAAATAATTAAAAAAAAATTTAGGGGTGGACTACCCCTAAAATTTAGGGGGATGAAAAATAGATGTTGGCCGATTCTCATAGATACCGGATAAGCACAAAAAATTTCATCAAAATCGGTCAAGCCGTTACGGAGGAGTATGGCATCGAAAACTGTGACACGAGAATTTTATATATTAGATTAGTAAGTAATATACACAAACAATAAAAATAACTTTGTTTTTCTTAGTCATTAGTGTTCACTTTGCCATTCATACGGCAAAGTTATATTTGCGGTTTTTGAAAATGTGCTATATCTCATCCAAACCAATTTTCGTTGGAAGTTTTTGTTGAGGTCTACATTATATATATATTTTTTTAGGTTTATCATTCTCTTATTTCAGAAGTTACAGGAGGGGGGCACACATTTTACCACTTTGGAAGTGTCTCTCGTGCAAACTGTTCAGTTTAGAAAAAAAATATATTTGTAACCTCAATATAATTTTTAAAGACCTATCCATAGATCCCCACACGTATGGGTTTAGTGAAAAAAATTTTTTTTTGAGTTTCAATTCTAAGTATGGGGGGCACCCCCAAAATTTGTTTTGTTTTTATTTTTGTGTGAAAATCCTAATGCGGTTCACATAATACATCTACTTACCAAGTTTCAATAGGATAGCTCTTATATTTTCGACAAAAAGTGGCTGTGACATACGGAAGGACAGACAGACACAGACATGACGAATCTATAAGGGTTCCGTTTTTGCCATTTGGCTACGGAACCCTAAAAACAGTAAAATATTATAGGAGAAAAAAAAACAATAACGCTTGTAATCGCTATCTTCAAACACGCTTTTTAGAAATGATAAAGACGGAGAAATATGGGCGTTCTATGTTATAATACACCCCTACAGGGATATCGTATTTTTTTATTATGAATACCAACCAGTTGAAAAATCATGGGACTGGAATCCTATGTCAGAAGGAGTGAGTAAGTCTTCAGTCACCTCACTGCTAACTCCAGATACATTCGTCGTCGTGCTGCAGCTGTGAGTATCTGATACAGTTTCTTGCAAACCTGTTAAATCGAACAAATTGTCAACAATGCGAGTATACGCGCGGCGGCAGCGGCCGGCAAGTGCGTGTACCTACATGCCTACTCTGTCGCACAGTTTCTGAATTGAATTAGAGCACCTACTTATCACACTTATTTAACAATATTAAAACAATAATTATAATCTCTGCAGACATCAGTGTCTTACAATCAATTGTAATCATTCAAAAGAGGTAATAATTCAAAAGTTAGAAAAGTAAAAGTTATAAAACAATCATACTTACGTTCAGTGCGACTTTCATTTAGAGCCAGTGACGTTATCTGGTTAATCCTCAGGGTTGGCATGTTTAAAACAAGTTGTTTTAAAACACCTGTTTTAGACAGTGTTTAAAACAGTTTGAAATTAAACAGTGTTTTTTATTACACGTTCTAGCTACTTTTCATGGCGGATGAATGCATTTAAAATGAAAATAAATTAATATTCAGAAGTCTTAATAGCTTGACATTAAATTATTTGAGTGTATGCTCTTGCTACGTCACATTTTGTAACTTTTCTTGGCATTGTAATGAAATGATACTTCAAAACATTAGAAAAAAAACAGCAATGTTTTTTTTCCATTGATATTTTTTTGTAAATATTTTATTACAAACAGCGAATTTGAAAAGATCTAGTCTAGCAATGAAACATATAATTTATTTATAAGTTAAGACGTCGACCCATAGTCGAATTAATTTGAAAAAATGACCGAAACTAAAAAAAAAACACTTGTTTAAAACAATTTGAACAGTTCGTTTTATAAAATCTAAAAAAAACTGTTTTTTTTTTTCCAACCCTGTATCCTATTCATTTCTATGCCTTTCAACACTCAAATACACACGAAAACCAATATTTTGAATTTATTACGCAGGTCAAAACACGTCAACTTCGCGAGCGAAATGCAACTAATGCGGAACGACAAATTATGAATTTAGACACGAGTCGACTTATCTCACTTTGCTCAATATTAAAAGTAAAGTTTTACGTATGTAATAAGGAGATGAGTACACACAACTCCTTGTTACTTTTTATTTTTTGCTGCTTATGACTAGACTCTATTTGTTATTTAAGATTCACGAAGTAAATATGCATTAAATTGACTTATCTCCTTTTTACCGTAAAACTTTATAATTTATTTTATCCAACTGCGAAATTAACCCATTTTTCAAAATTTATGACTCATCCCCTTTTACCTTGACACCACAGATATTTTATCACAACTACGTTGGAGTCAGCCAGTATTTCCCATAGAGCGACTCCCTATCTAACCACACCTCAGATATTACTGGATGTTACGATAACACTAAAGTAAGAGTGGTTGTCAATTTTGAGGACTGACTAGTAAAGAACGACTTGTAACGAGTGCCAAGGATGTATTAATTTATGACAACCAAGACTAATCGCTTTACGCTGTTTTCAAGGCACGAAAGTAAGTCGTAGTATAAAAAATACTCACCTATACACGGACCAACCTAGGCAAACGCAGATAACGGATCTATCAAGGCGTCCAGCTATTACTATTTAACCACAAGCTCTTCCCATCAATAAAATTTATGAAAAGATGAAATGACTGACAACATACTAAGCGTCTTCCTTGCATCCAACACATAACAAAGAAGAAAAACGTTTCCACCATTAGCATTCCTTGCACAATCCACAAGAAAAAATGTATTTTCTGCAGAAAAGAAATTCCTTCAAGAAAAAATGTCTAGTCAACGAAAATAAATATAACGAAGCGAAGACAGGGAAGGAATATGATTAAGTTTTATACCCTGAGGTAGAAATCATATAAGGTTATAATCAGATAATTGTATTTGCCTCCCACGAAGGTAAGAATACATTTTCTGGTGAACAAGAATGGAATAATGGAGTGTGTGAAGAAAATCTCGTTGATAAAAATAGAAAGAATGAAAAGTAATATAAAGTAACAAAAATAAATTAAAGAACTTCGTACGTCGTGTGCATAGCAAATAGAATGAATGAAAAGAATTTATGTATGAGAATTGAAATGTTCGTTTAACGACACACTAAGAAAACAGTTGCATTGAGGGTATCAAAAGAGGATAAATACTGATGGAATGCGGATATTGATGGAAGGCTTTATTAGACGACACACATTCTGCCGAAAATTTCAATAAAGCCCCATTTAATAAAGGGCCAGCTTATTACCACCAACGCGGCACAATCCAAGACTATAGAAGCTAATGCGAAATTCTTGATGTAAATAATCTATTGAGACTTTGCTTGGCCTAGAATCGAATCCTCGAACGAAACTTACGACTGCTATATGAAAAATGCAGTCAGGAATTGAAAAGCTGACAGGATGAAAAGTTAATTCAAATGGAAACTGAAAACATAACTGTCGTTCAATCCAATCGGTTAATTCATTTCCAGTTGGAGTAAAATACACATTAAAGTAGGAAAACATTATCCGCATGGCGGTTAATTAATGACCAACCAACCGAAAGGGCTTTTACTGCGCCGCTCATTTTGGTCAATGTCTTTTTACACGACCGCCCAAAAAAAGTATGTTTGTAGTGTTATTCTTGCTACACATTTTTGAGTTTGCATGATTCGTTACAGCCACGTATCAAATTCGAATGTTAGTGGAATATTTTTGGGAAAAAGCATCGTCTTGACTGATCCGAATATGATTCAGCGATGACGACAGGAATTTGGTGATCAGCACGAGTCAATAACTAAAGTTAAATACGTATAGTGATTGATGCAGGTTATCTTTGTAGTTCAATAAGTACCGATTTCAATACGAATCAATTTTTTCACGCTTCATTCTCTTCTATTTTATCGAGACACTTGTGATTATCAGCCTTGACGAGATCCAAACCTACGTCATAAGTGCCATACCATGCTTTTCGCATACCAATCTATATTATTTTATCAACAACTTTAATTAGAAAACCTACATAACCACCCATTACTTTACCTATTCCCAGAAAAATGTCTCCAAAAGTACCAGCTATGAAGAAAAAAGAAACACTAAGAATATTGCAAAACCCTTTTCAAATAACAGAGGCTATAAATCAGACACAGATGAAATATAACCGATGGGGAAAGAGGCTTATTACGGAGGTAAAAGTAATGGGAAATATTCTCATATGATTGGAAATCTATGAGCTTTTGTATCGGTTTCACTCAGGGGTTCATAATGGGTGTGTTAGGTCAGGAAGCGGATTAAGGTCACTTGTTCCAAGTAAGTTATCTTGCTTTACTAATGCTTCACTGCGTTTCAAGTTGAACATTAATTGGCTTAATGTTGGTTGAGTTAAGAATCAAAGTTCACTGCTTTGAGTGAAGTGAATATGAAATGATAATTGATATGGGTAATTTCTGTACATGACTTTTAAAGTTGTCTTCTTTGAAAATGAACTCCAGTGGTGCGAAAATAACCTTGACTTGCGAAACCGTCGCCTTTTCAAGAGGTTGTGAGGTCAAAGTCGGGCAACGAAAATAGAGAACGAACTCTCTGCGAATCCAAGTTATACAAGTTTGATATGAAAAAATCATTTTCAAACTTAATAGGAAAGAATCACATAACATTGATGAGATATCAACAACGAATGTTAATCACCGTGCCTTTCATGTACGAAGTTTTGAGTTTTAATCTGGGTAAGTAACAATGTATCCTTTTCTCAAAAGGCTTTAAAATGTTTTGGATGTTTGAGCTTTTGTGAGAACATGCATGTAAGAGAGTTGAGTTTGAGTTTAAGATTTTAATTATTATTATTTCTCAGAAAGAGTAAAATTCCCACAATCAGCGTTTATTATTTGAAAAATAAAAATATTATGTAGGTTTTTAATAACAATGGATTTTTCTGGGGATTTACGAATCTTTCTTGTTACAACAAAAGTAAGTTCATTATTAAATTGTAGAAGCCTGCAACAAATAAAATCAGACAATGGACCTGCAAATACCTTTCACGGTATTTTCACGCTCCTGTATTTTTCGTTTCAAAATGAAATCGGTACCGAAAGAAAATCCTGATAATAAGCTGTGGAAGCGCACAGACAAAATAAAATCACTGCAGGTGCATTTTTTATGGCAACATTGCTTTATTATTTTCTTTTTGTGTCTATGTGTGCGTTTATATTGCGTTGCAACTTTATTTTTTATTTTTGTGAAAATAATCCTACAATTATCTCTGCTAAGACAGAAACCTGCACGCGTAGCATGGCGCCGTAGAAAAGAGTTTTGTTGACAGAAGAAAATACAAAATGACAGAACGTAGAAAGATTTTTACAGTTTTAAGCAAGAAATTAAGAAGACTAAAAAGTATAATTTTTAGTGCATGTTATAAGCGTGTTTTTTTTAAACTATTAAAGAATTATTATTCTTTTGTTTTAATTTAATTTAATTTTAAATTGTATCCAGTTTGACTTAGAATTTGTGTTTAACACTGATGTTGTTGATTGATGCGTATGTTGTTCTCAAATAAATATATTTTAAAAATCTTTCAGTATAATATAGAAAACGAATGAAGGAATACACATAAAAGCAATCCAGTAACTAACCGTTTTACAAGTAAAATCATACGAGTAATTATACAACAATTAAGCAGATTCATTCCATTTCTATAACAAATAGTCTACTGATGATGTTTCGAGAAATGATCTCAAATTGTTTCATTATGTGTATTTAAAGAAACCATGTTTGGCAATGTGCGTGAAACATCGAGAATACGAAACATGTGCGTTTACTGACGTCACCACAATTAATAACAGACATAATTATTATTATGAAACACAAGAAATACAGTTAACAGGATAAGTTGGTTATTAAAATGTAAGTATTTAGTTAAGTTAGACAATAACGTGTGGTTACATAACCACAAAATGTGACGGTATTACATTAGTAAGGTAGTAACTTGATGATCAAAGAAGAGCGTATGTACATCGAGGTATGATAATTATGCATTGACCTAAAGTGCAGTTCATACGTCATCCTCAAATTAATGCATATCAATATTGTAGAAGTCTGCATTTCTAACATAACAAATGATGATCTAAAGGTGCCGGTTCGCGTGCGTGACCGCGACAGGAGACCGAGACAATAGACCGCGACAGGCGACCGCGCCCGAAGATTGCTACCGTATCTGTCTCCTGTCGCGGTCTCGCGCGCGAACCGCCACCTTAAGCTTTTTCATCAAAGACCTTTAACCCCCTTTTCTGTCACATTTTTATTACATCTTCTTTATCTTCATAAACATCCCTACTCCTTCCTATCAATACCAATGCTATAAAGCTGAAGAGTTTGTTTGTTTGTTTGAACGCGCTTATCTCAGCTACATAACCACCCATTACTTTACCTATTCCCAGAAAAATGTCTCCAAAAGTACCAGCTATGAAGAAAAAAGAAACACTAAGAATATTGCAAAACCCTTTTCAAATAACAGAGGCTATAAATCAGACACAGATGAAATATAACCGATGGGGAAAGAGGCTTATTACGGAGGTAAAAGTAATGGGAAATATTCTCATATGATTGGAAATCTATGAGCTTTTGTATCGGTTTCACTCAGGGGTTCATAATGGGTGTGTTAGGTCAGGAAGCGGATTAAGGTCACTTGTTCCAAGTAAGTTATCTTGCTTTACTAATGCTTCACTGCGTTTCAAGTTGAACATTAATTGGCTTAATGTTGGTTGAGTTAAGAATCAAAGTTCACTGCTTTGAGTGAAGTGAATATGAAATGATAATTGATATGGGTAATTTCTGTACATGACTTTTAAAGTTGTCTTCTTTGAAAATGAACTCCAGTGGTGCGAAAATAACCTTGACTTGCGAAACCGTCGCCTTTTCAAGAGGTTGTGAGGTCAAAGTCGGGCAACGAAAATAGAGAACGAACTCTCTGCGAATCCAAGTTATACAAGTTTGATATGAAAAAATCATTTTCAAACTTAATAGGAAAGAATCACATAACATTGATGAGATATCAACAACGAATGTTAATCACCGTGCCTTTCATGTACGAAGTTTTGAGTTTTAATCTGGGTAAGTAACAATGTATCCTTTTCTCAAAAGGCTTTAAAATGTTTTGGATGTTTGAGCTTTTGTGAGAACATGCATGTAAGAGAGTTGAGTTTGAGTTTAAGATTTTAATTATTATTATTTCTCAGAAAGAGTAAAATTCCCACAATCAGCGTTTATTATTTGAAAAATAAAAATATTATGTAGGTTTTTAATAACAATGGATTTTTCTGGGGATTTACGAATCTTTCTTGTTACAACAAAAGTAAGTTCATTATTAAATTGTAGAAGCCTGCAACAAATAAAATCAGACAATGGACCTGCAAATACCTTTCACGGTATTTTCACGCTCCTGTATTTTTCGTTTCAAAATGAAATCGGTACCGAAAGAAAATCCTGATAATAAGCTGTGGAAGCGCACAGACAAAATAAAATCACTGCAGGTGCATTTTTTATGGCAACATTGCTTTATTATTTTCTTTTTGTGTCTATGTGTGCGTTTATATTGCGTTGCAACTTTATTTTTTATTTTTGTGAAAATAATCCTACAATTATCTCTGCTAAGACAGAAACCTGCACGCGTAGCATGGCGCCGTAGAAAAGAGTTTTGTTGACAGAAGAAAATACAAAATGACAGAACGTAGAAAGATTTTTACAGTTTTAAGCAAGAAATTAAGAAGACTAAAAAGTATAATTTTTAGTGCATGTTATAAGCGTGTTTTTTTTAAACTATTAAAGAATTATTATTCTTTTGTTTTAATTTAATTTAATTTTAAATTGTATCCAGTTTGACTTAGAATTTGTGTTTAACACTGATGTTGTTGATTGATGCGTATGTTGTTCTCAAATAAATATATTTTAAAAATCTTTCAGTATAATATAGAAAACGAATGAAGGAATACACATAAAAGCAATCCAGTAACTAACCGTTTTACAAGTAAAATCATACGAGTAATTATACAACAATTAAGCAGATTCATTCCATTTCTATAACAAATAGTCTACTGATGATGTTTCGAGAAATGATCTCAAATTGTTTCATTATGTGTATTTAAAGAAACCATGTTTGGCAATGTGCGTGAAACATCGAGAATACGAAACATGTGCGTTTACTGACGTCACCACAATTAATAACAGACATAATTATTATTATGAAACACAAGAAATACAGTTAACAGGATAAGTTGGTTATTAAAATGTAAGTATTTAGTTAAGTTAGACAATAACGTGTGGTTACATAACCACAAAATGTGACGGTATTACATTAGTAAGGTAGTAACTTGATGATCAAAGAAGAGCGTATGTACATCGAGGTATGATAATTATGCATTGACCTAAAGTGCAGTTCATACGTCATCCTCAAATTAATGCATATCAATATTGTAGAAGTCTGCATTTCTAACATAACAAATGATGATCTAAAGGTGCCGGTTCGCGTGCGTGACCGCGACAGGAGACCGAGACAATAGACCGCGACAGGCGACCGCGCCCGAAGATTGCTACCGTATCTGTCTCCTGTCGCGGTCTCGCGCGCGAACCGCCACCTTAAGCTTTTTCATCAAAGACCTTTAACCCCCTTTTCTGTCACATTTTTATTACATCTTCTTTATCTTCATAAACATCCCTACTCCTTCCTATCAATACCAATGCTATAAAGCTGAAGAGTTTGTTTGTTTGTTTGAACGCGCTTATCTCAGGAACTACTTGGAATGAAAAAAATATTTTTGTGTTGGTTGGGCCTTTTACCGAGGGGGGAACAGCGAGTATTATATATATGTATAATGTATGATTCGTAACGTTAAAGCCCAGTTACTTATCATCGTGTGAAATCTTTCCAGATAAATCCGTATTCCCATTGTTTGTTTTTCTTCAAGCCGTGGGAGCAACTTTTGGATTCTACTTCTAAAATCATTATATTTTTAAAACAATGTTGATTGAGTGTGTGAGATTTTGACTAATGTTATGTCCAAATAAATCAGTTTGAAATTTGAATTTGTGTTTTTATTTTTATTTTTGGCCAGTACGTGGAACTTATCAATAAGGTATCCGTTTTTCTTTGAAAGAATTTGTACTTTGAAATAAGAAAACGTTCTGACTTATCGACTACTTGATACCTAGTATGTGTGAATGATCTTCGGACTTTGACTGCATCTAAAGAAAAATCGCGGGAAATTAAATGGAGTGGTGACTGGCAAATATAATTAATGACTGTAACTAATAAAACACGTTTTAAAGTAGGTATCATTGGCAGCATTTTTTTTCTAGAGTACCGCATGTGCGAATTATGTCACATACTCGCGAGGCATTTGCTTCGCGCGGCAAATGCATCGCGAAGCTGTTTGCTCTGTTTGGACGCGAAATTGTTTCTCGACCGAGGCACGAAACAATATACGCGAGCAAATCAAAAGCCGACACTGGATGGCTCGGGCGCTCGGTCGATCACCCGCGGCACCGCGCGCTCTTTCCTCGGCCGAGACACGTCCACACTAACCGAGCTGCTTCGCGCGGCAAATGCCTCGCGAGGTTGCTCGTTCTGTATGGCATTGGACGCACCTATTTAATTTGAAAAATAAAACTGCGTCGTCCACATAAATACTGTGTCCACTTAACGAATATGTTGCTACGCACAGAATTACAAACAAATAAAAAAGCGCAATGACAGTTACAGATTACACTATAACATGAGAATTAGATCAAAAAAGATTCCAAGCAACACTACGATTATAATCCTGCATCATGTGCTATCTTTCTTCACATAATAGTCAATACATTGACACAAATAAAAAACAGGCGCATTCAATTATAGAACGAATCCTTATGCGCAGTCGTAGGCGCACTCAATCGTGTATTGACAGCTGTTTTGATTGGAGCAGTGTTGCCAGAGTGGAATTACCCCGAATTATGGGAAAGAAGAACAAATATGGGAAAAAAATATCAGATATTTCACTGCCTATACAGAGGCAGGAATTAGTAATAATTTCGTTTATTTCAAATGAAATTTGAATTAAATAAAAACTCAAAACCAATAGTAATCTATCTCTCTACAGCTAAGTGCTGTCCACTGCTGGTCGGAAGCCTCCCACAAAGAACCCGAGCATTCTCGGTAATCTATTGCTGTGGGAAAACTTTCGAATTTTACGTGGGCGAAGCCGTTGGAAACAGCTAGTCTATTCTAAAACTAAGCAGTAACTGAAGATGTTGATATACATCGTCATTAAAACGGAATTCAACATAATAATAATCGTAAAAAGTACTAAAAGTGAATAAAAACCTTCCTATATAAGTCAAATTAAGGTAACGGCTTACGTCTGACTGAACTTAAGTATCCATTCGATCGTCTATAGCGCCCCGTTTTCAATATATTACCCTTTTTTAATATCTGGGCAATATATTCCCACTATTTCATCGAAACATTTCATTGCACATAGATTATGGTAAACATATTGCCTTTTTATCAAAATTCTACTTACTTGGTAGGACTCGATCAATATAATCAGTTTCCTCGAAAATTATGAAAGTGTAATTCAATTATGCCTTTGGTAGTCATTGATCCTTAAAAAATCAAGAAGGGAAGATATTACACTGCGAATTTCACGTAGCTAAAAATATCAACTTGAGGAGGTATACGAACATAACACAAGTGCCAAGATTATTAAAAAAAAAACTTTTTTACAGGAGCGATGTTCCCACTGTTGGGAATTTGTTTTCACAGAGGAGATTCATCTCATTGTAGTCATAGGACAAGTTGGTTGTCTTACAATATTTTCCTTATTTTAAGATCAGTTGTGATTAATGTGATTACCTAAATTATTTAAAGTTTCTGCCTGGGTACAACCTAAACTAGCAACGCTAATCACACACTTAGCGCCCAAATACTCTGTGAGAGTAAAATCTACTGGTAACAATCTTCCCACGTATGGGAAATTTTACTTTAAGTCTGGTAACCCAAAACGCGCGTGGGCAGCGGCATTTGTTTGTACAAGTCAATCTGTTTTGAGTGTGGTAACCGTCGATTCACGCCGTCCCTTACCGCATGAATGCATAAAAATATTTTAAAATAACGGAAACATGAATGAAAAAGAAAACTCTCAGATCTAAGAATTTATTTTTGATGTATGTGGCAGGTGTGATGGGTTATTTCTATTTTGAAATCGATGAAGATGTGTGATTTTTGGCTAATATTAGTATATTACCTAGATCTATTTCCAATGCAGAGAAAAGCGGAGATTTGGACAGAGATGAGGTATTTAGAAAAGCTGACGACATCATTGCTATTGCGGGTAGTCCTGAAGGAGGTTTGCCTTGGAGATAGGCACAAATAAAGAAATTCTTAGTGGTGGGTGAATCTGAGCTTCGATATGTATAGATGATAATGGCATAGTAGTAAAGACAGAGCTCGACAATACAAGTTCTTTCAAGACTTTATAGTTATCTAATGCAGTTACTGAAAACAGATTTTAAATTAGTCATTATAACAATGAACATAGTGACGTGTTAAATTAAGGCGTTGTAATTGATTTGAAGTAAGAGAAATTATGATATAAACTGATTAAGTATGTGGACAAAAGTTACATTAAGAACTACCTATGTCATACAATTTTTTTAACAATGAATTTATTTTAAGACTTTTTAAGCCACATACCTATGATGAAATATGTTTAAACAAGAACTGTTTAATAATTTTGATGAACTTATGTACAATTAAGTTGGTACACATACTATCTATCTACCTAATGTACTAGTTTTACCCTGTGAATAGTAAATCAATGGTTTTACTATGTGAACCATAATATCATCAACATGAATGAATCTTTTACAGATAAAAATAGACGTATGACTATAACGATCGCTGTAACAAACCAATTTATAAACACATGCGGGAAAACAGAGAACTATAAATAATGTAGCAAGTTGAGACATTTTTCATGGCAAGCAGCGCCACCATGAACTGCAAACTTTAATTGGTCGTACTTTGCGATGAATGATACTATGTCACGTCATAGTATTGTTCTAAGAAACATACTAGTTAGAGAATTAGTAGCTTCTATAAAAAGTGTTGATTATGATGCTACAAATCCATCATTCACACTGTTTTGTGAGGAATATACAGTTGTATACAAAATTGAAGCTGCTTGGGATCTAATGAATAAAATAAAATTGAAAGTAGAGACAACATTTGATGTACAAAGGGACTCAATTCAATTGCGATTTGACTTCAACAATAGTATTTCTGACTAGCTAAACAGACTATAGGATACTTGAAAAGTCTTTAGGTGATTAGAGATACAATTTTTTTCATGTTACGTTCATACGATACATTTTTGATTGAAGATTGGATAATAAAAGGTGCAAATTAAGTATGATACGATTTCTCGCAAAGTATTTCATAATTTGAGATGATGATGTAAGCCAATACATGGAAATCTAATGAAGCTAATACTAGAAATGTCTTCACTATTGGCTAACCATTATTCCATTAATGTTGTGGTCTTCTCCCGGTCTAATTGAATACCATTATTTTACATAGAGTTACTGTATAACTGACCTCTAACTATATCCCTGTCACTAGGTTTACGATACCCCTAAGGAAGGACTGGCTGTCAAATTTTCGTGTTCACATTTTGTGTTTAACAACTGTTAAACATCTATCAATGACAGCCAGAATTTATTGGTACTACTTTGGAAACCAGTCTTCTTTTAAATTTTAATATCGTCATAAGTACATCTACTAGTCTACTAAAGGTAAACAATTTAACAACGTTATTGAACTCAATACCGATACAATATTATCGGTAGTTACATTCTGAAGCATAATAAGGAAATATACGGTAATAAAATATTGTTACACATCAATATAACTACTTTGAGACATCCTTAAAACAAATGTGACTATTACTACAAATCTTCCTCAAGTAACGTCAGAAATCATTTTGATGAAATCAAACATAAAGACAGTAAACGCTATTAATATCGTAGATAAAAAAAAATTAAGACATGATAATTTACAAACCCACACTAGACTCACGTCAATGCTGTGACGTCTGACACAGGAGAATGAAGAAGAAAAACGTGTTGCACTGATTTTAAGTAAAACAGGATAAGGGCAGGAAGACGATGCTAATGATGATTGGGCTACTGTGGTGGAATCTGCTCTAATCTTTCACATAAAAAGGCAACCTATGTTTTGGCAGTGGGAATATTTATGAGCTTATTGTAGAATATCAAATCTTAGCCAAAATTTTTGAGCTTAAGTTACCCAAACTGGCACATAAACCTTAACTAAAGAGGACCTCGAAATTTATTTAAATCAAAGGAAATTTATAATCAACATTGTCAACAAAATATATGAAAGGAAAGATACACGTACAACTTGTAGGTAAGTCTTTAGTCTTAAGCACCCATGTGCTTCAATCAGGGTATGCTAAAGTTCGTACCTTGGCGTACTCCAAGAATCAGATATTTCATTTTACAGGAAGGCCGCAATGATGCAGGTATATACCAGTACAAGACTGAATTATGGTAGACCTAACTTTTACAAATGCAGTCAAAGTGGTTAAAAGTATTCTAATGAAATGAACGATTTCAATAGACTAAAATAAATTGAAAAGTCAATTTTTGGCACAAATAATATATGAGTTAGACGACATTAGAGCTTGTTGTACTAGTCACACCAATGCTCAAGGACAAAACCCATACAGTATTCAATATTAAAGCATAGAAGCCAAATGTTGGAGCAAAAAGCCCCCTGCAGTGACGTCATTCCACCTGTCATAGAAACCCATTGACAGTTGTATTAGGGTACACCTTGTACTACCAAAAATGAACCAACATGTGTTAATGACAAGGTGCAAAATAGCACTTTCATTTCATTGTTAGTCATAAAGAATTCGTATCGATTATGTGTAAAGTTTTGTGCTACAGAGAAATTAAGTTATTGCAATGAACAGTATTTCGAAGCGGGCATGTGAAGAATACAATTATTGATTAATGCCTCCCCTAGTACAGAAATTACTGGGACTCAAACAGTCGTTGAACCCAGCCCAGAACAATATGATGAAACATTTAGCACTACGGGAATTAGCTAAAATAGGACGAATATGACACATTTTAATTGACTCAAACGATCATTGTACAGAATTCGTACTGTACCATGACGATATTTTAGATCTAATATAAACGAATTCAAAACACATGTAAAAATACGCGAAAAAAACACGGAAAACACAGGGAATCTAATCACATCGATTAAACAGAAAAAAACCAGCACATAATCCCTTAATCGTTGCACGCCCTCCACGCAATTTTATACCTTTTGACCCGTTGTTGAAAGCACTATTATTGCTTGCACACACATAGGGCGACTCCCGTTCCTTGCACTACACGTTTACAATCACTCACAGAACTAATACTTTTTTAAATTTTTAAATAAAGTATTACTCACGCAGCAATGCTTTTTGAAAGCGGCCAGCGTTCCATAGACGCTTGGTACTTCATGTTTTCAATCTGCTTTTTGAGTGCTTCTTTGTCCATGGCTGTAAGAATACTAGGGTCCATCGCGCAGAATCTGTGGTGTAAAACACGCACACATGGTTAGAGCATACTGTGTCTGTGTAAGAGAGGGACGACTCGAGTACAGTCGGGTACAGAGCAGTTTCAGTGGGAATTTAGTTCTGTTGTATTTTTATGGCGGTGTATTGTTTGTTTTGGGCACTGTTAATAATAATGTTTTAATTTGATTTGCCAATACCCACTTAGTTTGAGATTTTCAACACCAAACGGGAGATTTTAGAATAAAAAATATGTAATTAATCTAATTTGAAAATTAGATTGTTAAATGTATTATTTGTCTGAATAAATTTATTAAATGTCAGTAGATTAATTATGATATTATTGTCGAGTAAAATGCTGCTCTTGAATAGTTAATCACAAAATAAAAGAAACAATAGTTTAAAAAAATACACAATTTTCAATATAAAACTTGAGAATTAATTTATTTACCTACCTAACTTGATTGGTGTTTTACAATAAGCATATAATTTTAAGATTTTTAAGCTTATTTTGGGTTAAAAATTGATAAAACCCTTACTACGAAAACTTAAATACTGCAATAATGTTCATTTTCAACGTCATTATTTAAACATTTTTTTATCATGGTAAAATCATCAAATGAGTCCCACCCATACTGTGAGACTCGTACTGACTAAAATCCACGTTGTCCTTCAATAGTCCTTTACGTTCCAGGGTCACGGTAATGCGATAAATCCCGCGACCACATAAACACAATGGCACGTTTTTCTTTATTTTCCTGTCACCAAATAATTAAATGTTAGGAATTGAAGGTTACTAATAACATTAAAATCCCATTTCAATTTTCACGACCTAACCTAATTAAAACAATACAACACAATTTATTCGAATCAAACAATTTTCTGCGACACTGTACTATATCGCCATCTCTTTTCCTCATTAGGGGAAACCTGTATAAGTGTGCGTGAGCGTACGCGTGTAGGTGATGCGCGCGCAGAACTTCAGTTTCTATGACAACCCCTTTTAGGCATACTGAAGTTGGCTTGCGCAAAGTTAGTTAGTAACACACCATTGTAATTTAAACTCTATCTCTGGATTCATATGGTTTGGTTTTAATTGTTATGTCAGTTGTAAAATTAATGAATTAAAGCGTAATGCCCGGTAGTTCTTGGCATTTTGTACACCATTATTCTTTGTTTTCGAACGGCTGTCATAGAGGGCTCTGTACGCAGACATTATCAACGCATCGGTAGATTTTTATTATCACAACATTCTACTTAAGTTATTAAAGATTTTACAGCTGAAAGTTTCAAGTAATTAGGTAGCTAATCAGACGAGTAATGGTGTCTATTGAAAAGGGGTTTTCGTGACCTTGGAATAACGCCCTGATGGCCTTGAAGGGGTTAATCTTTATTATGCTTTAATCATTTGAAGACGGAACTGTTTATAAAAAGAAAAGTAAAAATATTTTTGGTTTGATTTCTTTTTACAGTTTTTCTAAACAGCTAGATACTTATACCTTCGTACAACGGTAAGCGACAATAAAGTGAGCTCTAAAAGCAAGAAATCTTTGAGATAATAATTAATTAAAAGTACAATGGGCGCGATAAGATTGTTATTCAGATAAAAACAATAGGTTTCTCTTTTTTAATACCAACACTGCGAAAAAGGTCGAGAACTCAATCTGAGTTTTTTTTTTGTAGCTTTTAATTTATGCTTCATGCTTTAAACCGAACAGAAGAGAGAAATGGAGATGAATGTTAATCAAAATGAACACACTATGTGACCACGATAAATCAATGACATTTTTTTTCATTTTTTTTTTAAACGTTGCCCCTCTCTTGTAATTTTTTCCTATATCGTGGGTGTTGACGCCCACGGCGTCGGACGTCGCGGGGCGATCTCCGGCCACCGTAGGCGCGGGCATGCGGGCTGTGAGAAATGGGCAACTCGCCACCCGACCATGGACCATGCCCGGGTCGACGGCGCGTTGTGTTCCACGCGCGCCTCAAAGAGTGTCAGCATGATGACGGGGCCCCCCTCTAGAGGGCCAAAGCCTGCTGGGGTCGCGGGACTTATCTCATTACCGTGACCCCGGAACATAAAGGGCTATTGAAGGACACCGTGGATTTTAGTCAGTACGAGTCTGACAGTCCCTCTCGCCCTGCCCTGGGTGGGAGAACTCATTTGATGATTTTACCATGCCAAAAAAAAAAATATCGTGGTTGTTTTTACAAAGGCATAGAAACTCACAAACACCCAGACCCGAAACAACTACTTGCAGATCATACAAAATAATATTTGTTCCGTGCGGGGATCGAAGCCGCAACAGGATGCGCAGCAGTCGATCGCTGAGCCACAGCGCCAACCGTGTCGTATTAAAAGCTAATTGATTCTATCGATGACTATGACAGCTTCACGTCAATAAATTTAATTTTTCCTTTTAAACTGAGATAACCTTTCGTGGTTCAGACAGCCGAATTTATTGAAAGTGTTTCGAGGAATCAGCCTTTGAAGTTATCTAGCTATCCATTTAATCATGCCATTTTTCGATGCAAATAAATTCTTAGAACAGTGGAATCGCGTCAAGAAGTCTCTTGGGTCTCTAGAAAGCTTCTGGACAAAACCAAGCTGGCTGTGATAGCCAGAACATTCAGGATCCACCACGAACGGACTCAATCAGAGTTGAAGTGCGGACAATGGTCAGTTGAAGACGCCCTCTCCGTCTTCAACTGACCATTGTCCCCGTCTAGAGGTCCAAAGCCTGCCGGGGTCGCGGGACTTATCTCATTACCGTGACCCCGGAACATAAAGGGCTATTGAAGGACACCGTGGATTTTAGTCAGTAGGTACAAGTCTGACAGTCCCCCTCCCACCCTGCCCGGGTTGGGAGGACTCATTTGATGATTTTACCACGCAAAAAAAAATGGTCAGTTGAAGGTATCGAAGGCTCATTTTCTTTTGTAAATTCTAACTTCCAAAACAAGCTGATTATCATTTAGATACAATGATTACCGCAGTGGTTGGTTTTCTTTGGGTGTAGAAATTGTCAAATGAGTCTTCCCGGCGTGGTGTAGCGTAAGAGAAACTGTCAGACTTTTGCTGACTAAAAAGTAGCAGTCATTAATACATTTTCAACGTTAAACACTAAAGCATAAAGTTGAAAATCTATTAAAGACGACTGAGCGATAACGAACGAAACAAACGAAAACGATCTGTCAACTTCAATCGATTTTTAAGTTTACACGCTGGGGTATAAAGTTGAAAATGTATTAGTGACTGCTGAGCGATAACGATTGTCGTCTGAAGTCGTCTGCTGTTTGGCTAAAGGGCCTGTACCCTTAGCACGAGTTTTCAGTATTTGAGACGTAAAATAAACTGGAACTTTAACCATTTCAAATTGACAATTTTCAAGGAAAAAATTAGTTCCTTCTTCGCACACCAGAGCCGATGTTCCATTTTTTCATACAAGAAACGCTGTAAATACTGAAAAGACGCTGTAAAGTAAAAGAGTGAAAACTCGTGCTAAGGGTACTGTTCCTACACTTGTACTTTACGTTCCAAAGCCCTTGGTGCTTTTTAAAGACCACCCCACGACAACGACAGTCTTTGGCCCTATAGGGGCTCGCCTACAACCAGAATGCTGGTAGTGGACGCTGCGCTGGCTATGAAGGATAAAAAAACGTTTGCATGAACTAGGCAGTTATAGGTTCTAGGTCTGGCTGTTTGTATAATTTAAATTTGAATGATACAGGAGAAACTTTTAGGCAGGAGCGAAGTTAAAATCGAAATACCTACACACACGGGGTAAGCTGGAGATGGAGATGTATTCATTTTCGAAAACATATTTCCATTTGGTACTGGCCGATACAACGATATTAATTTGACCAATAACGGTTGTATACATGCCTACGCAAGACACGGTTTCAAGAGAAACACCCCTTGTTGATTGCATATTCCAGTATTTCGGATTGTTAACTCTCTTTAAATCCATTGGACCATGGTCCATGGAGATTTGTGTATCGATTCTCAGCAGAACTAACCTTTGAACGCTTTAACAACCTAAATATATTGGATTGTATGTTTATTTGTATGTCTCAATCTACGGAGAAGTTCCACGATTATGTAGTTAACGATCAGCTGTGATGTATGCATATTATGCAATATACAGGGAGAATTTTTCAACTGCGCGTGTTATAATATCCGAAACTAAAACTGCGTCATTGACTGTTTCTTTTTTTTGAAAAATCAATAATCCTGGGCAGGAAATAAACCAGCTGATTTTGTAAAAAAAAACTCTCCCTGTATATCATTCGATAGTGTAATAACAAGGATCAAATTCTCGGAAGTAATACAAACGACAAACTTACGCCAGATCGCTGATAGCTGATCAGCTACTTGCTGGGAGCCATAAAATGCCAGTCAGTAAGGCTATAATGGTGAAATCATTCTCCAGGTACAACCTAACCCGAATGAGAACATCAACTACAATAATTATCGTTGATATCTATCGTAGACTGGACACTCAAAACACTGAAACTTTCATAATCGCTGGCGATTTCACGGCATAACGAACACAGATCGTTATCAAGGGACCTTCCCTAAATTAAACACCAATGCGAAAGTAAGTTTGTTTGATACCTTTTCAAGCCTAAACCACTAAACAGTTTATCCAGGTAATTTACAGGATTATTTGTAAAACATTGACAATCTTTCATGGACTGAAACTACTAATGGTCATAAATAAATTTTTATATGGAACCAAACCTGAAATATCTAAAAACAAATCAGGTATTTCATACAAAATGGACATTTTTCCGTTGACCTGTACCTATGTTCGCCTGATTTTTTTTAAGCTATTGCATAGCTTTTATCGCGGGTTCTGAGCGCGGCGACCGAATCCAGAAATTCTCAAAACCTAACGATAATACCTGACACCTCGCATCGTCTAACGTCGTTTCAGCTCGGGAGACTTCGGCAATCATAAAAATATCCGTCATAAAAACAATTTACTTTTTCTTACTGGTTCTAAACGGCCAGCTACAAAAGCAGTTTTCACAATGAAGTTCTTTATTACAGCAGTGCACCACAAACATTTTAAATAAATTATATTCTCGTTAAATAAACGCGGTAAGTGATTTTATCCTTTTAAAAACCGGCCAAGTGCGAGTTGGACTCGCGTGAAGAGGGTTCCGTACGATGTTACCTATCACGTTTTTTTTTAAATCTGACCCAAATTGGTACGCACAATATTGAGTGATTTACCATGTTCTTTTAATATCATGGACTTCTTATAGGTTTTCCTATAATCTATAAGTAGAAAACTAAATTCTGTATTTTTTTAAAAAAATAGGTTCAGTTGTTTCGGAGATAAGGGGGAATGGTCAAATTTTGTCTATTTTCTTGAATTACTTAAGAACTATTTATTTTAAAATTACAAAAAATATATATTTAAGATTGTCTCAACAAGACCTTTCATTTGATATGTCACACGATGCAGTCTTCAAATATTTTTTTAAATTTTCCCCTTCCCCCCCAAAAATTACCTCCCATATACAGATATGGACTTCTTATAGGTTATCCTATAATCTATAAGTAGAAAACTAATTCCTGTATTTTTTTCAAAATTTTAGGTTCAGTAGTTTCGGAGATAAGGGGGGGAATGGTCAAGCTTCGTCTATTTTTTTTGAATAACTTGGAAACCATTTATTTTAAAATTACAAAAAAAATACTTTTAAGTTTGTCTCAACAATACCTTTCATTTGATATGTCACACGATGCACTTTTCAAATATTTTTTTTAATTTTCCCCTTCCCCCCCCAAAAATTACCTCCCATATACAGATATGGACTTCTTATAGGTTATCCTATAATCTATAAGTAGAAAACTAATTTCTGTAATTTTTTCAAAATTTTAGGTTCAGTAGTTTCGGAGATAAGGGGGGGGGGGGGGGGAATGGTCAAATTTCGTCTATTTTCTTGAATAACTTGGAAACTGTTTATTTTAAAATTACAATAAAAATATATTTAAGATTGTCTCAAAAAGACCTTTCATTTGGTATGTCACACGATGCAGATTACAAATATTTTTTTTTAATTTTCCCCTTCCCCCCCAAAAATTACCTCCCATATACAGATATGGACTTCTTATAGGTTCTCCTATAATCTATAAGTAGAAAACTAATTACTGTATTTTTTTCAAAATTTTAGGTTCAGTAGTTTCGGAGATAAGAGGGGAGGGGGAATGGTCAAATTTCGTCTATTTTCTTGAATAACTTGGAAACTATTTATTTTAAAATTTCAAAAAAAAATACATTTAAGATTGTCTCAACAAGACATTTCATTTGATATGTCACACGATGCAGTTTTCAAAACTTTTTTTTTATTTTCCCCTTCCCCCCCAAAAATTACCTCCCACATACAGATTTCATCTATTCAGGTTACACCTCTGTGCTTGGGTCACAGGAATTGATATGTGTACCAAATTTCAACCCAATCGGTCTAGTAGAATCGGAGATAATTGACCGTAAGCGACAGACAGACGGACACACGAGTGATCCTATAAGGGTTCCGTTTTTGTATTCGGACGTACGGAACCCTAAAAATAAAAAAATGTTATGCAATAGCTTCACCGCGGCAGTCTCCGAGTGCCACATGTTTTTTTTTTTTTTTCTTTCTGCCTTTGGCAGGTATACAGAAACAGACATCAAGTACCTTATATCCCGAAAAAAAGCACGTTTCCGGAGAAATAGAACAACAACGCTGCGTGTCGGTTAGCGCAGTGGCTAAGCGATTGGACTGCTGCGCTGCGTGTTACGGGTTCGATTCCCGCACTGAGCAAATATTTGTATGATGTACAAGTAGTTGTTCCGGGTCTGGGCGTTTGTGTATGTGAGTTTATATGTTTGTAAACGCACCCACGATACAGGAGACTAGTGTGTGGCAACGTTTTTTTTTTAAAAAAAAACGTTCTTATGGTAATAGATGCTATGTGTCGCCAAATTGACTGTCAAATAATAATCTAAGGCGAGCGAAGCAACGAGTAAAAGCTAGTAATATTGTAGAGTTGTGACAGAAAGTTGTAGCCATGTTATAATAACCTTCCACTAACGATTTTTAAACCCTCTTTTGAAACTTGCTGTTTGTTTTTCAACTATTTCACAAAAGTGTGCAAACACTTTCCTGAAAAGTTTTTCAAAGTGTGTGTCATAGAACAAATTGGAGCAACAGAAAGTTTCGAGTACTTTCGAGTCGTGCAAAGATAGATACAACTTAAAAGTTATAGTTGGAAGAATTAGGTAGCTGAAGAATATTTAACCTTTGATTCATATCGACTGTTGCGCAGCGTGTCGCGACTTTGATCCCCGTACGGAACGAAATATTCGTAAGACCTACAAGTAGTTCTCTCGCGCCCGGCATTGGTTGAGGCCATGCTGCGGGGCGAGACGGAGGAGTGGGAAGCGGTCGCCTCCTTCTGCGAAGCCGTCATGCTCGTGAAGGAGGAGGCGCGCCGCGTGAGGGAGAGTTATACTCTCCTCTCGTGAGGACGAGAGGAGAGTATAACTCTCCCTCACTGCGGCTTGGGTGGAGGGAGGCCTCCACCCCAGCCGCAGTGGTAGACGCCCACGGCGTCGGACGTCGGCAGACGATTTCCGGCCACCGTAGGCGCGGGCATGCGGGCGGCGAGTAATCGGCGAGTAATGGGCGACTCGCTGTCCGACCATGGACCATGCCCGGGTCGACGGCGCGTTGTGTTCCACGCGCGCCTCCTAGAGTGTCAGCATGATGACGGGGCCTCTAGAGGGCCAAAGCCTGCCGGGGTCGCGGGACTTATCTCATTACCGTGACCCCGGAATAGAAAAAGACTATTGAAGGACACCGTGGATTTTAGTCAGTACGAGTCTGACAGTGCCTCTCGCCCTGCCCTGTGTGGGAGGACTCATTTGATGAATTTAACACGAAAAAAAAAGACGTACAAGTAGTTGTTCTGGGTCTTAGTATTATGTGTATGTGTGTTTCTGTGTTTGTAAACGCACCCATGACACAAAAGAAATTCATAGTGTGGGAGAACGTTTTTTAAAAAGGTAAAGTCTGTAGGGCGACTGATACAAAGAGGAACTAGGTAAATCTATTTTGAATTACATTTTCCGCAGCACAGAAGCATCTATTTTGAATTACATTTTCCGCAGCACAGAAGCAGATATCCAGAAATATAGTGAACTTAAACAGAGATTTAGGTAATTCAATTTGTTGTTCACCAGCTTCGCAAATATATCTGTACAATTTACTACCGTGCGAACTGATTATGCAAATCCTGTGTTTACAGTCCAATAGCTTGTACATTTTATGATAATTGAGATTTGTAAGTATACTCGTCAAAACAAAATAAGGGCCACTTTTGAAATTGCACTTTAAACAAGTATTGCTCTTATTCTGGGTACATAATAAATACTAAATATCTTGTTATGGTTTCTTTCAAGTATTAACATTGTTTCTACAGCATAATTGGAAATTCATAACTTTTTTTTAATTAGATATTTGAGATTACTTAGAATTTACGGTTTGGTGTTTTTTATTTTTCAAACTTCTAACGGAGTTTTCTTTGACTAATACAGCAAGCAGGCTATAATGATGTTTCAATCTCATAATGTCATGTATTCGGAGACATATGGACGCAAAAACAGCCACTTGGGCTGTCACCTTAATCCAGGGGGTCCGTAGCCAGAAGAGGTAGGTTTAATGGTGGAATATTCCCAACGAGTGGTTCAAAATGCTTGAAACTGGTCTTAATAGACGGATAATATCACCAGACGCCGTGTTCAAGGAAGAAAGTATGTAAGCAAAGCCCAAGAAGACCATTAAGTTTGTTTAACCGCGCAAATAGAGCGAAAATCTACTGCGCGGACCGTACAAACTCCATTGCGTCGAGCTACAGGCAACCCTATAATTGACTACACTATTCCGAATCGACTCCATAAAGACTAACAATACTCAAGAAGATGCTTGGTTTGCCTCCAGTTAACTGCAGCGTATGGTGCAAATCGTGAAACATTTGCGAAGGAGAAAATTGATTGAACTGTTTTGACTGGGCTTCATTGCTTTTTATTGATGACTGGTGGGTTATTTTTTTTTCAATAAAAACTGATTCATAAGAGTGTAGAGAAGATCTAAACAACAGGTTTCAGGTCCTTGCACTCTTAAAACAGACTGTTCTGGCGAGTTCTGAGTTATGCAGTCTGGGGTGGTTATCTCTATCACGCAAAACTGCGCTCGCACTTCTTAACGAGGGTGCTGTAACTCCTCAAAATTGCGTAGAGAATGTGGTGCAACTCTACATTATCCCATTCGCAAAACAAGGAATACATGAGTTCTTCTTGAAGCAGGATAATGATCGAGCGAACAAGACGCGACTAACAGTGCACACATTCCCTTACGCTCAAATTACGATGTTACAGTGGACACTCAGGATTTTTACCTGAGTTCTATTGAGCATTTGAGATATGAGTTAAAGAAGAGTGAAAAAGAAAGTAAAATTCCCATCAACACGCAGCTGGATCTCATAAATTGTCTGAAAACTTGTTGGTAGAGTATCCAAAAAGAAAATGTTCGGTATTTAATCCAGACCATTCCACCTCCCATAAAATGAGCAGAACAGACAGAACAGAGTTAAAAGAGAAGCTTAAAAGAACACTTTGGAACATTCAAGACTATTATTTTTTCAATTTTTTTATGTTTTATGTAACTTGATACATTCCTGCAATTCCTCACTTTTCATTCAATTTGGTTTATTTTAACGATTTATTGGAATTTATATTTAATTTTTGTGTATTTCCATCTAAAACCATTTATATTAATCAGATTCAGACATTGTAACTAGTAATATTTAAACATTATTTAATAAATCGATAAAAACCAGGTGGCCCTTATTTTGTTTTGAGTAGTATATTTCAAAGTTGTAGCTAAAATACCTCAAAACATAATCTTATCACTATAAATGCTAAAGGATGAATAGATATTATGTTTGTTACTTTTTCACATAAAACGACAATATAATTATTCCAATTTTAGTTTTGTAACTTTGCCTCGACTAGGAATTTCTACTGTATTGTGGGTACGTTTACAAACATAGAAAATCACATACACAGACACTGAAACCAGTAACAAATACTTGTAGATCACACAAATTTGTTTCCTGCGGGAATCGAACCCACGACATACAGAGCAATTACTCAGCCAAACAAAACACACAAACCGTGACGTTGTTAATGAATGTATTCCGGTATCACGTCCCCGTGGGATAGAAAAAAATATTGATTGTGTCTTAATTAACGGTGGTTTTCAAGGCTTTATTGGCAAAGATAATAGCCATTCACTTATTTTATTTATTCGCCAATAAATAATTTGATAAAAGATACTGTTTTTTGTGGTTTCTAAGGCTTTTTCTCAACAAATACAACAACCTAAAAAAATATCGGTATCTTTTTCACAACTTTAAAATAGTTACAGGCTACAGCTATCAAATGAAACTAAGCCAAAATTACACACTGATTACGGTGTAAAGCAAGTATTAATTAATAGTTATTTATGCAACTGTTGTACGTATCACATGAGTGTTTTAATACCTAATTATAACAGTTGGATAAAAGACTTTATCTACTCTCATATCGTTAAATTCAAAATACAAAACTCAAAACGAGTTTATAATGACGTACTTTACACACAGTGTATAGAAATGAAATTAAAAATAGTATATTTTGCAACTAGTGAATAAAGAGCGGATTGACAGTGAGTAAAAGAGCTTTTTATTCACTGTTTTCAGTGAGTAAAAGTAACTTTTTAGAGTAGGAATGGTATAATAGTATATTTTGCAACTAGTGAATAAAGAGCGGATTTAAAGCGAGGGCCATTATATGAATCACGAGCAAGCGAAGGATTTTAATGACTGAATCACGACCGTAGGGAGTGATTCATGATGATTGAATCACGAGCGGAGCGAGTGATTCAAATATTTAAATCCTGAGCGACGCGAGTGATTCAGGCCCTCGATTTAAATCCGTTTTATTCAAGAGTTGCAAACGATACTTTATACCATGACTACGAGAAAAAGAAAGATTTGAGCGATAATATACCTATATGTAACGAAAAAAAAAGTTTTTTTTTTAAATTAATACTGCTCCACACACACGTGGGTGCGTTTCCAAACATCTAAATTCACAATACACAAACACCCACACCCGAAACAAATAATTGTAGATCATAGTACGAATATTTGCTCCGTGCGGGAATCGAACCCGCTTCACGTAACGAAGTAGTCCAATCGCTCAGTCAACAAATTAACATTAAAATCGGAACAATGATTTAAATAAAGAGTAATATTTTCCTAATAACACGGGGGTCGACCGCATCAATGTGTTCTAAATTCAAACACCAAAACAGTGAGTAAAAGAGCTTTTTATTCACTGTTTTCAGTGAGTAAAAGTAACTTTTTAGAGTAGGAATGGTATAAAATAAATTATGACACTATTTCTCTAACAAAATAATGTTATAATATTTTTTTTCCATTACGATACAGATTACAGATCATAGATACATCCATTTGATTTTTTATCTGTGGCTGCGCGCGCTGTGGCCCATGCGCGGTGATAACGGGAATTTTGGCGCCATAATACTGTGTCAATCTTTATCTTTTATTTGATAAATTCGTGTTCAATGAAAGTAGATAAAGTAGTGTATGAAACTGTACATAACTAGGTATTATACACATATAATACCCCTCATTATGTACCAGTTTCATAAACTACTATTACCTACAATCATGATGTGAATCCTCTATAAAAGATTCTCATATCATGTTGTACAGTGTTGTAAGAACTATGTAAATTCAAGAAAAGTCTAATTGCGAAGCATGTAAAACAAACAAACCTTAAAAGTAAAAGAATTATTGTTCTTTTTTCAAAATTTTAGCGATGTGGTGTTTCTACATCATTGAGTGTTTTAATGTTGGCAATAAGCTAATTGTTATAGGTTCTTTTATAGAGGACTAGCAGCTGTTGCCAGCGGTTTCACCCGCTACAACTCAAAAATCATCCCGTAGGAACATAAAATAGGGATAAAAACTATCCTATGTGTTAATCCAGGTTATAAACTATCTATGTACCGAATTTCAACCAAATCCATTCAGTAGTTTTTGCGTGAAAGAGGAACAAACATACATCCATCCAAACAAACTTTCACGTTTATAATATTAGTAGGATTAATAGCATGATAGTAGATAAAATTATAACATCGACGCCAAAAACTATGCTTTAATTATTCCTCTAAGGTTGAATAGGCATTATTCCGAGAACAGCCTCAGAGCCTACTTACAAGATAAACCTTAGATTATGAATAATATTTTTATTCTGAACAACCTTATTTATAAAAACTTTTCCATTTTGAGAGACAAGATCCTTAATGAGCCTTGGATTCTTGAAGTACTGTCACGGTCAAAGATATTTGCACATTTAGTACCTAAAATTCCACAGATAATGAGAGTAGCTCTTACTCGCGGCTTTGCCTGCGTGCATAACACGCAGGCAAAGCCGCGTATAGGCCATGCAAATATAATTTTACATGTTTAACGGATGTTTAAGCTTATACTGACACAAAAAGTTGAAGCTGATTAAAGAAACACAAGTTTTGTTACGTTTTCATGGATTGCTATTATAATTTTGCAAGACGTAGAAGCTTGGCCCTCTACGGGGCCCCCGTGTGGGCCCTGAGCATCCGGACGCGACCACTAAAGTTGGTGGCATGCCAGAGGTCATGGCTATCCGGATGATCCGGGGATACCGCACGATCGCCGGCGAATCGGCCAACCTGCTTGCCGGATTACTGCCCTGGGATCTGGAGGCGACTGCTCTCCAGCGCGTCTATGAGTGGCGCGTGGAGGCGCAGCGCCGGGGTGCCTCCCTGCTGCCTCGAGAAGTCGAGGCGCAGCGGGAAGAGGTCCGGCGCGATCTCAGGGCAGTATGGAGGGGACGACTGTCACAACCGACGGCCGGGCACACCGCAATCGCGGCGGTAAGACCCCTCTTTGAGGAGTGGCTGGATAGGAGTCACGGCGCCCTGACCTACCGCATGACGCAGGTCCTCACCGGACACGGAAGTTTCGGGAGGTACCTGTGTCTGAGGAGAAAGGAGGAAACGCCTGGGTGTCACCACTGCAAAGATCGCTCGGAGGACACAGTAGAGCATACGGTGCAAGACTGCCCCCCTTGGGCAGAGCACCGACGTGTCCTTACGGCGGCGATAGGCGGAGACCTCTCGCGCCCGGCATTGGTCGAGGCCATGCTGCGGGGCAAGACGGAGTGGGAAGCGGTCGCCTCCTTCTGCGAAGCAGTCATGCTCGCGAAGGAGGAGGCGGGCCGCGTGAGGGAGAGGACAATGTCCTCTCTCCGCCCCACCCGTAGTGGTGGACGCCCACGGCGACGGACGTCGCAAGACGATCTCCGGCCACCGTAGGCGCGGGCATGCGGGCAGCGAGTAAAGGGCAACTCGCTGCCCGACCATGGACCATGCCCGGGTCGACGGCGCGTTGTGTTCCACGCGCGCCTCAAAGAGCGTCAGCATAATGACGGGGCCTCCTCTCTAGAGGGCCGAAGCCTGCCGGGGTCGCGGGACTTATCTCATTACCGTGACCCCGGAACATAAAGGGCTAGTGAAGGACACCGTGGATTTTAGTCAGTACAAGTCTGACAGTCCCTCCCGCCCTGCCCGGGGACTCATTTGATGATTTTACCACGCAAAAAAAAAAAAGACGTAGAAGCTTTCCTTGAGAAATGAAAAGAATAGCGCACAATCATTACCATTGGAAGGAATGGAGGGAGGTATTTGCCCAGTAGTGGAACAGTACGGGCTAGTAATAATATCAACACCGGTGGACCACATTTTTTTAACCATTTTAAATATTTTTATTTTTAGAGCAGTGGTGGCCCAGTGGTATCGGCCCTGAGTTACGAGTTGTAGGTCGTGGGTTCGAATCCAGTCAGGCGCATTACTTTGTGTAATTTATTTTCATCACCACTGCTCTCAAAACGGTGAAGGAAAACATCGTGATGAAACCGGAATGTCCTAGAACCAAAAATTCGAAGACACGTGACATCCACCAACCCGCACTGGGCCCGCGTGGTGGATTATGGCCCACTCCCTTTCTCAGAGAGGAAGCCTGTGTCCCCAGCAGTGGAAACATTTATAGGCTGATGATGAAATATTTTTATTTACGTTTTTTTTAGTATTTCAAAAATGAAGTAAGAAATACATAAATGAACATATATTAACAGGGTAAGACTTAGCAGGTGATTTCCAAAATTCATCACAATCTGTAACTGCTACAAAGCAACTGATAATGTCGGTACAAACTATAATTATGGTACATAATTAATTTGTGCCCTTGACTGTACAAAGGCCAATTTGATAATATCTACGCGAACAGATGTCCTTGCCGAAAACAGCAGAAATGAGGATAAAAACATGGTTCGTATTATAATTGCCTGAGGCCTCGTCCTTAATAATAATATTTTTTGTTTATTTTCGGCACAAATGTATTGAGGGTTAATTTTCTAGGGGCGTTTTGAGGGACTATCTCATGTACAGTCGTTTCAATTTAGGTTTAAAGTTTACAGGAATTAATTTAGTGGTGTCAAGCACAAGTACTGAGTATGAGGTATTAGGTTTGGCTCTCGGGTAGAGCAAAATTGGGTTAATCCAACAATAATTTCTCAATCGTAGCCACGTGGTTCGGAGATGGCAATTAGCTCGCTCCTTATTACATGAGACTCAAAATACCTATGACTGTAAAATTTCCACTGCCTAAACCTTTGGCAGGCGAGATATTTGGGAATTTCATTCTAAAGGTGGACGCACATTCATTCGCGCCGAACGCGCCGAATTTCAGAATTCTGTGTAAGAAATCTAAAAATCCTTTCGTTCGATTCGGACGATTCGGCGCGGATTCGGAAGATTTCTATACAGAATTCTGAAATTCAGCGCGTTCGGCGCGGATGAACGTGCGTCCACCTTTAAGCTCCAAACTAGATTTAAGAAGAAAACAAGCACACGGATAAAGAAAAGACATTTCCAACTTAAATATCTAACCGTTTTGAAGAACTACCTAAGTTTGCAAAACCTAAACGACTAAGTGTGTACAAGATAATTTTCTGAAGTCTGTTGTTATATTTCTTGAAACTCTCGGAGGACCGATGAGCGCCTTCAAAAGTTTATATAGCAGAAGTTGGCGTTACGAAAAATACAACTTTTAATATTAACTGGATTCGGAATAAACTTGGGAATATTGTTTTGAAGTTCTACGTACAAAATAATTGGGGATAATGAATCTCGTAATGGGAATCGGAATCATTATAGCACAACTTTTTTCTTATTTTCAGTCTATACATACTTGTATTACATACATAGTTAAGAACTAAGTATAAATAAATCTCACTCTTTTGCTATTTGAATAATTCCTTAGACATTTTTTTTGTAACGTTATTATAATCAAAATAAGTTTATAATGCTCTGCTGGGTTACAGACCAAATTTTCTCTACATGAGAGGAAAAGCAAATGAGCTCAGTGCGGGTCTCGTCACGTGTATTCGAATTTTTGTTTTTAAGAACTAAGCTATTTGCGGGACTGTCTATGTAGGCAGCTGTGAACGTAAAGGACAATCGAAGGAACTGGGTGGATTTTTAGTTAAGTAGTAACAGTCTGACAGTACTTTCCTGCTTTACCCAGGTCATATGAATGTACCACTACCTACAAAAAGGGCATTAGGTTTCCTTCACCGTTTTGAGAGCAGAAGCGATGAAATAAAATACATAAAATAATGCGCCTGTCGAACATAACAGATGCATGTTGAAGTTTAAACTCACCTAATGTTCCTGGCCAACATGCGTCTGCACCGTAAAGTGTCGGAATACGCCGCGTAACTCACTTTTTCACATCCGCAACATAAGTTTATTCGAATATTTGAAATCCTTTTCCACGTAAAACTACAATAAAGAATACATTTTTTACTAAGTCAGTCTATCCAGTTCCAAACAGAAAATTTATCTCGAATAATGGTATTTTGGACACTTACCCACTTATTATTTCGTCACTTTCAATGTTTTTAAATTAACTATTTGGTACATACAAAATTGTTTTATCTATTAATTATCCCTCATCAATATGATTTATTAGTTACATTCATTTATTTTAAAATTATTAGAAAACCCGCAGTTACATAATGTTCTATTTTTAAATGTCGGTGAGTCGTACGTCACACCCGGCTGCGAGCGATGCAATGTCAGTCTGGTGTGATGCTACAGACTAACGATGAGTTTTCTTGATAACGGGATTTTAAATACCTAGCTTTAATAACTTTCATGATTGTATTAGTAGCTCTGGTGATAACTGATAACACTATTTATTTTATTTTACGTACTATTTTATTTTATACACTGTTTTTATATAATACACAATATCTATATATATAATTATATTCTATAATTCAAGCTGATTTTCGTCCGTGAACTCACCACGTAGGCTCAGTTGAAAACCAGCGTCGGGCACTAGTTGTCCGGCATTTGCTGAACTGGGTCTATTTGGCGCAGCCATGAGACACACAATATTTTAGTGTTTAGTTGTTACTTTTTTTTAACATTTTTTTCTTTATGTTGTGTGTACAAGGCATGTGTCAATAAACGTTTTTTCTTTCTTTCTTTCTATGTAAGAAAACGTGAGAGTAAAGAAGAGTAAGTTTTTTTTTTAATTTCTCCTGTGTCGTGGGTGCGTTTACGAACAAAGAAACTCAGGCCAGTCTAACATGCATAGACAATTTTGCGCATAATTTTGGTAAGTCATGTAAGACGGAAGTAGTAGAGTTTGCGTTGTCCGACCACACAGCACAGCTACTTTATGGTCCAGTGCGAACCATTTGTAGAATTAACTATTGGTATCAAATCAGAAGAGATTACTGCAAAGAGAATATTGCGAAATTTAGAAACTATTTAAAAAATCTGTCCTTCTCTGAAATCTATAACACGGATGATCCAAATGTGGCTTATAATAATTTTTTGGAGACATTTCTACTTTTCTATAACTTATGTTTTCCTAATAAATTAATCAAAATTGACATAATAAAAAAACCAAAATGGTTGTCTAAAGGAATTAAATTGTGTAGTAAAAAGAAAAGAAAACTTCTTTGGCAGCTAAGGTTAAACCCAGACAAAAATAACAAAATTAAATTCTCAGCATATTCTAAATTACATAAAAAAATTATTCACCTAACCCAGAAGGCACAGAATAACGACAAAATAAAAACATCTAAAAATAAATCTAAAACTACTTGGCAGATTATTAATCGCTCTAAAAATAACTTGCCTAAGCGTAGCATAACTAAATTAAAGATAAAAGATCGCATTCTGTCAGAGCCTGAAAGTATTGCTGAGGCATTTAACAATTTTTTTATTGACAAAATTCAGGCCAAAGTTGATAATACCAGTAAACCTTGTAGCAGTAGGATGAACATTAATAGTAATACCATGTTCATGGCACCTAGTGTACCATTGGATATTTTTAAAATAATAATGTCTTTAAATAACACAAGCAGTGTAGGATATGACGGCATTAGTTCTAAAATATTAAAGCATGTAGCAATAGAAATATGCGGTCACCTAAGTCATTTAATAAATCTTTGTATTAGTGCAGGAATATACCCGGATGCTCTGAAAACATCAATTATTAAGGCGCTGTACCCAAGCTCTATGTAGCAAAGGTAGTCGCGGGGGTGAAGCGGCTGCGCGCGGGGGCAAATTGTAAGAAAAAATGTAAGAAATTTTGCAGTTTTGACTTAATATTTAAACAATTACAGGTCTGAGTACAAAAAAAATTAGATATATCTTTAGTATATGAAATTTCTTCTGTTATAGTTACAAAAAATATAATTGTTACCGCTGAAAAAATTGAGAATTTCGAGACGAAAAATTTTTTTTCGTGGTCATATTGACAATTTTTTTTTTCGTAGTTTTAGACCACTTTTGTGAATTGTTTTTGTTAAAGTCTTTACTTTATACATTTGACTATACACTGTATTTTTTTCTGGCTTGTGGCATGTACAGATACGGCTAACTTTGCGACGAAAAACTAGTCGTTTACAGATTGTTCGCTATGGGCAGCGCCTTAAGCCACTTTTCAAAAAAGAAAATGAAGAGCTAATGGAAAATTATCGGCCTATTTCACTTATTCCCGTAATTTCAAAAATATTTGAGAAATATATGTACAAGCAGATATACAATTTCACTGAAAAAAATAAAGTCTTGTGTGAAGAGCAGAAAGGGTTTCGACCACATAAATCAATTAATATGGCCATTTATGACTTCATATATAATGTTATGGTTAATATGGATAAGCGCATACCTGTCTGTGGTATATTTTGTGATATGACACAGGCATTTGATTATGTACATCATGCTACGCTCTTAAGTAAACTTGAAGCCTATGGTGTTAGAGGCAATGTTATAAAATTAATTGAATCTTATTTAAAGAATAGAAAACAAATTACTGAAATCAACAAAATTAATACAGCAACCAAAAAAGAAGAAATATATCGATCGTCTGAAAGAGAAGTTATATTCGGAGTACCACAGGGAAGCGTACTGGGTCCCTTCTTATTCATATTGTATATTAATGACCTGCCTAAGTGCATACAACAACCTATAACTCTATTTGCTGACGATAGCACAGTAACAGTTCCTTGCGTAAATATTGAAACATATGAAAGTGACATCAATAAGGCTGTAGAATTAGTTGTGAAATGGTTAGACGAAAATAATTTAAAAATTAACTTGAGTAAAACAAAAGTCATACATTTCTCTCAACGTATTCCTAGTAAAGGACTTAACGTGCACTACAATAACCATACTATAGAAGAGGTTGAAACTACAAAATTTTTGGGCCTTGAAATAGATAAGCAATTAAACTGGAAAGCTCACATTCGCATATTATGTAAGAAAATTAGTAAAGCTGCATATGCCTTGTACAAATTATCTTCAACAGTTTATACAGATGCACTCATTACAGCTTATTACGGCATAGCAGAATCGCACCTTCGATATGGTATAATGTTTTGGGGAAATTCCACGGAAAAAGAAACAGCTTTTAAAGCTCAAAAAAGTTGCATTCGAGCGATGTTCAAGCTGAAAACTACCGATAGTTGCGTACCGTACTATAAGCAATATAATATATTAACTTTGCCATGTCTTTATATATTAGAAGTAGCTGTGTTTGTAAAGTCGAATCCAGACCGTTTTAAACGGTTAGCTGACGTATTTCCACGTAACAGACGCGACAATACCCAACTGTGCGTTCAGTCAGCTAAGACGTCACTTATGCGCAAAAGTGTATACTGCATGGCTCCGGTCATTTATAATAAAATACCTAAGACCTGGAAGGATCTCTCGTTAACCTTATTTAAAAAAAAACTACGAAACTTTTTGACGAAGAAAGCATACTATAGCGTGCAAGAATTCATGTCAGAAAAATGTTTTGAAACTTGATTATTATAGTTTACCTATTTATTATAATTGATTATTGTATTATATGACACAATTTAAATACTACCCACTTAATTTAATTTATGATTATTAATTCTGTTTTTGTTATTATTGCAATTGATTATGAAATTGTTATTTAATTATTGTTGTCTTTTTTTTGTTAATGTTTGTGCTTTCTTTTCTATTTTAATTATATCTGCTGCGAGAGTTCCTGCTTTTAAATAAAATAATAGTATGTATTAATTTAATAACTCTATCCTTAAATATGTTCATATAAAATTTGGTTCTAAATATGTGAATTTGTGAATTGTGTCTTTTTTAGAATTCTTTGCATGCCTACGGGTAAAATATGGCTGATGATTATTTATTTTTTCTTTAACACCTGTGTACTGTACCCATATTTTGCAAAATAAATATCTTTTATCTTTTATCTTTTATCACGTAAACAAACAACCAGACCCGGAACAAGTACTTGTAGGTAATACAAATATTGTTCCGTTTGGGACTCGAACCCGCGACGCAGCGCAGCAGTCCAGTCGCTTAGCCACTGCGCCAACCGATTAAAGAGAAGAGTGTAGAATAACTCAAACAAGACCGTATTGTAGTAAGAAAAGAGTCTTTATTAATAACAAACATTCAGTACTACTGAATGCTTTTCACACACTACTTTCCCACGGAATTATTTACAGAGATTTTCACAGAAACTCGAGCTGAACACACTTGTTCAACAGTCGCACTAGTATTTACTAACAATGTTTGTTTGTGTTTGTCAACATTTACTCCGCACCAGATGGCCCGTCTTGTCTCATTATTATGATGGCTTTTATAGTAGGTACTGATGTTTTGTCTAGATAGAAGCGTGTGTATTTTTAGGGTTAAGTAACTATCCAAAGGGCCCCTTAGAGGGCCAAAGACTGCTGGGGCCGCGGGACTGTGTCATCAGGTAACTGTGACAGTGGAACGTAAAAGGATATTGAAGGATCACGTGGATTTTAGTCAGTACAAGTCTGACAGTCCCTCTCGCCTTGCCCTGGGTGGGAGGGCTCATTTGAGGATTTTTCCACGATAAATAAAGTACCTAAATGGTAAAACGAGACCCTATTACTTAGACTCCGCTGTCCGTTTGTCTGTCTGTCCGTCCGTCTGTCACCAGGCCGTATCTCATGAACTGTGGTAGCTAGTCGTTTACACAGATGATGTATTTCTGTTGCCATTATAACATCAAAAATTATTTAGCTAGGTATCTAATCACTTTCTTAGAAGGCCAAAGCCTGTCGGGGTCGCGGGACTCACGAATTTCCGTGACCCTGGAACGTAAAGGGCTATTGAAGGACACCGTGGATTTTAATCAGTACAATTTTGACAGTAATGGGTGGGAGGATTCATTAGATGATTTTACCTCGATAAAAAATTAATCTAATACTTAACAATTGAATAGTTAACTATTAACTTCTAAACTTACCTATTTTTAGGAGAATCAAAAACATTACGGCCCTTTACTATCCCTATTTACAAAGGACGTGGCATAAAACTAGTGGCACACATGACGCCCCAAAGCCAATAAGGAAACATGATCAAAATAAATGGATTGTCAAATAGAATTCTGTCGAGGGAACTGAGCTCCATTCTCCAGAGAGTGTTACCCTTTGACGCGTATCTCTAGAGAATGAGATTACTTCATATCGATTCATTCATGTTAGATTAATTTGAGAGGATGATATGAAAACGTTCAAAAATAAATTGACATGTCAATATTTGCGATCTAAGCGCTGGATGCTGTTAAAAATGGCATGCCATGTAGCACAGCAAGTAAACTGTTTGGAGTGCCTGTAATGTCACTAAAAAGGCGGGCTAAAGTCAAAAATAAAGTGGCTGTCGGTACAATCAAATATTTAGGTGAAAAAATAAACCCAGATTATGGTTTCATAGGTAATTCTCTTCCTGGATCCTGGGATCATCTTGCCCCTACCGCAAGGATCATCTTGGACACCGGGGTGTACAAGATGATCCTTTGACAACGTTTTAAAAATGTGTTTTTTAATAGTAAACATCTAAAAAATTAAAGTTTTGAGTATGAAAACAATACGATAAATAAATTTACTATGTATATACGTATTTACATTCGCGCTAGAGTAGTAGTAGTAATCTAAAATAAGTAGAATATCATTTGATCTACAAGCAATCCATCTCGTACACCTTTCCCCTATTTGTTAAAACCTGTTTGTTTACGAAATAAACTTATTATTATATTATTATTATTACAGTTTGACTATTTTATCAACTTTTAACCCAACCCTTTAGTAGTTCACACAAAAATCAAAACTTCAAGAAAAAAAAAAACAACAGGCAGAATTATACAAAATACTACTCACTGTAAAACCAAACATCATTTAAAAATAAAAAGACACTTTGAAAAAATAAAGACATTAATGAGGACTCACTTCTGTTCTTTCTAATTGCTCCTCAAAATACCTCTTCGCCCTCTGAGCTTAGTGTTTCCTCCGGCTTAGTCTGTCGAAGCGTACGGCCGTCTGAAATAAATAATTGTTGGAATGAATAATTTATTGCAACATGTTGAAAGGAAGGAAGGAAATAGAGTTAATTGTTTTCATTTAGTTTTATAAGGAAAGTTGTGATTTTTATTGTTGTTTCTGGTTAGTAAATTGTTATGGAATTATTCGATTTTGTTGTATATGATGAGTAATAATAACTTGGTAGTCTAAAGTGATTTTTGTTTTTTATTTCTTTCACATCTTGGTAATATATTCACTAAAGTTCAACTCTGTTACAAGTGTAATAAGGCTGAACTACTTCTAAGTTGGTTCTATAGATTTCAGCTTTATTACTATTCACCTTAATACTTTCCAGATAAAATAATAGGGTACTTTACTGCATAAACAAATTGAAAGTTAAGGGCTGAGCGGGAGGGACTGCCAGACTTGTAAGTGACTAAAATCTACGGTTTCGTTCAATAGCCCTTTACGTTCCGGGGTCACGGTAATTCGACCCCGGCAGGCTTTGGTCCTCTAAAAGGGGGCCCCGTCATTGTGCTGACACTCTTTGGGACGTGCGTGGAACATAACGCGCCTTCGATCCGGGCATGGACCATTGTCGGACAGCGCCTACGGTGGCAGGAGAGCGTCTAGCGATCTCCGTCACCGTGGGCGTCTACCACTGCGGCTGGGCTGTAAGGTGGACGCTGTTCTCTCCCTTACGCGTCCCGCCTCCTCCTTTGCTAGCATGGCCTAGAGTCCTAGACCAATGCCGGGTGCGAGAGGTAGCCGCCTATCGCCGTCGTGAAGACACGGCGGTGCTCTGCCCAACCACTTTGACGACACATTCAAAGAAACATGATTGATTGATGGAAACAGTTAGTAATGTTTAGAACTTTTCAATAAAGCTGATTATCACCGTAAAACTAGTATTGCATCTCAATCCAAATCTTGACTGAACCAAATCTTGACCAAAGCGTAAACGAATGTTGGAATGAGATGGCTCGGTGTATTAGGAGGGCAGCAAAAGACATTTTGGGCACGATAGATAGGGATACATGGTGGTGGTCGACAGAGATACAGAATGTTCTGAGGGAAAAAAAGAAGAAATTTAAGGAATGGCAGAGTATGAGTAATGAGCGTGCTAGTTTGAAAGTCTAGATTTATGAGGATTGCTTGTGACTGGTCTCAGATTGGAAAATTATACCATTGAATGGCTACAGTAGATTGGGATCAAGATTAACACCGAGATTATTACGAATATCCGAGTAAGCTGCATACATTTTACTAATCGTGCGGAACCCTCTCATTTATCGACTAGCAGACTAGCATTTGGCCAGTGCTTCCGATAAGCATCACTATATCACAAGAACCATAAATTGATAAAATATAATAAACTAGCGGCCCGCCCCGTGCTTCGCTACGTGTTACAAAAAATGTGATAAATGAAGAAATACTCGACCGATTTTGTGCAAACTTCACATAAATAATCTATTAAATAGTCCAAACAAAGCCCAAACATTTGGTTTGGATAGGTGAGCCTGTTCTTGAGTTATAAAGTTACAACGAAAAGTGGCATTGATTTTTATATATTAGAAGAAGATAAAACGAATATTCCTGCCCACACCTTTCTTTAATTACAGTAAGTAATTACTGTTTAATTTCCCCTAGGACACTTCGTTCCCCTGAGCACGATAATATTCCTTTCACCTTGAATACAGAGTGTCGCTGCCACTACATATAAATAATACTAATGGCCCCCCATTGCCTGCTTCGGTGCACGCATAGAATGAATAAGTGGGAAGATCAGGTCTTTGGAAAGGGAAAACTGTGAGGCTAGGCTATTTAAGACTTTAAAGTCGGCATTCAGTATTATCCTATATTACTGATCATATTAGGGTGTTAAAAAAAATTCTGCAGGAATTTCGTGTGCGTACTCGGTATCAATAACCAAGTACATTCCAAATTTTTTTCGAGCATTAAAAAAAATTTCTATAGTATTTTTAAATTAAATTAATAATATTTTTTCAAGCATTTTTCTTTTGGCCTATTAAAATGGCCAATAAAATAAGTTATTTGTAAATATTTCGATGAATTGCCAGTCCAAAGTCTGCAAAATGTGATGGGAAAGTTGGAATCAGCTGTGAACGCTACACACGGGTGAACGAACTCAAACAGCAATCAAATTCATTAATATGGTCAAAAAAAAAAATGCTTGAAAAAAAATTTTTTTTTGTAATATAAGTACTTGGTTTTTGATGCCGAGTACGTACACGAAATTCATGCAGTTAATTTTTTAACACCTTATATAGTGGTGAGATGATCGTAGTTTTAAATTGAAGTACTACTGTGAAATTACGACTCGGTTATCGCAGTAGCCAAGCGATTGGTCTGCTGCGCAACGTGTTGCGGGTTCGATTCCCGCACGGAACAAATATTTGTATGACCTGCAAGTAGTTGTTCCGGGTCTGGGTGTTTGTGTATGTGAGTTTCTATGTTTGTAAACGCACCCACGATACAGGAAGAAATTCCTTGTGTGGGGCAATGTTTTCTTTTAAACAATGGACATATATTTAAATTATTATTTTGTTATCAATGATTTTTTTTTGATTTACAATGATGTAGGTAACGCATCAAAACTCAGTAAAAATTGTACTGAGTTGTGACGTTGTTGCGTATTGTCAATTGTAAAATAAACCTCAATAATAGCACTACGTTATTTGATTGCAAATTGTCATTCATTTTGAAAAGTGTAGATACAAAAGCATTTATTTTTGTGCGGGCTCATAATTCCATGTGCATATTTCATACGTCATATCGAAATTATTTTCACTGAAAATGTCCATTGTGCACGCAAACACAGATTAAAATACACACAAAAAAATACTGGCCACATTTATATGATTGCTTTTAATCCATTTTTGAACCAAAAACCATTTTCCGCAGCTTCTGTTTCCGTGTCACGTAAAAACTACTGAATGAAATTCAATGAGGTTTATTGAAAAAGGATTGTTATGTAAAAGAGGTATATTCATAAGGTGATATACATACATTTTGTAAGTGTAAAACGGCTTTGTTCGAAAATTACTACTTATAACTTAACTGGGACATTCACCCAACGAAGCCTTTATATTTTGCGTCACATCTAATATATAAAATTCTCGTGTCACAGTTTTCGTTGCCATACTCCTCTGAAACGGCTCGACCGATTTTGATGAAATTTTTTGTGCTTATCCGGTATCTATGAGAATCGGCCAACATCTATTTTTCATCCCCCTAAATGTTAGGGGTAGTCCACCCCAAATTTTATTTTTTATTTTTTAGACAACATTTTTAATTTCTATTTTTTATGGCAAAACAACGTTTGCCGGGTTAGCTAGTAATATATAATAGGTAACCATAAAATATATTTTAAAATAAAAGATAACATGAAATTTCTTTTCGGTTCTTCTCCAAGGAAACGAACAACCCGAACCGTGCACCTGTCGACGTCTTCTACGTATTTGGCTTACATAAAATAAAATACTTTGATTTTCCATAAATACATAAAATCGAGCAGTGGAGGCAAAGTGGTATCGGTCTCGACTTACGAGTTGGGTCGTGGGTTCGAACCCCGTCTGGCGCATAACTTTGTGTAATTTATTTCATCACCACTGTTCTCAAAACGGTGAAGGAAAACATCGTGAGGAAACCGGCATGTCCTAGAACCAAAAATTCGAAGATATGTGACATCTACCAACCCGCACTGGGCCCGTGTGGTGGGTTATGGGCCACTCCCTCACACAGAGAGAAGGCCTGAGTCCCAGCAGTGAAAACATTATAGGCTGATGATGATGATGACATAAAATCAAGTTCTATTCCTACATTGAAACTGCAGACCACCACCTGTTTTCATACATGATCCTTACATACTCCTTTCGTCTCTTCCACGTGCTGGTCTGGTCTGGTCATATACAAGCACGCTAGCTTGAAGTACTACACACCTGACTTTGCTGAAGAACCTTTTCAATAAGGATGTCCAAGGCATAACTACCTAATACGTACTAACCTAACCTATGGATAAATCAATCCGAACTTTATGGAAAAACTCAACAACCAGGAATTGAACCCAGATCATTAGGTACTGCTTGTGAACATTGAAGCAATAAGGCAAGAAAAACTTAATGATTTAATCACGATTTAAGGTGCATAGTAATGCACATGTGTGATAAAAATCTAATGGAACTTTGAATTTTACTATACAGGGTTTAAGAGACATCGACGCAGAAACGGATACCATGGGTCCAGGACATGATTCTGGACACCCCCGTGTGGGAATTTTTCATCGGTTTTTTCCTATTTTTTTATTTTTATAAGTTTGTTTTTTTTTTTAATAGTGAGCCGCGCTTAAAGTACTAAGGACAGGTACTGTGGTACTGGACACATTATTTAGGTATACGATGACCTTTCATTATAAACATCTAAGAAGACACCATTTCTAGTTTTATTTACATTGCTACTTTTAGTGAAAGTAGTGAATTAATTACTTTTTTATTAAAAATCTCATTAGGTTAGGTAAGAATAACGATTATGAACAGTCTAAAGTAAAAAAAAAACTCCGTTTTTTTTTAATTTATAAAATTCGAGAAAATCCGAAGAAAAATTGTAACACGCCCCCGTGTTACTATTTTTCGTCGGATTTTCTCAGTCCAGAATCATGTCCTGGACTCATGATATCCGTTTCTGCGTCGATGTCTCTTACACCCTGTATATTGTTGTAAAAGTTTATGATTGTTTGTAACTCTTTCATACAAAAACAAAGAACAGTTTTTTTTCGTTAGTAAATGTTTAGACCTATACTAAATATTTTTCCTATGTGGTAGGTGCCTTTACAAACATTGAAATTCACATACACAAACACCCAGACACTGAACAATATCATGTAGATAATTCAATTTTTTTATTCGTTTTGTGGCGAATTGAACCCAAGACTTTAAGACTGTTAGCGCAGCAATCGATCGCTCGACTATTGTTTCGCCGAAAATAGGTAACACATAAAACTTGTCACACAGATAAACTGTTTGTAAGCTGAATAAGCAGTAGGTATACACTACATCTCGTTAGTACTATCTCATGGGACAATTATCGAACTCCACGAAGGCAAGGTCCCGTGGCTTCTACGGGAACCGGCTCTCTGTATAGATTGCGAAGGTCAGGCACCAGCTCTCGTCAAACCAGTACCTGAGGATGCCATGCGTAAAGGAACTGGTTATATCCTTGAACCGTATCTAACTCAAAGATGACCAGAAGTAGCCTGCCGAGGTCGCGGGACCTTCTCATCAGGTAACCGCGAACCAGGAAAGTAAAGGGCTATTGAAGGAACACCGTGGATTTTAGTCAGTACGAGTCTGCACAGTCCCTCCCTTCCCACCCTGGTTGGGGGTGATTTTACTCTCTTGCCTTATCACAACTTTTCCGTATTTTTCCGTCCATCGTACTTGAAGATCGATCCAAGATCTATCTGTGCAGTTGTAATTTAGCCATGAGCTCCTAGATATTTATTTCATTATTTAGTCTAAGTATTCTAAGGTCGTGGGAATGTCTTATCATGTTACCGTCGCCCTGGAATACGCGAGGCATTTGTAGCGTTTTAGTCAGTAAGTGAGCTGTGGTGGCCCAGTGGTATCGGTCTCGACTTACAAGTAGTAGGTTGTGGGTTCGAACCCCGTCAGGCGCATTACTTTGTGTAATTTATTTCAACACCACTGCTCTCTAAACGGTGAAGGAAAACATCGTGAGGAAACCGGCATGTCCTAGAACCAAAAATTCGAAGACATGTGACATCTACCAATCCGCACTGGGCCCGCATGGTAGGTTACCGCCCACTCCCTCTCACAGAGAGGAGGCCTGTGTCCCAGCAGTGGGAACATTTAAAGGCTGATGATGATGATGATGAGTCAGTAAGTGTCTGGAAGGGACTGTCAGACTAGTACTGACTTAAATCCACGGTGTCCTTCAATAGCCCTTTACGTTCCAAGGTCACGGTAATTTGATAACTCCTGCGACCCCGGCAGGCTTTGGCCCTCTAGAGAGGAGGGGGGACGTCATCATGCTGACTCTCTTTGAGACGCGCGTGAAACACAACGCGCTGTCGACCCGGGCATGGTCCATGGTCGGACAGCGAGTCGCCCATTACTCGCCGCCCGCATGCCCGCACCTGCGGTGGCCGGAGATCGTCTGCCGGGCGATGTCCGGCGCCGTGGGCGTCTACCACTGCGGCTGGGGTGGAGGGAGGACGCTGTCCTCTCCCTCACTCAGCCCGCCTCCTCCTCCGCGAGCATGACTGCTTCGCAGAAGGAGGCGACCGCTTCCCATTCCGTCTCGCCCCGCAGCATGGCCTCGACCAATGCCGGGCGCGAGAAGGACCCAAAAAAAGGAAAGGCTTAGTGTCGCTAAGCAGTCACACAATACTTAACAATGTATCTAGGGCATCCAGCATAATTATTATATTGTGAACGAAACTAATACAAATAACACAGTTAAAACCACATGAAAGACAATACATTCGCTAACAATACTTAAGCTAATTATGTTAAATAATAATTAATGAAGCGCGTTTATACTAAAGAAAATAGGTTTTGGTTACAAATTATCTATGGAAACTGTCTAAAGGTTTTTTTTGCCACGTTTTGTAAGGAACAGACGAATAATTGGGTTCCTAAGTAAATATTTAAACAAATTGTGATATTTTTTTACTACAATGAGCGTTAGAAAGGAAAATAGGTAATTTAAATATTTAAATGATTTAACGCTTACTTATTCTGATGAGGGTAGAGATTATTTGCACAATGATTTATTACTGGCATAACAACAACCGTTTACTTACGTGCGAAAGAAAAGTTTCCGAATCGTATTTTCCAAGATTTTCAACAAACACTTAAAAAAAAACACACAGTAACAAAAGACTTAGCACCGACAAATATTCAACCTATATTTTACATAGCGTGACTTACCGGGCTTGCCGCAAAACTAATTTAATTACCACTAATTCGATTACCCCAATAAGCTTCTGTCTGCCCTCCACTTACACATACTTACACACACACACACACACAAACACACACGCACAGAAAAAAGGACACAAATGACATCCAACCTCGAAAACTCAAAACTCCTTTCGTGTCAACCTCTTTTCAAACTTCGAATAGAACGAACTAATTTCAAACCGTTTGCGCGCGAATTTTTAAACTTTTATTTTCTTTTTTTTTTCTCGATCGCGTTTTGTTTTTTGGATTTGTTTATTGAATTAGTTTTTAGATGGTCGTATTATTTTTTAATTTTGTTTGTTTTTCCACTGTTTGTTCTATGAAATGAGTAACGTACCGTCTGACTTGAGTGCCGGTGCCACTATACTCAGGCCTCGTATGCCGCTACCGCTCTACGCTCTAATTGAGCAAGAATGTATCATGCAACTTCTGATATTCTAGCTTTGTAGTGCTAAAAATAAAAGAGATGTCAATTTGCATTCTATTATTGCGTGATTCGATACGGTATTAGAAATTTCAACATTATTTTTCATGCGACTTTGCATGTATTAGTTAAAATGTTTTTTGTTAGAATTTTGTTTTAGTTCCCGTGTCTATTATAGTGTCAAATATTTTCTTTTTTTTGTATGTTTTGTAACAAAATGAAATTCAATTACGTTTATAAAATACTTATATGTATAATTGCATGAATACTGTCTGTCACCTGAACAAACATTGATAAAAGTTGTTATATTATTTTTGTGTCATTAACACGTTAGTGTTCTAGAACAATTCAATGAGGCAATTCCTTAAATTTACATTTAAAAAAATTCAACCAACTCAGTCTATGCCGGTCCTCCACTGGCCATAGGCCTTACCTAAGTTACACACCAAAGCCTAGCTCTTCACCATTCACAACCAGTGGTACACATAAAAAAAAAAAAACATTATCACCAGCCCACTAAAAATCCTTATCTTCAACCCCCGAACCCTCCCTCAAAATTAATAATTTATCAAAATAATTAAAAAAATTCTCACATACAGTCTTGTGCCGACCAGCCGCTTCAAACAAGGGCTCGCACACATGCACAGCTAATAGACACTCACACAAACACACCAGTGTATGTGTATCGACGACGTGGATGCATATTGACCGTTTAGTATTATGAGTTAGGTTAGAAGTTGAGAGCGATTCCGTTGTATCACGGGAAATTGATTTGACGGATGATACAGTTTTGCATCAACAGACGTCTGTGGCGTTTAGCCGCGGACATGCGGATGGCATGTAGGTAATGGGTGACTCGCCATTCGATCTGGGACCATGACTTGGTCGACGGCGAATCGGGTTCCACGCGCGCCTCAAAGAGCTGTCAGTAATCTGACGGGGCTTAGGAGGTCAAAGCCTGCCGGGGTCGTGGGACTGTTTTATCAGGTGACCCTGGGACGGAAAGGCCTATTAAGGGACCGTGGATTTTTTTTTACCGCCTCCATCGTGTCCTCCGGGCGATCCTCGCAGTGGTGACACCCAAACGCTTCTTCCTTTCCAATAAGACACAGGAACCTCCAGAAACATCCGTGTCCGCTGAGGACCTGTGTCAGGCGGAAGGTGATGACGCCGTAGCGCCTCTTTAGTCACTCCTTAATGAGGGGCCTTACCGCCACGATTTGACCCAAACTGTTAAAATGCGCGAGAACGCGTAAACTGGCGAGTGGACTTTCAAAAGTTTTTTTCGCAGTGGTAAGAAAAATGGACGAGGATTTTTGGACATCGCGTTAGCTAGATTTATAGTTACGTTACTTTTGTTTCTTTCCTTTCGTCAAATCTTTGCGAAATGCACCTCTTATTGTTTTTTTTGACTTAATCGCGATGAGCTGAAAAAAACCTACTGACTTGCAAAATTCAACAAGCGTCATATGCTTTGTTTCTCATAGTACTCTTACTATCTTCTTACTTTTTAGCTTCCAGAGACACGGATGATTCCGTGAGAACAAACGAATGAACTCTGTGATAGGTTCGACGATCCAAACCGCCAGTTTTTTCAATTTACGTTTATACGTGATGCGCGCGTAAAACTGTGAGATTTGCGCTCGCGTCGATCTGCCAGATCGGACTGTTAGATTCGCACATCTACACGTACAGTTCGGAGCGAGGGATGGAATGGCGCGTGCTGTTTCCCGCGGTCCGAACTTTACGTGTGCAGGGCGCTTTTCACTTCTTAGTCAGAAAATTCTATTTCAACTCGTTCGTTAATCAACCAATGGAAACACACACCATCCTCACAGAGACATCAAGTAAATGATTCGTGTCATACATGTATGTATGGCAGGTGCAAGCTCTCATACACAGGCATACATTTTACTATTAACCCTAGGTTCCATCAGCGGCGTCGATGTCATTATATTTTCTATCGAGCTGTGATTAAAGTATCGATTAGTTAACGGCAATTTAGTTGGCTTTTAGCAGTTGGTTAATATTAACTGGAATTTTGGCTTTAGATAAGCTTGTATATGATTTTAGAAGTGACGTTCTGGTAAATAGTCTGTAATTTTGTGTAACTGGAGGAGCTTGTGGCTAAATAAAGGCACAGGCCGATCTTCCGGGTTAAGCCGCGCTTACCGAGGTTGGTCTAAGGATGGGTGACTATCTGTCATAGCGAGTTTCCTCCGTGCCTCGGAAAGTACCTACGTAAAGCCGTTGGTCCCGGCTGTCATTTGTAGATCTTTGACAGGCGTTACTATTAGTCAGAAACTCTTAAGTCTGACAACCAGTGTTACCATGAGGTATTACCCAGTTACTGGCTTGTGGAGGTCCGATAGGCAGTCGGTCCACTTTCAATACTGATATTCAGCTGCATCCGATTTGACTGGAAGCCGACCCTAATATAGTTGGGTAAAGGCTAGGCAAGTGATGATTCTGGTAAAGTAAGAGACATTGGATAGTTGGAGGAAAGCCAAACAATAGATGGATTGTTTTTTTTTTGGGTTTGGTCCTAAACCATGAAGCTAAGATGAGGGCTTTGATGGAGCGAGGTTATCTGGAAGTAACTGGAACTCTTATATCAGAAATTATTTGAAATATAAGTTTTCTTGTGATACACAAGTTAAAATTGACGAAAATAAGTGCGCCGCGCTAAAAATTTACAATACGTCACTCCTGGGTATATTTTTAAGTTGCTCTGATGTCTCTTTAATTTTGATGAGTTCTATCCTTGTCGCTATTTTTTTTTAAAAAAACGAGTCCAATATATTTTTCAAGACAATTAAATTGCCAATTTATTGGTGCTGCATATCATATTCAGAATTCATATTTTTATCATTGCTCAAAGAGTAGTCATGCCATCAGCAAATCAAAGACCCTATGGTCGTAGGTGGTCATCTAACAGCTATAATATTCAATGACCGCCTACCTACAGTTTCCTTGACCGCTTTGATTGATGGTATGATAGGCCTACCATAACGTTTTACCATTAAAAACAATTGGCTATTGAATTAATGAGATTGATATTCATCCTATTTTATCCCCCCTATTTTTAGTTATGTACAAAATTTTAATACAGAGGCCTTATCATGAGTTTTCACTTATTGTGACGTAAAGTAAACTGGAAGTTTGACATTTAATTTCAAGTAAAAAATTAGTTCCTTCTTCGTACACTAGAGGCGCTGTTCCAGTTTTCTATACAAGAAACGCTGTAAATACTGGAAAGACGCTGTCAAGTAAAATAGTGAAAACTCGTGGTAAGGGCTCTGGAGAATAGATCATGGCTCGGTAAAGGTAAAGTAACAAAACAATTTCATAAAAATCAGCTATTTCTTTAAGTTTGCCGTATATCATTACTTTCCAGAATTTGATTCTTATTAGCAACATTATCGAATGGTGTCAAGCTGTCAAAAAATCACACCCTGTATAATTATACAGGGTTGGAATTTTGCGGACATTTCGATATTTGAAAATGTTGCGTTCGGCGTTTGAGTTCACGAATTTGGTTTATTTTTGGCAAATATCATTAACAAGTCTGCAAAAAATCCGCAGAACTACCGGAGTTAACGCAAGCTCGGATGTGTTAAGTTACTGGATTCAGTAATTATGGAAAAGTGATATTTGATTTATCAGAGTTTTTCTACAGATTAGGGCTTGGTATTTTACTGCATAGGGGAACAGTGTATAAGTCGGGGACGCGAGGTATAATGGGGACATACACTGTTTAGGCATACTAAACACAACACTAACGAAGCGCAAGCGCCATCAGGACGTCATTTGCAAGCGGTCATTAACAAATGGCGTCCTGTTGGCGCTTGCGCTACGTTAGTATTGTGTCAAGCTTGCCTTAAGTGTGTGATTTCCCATCATACCTCGCATCCCCGTCTTATATAATGTTCCCTTAAATTGATTAAAAATCTGTTTAGCCATTCAATTAGAATATTGAAGAATAATGGACACGTATTTTTGGATTTTTAAATCAATGATTATTGACAGAGATAAAACGCTAACAAAATACAGATCTAAAACTTTTTTATAACCTATATTTTGGACTATTGTTTATTTTTGAGTAAAATTAGTTATTGCGTGTACTATATGTAGATCCTACTGTCTTATCGGCGATTAGAGACAAGATGTTAAGTGACTATGATACAAAAATCCCTACACATAATAAAACAATTATGCTGAGTCAAAGTGCAACAATTGACCATAATTAGTGAAGGGTCACTGGAGTAAGTGGTGTTATTGCTTGCTCACTGGTGCTTAAGTATGGTGAGGAATCTTGATCTATTAAATCATTTGAATGAAGCAAGATTTGACGAGGAATCGACGACGAGTAGACAATAAATGTATTTTTTTTTTAAATTTTATGTTCAAAGTTTGAGAAACTAATCAGAGGCGGACCCAATAGTACTGCCATATCAAGCGAGATAGTGTTCAAAAGTTTATTGAATGAATGCATTCAGTATGCATTGATTCAATAAAAGAAAAGATTTAACGCATCAAAATTCGAGTGAGCTCGTTACGTCAAAAGCAAGTAAAAACTGTAATTGCTTGTGACGTATTGGCAATTTTTAAAGTGTCATATCTGCGTCAATTCTGGTTTCGATAACAAAAGAAAAATACGTGTTGAACATTTTTTGATAATCGAACTGACGATGACGGACTAACATTATTTTAATAATTAATCTAACTGACGGATTAATTAGATTATTATCAGTCAAATACAATATTGAGCTCGCGAACGTTACAGAACAGCACTGACTTTTTTTTTTTCAGTTAACATTTCAAGTAAATCACTCTTAATTCATTAATGATTGGCCGTTCAACGTTAATTAGACGTTTGTTAGTGTAATGTCTCGGGGGTCAATAAAACACACTTTTTGTCACTCAGGTTATCTGATCAGGATACACTGTATGCGCAAGCCTAAAGACGTGCTCACTCGCCTACGGCTGGTAACCGACTGACAACGCCAATGCGCCCGCGCATACACTACATCCCTTCTTTATTTTAATTGAATTGAAATGTTTCAAAATTACAATATTAGATTAGGTTTTAATATTCCGACCTAAACACCTATAATTGATGGATAACTAATTAAATGTTTTAAATATAATTATTTCAGATTTACCGCAAAGTTTTACAGAACAGCAATGATTTACTTAATTTTAAATCTGTGTAACAAATCTTAAAGACGTAGTTGATAACAGTAAATAACAATATTATACTACAAAATTAACAAAATTATTTACTATTTACGCTAGTTCATCATTTTCTCTTAAATCACTATTACCACTATTTTGATTTTACATTACGACGATATTCTTTCCCGGTTTCATCATTCCGATAACATCGCAACCTCTCACGTCCGTTACTGTATGCGCAGGATTGAAATTGGGGGTCAACTTATTATCTTTGATTAAATTTTCCACCAATACTTTTTCTCCTATTTCCAAGCCTGTCGCTTTACTTTTGAGATCCCCATGCTCCTTCCCTTTTTCCTTCATTTGCAGATCTCTTTCTCACTTCTTCGTCTATTGATTTGTATTCCATGTCTGGTGCTGCCCGGATCTTGTCTCTAAACTGTCTTTTATAAAACAACTCTGAGGGAGATTTGCCTCTTCTTGTATTCTTTAAGATCGGGAACTATTGGCGACACCCACGGAGAGGGTCCATTTACTTCCTCGATAATATCCGCATCCTTCAGTTCCTCCAGTTTTTTGGCAAACTTTTCTTCTAAGGGAATGGGAACTCTTCTACAAAATTATTTTTGGTTTATGCCAAAACCCGATTCACCTGTCTAGTATTTTTGTGTAAAGAATCTATGTGCAATGGAATCGAATCAGTTACTGATTCTGAACAAACTATATTCAGGTTTCGCATATACCAAAAATAATATTGTATATGGTTGAGTGACTGGTTTTACTGTTCGGCCTTTTGGGATCTGGACAGTCACTCCTTTGAAAAACGCTTTCTCTAACGATGTCACATTGTTTAATTCATTAAGCCAAATTGAAGCCCAATTTTAAGCACGCCTAATAAATCGCGTGTGCTGTTTCTGATGACATAAGCAGTACACTTTATACTTTTATTTTTAATGACTGAAATGTCCACGTCAAAGGAGCCTATAATATCCAGGAGTTTTTTACTGCCATAGGAAATAAGTGTCTTATTAGGTTTGCGTATCTGGTTGGAAACTTACACATTATTGACTATTAGAAATTGTTATATTCTGTCTGTAATGATATTACATCTACTTCTTGAATCTATTAGCATATCAACGGTTTCTTAATATTGCATTTCATAGTTTCGCCGTCATCCAGGTGGAAAATATAGTCAATTACAGATTTACTTGCATCATTTTTTATTTCTTTTCTTGGTTTTTTTTTTTACAGTCCTGTTGTTGGAAAATTGTCTTTTCTGTCGAGTCCTGCAAAGTTCTCGGAAAAGACCAATGAATCCACATTTTAAACATCGTTTGTCTTTTGCAGGGCATTTTGTGTCTTCGGGTAGATGGGTGGAGTTTCCACATCTACTACATTTTGTGTTCGATGATCGTTGTCTGAACGGTTTATTGATTTTTTTTCTTATCTATTTCATTTATTTTTGCTTTGTTGTAATAAATGATAAATTATAATTATTTATTCAGTAAATTGGTTTTGGCAAACTCTTTTACACGTCAAAAGACACTATTTTACACTAGATGAGGCCGGTGTTTCGTACCTGACTACTCTGAGAAGAAACATCCGAAACAAACTCAGAGGTCACAGTCTCTTTTAAAGTCCAGACAATTTTCTATTTTTCAAATTATATGAGAACCATGCAGTGTAATTATTCGCATCGTTTGTATTTACAGTTTTAAATTGTTTTGATCGCCTGGCTACAACTTCTAAAGCATTTGCTTTACTGATGATTTCGTCTAAACTTATTGTATCCCCGTATTCTTATTTTTTTTTTAATTTATCGACACTTTTCCGTGATATGATCGATAATATGCTCTTCTTTACTATGGAATTGACATTTATCGGCATGGTTTCTCAACCTTAATAAAAATCTTTCAAATTGTTCTCCTTCCTCCTGTTTCGTGAGTCGGAAAAGGTATCTTTCATAAATCCGACTTTGTTTTAGAGCAAAGTAACCCAACAAACAAACTAAGCTCATAACATTAAGTTTATAAGGTCTAAACCCTTAAACTGATTATAAAAGAGCATTCATTATGCCAATATTACTTTTAGTGGCACATTATTAGAAGATTTGGCTTAAATTACCTTTATTTTTATATTTTGGCTGGGTAAACGATAATAAATCCAATTTATACGGCTACAATAAGGGCTCGAAATTGTTTTTCTTATAGAGGCTAGTTACATTGCTTTTTAGCCACATAATATTCAAAGTCATATAAAGGCTTTTAGTATGGTCAATTATTCTTAGGGAAGTAATGCACAAGGTAACTATGATGCTTTTAAACTTATAGGAGCATTTTATAAGACGTCTATCCAACAAATGAATTCTAGCATGTTATATGATATTTACACACACCACATCTACTCTTATGGTACTACAAAATGACCAAGCCGATACTCACGAATCAGCTAGTGGTTCTGCAGAGGATTATTTTATAGAAAATGAGATTGAAAAGGAAACCAGTGAGGAAGAACATAATTGTAGCGGTAGTGATAGTGATAAGGACATATAGATATTGCTATCAAGAGTCGGAGAATATTGATATTCGTAGTGATATAAGAGAATGGGTAGTGAAATTCAACATTTCCCATATCGCTTTAAGTGACTTATTATTTGATCTTTTCTCTTTGCAATTAATTTTCCGCCAGTTACACGAATGTTCAAGTTTTCTTAATTTATTTTCATTACATTATGACCAGCGCAGAACGCCATCTTTTTCCCACTTGCTCGGTACTGCGGTCAATTTTGAGTGTCCTAACAATTTTGTAAGGCGTTAAGTTACTATTGTTAATGAACCTCACTATTTTCAATAATATGGTTGGCGTTTTTCTTTATTTGCCAAACTGTTGCACAAAATAATGTAAATCACTGAGAAAAAGACTTATTGCAGACGGCTATAAGGGCCGTCGGATTTTTATGAGCCTTTAATTTGCTACAATAAGTTTAAATAACCTTGTATCGGACCATAATAAAATATGTATAAGGGTGATCGCCCTTATCAACGCTCTTCATATCATTCTCACAGGGGTATTGGCTTTGTTGGAGCACTTTTCTTGCCATTATAAGTTTAATTTGAAACTATAAAGCAACTATAAGAGGAGTATAAGGGTTTTGCCCTTATAAGTTGTGCCCAAACGCTCCCTTATTAGCGATAATACTGCTGCTATAAGAACATTATTTTTTGGCATTCTAAGCCACTACAAAGAAAATTTTTTGATTGTTTGAAACAGTCTAAATAATTTAGAGCTATTGCATAATCATCGACACCTGCGCCTTCTTCAGCATGAGCTCCAGGAAGGTTTTAATACACTTCTTGAATTGCTATTCCCCCAACGTGGAGAAGAGTAGCTCTTTTTTTTTTTACGGGAGTGTCGATGTTGGCATCCAGTAAATAAATTTCAAGTGCCCTCTTCCATTTCCTCCAGCGAGTGCCGACAGATGTCGGATCGCTTTCGCAATCGAAATGTCTAAGTTGGGAACTATGGATGATGCACGAGTCATTTTGGGTAGCAATAAAATATTGACTCTTATTTTTGCGTGGCTTTTTACTCAAAATCAGTAACAGTATTACAACTGCATAGCCCTATTTTTTGTTGTACCTTGCGTGGCTTTTTACTGAAAATCAGTAACAGTATTACAACTGCATAGCCCTATTTTTTGTTGTACCTTGCGTGGCTTTTTACTGAAAATCAGTAACAATATTACAACTTTACTTATTTCAATTTTATTTCAATTTTATTTCATATTTATTTCAATTTTATTTCAATTTTATTTCAATTTTATTTCAATTTTATTTCAATTTTATTTCAATTTTATTTCAATTTTATTTCAATTTTATTTCAATTTTATTTCAATTTTATTTCAATTTTATTTCAATTTTATCTCAATTTGTTTTCAATTTTATTTCAATTTTATTTCAATTTTATTTCAATTTTATTTCAATTTTATTTCAATTTTATTTCAATTTTATATCAATTTATTCCAATTTTATGTCAATTTTATTTCAATGTTATGCAAATTTTGTATCATTTATTTAATTTGTTATAATTGAAATTGTATAAATGTAATTAATTGTAATTGATAATCAAAATATGTTTTACTAACACAAGCTGTTTAAGAAAATTGTTACTAACCATTTATCAGCTCTGAGCTTGAATTAAAGATTTCTCGAGTACTCATTGCGTGGACTTCATTATATTTTTGTAAATGTTTGTTTTTTTTTTAATAATATACAGTCCTTTAAAATTGTTACTTATTTAATCGGCGTGGCCCTTTGTTATTTTCTCATTGCGTGGCCTTTTTTTAGGTACTTATTTAAACGGCGTGGCCCTTTGTTATTTACTCATTGCGTGGCCTTTTGTTAGGTACTTATTTAAACGGCGTGGCCCTTTGTTATTTACTGATTGCGTGGCCTTTTGTTAGGTACTTATTTAAACGGCGTGGCCCTTTATTATTTACTCATTGCGTGGCCTTTAAGTGTACCTTTATTATAACTATTTTCCGAATATGTATAAATTGTGCAAGCATAAAAATAGTTAGGTTAGGTTATCTACCTAATTTAACTATTGTGATGTAATTGTTCTTCAAATAAAACAGTAAAAGTAGAATATGTATAGTAGTATAGTGTAAACACAACATACGTACTTTAGCTATCAACACTTCCAAATTCAATAAGTCTATTATTAAAATGACATTATCTAAAGCTATTTAATAATAGGTTTTTACTAATGAGTATAACAAATCCATAAACAAAATTAATTCTGTAAGTAATAATATCTTTAAGCGAGCTGAAATAACTAACTACCTATCCTTTCTACTGTGTTGTGAACAGTTAGGTAAGTATTTCTTATTATCTCGATCATAAATCTCATTATGTCGATAATTACGTTTGGTTAAACTTTTTTACTAATTGTGGGTAGTTACCGTTAGGTCGCATACTTGCACAATGTTATATTTTTGTAGTATCCTTGCGTGGCCTTATTTTCCATCTAATACGATGCATGGCCATTTACAATGAAGGATAGTGGTATGAAACTGTTTATCAGTAACAATTGCTTACGTATTGGCTCGATTCATATGTGATTTTGATTTAGCTCATAACTCAATGTAAAATGAGTGTTAATTTGCTAGTATTTTTTCTTATATAATAACAAATAATTTGTAATAGGCTATTTGGAACGAATCTACCCGCAAACAACTGATAGGCAATAAACAATTACTTATATTCCTTCCTTCATTTTATTTTGTTTTTAATGTGTCATGTACTCACTTTTATCCTCGTCGCCATTTGTAATGTCTCGGGGGTCAATAAAACACACTTTTTGTCACTCAGGTTATCTGATCAGGATACACTGTATGCGCAAGCCTAAAGACGTGCTCACTCGCCTACGGCTGGTAACCGACTGACAACGCCAATGCGCCCGCGCATACACTACAGTTAGCTTACATTCCTACAATGCAATCAAGAGGTGCTAAAACCACCAATACATAACAGTAACATGCAGCCACAATAACTGTAACTGTAAAATGAAAACTACGTTTATCAAAAAAATACTTTGTGCAAATTTTACGAGTATGTTTATGTTATTATCAAAATTATTGTTGCCCCATACTAAATGACATAATAATAAAATACATATATACTCGTATGTTACAGTATATGTCATAATAAAATATCTGTGTACCAAACATCCAAATCCGTTCAGCAGTGTTTTGCGTGATCGAGTTACAAACACATTCACATTCACAAACTCAAAGTAGGTAAGAAGAAAGATTTAAGAGCGAATGCAAGTATAGGTCTAAACAGGTAATCGAGATCCTGGAACGTACAGGGCTAATGAAAGAACACCCTTTTAGTCAGTACGGGTCTGATAGTCCCTTCAGCTTCACCCAGCGCACACCTAGGACCAGGAGGACTCATTTCACAAGAAAAAAATATTTGACAAAAAAAGTGTAAGTGACGTCACAATATGGCGGCTTCACAGCTTCATTATTATCGCAGTCACATAGTTAAATACTAGTTTCCTAGTTATAACACACTGATCTGCGGTTAAGCAATGTACCGAGGTCGGGTTCCGGATGAGTGGCGCGCGTGTAACACCATTCTTACATAAATACATAATATCACGCTTGTAAGGAGTAATTGGGTAAGCAGAATTGGATGTAGTGTTAGTTGTTTACCATAGGAGAGCAGTAGGTTAATTAATTTCTGTTTCAACTGAGTAATTGTGTTAGGAGGGTTAGGATCCGTTTTATTATTTACTTGATTATGTCCGCGGCGAGAGACGTGCTGGTAAGGTTCAGTAATTCATCATCATCATCAGCCTATAAATGTTCCTACTGCTGGGACACAGGCCTCCTCTCTGTGAGAGGGAGTGGGCCGTAATCTACCACGTGAGCATAGTGCGGATTGGTAGATGTCACATGTCTTCGAATTTTTGGTTCTAGGACATGCCGGTTTCCTCACGATGTTTTCCTTCACCGTTTTGAGAGCAGTGGTGTTGAAATAAATTACACAAAGTAATGCGCCTGACGGGGTTCGAACCCACGACCTACAACTCTTAAGTCGAGGCCGATACCACTGGGCCATCACTGCACTCACTCACCACACACACCGCACCACTGCGGCTCAGTAATTATCTCATGAGAAAGTATGTATTGATCCATGTTATAATCTATCTGTATACTGAATTTCATCCAAATCTGTTCAGTGGTTTTTGTGTCAAAAGTAATAGATATGGATTCATCAATCCTCACAACATCTAGCATAGTTTTATTATTACATACTTAGGTACATACAAAATGTATGCTATGACTAGATAGGTCGGTCCTCTCAAATCTTTATGGTTCCTATTTTATAGTCTGACCAAGACAATGTCTGGACGTCAAAAGATAACGAGAGTCTTCTGTATTTGTGAATGAAGACATACAGAAACTTTAGTTTAAAAAGTATACAACATTATTTTTTGTTTATGCGAAAGCCGATACACCTGTCTAGTATTTTTGTGTAAAGAATCTATGTACAAAATTTTAAAACCACACCATAAAAAACCACAAAGCTTGTATATTACCCGGTTGTCCGTTCAAAAACATGCTCATTTCGCGGTACACCCGCGTAAACCGCGTCTCCTGTGTTATACACTCGTGATAATAGTTTGGCAATAGATACCTAACCGTATGGTAATTGTTTTGTAATTTACTGGTAATAAAATTTTATTAAAATATTTTTGAAAAAAATATAACATGGTATAAAAATTATTGGAATCGAATTAGTTACTGATTCTGAACAAACTATATTCAGGTTTCGCATATACTAAAAATAATGCTGTATAAGAAAGCAGGTTTTTTTTCTTTCAGCATTTCTAAATCCAATTGTTGCTTTTAAATATTTTTTTCTTAGAATAATGAATATAAATATTATGCACAATAACCAAACGAAAATTCCCGTTGTGAACCTCTGAAGTTTTCAATAATTATCAGATAAACAGACCGAATTATTGCGGCACAATAAAGTCGAATTACAAGTTCTACAGAAACGAAAAATAAATAACATGAACAAGAAGAAAAAATACATTTTAACTTTAATTTCCATCGTCACAGCCCTAGGAACTGATTAGTAAAAACTTCGTTCTTCCTGATAAATATTTTTGTCTAATTTCATCAGACCATATTATTAATACACCTCTACCAATCTTAATAAAAAGTCACATAACTAAGTAATACTCCACTCCATCATTCATCGCACTCCATTGTCCTCCAGAAACCACAGAGCAAATGTAACAGAAACAGCACCAGCAGTATATCGAACTATATAAACTTGCTCCACAGAGTATCGTATTACGTACACTTATGGCAACTGTACGGCGTATTGTACCACTTCTAGTTCTGGACTTCTCAGTTTTAGGGTTAGCACTTTCATGAAGAAATGTCATTATTTTTTTGCATCGCAGAGGCCGATGATCTGATCTTTCGGGTTAAGCCGCGCTGGGTGACCACCTGTCATAGCGAGTTTCCTCCGTGCCTCGGAAAGCACGTAAAGCCGTTGGTCCCGGCTGTCATCATTTGTAGATCTTTGACAGTCGTTACTGTTGTTAGACAGAAGCTCTAAAAGTCTGACAACCAGTCTTACCATGGGGCATCGTATTACCCAGTTACTGGGTTGTGGAGGTCCGATAGGCAGTCGCTCCATGTAAAATACTGATATCCAGCTGCATCTGGTTCGACTGGAAGCCGATACCAATATAGTTGGGAAAAGGCTTGGCAGATGATGATTTGTTAAATTGGTATTGCTTCGTATGTTTTTGATGTATAATATATTTCCTTGTGCTTTCCTCCCGTGGGAATGATTTCGTGTAGTTTGCAACAGAAAGCCGTGAAACCGCGCACTTTTTTAATTTGATCGATGAGATCGTGCGGCGGTTGATTTGCTCATCAGATGATAGCAATCCTTGCCGAAGTCTGTCTATGGATGGATGATCAAAGTAAAGCAATGCTTGCTAAATTGTTGCTTAATTCCACTCAAATAGCATACATACCTCCATAATTAACGACAACTTGTACCCAATCGTTATTGAAACAAAAAAATCGGAAAATATTTGAGATTAATAACCTAGACTTAGACATCCTGAGAACAAAATTAAATAAATTCTCTTTTATTGGTAAATAAATTAGGTAATCAACAAACATTCATCATACCAGCCCTACTTCAAACAATTGGTGTGACAATGATTGTTGTACCGTCGCACAGACAAGGGTCCAACACAATGCGTTCTCACATCGGACTATTGATTTAACACAGTTTTGAACACCCCCTATACACTACAGTACAACACATACATAATGTATAGGGTAATATGCATGTATGGTGAATAGGGGACACGTTAGAGTGCATTGGGTACATTAACAAGGAAAATATGTTAATAGCTACTTAGTTTGATTGTTTTATTTTTTGGTGTTGGATATCATGGGAGGTGTCATTTACTCCTTCTGTCCTGTGTAAAGCAGAAGAGATTATTAGACTCGTATCGTACTAACAAAAACTCGCCCTATTTCTTCAAAAGGCTATTTTACTCAAAACTTTTTGTTAGTTCGAAATATTATAACAAATATTAGGCCTGTTTTCTTCATTTGTTACGTAAACTAAATTGACGAAGATACAACGCTTCTAAAAATCACAAAAACGTCACTCCGTACAATTTTATAAGAGTTATGACGTCACAAGCCCCCGCGTCTCCCGAATTTCGAAGCGGTTCATCTTTGTCAATATTCATTGATTTAAAAAAATTAAAAAAATCGGGTCCATTTATTCTTCAGTTAAATATCCTATTGCCCTTTGCTGTCCAGGGCTGCGGCAACCTCTGGACACATTCACTCAACCCCCACATAATATCATATTTTGGGCCTATCAGGCCCCATTAGATATGCTGACAGGTTCAAGTCACACCGTCGAATCGGGCCTGATTCGTAAGGAGTTGTGCCATTTCCCAGTTGATTGACATGTGAGAAACTATCTTATTATCTGATTTGGTAGATCAAGTCAAAGTTTGCAAGTCAAGAATACTTCACAAAATAGTATTGGATACTGTGCATGTTTAGAGCAATGGGGGTCATAAATATAAATGGGGGCTTTGGGCAAACTGTTTACATAAAGTTAATTTTATATGTAGACATGTTATTTGATGAGGAACAGCAGATATACCGACTTTATAGTGTCTCTTTTTTAGGGTTCCATAGCCGTTTCTGTGCCAAAAACGGAACCCTTATAGATTCGTCATGTCTGTCTGTCTGTCTGTCCGTCCGTATGTCACAGCCACTTTTCTTCAAAAGTATGAGAGCTATCCTGTTGAAACTTGGTAAGTAGATGTATTATGTTAACAGCATTAGGATGTTTACACAAAAAAAACTTTTTCAAAAAAAAATGTAACCGCCTTCAAAAACAACCACAAAAAAGGGTAAAATAACCTACAAAATAACTTTTCTTTCAGAAGTCGGTGCCTTTGTTTTTTTTTCATTTCATTGTTTTTTTGCCACCGACTTCTGAAAGAAAAGTTATTTTGTAGGTTATTTTACCCTTTTTTGTGGTTGTTTTTGAAGGCGGTTACATTTTTTTTTGAAAAAGTTTTTTATTTTACTCTTTTTAGTTTAAATATTCAACTCAAATTCTTGTCAAATAAATCATTCTTTCTCAAGTGCACAATAAGCTAATAAAATACCCTATCTCAAAAACTACTGAACCGATTTTGATGAAACTTGCAGTATTCCGTAAGTTAAACAATACTTAGTACAACAAAAAAAGAATTACTTAAATCGGACTTGTAGTTCCAGAGATATGCGAACACAAACTAAATCAGTCGATGCCTTCTCCAAGCCGTTGAGGAGTTGTACCTTCCATCATCAGCTCATCCACCTGACATGATGATTATCAGATGCAAATACTTGAACAGCTTTAGAAAATATATGAAAATGGTACTATGTGCCTATAAAATTTGAAGGTTGCCCTCGATTTCCCTGGGATTCCATCATCAGATCCTGACCTGATGATCATGGGACCAATTGGAAAGTATACCCTTTCAAACAAAACAAAAATTTTCCAAATCGGTCCAGGCGTCTTCGAGAAATCGGGGAACATACATAAAAAAAAAAAAAAAAAAAAAAAAAAAAGATTCCGACGAATTGAGAACCTCCTCCTTTTTTTGAAGTCGGTTAAAAATAGAAACAAAACAAATTTTGGGGTACCCCCCATACTTAGAATTGAAACTCATTTTTCTTGCGCGAGAGACACTTCCATAGTGGTTAAATGTGTGTCCGAAGAAATTATAGGGGGGGCCTATAATTTCTAAAATAAGAGAATGGTAAAACTAAAAAAAATATATAATGTAGGTAGACCTCAACAATAACTTCCAAAGAAAAATGGTTTGGATAAGATATAGTTAGCAGTTTTTGAGATATAGTACATTTTCAAAAACCGCAAATATAACTTTGCCATTCATACAAACACTATGAAAAACAAAGCTATTTTTATTGTTTATGTATATTACTTACTAATCTCAATATAATTATATCCCTAATCTATGCTTGCTCCTACGGAACCCTTCATGGGCGAGTCCAACTCGCACTTGGCCGATTTTTTTGTTAAAAGAAGAGTTATTTTTGCAAAAATAATAATCATAAAACACATTAACATTATTAATTCTTAAAAATCACTCGATGAAATCTATTGAAATCCATAATTTCGTCACGTTAAACCTAAGCTAAACCATATTTAAAATTTGTTACTAAAATAATAAGCCACTTAGCAGCAGTTACACAAGCCATTTCAAACTTATCATTATGATAAAATAATAGAAACAACTAAACAATAACACTAATTAAATTATGAGCAAGCTGTAATAACCAGTCATGAACAAAGTAGCGTATTTTCTAAACCTAATTACGGAACACCCAACCCCACCCTTTTTTCAGCACATTCTATCATGGTACCCACCCCACCCCATTTCAGCGCATTATGCGATAAATTCTGATAAATTGCAACAATATTATATTCTAATCTGTGCCGACGTTGTGAGTTGTGGAATCAATTAAGGCTGTACCTCGTAGGGGCGAGTGTTCATTATAACAGGATATTCTGCATACACTGGGGCGTGCCACAATGGTTGTAGATTTAAGGGTTGTTTTTCGACCGCATTGATATTTTTTTCCTTACAGTGCAGTGAAGGTTAATGACGGTTTACTTACCAGTTATAACCCACTGGGACATTTGAGACGTTTATAGGCTACTTACCTACTTGAAAAAAACTTACAAATTCTAAAAAGTAATAAAATATAAATCGTAAAGTAATATTTTTTTAAATAAGAGAAAAAGGTGCAGGTGAACGTAGCAGTGGCAAAACTAATTTTGTTACATAGCTATTATTGCACTGTGGTTATACTTACTAATGATGAATCGATTGTGTGAGGTGATGGGGTGAACGGAAGAAGAAATGTGTTGCGCCGACCCCATATTAAATAAGTTCAAGAAGATGATAAGTTATGTCAGCACATCTCATTAAAAACTTAGTTATGTGCAAAAAGTATTACTAACTAATCAGAAATTATTGCCAATTTTTTTTTTTTTTATTTATGCCGGGCATAATCCGTAATCACTTTGATCATACGATTGTCCTAGAAGACTCCGTGCCATGACTGAATTCCTGCGGAAATTTCGTAGTATGTACTACATTTTTTAAAAAATATAAACTCCTGCAATGTCATAGACACTAGCGGCGCGACAAAAGAACATCACTCATGACGTCGACTCTTATAGTATTTTCTTTCATAATTTAGGCAGAAAACACCCGCCCATCACAACAAGATGAACATCTGTTGAACGCTTGTCTTTAAAAAAAGTGTAACTGCAAAACGACCCTTTCAACCTGAAATGTCGTTTGACGCTGACAGTTTTCTAGACAAGTGCAACAGATGTCAGATGTGTGGTAAAACGGATAAGTTTTTCACCCACTGTAGAGAGTATAATTCAGTCTAGTTCGTTTTACACGTTCTGTTTTTGGTCTGTGCTGTGAGGCTGTTACTAAATCCATTTAGTGTCGTATATGAGACTTATATTTGAAACCTAGCTGGCTGGTTTCTTGTTTATTAAGACCTTAAGTTATTTGTGTAGTGTATTATATCGTCGGGTGAAAAAGTCGGTTTTAAGGATTATGTTGGGAAAAATGTTCAACACGTTGTTGCGTTGAATTTGTTGTGGCCTTTTTTCAAACATTTGAAAGGAATGGATAAGGTATTACTCACAATAAATAATAGTATCACGTCAATATTTATCTTGTGAAATTAAAGAATGTTTTAAGTATCAAGTGTAATTATCGTTTATGAAATTTGGGATGACTTTGCCCTTCTTCTTCTCATTTGAAAAGCAGTTGGCAGAGACTGGTTGAGGAAAGCTTAGGACCGGGTTCAGTGCCGTATATTAGGACAGGCTTATGTCCAGCAATGGACGAATAGAAGCGGATGATGATGATGTTATCCTTGGTAATAATAATTACTTAATTAGGTATCGGGTTTTAAATTAGCAAACAATAAACTGCCAATAGTTAACCAAGTATCCGATCTTCAAAAAAGCCATTTTCAGCACACTTCACGAACATGGTAACCCAACCTTCATTTGCAAGAAAAAGTCGACAAAAACAACACCGTCTTCTATCAACGTGCCAGACAAAGTTTGATGCGTTTCCAAGCAAACTCAATTTCGGGCGGACACGCGATGAATTTGAACAAAAGATGTACCTAACTTGTTTAACGAAACATGGCGCCAACACCAAGTTATATTGAAAAAACTGTACCGATGTTTGGAATTAAGTTTTAGAACGAAAATGGTCTTGGAATATCTGATGAGATTACATTGAAATATACAGACAATATTTAAAAAAATAGTTATACGAATTTCAAACTTAATTAAGGTCGAGATAAATAGTCGTAGCTTAGCAACGGCTTAGCGAAAGTCAGTGTTAAGCCTCCTGCAGAAACACGCGATTAATCGCGCGGGGCGACATGTCGCGGTCCATTCGCAGTATTTTTAGAGTGGAAATTAGCTTGACTCGTTGTCGCAGCGCGATTAATCGCGTGTGTCTGCAGGAGGCTTTAAGCGACTTTCTAAGCATCCATTTAGACAGTAACTACTTTCAAATATTTTCTTCGGAAAGAAAAATTCGAATCACGGACAGGATTCGAACCTATAGACGTTAGAAATGGAAGGAAGAATTCGCCACGGCAGGTGAGAACCTCGGTGGCTCGTTTGGAAATGAGCGTCGGATGTACTGAATCCGAAGGTCGCAGGTTCGAATCCTGTCCGTGGTTCGAATTTTTCTCTCCGAAGAAAATCTTTGAAAATTCGCTACGCATGCGTTAATGCGTTTAATATTTATAAAGTAACTACATACTTTAGTATTTACTTTTGAACCTAACCTACGCCAATTGCTTAGCCATAGTATCTAAGTTGATTACTCAAATTAGTTATCATAAAGAAGAAGAGAGAGAAAAAAAAGTTACTGCTTCTTCCCATAAGTTGTTGCGTACCTTTTGGGCTTCAGACCCATAATGAGTACTAAAAGTAAGCAACTTATACTGCAGCTTATGTTTTAAATCACTGATTTCCACAAGCTGATCACAGTGATCACGTCTCAAGAACCACATGATAGCGAATAGCAAAACTCTGCAATATTTAAGTGTAACAATAAACGTGATGAGTTAGCAAGTTGTTAAGTATTTTCTCTCAGATGTGCAGACCTCGTAGCGTTCGGTAATAATGAGTGGCAGCCGATGAAGGTGGCTGTAGTCCAAGGTGGAGGAGATAGCGGATGTCGTGATTTGACAATTGGTCCTTTCAATGTTTTTTTTTTTTTTCTTTAATGGAAAGAACATTTATATTTGTTTCTTAACAAACTGTTTTTAGTTTTATTTTTGCTCTAATTAAGAAGTTACATTAAATTCAAAATCATTATTTAAACTCCGAGCCGAAAACACGCCGACAGCGCCCGGCGGGGCGGTGCGGTGCAGCGGTGTGACGTCACTATCATATCAATTTCTATACATCGATAGTACGTGTTTCAAATTTGAAATTGTTATTGTAGAAGTCAGTTGACACAGTGCTACGGAAATTCTTTATGATTGTGACGTCACAACCGAGGCGAGCAATTGGGGCGCGTTTGTGTTCACGTCAATTTGGATCGAATTTTATCACTTTTTTTAAAAATGAATTAAGATTTTTTCTCTTCCATAGATGTTCTTATTTGTGGCGGATTTATTATGAAAAAAATTAATATTTTTTCAAATACCTTTTTATCGTAGTAAACTTAGAAGTTATCAATCAATTTAAAATATGACAGAAATGGTACATATTTGCTCGGATTTGAACTGATTATCATCATGTGCCTAGCCTTTTTCCAATTATATTGTGATCGGCTTCCAGTCGAACCAGATGCAGCTGTATTTAATATGGAACGACTACCTATCGGATCTCTACAACCCAGTAACTGGGTAAAACGATACCCCATGGTAAGACTGGTTGTAAGACTTTTAGAGCTTCTGAAAATAGTAACGACTGTCAAAGATCTAAAAATGACAGCCAGGACCAACGGCTTTACCTGGTTTCCGAGACACGGAGGAAACTCGCTATGACAGATGGTCGCCCATCGGCAGACCAACCTCGGCAAGCGCAGCTTAGCCCGGAAGATCGGACTGTGCGACTGTAATTATTTAGGCACGAGCTCCTGAACTGATTATGTCATCAAAGATTTTCTTCGGAAAGAAAAATTCGAACCACGGACAGGATTCGAACCTGCGACCTTCGGATTCAGTACATCCGACGCTCATTTCCAACCGAGCCACCGAGGTTCTCACCTGCCGCGGCGAATTCTTCCTTCCATTTCTAACGTCTCAAGGTGACGTGTAGCGCCATCTATTGCAGAGCATTTCAACTACTACACCAACATGTTAACATTACAGTTAAATCAATGTTGTAACAGATGGCGTCAACCGTACTTAATATTTTACAAATATTGAACGCATTAACGCATGTGTAGCGAATTTTCAAAGATTTTCTTTGGAAAGAAAAATTCGAACCACGGACAGGACTTTTTCTTTCCGAAGAAAATCTTTGAAAATTCGCTACGCATGCGTTAATGCGTTTAATATTTATGATTATGTCATGCTTTAAATGCGAGGATATAATACTGAGTCATCAAGTCATTTCTTTCACTTTTTTCTTTGACTTTGTAGAATGATTCATATAAAATCGCTGATCTCTCCTCACTTAGGTATCTCTCCACCATTAGCGGCCGCCCATCAAAGTCCACTTAGCATCTGTCTCGTCTTGTACGTACTGTTCTGTAAACTATTCACAAGTACTTGGAGGTGCAACGTTTTGTATTTATGTATGTATGGTAGTTTACTTAGTACTTTACAACTTGTGCGGGTACCTATTTTTAACTTTGTTAACTTATGCTTTTGTGAATTTTCTGCGAGAAATTGTGTTTTTGAATTTTCGAGGTTTTTTTTTGGTGATTATCACAACTTTGCATGCAATTGTGATAGAGTGAGTTGGTGGTGCATCTGATCCCATATTAACCAAAGTATTAGGGTTTTTTTTAGCGTGGTAAAATCATCAAATGAGTCCTCCCACCCAGGGCAGGGTGGGAGGGACTGTCAGACTTGTACTGACTAAAATCCACGGTGTCCTTCATTAGCCCTTTACGTTCCAGGGTCACGGTAATTTCCAGGGTCACGGTAATAAAGTATTAGGGTATTAATGAAACTTGAGTTTAATGGGTAAATCCTGATAAACTAGAAGGTTTTTAAGGTCTAAATGGTACATTCTTATTGTGCAACTGGACGAGCATTAATGTAATATAACGATAATCATTTCAGAATTTCACTGATTTCTCAGACCATATACCATTAAATTCTTTCGCATCTTAACAAAAGCTCTCTGTTGGAAGCCTGATTCAGTGCAATTTTCCAAAAGCATTCATTCATACTCTTATAGCATTTGGTTTGCAGGACTGTTTGAAAACAGCACCGCTCTGCCCTGGAACGACCAAATCACCTGTGAACTGGGGTGTGTAGTTTTTGATCAATACAACTCTGAGTTTACTCTATTGTATTCAGGGTGGGGAGGATGTATTTGATGATTTTACCACCTAAAAAAATAAAATTTTAATGCTAAAATTATACTTGTCTTTTTCATTCATAAAATTTGCCGATATTTACATGACGGTTAGGTCACGCACTCACTTCACAGAATATAAAAACACCCACCTGGCTACGGTTTTAACAAGTGAGGATCCGATGATACAAAATCATGTAATTAAGTGAAGTTAGCCACAAGAAAAAAAAATACGAACCCGTAATATTTCACAAAAAACCCCAAGACATTACCACCCGAATAACCGTATCACCCAACATTCGTAGAAACCTATAAATCAGGCTCATGAGCTATGATAATAACCGCGCTGTCCAGTGGACGAGCAGACGAACATCACAGAATCCAATAACCCTAGTGATCCGCGCAGATTTTGTGAGAACCAAGATTATGATGGAGTAAGTGAGGTAGATAGGACTGAACTTTCATTTGCACCCCTTTTTTACCCAGGGCGAGGCTGGAGGGATTGTCAGACTTGTACTGACTAAAATCCACGATGATCCTTCAATGGCCCTTATGTTCGAGGGTCACGGTACCTGATGAGACAGTCCCGCGACCCCGGCAGGCCTTCTAAGGGGGGCCCGTCAGATTGCTGACAGCTCTTTGAGGCGACGCGCCGTCGACTCGGGTATGGCCCATGATCAGACGGCGAGTCGCCCATTACATTATAAATTTTCCAGATTCCGTGTTCAAATCAAAACGTTACGTTTTTCATGAAGCCACTTTTTATAAATATGTGCATGAGCGCCTCGCACACATCTAAATCTTTTCCTTGGAAATGTTCAATTGCTTTCGGTAGGGACCGAACGAAGGGGATAATTTTCCTTCCCTTTTTTTGGAGACATCCTATAATCTAAGTCTGTACCATTTAAAGTACGTGTCAATATTTGGTGTGTCTTTGCAGCGAACGTAAAAATCAGTCCTCAGTAATAGGACGACTTGAGCTGCCATCTATGCAGTACCGGAAGAACTACGTAATCCTGCATCGCGCAATAATATATTTTTTACCTTTGCTTCTCACAAGGCATTAATCCTGTGTCGTGGGTGCGTTTTTAAACATTTAAACTTACATACACAAACAGCCAGACCTGGAACAACTAATTGTAGGTCATACAAATATTTGCTCCGTGCGGAAATCGAAGCCAAGATACGTAGTGTGGCAGTGCTGAGCGAACGGCTCAGCCCCTGCGCCAACCGACCCCTCGATGTGTATGTGGGGTTTATTTATTTCAGCCTACATTTTCACTTGCGTAAAAGAATTTAACAGTCAATTCGTCGACATTTTGTGCTGTTATTCAATAGTGTACTCGTGATGTGACAATATTTTTTTCGAGATGTATTCTACAAATGTTAATCTGATACTGATACTGCTAGCCTACATCATCCCACTGCTGGGCAAAGGCCTCTCCCAATGACTTCCAATTTTCACGATTCAGGGCCAAAGTGGACCTGAATCTACACCAACAAATTTTAAAATCGAATTATTTTCTAGTCGTTTACTTTAATAATTCGAGCACCAAATATAAATAAAAAGAAACACAAACGTATCCACGATACACACGCCACCTATAAAGAACTCAAACAAACAACTACATAAACTTACAGTTCCATATCCACAGTGTCACATCTATCATCCACATGCCTACTCTATGACGGCAGATAGAGAACCAATATCTGGTATTGCATGCGGCTTTCATATAGTGTGGCACGACCTCGGATCAGTGGAATTTATTAGTTTGCTGCGACGGGAGATGAAATCTATGGACGGCTGACCAACTGTGTAAATGAATCAACGTATGGATGTAATCGATTTTTTCTGGAGAGGTGGTTACTTTTCAGATTAAAAATAGTCTATTTTGTACGCAACGATTTATAAAAACAGATGTGTGGGTGACGCATTTCATTATTTTAATTGGGCTTTGAGAGCCTTTCGGCAATGAGGGAAACAAAGCAAATAAAATCCGTCACCCGACTGACCCGACGGCATGGTTGGGCGCAGTGGTTGTGTGGTCAACTGCTGTACAACAATTCGCGGGTTCGATCCCCGCACAGAGCAAAAACATTTGTATGGCCTGCAGGTAGTTGTTCCGGGTCTGGGTGTTTGTGTATGTGAGTTTATATGTTTGTAAACGCACCCACGATATAGGAGACCTAGTGTGGGGGAACTACATTTAAAAAAATGCCGTCATCCTTGGTGATAGACTCACACACCCTTTTTTACGTTGTAAAATCATTAAATGAGTCGTCCTGCCCTGAGCGGTGCGGAAGGGAATGTCAGACTCGTACTGACTAAAATTAGCAGGTACTTCCTTTAGGCTCCTATTGGCTGGTGACCAACAATACGCCTAAGTTCGGCGTCAAGTAGCTCGTCTGCGTTTCGTCCGTAAATTAAGATAAAAAGTCAATAGGTGCGTCCCCACAGCGCGCAACCTCGCGAGTCATTTTCCGCGCGAAGCAGCTCGGTTGGTGTGGACGTGTCTCGGGCGAGGCAAAAAACAATAGACGCATCCACACAGAGTGAGCAGCCTTGCTTGTCAGTTTCCTCGCGCAGCAAATGCCTCGCGAGGCTGCGCGCTCTGTGTGGACGCACCTAATTATTTGCATTAAGACCCAACTACTTGTTTCTTGATTTAAAAATCGGTGAATTTTCGCCCTAGTACCTCATAAATAACCCGCCACCATCTCGTATTTTTTAGAACAATTTTTAAATCAATGTCACAAAAACAGTGTCTCTATAAATAGTGTCACAGTAATTAGGATTATAGACTTCAACATAATATAAGGGTGAAAATACGAGATCAGGGTTGCTAAGTTCTTGTAAAAGTGTAAATTGAGCATGACGTGCGCGCCACAAACTTTGTAAAAACTTGGTCTGTAAGCTGTCATGTGCTCGATTATAAGTTAGAAGAAACTTATTTGATGTACAACTTACTTTTTAATTTTTCATGTAAAATTTAGTATAACACAGGCATATTATATGTTAGCTGATTTGTGGAAAGTAATGTATAACGTTAATTTGTATAAAATCTTGGTTTTTATGTGGAGTTACTTGCCTGTTGGTCTAGTGGTTAGTGACCCTGACTGCTATGCCGGAGGTCGTGGGTTCGATTCCCACCCAGGACAAATGTTTGTGTGATGAGCACGATCATTTGTTCTGTGTCTGGGTGTAATTTATCTATAGTATGTATGTATTTAGAAATATATAAGTATGTTTATCAGTTGTCTAGTACCCATAACACAAGCTCTGCTTAGCTTGGGACTAGATGGCGTTGTGTGATAGTAGTGGAATGTCATTTATAATTCATTTTTATCATTTAAAGAAAAAAATAATTATCCATACCAATATTATTTTAATGAGAAATTAACGTGTACTGTTTTTCTATATTATGTAACCTTATCACGTATTTTGCTAATGTCTGGCATATTTTTTGGGCCACTGCTTCGGCTAGATTACAGAAATATAGGTCTTTTACTTTTATTGTCCCAAACGTACCTGTCCACATAAGATAAGTCTAACCTCAGTACGAGCGAAAATGTGCGGGTAAAACATACTTATCAGATGAACTACATCTAACAGGAATATAATAACTAAGGACCTAGAATTAATTCTACGTATTTCACCGTATACCGTACTTGAAGTATTTCTTTTTTTATCTTGGTAATATTATGAAATACGCCCTCCTGCAAATGCTACGACGGGATGGACTGTCAGTTGCGTACTCAATAAAATCCACGGAGTTCCTTCAATAGTCAAACGTTCAATTCAATAGCAAAAGTTACACGATTTAGGGTCACGGTTACCTGATAAGACACCCCGCGACCCCGGCAAGCTTTGGCCCTCTGTGGTGGCTCCGTTGATTACTAGAAGTACTACGACGTGAAAAAGCGCCTCTAGAGTACGAACAAGGAATCCATCAATTCCCTGTTTATTACGTCACAATAACGTAGAACCTCAGTAATGATGCCTCTGGTGAAGAGATTTTTATTTTGTTTGTTTGAACGCGTTGGTCTTTGGAACTTACAGTTGGATGTAAAACATTATATTTGCACTAGCTTTTTGCCCGCGGCTTCGCTCGCGTAGTCAGTCGAAAATCTAAGAATATTCATACAAACTTTCATCCCCTATTTTATCCCCTTAGGGGTAGAATTTATCAAAATCCTTTCTTAGGGGATGCCTACGTCATAGTAGCTGTATGCATGCAAAGTCTCAGCTCGATCGGTTTAAAATTGACAAAGTTTCATACAAACTTTCATCCCCTTTTTTATCCCTTTGGGGGTAGAATTGATCAAAATCATTTCAAAATCATCTTAGCGGATGCCTACGTAATAACGTCTACCTGAGTGCCAAATTTCAGCCCGATCCGTCCAGTGGTTTGGGCTGTGCGTTGATAGATCACTATATTAGTCGCCTTTGGGTTTTATATATTTAGATTTGATAGTCCAATTCTTAGGGAAGAGTTTAGGTTATTTAACATCACACCACAACACTTATCAGCTGAACAGCGTCTAAAACCGCGGGAAACAGGTTTTCTGTTTTAATATTTTGTCCCACAATTTTCTCTCAGCAATCAATCCTTGCCAGTCGTCTCCAATTTTCACAACAATTTCTTTCCCCCACTTAACAGCTTTAAGTAAAGGCTGACATGACATTTTTCTTTTCTTTTTATTATTTAACTGAATGTGACGGCTTCACCAAATCGTCACCTAAGTCAGATATTTAATGGGACCAATAATTTCCCTAATGGCGCCTTCAGCACTTCTTATATAGTGAAAATGTTAAATTGTATTGCTTGTACGTATTTGCAACAATTTGAGTCTTACATTTTTTTTTCAGAAATCACGAAAAGAGCATTGAAATACAAGTTTTTCTACTGTTTAGGACGTAGGTGATTGAAATAGATGACATTCATCTGACTAAGAGAGTGATGGGTATGTCGATGAATGTAGAGGAAGAGGAAGGCCAAAGAAAAGATGGATGGATTGGCTAAAGATTGATATGAAAGAAAAAGAAGTAAATGAGACTGTGACGTCTGATAGGGGAGAATAGAAGAAGAAGACATGTAGCGCCGACCCCAAGTAGAATAGGATACGGGCAGGAAGACGATGAGAACGTAGGTGATTAGATTGATATGTAAGTGCTAATCTACACACATCAAAAGTGTCTAGGGATCAAGCATTTTTATGCGGATTTCTTGAGATTGAGATGTGGCTTTGTAATAAATTTATGATTTTATAAATTTATATGGATCCTTTTTGGTGCATTTCATAATTTGAATCAGGAACTGTGAATCAAATTCGAGTAAAAGATGAAAATCAGCTGTCAATATTTTCCCTATAAAAACATACAACGCATTGAAGACATTATTAGTGCTACTGTTTCCCTACTACTGATTAAAACCAACGTTATTATGGAGCGGCGACGTCATTTAAGCAGGGAAGAAATGCTTAGAGCCGTGGGAATGATAGAAGCTGGTTCCCGGCAACGTACTGTGGCTTTAGCTCTGAATACAAGTCAGAGTGTTATCAGTCGACTTTGGACACGTTACCGAAGCACTGGTACCGTGGCTGAGCGCCATGGAGGACGGTATCGCTGCACCACATGGAGACAAGACCGATACATTCAAATCTTAACTCGAAGAGCTCCAACAATAACCGCCATGATGTTAGCCGTGAGGCTTCATCACTCTTCAGGGAACTTAATTAGCGACCAAACAGTCAGAAACCGCTTGCATGAAGTGAACCTTCATTCCCGAAGACCGCTACGGGTACCACCTATAGCAATGCACAATCGTAGGATTCGATATCAATGGGCTCTTGAACACAGAAATTGGGCAGAAGAACAATGGCGTTTCGTGTGCTTTTCTGATGAGTCTCGTTTCGGTATGAGACCGGATACAAGACGTATACGACACTGGAGAACCTCTGGACGCCAACAGCGATTAAAATCCTGCTAGGAAGTCCATCCTTATAGTGGTGGAACCATCATGGTATGGGCGGGTATTTGGATCGGCGGAAGAACTGAGTTGATTTGGATCAGAGGCAACCTCAACGCTCAAATTTATGCTGAGACGATTGTATCAGACGTCATCGTTCCTCTACAAGTGCAAATCGGTCCCTTATTTCAGTTAATGCATGATAATGCACGACCGCACACCGCAAGAGTTGTAAGACAGACTCTCGCCGCAGCTAACATCAATGTCCTGCCCTGGCCTGCTCAGTCGCCAGACTTGAATCCGATTGAGCATGCATGGGATATGCTACAGAGAAGAGCTCTGCCGAATATGGAGGGTATCCAGTCGCAAGAAGACCTTTTTTTGTTGTTGCAACGAACATGGGCGGCCATTCCACAGCGTGATTTGGATGAACTCATTTTGAGTATGCCAAACCGATGTTCTTGTGTTGTTAGTGTTCGCGGTAGAAACACGGATTATTAATTGTTTAAGTTACCCAATAAAATTTTAAAGAAAACTGTTATTTCAGTCTTTTTTTCGAACTTTTGTGTTAGTGGTTCAAATGTCAAAAATCCCTTTATTAGGAAAATGGCAAATTTCTTTATTAATGCAAAGGTGACTTGGTTTATCGTTACTGTGACAAACGAAAACACTTTATTTGATGAATCCTTAAAGAAAATTTTAATTAATATCAATCAGGAGAAAAGTTATTGCAAAAATATATGTTGATCCCTAGACACTTTTGATGTGTGTAGATGGATCCGAAGTTTGATATACAAATCGAGTTTGGTACTGGTTTTTCCAAATTATTTTTCAGTCACAATTCCGAGAATGAATTATTTGAACCCTGTTGATCTCTATTGCTAGTGTTCAGTTGTTCACAAACACTTTCGGTAAACAAAGGCCTTCATAGGCGTGATTTCATATGTAATGCCAGACATACAAGACCCAGTTTACCGTCAAGTGTGCAGCGCAGTGCCGTCCGGTAAACTTGACTGTGCATAGTTAGTGCGCATGACAATGTCTTCTTTTGATAGCCATAAATCGTCAAGTTTATGGGATATCGCATCGTAAGGCGAATGACGCCTTTTTCCAATGAGGGTTAACAGAAAATACAGTACGTTAACTTGTTACGATCCTTACATAATGTGCCCCGTCCACGTTCATAGCGTTACTATGCCGAAATATGTGAAATTAATAATATAGCGTAAAACTTTCAGATTTAATTCCATAAGACAAAATTTAAGGATTGGGTTGGTTTCCATAAGCAAGAGAGCGGAAGGGTTGCCTTGCGTCCTACATTTAGTAGCCTGGATTTTTGAAGAGGAACTCTTCATGATGAACTCTTTCTTCCAGAAGCCACCTCACAGGAAATGGACCTGGTTGAGTCCCGATGGTTTCACGAGAAACGAGATAGACTTCTTCATGACCGACAAGAAACGGATATTCAGTGATGTCTCTGTGATCAACAGGGTAAAAACCGGTAGTGATCACCGAATCGTAAGAGGCTCGCTGAATATCAATGTTAAACTTGAAAGGTCCAGCCTGATGAAGTCTACGCTCCGACCTACTCGGTCCCATATTCAAAACCCCGAAAGCTTTCAACTCGAGCTCTCTAATCGCTTTGCTTGCCTTGAGAACTTAGTTTCAGTGGACGAGATCAACGACGGGCTAGTGGAAACTGTCCGCACGGTAGGCTCTAAGTTTTTTAGACCCTGCCGTAAAGATAGACCTCAGAAATTGACCGAGCAAACCTTAAACCTGATGGCTGAACGACGCTTGCTACAGCTGCAGTCTTCCGATGACGCTAAGTCATATAGGCAGCTCAATAGATGTATATCTAAGTCCTTGCGACACGATCTGCGTCTCTTTAATACGAATCGTGTTAAAGAGACCATACAGCGAAACCAAGGCTCCAAAGTGTTCGCAAAGGACAAGTCTATTGGGCAAAGCCGGATGACAAAGCTGAAACGGGAGGATGGCAGCATAGCGTCGACCAAAGCAGAGGTTTTAGGCGAGATCGAGAGGTTCTATGGACAGTTATACACTTCGGTCGCAAAGCCCGTTGACAGCTTGGTAAGAGATCCAAGAGCCAAGCTGTCCCGACATTATACCGAAGATATCCCGGACATCAGTCTGTACGAGATTAGGATGGCCCTGAAGCAGCTTAAGAACAACAAGGCGCCGGGCGAGGACGGAATCACTTCAGAGCTTCTGAGAGCGGGTGGAACACCGATACTTAAAGTCCTCCAGAAACTCTTTAATTCCGTCCTGTCCGAGGGCAAAACGCCTCAAACGTGGAGCAGGGGTGAGGTGGTGTTGTTCTTCAAAAAAGGTGATAACAGCCTATTGAAGAACTACAGACCCATCACGCTTCTGAGTCATGTTTATAAGCTGTTTTCAAGGGTTATCACGAACCGTCTCGAACACAGACTTGATGACTTCCAGCCTCCCGAACAAGCCGGTTTCCGAAGAGGCTATAGTACCATAGACCACATCCATACGCTGCGGCAAGTTATACAGAAGACCGAAGAGTATAAATTGCCATTATGCTTAGCGTTTGTGGACTATGAGAAAGCCTTCGATTCGGTGGAAACATGGGCGGTACTTGAGTTACTCCAGCGATGCCGTATTGACTATCGGTACATCGAGGTGTTGAAGTGTTTGTATAATAACGCCACCATGTCGGTCCGAGTACAGGAACAAAGCACGAAGGCGATTCCATTGAGAAGAGGCGTAAGACAGGGGGACGTTATCTCCCCTAAACTGTTTACTGCCGCAATGGAAGACGCCTTCAAACTCCTGGAATGGCAAGGACTTGGCATCAACATCAACGGCGAATACATCACTCACCTTCGGTTTGCCGACGACATCGTAGTCATGGCAAAGTCGATGGAGGAACTCAGCATGATGCTCGATGGCCTCGACCGAGTTTCACAACGGGTGGGCTTGAAAATGAACATGGACAAGACGAAAATTATGTCAAATTCCAATGTTGTGCCCACCCCAGTCTCTGTTGGAAACTCGGTACTCGAAGTTGTTGACTCATATATCTATTTAGGACAAGTAGTCCAATTAGGTAGGTCCAACTTCGAGAAAGAGGTCAACCGCCGAATCCAACTCGGTTGGGCAGCGTTCGGGAAGCTACGCAATGTCTTTTCGTCCGACATACCTCAGTGCCTCAAGACGAAAGTCTTCAATCAATGTGTGTTACCAGTGATGACTTACGGCACCGAAACGTGGTCTTTCACTATCGGCCTCATCTCAAAGCTCAAAGTCGCTCAGCGAGCTATGGAGAGGGCTATGCTCGGTGTTTCTCTACGTGATCGAATCCGAAATGAGGAGATCCGTAGACGAACTAAAGTCACCGATATAGCCCACCGGATTAGCAAGCTGAAGTGGCAATGGGCAGGCCATATTGCTCGCAGAGCAGATGGTCGATGGGGTCGAAAAGTGCTAGAGTGGAGACCGCGGACGAGCAAGCGCAGCGTAGGACGTCCACCAACGAGGTGGACAGACGACCTTGTAAAGGTCGCCGGAAGACGCTGGATGCAGGTCGCTTCCAACCGGTATATGTGGAGATCTAAAGGGGAGGCCTATGTTCAGCAGTGGACGTCCTATGGCTGAGATGATGATGATGATGATGATGATTTTTGGAGCATACTCGTACATGGACTGTAAGTTTTTCTCACAAGCTCAAATGGATCCCTGGTCTATAATATTTTTCCTAAACTTGAAGTTCAAGAAGAGCTAGCTTTTTGCCTAAGCATAGACTAAATCAATTACTTCGCTCTTTGTAAAAGCCCCGTCAACTATCACTTAGCTCTGTAATATTTCAGCGCTTAACTGAAAACTGTTCACTTGGGTTACGTCACTTCTTGTCTGAACGCGCTGAAAATCTTAGGTGGCGCGTGGTTTTAAGGCGATGACAAGAGCTAATGTACCTCTCGCTCGCACGTTTCGACATTTTGAAAGATATAAAATCACTGGTCCCATTTTTGAAAAATTGCAATCAACCATTTTGTGTGCAATCACATTGCACAGTTTAGTAAAAAAAAACATTTTAATCGATACAAGTTTACCTACTCAAGATTTTGCTTAAGTACTAAAACTAGTAAAGCAAACTTTTGAGTAGGTAAACTTGTATCGATTAAAATGTTTTTTTTACTAAACTGTGCAATGTGATCGCACACAAAATTGTTGATTGCAATTTTTCAAAAATGGGACCAGTGATTTTATATCTTTCAAAATGTCGAAACGTGCGAGCGAGAGGTACATTAGCTCGTCATCGCCTTAACTTTATTACATTGCTTTTTGATATTAGTTGTTCTAGCATGACATTATAATATTTGAGCTACAAATACTCGAGGAGAAAATGTTCTAATTTGGCTTGCTCTTTCAAAATCACAAACATAGAAATTGAAAGTTGAAAATTCATTTGACTGTTCCTACTGTTTTTGCTAAGGATAAAAGATATTTGTATAATTAAATGTCAGCACATTTTTTATCGAAGTAATCCGTCAGAGTACCAAAGTTGCTGACATAGCAGAAAGAATTAATAACCTGAAGTGGCAGTAGGCTGGCCTCATCTCTCGCAGGACAGATAACCGCTGGGGTAGACGTGTCCTTGAGTGGAGACCGCGACTTGGCAAACATAGTGTGGGACACCCGCCGGCCAGGTGGAGTGACGACCTGCAAAAGGTAGCCGGCAGAGACTGGATGAGGAAAGCTCAAGACAGGGCTCAGTGGCGCCCATTGGGAGAGGCCTATGTCCAGCAGTGGACGAATACAGGCTGATGAGGATGATGATGACATTTTTATCTAACAATATTTTTCCAAAAAATCTAGGAAATATTCCTTATGTTAGAGTGATGGAATGAACCCACGGTAACGTTATTCCGAGATAAAGAGTATATATGTGTTGATCTGGGTTACAATCTATCTGTGTACCCATCGATTCAGCAGTTCTATGTAAAAGTGTAACAAAGATTCACCCTTAATATTATGAAGTTAACCCTAACTTCATAATTTTTAGGTTGGATGTTTGTTAGGTTAGAAGCATGACGGGCCCCCCTTAGGCGCGGGCCACATAGAAAAGACGTAAGACGCAGACGGGGCGGAGACATTATATCTCTTCGGAGTCTCTTTTATACAAAATGTATAGAAGCGTCACGACATAAAACACACAGAAGAGACGGGGCGCGGGCGCGACTCTCATACATTTTCGCACGTCCGCGACGCGTCCTCGTCTTACGTCTTTAACCGTGACCCTGGAACGTAAAGGGCTATTGAAGGATCACCGTAGATTTTAGTCAGTACAAGTTTGATAGTCCCTCCCGTCCTGCCCAGGATGGGAGGACTCATTTGATAATAGTACCACGTAAAAACAGGGGAGGTTAGAAGTCAGATACACATAACTTATTTTTCCCATTACTGGGAAGTAAGCCTTCGTTTTCGACGACTTAGTGCAAGTTGGTGGATTTATCCTTACAAATAAGTGATACAAATTGTCAGTATCTACCAGAAGTAATAATATTCATAATTTATTTATAAACAGTAAAGTGACACAGCTATATAAAAACTCTGCCTCCCGAACTAGGTAGTTACATCTTCTTCGTGATCCTGTTCTCCTAGTACTTTTGTTCAGATTCCACATTAAATTTCGGCACCAACCCCTTTTCATGACCCTGTTCTCCTAGTACAAGTTAATATTAAGTTGTCGGTTGCTTTTTACATAGGTGATAAATGACCACAAGATCGTAGAAGAAAAGTCGCCTTTGTTCACCCAGGTGATATTCCGATATTGATATTCTGATATTTCCGAGGTGGATTGAGGACACCAATGTTGTCCACTTTGTTCACCCAGGTGATATCACCCAGGTGAACAAAGTGGAATAACCATCTCAGGAGGCAGTTCCCTTCCTAATTATATAAGCCAGTTCGTTTACTGTCTTGCATAATATTCACTTGTAAAATTAAAATGAGAATAAATATACCGAAGAAAATTTTAAAAACATACAAAGAAGTCTATTATTTCACACCTCCACTTCCATTTCTACTACATTCTTCCTTACGAATCCAAAGCATGTAACTCAATATTCAAACTTCAATATAACCGACTGTGACTCATCGACTTTGAATATATTACCTTTACCTGGCGCCGCTTCGTGATCCAATATCTCGGAACATTCAGCCCCCGTCGCTCGTCGCCTCGCTACGTTCGTGCTACATGAAAATCTAAGGTATCGCTGCCGATATTGAAATTGCTTTAAACTACTTTGCGATTGAGCATTCCGACTTGAGTTTGTTTCTTGTAGTTTCTATTAGATACGGGCCTCCCCGTATCTAATAGAAACTACAACAGTTACCCTGGAACGTAAAGGGCTATTGAAGGAACACCGTGTATTTTAGTCGGTACTAGTCTGGCAGTCCCTTTTGTCAAGAAGTGGAAACATATTTTTCCTACTCCTCCACTATTCTTTTCTGATTAATTTCGTGCAGGATCCAAGACAGGTAAATTCATTCTCCGGGACACGTCGAGCTTCATTGTCTCGGCGCTTTTCTGGTGGTTGCCACTGTTGATTCTGGCTTTAGGATTTGCAATGGTTTGGGAATAGTGTGGTGGGTTTGTCCCAAAAAAAAGTCCCTTTTGTTCCATCCAGGGCGGAAGTACTAATAATAAGAAGTACTAATACTAGATAATTTACCATGAAAAACAAAAAGAAAAGTATCAAAAGTAAATATTTTTTTAGGTTACGACTTGTTCATACGGATAGATTAAGTATATAATAAAGAAAACCTCTAGTTATTTTATGACTATTTATTGGTACGAGTTTATTATTAATTAAATAATAATGAAATTACCTTAACAATAAACGAACGTAAACAACTTTAATGATAAAACAGAACCCCACGTTCACGACTTTGGTCTAAGAGGTGAAGAGTGCAATGTGCTGCACGAATAAGACATTAATTATTTTTTAAGTCCGCGAATTTGCCACTGGCGACGGTAAGTGGCGTGTTTCAAACATTTCCATGCCACTTCTTTTTATTTTTACTGTGCCACGGCCTAGGAGTCCTCATCCAGAAGGACGCAGGTTCGGATCCAGCTCGAAATTAACTTTTCTTTTTGCAAAAAAAGCTTTAAGATTCGCGATACAAGCGGTAACAGGTATAAAATATATAAAAAAAACCTTTGCTGAATGCAACAAAGCTGAATTGCGTTTTTTATACGTATTATTTTTTGCTGCCCACTTCTTCTAGACCGTGTTATACTTCCTACCTTAAAACAAAACTGAATAACTTAAATCCATCTTCTCTTACAATAATCTTCTACTTCTTCTTTTCAACCACTTTTTTTGAGTCCGTCTTCTTCTTTGTCGCAGACAAGTTTCTGAGATTAACCTCTTGAACAATAGCTTCTTCTTTTAACTCCATCACTTCTATTATTTCTGGCTTCATAGTGGCATCTAAAACGAAAATAAATTTCTGTAGCAGGACATCTATTTTCTACATACATAAATTCACGCTTTCGTCCCTTGGGGTAGGCCGAAACTACAGAGTTCCACCTGCTAAAATACTTACAATACATACTCCTTTCGCCTCATCCACATTTGTGAGTACTACGCACCCGGCCTTTCTGAAGCATTTCACCAATGAGGTCAGTGTAGGTCTTCCTATTTATTTGCTAAGCACGAAGAAATAATTCCCGATGTCCTCGAATCCTAGCTTCACCATCAGAGGTGGACAATGCGACAGGATTTTTTACAAAATATTCCCCTCACTAATAAAAGTCGTTTTACGCGTCCAACCATGGTAGCCAAAGGGAATCATTTTATAAAGTTTTCCCACTGTCCACCAAGTGGGCTATTCATGTGTTAAGATGTTAATATAATGGGAAGAGGAATTTGAAACTGTGAGTAAGGGTTGCGGTGGCCCAATGGGTAAAGCCTTCTGATGTCCTAATTTACTAACTTATAGCAACAAAGCTTTAAAATTCGCTATGTAGGCGTAATGTTAATTTAAACACCTATGTAAATTACTCATGTGTTTTCATAAAGGCGGAAACACACGTGTCGTGGCGTGTCGTGACGCGCCAGAAGCATTTAGTTTCATACGTTTGACGTCACGTGTCACGACACGACACGACATGCAAATATGTCCCTAACCATATTAAATGTATGAAACCGATATGCTTCTGGCGCGTCACGACACGCCACGACACGTACGTGTGTTTCCGCCTTAAATCATAAATTCGCTACTACAGCACAGCCCCAAAGGAGAATCTTATACGACATAACTACTCCTGAAATCAATCCAGAAAACCTCCACTCACCCACAAACAGTTTTTCAAGCAACTTGGTCCGGTTCCTCTGTCTCCCTAGGACATGTTCCTCATTGTAGAGCTGCAGCTCACGCATGCGCTCCAACGATGCCTCTATACGAGCGTGTCTGTCCTGTTTAGCTGCTTCTGCCATATCCGGGGTGATGAGGACGCTAGAAAAAGAATTACAGCTTTATATTACATTTATAAATTCTTAGGACTTTTCCTACCGAGGTAGGTTCTGCCTAGTAGGCAGAAACTATTTCTTTCTTTCTTTTTCTTTCAAATATTTGTTCCGTGTGGGGATCGAACCCGCGACACGCTGCACTACAGTTGATCACTCAACCACTGCGCCAACCTTGCCGACTATAAGAAACTTTAGAACGCCACCTGTTACGAGATCCTTAAATGTATTCCTATGCGTTGTCTACTTTGACACGTCTTGTCATAGAAGCATGACGCGACGGGTGTGAGTACTACACAGTGGGAACAAAGTGGTCCTTACCTTTCTTCTTCATTCTTCTCTTTGGTACAGAAAGGCAAGAAGTAGAGAGGAATGAATTTATCTCGTAGTGCATCTGGCATTAGTAGATAAAGTGTCTCTTCTTCAACCTCCACGGTCATTTCAACCACTGTGAAATAAATTGTATGAAAAATTATCTATTGAAGTGTATTGCGAGACCAATCGACAAGCTTCTCGAAGGTTCCACAAGGTTCTCGATAATTCTACTGAATTTTTCTAGAAAATTCTACCCTGATCTAGATGTTTCGAGATGGTTCTGGAATCTTCCAGTAGGCATGGGACTGTGTAGATGTAACTGGTGGTAATTAATTTATCCCATACCCAGCTCGTAACAAAATCGCTTGACAGACAAACAGACCCCGTACCCAGGTAGCGCGAAGCAACGAAAATGTAATTAGATGGACATTCATTGACGACTCTGCTCTGTGGTGCTACTCCACAAGCGATGAGGCACTTTTTATCGTGCCCTGCGTGCGTTTCAGATTCATTGTTCGTTACAGGAGCTGATGGATGCTTCTGAGGGGCTAAACTCGTGGCCCAATTTTGGGCCGGCTCAATTTAGATTGTCATCCACACGCTAATAAGAAGAATTTACTTGAGAGATGGTTTTACTAAGATAGTTTGTTAATTAATCAGACTTCTCACCAGTAGTAAACATGCGAAAGTGACACTCTTTTAAATATCAATAAAGCTAGAATTTAAAAAATAAAACTCAGCATAGGCAACTCACGTTCAGTCTCCGACACCGGAGTTGGTCTTTGAATCGCAACTGCAATGAAACGAATACAATAAGTTTAATAATCTAAAATAAATAATAAAATAAATAAAATTCTTTTATTTCAGGTAATTAATAACCCATATAGAATACAATGACATACATTATATTAAATTAAATTAATACATTAAATCAAATTAAATTCATTAAGCCTCCTGCAGAGACACGCGATTAATCGCGCTGCGACAACGAGCCAAGCTAATTTCCACTCTAAAAATACTGCGAATGGACCGCGACATGTCGCCCCGCGCGTTTAATCGCGTGTGTCTGCAGGAGGCTTTAGGCTACAAATTATCAAATATAATGAAGAATCTGTTATTTAGGTAATTAAATGCTTAATATTGATATCTTACCTTCAGTAGATACAGCTTCAGTATCTTCAAATTGTGCTTCCTAGAAAACAGAATGATTTAATAAATATTAATAAATATTTTTAATATAATCATTATTTCATCGATAAGACTGGTCAATCGTATTCGTTTGATGACAAAAAACGATCATTATGCACAAAAAATCCATGCGTTGTGGCTACGCCTACGCCATTCACATCACGATTTATTTCATGGAATTAATGCATAAATGAAATGAAATGATGAAATGATGTTTAATTTAATTCCTTCGTCTTTTCATAAAACTAGGAGGGGCCGGTGTTCCTACTCTGAGAAGAAACATCCGAAACAAACTCAGAGGTCACAGTCTCTTTTAACCTTCTATTGGTGACGTGCCGTCAATTTGACACCTTTTAACTAGAACCACTGAATATGATGTCTCGAACGATTGTTTTCCCTCAACTAATTCCCCAATAAACTCAAGAACTAACCGAATATAGGATGATTCACGCTACACCGTGCCATGTCCGGGCCGTGCCCGTCCGTGCCCCTGACGTGCCTCGTCCGGGCCGCAAGCATGAATCACTTCATACAAAAGTATACTACAATGTTCGACCGTGCCCCGGACCGGGGCACGGACGTGACACAGCCCGGACACGGCACGGTGTAGCGTTAATCATCCTTATTTCATTTTATTTTTTTCATTATAATTATTTTTCATACAGCAAGTATCTAACATATTGATGCTAGGAATGTAACTAAATTATTAAAAAAAAACCGTGAGTCTGAAGTTGCGTTCAGACCTAGTGTTTTTTTAATATAAAATAAACTTACATTGTAAGCGGTGCTTCCCATGCTTTCAGACTCTGTTGGAGTCGGCCCCGGCGGAGGTGGTGGTACCACGAGGAATTCGGCTCGAAAGTCTTTCCTTTGAAAAAGAAAAAGTGAGCTTGCTAAAATGACACGATGCGACGCAATTCGACTGATTTTAACTACAAGTGAAAATCATCCTTACCACTACGAAATATGACATAAAACGTGCGGTAATCTACGGACAGAGATAAAAAAAAATAAAACACGCTCGCCACGACGACGTAATTCAGTCGAATTGCATCATTATATCGTAGAAGCACGGACGATTTTCATTTTTAGTTAGTAGAATTTTATTTGTCTAAGATAAAGATTGGAAAAGTCGAAAAAAATTGGCTGGAAACAATTGGATGTTTTTTTTTGTGGTACACTTTTAGTTGTAGACTCGACATCGACTCTCTGTCGAGCATACTAGGTAAAGATGCAAGGGACCTTGCCTATTAGTGTCTAAACACACTATGCCGAAGTTACGCGACCGAAGTTCGGCGGCTGATTTCACGTTCCGACGTATTTGGCTGATATGACACACCATAAGTGCCGAACTTACGCGGCAGAAATTCGGCGCGGGTGGCGCGGTAGGCTCCATGCTGTTCGGGGGCCCCCGGATCTTCGTCGGTAATCGAACCGAACTTCGGTCGCGTATAATGTATGGTCACAGAATAAGTTGCCGCTGAACTTACGCCCGACCGAAGTTATGCTGCGCTGTACGCTATGACGCGACGTAATTTCGGCATAGTGTGTCGTCAGTAATTCAAATAGCATTGCAGGCGTAATTGTGCCGAACTTCGGTCGCGTAACTTCGGCATAGTGTGTTTAGACACTTAGGGTTGTTAAACACACCGATATTCCTTTCGGTAGGATTAGCTGAACAACAAAGCCGACCCGAAGCAATTACTGCACTTGTCCGGTTTCAAACGGCTTGTGCCAATAGGGTACTTCAATCGGGTTGACTCATCATTTGATTCGGCATTATTTGTGGAACGAAAAAGTCGTCCAGCATAATTATGTTGGTAGTTTCGACACCAGTTGGTTTGAACCAAATGGTTACTCGCAGCCAAAAAGGTTGTTATTCCCAAGCATTCGTCTGCATATGCAGGGTGAATTTTTCAACTGGGTGTGGATAGCTATATCTTTAACTATGAGGAATATCGAGAAATACTGAAAGGAGTCTAGAGGCTGATTTCGACGAAAACAAAACCTTATTTTGGATTTTAGAAAAATCTATAATTTTGACAAGAAAACGAACCCTCTGATTTGGGAAAAAAAATAACAACCTGTATTATTAAACCATCCAAAAGCATAGTAAGTAATAGTGTCGCTAATTAAGATTAAATTTTATTTTAATTTTAATATTTTATTTCATTAGTTCCCACATTTTTTTTTAAATTTAACCCATCTGTGTTTTTCGAAATTCCTGTATATTTATCATGCCGCCTGGTGGTGCCGATACGGACCAATTATTTGTGCGACACTACTGCACTGACCTGATCTGCGCCCCCCTCTGATTCCTGCCGGGTTCAGGAGCATCCCATGACTTCCTCGCTGCTGCAAACTCCAGGTCCCTCTCATCATCTCTCTTTGCTATTAGTCCACCTCCAACTGCGAATGCACACTCCAGTTCTACGCAGGCATCACCAGGTATTGGTTGAGGGACCGTGATGAGTGTAGGCTTCTCCACTTTTTCCTTTGCAGTTGCCGATTTGCTTCCCTGTATAAGTAATTCTTTATAGACTCGTATATACTTAAACATCCAATTATATGCGATGGATTAGCAGAGCTTTACTATAGTGCTTTACCAAATTATATGCGATTTGTTGGCTGTATAGCGTTTAGATCCTTGCCTGTGTTTCAGTTTTTAAAATGACTGCTTTCTCTTTCGCACACTTAGGTCTCTCTCTCTCTGGCTCTGTACTCGCGACGGCTCACGACCACTGCTTATATTTAAATAATAAATTCTGCTAAACCAAGTAATTATTGTTTTACTGGCCATATCCCATCAGGTTATGGGCCCAGTATCTTGCACAAGTAAAGTCGCGAGTCAATCGAAAGTTTATTTCGCATTAATCTTATCCAAAGATTTGTCAGCCACGCGGTCGTTGCTAGACAAAGGAAAGTGCAGGAAAGATGGACGTCGCTTCGCACGTAATTGCTGCCCGGCGTTTCGACGGTCAAGGAGTCCGCCAATGGAAGTTCATGATTAACTGCGCGTTAAGAGCAAAAGGATTGAGCAATCATCTCACTGAGGAGAAAAGCGACGATAACACAAACGATGTGAAGACAGAAGGAAGTTTGTCCGTGCTTGAAAAATGGCGTCAAGCGGATGCGCAAGCGATGTTCATAATAACATCAGGACTCGATATGTCTCTAATTAGTTTGGTTGAAACGTGTACTACTGCAAAGCAAATGATGATTAAATTAGAATCCATTTTCGAGCAGAAAAGTGAAAACACGAAAATGTTATTATTGGAAAAGTTCCACAACATAAAGATGGCGGAAGGCGATTCAATTGCTAAACATATTACAAAAATCGAAAATATCGCACAACAACTTCGAGATGCTGATGAAGTGGTTTCGGAGATAAGCGTGATAACCAAAATATTGGGATCGTTACCCGAAAGATATCGAAACCTACGTCAAGCATGGTTGTCACTGGACGAAAAGAGACAGACAATTATCAATTTGACAGCTCGACTGATAGATGAGGAAGCAAGTTTTAATCGTGCTGAAGAGCAAGAACCCGCTGCTTTAGTTTCAACACAAAAAACTAAAAACAAGCAGAACACACGTTCCCGAGCAAAATGCTTCAAGTGTTCAAAGCGCGGACACTATGCGCGTGATTGTAAACAAAGTGTTCCCGTCACTGCCACTGTCATGCCGGCGCCAGCGAGTAACCGCACGGAACGCACTCAAGCGTCACCGTCTCAAAAATCTGCGTTTTTCAGTGATAACAACATAAACATTGATAGTAAATACGTGTGGATATTGGATAGTGGAGCCTCCGTACATATGTGTTGTGCTCGAGAATGTTTTGCGAACTTAATTCCCTTCGAATCAACAGTGCGTATAGGCAATGGAACTGAGTTACAAGTGTGTGGAAAAGGGACAATAAATGTAAACAAACTACTCGGTGGTCAGTGGTACGAGTCTACTATAAGGGTATTTCTTCGAATTTCGATTCTTTGACTGATTCATATGGTCAAATTTTAATTTCACTTTCAGCTCAGTAACACATGTTCATATGAAAATAGATATTCCAAATAACATATATTTGTATGAGGGACTCGTTTTTAGAAAGTAGTTTTTAAGATATCGACGTTTAAAAATTTTGTGCCCAGATGAATCAGAATTTTATACAGATGAATCAGGAACAGAAATAAAAGTGGAAAACTTTAAATAAAAATGGGCTCTGTATTAAGAAAATAATCAAAATATTATAACAACAATAATATTTTTTTATAAAAACAATTATCAGTGATCATATCAAGGAAAAATCTGGTCAATTCACAATAAAATTCTTGTTTTTCTGAGTAATATTTATACAGAAATAAATACTTACAGAAAAGCGAGAATTTTGTTATAAATAGGTACCAGATAGTCATTAATGCTACATTATAATATTCTCTCAGTTTACTTTGGTTTTTTCTCTCTTTCTTTTCAAATATAATTATTTTAATTTCCACGCAGCATACTCGTCTGGATCTTTTCTTATTTTCCAATTTCCATCCTAGAAGGATAAAAAAATCGTACGTTCTAAGAGTCTCTTTTTCTCCTTCTTTTCTATTGTTGATAGTGGCATTGTTGTGAACTGCAATATCAAAATAAAAACAAGCAGGTAGAGTTTGACTTATGAATAAATACCGAAGAATAATGTCAAAATTGTCTCACACACACTCTACTGACTTGGAAAAGTAAAATAACGTAACAAAAGTGTTCCTTTCTTGCTGGAAAATGGGAAAACTAATTTATTTTCAGATTCATATGGACTTTTGAACATATCAATCAGGCACAGATGAATCATGATTTTGCCTAAAATCATGCTTAACTCATAATTCATACAGACTTCAGTATTGTCATTTTTCTACACGAATCTAAAACCCAAAAGCATCACACGAAACTCAGATTAAAGTCTTAAAACAGCAAAATAAAATTAATAAATTAGGCATTGTAATCAGCAAAGTACCTAAACCAAGCAAAGATGAATCAGATATTTACCTTTGTTTCACCGGGTTCTAAGCCAACCAGCCCCACGTCCGCTTTTTAGCATGTCCGTTGTACGACAGGCTTCCCCCATGCGAGATCCCAGACTCTCATTATCATTCCTCGACCAAGTACGGTCAAGCAAAGCTTACTCCATATTAATCAGTATTTTACGCCGGACACTACTTATTTACTTAATTATAAACACACTAACGTAGTTACAACTATTACATATTTTTTTGTAAGAGGTCAATTCATTACCTTTCGATATAAATTTAATTTATATTGATGAATCAAAGGGAAAATGCGACATCGACCATTTTGTTCCGGAAAATGGGAAACGGACGCCCCATATGAATCAGGAGAACAGACTTCAAATTTTTTTATTTTGTATCTAGATAGCTACTATTAAAAAAATATAATTTGTCCTAATTAGATCTAAAGCTAAAGTATACAGAAAAAAATATTACATGCCGTTTTGTTAGTTGGTTACGGAAATATACCCACAGACATCGAAAATTTTGTCTCTGAAGAACTACCCATAAACGATGTTTACTTTGTGCCAAAACTATGTAAGAACTTGTTCTCAGAAGGTGTTATAACCTCAAAAGGTTTTAAAATAGTGAAAGAACAATCCAGTGCCAAAATATACGATAGTTCGGGAATGTTAGTTGCGGTCGCAAACAAAAGTAGCAACAATAACTTATATAAAATGCAATTCAGTGTTAAAATATCTCAAGAGGCGAATGTATGTGACATTGAACTGTGGCATAGGCGTCTTGGACACATCAGTGTGCACACTATACGAGAAATGGTGCGAAGTGGACTTATTCCAGGTATAAAAGTAGAAGAAATAGACAGTTTTCTCTGCGAACCGTGTATATTAGGGAAACAGCACCGTTTACCCTTTAAACCATCACAAGGAAGTGCTAACCTTGCTGGAGCAAAGGTGTATAGTGACATTTGTGGACCCATGCCTGTCAGGTCAATAAGTGGCAAGAGATATTTTGTGACCTTTATCGATCAAGCAACAAGGTACTGTAAGGTGTACTTATTATCTAAAAAGAGTGAAGTTTTTGAGTGCTTTAAAGACTATTATAAGCAAATACTCAGTCAAGGTGTCAGGCTCAGTGCCCTTCACTCAGACAACGGTTGTGAATACACAAGCAGTCAGATGAAGCAGTTTGCATCAGAACATGGAATTCAGTTGTGTCGGACAGCTCCCTATACCCCTCAACAAAATGGTTGTAGTGAGAGAATGAACAGGACACTGATGGAATCTGCGCGTGCGATGCTCTTCGACAGCAAGTTACCTGCAAGTCTCTGGGCAGAAGCGGTGAACACTGCAGCTTATTTGTACAACAGAAAAGAAAGAGATGGCACAACTCCATTTGAAAAATGGGTTGGAAGAAAGCCTAACCTTTCTCATCTCAGGACATTTGGCTGCACAGCCTACGTTCATGTGCCCAAGGAGAAACGCAATAAACTTCAGCCGAAAAGTATGAAAATGACACTTGTAGGTTATGACAATAACTCAGACAACTACAGATTGATGGATCTGCATACCAAGAAAGTGGAGATATCTCGAGATGTAATATTCGATGAAACTACTACCTGTGATGAACGAAAAGTTGAGGAGAGCTTGTTCCAGCTGCCCCTAGATGATGAAGATAGCTTGGTGTGTCCGCTATCAGAAAAGGGAGCAGAATCAACTCCGCAGGCCTCGATGCATACACCGGTCAGCACCGTGTATGATGCCAAGGAGACTCCGCAGGCCCCGATGCATACGGTGGAGTGTGGCCCATCGTGTGATGCCAAGGAGACCCGTGCACTTCCAACTCCGCAGGCCACGACGCATGCTGTGGTGAGTCCTCAGCGTGATGCCAAGGTGTTCGGAGGTGCTACCAGCAGTGGTGGTAAGTCGTCGACATCAAGCAGGAGCCGACATGGTAGTAAGTCACTATTTGACAAGAACGTATTTGAAAATTTCCTGAATAAAGCCCTGGGTAAGCAGTCCTCGGAAGAGTGCTCGGAACACCCAGAGGAAGACACAATGACCTATATAGCAGAGGCATTGATAGCAGATTTTGAAGTCCCAACAACATTCCAGCAAGCCATGGTATCACCGGATGCTGAGCACTGGACAAAATCAATCAACGAAGAGCTGGAAGCTCACAAAGAAAATGAAACGTGGGAGCTTGTGAGTTTACCTACTGGTAAAAAACCCATAGGATGTAAATGGGTATTTCGTGTAAAAGAAAATTCAGATGGTTCTATTCGATTTAAATCTAGACTTTGTGCTAAAGGGTTTTCACAAACAAAAGACATAGATTATTCTGAAACATTTTCACCTACAGTAAGGTATGATACCATTAGAGTCATGTTGTCACTAGTTACCCATTTAAAACTTAATGTTAAACAATTTGATGCTAAAACCGCATTTTTGTATGGTACAATTTCTGAGGAAATTTACATGTCCCCTCCTCCAGGTTTAAAAGCAGGTGATAAAGTTTGTAAACTAAAGAAGTCACTATATGGTCTTAAGCAAGCACCAAGGTGCTGGAATCAAACTGTAACTGAAATATTGAGAGATTTTGGTTTTACAGCTTGTGAAGTAGATAAATGTGCATTTATATCAAATAAATACAGTGATGTAATGTATTTACTTTTGTATGTAGATGACGGACTTTTGTTTTGTAAAAGTAACACATTAATGAATAGATTTCTATCTGAGTTACAAGAAAAGTTTCAAATTGTAATTACTGAAAATGTAAAATGTTTTGTTGGTATGCAAATAGACATGAGTGAAAATTCAATTTTTGTACATCAAAGAAAATATATTGAGTCATTGTTGAATAAATTTCAATTGGAAGATTGTCATCCGGTTTCAGTGCCTGCTGACCCAAATATAAAATTGTGTAGACCTGAATTTCCTGAAAATAAAATACTGTATCGTCAGATGGTAGGTGCACTCATGTTTCTTGCAATAGTCTGTAGACCAGATATAATGTTGGCAGTAAATATTGTAAGTAGGTACATTGAATGTCATGATCAATCACATTATAATGCTGTGTTGCGAATTTTGAAGTATTTAAAGGGTACCAAAGACTTAGGTATTTTGTATACACACTGTGAAAATTTAAATATAGCAGCATACTGTGATGCAGACTTTGGTTCTGATATAGACTCACGTAGATCAACCAGTGGTTATGTAACAATGATTAATAATAGTGTTGTAACTTGGGCAAGTCAGAAGCAAAGTTATGTAGCATTGTCTACCTGTGAGGCAGAATATATTTCAGCCTGTAATGCGACAAGAGAAATCATTTGGCTTAAATATTTACTAAATGAATTGTGTAAATTCAATGAAACTGTTGCTTTGTTTATAGACAACCAGAGTGCTATAAAGTTAATTAAGAATGAAAGTTTACATAAGAGAAGTAAACACTTCGATATAAAATTGCATTATGTTAGAGAAAAATTTAATGATAAAAGTATAAGTGTACACTATGTAAACACTAAAGAACAAATTGCTGATATTTTGACAAAGCCGATAAGTAAGTTTCAATTTATGTATTTAAGAAAAAGTTTAGGTATTATGTAAACCAAGCTATGTATTTACATAATAATTTTTAAGTGTAAATATAAACAGTGTGTAAAGGAATAGAAAGTTGTCATTTCGTGGGAGTGTTGGCTGTATAGCGTTTAGATCCTTGCCTGTGTTTCAGTTTTTAAAATGACTGCTTTCTCTTTCGCACACTTAGGTCTCTCTCTCTCTGGCTCTGTACTCGCGACGGCTCACGACCACTGCTTATATTTAAATAATAAATTCTGCTAAACCAAGTAATTATTGTTTTACTGGCCATATCCCATCACGATTTAACTGGGAAACGGGGATGTTTCCCAGTTAAATCCCATATAATTTGGACGAGCATAGAAATGCGAAAAAAAATCTAATGTAAAAGGCTTATTTATAGCACTTTGCCCGACCTGGGAAACGAGCCAAGGCACTCTCTCATCCTGGCGCAGTACTGTCTCATCAGGTTTAACCGTAATCCGGGAACGTAAAGAGCTATCGAAGGATCACCGCGGATTTTAGTCAGTACAAGTCTGACAGTCCCTCCCGTCCTGCCTTGGGTTGTTACTCATTAAAATTTGATGATTTTACCACGTTAAAAAAATATAACTAAAACCTTCATTCTCAGCTAAAACTTCTTGTTTACCTGTCTTGTTTTACGCGTTCGTGAATTTATAGGTATAATTTTAAATTACTGCTTACCTTTTCACTTTTAGGTGCCTTCTCTTTCTCTTTAGCAGTTCCTTTCCTTTGTATCTGCATTACTAGGGTTTCTACTGAGGAGTTACGAACTTCGTCTACCCTTGTCCATTGTTCCAATGTTAATGGCCAGCCCTGCGGGCAGGTGACCCTGGAAATGGCATCTTTTTTATTAGAGACCTAAATAGTTTTTCAAGATATAGCCTCAAACTTAGCGACTTAGCGCGGAGCTGCGAGCGGTAAGGCGCTAGCCACACAGAAACGACGTAAGACGCAGACGGGGTGAAGACATTTGTCTCTACAGAATTTCATACAAAATGTATAGAAGCGTCGTGACGCAAAACATACAGAAGAGTCGCGTCGCGGGCGCAACTCTCATACATCTGCGCCTGTCCGCGACGCGTCCTCGCGTTACGTCTCGTCCGTCTTGCCTGCGCCTAAGATCGAATGTATTTAAATGTTTGAAACACGCCACAGGCGTCAAGTGGTGTATTCGTGTATTTACAAAGTAACGTCTTATTCGCGGCACCCGTCGCTCCGCTCACCGTTTAGACTACAGTCATGAGCGGACCGTTAGGCTTCCTAACGTGCTTGAGTAACAAACATCCATCCATTCATCCAAACATCCACATTTATAGTTTTAGTTAGACTAGCTATTGCCAACGAATTTACAGTTACCTACCTCACGGAAATCGTCGTACTGCAAGGATAAGGAGGAAAGCTTTGTAAAATCTCTGATGACCAGAATATTTAGGATACATTTTTTGAAAACTAAAAGTGAATAAATCTTGAAAAACTTACTCAATAGTATATAACTTCGTTCCAGTATTATTTAGTTTCAACTGAAATCATCAAAACCAACTAATGTTTATACCAATTAATTTTACAATTTAAATTGAATTTTGATTGCTTCTCAAAATAGTTATAAAAAATGTAAAAATATATTTAAAAAAATACCTTTGAAGAAGAACGATTCCTGTTATGAACAATAGATTTCGCAGTTTTCGGAGTAGGTTTTAAAATGGAACGGGCACTTGTATTCACAGTAATATCTCTGCCACTCTGTTTGAACATAAATCTTTCATAATGGTCACGTTTAATTGGAAAAAAAACCTACCAAACGGGCCGCCTGGTGCAAAGCGATCACCGTAGTGCATTAACGCCTTCAACATTAAAGGTACCGCCTGCCTGTTACCGAAATTGCATCTTTTTAACGTACTTTTATAATGTGAAGGAAGAAGGTAGGAAAGAGCGTTGTGCCGACAGTTCAAGAAACAATAATATCGGCCTGCTGTCTATAAAATGATCGGTCAAAAAGAAATGGCTCACTGGCATCCGCGAACAAAAACAAGACAAGTTATATGACGCCAGATTTATGCGAGTTGGCCAGCCAGTTGGACCTTGGTACCTAGTACCTGGTCTACCACCAAGAGTGATGGGTATTGTCGCCTCTTACGAAACTCCTTTGTTTCTTGCCATCTTCGCAGGGGATCTTATGTATTCTATCTAGGTCCTCACTTCTATCTCTGTCGCACAAAGCGCTTACCAACTACAAAAATGAAAAATCGGCGACATAATGTCAAAATTTTTTCCTTTCTCGAAAGAATGGGACTACTGAATTGTCGAATAATAGAGAGGTGGGAAGAAAAAGACATGAGATGGATACTAAATTAAATAGGATACTATCAGAAGAATGATGTTGATTACTTGATACTTACAGAATACATTCGCGATCTTTTGATCGCTGTTGACTCCAGTCTTATGAAAGGCCAGTAAATTTCTCCTTTGCCTGAGCATGTTCCTAACTCTTCAGTTCCACCGTCAGGTGTTGTAGCGCGTAAGGTCGCCACCATTTCTAACTGTGAAGGAAGAATGAGATTAAAATTCATAGTCATGTGGTACTAGGGAGTTTGAGGAGTTCGTGGCTAAATATCAACAGCTGCATCGTGTGTTGATCTTTAACGTTAACCCACGCCTGACAAGGGTCAATATGTGGATGGACGACCATCTAATTTATATCGAGTTTCCTCCGTAACTCGAAAAACACGATGAGCTATTTAATGTGGCTGTCATTTATTTTGTAGATCTTTGAGTCGTTACAGTAAGGCCATTCGTACACAACCCGACTTAAGTCTCCGAGATTTTGGTATTTATATATTGATGCGTGCCTGTGTACGAACCTCTTTTGCGGGCCGTTACTACAGGGTAACCCTATCTATGGATAAAAATAAAAATCAAAACGTACTTCACACGAAGACGCAGCAGCTCTAAAGCTGACTGCGTTGTACTTCGTCACGGAAATCTGTATCCCTCCCAAAATATTCCTTCTATTCGGCAAAAAGATCTCGTCTAAATGCAGTTTGGTTGATGAGGGCAGAGGCAGCTCCTTGCAGGGGTCCTCGTTGTCACAGATGTGGAAGGCGTTGGTGAGACTGGTCATCACCGTCAACTGCCAGTTAGCATCGCTGGGGATGCCGGAGGCTTGAGCACGCGTCCCATGGCCTAGAACCGTATAGCTGTGGAGGAGATTTTTTTTAAACGTTGCCCCATACTTATTGGGAATTTCTCCTGTATCGTGGGTGCGTTTGCAAACATAAACACTCACATAAACAATTATCCAGACCCAGAACAAGTACTAGAATGTAGATCATAATTATTATTATAAATAATTTGTTCCATGCGGGAATCAATCCCGTGACACGCAGATGTCCATGATGCAGCATCACTGACATTGGTGAAAGAAAACAGTCAGAGGCCTGTGGTATTTCCAGAGGCGGCTAAATTAACTCTGAAACCAGAAGGTGGCCACATCCTCGTACGAAAAAAAAAAACTGTTTTATAATAAGAGGGAAAAAAATCAAAACAGAAACAGAAAAGCACTTACCCAAGAAAATTAGGAGCAAATTCAAAAGTGATATGACAATTATAAACTTGTGGCAACTGTTCACCAGTGTCATTATTATAAACTTCCACAGTGCTACAAGCAACACTGCTAAGGACATCAAAATGAACTTTCACGTGAGCATGACAGTAGAAAACTCCTTGGAAATGCGGGATCCACTTGCATTTAGGAGTAACTGGAGTGATTCCAGTATGCTGTTGTAGACCATATACTCCGCTTAGCGCTGACGCTACCGAGTAAGAGTAAATAGTACCAGGGTACATCAGGAAGAACTCGTTCATCAGGCTTGATAGCGCTTCTTGGGTACCGAATGCTCGCTCCATTATCTAAATAAACGTTAATTGAGTCAATTTCATAGGTTTTTTTCAGCGTGGTAAAATCATCAAATGACCCAGGGCGGGAGGGACTGTCAGACTTGTACTGACTAAAATCCACGGTGTCCTTCATTAGCCCTTTACATTCCAGGGTCACGGTAATGGTATAAGTCCCGCAACCCCGGCAGGCTTCGGCCCTCTAGAGGGGGGCCCCGTTATCTTGTTGACGTTCTTTGAGGCGCGCGTGGAACACAACGCGCCGACGACCCGGGCATGGTCCATGGTCGGGCGGCGTGTTGCCCATTACTCGCCGCCCGCATGCCCGCGCTTACAGTGGCCGGAGATCTTCTTGCGACGTCCGACGCCGTGGGCGTCTACCACTGCGGCTCGGGCGGAGGGAGGACGATGTCGGTCTCTCTCACGGCCCGCCTCCTCCTTCGCGAGCATAACTGCTTCGCAGAAGGAGGCGACCGCTTCCCACTCCGTCTCGCCCCGCAGCATGGCCTCGAGCAATGCCGGGCGCGAGAGGTCTCCGCCTATCGCTGCCGTGAGGACACGGCGGTGCTCTGCCCAAGCGGGGCAATCCTGCACCGTATACTCCACTGTGTCCTCCGGGCGATCTTCGCAATGGTGACACTCGGGCGTTTCTTCCCTCCCTATCCGACACAGGTACCTCCCGAAAATGTGGAATGTGAGCTAGGCTATAATTGTACCGATTGTCTTTACGACCAATAACTTGATAGCTAAGAGCCTCGCAAAAACCTTGTAAGACTCTCCTTATGGGGTTGCATTAAGGGCCTGACTCAGAAGGCACTGGTACTCTTCGATACGGCTCGCATAGTGAGGAGGTTCCTGTCTCTGGAGCCCGAACTACCGGAAGCTTGGACCCAGCTTGCACACCCGCAGATCACATTTTCTTTGGTTTGTAACTTATTAAAATGTAATTTATGTGTGGTAAAATGAATAAAGGATAATAATAAGTGGCTCAAGTATACAAATGATTAAATTGTATACAATTTCTAAGCATTTAACTTACGCATTTCGTAACTTCAGAAGTAAAAACTATATTAGCCGCGAGGACCTTCCTAACCCAAGTTCCCCTCCAATAGGATTGAAGAACAGTTGCTGCTTCATGTTTTCTGATCATTTTCTCTCTCTCCTCCTTCAAGATGGCGCAGTGTAGCTCACTAGTGGCCAACTCACAAGTTTGGGATATGACTGGCGGTTCAGGTGCCCGTAGTAACTGATCCATTATTTCTGGTGCTACTATAGGCTTTTCTTCAACCATCTGTAATGTCATTGTCATGTGGGTCTCGTCTATCTCTGTATAACAATTCATAAGTATCGGTTCGGTCATTTTTGATGTGAAAGAGGAGCATACTGTCCGCGTCACGACTGGAGCCCTTTTGACGCGGTTAGTGTCTATTTCATTATATCAAATTGGAATAAAAAATGTAGTACCCCGAACTTTCCGACGGATTTCAGTCGTGGCGCGGTCTCTACTTTAATAAGTACTCTACACACTTTCACAATTAGGTTTTTTCTAAATACAACAAACGCTACTATAAGCCCAATATTTAGTTCTCAACCTCATCCTGGAGTCGAGTCTAAGGTCAGACAAAGTGTAACAACTATATTTTTTCATGTCTTTGGATTTATGAGTAGCAGCGCCATTTGTTTAAGTGGTAAGGGTGAGAACTTTACCGATAAAAGGCTAGCCTTTATTACCTGAGTGAGTTATGTGGTTGTAGCTTTGTAAGTAACCGTCTGACTGTCTCTTCCACTCCACCCAGGGTGGGAGAACTCATTTGATGGTTTGAAATGGATAAAAAAGCTATTGACATTCATCCCCTCCAACCTAAAATTAAAATAAATACATACAACTTGCTCTCCAAATGCAGCATCTTGATCTCCTGGAACCTCTGGTACTTCTTCCTCCGCCGATTCTACCTCCTCAACCTCTGGCATCAGACAATCACAAATATCTAGTTTCGCGATTTCTCTCAACGAACTTGGAGGGTGTGGTTTTGAAGGAAACCCAAAGTCAGGATCGCAGAAATATTTCCTCAAGACATGAGAAGCGGCCTTGAACTCAGTTTGATTCATGTTCTTCATTAGAAGCGACTGGAGTGCTTGTCTGAACATCCAGTGGAGCAGGTGTCTGTCATAGCCCGTTACTGCGTCATCCCATTCCAAGTCAGGAAGATATGACCTTTTGAAAAGAAAGACTGCACTGAATTGGTTATGTTTTTTTTTGTAGACTGTCACAGAATGTACGGTATAGATTGGGAAAGGCATAAATCAACAAAGGCACTAACAGTCATATGCTAATAACTTTAAAATCAGTAATAATTATTCTTTGTTGCGTTAGCATTTTGTGGGTATTTAGAACTGAATTTAATTAAGGAAAATCTTATCTTCTAGGCATGTGTAGTTCAGCGTCGACCACGCCGTCGGCGAGATAGTCGTCAATCGTGAGCAAAGATATAAATAATTTAAAGGTTTAAATATGACAGCATAGGCACCTGAAAAATTCTCTATCAGCCATTACTGGAGTAACACCGGCTCGGCTAACTTTGATCCAGTTAGAGAAAGCTGCTCCAAGGTTCAAAAGAAACCGTGATGCCCAGGGACATTCACGAACGGCTGCACCCTGTATCACGTCTCTTGTGCTCAGCAGCAGTGAAGATGCGCTGATGATCACCACATGCCAGTGTATCCGGTAATGAGTCCAGATCCTGTCAACATGAAGTAAATATTAAATATGTATTTTTTTATTAACATCATAAATTTTCGTGAATATAATGTTTTGCTTATGTAGCGTTGCGCCTAGCTGCTCGCTTAAATCGCCTGGCCACGCAGCGAGGGACCTTCGAAAATGCCTGGAGAATGTGCGCGCGTACCTAACCTCTACTTGTAAGCCACCGCAATGGGTGAGTCTTCCTCCATCCACCTTGCATTGGGCTGGGAGACGCACGCATCGACGGAAGCTTGCAGAGTTCTGGCACGATGCTTACGGACGCACACGCCTCGCGCTGATTCCAGGGTTCCAGTGTTGGCCTGGGCACTTTCAGTCTTCGGCTACACTTCCAGTCTTGAGGCTAATACTTCGGCCTACCGCTGTCGGAGTCATTTGCTGCCTCCACCCTACCGCTGTAGAGACGCCCGACACGGGGACTATACACGCGGACTACTCGTATACAAGCGGCCGCTACCGCCGCCTGAGCCCTCATCCACGTGGTCGTGCGTGCCCGAGACCCCACGCTGCCACGTGCAAGTCCCTTGCCTCTGCTAGCCACGTGCCAAGCCAAGGCTCAACCTGCCGGCGAACCCACCGCCTGAACTTGTCTCGAATACACGCGGCCGCTACCGCCGCCTAAGCCCTCATCCACGTGGTCGTGTGTGCCTGAGACCTCACACCTGCCACGTGTGAGGCCCCTGCCTGAGCGGGCCACGTGCCTAGCAGAAGGCACTACCAGCCTGCTGCCTGCGAACGCATCTGACACGCGGTCGACCTCTTCCCTGCGTGGTGCTGCGTAGCCTAGCCCAGTACAGTACCCTACTTTTAACTTAAGTGTGTCTTTTAACCAGTGACTGTGCCTAGAGACCTTAAGACTACCTAAGAACCTACTTCCCTGTTATTTCTGTGTCTCGTGCTAATCATTTATTAATAAAAGTGTAAAGTGTATCGTGGTTTCCCCTAACCTGCCACGAAACCCACTTGCCAGACTTATTAAACAAGATTTCGAACTGGGTTTTGCCTGTTGTGTTAGACAAAATCCAATAACTCTAATCTTTCATTTCTGGAAGCATTTCACACTATGTAACTACAAAAAAAAAAAAAAAAACTAAACTCCTTACCTGAAGAAGTGTCTCCCTGGCTCCAAACTAATTTCAAGCGCATCATATCCTTTTGTCGTTAAAAACGCCTTTTGTACTGGAAGTTCTTTATCTTTAAACCATTCAAATTTCTCCAGGACCAGATGGCCAGGTTCTATGAATTCATCTATTGGAGAGCCACTGTTTAACAGAATTCTTGGATGCAAAATGGCGAAGGATATCCTCAGTACATTTGTTTCGGGACCATCCAGTTGCAAGTATAATGGTCCGTAAGTAGGAGCAACTACGTCTGTTGTTTTTGCTGTGCCTGATTTGGTGATCCTTGATGGTGGGTTACTGCCGGTTGACACCATGTTGAACAGAGATGGTTGATATACCACTTGGATGCAGTCCAGAAGAACAAAGAACTAGAACATAATTTAAAATTGAATGAGGTGTAGTTTAGCAACTCTACGAGCATCGATGTTCTTGAAGATTTAAAAACCATGGTATCAAAGCTGTCCATGAGATTAGCAGTAGCTCGCCAGATACGACACTTGTCTGGTTGAAGGATCCTTTTTTTCAACATATTATCGAGGAACTCACACGAAGTTCTTCGTAAGCCTAAATTCGTCCAATTGGTTTCGGTCTAAGAGTGTAGCCTCATTAGTGCGTTGCATATAGCCGCTGTGTTGCATCGCGTCGTAGCAACAGATGTTATGCCACACCTGCGTTGCATCGAGACAACGCAAGAGGCTACGCAGGCCATTGCAGTCGCAGTGAAGTGGCTCAGACAAGCAGTGCTGCTGCAAGTAGAACACTGTCCGTTGTCGCACCTTTGCCAATGCTGCGACGAAGCAACCCAGTAATGAGGCTCTCTCTAAAACGTACCTATATTTCGAAGTGCTAAAAACATGGTTCAATATTGAATACCGTGTCATATTGAATCCATTCCCGGAGTTCTATCTTGGCTTGTTGCGTTTGGACCAACGCTTGTTGAACTTGAGATTTGGTTGTTTCCTTTTTCTTTTTCTTAGAAGTATCGTCGTCATCATCTTTCTGTTGTGTTAGAATAATAGATAACACATGAAATATTAACTTCAGAAGCAGTTGGATAAATAATAATACGCGTAGCCTTACTCAATTTTCTACATGTTTTGCCGTACTTGGGCTTCCGCATAGATGAGTGACCAGCCAATAAATGTCAAGTTTTCTCCGTATTTCGGAAACCGATGATCTCGTCTGTCATTTGAGCTCTTTCACTGTCGTTACATGTAGGTGAGAATGGGCAGTGGTGCCCTAGTGGTATCGGCTCTGACTTACGAGTGATGGAAGTGCAGTATATTACTCTCAGATAACCAAGTTAAAGTCAAGACTTACCCGATTTTTAAGGGGTCTCTATTTATTCATTGTATTAAAAATGTTTTAGTACTAACCAGTTGACTTTTAACATGTTCTTCAATGAAGCACATTGTAATCTGTAATGAAACGAGGTTCAGAGTTAGTTAACGAAAATGTGAAAAGAACAATTGAAATACAACAAAATGATGATGGGGCCACTGTTATCTGATAAGAAAATCCCGCGACCCCGGCATGCAGCAGAAATGAGACATACCGATTCCGTGCTCTGTACATCCAGCAGATGAGGAGCGTATGAGCTCTTCATCAGGCCATTGACTTTGAGGTACTTATCCCGGGGACAGTCATAGGCCGCGTACAGACCATGGGATTTGGCCCAGTCTACCCAGCGGTAGTACTTCCATAAAGCTACCTCTGGAAAAGAAAAATTGTAGGCCATTTCAAAATCAAAATATTTTATTTCACATGGGCTTTAGGCCGCAAATTCGCAACGGCGGCGCCGGGAAGTGCAGCGGTGTGTTGTTTCGAGCGTGCACGCTGGTCTACTGAACGTATGGATTTCTCTCTAGGTGTATTCGTTGCAGCGTTTAGAGTGTGTTGTTGAGTGGCGTGACCAGTGTTTCGGCGTTTTAACGAGCGTTTACAAGTGATTATTATATTGTTCAGTGTGTCAAGCAAGATTTGCCGGTAAAAGAAGTGGTGTGTTCATAAATAAAATATGAAATGGGAAGATACTGACGAATTATTAGAAGAAAATTCAATAAAACTAAAAGTAAAAAAATTGAACAAAGAGATTCTTTAGAAAGAATTTGCAATATTATGAAACATTACGACATTCCAAATCGATTTTTTTTTTGCGTGAAGCGATGAGGCCTTTGTTTCAGTGGGAACATTTTTTGGTAGATGATGATCAGTCACTCCATGTAAAATATTAGTATTAAGATTCAATTGAATTCAGCTGTCTCGCATTAGGTCGCTCTATTAGGTCTTCCGTCTTTAAGATCGCGCGCAGCGTAACGTCTCGGTGTAATTTGACCCTTATTAATTAGCCACGAGCTCCTTAACACTGTCACTATATAAATAAAGATCTACCTGGTTCTGGCAAGGGCTTCTTTATTGGAAGATCTCTTGCCATCGTGATGAGTAGACTCATTTCATGACCAGGTGTTATACCCGGGAGGTGATAAGGTGGGAAGTCTTTGGTGTCGGTAAGGATGGCATACGTCATAGCACCAGTACGCTGGAATCATCAGACATTTTTTATTTACATTCTCCACACTAGGAATTTCCTCCTAATACAAACATAGAGACTCATAAACACACCCTGACAGAACCCGCGACACAATACGCCGAAACTGATCACACAGTGACTGCGCCAGCCACTTCTCTTAAGTTTATAATAATTATCTCACAAAAGTGATTTTTTGAGCATGACTGCGATGGCTTATAGTTAGTAAGGCATCTGGTGTAGGTACTTAATCAGATGGTCGCAGGTTGCGGGCGTGTGGACGGCGAGTAATAGGTGACTCGCCGTCCACTACTTGGGACTGCTACCAAGAAATTACTGTTAGGAAAACCCAATAAGAGTTAGTAGATAAGTTTACTTTGACCACAGCTGCTAACTCCTTAGCTGTGGGTTTCTTAGAGCTTTTCGTTTTCACTGTACTGTTGTCCTCTTCATCGTCCCAAGAGAAGACTGGCACTTCAGCGGTGATCCGTTGCCATAGTTCTTCAGAACCTGTTTTGATGTTAACCTCACTTAAGTTCTAACACTGCGGTAGTCTTAAATAGCAACTTAATTACTTAGTGTAGAGAGAAAAATCTGATAAGTTTTCTTACAAAAACAATGACTTTCAATAAATTATTTAGGTAATTATTTTTTTTCACTGGACATTGCTTGACAATCAGACCCGAAATAACCACTATCAACCCATTAGATCAGATCTATCATACAAATATTTGTTCAGTGCGGGATTTGAACCCACGACGCAGCTGTCTAATGGCTCAACCAATGTCGTTATATTATTTGTTGCGACAATTAGACAACTTCTATTGCACGTTGCTTGTTTCTCTAAATGGAATCAAAATGTCAAAACTACAACAAAACTAATTAAAAAATAATGACCATTAACCATATCCTACCACACGCTACGCAAATTTACAAATTACATAGAAACTCATATGGTGTTACCAACTCAAACGATGTCATTGTTTTTTATTTTATTTACTTACTTTCAGGTATAGGATATCGTAAATTCATACTGCCAGTCAAAGCGTGTATGATGTTGAAGTTTGACATCTTCTCATCCTCCACATCGTCGGTGTCTTCATCAGAATTCATGTCAGGAGCCGCAAGCTTGAGCAGCGCCTGTTCAATTTTGATTAGCAATTAGTTGCTCGCGTGAGACGAATGTTTATTGTTATTGTTCTAGGCGCTAGTTTGGTTAGGACTGGTAAGACTTAGAAGTGATAGCACTTCAACTTACGTACAATCGTACACAAGTATAAACTGAATAGATAATTAGGCTATAGATGTACCTTATAATAGATAATGTTATTGTAAGAGAGACTCGACGATCTCACAGTTCAATGGGGGCAACGTATTTAGTATTAAGAATTTTAAGTGAATAAACCATTCATTCATCTATACATATAATAATAGGGAATGTTTGTATCAGGTATTTCTTATATCAAATCCATTGTTGAAAGTTTAATTCGAATGTAGGTAGCGAGCAACTGAATCGACAGGCTACATTTAGTCATCATCATCAGCCTTTAAATGTTCCCACTGCTGGGACACAGGCCTCCTCTCTGTGAGAGGGAGTGGGCCGTAATCTACCACGCGGGTCCAGTGCGGATTGGTAGATGTCACATGTCTTCGAATTATTGGTTCTAGGACATGCCGGTTTCCTCACGATGTTTTCCTTCACCGTTTTGAGAACAGTGGTGTTGAAATAAATTACACAAAGTAATGCGCCTGACTGGGTTCGAACCCACGACCTACAACTCGTAAGTCGAGGCCGATACCACTGGGCCACCACTGCTCCATTTACTGCTTTACATTTAGTAGTGGACGGCAATTGGCAGATAATTATCCGGATATACAACATTTATTTTAGTTTATGTGAAACCCGATACACCTGTCCAGTATTTTTGTATAAAGAATCTATGTACAATATTTCAAAAGCTGTATCATGAAAAATCACAAAGTTACCTGGTTGTTTGTTAAAAAAAATCTGCCTGGTTCGGAATAATTTACTAAATTAATATTTGGTAATCATTTGTGTGTCGATGTCCTGTCCTCATTTAAGTGACCACTCTATCACATTATACGATGAAGCAATTTTGCAATTTCAAACCTTAGTTTTTAGGTGCACAGACTACAAAAATAAAAAGACACGTCCTACTTTTCAGTGACCACAATTGACAAAAATTATCCAATAAGTAAGTCCAAACAAGATCCTCAATTTTACATAATTTGTTGTGCCACTGAGAAAATAACCCAATTTGCAACCATCAAGCAATTTTGCCGTGCTGTCACCATCAGAACACTTTCTCATTAGGAATTCTACGGAACCACAGAGCTCGATTACTTCGCCAACGGTTGTGGTGAACGGGTATAAATCTCCAATTTATTTCGCAATGAACGGGCGGTTACTGTACTTGGTCCCGTTGGGAGATGAGCGAGGAATGAAAGAGTAAATGTTTGCTGTTTTGTTTTGTGGAAAAGGAGGTATCTCTTTCTAGACGGGTGTTGTGTTTAGTGGGCTTAGTGCCCGACAATTCTTTTTTGTCGGAATGTGTGTCTAGTCTATTTTCTGCCGACAACTATTTTTGTCGGAATTTGTGTGTAATGGGCTTTTTGCCCGACATTTATCTTTGTCGGAAATTCCGAATTTTCTGTAATATGATCTAAAATTGTGAAGAACTTGATTTTTAGTTATTAAATTGCTTCATAGATGTCGCTAGTTGTCTTTTTAGTTGTCTTAAGGTGGACGCACATTTATCCGAGCCGAACGCGCCGAAGGAGTCGAACGAAACGAATTTTAGAATTCTGACATATAACATCTCATGAAACCTCGCACACTTTCGCGCCGAATTGGACGAAAGGATTTTTAGATTTCTTATACAGAATTCTAAACTCAAATTCTACTCCTTCAGCGCGTTCGGCTCGGATAAATGTGCGTCCACCTTTAATCTTAACAGTCTTTAGATTTACTACTGGCTGATTTGTGAAAAAAAACTAGCTATTGCCCACGTGTTTGTCGAAACCTATTCTACGGGCATCGGGACAAAAGGTTAAATCGGGATAAACACTTTCTATACAGATTGACGCTATTTTAAACCGACTTAAAAAAAAGAGGTTTTCAAATCGACTTGTCGAAAAAAAAATACCTACCGACCGATATCTATACCAAATTTCATCCAAATCCGTTCAGACCTTACATTATAGAATGTCCAGATTCCTAGCAGGCCACTGAGAATTGAAAAGCCTACGTCGAACGCCAAGGAGTTACATTTAAGCCCTTTCGTACACAAGGCGACATATTAAGTCTCCAATACCTTACGTCTTTGGAATCCATTAACACGTGCCTGTGTACGAACCTCTTTGGATTTTGCGAAAGTCGCTTGGATACCGAAGTCGTAGGTATCGGAGACTTGCGTTGGCTTGTGCACGAAGGGACTAAATGTGAGTGTGGTGCTCACTCACACATTCATAAAAATGGCTTCAAGAAAAACGTTACGTTATGTATTTAATACGGAATCTGGACAATTAATAATCTATGGTTTTCAGACATTTTGACATGAACACATAAAATAATACTACCTACCAATACCTATTGTTAAGACTACGTTAAACTATGTTGCGAAGCGAAATTCCATCTCTCAATACAGTACAAAAAAAATGTTTATAGTATTATTAAAGTAACGATAACTCTATTACAGATTCACTTTGTGTTAGAAAGGTTATAATTTGTCTTTGTTGATTCAATAAAATAACTGAAATGTTTGCATGAATTCGCAACTGTTGGCTTGACAATATTTGGTGGCATGGTTGGCCCAATGGTTTATCGATCGACTACTGCACTGCGAGTTCGATTCCAAATATAAATAAGTTTGATCTACAAGTAATTGCTCCTGGTTTAGGTGTTTGTGCATGTCAGTTTATATGTTTGTAAACGAACTCACGATTTATGAAAAATTCCAAACAGGGTTCGAAGGGTAATATTTAAAAATAAATAAAAAATGTTGTCTTGTAAAGCTTTTTTTTGTACTGACTAAAATCCACGGTGTCGTTTACGTTCCGGGGCCACGGCTACTCGTTACTCCCGCGACCCCGGTAGGCTTTGGTCCTCTAAGGGGGGCCCGTCATTTTGCTGACAGCGCTTTGAGGCGCGCGTGGTCGTTTCTGGCACGGTCCATGATCGGACAGCGAGTCGCCCATTACTTGCCGTCCCCATGCCCGCAGTAATGCTTGGCGGTACTGCGGCGCAGGATGCGAGTGCTCTACCACTGTCCCGCTGTATCGTTGGTGCGTGTAAAAACATATAAATACAAAGCAATGTGCTTAGTTGGGTTCAAACTCATGACCCTCTTAAAGGCTCGAACAGACACACGCGATTAATCGCGCTGCGACAACGAGCTAAGCTAATTTCCACTCTAAATGTACTGCGAATGGACCGCGACAAGTCGCCCCGCGCGATTAATCGTGTGTGTCTGCTCGAGGCTTAACTCGGAGCCGTTACCACTGCAGGGCCACTACTGCTCACTGGGCTAGAAACTAAATGTACACCAAAAAAGTGTTTCCAAGGAAAAAGTTCTCAACATAAATATTTTCCCCGTAAAGTATTTACCACCGTGTGAATTCTAAGAAATTTTATAAATGGACATGTTGCTCGCGGATGTTATATTTTTAATTAAATTACTGATCGGCATTAATTATCTGGTTTCATTTCCGTATCGCCACAAAGTTATTGAGGTTATTTTTGCGTAACGTCCAATTACTAGTGTAATTTTAGGTTTATTATTTTTAAATTCTAGGTTACTAAACAGATCGATTAAATATAGAAAGGGATTGATGTAATATCTAGATGGCCTAGATCCCTTTAGCACAAATAAAAAAATAACCCCCTTACTTATAAAAACTTGTGTTGCTTAGCTACCGATTAAATATCACCTGTCCTTGTCATTTCTATTTTAATGAATAGAGATGGCAAGTGACTTAAGAGCTATTTAAGATAAGTAACGTCTAATCAATGTTTATAAGTAAGGCCCTTAGTTGTAATTTGACTATCAGGACAAAGCATTCTAGCGAGCGAAATTATGTAATCACTGACTTGTCTTACTCCGATTCCTCGCGATCTTCAGTACCTTACTACTTAAATAAAAAAAAATTAAAGCATTTACTCTTAACTTTAAATTGATAACAATAGTATATTTTGCAACTAGTGAATAAAGAGCGGATTTAAAGCGAGGGCCATTATATGAATCACGAGCAAGCGAAGGATTTTAATGACTGAATCACGACCGTAGGGAGTGATTCATGGCGAGTGATTCAAATATTTAAATCCTGAGCGACGCGAGTGATTCAGGCCCTCGATTTAAATCCGTTTTATTCAAGAGTTGCAAACGATACTTTATACCATGACTACGAGAAAAAGACAGATTTGAGCGATAATATACATATATGTAACGAAAAAAAAAAGGTTTTTTTTAAATTAATACTGCTCCACACACACGTGGGTGCGTTTCCAAACATCTAAATTCACAATACACAAACACCCACACCCGAAACAAATAATTGTAGATCATAGTACGAATATTTGCTCCGTGCGGGAATCGAACCCGCTTCACGTAACGAAGTAGTCCAATCGCTCAGTCAACAAATTAACATTAAAATCGGAACAATGACTTAAATTAAGAGTGATAATTTTCCTAATAACACGGGGGTCGACCGCATCAATGTGTTCTAAATTCAAACACCAAAACAGTGAGTAAAAGAGCTTTTTATTCACTGTTTTCAGTGAGTAAAAGTAACTTTTTAGAGTAGGAATGGTATAAAATTATTTAAATCACGCCATTGCTAATTGATTGATTCCATACTTTTACTCGCGTATCGCGTAGTATTAATAAAGGTATTGTTGAGGTTTTCGCAAAACTTTAATTGAATTGAATTGAAAACTTTACCTCACATTGGCACTGGGAATAATTCCAGTACTATGGCTGTGTCAACCATTTAAAGTCACATACACAAACAATCAGACCCGGTACAACTACTTCATCGATCATACAAATAAGTGTTCCGTGCCGGGAATGTAACCGCGACACCCAGCACAAAAGTCAATCGTTGACCCACTGCGCTAACCTTGAAACGTTCAATAAGAAATAGCAGTTTACTTTAGTCATATGAAAGAAAAAGGAGTAAATGACACTGTGACGTCTGATAGGGGAGAATGGAAGAAAAAAAAACGTGTTGCGCCGACCACAAGTAAAATGGGATAAGGGCAGGAAGATGGCCGCGGGATTTATCAAATAACCGTGACCCTGGAACGTAAAGGGCTATTGAAGGCCACCGTGGATTTTAGTCAGTCTGACAGTCCCTCCCGCTCTGCCCTGGATGGGAGGACTCTTTTGATGATTTTACCACGATAAAAAAGGCAGGATGCAGGAGGCAGATGATGATGTGTTTACCTTAGTCAGCAGCAACGGCCACAGATAAATAACACCAGCTGTAACAGCTGGAGGTATCCTGGTAGATCCAGGTTTAGCAGGGGGGTGGTACAGGAGGGGGGAGAATGGCAGCAGGGGAGCTCCAGAGGTATCTACCGGGACCTGGTCGTTCACCCACACGCAACGCCATGCTCCCAGGTGGTACAGGCGAACTAGGTAACATCCTGTGGGCAAAGATAAATGGTTAGACTGAAATCTATAGATTTAGCTCAAACTAATAGACTACAGGCTCATGTCCAAAAATAATGGGTCATAAATAATGAACCACAAGGTGACGTATATAGGACGATATAAGAGCACAAAATAATAAAATTCAGCACTATGCCGTCACCTGTAAGCTGAAAAAAAAACTATGCATAAAATACTGTCAAAATAATTTAATTTATGTTGTTTCAAATCACCCCCCCCCCACGGAAAAAGAGGGGGTTGCAACCTTCGATTTTTTCCCCTTGCCGCATGATTTTTTACGGCGTTGCGGAATAATGGATTAGAAGCTGTTTTGAAACAGTATGAAGCTGATGCCGTACATAATGAAATAACCCAATTTTTTTACGGCACTGCGTGCTTTCTTATTATTTTTCATGGATCTATTGATGGTAAAAATGCCGTACAAAAATATATGATCAAAATGTACTCGCTCTACCTGCACTTTTGAATTCTCACCAGCTCTCAGTTGGACAGCTTACACAATGACGGCATAGTGCTGAATCTTATTATTTTATGCTCTTATATCGTCCTATATACATCACCTGGTGGTTCATATAACCCACCATTTTATGGACATGGGCCTGTAGTCTATAAGCTCAGTCGCGTTTCATCCTAAAAAGACCTTATTAATATTAAAAAAAAAAAATGTGTCATTGTATATTCCTACAACTCAATTGTGATCAACGGTTTCATACGAATATGACACTGAAAATTGTGTCAGTCTCCGATACTTTACGACTTTAGTATCCAGGTGACTGTCGCAATATAAACACATAGAGATTTGTATGCAGACACGCATCAATGGATACCAAAGTCGCAAGGTATCGGAGATTTGCGTTGCCTAGTGTAAGAAGGAGTTTAGCCCGCTCTTAACAATATGGACTATTGTATGCAATTTCTACACTATACAATAATCATTTGTTTTATACACATTTATGTAAATTTTTGAGGCTTACCAAAGTTGGCCCATGGTGTTACAAACACTGACCATTTTTCTAATACCGAGTTTTTTCCATGTCTCGGAAATCAAGGTAACTGTAACTGGTAAGATGTTTGTTCCGACTAACAATTGGAGAGAGAGGAAGACAATCTTTCCAAATAGTCAGTATCCCGAAAGTCTGACAGTCAATCTTACCAAGGGTAACTGGTTTGTGGAAGATAGGCAGTCACTCCATGCAAGATACTAGTATTCAGCTGCATCCGGTTATTTTGGAAGCCGACCCCAACAGAACACGATGCAAAAGTGTTACTAATATTTGAAGTATTAAAATAAGAAAAAAAAATAGAAGTACAGGAATCTTTGATGAATCAATGTTTTGTTGAATCATGGTGAATCAAATTCCTTTTATCAATAGTTTTTATGTAGATTCGATAGGTACTATTGCAAATTAGTCATCTGTTAAAGCTGAGTATAAACTGGATGCACCGAACATGTTCAACCTGTTGATCTAATTCTTATATTTGACGATGATGCTGAGCTTGTTGATGATGAGCTTGTTCTATCATACAAATAAGCAGGTATTAGAAAAGTTAACACTTCGCCTCGCATGCACAAAGATGTAAGTTCAAACCCAACGAAATCTATCAATAAATACTTATTATAGACCTACTTCTGATGAGACTTTTACATAAAAGAAACGAAATAATTTTTCAAACTGCCAGCTCAAAGGTCCCTTTTTTTTTGGGTGGCAAAATCATCAAATGAGTCGACCCGCCCTGCGTGGGGCGGAAGGGACTGTCAGACCCAAACTGACTAAAATCCACCCGTGTTCCATCGGATGCCCTTTACGTTCCCGGGCCACGGTATCCTGGATTAAGAAAAATTCCGCGACCCCAGCAGACATTTGGCCCCATAAAGGGCCCCGTCGGTGACGCGTAAAACACGACGCGCCACCGACCCAGGCTTGGTCCTTGGTTGGACGGTGAGCTTATCCATTACTCACCGTCCGCAAGCCCACTCCGCCGCTTTGCCCTCTGCTATTCAAAGGGACACGCGTTAGAGCGTCCACCCGACAGGCTATTCGCATACGGGCAAAGAGACCCCTTAGGCACACAATGCCTAAGGAAGAGTTTTTGCCCGCATCCCAGGGTGCACCGTCCCGAAAAACTGGTCTTCCCCACGGACGTATCCGAGAGGGAACTCTAGTCCACGGGCGCACGTGGAGGTTTCCTGTCCTAGTACCCCAGCTAAAGGCCCTACCATGACTTTTCACATTTTTGTGACGTATAGTATATACTGAAACATTGACGTTATCTGGATGAAAAACTTAGTTCCTCGGTCACTAAGAGGCGTTTTTTCCATTCAATAAACGCCGTACATCCTAGTACGCTGTAAATAAAATACGGAAATCTTGTGCTAAGGCCTAATTTAAATACTATAGTATTCTGTGTCTAGATCTTTTCCTTCCGATGACTAGCAAGTGTTTCAAACGACATTTAAAGCACACTGCAATATAATCACTTCCCGCTTTCGAACAATACCATATGCAGCGAATAGGAAACACTTTTCTTACAAATCCTTCTCTCATTGCTTGGCTAAGTGATTTACCTTTTTTATCATGGTAAAGCATCAAATCAGTCCTCCCACCCAAGGCTGAGCGGGAGGGACTGTCAGACTCGTACTGACTAAAATTCACGGTGTCCTTTACGTTCCAGGGTCTCGGTAATACGGTAAGTCCCGCGACCCCGGCAGGCTTTGGCCCTCTAAACGGGGGCCCCGTTATTATGCTGATACTCTTTGAGGCGCACGTGGAACACAACGCGCCGTCAACCCAGGCTAGTTCCATGGTCGGACAGCGAGCTGCCCATTACTCGCCGCCCGCATGACCGCGCCTACGGCGGCCGGAGGTCGTCAGCCGACGTCTGTCGCCGTGTGCGTCTATCACTGCGGCTGGGGTGGAGGGAGGACGCTATCCTCCCTAAGTGATTTACCTAGCAAACAAGATCTGTCAAGAAAACTGACTCGAGGATGAAGAACTGAACATATTTTGGTAACAAAGTTTTTCTTCGGAAAGAAAAATTCGAGCCGCATTGAGCAGTATTTGAACCTGCGATCTCCGGATTCAGTATATTTGACGTTCTTTTCAACTTTTCCAAATCCTGCTCGCGGTTAATTTTTTTCTTTCCAAAGAAAAGCTTTCTAATTCGTAACGCATGCGTATGCGTATAATATTCATAAAGATTTGGGCACATTTTTCCAAAGTCCAGTTTACACCTAAAGTTCAAATTATTAGTACTGTGAATGAAATGAAAAATAAAAGGTTTAAAAAACTATTAGAAAACATTTTAAAAAGTTTGTGTCCCAGCACTAGATTGGGAACATCAAGCTTATTATTGCTATTCTATCATACAAAATCTTACCGCTTTTAGACAATGTAGGCTTATGTTGTGTACCTCCGCCAGGTTTCAGTCCAGGTGAGTAAATATGGAACTTTGCACGCCAGCCTTCCGGTGCGTAAGAGCATGTAAACAGTTCCCATTGATGTTCCACCTGCTAAATGATGTATTTAAAGCATTTTTAATCAAAACATATAAGGTACAAGTTGGTAGCCGACTGCACGCAGCAGCAGCAGACGACATGTCGTTAACTACGGAGGGAATTTCATAGAAATACGTATAAACCAGTAGTGTCACTGCGACACGTCGTTTGCTGCAGCTTCATGTCGTCAGCTACCAACTTGTACCTTTATAGTACAAGTTCGTAGCTGACTGCAAATAGCAGGACCAGTCGAAGTGACTTCGCGACATGTCGCAACGACACGTCGGAGCGTCATGTCGTTGCAGTCAAGGTTCCGAAGCCAATGCTCTCTCTGGGGCTCCGTCAGATTGCTAAAAGCTGCTTGAGGCGCGCCTGGAACACGATGCACCGTCTACCCAGTCATGGTCCATGATCGGACGGCGAGTCACAGCTTCCACCTACCCTCATGGCGTAGGCGTTAGTTTATGTATGTATTTAGGAGTGTTAATAAGGTGTAAAGTGCCTTTTAAGAGCTACCAGAACTCTTCATCATCTATTACATATACATTTCTTGATCTTTGGAGCAGTTATGGCCCAGTGGTGTTCATCCCAACTTACGAGTTGGTCGGTCTAGGTTCGAACCCAGCCAGGTGCATTCTTTGAGTAATTTATTTCACCACATCTCTTAAAACGGTGAAGGGAAACATCTTGAGTAATCGACATGTCCTAGAATCAGAAATTCAAAGACGCGTGACATTTACCAACCCGCTCTGGGCCCGCGTGGTGGATTATGGCCCACACTTTTTCACAGAGAGGAGGCCTGTGTTCCAGCAGTGGGAAATTCTAGGCTGATGATAATGATAATGATACAATTATTTATAATGTCTCTCTATCACTTACCATTATTTCTGTTCTCTCCAGCAAAAAGCAAGAAGATAAAACCTTTCTACAGAATGAGGATCTGAACAGGACCTGGGCGTGGCACAGCTGCATGTCTGCTATCGCCATCTTGGCTGTGGGGTCTACCTCCTGTTATTGAATTGAATTTTATAAGCATTTGTAAAGCTTTTTGTAGTTGAAATAAAAATTTGAGCAGCCTATCTAATTCAGTACATCGGAAGCTTTTTCCAACTAGCTATCGTAAGGTGCGTACAGACCATGTAACATGTTATATAACCTGTGTTTTATATCACGTCTACACTATGTAACCTTGTTATTCAACATTACAACATAAAACAATACTGTACACATTAGAACAACAATATTATATAACCATTGTCGCTTTCCGTTCTTCAGTGCTAAACATGACTAAGATTTATAACATTGTTATACTTATCAATAACATGTTATTATAACATGTTTTATAGCAATGTTGTATACATGTTATGTTACATGGTCTGTACGCACCTGTAGCGAGCTATCGCAGTTAGGCTCACAAATTTGAATTCTCCATTACCTACATTTTTAATTTAACGTGTTATGGTGATGATGGCGCCATCTATTGAAAACTTATCAAATTAAATCAAGTAACATGTCGATGTTACAGGCTCTGTTAGATCTTCATAATGTACTGAATCAAGCTGGTTCAATCCTGCCCACAATCGTTTTTTTTAACAACAAAATTCTTTGAATTTAAAGCGTTTTAAGATTTCAGACAGTGGTAGACTATAGCAGCACAATATGAAAAGTACTGCAACGCCTTAGGTATATGAAACTAGTTGTTGCTTAGGATTTCGCTCAAATACACACGTATGTCAAAAATGGTAGCAAAGGAATACGTATAATACCGGTATCAAAGGCATGAATGAATGAATCTCGGTTCCAAATTTCCTCCAGATCCCTTCAGCCATTTCTGACGTGATTGTGTAATATACATCCGTCCATTCATCTTCACGAACTTTCGCATTTAAAATGTTATTGACATTATATTACGTTGTTTGAAATTATTCACATTGATTTATGATATTCAATCAAAGTGCTAACACATGGAAGTTACCCGTACCTTGAAGAAGTCAAAACAAAATTAATCGGTTCCAGTGTTTTATAACTATCTATAGTTTGAGATAATTAAAGTCATGGTGAGGCCATAAAAACAATACCAAAAAGAATAGTAAGTGTAGTCCGATTCCTAGGCATTATTTCAGGGACACTATCATTTCGTTTTCTTCAGGATTTTCCTCCGTAGTAGCTCAAAGATTAGAATGGTACTCGATCGATGACAATAGTCAAACCCGTTATAGAAAGATTTAACATAACATAAAAAAATTACACATCAATGTATGCAAAACCAGTATTAGCTGACCGTGCATTGTCTGTAATATATACAGGGTTATTTGAAAAACACCAACAACCTCTTAAGAGATCATTCCCCTCATTATAATGAACAACTTTTACTATGGGACCAAACCTGAAATCATGACAAAAAATCAGCTGTTCCGTACTTTGTGTTCGCATAACTCGTCAAAATGTAGGGAACACCTGATTTTTTTTCATGATTTCAGGTTTGGCTTAGGCTGGCTCAGGGTTAGCTCATCGATTAGACCAAAGTCATGAGGGGGTTTTCGATTGATGAGGATCATAATATTATATGCTTACATCAAAAACAGTAAGCTCAGCACCCCATCTATCCATTGCCAGATCTTCAGCTCTGGTCCATCCATGAAGATACTGACGCACAGACCTCGGTAGTGGCTGGGTCTGCTCATCAATCCACAGTCCTGACGTCACCGAAAGGCCAACTTTGGCTGACTGGGAAACTGCACCGGAACGTTGGCCTGAATCAGCTTTCGCAGTTGCTTTTATACTTTGGGCATATAGCAACGTCTTATAGCCAGCTGTACCCTATAGTGATGAAAAGGTTTGATTACCTAAAGCTATTAAAACAAGCTGCCTAAACACAGAGCTGCCAGAACAACTGCGGAAGATCATACAAACTAATTTGTTCTATGTGGGGATCGAACCAGCCACACATGGTACAGCAGAAAATCGGTCGGCCACTTTTTTTTTAACCACTATATTGCCTGGTGGTAAGCAATAATGAAGTCAACAATGCAGGACGCTTGCCTTGAAATCTAATTACTCTTGACTTCAAGAAACTTGCAGATATCAGGAAACACAGATCTTGTGACGGGAACAGGAATCTGCTGAATGGGGAGATCATGGGACCGGTCGATGTGGTGACGATATCTTAAGCCGGTCATACTCGGATTGCTTGGAGCAATCTGTATCGACTGCTTCAAGCTGCGACCGTATAGTAAACTGAAGGCTTCTACGTACCAGCATCCGGACTGCACGAGTACTCCATTGTATGTTGAATCACTGGCTAATTGCTCAAGGAGTCCGTGTATGTTGATCATTGGTTAACTGCTCGAGCTTTCCATGTAAGTGAATCACTGGCTAACGACTCAAGAAGTTCGTGTAGGGACCATGAACTTGTTTTGTATTGCCGGTACTTTGGTCCGTCATTATCTTGGGTTAAATTCTAAGGCGCGTCGATCACACGATTAACAGTCGAGGTGCAGTTGAGGCGCGGGCGCATAAGAGGCACGCCGCAACTAGGTTTTCTTTACAAATGAATGGCAGTGCGCGCGTGCTGCGACGCCGAACCGCCGCTGACGCGACGTCGCCGTCGCTTCGACTTACCAGTGAGCGACCCGCCTAAGGTGGATCTACGGTAAGGAGGCGACCACGAGCTGAGCACAAGTCGAGTCGCTTTACTCGTAGTGTCAAGTATAGACGTAGGTACTCGTACAACGAGACCCCGACAATCAATCCATTCGAACACCCTTGTGCTCGTCAAAAAATCGACATGAGGCGGAGCACAGTCGAACACTAATCAAACGGTCGAAGCGCGCTCGTCGGAGGCTTATTAATCGGTCCACACTACAGGAAATTTTGCACGGCACGTGCTCGGCTCGTGCCTGGCTCCAAAGACGGGATTGTTTTGGACATGTGATTATGATAAATGTTTGTGTTGCTACCTCGATGCCATTATCTCATCCTCGTGACGTCCCAATGACCGCGGCAGTTGACAAAAAGCCTGGAGTCTAAAGTCCATCATTGGACTACACTTGGCTGAAATAATGACGTAAAGCAAATTGTACAGACTTACCAGACCCCAAGCATCAGATTGTAATTCATTGTCGCGAAACTCTCTGAAGGGACATTCCAAAGGATCCACCGTTGTTGATATTAAGACAGATTTCGCACTATCTAAGCCTTTTCGGGACATTTTAGTTCAGTATTTTTTTGAAATAATAATATAGTAACACGTCTTTAGTATTGAAATGTCAGTCAATAATGACTTAATTTTTTCGGTTGCCAACTTGAAAACTTTTAAAGGAGGTAAGTTTAAGGAGGCGGTTTTCGACTAGTAAAGGCTGATTTACATTGTTTCAGTAGTTGGATCCAGCGGCATTAGTTTGATGAATGTTCTAACGGTGCATCCACACCGCCGGCAACATTTGTGGAGCAACAAAAGGCAACACGGTAACATTCGGCAACATTCGGTAACTTTTGTGGCTCCTTGATACTATTTGTTGATTGCTACTCATCCACACCGCAGTAACATCCGACAACAAATGTTGCCGTATGTCGAGTAACGTTGCTCGACAATCGGCAACATTGTTAGATAATGGGGGTAACATTGTTACCGAATGTTGAGCAACGTTACTTTGACCACGTCAACACTTAGTAACATGTTGGAGGATGTTACCGAATGTTGAGCAACGTTACTCGACTTACAGTAACACGTCAACAATTAGTAACATTTTGTTGGCGGATGTTACCAAGCAACATTTGGAAACGTTGAGCTACAAATGTTACCGTCGTTGTGGATGCACCGTATTGCGTTTCATAGCTGAATACTCAACGCTAACGGATATAAATATGTTTACAATAATACCGATTCAGCTACCGGATCAATGTAAGCCTTTAATCCAACATCGTTGGATTTTGTTTCTAATAAATTGGTCCTTTCTATGATTTTTTTTGTCTTTAATGGAAAGATCATAATTTTGTTTCTTAACAAACTGTTTTAGTTTTTTTTTTTTGCGCTAATTAATAAGTTTTATTAAATTCAAAATCGACAGTGGCCGACGGGGCGGTGTGACATCACTTTATCAATTTCTATACATCGTTAATACGTGTTCCAACTTTGAAATTGTTATTGTAGAAGCTAGTTGACACAGACAATAAAAATTTTAGCACATGTGTCGGAAACCCACCCCTACTAAATGGTAGGTATCCAAGTAAAAGCAAAGCTTAGAAAAAACAAAAGTAGCTACAATTCAGTACGGGGTTGGTTTTCGATATGTGCTTTAATTTTTTTGTCAGTATTGAACTACCTCCCCTTTAAGTTTATATCTTCTTCCCAATCAGTTCAGTAGTTTTGTGTGAAAGATTAATTTAACAAACATCCATTTATCCATTCTCACAAACTGCTACGTTTATAACATTAGTAGGATTGTCTTCATTTAGGATGTAAAGTTGTATAACTAGAAACAAGCTATTACCAGATATAAGCTAATAAAAAATGCCGTAGACATTTTGATTGTGGTCATAAAACCAGTTACATAAAAATAATTCTATACGATTGTATTCTAATTTCAAACAATTTTAATATTATTATCTTGTACCAGCAACATTTATTCCAGGATTGGTCGGCGCAGTGGCTAAAAGCTAATCGGCTAAGCTCGGAACAAATATCACATATTGAAATTTTTATTATCTACAAGAAGTCTTCCGAGTATGGGTGATTGTGTATGCGAGTGTAAATGTTTGTAAAGGCACCCGTGAAGGAGAAACCCTAGTTTGGGACGATGTTTTGTAAAAGTTACCGCGGCCCTGGAAAAAAGGAATCGCTGCGCCGCGCTGGCTTGTAACAGGTGTATCTTTTCGTGTAGGAAATAGAGTTCGATTTTGAATAGCTCTATTGATATGTGCGCGCAGCGTCACGTCTCGGTCAAGAGTTACAATCTGACAGTACCTTCTGGTTTACTTAGATGATTTTATACACCCCAAAATAATAATATTGATTTCGTGTATGAATCATCGTACACAATAGCTTACAGTTTACACAAACAAAAAAAAAGTTTTTGTAAAAATTTTCTATCGTGGGGAAACTTTTTTAATCCATCCAGTACTTTCCCTGTGAGTACAAGATAAGCAAATTATTTATTCATCGAATCACACACAAACGTTATTCAAAACACAATTAGTATTATGTTGGTACAATAAGAGGCTGTAATGCAGATTTGATCTGACATTCTTGAGCTCGGACCGGCAAGCAAGGTCGCTGATACAAAAAGTCTTGTCACGGACAATACGGACATGATCACAGACTTTGTATGTATGTGTAGCATTGACGGCAGCTTTTTATTCACGGAGGTTCCTTATGACTGCTATCAATCTCTCCGCGGCACGGTTGCCACAGTGGTTGAGCGACCAACTGCTCCACAGTCTGTCGCGGTTTCGATCCCCATCATCATCATCATCATCTCAGCCATAGGACGTCCGCTGCTGAACATAGGCCTCCCCTTTAGATCTCCACATATACCGGTTGGAAGCGACCTGCCTCCAGCGTCTTCTGGCGACCTTTAAAAGGTCGTCTGTCCATCATGTTGGTGGACGTCCTACGCTGCGCTTGCTAGTCCGCGGTCTCCACTCTAGTACTTTTCAACCCCATCAGCCATCTGCTCTGCGAGCAATATGGCCTGCCCATTGGCACTTCAGCTTGCTAATCCGGTGGGCTATATCGGTGACTTTAGTTCGTCTACGGATCTCCTCATTTCGGATTCGATGACGTAGAGAAACACCCTCTCCATAGCTCGTTGAGCGAATTTGGGAGCTTTGAGTTGAGGTCGATAGTGAAAGACGACGTTTTGGTGCCGTAAGTCATCACTGGTAACACATATTGGTTGAAGACTTTCGTCTTGAGGCACTGAAGTATGTCGGACGAAAAGACATTGCGTAGTTTCTCGAACGCTACCCAACCGAGTTGGATTCGGCGGTTGACCGCTTTCTCGAAGTTGGACCTACCTAATTGGACTACTTGTCTTAAGTAGATATATGAGTCAACAACTTCAAGTACCGAGTTTCCAACAGAGACATGGGGTGGGCACAACATTTTTTCCTTTCGATCCCAGCACGGAACAAAATATTTGTATGAGCTACAAGTAGTTGTTCCGGGTCTAGTCTAACTACAGGGATTTCCTAATATTATACACCAATTTTAAAAGCTCAAAAAAGTGGAGATCAGAGAAAACATAAATTTATTCAGGGGAACACTACCTACAGACTGAAAATAAATAAATTTGCTCGACTCAATAAAAAATCTTAAATACCATGCAATGATATTTGTCCACTTACGCCAATGCTGTATCGTAGGCGGATATGGGTCGGCATTTAGTGCAGGAAATGGACCAATAAGCTAAGAGTACCGGTTCGCCGTGAAAGCCTCGGTTGTCGGCGTGGGTAATACCTGCCTGCCGCATTCAAATGGTTAACTAGAGTGTTTTATGTGGGAAAAATTGAGATGGTTGCTGTCTCTTGCTGGTGTAGTATGCAGATTTTGGAAATAATCCTGTTAAAAGTTTCGTAAAATCATCAAACGAGTCCTCACACGAGAGGGACTGTCACTTCTATTGACTAAAATCCACGGTGATCCATCAATAGCCTTTCACGTTCCAGGGTAACGTTTACCTGATGAGATAGTCCCGCGACCCCGGCAGGCTTTGGCCCTCTAAGCCATATGATCGTAAGTTTGAAATCTTATGGGTAGATCCGCTTCATCTCCGGTCCGCTTCATCTCCCAAATACTTCTCCCTTACTCCCTCTCCTCTTTCCCAATACTTCTCCCTTAATTGGATCACAGAACTTTTTTTCTTGAGAGAGAGAGAGAGAGTAGGCCGTAATCCAGCGATGGTATGGTTGACACAGTTGCTGAGCCATTCGCTGTAAGCTGCGTGTAACGGATTCGATTGCCGCACGGAACAAAAAGCCCCTCCGCCTGGCCGTTTCCATCATCGGCCTACAAGACGTAGGTAAGCAAAGCGCCATCGTCACTCGTATATTATAGTGGATATTGTGCGCACACCTAAGGAGTGGAATTCCCTACTGGGGTCTGTATTTCCTGACAACTATAACATTGGAGTGTTCAAGTTAAGTGTGAGTAGGTTACTTCTAGGCAATCGTGCTTCATCGTCGACCACAACTTCGCTTACCGTTTTTATCGTTAAATAAAAAAAAGATGTGAAAAAGTTTCTACAGAGCTATATCTCTGGTTGCACAGGTGATAGGCTACTAGGTTTGTTGCCGAAATGAAATAAAAAAATATCACCAGACAGGAGTAAGAAATCATTTTATTCAACGTAGTCTATGGAGTCAACTATCTCGAACGCCTAATGCGGGTTGATGGATATTACTAAATATTTGCCAAAAAATAATAGCATTAAATACCACCCATCATAAATGCATTACTGCGTACTTTCAAGACTTGTAAAAAATCTACATAGTAAACAGGTTTGTTAGCGAGAATCAGGAAGGAAATACACCTGTTTTAAAGGTCACTTCATACCTACAACCACATGAATCACCGGTGAACGTACTTTCACTTAGTTTCGATGAAATAACACTAAAATATGATTGGCACTCATTTTTTTTGGTGAATCATTTCGATGTTTTGAATTGTAAGGAAAGGGGACATTTTTGAGATTTCAAGTATTTCTGAGACTAAAACAATGATGAGGTACCTATGACACGTATGTGAAAAGAAACGATGGACGTGGATTGTGTAAGGCATCATCATAATAATCAGCCTGATATCACCGACTGCTGGGTCTTGTTTATTATTACTCCCCCTTTTTACGTGTAAGGCATACGAAAGAAAAAGGAAAAAATGATGTTGAGATTTCTGACAGGGGACAATTGAAGAAGAAAACGTGTTGCGCCGACCACAAGTACAATGGGTCTGACAAAACATTTTCTGAGTATCTTTTGAATGACTTTGAGAAGTGATGATAGTATAAAAATTACTAGGTTTTACCTGAGGCTATAATGCTCCTCTTCCATCTAAAAAAACAAGATAGGTGGTCGCGGAACTGACCAAACAGGAAACCGTAAAGAGTTCAATGAAAAAAATAAAACAAGACTTTCTACTGTTCTTCAACAGTAAAAAAAACGGTTCCGGGAACTTATTTATTTATACGTTAAAATAATATTGATTACGGACTGTGCACTGAAATGGGCAAAAACAGTAAAGAGCTAAAAAGTTATTTCAACTGTATGAACATTAAAGTCTACTGAAACTTAAAGAGCTAAACAGTTATTTCAACTGTATGAACATTAAAGTCTACTGAAACTTAAAGAGCTAAACAGTTATTTCAACTGTATGAACATTAAAGTCTACTGAAACAAACAGTTCCTTGTAAGTAAACGACAGTAAAATCTACTGTTATAACTCAACGGTTTTTTTTTTTCAGTTAGTTTTACTTTTTTGGACAATAGGCTCTATTTTTACTGTCCAAAACGGTGAATATTACCGAAAAATCGGTTGGTATTACTGTTTTTTTTTTTCAGTGTTATTGAAGGAACACGGTAGATTTCAGTCAGTAGAGTCTGACAGTCCCTTTCCAGTTCAGTCCCTCCCAGGACGGGAGGACACATTTGATGATTTATCACCTAAAAAAAGCCATGGGGAATGAAAGGAATGTGAAGTTATTTAAAGTCATTAGTTAAAATAAAAACAACTTAATAAATCCCGATTTGAGTCACGCGTCATGCCATGTGCCTTTATAATATATGGAGAACATACTCTATAGACAGGATCATTTTAATTACTTTTGTGGGTTATTTAAGGTCAGAAAGATTTTTACTGAATTATGTGTCGCACGTTTAAATAACTTGAATTAAAATAAAAGAAATTTGTTTTACCTACAAATCGTGTTATATGGTTTTTGCAAAAAAAATAGGTTTTTTTTGGCCTTTTTGCTTTAGTTTTCTTCATTGAGGTTCCTCCAATAACCTTTTTAAACAGGACACTTTGTTTTTCTTCATTCATTGTCAATATTTTTTCTTATTTTATTAACCAGTCATAATTAACCTAAAATTCCGCCACTTTGTGTACCCAGAGAGCAATGGTTTTTTTCCCTATAGGAATTGTAGGAGTTAGGACTCGTTTGATTCTTCTTGACGAGTTCTTTAACTTTAGATAGGGTCAGGCCATCTCTAACATTTGGAAACCAGGACAAAACGCGTGATAACCCCTGATTTTAGATTCCAGAACCCGGACATGAGTCGAACTGCACACCGTGGCAAATGCGTCGGGAGGGGGAGACGGTGAAGTGTGCGTGTGTCGCTGGCGGCCGGGCGGCCCAAGCCTTTAATTTTTTAAACCCGGCCTACGAATGAATCCCCCCCCCCGGACGCTCTCCGGATGCTCTAAACTAGGACAAATCCGAGAAAACTCGGACGGATGGCAACCCTACCTTTAGATAATAGTTATTTTAATATTTTTTTTTTATATAGCAGCATATTATTAGTGAAGGAAAAACACAGCTTGTCGTTTTTTCATTATCAAAAAAAAAAATATAACAGTCATGATACATACGACAGAGTGAACTGTCAAACCACTAGCCATTCGGTTGGCGTTGATCAAAAACGGATTCCTCAAAGATAGCTTGACAGATGATAGATGCATTTCCAATTTGTGGGAAACGTGTTTTTGCTGTCCACATCCCTAGAGCCAGTACTGCCAGTAGCCATGTCACATGACGGATGATGCGATGACGCATTGGCAGGATATATAGACGGCAAGTCAATGTAATAAATTGCAAGACATTTTGGAGCAAGGTTGAATTAGAGACGGAATTTCAAGTAAAAAACATAATTAATGTTAAAATTGACATTTCCTTCGATTTGCATTAGAATTAGTTCAGAATTTGTAGACAACTTTAAAGTTTTTGAGTGTTAATATTAGAGGTTTCATGACCCGGCTCGAAGGAGCATACTTAACCTTTGCTTTGCGGGGATGTAGACGTGGGGGTAAAATATAGATTGGAAAACAAGTAACATTCACTGCATCATTTATGATAATTTCAAGAAAAACCACCGAAAGAAAAGTTAAATCTATGTGGTAAATAACTCACATTATCTAATTTTGTTTGAAATGGCGTATTCCGCAAAATATAGCACCGTGCTAATGCAAATGCTATCGTGGCTCTCACTTGTTGCTATTTGCTAAATAGCTGCTGCAGCGTGCTAAAAATTTATAAAATTTATCTTTTTTTTTTGCATTTTGCAAGTTATTGCCATTATAGCAACTTTGAACACCACTAGTTCCGAGGAAACAAAATGTGGCAACTGTACTTGCATCTCTAGGGGTCTGTCTAAAGCTGATGCTGATTTGCCCTTGAAGTGGCAGAAGTTTTAAGTGAAGCTTATAAGATAGAATAACTTTTCTCATTGGATTTCATTATACTCGTAAACTGCCTGGTTGTCTTAACTGATTACTTTAAGTAAATCAGTCATTAAAAAAAACAGAGCCAACCTCAGAATGAGAGATTGAAACTGGATTTCCGACGCAGACACAATATTTCATGAGGCTTTTAAGACAACGCTTAGAACGCCAAAACAAAGGTCTATATTTAATTAGTGTCTAGCTTATTATCTGCCATTTCGAGGCAACAGACATAATAAAACACAAACAAATCTCTGCTCTACATACCTCCAATTAAGTCTGTTATAATTCTATCAACCTTCATCGAATTGTTTTTACCTATATGTCTTTAACCGCTCAAGGTGAACGTGCAGGCGAGTTGTAAATGTCATTACATTCAACGTTATGATTTAAATCACTTGATTTACTAGTCTGTGGTGCATCTGGTATTGCAAGATTGTGTTGAGAAGGAGGCAGATAGCTTTTTAATATGTGCTATATGATGCTAGCTAACTGCTTAATAAGATATAGGTATAGAATATCATCATCAAGATAGAATATACTTTATGCCAAAAATAATACACAGCCATTAATTTACAACAAGTCATGGGACTTCGGCCATTTGCTCTGCGAGCAATATGGCCTGCCTATTGCCACTTCAGCTTGCTAATCCGGTGGGCTATATCGGTGACTTTAGTTCGTCCACGGATCTCCTCATTTCGGATTCGATCACGTAGAGAAACACCGAGCATAGCCCTCTCCATAGCTCGCTGAGCGACTTTGATGGCCGATGGGGTCGAAAAGATCTAGAGTGGAGACCGCGGACTAGCAAGCGCAGCGTAGGAAGTCCACCAACGAGATGGACAGACGACCTTATAAAGGTCCTCGGAAGAGGCTGGATGCAGGTCGCTTCCAATCGGTATATGTGGAGATCTAAAGGGGATGCCTATGTTCAGCCGTGGACGTCCTATGGCTGAGATGATGATGATGGGATTTAGGCGGGGAGACCTTTGTCCATCAGTGTTACAGTAATATTACAAAGCCGCCGACTTCCAAAAGAAAAGTTATTTCACACTTTTTTGTGTTCGGTTTTGAAGTTGGTTCCATTTTTTCAAAAAGTTTTTCAACAGTTCTATGAAATGATTGACACGCAAACCGGCGACGAGATTTTTTCTTAGGTACACCGTTTTGAGAGCAGTAGTGATGAAATAAATAACACAAAGTAATGCACCGGGCTGAGTTTAAACCCGCGACCTACGTGTCGTTAGTTTGGGGCCGTTACTACTGGGTCTCTACTACTCTGGTCTAGCTAAAGTAGCTCATCATCATCATCATCAGCCTTCAATGTTCCCACTGTTGCGACACAGACCTCCTCTCTGTGAGAAGGAGTGGGCCATCATCCTACACGCGGGCCCAGTGCGGGTTGATAGATGTCACATGTCTTCGAATTAGTTGGTTCTAGGATATGCCGGTTTCCTCACGATGTTTTCCTTCACCGTTTCGAGAGCATTGGTGATGAAATCAATTACACAAAGTAATGCGCCCGGCTGGGTTAAAGTAGCTATAAGCTTATTTTTAATTCAAAACCAATCAGCAATAAAGTTTTTCACTGAGGACCAAATGATCTTATTCCGATGACACAGTTTCTTCTTTCTCAAACATGTTACGTATTTTGAACTCATTGAAGTTCACATTTAAATCTTCTTACATAAACTTTAAAGAAACAGGTGTGCCTGTTTCTGGTTCAAAGACATTCACACCTGTAGCATCTTGTTCATAAAGTTTTAGGGTCCAACATTTTCGTTCATGTAGTGTGAAATTTCTCAATTTCACAATAACTGACTTACCTGATGCTGTCTGGGAAGTTAACTAACTTTTTGACAATGATTTCACGATTTAATTAAAATAGACTTAAGCTAGAAATATTTAGAATCAAAACAACGGAAACTGAAGAAACCTTTTTGTTATGATTCAGGAATCGTACTGGCAACCAAGATGTAAAAGATCATGCTAAAGGTATTAAGAATACGTTTTAAATTAGTGCTGATGCAATATTGTTACTTCTTGCTGATTTACAATCAAGGTTAGAAAATGTTTATCGTAAAAATATGATTACATATGAAATAAAAATACAAGTTAGGATTTTGTTTCAGTCTAATTAGCTACAAATGAACTTCAAAATTCAGAAGCTGATAACACTATTTCGGTAAGACTCTTCGCATTGACGGTCCGAAGTATCAGCAAATGATAGCCAAGATTAATATTTTAACGTTCTGGCCATGAAAGGCATTGACAATTACGGTAGGTATGTTTAAAAGAGTCTGAAAGTGGGTAGAAAATATTTATTTGACTCGTAAACTTAAAACCCAGTATATTTTAGATGATAATCCTATTCATGGTCCCAGAGAGCTTTTGGCAATCGTCCAAAAAACATCTTTTCTTAATACACCTTTATGGAATAATAAATAGAAGTGGTGCCCCGCTTTTTCTTTTTGTAAAGGTAATAAAATCACCTGGAAACGACATCCTTTGAATTTTACTAAGATGTGAGTTAAAACCATGCAGTTTTTTGCTTATACTGCGATCACTATATTAGCTTTTACAAATGACTATCCCATTTTATTGAAGCCCACTTAAAGTACTGACGTCAGCACATGAACCTATCCAACCTCAATCTGTCAAATTTCTTCAATAGATTTTCGATCTTATCACAATATTTTAAGGTTGGTAAGTTTTTTTTGACAGATTCGGTTAAGTTGACCTGCGAGCATCTGTACAATAAGCATCAATGATGTTCAAATGATGTTTTCACTTCTGGGACATAGGCCTTCTCTCTTTAAGAGGGAGAATGGACTTGAATCCAAAATAAGTGCGAATTAGTCGATCTGATGTATTAACGGGAGTCAATTTACATATTTCAAGTTCAAAATTGTCTTTCTCAACAACATTTTTTATGACAACAAGAACCAAGATGTATCGTACTGCCCAGTACTAACTGGGTTGTGGAGGTCAAAGAAACAATCGCTCCATGCAAATTACTGGCATTAAGTGCATTCGGTTAGACTGAAAGCTAACCCCAACATTGTTTTTAAAAGACTAAAGCTAATAAGGCTTACTAACTTTTGATACAAGGATAACTCCTCTAGCAAGAATCCTTTCGCAAGAGGCCACCAAAACTTTTTCACAATCCTCACCTCATTTAAATATTATCGCCCACATTAATACCTATATGATACACTTAGCAATGCTTCCTGCATACATTGCACTGTTATAATTGTCACAATCTACTCAGCAACTCCACAATAAGGTCAGTTGCAAAATGTACTGAGTGAAAGTAGTTTTAAATCTCCATTTAACAAGATCCTTCATCCTTAAAATTTTCCTTGCGACGACGGGTCTTTGCACTGGTCGTTTAACATCCAGATTATAAGACCCCTTGCCTTGGTTCGTCTTTGAAGATACTTAGAATAAAATGGAGGTCTTGCAACTGGTTTTAAGTACCACATAGTTGGGCAAATACTCGATTCTAGTTTAACGATTGTGTCTCGATGAATTATACGTTAATCAGAATCGAACGATCGGTAATTATGACAGATTTTTGTGTGTTTCGATACTGCAGAGATTATTTTCTTTGTAATAATACGCTTCGAGTCCATTTTTTGCAATTTAGTATTGTCTGGAGATGAATCCTTGAAAAAGAGATCGTACAGATTAAATATATTGGTAGCTTTGTTATATCGGACAGTAATATTACAGATATAAATTCAGAGTATGATTCAAAGACTAGTTATTAATATACCTAGATGTTTAATACAATGGTTTCTACAGCTATATCTACCTTTTTTAAGTTCATCAAAAGTATTTTCCCGAACTGGATTTATCAGAAAGGATTATCCCACAACTCCATTCCCAAACCACTGCAACTCCTGAAAGTCAGAATCCACAGTGGAAGGGACTGTCTGAATCATAAAAGTCCACTCTTAACTTTCAGATACTTTTCGGTATTTGGTCCTATACCCGTCATTTTGCTGATAATATTTGTTGAAAAGACCGCTGGGTTAAATTGGATGCAGAAGGCAGAGACCTGAAACTTATGATGCAATTTGGGAGAGGCCTACATCCAGCAATGGAATGTGCTAGAGAGACTTAATTTGAATGCCTTTGGAATGTGGTTGTGGTGAGATTTACTATTGGCCAAAGTAAGTTTAAGTCAATAACCTGGTAGTTACAGTTGCATTTGTGCCTAAAGCTAGTTGACCAATACCCGAATGTTAATTTATTCTAAAACAAAGTGGTGGTGGCCCATAAACATCGGCTTCTTTTAAGTTACATATAGTTGTTATTTTTACAAAGGACTTTTGGAAGGGATTCTCTCACTCGCGATCATGATCGACTGCTTTGCAGAAGGAGCCGACCACTTCGCATTCTATCCCGCCTCTCAGCGTAGTCTCCACCAATTCCAGGCCGGGAGGCCGCCACCTATCGCCTCCGTGAGGACACGGTGCTTTTCCCAAGCGGGGCAGTCCAGCATCGTATACTCCAGCGTGCCCTCCGGGCAACCCTCGCAGCGGTGACATCAAGGCGTTTTTAGGGTTCCGTAGCCAAATAGCAAAAACGGAACCCTTATAGATTCGTCATGTCTGTCTGTCTGTCTGTCTGTCTGTCTGTCCGTGTATGTCACAGCCACTTTTTGTCGAAAGTATAAGAGCTATCCTGTTGAAACTTGGTAGAAAGATGTATTATGTGAACCGCATTAGGATTTTCACAACAATCAAAACAAAACAAATTTTGGGGGTGCCCCCCATACTTAGAATTGAAACTCAAAAAAAATTTTTTCACCAAACCCATACGTGTGGGGTATCTATGAATAGGTCTTTAAAAATGATATTGAGGTTACTAACATCATATTTTTCTAAACTGAACAGTTTGCGCGAGAGACACTTCCAAAGTGGTAAAAAGTGTGTCCCCCCCCCCGTAACTTCTAAAATAAGAGAATGATAAAACTAAAAAAAATATATAATGTAGACCTCAACCAAAACTACCAACGAAAATTGGTTTGGATGAGATACAGTTAGCAGTTTTTGAGATATAGTACATTTTCAAAAACCGCAAATATAACTTTGCTATTCATACAAACATTATGAAAAACAAAGTTGTTTGTGTATGCTACTACGGAACCCTTCATGGGCGAGTCCAACTCGCACTTGGCCGGTTTTATTTCCTTTCCAATCAGACACCAGCAACCTCCCGAAACATCCGTGTCCGATGAGGACCTGTGTCAAGCAGAGGACGCCGTGACGCCTCTCCAGCCACTCCTCCAAGAGGGGTCTAACCGCCGCGTTGCCCGAACTTCGGTTCCTCGACAATCGTTCCCTCCATGCCGCCTTGAGATCGCAACTCTTCTCACAGCGCCTCGACTTGTCGAGGCAGCGGAGATTTGCCCAGGCCGTTGCAGCATTGTCCCGCGATTCAAAATATCATACTAACTGTAAAAGAATCACAAAAATGAAATTAAAGCACACAAAATATCTCCCAATTATTTATTACTCTATGCAAAAGTGCAATACAATTATTACACGCTAATTGCACTCAAGTTATGTCTATTAATAAACTAGTTGTATGTCTCTTTCGATACAGTTACCGTTAGATCACATTAGGCAATATTTGTGGAACCTGTTCTTGTCCGCTTGTGTTATAATATTAGTGCAGTAATGCTATTGGCAATGTTGCAAATAGGTAACTGTTTGTGGTTTTTTGTTTGTCATAGTAAGTAATTAGGTTTTGTCAAAGTGTTTATTAATTTCCGGTTATTTTGGCATAAATATTGCATCACAATAAAAACTCTGTCGGGATATGGGCTATATTTTGAGAGGCATGAACACAATCAATAAAAAAAAAATCTTTATTTTTTACAAAACCGGAATGATAAATACCTGTACTGTGAGTGGCGTTTACAAATATTTAAACAAATAGTCAGAGCTGGAACAGGTACTTATAGATCATACAGATATTTCGAACCCTTGACACGAAGCGCAACTGACACGAAGCCCATCAGTCAATCGTTTGACCAACTGCGCCAACGTCACCTTAATATTTTTTTTATAATTTTATACCTCTATCCAAGAATACATCTACCTCGGACAGGTATTACAGCTAGGTAGAGACAACTTCGAGCGAGAAATAGCCAGAAGAGTGCAGCTTGGCTGGGCAGCATTTGGGAAAATGCGTCTTATCCTCACGTCGCCACTGCCGCAGTGCCTGAAAAGCCGGGTGTTCAATCAGTGCGTCCTTCCAGTCCTAACCTACGGAGCCGAAACGTGGAACATGTCAGTCAAGCTGGCCCACCGACTTCATGTCACGCAGCGTGCTATGGAATGGTCTATGCTTGGGGTCTCACTAAGGGATAAAATCCGGAATGAGGTCTTACGGCATAAGACCAAAGTTACAGATATTGTCCAAATCTGTAGCAAGCTGAAGTGGCAGTGGGCTGGTCATGTCTGCCGCAGAACCGACGATAGGTGGAGTAGGAAGGTTCTCGAATGGAGACCGCGTGTAGGTAAGCGTAGGGTGGGACGCCCCCCGGCAAGATGGACCGATGACCTGAAGAAGGTGGCTGGCAGTGGCTGGATGAAAAAAGCTGGAGATCGAGCGCTGTGGCGCTCCCTGGGAGAGGCCTATGTCCAGCAGTGGACTGCAATAGGCTGAAATGATGATGATGATGATGATACCTCTATAAATTAACTCTACGTCTACGTTTTCCAACGATGTTTACCATCTCTAAAGATGGTGAATAATAAGATTTTGTCATACTCTTTATTAATATCCGGACTTATGAGGATAAAATGCTTTTTAAAATATTCTGATTCTCGTAATTTTATCACATCATCCTGAGCGAATCATCATACCGATTCATTAGTGGATAATTTCTAACTTTTATTAAAGTTTGACTCATGTTTTGACATTTCCTCATGTTTAGATAGATTAATAAATAAGTATAAATGTGCGAACAGATCCTAGTTTTTGAGATACGAGTTGGATTCTGACAATAAACGTCATCATCTCAAATGACTAACCGATTGTCAACTATTTTGGAGTTGTCTTCCAGTCTAACCGGACCCAGATAAATACCCAGTATTTTTATCATAGTATTTTATATGGAATGACTTTTTTTTATTGGGACAAACCCACCACACTATTCCCAAACCACTGCAACTCCTAAAAGCTAGAATCAACAGTGGCAACCACCAGAAAAGCGCCAAGACAATGAAGTTTGACGTGTCCCAGAGAATGAATTTACCTGTCTTGGATCCTGCAACGAAATTAATCAGAGAAGAATACTGGAGGAGTAGGAAAAAAATATGTTTCCACTTCCCTCTATGCAAGCAGGAGACAGAACAAAACAAGGCCAATAGGCACAAAGGGACATTACAACTGGGAGAAGCCCAGTTGCCTAGCACCACGGGTAAAAATGACTAATATGAATGGGTCCTAAATGGTGAGCTGTTATATTTGATTCCAATAATAGGTATGGCAAAAACTTAAAAAAAAAATGTAACCGACTTCCCACAAAAAAGTTCAAAATAACCTACAAAAAAACTTTTATTTCGAAAGTCGGTGACTTTTTTTTTTATTTGATTGACTTTTTGTCTCCGACTTTCGAAAGAAAAGTTTTTTTGTAGGTTATTTTGAACTTTTTTATGGGAAGTCGGTTACATTTTTTTTTGAAAAAGTTTTTATTTTATCCTTTTTAGTTTCAATATTCAACCCAAATTATTGTCAAATACATAATTTTATAAAATAAATAAAATATTGTAATCCGTAGCACCGGTAGTAACATCGTCTATGTATGTACTCTTACACAATGAGCTAAAAATGAAAACTACTGCATCAAACTAAATGAAAATTTTATGGGATCAAATGGCAGATATATACTGTATCGAACAAAAAAAGAATCATCGAAATCGGACCAGAAACTTCGGAGTAATCGGTGTAGACAATGTTGAAAACTTTTTAGGTTTTTGTTGATTTTTGTTGATTTTTCAAAAAGTGCTAGTCCGATTTCGATAAAATTTTAATGGGACCATTCGGAAAGTATACCCTTTCCAACAAAAAAAGAATTTTTCAAATCGGTTGGTAAACGGCGGAGTTATGCCCGAACAAACATAAAAAAAAATATAAACATCCGAATTGAGAACCTCCTCCTTTTGGAAGTCGGTTAAAAACGCCTGAACGCACGCACATATGAAATGACTGCCTAGCTGCAACGACTCCTAATGAATTGAAATGAGGGTAGAAGAATGATGATGATGATGATTATGATGGTGTTTTAGAACTGTGACCCTTTTAAAATATTTTTCCTGTACCGTGGGTGCCTCTACAAACATTAACGCACTGCAGCAATCGATCGCTTAACTACTACGCCACTCTTAATATTCTATTCTATTCTTCTTAGCGTGTCGATGGCAAATTATTTTATATATTTTGTTTAGCCCAAAATTCAGCTACGCGAACCCCGCTCACTGATGCAGTCATAAGGTCACAAGTGTACAGGTGACAGGACTTGCGGTACAGGAGAGAAGGTGAGCCATTGTCTGTGGGGACACGTCGCATATACATTTGAGGTCTGAGCCGTCAGTGAATCCCCATCTGTGGAGGTTATCTTTGCTGCGGCCGACCTGGGTTCGCAGTCTATTAAGCGACTTCCAAGTCGACCACGACAACGCGTGACCAGGTGGAATTCTATTCTATTGCTATTGTTAGTTTGTTTTGCTCTTGGCTCTAGTCTTTGCGAGAACGTAAAGGGCTATTGATTTTGAGTCAGTACAAGTCTGACAGTCCCTCCTGCCCTGCCTTGGGTGTGAGGACTCATTTGATGATTTTGCCACGCAAAAAAAAAGCTAATAAAATTCTCTATCTCAAGAACTCCTGAACCGATTTTGATGAACCTTGCAGTATTCCGTAAGTTAAACAATACCTAGTACAACAAAAAAAGTATTACTTAAATTGGACTTGCAATTCCGGAGATATGCGAACACAAACTAAATCAGTCGATGCCTACTCCTTACTGTTAAGGAGTTGTATCTTCCATCATCAGCTCAGCTACATGAGATGATGATTATCATACGCAAGTTCTTAAATTACTTCATAAAATTTGTGAAAAACTATGTGCGGGCCTATAAAATTTGAGGGTTGCCCTTGATTTCCCTGGGATCCCATAATCAGATCCTGACCTGATGATCATGGGACTACTTACTTGGGAAGTTTACCCTTTCAAACAAAAGAAAAATTTTCCAAATCGATCCAGGCGTCTTCGAGAAATCGGGGAACATATATAAAAAATAAAAAAAAAAATCCGACGAATTGAGAACCTCCTCCTTTTTTTGAAGTCGGTTAAAAATAATCTATCAACAAAACTGCACATATTAAATCACCAAATGCTATGTTACCTGACCCTAATATGTTCCGGCAGCATTCAAGACTATATTTTGTGGTCTGACCCACTTGCGTAAGTTTGGTTATTGATTTCAATTAGTTATGGTAGATTAGTATTAGGTATGTTGCGAATAGCATAGCTGTGTGTGTATGATGAATTAATATATTATGCTAGTTTGAAGATAAAAGAGCAGGTATTAGATACATGTATTTTTTGTTTAATGTACACGAAAATTTTGAAACAACTGTTTTACTTGATTGCTAGTTCTATGGTTAAAATAGCTGACTTATCGTTGATAGCGATATCTTCCAGATAATCTATAAATTTAACAAAAAAGGAGGTCTTCTTCTTAGCGTGTCGATGGCATATATTGTGTTTGTGTCGTTATGTCATATATTATGATTGGCCCAAAATTCGGCTACGCGAACCCCGCTCACTGATGCTGACTACTTTATGTGCACCACTGTGCACAAAAGCTAAAATTGCTACAAAAACCGGCCAAGTGCGAGTTGGACTCGCGTGAAGAGGGTTCCGTACGATGTTACCTATCACGTTTTTTTTTAAATCTGACCCAAATTGGTACGCACAATAGAGTGATTTACCATATTATTTTAATATCATGGACTTCTTATAGGTTTTTCTATAATCTATAAGTAAAAAACTAATTTCTGTATTTTTTTTTAAAATTTAGGTTCAGTAGTTTTGGAGATAAGGGGGGGAATGGTCAAATTTCGTCTATTTTCTTGAATAACTTGGAATCTATTTATTTTAAAATTACAAAAAATATATATTTAAGATTGTCTCAACAAGACCTTTCATTTGATATGTCACACGATGCAGTTTTCAATTTTTTTTTTTAATTTTCCCCTTCCCCCCCCCAAAAATTACCTCCCATATACAGATATGGATTTCTTATAGGTTATCCTATAATCTATAAGTAGAAAACTAATTCCTGTATTTTTTTCAAAATTTTATGTTCAGTAGTTTCGGAGATAAGGGGGGGGGAATGGTCAAGCTTCGTCTATTTTTTTTGAATAACTTGGAAACCATTTATTTTAAAATTACAAAAAAAATACAGTTAAGTTTGTCTCAACAATACCTTTCATTTGATATGTCACACGATGCAGTTTTCAATTATTTTTTTTTAATTTTCCCCTTCCCCCCCCAAAAAATTACCTCCCATATACAGATATGGACTTCTTATAGGTTATCCTATAATCTATAAGTAGAAAACTAACTCCTGTATTTTTTTCAAAATTTTTGGTTCAGTAGTTTCGGAGATAAGGGGGGGGGAATGGTCAAATTTCGTCTATTTTCTTGAATAACTTGGAAACCATTTATTTTAAAATTACAATAAAAATATATTTAAGATTGCCTCAACAAGACCTTTCATTTGGTATGTCACACGATGCAGTTTTCAAATATTTTTTTTTAATTTTCCCCTTCCCCCCCAAAAATTACCTCCTATATACAGATATGGACTTCTTATAGATTTTCCTATAATCTATAAGTAGAAAACTAATAACTGTATTTTTTTCAAAATTTTAGGTTCAATGGTTTCGGAGATAAGGGGGGAGGGGGAATGGTCAAATTTCGTCTATTTTCTTGAATAACTTGGAAACTATTTATTTTAAAATTATAAAAAAAATACATTTAAGATTGTCTCAACAAGACATTTCATTTGATATGTCACACGATGCAGTTTTCAAAACTTTTTTTTCATTTTCCCCTTCCCCCCCAAAAATTACCTCCCACATACAGATTTCATCCATTCACGTCACACCTCTGTGCTTGGGTCACAGGAATTGATATGTGTACCAAATTTCAACCCAATCGGTTTAGTAGATTCGGAGATAATTGACTGTAAGCGAAAGACAGACGGACACACGAGTGATCCTATAAGGGTTCCGTTTTTGGATTCGGACGTACGGAACCCTAAAAATTAGTGATGTTTTTAAAATAAGAATTAATTAGATAACCAGACCACTGGTCTTTTAGTCATTACAGTGTTGACGGTCAGTGCAGTGGTCATCCTTTTAGTATAGGTACTTGTTACACACGGCTCACCGATCGAATATTGCTTTGCGTGTCGCGGCTTTGATTCCCCCACTGAACAGTCAGTGGCTGTGTAAACATGAGTCTGTGAAAGTGTAGCTGAAACGGCAACTTATGGTTTGTAGCATTCCATCAGAAAAAGGTACCAAGTGTTTCAGTAATAAACTAGTGTCTAAATAATTACAGCCGCACAAGCCGATCTTCCGGGTAAAGCCGCGTTTGCCGAGGTTGGTCTATGGATGGGTGACCATCTGTCATAGCGAGTTTCTCCCGTGTCTCGGAAAGCACGTAAAGCCGTTAGTCCCGGCTGTCATTTGTAGATCTTAGACAGTCGTTACTATTAGTCAGAAGCTCTAAAAGTCTTACAACCTGTTTTATCATGGGGCATCGTATTACCCAGTTACTGGGTTGTGGTGGTCCGATAATAATACTGATATTCAGCTGCATCTAGTTCGACTGGAAGCCGACCCCAATATAGTTGTGAAAAGGCTAGGCTGATGATGTTTCAGTAATAATGTAGCGTGTAATAAGCACCCCGTAATCATCATCAATTTGTCATCAACTAGCGTAGCTAACCCAGAGAAAATTCATTTCTAATTTGACAAAGAATTAGGTATACTTTCTACGTGAAAATAAGCTTATACGGTAGGTGTCTTATCTTACTTATTTTATGAATATGAAAGTTTGTGGCAATGGAAGTATGCTTGATTTTTAACGTAAAATTGCCTGTAAGGGTCGGCTCAGACCGAAACGTGACGCTGCGCGCACATTTCAATAGAGCTATTCAAAATCGAACTCTATTTCCTATACGAAAAGATACACCTGTCACAACCCGGCGCGGCGCAGCGAGGCGCCGCGTGGACGCGCTGCATTGCGACTCAAAATCTAACCTTATTTACGACAAGAAAAGATACACATTTGAAGTATCGTTGCGTCACGTCGCTTCGCGTCGCGTCTCGGTCTGAACTGACCGTAAAGTTTTACATGATGCACAAATATATAGTTTACTAGCCATCTGTTTATCTATTTTTCTCTTTAAGTTCTAGGGGAACATGAAATCGGGATTGAATTCAAGTATTCTTAATCCTATTCAAATTTCATCTAAATAAAAAAAAATGTGTGAAAGAGTAACGAGCATCCATTGAATACGATTTTATGACTTCAGGTTTGTGACAAAACGTTTGATTTTCTTAACGTATCCATCGCTGGACAATTTAACTCGTAGATATAATATCATTTTCACTTTAAGCCGTGTGGTCATTTTGTCACTTGATCTTAATGACCAATCGCTTGACCTTTTTTACACAATGACAGTTTAACATAAACGAATCTTACCTGAAAACTTTCCGACAGTGACCCCCAATTTGTCCACCAGTTGTGGACACCGAAACTTTTCTTAAAAATCCCTTTTGCTACCCAGGGGTCGAAAAATTGGGAATCATTGCGAGAAAAAACAGCATAAAATATTTTCCCATGGCACAAGACTCAACACAGTTAAGTACAAATACCTACAAAGGTTACTCTCATTACCTGTTAAGAGGCAACATCGTGAGTGGAACATAATGCTGTAAACTCTGAGAAAACAACACTAATCAGCGTGACTTCAACTTTCGTTTAATCCTCATTACGTCCGCTGTTTGCAATCTCTGCAGGTAGAAATGTCAAGTTATAACTTATACCTGTAGAAAAACTTTGGAAGGAAATCGTGAGGAACTTCGCTGGGTATGAAATCGTCAAGACTCTCTGAGTAAACGTGTTCGTTAACTTTGGTTCATAATTCTTAATCCTCGTGCCTCGTTTGACTTGCCGTGTAAAATTCTGCGTTATTTGGAGCCGAGTCATAGTTGCATCGTTCTTCAATTTAGTTAAACTATACTAGTTTTTGGTTTCTATACCCTTTTGTTTTTTTTTCTATTTAATGAAAAATGCCTTCTGAATCTTACTTGATGGTAATAAGCAAAGATGTGGTTGATAGTGAAGCAAAAAGAAGCCTATTCCCTCTATATTCTATCCAATTAGAACATTTTGGGGATGCTGTCTACCGTATTCTGTTTCAACGTCACACATGTCGAGGTTTAGACCTTTGACATATTTAAAGAGTTGCATGATTTACAGAGAGTTCCAATATTGATAGAATAAAAAGACCCTTGTGACTTTTTTGATTACAACTCAAAATTATTTGGTAAGATGTCTTTTGAAACTGAATTCAATGTTACCATCAGATACACTCCAAAATCGACATCTTTACCACATAAAAGCACTGAGTTTATGAATGAATATTAATCCAATGAATTTATGTAAACCAAGTGCATAGCAAGAAAGCTAGTTCATCTAAGAAAAACAACTATTTTATAGCGACTTCGGAATTCGGCATAATTATACAGTTTGCGTGTTGAATTGAACACAGTATGAGATAATAACTTCTAACTAAAATAAAATTGTTGGCACGCATACTACCTACTCATCAAGTTGTAACATGAATTCTCGAAGATTTAATTGGAAAAATCAGATTTACGGAGTGCAATACGTACAAAATATATGTTGAGCCGGTATGGTGATTGGAACTTGGTTTCAATGATTATCAGAAAATTGTTAAAGAGAAACTGTAATAGAATATTGAGGAACTCAAAAGTATTTAATCTTTAATTGGACAGTGGATGAGTTTGTAGCGTTACGCCACCTTCAGGGGTATAGAGCAGGGGTCTCACGCCGTCCACCGAGATGCTGCTACCAAGGATGCTATGCCAAGGATGCCGTCGAAGTTAGCGGCCACGAAGGCAAGGCCGGCTATGGGTCCAGGGTTTATGTCCACCGAGACATCACACACATCGTCTTCCGAGAGGAAGCTGGAAAGATTGCTGGATTTGGAGCTGTCGTACTGGTTGTGTAGCAGTTTTAAAAAACACAACGGAGTTTAATAAGTACTTAGTTTATTGTAAAATGAGAAAACAAAGTAACACTACAGCACATGCTGCCGGAGCCGTGGCAAAAATTGAAGTCCTAGAAAAGAATTGAAGGTGACGCAATGACACATTGAAAATTCGAAACAATCATGTATTTTAAAAAAATATTAAAACAATAAAAAGAACTTAAAGTAAAGAGGTTGAAGGACCAGAAGAGGTTGGATACCTCTCTGTTACAAGTTCCAGCTTCTGTTGGTGCTTTCACCGCTGTAAGACAACGAATATGATAGCCTCCTAATGAATTTTCATTTGTTTTTTACTTTGCAAATCTGCATGCCTAGCAGTAGCCATATAAACCTAACAGCCAGTAGAAGCATTCATAATTTTTTACAGACGCAGACGCGTTGTAATAGTTACGGAGAAAAATTAGCGATGTAAGAAACAAGTTTCTAACTGCTCAAGTAAAAGACATCAACGACACCTAGAGTTTCCGTTCGAGTTTCAAACTCTTTTTTTTTTAACAAAACGTATTATTTTACAGTACATTCTTGACCCGTTTTGTTTTACACACAACCTTGTGTGTCAAAATTATTAATGATGAATTTCACGCACTAGAACGTAAAGTTTAATTGAAGTAACACGGTGCATTTTAGTCAGTACGAGTCTGACTATCCCTTCCGCCCCAGCCAGGGCTCATTTGATGATTTTACCACCTAAAAAAACCTTACCAATCCTTAAAGGCCGCAGGCTAAAACTAACAAAGTAATTACTAGTCTTCAAGAATTATATCCGGTAGCCACATTTGGTTTGGCAGTACAATACGCATCGGAAATAATACTTTCACTGATGACGGCGATGATAGATTGTTTCGCGTTACAAAACACATTCGGACATTTTGGTTTACTGCCAAAGTATTAAAGGCTTTGCCAAACAGTGAATACGGAAGGGCATGACTGTGATGTGTCCTTGGCGTGCTTCTGTGAAAATATAAATGTAAGACATCACACAAGCCGGGGTTGCGGCTCTGTCTCGCTAAAGGCTATTGAAGGATCACCAAGGATTTTAATCAGTACGAGTCTGACAGTCCCTTCCGTCTCACCCTCGGTAGAAGGACTAATTAGTCCTCCTACCTAAATGTGTGGGCGTTTCCACCAAAGCTGTGCGATGAAAATGTGCTTACGAGGATGTGTAGCGGAGCTGTGAAAATGCGCATTAATGTGTGGTGCGAGGATGCGTTGCGAAGCTGTGAAATGTGTCGACGGGGTTGCGGTGACAAACTCCGTCTATAGACTGGCTGGTACAGTATGCGCAAACCTCGCAACACATCCTTCTCAACACGTATTCCTCGCAACACATCCCTAGCACACATTTCTCGTACACATTCCTCGCACACATCCCTCGCACACATCCTTCACTTGTTTTGTATGTACAAAAATCTAGCTCCGCTGAGCCGTTTCCACCAGAGCTGTGCTGATTGAGGCGAGGTAAATAAAGCGATTCTATTGATTCTTTAAAAACACATTCCTCGCTACACGTCCTCGCAAATCTGTTGTGGAAACGCAGCCTAAGGCCGACTTTATAGGTACGACGCACGCCAAAGACACGCCACGCTAAGGTCGCGCCTCGCCGAACTCTGTTTGCCAAAGCCTTAATATCCTGATTTCCATGACTTTTGTATGGAAAGTGTAGCTTAATTCCTGAGGAATTGAATTCGTATAGTGTTTAGGTGTTACTGGCAATCTGACAAGATCTAGGTGTTGGCAATCTATCACTGCTTTCTTCGTGATCTCACGACGTTTATAGAATACTGAGTTTCTATAATTTAATGATGGTTAAAGGAAGATGGTGTTAGATACTAACGATCGTACATCCGACGCCAATTAAATTAATTTTACTTAAGACTAAGCCTTTCGTCCGACCATGGACCATGCCCGGGTCAACGGTGCGTTGTGTTCCACGCGCGCCTCAAAGAGCTGTCAGCAATCTGACGGGGCCCCCTAAGAGGGCCAAAGCCTGCCGGGGTCACGGGATTGTCTCACTCGGTAACCGTGACCCTGGTACATGAAGGGCTGTTGAAGGAACACCGTGGATTTTAGTCAGTACAAGTCTGACAGTCCCTCCTGTCCCGCCCAGGGCGGGAGGACTCATTTGATGATTTTACCACGCAAAAAAAAAGACTAAGACTTTGCACTTGGTGACCCAGTTGTATCACCCCGGACTTACGAGTTGTTAGGTCGTGGGTTCGAATCCAGCCAGGCGCATTACTTTGTGTAATTTATTTCATCACCACTGCTCTCAAAATGGTGAAGAAATTGGCATGTCCTAGAACCAAAAATTTGAAGACATGTTACATCATTTCAAAATCAAAATCAAAATCAAAGCGTTTATTTCAAGTAGGCCAGTTACAGGCACTTTTGAATTGTCATAGACAAAAATATTATTAAACACTAAAAAGTTATGGTGCTACAGTCCCAGTCACAAGACATAAAAACTGTGAAAGTACCGTAGATGCCCATTCCAAGAAGTAGATCTCTATGGAGAAGAACGGGCAAGAAACTCCATGGACACTCTTTTTAAATCGCCAAAATTATTACAAAACCTTTGTTACATCATTCATTTTGAGATGATACATTATGTGAGAACGATGTAGCAAGTTAAAAGTGTCCATAGTAGAAAATTAAAACAAAGACAATTCAGAAACAAACAAAATGATCAATAGATAGTTAAAATAAACCGTGGCAACTAAGAGATGACCAGTCCCAACTGACAGCGCCCGTTCACGAACATGACACATGTATCAGCACCATTCAGCTCAACCATTTTGAAGGGAGCTAAATGATCCGACACACGCGCCACCATCAGCGGGACATTTGAGTGAGCATGACATACTCTCAACCGCCAGGGTTATTCAAGTCAATAAGAGACGTAGGTACTCAGTGAATGATAGCTCCGAGGTACATAGCACTCACACAATGCTGGCTATGAAACTATATAATACTAGGATGATTGAATCTATACAATGCAAAATACAGTTGAACAATCTTCATCAGCTCCAACAAGAATATTAAATAAACGCTATCAATATTTATCCTACACTGTCAGGTGGAGCAGGACCAGCATGGAGCCAAGCATTATCATCAGCAATATAATCACTTAGTTTATAATAAGCCAGCTTACATAGTGTGCGTTTAATACATGATTTAAATTTAGTCTCATTCAATTCAAGAACATTTTGTGGTATTTTATTATAGCACTTTAAACAGTATCCCATGAAAGAATAGTCCACTTTGGCGAGTCTGAAGCCCGGCTGAACTAACTGATCCCTATTTCTAGTGTGATAGTTGTGTCTGTCACCTCTCTTACTAAAAAGATGCAGATTTTTCCTAACGTACATTATATTTTCATAGATGTATTGACAAGGTACTGTCATAATGTTAATTTCCTTAAACAGTTCTCTTAGAGAATCGCGTCTACGGAGATTGTATATGGCCCTGATGGCTCTCTTTTGCAGGATGAAAATAGATTCGATGTCGGCAGCCCGTCCCCACAATAAAATGCCATAAGACATGATACTGTGAAAGTAACTAAAATAGACGATTCTAGCAGTATCTACATCGGTAAATTGACGGATTTTTCGCACAGCGAATGCTGCTGAACTTAGCCGCCCCGCAAGAGTTGTTAAATGGGGACTCCATTGAAGCCGTGCATCAAGCGTAATCCCCAGGAAAACTGTTTTATCGACAAATTCAAGTATTTCTTGATTCAATACTATATCATAATTTGTGCTTTTAACATTTGGTAAAGCAAATCTTATACATTTGGTCTTTTTTCCATTTAATACTAAATTGTTTGCAGTAAACCAGTCATGTACCTGCCGTAAGGCATCATTTACGTTGTCTAGATTTTGGGCCCGTCTATTTATCTTAAAAATTAGGGAAGTGTCATCAGCAAATAACACCATATTGTGAGGTTGGTTTTTTAATAAATAGGGTAAATCATTAATATATACAAGAAAGAGAAAAGGACCCAATATTGAGCCTTGCGGAACCCCCATTTTTACCTTTAAACCTTGTGAATTCACACCATTTATCTGAACTTGCTGCTGTCTATCACACAAATAAGATTTTACCAAACTAATTGCAAGTTTACTTAGACCGTAGTGCTCAAGTTTAAAAAGCAAAGTATCGTGATTTACGCAATCAAATGCTTTGGAGAGGTCACAGAATATTCCTATAGCGTCTTGTGCCTCTTCCCATGCAGTAAATATGTGCTTCAATAAGGTGACACCGGCGTCAGTTGTACAACGTCCCTTGGTGAAACCATACTGTTGATCATGTAAAATTTTATTGGTGTTAAAATGGTTAAGCATCTGATCAAGCATTACCTTTTCAAAAACCTTGCTAAAAACGGGCAACACGGATACTGGTCTATAATTATTAGTGTCTTTAGTGTCTCCGGATTTAAAAAGAGGTATGACTTTACTGAATTTCATTAAATCCGGGAAAACTCCTTGGTCTACACACAAATTAAATATTAAAGCCAAGTATGGTGCTATAGTCTCTACTATGGAAGTACAAACTTTTATCGACATTCCCCAAAGATCTTCTGTTAGCTTAATTTTGATTTGTTTAAAAGCTTTAATAACCGTCATGGGGTTTATGTGCTTAAATACAAATTCAGCCGAGCAGCCAGACACGTTTGCCTTTAATAAAGAAATTGCGATATCGGGAGAGGAGTTTAGAGCCTCCGTGGTCTTTAATGGTATATCAGTAAAGAATTTCACAAATTCTTGGGCTACATCCCGATTTGAACTTATAGTACCATGTGGTGTCTCCAACGTATACTTGGTGCTACGTGTTTTTTTCCTGCCAGTCTCGTCATTTATTACTTTCCAGACTGTTTTGATTTTATTATCTGATGTTTTGATTTTATTACTTATGTACATGGCTTTAGCAGCTTTGCAAGTATTTCTGAACACTTTCGAGTATGTAGAAACAAACTTGTTAAAAGTTTCAGTGTTGATGTAAGGCTTAAGGCCATAGAGCTCAAATAGTCTTTCCCTACTTTTTCTTATACCTGCAGTCGCCCAGTCACTAAACACAAATTTAGGGCAAATAGTTTTAGTCTTCTTTTCAAAAGATTTATTGAATTCGGTGTGAACTATTGAAAAGAAACTGTCGTAAAATTTATTAACTCTAATGTCGTCCACACTAGGGCTCATAACACTTAATCTGTTGAATAGGGAATTATTAAATTTATTTAATTTGTTAGTCGTTATTTGTCTATATGAAATCTGAACTTGTTGTTTAATTGTTTTACACCTAAACGTTACCGTTTGTCCACTATGATCAGACGGCAGACAACTAACTATTGCTTCATCGGAATAATCACAATTGCAGAAAACATTATCAATACAAGTAGCAGAAGTTGGAGTCACCCTAGTAGGTTCCATAAAAATATTGGTCAAATCAAATGACTTAAAAAGATTTAATAATCTATTGCTATTTAAATTTTCTTCTAAAATATTGATATTAAAATCTCCACAAATAACTGCGGATTTATTACTGTCTGCAAGCTTTACTAGGACGTCTTCCATTATTGATTCGAATAAGGAGAAATTTTGATAGTTTGGGGGTCTGTACACACACACTATTACATGCCTATCTAGCTCGACACAGGACAGTTCGATACAATGTTCAACAGAGAGACCTACTATGTCATTACGTTCTTTACATTTTATACATTTTTTTATTAATATTAAGGAACCTCCACGCAGCATAGATTTACGGGTAAAACAACTGCCCACAGTGTAATTATTATAATTAATTAACATTTGGTAATCCTTCAACCAATGTTCGGTAAAACAGATGACGTCAAACATGGTTTTTTCTAAAAATATTTCGATTTCCAATAATTTCGAAGAAATACCTTGAATGTTCTGATGGAGTAATTTCAAGGTATTCTGAGGCCCTTTTTTTAAATTAAATAATTGTTTGCAAGAAGATACATTGTCTTTAGGAGATGCTATATTGCTAATGGTACCTTCTGTTGTCTTACTTAAAAGTTTAAAGAATGAAGACTATCCGGAGGGAGCCCCGGGACTCCCATGCCATCACCAGGCAAAAACATCCTACTACTAGTAGTCCCACCTTGAGATTGGGAATCTTCCATGGTGACACATGGATCCTCCTTCGTACAACTAATACTATTACTAAAACTACTACTAATATGTACACAACAAGACGAAGACATACTATTTATGTCTGAGTGAATATTAAAACTTAATAGACTAGCTATTATATGTCTATATCTAATAGGCAGATATGCAGAATCCTGGGTCGATCTAAGTTTATCAACAACAGTGTTGATGTCTAAACATAAAAGTTTGTTACTATAATGGGTTGCTAAGAACTGTAAATGCTTGTTCAGCCTATGTATATGATTGTTTTGTCTATTAGATAACTTCTCAAAATAGGGAAATGCACACAAAATAATTTTCTTACAATCTAATTTTAACAACTCTGCTACACTGTCAGTGATGTCTTTTTTTCCAATCTTAGAACTATTACCAATAAATATAGTAATGGTAGTATTAGGATAACACACATTTTTAGTGACTGATGCCATTATCTCTTTGTAGTTAGAATGTGGCATGCAATGATTTAGAGTACAATAACTTAGATTATTACTCAATAAATTACCTAGCCCTCTGCCTATACCATCGGAGAACATAACTGAATGACACTCACTATGACTATTTGGAGATATTAAACTATTCATCTCAGGCTGATTATTGTGAACAATATCAGATATTTTGCTCTGACTAGTGATACTGTCCGGGGCCCTCACAGCTTGAGACGGGTCCTCCGTTGCCTCAGGCTGGAGGGCATCCGGAGTGGGTTCTATCTGACAGGAACACCGACTATTGCTGAGAGTCAGCAAGTCTACTTTGTCCACCAACTGATTAGTGGCAAGAATATGCTCTTTGATTTGATTTTTTGAGCATTCATATTTATTAGTCAAAGATTTTAATGACTGATTCAAAACCTGTATATTAGATTGTAAGCGCTGAGTGTCTATTTCATAAATATTTATACTATCTTCCAATTTAATCTGATAGTTATTTAATTTACTAACCAATGAAACACGCTCTTTTCTTAATTGAATATTTTTAGAAAAGTAATTTTGTTGTTTCTTATATTTATTACATTTTTTAATTATTTTATTTAATCTAGCATATTTCTTTATTCTATTCTGACTAGTTTTATGAGAGTAGTTTTGTTTCAATATAGTATCTTCAGTCAGATCTATAGTAATTAAGGAAGAGGGGTTACAATTACTATTTAATATTTCATTGTACAAGTTATTTGTTTGATTAAGTTGAGAACTTTCTTTTTCTTTTTGTAACTTTAAAATCAAATTATTAGCATAAATAAGTTCATTTTCTAGGTCCCTAACCTTACATAAAGCCTCTTCATATAAATTAGTGCAATTTTTGAACCCATCCATGACCATCTGCAGTTGATCCCGTTCATCAACAACGTCCAAGAATTGCTGATGTAGGTCAACTAACTCCCGTTTTAGGCTTGTGTTTTTGGTATTAACCTTAACGATCTCCACCTCACTCTCTTCTCTCTCTTGTAACAGTTGTTGGACTTTGAGATTGGATTCCTTAAGCTCATGGAGAGCTGTTCTCAACTTTAGCTCCATATCCTGAGCAGCAGCCTTACGGGTCATCACAGGCATGGTTATTGGATTGGTTACTGAAAGTGAGAAATAGAAATGGTGAGAACAGGATAAATCAATGGAGAAAAGTTAGTGATAAAAGAGGGAAAACTTAAATTGTAAAAAAAAAAAAGGGAAAGAGTGAAAAAGTATTAAGTAAAGGATTGAATTATGGTAGGCTGATTTATTAATATCAAATTATGCTATCAATACAAATTGGGAATTCAATTTTACTGGTTTTATTTTCCTATAGTACTTTTTTTTTATAGTGGGTACTTTGCTAAGAGCACAAAACTTAGTTTAATAATTAAATAGTAATTACTTATACACAATAATGCTCACTAAATATCATAAAAGGTTTATTTAGATATATAATAACTATGTATTACTAAAAAGTTAATCAATCTACAAATAGTTGCGTTAGATGTAAACAAATGATTTTGCACCCACCAATGGAGTGCAAATTAGCAAAAAATATATTGTAAAGAGTTGGAATTGGCATGTACAAATATAATAATAACAAATGTGTGCAATTAATAAGTAAAAGTGAACGATACTCCCCGTTTTTGATCCGTAGTACGTGCGTCAGCTGATTGTTTTAGGTTACCGGCAACTGAGTTACCGAAAACTTTTTAAACTGGTCCAATTATTAGGAAAACAATATTCCTGCGTATTTACACAATAAAAATACGATTACACATTAAAATATAGTTGATTACAGCCTAATTACTAATTTAATTTAATTCTAAAATACGGAGCAAAAATCTGACATGTTACTCGGGCAGTGTTGCCACTTTTTCACTCCCTATCCATTTTTCATGCAATAGGACCGCGTGCTGGATTTTGGCCCACTCCCTCTCACAGAGAGGAGGTCTGTGTCCCAGCAGTGGTAACATTATAGGCTGATGATGGTGTAAGAATTCATCACCATCAACTAAAAATATAACCAAAAATTACAATTCGGCAGGACAATTTCTGTTTCTGAGCTAGTGAAAACCAGTAGTCGTTGATATACATTATTTCGTGATTGCAAATAGTTAACTCTCTTGCCACCACTAAGTAACTGCGGCAATACAGTAGACCCATAAGGCACGTCATACTAAAATATTTACGGTCATTTAAACTACATCTGTTAATAATTAAATTGACAGAACTAATGGAGTGTTGCGGTCGTGTCTTGAATGTGATATTTTTCGTTTCTTTCGCACTCATGGTGCGTACGCATGGGGTGAAAGGAACCGAACTGATTTTTACTTTGACAAAAACGTGTGGAATTCAAAGCGTGAGTGGTCTTGATACTTTGTGAGATGACTGAGAACTCACAAGTATCTTAATGTTTAAAATAAAATGGAAAAAGGATTTGCATATATTTTATTATTACTGCACATTTTGGGAACTATGTAGACCTCAATGAATTTGGTTAGAGCATTTATCATTTTGGATAAAGCATTTCATATTGAGAATAGTTGGTATGAAATTAAAGGCAAAACCAAATTTTCTGTTATACGAGCATATGATTATTTTAAAGCTTTCAGATTCAGCGTCTGTTGTACTGTTTAATAAGGTCGCAGGTTCAAATTGTGCTAGTAATTGAATTTTTGTTTCCATAACGAAAAAAAGCTGAATAATTCACGACGCCGATGCCTGATGTATTTAAAATATTAAAAATATATTATTTTGTTTGCCTTCTAAAAATTCTGCTGACGTTTGTGCTCCAAGTAATTTTAATCCAAAGAAATATTACTCGGCGTTTCGACACTCTGACCTTCAAATGACTACCTTGCAGAACTGCCTGTATCGTTTACATAATTTTACTATTTGTAACATTCTCAGATATTTTTATTTGATAAAAAAAGTAATGTCTCTCGGTTGTTCCAGGAATTAAGAAACAATAAAAGATAGCGGACATATTTAACTGCTTGTCTATCCTATCATCTATAAAAAAATATGAAAAAACATTATATTTTAATTATAAATAAAATTATCCACAAATAATACGAGTATATTTTGATTTATTTGATGATGGTGCTGCGCATAATTTCTTTTTGTACAATTAAATTAGGTGTCACCGATACTTAAATAAAAAACCACTTAAAAAAAGAAAGCAATATTTGAATACCATACAAATAGACATTCACAAAAACAATAGAAAGAACTTTAATATTCAATAAAAATATGCATTAAAAAATCACTCTCGTTTTTATACCAATCAAAATTCAAGACAAAGCGTCAAGACAGTTAGGTCCGCATATCGGCGCGAACGCACCTTTGAATAACCAACAACCACGAAACAGAAGACTTTCCGTTGCACGACCAGTCCACGACTGTCTTTCAACCCGGACAGACGCCAGGACAGACATGTCTAAACACCAAACGATTTTTATATAAATTTGTCAATGCGAAACTAGTTTATAATTATAGCAAAGTGAACGAACAAAATAATTGTGATTTTTCTTTTTTTTTTCTTCACGTGTTTTTGTGAACGACTGTACATAGTGAGGTACTGTGTTGTGCGGATATTTGGTTTTCTAATTTTTTTGTTGAATTGTGATTTTCGTGGGAACCCGCAAAAATGGTGAGTAAAATTGTTTTTTGATAAAAAAAAACTACAGCGAGTTTATGTTAGAATTGCAATGTTTTTGTGAAAATAGAAAGTTCTTAGAAAGTTTTAGGTAAATAAGAAATTAAAATAACATTAATTTATGTTGTCTAGTTAAGTTTTAGTGTTGCTAAGTTTTTTATAAGACTAATTTGCATGAATCACGCATTATCCTAAAAATAAGTTGTTCTATTGTAAAAATTACGAGACTTTCCATGATTTTTGTCGCAAGAAACGGCTATTAATATTTTACGTTTCGCCTTCAACGTCCATTTTAATTTAAATCACCTTAAACTTTACAAAAATAAAAAACAAGGTCCAAGAACTTTTGGACCTGTTTTACTTAATACCTTTTTTGCATACAAACACGAAATGTCACAATCTACGTCTTATTTTTCTACACAAGATTTTATTTAAAACACATTTTTTTCCATTTCCGTCTTTTAATCTAAAGCATCTAAATTAATTAATCCTGATATACGTAAACTCAAATACTATTTACAATGAAAAAAAAAAAAACTGTAACAATTAAAAATTTGAACCTCTACAAAATCTATAGAATATTCCAATTTTAAACCTCACAATTAAACTTCTCCAAACTGAGTATTCAAATTAAAAATTACAAATTCCATATTCAAATACACACACCAAATTCCGTTCCAAAATTCAAATCCACAGCCTTATTCTGCTCTGAATTCGATTCGAATTCGAAATCCTTTGCGGTACGCTATCGCTATTCGAAATCGGTAACCGTTGTAGCGCTGACAATGAACAAAAAGACTCGGTTTCTCTCAGTGAAAGTGAACAGAAAACAGAACAGTGGTCTGGTAGAAATCGGCGCATTCGCACAGCAGCGCTCGTGTGTACAACGCTGATTTAGTTTTTTTCGTACGTACTATTATGTGTTAGGAAGATAGAAAGCACATGTTTGTGGAGGAAAAACAATGAGAAAGTTTTGGTGCGCATGTTTTTTGTTTCCGAACCAAAGTTATTCACTATTGCGAATTTGCGCAAAATTCAGATTCAGAAAAATGACGCCTTAAGGAAATTATTTCCGAATTGCGTGAAACATAATTATTTCGAGCATAAGCAAACATATATTTCGATAAAACTAAGACCTTCAAAAATATCTCATACAAACTAAATTCAAAGCAAGTTCTACCCGACCTACAACTGCACTAACTAGAATTTACTGTATACTGGAGACGTATCCATTATATTTACTGTTACCTTGCCCTCACAGATTAGCTAATGTACCACATCCACTGCTCCTTCGCCACCCATTTCAACGTCCCTATTTCATACAAATCCAGCCATGGATGCAGTTTCTAAGACGTCCTACATGTGTGGACGCAGCGAAGATCGATGGTAACATTAATCTTACTGCGCCTGAGTTGTTCGGAATAGAGGGAATTGGGGTATAACGGTGCTTGGGAACTGGACCCTGATATATGTCAACTGGTTGTTAGATCGTATGGTTAATGGTCGGTTAAGCTTTGGGAATAATCCGTAGTGATTGTAAGAGCACACTAGGATTTTTTCTATAGTATCGTGGGTTTATACTTACTTTAACAAACGGCCAGACCCGGAAGAGCCTGTAGGTCATACAATAATACCTAAGATCCATGTGGGAATCAAATCCCGCTAATGACTCAGTCACTGTTACAACCGTGCCGTCAATGGATAAGACGCTGATGATGATGATGAGACAAAAAATTAAGTCGATGAAATGATGGAGACACAAAATTTCAAATAACTTATGTTTAGCACTTTATTAACACTAATCTTAAAAAATACTATGGAATAGAATTGATCGTAACGTTGTAGGCTATTTGCAAAGGCAGTTCAGAATTAAGGCCGCACAACCAGAAAGTTGGCAACGTCGCAAATGGCTGTCAAATATTTACAAGTTTTAATTAATTTGGCAAATTTACTGTATGTAAATAAGAAATATTGCTCTGTAGTGCACTAAAACATTGATAAGGGAATGCAATAATTAATATCGTAACACCGAATATATAGTTTTAGATGTAAAAAACGTATTTGGAAACCTTCCAAATGCTTTTTTTATACCTGAAACGGTTACAACATCAAATTCAGTGTTTTAATTGCATTCCTATAACAATGTTTTAGTGCACTACAGAGCCATATTTCTTATTTCCATACAGTAACATTGCTAAATTAATTAAAACTTGTTAATTTTTGACAACTATTTGCGACTTTACCAACTTTCAGAATAAGCCCTCTTAACGAATGGGCAAACAATACGCTGGTTTCGTTTTAAAACTGTTATTCTATTTTTTTAATGAAGCACTTAGCATCACCTATTAAAATCGCACATTCAACATAATATGGTCATAAACAAACAAACTGAAGTACCTACACTAAAATAATTATCCTCAATTATCATTAGAGAACCATTAATTATTTCCTGCAATCGATAATGAATTTACATTCATCTAAATAATTGATACACGCACCGCCATTCAAATAATTGTAATTATTTGTACGAAACGGACACTTCTGTAGTTTTAGATATGTATGCCATCGATGCCGCATTTCCTTGTTTTACTAATAGCCATAAATTAGTAAAACTGGAAAAGTTTGGCGTCAGTTATAACAGTCATTAAACTAGTTACCAATTCAAATAATCAATTACTCGTAGTTTATTTATATTAATCATTTGTTAAGTTGTACTGTTAGCAACAGATATTATCTCTATTCTTTCTCAAAGGAGTCAGTGAAAATGAGCAACTCAGTAACTTAAAGAAATATCCAAGGACTGACTTTGATCACAGTTTTAAACAGTGTTATATGATATTAATCTTCCTTAAGATTTTTAATGTTGTCTCTGAACTATTTGCATTTGTTTTGACAATATTTGGACTAAACAAACAATGAAAACTATCACCGTCGTACCACAAACACTTTTAAACGTCTGTTGAACACTTGTCTAAAAAATGTCAGATTATGACGTTGAAATAAGGTCCGTTTTGCAGTCACACTTTTTTTAGACAAGTGTTCAACAGATGTTTAAGTTTTTGTAGTAAGGCTGTCAATATTTTCTTCAAATTGGGGATCTTCAAACGCTACTTTTGTAATGTCGCTAATAGCAATGTTGAAAAATTGTTCTTCACATATATTTATTTATATACTACTCTATTGCTTGAGTACTAGAATAGAATATTCCATTTCACGAATTGTATCGCAATTTTATTGCTAAAGTGGCCTTTTTAGAACTGCAGATTGCCTTAAAAAATGAGATAAGAATGGTGGATTCTGTCGTAAAAATAATACTTTTCTACAATGATTTTAATATGAAACCGTCTACTTTGACCACTTATATCTTAATAAATATTTTTTTATATGAGATACTGGTGAATAAATAAAGCAACAGACAACCTGTTTGAGAAAAAAAAAAGATTAAAAATAAAGATCGCAAAATATTCCGTGTGACATTTCAAAAAGCATAGCACTCAGCTCGCGTCTGCTACGAATATAATTTCGTTTGCAAACTGATTACAATTTTTAATGAAGGCATTAAGAATCTTATTTGCGTAACTTATGCATATTCAGTTTAAATAACTAGTTCAAGAACGAACTTTCTTTGTTACCACACTTTTTCTGTGGGTTGAGTCTCTCTGAATAATTCCTTTGAACTTCTGTGACCTGAACGATCTTTGTCACCTTAGTTCGTAACCGGTTGTTTTATTTTTATTTAAATCTTGTTTCTTTGCTTTTATTGTCAAAGTTTTAAAACCAGCACGAAAATGTAATCAGAATTTTTGAATCTGATAAAAATGAAATCCGATTTAATAAAAATCTTCGGATACAATCTAAGTTAGGTCTAACACAATGAGGTATATATTATATCTTATTATATCCTAAAATTTTTACACGACTGCCCAAATACGTAAAGGAGTTTTATGTTTTAGGGTTTATGTACACAGGTATGAATATTAAAATATTATACATTATTATAAAACAGTCCACAGCATTGTCCACCGACTGCAATAAAAATTGTAGGTTTTCATTTGTTTTTCATTATTTTTTTAAGTATATTCTTTGTGTACGTTCTTCTATTTATAATCAACGTTTTATCTTCTTTTATCCATCTTTGTATTGAACATCTTACAAAGACATAATCTCGTATACCTACTTATGTTTAGGTCACAAACCAGCTTTGTGACTAACCAACTATAAGTTCCACTCATTTGCCCAACCGATTGAGATAACATCAATCAACAACCATAATCTATCAAAGTTTAGTAGTTGAAATTGTCGCATGACACATCAAATATTACAAGTGACATTTACATTAAAAAACTGTGCCGTGTCGTGGTCTACGCAACGTTATTACAGTTATGGCATAGCAATGGCGCAATGGCTATCAGGCGGCCAGCTTAAATGGCAACTTTATTGTAAAGCTAAACTTAATAATAGCGAAGCTAAATGTTTTCAATTTAATTGGTTTGTAACGTTATTGATATTGGACTAAAATCGTGAAGTTTGTAAATTGTGAAAACATCGTTATTTGAAATTATCTGCAGTCAATTTATTACCAAAGAGCTTTTGCAATGCCTTAGACTAGAGAAGGATACAAAGCGTCGTACCACAAAAAGTTAAACATCTGTTGAACACTTGTCTAAAAAAAGTGTAACTGCAAAACGACTCTTATTTCAACGTTAAAATGTCGTTTCGACGTTGTCAGTTTTTTAGAGAAGTGTTCAACAGATGTTTAACTTTTTGTGGTTGTAGTTTGTAGTAAGACAGAAAGCGATTATTTATTTTCCACGAGTGTAAAACTATAATGTCGCCTCTTTGTAATATACAAATACCTACATGAAGTAAATTGACCATTACTTTTTTAAAGGTTTGGATTTCGACCAAATACGGATTCCATAACCAATTGCCAAATTATTTATTAATATTCGTTGATATTATACACTGGTTATTATAATTCAAAACATTTGGTATGTGTTTAGCAGTTTCCTTTAAATATTTTCTATTAAAGTAAAACAATTGCCTCCGCCAACTGATTGAACTCTTAAAACTTCTTTGTCTATATCTCCCTAGGTTCATACAATACTCTATGTACCCCGTCCCCCCCTTCCCCGTCAGTCCCGACTTCCCTTTCACCCAGTCCTTACGGCACGATTTCGTCACGATGACGCAACGAGTCCGTAACGACTGTCTGTTGGAATTGGCCAACAGTTGCGTCCACCAGCATTGTGCTACTGAATCGGAATATGTTTATCAATTGATATCGTGTGTTATAGTCCTTTTGTTTGTATGGCGTGATTTATTGATTGTGGTTGTTGAAACTTTAGTTGTTTAATTAGATGGTGTGTGCTTGATCTGTGTTGTCTTTGAAGAAGGGGTGTTTGTATAGTTTATAGTAAGAAAAAACATGATTCTTCATACATTGTGTCCTCGACCAATCGTTGAATTAGCCACATCTTCGTTCTCATCACCCCGTTCGACTTTTTACTCGGCAGATCGTGAAGTGCTGGCATATCACTTCGCGGAGGCACGTACTGACGGCTTCGATGCACTGTGGCGTAAAAAATCAGCCTCGTTACTCTGCAGGCTGCGGGGCAGTCCCAACACTATTCTGCAGTCGATAGCCGCCCGGGCAGACAGTCCGCTAGTGTGGGCGCTCGTGAACCGGACACGTTCCGTTTTATGTATTAAATACTAACATAGGTTAAGCAGTTTTGTTACTAACACTAATAGATCATTGTAGTCTGTGCAAATAAAGATAAATAAATAAAATAAAAATAAATATCGCTCGGCTCACGATTTACATACTTTTTAAATTATAAAAAAATAGTGATGACTCACTGTCATCGGCTTGCATCTTACAAATTGTTCTTAGTTGTAGAAAATACGTATATTAGCAAGAAACTTGTATGTCCTAAACTAAATGATTATAACATAAGTGACATGGATTTTTACTCCTCGCAGAGACAACAGTATCCCAAAAATTGAAAAACTGTAAATAGGGTTTCTCTGACTGTCTGTCTTAAAAGTTTGACAACGAATCTGATCACGAGGTGTCGTATTACCCAGTAACTGAGTTGAGGAGGTCGGATAGGCGGTCGCTCCATGTAAAATACTGATATTCAGCTGCATCTGGTTTGACTGGAAGCCGACCCCAATATAGTTGGAAAAAGGCTAGGCAGTTGATGAGGGTGTTTGTGACTGTCTTTAAATGGGGAATAAAAGGTAAAAAAATAATAATTTGCTGCTAAATTAAACTGCATGATACATAAAGCATTCTAGAGTAGATTCGTACGGTACATTCGGAGAAAGTATGCAAACAATCCGCTATTTTCTTTTCACTTTTTTTGCCAGAATAATTCCCAACGCGTACTGCAACCTTCGGTGTGTGGTTTTGAGATTTTCTGCTACTGTCGTAGTCACAGAATCGCGTTAAAAATTTCGAGAGAACGTCCCGGAATTTTTGAGCTTCAAAAAACGGGACACTGCTGCATTGTTTACAGTGGAAACCAATTTTGTATTCGTTTTGTACCGAATATAGGGGTCTAGTGCAGAAGTAGTAAATGGCATTTTGGATTCGGGCATAATTAGTTGTTATGCACTGCCAATTTCATTGTTAATGGAAAAGAAGTTTTAGTATCATTAGAAAAGCGAAGAAAATGGTTATTTTTGTGTATACGTTAGCAAACATACATAGGTTAATAAAATACATTTAAAAATATACAGATATCCATTGTTTGAAGCCTGCACGTATATGCAAACACTATTAATAGAGATTTTGCAAAATATGTCTTAGCCAAATGCCCAGAAGCAAGAATGAGACCTAAGATGGAGCGAGCTTATCCACAAAGATCTGGAACATAGTAAAAACTGGACGCAGCCCTGGTGAGGTTTGCCGCCGCCGGTATTTCAGTTCTCTCCTAAATTTTAAAGACGATTTCTTTTTTTTTTTCTTCATTTCATAAACATTGCCCCCACTCTAGGAATTTCTCCTTCATAGTGGCTGCGTTTACAAACATTTAAACTCACATAAACAACCAGATCCGTAACAACTACCCTCAGGTCATCTAAAATTTATGCGTGCGGGAATCAAAGACCAGTCAGTCGATCGCTCTGCCACTGCGCCAACCGGGTGGCCAGCTCTACCATGACGTTTTAAAGCCAGAGTAATTCAAGTGCGGGAAAGAGACAGACCTATACAAGTCGTCTAGCGCCATCTCGTTCACTGGGCCACCTGCCGTGATTTCCGAATGGTTTATTTTAGTACATAATGCTTCAAGAGAGGGTTGAAGGTAGAAAATAAAGTACTAGCAATAAAAACTACCTCTATTCCTGATAACTACATACTTCATCTAATAATGGCCGTCACAAAATGAGCACTACGCTTCGTCAGCGCGCCTGGCCAAGCGTGACCCGTGGTGAAAACGAGCCTACTTGATTATTACATGCCATACTGCCATATACTTGATATGTTCTATTGTAGTTAAAAGGTAGACTTCAGAAGAAAAAATAAACGCCATAAAAATGGTAACAATAGTAGTTTTGTACTAAAATAATTAAATGTTTCTTGACTGTCCTGGTTACGTAGAACGTATTCAAGTTTACCCTATTAATTCTTCATCTCCAAGCGTGAGTTTGTATGTTTGAAAATGCACCCACGACTCAAGAGAAATTCCTAGTGTGGGGCAACGTTTGCAATAATTAATTAATTAAATCACTTCTTCAGTACCAAATACACTCAGTCATGTTTAAGGAAATCTCGCCTTTGATCTTTATTTGAAGATAACTTTAATCATTATTGTGAGAATCTCGAATTATCATACTCTATTTGATAAAATATAACATGATTCATATTACTTTGATTTTCATAATATTATTACATATATTATTTTGATTCTAGAATCTCCCTATCATAAGGAAAATTGTGAAAATTAATTTTCGTTGTAAATATTTATCTTTATCTTACTCGCTTCTTGTGTAAAGAACCTAAGTAAATTACGTATATTTTGTACGTTTAAAAGCTTACTTCCCTTTTTTCGTTATCTACACAGTAATATTCGTATATTTTCTACATAACATACACACATCAAAAGTGTCTAGGGATCAACATATATTTTTGCAATAACTTTTCTCCTGATTGATATTAATTAAAATTTTCTTTTTTAAATAAAGTGTTTTCGTTTGTCACAGTAACGATAAACCAAGTCACCTTTGCATTAATAAAGAAATTTGCCATTTTTCTAATAAAGGGATTTTTGACATTTGAACCACTAACACAAAAGTTCGAAAAAAAGACTGAAATAACAGTTTTCTTTAAAATTTTATTGGGTAACTTAAACAATTAATAATCCGTGTTTCTACCGCGAACACTAACAACACAAGAACATCGGTTTGGCATACTCAAAATGAGTTCATCCAAATCACGCTGTGGAATGGCCGCCCATGTTCGTTGCAACAACAAAAAAAGGTCTTCTTGCGACTGGATACCCTCCATATTCGGCAGAGCTCTTCTCTGTAGCATATCCCATGCATGCTCAATCGGATTCAAGTCTGGCGACTGAGCAGGCCAGGGCAGGACATTGATGTTAGCTGCGGCGAGAGTCTGTCTTACAACTCTTGCGGTGTGCGGTCGTGCATTATCATGCATTAACTGAAATAAGGGACCGATTTGCACTTGTAGAGGAACGATGACGTCTGATACAATCGTCTCAGCATAAATTTGAGCGTTGAGGTTGCCTCTGATCCAAATCAACTCAGTTCTTCCGCCGATCCAAATACCCGCCCATACCATGATGGTTCCACCACTATAAGGATGGACTTCCTGGCAGGATTTTAATCGCTGTTGGCGTCCAGGGGTTCTCCAGTGTCGTATACGTCTTGTATCCGGTCTCATACCGAAACGAGACTCATCAGAAAAGCACACGAAACGCCATTGTTCTTCTGCCCAATTTCTGTGTTCAAGAGCCCATTGATATCGAATCCTACGATTGTGCATTGCTATAGGTGGTACCCGTAGCGGTCTTCGGGAATGAAGGTTCACTTCATGCAAGCGGTTTCTGACTGTTTGGTCGCTAATTAAGTTCCCTGAAGAGTGATGAAGCCTCACGGCTAACATCATGGCGGTTATTGTTGGAGCTCTTCGAGTTAAGATTTGAATGTATCGGTCTTGTCTCAGTGTGGTGCAGCGATACCGTCCTCCATGGCGCTCAGCCACGGTACCAGTGCTTCGGTAACGTGTCCAAAGTCGACTGATAACACTCTGACTTGTATTCAGAGCTAAAGCCACAGTACGTTGCCGGGAACCAGCTTCTATCATTCCCACGGCTCTGAGCATTTCTTCCCTGCTTAAATGACGTCGCCGCTCCATAATAACGTTGGTTTTAATCAGTAGTAGGGAAACAGTAGCACTAATAATGTCTTCAATGCGTTGTATGTTTTTATAGGGAAAATATTGACAGCTGATTTTCATCTTTTACTCGAATTTGATTCACAGTTCCTGATTCAAATTATGAAATGCACCAAAAAGGATCCATATAAATTTATAAAATCATAAATTTATTACAAAGCCACATCTCAATCTCAAGAAATCCGCATAAAAATGCTTGATCCCTAGACACTTTTGATGTGTGTATTAGGAACGGAACGTACAATTTTTAACCTAAAAACATACATTCTTATTACTCTATCGTTAGTATAGTTAATTGCATAAATAATACATAATTTTTAGAAACTTTTAAGAAATTCTTTCGCGTTTTCATTTTTTTTGCAATCTACTAATTAACCCATAAAGCCTCCTGCAGACACACGCGATTAATCACGCGGGGCGACATGTCGCGGTCCATTCGCAGTATTTTTAGAGTGGAAATTAGCTTAGCTCGTTGTCGCAGCGCGATTAATCGCGTGTGTCTGCAGGAGGCTTAACGATCCTTAACTTAAAAGATGGATGAAATGTAACATAGATGCGGTAGGTAGGGTGATGTGGCACACCCTCAGGGCACACCCTAAAGCTATTGTCAAACTGACAGACGAACCGAATCCGTGGCGTAGCGTTTTTGTTTGTAACGTATGGAATTGTTTGAAGCCTGTCACATAGACTATCGGATCGCTTTTGCTTTTTTATATGACAGGATTCGGTTCGGTTCGCTATCGCCTGTCTGTTTGACAAAGGCCTGAGAGAGGCCCATGACCAGCAGTGGACTGCGATAGCCTGAATTAATTGATTTCTAGCATTTACCTCCTTCAATCTATAGCACGTATAGATTCTATTCCCATATAAACTTGCGGCTTTTTCCCATAGGGTAGGCAGGTACAGTCAACAGCAAAAGTAGATGATCAAAATCAGAAATTCAATACTAAGGAACGGAGCAAATGTTTGGTATAATTTACAATCAATCATATCAATTAATCATACTTTTGAATCACTTCAACGCCACACAGTTCTGACTTCTGACGTTTTACCTCATCCCCATCCATTATGTAGGTACGTCTTACTTAGGTACCTATTTGTAATGCAAAAAAGGACCAACCCATTTGATCAAAAGGACGTTTTAAAAACATTGGCCCACTCATAGGAATCCCCATCAAACACGTTCCCATTCCCCGGGGATTATCCCGGAATCGCGGGACTATCGCGGAGTTTGAATTGTTACCAATGAATTTCAACTTGAAATCCTTCTTATGTGGAATTTTGGGGATCCATGATCCCCTTAGGATTTAGAGGATCAGTTCAGCTGGATTTGGCTTTTATTTTGTTTTCGGAAAGCTATTGACTGTGTTTTAGAAATAATTTTGGATGCCAAGTATTTTCTCTTTTCAATTCGCTTCCTTCCGTATTGTAGTGCTAGAATAAAATAAATTCCAATCGTCTTATATAAACGAATGGTATACGAATAAAATACAGTCGATCCGATGGATGTATTAATTGTTTAAAACTCTAACTTGGTTCTTCTAAATTTACAGACACATGTATTTTTGGGGAATTTCTTCCGCTACTTCTACTTCCCAGCGGTAACACTAGGATGTGTCGCTTTAGGGACTATCGTATTTAAAAGTTGACCTTCAAAAAGTGCGGATATATCGGCCTATTTTGACCATTTCACTTTCGTTATGACCCATGACTATATTGAAGACATCATTCAGAAAACTGTTACAGCCTTACTACAAAAACTTAAACATCAGTTGAACACTTGTCTAAAAAAAGTGTGACTGCAAAACGGACCTTATTTCAACGACATAATCTGACATTTTTTTAGGCAAGTGTTCAACAGATGTTTAAAAGTTTTTATGGTACGACGGCGTGAGTCTAGGTACCTCCTAATACGTCAAAAACCCTTTTTCTCTACGTACCAGTAGAATAAGCGTAAAAATACGTAACAATTATACAAAAATAAAATGGAAAACCCAATTTTGACTGATAAAATACGGAAAAAGCAAATCCATACCGTTTCCATCATCATGTTCTGTTAGCTTAAGATAATAATCTGACTTCGAACACCTTGTTTTCCTTAAATTCCCGAAAGGCGTTAACAGTATTTCCTCCGTATTAAAAACATTGATTGCTGCGTTCATTGGAGCGCATAATCAGATTAATGTAACGCCACGCTCAATTTAAAGCTGTTATTTTTATTGTTAAATGCAAATGAGACGAAAAATAAGATAGGGACTTAACAGAAGTACCATTATTTTTCATAATGGCTGAAGTTTGTATGTAGATGAGCTGAACCACAAAGCAACCATCACAACCACAGACAATAAAATCAATCACAGTCTCACAAAGAGTAATTACAACAACAAAAAATACATGTGGCACTCGGACACTTCCGCGGTGAAACTATTGCATAACATTTTTATTTTATTTTAAAAGAATAAAATCGCCTACCGCGTATATTTAGCGAGAATATTATAATTTATTTAAAATGTTTGTGGTGCACTACTGTAATAAAGATTTTCTTTGTTGTAGAAGAATTTTATAAGTAGGTTTCATTGTGAAAACTCCTTTTGTAGCTGGCCGTTTAGAATCAGTAAGAAAAAGTAATAGTAGATTATTAACCAAGGGTATAAAGCAGTGTCTTCTGTCGCGGGTGACGATTTAAATCGCGAGCGTAACGAAGGACTCGAGGCTTACTCCCGAGCGTAGCGAGGGTGTTAAAAACTTAAATCACGAGCGGAGCGAGGGATTTAAGACGAGTCCTGAGCGTAGCGAGGGATTTTAGTTCACCCAAGACTAAGACAGCTTTATCACCGAGGAAAATACTCTACTTTTCGTACCATTTGCGAAAAAAAACCAATAATAATATGAGATAAGCATTTATTATAAATAATGCTTTATTTACAAACTCAATGGTGTAAACACAGATGTAGTTCAGTGTTTTCGGTAAGTATTCCAAATTTAAATCACATTCTCCCCCTAGAGCATGAATGAAATTCAGTACAATTTTCTTTCCCTGTTTATAACAGATTAAAAATGACTATTTTTATGTTCGCTTTTTGTGGCACAGAATGTCACTTTTTTGAGCAAGTGGTACGAAAATTATTTTTATGAAGGATATTTCTATGATTGCCGAAGTCTCCCGAACTGAAACGATGTGACGATGCGTGGTGTCAGGTATTTTCCTTAGGTCACCGCGCTGCGTTCAGAGCCCGCTCTATAAGCTATTCAATAGCTTAAAAAGAAAAAACTATAAAACTTCGCAGTAAAAGTATCTAGGAAACAGCAGTACATCCACAGTGTACGGTCCACCTGTCAGTTTGATAGTACCTTGTACTTATGCAATCCTAGTCCGCGTGTTATTGATACGGAACAAGGAAAGGTGTTATTAGTGTGTGCAAGAGTCGATAGGCTTGCAGCGTGTACTAGTTGTCTTGTGTTTAAGCGGGGTTATGTGATGAGTGCTGAGGGATAGGTGACAAAATGCTTTAATAATGTACGTAACGGTTTGAAGCTTGTACTTTGTCACTTGTATTTTACTGTTCTGACTTTCCACAATGACTGAACTTATGTCATTAGCTTATGTCAATTCAATACTTCTTTTCTCAGCATCTTCCTGCCCTTATCCTATTTTACTTGTGGCCGGCGCAACACGTTTTTTTCTTCCATTCTCCCCTGTCAGACGTCACCGTATCATTTACTCCTTTTTTATTCATATCATTCCTTAGACAATCCATCCATTCTTTCTTTGGCCTTCCTCTTTCTCTCCATCCATTAACATTCATACCCATTAAAGGATGATAGATGAGGATGACTGACTTATCTTGCTCATACTCTAAATATATAAGTTGGTAAAGTCAGAGAAGAAGTATAAAGGATAATTTACGCTACATCGGGCCATGCCCCGTCCGTGCGCCGCGCCCGTCCGGGCGACCACAATGTTCACACAATTGGGACACGGCCCGGTATAGCGTGAATTATCCTTTATACTTCTTGACTTCTCTGATTTTACCAACTTAAATTTTTAGAGTATGAGCAAGATAAGTCAGCGTTATGACAGATGGCGCTGGCGTTGGCTCTTGAAACCTGACGTATTCGAAAACATTATCGGCAAAGAACCCGCGCCAACATTTGACGTGGCGCTATTGTTTTTATGACATTACATCAAATTGCATTAAAAAAAATGTAGTACCACGAATTTTCCGCGGGTCATGATGGTGGCGTCCACTAAGAGTATATAATTCTTATTTTGGCTGTATGCAAAATTTATCCAGCAAACACTCTATGTCATTTTGCCTACGACCAGTTCAGGTACTTTTTATTATGATCACTTCAAATAAATAAAGATACAAAGTCGATCTTCTGTCATTCATCTGTATTACTATAGTTTTTACGGCCATTGTTCGTTTGGACAATAAATTAATCATTCTCTCGTTAATTTCAAAAATGACTGAGGTAAATGCAGGTTTAACATCAATGTTGGCTTTAGTTCTGGTTTTTATTGTTGTTTTACTTTTACAGAAACCGCATGTTCCAGGTTTTTTTTATGAATATTCGTTATCCACTCTTGCGTCCGCGAAAAATTCCTATTGCTTTTTTGGTTTCCTACCTACTCGTATATTATGACTTCAGTTTAAAACTATAAAGGTTATAAGGTTATTAAGGTCATAAAATATGGCAAATTATAAAATATCATCTATTTAAAGTAAGGTTAATTGTTGTTCTCGACCTAAAATATAAAAAAAATCTTTTCCTAAAATAATAACTTGATTACCTCATGCAAAACACGCAAGATCAGATAAATCAATTTGTTATGAAGTAACCTAACGTAATCATAGCCATGCCTGTCTAGACTGTGTCAGAAACGAGACGACTTAATAACCGCTTCTGAATAACCGTTTTTTTAATAACCGCTTTTTGGATAATCGTTTCGACCCTCGGCGATGATTGGTTACACCTTAATTAAGATTTCTTCTGCTTTTTTTGAATCTAGGAATAAATTAATTAATGTTGACTGCATCATAGATGAATAAAGAATCGATAAAATTCAGGTAGAGGATCATGTTAATCATAATGACAACAATTAATATACTTACCTTTTTCACGATACCTAAATCAGGAATAAGGAAGTTTCCAATTTTTTTTATTTATTTTTAAAAAATAGTACTAAACTTGCAATGAAGCCCATTGAAATTTTTTTTCAATTATCTTCATAAATGACGAAGTTATAATACTTTTCCCGTCCGCTTTAAAACTTCTCGGCGCGCGGCCGGTCAACAATCTCATGACGTCACAAGTCTCATCACTCGCTCGAGTCGAGAAGTCGTCAATGCGCGGTCACCTCAGACGGTTATTACTTTTGGTTTAAACAAGACTGAACAAATATTATCGTTGTGGAATCATTATGGAAACCGTGCAAACTGATGTGAAAGTACATTATAAATATTGTATCGTTCCCAAGTGTACAAATACAACCATAACTCTCTGTAACCATAAATCTGTAAACTACATCAAATCAAATTCAACCTTACACGCATGTTTTAAGGTCAGAATTACAAAGTGTCGTTAAAAAGCAATAAAACCGCCAAGTGCGAGTTGGACTCGCCCATGAAGGGTTCCGTAGTAGCAGGCATAGATTAGGGATATAATTATATTGAGATTAGTAAGTAATATACACAAACAGTAAAAATATCTTTGTTTTTCATAGTGTTTGTATGAATGGCAAAGTTATATTTGCGGTTTTTAAAAATGTACTATATCTCAAAAACTGCTAACTATATCTTATCCAAACCAATTTTCGTTGGAAGTTTTTGTTGAGGTCTACATTATATATTTTTTTTAGTTTTATCATTCTCTTATTTTAGAAGCTACAGGGGGGGGGGGGGACACACATTTTACCACTTTGGAAGTGTTTCTCACGCAAACTGTTCAGTTTAGAAAAAAATGATATATGAGTAATCTCAATATCATTTTTAAAGACCTATCCATAGATACCCCACACGTATGGGTTTGGTGAAAAAAAAAATAGAGTTTCAATTGTAAGTATGGGGGGAACCCCTAAAATTTGTTTTGTTTTTATTTTTGCGTGAAAATCCTAATGCCGTTCACATAATAGGTACATCTACTTACCAAGTTTCAACAGGATAGCTCTTATATTTTCGAAAAAAGTGGCTGTGACATACGGACGAACAGACAGACAGACATGATGAATCTATAAGGGTTCCGTTTTTGCCATTTGGCTACGGAACCCTAAAAATTAACGACCGAACCTCGTCGCTTCAAGGACAAGGAATGATATGTAATACCTACGACTTATTAAAAAAAAATTTGTTTCCACTGTTAGACTGTCCACGCACAAATCCACTCTCCATCGTCTAAATTTTACTTTAATCTAGTTTTTACTTTGCTAAAAGATAGTATATTATACGAAATATATTAATAAGGTTACTTAATACTTCACACAGACACTCAAACACCGCATTCCATGTACTTACTGTGAGCAACAAACCACGAAATACTCGAAACAGCCGCTAAGCGCTACCCGCCCCACCCGCGAGTAAAGACTTGTGACGTCACAGACCAAATGCTCCGCGTGCATTTCAAGATTAATTCTGGATTCAGTAAAAGTGGATTAACTTTGTTATTTTTCAAGTTATTAAAATAATTCTTTCACCATATATATTATAATTTCTTTGCCTTACAATTTTAATAAGTATTTTTAATTTTTGTTAAAATGGAAACTTCCTTATTACTCCTATATTATTGGTGCATACAAGCATTTAAAGTCACGTAAAAATAGCCAGGCCCGAAACAACTAGAAATACTCGCATCAGTCACTGTAGTAATTAATTTTAGTGTAGTAAGAAGTATGCTGCATTCATATATGCATAACCATATGCATCGACACGCTTTTATGATTACGCATATATGAATGCAACCTCTCTCTTCTCTAGCAACTTTGTCTACTGGTGATGTTTAGAGAAGATCTTTAAGTCAAGAGTAAAAATAGATTATTTATCTATACTTTATCTAATAAATAAAAATCAATGCCACTTTTCGTTGTAATGTTATAACTCAAGAACGGGCTCAGCTATCCAAACCAAATGTTTAGGCTTTGTATTATTATTAGTATTTAGTAGATGCTTTATGTGAAGTTTGCACAAAATCGGACGGTTCCCGTGCGAAGCTGGAACGGGACACTAGTAATATCATAAAGCTGAAGATTTTGTTTGTTTGAACGCGCTTATCTCAGAAACTGCTTGTCCGAATTGAAAAATTATTTTTATGTTGGATAGTCCATTTATCGAGGAAAGCTATTGGGTATAAAACATTACGCTACGATCACTAGGATTCGAACAATGGGTGAGAAGCTACGAGGAACGGCTTGTCGCTTAATAAAAAAAAAGTAAATAAAATGAAGTCAAACTTCTTCACATATTTTGTCCAATCGGCATAAAGCTCCCACCAAGTTGTCATATATATTTACTATATTCCGTCAAAACTCGTTTGCTGTCGACTCAACCAACAAATCTCAACTTTATCGCCGTCACAATAAAGCTAGATTTCCATTATTGATAAACTGAGTAGTTTTTCGACAGATATTATAAATGCCCATGTATGCCAAATGTCACGGTAACCAAGTTCGTTACAAAATGTTCGTATTTATTTGATTTCTATCAAGATTCTTGTTGTATTTAATTTGTATGGCTTGTTACTGTTATGATTGTAAACGTTATTGCTATGTTAGTTTTTGATAGAATAATCAGAAGTCTTTTGATAGGAATTCAAGGTTTTTAATGCGGGTATAAAAAACTACATGTAATAAAAATACTCTGTACTCTATCTTTTATCTAAAAAGGGCCAAAAAAACAAACTTTCCCTATTAATATAGTCATGAAAAATAGCCAAATAGTGTTGAAAAATTGTCTTTCAGAAAATACTCTGTGGCTGAGATTGTTTCTTTGAATTTGTATTAATTACAATTATGTAAAAGTGGCCAAAATACAATATACAGATAAGTTACAAACAATGGCTTGTTTATGAAACACACACAAATTTCGTTAAAAATATTAGCGCTGCTGACAATAATGACGTCATCTAAAGCTAGATCTTTTAAAACAAGATATTTGCTGATTAGTTTGTTTAATCTTCGTATGTATTTGCTAATTTATTCAAATAACTCAAACAGCTACTTGATCATAGTAAAATGTCAGAGCGTCCATCGTAAAATGTAGGTACAATATAGATGGACATTTTAGTTTTGAAGGTGGCTAGATTAAGGGTTACAATTTTAATTCTTTAGTGCCTTGTATTAATCTGGGCCGCGGTACTGTCCAAACGGGTAAACGTGACCCTGGAACGTAATAGGCAATCGAAGAAACATGATTATTTTAGTCACTACGAGTCTGACAGTGTTTTCTGCCCCACTCAGGGTAGTAAAACTCAATTTTCAATCGGATTATCAAATAATATTAATTGGAGACTAAAATATAAAAGAACATTTAAATAATGAATGTGTGAAAAGGTGTTTGACATCAAATACAAGAGCGGACAAGTTTTTATCAAAAAATAATATTAAACAATCTTTTATTACTCGCTAAAACCATAAAACGTGTTCGTTTTTCACACAAAAAGAGATTTTGAATTAAACCGGATGCTGATAATAAAGTTGTTGCTTTAAATTGTTATTGGATTTTAAATGAAATTGTCAGTAATTGTATTTTTTAAAACAGAAAATGTGTAGTTTTCCAATGGCATACTTGAATAGCTACTATACACAGTTTTCTCCCTTATAATACTTTTGCTTTTCAAAAATCCCGCTTTATTGCGGAAAATTCTAAAAAATAATTTTCAAAAGTGAGAATGAGCTTCAGTACCGAAATATCGGTCACTCAAAATAAATAATAAACGTAATAGTTTGATAACTTAACAATAGATGGCGCCAACGTCACCATAAGATATAAATGATAGCGATATAAGAATTTATTATCGTAAGAAACATCTTAAAATAAAATGTTATAGTATCTTAGCCGTGTGTAGCGCTCTTTATAATACCGTATCTATCCAATCTGAATATAGCCACTTATTATTTCTCAGCCTCCTCAGACTATGCTGTTAAGCAGTCGCCATTTTTCTTTTAGTGCTGACAAGATTTTGTATCGGCTAAACGGACCCACTGTGAGCAAGCAGTTCGGTTGGTTAGAGCTTCTGATTTACTGAATCAGATCCAAATCCTGTAACCAATTCGAAGGTTTCGTTAGACCATAATAAAAAGCGCTACAATTCGCATAACAGAAATTTAGATCGGCGGCTGTGCTGTGCTTTTTGTACCGGGGACTAAGATTTTTATTGACTAGATAACATTATAAAAAAAAAACCGGCCAAGTGCGAGTTGGACTCGCGTGAAGAGGGTTCCGTACGATGTTACCTATCACGTTTTTTTTTAAATCTGACCCGAATTGGTACGCACAATATTGAGTGATTTACCATGTTATTTTAATATCATGGACTTCTTATAGGTTTTCCTATAATCTATAAGTAGAAAACTATATTCTGTATTAAAAAAAAAATAGGTTCAGAAGTTTCGGAGATAAGGGGGGGGAATGGTCAAATTTCGTCTATTTTCTTGAATAACTTGGAAACTATTTATGTTAAAATAACAAAAAAATATTATTTAAGATTGTCTCAACAAGACCTTTCATTTGATATGTCACACGATGCAGTTAGTTTTCCATTTTTTTTTAATTTTCCCCTTCCCCCCCAAAAATTACCTCCCATATACAGATATGGACTTCTTACAGGTTATCCTAAAATCTATAAGTAGAAAACTAATTCCTGTATTTTTTTCAAAATTTTAGGTTCAGTAGTTTCGGAGATAAGGGGGGGGGAATGGTCAAGCTTCGTCTATTTTTTTTGAATAACTTGGAAACCATTTATTTTAAAATTACAAAAATAATACTTTTAAGTTTGTCTCAACAATACCTTTCATTTGATATGTCACACGATGCACTTTTCAAATATTTTTTTTAAAATTTTCCCCTTCCCCCCCAAAACATTACCTCCCATACACAGATATGGACTTCTTATAGGTTATCCTATAATCTATAAGTAGAAAACTAATTCCTGTATTTTTTTCAAAATTTTAGGTTCAGTAGTTTCGGAGATAAGGGGGGGGGACTGGTCAAGCTTCGTCTATTTTTTTTTAATTACTTGGAAACCATTTATTTTAAAATTACAAAAAAAATACTTTTAAGTTTGTCTCAACAATACCTTTCATTTGATATGTCACACGATGCACTTTTCAAATATTTTTTTAAAATTTTCCCCTTCCCCCCCCCAAAATTACCTCCCATATACAGATATGGACTTCTTATAGGTTATCCTATAATCTATTAGTAGAAAACTAATTCCTGTATTTTTTTCAAAATTTTAGGTTCAGTAGTTTCGGAGATAAGGGGGGGGGAATGGTCAAGCTTCGTCTATTTTTTTTAATAACTTGGAAACCATTTATTTTAAAATTACAAAAAAATACTTTTAAGTTTGTCTCAATAATACCTTTCATTTGATATGTCACACGATGCAGTTTTCAAATATTTTTTTTTAAATTTTCCCCTTCCCCCCCAAAAATTACCTCCCATATACAGATATGGACTTCTTATAGGTTATCCTATAATCTATAAGTAGAAAACTAATTTCTGTATTTTTTTCAAAATTTTAGGTTCAGTAGTTTCTAAGATAAGGGGGGGGGAATGGTCAAATTTCGTCTATTTTCTTGAATAACTTGGAAACTATTTATTTTAAAATTACAATACAAATATATTTAAGATTGTCTCAACAAGACCTTTCATTTGGTATGTCACACGATGCAGATTTCAATTTTTTTTTTTAATTTTCCCCTTCCTCCCCAAAAATTACCTCCCATATACAGATATGGACTTCTTATAGGTTTTCCTATAATCTATAAGTAGAAAACTAATTAGTCTATTTTTTTCAAAATTTTAGGTTCAGTAGTTTCGGAGATAAGAGGGGAGGGGGAATGGTCAAATTTCGTCTATTTTCTTGAATAACTTGGAAACTAGTTATTTTAAAATTACAAAAAAAATACATTTAAGATTGTCTCAACAAGACATTTCATTTGATATGTCACACGATGCAGTTTTCAAAACTTTTTTTTTTCATTTTCCCCTTCCCCCCCAAAAATTACCTCCCACATACAGATTTCATCTATTCACGTCACACCTCTGTGCTTGGGTCACAGGAATTGATATGTGTACCAAATTTCAACCCAATCGGTGTAGTAGATTCGGAGATAATTGACTGTAAGCGACAGACAGACGGACACACGAGTGATCCTATAAGGGTTCCGTTTTTGTATTTTGACGTACGGAACCCTAAAAATACGCACAAAAATGCAGTACCACCTGTTAAGTAACGTTTGTCGTATAACCACAGCTAAACCGTTACTTAACTAACTAATAACTGTTAACAAATAACGTCGTGATATAATTTAGACTTTTATTGACTAGATGTTATGACAAAGTCATAATATTGCAAAAAAAAAAACTGTAAAGCACAAAAATTCAGTATCACCTGTTAAGTAACCTTTGTCGTTTAATCACAGTTAAATCGTTACTCAACTAAATAACTGTTAACGAATAACGTCGTGATTTAATTTAGATAATTACATTACCAATTATTTGGTTACCGGCAGTTTTATTTAATTGTATTGTTTTAATTGTGTAATTTTTCCAGTTGGTTTTTCAAGTCGTGAGCTATTAGTTTCAAAGACTACCGGGTATTTTTATGAGGTTTTTTTGCCACCATAGACAATTTGGTAACTGGTTAGCAATGGACCAGATTTTGTTGCTGTGCAACATAATTTATTGCGTCATTTAAACCTGTTTCCTTTTTAATTTAGTTCATGATTTAGATCTGTCAGTCATAAATTAGTGGGTTTTTTTTTTGTTTTGTACGTTTTGTCAAGTTATAAAGATAATATAATATGGAAGTGGTTTAAGGACATTAAACTTTAAATTTCGAAGAACCACTCATAAATATTGGACTGTCACTATAATTTCAAAGTGACAGTCCAATATAAATTAAAGTAGGGAACGCCTTAAGAGTTTACCGCGGTCTTAGAACGCAAAGGGCTATTGAAGCAACCGTATGGTTTTTAGCCAGCATAAGTCTGACAGTACGTTTCGCTTTCCGTCCTGAAGTCTTTTGTCTGATGATCATCAGAAAGCTTTCAACCATTTCTTATTAATTTTGATACATTAAAAGCCATCAATCTCGAGGCTAGACAGTAGACAGGCAAAGCACTCTGAAACATAACTCCGACGAACGTTTCTCCGCTGAACGATTCGCCGACACAACGATTCATTCATAGGCGATTCGACGAAAAAATCTTTCACCGACGAACTTTTTGTCGAAAAAAACATGGTTTGACATTATAATACTAGTAACTAAATCCGACATCAGGGGCATCCCGAGGTTCGGTAGTTAGGTTCCTTTAAACCCAGAACACAGAAATAGAAGCCCCGCGCAGCGGGGCTTCGTCTAAATGGCTTCATTTATACAATACTTCATGAAACTCAATACTCATGACTTCATCGTTCTGTCGGCGAAACATTCATCGTGGAAAGGTTCTGTCGTCGAACCGTCCAGGAATGAATCGTTGTGTCGGCGAATCGTTCAGCGGAGAAACGTTTGTCGGAGTTATGTTTCCGAATCCACGCAAAGCTAGCAAATAACGAAAGAAGAAATTGGTCATTTTTTTTTCTCTTGTAATTCTTATATTATTACACTTCTTGTTTCCAGTCCCAAGCCAAATTAGGTACACTTGTTTGAACACCATTAATTTGATTTTAAATAAGATAAACATTAATTTTATTGCGATGATGTATTTAATGATCGAACGTGGGTTTTTAGTAGCCGCAAAAATGCAAATGCTTATAAAGGTAAAATTTAACGTGTTATTTACTAAAAATCTGTTTGGACATGAACCATCAAACATCGACGGACAAATATTATGTTATTTACCTATTGCAAAAACATTTACAATCGGCAAAGAACCGGAGTCACCGACATAGCTCGTAAAATTTGCAAGTTGAAGTGGCAATGGGCAGGCCATATCGCTCATAGAACTGACAACCGATGGGGAAGAAAAGTTCTCGAGTGGCGACCACGATCGCGGACGGGCGGGCAATCGATGGATTCAAATTGAGCATGGTTGATGGAGTTCGGCGTGGCAGTCTAAGGGGGAGACCTATGTTCAGCAGTGGACGTCTTCCGGCTGATGATGATGATTAACAACCAGTTCCATTATGTAGATGGTTGCTCCATGTAACATATACTGTATCTAGAAACCGACTCCATCTTAGTTCGAAAAGCATAAGGTATCAATGAGAGTTTTAATTTTTTTTGTTGAAATACAGTTACAGATGACAGTACATCCAAAATCTTACAAATAAATTAAAAACATTGAGTAATATCATGAACTTATTGCGAAGAGCCTCGATCAACACATTGAGAGGCTCTAATTGTGCGGCTGGCTCAAGGGCTTGATGCAGAAAGCAGCTCTCTTGGACACGGCGTTCATAGTGAGGAGGTTCCTTTCTCTGAAGTCTTAACCACCGGCAACTTAGACCCTGTGTCCGATGCTGGTGGGCCACTCATCATCAGCCTATAAATGTTCCCTGTTTTAAACTTTCACGGTTTGTCTCACTTACGGGATATCTTCCGTGATTATAATTTTTCAACTTTTGGGAACTCAAACAAAAATATAATCACGGAAGATATCCCGTAAGTGACATTTTAAATTTATAAATGTTCCCACCGGAATGGGCCGTAATCTACCACGCGGGCGCAGTGCGGATTGGCAGATGTCACAAATTTTAGTAGACCATGCCCGGGTCGACGCCGACGGCGCGTTGTGTTCCACGCGCGCCTCAAAGAGTGTCAGCATAATGACGGGGCCCCCCTCTAGAGGGCCAAAGCCTGCCGGGGTCGCAGGATTTATCGAATTACCGTGACCCTGGAACGTAAAGGGCTATTGAAGGACACCGTGGATTTTAGTCAGTACAAGTCTGACAGTCCCTCCCGCCCTGCCCTGGGTGGGAGGACTCATTTGATGATTTACCACGAAAAAAAAACTAACTTACGGATCTTACTAATATCATAAATGCGAAAGTTTGTGCGGATGGATATTTGTCACTATTTTACTTAAGATGATGTTGTTCAGAGAATTGGATTAACACATTATTTAAAGCTACTTTTTATCCTGATAAAACGTTACTGTGGGATAATAATCGAGTTATAGTAGGTAAAGCAGCTGGCAAAAGCTAGTCTGTCTGAGACGAAAACCAGGTTGAATTATTATTTTTAAAAAATGTTTGAGGTTGACGCACAAAGTGTACTAGGTGTTGGTTTGAATTTGTTTTTCCAGTTAGTAACACAAAATATTTGTCTATGTGTGGAAAATAAATCACGAACTGGTGGTTTGTTTCGTAAATTCAATAAATCAATTTGATTGCATAGGAAGCAATCAATACAGTATCTTCCTTCAGTTATAAATTAATTACTTCCCATGCTGTTCCATGTTTAACACTCGTACGCTCATTCAAAAATGTAACTGCAAACTCATAATTAGTACAGAAGTGTTTTGAAAAATCTTCTATTCCACTTTCACAAATGGTAAGCAATACCTAACTGAAATTCTTAATAAATATACTCCATTAAGGTGGGTAACGTTTTTGCTAATGGCTTATTGCAGACAAATGCTCAGTTTTCTAAAAACATTTCCATGTAGTTTTGTCACATGCTTACAAATGGTGACGCTGCGTTCGAAGCGATGTCGAAAACAGAAATTCATTTTTTTTTATCTAAAAAAAATTGTGTACCTAAAACTGTTTACACATGCGTAAAGTTTTCACATCTTAAGCTCACCTCACACGACCCCCTTTTTTACGCCACAAAACTATAACGTAACTCATTACGTATTACTATTTATTACATGACAATAACTTGTGCGGGTGCCGTGGTAAAAGTCACAGACATGCATTGATAGCATGACTTCCTTATACGCCTGTGTGACGTAGATTATAGAGCTTGTTTTTTTGAACGAAGAACTGGGACGAATGCGGCACGGTATAGTGCAAGATATTTTTTTGCAAAGGTAGTTTTAAAGTGTGTCGTGTGATAGTTGCTTTATGAAGAAAGTAATTGGTAAATTATGCTAATTGGTTATCTATGAGACCGTTGTGAATGGTTGGTTAATTGTTGGTATTAGGAAGCGATTAAAATTAGGTTTTTATTAAGTTGTTGACATGACGACTCTTTGACGGATTTTGTAATGGTGGTGCCTTACTTAGGTAGGTTTAGTGATTGTTTTCGATTGAAATGGACTAGTTTCACGATAAACTCAGTAAGATATTTTTGTTAATTCATCACTGCCAGAGTCTCATCATCTTATCAACTGTAGGACGTCCACTGCTGAACAGCATAATATATAGTTTTCCAAAAGGACCTGTATAAAAGCGGTTTAAAAGCGTGAATCTAGCGCGATCCTTTGGTCTGTATCCGATCGTCTAATGAAAATGCCAGAATCTTAAATAAAAATTCACCATATTCCTTTGGTTTGCCCTTTGCGTTCACGTTATCCTGCTTTGACAGTCCTGCAATCCAGGTAGTATTAAAATCTTTTAAGATTTTTTAGCTGTGGGCCAAAATAACCACTTTGTGGAGCCCTGGCACAGCCAGAAGGCGTTGCGGTAGAATATTGCGGGATTAGCTAGACAAAACCAACGATCAGTGGCCAACTTTGGTCCTGGATCGTGAAAACTGGAAGTCAAGGGGAGAGACTTTTGCCCAGCAGTGGGATAAAGTGGGCTAGCAGTAGCAGTCGTAAGATTTTTTGTACAACAATCTTTCACTGTAAAAAACTTTTTCAAAAAAAAATGTAACCGCCTTCAAAAAAAAACACAAAAAAGGGTAAAATAACCTACAAAATAACTTTTCTTTCAGAAGTCGGTGCCTTTGTTTTTTTCATTTCATTGTTTTTATGCCACCGACTTCTGAAAGAAAAGTTATTTTGTAGGTTATTTTACCCTTTTTTGTGTTTTTTTTTGAAGGCGGTTACATTTTTTTTGAAAAAGTTTTTTATTTTACTCTTTTTAGTTTAAATATTCAACTCAAATTCTTGTCAAATAAATCATTCTCTCTCAAGTGCACAATAAGCTAATAAAATTCCCTATCTCAAAAACTACTGAACCGATTTTGATGAAACTTGCAGTATTCCGTAAGTTAAACAATACTTAGTACAACAAAAAAAGAATTACTTAATTCGGACTTGTAGTTCCAGAGATATGCGAACACAAACTAAATCAGTCGATGCCTACTCCAAGCCGTTGAGGAGTTGTACCTTCCATCATCAGCTTATCCACCTGAGATGATGATTATCAGATGCAAATACTTGAACAGCTTTAGAAAATATATGAAAATGGTACTACATGCCTATAAAATTTGAAGGTTGCCCTCGATTTCCCTGGGATTCCATCATCAGATCCTGACCTGATGATCATGGGACCAATTGGAAAGTATACCCTTTCAAACATAAGAAAAAAAATCCAAATCGGTCCAGGCGTCTTCGAGAAATCGGGGAACATACATAAAAAAAAAAAACCTCCTCCTTTTTTTGAAGTCGGTTAAAAAGCCGATGAAATAGACAGATAAGTTATGGTTAGTTCACACTACTTACAACGATCATTACATAGTCAAGTATTCCAAAAGTCTTAATCTGAAATCCTGGCTTTTAGAAGCCAATTAAAACATCAAAGTTTTTATAAACTGAACTTTAGTATAAAAACACTAAAGTTCAATTGACTCAATCTTCTCATCGATATATTGTAGCAAGAATTACTGGCAACTTTAGTATTTCTAATAAATTAATTACTTAATCAAATATCCTACTTATCACTGCAATAAATCATATAAATGCAGGTCAAATCCCCTAGAGTAGGTGCAGTTGCAACCATTTGGTTCAAAAGATCAGAAAATATCATTAACTATAAGTAGTGAAAGGATAGTTTGAAATCAAACATGTAGTAAGCCTTAAGAAATTGATATCTCAACATCTTGAACTGTGAAAACTTAAGACAATATTTTAAAAATCCTAATTATAATCACAACAGTTCATTATTTTAATAATAACTTAAATCAGTCTAGTAACTTACCGAAAATATCTATCACAAGACGGATATCTCCATTAACTAATTTAAAATTTCGAACATTAAAACACATATCAGCTTTTTATTCGACATTTATCTTTAGAGAATATTAATTATGGATACGTATTATATTATAAAAACAAAAAAATTAAAAGATAGAAGGAAGGTTTTTAAATTTAATTGGGATGCAGATGGCATTACTAATTTATGATTTCTCGTTACTATAGAAATCAAAAACAATCAAACAACTTTTAATCTTCAAATCACAACAAAATTATTTTAATAAACTTAGCAACTATAGGCAGCAAAAACAATAAACAACAAATCGCGGTACAGTCTGCAATATTAACCTCGTTGAACTCTAGAAAGTATCGCTTGAACTTGGCGAAAGTTTAGTCAACATTAGCTGCGCCTGCGCCGACTAGCGTGCGTACGCGTTAATGGCTCATTTCTGCATAATGTTGAGCTGGTACTAGTTTCTTTTTATTTTAGTAAGTTCCTGGATTATAAACTCTTGTAGTAATATCGCTAGTTCACAGTAAAAAAAATATTTTCGAAAATTTACTAAAAATAATGCATATTCGGCCCATGATATTAATTGCCAATGCTGGGGCACACGTCTCTCTATGGAAGGATGTGGGCTGTACGATGTGGGCCCCACTATGGGTCCTTATTAGCAGGCGAGGTAAAATCTATCTGTAATGTGGTGACCTGGTTGATTTAGGTTTATGAAAACCTGTGTTTCAGACCCTCAAGCTGTCTTATCACGGGGGCTAACTTAGGTGATGACAAACCAATGCTAAACTTGAGTCTCTTCTAAGTTGCGTCACCAAACTCAGTCTTTCATCTTCCATTCTTGGATTCTAATAAGGTATTTTGGAACAGGTAACTACAAACTAGACTTTTCAACAAATAAAACTCAGTAAGGGTCGCTTAACCACCAAAGAAAGACCTAGGCAAGAGTAGCTATAATTTTTTTTAAAATATTCCACAACTATCACACAACGCCATCTAGTCCCAAGCTAAGCAGAGTTTGTGTTATGGGTACTAGACAACTGATAAACATACTTATATATTTCTAAATACATAAATATTATAGATAAATTACACCCAGACACAGAACAAATGATCGTGCTCATCACACAAACATTTGTCCTGGGTGGGAATCGAACCCACGACCTCCGGCATAGCAGTCAGGGTCACTAACCACTAGACCAATAGGCCTGTCATTAGTTCACTCTACCAGCGCGTGCGCTTGCTCGCTATTTGATTTCACCAGTCCTGTTCTTCTTATGTTACTTATCACAAAATCACTCCTACAGAAGATATAGGAAAGATGTAACATATCAAAAACCTTTGGCTTCATTATACAGTGAATCTAGATGCACATTTTTTTAGTTATCTTCTCAGGATTTGCGCTGAGTTTTGATGAGTCAGATAGTGTGTGTCAGTTTTTTTTAATGTTTGTGTGGTATTTTTAATGTCATGGTTCATAAATGTCTGCACTCTGCATTCGATACAAATCCGCGAGATGACGATTCCGAAAGGCCTCAGTGCTTGTTTTTTTTTTCTAATGGCTTCGAGTTTATAAAATTAATAAAGAACTTGTTTTGCGATGACATAAAGCAGCAGATGATTCAGAATAAAAAATAACAAATTAAGGCTGCCGAAAATTCTGGTATTAAAAAAAAATCTATTTTTATTTGAAGAGCATTTAATTAATACTTAGGTATATTTTACTCGATTATTGTTACCCACAAACTATACCAACATGAATATCAACATTTGCTAACACATTATTTATTTCGTTTACCATTCTTTACTGAATAGATTTCGTATCAACGACTATCAAATGACCCTGACTTTTCTTATAAATGCGATGTTTATATTTATGTAAAATGTACTGCGTTATATATTGAGAAATGTATTGTAAATGTGTCTTAGTGATTGTCATTTTAATTGTTTATCATCATCATCATCAGCCTGTAAATGTTCCCACTGCTGGGACACAGGCCTCCTCTCTGTGAGACGGGAGTGGGCAGTAATCTACCACGCGGGCCCAGTGCGGATTGGTAGATGTCACATGTCTTCGAATTTTTGGTTCTAGGACATGCCGGTTTCCTCACGATGTTTTCCTTCACCGTTTTGAGAGCAGTAGTGTTGAAATAAATTTCACAGAGTAATGCGCCGGACGGGGTTCGAACCCACGACCTACAACTCGTAAGTCGAGGCCGATACCACTGGGCCATCACTGCTCTAAAATTAGATTACTTACTAGAGGTTGCACATGCATAAAGCTAAATCTTATTTAATTTTCATACTTACTTCTTGTAGAGTTACGATCTTTTGCCGAAACGTCAAAACACCATAACAAAAACAATTTTCTCAATAAATCAACTTCACCATTAAATAAGCAGCTAAACTTAATAATTTCCTTTGCCGTCGAAAACAATGAAGCAACAAGATTTATTCAATCGCCACGAAAATACCAAACTTCTTGTGTTGTGAACGAAAATGGCCGAACACGACCATTTTATGAAGAGCTGTATTGGTATGTCCAGTCAGTTGTGAAGTTATGGCTCTATAGTGTTCTAGAATTATAAGAACATTCTGGAATATGTCAGAATAAATGAAACAAAGAAGAAAGGCATATTGTGACTGTCTTGAAATAAGGGATTGGATATGGATAAACTATGTTATGATTGGATGAAAAGACTTCAGAGCTATAATTCGCATGTTATACTGTTTTTGGAACCAAGTTCCTTATCGCGCGTTGCGAAAGGGGGCTTGACGGAAAAAATTAAGACGAAAAGTTGTAACGACACTTTTTGCTATAGTAAGCTATTGTATGCCGTGCGGCGTGCGCATGTTTCTCTGTCTGTCTCTCTCTCTCTCTCTCTCTTATAGAAAGCAAGCCAGATATTTTCGTTTCGTCTTTCTATTTCGCATTGAACAGTGTGGTGTCGCGACGATTATTTTTGTTGAGTGTATACAGTAACTTCGTTCCATCTGAGTGTCCCTTGACACCTCTCAAGTTTTTTTTTTGTATTTTTCGGTAAAAAAATCAATCATTGTAGAATACTGTTTGTGTCATATTTTGTTACTTTTACCAAGCTATTGCAATGACTAGGTACAAGAATTTTAGGTTTGTTTAGTTTAGATTTTAAATGCGATTAGTCACTTCAAAGTCGTTATTTTCATACCACATTTTAAACGATATAATTTGTCAATAAAAATCCATTATCAAGAATAACGTCCATTTGCTCCACATTTGCTACTAGCCAAGCTCAACTTACACTGGTTTTTTCCACCAATTTGTGTTGAACCCTGCCATAGAGTAAAACAAAAGACTTGAAGGGGTCTTTGTACACTGGTGGTCGTTGGGTAACTCAGTGTTGAAAGCTTGCGCCCGCACATACAAGGCCGCCTGGTCTCACTAAGGACACTGTATGTTAGTTTGTCACTTTGTATTACGATTTTTAATGTCATTGCTTGTATTTGTTGACGTTTTGTGTGTTTAAGACAAGATAAAAGGGATTTGTATTTTGATTGGTTCATTTGTTTAGGCAGTGTTATTGTTTGTACTAAATCTGACATTGAATTTGTGTTTTTGTGTCCCGTTGAGGGACAAAGGTCTCCTTTTCCTTTCAAACCGCTCTTTCTCTTGTGCAATATTCATTCATATTTGTCCCGCGTATCTCTTAAAATATGATCAGAGCGTCACACCACCCATAAATCTATCCAACAGAACACACAGTTTTTTGGGGCCTTCAATCATCAAATAAGTCATCCAATCATCAAATAGGTGGAAGGGACTGTCGACTTTTTTTTTATCGTGGTAAAATCATCATATGAGTCCTAACCCCGGGCAGGGCGCGAGGGACTGTCAGACTTGTACTGACTAAAATCCACGGTGTCCTTCAATAGCCCTTTATGTTCCGGGGTCACGGTGATGAGATAAGTCCCGCGACCCCGGCAGGCTTTGGCGCTCTAGAGAGGGGGCCCCGTCATTATGCTGACGCTCTTTGAGGCGCGCGTGGAACACAACGCGCCGTCGCCCCGGGCATGGTCCATGGTCGGGCTGCGAGTTGCCCTTTACTCGCCGCCTGCATGCCCGCGCCTACGGTGGCCGGAGATCGTCTTGCGACGTCCGTCGCCGTGGGCGCCAACCACCGCAGGGACTGTTGACTTACTGATTTAAAACCACCCTGGTGTTTGAGATACGTGGTTCCCTTTTGAAACAGTCCCATGACTCCGGAAAACTACTACCATAATGTTTTATTAAAGTACTGGTAGTTGGAAAGAGTCAATTGATAAGTACAGAGTTTTGGATATCCACGCTTTAATTGAATGTTGTTGAAACTCAAGCTTTGTGTTTTTAGAAGGTTTGTTGGAAGTCACATCCTCTAATTCTGTTTCTAGTTATAATTTATTTTGTTATTATATCAGCCTATAGTGTCCCACTGCTGGGCAAAGGGATCCCTCCAGTTTTTCCAGTTCTCACGGCTTTCTACGACTGTGGTCCAGTCCTTCATGAAGCGGTCCAAGTTGTCTCGCCATCTTCGCTTGGGTCCTTCTTTTGGCACCTAATCTAATGTTTGTTTTCCCCAGAGATTGTATGGCATTCGACATACGTGGCCAGCCCAGTCTCATTTCAGCTTGGCAGTTTTTTCTCTTTTTGTTTCAAAATAATAATATTCCACAACTATCACACAACGCCATCTAGTCCCAAGCTAAGCAGAGCTTGTGTTATGGGTACTAGACAACTGATAAACATACTTATATATTTCTAAATACATAAATATTATAGATAAATTACACCCAGACACAGAACAAATGATCGTGCTCATCACACAAACATTTGTCCTGGGTGGGAATCGAACCCACGACCTCCGGCACAGCAGACAGGGTCACTAACCACTAGACCAACAGGCCTGTCAAAGAACGCATTATTGTGTTTCTATTAATAGCAATATATTTTTCATTTTCTAGTAATTCTATTGGCCATTTAGATAAATAAGCTTAGTTGCATTACAAGTTAAAGTCAAAATGCTGATCACGTACAGCTAATAATTACAAGTTGAAGTAACATTTAATGATATAGCATCTTGAACGTCCCTTCTCTTCGCACATCGCCATATTGAATCTCGTTCGTCCAGTCTTAAAGTACTGGGCCAAAGTTCATACATGTAAAGGTTACTGCATAAGTAAATGCAATGAAATAAGTTATTTACTTATCAACTCGTTGGCAGGGAGAGTGAAGTGTGATTATATAATATTGTTGGCTTTAGATTATGTATAGTTAGTTTGCTTTCTCTAGTGCCATGTTGCTTGTAAAATATGGGCTGTAGATAAGGCCCTAGGAGTTGAATTATAGTCATTGTAAACGTGAATTACACTAGACTGTATGTAAATAAGTGTTTTTTGATAGTTTAATTAGTAGAATTGTGATTGTGGCGTGATTTTCTTGTAAAAAAAAAACATGAAATAGCAAGTTTCACATAAATAACAGTACTTTGTGTAATTTATTTATTTCATCATCATTCTTATTCGGTGAAGGAAAGTATCCGAAGGAAAACGACATGTCCTAGAATTCCTACAACCAAAACTTCGGAACTCAACTTTTTTTGACAATATCAACCGGCTCTGGACCCGCTTGGTGCATTACAGCGAACTATCAGAAGCCTGTGTCCTAGCAGCAGTGTTCCTAATAAGCATACAGCATGTGTATAAGCATATTATGCATAATCAGGCATATGCTTAGACATGCTGTATGCTTATTGTAATTAATACGTTAACGTTTTGTAATAAATCAAATCACCTATCTATGAATGATGATCATTTAAAGCTTCAGTTTAAAAAAAATGGATAAATCTCTAACTTCCAGGAAACCATACGGCCTGCGTACCAAACAAACAGACGCACTATTTCCAAGAAAGGCTGCATGCACCTTTGCGCTAAACGACAGGCCATCCTTAAAGATAGACCACAAAGCTGTGAAAATGAGGACTTCGAATCCAACCACCCTTAATGCTACGTAATACAGACACTGTCAGAATGTTGCTGTAAACTGTAACAACAACAATAGATCAAAGCTGTTAAATGTGGACTTCGAATACCACCCTTAACGCTACTGAAATAAAGGCCTACTAACTGTGACAATAGACGTTAAGTTATCTATACCTCAACAGGATAAAAACCTATCAATCTAGTGCTCAGAATTTATTAGGACTCGCACTGTCGGCCGACAATGTCGGTGTCTTGCGTGTGGCGTAAGCTGTAATTTGTAAACAGGACGACAGTTTTGACGTGTAGCGCTTGCGTAAGTTGGGGAGCCTTGTAACATGTCCGCTTTTGAACGCTGACTTAGGGAGTGACCACACATATCGCCTTTAGCTGGTCAAAAAGAGTTTTGCAACAAATAGTAATTCCATCAACAGTTGTTGGACTCAAACACGTAAAGCCGTTGGTCTCGCCTCTCATTTGTAGATCTTTGACAGTCGTTACTGTTAGTCAGTGCCCATACCATGAGTAGTCATTACGATACTCGATCATCGATATCGACCGCGTTTGGCGCTCTCATTGGCCCGCTCCAAGGTTGTATGAACTCTCAACCAATGAGAGCGTCAAACGCGGTCGATACGTAGGATCGAGTATCGTAATGACAACTCATGGTAGAGGCTCAGAAGCTCTATAGTTGACAACCAGTCTTACAATGGGGTATCGTATTACCCAGTTGCTGGGTTGTGGAGGTTAGATAGGCAGTCGCTTCATGCAAAATACTGATATTCAGCTGCAACTGGTTCGACTGGAAGCCGACCCCAATATAGTTGGGGAAAGGCTGGGCAGAAGATGAATTGTTGGACTGTAGTCCACCAGACACAACATTCAACTCGAAACATATTTTTCAATGAAATATTGAGATATTTGCGTACGTCTCGTCCACGTTCCTACTTCAGGACATTTCAGAACAAGTATACCAGTTGATAGTACTATGCATCTGACATTTCAGAGGGAAATTGCTGATGTCATCTCAAGCTCATTTTATTTTCAGTAAGTGTGGTCACTTCCTTAAGAGGCCGACGTTTCTTATCTATGTTTAATTTAACAGCACCGGGAAACCTGGTGTTGATAGTTTGCCCTGCAAGTACTGTTTTTAGAAAGAAGGAAATGTCGTGAGGTAAGTTTTGAGTAGCCATGATTGTTTACAAAAGTCATCATCATCATCAGCCTATAAATGTTCCCACTGCTGGGACACAAGCCTCCTCTCTGAGAGAGGGAGTGGGCCATAATCCACCACGCGGGCCCAGTGCGGGTTGGTGGATGTCACATGTCTTCGAATTTTTGGTTCTAGGACATGCCGGTTTCCTCACTATGTTTTCCTTCACCATTTTAAGAGCAGTGGTGCTGAAATAAATAACACAAATTAATGCGCCTGGCTGGATTCGAACCCACGACCTACAACTCGTAAGTCGGGGCGGATACCACTGGGCCACCACTGCTCTGATCTCTCTTACAAAAAAAAAACTCTCTATTTACAAAAGTAAAAGAAAAACATAAATGATGATCGATTGTTATATCACCACTTAACTATCTTCCCAGAGTTTTCCCAAAATTATGCTCGGGTCCGTTTCCAGCCTAATCAGATGATTGTCTATCTGACTACTTGGTAATACGAACGTCATGACTATTAGTAGCGACTGGCAAAAATTAATCATTTAGAAAAATAATCATGATATTATTTTGAGTCAGATAATCAAAATATGCTCCAACTAAAAGACGCGTCAAAAGTCGCGAGCAATTCCTTTTATTTGAATCTTAGGTCAAATCAATATTTTGTCAGTTTTAACAAATAGGTGTTACATAGTTTTTTAATACACAATACAATTTATAATCGTCATAAATGTCTGTTTTAAAAATAAACATGTGTGCATTGTTTTTATTTTAACTACTAGCAAAGAAACTGACTTTTAAGCTTATAATTTAGAATTTTCCTACTTTTTATGTTTGCATAAATTATAGATACCTACGTTTAAAAAAAGACAATTAATTATTGATCTGAGTATTTTTTTTCTGCTCTAATTCAAAGCTCCAAAAAAAAAAGCTGCTACAAGGAAAATCCTAGCGACAAAAGCCATAGATTTCGAACGCCGGAAATTATCTATCTCAGTACAATCCTGATTTCGATCTTCATCAGTTACCATATCAATGACTGAATCCAATCCGAGTTTTAAAGATGTCCAGTTACAAGCAGCCCTTAAAGAAAACGTATCTGAATTGAGATAGAATATTAATATCGGGCGTAATACCGCTAGTAGTTACTAGATCAACCATGCAGAAAATAATTACGTTAAAATTTTCACCTTCAAACAGTGATTTACCTTCAATGCGATACATCGACCTCACAGCTTGCTCCATATCCGTTGATACTCCAAATTATGACTAGTTTTACTATTTCTCACATACGTTAACTTTTTATGGACTTCCCTTGGATTGGCAGTTGAGCCGGTCATGAATTTCGTATGAGTTCCGATATTTTATCAAGCATTTCACAGCTTATTATTCCTTCACCACATTAAAATATAGCATGAATTCTATATAGATGCAGTGGCTGTACAGCGTACTTGAAGTATTACTACGTAAATTGTATGGAAAATAAAAAACAACAACAAACGAGGAACTTCTTATAGATAAGCTCGCTCCATAGTCGACGGTGATTCTGTAACCTCTGCTCTAGACTCTGTCGGCTCTTTATCAAAAGTCTATTGTCAAAGTTCTCTTCTCTACGTTACTAGAAACACTAGCACATGTACTCTACATCAAAATAAATACTAGCATAGTATTACATTGAAAGAAACTCTCGAGGCCATGCTGCGGGGCGAGACGGAGTGGGAAGCGGTCGCCTCCTTCTGCGAAGCAGTCATGCTCGTGAAGGAGGAGGCGGGCCGCGTGAGGGAGAGTACAGCGTCCTCCCTCCACCCCAGCCGCAGTGGTAGACGCCCACGGCGTCGGACGTCGGCAGACGATCTCCGGCCACCGTAGGCGCGGGCATGCGGGCGGCGAGTAAAGGGCAACTCGCCACCCGACCATGGACCATGCCCGGGTCGACGGCGCGTTGTGTTCCACGCGCGCCTCTAAGAGGGTCAGCATGATGACGGGGCCCCCCTCTAGAGGGCCAAAGCCTGCCGGGGTCGCAGGACTTATCTCATTACCGTGACCCCGGAACACAAAGGGCTATTGAAGGACACCGTGGATTTTAGTCAGTACGAGTCTGACAGTCCCTCCCGCCCTGCCCGGGGTAGGACTCATTTGATTTTTACCACGATAGTTTTACCACGCTAAAAAAAAAGGATAGGTAGGTACTCTACATCGTGTCACCTTCAAAACAGACTGACCTCAATTCAACTTACATCACATCCGTAGCTGATAAAGCTGCTACGCTTTACCATTGGTAACAATTATTAGTTACTAGAGTCCATGCCTTGAATAATGTTGAGGTTAAGCAACCTTCGGTCAGGTCTGATAGCGGATTGATGTGGTCAAAATACGTGCTGGAATTGACCACCCATTGTGACACGGTTACTTTTGAAATTGTAAAACCATCACAGTGTTATTAGTAATTGGTTGCAAACTTTGAAATGTAAGACCTAACTTGTTACAATTTTGAACCATTAACTTGTGGTCCAAACTGAGGTGGTGACCTGTAAAAATTTTGGACATGCAAAGACTTTTTAGAATGTGCAGTACATACTTGCTGGTTTACTAATTTATTCGTAAAAATAGCAATGTATAAACATTGCTATTTTTACGAATAAATTAGTAAACCAGCAAAGAAATCGTCAAAAAGAAAATAGGTAGGTACTTGAATGATTTGTAAAGACATTATTAATTGTTAAAAAACTTGAATATTAATTCACATTCCTGATTATAATAGTACAATGAAGACTACACATTTACTTCTGAAGAAATCTTATAGAAAATTTGCCTAGCCTAATTTATTTCTTAAACTGGAATTCGGATCCGGGACACTTATTACTCGTAATCTTGCAATCACTAAACAAAAAAAACAAGTTACAAGCAAAGATTATTCACAAAATCTGACCCATAAACCATTGATACGATCACAGACAATATCACGGTCATCAACTAGTTTACAACAAAAAGATTCGTGGCTAACAACAAATTGTTACAAATGGTTACCAAACATTGGCCAGTTCTGTTGGCAAGGGTCAAGAAAAACGAGTTTCAGTAAACGGGTTTATTTCATTTGAATTTTATTTTATGATGAAAATGTTTTCGAGTGTTGTAGTTGAATAAAGAGGATAAAAAAGTTTCATGTACAGTCGGCCAAGAAAGTGGTGTACCACCCTAAGGTTAAATATCGCTTGCAGATTCATAGGTGATAAAGATTAGTTTCGCTTGCAGATCGATCTGACAACTTCTATTGCTGTCTTTATCTGATTATTGATAACGACTATTACTGTTTGTAACGTGACAGCTGTTCTTAGTTTGAACTTGATGGAACCAATGACGTCGTAAAATCAAGGCTGTAGATTTTGATGACAAAATTGTATCTACAAATTCAGAATCGTAATCAACAAGTTACATAAAATTGTAAAGGCACAAGGCGAATCCACAAACCTACAATTTCTGTAAACTTGTAATTACAATATCAATAAAAAACCAGCTAAAAATAGATATATCCTTTTATTAAATTTCTACAATCAATTTTAAAATACTTATAACAAACAAAAACATAGCATATATAGTAATATTTAGAAGATATTGAAAATTTTTAAAAATTAGAAACGGGTGTAACCGCCGTTGGCCTCTATAACCTCTAAAAGACGAGACCTCATTGAACCAACAAGCCGTGAGCAAATATCGGTTCCCCGCATTTCCTCCCAAATATAATTACAGTGACTAATAAGAGCTTGTTTGGTTCTTTCATTTTGATGCGACCATCGTTGGACCATAAGGCCCCAAAGATTTTCTATCGGGTTGAGGTCCGGCGATCTTGAGGGCCACTGAATTACCCTTACGTCAGTGTGTGAACGAAACCAGGCTCTTACGATCCTCGCATTATGAATTGAACAATTATCTTGAACAAAATCAAATTGTGGCACTTCGTTCTCCGGGTAAACATTACGGACTGTCGGTAGCATTGCATTCTGAAGCACGTCGATATAATTTACAGCCGTCGCTCGAGGAGGTAGAGAACACAATTCTCCTACACCATCCGCACTCATCCAGCCCCAAATATTTACGGAAATTCGACCTGATTCTCTATTTGGGATTACATGATCATCTTTATACCGTGTTGAATTATATCGCCAAAGGTGAAGACGTCCATGCTGACTGGATTTAAACGTTTTTTCATCACAAAACACTGTATTAGACCAATCAAACTCTAAGTGCTCTCTGGCGAAGTTCAGACGAGCAAGTCTGTGAGCATCCGTCAAATATATTTTCTTGGCGTAATGCCCGTGGTGCAACCCCATGTAATGTAGATGATTCCTTATTGTTTGGGCACTCACATCGAACATCTCCGCAAAATGTTTTGTGGGCTTAAGACCATTGATATCATATTCCCGTCTCATGAATTCTCTATCGTTATTGCAGAGTGCAGGCCGGCGACCACTTCTTCTGTGATCCAACAAACTTCCCTCCTCTCCTTCACGACGAATCCAAAAGCGGACAGAACGCCTCGATATATTCAAATTCCGGGATATCGCACTGATACTGCTTCCCTCATTAAATTGGGCAATTATTTGTGCTCTTTCGGCAATGATCAAGTTGGCAGGCATTGAGATGATTTTATATGCAGTTGATTGAAAAATAACACGGAAAATATATCGATTTTTTGCATATATTTGACAAAATGTCAATTGTCAGTTTTCTTTTTCAAATGGAATTCGTTTGTCTATTTAAATAGTTTTTATTACTTTTGTTTGGAAACATTTCAATTGCTTTGTAGAAACTAATGTCCTTTTCATTTATACTAAAGGTTAAAATGTCATGTATTTATATGTGACATATGACGTATGAATACTAAATACATAGGTTTACTTCATGATAATGTTGTCTCTTTCAGTAATATCTTTTTATAACGAACCTTGTTGTAATTTTCGATGACCGGGAAACTAAATCAAAACTGGTACACCACTTTCTTGGCTGACCGTACTCGTAGTCACACGCTACTTAATTATATAAATTCTTAATGAAGATATTTAACAAAAACTTTTAACATTTCTAATGAATGTTTTTCTCTTTTCAGGTATGTCGAGTTTCAGAATCTTTTAGTCGATCAAATTGATCTATATACCTACCATCAAAGTAATCAATGAATAGCTGGTAAGTACCTAAACTATATTCTTAACAAGCTCAGTATACTTCTGAATTCAGAGACAAAATAAGAAGATTATCTGTTCCTATGTAGACTTACCTTATATATAGGGTGTTAGGGACACCGACGCACAAACGGATACCATGGCGGGTCTAGGACATGATTCTGGACCCCCCCGTGTTGGAATTTTTCGTCGGATTTTTTAGAATCATGTCCTGGACCCATGGTATCCGTTTGTGCGTCGATGTCCCTAACACCCTGTATTGTTTCGCATTTTATTATATCAATATTAATTTATTGGAACCTTATCGTCACCAAGACTTTAGGAAGGGAATAATAAATTCGAACTAGCCGAGCAAGACGGCAATGACCGAGGTGGTAAATAGGCTACTGATGTACGGTTGTAGGTTCAAATCCTGCTCGCAATTTATTTTTTATAGCTCTGTTATTCTAGCATCTTTTTTATTTGTTCAAGCACTTCTTATTCCAGTCAAAACACAAGTTTTAAGGGAGTTTTAAGATTCTCTTGTAAATTATGATTTTAAAAAAATTGCTTCTTGAAAGAAGTCTGATGAAGACTGATGAGTCAGTCAAATTGAAATAAATGGTTAGGGGAGATAAGCCCGAGACGGGTAGCCCGCCTAAAACGGGTATGCATGTTAATTTACGCGTCGCTAATTGCTAATGAGAATGTGTGCGTGCAGGACGCGTCGCCTCTCCCTCTGAGAAGCCGCTTCCTGCACGCACACATTCTCATTAGCAAGAACGACGCGGAATTTAGCATGCATATCCTTTTAAGGCGGGCTACCCGTCTTGGGCTTACCTACCCTACTCATTTTGCTTTTTTATTACAAATATTCTTAAAATTATAGTCTGGGGTTCTACTTGTCAAAATTTTCTTCCGGTCAGTCCAAACCTACATTCAAACCTAGTCTAAACTTAAAAATAGACTGTTACCCCTGAGATTCTAAACGGTGATATTGGTGTACCTACTAAAATGTTTTTCAAAAGTCATATTTACAGTAAAGTTTTATTTGAAATGACAAACGGTAAAACGTGAAAGCAGGACACACAAACATACTTTCACATTTCTATAGGCAAGGATTATAAGGATATTAAAAAGTAGGTAGTCTCCAATCATTGCAGCTTATTTACTTACTTGGTACATTTCCTGAGACTGTCTTCCGCTAAGATTCTCCAAATAAGGCTTAAAGAATCAATTCAGGTAGTGTAATGTTTACATTTGAATCATACTATGTTTACTTTTACATATTATTATAGAGGACTAGTTTATGGAGTATGCACGCAATATTACCCTCATGAAGTTTGGTAATTATCCCACGCAAATTATAGTCTTATTGACTAAAGAACGTTACCGAACTAATTTGAATTTTAAATTAATAGTTAATTTGAATTTAATTCGGTAGGTTTTTGTGTGATACAGTAACGGCCATTTTATCCATCAGTGCCCAAAAAATTTCGCATTAATAATATTAGCTGTTGATACCGAATTCGCCTGCTTGTATGTCGAAATATATTCACGGGAATGTACTACCGGGATGAAAGAAAAAATCCTATGTGTTATTCTAGACTATAAGCTATCTCTGTACCAGATTTCATCTAGAGCCATTTTGACGTGATTGAGTAAAACATCCCTACATCCATTCATTCATCCAATCGTTCAAACAATTTGTAGGTAATTATTAGTTGGTAAGGAGTAGGGATAATTAAACAGAGCCAAGCTTAGCCCAGAATTATTAATGTTGTAATTATCATTTTGACCTTTGCTTAAATTTTAATAGCTTCCAATGAATGATAACCTAAATTATGTTGTAGGTAATTAGTTTCACTACATGAATTTCTTATCTTTCAATTAATAGTTCTGAAGGTTTTTTATGATTAATGGGTACCGTTTAAGTAAAAGTAGTTTAGTTGCGTTTATTTAAAAAAATAAGGCGTAGTCTATCTCTATATTTCACCGACGCACAGTCATTTAAGCGTGTCGTGAAGTTCATAGTTACAGACACACACATATTCACCTACGATATAATTACACTTCACATTTTACGTTCTGTACGGGAATCGAATAGTCGACACCAGCGCAGTAGTCAATATCTCAACCACTGCGTCAGCTGTGCCTTGTTGATTATTCTAACAGTAGAAAATTATTATAAAGACGAGTGCACATTGCGCCACACAATACAACGGACATTGCACATTGTGTGTGCCGCCCATAAATAGTAACCTATACGTTGACTAATGTTGCATTTCAAACACACACTACCTCAAAAATCACCCACAACTCTTAATACAACTAAATACAGTTCATATTCGTATAACTATAAGTTGCCAGGCCTCGTTTATATTGGGAACATTTTAATTTTGCTACCGTATTAGTGTTTATTGCGTAGGCGTTAAGTGTTATATTAGTGACTAGCTGTGCCCGCGACTTCGTTCGCGTGGATGTCGGAACTTAACAATCTATATTTTTAGTGCGAAGCGGTGTTGGAGGATACCGATACAATCTTTTATATAAGCTATAGTCCCCGCCAAATAAGTCTGGAATAAAGGTCATTGATCCTAATAATGCATCGTTCGAATTTCATACCACCATCGTTCAAACAAAATAAAATATAAGGTCAAGATCGCTTCTACCACGATGCGTTGCTTTTGGTCGTTCTACATTTTTTCGAATAGTTTTGAAATATTGCAAAATACGAGGGTCAACGTATCTTATTTTATTTTATTCCATACTTATCTGGCGGAACTATAGTGCTTATTTAATATTAACAATATTGTGAACAAATTAACACAGCTGTGAACCATAATTCTGGAGCGTACATAAATATCCTGTCCCATCCTGTCCCGTCCTGAACCGTCTTGTCCCTTCCTGTCCCGTCCTGTCCCGTCCCGTCTCGTCCCGTCTCGTCCCGTCCTGTCCCGTCCTGTCCCGTCCTGTCCCGTCCTGTCCCGTACTGTCTCGTCCTGTCCCGTCCTGTCCCGTCCTGTCTCGTCCTGTCCCTTCCTGTCCCGTCCCGTCCCGTCCCGTCCCGTCCCGTCCCGTCCCGTCCCGTCCCGTCCCGTCCCGTCCTGTCCCGTCATGTCCCGTTCTGTTCCGTCCTGTCCCGTACTGTCCCGTCCTGTCCCGTCTTGTCCCGTCCTGTCCCGTCCTGACTATCCTATTTTTTTTTATTATATCAGCCCATAGTGTCCCACTGCTGGGCAAAGGCCTCCCTCCACTCTTTCCACTTCTCACGGCTTTCTGCGACCGTGGTCCAGTCCTTCATGAAGCGGTCTAAGTCATCTCGCCATCTTCGCTTGGGCCTGCCACGACGTCGAGTTCTCCCTTCTGGCACCCAATCGGATGTATGTTTTGCCCAGCGATTGTATGGCATTCGACATACGTGGCCAGCCCAGTCCCATTTCAGCTTGGCAGCTTTCTCTCCCACATCGGCAATATGCGTTAAGGAACGCAGCACTGTGTTTCTTATGCGGTCTGAAAGTTTGACTCCCAAAATACTGCGTTCCATGCGTCGCTGGCAAACCGCGAGCGTGGACTTCTGAAGATTTGTCAAAGACCAAGTTTGTGCACCGTACGTGAGGATGGGGAGGATGCAAACGTCCATGAGTTTCCACTTTAGCGACAAAGGAAGTTCTCCCTTCATCAGGTCTTTCATGGACCAAAAGCTCTTCCAGGCGTTTTCGATCCGACGTAGAATTTCCTTATCTTGCCTCGCCTGGAATGAGACTATTTGGCCCAAATATACGTATTCATGGACGTAGTCCACCCTAACACCCTCGACGTAAAGATGGCGTTTTGTGCTGTTGGTCATAAGTTTGGTCTTTGACATGTTCATTTCTAGTCCGACCTCGCGGCTTGCAGCGTTTAGCTGTTCTAGCATCTGTCCGAGCTCCGAAGCAGAAGAGGAGAACAAGACTATGTCATCGGCGAAACGAAGATTCGTTAGTCTTCTCTCTCCGACAACAACGCCCTTCTCGCTCCAGTTAGCTCCAAGCGTTTTGAAGACCTCTTCTAGGACGGATGTGAAGAGTTTAGGCGAAAGTGGATCTCCTTGTTTGACGCCTTTATTGATTCGGAAAGACGGACCAACGGTTTCTATTTTTATGGCGGCTGTACTGTTTATGTAGATATGCTTCAAAAGGCTGATATAAGTTTTGTGGATGTGATGTGAGTTTAAACTTTCGAATATCGATTTATGTTTGATGCTATCAAATGCTTTGGAGTAGTCTACGAAGGCTAAATATAATGGCATGTTGAATTCGGAGTGTTTCTCAATTATTTGGTTCAGAGAATGGAGGTGGTCTGTGGTGGAGAAGCCTCGTCTAAAACCTGCCTGTTCCACTGGTTGGTGTAAATCGAGTGGTTCTATTATTCTGTTCTCTATAATTTTGATTAAAACTTTATACATATGGGACACGAGGCTGATGGGTCGGTAGTTCTGAAGGTCGGCTTTATCGCCTTTTTTGTGAAGCAAGATTATATTGGCATGACAGAAACTTTCTGGAAATTTACCGGTTTGTAAAATTAGGTTGAATAAGTTAGTGATATGCGGTAATAAAGTCGATTCTCCAATCTTGAGGGCTTCGGTGGTGATACCATCTTGACCGGCACTTTTACCGTATTTCATGCTAGATAGAGCTCGATGGACCTCATATCCTGTTATAGGTGGTATGTCTGGAGAGCATGAATAGGTATCGAGGTTTAGCGAAACTGAACTGTCAGAATATAGAGTTTTATAAAATTCAGTACTGATCTCAATTATTTTTCGTCTATCTCTCTGCTTCGTTCCGTTTGAATCTCTCAGGCCTGTTATCCAAGATTTGCCCTTTTCTAAACCTCTTTTCGCCGCTCTTAATGATCTGTTGTTTTCTAATGTGGTTTGGATTAAGTTGACATTATATTGTCTAATATCTTTGCGAATATTTCGTTTTACTGTTCTGTCTTTAATTTGGTACTCTGGTGTGTAATAGTTTAACATCTGTCTTTCTTCAATTGCGCGTCTTGTAGCATCAGTCAATTTTTTCTCCTTATGTTTACTACACTTTATTTTCTTACTAGCTTCACTGATAGCATTTTTTATTTTATTGTAGTAGGTTGAAACGTCTTCGATGTGTTTATCCAGTATGCTAAATTTATTGCTCAGTTCCAGATTAAATTGACTTTTGTTCATTAATAAGGAGATTTTGTCTAATTTTCTAATTGAATTTTTAATTAAATTTAACCTTTGAATTTTTAAATTAAATGTTATTGTAGCTCTTAAGGGTCTATGGTCCGAACTGAATTTAAAGTTATTGAGGATATTTACATTTTTGACTATTTCTTTACTAGAGGAAAGACAGTAATCTATTTCATTCTTTGTTATACTATCCGATGATTGCCATGTCCATCGGCGCTGAGGTTTTTTCATAAATAAACTGTTACTAATATTTAAATTTTGGCCAAATGCAAATTGTAGGAGACGCTCGCCTCGATTGTTCCTTGTACCTAAGCCGTGTGGTCCAACTACACTATTGTTGTCATATTCCTGTCTCATGCCAATTTTTGCGTTAAAATCACCAATCACTAATGTCCACGTGCCTTTGTGTTCGTCGTAAGCAGTGTTAAGGTGGTCATAAAATTCTTCTACCTCGTCGTCCGAATGCGATGATGTTGGTGCATAAGTCTGAATTATGGTAAGGGTCTTTTTTGGCTGTTACGTGAAATTTCAGCAAAGCTAACCTGTCAGAAAAGGCAACGAACTCTTTTATGTTGGTTTTCCACCGTTTGTTAACCAAGAAGCCAACCCCATTTCTGCCTCCAGGAACTCCGACATAGAAAAATATGTTTTTATCCCTCTCAATGGTATCTTCACCTTCTCGTCTTACCTCTGCCAATCCAATGATATCATAGTTGATGTTTTCCAAAGCATTTTCCAACTCTATTAATCTCTCCTCAGTTCGTAGGGTGCGAACATTGTATGTTATGATGTTAAGCTTCATGTCCGTATTTCTAGCCTGGGTCGTTTGACAGTGAGATGATCCCGCCCGGGGATTCTTCGCACCCCTGGCTTTAGCGGTTAAACGCCTACTGTCATCAGAGTCTCCACTAAAGCCGCCGGGCACTTGGGGCCTTTGTCTTGTGTTTCGATCCATAGAAAAGTAGTGGAGGGGTTTGGACTTTTAACTCACCACGCTTGTCCGTTGCGGGTTGGTGAGTGCATAGTAGGCCTGCTAACTTGGCCTGTGGACGCCGTTATTGGTGCACTGGACACCGAATTAGCGCCGCCCTGAGTTGACATCCTATGCTGATCCCAACTTTCACACCTTAGACCTCAAGTTAGAACTTACTGTTCTGTGAGCTCTGTGGTGGTTCTTACGGCAGCATTGATGGTCAAGCGCCAAAGAATGAGTGCTGAATTCCCTTAGTCGCCTTTTACGACACCCATTGGAGGATATGGGTTGGTGCTATTCTTTGTGTCCGGACACCACACGGACAGTCTGTCAGTCTGACTATCCTATGATTCCATAAAATCGCTATAATTAAATTACGTTTTTTATAAGATGTAAACTGATTACGATGAAAAAAAAAAACAATGTTAAGTTTCAATTTAAACACCTCTATTTCAGGTTTTATTTTAACGCCATCTACCGTTTTATCGTTGAAGTACATATGTTTAGATGAATTATTTGAATATGTAGTTTTGCTATTCTAAGCTAGATCGCGCTACTGAACTGCACGTCTTGGTGTGAACTGACCGTAATTTTACTTCTGAAACACTTTAAATTCAAATAACTTTTGATAGACTGAACCGATTTCGATGAAACAAAAACTAAGTTAAACCTCAAGTTGCGTATAATTTTTGTATATAAACATTGTCAGCATTGAATTCGTAGATTTTACGTGATGTGCGCACAAACAAACAGACAAACCGACAAACAGACAAAAATTTCAAAAATGATGGAAATGGGTTCTGTTACTTATCTTTTCACACGCTGGCTATTTTTTGTTTCAATTCCTTCAATGTACAAAAATGAATTTTCTACAGATTTATTATATGTATAGATTATGATTGCAAATATTAATTTGTTTTCGACACAATGGTGGGTGATTATCTCATAGGTTTAAATGTTAGTCAAATAATGTAATAATATGTAATGAAATGCATAATTAAGATATTTTTGGAATTTTACTATTTGAGCAATAAAGTTAATTATTCTTTTTATATACTTAATTAGCACATTATTTAATATCGGTCCGTTATATAATATTGTTATGTTATCTATTAAACACAGATTTTGCAACCAAATTAATTAATCCTCAAGTCTAAGAAAAAAATTAAAAACAAAAGTTACCAACAAAATAACCACAAATTAAATTCACAACTTTCTATCGCACTGACTACGTTTTATATTCTTTTTTCCTTATTGCCACTCCTCTTTTCAAGTCCTGCTTACTCAGAAACACTAAAAACATATATCATGAAGCATATTCACTTATTCTGAAAGTGTTACAGCCATAAATTTATAGTCATACAAACAAATTTATTTAAATTTTTCGTAACGTCTCTTCTTACACTGAATCTCCACCCATTTTCTTCAAAAGACCATTATAATTTAACCTCTTGCATTTCAAAAATAAGAAATTTATGCATATGCAAACCTATTAAAATGTAATTAAGGTTAATTTTACGAAAACAAAGATATCAAATGGTGACCTGGTTGAGAAAGGCTTTCACTTGCATGCACAATAGGGGTTAGGTTCCGACTTTCTCATAAGTTATTGTGCTACTTGTCACGATGACTTTTTGTCTTGTCTTTGCAGATTTATGCTAAGTTTTTAAGTAAATAAATATACCTCCATTTCATTTGGTCTAGACTAATGCATTTTTTCTTCTTATTTTTATACTTTGGGCATAGAGAAAATTTGTTTGACATCAAAATATGGCTAAGTGGAAGTTAAACATAACTTTAAGCAAAGTTCAAATCCTGCTCGCGGTTCGAATTGTTTTTTTTTCATCGAAAATCTTTTAAATTCGCTACTCATGCGTTAATGCGTATAATATTTACAAAAATATAAAGTTTATTAATCATTCTAAGGATTAATTAGCGGAAACTGAAACAAAATAGAGAACTACATTATTATAATATACCATACTTAAAATTAAGGAAAGGGAAGAAAGACTTTATTTTAGCTGAAACTGTGATTTAACCTAAATATAACCCCTAAAAATAATTTTTCGGCAAATCCATATGACTTAACCATCAAACTCCTTGTAAATGAAGAATGTTTTTTCAAATGATTAAAATGATTTGAAACATACATTAGCTTGCGAACAAATCCGTTTGGGGCATTTTTTTCTTTAACATCTTTTATCAGGTACCTTATTAATGTTTACAAACTAAAACTATGACAATTGCGCAGCTCAAAAACTAGTTTAAATAAAAAACCGCCTACGGCTTTCAGGAAAACCAACACATTTTTTTTAGAACCTACATAAAAACCCAAGATGGACTCTACTAAATCTTAAAAAACTTTTAAAAAAAAAGAACCGACTTCAAAACCAAACACAAAAAAGTGTAAAATAACTTTTCTTTCGGAAGTCGGTGGCTTTGTTTTTTATTTCATTGACTATGGCCACCGACTTCCGAAAGAAAAGTTATTTTACACTTTTTTGTGTTCGGTTTTGAAGTCGGTTCTTTTTTTTTAAAAGTTTTTATTTTACCCTTTTTAGTTCAGATATTCAACAAAGATCTCCGTATAATCGGGTCTTTAGAAATCTATAATCCAAGTGAGCAACAAAAACGGATCTATGCGGGCAACGTCACGAAATATTCATTACTGTTATATACTAAAACCTTCCCCAGAATGTAACAAACACTTTTCTGAAAACCGCATCAAAATCGGTTCACTCAAACGCGAGATAATTGCGAGCAAACATTCAATCGACTTAGAAAATCCACAATCCAAGTAAGCAAAAAAATCCATATCTCTAAAACTACTGAACCGATTTTGATGAAACTTGCAGTGTACCCTAAGTTGAACAATACCTAGTTCAACAAAAAAAGAATTACGTAAATTGAACTTGCAGTTCCGGAGATATGCGTGCACAAACATAAAAACATACATACATACATACATACATACACTTATGAAATTTGGCACATTTGTTCAGACGCTGATATAGATTAACATATACGAAAACTGGGCAGTTCTGGAAATATTACATACATACGGGTCGAATTGATAACCTCCTTTTTTTTGAAGTCGGTAAAAACCATCTCAAATTAAAAGGGCCAACCTCTTTGAAACATCCGAAACCTCTCCAATTCACCATGTTCTAAAGTCGACCGGTGCTATTAATTATGATGTTACTTCAAAGGGCCAATTACCCCTAAATTACTGATAATTAAACTTCATCCGACTTTTTGATTAAACAGCTGACTTAATTACCTTTAGGCGTTAGGATAGTAAGGGCAGAAGATGAAGTCTGGGGATATCTTGATTTTGGTGTGAAGGATAGAATTGTATAAGAAATATCAGTGCTTAATGCTACTGTTTGCTGTCTGTCTGACTTTTTAAAGGATTTTAATTGACGCCAGAATCATCAAAATCGGCCTACACGTGTGGCCTCTACATCTCCACATAAGAGCAAACATAAGTAAATAAAAACATATTATACTGATAAACACATAACCCTCCTTTGCATCGCGTAGTTGGGTAAAAAGGAAACCTGCATAGGTATTTCTGAAAAAGTATAACTGTTTTTAGTTGCATATTATGTTAATATCACGAATTCCTATACAAGTTTTCACAGGCTTGTACCAAAATAACTTCTTTAGTTAATGACTCTCATCTTCTTAATCTTTCGGTACTATGCTGAAAAAGGCTTCGTAGTCAGGGAGTTTTGGGTGTTACTTGTTAGCTTTTACAACTCAAAAGTCTGAAAGTTGGACAACCAGGCTTTCCATTGCATACAGTAAATCATTTGTGGACGCTAAATGATTTTCATCTACAACTTATAACACTAAAGTTCAACCTCAACATGGTTAGGACAAAGTTCAACAGAATTAATACTGCCATATGCGACGAAAAACAGTTAGTTGATTCTGATGATCCAAAATCGATTACAAGTCAAAAATATCATTAGATATAATTATATTTTTCATAATTTCACAGTGGACCCCAAATTTTCTTGCTCAACTTACACCACTAAGTACACTGACCCCAACACAACAAGTTCCTTATATAACTGTTAATACCTACTCTAATTGAAACAAAAGTGTGTCATTTATATATTGACAGAGTATACCCTACTTATATAATCGAATGACATGGTAAAGTATGCCGTTTGCCTATTACATAACGAGTTACCCAAGGTGCTTGAGCGATGGCGTTCTTTGCCGCTTGCAAACGGCAAGTTTGCTGTTAAAAATTGCTGTTGGTTTGTCATTGCGGTAATCAGTGTGTTTAATGTCGAATTCTTACGTTTTGTTGACCTCAGTTAGATAAAAATGTGGTTAAATTTTTAACGGTGGTTGGCAAAATTTGCCGTGGCATTTACTCATATTTCCTTATTTAAAAATAAGTATGCTTACGGCTACTTACTTAAAAATTGACTGCGGTTGTGGTTTATCTGTTGCAACGCGTGTGCGTATTTTTAATTCATGGATAATTTGATTTTGAAATTATTACCAAATATCATAATCTAATATATACAATTCTCGTGTCACAGTTTTCGTTGCCATACTCCTCCGAAACGGCTTGACAGATTTTGATGAAATTTTTTGTGCTTATCCGGTATCTATGAGAATCGGCCAACATCTATTTTTCATCCCCCTAAATGTTAGGGGTAGCCCACCCCTAAATTTTTTATTTTATTTTTTAGACAAAATTTTTAATTTCTATTTTTTATGGCAAAACAACGTTTGCCGGGTCAGCTAGTAATAAGTATAATATTCTATCATCAAACTGTTTATAAATAGAAAAATCTCTGCTGCATGTCATGTTGCATACTATGAATGCATACTATATTAAGTCGGTCATAAACAAATTACTAAGCAACTATCACCCATAAGAATAAAATAAAACAGTTTTTTTTTGTAAAAATAATTGTGACACGACCGCCCAGGTCTTGTGTGGTTTAAAATTGTCGACCTACCTTGTGAATTTTCCAATTTTCTTACCTAAAAAATTAGTCCTGAAAATAACACAAAAACGATAAAGAAAAGAATATCCAATTCGGTGCAGTGGTTCAGAAGTTATGTGCGTACAGACACACATAATAAGTTTTGTTTTATACTGTGGAAAGTTTCTGTATTATTTTCAATAATAACAAGAACCACTCAAGGAAATACCGCAGAAACCATAACAACATTACCTTAATGAAAAACAGAAGTTTTCTCTAATCAAAACTTCTGTCTTCAACTTTCTACTCTGTGTAATGAAAATGCCATCAAATATCAGGTATCCTAAAGAATATCGTTTTCTTAGTATTTGATTTACTTTAACTAAAACCAGAAGTTTTAGTTCAAGTAAATCAAATACTTGCCTTTGAAATATTCGAACTTGTGATTTTAACTTCTATGTCTTTTATAAGTCTTTTACTTGAAAACAGTGTAATGTTTAGGTTGGGGAGTAATTATAGAATTTAATTGGAGTGTTTGAAAGGAAATGCTTTTGTAACAAGGATAACAAGAAACTGCTTTTAAAAAGTTATAATGGGTTTTGTCATGTTGACTTAACATTTTGTATGTTTTCTTATAGTAGTTTATGAAACTGGTACATAATGAGGGGTATTATACACGAGTGTGAGTTTAAAAAACGAGCGAAGCAAGTTTTTTAAAAGTATCACACGAGTGTATAATACCTAGTTGTGTACAGTTTCATACACTACTTTATCTACTTTCATTGAACACGAATTTATCAAATAAAAGATAAAGATTGACACAGTATTATGGCGCCAAAATTCCCGTTATCACCGCGCATGGGCCACAGCGCGCGCAGCCACAGATAAAAAATCAAATGGATGTATCTATGACCTGTAATCTGTATCGTAATGAAAAAAAAAATTATTATAACATTATTTTGTTAGAGAAATAGTGTCATAATTTAATTTTTTAATTTCTTTTCGATATACTGTGTGTAAAGTACGTCATTATAAACTCGTTTTGAGTTTTGTATTTTGAATTTAACGATAAGAGAGTAGATAAAGTATATTTTATGTTAAAAAAATGTAAAGATGGAATAGGTATAGTAGTTGAATACAAGTTTTTGTTAGAAGTAAATCTGTAAAAGTTTCGCTATGCGCACAGTTAAAGAGTGGAGTTCCCTCCCGGAGTCTGTTTCCTGATAGTTACAACTTAGGTGTCATGTTTAAAGTGAATAGATTATTTCTAGGCAAGCGTGCTTCATCGTCGATCCTATTATTGTCATAGCCTATGGTAAAACAAAAAAAAGGCAGTTTACTCAACTATAATAAACTTATCTACCAATTTTAAATAGGAAGTACTAAACTAAACAAGGCTTTAAGTTAACGGATATCAATTTCAAAATTAAATGTCAGATAACTCGACTCAAGGTTTCTCAAGTAGCAAATATTGACACGCTAATATTCTATGGAAACAAACTATTAATAGGTACAAGATAATGGCTATATATAGAAATACGCTGACACACTAACACAGTGGGAAATCGAATAAAAAAGAAAGTGGTGTGGTTTTCAAGGACGTACTGATCGTAACGGTTAATGGCTTTTTGTGTATTTTTGATGTCAGCTGTTGTATTGACCACCTTAAAACTATAAGGTTATAGAGTCTTGTATTTACTGTCAATACTATAAAATTATTAGGAGATAAACATTGTAAGCTTGTGGATTTGTTTCGATGAATGGATGGATGGATTGTTAATCAATCACTGTTGGAATTTGGCTTTAAGATAATTTATAGTCTAGAAAGTTATATTTGCGGTTTTTGAAAATGTACTATATCTCAAAAACTGCTAACTGTATCTCATCCAAACCAATTTTCGTTGGTAGTTTTGGTTGAGGTCTACATTTTTTTTTTTAGTTTTATCATTCTCTTATTTTAGAAGTTACGGGGGGGGGGGGCACACTTTTTACCACTTTGGAAGTGTCTCTCGCGCAAACTGTTCAGTTTAGAAAAAAATGATGTTAGTAACCTCAATATCATTTTTAAAGACCTATTCATAGATACCCCACACGTATGGGTTTGGTGAAAAAATTTTTTTGAGTTTCAATTCTAAGAATGGGGGGCACCCCCAAAATTTGTTTTGTTTTGATTTTTGTGTGAAAATCCTAATGCGGTTCACATAATACATCTTTCTACCAAGTTTCAACAGGATAGCTCTTATACTTTCGACAAAAAGTGGCTGTGACATACACGGACAGACAGACAGACAGACATGACGAATCTATAAGGGTTCCGTTTTTGCCATTTGGCTACGGAACCCTAAAAATATAGAAATTTAGATATAGCCTTACAATTTAACGGCTGTGATGGATGCATGGATTCTCTAATTTTCTTTATTTTACATTCCAAAACATCCCTAATGTTAACAGATTTCAAAGATTTTTTTTACAGGACGTAGGTTTTTTTTGTGTGGTAATGTCATCCATAGAGTCCTGCTATCCTGGGTGGAGTGTAAGAGACTATCAGCCTCTTAAAGACTAGAAGCTCCCTTTTCCTTCGATGCCCTTTGCGTTCTCGGGCCGCGGTGGCCTTTTAAAATAGTCCCGCGACTTCAGCAGCGTCTGGCCTAATGCCTTGAGGTGCGTGTTCTCTTTAATTTTTGGTAATACAGGGTACTAAGGAGCTTTAAAGAGGACGCGTCATCAGTTCAACATTTTAAGCCGTCACAATATGCTTCCGTTACCTTAGAGAAGCGCAAATCTGGGCAAGCAATTTATCCCGGATACGGGAAAAGCATAATTAAAGTGACACTGGCCAAGCAAATAAATGTAATAGCAGGAAAAGCTAAGCTAGTAAATGGTACCTGTTTCCATTTCCCGCAACGATTAGTTCAATTGTTAAAGAAAGTTTAAGAAACTAGTTCAAGTTGTTTCACTGACGAATTAATTTTATTAAGCAATGCGTACACCGTACAGCTTTGAGAGAAATTGTAATTGTTTATATTTTTATGGTATATGCTAATTTGTTTATTAACTTAGGAACATATAAAGCCATTCTTCGTATGGCAGATGCTTTTTATTGAAGAAAAATCTGTATTTATAACCGAAACAGGTATTTAATGAACTTGTTTGGTTCTAAATTATTTCTCAAATTACTTTATTTGAACAAGTTTTTAGGAGCTAAACTTTTTTCTTGCGTGGGTTTAAATCGGTTAGGATGAAGTGGGAGGGTAACCGACCCTATTGCTTCAAATGTATTTGCGTTCTTTTACCACTTAAGACATTACTGAAAGAATGAATACTTGACAGAACAATAAACTCAATATGACAAAAAAGATATCTTCAAATTAAATTACTAAAAATTAAATTTAAGAAGACCTACCGATGAAATCAGCACACAACGACGACGTGTGAAAAAAAATGGCGTAATATTAATAATTCTGAATTGATCCGGTATCCTTTTTATAAAAGACACGTTTTAATAAATAGGTAGTGATAAAATAAAATGAATGTCTATAATTATCTCGGAGCTTAACCGCCACGGAAGTTTTTATGGCATATGAGTCATCAAGGATACCAACTATGTCCTATTTTGTTCAGAAATCGAATTAAAACTCTTTTATTTGTCTGCTTTGTTCTTAGTTTCTTTCATTGGCAGATACTCGGTATTCCTAGGTTTAGATTGAGATTTAAAAATGTTAATCAGAATTCATTATCTTAAAATCAGCATCTATTGTAAGCTTTAATTGTTTCGTAAATCTTTGGTTATATAGCGTTGAACAAAAAAAAACTTTTACTTTCCAGGACGGGAGAGATTTGATAGAAATATTATTTTGATCGGCTCACTAATTTTTGAAGTAGGTATATTGTCATAAAATAATATATATCGTCATCTTATTTACTCGTTTTTTACGTGATTTCGTTTGAAATAAGCCTATAACACTCAAATATAAAATAACATCATCCACAAATACCCCAAACAAAAACACATAAATAAATTCAAGTAGAATTCAATCATAGTGACCAGAAAGGAAAACCAAGCCATCCTTTGCCTCAAACACCGCACATCGAGACCCTTATTACTCACCCAGCAATGTTAACAGCCGTAACGAGACAAAACAAGAAAACAATCATTCAAAAGCAAGTCACTCCGTGTCAGGAGTTAATTTTAAAATTTCCACAACAACGCCCCATTCAATTTCTTCTCGAAGTCAAGAAGTGAACATAAAAAGTTGAACTTATGTGTCGGGACAGTTTGTCCTGTTTTCTGCTCACGACACGATTGCTATACGATTTCATAGTAATGTAGTCGAGAATCCTGGAAAAGTAAATGGTAATGATAATTTAAAAGTGGAAGATGATGAAAGTACTGATGGAGATGATATTTTAGTAGACGACACGATAGGTGCACTTGATGATGATATTAAAATGTATGAGAACCTAGAAAGTAAAGATGGTGTAAGATGTAATAGCAGAGGTTGTTAAATAAAACAAACCTCTATCTCCAAGTTAGGGTAATGAGTTTTTGCAATTAAAAATGTAAGAAGTAACTTTTCATTGTGACGACAAATTAACACATTATAATTTAATTGCTTCTCAAAACCATCATGAAATATTGGTGTTGGGAATTCATTCCTCTATTTAAAGAAATTCCAAATTATTACTGAATTTTTTTACATATTCTTCCACAGCTATTAATGAAAAAGAAATACAACTGATCAATTTTTCAAACACTCTTTTGACCTCCTTCCTCATCTGACCTAACGACTACTTTTCGATCCATAAATCGTCAGATCAGAGCCGTCTTAAAGGCTCTAAAGCCTCCAAACGAGACGTTACAGGGACCTTCGAGAGTTTACTGACCCCTACCCTTTTGGGTTTACGTCGGTCCTTTGACATTAGTTCCAGATTATTTTCTGCGGTCCTGACCAGATGACATAAGATAACAGGGGATCGGTTCGAAAAAATAGAAGTAAATACAGGAAAGTAAACAGAATATGATGTAACACATGTTCTGTCAGATGGGGTATAGGTTCTTTGTTTATTGAAGATAAACTTTTGACTTTGGCTTCACTCGAGTTATGCGAAACGTTGTAGCATAGAACATTTGAGAATATTAGGCTAAGTACAGATAAACGCGCGACGACGCGCGCTGCCGCGCGATTCACCTGTTCAGATGGCGGGTGGCTTGCGCGCGTCAGTCTCGCGTGAACATTCAGTGAGAATGGACGTGGAGGAGGCAATTTGCTTGTGGGTTTTATAACGCAAACTACGACGTCGCCGTCGAAAGCAAAGGCGATACTGGGGGCTCCCTATTTTAAGTCAAAGACTTTCTTTAAAGTCTTACCACCACAGTCCACCACGACTGTGACTTTATATCCCACACTAAGACTACACGAAGATCGATTTGTCAACTATTTTCAGGGTTGTCGTCCTCCATTTTTTTCGTCGCTCCTTGCGTCCCCGTCCGCCTCAAACCGCGCGGGTCAACTGAACAGGTCGATACAGGAGTGTAGATCTTAAACCGCGCGTCATCGCGTGGTGGCGCGCGGCTCAACATCTAGCGCGCGGTGCATGGCGGTGCGCGCGGGCGCGCGCGGTGACGCGCGGTCATATACACAGCAATATTGATTTGTTACAATCTTAAACCGCGCGCCAAGCCAACCGCGCGTCGTCGCGCGTTCATCTGAACTTAGCCTTAAAGTTTACCGTGAATGATAGAATTTCAGAAAGTGTTCCGGGGTTCCAAAAGTCACCTCGTACAACTTAACCTCTTCATAATATTAGTATTGATCTAAGAGATGATAGTCGGAAGAAAGGTAAATAACCAACTGATCTTAGTGAAACAAATATAGGAAAACTATAAAAGTTCATACCAAAATATTTGTTTGTCTTCGTCGCAATTTTAGAACTTTGTGCAGCAAACAGTTTTATTATCTCTTATTCTTTGGAATGGTTTGGAAAACAAATGCAGGAGTTTTGATAGCTTTAGTAATACTAGTTTCGGATGTTGACGAACGTTTTGGGGCAGTGGGTTAATTTCTTTGAGTAAGATAGAACATAGTTGTCAGTTGTGTCACCCTTACAGCTGAAGACCAATAAAGTAACTGTATTTTTAATAATTTTTGATATTCTCGAATTCTAAATCTCTTCTCGGTATGAACTTGTGATGAGGAGGGATGACACTCATGTGACTGAGAGAGTGATGGACATAATTGATTGAGAAGAAGAGGAAGGCAAAAGAAAAGATGGATGGATTGTGTTAGGTAGAATGATATGATTGAAAAAGAGTTAAGTGATGATTTGACGTCTATTAGAGGAGAATGGAAGAAGAAAACGAGTTGTGCCTACCCCAAGTAAAATGGGCTAAGGGCAGGAAGATGATGTTTATGATTACCGAATTTCAATCCCACATAGAAATTCATATGAAAATCACCTTCATTATTTCCTTATTAAAGTTCTCAAGAAATATATCAAAAGCTGTCCTTACCAATCCAAATCAACGAGCCATGAAGATACTCATATCACTTCCGATCTCTGTTACAACCTGGACAATATCCTTCACTATTGTTTCTACCGGAAACATTTACCACTTTAACTTTACCATCAATTTGAACTTTATCATGAGGCTACTTAGTATCAAATTCCATCAGCTGAAGTACAATACTGATTTTGGTTATTAATTTAAAAGTATTTGGACGGTGACGTTTGAAATTCAGTCCTATGCAACTAAATATAATGTCTGGTTCAACGTGGGTTAATAATAACATGAATTTAGATTACCAAATTAATTTTGCCGGCATATCTCGTGGAATCTAGAATGATTTGAAGGTAATAGTCGTTTTTGTGATTGTAAATGTTAATTTGGTAATTTTTGGCTTTTGATAATGGGATTCTTATGTTTTGAAGCCTCAATGTTCTGTCGCAACGATGTTAATTGAAATTCTAATTAATTAATGGTCGGTTCAAAAACTGTTATGGCGTGAGCCAGTAGCCCTAATAATTGAGTGTTATATTTTTAATTATCGACTTCTTCATTAGTAGTAATTAGGTTGTTGTTGCATTAATTAAAATTGTTGGTTATTATGTGAAATGTCCTAAACATTACCCACTTCTTGTGTCATTTGACATCTTCAACGCCATCCAAAACTAATTATTAAAATTAAAAGTACTCTCACAATAGTTACCTCAAACTTTGAATCATTTCATCGAAACCAATCGTTTAATCCGTGATTGTAATATCATCTTTATCAAAAACTAAGTTGATACATATTTTTATTGTTTTTATTAAAACATTGCCTAAACTATTATTGTATCCTATGAAATTTTTAGGATAGTCTACCCAGAAATATAATCTCTCGCCTTGTTCTATGGGGTAGGCAGAAACTCTTGAACACCACCTGTTACACCTAATAGATTTTCCAGTATTTTTGCTTCTTCCATGTCCTTTCGTGTTTGACTAGACGTAATTATTCGTATTTTACGTCGTTGTCTAGTTTATCAACTAATAATTCTTTTCCAACCAACTACAGGACTAGCGTCTCTCTACAAATTGTTTTAAGACATATCCTGTTTTGTTATTTATTTTCTTCCTTTAAAACCAAAACAAGCCAACCAGCGCCAAAATTAACGATATCATTTGATAGGTTGACGTCATTTAGATATATTGCAAAATACTTCACGATCAAGGTTATCAGGAATGACTCAATAGTGACCATAAGTTTAGTTGTTATAGTGACCAATTACGGTGGTCTATCTATTCAAAATTAAACCACGGATAATGCCAAAGTGTTATCTGGTTTAGGTGTTCATGTGGGATGAAAATGTGAGATTAATTCGTGTTAATGTGTTTTCGAATCTTCTATGGTTTTCTAGACGACAACAATGTAATGGGTGTTTTTTTTTTGTATTTGAATATTGATACAGGATATTACTGTCACACAAACCCACAATGGTTTTTGCAAAGAAATGAGACGATGAACTTCATAGCTTTCAACTTTTAATTCAACAATTGTGTTAACGATTATTTTACTCAGTGACTTAAATTAACGGTCCATTGAAAGCACTATTAGGAATCTAAGTAGCAATTTTGTGGAAACAAAAGGAAGCAGAGTCAGTTTAAAATATATAGTGTAATTCGAAAATTATCTCGTGGAAACGAAACGTCAGTCATAGCATAGATTAAAAATACGAGTATTCTACTATAACAAAGATTTTAAACTATTTACTTAGTTTTAGTTGTTTTTGTGTGATAAAATAACAAACATCTGAACATCGTCATAAACATAATTACACTTTTTTCTTTTTCACTTATGTGCATTCTATTAATTTTTACTTTTGTCTTTTTCCAGGTAAGCCAACATACCTCATCGATAGCTCAATACCAACCTCCGAGGAGTCTGTGAGTCATACGATGCACAGCTCTACTGGCACTCCATGAATTCAGGTCGAGATGGTAACGCAGATTCAGCTAATGTCAGCCATTTTATCTCTTGATTAACTCACACTATGTTGATTTAGTTAGCAATAACGATGAATTTATCTTGAATTATCTATTTCTTGGAGACGAATTAAGTGTTTGAGGTCGAAGTTTATCTGTTTGTGGCTTGACATTATGGTTTCATGTTTTAATAATGGTAGTCAAGTGTTAAGCCTCCTGCAGACACACGCGATTAATCGCGCGGGGCGACATGTCGCGGTCCATTTGGAAACTAGCTTGGCTCGTTGTCGCAGCGCGATTAATCGCGTGTGTCTGCAGGAGGCTTTAGCCTGTTAATAACGTTTAGCTTAGCAAACAGATAAATATTTTTATTGTTTATTTTATTCACAGTTTCTCGTGAAACTTTTTTTGACTTGACTTCAGTAAAGTAGACAATTGGATTTTAGAATGATTGAGTAAGATGATGGGAAAACAATAATATCTAAAATAAATCATTTGAGAAGTCAAATCTCATCATTGCTTATTAAGACTAATTGTAAGTTTGACAACTAGTCTTACCAAGAGCAAAGTAAGAGTAAGAGTATTAACCAGTTACTGGGTTGCGGAGGTCATAATAGGCAATAGCTGAATGTAATATATTAATATACAGCTGCATCTGAATCGATTGGAAGCCGACCCCACACAAAGATAAGAAAAGGCTAGGCAGAAGAATGATAATAGTTTTAAACATAATGAAGAATCAATAGATTGATTTCTCAATTAATGTACTCCGTATTGAAATGTTGACAGAAACCATAAATAATTTATAGAAACTTTGATTTTTAACACCAATATACCAAATCATTAGAGAACTGTTGATTGGCATAACCTTCTCAGTTACAAAATAAAATATGAATTCAAATTAATCAGCCGCAAACTTGGATATAACGACTTGTCATAAATATTAAAACACGGAAGTTGGATAAGAAGAATTTTTTATTATGTAGGCGTAGGCTTTCAAAACCAGTTGGATTGGAATTACTTAGAATTTGAACAGACGGAAAAGGGTATATGGTACCTAATTACAAATAACTCATATGTTAGGATAGATATTTTCGAGTTATTTTTTATATTCGTCAGACACTATTGTGTGGATAGTTTACAATGTTTTTTCTTTTCATGAGAAGTTTTTGCGACGATCCTGCAGATAAAATATTGGTATATTTCTACTAAAATCTCTTATGCAGAGATGATTAACAACATACAACAGTAATTACAGAGAAAATCCAAGAACCAAGACGAAATGTTTAAAGTCACCAAAAATATAATAGAGATCATATTTCACACTTTCTTTATTTCTTTTGGTGCCACAGTTCCCACAAAAACAATATAATTTGCTAGGTATTTCCAATACAATACAAACAAAACAAACAGCATTAATCAAATAAGAAAGTAGGTACCAAAATTTCTTCACCCACAAACGATTTAGCTTGAAATACAGTTACAATCAAAATGAGATCAAAACAAATTGTCAAACTGGAGCCATAAGCTGTGTGTGCAACGGAACTTCTGGTTTGACAACTGCTGGTCTGCTGCCATAGAGCATAGAATCGCTTGCAATGACTAGAGATGGCATAATTTGTAAAATTTGTGGCGTCAAATAGGTATACAAAACATTTAAAGACTGCCCTCAAAACGATGATTCTTAAGATCATAATTGTTGTAGTGCTCGTGGATATGACAACAGGCGCAAGAGTAGATCTTCAAGCGTATGCAATCCTTACTGGTAAAGTTCTGTGCGGAGTGATCATTCAACTCTGTCTATTCCTTTCTGTCTCGACAAGCAATATGCACTGTCTGTTATTTGTAGATCTTTGACATTTGTTACTGACAATTCCATCTGAAACTTAAATACTGACAACAAATTTTACCAAGTTTTTACTTGGTGTGGAGTAAGATAGCAGTTACTTCACCTCCGTCCTGTTATACAGTCAGTCGAAGCTAAACTTTTTGGAAAAGGCTAGACGACAGACGACCGAGTGACTAATAGCAGTAGTAAACAATATAGTGACAATCTTGTCATGACAGTGACAGCGTTGACATTGCCACCTCTATCAGTATCCGCTCGTTACTCTATGGTCCACTTCTGACACTTTGCTACGCTGTGGCTACATTACTTGTTGCGTAAACTTGTGACAGATGTGGCGCTATTTCGACCGTTCACTGAGCGGTTTATGTTTTGAAATTGTATTAATTTTAGTTCGTGTTTTCGTGTCCTGGAGCTTGTTATGCAAAAGCTGGGTTTGGTGAGCTTTTGGTTAACTTTATCTAACAGTACTGAAGTAACTAGAGCAGTGTAAGCCCAGTAGTAGCGTCCGACTTGGTACAAGTAGTCATGTCAAGTATGCAGGGTTCGAACCAAGCCAGGCGCATTACTTTGTGTAATTAATTTTTATCATCATCGCTCTCAAACCGATGAAAAAAAAATATTAAAATTATTGACTCATTTGATGACTTTACCACACATATTTTTAAACTAGATTGAGGCCAAGAGCAACCCACTTCAAATAAAAAAAAACAAATTATCAAATTCGGTTTCTATGGCCAAAATTAGCTAGATGACGTCATTATGACCATAGGACACCAAAAAAGAACAGGCGCAGTATTTAAAAGAATCAAGTGACTGTAGCAGAAACATACACAGAATTCCAATCATTTGGACGAAATAATCTCAAAAGCAGTTTGACCGGAACGTTCCTTTTAAATAGCTACAAATCTATCAAGGCACGTTAGATAGAACAGAAATAAAAAACTTGTATCTCAAAGCTGCACCAAATAGATTTCCAGTTATTCATCTTTTGCCAGATTGATGATAGAGAACTTGATTGTGGGTTGACATCTAACGTTATCATTGAGCTCGATTCACAAATTGACATCTTCCAGGCTCGAAGCGCAACTTGAATATACAGGTTTTGAATTATCACCTTTACTAAAGTCGGTTGTTTCCCCTGTTAGGAGGCAGATCCTTGCGAACCCATCCGTCGTATCGGTTCATTTATATCAATGTCTGTGATTTTTTTACAAGGACACACCGGTTACCTCATAATGTTATCCTGCACCAAATAATAAAAAAAAGATGATTTGTCTGTCTGATTTCTAACCCGCAGTTAAAAAGGTACATGGACACAGTCAAATCAAAACCAATCACGGCTATTTACGTCTTCAAAACAACCTACTCAACTATAAATCACACAGAAATCTATTAATAGCTACACAAACTGAACCATAACATTATACAGCACCTAACAGACTATTTGTACCACTTTTACTTTCAAAAAGCCTAGCCGGAGTAACAGGTTGAATAATAGAACTAACGTACAAAAATTACTTTAAGGTACAATTTCGCAGTCAACCGCAAACAGCAGCAGCAGACGACGATGTGACTTACGACATGTCGCGGCGACACTTCGCAGTGTCATGTCAATGCAACAATGCTGTTCTCTATAAGACAATCGCAGCGCTCTGAACTCTACAACGAGCTCATCCATAGCTTTGAGATTGACCGATCGATTTGACAGATAATAAAAACGAGGATTTTTTTAAGTAAATAACACCATACCACGTCGTTCGTCGACGTCGTGTCGTCACAGCGGTGACCGCTAGTGTCGCTGTCAGTAGCATAGTGAATACCGAACTTTGGTTTCAGTGTTGCGTGAGAATAACGATGCGGTCACAAGTCTGTATTTATAAAGATTAGCACTGCCGTTATGATTCTGAAATAGACTTCAGATGGTTGGTCTAGCTTTGGTTGCACTCTTGCTCAATCGTCAGGCGATGTGTATTTAGCTGCGGAAGGAATTTCATAGAAATACATGGAAACCAGTAATGTCGCAGCGACACGTCGTCTGCTGCTGCTGTCTGCAGTCGGCTACGAACTTGTACCTTTAATATCTGACTCGAGACTGCCTTGGGAAAACAAAAATACTGTGGGAAGATTTAGGTAGGTACGTACCTGTATACAAAACAATGTGGCTTCTAAAATTTCTTCCGCAAATAGCTAAGCATTGAAGAGGATAAGCTTGTTTCGTTTCTTCGAAATGGTGGCCATTTTATTGTTGATAGTTTTGTTTTTAAGCTGTTTGTAAAGAGTACAGGCAACATTTTGGTGGTGTTCTGAAAGTTTAAGTAGCTTTAAATTTCAATTTGTACTGTGTACATCTACATACCTTTGTCATTTCCTTCCTTTGGAAACCCAATGCCAAGTGTATGTTCTCCAACTAGTTTAATAAAGGCAACGGCATCACATGCTATCTGTAATCTGTGGTGATGACTGAGCGATTTTACTGTTGATGGTAAGACCTCATCAGATTCGCCTTCTAGCAACCGCCGTCATGTCGGAGTCCAGCAGTAATAGTTTTTACTGTGTTCCATCGATCGGTGCACAGGATTTTCAGGGTTTTCCTTCTGAGTGAGCTCGGTCCATCTTAGGCCTTATTATTTCATCTTTGGATAGATTGAAATCAAGAGCCAACCCATTTAATCAGTGAAAATGTATGTAGGTCTCTGCCAAATCTCTCTGCTTTTGGCAGTTTTTATAGCGATTACTAATTTAAAGACGCAGTCTTAATTTTAATACTAAGTAGAAGCTTCATTAAATATGTAGGTAAAGATGTATCACATTTAGCCAACATAAGTTTCCGTAAATAAAACACAGTATCGGTAGCAAAAGAACGTACGACCAATCAGCAGGTTGCGGCAACCGATAATTGGCGTTGCGAATATATTGCCAAATGTAGACAGTGGTCGATGCCGGAACATGAATGCAATCGAGACTTTGTGCTGTTACGTGAAACATAGTATCATGAAACTGTAAGTATATTATGTATATCCACATAATAGGTACATGTATAGAACAGTTCCGTGAAAGATTAGGGAGTGACACGTAAGCCCGTCAGTAAAAGTTTTATGTGCATCGTTATGCAGTGTAAATCCTTTCAATCTTGGTCAATTTGCCAGAGCAAATTGACCAAGATTCGCTGTTCAGCGTTTTATATGGTGCCGAAATCAGAATTTCGGCACCATATAAAACGCTGAACAGCTCAGTGTTACCGTAGATTTATAAGTTAAATGAACAAGAAATTTGGAAGTGGGCAGGCCATATTCCGTAAACTAGATGGAAGATGGGCCAGGAAAATATTGGAGTTGGGACCACAGACAGAATAGAGGAATGTAGGGAGAAAACCGAGGCAGACAGACGATCTCCTTAAAGTGGCCGGAAGAAAGTGGATAGCCATGACACAAAACCGCCTGGAGTGGAAAGATTTGGATGAGACTTGCGCTTAGCATTGGGTGGCTAAAGTTTGAAGAAGAACAAGCATGGTTCTGAATTGACTTAATACGACTGGAACTAGAATTAAAATGCACAGGGATAGAAACAGCACTTGGCTAGAAAAAACAACCTCTTCTTAAATATCAAAGCAGTTGCAGGAAGCAGCTAGTTTTGAAATATTAGGTAAGTATTTGACTTTTGAAAGGTAACACATTCGTCTGGTGATAAAAAGCGCAGTGAATGCATGTAGTCATAAATATTAGTAAGTCACCTTGTGTGCAATAAGGATATTAGTATATTTTGGCATATTAATTATGTTACATAATATTATGCAAATGGTATTTGTAATATCGTCATTATTACCAGCATTTTAAGGTACTACTACAGGGTAAAGCAGTGGTGGTCCAGTGGTATCGGCCTCGACTTACGGGTTGTAGGTCGTGGGTTCGAACCCAGTCAGGCGCATTACTTTGTGTAATTTATTTCAACACCACTGCTCTCAAAACGGTGAAGGAAAACATCGTGAGGAAACCGGCAGATCCTAGAACCAAAAATTCGAAGACATGTGACATCTGCCAAATCGCACTGGGCCCGCGTGGTAGATTACGGCCTGCTCCCTCTCACAGAGTGGAGGGAGTCCTGTGTCCCAGCAGTGGGAACATTTAAAGGCTGATGACGACTACAGGGTAAAAGCCTTCTTCTCATACCAAGAGGCACAAAAATTAACAGCGAAAGCTTTTTTCTCATATTCAGAGAAGTTATTAGCATTGAGAGCCATGAAGGCAGAATGGGTCGAGCAGGCCTATGCTCTAAGGATAAAACCTTGTGTGCGGCTCTGCCACAGCGTAGAAACTATAGTTTGGTAGTCACTACGCTATCCGATCTCGGTGTGGCGTACAGCCTAAAAATTGTCTTTATATAGAGTTAGCTGGTTTTATGCACTGCCTGTGGCGCTCCCTGGGAGAGGGCTATGGCCAGCAGTGGACTGCAATAGGCTGAAATGATGATGATGATGATGCAATGCCTGATATCCAAAAACAAAAAGAAATTTCTTCTCAATTCTTGAGAAAATGGAAAACTAAGCAATAGCTGTTATGAAATGTATTTCACCGCGTTACAATGAAACTTTACTCATTTATATTATTACATTGTCAAAATTCTATCACGCGTTTTGGGCAAAAAGAAAACTTCCGAAGAAAATAAATACTCTCCATCTATCAGTGTCCAATCAAAAGGAATTGTTTTCCAAACTTGTCTTATAAAAGAGAAATAATATACGTATAACGCCCAATATACTGTCTTCTGAACAAATCGCCTACCCTACTAGCAATTGAATAAAAAAAACAAGCGGTCCGTACCCTTATCTATAAAAAAATGGCAAAAAAATTGTCTGTTGTATGCCCTCTAAATATATTTTTTGTACTATTTGATCTTATAGCGGCAATAGAAATATGTACATCACATTTGTGCAAATTACAAATGTCTAACTATCATGGCTAACATGGCTCATGAAAAATATAGTATGGTGAATGGTGATAGACAGACAGGCAGACAGATGGACGGATTGTGGGGTCTCGTTCATCCTTTGGGTACGGAACCCCAAAAAGATTTTTCTGTAAAAATACTACGCAAAACACAATAAAGTGACTACTGTAAATTGGCTCCACAAGATGCTGACTCCCAAATGGTACAGATTAATGAATAGTACGTGACCAGAAAGTTTAAAAATTCCAGAATTTTTACCAAAAAAGGGTATATTTTCGTAGAATGTTACTCAATTCCCTTAGCTACGCTAGCATAGCAATAAAAACGCAAAAAATCTCCCCAAGTCTGCCTGAACCGATGTGAATAATTTTGAATGTTGAATATTCAGTCTTGTGAGGAAAGACTAGAATTTTACGATATTTTTTACGCAACATCGCGCCTGTAAAGTACATAGGGTTAGAGAGAAGTATAAGCATTTAATAGTACACCCATACTTTGGTAGAATAATACGAGCAATTTTTAAAGTTAATTATTCCAGTAATTCATAAGTCTGAAATGATATTGGGTATACTTGTTTATCAATGTTACTTTAAGCGTTAGTCACCAAGTGTTTGGGACTAACATTTAGATATTGACGTCCGTACAAATCAAATAATAACTATTTCATTAAGAAAGTAACAAAGAAAATCTAAAAGTTAATTTAGGTAACTCAGGAAAAATACATTTGTAGGAAATAACATTTTCTCAATTTCCGATCACATTACCCTAGTTGAAAGAAACCCCATAACATCCATCAGGCCTTATCTCCTCTAAACCATTAAAACAAATTACGAAACCTAAGACCCTAAAGCACAGTGCGCAAAAAATAGCACACATGAGGACAAAAAGGGCACATTACCCAAATTCGAATACTTTTCCGAGTAATGAAATTGTACTACAAACGGTTCGGAAGAAAAAAGGGAGCAATGCCAGTGAGCCCCGGTGCCTTATTTCAGTATCGTAAACAAAGTATAATGGCCACGTATTCGCGGTATGGTGATCAATTCAGACATCTTTTTGGGAAAAAGAATAAAAAATAAGGAGGATTTTCGTAAATAATTTCGTAAGTAAAGTCTTTATTTTTGTTTTACGAGTTTTGTCCCTTATAAGGTTGGTCTGAGTACCATTTTGATTTTAATAAGCAACACAATATGGAAAATAAAAGTCCCAAAGCTTAGAAGACGGCCCTTCCAGACAAAGTGAAATTAATTTAGCAGTCATAAAAACGTATAAAATAAGTAAAAACAAAATACATCTGTAGATTAGCACAAATAGAATAAGAACTGGTAAAAGTAAGACAACGGAACATATGGAAACGATTGCGTCCCCTTCGTATATTCGATTAAGTTAATAACTACACTTGACGGCACTTAAGTCGGTCCAAGTTATAAGAATAAGCGTTACTTGAATCTTAATTGAATAAAAAACATTTTTCTTTATGATTCTACATTAACTAGGTACTAACTTATTTTTACTACTTTTACCATTGTTTGTAACTGATAAAAAAGGTAAACAGTTTCAAATTCACATTTGGTCACAAGAAAGTCATAATCGTGACATAGCCAACCAACACAAAATGACAAAACTGATCACAGTGCACAATTCATTAGGTATAAGTTTACCCTAAAAAGTATGAATCGTGGACACACTTTTCAGACAAAAGTAAAAAGATCAGTATTACAGTTAGCGCGTAACAGACTTCACAAAGAGAAAAAAACCTAAACACAAATCGATTTGAAATAAAAAAGCAGTAGTACAACATTTTTTTCCACGTCCGCTCACGATTTGGACCACCGTGCGCCGTCCCCTGCGTGTCGGAATCCACCACGCTCTAGTTACTCGTACTGTAACACTTGTCAATTTCTAAGTAAATATTTCAAATACCAACCTTTTGTAGACGTTTTGAAGTAGAATAGAGAATTTCACATTTAATTGGAAACTCGTATTTTAATTAGTCCGGCCATTTTTTATGTTTTATGGCCTGGGTATGAGAGAGAAATGCCTGATGTTTATCTCGCGGCAATTTGTTGGAGTGTTCATTAAAACGACTTACATTGCTGGTGGAAGAAAAATATAAAGAATCATGGCGTGAAATCGTAAAGATTTGTCGGAGGAAATGAATTAGTGTGGTAATCATAGAGTTTATTATTAATTACTGCATTTTTATGGAGTGCTGATGTGCAATTTATTTCTGATAGTAGTTTTACTAACCTAGTGTTATGCTCTGGTTTAAATAATTATGATGTTGCTTTAAACATTTATCTGTTTAACACCAGAGAAACTAAACACGTGTTTATTCTTGTAAAAGCGTTTTATATTTTATGTTTACAATGATTATCAATAGGATTTATATCTTACTGTCTTTAGTAGCTTATGTGTCAATCCAATACGATTTTTGTCACCGTTATTGCTGCTTGAATAATATACTATTTAGGCCCTCCAGAGCAGCAAATCTCCGATTAACATAGTGTCAATAGATCTAGTTAAGTTACCTTCTTTTTATTTATTTACCGCTAGTTCTTCATTGCAGACCCATGGGGTTATATTAAACTATCAATAAAAAATTAAAAAAGAGCGTACTGAAAGGTCGATATTAGTAGTACAATTTCAACTTCGTTCCTTTTCAAAATACTAATGAAGTCGTCAGTGTCTCCATTTCAATTAGCAGCAGTAAAGGCTAGGCTACCAAAATAGTGCAGTCATTAGCCCACCCACTGAATGTTTCATAGACAGTACATTTTGAATTAGCAACACCGCAGTGTTCCGCAATGCCTTTTGGCCAAATGTGCTGTTAGTGATGTGAGTATGTCGATAAAAGAACATTAATTTTATCGATAAAAATTTTAGATAAACAGAAATAAAAGTAAATGGTAATTTTAAGTATTGAATAGCTTCAGATTACTACTACTATAAAACTAAGTATTAGTACCTTATCTAGTTAAATTGAGATATAACAAGGACAAATAGTTAAAGAACGCTTCAACTTCGACGTCTTTATTCAATTTTTCTTTATTTTGATTGCGGCTAGCCTACAATAATTTGAAAAATAAAAACTAAACGCATTAATGTGTTACTAACGCGTTCTTTCTATTTTCTTATACTAAATATAACCGAAAGTAGCAACTAGATTATTAAATCTATTATATTATTATCATAAAAACGCTTAAATTTTAACGACTTAAGTAATATTCTAACTCTATCAACAGAAGATTAGTCGTTATGTGGTCATCACATTTATGCAATAGTTCTTACAACAGGGAGTATATTTCATATTCTAAGGCAGCGTGATAACCTCTCGCGCCCGGCATTGGTCGAGGCCATGCTGCGGGGCGAGAGGGAGAGGACAGCGACAGAGTAATAGGCAACTCGCCGCCCGACCATGGAACATGCCCGGGTCGACGGCGCGTTGTGTTCCACGCGCGCCTCAAAAAGCGTCAGCAAAATGACGGGGCCCCCCTCTAGAGGGCCAAAGCCTGTCGGGGTCGCGGGACTTATCTCACTACCGTGACCCTGGAACGTAAAGGGCTAATGAAGGACACCGTGGATTTTTGTCAGTACAAGTCTGACAGTCCCTTCCGCCCTGCCCTGGGTGGGAGGACTCATTTGATGATTTTACCAAGCAAAAAAAAAGGCAGCGTGATAAGTTTATGAAAACCCATGCCCTAAATTAGCCAAGAACGTTAATTGCACCATAATTAACAATGTACTAATGTTACTTAGTAGCTATTATAACAGTTAGGTAAAAACTACAATAAGTGCTTGAACAATATTACTATGAGTATTACACTGCATAGTAATTAAAAAAATTACATTATTTCTTTATTTTGACTGCCACTAGTCTTCATCTCGACATTACCTGTCAGTGAATGTTAAAAAAACCAATGAATTTTTTTTTGCACTAAGTTAGATCAATTTTGCTAAATGTTGAGATAATCTACGAATATTAATAATAGGAATTTAAATGAATACCCGCGCAGAGATATTTCAATGAGAATATTTGGTCTGAATACTGAGTCTAGTATCAAATTCTTATTTGACACGCAAAAAAAAACCTTGAAAATACTTATGTAATAAATTCTGCAGCACTTTTTGTATAACAGAATATACAAAAACTTAGTCATTAGATTCTATACTGAGTTCATACACTAATTTCCTAGTATTTTATTGCGGAGAAGAACAGAATATAACGGAGCTTACTTTCGAAAATTCATTTATCGATAGACCTAGAAATGAATTTTCACTACCCCACGACAATTTCAAGCTGCTGAGTCCAGCAAAAAATCTCATTGGATATTTATCTGTCGCAGCATTCGACCTAATGTTGTTGCACTACGAAAGTTCTGCACTGATGAAAATTCGACGAGAACCACATTTTTTCCTGCACTGTTAAATTTCTAGTCGAAATTGTTCCAAATGTCGGCAAAATTCCTTCTGTTTTTGGCGAAAGTTTACTGAAATTAAATGTGTTTTTGATTGCTGTTCTGGTTTTGGAAATGAAAAATGAGGAACATTTTAACGGGTTGTGCTTTGTAAGAAAAGAAAGTAAATTCTGAAGATTGCTTAAGTTAATGGTGAAAGCAGACTGGTTTGATTTTTCATGTTGAGCTTATACAATCCTGGGGTTAGACGTAGTGTGTTAAGTGTCATTAATCTTCTTTTTCTAATGTCGATGACTTATTATTTTGTGTGACTAATACCTATCAATCTGGACGGTCCTGTCATTTCCGTCTCTGGTGCGGTAACGGCCTCTATTTATGAGAAGGAAGACCATAGGTTTAATGAAAATACACTGGAACTTTGTTTTGTGTAATTTATTTCATCAACTTTGCTCTGGAAATAAGTAAAAAAAAAAACATCGTGCGGAAACTAGCTTATCTTAGAACCAAAAAATAGAAGACATTGTACATCCACCACCCATTTTCATACATGATATTGTATGTATACTCCAGTTAGTGGATGTTGCACCCATTTTCATTCATTTAGAGGAGGGTTGTGTTCCAGCAGTGTAGTGCAGCAGTATTTTAGGCTGATTATCTACTATATAAAAATAAGTCGGGTTTTCCTTCCTGACGCTATAACTCCAGAACGCACGAACCGATTTCCACGGTTTTGCATTCGTTGGATCAGGTCTGGGGCTCCGTGAGGTTTATAGCAAAGAAAATTCAGGAAAAAAAAATTCTTCTTCTTATAATCACCAAACAAAATGTTACATAGAACGAAGCGGATGGTGGCGAAACGGAGTTCGCCGGGTTTGCTAGTTGTATATAAAAAGGTGTCCCACACCGTATAATGTGCTAACTGGCAACTATGTAAGTAATCTTGATAAAGTGTTACAAACAGCACAGTCATTGTACAGCAACATAAAAAACTATAATAAAATTAATAACTAAACGACCAACTCCATTAGGAATTCTAGAGCGGTTGGTATTGCTAAACGTGCTATCTTTGAGCTCGATACAGACGTTACAACATCAAGTTGTATCGCTTGCAATGTCTTACAGCTTTACAGCGGAACGGTAAACGGTAATGTGTCTTTATTTAAGTGAGATTTGTAATACGAGGCGAGTTATTGCCCCCTGAAGGATAATTGTGTCTTGCCGGGGTCGCGGGTCTGTCTTAGCGGCTTACCGTGATCGTGGAACGGAAAAGGCAATTGTAGGCACAGTGGATTTTTAGTCAGTAAGAGTCTGACAGCTTTCCGTTACCTTAAGTTCATTTTCAAAATAATTTAGGACTATTTTGGTAAATTAAATGCAAAAATTCGTCTCAATAATTATTCATCGATAAACAATTATAAACATATTTTCCCATCACTAAACTTTGTATCAAAGTGAGCTAATGACGACAGCGTTCATACAAACTAGTGTTGTAATTACAAACAGGTTTGATACTGTGTCATAATATCGATGGTAATTACAAACGTCTTCTAAGAAAGATGTCAACCTGACTGTTACTATCTTAGTCCAGTCAACGAATGATTATAGAGGGAAAGTCTTGGAACACAATTTTTGACTTCATAACTTTGTTTAGACTAGTTAGGAGGTAAACATATCAAAAGTCCCCGCCTCTAGCCCTTGAGCTTTGGGAGGGGAGGGGGGATTGAAGGTCCCATTTTTTGGTTTTTCGCTTATATCTCGGAACCTATGCGTCCTAGCGACATAGTACCTCAGAACAAAATAAAAGCTGATTAAATTTGCTACAAGTTATGCTATTTAAGTAATTCGATATCTTTTACAGTTTTCGAGATATATGCTCCTGAAAGTCTGTCATTTTGAAAAAATGACAGACTTTCAGGAAACTAACTTTACATTTTTGCGCTTTTTTACCGGATAACTCTTTAACGATACAACCATAAGTAAATGCTGGCAAAAGGGTTGTGGAACACTCAATTTCCTTTAATAATACTATAATATTTTATCCATTTTCTTTAAAATGTTCGTTAGTCTAAGCTAATGTAATGTGCCAGCATTACATTGGTACATACTCGTACATTGATTTACAAAGACCTTTTTTCAAAGACCAGGTACCTACCTTTTATAAAAAATATAATATACAGCATTTACATTAACATTTGAAGGAAAATAATATAGTTTTATTGAAGAAAATGTAATGCTCTAAAAGCTTTTTGCCGGCAATTATTAACTAGTTGCATCTTTGAAGATTTCCGTTCTAAAAAAGGTAAAGTTAAAATGATTTTTTCAAAATGACAGACTTTCAGGAGTATATATCTCGAAAACTGAAGAAGATATCGAAATGCTTATTTAGTATAACTTGTAGCAAATTTAATCAGCTTTTATTTTGTTTCTTGGTACTATGTCGCTAGGACGCAAGGTTTCCGAGATATAAGCAAAAAACCAAAAAATGGTACCTTCAAACCCCCCCCTCCCCCAAAGCTCAAGGGCTAGGGGCGGGGACTTTTGATATGTTCACCTCCTAACTAGGCTAAACAAAGTTACAAAGTCAAAAATTGTGTTCCAAGACTTTCCCTCTATACCCTATTTTGAGCATTCGTTGACTGGGCTATCTTGCTTATAGGCTAATTCTGCAATTTGTATTCTTAAACATTATATTGATGTAATGTTTTTGGAACAGGTAACGGAGAGGTCTTTAGAAATTGTTTTGGAGAGTTTTAGAATAAAGATTTATAAGATTAAAAGACCACATCAGCAATAACCTACATGGTCCTCGTACGAGTATAACTTGACCAATAAATACAGGGTGTAAGAGACATCGACGCACAAACGGATACCATGGGTCCAGGACATGATTCTGGACCCCCCCGTGTTGGAATTTTTCGTCGGATTTTTCCTAATTTTCAAAATTTAAAAAAAAACAATGGAGTTTTTTTTTTACTTTAGACTGTTCATAATCGTTATTCTTACCTAACCCAATGAGATTTTTAATAAGTAGCAATGTAAATAAAACTAGAAATGGTGTCTTCTCCGATGTTTGTAATGAAAGGTCATCGTATACCTTAATGCTGTACCCAGTACCACGGTACCTGTAGTACTTTAAGCGCGGCTCACTATTAAAAAAAAAAACACAAACTTATAAAAATAAAAAAGAATTGGGAAAAATCCGACGAAAAATTTCAACACGGGGGGTCCAGAATCATGTCCTGGTCCCATTGGTATCCGTTTGTGCGTCGATGTCTCTTACACCCTGTATAATGTCTGGACTTTAAAGAGACAGTTACCTCTGAGTTTGTTTCGGCTGTTTCTTCTCAGAGTTGTCAGGTACGAAACACCGGCCTCATCCATGTAGTTTGTAAAAAGACGACATGCAAAAGTGTTGATATTAACCTACTTGCGAAAATAAATATTATTTCATTCTCATTTCAATACTTATTCTCCAATAACTGGGTCGTGGTCAGATAAGCCAGTTCCTAGTAAAATACTGGTATTCACACGGAAAAAAAGGATTTCTTCTGCGAAGAATATCAATATTCTTAAAAAAATTGTTTCAATCCAAATAAATATTTTCTTAACGTAAGTAAATGTGCTCAGTCGAAGAAACCCTGTTTACTCAAATTAAGAATAATAAATACTTGGTTTTAATTCTTGACGTAAGAATATATTTTTGATTCAAGACTATTACAATCTTAATTAAAGAAAATATATAGTTTTTACTGAAGATTTGAAAACTTTTTAAAACAAGATAATGCATTCTTTTTTCAAGAATTTATTATATTTAGTTTAAAACAATTAGATTATTTTTGACTCAAGATGTACATTTTCTTAATCTAAAAAACTTTTACTCAATATAAGAACATGATACTCTTATTTTGAAAACATTTCATCTAAATTATTGTTTCTTGATTCGAGAATACAGAAGTGGGTAATCTAAACCAATATATTTTTTATTGTTTTTATTTTTATTTTTGGTTGAAGAAGTTCAGATTCCTTCCATGAAGAACTTTAAAAATGTAGTTGTATATACTTAAATAAAGAATTTATTATTAATTGAAGAATAAATTAATTTCATTTCAAGAATATTTTTATTTTAACTGGAAAATATTGAATTACTTGAAACCAAAACTTTTTTTCTCATACCAATAAGGTTTATATTCTTGATTCAAAGATGTCGCATATTTTTGACTCAAGAAGCACTTTATTCTTCGTTCAAGAGTTTCTACATCTTCTTCTAAAGCTGTACTTGTTTCCTACCAAGAACTCAAAATTCATCAATTCAAAACAATATATATTTGCATTTCAAGAATAATGTTTTTTTGATCGAAGAAGTTGAAATTCCTTCCATTAAGAATTTTAAAAATTTAGTTGTACATACTTAATTTAAGAATACCTACCTATATTATGGATTGAAGAATACATTAATCTCATTCAAGAATATTTTTAACTGGAAAATATTGGCTTACTTGAAACCAGCACTTTTTTTTTCTTATGTAGGCCAATAAGGTACCAATAAGGTGCATTTTCTTGATAACCTACACATCTTAAAAGTTAAACTTGTTGTTTCATACTTTTCGTCATTTGGGCTCTCAAGAAACACTGAAAATTCATTATGGTTGGTTTTATCTGGATATAATCGTTGATAATTAGGCAACTAGGAACTGCCGTTGCCGCTTTCATCTTTTTCTACAGGTGGGCCCTTCCTCTTACGTTCCTTAAAACTCGTTGCTAAAAACTCAGCATCATCGTCGCCTTCAGAGTCTGCAGGCATTTTTACGCGTAATTCTTGTAAAATCGCTGTTTTATTATAATTAATTTTACACAAACATTTCAACACCATTATTTTTAGGTTAGGTATGCGCGGAGCTAGTTCCAAACGCCGCCACTAGATGTCACTATGCCGATGACGCGCATTCCTGAATCGCGGTGTTAAGATTCTCCGCGATCGAATGACCCTCCCCGGTTTTGTAAAGTTCGGTATCGCTTCTCGCCTTTCGGCTGAGATCAAAGTGTAGTATCTGTTCATTTCAGCTTAATATCTGAAAGTTCCCTCACTGAGGGACCAGTCAGTATATTAAACTGATTTTTGTAAGTTGACGGGACGTTCGGGGCTCAACTAAGAACAGTAGGAGCCTCACCTAAGACCTAAGATGATGTCGTCTCAGAACGAAACATACGAGTCTTATCTTCGAGCTAATATCTCTTCAGCTAAGAATAGTAAGAGCTTCACCTAAGATTATGTCGTCTCAGAACGAAACATACGAGTCTTGTCTGAAAGCAAATATCTCCTCAGCTAAGAATAGTAAGAGCTTCACCGAAGATTATGTCGTCTCAGAACGAAACATACGAGTCTTGTCTTAAAGCAAATATCTCTTCAGCTAAGAATAGTAAGAGCTTCACCTAAGATTTGTCGTCTCAGAACGAAACATACGAGTCTTGCTTAAAGCAAATATGTCTTCAGCTAAGAATAGGAAGAGCTTCACCTAAGATTTGTCGTCTCAGGACGACACATACGAGTCTTGTCTTAAAGCAAATATCTCTTCAGCTAAGAATAGTAGAATCTTCGTTCAAGATATGTTTTCTTAGTGTGAAACATTATGAGGTCTTGCTTCTAAAATAGACAAATCAAAATTTTTATTATTCTAAGAAAGATAATATTCTTAAAATTAAACTTAGTAATTCTTGATTCAAGTCTAATGTCTTCGAAGGAGACAATATAACTAAGACAATATTTTACTTCATTCAAAAATATATTGTTTTCCCCATATATGAATCAATATTTGTCTTGACCAATACGATATTGTCTTAATATAAGACATCCTTTTTTTCCGTGCAGCTGTACTTGGTTACCCAAAGTGGTAGGAAATAGGCAAGCACCATTAATCTATTAGTCGAATCAACAACCGTTGAAGTTTCAAATTCACACAAATTGTTACCGTTCCAGACTTTCCCTTGGGATGTCTCAGAAGTATCCGGGAGTCTGGATGTGACACCGTTTAAGAGCATCTGATAATTAATCAATTTTCAAAAATATTTATTACTGCACTGAACGCATAATACATACCTTTCTGACAATCCATTTTTAAGCTATTGCATAGCTTTTATCGCAGGCTCTGAGCGCGGCGGGCGCGAGAAACCTAACGAAAAAACCTGACCACATTTGACAGCACGTCGTTTCAGTTCGGGAGACTTCGGCAATCATAAAGGTACGGACAGACGGACAGACGTGCTCATAAAGGTGCGAAGAGGGATTTACTTTTTCTTACTGATTCTAAACGGCCAGCTTCAAAAGGAGTTTTCACAATGAAACCTACTTATAAAATTCTCCTACAATTAAGAATTTCTTTATTACAGTAGTGCACCACAAACATTTTAAATAAATTATATTCTCGTTAAATATACGCGGTAAGCGATTTTTTTCTTTTAAAATAAAAAACATGTTATGCAATAGCTTCACCGCGGCAGTCTCCGAGTGGCACATGTATTTTGTTACACATTTCTCCACATTAGTAATTTCTTCCTGTATCGTGGGTGCGTTTACAAACATAGAAACTCGCATACACAAACACCCAGACCCGGAACAACTACTTGCAGATCATACAAATATTTGTTCCGTGCGGGGATCGAACCCGCGATACGCTGCGCAGCAGTCGATCGCTCAACCACTGCGCCAACCGTGTCGTCAAATGCAAGTAAAGTTATAAGTTATACATTAAAATATTGCAATTATGATCTCTTCATAGAACATTACTCTATCATCATAATTCTTCGATAAAGAGCACAAAAAATATCTCTGTAATGTTTCCTTCACAGCTCACATTAGCACATAATGATTAATTACATACACATAAACGGACATACATACAAACGAACATATGGAAAGCAAGGTCAATGACCATAATGTAGTAATTATAGTTACCTCCAGATATAAATGGGGTAATGAATTAGACCTTAGTTTTTCCAAGACATGTGAATCTAGTGTAGTTTGTTGAAGGTCGAGGCAATGTCATTTAAAAGTAGAATTAATTGTAATGGTAGAGAATCATCATTATTTTGCTTTTTTTTTTTAAACTAGCTTTCTTCCTGTGTCTTTTCTCGCGTTAATTTAGAGTTTCAAAATCATTTCTGTATTCTGCTTGTAGTGATATCACTCAATCGTGATTCGAAAGGCATGTTAAGAATAAAAATAAACAATTTAATAACAATAAGCATAAAAATATTTTTCGACATTTAGCAAAAACAGCTAAAGATATCTATTTATAATTACATCATTTCCGGGACCTTGTATTTTTGACCTCAGTTTTCAAAAAGGTCAATTTGAAATACTGTTATTAAAAAAAAAAAAACATTTTAAATATTTTGTTAGTTTTACTGAAAACAGAAAATACAATCACACAAAATAAACAGCAAGTAATCTTTGTTTGCTTTTATTTATGGTGAAATGATACACGTTTTTAGGTATCGATAGCTAACTTGACAAAATTAAATGCTCGTAAAAAATATTGTAGTAGGACCCGAGAAACACTAAGCTACTAACTTTTACAGACTAAAACATAACATTTCTTCAAGTAACAAAAATCTAGAGGCTACCAAAACAACAAGTTAAGTAAGAAATACAAAAATGACCGTATCGCATGCCACTAGATGTACTTGTTGTAATTTTTATGAAAAGACTTATCTAAGATACAGTAGTGACCTTACTGGCCGATCAAATACAGAGTAATGAAAGGTAGAGGTTGCAAGATTTTTTATTTCAAACTGCTGGCAGTTAGGTACTGTTATAGAAATACTACCTTTTCAATGTGAACGAAAAAATTTAGTTAACGTTACACTTTGGTTAACTATGTAGGTATATCAGTTTTCTACATTGTCATCAGAATAAATTATTATGTTGTTGTGGCTAAAATACGCAAATGTTGCTGCAACAATTGTTAGTTAATTTCTCTAAATTTATCATAGACTTGATACATATTGTTTTGATTATGACTGTGATAATGCTGAATGAAAGAAACCACGTAGCCTGTTGACGTGACCCAAAAAGTAGCCAATCCCAGAGAAAAATAACAGCCTATAAAAAATATCATTTTTTTTGTTCTACATTCCTCATGCACAGATATGCACAGATACACCATAAAACTTAATTCCCAATCTATGCATATAATAAAACTGTAGAAAAGAAGTTTTTGTACATTAAAAAAAAAAATAAAAAAATATAGCCAGGATGTTAAAGGACAACCAAAAGAACCCATTTCCAGCGTTTTTAGAATTTTTGTCTGTTTGTCTGTTTGTCTGTTTATCTGTTTGTATGTTTGGTTATTCGGGCATCACGTAAAATGTACGAAATCAATGTAGATAACTTTTATACACAACGATTTAGCGTACCTTGAAGTAACATTTAGTTTTTGTTTCATTGCAATCGGTTCAGTCTATCAAAGATATTTGAATTTAAAGTGATTCAGAAGTAAAATATTACGGTCAGTTCACACCGAGACGCGCAGTTCAGTAGCGCGATCTAGCTTCGAATAGAAAAACTACATAAATCCAAATAATTCATCTAAATCAACGATAACACGGTAGATGGCGTTAAAAAAAAACCAGGAGTAGAGGTGTTTAATTAGGGTCAGTTCAGACCGAGACGCGAAGCGACGCGACGATGCGTGAAGAGGCCTGTCATTTCACGCTGCGTCGCGCTACGCCTCGCGGCGCCGCGATGCGCCTCGCTGCGCCGCGAGACGCATCGCAACGTCGCGAGGCGCATCCAGACGCCACGCGGTGCAGCAAAACGTGTCTAGATTTTCCACGTGCTGCCGCCCCGCCCCGCGTCCTCCCGCAGTCCCATTTGCAAATGGCGGCCTCAGCTACATAGTCCAGGGGCTAGAATTAGTTGAGTATGCAAAATCCGAGTGACGGCAACTATGACCGAATTCATAAACATAATATTATTATGCGCTTTATCTGTCCCGCAAAAAGCTGTGATCTGATTTTTCTATAAATTATTACGGAAGTAATTTGATTGATGATTTAAAATCATTTTAATCATGATTTAAAATGATTTTAAATCATGTACTCAATACATTCCATTTACGATTAAGAGAAGAGGGCGAAAAAAAATAAACCAAAAAATTGACCGGCAAGTTCTACATTGTTATTCTTTGACCTTTTCTTAACTTAAATCGGTTGGCGAAATTCGTTACTCACAATTATGCATACTTAGTCACCTCTAGCTCCCGGTCTTCACCTCGCATCGGGGAGCGGCCGCGAGCGGCGTCAAGCGGCGTCGCGCTGCGCCGCGCTACGTCGTGAGGCCTTGAGAGGCGCAGCGCAGCACCGCTGCTTTGAGATGCGTCGAGCTGCGCCGCGAGGCGTCGCGCGGCGCATCGCGGCGCATCGCTGCGCATCTCAACGTATTCTAAATTCTCACAACGAAATGTGTATCTTTTGGTGTAGAAAATAAAGTCGTATTTTGAATGGCTCTTAAAAGTGTGCGCGCATCGTCGCGTCGCTTCGCGTCTCGGTCTGAACTGACCCTTAAAGTAACATTATGTTTTTATTTCATCGTAATCAGTTTACACCTTACAAACAAAAAATGTAAATTAATTAAAGCGATTTAAAGGAATCGTAGGATAGGATGGGATAGGATGGGATAGGATGGGATAGGATGGGATAGGATGGGATAGGATGGGATAGGATGGGATAGGATGGGATAGGATGGGATAGGATGGGATAGGATGGGATAGGATGGGATAGGATGGGATAGGATGGGATAGGATGGGATAGGATGGGATAGGATGGGATAGGATGGGATAGGATGGGATAGGATGGGATAGGATGGGATAGGATGGGATAGGATGGGATAGGATGGGATAGGATGGGATAGGATGGGATAGGATGGGATAGGATGGGATAGGATGGGATAGGATGGGATAGGATGGGATAGGATGGGATAGGATGGGATAGGATGGGATAGGATGGGATAGGATGGGATAGGATGGGATAGGATGGGATAGGATGGGATAGGATGGGATAGGATGGGATAGGATGGGATAGGATGGGATAGGATGGGATAGGATGGGATAGGATGGGATAGGATGGGATAGGATGGGATAGGATGGGATAGGATGGGATAGGATGGGATAGGATGGGATAGGATGGGATAGGATGGGATAGGATGGGATAGGATGGGATAGGATGGGATAGGATGGGATAGGATGGGATAGGATGGGATAGGATGGGATAGGATGGGATAGGATGGGATAGGATGGGATAGGATGGGATAGGATGGGATAGGATGGGATAGGATGGGATAGGATGGGATAGGATGGGATAGGATGGGATAGGATGGGATAGGATGGGATAGGATGGGATAGGATGGGATAGGATGGGATAGGATGGGATAGGATGGGATAGGATGGGATAGGATGGGATAGGATGGGATAGGATGGGATAGGATGGGATAGGATGGGATAGGATGGGATAGGATGGGATAGGATGGGATAGGATGGGATAGGATGGGATACGATGGGACACGATGGGACACGATGGGATACGATGGGATACGATGGATACGATGGGATACGACGGGACACGATGGGATACGATGGAATACGATGGAATACGATGGAATACGATGGGATACGATGGATCACGCATAGGTACGACCTGTTTCCTTGAAAGAATGACTTTCGCCCATGTCTGCTTACGTCCTGGGGCTGCCAGCGCCGGTAAAGGCAGGAACGGGCAGGCTCCGGAGTCCGCCTATACTACTCAGGTCCCAGAGGCGTTTAAACGTAGATTTTTCTCTTGCACGAGCATGCGGGCGGCGAGTATGCCTGGGTCGACGGCGCGTTGTGTTCAACACGCGCCTCAATGTGTCATCACAATGACGGGCCCCCCCTTAGAAGGCCAAAGCCTGCCGGGGTCGCGGAACTATCGAATTACCTTGACCCCGGAACGTAAAGGCCTATTATAGGATTTATAGGACACCGTAGATTGACAGTCCCTCTTCTTACCCTGCCCTGGGTGGGAGGACTCATTTGATGATTTACGTACGCATATTTATGTATGCTCCAGAATGATGGTTTACAGCCAATGTTGCACTAAAAAATACATTGTTAAGTTCCGACATCCACGCGAACGAAGTCGCGGGCACAGCTAGTTATAAATACGAAACAATTTGACAACCACCTTTATTTATAGCCAGCATTATACTAAGCGCCATTACCATGGGGTGCTAAGACAGGTAACCTCTACGTGCGTCCGTGGACTGGAGTTCCCTCACGGATACGTCCGGGGGGAAGACCAGTTTTTCGGGCCGGTGCGCCCTGGGATGCGGGCAAAAACTCTTCCTTAGGCACTGTGTGCCTAAGGGGGTTTCTTTGCCCGTATGCGAATAGCCTGTCGGGTGGAAGCTCCAATGCGTGTCCCTCTGATTAGCAGAGGGCACAGCAGCGGAGCGGGCTTGCGGACGGTGAGTAATGGGTAAGCTCGCCGTTCGACCAAGGACCAAGCCCGGGTCGGTGGCGTGTCGTGTTTCACGCGTCACCGACGGGGCCCCTTATGGGGCCAAATGCCTGCCGGGGTCGCGGATTTTTTCTTAATCCAGGATACCGTGGCCCCGGAACGTAAAGGGCATCCGAAGGAACACGGGTGGATTTTAGTCAGTAAGAGTCTGACAGTCCCTTCTGCCCCACCCAGGGCGGGAGGACTCATTTGATGATTTTGCCACCCTAAAAAAAAAAAAAAAAAAAAAAAAAAAAAGCGCCATTACCATAGCAGACATTATACAATAGCTCCTAACAATCAAAGCTCACCATTGCATAATAGGCTCATAAAATGACACAATCGCTTGTAGGCAATAAAGCGGTAATCTGGCAAAATAACTGGGAAACGCCCACCAGATGAGAGAATCTGATTTATTTCGCTATTGTACGCATTTCATGGGGAAAGTGATTTGTTTGGAGTTCATGGGGCATTAGTCATTCTGATTTTTGTTGATGTTGTCATTTTCATTTTGCGCTAAGAAATGGTGACGCTTCCGAAATGATTCACCAAGCGTTTGTAAATGTCTTTCATAATGCGCACAGCGAAGCAGTGGAACTCTCTGCTAGCGCCCGTGTTTCGAACGCATACGACCCTTATTCCTTCAAAATCAGAACAAATTTGGCTCTCTCTGACTCCATTGTTGACTTTGTCTCTGTTACCTAGACTTGAGTCAAGACCCATCTCAATTAAATAAAAAACCATCAGTTCTGTTGTGACTCAATTGTTCAAGTTTAGGTAAGGCTTGCTTGTACCACACGTTACTAAACGAATTTAACGCTTTTGCTGGTTCGATTCTCGCATATAATAAATATTTGTTTGCCCTATGGATTCCAAGTTATGTTATTTGCAGTGATCGGAATAGGGTGAGTATATTTACCTACAGTTTGTAGAACAGAGACAAAAACCGGAGACTTCCTTACAACTAAATTTTTTTTACCGGTATATTTACTAGAACTTTAATTACGTGAATTAATAAGTCTTATTAATTTAATAAAAACGTTTATTGCGTAAATATTCTTCCTTAGATTTTTTTTCACGTGGTTCTACATGTTTAACGACTTATAAAGAAAGCTTTCAATTGGACTATTTTTTGTATGTTTGTTACGCGGTTTTTTCTGAATCTTGCGGACCAATGATTATTTTTTATTGAGAAAGTCATGCTTTAGAAGTATTCCTGTAGTGATTTTGAACAGCCACGCTAAGTTACTTAAAGCCTTACGTAAGTTTACCATGGTAACAGAAAAAAAACGAATAAACGCATTTTTATTTTGCTATGTGATTTCTGAGGAATTTGTAGGCTAATATTGAACATTTTTTAATAATGACTTTTCACAAGGGACACTAACTAAAGCAACAAGGTTGGTTTCAGGTTTGTTTTGGGTAGTTCTTCGAAATTCGATTCTTTGACTGATTCATATGGTCAAATTTTAATTTCACTTTCAGCTCAGTAACACATGTTCATATGAAAATAGATATTCCAAATAACATATATTTTTATGAGGGACTCGTTTTTACAAAGTAGTTTTTAAGATATTTACGTTTAAAAATTTAGTGCCCAGATGAATCAGAATTTTATACAGATGAATCAGGAACAGAAATAAAAATGGAAAACTTTAAATAAAAATGGGCTCTGTATTAAGAAAATTATCAAAATATTATAACAACAATAATATTTTTTTATAAAAACAATTATCAGTGATCATATCAAGGAAAAAATCTGGTCAATTCAACAATAAAATTCTTGTTTTTCAGAATAATATTTATACAAAAATAAATACAGAAAAGCGAGAATTTTGTTATAAATAGGTACCAGATAGTCATTTTAATGCTACATTATAATATTCTCTCAGTTTACTTTGGGTTTTTCTCCCTTTCTTTTCAAATATAATTATTTTAATTTCCACGCAGCATACTCGTCTGGATCTTTTCTTATTTTCCAATTTCCATCCTAGAAGGATAAAAAATTCGTACGTTCTAAGAGTCTCTTTTTCTCCTTCTTTTCTATTGTTGATAGTGGCATTGTTGTGAACTGCAATATCAAAATAAAAACAAACAGATACAGTTTGAATTATGCATAAATACCGAAGAATAATGTCAAAATTGTCTCACTCACACTCTACTGACTTGGAAAAGTAAAATAACGTAACAAAAGTGTTCCTTTCCTGCTGGAAAATGGGAAAACTAATTTATTTTCAGATTCATATGGGCTTTTGAACATATCAATCAGGCACAGATGAATCATGATTTTGCCTAAAATTATGCTTAACTCATAATTCATACAGACTTCAGTATTGTCATTTTTCTACACGAATCTATAACCCAAAAGCATCACACGAAACTTGGATTAAAGTCTTAAAAGAGCAAAATAAAATTTATAAATTAGGCATTGTAATCAGCAAGGTACCTAAACCAAGCACAGATGAATCAGATATTTACCTTTGTTTCACCGGGTTCTAAGCCAACTAGCCTCACGTCCGCTTTCTAGCATGTCCGTTGTACGACAGGCTTCCCCCCATGCGGGATCCCAGACTCTATCATTCCTCGACCAAGTACGGTGAAGCAAAGCTTACTCCATATTAATCAGTATTTTACGCCGGACACTTCTTATTTACTTAATTATAAACACACTAACGTAGTTACAACTATTACATATTTTTTTTGTAAGAGGTCAATTCATTACCTTTCGATATAACTTTAATTTATATTGATGAATCAAAGGGAAAATGCGACACTGACCATTTTGTTCCGGAAAATGGGAAACGGACGCCCCATATGAATCAGGAGAACAGACTTCAAAAATTTTTATTTTGTATCTAGATAGCTACTATTAAAAAAATATAATTTGTCCTTGTTAGATCTAAAGCTAAAGTATACAGAAAAAAATATTTCATGCCGTTTTGTTAGTTGGTTACGGAAATATACCCACAGACATCGAAAATTTTGTCTCTGAAGAACTACCCTTTTACCAAGTTCTTGTTGTTGTCGTGTTCTTTACGGAATATATGAGCGACGTGTTTTTCAACTGCAAATAGGCTTGGTAATCATTGCTAAACCTGTTTGGGATTTTTGATATTACTCCCCGCGCGTACGCATGTTACACTCTCCCTCACCCCCACCGGGCCCCGCCCCTTCCCTATCACTCGTTCCTTGACTTTTGTCTTGCGCACGCGTGTTCTGTTTTCTTTCCTCTTGGTGTTTGATTTACTATCGACTTGGCTCTGTTTTCTGATACTCCGATTTGAAAGTGTATTTATTGGTTGCTACTGTTTATTAGTGCTTTAGTTAGTGTCCCTTGTGAAAAATCATTATTAAAAAATGTTCAATATTAGTCTACGAATTCTTGAAAAATCACATAACAAAATAAAAATCCGTTTATTTATTCTGTTACAATTGGTAAACTTACGTAAGGCTTTAGGTAACTTAGCGTAGCTGTTCAAAAATCACTACGGGGTTATTTCTAAAGCATGACTTTCTCAATAAAAAATAATCATTGGTCCGCAAGATCCAGAAAAACCGCGTAACAAACATACAAAAACAGTTTAATTGAAAGCTTTTTTTTATGTCGTTAAAAATGTAGAACCACGTGAAAAAAAATCTAAGGAAGAATACTTACGCAATAAACGTTTTTATTAAATTAATAAGACTTATAAATTCACGTAATTAAAGTTCTAGTAAATTTACCGGTAAAAAATTTTAGTTGTAAGGAAGTCTCCGATTTTTGTCTCTGTTCTACAAACTGTAGGTAAATATACTATATATACCCTATTCCGATCACTGGTTATTTGTGTGAGTTTAAACATTTGAAAACTCATCCATGAAACAGAAACAATGATCTTCTTTAAAAAGTTATCTGATTTGTGGTGATATTAAATTAGCTTTGTTTTAACAAAGTGACATCTTAAGATTCGTAGAATAGTCACAATATACATAATGTTGTTTTCAAACTTTATGGTTCTGGGAAACGCATCTCATAGACTATCGGAACTCACCACAGAAAAAACAGTTGTTTTTATTAAAAAAAAAAAAACTCGATTTCTCTTGAAATGACGCACGCGCATACATAAGTCTCGGTTTAGTGTACTCGTAAATAAGAATACTCAGTATATGTATATGAGGACCTACAATGCTTCCGCATAGGTACCAGGCCCGAAGGCCCCTAACATGCCGATTCCTATCGGCTTCACTTTCGAAATATAGCAAATACTAATATCAATTATTTTCATTTATCATTTAGACAAATTAATTATTTACTAAGATAGGTACATTGCTTGTGAAAATAACAATCAAAGAAAAACACTCAAACTAAAACTAACAATCAAAGAAATAATAAACATTTACTTAAGAAAATAAAAATCAAAGAAATAAATAAACACCATTTTTTTCCGTGCAATTTCAACTCGCGCAAAACAGGCAAGCCGTAAGGCAAAACAGGAATCCTTCCTCTTGTAGCGATCGTGAGCTCGACGCTACGCAACGATCATTTATATGGTCGTTGACGCTACGTAACACCGCTAAATTAAGGACGTTGGGAAGCCGAATGTCTCCGGCTTATTATAAGGACAGAGATATGAAATGCGTACGTCAGAACGAGATGGAATGATACTGGACTTTGTAATTCATTTAGATAGTATTATTTGGATGACAGATTCACATTAGTTTTGATTCGCGTTTATTTATAGTTTTGTATTTATTGTTTTCACCTGTCCATTTGCATTTGATTTGGTGTTATTGTTAAAATTGATAAGTTTTGCGTAGTTAGTGCAGTAACAACAAGGTTATTTCAGTTCAATGGTATTGTTTGATAAGCGGTCACAGTAAAACAGTGTCATGTTAGTTTCGAAGTTTTCAACTAGATGGCGTTGTGCAATTACGTCACGATCCTGAATCGCGGTGTTAAGATCTGTAGGCGATTAGTATATAAGCTTTTGAGAAAATATTTTTTATTTTATTTGTAACTGTGCACTATGTATATTACTCTGAATGAAAAAGGTTACTCGATAGAGATGCGCAAAATGTGTCAGTAAAAAGAAATGAATGAAGTATATCTTTTCACTTGATGAAGTAGTCACTCGATTCGTCCGTGTAATAATCATTATTTATTGTTTTTTCTATGTTTGTTCGCGGGATAATAACTTCGTCATTAATGAACCGATTTTGATGTTTTTTTTTTTGTTGAAAAGAAGATAGTTCAAAAGTAAGGTTCATGATAGATAAGGAAATCAGGGTTTGATAACGGAAACCAGAGAAATCGAGAAAAATTTTCATAAATCGTAGGGGCGAGTAGTATGTAAGTTTTTTCATTAAGTATTTCAAAGCACTGCAATTTAATAAAGGTCTGGAGAATAATATCTGATGATAGAGCCGAGTGACAGTTGAGGAAACTCCTCAACGATTCACAGCAGCTACCTTGTGTTTGAGCTTGATTGATGTAAGAAAAATATGTATTTGACAAGAATTTGAGTTGAATATTTTAAACTAAAAAGGCTAAAATTAGGCCAAAGCTATAGTTACTGGAATTCACGTTTTGGTCCGGCTTCACTTTTAAGAATATTTACCCTACGCCACTGATAGGTACCTATTTATAAATTATTATTTTAAGATTAATTAAAGCTGGTCTAACTTTTTTTTGATGATTTCTGACCTTTGTTCTTTTAATTTAAATTATGCCTGAGGTCCTAATGATGTTTTTCAAAGCGTTTCCTTATTAAAGTGGTTTTCGACACGATACACTTAGGTTTTCATAATCATAAAAGAGCTTGTGTGCCAAACGAAATTTCATACGAACTTTCAAATCGAATCAAAATGACTGAACCGATTTTAACGAACACGAATAACTTAAAAAATGATCACAACACCAAGTCAATATTGGATAATAATTAATAATTTAATATAATATTTAATAATTTAAAACATCATCTTCTGAACACTATTGTAGATCATGTCACTACAAAAATTTAACCTTTCAAAGATATGTAAATGTTGTCATACTTGTCCTACTCAACTACAAATTTACAGAATTCCACGGAAATTTACAAAAAAAAAAAAACAAAATAATTGCCACCTCTGTATCCAAACTGCTCTGTGCAAAGTTTTTGTAGGCAGCGCCTTTTCCTTTCGTTCGACCTTGCGTGCGTGCCACAATAGTATTACTCTGATACACTGTGCGAACTACTTGCTAATTGTGCCTCGTTTTAATTTACTGGCCAGTAGTTACTATTTCCTTTTTGTACGAAGTTTTGGGTTGAGATAATTGGGGGTCTAGTTTTTTTTTTTGGCTAAGTTTTGTCTTAGTTAAGAAGTTTGGAAGAAGAAAACAAAGGGCTCCAAATAAATTGGCATATTTCCTTTTTGTATGAAGTTTTGAGTCGAGATATTTGGGGGTCTAGTTATTTTGGATAAATTTTGTCTTAGTTAGAAGGTTGGAAGAAGAAAACAAAGGGATCCAAATAAATTGGCATAAAAATAGTTGGTTTAATAGAGCGTGAATACGTTACCATGGTTGTATTGTTCATGATTCAAAGTTAATTTGTTTTATTCTAATCCTTATCTACCAAATCCTATACTACTAAAATTTGCCTGCATAATTATTTACCTTTCATATTTTCGCCGCTGTCTGAATAGCTTAGTGGTTTAACTAATATTGGCCCTCCACAGAGAAGGCCGCAGCTTCCAATCCCAGCGATTTGGTTAAACTTTTATTTATTTGGCTATCCTTATTGCTATCCATATAAAAATGCCAAGAGTGCTTTTGCTTTTTTATTGTAAACAGACCACGAAGATAAAGATATTTCCTAGAAACCTAAATAAAAAGAGTAATAAAATAAACGTTGATATCTCGGAAAAAATAAACTGATTTAGTAATTTCCAGAGAAGTTTAGATGCGTTGTCAAGAACTTTTTGAAAGAAATCTCTACTGTTGAATAGGAACACTTGATATTTTATATTTGTTAGTAAAACCAGATAATATTTGCATTATAGGTATACCTATGTGAATACAAGAATCTCTGACATAATTCCTTTTATTATTACATCATTCATTGACAAAAAAATATTGACCTATTCTTCGCTTGATCTCATCTGTATTAATTAAATTATGTCATAGAAATCTAACTGAAATAACTAGTAATATAAATGACGATTGACGGCACAGTTTGCAGAGTAGCTAAGCGATTGGACTGCTGCGCGAGTCGCGGGTTCGATTCCCGCACGGAATAAATATTTGTATGACCTACAAGTATTTGTTCTGGATGTTTGTTTCTATGTTTGTAAACGCACCCATGATACAGAAGTTCCTAGTGTGGGGCAAGGTTATTAAAAAAATAACGGTATTATGTTCCCACGGTATTATGGTCTAAAACGGCCATTTTATGCAATATTCCTAATGATTCACTTCGTTTATTTCCAACAACGTCATCGGCTATTCTTTCACGAAGTTTATAATTTGGGATAATGCTAAGCGGTCGTTTTAGACCCGCGGCTCTTATTTTCAATTTAAATATTTGGGAAATGATAATCTTACCTTTCATAAAAACCTTAAACACTTTAGACATATTTTCAGACATTTTCGACTTATACGCAGGCGAACTCGACGACAATAGCAGACTAGTAAAGGTTAAAAAACTTCATTTATTATATTTATTATTCACTATTAACATAATAATGTAAGGGTACTTGACTAATTGTAAGCGGCTTACATCCGCACTCATAGATTCTCATTAATTTTAATGATTGGTTAACACAGGAATATTTGTAGGTGCTTAAAATCGACCTCATCTATTTTAAACGCAATATCTTTAATAAGTTTAGCCTCCTGCAGACAGACGCGATTAATCGCACTGCGACAACGAGCCAAGCTAATTTCCACTCTAAAAATACTGCGAATGGACCGCGACATGTCGCCCCGCGCGATTAATCGCGTGTGTCTGCAGGAGGCTTTATTTACAGAATTATTATGACAGAAAATTAAATTCAGTGTCAACCTTGGTATTATAAAAATCCGCTACTGTTAAGAATAAGTAAATATTGGGGCAAACATGAACATAAATTGCTTAAAACAGAGAGATTTTGAAAGAGAAACGTGCATTTGCCTAGCAGTGGGGAAAAAAATTAATATCGAATCATTATCTTCTGCGTAGCCTTTCCCAACCATCTTTAAAATAACCGACAAAATAACTTTTCTTTCGAAAGTCGGTGGCAAAAAAGTCAATGAAATAAAAAACCAAGTCACCGACTTTCGAAAGAAAAGTTATTTGTCGGTTGCTTTAACCTTTTTGTGGTTGTTTTTGAAGTCGGTTTCATTTTTTCCCGGAGATATGTGAAATCAATCGATGCCTACTCCTTACTGTTAAGGAGTTATACCTTCCATCATCAGCTCAGCTACATGAGATGATGATTACCATACGCAAATACTTAAATTACTTCATAACATTTGCGAAAAACGATGTGCGGGCCTACAAAATTTGAGGGTTGCCCTCGATTTCCCTGGAATCCCATCATCAGATCCTGACCTGAAGATCATGGGACCATTTGGGAAGTATACCCTTTCAAACAAAAGAAAAAAAATCCAAATCGGTCCAGGCGTCTTCGAGAAATCGGGGAACATACATAAAAAAAAGATTCCTACGAATTGAGAACCTCCTCCTTTTTTGAAGTCGGTTAAAAATAGTACCATTTTAAAGGTTTAACTGTTAACTTTAAACTGATACCAAATTCATTAAAATCACACCATTATTTAAGGAGCTATCATCAATTCTAAGTAAGTGATTCCATATTTATTCTCGCTAGTACATGGATCTGCTAAGAATTCAAATTCAATTCATCATCAGCCTGTAAATGTTCCCACTGCTGGGACACAGGCCTCCTCTCTGTGAGAGGGAGTGGGCCGTAATCAACCACGCGGGCCCGGTGCGGATTGGTAGATGACACATGTCTTCGAATTTTTGGTTCTAGGACATGCCGGTTTCCTCACGATATATTCCTTCACCGTTTTGAGAGCAGTGGTGTTGAAATAAATTACACAAAGTTATGCGCCTGACGAGATTCGAACCCACGACCTACAACTCGTTAGTCGAGGCCGATACCACTGGGCTACCAATGCTCGAGATTCAAATCATTTTCATTTAATATCAGAGCTTCCCCACTCTCAGGCTTGAAATAGTTACATTATGTGTTTACCAAGAGGGTCTATTTTTCCAATTCACCTTAATAGAAGTGCTCGAAACTTGTGGTTGTATTTACCATTGGATTCTGAAAGGCGCCATAAAGGCTTTCCCATAAAACGATTATCTTTTACCGAACAGGGTAAATAGGGGGGACAAGTACCCCGAAAGTACCGCTTTGGCCCGTTTGCCTGAATATTACGGGAAAAATTGTACCATTTTTTGTAGTGCTGAAATGGGATTCTGGTGAAAAATGTAGGTTAAATGCGGGTAGTAACGTATTCGGCCTATGGTGGGGTATTAAAAGACCTTTTTTCGGTGTTAGGGTTTTTTTGGGACTTATTTTATTTGATGGTTCATTCGTTGAACCGTTTTGAGCGCTGGGCATTTCTTACACGCTACTGACAAACTATTGTTCTATATAAAATATACAAAGTTATATTTTTCTGAGTAGTTTATTAATTAACCTACATTATAACTAGATAGTTATAATGTAGGTTAATTATCTCATTTAAATAAAATTATTATTTAAAAAAAATCGAAAAATCGTGGGTCCATTTGCAAACATGTAAATCACACACACACAAACACACTAATAATTTTAATGAACGGATATTGTGGAATTCAAATAATATCAATTTTCCATACGACCGATCTCCCATTGATTTCATGAGGTAATATTACTTATATCGACGCTAACGCCATCTGTCACCTCTCAAAGCACTGCGACGACATTGATACAACGCCCGCTAAGTTGTACTAAATTGATTTACACTCCATTAGGCACCCTTTCTGCTTACCTCGTTAGGTTATTGGTTCCACTATGAAGCTATAAGGAAAGGTTTTTGATTTTATTATGGTTTGACTGAGTCGTTTTAATAGACACAATTTTCTTTCTTTCTTTCTTTTTCGGTTTGTAGGGCTCTTATGAGGGTTAAAGGTTTTTGTACCTTCACTAAAATAAAGACACAAAAAAGATGGATTTAAAAAAATGTACCGTTAATAAGCGTCACACACTGTATCAGGTAGGTAACGAAACATAGTGTGTGTGCAATAATAAATTAATTGCATTTCCGTTATATATATTTAATTTTTAAGTCAAAACCTAAAAATCTAGAAACAATTCTACGTAATAAAAAGCAGTAAAAATTGTTTCGTTTGATATGCTTACGGTCAGTTCACACCGAGACGCGACGCGGCGCGACGTGACGCAACGATACTGCAAATGTGTATCTTACCGTGTAGTAAATAAAATTAGATTTTAAGTCGCCTATAAAATGCAGCGCGGCGCCGCGCTGGGTTGTGACAGGTGTATCTTTTTCTGTAGGAAATAGAGTTACATTTTGAATAGCACTATTTATATGTGCGCGCAGCGTCACGTCTCGGTTCGAGCGGACCCTTAAACTCAAAACCTACAGAACCCATTTCAAAAAATATTTTCCCCATTTTAATGCCACATTATCCAGCAAGAAACAAAATCTATATTTAATTTTCTAACTACACCTACAACGGATCGCTAATCTATCATACATACATCCATTCTACTACATATGAACAAACAAACACGATATGGTTGACCAAGCAGTAATCTTGACCTTATTGGTCTAACTAAGGCAATACAAGAGTACACAATATCTACCTCTAAAAGCGAGTCAACATGTTTTTTGTTAGATGCAACCTATCAGTATTCAAACGAGATTCTGTTATGTACTCGGGTTATGTATAATAAGCTGTTGGCTGAGTAAATTGCAGACAATGTTTATTTACTTATTGACATCAGTGACTTGGTAAAGCTTCTATGCAGAAAGAAAAAATACAAAGAAAAATAAAATACACAAACCGTCACAAACGTACGTTAAGAAAGGAATGGATATTTCGACATTGATAATCAAGGTTTGTGTGAAAATAATTTTAACTATCATCTACCTAGCTTTTTCCCAACTATATTGGGGTCAGCTTCCAGTCGAACCAGATGCAGCTGAATATCAGTATTTTACATGGAGCGACTGCCTATCGGACCTCCACAACCCAGTTACTCGGTAATACAATACCCCATGGTAAGACTTTTTGACAGACTTTTAGAGTTTCTTACTAAATAGTAACAACTGTCAAAGATCTACAAATGACAGCCGGGAACAATGGCGATATAATATAAATATATAATATTGGGAAAATAATTTTAATGATAACCCTTAATTCTACAATTGGATCAATCATACTTAGTCATAGCATAAAATACTAATAATTCATTTATAGTTTTCCTTAAATTACGGCATATTTTCTTGTGTACAAGACATACAATTACAGATCACGAATCTATAATTATGCCGAGCTTTGTGATTATGCAAAGCTGAAGAAGGAATAGCTATCATTAAAACAATTCATTACTTCAGCGTAATTTAAACTTTAAGAACACCATAATTCACAATATTGGAAAAGATTTGCTTGTTTCCATGTTTTATGGAACAATTAGTATCTGCGGCCAAAGTTAGGTATGCGAATTTCAATCTTATCGTGTTCCACTATCTGAACCAGAAAAAGAGCGAAATAACATCCAATGTCACGCATACAAACATATACACACAATCACACACACACACACACACACACACACGTGCGTAACAGTAGAAATGTGTTATAGTTTTTTTTTTTATTTTTTTTTTTTTTTGATCTTAATTTTAGTTTTGATTTTAATTTATCTAATTTTCTTACTTTCCCACACATTGTTATTGAAATTTAAATTTTTGTCATGAAACAATAAAAAAAGGCGTGTCTTTTTATTACGGGTTTATGTAATGTTACAGAGTCCTCGTAAAACCCATCCAGTAGGAACATAAAGCAATTCGGTCCATTTTTCATTGTTTCTGCGATATCAGGGCGTAGTGTATGACGTTTTTAATAAATTACTGGAGCCCGATTTCAGCTAATATTTGTACTGTCGCGTACCGTGAGCAGATAAAATCGTAATTAATTTTGTGTTGAAGTTTGTTTGATGACCTGAGTGTACAAGATAAGTATTTGTTTTGTGTACTGTACATGGATTGTGTTTGTGTAATGTCGACATTGTGTGTGGCAACAAAAATGGGAGCTTTAAAATCACATTTGTGCGAACAAAATGCGGAAATAAAAAAAAAAGGTTTTTTACATACACAAAGGCGAATTGAAGGCAACACTCCGGATTTCTGCACCTTCTTTAGACTATAGTTTCCAAAATCAATTCATAGTTCAAGGAAAATCTGCGAGACCAATTCGCCAAGTATTTTTTCTTTTTCGATGAAGGTTTTACTTTTTACTTCTCATTAGTAAATTGAACGGTTTTCTTTTTATTTCATTCGTTCGAAGCGTGGGCAAATCGCTAGTATCGAAATATAGGAATAATAATAATAATAAATGTTTTTTGTTTTTAATTTTTAAATGTTTTTAATTTTTGATATTTTTTTTTCTGTATTTAATAATATTTAAAAATGTAAAATAGTATGTAAAAAATGAATAAAGAGAATAATAATAATATTCCACAACTATCACACAACGCCGTCTGGTCCCAAGCTAAGCAGAGCTTATGTTATGGGTACTAGACAACTGCTAAACATACTTATATATTTTAAATACATACATATTATAAATAAATTACACCCAGACACAGAACAAAAATGATCGTGCTCATCACACAAACATTTGTCCTGGGTGGAAATCGAACCCACGACCTCCGGCATAGCAGTCAGGGTCACTAAACACTAGACCAACAAGCTTGTCAATAATTGGAATAATAAAATTGTAACAATATTAGACAACAGAGCCTGTCTTGACATTTTTTTTATTTTTTATTTATTTATTTATTTACTTAACTTACATCTATCATTACAGGTACAAGACCCAATGCGATAAATGCGCTTATTCTACCTTAAACTAACATCTATAACTTATTATAAATAATGCAATCCTTGTGAATTCACCCAGAGTACACCAAAATAGGTCCGTCTCATCAGCAATCAGGTTAAGAATGCGAAGTGCACGCGTCAGCGGCGCCTCCCTTAGTGTGTGTCCACACTGGAAGCCTAGCGCGACGGCGGCGGCGGGCGCGGTGGCGGGCGCGACGGCGGGCGCGATCTGTGTCCACACTGCCGATCAAGCGTTTGTTTTTGTAGCGGCGAATTCAGGTGTTGCAAACCGGTGGTACAAAGTAGTTTCTATAAATCTTGTTTAGAGAAATTCATTTTAAAATGTTTTATAGGTTGTTTAGGATTGCATACAAGTTAAATAACAATCATTTTACATTTTTTTACTCAAGTACGGTAAAAATAATTTAAATATGTACAAAAACATCCAACGGTAGTACTTTAGTGCATGTTCTGGTAACTAGATGGCGCTACTAAAAAACCGAAAAGGTTTGATACACCTGCCACCCGCCCGTTGTATCGGTTGTTGCCTAGCAACGCCTAGGCTCGCAAAATCGCTTGTAGCCATCGCGCTAGGCCCCCGCCTTAGTCACTTCAATATGGCCACAAGCAGCGATTTCATACATTCAATATTTCCGCGCCCGCCGCCGCCACCGCGCTAGGCTCGCAGTGTGTTTGAGCACTTAGCAGGTTGGTCCGACCGCGCGGTTCTACCAGCAGACGTGGTCGCAGTCGACGCCACACGTATCTGTCGGGAACACACAGGCTCACCTGCCCTAAAATGGTTATATTATGTAACTTCCCTCTCAATATTTTAAATAAATATGTACTTAGTGCCAAATCCCTCCTAACCCTCAACTCGTTGTATCCCACCATACCTAATATAAATAAGGTGGGATACATTAACGGATAAAATGGATAGACACCATAATACCTACTATATAAATATCTTATAAATTTATTTTGTACTCTCTCCAGCATGAGACTATATTTAGCTTCATGCGGAGACCAGATGACGGCGTTACATTCTAGCTGGCTCCTCACCAGCGCGTTATAAAGAGCAATGATTGCTTTCACGTTCGTGAACCCTCGGACCGTACGAAGCATGAAACCTAAATTTCTAAAAGCCTTTCTGCAGCAACGCGTGACGTGATCACGAAAAGTCAAGCTGGAGTTAAAACTGACCCCCAAGTCCTTGACTTCTGTGACTCGCACCATAGGTAATTTATCAATATGGTAGTTGAACACGATAGGATTATGTGCACGAGAGAAAGTGATTGTAACACACTTCAAAATATTGAACTGCAGGAGATTTTCTTGGCTCCAGCTCACCACCCTGTCAATGTCCCTCTGTAGCCTGACACAGTCATCACTGCTCCTTAATGCGAGAGATAACTTGAGGTCATCGGCAAACAACAAACAGTGAGCATCTTGGACTACTTCTGGCAAATCATTTACAACAAGTAGGAACTCCAAAGGTCCAAGGTTACTACCCTGACTCACTCCTGATCTGGTGAAATATGGATCGGATACGTGCCCCGCATACTCCACATATTGTCGCCTATCCCTCAAGTAGCTGGCAAAAAACTGAAGTGAATGTGGGGTGAAACCAACACTAGCTAACTTCCTAAGCATCATGTCATTATCGACTAAGTCGAATGCTTTTCTGAAATCAAAGAAAGCAGCATCAGTTTGTCCCCCACTATCCACCGTTGGTATCAGATGAGCCATGTGACAGAGAAGATTACTGGTAGTACTCCTTCCGGGTCGAAACCCATGCTGAGCGTCTGACAGCTGTGAGCTCACCTGTAAATAAATGCTCTTGTGAATTGCAGTTTCCAGTACTTTTGCTGGCGTCGACAGCACTGCAACTGGCCTATATCCATCCACAGATTCTGTTGACCCCGCCTTCGGAACCGGAACAACACGAGTCACTTTCCATCTCTCTGGGAACACGGCAGTTTGAAGACACTGGTTATAAATGTAAAGCAATGGTTTCGCTAGCACTGACCGACAATCCTTAAAGATATAAGGGGGAATACCATCAGGCCCCGCGGATCGTTTCGGCTTTAGGTCTTGAAGTGCACGAGATACCTCTACCAGCGTTAACTCCTCTAAGTGTACTCGTGCCGCTCCGTTTCCACTACCTGCTGAAGCTATAGCCGCGTCCACATCCAACACGGGTGGGTCTGCCCTATATACCGAGTAAAAATACTCTGCAAACTCATCAACACACTGCTGACCAGACAATACCTCCCCATCCTTCAAAATCTCCTGCGGACTTCTCCTAGACCTCTTGGATTTGGCGTAATTCCAAAAGGCTTTAGGGTCGCTCAGCATTTGACTCTGAACCCGGTCACGATATTGTTTATGTGCGACTACCATCATCTGCTTAACACGCGTCCTGCATCGAGCAAACGCATCATAATCCACTTTCGATCCACTTGCCTTGAACTGTTTATGCAGAAAAGCTTTCAGTTTTATGTTGCGAATTATTTCACTAGTGTACCACTCAGGGTAAATGTACCTTGAGTTTACACGACTTCGCTTTTTTTTCGGAACACAGTCATCTATAATAGAATTAATAACACTGTAAAAATAATCTAAACCTCTTTGTAAGTCCAAGTCATATAAAGTAGTCCAATCTATGGCTGCAATTGATGAATATAATGTTGAAAAGTCGGCCTTGTTGAAGTTCCAAGTTAAAGTTTTTTCGGGTACCGGGCTCGCTGAGCCTGGTGCAGCCTCGCCCACAGTGTCAGGGAGTAGACGCTGATGTGAGCGAGTACTTACCAATACCTCGAGCGGCGGGTGGTACGCGTCCACTGGTACGAGCGGCACCTCTGCCGCGCGCACACTCACACGCCCTCCCTCCGCTAATGTACTCAACACAAGATCCAAACAACGATCATTACAATTCTTTACCGTGTTACTCTGAGTGAATCCACAAAATGTATGAAAATATTCGTAATAGTCACTAATAGCTAAAGAACATGAATATAAGTTAAAGTCCCCTATAACCACTATATCTCTGTACTTACTACAAAACTGTTCAATGATACGAAATAACAACATATACTCATTATCATTACTATTTGGCGGAATGTACACAACACAAATCAAAAACATAAATCGTTTACGTAGGTACACAGTAGCACAAACCAGTTCAAACACATGATTGTCAACGTTCACGTCACCGGGTAGCGAAACTCGCCGCAACTCAAAACGCGGTGTGGCCACGAGACACGCGCCTCCCTGTTTACGCCCATCCACACGGTCGCACCGTAGCATAGTGTACCCGGGTGGAATTATTTCCGCGTCATGGATAGACTCATTGCAGCCTGTTTCCGTTATGGCAAACAAGTCTGCACTTCCGCATAAAATATTTATATAACATTCTTCCAACTTTGTTCGTAGCCCTCTTACATTTTGGTAAAATATTTCTACGGGTTTATGATTTCTATCTGGGGTTGCTTGCTCTACGAAACCATATCCATTCAGCAAATTCGATGTTTACTGGCCAGCTTTCTGGTTGACACAACTTTTTATATTTGCTTTCAGGAACTCCTATAATAAAAGATGCATAATCTCTATCCGTCTTGTGTTTGATTTGCTCAACTTTCAGGGGTACTTCCTCTGCATATATGTTTTTAACATGTTCTGCTACTTTTTCCGCTGTCGTTTCCTTTTGCAAACGCCACACATGTAAATATTTCTTTTTCTCCGTTCCTTGTATACTAATAACGTCACTCGTATTTCCCCCTTTTCTCACTTCACTGGCCGATATTCTGCTTCTTTTCCTAGTAACGGTTGTCCACTTTCCTTCTTTATCAGGTTGTTCTTTTTCCACGCTTGCCATAATTCTAGATTTTTTCTCACTATTTATTACTTGTGTTTGTTCCTCATTCATTAAAATTGTCGCCGATTTCGTGGCCACACATTCCTTAACTATATTATTCCTAACTACCTGCTTATCTTTGATAACGTTTGCAAAAGATACTGCTAGGTCTTTAGGCCCTTGTTCTTCTTGATTTGGCCTTTGACTTGTCTCCAGATTTGATTTCAGCTTCTCATTTTCACATATAAGACCTTTTATCCTTGTTTCTAACATCTCAACTTTATTTGCCTTCTCCTGTACTACCTTCAATATTTGTTTCAACTCTTTCAACTCCGTTTCTGTATTTATAAATCTATTTTGCAACAGGACATACTCATTTCGCTGTTCTTCCAGCTGCCGCTTAACTTCCCATCGAAACTCTCGTATTTCATCCAGAAGTTGAACATCAGTATTCACTATTATTTCACTGGTATTTCGACGACTGCCTCGATCAGCGGTGTTCACACCGCTACGTGGTGAAACGGTCTTGCTGATGCTTGCAGTTCCTCGAATAGGAGTGTTGGTATTACCCCTTTTCGGCATTGTGCAAACACATTCAGGACAAATCCACTGATCCTTGTATTCTTGCGTGAAAGTTTCAACTTTCTCAGTTAATGCCAGACAATTGAGATCAAATTTGTTCTTGCATTTTTCTTGTGAACACTCCATATAAAAAGAAGCACCCAAAGCAGCATCACAGCCGCTACATTTCGTATCCATTTAAAATGTAGGATAGTAAAATCTATTTTGCAACTTAATAACAGCTCCGTAACACGTCCGTTCGCGCGCGCGCTCTCGGATTGAAAACACACCAACATACCTCAATACAACCAGTTAATAAGGAGGTAGTCAACATGTGACCATGTATCTACATTTTTGAATAGATAAACACAAAGTCAACCTAACGCAATTTTAAGATTACAGAACAAGCAAAAGATTGCTAAAGTTACACAGTTTTTTAATTTGATCTTCTCAAGTATTTATTTAATTACAAGAAACTTTGATAGCCTTGCCAGAGCATCGAACCCAGGTATTTAGCAATGTGCTCTTATACAAGCTTTTTCAACATTATTAAGAAAAATCTTTGTACGGAAATTTACAAGCACAGAACACAACATGTTTTAGTTTAATGCAATGGGTGTCAAATAAATCCGTGTATTTTAAGGAAAATGTTTAAAAAAGGGATCGAATATCATTCTTCTGAGATCATTATCATATTGTTGGATTAATAATGTAACTAAAAAAACTTTTTTTGTTGTATGACAACAAAATACCTCAAAAGTTGAATGTTTGTAAAATTGAAAACGACTTGGCAACTCTCGTTTATTACGTTAAAATGAAAGCATTACAAACTTTCAATCAAAAAAGCATCTTACAAGAAAAATCTAAAAGATCTAAATCAAAGTCAGTCACTCCCAAAGACAAATTGACCTACATTCCTAGCTTTATTAAAAAAAAAAAACGAACAAAACGTTTAAATAAAGATTATTTTCCCGACTAGAGATTCATTTGTCATAATTTTTCTGTAATCAGTACTACCCTTATTGTTCCGAACGATAGTGATTTTAAATTAAAAGAGCCGTGGGCATTGTCCTTGTTTTATTTTTTGTACTATTTTTAGCTACGTGAAACCAATGCCTTTATTTAGCACGTATTTTTTAAATGCCCGTTTAAAGTGCGGATAACCATAAAGGTACTAGTTGGTAGCTGACGACATGAAGCTGCAGCAAACGGCGTGTTGCAGTGACACTACTGCTTTCTACTTATTTCTATGAAATTCCCTCCGTAGCGACGATATGTCGTCTGCTGCTGCTGCTGCGTGCAGTCGGCTACCAACTTGTACCTTTATAATGTTCGTCAATGAACATTATGAACAACCAACATGTATAGCAAAGTGGTAATTCACATACACATTATTATGTACCCATATTCCCAAAAAATACTTCATGTACTGTTAAAAAAGGAGTCACCATAGTCATTACATATGTTCTTTCATCTCCTGAAAATGTTTACATTCAAGCAAAAGATTTCATTTTTTTTTCTTTACTTATTTAAATATTAAGACCCGCAGATATCCCGAAAACGAACAATAATGAGAATAAAATACACATTTAAAATTTAGATACAAACCCACTCAGTGTTTCCCTTCCATTTTATTCAAATATTCACCCAATAAACTCATACAATCCATAAAACAGAAATAAATTTCATGTATAATGTAAATCGGGTTCCACTCATCTGAAACCAATACTGTTTTCCCGTATTAAAAGAATATTTTTTCCTATTCAACGAAGTAAATACATTTGTATTGGGAACAGCAATTATGATATTGGTTTGAGGGAATCGAGCTTATAAGGCTGTTATCAGACGACACCGCTTGTACGCGCGGTTTGGATGGTGAAGCCAGTACAAACTTTTGAATGAAACACAACATGTTCCGAGCTAGAACAAATAGGCGTTGAATTGAGTGCCGCGGATTCCACTCAAGAAGTCAAGACACACACGTAGGCAATTAGTAAACTTTAGGCCAATTTTTTGATAAGTATGTAGTTAAATCCTATACATTTTATAACCATTCGTAAAAAGTTATTTTAACTATAGATTAAACAACTGGCCCTTAGGTGTCGACTCAGGAAACAGCTCGTCCGCTCCATAGTGAGTTTAAGCAGGTCTCATGTTCTATTGGCTTGTATGAAATCTGATAATGCCTAAATTACGTACGCACGCCAGCACGGACATGAAGCACTCACCATCTCTCCGCTCGGATCAGGGTACATATATTATGTACGAAATCTGTTAATGCCTAAAGCAGTATACTTCACTCGACTGCGTGGTCGCGCTTACCACCTCTTCGCGCAGTTTAATCCCGCTTCAACGCCACCACAGAACCGACCGCGTGGGTAAGCGGTATCGTGTGAGAACGCCCTAAGAAAAAAAATTAATAATACCGATATTAGTTTACTAGAACAATGTTTTCTGTTATTACAGTATTGAAGATATGTTTCTTTCCATTAATATTTTCTTCAGTGAACTATTAAATAAAAATTAAGGGTGCTATCATGCTGAAGAGAATAACATTATATTTTGTTATTCTTTAGGAGGAGTGTTTTCTTGCTGAATTCTACGAAGATTTATTTAGTTTACTCGTTCGTTTATTCGGTTTAGTTTCTTCAAGATGTTTTCACTGACTGTGATTAAGTGGCATCTTAAAGTACTCGAACATGTTTCTGTAACAAAGGCTTGATGTCTAAAGACAATTTAAACTGAAGTTGGTTTTCCAACTCCACTTCAGCCAACTCAATCAAACACAGATAAGTACTTTACATAATTCAAGATGCACAAACACATCTGCGTCACCAAAAACAAAACAAAATACAGAAAAAATAACAATACTAATAAAAAACAAACTTTGAAAAAGGAATTCCATTTAAAAACCGTAACTAGGGTTGTACAGAGACTGAACCCGGAGTCCTCGATAAACTTAGTCGGTTTTTATTTGCCGAACCTATTAGAAATGTTTTTTATCCTCTCCTGGGATTCCTCAACCATAGATTATTGATAGGGAAGTTTTTGAGACTTCATGATAATTAAGATGTTTTGTTTTGAAGCTTTGTATCTGCTGCCAGAGACTTCGCCCGCTACAAATTGGAAATTATCCCACAGGAACATAAAGTCGAGGCAAAAATTATCCTATGTGTTAATCCAATTTATAAACTATCTGTGTACCAAATTTCATCCAAATCCATGTAGTAGTTTTTGAGTGAAGGAGTAAGAAACATCCATCGAAGCAAACTTTCGCATTTATAATATTTACAAGATGTAAGATGGTACAAACGCCAGCAGGTCAACCTACCCAAAACTGTCAGATTTTACCAATCGAAAATTAATCTTCCACTATTATGATAAGGTTGAAAATCGATTGAAGAAATTTGGCAGATTGTGGTAGCTTGATGTGCTGGCGTCTGTACAATAGATACTTCTTCCTTGTTTTGTTCCGGTTCTGAAAATAAAAAGCATAATTCTATTGTTTTGACTGAGACCTCTTTGTGAGACGCTGTGGACTATAAGTTATCCACGATGCGGGTCTAATGTGGATTGGTGAACGATATTTTATCCAGTTTGAACATTTTATTACAAGTAAACTGACAAAATGAACGAAAACGACTTTTTCGCGCTTTATTTGTCTCTGTGTGACCAGCGTTAAAAATAAACAGAAAAAATAGTAGAAATACATCTACACACATCAAAAAGAGTTTGCGATCAATTTGAAAATCGAAATCTTTTTTGTTAAGGTAGATTTTATTATGATTTGTTCTTTTATTAAATTATTTATTTTAAAAAATACAGATTTAGAACATAAAACAATGATACATTTTAAATTGTTTTTCCATAAAAAAACAGCTTATGCTAGTGATTACAAACATTTTTGATGTGTGTATTTTAGAGTAAACAGCAGCATTTTTATCTTGTTAAACAATAAGTCTGGAAAAATCTACTGAAATTCAATCCCAGCTGTTTAAAAGAACAATAGACAGGTCCAGCAGTACAGATACTAATTAAAAGAACGTTGCTCAGACTATAAGTAATAGCTATTGACCCTCCGATCCTTTGATACTGCAGGAAATGGTTGGTCAGATCAAATAAAATGCAGTTACCTATTTAATTAGAAATCAGACCTATTGATTTTTCTATTAATTTTTTTTCCGTCCGTCTTGGTAAAGGTTTAATATTATTTTCATTGCCATAACCTGATCGGGTTTGTTTACCGTCAGTGTTTATTAACCGACTTCAAAAAGGAGGAGGTTCTCAATTCGGTCGGTATGTTTTTTTTTTATGTATGTACACCGATTACTCCGAGGTTTCTAGTCCGAGTAGTGTAATTCTTTTTTTTATACCATAAAATGTTTGTATCATACATTCAATCCACTCGACACATACGATGTAGCAGTTTGCTGCTAAGCAAAAAGAAAAACGACTCAAAGCAAAGTAAAATAAGATTTAAAGTAAAATTGATGTAATAACTTACATACACACATAAACTCACGACATTTTCCTATGGGGTTCGCAGATACCACCTGCGATGGGCCCTCGTGGTGGATTATAGCCCGCTCCCGCTCACAGAGAGGAGGCCTATGTATATAATATAGGCTGGCAATGATGATGATGATGAATACAGTGTAAAGGTGCCGGTTCGCGCGCGAGACTGCGACACGAGACAGCGACAGGAGACCGCGACAGGAGACCGCGACAGTACTTAACATTAGGCAATGTATGAGCGGCAGTTCGCGAGCGAGACAGCGACAGGAGACAGATACGGTAAACAATCACCGGTTGCGGGCCGTGTCGCGGTCTCCTGTCTCGGTCTCCTGTCGCGGTCTCGCGCGCGAACCGGCACCTTAAGCGATACGGCAGACTTTTTTTTCTTACAAACTTTCCTGCAAGATCCTAGTTCCAAAAACACAGCTCCCCAAATCAATATAAAGGATGTTCCCTTGCATATTTCATAGGCAAACTATTACAAGGATCCTACGTAGATGCTGCTTGCATAATCTCAATACGGGTGTCGTTGTCCTGCTGCATTATTCATGATTGTGACGTGTTGACAGCCAACTGAAACTGTAATCTTGAAGTGGGGTGGAGGTGGCAGTGGGAGCGATTAGCGGGAGACCGAAAAAGTAAAAAGCATTAGAATTGGAGAAAACTTCAATTGGGAAATTGAAAAGTGTCGTGTTCTACCAAGTCTCATGTGAAAAAAGGTTTTAAAAACTGGAAAAGACTTTAGAAAAATAGATCATATTGGGATATAATCTTCGTACATTTTTAGATTCGCTTGTCCTTAAATCTCTACTAACTGTTACAACTTAGGGAAACTAGTTGTACGTATGGTTGTCGTGTGCACTAGATATACACTACCGGTATACGATAAACATACATTTTGGCATAACTACCATTCCGTAACAGAGTGAAAAAAAATAGAAATAAAAAAGCACGACTGTATTACAATATATGACTTATAAACAGAGTGACACCTATGGTATCGGCGTCAACTTTACTTAATTAAAACTAAAAAAAGCTCAAACAAAACGCAACATTAATCGCTAACAGTATGACCAGTCCCAAAGGTCCTGTGACACGAACCACTTACGAAAATATTAAAGCGGGGGTGTGACAAGATATGGTAAAAATATTACACATTTTTGTCACAACACTGTCGACATACGTCACGTGAGATATATTACAAAATTCAGGAAAAACATTGACCTGCAGGATTAGGTTTAAATATAATATGTATGAAGTCTTTTGTGTCTTTTGAAACGTTTTTGGGTTCGGAAAAATAAGGTTTTATAGAAAATTGAGGTAAACTTATTGAAAGAGCTTTCTTTGGCTTTCATTGCTCGATTTGTTACCAGAGCTGCTATTGATCATCAGAACATTGAGTAGGTACTATTTCTAGTTACAACTAAGATTCTATAAATTGCTGCATCACATTTTGGACATCGGTTCGTGATGATGTTACATCCTGTTATAAAAGAGCTTTTAAGGTGATTCCTCAGTAGTAGCCCGCGAAATTCAAATTTTCATGTGTTTTTTGCAATTTGCTTATCAAAAAACATTCGCTGCATTCGTTTTTATAAAGATTTGGTCAAAGTTGGTAAAAAATCCAAAAACTAACTCATTTTGACCAAATCTTTGTGAAAGTGAATGGAGCGAATGTTATGATCATTCTTATATATAAAATTATACTTGTTATTGTCGCGAATCATATTTTGATCAAGTTACTACTTGTAACTTATAAGCAAATTGCAAAAAACACATGAAAATTTGAATTTCGCGGGCTACTACTGAGGAATCACCTTAATATGCCACATTTAATTAAAATTCATATCATATTGATAAGTTTGAAAATACTCACTTTTCTATCATTTTATTAATTCTTGACATGAATAAAGGGCAAACAATCTGCCTAGCCCAATTTTATAATTAAACCCAGTGGTTCGCAGAATCCGTTTTTCAGCAAAGATTATGACTAAAAACCATTAATTTTCAACCAATTTATTATGCAAAGGTTCATCGTAAACTAGATTAAATCTTGAATATTGGTATTAATATTTATGAATACTAAAATATTAACGATCAATTTATTGTCTCTGCTTCGTTAGTTTAGTAGTAGCGAGCGTCAATGCTGTAAGATATCCTGGGTTTTTTTTTTAGTTTGAGCATTATATTGGGTTTTTTCGTCAAAATTTTACAGTAACAGTCTGGGTTTGTGCCTGTTTGTTGACAATAAACTCGACCCGACTACGTAGGTACTCGTTACGACTTAGACACAACTGGTGCAATGTCGGTGTACAATTAGGTAGGTACCTACATCTGTGAATAACTCTTCGAGGATCACAACCGTGCTAAATGTACCACTGTTAGATATTTTGTCCCACCAATTTGTTCCGTTACTCTTATGGCAAACCAGCTGTCGTGGTATTCATCCATATCATTTCGCTACCTCTTTTTGGGCTGACCTCTGCGACGTCCATCTCCTTGCATTCATATTATGTTGAATAAATAAATATTAACAATATTTTTTTATTTTTGTTACAGTGGCCACCAAGACTACTTCGGTGGGCATTCGCAGTCCTACTGATAGTCGCTGTCATTGCACCCACATCAGATTCTACCAGTAAGTACCTATTATTAAATAAATCATCATCATTATCGTCAATTTTCCGCCTTTATTCCAATTTATAATCATGGTTGAAGCATATTTTCATCTCTATCCATGTTATGAGTGAGTCCATGAGTGTCCATGGAGTTTCTTACCCATTCTTCTCCATAGAGATCTACGCTTTGGAATATGCAACTACAATACTTTCACAAGTTATTACGTCTTGTGTCTGGGATTGTAGCCTACCTTCATTTTTGACAATTCAAAGAACCCGTAAAGGTCTAATAATGCTTTGAGTTTGGGTCTATAAATCTTCAGATCAATTTAAAAATATTGATTGAATTTGAGGAGTTTGTCGTTGGAGTAGATCAGGGGTTTGATTAACTGTATTTGTTTTTTGGGATAAATAATCGTAAGAACAGAAAGGTTTAGAAGGAGGAATAGGAAAAATTTGCTTTACATGTACAGACGCCAGCAGGTCAACCTACCCGAAACTGTCAGATCTTACCAATCGAACATTAACCTTCCACTATTGTGATAAGGTTGAAAATCTATTGAATAAATTTGTCAGATTGTGGTAGCTTGATGTGCTGGCGTCTGTACACTGGATCGACTTTTTTTTTTTCGTGGTAAAATCATCAAATGAATGACTCATTTGATGAATTAACTGACTCACCCCGGGCAGGGCGGGAGGGACTTGTACTGACTTAAATCCACGGTGTCCTTCAATAGCCCTTTATGTTCCGTGGTCACGGTAATGAGATAAGTCCCGCGACCCCGGCAGGCTTTGGCCCTCTAGAGAGGGGGCCCCGTCATTATGCTGACGCTCTTTGAGGCGCGCGAGGAACAGCAAAAATCTGATTAGATAACTCTGAACCCTTTTAATTTCAATGCATGTGTTATAATTGCATAGCTTTTTCAAGCTTATTGTATAAATTCATTGTTTACTTTGTTCAATAGTCGTATTTTTTTAAGAGTTTGTGACGTATCCCGTGTTTTTCTCTATTTATTTAATTTTATTTATTTTATCATTGGCTTTAAAAACATCGTTATTTTTTTCGTGTTTGTTGTCATCTGAATAAAAGCAAAAAACTCAAACCTTACAAAACCATTAAATTTTATTTTAAGTTATTTTTCTCATAAATGATAAAATTTATTTGTTATGACAAAACTAACGTCAAATACTTTTGTTCTTACCTCATGCATTATTTATTTTTTACCATATTTACATTAAATACTAGTTCAAAAGTACATTTTAAAGGTTTTTGAGGTCCTCAACCTTAGAGGCAAAAATATGTTTACGAGAACTTTAAATGCATCAGCTAAAACAAAATTGAGTACTCCTCTCTGAAATAATTTCGCAAGCTGGTTGCATGCTGAATTTCAATTCGTGAATATGAGTTCTATTCATCCCTGAGGATTCTGATCTCGGTCATCATCATCATCTCAGCCATAGGACGTCCACTGCTGAAGGCCTCCCCTTTAGATCTCCACATATACCGGTTGGAAGCGACCTGCATCCAGCGTCTTCCGGCGACCTTTACAAGGTCGTCTGTCCACCTCGTTGGTGGACGTCCTACGCTGCGCTTGCTAGTCCGTGGTCTCCACTCTAGCACTTTTCGACCCCATCGGCCATCTGCTCTGCGAGCAATAATCTCTCTGCTGATCTCGGTATGAGACGAATATCAATGATATTCGACATTTGCAGCTAGTGACGAAAGTTCAAAGACTTTGTAACTTAATTACCTTTGTCTTAGTCTATTAAAACTTTTAAGCTATGGTCCAACATAGTAGGTTTCTTTAAGTATTAAAAAATGTGATCTTATCTTGTTGCATCAATAGTTTAAACGACGACATCTATATTTTTCTTCAAATTAGAAAATATACAAGGTTAATATTATCAAGTATGGGTCGTGTGATGTGTCAAGTAGGTCGTGTGTATATATATTTTTTTTTTATATTGTTAATTTTTGTAAGGACTTCCCCCTTGTTACCAGGCCTACCTTTTTCTCACATATCTAAGTAACTATTCAAAAATTGTAACAATTATTTTGTAAAACATACCATATTTTTAAAAGAGTAACCATGGAGTTTCTTGCCGGTTCTTCTCCATGGAATCGACCAACCCGAACCGAGCACCTGTTGTCGACGTTTTATATGTGCCCTCAGGGGCCTATGTGAAATAAAAACATTTGATTTTGATTATCAAGTATGCTTCCTACAAATCGTTAGCTAGCAGAAATATACATGATACTCGTAGGTACAATACATTTTGCTGATATTCATAAATTCTGTGTCATAGGAATACAGACTTAGGATTTAGCAATAACGCCTGCGTCGCGTTTCGTAAAAAAAACTGAGGATCGAAAAAAATACAAAACTTCACTCGCAGCTGAATGTCTTTTTTTTAGCGTTGTAAAATCATCAAATGAGTCCTCCCACCCCGGGCAGGGCGGGAGGGACTGTCAGACTTGTACTGACTAAAATCCACGGTGTCGTTTAATAGCCCTTTATGTTCCGGGGTCACGGTAATGAGATAAGTCTTTGGCCCTCTAGAGGGGGCTCCGTCATTATGCTGACGCTCTTTGAGGCGCGGGTGGAACACAACGCGCCGTCGACCCCAGCTGAATGTCTTTCCTAAAAAATCTTTAGGAATAAGCTATTAGTACATACATAATTTAATTTAATTTCATTTAATTCAATTTCATTTAATTTTAATTTAATTTCATTTGATTTCAATTTAATTTCAATTTAATTTAAACTTAACTTCAATTTCAATTTAATTCTAATTTATTTTATTTTAATTTCAATTAAATTTATATCTTTTTATCATCTTCATCATCAATATTAAAATAAGTTTGCCTATTTGAAAAATACCGTTTATGGCTTCCGGCTTCCTCTCTCCTACTTTTTACTTTTTTTTGCTGTGCCCGACAGGGTCCATAATGATCTATTATTTTTAACCTACCACCTAAGTACACATTGTGGAATGCAAATAAAATTGAATTTGAATTAATATACACAAAAAGAAACCCATGCGGAAACTACAAGACTCCAACTGCCACAATCCCCACATACATTCTGAAATTCTTTAGGTAAATCGCAATTAATATTTGACCAAAAGGCAATCATTAGATCCAAATATAGTAGACCCAGGAGTCTCCAAGCCCATCAATCAAAAATCTTAGATGCGAAGCCTTAAACAGACTTAGAAATTTCTAGAATATTTGAATAGTTAAATTAGGATTTAGGCTCCAAAATTATTCAGGTATGCTGGTTGACCTCCCGTCTTGTGTTTAGTATGTTTAGCATACTAGGCCATACCGTATGGAAATTAGTACCAAAACTGTGCACCGTTATGGTTGAATATATGTAAATGTTTATTTATTTGACTGTGTTCACTTATGTTGAAGCATTTAGTAAGGATGATCATGTCAAAGGCCAGATTTTGTGGCTGACGTCGATCATTTAAACATTATTTTGTTAACTTATGGGAATTTGCGTATGACGTGCGTTATATATACGTAATATTCATATAACGCACAGTTTGACTTAGATTTTTGAATATTTGTCGGTATTCAAGTTATCCAAACTGGTATGTCTTAGAACAGAATATTCAGAGATATTTGTGATGTCTACAAAACCGCATGTTATTTTTTTTAATGTAATTTTAAAATTGTTTCCACAAACATTCAAGCTTATTTAAAAACTGACACATTGTACAACACCCTGAACTTGTAATTGAATTCAACGTAAAACACGGTCCGTCTTAGCCCCTTCGTACCTACACAACGCAACGTATAAGGTGTCCGATACCTTACGACTTTAGTATCCATGGACGTGTGCCTATGTACGAATTTCTATGGATTTATATTGCAATAATATATTACAATAATGCCTGGATACTGAAGTCGTAAGGTATCGGAGACTTGCGTCGCGTTGTGTACGAATTAACTTAGGTTGACAGGGTGGTAGCTACACGTAGTATCAATTTGCTAACCTTTCGCTTACCCCTTACGGAACCACTACCTGTCTGGAATGATAAACAGGGGTTATATAAATGCCAGTTTAGCAGCATCATAATACGAATTGCAAGGAAATTCGTTGAATGGAATATTATGTTCTTTTGCTCAAGCAGTTAATAAAGATATGAAATGATTAGATATAATTTTATGACAATTTGAATTATGAGTCCCCATCAATATGAGGACTCATAATTCTAAGATTCGAGGGTGAAGAAATCAAAAGTCTTCATGGGCTTTACAAACCATTTAATATTTAAAGATTTTTCTTTGGAAAGAAATATTGGAACCGCGTGCAGGATTTGAACCCGCGACCTCCGGATTCAGTACATCCGACGCTCTTCTCAATCGAGCTAACGGGGTTAATCCCTTTTTTTTTATACATCAAATGAGTCCTCTCACCCAGGGCAGGACGGGAGGGACTGTAAGACTTGTACTGACTAAAATCCACGGTGTCCTTCAATAGCTCTTTACGTTCCGGAGCCACGGTTACCTGTTATGACAGTCTCACGACCCCGGGTTTATGATCCCTGAGCTCCAATATTAAATTTGAAATTCAGATATTTATAAATTGTACCTGTCTAGACTACTAATTTAATGTCGGAGAAGTAGTTTTACCTTTGATCTTGGCTTCAATTTAATTAAATTAATAAAGGTACTTTCTCTACAATAGAAAGAGAAAATAATATTAGAGAAAGCTACAATATTCTATAGACTTTTGTTTAGGTGTAATTTCTAGACAAAAGATAGCATTTTAGATCAGTCAAAAAACGGATAGTAGAGATCAAACTGAAGATTTTATCAGAAACTCGAACTGACAATGAGCACTTTAATTTTTTAACAGATATTTTAACAGAAAGACTTTTTATCTATCCGGCTTCAACGCCGGCGTGCAGTGTCATTAATGATTTTGTGAAGCCACCTAATCCATATATTACTCACTTTTTTTAAATGCTTAGGGAAAAACATAACAAATTAAGAAAGTGTATTATTCCTCAAATTTCGATAATAATACAGATATGAAATACAAAATGATACAGTTTTTTAAATATTTTTCAGGAACAGACCCAACACAAAATTCCAATGAATAAAAATATTTCTCCGGAATATTAAAAACGAAAATATAGTTTCGTGCAAGGGCTTTAGAAAATTCCGGATTATTTATTCATTTTTACGCCATCCGCAATTTACAAAACAAATACATAATTATAATAATCTAACAAGTCGAACGCGCATAAAAAATGTAGAATGCAAACTCTCTTAATGCGTTACGAAATGAAGATTGAACACACAATGAAGTCCACAAGGACTGTGTTCAATGAAGGGTCTGCTTGGGTTCAAAATTTGGCCAAGCAACGTAAACCACCGGTCCTTACTCAGGTTTAAGCCATAAAATACCCTGTCAAAAACTCAGTCCATAGATTCAGTCAATACAACAATAATTGCCTAGATGTCCACTAGATACCCACATATCCAGCGATTTGTTTGCAGCCCAAAGCAATGGTTATCCGGGTATACCCTGACATGCCCAGACTGGACACGGTCAAAGATATATTGCTGATAATCCAGCAATTTATTTACCTAAAAACACGCGTTTTTTATCGATAGACGGTTTTAGGGTGGACCTTACCGACGAAACATTTTTATAAATATTTTTGTTTTCGATTTGGCTTTTTTTTACATAGGTAACTAAAGCTAGAAATTTAAAAATAAATACAGCAAAATATTTACAACAAGATACTAAACTTAAACAACAAAAAAAAAAACACAAACAGGCAGAGACACTTAGGTATCAAAGTACTCCTCCGCATCGCTGTCGTCTGGAAACGTGCCCAGAAGACTGGCAGCATTGCCACGTTGGATGGCATTTTTAATGCATCATTTGGCTTTTATTTTTTTTAATCTTATCACCTTTTAAAATAAATGTGATGATGATGATTCAGAAAAATGCATACTTCATCTCGGGAACGTCTTCAAAGGTAATCGTGGTCCTATCAAAGGGCTCCTGAACTAACAATGTGGATTTTTAATTAGAGTCTGACAGTCCCATCCAAGGCCGGAGGACTTATTAGATGATTTTACCATCTAAAACCTGAACAGCAAAGTTTTTCTCTCCACACTTTTATTACCACCAAACATTTAACCCTGAAATAAACTCATCTAAGCAAATTTAAATATAGCAGTACCCCTACAAAAGCCACAGCCCATATTAATTACACACGCAAATTGATTTAATTACTCCGGTGTACCTTGAAAATAGACAAGAAAGGAAGCGGTTTGTTAATGATAGCTTAATGCGTGATTAATTAGGTAAATAAATATGTAAGGCGTCGTTCCAACTGGCAGATGAATGATGTAATGAAGGTCCTGTTATAATTTTGGCGATTGAAAAAAGAGTTTCCATGAAGTTTCATGCTCGTTCTTCTCCATAGAGATCTACGCTTTGGAATGGGCACCTATACACCGTGTTCCGGACGATATACATAAACTTCGACCAGATGTTCAAACCACGGAAGTACGCATTTTTCATTATGGACACATTAATAAATTCTTATTTTTTATTTTTTGTTAATTTTCATACAAACTAAATACCTAGACGTAAATAACCCGATATGCATGCCTCTTTATCCGAATTGGCAACGTCGTATTTTCATTCATAACATTTGGCGGGCTGAAACAAATGAAATGCAAATAGTATTTGATAGATTTCAAATTAAGATACTTTCTCACTGCATAGCTCAATTAAATTTCATTAAATGAAATTACAAATATCTTTGTAACGAAGCCTTTTTAAGTACTACTTCCTTTGTTGGATTTGATTTGTAAAAACCATAGAAGTATTTGCTAAAGTTTATGGATAACGTGAAGAACACGGTGTATATAGTACTTTCACAGTTATTATGTCTTGTGACTGGGACTGTAGTACCATAACTATTTTTATACTATTTTATTTTTTGTCTTTTGACAATTCAAAACTGCCTGTAACTGGCTACTTGAAATAAATGATTTAATTTTGATTTTGGCTTCGATAATCGTACGAGTAAGCTCACCGTTTGATGTTGTACAAATGATTTTTTAAAAGGTTTAATGTCTTTTAAGAGTTATTTTCTTATGATAATTGTTCGTTTGAAAGCGTGCATAACAAGGGCTCCTTCATAATTGAACTGCATAGTACTATTCTCATGAGATGACTTGCAAGCTTTAATTAGGACATAATTAAGGTGCTATATTATTATCTGCCACCGCTTTAATGGGGGGTAGTATTGTGTTTAAAGATTACAATAGTGAAGAATTTAAAAAAAAAAATTAACATTGGCTCTATTTTGCATAACGTGGTTCACAAATTACGCGCGATGTGTCGCGGGGCGCCGGCGCGCAGCGGTATCGTTTGATAAGTATGGCAACAGTGTATGAAAAGCGCGCCGGCGTTTTGCGAAATGATTTCAATGAATTCAGTGCGGAGCGGCAGCAGCTTAAGTCTACTGGATGGTTTTATACTAATAAATCCAGTCAAATTTATACGTAATTATTTTTGTATGAAAAAAAATATGAAAAATAACCAATTATTTATCTTTACTATTGTAATCTATACACGCAATACGATCTCCCATTAAAGCGGTGGCAGATAATAATATAGCACCTTACATAAACGAGCGTGTTTATAAATTCTCATTATACAATTTCGACTAAATTAATGTATTGATACTGATACTGTCTACTAGCCTACTTCATCACACTGCTGGGCGAAGGCCTCTCTCTCCCCATAACTGGAAGTTATGGGGAGAGAGAGGCCTTCGCCTTTCACGATCCAGGGCCGAAGTGAATAAAATAATATGAAAAAAAAGGTTTAAAACAAATCACAACCTTATCCATACATTCCTCTCTTTAGATTTATGTATTTCATGAAAGAGCAGACGTGTTTACCGTCTGATTTGTCTAAAATGTAGGCGTGATAGCTCTGAAACGCGGACGCGCACTGAATTCGTTTCAACGCTGTTTTTTTATACAAATCCCTTCGTGTTTACTGCGGGGTAGACAGCTGGGCTTATTAATTGGATCTGCGACGTATCTGTTTTAGAGATTCAAGGGAGATTTATTGAAATTAGGTTTGTATGTTTTGATTTGTGCTTCGAAGTCAAAAAATTGTCTCATCATTTTTTTTAGCGTCGTAAAATCATCAAATGAGTCCTCCAGGGCAGAAGGGACTGTCAGACTTGTACTGACTAAAATTCACGGTGTCCTTCAATAGCCGTTTACGTTCCAGGGTCACGGTTACCTTTTGAAACAGTCCCGCGACTGTTTCATCGTCTGCCGTGGGATATGCGCCAGTCTGTTTTGAAAGAACAAAATGGTATGAAAATTATACCTAATTTATTATTATTATTATTTATTTATATCAGATTTTAAATTCATATTTTGTTAGTAAAAATCTTAAAACTAATGTTAGTAGACACCAAAATACATTATTTACAAAATTCAAAACGACTGAGTACACCTACGTGTTTTACCTACGTTGGTACTCGTATTTATGCCATGCCAATTTCAACCTTAATTCAACCATACCTGCTGTTAAAGCAGTCATAATTCTAGAACAACTTTTTATTCAACTATGGATAATATTCTTTGTTCAGGAATGTCTGTCTTCTAATTTAAATCTTACAAATTCATTTATCATTATAATGTATTTTACTATAGCACTATATTAATTTCTAGAATAAAGCAAGTCCCTTCTCCCTATTGAAAATACAATTTGTGTCAAAATTTCGTTTTGATAGTCAGATAATACACTTATTATTTATGATGTTCGATGATTTTCTTTTAAGAATCTAGAAACGATTTTTTTATAAACTCACGCTAACAAGCGAAGAAAAACTGTGGAGTAAGTTCGTCGCCGCACTATGAAGCTATTCTTTTATTTTTATATTCCTTACCTTGATGTCCATGCAAAATCGAAGAAAAAGGATAGAATTTACTGGTAAACAGCTGTTTAAAATATTATATTTTATGAATCACGGAATTTTCACCACAATTATTGTTTGATATATCAGGATACTGCAGGTTACAGGTTTTAACTTGCACGATGCTGTTTGCTTCCTAACTAATGTACTATTATTTAAAAAAAAATGTTTAGGTAACTCTTTCATTCAATCACATCCGTCATCCATGGTCATAAAGAAAATATACCACGATCATAAAAAAATTAAAACAGTATATCTTTTCACTCATCCAACCGACGCACCTGTACAGATACATCATACAAAACAAACTTTTCATTTGTCCCTGGACAAAGCTAGCGTTTCAAAAACAAACACCCCGGCTAAACTCATACATTAAAACAGTTTCTTTTGAGGGAAAAATATATTTTACTGTCACGCAACTTTTGACCTTAAGAATTAAGAAATAAGGTATAATTTACAATGGGAGAGCGTCGCCATCAGTTACGGGGTGTCCCATAAGGGCGTTTGGAATTCAAAGTGTGGAGAAACTTTATTACTCGGAACATATTGGAGGAATGGTTCTGTAAAAATGTTGCTACACACCTTCAGTTTCGAAATTCTTTTTGTTTTAAGATACTTTGTTTGTCGTTTAAATGCATAACACGTGGAAAAGATTAATGTTTTTTAGTTCAGTGAGATTTTTCAGAAGTTCGTGTTTCCATTAATATATTTTTCAACACATTTGCTCGAAAAATGCGTTTACGAAGCCTGTATACATTGTTCGAAAGTTAAAAATTACGCACCATACAACGGAACGTGCGGTAAAATAGGTACTCTCACCTAAGTACCTATTTTACGGCACGCCCCGTTGTATAGCACCGTGCGTTTTCTTTACGGTTTTTTTTTAATTTCCATTAAAAAATATAAGAACTCCACCAAAGAGTTTCACATTATGAGAATAAACAACCTGACTGGTCGAACCTCCTTGGAAGCGCTTTTGCTCAATACGTTGTCTCATTTTAATACTAAAGAGTAAATGAGACGAAAGATGTAGTTCTATTTTTCACCACGTGCATGTGGCGCCATTTGCAAATTCGCGCCATTTTCTTATTAGAAACTTCTAAATAAAGTTTGTTATATAACGTGATTTAAATATTATAATTAGGAACAAACAATCTAATTTTAAAGTTTGTTTAATTACATATTGTACTGTTTTCTCGCAAATGTGTTGAAAAACATTGTATGACACACGTGCGGAAATTGGTATTTACAAACTCGTGACTATGGTAAGCCCTCGATTTCATCTCGGGCTTACATTCGTGTACTCGTTTGTAAAAACCAACTTACCGCACTAGTATCATAAATAACTATTTACGAACAATTAGATTTAGATAAAGGCTTTTTTTAGGCTCCAGTGATTGATTACAGCTTAGCCCACTCCCACTCACAGAAAGGTGGCTTGTACCCCAGTAGTGGGATCGTTATAAATTGATTTTGATTGAATACAGTCGCAAGTCGCAATTTGTATTATAATTGCTCGATGATAATTAGATCAATGATTAATTTCAATATCTTAATTATGAATAAAACACTCAGCATTTTTTTATTTCCATATAAATATAAAATTTACAATTTACAAAATTTAACTAACACATACAACAGCAAAAAAATTTTCATCTCAATTCATAATTATGATTTCTGCTTAAATCAAAAAGCTTACACCACTTGAATGTTTCGATAATTAAATAATATAATCTTCATCCCAAAACTCGAAATAAGTGTGAAAATTACAAATCATAATAACTTGACCCACCCTGTAACTACCGCTCAATAAATCACTTAGTAGCCAACTTAACTCAACGCGACTACCTTTGAAGTTAAATCGAACGGAAAAAAATTAGGCGCGAGAACAAAGTCTTTGATGTCAAAATTGAGGGTTTTTAGTTTCAACGTAGTTCCTGGAAATGGTTTCGATAAAATCTTTTTCAAAAAAAATGTAACCGCCGCTAAGTCGGTGGCAAAAAAAACAATGAAATGAAAAAAAATAAAGGCACCGACTTCTGAAAGAAAAGTTATTTTGTAGGTTATTTTACCCTTTTTTGTGGTTGTTTTTGAAGGCGGTTACATTTTTTTTGAAAAAGTTTTTTATTTTACTCTTTTTAGTTTAAATATTCAATTCAAATTCTTGTCAAATAAATCATTCTCTTACATGTATGTGCACTAAAATTTTGTAATCCGTAGCACCGGTAAAAACATCGCTCAAGTGCACAATATGCTAATAAAATTCCCTATCTCAAAAACTACTGAACCGATTTTGATGAAACTTACTTAGCAGTATTCCGTAAGTTAAACAATACTTAGTACAACAAAAAAAGAATTACTTAAATCGGACTTGTAGTTCCAGAGATATGCGAACACAAACTAAATCAGTCGATGCCTACTCCAAGCCGTTGAGGAGTTGTACCTTCCATCATCAGCTCATCCACCTGAGATGATGATTATCAGATGCAAATACTTGAACAGATTTAGAAAATATATGAAAATGGTACTATGTGCCTATAAAATTTGAAGGTTGCCCTCGATTTCCCTGGGATTCCATCATCAGATCCTGACCTGATGATCATGGGACCAATTGGAAAGTATACCCTTTCGAACAAAAGAAAAATTTTCCAAATCGGTCCAGGCGTCTTCGAGAAATCGGGGAACATACATAAAAAAAAAAAAAAAAAATTTTGAAAATTGAGAACCTCCTCCTTTTTTTGAAGTCGGTTAATAAATGGACGAAGCTTTATAATTTGACCAAAAATCAACGTTGCTTTTGAGTATACCTAGGAAAAAGTCGTAATAAAATTCTAAGGCAGTCAAGTGGTCGAGGCTCATTTAACCCTTAACCGGGCTTAGTATGCTTAGTATGGTGTGGGGGTCTAAGCATTATTACTGTCAATAATCAAAATTAAATCACGAATGGTGTGTGTGGACAAATACGGTGTCCCACTTATGTCCCGCACTTGTATGTCACAATGAGCCAGGATATATTTATCAAACACATATTATATTATGTTTGTGTTGATTTATGGGCTGTTTTTAGCGTGCTAAAACCATCAAATGAGTCCTCGGGCAGGGCGGGAGGGACTGTCAGACTTGTACTGACTAAAATCCACGGTGTCCTTCATTAGCCCTTAATGTTCCGGGGCCATGGTAATGAGATAAGTCCCGCGACCCCGGCAGGCTTTGGCCCTCTAGAGAGGGGGCCCCGTCATTATGCTGACGCTCTTTGAGGCGCGCGTGGAACACAACGCGCCGTCGACCCGGGCATGGTCCATGGTCGGGCAGCGAGTTGCCCTTAACTCGCCGCCCGTATGCCCGCGCTGATTTATGGGCTTAGAAAAAACATGTGAAATCATCTATACATGTAATAAATCTGTAGAAGGGTCAATTCTGTACATTGAAAATATTGAAAAAATAAATAGCGGGGGGTGTTGCTGGCTCGATACCAAACCCAAATATGTGATTAAAAAAATTTTTGTCTGTCTGTCTGTCTGTCTGTCTGTCTGTCTGTATGTGCAGGCATCACGTGAAAACTAACGGTTCGATTTCGATGAAACTTGGTATAATTATACCTTATTATCCTGGGCATAAAATAGGATACTTTTTATCCTGGAAAAATACGTAGAAAAAAAATCTTATTTTTCAGTTTTATTCGTAGACGTTGTTCTGTAGAACCGCGAACACACGTTGCATTACCCGCAGTGGATTCAGCGCCGTAACCTGTAGCGCCGAAAGTCGGATTTGGCTTGAACCGTTTGCGGCACACGCGGGCCACGCCTCCCCGACTCCTATATAAGGAGCCGCGTTCCGCGCCGCGCGATGCATATAAATTCTGATGCGAGCGGACGTGTCCAGTGTGGCGAGCGGTCGTCCGTGGAATTAATATTGTATGCGTGTAATTTTAAACCGTGCTTTTCAGCGCGACCTTTTTGATTACTGTTCCGATCAGTTAGTAGTAATTTGTAAATACAAGGTCGGAATTACTATGAAAAAAATACTTACTACAGAACGCGAGCTCAACAGCAGTAGCTCAATAGAGGGATCTCCTTAATTATTATAGGCTTAGCCGTATTTGGGTCCAATAGATATTTATAAGATGTCATTGTCAGAGTTACTCAAAATGGAGAAATAAACCATCCACGCGAAGACCGACATCCGCGCGGACGGAGTCGCGGGCGGAAGCTAGAAATTTAATATGTTAAATAAGAAAGAAAGTCGGTTTCATCCTTTACTAACAGGGATTTTCCGCAATTTGCAGTAACTATGTATTAGTAAACAAATAAAACTTACTTCCTGATCGCAGTTTTAAGAATTTGTAAAACAAATATACTGTTGGGTAACTGAACGGGTTTAATTAAAAATTTAATTATTTACAAATTACAATTATTATAATTACTTACAATTATTTGTAATACCTAAGTGTATATGCACTTACGAGTAGGTATTGCAAGACGAAAAAAAATACAAGCATTGTTCCTCTTTTGTACGATATTTTGCAATGACAGCAACTTGATATGTTTCTAATTTGATGTGTCACGGTTTGCACATAAAGGGGTCAGTAGAACTCTAAATGGTACTGATATTTAGGTCTTACTCAACTTATCATGTCTTGGTAGACCTTGGAGTACCTAACTAAGGAGATAATTGTCTTCCCATCTCTTTTTCTTTTGATGTGGATTGGGACGTTCATAATCTATATCAAATAGGACATTAGTATACTATTCTTACGTCTTGATATAGCAGCAGATTTTTTATCAGACTTTTTATCATCCAAGAATCATTATTCTCTTGCTCTTATCCCAATTTATTTGTGTTCGTTTATTCTTCTTCCATACTTCACTATCACTCATCATCTCAATTATCTCGTCAGCAATTATTGTCCACCCTCCTAGATATTTTTTTCCTGCATCTAGTCAACGTTCTTTCGGTGCATCCACACCGCCGGTAACATTTGTAGCTCAACGTTTCCAAATGTTGCTCGGTAACATCCGCCAACAAAATGTTACTAAGTCAACACGTGTTACTGTAAGTCGAGTAACGTTGCTCAACATTCGGTAACATCCGCCAACATGTTACTAAGTGTTGACGTGGTCGAGTAACGTTGCTCAACATTCGGTAACAATGTTACCCCCATTATCTAACAATGTTGCCGATTGTCGAGCACCGCTACTCGACATACGGCAACATTTGTTGTCGGATGTTACTGCGGTGTGGATGAGTAACAATCAACAAATAGTAACAAGGAGCCACAAAAGTTACCGAATGTTGCCGAATGTTACCGTGTTGCCTTTTGTTGCTCCACAAATGTTGCCGGCGGTGTGGATGCACCGTTTGATTTACACCTACAATACATTAATGCCAACTACGCGTACTGAGCTGAGCGATCAGTTAAAACATAGTGTCTTAGCCGTGGCTATCTATATTCTTCCAACATTCTCACCAAATCAACAACCATTCCTTAAACTAACTTGTAAAACCTCTTTTTCTTTCACAGCTGTACGCAGAAGACTCCGCAAGCCCAGCAAAGTTTCCACTTCAGTCACATCCAGCGTCTCCAGGTCTTCAGACCAGGCCATTGCAGCTAGCGTGAACAGGCCCAAGATTCGTGGAAGGCCCAACATTGCCAGCAGAAAGTCTTCTGCAGCCCTTGACAACTCCGTTGGTACTGATCATCATAAAGACAAAGATGGATATAAGGTAAGCAAAAGGTAACATAGGTATACTTCTGAAAATACAGACGTCAGCCTGCACATCAACATACCTCAATCTGTTAATATTTTTAATAGATTTTCAACCTTATCACAATTGGGGAAGGCTAATGTTCAATGGGTAAAATTTGACGGACGCCATCAGTTGCCATCAGTCTGGTCAACCTAAGGTAGGTTGACCCTACCTTAGGTTGACCAGATGGCAACTGTACATTGAAGCAGTGACTCAGCTAAGTTAAAAAAATTGTCCAATGAATTTAATAACTCAGCAAAATGACTTAAAAATACTTTTTATTAGAAAACCATAGTTTGTAAAAATTATTTCAATTACTTCAATGTTTCTTAAACTTTATTATTGACATCAACTAACTAAATGTTATATTATTTGTGACACTAATAAAATGTTTCAGTATTCACACATTCAGATAGCAAAGTAATTAAAGAACGTGTTAATACTATTTCCAATTATCACCTGGCCTTTTAAAATGCAATTAAAAACATATTTAGAGAGTCAAGTTTTCTCCTAGTCAATTAAAAACAAATAACGTTTTTTTTTTTTTTTTTTTTGCGTGGTAAAATCATCAAATGAGTCCTCCCACCCCGGGCAGGGCGGGAGGGACTGTCAGACTTGTACTGACTAAAATCCACGGTGTCCTTCGATAGCCCTTTATGTTCCGGGGTCACGGTAATGGTATAAGTCCCGCGACCCCGGCAGGCTTTGGCCCTCTAGAGGGGGGCCCCGTCATCTTGCTGACGCTCTTTGAGGCGCGCGTGGAACACAACGCGCCGTCGACCCGGGCATGGTCCATGGTCGGGCAGCGAGTTGCCCTTTACTCGCCGCCCGCATGCCCGCGCCTACGGTGGCCGGAGATCGTCTTGCGACGTCCGTCGCCGTGGGTGTCCACCACTGCGGGTGGGGCGGAGGGAGGACATTGTCCTCTCCCTCACGCGGCCCGCCTCCTCCTTCGCGAGCATGACTGCTTCGCAGAAGGAGGCGACCGCTTCCCACTCCGTCTCGCCCCGCAGCATGGCCGCAACCAATGCCGGGCGCGAGAGGTCTCCGCCTATCGCCGCCATGAGGACACGTCGGTGCTCTGCCCAAGCTGGGCAGTCTTGCACCGTATGCTCTACTGTGTCCTCCGGGCGATCTTCGCAGTGGTGACACCCAGGCGTTTCCTCCTTTCTCCTTAGACACAGGTACCTCCCGAAACTTCCGTGTCCGGTGAGGACCTGCGTCATGCGGTAGGTCAGGACGCCGTGACTCCTATCCAGCCACTCCTCAAAGAGGGGTCTTACCGCCGCGATTGCGGCGTGCCCGGCCGTCGGTTGCGACAATCGTCCCCTCCATACTGCCCTGAGATCGCGCCGGACCTCTTCCCGGCGCGCCTCGACTTGTCGGGGCAGCGGGAATTCGCCCCGGCGCTGCGCCTCCACGCGCCACTCATAGACGCGCTGGAGGGCAGTCGCCTCCAGATCCCAGGGCAGTAATCCGGCAAGCAGGTTGGCCGATTCGCCGGCGATCGTGCGGTATCCCCGGATCATTCGGATAGCCATGACCCTCTGGCATGCGACCAACTTTAGTGGTCGCGTCCGGATGCTCAGGGCCCACACGGGGGCCCCGTAGAGGGCCATGGACCGCACGAAAACAAATAACGTTTAGTAAAAATAATTTCAACTATCGTTTTTTAAAGGTTTTATTTCCTTATTTTATATATAGCAGAAAAAGACAGCAGCGGGCCGAGAATTGAACCTTGCGGTAACCTACGTACCAAATGACCAGTGCACCTACAGTGCTTACTGTTTAAACAATTTTAGTTCCTAACCCTTTAAAATGGAAGTGTACGTTTCAATTTCCGACAGGCAAACATAATTTTGTAAAATCATGGTACAACGCGGATGTGAGTGAACTTTTCGAACGCAAAAGTGAAGTTGTTAGCCTTCAAAATAAATATTTGCCTGCTCGAAGATTTTTATACGGTATTTTCATACTTTATTCCCACGAGAATAAAGACCATAATGCATAGTTTAGTCTCGTCTCATATATTTAATGTTTCGCGAATGTCTTCAAGATAGGATATAGAATTTTGAAAATATTACATGCCTTCTGAAAGGGACCTTATTTTGCATATGCAGAGTTCACATTTCAACGGAAAATTCAGGAAAGTTTTCATGTTAAATGAGCTGCATTTCTAAAGAGTAGACGGGAGTGGGTTATAAAACTGAGTGCCTGAACGCAAACTTCACTAAAGGATATGAAACTGAAAATACACGTTTAATATTGTTTGTGAAAGGAGCAGTAAATCCTTGAAGATAATTGTGTGCATTTAGATTTAGATGTGAATTTTCTTAGAACACTTAGCATGATAAAATGTATTCAAACCGCTTGCCTTATTTAGAATTCTGTGCAGGGAATTCATCAGAATGAGTCATAAAACTAGCAATAAATTAGCCGTTTTAAAAGTCATATCATTATGTTATTGAAGGATTTTATTGCTTTACTAATGCAAGATAATAGATATATTGCTGAGTAACAAACCCAATAGTAAAAGTCTCCACAGAGAAGCACAAAATTTCATTTACACTCTTTCTGGATGCAATTGCAATTTGTGTCCCTCCAATTTTCTCTCTTTTTAGGGTTCCGTAGCCAAATGGCAAAAACGGAACCCTTATAGATTCGTCATGTCTGTCTGTCTGTCTGTCTGTCTGTCTGTCTGTCTGTCCGTGTATGTCACAGCCACTTTTTGTCGAAAGTATAAGAGCTATCCTGTTGAAACTTGGTAGAAAGATGTATTATGTGAACCGCATTAGGATTTTCACACAAAAATCAAAACAAAACAAATTTTGGGGGTGCCCCCCATACTTAGAATTGAAACTCAAAAAAAAATTTTTCACCAAACCCATACGTGTGGGGTATCTATGAATAGGGCTTTAAAAATGATATTGAGGTTACTAACATCATTTTTTTCTAAACTGAACAGTTTGCGCGAGAGACACTTCCAAAGTGGTAAAAAGTGTGTCCCCCCCCCCGTAACTTCTAAAATAAGAGAATGATAAAACTAAAAAAAATATATTATGTAGACCTCAACCAAAACTACCAACGAAAATTGGTTTGGATGAGATACAGTAAGCAGTTTTTGAGATATAGTACATTTTCAAAAACCGCAAATATAACTTTGCCATTCATACAAATACTATGAAAAACAAAGTTATTTTTATTGTTTGTGTATATTACTTACTAATCTCAATATAATTATATCTCTAATCTATGCTTGTTGCTACGGAACCCTTCATGGGCGAGTCCAACTCGCACTTGGCCGGTTTTTTTAATTATAATGCTGTCCTACTGCTGGGTAAAAGCCAGTAGTTATGTGATCATAATTATCATACTATATTTAAAAAAAAAATATTGTCCTACACTTGGAATGTCTGCTGTATCGTGGTTGCGTTTAATAAACATTTAAACTCACATACACAAACACCCAGACCTGGATCAACTAGTAAATCATCTAAAAGTTTGTTCCATGCGGGAATCGGATCTAATCTGATTATAATTTATACCCTTGTCTTCCACCAGATTGTCTGCTACTACACCAACTGGTCCCAATACCGTACCAAGATCGGCAAGTTCACCCCCGAAGACATCCAGCCTGATCTCTGCACCCACATCATCTTCGCTTTCGGCTGGTTGAAGAAGGGCAAGCTCAGCTCCTTCGAGTCCAATGATGAGACCAAGGATGGGAAGACCGGATTGTACGACAGAATCAACGCGCTGAAGAAGGCGAATCCTAAATTGAAGACTCTTTTGGCTATTGGTAAGATTTTTCAAATTTTATTATGAAAATTAAACTTGAGGCCTCAAGAAGGCTACGGGACTGTCTAAGCGGGATACTGTGGCCCTAGTGTGCAAAAGGCTGCTGAAAGTGGTCAAAAATCTACGTTTTTCCGATTAATTTGATGAATTCGGAACGAATTTAATGAATTTACCACCCAAAAATAGTCTTGAATATTCATGATGTATTTTAATGGTTGTTTACAATCAACCAATCATGTCATCTTATAGCATCATTTTTATATGAATTCAGAATAATTACAACAGGTTTCATAATCACAGTTTTGATTATCAATTATATCCGTTGCATATAATCGCAATATTTTATTACTTTGTTTACACATATTATAATAAAAAACAGATTAATTTAAGACATTGTGCATTTTAATAGTCTAAGAGCAACTATTAAAGATGCATATATCATCATATGCATTTTATGCAAAACAGGTCATCAAACACATTCAGTTTCTTCAAACAAGTTAAGTCATTAAATTTATTGCGGAAATAAGCAATAAAATAAATCAATTACCTAATGTTATAGTCTTAAAGTGCTAACTCGTTGACCTAAACACAATAGTTTGTCTTGTCGTTGGCTTATTAGAATTAAATAAACATTCACTTAGATATACAAAAAGGGAAATTTCAGAATACCTCCATCAATAAAGTTACAAATATGGCTCAGTGTTGATACTGATTTGAAGTTGCAATTAATAACACTGTATTAATTAAGAGTGATGTAACAATTATAGTTATAGTTTTTGTTATAAATAAATGCTACTAAATGATATTGATAATTGCGATTCATAATCTACCTACTTAATTATATTTTGTGAAAGAAAAAAATGTAGAATTAACTTTGAATGTAGTTATGTTATTTTCTTCCCAGAATCATGTTATTTTATAAATTCAACAAATTGAATTTAACATATTTAACAAATTTTTGACGATTTTCAGAACAAAATCTTAAAAAAAGTAATGTTATTTTCACAGTTAATTTGAATTAACACAAGAACTGTCACTCGCAAAGGAAAATCGCATCAAAAATACATGAGTAAAGCTTTCATATTTTACGAATAACGCTTTGATTATCCATCCGAATGAATAAACAATTCAAAACATACGAGATATCGCATTCGACGGACAGCGTTTTAAAATCGATGCCATTTGTGATGTCCAATAAAAATATCGATAAACTTTATTCTTATTTAAATTTTCACCTATTGACATCTCGATTATAATATTATTTGAGAGCTGAACCAATAAGTGATGTATAACTTAATTTAGTTAAATGTAAAAAATGACTTAATATCATTGGATTAGTCTACAATGCAGACTTTCTGAAATATTCTTGTCATTAGCAAATTGACATTTAATTTACAACATCTTTTCAATATAATTAAGTAATACATATTATGGAGCGCAGCATAATAGGTGCGAAGCGAACGGATCGAATCAGAAACACCACCCTGCGCTCCATTACCAAAGTAGCGGATGTAGGAGTTAAAACATCCAAGCTGAAGTGGGAGTGGGCGGGCCACGTTGAGCGTATGCGCCCGGAGAGGTGGGCAAAAATCGTCACTCACTGGACTCCTGAAGGAGGACATCGTCGAGGTCGACCGCGACGGAGGTGGTGTGATGACCTGATCATGTTCGCGGGGCAGACACGGCCAGAAATTGCCCAAAATAGAGAGGTTTGGAAGAAAAAAGGGGAGGCCTTTGCCCAGCAGTGGGACACAGATTAGGCTTATAAAAAATACATATTATTGGTAATTTATTTAGGGATAATTTATGAAATCACGCTTTTAATTCATAAAAGGCTACGTCATATGTATCTCACTAATTATGTCCGTATATGAGAGAGTCGCGGGCACGTCGCGGGCAACCGATGGATGCAAGTGGCGAATTGTCGTTCGGCGTGGCGGTCTAAGGAGGAGGCCTATGTTCAGCAGTGGACGTCTTCCGGCTGATGATGATGATGATGATGATGTGCGTAAGAGAAGGCAAGAAAATTATTACAAATCTAAACTCCTTACTATCATATCACAAAACAATTCGTTATAGGTAGGTAATCACAAAAGAAACCGTTTAAAAATACCATACCAAAAAACATTTTGTACAAACAAATCTGTACTTTATGACGTCGCAAAAACAACAATACCACACCTTACTTTCATACACATTCGCTTACATAACGCTTCATTCTATCAATCATTAGCCGTTCAATCAACCACTTGAGGCATACAACAGATAAATATTATGACTCAGGTTTTTATGGCAACCCACAACTTTCTAATAAATAAATGTTATGGTTTGTACGTGTTTAATAGCGAGTTGAAGTGTGTAAAGTTAATGAGTTTTATGGCTTTGAGTAGATTGAGGTGTGATTTCTCAATTTAGTTCTTTTTTTTTAATATAAGAAGCATACATATACCGACATTTCTGTGGGTAGTATTTTTTTATTAGGTTTTTAACTTGTTATATTGTTTTTCTTATTCGTATACATAACCAAACATACAGCCCAGGAAAACAACAATCAAATAAAAATCATTTTTTGTCACTCATAAAGTAAATGAGGTAGTTCACAGAACTATTTAATATTTATTAAAGCCTTTTATAAAAAAAACACAAAAAAAAATCGAAACATCGATAAACCTGTCCCCTCACTAGACACATGCGAACACATCGCGGCGCCTTTCCCACGGCACAAAGCGCATTCGCGCGACATTTTCACCTATTTTCACGGGAATGCCTACAAAAAACCGCGCCTATTTTCATGAGAGCTACCTGACAGTTGTGGTGCAATGCATTATGAGCACTAAAAGAAATCGACATGCCACTTTTTTGCTGTTTCACTTCACTATTCAGTTGCGAAAATTCGCTCGCGTTTACTATTAATCAGTGTGAATTTTATTGATTCATGTGAGATAATTCTGTTTGAGATAATAGGTATTGAATGTTGCCTTGTAATTAGCTTGGCTAAACGAAAAATTTATTGGTTATGTTGTACAGAATCTGGAGTACTTTTGAACAAAACCTTGTAGCGCATACGGATTACGTTCGTACCTACATATTTAAGCCATTCATGTCAAGTTTACCATCAACTTTTAGCGCACTTCGAGCGGTGTCCGTTGAACTTGATGGTGTGAAACATGTGTGCATGATAACGTCTACGTACAGTCACAAGCAATAACATGTATACACTTAACAAAATTACTCGTGAAATATTGATTTCCACTTTGAAATAAAACCTATTTCGTAATAGTATAGCTTCAAAAATAGAAGTCTAATGAAAAGGCAAAAGTTTACATACTATTGCTCGTGACTCTACTTCTGCTAGCCACATACCGTCAAGTTTACTGGACGCACTTTCAAGCGCGCTGCATATTTGATCGTGTACGGCTGGCATTCGGTAATCAAATAGCTAATAAAGATAATGATTTTATTAATTTACTGTTCTAGCTTCCTGTTTTTTTTTTTATCATGGTAAAATCAATAAACGAGTTCTCGCGCCCAAGGCGGGACGGGAGGGTCTGCCAGAATCGTACTGACTAAAATCCACAGTATCCTTGAATTGCTTGGCTTCCTGGTACTCTGAAATTTGACTGCTTACGATTCTGATGTAGATTATGTCCTTGCCAAAAGGAAAGACCAAACTTTTCATTGGCATTATTTCAGGCGCTAGAGTAAAATATAATTCATAAATACTTTTAGTATCTTGAAACTAAGCTTCGCCTATTTATTTAAACTTTATTTTATGACATTTAATACCTAAACTTTAGCTATTGTCTTGTTTTATAAATGACTCCCCAAGCAAACATTTTATGTAAGAAACTGCGGAAACAAGTTTTTGATGTAGTTATAAAGTACTGAAAGACACTTTAACTGTTGTTAATATAGTGATAAAAACATAATTATAGTCAACAAGGCAGAAATAAGAATATTTTTAAATATTTACAATTGTCGATTGACGATAAATATTCTAATTTCAAAACATCTCAACGTAGTTTCTATAGTAGAAAGAAAATTTATGCTTAATTATTTTCAAGAAAATCTTGAAGCTAGTAAATCTCTGAAGATTAGATAAGTCATAGCTTTTTTTGGGGTGGTTAAATTATCAAATAAGTCCTCTCGTCCTGGACGTCATAATTTTTGTAACTGATAAATGGAGATTGGCAACCTCATCTAGGTTTAAACCGCGTTGATAACAGTGCATTAGTTAGACCATAACTCCGTAATTTATTAAATTTACCTTTTACATGTTAACACCAGCAATTTAATAAATTAGAGTCAAACTAAAACAACCTTTATTCCCCAGGTGGCTGGTCCTTCGGTACCCAGAAATTCAAGGAGATGTCAGCGTCCCGCTATGCCCGTCAGACCTTCATCTATTCTGCCATCCCGTACCTTCGCGACAGGAACTTTGATGGTCTGGACATCGATTGGGAGTACCCCAAAGGTGGAGAGGACAAGAAGAACTACGTGCTGCTGTTGAAAGGTAAGAGAATGAGTTTTGATGATATCGGAGCCCTCCTCCTTGTTTTTAGCGTGAAAAAATCATCAAATGAGTCCTGCCCACCCAGGGCAGGGCAGGACGGACTGTCAGACTTGTACTGACTTAAATCCACGGTCATTGGGTCATTGACACTCTTTGAGGTGCGCGTGGAACAACGCGCCGCCGACCCGGGCATAGTTCATGGTCGGACAGCAAGTCGCCCATTACTTACGCCCGTGGAATCCGCCTCCTTGTAGTTTTTACTGTATTCCGTCTATGCGCAGGAGTTGAAGTTCCTTCTGGGTTAGCTCGCGCCATTTTAGGTCTCATCTTTATTTTTGAGCTAGATTGAGATCAAGAAGCCGATCCTATTTTTTTAGTTATAAAAAAATATAGCAGACATAATAAAATCGACAATACATGATACTAGCGACATCTATTGATCGAATGAAGAACTAAATCGTGATTTTAAGCTATTGTCAAACAGACAGGCGAAGCGAATGCGATCCGAATCCTGTTATATAGAAAAGCGAAAGCGGTCCGATAGTCTATGTGACAGGCTTCAAACAATTCCATACATTACAAACAAAAACGCTTCGCTTCGCCTGTCTGTTTGACAATAGCATTTGAGCGAGTCTGCGAGTTATTATCATCATAACCTGCCTAACCTTTACCCAACTATGTTGGGGTTGACTTCCAGTCGAACTGTATGCAGCTGAATTTCAGTATTTAACATGAAGCGATGCCTATCTGTCCTCCACAACCCAGTTACTGGGTAGTAAGACCCTTTGGTAAGACTGATTGTCAAACGTTCGAGGTTCTCAATAACAGGTAAAGCCTCCTGCAGACATACGCGATTAATCGCGCGGGGCGACATGTCGCGGTCCATTCGCAGTATTTTTAGAGTGGAAATTAGCTTGGCTCGTTGTCGCAGTGCGATTTATCACGTATGTCTGCAGGAGGCTTAATACGGCACAAAATTCGTTTGAACTCACGAAATAGACGAAGGATCCCATAAAAACATACAATAAAAATAACTTACAGCCATAAATTACCTTAAGTACCGTTAACATCTTCGTAATTAACTCATAGAACAAACCTTATTTGTTGTACCGGCCAACTAATACACTTAATAGCTCATAAATTGATCTTTGTTACCACTAGGGAGATTAAGACATGACAACAGAGGTGCTAGTATTTAGAAAGAGTTATTACCGCATCGAGCTTTTATGAGGTCCTGGTATTTTTAACGGCATGGTGGCAGTGGCTGACCAGTCGACTGCTTCGCAACGTGTCGCGGATTCGATTTCCGAACGAAACAAATATTGTTGCGTGTCTGGTTGTTTGTGTGAGTATAAATGTTTGTTAAATCAACCACGACACATGAAAATTCCTAGTGTGGTGCTATGTTTAAAAAAAAAAAACTTGGATTTTACCATCTTAATTAAAATAAAAATCCTCATAATTATCTTCAAGTCTTCTTCTTCTTCCTGCCCTTATCCCATTTTACTTGGGGTCGGCGCAACACGTTTTCTTCTTCCATTCTCCCCTATCAGACGTCACAGTATCATTTACTCCTTTTTCTGTCATATCATTCCTTAGACAATCCATCCATAATATCTTCAAGTATCATACAAAAATAAAAAAACATAGATTCCGCCCAGGATGTAATCTACCTGTGTTCGTAAATTTATCAAAATCTATTTAACGATTGGAGCGTGAAAGAGTAACACACACAAACTCGCTTTTGCAATTTATAATATTAAGTTTAGCCATAGTTCTATAGTCTTTGCCCTATATTAGACTAGAGTAGTCTAAATATGTGAATAAACATTACTGTCAAATCCTTCAGGGAAGAAAGGCGCGATGTCATATTATGGAGATAACTAAAAGCTTCGCACGCCAATACCCAATACCATTAAAATAAAACCAAACCAAAACAATACCCGATACTTCAAAACATTCTATTCCACATTTCAGTAGTGTAACTGAAAGCTGTAGTTTTTTTCCGGTATTTTACCGCGATACCGGGGATTCATTTTAAATGTAATCTGGCCCGGATTGCAATATCTGTGGCCGGGCTGTGGATCTTCTAAATATTGGCGAATATCGGACTGTGGTCGGCGTACTCAGGTGCCTGTTGTAAACGAAGACTAGAGAAGGAATAGATAGGACAGAATATTAAAATCTCCAAGAATAATGTTTGGGTTTTTAACCGACCACCAAAAAGAGGAGGTTATCAATTCATCTGAATGTAATTATTTTTTTCAGTTTTTTAGGATGTTCAGCAATTATTTCATAAAATGTTCTCAGTTTCAGAAGTTTTTTTTTTCTAAAAGAGAAATGTTTTTTTTTTTTTCTAAAAAGATTTTTTTTTTCATTTAAACCCTAAAATACTTATTAGCAGCTTAGCTTTTTCGGACGTTTATCGAAATTTATGAAGCTGGCCGTGGGTATAATGTTGAAACAAAAATGACAATTTAGATTCTGACCACGTGCCTAAAGAATTATATAGTTTTAAAGTAAATAGATTAATGAATCCCATTTCTTAATTAAGAATACTAGGTACGCTTAAAAAGGCATGCCCCAAAGGTGATAGAGTGTGATATCAATTAACTTAAATATTGAATGATGGTCCCTTGTGTCCCATATGGCATACATAAGATATGACGGAGGTAAACCGGAGATGGTTGACTTGATTAAGTAAAATATTAACACTATAAATATTTTTATTACATTTTTGCTTCCATTTGTGATGAGTTAAGGGTTAAATTACCGTTACGTTGAGGATAACGTAATCTTGTCGCAGTCATTTTGTAGATGATTTTTTTTTTCTACTTTTATTTTAGGGGTTTTTATCTAAGATATGGCAACCCCATCATACCCTTTTACAAAATATCTTCTTGTCGTAGATGAAATTACTTTACATTGAATTTTGGCGGTACGATTGGCATAGTGGCCGAGAGATCGACTACTGCACTGGCCTGGGTTCCATTTCCGTACGAAACAAATTTTATAAATATGGTCTACAAGTAGTTATCTGTATTTTAATACTAACGGGCTTTAATCCTTCAATAAACTTATTGTCTACAACAAATCTAATTACAAAATTGAACACGAAAAAGCCACGTCTATTTCATGTCGTAGGGCAGTGCGCTATCAAAATACAATTTATCGATATATCGATAGACCGTGTCGCTACCGCCCGTTCGGATGCACCTGTCGCCGGCACCGGCAGTGTAGTGCCATAAAAACAGTTTATCGATAAAGTTTTCGGATTTTACAACTAATATTTATGGCTGTCCTGCACGCGGCTTAATTGGCTTTTATTAAAATGGACCAGAGGTTTTGAGAATAATAAAAATTTTAGGGGCTAACTAAATGAAGTACTTTACAGGTACGTGCCTAATCAGCACAATTATGTAACTTAGTCAATAAATTGTAAACATTTATTTATGTAATTTTATATATATAAATTTAACCTTTGATGCATTTGTTATGTAAACAATAAAAAAGATAACATCAAAATATATCACTTTATAATCCTTATTTCAATTCTTATAAAATAAACTACCCAATTATACTAATAAGGTATTCGAGTATTAAAAATTTATTACTACGTCAATCAATTTACTAAATAAGGTCAGGTATATCATAAATTAAACGAATCAATATTGTTGTTAAACATCAGTATCAAAATCCTTATAATTTATACGATTTTTTTCAAGGTGACGTGATAATTATATTGATACAATTTGTATGACAAAAATAAACCTTCAACAAACAATGCCATAAAATATGTTAATATAGCAATACAAAATGCAGAAATGATGGTAATATTAGCAGTTAACGAGATAGCCGATAGCCCTGTAGGTTTTGTGTGACCCCAGAGTGCAGTCAACAAAGGTCAAAAGGGTATTGGATTCACATCTTAATTGACACAACAAAATACACTCCTGGATGAATAAATAAGCAATATAAAAGCTATCGGGCAATACGTAAACGACTCTTTAAGAACATCGTAAACTAGACTTTTAACCTCGAGACCAATCACGCTGAAATGTTTTGTCTTTTCACCAAAATATGAGTTAATAATAGAACTCTCGGTCAGACACGTGAACAGATAAATTTAAAAACAATAAAAACTACTTTCTCTTGAATAGGTATCAGATATAATCTGTTTTTCCTACATACAGAAATTCAGTGGCGCCTTCATCTAAACAGAAAAATCTACATAATGTTAATATTCTTAGCTATAAATAACTGTTAAAAAACCTTTATAACCTTCAGATTCCTTTATTAATGAATTATTTTATTAATAATCAATGATAACTTAGCCCCGCCAGCCAAGAAACTAAAGAACAAAAGTACAAAAGAAAAACAAAACTCGTAACTATCGACTGTCAACCTTATTATCTATGTAAACAAAATCAATCCACACAAATTTTATATTCTAAGCTATAGAGATATGACCCTCCTTGGAAATATACTCCTTACACAAAGTCGAGAAACTAAACACAAAATTGTAAACTTCAAAACTATCGACAGCCGATCATTATCGACATAATCCTTTTCAAATTTCCCATCCCTAAAATCCTTTGTGCCATCAAAACCCGCGGCACGTTTCGTCACAGCTTCGTCACGACAACACTTAGTCGTGTTCCAGTCATGACGAACAGCTTAGAACTAAATTATCAGTCTTTCGAAACGCTGAAGATGGACAAAAGATTGTAGGCTTTAGTTTCAAACTCAAATTACTGTAAATTGTTGAGTATCACGAAGATTTTTGTTTCAAGACCGTATTGTTACTGTTTGAGCATGGTAGCTACCGTAAAGCTTGGCTATTAGGTATTACAAAATTGGTATTTGTACCATTTTCATCTGCTTAGAATTGTTGGCAATGTGCTTAGGGGGAGAAGGTTTGACTTTTATTTGTATTTCTTTGAAAGTCCTTACGGCTTCAAGATTGGGGAAGCCTGAAAGTCCGATTTTCAGTCTTGCAAACAGTTTCTGAGTTGCAGAGGTCAGACAGATCCAGGCGCTCTAAAATATTATCAATCTTTTGTAAAAATATGGTATTCACCCCAGCATGCAGGCAGAGAAAAGATTCTGGTACATTTTTATCAAACATTCTGTCAGCTGCGGGCGGCCTGTAAAGGGCACCTCGCTGCCCGACCATGGAGCATGCCTGGGTCGAGCGACGGCGCGTTGTGTTCCACGCGCGCCTCAAAGAGCGTCAGCATAATGACGGGGCCCCCCTCTAGAGGGCCAAAGCCAGCCGGGGTCGCGGGACTTATCTCATTACCGTGACCCCGGAACATAAAGGGTTATTGAAGGACACCGTGGATTTTAGTCAGTACAAGTCTGACAGTCCCTCCCGCGCTGCCCGGGGTGGGAGGACTCATTTGATGATTTTACCACGCTAAAAAAAAAGCATTCTGTCAGCTTGTTTCCCTACCGATACCATCGACTCACACATTAGCTACCGTGTATAGTTCTAATCCAACAACTACTTAAACTTTCCAAACACATTCAAATATCATCATTGACCTGTTTGCTAATCCTCAGACCCTTGTAAATGCCACCAAGTGCCACCTCATTACCCTAAGACAGAGCTAAGTAAGCACCAATAGTTACATAGACCGATGTTTGAAGTCCGTAACTTAGTAAGCCTTCAGTTCAGTAATTTAATTACGAGCTGTGGAAGAACACACTTTGGCTTAAGTCATTAGTCCGGAGACTTATTGTGACATGGTCATTAGCGAATTTACGAAACCAGCTGGATCGACCGACAACCTAAAGATGGTGAGTTCAGACTGGTTGCCGAAGATGGGTATCCAGGTGAAGTTTAGGAGAGGCGTAATAATTATTATGAATGTATTGAACTGAACTGATTTTTTTTTTTCACAAAGGTTCGCGAAGGATATGTAGGTTTTTAAAATGAATAGTAATAATCACAGTTATTACACTGACATGACGGCCCAATATATTTATTTTCAAACTTTTCGCTAAAGCATATTATATCGAAACAATTTTCTAAAAACACGTGTCCTCAAAGAAAAGAGGCAAGACGTATTTGCCCAATATAATGGCACCTTAAATAAACAAACTTATCTTCGAAGAAAAGAGAAAAAGAACTATACACAAATACGTGTCGCGCATTTGTTTTTATTAAAACGTTCTTTTTTTAATCATTTATCTTTTCAAATATTTACCTCCTCCTTTTTTTAGAAGTCTGTTAAAAAAACATGATTGCAGGAGGATATTCAAAACATTATAAATCATTATTTTTTTCTTAACCTGAGGTATTTTTAAAATACCTTGTTTTTTAACGTACTTTTAAAGGATAAAATAAATAATGACTATAATTATACCTATGGATATTCAAACATACGTACCTATAATAAATAAATATTGACTGCCTAGTTTACTGCTTTTTATTTACTAAAGTGAGTAGTTATATTTTATTTAGCAGTGATATAATTTACAAGAAGTACTTATTTGTAGAATGATGTAATCAATTAATCACTTTATTTCAAGCATTTATTTTAAATTTAAATTTTTGCTTGTTGGTTCACAAGTTAAAGATATAAATACTATTAATTCAAATTGTACCTAAAAAGGTATCTATTCTAACTTTTTAAATTTAAATTTTCTTTTTTTGACTTTAAAACCACAAACAGACTGACTCTCAAATGCTTAAATATATTTCACGCCGTAAATAAATGGTACCTCATGATTCAACCATATCCCATGGGTCATTAAGAAGGAACATTAGGGGTCTTAATTACACCCCCAATGACAAATAGTTGGGGTTATTCCCAGTTGCTATATGTTTTGGCTTTCCTTACTACAAGCATGAGGTTACAAGTAGGCCGTTAGTACAATTTAATTAAATTACGAAGAATGATAAAATAATTTATGCTTTTGTCAAACAGACAGGCGAAGCGAACGCGAAGCGAATTCGATCCGAATCTTGTCATATAGAAAAGCGAAAGCGTTCCGATAGTCTATATGACAGGCTTCAAAAAATTCAAACAAAAACGCTTCTCTTCGCGTTCGCTTCGCCTGTTGACAATAGCTTTATTGTTTACCAACTTTTAGCCGCAACTTCGTACGGGGGGTTTAAAAAAAGATGCCTATATATATTTTTAACTATTAGACCTCTAGCAATATATCGATGAAAACAGCAGTAGTATTTGCGTGATGCGTACGTACTCACGGCTACATATCAAGCTATTCAAAACCAGTATATAATATAAGCTAACAAAGTAGCTTGATGTGTACAATACAAACATACAGCATAAAGATCTATAAACTGTTGTTTTGGCTTCTGTTGCTCTAACAAAGCACAGTAAAATTTAGTTTTTCTTCAACAACTTTAGTGTACACGTATAGGATGCCACAAAAGAAGAAATTGTGATCAAACAAAATAATATGGAATACTCTATTGTTTTATACTTAGGTCAAATGATTTCGTACATACCCGATTATTATATAAAACAAAAGGTTATTGACATAATAATGATAACTAAATTAGCACATTGTTACCTCTTCACAATATTGACATTGAATTTTGGTTGTCACCATGTAGATAAAAGATGTGAGAGTTGCAACATACAATATTTTTCAATACTTAACTATAATAAGTTGATAAGGACAAGACACATAATATATTATTCATACGATGCAGCAAAATAGTTGTTCTGGGTTTGGCTGTTTATGTATGTGAGTTTCAAATGTTTGTAAACGCATGATACAGGAAAAATTTAGACAGCATAAATTTGCCACATCAGGTAAACCATAAATTGGGTTACCCCTTTTTAGCCTCTAAAACATTTTTTCTTTTCTTTGGTTTTACTTCGGACACGGCGATTCCTCGGACAGAATTTACTCAATTAATATTTAAACGTTAATTTACTCTTTTCTTAATTATGTCTTCATGTTAAGCTGACCATGAAATTAACAATTACCTCTAAAAAAAATTTTACAGTTTTTTTTAAAGTTCTTTGATCACTCAAACCTTTAAAATGCTGTCCAAAAATACAAAACAAAAAAGCCCTATACTTTAAGTTGCTATGCCTAAAGAAACTTAAAATTCAAAATACAAAAAGTTCCTTTTTTGACGTAACTAGGCAGCGCAGCCATTTTGAAAACTCCCAGGGGAACAAAAAAAACGATCGGTCAACTGGACAACTTTTATTGTAGCTAAAGTCGAGAGGCAACTTCTAATTTATTTGCATATTTTATTACCTATGTCTGCCATAACTCTTTGGCCTTATAAAACTATATAATTATGTTATCATCGTGTCTTCATTTTTCTTTAATTAATTATTTTGTTTACATATTTGGTGTTCTCATAATGCGCACTTTTTTTGTGATTTGTTCGTTATAAAACGTGTTTTTGACACAAGAAAAACATTAAAGTCACTTTCCAGAAAAGGTCATCAAGGGGAATGAGTCATAATACAAGCTATGTTTTCCAAAGACAATTAATTATTGTCATAAAAATTCGTCCAACTTTAATTTGTACATAAAACACTAAAACATAACTTAAAAGTTGGAAGAATTTTTTAATGACAGTAAATAAATCTAAATAAATCTATCTTTTTTCTTGGTAAAAATCTTTAATGGCTGATAAAAAACAGACATAAAACCATACCATATAACTATTTTGTCTGAAAGAATGACACTATGCAAAAGAGTTTCTTTAACATGATTTTAAAAGTTCTTATATGGGAAGGTTTTGTGTAGAAGTTTGTCATCGTTGCATATGGAAAATGAAAAAAACGAGCGATCCTTACTTACCTATGTATCCCATATGACATGTTATTTCTGCAACTTCACTCTGGCAATTAGCAACTTTTTCCGCATAAATACTTCGATAAGAGTTGCTGCCATCTGTTGACATCTGTTTAAGTTTCTACCACAGCGCTCTCATAAATTGTCAATTTAATTTGACCAATGCTTTCTGATTTCTATTAAGCCTCCTGCAGACACACGCGATTAATCGCGCTGCGACAACGAGCGAAGCTAATTTCCACTCTAAAAATACTGCGAATGGACCGCGACATGTCGCCCCGCGCGATTAATCGCGTGTGTCTGGAGGAGGCTTTACATTTCACGAAATCACTTCCACAGAATTGATAGGAAAAAATTTACACATCAATGTAATAATTTTGGAGTCTATATAAATAAATCAGATTATTCATATTAGTCGACATAAATTGCGAAACCTTGTATAACCTGAACAAAATCAAAAGTAAATAAATCTTAATTTATTACCTAATAACTTCCAAAATCGATTGCTAACCTATTCAATCGTCCCATTTTAGTTTTTACTTCTTATCTCCCAATTTTGGTCATAATTAATCTTAAACTAATATGTTTTTACTAAAAAAAGAATTCTGACTCACATGCATCATTACCTTGACATTTAGGTAAGGTCGTTTTCTATCTAAATGATGTCATAGCGTTCCTTATTTTTTCTTGGACGCCACGGAATGTTTTCCTTTTTTCGTATGTGTTTTTATGGTTTTGTTTATGTCTAAAAGATCAAAGGTAAATGTTAATTTTAAACCACGTGTGTTTTTGCTTATTCTTCTTTTTCTCATGATTTTATTTTATTTAAAATCGTCCTGTTCTTATGGCTCTATTTTTATGCAGAGTACACTAAAAAATAAAATAAATAACGTTTTTATATTGCGTGAAATTTATTGTTATTTTCTTTCATAATAAGCGAATTTAGAAGTTGTCAAATATAACATGTCCATCTTATCAACTAAATAAAATGCAACAAAGATGATAACACCTGGTTTTAAGAGACTCTTTTAAGAGATACATTTCCACATGATCGCAAAACTGTATTAAAAGGGCGCTGCGGCACTGGATCTCAAAGGGAAAGTGATATCAGGGTGGTTCTTAGTCAGTTATAGTAGACTCTTACTGACTAAAAACCGGATTGGAATGGACTGTCAGTAAACTCCCTTCCGGTACATGCTCATTAGATAATTTTTGCACACCCTAACAAAATCTTGGTCTAGTGGTTAGTGACCCTGACTGCTATGCCGGAGGTCGTGGGTTCGATTCCCACCCAGGACAAATGTTTGTGTGATGAGCACGATCATTTTAATATTTTTTGTATTTAGAAATATATAAGTATGTTTATCAGTTGTCTAGTACCCATAAAGCCTCCTGCAGACACACGCGATTAATCGCGCGGGGCGACATGTCGCGGTCCATTCGCAGTAATTTTAGAGTGGAAATTAGCTTGGGTCGTTGTCACAGCGCGATTAATCGCGTATGTCTGCAGGAGGCTTAACACAAGCTCTGCTTAGCTTGGGACTAGATGGCGTTGTGTGATAGTTGTGGAATATTATTATTATTATTGTTATCTTCCGCTCCTATCTAGTGGGTAAAAAGGATGAATTCCTTCCTTTGCTGGTTTCATTCCTTTATGGGTTAGGATCAATTCTTCCTTCCAATTAAGGAATGTTAAGTCTTGTAGACAAGGCAATAACGATGTGTGATCAAACGTGCTCGTCGACGCGCTGAACAATTGCGCACACTTCAATCAGGAGCATGCTCAAACATTGACGGAGTATAGCGGGTGTGGGCCCTATGATAGCGGGTTGAAGTATTGAAATGTATTCATCTAAGAATTTATTTATGAGTATGGATGTATGTTTATTACATTTTCACATAAAGACTGTCAGTTTAGTACCTACACAAATAGTTTAAAAAACATAGAATCACCTAGAATGGTTGATAATTTAGTTGTATACAATACTAAACAACCTATAAAACATTTTAAAATGAATTTCTTTAAAGAAAATTTATAGAAACAACTTTGTACCACCGGTTTGCAACACCTGAAGTCGCCGCAACAAAAAAAAACGCTTGATCGGCAGTGTGGACACCGATCGCGCCCGCCGCCGCCGCCGCCGCTAGGCTTCCAGTGTGGACTTACACATATAATAATTTTCTTACCCCGGTATTAGGTACCTATGTTCCGTGGAATAATCGTGGAGTTGCACGCGGCCGAAACCACTGGCTGCTGCTAGTTTTTAATAAAACGTAATTTATTTAATATTAGAGCGTTTTTTTTTCTCCAGAAAATCCTACTTTTTTAGCCAACACTGCCCCACAGCTTGGCAAATTTTTCCAAGATCTCTATATTATTATACATCTTAAATATCTTCGCTAGCAACCCCAATGCACCCTCTGCTTTTACACTGATTACTGTGTGGAATTACTGGCAAGTGAACACGAAGAGATTGGAGTCCCCTGTCAGGTCAATTTCACGCAATTTTAACTTCTTTACACGTGTTCGTTGAATAATGTTCTGTTTTAGCTTTAAATGTTTTAACAATGAAGCAGACTTTTTTGAAGATAATAAGTTAGGTATTAGGCCTGTTGTAGTCATCATCATCATCATATCAGCCGTAAGACGTCCACTGCTGAACATAGGCCTCCCCTTTAGACTTCCAATAGGACCGGTTGTAAGCGGCCTGCATCCAGCGTGATCCTGTGGCCTTCATAACATCGTCTGCCCACCTAGTGGGTGGACGTCCTACGCTGCGCTTGCCGGTGCGTGGTCTCCATTCGAGAACCTTACGGCCCCATCTTCAAGAAGGAGGTCAACCGCCGAATCCAACTCGGCTGGGCAGCGTTCGGGAAACTGCGTAACGTTTTCTCGTCCAAAATACCTCAGTGCCTCAAGTCGAAAGTTTTCGACCAATGTGTGTTACCAGTGATGACGTATGGTGCCGAAACGTGGTCCTTTACTGTAGGCCTCATTAGTAAGCTCAGTATAGTCCAACGAGCTATGGAGAGGGCTATGCTTGGAGTCTCTCTGCGCGATCGACTCAGAAATGAGGAGATTCGTAGACGAACCAAAGTAACCGACATAGCCCAACGAATTAGCAAGTTGAAATGGCAGTGGGCAGGCCACATAGCACGCAGAACTGTTGTAGTGTCTTCTTGGAAATAAATCGTGGAGTTGAACAGTACTTACTGAATTTAGACGTTTCGAGAAAGGGCATTTGTTAAAAAAAATGTTAGGTACAGTTTTTTTTTAAATAATAATTAATAATATATATAATATTTATAATTTATCAAAAATATTTGGCGAAGTCAATAAATCTGTGTAGATGCACAGTCCTATCAATTGCTCTAAAGTAATTATCGTAAGAAAACTAAAAAAGTCCTACGAATTAAAAAAAAATGATAATATTAATTAAGTACTTACGTCATATTTCGTTTTGAACAATTTAAAAAAAAAAACAGAAAGTAATCTACCAAAAAATAACATGATTGTGTGTTTTCCATCATTAAAACTTTCGAGAATTTTCTCTCTTAAAATAAATAATCGTAAAGCCAATTAAGGTTTAACCAACAGAATAATTACGTATTGAATAAGAAGCTTCGCAAGAAATACAGAGGAAGTTCCGCACGGAAATGGTGGTATATGAGGAAAGCGGGTTACGTCTGTAAATATACATATAATACCTGTGTAATATTTATATACGGCTTGTGTAAGAATGGTTGACATTTTTTTTTTGTTAATGACGCAAGATTTTTTGATGTTTTATTCTGAAGTGAAGCTACCAAGTAAGTTCTGTGGAGCTGGTAGATGTCTGATATCTGTTTATGATTTTTGGTTTCTTGGATATGATGGTCACCTCAGGATATACAGGGTGTATTAAGACACATCACATAGCCGTTAACTACGCACACTGTACATCTAACTAAGTAGCTTTACGCTAAAATTATCGCTGGGAACCGACTTTTATTGCGTAGGCGGGCGGCTTGACGCTCACAACTCGCCTATGCTGGAACGCGCTGTGATAAGAACGTATCGACGTGCATGCGTACTTTTTTAGAAAAATCGAAAATTCAGGTAATGTTTGTTTGGAAAAAAGTTTTGTAATAATACTTAGAATTCGTAAAAAAAAGTTTAAAAAAAATGCAACTTTGACCTTCAATATCTCGAGAACCCTTGGAGTCCCAGGTACGGTCTGAAGGAAAAAAATGATCCAAATAATGGGTAGAATACGTGGCTTTCGGCTTCGTTAAGTGTCTTCTTACACCCTGTACTTATGACTCCTACCAAAGAAAACTTTGCATTTTTTTTTTCAAGAACGTTGCTTCTCACTAGGATTTTATCCTGTATTGTGGATGCCTTTACGAACATCTTAACTCACATACAATATAGTTGTACCGGGTATAGGTGATTAGACCCGGTAAAACTACTTAGAGATCATATAAAACATTGTCCCTTTCAGGAATTGAACCTGCGTCACGCAGCGCAGAGGTCCAATCATAAAAATACTTTTTCGGGGGTTTCTATCCTCAAATAAATCATTACTATGAACTATACTGAATTACTAAAGACTCTGCTATTACTAGTACCTAACGAGGGAACTAACAAAGGTACGATAAAGTAATTTCTGGTTCCCTTTTGGCTGTCCATGACTTTTAATTTAGTTCTATATTTTCATCATCACCATCATCAGCCTATAGATGTTCCCACTGCTGGGACACAGGCCTCCTCTCTGAGAGAAAGAGTGGGCCGTAATCCACCACGCGGGCACAGTGCGGGTTGGTGGATGTCACATGTCTTCGAATTTTTTATTAGTTCTAGGACATGTCGGTTTCCTCACGATGTTTTCCTTCACTGTTTTGAGAGCAGTGGTGATGAAAATAAATTACACAAAGTAATGCGCCTGGCTGGATTCGAACCCATGACCTTCAACTCGTAAGTCGGGGCCGATACCACTGGGCCACCACTGCTCCCAATAACTATACCTAACTAGCAAACCCGGCGAACTCCGTTTCGCCACCAGATGGCTTCGTTTTATGTAACATTTCGTTTGGTGATTAAAAGAAGAAAAAAAAAATCCTGAATTTTCTTTGCTATAAACCTCACGGGGCCCGAGACCTTTCCAACGAATGCAAAACCGTGGAAATCGGTTCGTGCGTTCTGGAGTTATAGCGTCAGGAAGGAAAACCCGACTTATTTTTATATAGTAGATTGCAAAACTACAAAATGTTAAGGTTACAAATAAATCACGTGTTTAAATTCAACTATAATGTCATGTACAAAAATGATGATTGATTAAACACAATCGCGTGCAAGTCGCCTAACAAAAATGAGCTAAAAACTGGCGTAGCGAGGCTCACACTGTACTCTTGAGTAACCGTCCTATTATCCATAAGTGCGTTTAAATTTCACAATCACGCTATTTTACTTACAGGGTTAAAAAAATGTATTATGGCCAATTACAAAATCGTAACCATTGCATTTTTTTTGTGGTAAAATCATCAAATGAGTCCTCCCGCCCTGGGTGGGGCGAAAGGGACTGTCAGACTCTTACTGACTAAAATCCACCCGTGTTCCTTCGGATGCCCTTTACGTTTCGGAGCCACGGTATCCTGTGTTAAGAAAAACCCGCGACCTCAGCAGGCATTTGGCCCCATAGGGGGCCCCGTCAATTTGCTGACAACTCCCCGAAGGCACGTGCGAAACACGACATGACGCGCCACCGACCCGGGCTTGGTCCTTGGTCGGACGGCGAGCTACCCATTACTCACCGTCCGCAAGCCCGCTCCGCCGTTGTGCCCTCTGCTAATCAGAGGGACACGCGTTGGAGCGTCCACACGACAGGCTAGCACCCCACCCATTGCATTTGGTTAGAAAACGAAGCTCAACGTAGCGAGATTTTTAGCTATACGTTATGAGCACTAAATAGGGACAAGATAGACAAAACACATGACCAGTGGTCCAGTTTGGACATTGAAAAATGGAACACATGGGGAGAGGCCTTATCCCGGCAGTGGTCTATAAGGGTAAAGGGCCTTTTTAGGGTTGAACTTTTTATTAGAATTATCGATTGAGGATAGGTGCTTACCAGTAACGTAATTAAACCCGCGACGCGCAGAGTGCAGCACACGACTGCTTAACCTCAGTTACATTTTAATTCATATAAATTAGTTAATTTTAACATATTTCTTTTACCAGCAAGTCATGTATCCTTTCAAACGTCGCGCCGTCCATATGGACGGGTGAAATTTTTTCCCCATGTGTCGCGAGGTCCAAATGGTCCGCTCGCTCCGTTCATAGATTTTCGCGGTATTTTAACGAGAAACAGATGCCTGTCTAGCTCGCACTTGCGCAATACGTTGGGGATAGACAAGGATGGTTAATAAAAACATTCAGAATGTCACTGAGCCCGTGAATAAGGCAATAAAACAGATTCAAATAAGCAGTCAGTGCGCGGCGCGCGACCCGACAACACGAGTATTTTGTCGTTGGTTTTATGCGACTAAATCATTAAATGTAGTGTGTTAAAGTGAATAATAACATGGACCGATAAGTACTTAACTGTTTGTAATAAGTTAATTGGGTAATCAGCATAAATTTCGGCAGAAATACCATATTTCATCGAACAGTGTTTTACTTTGATCACGCCGACCGGACTGTTTGGACCGTTTTGTTTTACGTGATAATGCCTGATGTGAGTAAACTATTGTTATTATCAATGCTATGTTAATTAAGTATGTCTGTATTGCATTTAATTTAGGTAATAACGTCAGAAATTTAAATCTCACTAAAAAGCAAAACGCGCACCGCGAAAGGTCCATTTGGACCTCTCGACACACAGGGGTTTGGTGACGTCATAACGGCCATTCCAGTACGAATAGACATGGCTTTTGTTGATTTTTTGTGCGTAGTTGTTTTTAACAGACTTAAAAAAAGAGGGTTCTCTTCATAATACTTTTTTACAAATTCAAAGCAAATAATAGTGAGTAATTTTTTTATCAACTTCATAATTGAAGTTCAGATGTGACAACGTGCCGCGTCTGGGTATTATGCACGTCTATGGTAAAATTTTGCGTGTTTTTGTCGTGAAATTGTGTATTTTGCCGATTGATTTCGGAAATGTTTTTGTTAAGCAACATAGTTATGAATGCTGTGTCGACCCCGAATATTATAATGTGTTAGTTGTTACGCGCCGGGATGTTATGGCTAGCACGCGACACTTATCCATAGAGATAAGCACCTAGAATAAGAACGTATTGTTAGATTTAATTTCAATGCCGATACCGCCGCCGGGATGTTTAGGCTAACACCCGACACGCGTCCGTAGAGATAAGAACTAGAATAAGAACGCATTGTATTAGATTTAGTTAAAAATGCCAGTGAGCCGGCTAGTCTACAATAAAACGTCGTCGTGACTAGACTCCTGTAGTTTTTATTTTTAAAAAACCTTCGGCAGTGCCTTCGGGAGTTAACTGGCGCAGCCGGTAGGATATCCGCTGTATAAACGCTGTGTTCGAGTACACAAAAATCGGTCTCGCGCGCGGCTACGGATATCCACGAACCAAATAAATAAGTTGACCACTCTGGCACCGAAGGTTCCTGTCCACGGCACGAGCAGCTCTACGGGAAGGCATGGGATCGAGCAGACTGTAAGTAGACCTTTTTACTATCCTGTCTCATCCTAGTTATTTCCTGTGTTGCTCCTGTAGGACTATTCCGTAACTTTTGATCTAAAATCGTTGAAAGTTATTTGACTTCTTTCTGCACAAAATTGGCAGGCCTATTTTTAAGTATAATTTTATAATATTAATTTAATTGTTTAAGTAAAATAATTTGATTAAATTGATTAAAATGCCAGATCAAGTTGGAGTAACTGTCCAAATGATCCCTAAAGATATTTTAAGTTTAATTCCTAAGTTTGATGGTGACAAAAATATATTAAATTTGTTTATAAAGAAAAGCGAATATATTTTAAGAAATTTTAACGGCCCCAATAATGATGTTCAGACAATTTATAATTTCCATGCTATCACTAGTAGATTGTGTGGTAGAGCAGCGGCTCTATTAAGTGAAAGAGAGGATATTAGCACATGGGACCAACTAAAATCTGTTTTCATTCAACATTTTGGTGACCCCAGATCAGAGGAGTGCGTGGCTATTGAGCTAGAAAATTTAAAAATTAAACCTAACGAATCTTATCTGGAATTCTGTAACAGAATCCAGCAAATACGCAGCGCTCTAATCTCCAAGGTCAATTTACTCGCTAGTGAGGAAATGAAAGCAGCAAAAATGGTGATTTACAATAACTTGTCTCTTAACGTGTTTTTATATAATCTGCCAGAGGATTTAATTAGAATTGTAAGACTTAAAAATTGTACAAGCTTAGAAAATGCGCTCAGTGTCGTCATGGAAGAGGTCAATTTTCAATTTCAGTATAACGCAAAAAATAAAAGTATTACAAAAACAGCCCAGCCTCCATTAAAACCTAATGTACCAGCCGCAAATAATTTCGGTTATCCGGTTAACCAAAACTTTAAGTTTGGAGTTCCAAATCCGCCACAAAATAATTTTAGGTCTGGTTTCAATAACAACTATAGATTTGGTGTACCAAACCAAACGTTTTCCAAACCGGGTATGCAACAGCCTCAAGGCTATACATCAGTGTACATTGCAGGCAGACCGCAGAATCAGAACAATTTTAAATTTGGTATTGGACCTCAACAAGAATTTAGACCCCAACTTAATAACGCACAGAATAGACCCAATTTTAATCCACCAAACCAGCAATTCAAATTCGGTATACCGCCGCAATATCAACAACAACGTAATTTATCTCATTCACAAGACGCTGATGTGTCTATGCGCACTGTCCGTTCTCTTAAAAATAATATGATCACGAATAACTCTGATAATGAGAATACGTTTTACTCATATAATAATAATAATGAAACGCATGTAGTCCAAGACCTGGATTTTCAATCTGATTACGTAAACTGTGAAAATAATATACATCTTACTGATATTTACGAACACACCGCCTATGAGAATAATGTCTACTTCGAAAATGTGGAGTCTGTTTCCAATGAGACCACAAACCGTAAATTTTCCTATGATAGCTTCGGGAAACGATCACCCGAAGTAATCAATGTAAATTGCAATAGTATAAATCGATTACCACACATCTATATTCCGGAAATTAATGCCCGCCTAATAATTGATACCGGAAGTACAAGAAGCTTTATTAGCCCAGGAAAAATCGATCAATACTTTTCTGCCTACAAATATTATGAACCATTTGAAGTTATTAGCACACATGCACGGAGCTCACACGACCAAGTTATATACATACCCTTACTGAAAACCTTCAAAAGTTTCCTCAAACACAAGTTCTATGTTTACGATGTCGATAGCCGATACGACGGATTAATAGGTTCGGATCTATTAAAAATGTTAGATGCAACAATAGACATGAAGACGCAAATTTTAAAAACACGAGATACAGAAATACCTATAGTATACAGCCTCACATGTCAAAACAATTTAGACGCTCGAACTGCAACAATGGTGAATGTACCAACCGTTATTCAAAATGCTTCACAAAATAGCAACGCAGACGACCTGTCTCGTATAAAATTAAATGTACTTACCAATCAAGATAATAACACATCCTTACAGGGTAACGTAGGTGATACTGAAAGACCTGATAGTCCAACATCAATATCGGACTCTTCAGAAACATTGACTGCTCCGTCACCTGCAGACATTATGTCATCTTATCCAGTCCGAAAATCTTCCTCCAGCACCCTCACAGCAGATTCATTACCTGAAACAATACACTCAGCACAAGATATAGATACAAACGGCATCCCCATCCTAGATGAGGCTGTAGACACGAAGCCCCATCAAGTGCTTGTTTTTACCTGGAACAGAAATCAATTATCAGTAAAAGATTTATCACGTAATAAACAAAAAATTCTTGAGTTACACTTACCTGTAGATAATCCACACTTAGTAAAACAATTCCTTCTAGAATACATAGAACCTAAAATAAAATACTTCTTTTATTTTGAGGATCAAATACACCGTAACCAGTTTACAGACGCTGTTATTAAACTGTTTAAAAAGGATACTGTTAAAATTTACGAATGCACAAAAAGAATTATATATGTAGAGGACGAAGACGAACAACGTTCAGTCGTACTTACCTACCATCAGGGTAAAACCAGCCATCGCGGCATCAAGGAAACTCTCATGAAAATAAAGCGAAACTACTTCTGGAAAAATATGGAAGTAACTGTCGCCTCTGTAATAAATGCATGTGAAACCTGTAAAAAATTAAAATACGATCGTAAACCCTTGAAACCAGTATTACAATTAACACAAACACAAACAAAACCTTTTGCTGAAATATTCATAGACCTTTTCTCAATAGAAGGGAAATACTTTTTGACGATAATAGACGCTTTTAGTAAATTAGGACAGGCTTTCATACTCTCAAACCGATCAACTCCTGAAGTAGTCCGTGCATTAATTAAATTTTTCTCGTTCTATGGTGTACCAAACCGGATAAGTGCCGATCCTGGAACCGAATTCAACAATACCTTGCTTAAAGAAACACTACAATTTTATAAAATTGATCTGCACATAGGTACAGCACATAACCCTAATTCTATGGGTTTAATAGAGCGTTTCCACTCAACCATCTTAGAAATATATCGTATTGCAAAATATGAACGCCTAATTACTGATGCTGCCGACGTAATGACGTACGCAATTATGTCCTACAATCAAACTATACATTCGACAACAGGTCTTACGCCCTTTGAAGTTGTTTTTGGACACACCGATTCGAATAACACCTTCGCAGTTAACTTTAATAAACAATATACACAACAATTAGTTAACGATCACATGAAGCGAACTAAGTATCTCTACCAACACTTAACGGATAAAATAATAGCAAACAAGAAAAAGGTCAAAGAAAAACGTGGTGGTGAAACATCGTTCGATATACAAGAAGGAGACACTGTATTTATAAAGGGAGTGAACATTAGACGAAGTAAAGACAAACCTCGTTTTCAAAAAGCACAAGTATCAGGTGAAATCGTTAGGAACATTTGTCCTGTTAGAATAAATAATCGTGACACAAAAGTGACACTTAAGGACATTAAACGACCTCCACGGGGTCCTCCTCGGGCTCTTGGTCCTGACCTCCAGGATACACACCCTTCAACTTCAAAGGATAGATAAGAACCCTGGCATATTGATTCTGAAACAAGGTTAAGCTAGCACAAGTTACAATAAATGAACTATAATTAAGGTCTTAGATTTAAGTTTGATTCATGAGGATTAAACGTAGAACTCTCAATCCTCTAGGATCTATTATTAAGATTATTACCGGTAACCTAGACAATGGCGACGCTACCAGATATGATAATATGATTGATAATATAAAACACGTCAGGATACATTAACAAACAAGGTAACGCTAATAACTGAAAACTCTAAACCTTTAGTTAAAATAACGAACTCTACTAAAAATAATTTTATTCAAATTGAAGAAGAAATTTAGGAAATGACAAAATTAATTAATCAGACTAGCATCAACATTGTCATACATAACTTTTTAAATATCTAATCTATCTTAAAACCATTTCCAACTATTACACCAGGCTTTAATAAAGTCTAATGAATTGTTCAAATCATTAAAATTCATAGAATAATCTAATAAACTTGTGTACCAAGTAAGCTATGATAACTTAGTTAAGTAAGAACAGTGTAATGAAATAAAAGCTTATTCGAAGGGAAGTCAAATAACGTTCATTCTAGAAATACCTGTAATTAAAGTTGAAATATATACTTACTACAGAGCAATCCCCATACCTATTACCAATCATATTAACCAGACCACAATCATTATTCCCAAATACCCCTACCTCTTAGTAAAAGGGTCCAAATAGTCTCGCTCTCCCAGCCTTGCAACGAACTCTACGCGGCGAAGTTCCTGTGCTACGAGGACGAGTCCCAGCTGCCAATGGAAGAAATCTACACAACCGCATTAATGAGATTCTCCTATAACACAAGCTCCTGTAATCCTGTACCAGTTAAAATTCACTCTCTCAAAATGTAATCTGTGGGAAAAGACGTTGGATTATCTATATTAGAGTCGAAAGTATCCTATCAGAGATCTGCAATTTCGAGATAACGGAAGAAAAAAAAAATAAAAGGTACCTACTTACTCTCTTACCTTGGATGGATACTGCGATGTCACGATTGGTAGAGTTACCCTAAAATCTAATCATACTACTACAAGCAATATCGACTTTTCGAAATTACCAATTGTCAATCTTCCTGATTTAACACCCATCGAGCCACATCTGCAATGCAAGCCTATCAATTTGGACACTTTGAAATTATAGGAAGTTAGTAAAAGTGAAGTGAAAATAGACAGTGAAAATTCAATTAACGTGAAAAGTGTTAGCGTCGGCACTCTAGTGTTATAATTACATATTTTTTATAGTTTTAAGCATCTATGTATTCATAGCTCGTAAGTACGAAATTAACATAAAAAATGTTTGTGCCGAAATGATCGGAGTGACAATAATCATCCCAATGATAATCATCCCTCCGATAATTTCGAACTTATGGGGGGAGGAGTTATGAATGCTGTGTCGACCCCGAATATTATAATGTGTTAGTTGTTACGCGCCGGGATGTTATGGCTAGCACGCGACACTTATCCATAGAGATAAGCACCTAGAATAAGAACGTATTGTTAGATTTAATTTCAATGCCGATACCGCCGCCGGGATGTTTAGGCTAACACCCGACACGCGTCCGTAGAGATAAGAACTAGAATAAGAACGCATTGTATTAGATTTAGTTAAAAATGCCAGTGAGCCGGCTAGTCTACAATAAAACGTCGTCGTGACTAGACTCCTGTAGTTTTTATTTTTAAAAAACCTTCGGCAGTGCCTTCGGGAGTTAACTACATACCCTGGTGTTATGTTTTTCTATTAGTAAATATTGTCATCTTCTGAATTGTGCAATAATATTTCAAATAAGTACGATACTACCTGCTCTGTGACCCAAACAATGGACGGGTCTATTTTATGACTTTGTTTTAAGTGTTTACAATTTGAGTCATTGTTTATTAACCAAGCAATTCTAACCGGTAACACTCAGTCAGCGATAAGATTATGAACCAGTCTTTGTAATAAGATATGAACGTAAACTATAGGGCGTCCTCAAGCGCCGAAACTGAAGTGCTAACGAACCCAATTTTTTTGTGACCGTCCGGGGTCCTTGACTTTAGCCATTATGTTTGTAATGCTTGTAGAGTGAAAAAAATGTATGGGGCGGTGTGATCTTTTAATGGATTTGGGTAAATTAAGGTTTATTAATAAGAATACAATAAATACTTTGTGATATAATGTTATTTTTTTTGAATTCTATATACTTTTGTACAATAAACTGGGAAAATTTTTGCTCACACTGATTTCAAACTTGAATTAACAATATATTACAATGCAATATTCAACTAAAACATTTTAAATGTGATAGCTTATTTCATAACAATTCCAGCAACATAAATTGCTTACGGCTTCTATGCTAAACAAAGGAGTTACAGATGTTTTAATAAGAACGTGCCGATAGCATGACGTCATCCGGGACTCCCGCGAGTCCCGCGACGCAGAACGCAAAGGTCGCCATATTGGTCTTGACGGTCGAAAGGGTATTTTGTGATATTTACAAAAACAGTGAGTCATGGTTTTTATTTATAAAAGGAATATTGCAACATTTGTTTTTATCGTGTTAAAATAATCAAATCATGCGCTGGGTGGAGCGAAAAAGACCGTCATACTCGTACTGACTAAAATCCACCAAGTTCCTTTAATAGCCCTTTAAGTTCCAGGGTCACTGTTACCTTTTAAGACAGTCCTGCGATCATATTGCAACACTTTAAGTTACCTCTTCAATGAAAACCATCGTGAAGATACTATTATCATAACCTCAAATAATAAGATGTGTACTAATCACAATCACAACACGCACACCAAACCACAAGTTTAACAAATTTGACCTTAAGGCTTTTGACCTTAGAGTTTAATATTTAGTTTCACGATACTGCCGTATCATATCGGATATGCAACAGCTACATGTATGACCTCTTAGTTCCGGTTGTATGTGGGTACAAACCTCCATTTATCAAAGTCGGTAAAATCAGGTTTTCATACTTCCTATTGCGCTATGATTTTTCCGCCTCCCGTTTTAAGTAATGAAGGATTTGTTATTATATTTGGCGGGTCTAATTTCTGTCAATTTGTTTTTAAAGTTAAAATGATCGATGAATGAATTCTAACTTTTTGACTTCATATCGCAAAAATGACACTTCGGGATGGTAAAATCATCAATAAAATGGACGATACATTTTATAATCGACTTCAAATCAAACACAAAAAAGTTTAAAATAACTTTCCTTTGGGAAGTCGGTGGCAATAATCAATGAAATAAAAAACAAAGCCACCGACTTCCGAAAGAAAAGTTATTTTAAACTTTTTTGTGTTTGATTTGAAGTCGTTCCTTTTTAAAAAAAAAGTTTTTATTACCGACTTCAAAAACAAAGGAGGTTATCAATTCGACCCGTATGTATGTAATATTTCCAGAACTGCCCAGTTTTCATATGTTAGTCTATATCAGCGTCTGAACAAATGTACCAAATTTATTTTGTTAATAAAATGGCGGAACTGAGGCAGGCCTAGGTTCATTTGAGAATCTATTTTAGAAATTGTTTTGTGTCAATAAATACTTTTTATGTTTATGTTTTAATCTTCCAAGGACTTTATAGGTAGTATAAACCAAGAGTAAATAAAACTAAAACACTCTAAAAATGCCTTAAATACACTACACTAACGCACCCACATGATACAAGAAAAAATTCTAGTGTGGGGCAACGTCTAGTTTTAGTGACTAAGCAGACGTATGTCTCATAATAATCACATAAAAGCTAATCGTAACTATTATTCTTCTACAAATATCGATTAATTGCTTTATAGAGTTACACACCCTGCAATAGAAAGACTAATCAAAACTAACCGAAGACTCTTTTTACCAAAACATGAGCAAATAATTCTAAACAAAAACAAAACCCAATATTGTTGATATACTTTTTTCTCCACATGCTAACTGTACAAAACTACAAAGTTCATGACTTGACCAGTTGGGGCCACGCAATGTGGGCCACGGTCGCCTCCGTGTGAATTAGACACGTAAAAAAAACTAAATTAATTGCGAAACTGCCACTTATCGTGCTTCTGCTGACCGTACGTTTGGTTTGTATGTTATTTTCTACTTTTTTTGTTGACTGTAAGTTTGTATGATGCGTTGTGAATGATCTCATTACTTTGAGCAGAGTTAATGACGTTTATGGGCTATAGTATTCGCGAAACTTAAAAAAAAAATTGCGACTGTGTCTACCGTGGCTATAAAGTGCAAAAGGCAACTGCTTCATTCGCGGGAGGACTATCATTTGGTGCTATCTTGAAAGTGGCCAACAGTAACATACATAGATTTGCAAGTTTTTCAAATATAACGTAACATTAGTCGCGAGTCATACGTATACCGCGACTCCGGTACACAAAGGGCTACCGAAGGACTCCGTGGATTTTAGTCAGTACTAGTCTAACAGTCCCTCCCGCCCTGCCCGGGCTGGGAGGACTCATTTGATGATTTTACCACGAACAAAAAAATATAACGTAACATTAGGTACTCTTGTAATCCTCAAAGGGCTTGGCAAGGTGCATTTAACCAAGATCTTTTTTGTCAGGGTTTCGGACCCAGTAAGGCGCATTGATTTATGTAATTTATTTTATCATAACTGCTTCATCATCAGCCTATAAATGTACCCACTGCTGGGACACAGGCCTCCTCTCTGTGAGAGGGAATGGGCCGTAATCTACCACGCGGGCCCAGTGCTGTTGGTAGATGTCACATGTCTTCGAATTTTTGGTTCTAGGACATGCCGGTTTCCTCACGATGTTTTCTTCCACCGTTTTGAGAGCAGTGGTGTTGAAATAAATTACACAAAGTAATGCACCTGACGGGGTTCGAACCTACGACCTACAACTCGTAAGTCGAGGCCGATACCACAGGGCTACCACCGCCCTGCCACAACTGCTTTGGTGAAGGAAATATCGTGAAACCAAACCCGCACTGGGCCCTCTTGGTGATTTATATTCCCCTCCATTTTATATCCCAACTGTGGGAAAATTACTAGCCGACTATACACAAAATAGTAACAAAGGCATAACGCGAAAAAAAAGGTTATATTTCCGTATTTGAATAAATACAATAAAACGCAATCCCGAATAAATATAACGTTACAACTTTATTTATTGTGTTACATAAATTGTGTTTAGTGATATTGGTGTTAAGGAATATTGTTTATAGCTGGTAATTTACGGAATTGAGACAAAAATACGGCGTTTAGAAAAAACTGGTCTTTATGTACAGATATTTTACTCTGATGATACGCAAGTTCTTGCGTATTCGTCAGTAAATTCATGATTTTAAAATGCTTCCATTTACTGCTTATTACTAACTAGCTGGTGGCAGCGTTTCACAGAATATTATATTCATCATCATCAGCTTATTAATATTCCCACTAGCGAGACAGACCTCGCTATGACAGGGAGTAGTCACATGTCTTCAAATTGTTGGTTCTAGGCTATGCTGGTTTCCCTCTTAATACCGGATATTTATTGAAATAAGAAGTCTTGACTAAATTCTACCTCAGTGCCATTTTCTTGGCTTCTCTGCGACGTCATCAATAAAAATCTAATCAAATTTTCGAAATACTTACCAAGTTATGATTCATACGTGATCCACTTACATTTAACAGTCAAACTTTGCATGCACAGTGTTACGAAGCATAAAAGTTTAGTGCCAAAATAAGATGAAATATGAATTCCTGAGACGTACTCATTGTACAGTCACTAACTCCAATATTTATAAAATGTTATAACTGAAGGTTGGTTCAAGAAAATACTGAATATTAACCGACTGATATAAAAAAATAGCCGCAATCCGCATTAATTTAAAAAAACATATTTCGATGACACAGGCGATCAGATGCAGTTGTAGATAATCTATTAGCACTCGCCAGTCAATCCGTTTGGATAGCTGTTCTGCGACCATATTGGATTATATAATATTTTTATTCATGTTCCTAATCTGCCTAATAATAATAATAATAAGGCATTCAGAAGGCAGTACTCCTCGATACGGCTCGCATTGTAAGGAGGTTCCTGTCTCTGGAACCCTAACCACCGGTAGCTTGGACCCTGCTCCCACACCGGCGGAATACTATTTTTATATTTTTAAATGTTTTATATGGTTTTGTTTTTTTTTATGTAAAATATTTAAAAATGTAATTGTATGTAAGTAAAATGAATAAACGACATAATAATAATACTTTAATCTGAATTATAATGAAGTGTTATAAGAGAGAAAAAAAAAACCAAGGAGTTGCAGAAGCCAAAACGATTTAAAAGCGCAGTCGTTGAGCACTTCAGTGATTCGCTGCGTGTCGCGAGTTAGATTTAGTAGAATAATTCGTATGGCTAACAAGTTTTTCCAGGTTTGACTATTAATGTTTTTTAGTTTAAATTGTATATTTGGGTGCCTTTTTTCGATACAGGAATAAATTCGATAGATTCTCGCGTAGTTCCTTAAAAAAACTCTTATTTTCAAAACTATCTTTAGCCTTCGATCATTATCTTTAGCATATAAATGCATATCTGTTCGTGACTGTACCCAGTAATGGTGTTACAGTTACTGTGGCAGATAGCCAAGTTGTTTTTAGATACCTATTTAAATGAGATTAAAATACTGTTATGTCCGTTACTGTGCCTACCACACTCTAGGATTCCGAATTTATACTGAGTTATGACTATGAGTTAGAATTTTTCTTAGTTTTTTTTTTAGAATTTCCCCTATTCTTCTATAATATCCGTTTGATTCTAAAGTTAACTGGTGGATAATGTTTTGCAGCATTATTAATGTCTTATGTATCACCATTAACATGAATGATACGGTAAATAAATAAATATTTTAATTGGTTCTTTTTATAATTATTTATCTCAACTGTGGTTTTTTCTGCCGTCCATATTATATGATTACCGAATTGCCAATATTCGTAGAACAATAATATTTGTCAAAATTCGCCTTATAAATGTATTTACGAATTAGAGCATTTTATGAATTAGATCGACCTCATTTTAAAACTGTCTATGCTGTGTGTTTACACTTGCTATCTCACTAATAATAAATGCAAAAGTTTGGATCTATACTAACTACTACCTTTCCTACCCTATTCTCTCCTTAGTAACAAAATTCTTCAATCTCAACTCTTCTCTTTGTCTCACACAAAGGATCAAAACTCCAGCTAACCCTTCAAACAGCTTCTTTATCTGAGACAGAACAGAATCGAGGTCAACAAGGTGGATCAGACGCTCACTAAGAATCCTTTCACAATCATGGTCGGCAAAGCCTTCGAGATGATCAGAACTACTTTGTATTCCTTTAATGTTAAATGTCTAGACGTTGGTTAGTGATTCATTTTGAGCTAGACTTGTTGTTAAGAGACGCTGATGTCTTTTTAATAACTTTGCGAATGTTTGTGTGCAGTAAAATGTACTTTATGTATCGTTAAACAGTAAAGTTGTTATTTTTATAGCATCATTTGTATGAAATTAATATGAAATAAGGTAATTAATTAAAACTTTTTTTCATTTTTTTGACAAGCCTTAGGGTGCTCCCACATTTGTCGATACGGAATCGGCTTAAGCCGGTCGAAAAAACCTTTATGTCAACAACGTAATAAGGGTGTTACTAATACCATTCGCATCGGCTCGGCTCGGACGACGCGAGCCGATGCGAATGATATTAGTAACACCTAAACTATTTTAACTTGATTCAAAACACTTTTAAACAACTTATACAAATAAAGATTAAAGTGCTAGTTCCAGAGTAGGACCAAACAAGGCATAGGATTTTAAAACAAAACACTGCTTAAAGTACTACTATTAATTATGCAATACAACCCTGAAGTTAACAGAGGAATCATTCACGATTCTTTCATTGAATACATTCCGCGATCATAAACAATTGAATCTTGTACTTCCAATAAAACAATAAGCTATCGAGACTTTAATATAGACAAGTATACGTAGTACAATCACCTACACAAACATTTGAACAACGAAAACCTACCCCGTAGTTTGGAAGGCAATATTGCTGCTGACTTTCTAAGCCTGCGCTTTAGATGGCAGCGGAAGTACGGCTGCTAAACTACAACGATAGAGAGCTACATTACTGGTTTTAGGCAAAGGATGACCGCATGTGGCAGTTGGATTGCTGAACATTTTATTTTTAATGTTTCCACACACTAGGAAGTTGTATTGTGGGTGAGTTTACAAATGTTCCAACTCACACAAACACCCAGACGCTTAGTGACTTTGTGGTAGGTTTTAAACCTGTAGGTGTCTATGTTTTATTTTTTTAAAACGCTTTCATAGATGTCGACAGTGTCGACCACCGTTGCGTTTAAGCGGCTACCGTATATTAGCAGGTTGTGAGTAACTGTTATCATATCAGCGATTGTTTGTTTTCAGACAAGTTTTGCGACAATAAAACCTATTCAAACGAATAAATAAATGCATTGCCGTCGTAAGCGACTTTCTTTAATACGTTGATAACCGCAACGCAACTGCAGATAGCAGTTTTCATTCTTAATTGTAGCTCAGTAGTCTCACTGCCGGAGCCAAACTCTTGCTTTACAGGTGCGATAGACTGTACCACATCACTCATTGTCCTTGCTACATTTAGAGAGGAAACCTTTCGAAAATTCCTTCAATACCTTGTCTATATTAACGCTAAGCTATCTTAATAGTATCAGCTATCTGCCTAAACATTTTTTGCTTCTTAACCTTTAGGTTAAATTCTGCATAAATGTTGGAATAACTTGGGAAGATAATCGAATGTCATGTCATAGTTTGAGTTAGGTAGTATTTAAGATGGTTTATAGTTAGTTGAAGCACGCACATGATCTTTGTTGCAATTGTTTTTGATTGATGGTCTTATTAAAATATTTCTGCTGCATCCAAAGTTGTAACGTTTTCATTGTCGTTTTCGTAATTTGGAATTATTGTTATAAATTAAAACTTCACAAACAAGTTACTACTGACAGTTGTAGTGACATGAATCTTCGTACTATACTATTTTATTATTATATTTTTTTCCTTTGGTATAATTTATCGGCTTTTTAGGCAGTCAATAAGGTGTGACTTTTACCTATTTTTTTTTATTTCGCCGCTCATGGAATATTATTAGCCTATGAAATTTATTATTAACCATCATCTTCATTGTTACAGAATTACGTGAAGCCTTCGAAGCTGAAGCTCAGGAAGTGAAGAAACCTCGTCTGCTCCTCACCGCCGCTGTTCCTGTCGGTCCTGACAACATCAAGTCAGGTTATGATGTACCTGCTGTTGCTAGGTTAGTACCTAGATTCTTGTTACCGATTTTCTCCTCATAATATTGAGAGAATAGCCTGTAACTCTCAAAAAATCGGCACATAGTAGGTACTAACCCTTAATTCCCTAGATGTTTTTAAGAAAAAAAAAAAGTGATGTAAGTTTGTTGTTTTTGTTCGACAAGTGTTAATAATTCCCTTCATTAACTGAACCTTTTCTCGTTGAAAACTAAATGAGCGCTTTAAAATACATTCACCCAGCAAACGTGTCATATAAAATACAGGCCCAAAATACTTCAACACAAATGTTGCTATTAAATTCAGAAGACTTAGTCCATTCATTACTAGAACCCCAAAAAAATCCTAAAATAATTATTTTCTACAGCCCTTATAATTAATCAAATAGTTTTTATTTCCAGAATTCTAGATAATATTAAGCCGAGCATGTTTCTATTTTTTAAAACTGACCCAAATAATGGCTTTATATAATCTCTAGTCGGTCAAAAATGTTCCGAACTCATCTCATATTAATTTATATTATTTTTAACATTGTTCACTGTTCCACACACACACACACCATGCGTTTTCCCATATTCAAATACATTGTAGGGGTTACAGCTTTACCGTCAACGTCGATTGAAAATGGACTACTCCAAATTCTATAATTTAACTTCACGGAAATAAGGATCACAAAATGTGGTTCTAATGTTCAGGAATTGCAAAATTAATATTGTGAAACTAGATACGTATATTTAGATGTGTTCTTATCACTCTTTTGACATGTATATCAGAAACAATTTAAATTTTGCCTTTTACAAATATGCGCTGTCACATTTTGAACTTCTTTGTGTTTGTTGATGCAATGTTTTTGAAATTAATGTAAGTTTTGTTGGTGAACTTTTCAAATAACGTGTCTTCTTGTTGGGAGAGTAATGAGTTTTGTAGCAATCTTCGTAAATGAGTTAAAAGTAATTAATTCCAAAATAGGTACCTTTGTATTCCTCGAGTGATTGTAAAGCCGAGACGTGTTCTTGCGCTATTACTAGTACCTAGTCAATAATGAAAAATAATAATAATGTCATTTTGACTGTCAAAATTTTCTCATAAAATCCAAAATTAGATGATTAACACCTATTTTTTTATTATTCAACTGTCTTCTCTGCTACCGGTGTATAAAAAACAAAACTGATGAATCCAAAAATAATAGAGAGTACGGTTCAAAATTTCAAGCATGTTTCGGTCGGGCCCGCATTTTCATAGAAAACCTTTTCAAGAACCAGCAATAACTTTGATTTTTCTTTCCTTAGTTACCTGGACTTCATCAACGTCATGGCGTACGATTTCCACGGCAAATGGGAGAGAGAGACCGGTCACAACGCCCCCCTGTACTCGCCATCTTCTGACTCTGAATGGAGGAAACAGCTGTCCGTGGACCACGCTGCACATCTGTGGGTCAAACTTGGAGCTCCAAAAGAAAAACTTATCATTGGTGAGTTTCTGATACCGTAACCAATATTCCAAAATTTGTTTTTAGCCGAAATTGTGTACTGGTTTTAGCCATTTGATGATTTAACCACGTAAAAAAAAAGAATTGGGCAAATTCTTTTTTTTACGTGGTAAAATCATCAAATGACTCCTTCTACCCAAGGCAGGACGGGAGGACTTGTACTGACTAAAATCCACGGTGTCCTTCAATAGCCCTTTACGTTCCGGGGTCACGGATACCTAATAGTCCCGCGACCCCGACAGGCTTTGGCCCTCTATAGGGTATCGCGTCATATTGGGGATGATACAATTGGACGCAAAAAGTCCAACTATATTTTAAACTTGATACTCGTACTTCCAAAAATATCTTACTCAACATTTAAGATATAAGCTTTATCCTTAAGCCTAATCTCTCAAAGCATCCCACGCATCATTCAACAAATCTTCAAGATGAACCTCCAAGAATCCTCAAGGACAATGTTGATAACGCACATAATTTTCAGGTATGCCAACATACGGACGCACATTCACTCTGTCAAACACTAACAACTACAAAGTGAATTCTCCAGCCAGCGGAGGAGGGAAAGCGGGAGAGTACACAAAGGAAGGAGGCTTTCTTGCCTATTACGAGGTTATTATAATTAAAAAATATTGCTTTAATATACTGTGTAGCTAGATGCAGTGGGTCAACTATAACAAAAAAGCTATCGCTAAAGTGATAGTAGTAGTAAATACGGTAGTTCTAAAAAAAAAGGATTTCATCAAGCATGATCATGCCATACCAATAGCTAGACATAATAACTTAAATATTCACATTTTTTTAAATATTATGTACGTTTTAAAACACAATCAATTACTTTATATTATGGCAGTTTGGTCATTGTGACACTGTGGGCTTATAGCATATTTTAACCTTGTAATTGTTTGACCACCACACTTACTTTTCGGTTGGATGTCACTTGCACACCATCAAATGTCAAGGTTTATTTGGGCTTTAGGAGTAATCTCGCACTTGCGAAGATCTTATATCTATAAATCACAGAAATTATAAGGTCAATTACAGGTTTTATCTAACAATTACGAAAAGAATGTGGATCAGATGTGGCCGGTTAAGTGCAAAATTGTTTAATAAACTATATTGTTAAATAAAATTCCATACATTTTTAACAAATGTTCAAGATTTAACAAATAGTTAGTTTGAGTACTGATCAAACAAGTCGCCCTTAGAGGTCAATCTTTGACAGACTGTTTGATGATTTATTAAAGCCTGTACGCGGTAGATTCTCAACTAAATGAAAATTTACTGGTCCTATCAAATGTATTGGCGTTGAACCACTGCTTCTAATTACACTGTGCCCCAAGTATGAGATGATTTACGCCTGTTCAGATGGTGTTTATGAGGCTGTATTTTGGGAGTTACAAAGTGGGGAGATTTATTTGTTTGATGAGAACGATTAAAAAGATGTTCTGGTACAGAATTTGGTTGATATTGTTAATTACTGCTTCAGTTTTAAGTGACATTGAGTAAAAGGTTTGTATGAACAAAATTATGACCGAATAAGCCTGAAATTGGTTTTCTACTCTCCCAAGTAATCGAATAAGTTATATTTATTAAAATTGACAAGTGTCAAAGTATAAAATCATTTCCAATGCAGAAGCAACTTTGTAAAGGCGATAACTTTTTAATTTCGTGTTCTGACGTAACATTTGAACAAGGTTATTGCGTCATGTTATCGTCATAAGATCATTTTGAAAATGAGAAATGTCTAAAACACCTATTCCATAACTCGGAGAGTAGGTTCATATGTATATGAATAACTTACAGTGTGTATAAATATGTGAGCGTATGTGTATGTAAGAGGAATGAAAAAAACTCTGAAGAAAAACCGACGAAAGCTCGATGTTTTCACATATTAACTTGAATGAAAAATTCCACAGATATGCGACATACTAAGAAATGGAGGAACCTACATTTGGGATGACGAAATGAAAGTGCCTTACGCCATCAATGGAGACCAGTGGGTCGGTTTTGATGACGAGAAGTCTATCAGGAACAAAATGAGGTAAGATTCTTTGGTCATTTTCATAGATAACATCACACCTGATGTCGTCGAATGGGTAGACAAAGGTGTACCTATAAAATACTCCCCATTTCCTCAGTTATGTTGAACTCATATACTACTTATTGGAGGGCAAGCCTATTGCCATCACTCGAGAACAAATGGAAATACTGCGCTTTTTATCGTGCTTAAATCATCAAATTAATGAGTCGTCTCATCTAGGTTGGGAGGAACTTTCAGACTTGTACTGACTAAAATAGTTTTTGACCAAGGTGTTTTTTCAATAGCCTTTATGTCCTAGAGTCATGGTTTCATGTTGTTGCGATCCCTTGAAAATACCGCGCTGCCACTGTTTTTTTTAAAGAAAACCTCGATACTAATTCACCCAACATGAAAATCAAACCAAAGTATCCATGCTGAGCATTATCGCTTGCAACTAGAGATCCAATAAATATTTTGTCCTACAAATTCGGCGTTGTTGTGAAGGCGTAAAAATAAATATACTCAACACTTCTATACAGCGCGGCGGTAAAAAAGATTTATTTGATGAATTAAAATCCTACTACAGAGGGTTCTCAAATGAGATTTTATGTTGTTTTCAGACACATTAATATATACCTAAAGCCACTTTTGTCATCATGTTTCTGACATTTTTCCAATTTATACAGTCTGTGTAAGAGGTGTGACACACGCATTGGACGTTTGTACATTAGACAATGACGGTGACGACAGGACAATGACATATCGTCAGCTCTCGCTCATTTTCCCTAAAAATAAATGAAAGTACCGATGTCGCGTCGAAACCGTTTTCTTCAATGTGACAGTGCCCATTCAGGTCAACAAGATTGCTACAGGCGGTAAAATATAGGTAATTGATTAGTTAGAAAACTTTACCGTCAACGTTTAAGTTCCATGAGACAATGATGAGTGAGAATTGAAGAAAATAATGTGTTGAGTGGACCTCAAGTAAAATGAGATGAGGTCAGGAAGATAATGATGATTTCAGTTTGATAAAATAGGGGACATCTATTGCAAAAGATTATACTGGGCATAAAACCGAAGCATGGGCTGCTACTGAAACTAAATTGATAATAGACAAATGAAATAAAATTTGTATGACCAGGAGGTCTAAATAAAAAAGACACTTAAAGTATCTATTTTTTTTTTTGCTATAACATTTTCTGTTAGGTACAATTATTTATCTTCTCTATTGCTTGAGCAATAGAAAAGAAAACTGAATTTTACAAATTTTATTTCAATTTACACTACGATTCTGATAAAGTGGCTGTTTAGACCCTATGGTAAATTAAACCCAAGAATTTTCTCAGGGATTACAGTTGTGACCTCTAGATTTTCCATCACATTAAAAGTGACAAACCTTTACAAAGTGATTGTTACTTGCAGATGGATCAAGGATAATGGTTTCGGTGGTGCTATGGTTTGGACAGTCGACATGGATGACTTCAGCGGAAGCGTGTGCGGTGGTGACGTCAAATACCCGCTTATTGGAGCTATGAGGTAAGCAGAGTTGATCTTTAATAAGGTCATCAGATTAAATGTAATGTCTCAAGATTTTATACTGCGGTTTAAGTTTCTAGTAAATTATGGAAATAAGCTTTTGCTTCAACATCAACGTATAGAGCTGTCTTATAATGATTTTTAAATGTATAACAGCTATTAATTAATGATTCATGAATGTTGTGAAAACATGTGAATGTTCAGAACTAGTAAATGTATAGTTTATGATGGTCAAAGTATGACCGATCAATAAGTTTCTCTGCTTTGTTCATTTGCGTGTCATTCTACCAACAAGTAATGGCAATAAACTGAGTCCCAACTCATTTAGTAAGCAATTATTCTTAATGACCATAACTCTTCTTGAAATAAAATTATTCCCTAAGTAATTCTACAACCATTAATAACAACAGCTGAACCAACATCGTAACATCACTCATCTCTTTCAGAGAGGAACTCCGTGGTATCTCCCGTGGTAAGGACGCTAAAGACATCGACTGGGCCTCCGTCGCCTCTAACGCCCTCATTGAAGTGCCCGAGAAACCTGAACCCATCAAGATCAGCCTTTCTGATGTCATCAAGAGGGTCAAGAAACCAACCAAGAGTGTCCTCATCAAGAACAACAATAATGGTGCTTTGGATAAGAACAGTAAGTGCTTAAACTTTCTTTGCGTTGAAAATTTCCCTATCGTCTTCGTAGACCTTATCAAGGCCATCTGTCTATCCAGTCGGATTCTGGGGCCAATTTTTACTATTGTACGCTGGAATTCTAGATTCTTCTGTATAAGCTCACTCCATGTAAGGCCTCATTTTAGACTCTGGGCTATATGGCCCTAACACATTTTAAATACAAAAAAAACCGGCCAAGTGCGAGTTGGACTCGCGTGAAGAGGGTTCCGTACGATGTTACCTATCACGTTTTTTTTTTAAATCTGACCCAAATTGGTACGCACAATATTAAGTGATTTACCATGTTATTTTAATATCATGGACTTCATATAGGTTTTCCTATAATCTACAAGTAGAAAACTAAATTCTGTATTTTAAAAAAAAATTAGGTTCGGTAGTTTCAGAGATAAGGGGGGGGGGAATGGTCAAATTTCGTCTATTTTCTTGAATAACTTGGAAACTATTTATTTTAAAATTACAAAAAAAAAAATATTTAAGATTGTCTCAACAAGACCTTTCATTTGATATGTCACACGATGCAGTTTTCAATTTTTTTTTTAATTTTCCCCTTCCCCCCCAAAAATTACCTCCCATATACAGATATGGACTTCTTATAGGTTTCCTATAATCTATAAGTAGAAAACTAATTCCTGTATTTTTTTCAAAATTTTAGGTTCAGTAGTTTCGGAGATAAGGGGGGGGGGAATGGTCAAGCTTCGACTATTTTTTTTGAATAACTTGGAAACCATTAATTTTAAAATTACAAAAAAAAATACTTTTAAGTTTGTCTCAACAATACCTCTCATTTGATGAAATATTTTTTTTTTTAATTTTCCCCTTCCCCCCCCCCCAAAAATTACCTCCCATATACAGATATGGACTTCTTATAGGTTATCCTATAATCTATAAGTAGAAAACTATTTCCTGTATTTTTTTCAAAATTTTAGGTTCTATAGTTTCGCAGATAAGGGGGGGGGGGAATGGTCAAATTTCGTCTATTTTCTTGAATAACTTGGAAACTATTTATTTTAAAATTACAACAAAAATATATTTAAGATTGTCTCAACAAGACCTTTCATTTGGTATGTCACACGATGCAGATTTCATTTTTTTTTTTTAAATTTTCCCCTTCCCTCCCAAAAATTACCTCCCATATACAGATATGGACTTCTTATAGGTTGTCCTATAATCTATAAGTAGAAAACTAATTACTGTATTTTTTTCAAAATTTTAGGTTCAGTAGTTTCGGAGATAAGAGGGGAGGGGGAATGGTCAAATTTCGTCTATTTTCTTGAATAACTTGGAAACCATTTATTTTAAAATTACAAAAAAAAATACATTTAAGATTGTCTCAACAAGATATTTCATTTGATATGTCACACGATGCAGTTTTCATAACTTTTTTTTTCATTTTCCCCTTCCCCCCCAAAAATTACCTCCCACATACAGATTTCATCTATTCACGTCACACCTCTGTGTTTGGGTCACAGGAATTGATATGTGTACCAAATTTCAACCCAATCGGTCTTGTAGATTCGGAGATAATTGACTGTAAGCGACAGACAGACGGACACACGAGTGATCCTATAAGGGTTCCGTTTTTGTATTCGGACGTACGGAACCCTAAAAATGTGTCATTGAAAAAACTTAAATATCGTGAAACTATATAACACCTTGCTCGATCTTTGTCTCTTTCGAGCTGAAACTGTGAACGAAAATTGACATTCCATTCGTGCTCACATTTGTTGGAAACATCAGTTTTTTTTTCCAGTAAACAAAACTTTCAGAATATAAAGTAGGTAAACAAACACTTTATAGCCTCGTTTTCCGGTTCTCAGTTATTTTAGTTTAGATACCAAATACACACATCAAAAGTGTCTAGGGATCAAGCATTTTTATGCGGATTTCTTGAGATTGAGATGTGGCTTTGTAATAAATTTATGATTTTATAAATGTATATGGATCCTTTTTGGTGCATTTCATAATTTGAATCAGGAACTGTGAATCAAATTCGAGTAAAAGATGAAAATCAGCTGTCAATATTTTCCCTATAAAAACATACAACGCATTGAAGACATTATTAGTGCTACTGTTTCCCTACTACTGATTAAAACCAACGTTATTATGGAGCGGCGACGTCATTTAAGCAGGGAAGAAATGCTCAGAGCCGTGGGAATGATAGAAGCTGGTTCCCGGCAACGTACTGTGGCTTTAGCTCTGAATACAAGTCAGAGTGTTATCAGTCGACTTTGGACACGTTACCGAAGCACTGGTACCGTGGCTGAGCGCCATGGAGGACGGTATCGCTGCACCACACGGAGACAAGACCGATACATTCAAATCTTAACTCGAAGAGCTCCAACAATAACCGCCATGATGTTAGCCGTGAGGCTTCATCACTCTTCAGGGAACTTAATTAGCGACCAAACAGTCAGAAACCGCTTGCATGAAGTGAACCTTCATTCTCGAAGACCGCTACGGGTACCACATATAGCAATGCACAATCGTAGGATTCGATATCAATGGGCTCTTGAACACAGAAATTGGGCAGAAGAACAATGGCGTTTCGTGTGCTTTTCTGATGAGTCTCGTTTCGGTATGAGACCGGATACAAGACGTATACGACACTGGAGAACCCCTGGACGCCAACAGCGATTAAAATCCTGCCAGGAAGTCCATCCTTATAGTGGTGGAACCATCATGGTATGGGCGGGTATTTGGATCGGCGGAAGAACTGAGTTGATTTGGATCAGAGGCAACCTCAACGCTCAAATTTATGCTGAGACGATTGTATCAGACGTCATCGTTCCTCTACAAGTGCAAATCGGTCCCTTATTTCAGTTAATGCATGATAATGCACGACCGCACACCGCAAGAGTTGTAAGACAGACTCTCGCCGCAGCTAACATCAATGTCCTGCCCTGGCCTGCTCAGTCGCCAGACTTGAATCCGATTGAGCATGCATGGGATATGCTACAGAGAAGAGCTCTGCCGAATATGGAGGGTATCCAGTCGCAAGAAGACCTTTTTTTGTTGTTGCAACGAACATGGGCGGCCATTCCACAGCGTGATTTGGATGAACTCATTTTGAGTATGCCAAACCGATGTTCTTGTGTTGTTAGTGTTCGCGGTAGAAACACGGATTATTAATTGTTTAAGTTACCCAATAAAATTTTAAAGAAAACTGTTATTTCAGTCTTTTTTTCGAACTTTTGTGTTAGTGGTTCAAATGTCAAAAATCCCTTTATTAGGAAAATGGCAAATTTCTTTATTAATGCAAAGGTGACTTGGTTTATCGTTACTGTGACAAACGAAAACACTTTATTTGATGAATCCTTAAAGAAAATTTTAATTAATATCAATCAGGAGAAAAGTTATTGCAAAAATATATGTTGATCCCTAGACACTTTTGATGTGTGTATTTACACTTTGTGAATAGCAAGTAGTTTTTCAGCACAAATTTTTCCTCCAGCGAATCAAACATTATGTAATTAAACAGCAATTTGCCTTAGCAATTAAGGTTTACTTACGCCGGAACTACCTATAATTACTCGATTATCTGCTTTATCATCAACCATGTAATTTGTCAACAACAAAACTTGAAAAAAATATTTAATAACATCTGTGAAACACTTTCACACGTTGATAATTGGCAACGTTTACGACATTCACAGTGGCTATCTATAATTTTGGTTTAAACAGTTTAACTTTCTAAAATTCTTAAATTATTTTTTTATCTAACGTCGAAAATTTTGATTGGTGTTACGTAATTTTTGATTGTGTCACAATAATTTGTAATAGGTACCTATTATGCTTATTAAAAAAAGAAAAGTTAAAATACCAGAGCTCTTTTTAGTAGAATACAACGAATGTTTGGTAATCATTCCTCAGAATTTCGCTTCAAATCAAAAGTTTCAAAGAATTTCCAATCCAACAATTTTCTACCTCCGCTCCGCTTCAAAGACGTTATTTCTTGTATCTCACGAAGCTAACAAAATCAGAAAAAAAACTTAAAACAAGGATTATCTTGAAGAACTTCAAAGCGTACTTTACGAATTCGTTTAACAAAACTCTTTTGGGCACGTCAAGCACAAACCTTCCATGTAAACATGTTTGGGAAATTCCATTTTCTAACATCGGGAAAAATAAACAATGTCTGAAAGCAAATAGAAGATATTTTTGAGTCTTTAACGGTTCACTTGGCACCTGCATCGACAGGTTACCGTTTGGAGTTCCCCAACGCGTATGTTTAAAGATTTTAGTACAAGGTAAACACATTTTAGTACTGGGTTTAGGCTTTGCCTGATCCAACCCGAATTAGAAAGAGAAAAAGTATTATGAGAAACTTATAACTACCTACGAAAATTCCTGATGTTCATGGCCAAATCGAGCTTGCTGTAAAGGCATAAAAATACTCTTTATATCGACACAGAAAAAAGCGCCCAAAGTAATTCTGACAAACAACTTCAGAAGTTCATTCAGTGACACCCAAAAAATTAGGTCGGCAACTCCAAACCAACTTCCATCTGGAAATATTCTTAGTCAAAATCACGTAACAGATGAAACAAAAACAATAGAAAGTGTGTTTGACACTAAAAGCCTGTCATTCCTCGGAGTACCGCAAGGGTCATTCTTAGGCCCTCTGTTGTTGCCAAGAATGGCTTAGGAAAGTCGACAATTCGTGACATAGTTGCTAAAAGTTTGAAACATCGAGTGCTTTTACGTTCAAGTGGTATCAACGACCAGAATCTTAAGATCCGTGAAAATGAGTTCGCAGACACTTTGGTGATATATTTTGAGGTGTCTGGGAGGGAAGGGGAAGGTCTGGTTAGAATGGTAAGGTGGCCCAAATGGGGTATGTGATTTAATGCCGTCAAGTTTATGACATTGCCAACCGACATCTTTACAAGTAGCTACGGAGTTTTACGGCCTCTCAAGTGTCCCGAGATTGTAATAAATAACATATTTTCAATGTAAAGCATTATGTTATACTTTCCTAAATATTCTTGTGGAAGGAAACTTTTCGAACACGAGGACACGAAGCGTTGCCTTGGAACGATTTCAGGATCTCAATTTTGATGAAGATAATATTAATATTATCTTTTAGCGTCTGTAATATTTTAGTAAAAAGCTAGACGTAGAATAATTACGTTTCCCTAGTGTAAGTTAAAAGTACCAGCTAATACTAAAAGCTTCGTTATAACATAAAAAATAATAAAAGCTAATCCATAATTAATTACGATCCAAAACGGAAAATCATAAAAAAATAACATCCAAAAATGAGCAAACATTTTTTTCAGCTGAATATTAGAAAATATCAAAATTAACTTTCCATAATTGATTAAATTATGATTGCTGTCCTAGAACTGACGGGTGAGACATTTTTATAAAAGAAAAATCTTTGACGAATACTAAATTGCATTATAGTGATAATGGATTTCAACAATGATTGAACTAGATGATTGGCCGATTTTAATTTTGATAAAAGAATTATTATTTCTCCAACACTAATGGATTACATTTTTTTAATAGTTGATTAATAATTTCAAATTACATAGTGTAAAACGTCTATTGTACAACTACTGAATTTTAGCAATCTCATCTATTATTTTGTAAATTCTATTTGTAATTCAAAACGCATTTATTAGAGCGAAGGTTGTTATTATAATGTATGTTTTTGCAAAGTCATTTGGTGAAAGTCAAACATATTTTAAAGATAATAATCTTAATAAAGCGGTACCGCTGTAAAGATTTTTTTACTATTATTTTACTCAAACAAAATAATCATTAAAATTCTTTTAGGTTTCTAGACATTAATAGTTATAAAGTTATATTTGTTATACGCAATAACGCCTGCGTCGCGTCTCCGCAAAGATATTTTTAAAGAAACGAAAAATTCAGTTGCGAGCAGGGTTCGATCCTGCGTCTTCTGGATAGGTACTCCAGACGCCTTAACCACTCGGCCACCGCAATCACTACAGAGAGCTTTGTGAGTAGTGGTTGCGGTGGCCGAGTGGTTAAGGCGTCTGGAGTACCTATCCAGAAGACGCAGGATCGAACCCTGCTCGCAACTGAATTTTTCGTTTCTTTAAAAATATAAATAGTTATGCTCAGAACAATGAGTATCGCTAGGTACTACAGGAGATACTCGTTATTCTTGTTTTTGTTATTCGGAATATCTTAGAATAGACTCGGAATTTGACACCGGTTGCTGACAAAATTACAGTAGGTTTGTTGTTATGTATGCAATACGAGTGTTGCTGCTTCGAGCAAAATTATTTTATCATCAATTTTCCCACCGAAATTAACAGTTTCTAAACATTACTATTTTTTTTTATTCTTCAACAGAGCGTGAACCCCAAATCCTCTGCTACCTGACCTCCTGGTCATCAAAGAGGCCATCAGCCGGACGTTTCCTCCCCGAGAGTGTTGACCCCACCCTCTGCACCCACATCATCTATGCCTTCGCTACCCTCAAGGATCACAAGCTGGCTGAGGGAGACGAGAAAGACGCTGATATGTACGACAAGGTTGTTGCTTTGAGAGAGAAGAACCCGAACTTGAAGGTAAGATTATACAGGTCACTTTATTTTAAACACATACCCTCGTACCACAAAAACTTTTAAATGTCTGTTGAACACTTGTCTAAAAAAATGTCAGATTATGACGTTGAAATAAGGTTCGTTTTGCAGTCACAGTTTTTTTAGACAAGTGTTCAACAGATGTTTAAGTTTTTGTAGTAAGGCTGTTTGTGTGTTTGAGAGAGAGAGTTACTTTAGTTAATCAAATCATTTATTTCAAGTAGACCATTTACAGGCACTTTTGAATTGTCAATGACAAAGAAAATAGAATTAAGTAAGTACTACAAAATTATGGTGCTACAGTCCCAGTCACAAGACATAAAAACTGTGAAAGTACCTTAGATGCCCGTTCCAAGAGGTATGGAGAAGAACGGGCAAGAAACTGCATGGACACTCTTTTTAGATCGCCAAAATAATTAATATTTTTTCGGCACCGTTAGCGCAGTAGCTGAGCATTCGACTGCTGCGCAGCATGTTGCGGGTTCGATTCCTGCACGGAGTAAATATTTGTATTACCTACAAGTAGTTGTTCCAGGTCTGGTTGAATGTGTATGTGAGTTTCTATGTTTGTAAACGCACCTACGACACAGAAAGGATTCCTAGTGTGAGGCAACATAAAAAAAAGTCTTTCAGTCCATTTAGCTCGACACAGGGCGAGAGGACTGACTCGTTTAATAAAACCACCGTTGTGCCATTTAAGATTGTAGTATAAGTTTAACACCGAGTTTAACACAAGTTTTTGCAGGGTTTATGAAGATCAAATAGCTAAAACCCTTTTTAATTTAATTGAAGATCATGTTATTTAGTTCCCTAAAATTAATTGAAATAATGATTTAATTTTACTTTTTAAACTTAATGACCATGTCCTAACTTTCTACTCTCTCTTTCATTTATTTCAGGGTCTATATTTTAGTCTGCCACGTTTGCCATAACATTGTTTTCTCTCTACAGATCCTTCTTGCCATCGGTGGTTGGGCTTTCGGCTCCACCCCCTTCAAAGAGCTGACCTCTAACGTCTTCCGTATGAACCAGTTCGTGTATGAAGCCATCGAATTCCTCAGGGACTATCAGTTCAACGGTCTTGATGTCGACTGGGAGTACCCCAGGTAAGAAGATACGGAAATCTTTATATAGAAAACGATTTTAAGCAATGATATCATGAGAAGCATGTCAAACCTTAACGATTCCACTGTTACGACATGTATGCCTTCTCTCTGTATGAGGAAATGGGCCGTAATCGAAACTTCGACTTTTTGATTCTAAGAGATGACATTTTCCTTACATTTCACACAAAGCTTCTAATCTTTTGTATTCATTTTTATTGTACCTAGCGTTATTGTTTCCCGCAACATAAATTTCTGTTCAAATTATCTTTTTAAAACATGGTACTTGTATTTTTTTATAAATGATTTTTTTTATTTATCTCATTCAACTCCATTGTTAATTCATTTCACTTTCAATATAAGTTTTTAACACAATTTTAGTAATGGTAAAATAGCAGAAATTGTGATATAACGAAGTTAGGCAAAGCTTTAACTAACCCATAGTTCACTTTGTTCAAGGTTTAAAAATAACCATACGTTTCGTAAAAAGTTTAAGGAAATTAAGAACAGATTAAGAAATTGTTTAGTTTAGTGAAGGTCGTTAGCCAACAGACCAATGTTTGTAAATACGTGTGTGTCAATATTTGTGAAGTATGATGGAATATCGCAATCGCAAGGTATCTGTGTCATTAGAAGCTACTTGTGTTGAATTAACTTAAACTTCACAGTAAACGATTGCTAAATATAAAACTGTACAAGTAAGTTAAATGACAACACCCAATAATGAGGGCGGACCCGTGCTCCACCTATCTCGTCTATTATTTGTTTTGCAAAATTCATGAAAAGCCCCTATCTTGTATCTACGAAGCAAAATGATATTGCGTATCTACGATAACAACGAAAGAAATTCAATAAAATATGTGAGGTTGATATAATGTACCAAAAAACTTGTTTAAAATCGTCATCGAAAGCTGTTGGAGCATTCCAAATACTTTAAAAGTACACAACATGTCTGGATTCTTGTCTTTCTATTTATTTTTGAAAGCCATGAACATTTGAACAAGCTTCCCTTATTTTGATTCGCCTCTTATTTTTTCTTAAAAACGATAATACTTATCAAGACTATCTCCATTTCCAGAGGTGCTGATGACCGTGCTGCTTTCGTTTCCCTGCTCAAAGAACTCCGCTTAGCGTTCGAAGGAGAAGCCAAGACTTCGGGTCAGCCAAGACTCCTGCTGTCAGCCGCTGTGCCAGCCTCATTTGAAGCCATCGCTGCTGGATACGATGTTCCTGAGATTTCTAAATACTTGGTTAGTGGATTTTGTTACCTGTCTGTCCTGTTTGTCTTAATGCTTAGGTCACGATAACAGCATGGATAGAATAGTTTAGCTAAGCACCTACTGATAACGACTAAGATTAACAAGAACAATCTTTGGTGTATTCTTTCAAATAACGATTGAATATAATGATAATAATATGTCAAAGCCCAACTTTCCATAATCATTTCGGTCAAGTTCAGGTGTAAGACGCACTGATTTTGTCATAGTTCTAGTCCAATTTACAAAAAAAAAATGTTTTCAAGAGTAAAATCCTAATGAATTCATTAAGAATACAAAGATTTCTTTATTATCTTTCACAGGACTTCATCAACGTAATGACCTACGATTTCCACGGTCAATGGGAGCGCCAAGTCGGACACAACAGCCCTCTCTTCCCTCTCGAAAGTGCCACCAGCTATCAGAAGAAACTTACTGTGGTATGTAAATGCCTAACAACTAACTGCCTAAAAACCTAATATAATACATATCTTGTCTAGGCAAGATATAATATTCCATCCAGACATTAATAAACTTAGTAATGAAAGAACTACAAAAAATGAATTCTCTAAAATGAAAATTAATATTTGTCTAGGATTCAATTAGCTTTGTTAAATTGTTTTCTACTACAATATACGCCGCTTAATTGATTTTTGGTCTTTCTATTGTACTAAAGGACCAAAAAGCTTTATCGCTTTAATTAAAATATTGTGTTTATCTTTCAGGATTATTCTGCCCGGGAATGGGTTCGCCAGGGAGCTCCTAAAGAGAAGCTTATGATCGGTATGCCGACTTATGGAAGATCTTTCACTTTGATCAACGATACGCAGTTTGATATTGGAGCCCCAGCGTCTGGTGGTGGTAAGTTTTTCGAACTGAATTAACATTATTATTAAGTATCTTTGTCGGAAGCTCATTAAAAATAGTGTAGTACTAACGCTAGGGTATTCAATATTATAAACAAAACCTGACTTTGTAGCACTTCACGCTTAATAGCCTTAGTAGTGTATGTAGTGTGTGTTTATGTGAGCATGTGTCTTCAATGCAACTGGTCACACCAGTCTATTAGTCCAAATTTTCCTGCTAAGTGTACACTTTGTAGTTTCATTTTTCTCTCTAAAGTATCTTTTCCTTCCACTTTTTTTTATCAAAACAGGACATTTTTCTACTTCTAACTGAAACAGCATTGACGGTATTCTTCATTCAACCTCAGGTGCCGCTGGACGTTTCACGAACGAGGCTGGTTTCATGTCGTACTATGAAATCTGCGAGTTCCTTCGTGAGGACAACACGACTCTGGTCTGGGACAACGAACAGATGGTGCCCTTCGCGTATAGAGACGACCAATGGGTTGGATTCGATGATGAGAGATCGCTGAAGACTAAGGTAAGATTTGATTACAATTTTCTTTATTAGACATTGAATTGGCCGAATGCTTTTTTCAGAGTATTCGAACAGGAAACAACGAACTCATTTAAGTTATAAAACATTTTTGTCTTTGAGGCTTATAATTTTTTGGAAAAAGCAATTCATATAATTAACGCCTATAATGTGTTTTACATCAGTTGCAATTTGTATGGTTATTCAATGGTTTTTTTTAAACAATAAACTTTGAAAATAATTTTTGGTTGTCAAAAACTTCATCATCAGGTCTTCTTTAATGAAAGAAAGAAGAAGAAAGAAAATTACATTTATTGGACAGACACGGGGCATACACAATAATAAATATGCAAAAAGGAGAATATACAAGTGTTTTTTTTTTTTAAATAAAAATAAAATAACCTAAATCCACTTGTTACACAATATTGTTTGCCCCACGGCTGCTCCAAACAGGCCCAGTTCAGCATAAATGTCAGGCAACTAAGTGCCTGACGCTGGTTTTCAACTGGACCTGGTTGAGAAGTGGGTACGCCGAACCAGTTTTGTGTGTGTAGACTGCCTAATACTTATATAAATACATATGTATAAATAGATAATTATATGTGTCAACAATTTATTAGGAAATAATACATAATTATAAAATAAATCATTATTGAGTATAAAATAATAATAAGCAGGTACCTACAAAAACAATATTTATGGCGGTGCATTTCTAATTCGACGCTCCCAAGCAATAACCCGGCAATCGAAAAATCAAAATTTTACAGGAGAAAAGATTTACTGATTTTGTCAAATATCTTTTCAACAAGTGGGACTATTGAAGTCAAATCATAATCAAATCTACCTACTTCTACATTACAGATGGCATGGTTGAAGGAAGAAGGTTTCGGTGGTATCATGGTCTGGTCCGTAGACATGGATGACTTCAGAGGATCCTGCGGTACTGGAAAGTACCCCCTGATCACAGCCATGAAGCAGGAGCTTGGAGACTACAAAGTTAGATTGGAATACGATGGACCGTATGAATCACATTATAACCCTAATGGACAGTACACTACTAAAGATCGTAAGTATTTTGTGTCCGTTTTCTAATGATATGTGAGAATTTTCTATTATCTCCTTTCTTCTAATTATATTGCATAAATTAATAAACAATCATAAATTAATTTCATAACTTTCACGAAATTCAAACAAAACAAAATTTACATTTTCCAGCCAATGAAGTAATCTGCGAAGAAGAGGATGGTCACATTTCCTACCACCCTGACAAAGCTGACTGTACCATGTACTACATGTGCGAAGGGGAAAGGAAACATCACATGCCCTGCCCACAAAACCTGGTCTTCAACTACAATGAAAACGTCTGCGATTGGCCAGAAAATGTAGAAGGATGCACCCATCACACTCAAGCACCCGCCGCTCGGCGATAGATCAGGGTTATCATCAAATACCTATGAACTATTAAATTCACGTTTGCTTATAAAAATAACATTTAAAAAACATTTGTTGAAGTATTTAGGTAATATTCGGTGTTTTTAGGTCCTGTTGTAGCTATGTAAATCGCAATAATTATAAATACATAGTGTTCAAAATTAGGATTATCTAGATGACGTATTGATTTCTCTGGAAACTTTAAGTAAATTTTGCAAACTTCAAAGGGTGTGTAAGATTGTTTTGTATTTTAATATTGTAATTGGAGTTTATTTAAGAAAGATATATGCGCCATTTTTGTAAGTGCCACTGTGACGGAAATGAAAATTATTGAGAGGTAGTGGTCGAAGAAAAAAAAATCGTTACAGGAAATTATTATAAATAGAATTTTGACCACAGAAACAGAAGTGCACTAAAAACATAAGTCTTAACCAAGTTAGAATTCAATTTGAACAAATAACGTTTTATAGGTTTGGCATTCTATGGAGGGTTCAAAAAGGAGTAATTTATAAAGAATCTCAATGACTCTCTAATTTCATGAAAAACATGGAAGACCACCAATATTTTAGTTACTTATGTATTACATTATTTATTGGCGTTAGTTGGCTTCATGGATAGTGGATGAAAGGAATTGTGTGATAAACAAATGTAAATTTCTTTAACATTACTATTGAAACTTCTTAGTTGTATCTATTGTTAAATTATATTTCTTAGACTAAGTTATTGACTCTCCCAAAGGTACATAATTACGAACTATTTCTATGGAGACGATTTGTTACCATTTCGGTAATTATTAAAATTAAAAAAAAAATTGAAGTGTATAAATACTTTTTGGAACAAAAAGTACATTTTACAGTGACACTACAAGTTTCTATGACAAAAACCCACCTTTGAAAATCTGAAGACTAGACTTCACAGTCGATCGAAATGAGACACATGTTATTAAATCTATTGAGAAAGTAATTAAAATAAAATCAAAAGAATGTATCTTTGGGACCGTATGATCATAATAATAATTTTAAGTAGCAAACCGAAGCTTTTTGTACTTTTATTAATGCGAAATACTCAACAACAGCTGTTACACTGCCTGACACTGCCGCTCATTGAAAATGAGCCACAAACACTGATAACAGTAAATCAGTGACAAAATTGGAAAGTACGTGAGTTTATTATAATTATTATACCTAGTTAGTTAAGTGATTAAGCTTGTAAATATTGTATTTAGATACAAAAAGAGATGTAAGAGTATTATTATACATTTTTTAAAGAATTTTTATTGCATTATTTTTAATATCCTAAAAAACATTATATAGTCTTTTTATACCTTACACATTTAAGGGACTGATTAAGGAGCGATTTGGTCGAATTTCAGGGTTTGTAATATGACATTATTATGACGTTGGTAAATGTGAATTTTCTGAAATTACCCTCAAATGCCTATGTTCAGCAGTGGACGTTTTCCGGCTGATGATGACCCTCAAATGCCATGGCCAAAAAATACATAAATTCCTAGATATGTGAAATCTACCTGCACTAGCGCAGAGCTGATACATTACGGCCCACTTACAAAGATGAATCCTATATCCCAGCAGTAGGCATTATAGTCTTATTATGTTTACTATGCCCAGAAATAGGTATATAAGTATTCTGTACGATTACTAGAAAAGTATGGAATATGTCAAGAATATATTTAATTAAATAGCAAGAAGCAGTGGTGGCCCAGTGGTATCGGCCTCGACTTACGAGTTGTAGGTCGTGGGTTCGAACTCCGTCAGGGGCATTAAGTACTTTGTGTAATTTATTTCAACACCACTGCTCTCAAAACGGTGAAGGAACACATCGTGAGGAAACCGGCATGTCCTAGAACCAAAAATTCGAAGACATGTGACATCTACCAATCCGGACAGGGCCCGCGTGGTAGATTACGGCCCACTCCTTCTTACAGAGAGGAGGCCTGTGTCCCAGCAGTGGGAACATTTAAAGGCTGATGATGAAATAGCAAGAATATTTATTTTAATACTAAAATAAATAGAAGAAAAACAAAATTCTACAAACCATTTTCTCTAGGTACTTTAACAAAAAATAAATCTAAAAAAGAGACAAGAACACAGTCAAAGGATGGTTGTTAACAGAATTCCAACAACGTACCGAGTTGCAATTTCACAAGGGAGCACATAATCCAATATTATGGACTCTAGGGCTAGTTAAAATTCAGATCGTGTGCGAAGCTAGCGTTAGGTAATAGGTATCTCTGTATGTATCTGTTACGTATGTATCTGATGCCAGATGTGAGCTGTAAACAGTATCCCACCAAAAACATTCTGTAAAAAAAACTAGCCAAAATTCGATGGAGCTGCTTGTTTATCTCTAAAAAGTAATGAAATCTAGACAAAATCGTGCCAAGTCTAAAGTTCCTTACTGTGATTTCTATAGTTAATGGTGTGCCTTAGTAAAGAGCTAGTTTTTTACAGAATGTTTTTGGTGGGATTTCACTTCTTTTTGTAGAAACGTGGGTTTAATAGTTTGGTTTGACCCTTGTAATTTCTAATCAGGGTCACCAGGTACATACTCCATATCTTCGATTATCTAGTTTTTACAGTTTTCCCTAGTGGCCATTAAAACCTAACTCTGTACCAAATTTCAGCTCTCTGAGTTTATGGCAAGTACTAGTTCTATTTTGATGCTCATGAATGAGTGAGTGTCGTTAATCCGAAACTTTGCTTTCGCTTAACTTCGGAACTAAATGACCTAAAGACTTGAAATTTTGGGTTTTTAAGTATGTGATTATAGCTTACTGGATCACGAAAATTTCTGCGTTCCTGTCTTATCCAAAGGTTCTCAAATAGGGACCTGAAAATGCGGCGAAATGGTTCCAGTAAAGGATGGTACGGCAGTGTTTGCTTCGCGCTCGTCTTGGCGGGAGCACTGCCGTGCCCCCCGATTCTGTATCGCTGATGCTGCGCTATTGGGAAATTATACATATTTTTTTGCTAAGCAGTATTAGATATTTTTGGAAAGCTATTGAAAGGTCATTTAATTAGTTTTAATTTTAGTCGACTCAATAAACGGGAGATAACATACCTAAATAATTATTCATCATCATTATCAGCCTATACCTAATGTTTCCACTGCTGGGACACAGGCCTCCTCTCTGTGAGAGGGAGTGAGCCATAATCCACCACGCGGGCTCAGTGCGGGTTGGTAGATGTCACATATCTTCGAATTTTTGGTTCTACGACATGCCGGTTTCCTCTCGATTTTTTCCTTTACCGCTTTGAGAACAGTGGTGATGAAATAAATTACACCAAGTAATGCGCCTGGCGGGGTTCGAACCCACGACCTACAACTCGTAAGTCGGGACCGATACCACTGGGCATCCGCTGCTCTATAATAATTATTCACTAACTACTATACATATAACAACAGAGAAACGTTATATTTTGTGGTTTCAAACTTCATGTTGCCCATGCAATATTCGTCTGAATAATTTTACAAAGCGGTTGATTAAGAGTTCAAAATCTTCCAACAATACACACATTTTAATACTACAGCTGTTGCGTTGTTTCAGGAACTTAATTAACACAGATAATTATTAAAAACCGATATGACTCCGAATTTAATTTCGCTTGACATGAAATTCAGCATTCACGTCAATTGATACGAGTGCATCCGTATTGCGAATCAATTGGATTCGTAAATTCGGTTTAATATCAATGTGAATTTTACGAGAGAAGATTTTTCAATGAAATCATATTCGTATTCAAAGATGAAAGCGTTTGATAGCTAGATATATTATAACTAACTGAATATTAACATTATTTATGTAAATATTTGATGTTGATACAAGTTTAAGAACATAAAACTCAGATTAATTTAAAATAAACGAGTCTGAACGTGCTGGATCTGAATTAGAATAATTAAGATAACATCATTATATTCACCAGATACATCGCAGCAAAATATTAGAAATTCAACAAATAATGAAAACGTTACGAAACTACGTCTCAGACTGTCATTAATATTTTATATATTGTAAGTATTTCTATAATGGGCCTACCACACTACACACACGCTCAAGCTTCATCACAGATTTGCCTGCGCGTACTTGCCTGTGTTTGTGGTTGGGCGTTCAGTGTTGCCGACCGTGTATTGTTTTTTTCAAGCGAGAAGCTTGCGCAGGCAGAACTGTGAAGCTTGTGCGTGTGATAGGCCCATAAGATATATTTGCTCTTGACTTCAATTTAATCGAGAAAGTTGAGCCCTAAAGGAGCGAGCTCACCCAGATGGAACTAGAACTCCTGCGCACCGACAGAATGATAGTTAAAACTGTTTTGCGCCGGAGACAGGATTGTGTTCGCTAGTTAGATGAGCCTGGTGAGGCCTACCACCGCCAATGTTATCGCTCAATCGTCACTCTGTGTCTAGAAATCGAAAAGTATAACCATCTAACCACAAAAAATTAAACATCTGTAGAACACTTGTCTAAAAGGAACTGTCAAAACGACATTTCACGTTGTTCTAAGAGCCTATGCACACCACGTTTTTTAAACGCGCCGGTGCAGCGCGTTTGACGCGATGCAGACGTGATACGCACGCAAGTCAGACGCGACCTAGAACAAATGACAACAAACTGCTCTGATGAAAACGCACCGGCGCGTTTAATAAATGTGTCTGCATAGGCTCTAAGGGTCGTTTCGTAGATAAACTTTTTTAAGACAAGCGATCAACAGATGTTTATGATTTTGTAAAGGTGGATCCAGACATGGCGAGGCATGCGCTCCGCACGGCGCACAACGCATGCCTCTGCTTGAGGCGTGCGTGTTGACAAATTATACCAACATAATTATGCTCGGGTCGAGCCATCGCGTGCGAAGCAAACGCCTCGATCATGTTTGTTGCAAGGCAAGTAGGCGCGCAGACTTGGCGAGGCATGCGCTCCGCACGGCGCACAGCGCGTGTGCGGGGCGGCCGGCTCATTGAGCGAGCAGTGCGTTGCGTTTGGACGGTTGTGTCCGCCTTTGATTTAAATGATTAAGATTGGATCAATGTTGATATAATTGAGTTTATAAAATTCGAGTTATTTTCTTCAAATGAGAGATCATCGAAAAGCTTATTTCCGTGTTCATAACGCAGGCGGAAGAACTTTTGAACCCACCAACGACGACGACTTTTTTCTTTCCTTTTTTTTTCAATAATTGAATTAATAACTATAAAAGCAGCAGCGGATAAGCGAACGCGATGCAAAGGCGCCATCTTGACTGCTGCTGTGTGGGTTGGATCGGCCCGAGCATGCACGGAAAAAAAGGATCTCTTCTGCGAAGAATATCATTATTCTTAAAAACCCACGTTTTTAAATATCCTAAAAAGAAGAAAATAATCCTACGGGGCTGAGAGAGGGGCCACTCAAAAAAATATAAGGGATTATTTATGGGATATATTTACATGACGTGAGATCGTAGGTGTAACTTGCAAAGATACGCCCCCACGTTTTGAGTGGCCCCTCTCTCAGCCCCGTAGGGTTATTTTCTTCTTTTTAGGACATTTAAAAACGTGAGTTTTTAGATTTTTTAAATCTATTAATTATTTTATTATTTTTATCATTGTTCATCGGGTTTGAAGCTACCCTGAATATTTCAGCCTGCTAGCTTATCGGGAAGTGCCTCAAAGCCTGTCCGCCATCTTGGACGTCCGCCATATTGGATTAATAGCCTAGCATAAGCCACATGACTATTTTTTTCGTATTCCTGACAGCAAACCCTTTCATTTGATACCCATATCACGGGGGTGCATTTCAAATAGCCTGTCTGCCATCTTGGACGTCCGCCATATTGGATTTAAGTCCCGTGACTATTTTTTTCGTATTCCTGACAGCAAACCCTTTCATTTGATACCCATATTATGGGGGTGGGTTTCAAACAGCCAGTCCGCCATCTTGGGGAGGCCGCCATATTGGATTTGTTATGACGTTTCTTAGCTAGTCATGTATTGTCATCAGAACTCAAAGCGTGTACAAAATTTCAGCCTGCTAGCTTATCGGGAAGTGCCTCAAAATTGAGTTGCAAAATTCCAACCGGAACGACAAACAAGAAAAGTGAGTGTATAAAAACGTGGGAAAAAAATTGTTTCAATCCAAATAAATATTTTCTTAACGTAAGTAAATGTGCTCTGTCGAAGAAAACATGTTTACTCAAATTAAGAATAATAAATACTTTACACAAACTGTGGGCCAAAATAGCTCAAAACTGGTTCCCTGAGACAGTGAGGCGGGGTCGCGGTAGGCCACGAAGAAGATGGCGGGACGAACTGGATAGGTTCCTTCCGAACTGGAAAGAGGAAGCGCGGGCTCGCGGGAAGTGGAAGGAGTGGAGGGAGGCCTTTGCCCAGGAGTGGGACAGAGCAGGCTAATAAAAAAAAAAACTTGGTTTTAATTCTTGACGTAAGAATATATTTTTGATTCAAGACTATTACAATCTTAACTAAAGAAAATATCGACACCTGCAATTTAAAACATCGTAACTCATTTTTCCCTACTTTTCAGTAGAGCGAATCAAAGATTTAAAAAATTCTTACTCTGTTCCTATAAGTCCTAGGGACCTCCAACTTTGTAAATACAAGTAAAAAGGTATAATCTACATTCCAGTATGACTAATACGTTGTTTACTTATGTATTTCATATATATTTTGTGACTTACAATGATATTTCACGAAAAACGATTTTCCAAATTACTATTGTAACTCAGACATACAATGCAAATTAGTACAATTATAACTATATTCACCGAAAAAATAATTGTAAGTCTGAGTTACAATGCACAATATATTTTTTTTTCTATTATTGGAGTTACCATAAAATAAAAAAAATGAAATAATTAGCAATGTTTTTATTATTATAATTATAAAATATCGAAATTAAGCATAAGCTAAACAGCCTTTACAATTAGGTTCACAAAGCTTGTAAGTTTTACAAAGAAAAGTAATGTAAACATATTTTTAAAATATTTTAATCAACTTTTTGAGGACACACAGTTCTCATTAGTCTTTTAATGTATTTGGATAAAGGAGGAAAAATTGTCTTTTGTGAGTGAGGCACAAAAGACAATTTCCTCCACTTATATCCAAATACAATAAAGCAAATCCAAATACGAGTACAATAAGAGGATAAAGCAAGCCATCGCTCTGTCACAAATTGTGACAGAGCGATGGCTTGCTTACGAAGTACTACGGCTACGCCGTGGGGCGCCGGCTTAGAATTGTGTTTCCCCAAATCATCCCGTGGGTGTCGTAAGAGGCTACTAAGGGACAAACCGGAGGTCGGGCAGCAGCGTCCTCCGTGTACTGCACATCCTCACTGCGATCGCCAACCCGCCTGCCAAGCGTGGCGATTTGAGGCAAATTGCCCCCTAATAATGATTAAAACCACAGAAACCAGGCCCCCAGTCCCCGGCAGCTTTGCTATCCCTGGCGCGGGTAGCGGTCAAGGTAACGGCGGAGCAAGGGGTGCGAAGAATCTCCGGAAGAGATCCGGCTACCCACCCCCACGACGACTGGTTCTGGTAACTCACAACATACGCACATTGAGGACTGACAAAAAGATCTGCGAGCTGGAAGAGGAGCTGAGCCAGTTACACTTGGACATTATAGGGTTATGCGAAATCCGTATACCTAATACTCAGAATATCCAAAAGATATTCGCTGAAGGGCATTCAGGTATACGCACCGACCTCGTCACACTCCGATGATGAAGTGGAGACTATGTGTGAGGACGTAAGTAGGGCCATACATAGTTCCAAAACCCAGTTCACTGTTGTTATGGGGGACTTTAACGCAAAGTTGGGCAAGAAAAGCGGTGATGAGTTGAGAGTGGGGCAATTTGGGTATGGGCAACGGAACCCTAGGGGACAGAGGCTGGCCGACTTTCTGGAGAAATAGGAACTCTTCATGATGAACTCTTTCTTCCAGAAGCCGCCTCACAGGAAAGGGACCTGGTTGAGTCCCGATAGTTTTACAAGAAACGAGATAGACTTCTTCATGACCGACAAGAAACGGATATTCAGTGATGTCTCTGTGATTAATAGGGTAAATCCGGTAGTGATCAACGAATCGTAAGAGGCTCGCTGAATATCAATGTTAAACTTGAAAGGTCCAGCCTGATGAAGTCTACGCTCCGACCTACTCGGCCCCACATTCAAAACCCCGAAAGCTTTCAACTCGAGCTCTCTAATCGCTTTGCTTGCCTTGAGAACTTAGCTTGAGTGGACGAGATCAACGACGGGCTAGTGGAAACTGTCCGCACGGTAGGGCCTAAGTTTTTTAGATACTGCCGTAAAGATAGACCTCAGAAATTGACCGAGCAAACCTTAAACCTCATGGCTGAACGACGCTTGCTACAGTTGCAGTCTTCCGATGACGCGAAGTCATCTAAGCAGCTCAACAGACGTATATCTAAGTCCTTGCAACACGATCTGCGTCTCTTTAATACGAATCGTGTTAAAGAGACCATAGGTACAGCGAAACCATGGCTCCAAAGTGTTCGCAAAAGACAAGTCAATGTTTTATTTGAAAATATAATTATATTTTTAAGAATAATTCAACATTGTAACTCAATTTACAATGAAAGTTGATGAAATATTTCATATTTTATATAAGAAACCTTACCGAAAAAAATTGCATCCTAAGTTACAATTATTGTTTTGTAAAATTATTAAAACTTACCACGGGCAAGTGTATGTAACTAAAGATACCTTTTTATCACTGTCAGTGGATGACTAGTTACAATTTTTTTACGCTGGCTAAAATCATAACGGTAGTGAATTGGGTTACGAGGGTGAGCGCAAACGATAGAGCATTTTTTTATTAGTTAGGCTGTGTTTATAACTCAATTTCGCTAAAAAGTGAGTTACGATGTTTTAAATTGCAGGTGTCGATATATAGTTTTTACTTAAGACATTCTTAAAATAAAACTTAATAATTCTTGATTTAAGTCTAATGTCTTCGAAAGAGACAATTTAACTAAAACAATATTTTACTTCATTCAAAAATATATTGTTTTCCCCATATATGAATCAGTATTTGTCTTGACCAATACGATATTGTCTTAATATAAGACATCCTTTTTTTCCGTGTGCGCTGCGCGCTGTTTGGCCCGAACAAACGCAGTTTCATTTAGCAGTCGAGGCGTGCGTTGATATTGTACGCGGCGCACGCCTCGAACGTGCATGCGCGGCTACGTCCACAACTAATGTAATGCTCGCACTGAGGCACTTTGATCTTGAAGCATTTGCCGAAATACGTCCGCTCGCCCTCGCACGTGCGTAGCGCATGCCTCGCCACGAATATAAAGGTACACACCTTGCGAGGCATGCGTTGTGCGCCGTGCGGAGCGCATGCCTCGCCATGTCTGGATCCACCTTAAGGTCGTAAGTGTTTCAATTATGAAAAAATAAACATTTCTTTAATCGTAATTTATTTACAAATCCTGATGGAAGTTCCTACTTACACCGGTAGCCACTCAAATATCCCATTTAAAGTCGTGGGATTCAATAGATTGGTATCAAAACCAACTGGAAAGGTACTCTGAATCATCAGATAAGTTCGGCAAAAGTGGCTAGCGATAGAGAAGTGCTTCGGCGAAACTTTATTGGAAACTTCGCACCATTCGCAAAGAGAATGTACTTTCAAAATAGATTTAGTAGTTTACGTAACACTGGCTGAAGTTTTATTTGTTAGAATTGGCCTGGAATGTGAAGTTTCACTTTGATCTGTAGAAATAAAGGGCGTTTTTACCAATGGAAGAAAGAATCCTAAAAAAAACCGGCCAAGTGCGAGTTGGACTCGCGTGAAGAGGGTTCCGTACGATTTATTTTTTGCCTACCTATAATTTTAACCGCAAATAATAGATGAATTGAAATTTACCAATAATTGAAGATTGGTACGCACAATATTGAGTGATTTACCATGTTATTTTAATAACATGGACTTTTTATAGGTTTTCCTATAAACTATAAGTAGAAAAGTAATTTCTGTGTTTTTGTTTCAAAATTTTAGGTTTAGTTGTTTCGGAGATAAGGGGGGGGGGAATGGTTAATTTTCGTTTATTTTCTTGAATAACTTGGAAACTATTTATTTTAAAATTACAAAAAAAATAGATTTAAGATCTTCTCAACAAGACCTTTCATTTGATAAGTCACACGATGCAGTTTTCATTTTTTTTTCCCCTTCCCCCCCAAAACTTACCTCCCATATACAGATTTCATCTATTCACGTCACACCTCTGTGCTTGGGTCACAGGAATTGATATGTGTACCCAACTTAATCGGTCTAGTAGATTCGGAGATAATTGACTGTAAGCGACAGACAGACGGACAACACGAGTGATCCTATAAGGGTTCCGTTTTTGTATTCGAACGTACGGAACCCTAAAAAGAACCTAGTGGCCAACCATTACGTCGTAAAGCGAGAGTAAAGCCCCGTATTAATGGTAAACATTAATTTGTTTAGCAACAGTTGATCAACATTGTTGATGAACGGCGAGAATGCTGCTGGAAACTTTGTATAAATCAATATATGGGTTGTCCACACACAAAATGTTGCTCTAGGAAGTAGTGCACTAAGTAATAATATTATATATCATTATTATTAGCATCATTGTTCCACACTACCGCCATGTTTATAAACAGTTGCAAATACGTCCACACACGTCAACATTTGTTGATAAACTAATTTTTTCGCTCACCGGGCGTCAACTCTGCAACATGGCGTGATCAACTCCGCAACATATGTGTTGCCCGCAACATGTTGACAGCAACACGGCAATATGTTTATGCAACCATGTTGCTAAACAAAATGTTTATCATGAATACGAGGCTTAAAATTCAACTGTGGAAACGAGATAGCGTTAGATAACTTTTATAGCTCTGTCTCATTGCCACACTGGTTAATTACTCTCGCTTTAGTAGTTGTCCACCTCCTCAACAATAAAGTAGAGAAACATCTAATCCTATCTTATATTCTCACAATAAGCCTTAACATTGAGAAGGCTATAATGCACCATGTGGATCCAGTGCGGGTTTGATGTTTAAGATAAATTATTTGCACCCAAGATTCAACACCTCAATTACACCACAGCACAGAGGTATTCGGGCACGCCGCAATCGCGGCGGTAAGACCCCTCTTTGAGGAGTTGCTGGAAAGGCGTCACGGCGTCCTGACCTACCGCATGACGCAGGTCCTCACCGGACACGGAAGTTTCGGGAGGTTCCTGGGTCTAATAGGGAGGGAAGAAACGCCGGCCACCGTAGGCGCGGGCATACGGGCGGCGAGTAATGGGCGACTCGATGTCCGACCATGGACCATGCCCGGGTCGACGGCGCGTTGTGTTCCACACGCGCCTCAAAGAGTGTCAGCATGATGACGGAGCCCCCCTCTAAAAGGGTTAAAGCCTGCCGGGGTCGCGGGACTTATCTCATTACCGTGACCCTGGAACACAAAGGGCTATTGAAGGACACCGTGGATTTTAGTCAGTACGAGTTTGACAGTCCCTCCCTGGGTGGGAGGACGATGATTTTACCACGCCAAAAAAAAAAGAAAAAGTAAGCACAGAGGTATTACCACAAATTTTGACGTTTCTTTTACGTAAAGAAGTAAACGGGAACTTTGATGGATAAAATTAGTTCTTCGGTCATACACTAGAGACCCTTTTTATTTTCCATTTTATGTCGACGTTCCTGCCTACGAAGCACGCGCAGCCAAATACCTACGTATAATTCGTGCTGACCTTAGGTATTATTTATTTAAAACCAAGAACATTATTTTGCTTGCAAAGATAATATCCAATGGAAAGCTTAAATAAAACAAAATATAATTATAATACCAATGGCTGAGAGAAATCAATTTTTATTACCATGTTCCCTTTCCGTCTTTCCTACAATTCAATTTATTTATTTTAATAGATGTCTACTTTTCTATTATTTTCTTTGTCTGCTGGATATAAATTATTCTTAGAACCGCTTTGTGTTTCTAACTTACCTAAATAAAAGATGTAGATATTTTAGATAAATCTAACAAGAGAAAATCTCGTGTCACGCGGGTGTTTGTTGTCGCATTCCTCCGAAACGGCTCGACCACCCAACTAGTGTATAAATAAGAGCTAATAAAATATGTAAAACTTATGTTCTGCCTTTCCAAAGCTAGTTACAAAATACTTCATTTTATATTTTAATTTTTATATTATATCCTGGGTGAGTCGGTAAGTACTTTTTCTTTCTTCTCTTTTATTTGATAAAGATTGAGATAACACATCCACTAGTCAGGGAAGACGGTGAAAATATAATATATTGAAAAATAAACTTGATTAATTTAACATATATTATTATTAAGTATCTATTAACATACCCGTAGTAGGTAATGTAAAAGCTTATGTTCATCCTATCGAAATTCTAACATAATGATTAATATTACATAGTAGTCTGGTCCAGTTAAGTCTAGAGAAATGGTTTGTAAGCGACCTTCCTTTCTTTATGTATTTATATAAATTCTCGCCTCTACAACTCGAATCTGTATCCCACGTTATCATTAAAGTAGTATTAAAATTATCTTGTGTTAATGCAGGCTATAAAACTATCTGTATACCATATTTCTTCGAAATTAATTAGGTTTTTGTGTGAAAATGTAACATATCCACACTCACAAACTTTGACGTTTACAATATTAGGATTAGCAATATTAGTGAGATCTATCATAGTAAAACATAGACGGACTTTTTTTCTCGTGAAGTAATAACTATAGAAATCCTTTAGATGGCATCACATACGTGGATCATGGAATTTACTTCCATGAAAGTATTCCGTACGGCAGCCTATTTTCACATCCATTAAACTTACATACATAATCTTGCGTTTAATCTAGATACACAGCAAATCAGAACTTCATCCTCCCATGCATTTTCAATGAATGTTACTGCCACTGAAAATTAGCTCTAAAGCTTTAAATCCTAGCTACGATTTTGATTACATAGTATGTCGAGGTTATAAAGGATGCATAGCTGGACTAAGAAATTCTATTAGCAGAATAAATAATATGATTTTAAACAGACTTATGGAGTTCTCTAAATGTAAATTCTTGTTTTGTGTGGATAATGCTGAATGCAAATAATAGTATTAGATTAATTGAATAGATTATAAATGAATATTAGACCCGTATTATTTATTTTGTAACTTCTTCTTCCTGCCCTTATCCCATTCTACTTGGGGTCGGCGCAACACGTTTTCTTCTTCCATTCTCCCCTATCAGACGTCACAGTATCATTTACTCCTTTTTCTTTCATATCATTCCTTAGACAGTCCATCCATCTTTTCTTTGGCCTTCCTCTTCCTCGCCATCCATCAACATTCATACTCATCACTTTCTTAGTCACATGGGTGTCATCCCTCCTCATCACATGTCCATATCAAGATAGACGATTCCCTTCCATTTTTTCTGTAACAGGTGCCACTTTCAAACTTCCCCTTATAAACTCATTCCTTACTTTATTTCTTTTGTAACGTAAGCCAAAATTTGATGAAGATACAACGCTTCTAAAAATCACAAAACATCACTCGATCGGTACAATTTTACAAACGTTAGACATCACAAACCCCCACTCCCGAATTTGGAGGCGTAAAAAAAATACGTGTGGCACTCGGAGACTGCCGCGGTAATATAAAGCCATTGCATAGCATTTTTAAGAAAAAATTATTGCCTACTGCGAATATTTAACGAGAATATCATTTATTTAAAATATTTGTGGTGCACTACTGTAACACAGAACTGGTTTCAGGTTTCATTTTATCCGGCGTAATGTTGAGGCGACCAATTGGTCGGTTTTCAATTGTCAAAAGAATTGTTAAAAAAAATGGCCACAGTTTGAGATTTATATGGAGCGTTCAGTTTATGAGCTATACCTACTAGGATAATGTAGATACAGGAAGTACGAGCTTTTTGTGCGGTAAGCTTCAGAAAAAACTAGCGATTTCACTACCAAAGGGAGTTATATTTCTCTGAAGCTAACTGTACGTTATAGTATATAGTATTATCGTTCTTAAATGAAATTAATTGGTGATTTTGAACGACTGCGTTCGGGTTTTTGAATAAGTCTAACTCATTAATAAATAATATTAAAGTGTGTATAATTGTATGTATGTACGTTTTTTTATTGTTCTTTGTTCGCGTCGTCTTCTAATGCTTTTAAAACTTTTCTTATTTCTTCTATGATTTCCAAAATGATTGTCTAAATATTTTGGTAGCTTATCGCCATCCGGTGTCTACATTTTTTACATTTTCCACCTTCTACGAAGTTGGTGGTGTCCTCTCTCAAGCGTCTACGTCTATACAATAATTAAATATAATATTCACTTTTATTCCATTGTTTTAATTTCTTCCGTTACCACAGCAAAGCTGGCTTTAGTCAGGAAACGGTAGCCACTAAGATGAGGAGTAAAAACCAAGCCAACATTCCATAAATAATGACTAGCTGGATAGCTCTGAATCCATCAGTATTAAGTAAACTTGTTTCTATTCACTTAGGGGAATACAGATGAGCGATTTTTAGTGTTATTGATCAAAACTATTTGTCGATAAGAAAGTTTTCGATAAGTACTTCAAAGTAAATCATTTATTCGCATAGAATGTGGGTAGGTATATTTACCTATGTAAAGACGATTATCAACCTACCATAAAATTTAATAAAGTTGAAAATCTATTAAAGAAATTCGACAGAGTGGAGTACGTTGATGTGCTGGCGTCTGTACAATAAATACGTCGTTGTTGGAAGGTTTAGGGGAACAGTGTATAAGACGGGGACGTTAATAATCGCGAGGTATAATGGGGACACACTCTTTAGGCATACTTAACACAACACTGACGTAGAGAAAGCGCCATCAGGACGTCATTTGCAAGCGGCCAGACGCAAATGGCGTCCTGTTGGCGCTTGTGCTACTTTAGTTTTGTGTTAAGTTTGCCTTATGTGTGTGATTTCCCATCATACCTCGTGTCCCCGTCTTATACACTGTTCCCCTACGTACCTATTATTATTACCTACATTTTTAAGGTTATTAAAGTTATCAAGTATTATTACTGCATGATAAATACTTTAGGTAACAGGAAGACTTAATAGGGTAGTTGCCCTAAAAAATGTAATAAGTCTGTCTTTTAGATTATTAAAAAATAAGGGACACTATTTTTTTATTTGTAAATTAGACTAAAAATGACAAAGATATAGCCTATTAAAGTTACGTGTGACGTCACGCCGCGTGGCATTTTTTCGTGCGGGGTGACGTCACACGTAACTTTAATGGGCTATATATTTGTTATTTTTTGTTTAATCGAAAAAAGAAAAATACGTGTCCAATATTTTTTTATAATCTAAAATACGGACTAAATAGAATGTAATTATTTTGACCCTGGAAACTACCCTATTGTAGACATTATCACACGTCTTTAAACTACAACTTAGTCTTTCTACGATCCTATTAAAGTCCAGAAATACACTGTATAGGTATCTATAGATTCTTTTATTTGACTCTCACGTAACACAACGAAATGACGACAAGGGTAGCCAATTTTTTCCTTAATCCAAAGATACCGACGAAATTGTTGTCTATCCAGCAATATTGTCGTTCGTCTGCACCCGACCTAAGCCCGGAACATAAACATAGTTCTTCATTGCAAGCCCTGTGTGAAATAAACAGCGATTTGTTAAGCTTGACTCCTTGCTTGGCTTAAGAAAATGAAATGGAACTTGTTTCTTGATGTTTTGAGCTTAAGAAATGATTTGCGGTTTTTTTTAGGTTTAAAAACATGGGTTTTATTAGTAAAATCAAAAATTGTTTGTTTAGCCACTTTTTTATTTATATTTAACGTTATTAATTTAGATTTTTTGACAGAGAAAACTGTCCTTTTTAATACTTTTCGCTTTGAAATCCAACCCGCAACGCATAGTGCAGGAATCGATCACTCAACCATTGCGCTATTATGTCCTCAATTTTAAAATGCATTTACTATAAGTTTCCTAAACCAAAAGATGGCTAAGGGCCAAATTTTATTTTCAAGAAAACGACTAGTACACTGAATATTACGTTTGGGTCAAAGTTGGTATTTATAATGATAACCCAATTTAAACAGTATATTCCTCAAACTTTAAGGATTTATTTCCATTAATGCTATTAAATGAATTGAACATTATAAGGATTAAAAATAGAGGAGAAACTTCTTAACTCTTATAATCACGACACAACTCGAAATTAACTCCAGAAATTACAAAAGAAATCTAAAAATGAGGCCAAAATCCTATAAAATAAATCTCAGCGCAGACTTGGTCACATACTTAATAAGTAAAACAACTCGTGAAGGTTTAAATTAGTACATATTAGTTTACTACGAGTTTTGATGTGGTACAAGGGATAAACTTTGAAAGTATTTCATGAGCTTCATAAGCGACTGAATATCTGAGCCACAACCCAATTAGTTCTGGATAAAATATGGTACCCCTTGGTAGGATTTTTAGAAAACTGACTATACCTGCATCGACTGTCAAAAATCTATAAAATTACAGTAGGATCAAAGACATGGTCCTACATGGGGAAAATGGACTCTCATGGTGAAAGTAACCCCATTACTTTTATTTAACCAGCTCTTCATAGTAATCTAGCGTACCGTAACGCTAGATTAACTGCCAGCCTGATTCGCTGGCGACAAATATTATTATAATAAGAAATAGACATAAGACATTTCCTCACACCCAAAAATATTAAAAACAAAAAATATGGAAGGACTGTAATCACAAACAATTTGACTCGACATGTAATTTTAAATATTCTTTAAATATAAAAGCCGTATTCACATCAGCATATATACGGTTACAAAACAGACTCCTTCCTACACTATCAAAACGCTACCTTTTCTAACTTGCACCGTACACATACTACACTAATTACCGTTAGTTAACAAGGATCCGCCAGGGAGCCGGCACAATCTTCGAGGGCACTGGACCAGCGCCATGACACTCTCTTGGATATTATATACGTTTGTATACAATATAATTATACCACGCTTTCATGGGAAATTTTCCACTAGGACCTGTACCCTTTTTTTTTTTTTTTGGGTGGCAAAATCCCCGTCGGTGACGCGTGAAACACGACGCGCCACCGACCCGGGCTTGGTCCTTGGTCGGACGGCGAGCATACCCATTACTCACCGTCCGCAAGCCCGCTCCGCCGCTGTGCCCTCTGCTGTTCAGAGGGACACGCGTTGGAGCGTCCACCCGACAGGCTATTCGCATACGGGCAAAGAAACCCCTTAGGCACACAGTGTCTAAGGAAGAGTTTTTGCCCGCATCCCAGGGTGCACCGGCCCGAAAAACTGGTCTTCCCCCCGGACGTATCCGAGAGGGAACTCCAGTCCACGGGCGCACGTGGAGGTTTCCTGTCTTAGCACCCCAGGACCAAATATAAATTAACATTTTATATCTGTTGGTATGGGGGAGGATAATTCAAATAATCTTTTTCATGTTATTAATGTTTTTGATAGAAAACACGTCTTAGAGATTTTTATTAAAAAAATATCAAAGGAATATTCAGTAATTTATTGCTGCTATGATTTTGGCTGATATGATTTTTTTAATGAAAATCTCATTTATAATTAATACTAGCTTCCGCCCGCGACTCCGTCCGCGCGGATGTCGGTCTTCGCGTGGATGGTTTATTATCGGAACAGTAATCAAAAAGGTGGCGCTGAAAAGCACGGTTTAAAATTACACGCATACAATATTAATTCCACGGACGACCGCTCGCCACACTAGACACGTCCCCTCGCATCAAAATTCAGAATTTATAGGCATCGCGCGGCGCGGAACGCGGCTCCTTAAATAGGAGTCGGGGAGGCGTGGCCCGCGTGTACCGCAAATGGTTCAAGCCAAATCTGACTTTCGGCGCTACAGGTTACGGCGCTGAATCCACTGCGGGTAATGCAACGTGTGTTCGCGGTTCTACAGAACAACGTCTATGAATAAAACTGAAAAATAAGAAATTTTTTTTCTACGTATTTTTCCAGGATAAAAAGTATCCCATTTTATGCCCAGGATAATAAGGTATAATTATACCAAGTTTTATCGAAATCGAACCGTTAGTTTTCACGTGATGCCTGCATATACAGACAGACAGACAAAAATTTTTTTAATCACATATTTGGGTTTGGTATCGATCCAGCAACACCCCCCGCTATTTATTTTTTCAATATTTTCTATGTACAGAATAGACCCTTCTACACATTTATTATATGTATAGATTTCTATTTAATTTACTGAAACGTACAATCTCTGTCACATTTCTATTTAACGTTGAAAATATATCTATCATTTTTACTTGTTGTTCATCAACATTATCAGCTTGTAAGGTGCCCACTGCGGGCCTCCTCTCTGAGGGAGTTAATTTCTCATTATTTATAACTAACACATAAGAATAATTAAGTGAGCTCAGAAACTTTTCATCTTATTATTATCTGCTTTATCACTATCATCACATCAACCGAAGGCGAACGCCATTTTAGCCCCTTCGCACTGAACGCAACGCAAGTGCCTGATACCTTACGACTATCGCAATATAATTCCATAGAGGTTCGTACACGGGCATGCGTCAATGGATACCAAAGTCGTTAGCTATCGGAGACTTCCGTCGCATTGTGTACGAAGAGCCTTACAGCCTTACTATAAAAACTTAACCATCTGTTGAACACTTGTCTAAAAAAGTGTGACTGCAAAACGGACCTTATTTCAACGACATAATCTGACATTTTTTTAGACAAGTGTTCAACAGATGTTTAAAAGTTTTTGTGGTACCCAAGCGTTGCCACATCAACCGACTCTATCCAAGTCGCATCCAGCGAATACCTATATCCCCCCTCCCGCTCCCTATTGGTCGGTTGCCGTGCCATTGGTGGCGTCATTCGTGGCGTGTTTTAAATACTTTTAATTTAAAAAACTTATTTTAGCGCACACGTTTTTGAATACTATAGAACTTTTTAAATATAATATTATTTAACACACTACACGTATCCCTACACACTCTTCTTATTGTTTATTTTATTTTACTATTTTATTTATTTATTTTTTCTTTGCCTACCCTCGTCCGTGTGTCACTGCGTGGTGCCAACTGAAAACCAGCGCTGGGTGTCTTTCGCCCAGCAAATGCTGAGTTGGTAACCCTTTTGGTGTGGACATGCTCAGCAAAATTATTATTGTATTTTTAATTTTATTCTTTATCATTTCTGTGTGTGTGTCCTATACCAAATAAATATTTTTCTATTCTATTCTATTCTATTCTATATCCTGTGAGAGGTCATCGGTCCATTGTCTGAGAGCCTACCAATATACGATTTCCTCCCTTATCTTGTATTTATCTTTTATTGCTGTAACTGTGATTAGATACATAATTGGCTTTAATGTTTCCACTGCTGGTACACAGGTCTCCTCAGTGTGAGAGGGAGAAAAAAAAAGTTGTCAGTAGCATATCATAAATCTGAGTCGCTGGCATTGCGTTCTACAGTCACAATCAAATCAAATAAACATTGCACTAGATCGTACCCGCTGTTTTGTCGTTAAAGAATTGAGGTTATAATAAATAGATCAATCATCCAAATCAGTCTTTTAAGAACCTAACAATCAACATAATCAACTAGTCGGCACGTCTCAACTAGAAATAAGTCTCATTATAGAAAAACTATTTGATCGGCATAGCGGCTGAGCCATTGGTTTTATGCGCTACTTGCTTCGTTTTCTTGCAATATTGTCTGCTCGATTTAATAACGTCTGTCGGTCTTTAACTCAGTAGACGTCGCCAGTTTTGACAGTAGTAAGCCGTATATATTACAGGAAAGATAATAGGCCGCGAAATACTAAAAAAAAACTTGAGAGGTGTCAAGGGACACCCGGATGGAACGAAGTTACTGTATACACTCAACAAAAATAATCGTCGCGACACCACACTGTTCAATGCGAAATAGAAAGACGAAACGAAAATATCTGGCTTGCTTTCTATAAGAGAGAGAGAGACAGACAGAGAAACATGCGCACGCCGCACGGCTTACAATGGCTTACTATAGCAAAAAGTGTCGTTACAACTTTTCGTCTTATTTTTTTCCGTCTAGCCCCCTTTCGCAACGCGCGATAAGGAACTTCGTTCCAAAAATAAAATTAGACCGTTTCTTAGACACGTATTTTTTCTTTTGTGACACTATGCTAAAATATTAATAAGTCCGTCGTCAGTTATTTTTGAGTGGGACAGAACAGAAACATGTACCTATAGGATTTCACAAATTGTTAGGTAAACTACTAATCACACAATTTAACCCTAAAATAATCAATTATTTAATGACAATAACATTAATGAGATAATAAAGTTAAAATAATTATATGATATTAAAAATATTTTTCACAAAGAGTTTTATTGCCGACTTTTATTATTTTCATTTGACTGAGGCCTTATCATGAGTTTTCACTTATTGTGACGTAAAGTAAACCGGAACTTTGTCATTTAATTTCAAGGAAAAAATGAGTTACGTACACCAGAGGCGCTGTTCCATTTTTCATACAAGAAACGCTGTAAATACTGGAAAGACGCTGTAAAGTAAAATAGTGAAAACTTGTGATAAGGGCTCTGTTGACAAGTGGAGGTCATATTTCATTATAAGTTGTCTCGTGTTTGAAGTGATAAATAACACTAATAAATTAATTATGTCTATAATAATAAAAGGAAAATAATGTATTAAACAATTTTATTGGAGTTAACGTTATGAACGCAATTTGCCGCTTCCGCGCGTATCTAAAGATATCACGCTTAATATCTATGTCATATTTCCGTTCATAAGAAGACGCTTGTTATTTCCATATCGAGGTGGCAGAAGCTCTTAGCTGGATCGTGGAACTGTTCTAATGTGTAACCGTGACCCTAGAACGTAAAAGACTAATGAAAGATCACGGTGGATTTTAGTCGGTACAAGTCTGATGGTCCCTTCAGCTCTACCCAGAGTGGGAGGACTCATTTGATGATTTTACAACTTAAAAAAAGCAAAGAGTCTCTTAGCTAGAGGTGTACTTTTGTAGAGGAGACAAATTCAATAGACGCGTCCACACAGAGCGAGCAGCCTCGCGAGGCATTTTCCACGTGAGGCTGATTGCTCTGTGTGGACGCGTCTATTGTTTCTCGACCGACACATGAAACAATACACGCGAGCAAAACAAAAGCCAACACTGGATGGCTCGGGTGTTCGGTCGCTTGCCCGCACCAGCGCGCGCTTTTGCCCCGGCCGGGACACGTCCACACTGGTTCGCGCGGCAAATGCCTCGCGAGGCTGCTCGCTCTGTGTGGACGCACCTAATCAGTTATACTTTTATCCCATGCAAAGAAGCAAGTCAAGTATTTTCAATGCTAGATCATCTTACCATTCATACTTTTCTTGTCGCGACACTATCTATATGTGGTTAAAAAAATAAATAATTACAATAAAAAGGTGTAAGAACACTTCGTGATTTCCAGCCATAAACCGGCACTCTATTACAACAATAAAAAAATGTTTGACACATAAAAAAACACTAATTTGAATTTCAAATGTTACAGTTATGAATAAAGCATACACCTAGTAGTTTTATGAAATAAATCAATTACAATGTGTTAATTGTTTACATCGGCGCGTGGCCGGTAGAAACTCGTGCGCAGTCTTCTGCTTAGCGGTTAGAGGAAAATTGTACGAGGACCGGTGAGAGTTGATACTTGTTATAATTTCTCCGCAGAAAAGAATTGAAGCAGGTTACATAAATAGAGCAAAAAGTAAGTTTTTAGATAGCAGGAAATACAGAGCTGTGCGCGTTAAAATAATTGCAAATTTGATACTCGTTTTACACAAAGGTGGGATGTCCACCATGTACCAATGGCGCATTGCTGTACGTCCACTTGTGATTCAATGAAAGAAAGGGAAGACAGGAAACAAATCATCAAACAATAATCAAAAATATAATGAATTTGCGAACAGGTAAATGAATTATTAAAAAAAAAAATACTACCTTAACGATTAACCTCAGTCGCTTCACAGACAAAAATGAGTTGATCACTTGACCGCAACAAAGCTAAACGATCAAGACCACTCCATCCATCTCTAAACAGAGTTTTCGAATGCCGAGCACCGCCTGCGCAGCGCTCGCTTGTATCAGTATCTCTAGGTCACTCGCGGTAGCTCGTCTTTCACTCAGTCGTGAATGAACGAAGTGTTAACGAAAACAATCGATTTAAAATACGAATTGAATGAACTTTTTGGGGTGAACTGCTGAGGTTTAGTGTTGAGAATTTTTTGTTGAAAAAGTGATATGTTATTGTATTTCTTGATTTTACGTGTTGTGTTTTGTGATTAATATCTGTGTTATGTGACATTATTTGTGGACTAAAATTTTTACATCCAAAAGGTACTGTATACTTTTTTTTTTAAATCTACCTAAGGCGTCCATTTCTAAAAAGTTATTTTAAATTTAATTTACGGTTGAATCCCGAAGTCAATTTATTATGTTTTCGTTGTTATTTATTGTCAACTCACAACACCTAACATGAAATTAGACAGAAGATTTATTGTTTAGTATTTTTTTAGCCTTTAGAAACCTCACCCAGAGTAATTTATGTCGTAATATTTCACGCAATAAGATTATTTTCGAACACTTTTTTTTGAGAATTACCTATGTTGAAGTTTATTTACCTTCATTCTTGCAAATACTTAGAAACATCACAGACATAAACACAAAAAAAAATGATAAAAAATCACTTTTTCGTTCCAAAAAATTGGGTCTTTAACAACACTGTCCTAATTGATGCAACGTGTTATCAGCTTATCGTACTCTCACCTGTTCTACATTGTAATAGACTCCGCATTCCTTATCTCAGTTTCCACCTCACAGCATCAGGACCTTAACTGTCTGGCCAGGAATCTTGCATGACTGAACTTGTTACAATGGCTACATAAAGAATTTTCTTAGCTGTACCAATTTAAAAATAGATAGGGATATAATTACGATATTATATATTACTAGCTGACCCGGCAAACGTTGTTTTGCCATATAAATAATTTAAAAAAAAATTTAGGGGTGGACTACCTCTAACATTTAGGGGGATGAAAAATAGATGTTGGCCGATTCTCATAGATACCGGATAAGCACAAAAAATTTCATCAAAATCGGTCAAGCCGTTTCGGAGGAGTATGGCATCGAAAACTGTGACACGAGAATTTTATATATTAGATTTTAATAGCATTAGCACAGTGTATTCTATGGGCCGGTATCCATAGGATAAACTGTGCTTACGAGTATGCTATGAAAATATAAAATAATTGGTTGATTGAAATATGTATTACGTTACTTAAATTAAAAATAACAAAAATATGAATCCCGAATCAGTTTAATTGATTAAAAATTAGTGAACATTTACGAATAAACATAAAAACACAAAATATGATTATGAATGAAAACCCTGCCAGCTACATACGCGTAACAGCAACTTTGAAAACAAAATGGCCAAAAAACCTATAAATGTCGACAATTAACAAAGATTTCGACAAATTAAAGTTAAAGATTCTATTCTTATTAAATTAACATAATTGTGTACATGGATTCACCACTCTGTAAAATTGAACCGTAAATTATGGTCTCCAATCATAATTCTATTTAACACTTTAATCATAATTCTATTTAAAAATTACTTTGAAAGATAAGATTTTTATCGAGCATTTTATTGATTCTAAGCATATTTTACCCCGGTGCCATAACCTGCACGTACAAGCGTGATGCATCTTGCGGTTACAAATTAAAGGTGGTTTTAAAAAGGCCTACGCAAAGTTTGAAACAAATGACGAGTGATTCTGTATAAACATTTGCTGCAGCTGGACTGCACTTTCCAAGTCCATCAACTAAAACACGGGAACGGATACAGATGTACGAACGTAACTAACGTCAAAATCAAAAATTGCGGACGGAAAATACTTAACGACTGAAGTCATTTTGACGCGGCGCTAGTGTTTATGTCATTACATCAAATTGCATTAGAAAATTATAGTACCACACAGGTCATGAATGGTGGCACCGCGGACTCTATCTGTCAAATCGTAATATCATTCATTCTTAGTTCGGGCTCGTTGTCAAAACGTCTATCAGTAAAGCCTAAACCACGGGTGTCGTGCATAGAGAGTAGATTGATTCCTGTTACAAATCAGTAACAGAGCCGTGACCGAATATGACCTGCCCCTGCAGTCTCGACATTAGACAGCGACAAAAATCGGTCGCTAAGTCGTATTGTTATCACATTCCTTTAATAGATTATCAACTTTATTTCGAAAGCATAAGGTTGAAAATCTATTAAAGAAATTTGACATCGATTAGACTTAACGACCGATTTTTGCCGTTATATTTGTCGAGACTGCAGAATCAGGGAGGTGGATCGGTCGAGTCTGACTGCGACAAAGAACTACTCGTATCATAATATTAAGACGCGCGTGGATGGAAATCGCGTCACGAAACGCAACACCTGAAGTTGTGAGTGAGTCATTAAAGCACGTCTTCTCAGAAATAAACACTCCTCCATTTATGTTAGAGATTTATCCATATACTGCAATTACATTTCTTGTTGTAAAGTTCTTTGTATGTGCCTTCTTAGAAATTGCAGAAACGCAGACGGTATTGGTTAGTTTAGCTTTTTATTGTTTGCAGGTTTGTTGTTTAAGATAATATAAAGGCATTAAAGTTTAATAATCTATTTTATTTATTTTTTTATTTGAGGTTGGTGTTGTAAAATGTTTTTAATTGATGCCGAACGTTCATGGAAAAATCAGGGAAAACCATAGGTGATATTAAATTATAATCAACGAAGAGTTGTGACAATAGGTTGACAATACGAGTCTGACAGTCGCTTTTTAGGGTTCCGTAGCCAAATGGCAAAAACGGAACCCTAGATTCGTCATGTCTGTCTGTCTGTCTGTCCGTCCGTATGTCACAGCCACTTTTTGTCGAAAGTATAAGAGCCATCCTGTTGAAACTTGGTAGGTAGATGTATCTTGACATCAGGGTACAAAAATTCAAGTCTTAATTAATATTCTCTGCAGTATTAAAGAACAAAAACGATTTAATTCTTGCCATTAATGGTTATTAACGTTAACGAAGTTATTAAAACAGAAGGAAATATTAAACTAATTTAAATACCTCTGTCCATGTTATGAGGAAATGAATGATGATGTCAAATTACAAACTTAAATACAGAAATGTCATATAAATCAATGGATATTAAGTATTTAAGTAAATGAACAGTAGCTCTAAATGTTGTTGTATATTTTAATGTTCTGTAAATGCTGTGCACATTATTCATAGAAAGTGTTAATTACGTGACTATAAATTATGTCCATGATTCGTTTAGTGTTAGTGTGATAGGATAGTAGTAATAAATCACACTAAACATAGCATTTAGCCTATGTAAAACTGGCTATTAAAGATCTAAAGGCTATCGCTTTCTGAGAAAATTATTGATGGTAAGTAAAAGGCACTCACGTATTACCTACGGTTAAATCTATACATATAATAAATCTGTAGAAGGGTCAATTCTGTACATTGAAAATATTGAAAAAATAAATAGCGGGGGGTGTTGCTGGATCGATACCAAACCCAAATATGTGATTAAATTTTTTTTGTCTGTCTGTCTGTCTGTATATGCAGGTATCACGTGAAAACTAATGGTTCGATTTCGATGAAACTTGGTATAATTATACCTTATTATCCAGGGCATAAAATGGTATACTTTTTATCCTGGAAAAATACGTAGAAAAAAAATCTTATTTTTCAGTTTTATTCATAGACGTTGTTCTGTAGAACCGCGAACACACGTTGCATTACCCGCAGTGGATTCAGCGCCGTAACCTGTAGCGCCGAAAGTCGGATTTGGCTTGAACCGTTTGCGGCACACGCGGGCCACGCCTCCCCGACTCCTATATAAGGAGCCGCGTTCCGCGCCGCGCGATGCATATAAATTCTGAATTTTGATGCTAGCGGTCGTCCGTGGAATTAATATTGTATGCGTGTAATTTTAAACCGTGCTTTTCAGCGCGACCTTTTTGATTACTGTTCCGATCAGTTATTTGTAAATACAAGGTCGGAATTACTATGAAAAAAATACTTACTACAGAACGCGAGCTCAACAGCAGTAGCTCAATAGATCTCCTTAATTATTATAGGCTTAGCCGTATTTGGGTCCAATAGATATTTATAAGATGTCATTGTCAGAGTTACTCAAAATGGAGAAATAAACCATCCACGCGAAGACCGACATCCGCGCGGACGGAGTCGCGGGCGGAAGCTAGTAAGTAATATTAGATTAGACAATTTGAAAATTAGTTTCAGCTAGAGGTTAAAAAAAATATGGACACATATAAAACCAATGCATGTTTACATGGATATAATTTATATATTATTTTTAGCGTGGTGAAATCATCAAATGAGTCCTCCCACCCAGGGCAGAGCGGGAGGGACTGTCAGACTCGTACTGACTAAAATCCACGATGTCCTTCAATAGTCAAATATTTTTTGTCAAATTATCTTTCGGACTAATTAATTTTTTTGAGTAAAATAGCCTATTATTAACATTTAGTCGATGAAAGTATTTCTATAAAATGTTCGAAGTATGTGTGTAATATAATATTGAGGAGTTGTAACTGTTTTACTAATAACCCTGTTAGAAACATGCTTGCTTATTCACATATTCAATTATTTATGAAAGTAAATATCAGTAATGTAAGTACAAACACATTACGGTAAACATTAAATCCAACACTTTATAACCGTCTTATTGAGTTTAATAATGCATTTCTATTATAATTTTAAACGCACCTACATTTACACTGGAGCACATGACCCCCTGACCAGTTTTACAACTTATCGGTGCATCCACACACAACATTTGTGGAGCAAGAAAAGGCAACACGGTAACATTCGGCAACATTCGGTAACTTTTGTGGCTCCTTGTTACTATTTGTTGATTGTTACTCATCCACACCGCAGTAACATCCGACAACAAATGTTGCCGTGTTACTGTATGTCGAGTAACGTTGCTCGACAATCGGCAACATTGTTAGATAATGGGGGTAACATTGTTACCGAATGTTGAGCAACGTTACTCGACTTACAGTAACACGTCAACACTTAGTAACATATTGTTGGCGGATGTTACCGAGCAACATTTCGAAACGTTGAGCTACAAATGTTACCGACGCGCGGTGTGGATGCACCGTATGATTTAAAATAAGTGTCAAACCTCTTTAGAGACACGTTTGGTATTCAGACGATTGGTTAAATGACAATAATAAATGTTTTTTAGGCCAGGTTAATAGCCGATGTTTCTTGTGCATCTGGACATTTGCTGAGCTGAAATTGAAATATAAATATCCAGGACTTTTGATCGGGAAAGTCTATCTTGTTTTGTATAGTTTGGCTTCATTAATGCTAAATATGCAAAATTAAAAGAATAATAAAATTCGGGCGATTCGATTCAAGAAAATCTCTACCATTTACACAAAAGGGGTCACCTAATTACTTTCACTGTACAATACCAACCTATACATATAAAAATATGCAACAAGATACTTTCCCGACCAAACGGCAGGTCTAAATATCCTATCCCAATTTCAGACAAACACACACTTATAAACAAGCAAATATCAACCGTAAAGACAACTCATAAAACACACAACTTCCTGACGAAAACATCAACAACACATCATTGTTGCATTCGGTGCAGGAGTTTACGAGAACGCCGCAAAAACACATACACACATAGGAAGTAACACGTAACGTCTTGCTTCGACGCGGTCGGGTAACAACTCAATCAATCGTTATGTTTTGTGACATAATTAAGGAAGGAAGATAGTAAATTGTTGGTGAATTATCATAATCAGTACAATGACCAGCGATTACTGGGCAAATAGACTTGGCCACTTACCAGAGGCGTAGCGTGCCTTGGCGGGGCCCCGTATAAAAAATTGTTTGGGGGCCCTTAGGTAGGGCAAAGATTTATCACTCTAGAAAAAAACAGTACATTTATCTGTATCTACGCCGAAATATAAAAGAAAAATTGGAAAAGGTCATCAAAAAAATTCAAGATGCGACTGATCAGTCCAGAGGTCGGAATTACTCGTAGGTAGAGTTATTATAAATACTTGCATCGAAATGTTGATATTAATATGGATCTTCCCGGGATTTCTAATAGATAATCTCGTGCTTAAAACAGAATTACATATAAATAATAATAATAAAAACACCAGAGATAGCTTAGACAAAAAAAAATGTGTAAAAGTAAATAACTATTTTATTTAATAAATCATTAAGTTTTATTAATTTTTGTTTACGCACGTTGGGGCCCCTGTGGCCTGGGGGCCCCGTATAATTGATACGGCAGATGCGGCGGTAGCTACGCCCCTGCCACTTACACACATAAAAAATAGTTTTTGATCACTAGCATAAGCTTTTTTTGGAAATAGTTGAACGTTGTTGTTGTTGTTATTTTATTGTTTTTTATTCTAAAAGTATATTTTGAAATAAAGAAGAAGAAATCATAATAAAATCTACCGTAACAAAAAAGATTTCGATTTGGCTATTTTGGTTTTGAATTATTTTTGGAAGTTCAGGGTAGGTTTAAAGTTGAGTAAATATGAAGAAAATATTAGGAATATACATATAATAGTAAAAGCAACAATTTCATTTTCCCTTAGAAACTATTCCTACTTGTCAAATATTTTGATGTTCTCACCGTCTGTCGTTCAGAAATCAATCAAATTTAAAAGTCGTTCCGAAATCAAATACGGTACGAAGTTTGTCGGGTCAGCTAGTCTGATATACAATATCCATACAAAATCCTAGATGTCATTTACATACTGTTTGAATATTTCAAACATATTTGAATAATGCAAATCTAATTCTCAAGACAGCCAAGTATTTCCACTGTGACAAGACAATATTCTATGTTAGAAAATTAATTCAATTTCACTTAATAATATACATACATTTTGTTTTACTTCTAGCAAAGTGAATAAAGTTGTAAACGAATAACTTTTGAACCAATATCTACTCTACCGGTTTCTGTAAAAAATAGAAAATTAATAAATCACGATTCTTAATTGGTTGGTTTTAAAATTAGAATGTTTGATACCGTACCATTCCGTGTGGATTAAATGGAGCTTGATTTTGTTATTTAAAAAAAGATCTTTTAGTAATTGAATCAATAGTGTTTTTGGACTGGCATCAGTCGTGATGAATTGAATACTTAGACACTCACAGTCTTCTCGCCCTGGCACTCTCACTGACTAAAAAATGAAACAAACAAGCCCAACCTTTGATGCTCATCTTTTTACTTTTATTCCTTTTACCGACTACCTCAAAACTTACTCCTCACTTAAATCCTTAAACACAATTGCGAAGACACATTTGCCTAATTGATAAAACAACTGTCAATAAAGTCTACTCTCCCTTCAAAACCGCAGTTGCAATCGCAATCTTGCGCAGACAGCGACCGCCCGGGTCGGCTGTCAAATGTCAACAACCGTTGGTCGAACGCGATTTGAAATTCAAATTCGAAATTCAAGTTCGGAAGGACGGTTAAAGATGGCGGATGGATCAAAAGGATTGATATGTTCAAGAAATGATTTTTCGATTGATTTATGTTGCGTGTCTGATGTAGGTAATTTCTGAAGACCAATGATGAACTGTGATAAAACGTCCTGAAATCTGTCTAACCTTTTTCTAATTATCTCACAAGTGCTTCCCAAGGTGAAGCTATTTATCTGCCCTCTATTACTGCTTTTTTTGGGTTGTCAAAATTGACCAATATTCCAGCCCTGGAGCGAAAGGGGCTGTCAGAATCTTACTGACTGCCCACCCTTCAAATGTCTGCGATATAAAATATAGCTACGAAAATAAAAAGTTTCTTTCATAAGACTAGACTCATTTACTTTTTAATCATCAGACCTTACAAGTCATGGCTACCACTGAATAGCTGAAGCATTTCTAAGTCCATAACTTAAACGGAACATAAACTCAACTCTATGGACACCAACTTTAATTAAAACTAACTTCAAACAGTTTAAATTAACAGTAGATCTCATTAAACTTCGGAAATTAGTATCATCGTATATTTAAGAGAAGTTCTACATTTTAAAGTGGCAACAAAAAGTTCAAGTCATGGATTGAACCTTGGAATAAGCGGTACGCATCAATAAACAAGGTTTTAGGAAAACAAGGCCTAACACAGATTTAAATCGTAAGATTCGCTACATTTGTGTCAAATGAAATTATTGGAACGAAGTTCCTTATCGCGCGTTGCAAAAGGGGGCTAGACGGAAAAAATTAAGACGAAAAGTTGTAACGACACTTTTTGCTATAGTAAGCTATTGTAAGCTATGCGGCGTGCGCATGTTTCTCTGTCAGTCTCTCTCTCTCTCTTATAGAAAGCAAGCCAGATATTTTCGTTTCGTCTTTCTATTTCGCATTGAACAGTGTGGTGTCGCGACGATTATTTTTGTTGAGTGTATACAGTAACTTCGTTCCATCCGGGTGTCCCTTAATACTTCTCAAGTTTTTTTTTTTAATTTACGTAGTTTTTTTAGCTTTTTTATTTTTAAAAAGAAAAACGTTGCTCCACATTAGGAATTTCTCCTGTGTCCTGGGTGCGTTTACAAACATAGAAACTCACATACACAAAATCCAGACCTGGAACAACTATTTGCAGGTTATACTTTCGTTCCGTGCGGGAATCGAACCTGTGACACGCTATGCAGCAGTCCAATGGCTCACCACTGCGCCAACCGTGCCGTCAAATTACAATAACATGGGAATATAAATGATAATAATCATAGATTTAATTTTTAGTGTTCCAGCTCAAAAATATCGTCTTTACACGCGGGTCACCCTTATACGCCTGCGACTTCCAACTTTTTTTCCGAGAGCATAAAGTTGATAATCGATTAAAGACTACTAAGCGACAGGAACGAACGAAAACGCTGTGTAAACTTCAATAGATTTTCAACTTTATACCTAGAGGATTATGTTTAAAACCTATTGCTTACTGAGTATCATTTGTCACTTGGCAAAGGAGCATTCTTCTTTCAGGCAACTTAAGTACAGTAAAGGTACATCTAAACAATTTAAATCTTCGCTTAGTTTGAAAGAAAACAATAAACACTGAAATCCCGTGACGGATCGTGAAAAAAACAATTGAATGAATCGATTCTTTTGTTTGGTCCATTTTAGAATTTAATAGGATTTCCTCTTGGCAACGTGTTTTATTGCATGAGCTTGGTTTCCGATAGTTTACACTTTCACAAACTTAAGAAATAGATTTAGTTTACGGTTTAATTCAACTTTGAGAGTTACGTCCATATACGCCATGCAGGGATCACGTCTCCACTGATATTTTCATTTTGTTATACTGTTATAGTGCAAGTTGAAGTGGCAATGGGCAGGCCACGTCGCACGTAGAACTGACAACCGTTGGGGAAGAAAAGCTCTCGAGTGGCGACCACGGACCGGAAGACGCAGCGTAGGCAGGCCTCCCACTAGGTGGACCGACGACATCGTGAGGGTCGCGGGCAACCGATGGATGCAAGTGGCGAATTGTCGTTCGGCGTGGCGGTCTAAGGGGGAGGCCTATGTTCAGCAGTGAACGGCTTTTGGCTGATGATGATGATACTGTTTTAAGGTTAAAAAATAAAAGCAAAAAATTAAAAAAATAACTATTTAATTGCCAAAAGGGCCTCAGTTCAGCAAAAATGCCAAACGGTAGCGTAAACTCTACCTTTTTAGTAGTCCTATGACCCCGGCAGTCAAAGTGTGCCATCTGACACAATCTCATGTGCCACCACCTGACACTAATTTTCAGAAAGTCCTGTCTCAGAGTATGAATCCGGATAGCTTAACGTCTAGAGGAACTGAGGAAGACCTAAACAAGGGATAGATAAATCGTATGAAGGATGACGTCGCTAGAAAGTAACTGATTACTGAGATGAGGAGTGATATAGTTTCCGCCAGTTAAGTGTGGAATAAAATTCGTTGACCCCTGTGTACCAATGTATTCCAATAAATCAAAACCATTCGAAAATGTAAAGAAAGTGTCGTAACACGAATAAAACAAACAAATCGTGGTAAGAGGCGACCTTGACCTAATATTTTATTTTGAAATTCGAACGTTGCATTATTAGGATCAATGACCTTTAATCCAGAATTATCTGGCGGGGTCTATAGTTGTTCCGGGTCTGGGAGTTTGTGTATGTGAGTTTATATGTTTGTAAATGCACCCACGACACAGATGAAACTCCCGGTGTCCACAACGTAAAAAAAAAACGGTAACGGAACTTACGTCTATTCAGCATTTCATATTTTTCTAGTATTCGATATTTCATTAACATGACATTTATCTGTATGTGTCAAGGTATTTCTAAGTGTGCATTAATGTCGAAACTTCATAAGAGGATGTACAGTTTTGTCGGTCACGATTATTATCGTAAATGTCGTCAAGTTTTGAAATAAACTTAATGCTCCACAGTTGAAAGGAGTCTAACTTGGTACCAACATTTCTTACAATAAAATCATAATTAAAAAAATACATTTCGCCAGTCAAATTTGAGCCCCATGTTTAAGTGGCAAATGCAAACACTGAAAAACTCTAAAACTTTACTGAAAATCTAAACTTTTATTATCGTAATTGGATAGCTTTTATTCGGCCAAAAAATCTGCCAATAATAATTGAACACACATCCTGACTTCAGTATTTACTGAGTTATAATGAGTCCATAATGCTTTAATTGACCCCGGCATCTTACCCAGCACCTCTTGCTCAGCATTAATTATAACAGCCTTAAAAATGGCAGTCACAAAATTCTGAATATGCCAAAAGAAACGAATAATAATTTACGAATTTTTTCACATGTTCTAAATGTGTGCATATTATTAAAAATGCACCTGCTTTAAACATTTGAATAATCATTGTATCTGACACTAATTAATATAGTAACATGGGTGTCGGTACCGTAGTATTTGTGTTATATTCGCATATACGTAGATGTGTGACCGTTACGTCGCGTTGCCTTATGATAATTAAGTATGAATTTAATTAATAAATTAGCCATAAATAAAACTTGTCTCAAACTTGAAATACATTTGATTTTTATTTTGAGTCAGGACATTGACATTTTGTGTTAGAGCGCAATCAAAAGTTTCCCCTTACAGAGTTAAGGACTGTCTTTATTTATTACCCTGAAATCCTTATCATCATCATCATCAGCCGGAAGACGTCCACTGCTGAACATAGGCCTCCCCCATCTTGCCCCACTTGCATCCATCGGTTGCCCGGTCTACCTAGAAATTTTACCCTGAAATGATTATAAGAAGAAAAACAGGTTTACTAATTTAAGTTTACTTACATAATGATCATGTTTTTTTTTTTATATTTATGATTGTTTATCTAACTAGAGTATATCCGCCGCTTCACCTGTGTGAAATTAAATAATTGTCCCATACGATATTGTACTTCCAGACAAATCGTAATATGGAACTTAAATTGCTATTGAAGGACACCATGGATTTTAGCTAACACAATTCTGACAGTCCCTACCGTCCTGCCCTGGAAGGGAGGACTGACTGATTTAATAAAAAAAAAAAGATCTTAATATTATCTGTGCGCTAAACGTCCAAATCCGTTGAATAGTTTTTGCGTTAAAGAGTACTGTAACAAACGTCCATTAGTCTATCACAAAAACTTTCACATAAATAATATAAACATAGAAAAAGATTTAAGTAGCCTATGATGAGCGTGATGTTATGTAGCCTAACCTAACTTTTCTCGGTAAATGAACTATGCAACACAATTTTATTTTCTATTCGAACCAATATTTCCTGAGATGAGCGTGTCCAACCAAACAAATGACTTTCTTCAACTTTACAATATTAGTATAGCTTTTAATCAATGAGCAACAGTTCCGCAAAACCAAGTTACGAGGCTCAATTTTTTTACCAACCAACAACATGTTTTGTCTATCTCGCTTCGCTTGGATTTACCTTACCTCCTTACTTAGTTTCTTCGTTTAGTTAACAAAAACTAAACAAATTAAAAGTAATTACGACCGACATTGAGGTTATGAAACATATCGGTTGGCGCATGCGCCGTGCGCCGTGTAGCCCGTTACCGATCGTGCGCGGATGCGTTCGCGCAGCGTTGTGAATATCCATCGACTTTCCAAGTGTGGGGTGAGTTAGGAGCGATTAGAAAATTGTGAAATATTATAATCATGCTTGTAATAAAGATAATAGTAGTTTCGGGGATAGGCTTCACATAGGCTGCCTAGCTAGCGACCACAATGGGGCGATTGAATCAATGTTCAAAAAACTGTTCATTTCGCGGTTGTTCCAATTCGCGATTGGTCCGAAATGGACAACAAATCCGAAAAAAAAAACCATTAAAAAAAAAGAAAAAAATACAAATTTTTAGTGCTATTTTTCTTTCCAATGATAATAATTATCAATCCATAAAACCACCTTAATGATGGGTGGTCACAATCCCTATATTGGAGGAGGCCCCTTTGCTTGTTAAAAAATCTGTCTGGAACTTCCTCAGAGTCCCAACGCATGTTGGGGCACATTCTTGGGCAAACTGTAGAGTGGTCCTTTTAGCCTCGCTGACCGCGTGACCACTGTGCCGCCACCGTCTCTGAAGACATGGCCAGGTTACACAGTGTGAGCTAGCGTACGAGTCAGTCTACGGAGTAGCTACACTGCAGTAACTCATACTGAACATAGTGAGCGAACAGAGTCCCTTCTCTAAACACCTACCACCCCAAAGGCCAACCTCAGTGTCACTGACATAGTCTCTGAGGTTAATTTTGCTAGTTTACACAGTGCGAGCTAGCATACGAGTCACCATAACGATTAGCTGCACTGTCGTAACTCGCACTGTTTGGACGTAACGAGCAAACAGTACCCTTAGCACGAGTTTTCAGTATTTGAGACGTAAACTGGAACTTTGACAATTTCAAATTGACAATTTTCAAGGAAAAAATTAGTTCCTTCTTCGCACACCAGAGACACATCCAGAGGCGCTGTTCCATTTTTTCATATAAGAAACGCTGTAAATACTGAAAAGACGCTGTAAAGAAAAAGAGTGAAAACTCGTGCTAAGGGTATTGAGTCGGGCATGTGGGCGGCGAGTAAAGGGCAACTCGCTGCCCGATCATGGTCCATGTCCGGGTCGACGGCGTGTTGTGTTCCACGCGCGCCTCAAAGAGCGTCAGCATAATGACGGGGCCCCCCTCTCTAGAGGGCCAAAGCCTGCCAGGGTCGCGGGACTTATCTCATTACCGTGACCCCGGAACAGAAAGGGCTATTGAAGGACACCGTGGATTTTAGTCAGTACAAGTCTTACAGTCCCTCCCGCCTTGCCCGGGGTGGGAGGACTCATTTGATGATTTTACCACGCTAAAAAAAAGGGTACTGAGTCCCTATTTTAAACACACGCGATCCCAAGTCTCTCCTCAACAATTGTAATCCGCTCACCGCTCATCACTTGTCCCGACGCCAGCTTATGAAGCGTGCTCACATAAAACTGTCACGAGGTATAACATACGGAAGGAAACAATGTGCGTTCAATAAACACCGGTCAAGCATGAGTGTGCTACTCGTATATGTGGGATATTAGCAATTTAGCACCGTTTCTAGTATTGAACGGGTTTATTGGTTTTGCTCAGGAATTGTTGGTTTTATGTGACTTTTTGGTGAGAAAGAAAGAAATTGTTTTAGTTGTGTCATTCTTCATTTACCTAGCCTTTTCCCATCTATGAGTCGGCTCCCTATCGAACCAGATGCAGCTGAATATCAGTATTTTACATGGAGCAACTGCCTATTATATCGGACCTCCACAACCCAGTAACTGGGCAATACGATACCCCATGATAAGACTGGTTGTCAGACTTTTAAAGCTTCTGAGTAATAGTAACGACTGTCAAAGATGTACAAATGACAGCCGGGATCAACGGCGTTACGTGCTTTCCGAGGCACGGAGGAAACTCGCTATGACAGAATGGTCACTCATCCACAGACCAACCTTGGCAAGCGCGGCTTATCCAACAAGATCGGCCTGTGCAGCTGTAGCTTAGCTTAGCTTTAGCCCCGAGCTCCTCAATGTACAAGTTTTTATATTGTAGCTTTGTTGTAGAATTGATCACTTCAGGATGTGGTCTACCATTTTTGGAAAGTGTCTGTCTGTTACATGAAATGGTCGGGTCAGCGGCATCATAGTAATTATGATCTAGCCAGTCAGACCAATAAATAATAACCGTTTAACGATATGGATTGGTATAAATGCACACTTGTAGAGTTATTTTTTATTAAAATAGAAAATTTAATAAAAAGGATTAAAACTGTCTGTCTTTCAAACTAACATAAATTATAACGGATTAAATATTTAAATTCATATGTTCTAATTGACTATTAGCACATAATTTAAATATTTAATCCATAATAATTTATTTAGTGTTAGAAAGCTTGTTCAATTGAAACTGTTATTTATCATAATAATCCTAATTGGTTATATCTTCCAGATCACTTAGTTTAAACAAAAACATAGACATATAATTCATTTTAGAAGAAAGTCAATATGGAATTTCTCTCTATACAACTGCAAATTAAGATATGAATAATACATGAGTTCCTAAGCAAAACATAATAAAACAGAAGTGATGCACTATCCGATTTGATGCTTTATCGATACCACAGGATGCGATGCTCCGATATTTTATATCGAAGCAAATGGAAACAATAAAATGCTTGGACTCATACAAATAACTGGTATCGGAATGAATGGGTCGTATGGTTCGACATTGTCTAGATGTTGTTGTTAATTATATAATCAGTTAATTCATAAGAATACAAACGGAGGCCAAACAATAGGATTACAAAAGCATTCCTAGATTTTTTCCTAGTCTTATAGAAGATCAAAAGAAAAATATGAATACAGATTTTCTTTGGATTATTCGGAATGGTCTGAAAAAATGTATTAAATAAATTTAAGATTGGCAGAATGAAAAAAAAAAACGTGATGCGCCGACCCCAAATATTCGGATGGAAATATAATGATGATGATTCCGATCGAAGCTATTCGATACCATCCTATATCGATATTTTGAATCAATTAGTATCGCATCTTTGCGATACCAATTGATTCAAACTATCGATACAAAATGCAGGGATCGCGCATCCCTAATAGACAGCACTACTTGTCAGTACGGTCATTCGAAATGATTGCCGTTTCTTGCCCGTGTCATGTGTCGGGCCATCATGATGAGGTTTTTGTCATCATAAGCCATAAATCAATGGAAATTCCATGTCGTTTAATGGGTGTCGTGGAGACAGGCTTTTATGTATTAAATTCTTAATAGAAATGAGGCAAGAAAGTTTTCTATAATTTATCCACTTTCAGTGGAGAATTTTCAATAGGTGCGTCCACACAGAACGAGCAGCCTCGCGAGGCATTTGCTTCGCGAGGAAACTGCCTCGCGAGGCTGCACGTTTTGTGTGGACGCGCCTGATGTTTCTCGATCGAAGCACGAAACAATAGGTATACGCGAGCAAAACAAATGCCGACACTGGATGGCTCGAGCGCTCGGTCGTTCGCCCGCGGCAGCGCGCTCGCTTGCCTCGGCCGCGAGACACGTCCACACCCGAGCTACTTCGAGCGGAAAATGCCTCGCGAGGCTGCTTGTTCTCTGTGGAAGTGTGGATACACCTAATAACGTTTGATCATGATACAACGTTGTGTAAATGTATACATATAGTAGCTATAAAAGTATTTTGATAGCTTCATGATTAGTTCGACCATGTAATAGAATAGTCGTACTTGTTGAAATTCCCTTTCAAAACGAGAAGTATACAGAGCATACATAAAGAGCATGAAAGGTTTTCATGCTCTCAGAGCACTCGTTGTTGAAAATATCGATATCGATAAAATTAAATTAAATATTATTAAAATTTTACTACTGAAGGAAAAAGAATAAGAGATTGTTGTCTAACTTTCGATGTCTGACTATTTATATCTGATTACTTAAAGGTTTTTTTTTTTTTCATAAAGTAATTCAAAGTTCAGAATCTTACTTTAGTTAATTTTTTTTTTAGTTTTTTGTTAAAGCATCATAAAATTATATTTTTATAGTGATCATAGTAAGTTATAATATTTTAGAAAGGAACTTTATAATGCACATTAATAGTCTACAATATTTTCACGAATTTATAGAACAGTTCTCTTAATGTCTGGCAATTAATTCCTTTCTCCCGTTCTAGTGATTAACTGCCAATAGGTATTATATTTAATAACGGTTTTATAAATTAAAGTCTTTCGTATCTAGATCTCACTTGCAATGAAATAAATAACGCTATGACGCGGCATGGTTGACGCAGAAGGATTGGATTCGATTCTCGCATATACATAATTTTTATCACATAGAAGTTGTAATTTCGGGTGTTAGTGTATTGTAACTTTAAATACTTGTAAACGCACCCACGATACAGTGGGTAATCTCACTGTGAGCAACTTTATTTTTATTTTTTAGAGAATAACATAATATCATGAAATCTAAGAAGGCTCTCGTTAAGGCCGCATAACCAGAAAGTTGGCAACTTCGCAAATGGCTGTAATATTACAAATAAAATATTAACAAGTTTTAATTAATTTGGCAAATTTACTGTAGGTATGTAAAAAAGAAATGTTGCTCTTTATTGCACTAAACATAGATGTAAGAATGCAATCAACACACTGAATTTGATGTTGTAACCGTTTGAGGTGTAAAAAATCCATTTGACAAGTTTCCAAATACTTTTTTACCATCTAAAACTATATATTCTGTGTTACGATATTAATTATTGCATTCCCTTATCAATTTTCTAGTGCACTAAAGAGCCATATTTTTTATTTCCATACAGGAACATTGCTAAATTAATTAAAACTTGTTAATATTTGACAACTATGTATGACGTTGCCAACTTTCAGAATATGCGCTCTTAAGCAATTGGGTCAAGGATTTTCTAGACACGGCGGTCATTGTTAGGAGATTCCTTTCTTGGTAGGTAGTCCTGCCGGTAGCTTGGACCTTGTTACCAATCAATACCTCTGGTATTGATTGATAACAGGCTACTATTTCTTATATTTTTTTTTGTTTATTGAAATATTTATAAAATCATTAAATATGTTAATAGACCAATAAACGGTAATTAATGTTATATTACAGAAAATCAAAAGATATTAAAATAAAATTAATCAGAACATCTTCGAATCACAATAAAAATACATTTACATAATAATTACGTTATTAGTTGTTAAAGCAAGCTATGTAGAGTGGCCATGTAGGATAATTTGCATGTTCGTATGTGAGAGTAGCCACTAATGTTCCGTTCATAATACATCAGTTCGTAATTACTCGGTTTCTATAAATGTATACGTTTCTCTACACTTGGTAGAAATGTATACTTATAGTAAGTTTGTAATTGTTAGTTGATGTTGTTTGTAATTTTTCATTTTGTGTTTTCATTTGCTTTCTCTATCTGTGGTGTTGGTAATAATTACATCGTAAGAGGTAAATGTTTGATCATTAACTAACATTATAAAGTTAACTTGTCATACAAAATTGACGGCACGCTTGGCGGTGTGGCGAAGCTATTGACTGCTGCCTTTTTTTTGTAGCCTGGTAAAATCATCAAATGAGTCCTCCCACCCCGGGCAGGGCGGGAGGGACTGTTAGACTTGTACTGACTAAAATCCACGGTGTTCGACCTGGGCATGGTCCATGGTCGGACAGCGAGTTGCCTTTCACTCGCCGCCCGCATGCCCGCGCCTACGGTGGCCGGAGATCGTCTTGCGACGTCCGTCGCCGTGGGCGTCCACCACTGCGGCTGGGGCGGAAGGATAACGCTGTCCTCTCCCTCACGCGGCCCGCCTCCTCCTTCGCGAGCATGACTGCTTCGCAGAAGCCTCCTTCTGCGAAGCAGTCATGCTCGCTCGACCGCTTCCCACTCCGTCTCGCCCCGCAGCATGGCCTCGACCAATGCCGGGCGCGAGAGGTCTCCGCCTATCGCCGTCGTGAGGACACGGCGGTGCCCTGCACCGTGTGCTCCACCGATTGACAGTTGACTGCTGCCTGCGTTGGATGTTGCATATTTGCCCGCACGGGGAAAATGCCTGACAGGTTCATTTGAATATAATTAACAGGACTCTAACCCTGTGGTCTAATCTCTAAGCACGTAACCCGTGATTTCGGCCTTAGTTAAGGGCGTTTTCTACGTCTCGTGGCATCGAGCCGAAATAGAATAATATTCGATTTGACAGAAGGCTCTTTAGAGACCGCGCTACGACTCATGAACTGCGGAAAATTAGTGGTGCATCATTTTTCTAATGCAATTTGATGTAATGACATAACTAGACACTTGCGTCGCGTCAATAGGACTTCTATGGGGCGGTATTATCCGCCCTTATTTGATTATTTTGATTTTATGTTAGTTACATTCTTTCATCGTGTCCGTACCCGTGTCTTCGTTAACGGACTTAAGTAGACCCTCTGAAACGCAAACTGCAACTGAAGAAACACTGTGGATTCTTATGTTCAATCACTTGGCTTCTATTTTTTTTTCTAACTGATACAATGTCTATTAGTTGTTTAATTCGTTCTACATCTTTACGTGCCCTACTCTTCATTTCTCTTATCAGCACCAAGTGAAAACTTTCCCTAAACATCAAATACCTTCGTAAAGACACAATAGTACTACTCTCACGGCAAAAACAATTAAAACTTAATTCACTATTAATTCAACTGTTTACCTAACTAAGACTTTTTGTTTCTCACGACACTTGACACTTTCTTTCTGTTTTTTATTGGGTTGGATGTAAAATAGACACAGAATGTATACAGGCGTTTTTTTTATCTTAATAAAACAGACTTTTCCGGGCTATAATCCACGGTGTCCCTTCAATAGCCCTCTACGTTCCAGAGTCACGGTTTCCTGATGAGACAGTCCCAAGTCCCTAAGCCAACGCAGGCTTTGGCCTTCAAGAGGGGCCCCGTCAGATTGCTGACATCTTTGAGGCACGCGTGGAACACGACTTGCCGTCGACCCGGGCATGGTCCATCATCGAACGGCGAGTCGCCCATTACTCACCATCCAATCCCTATAAATGAACATCCGCACAGGTCGATCTTCAAAGTAAAATCACGCTTGGCGGATTGATCTGTATAGATGTTTGACCATATTTCATAGAGAATTTCGTGCTCAGGAAAGCACGTAAAGCCGTTGGTTCCATCAGCTCTTTGTAGATTTTTGACAGTCGTTACTGTTATTCAGAAGGACGAAAGTCTGATAACCAGTCTTTTCAAGGAGTATCGTATTACCCAGTTATTTAGTTGTGGAGGTCAAACAGGCAATCGTTTCGACTGGAAGCCGATATACTTGGGAAATAGCAAGACAGGCGATTATGGGTGGTCTCAAATAAGTACCTCTTTTGTGGTTATAAAACCTAGGAAGGTGATTTTTTGACATTTACAATATTCAGCAATTCAAAAGGCAAACAACAACAGCAAATACGGTGTATTGTTAAGAAATTAATGCCAATCGTTGGGTAAGACTGGTTTACACAATAAGCTTCCAGATTTTTATGTTGAAGTAACAACATACACATCAACATCAGCACGTGCGACATAACCTTGAAAATCGACCTCCAACCAGCCCCCCCCCCCCTTATAGCGAGGCAGATTAATGACCATAAAAAGATGGCTGGGATAGAGTGTATACGGTGGAAAACAGGGTCCTGTTATCCTGTCGGGGCGTGTGTGGACCCTCGTCCAGCACAACTGCAAAGACTGGTTTGGTTTTACTTTTTTATGTTCAAAATTATTATATAGGCAACACCTTAACAGATGTAATCCTAAAACGGCGTTACTATCACAAAAAATAAGATAGAGTATCAATAAAATACAATTAAAAATACCATTCAAAATACAGTAGTAACAGTTAAAATTACAATTAAAATTAACTTAAAAAAACAATTTAAAAAATATTAAAGAGAACGTCAATACGGCAATGGACATTTCCCTATCGGTGATGATAATAAAAAAAAAAATTAAATTCGTTTATTTCGGACTACAAAATCCATATAATAATGATTCTCACGACGAGAACTCTTTAACTTTGTCATTGTTTCCTAAGAATCACGTTTGTTTTTCATCTCACGCTATTCAGATTACTTTCTTTATATTGTTTTTGTTGTTTTATTCAAAGACCATATATTATTATTTGTATTGTTATCGCCTCTTCTATTATCACAAACTTTTGTTATGCTCGATTGACAATTATGATTATACAAATAATAGTTATAAAAAAATCTTGATTGGTGTATTCCAAGTCTGTTTCTTTCTGTAATAGTTTAACGGCACTCATTGCGAGTTGTACTATATACAGGGTGATTTGTAATTCGATGCGGTCCTTGCAATGGGTGATACTAGACCTTATTTGCAACAATTTTAATCCCGGCAACATGGGGTCTAAACTGACTGGTTTTGGAGATATCGAACTTTAAAGGTTTTTCGAAAAATTTCTACTTCTCCATCATTAAGTGCTTATTGTTAGAAAGTAACGATGGTCACCACTTATAATTTATACTTTTCTGATAGAATATGAAAGACTGAATCTAGTGAATACAAGTTTGTTATAAAACTAATCATATCTTGGGAAATTAAGTGTCATAAAGTTTCTGTTTTGAAGTTTTCTGAAAACTTCTCTTGTCTTTCAAAGCATATTTAAAAAAATAAATATATGACACTTGGTTTACAAATTACAGGAAAAACTTTCTTGTCTCATTACCTTTCTAAAATGGTGCCACAGTACCCACTTTTAGTTAGTGTCTGATCAGAAAATTAGGATTGTTACTGACAAGGTTGTAAATCAACGAAAATTGGTTGTAAAGTTTTTTCGACCCAACATTTTTTTTCTGTGGTTTTTGTCCAAACTGTTATCTGATATTAGCTTTTTGAGTCAATGCGCTAAATCCTGGTCGATGACATCAGGCAAAATCGCGCTTTATCTGGAGTATTTTTACCTGTCCTACTAGTAGGATGTCCTAACTTTTATGCACGCCAGTTTAGTTTTTTTTTATGAAACCAGAGTTTACAAACATTCCGTCATTGTACTTATGTTTTAAGTAGCTGTTTTAAATGGAATTTTTTGAATTGACTATCTGGTCCATAGGTAAAATACTCCAAATAAAAACCGACTTTGCCTGAAATGATTATGTGATTACGGCCAGGATTAAGCGCATTGACTCAAAAAGCTGATATCAGATAGCAGTTTGGACAAATACCACAGAAAAAAAATGTTGGGTCGAAAAAACATCGCAACCCATTTTCGTTGATTTACTACCTTGTCAGTAACAACCCTAATTTTCTAATCAGACACTAACTAAAAGTGGGTACTGGCACCATTTTAGAAAGGTAATGAGACAAGAAAGTTTTTTTCTGTTATTTGTAAACCAAGTGTCATACATTTTTTTTTTTAAATATGCTTTGAAAGACAAGGGAAGTTTTCAAAAAACTTCAAAACAGAAACTTTAGACACTTTATTTCCCAAGACATGATTAGTTTTATAACAAGCTTGTATTCACTAGATTCAGTCGTTCATATTCTATCAGAAAAATATAAATTCTAAGTGGTGACCATCATTACTTTCTAACAATAAGCACTTAATGATGGAGAGGTAGAAATTTTTCGAAATACCTTTAAAGTTCGATATCTCAAAAACCAGTCAGTTTAGACCCCATGTTGTCGGGGTTAAAATTGTTGCAAATAAGGTCTAGTATCACCCATTTCAAGGGCCGCATCGATTTACAAATCACCCTGTAAATGTACGATCAGCGTCGTGTCTAGGTGTGAATTGATTGACCCTTAAACGACATTGTTTTTAAGAAAAATATAATCAAATTAAATAAATTGTAAAAACCCGAAAATTAATAACTTCAATGTCATTGGTGTCCAATTGATTTTATAGTGACAAAAAGACTATATTATAATTCATCTAACAAAATAACTATAATAAACGAAAATAAAAGAAGGGGAAGATCACACCATCAAAACCAGCGTGTCAATGGAATGCATAAACGATTAAGCTAACGGCTCACACCGCCACTAACAACCGATTAACTATGATGATCCGACAAATAACTGGAGATAATACTATAAACACCGGTTAACGTAATTGAGTACCGTGTTATCATTAATTGGTGACTTATTTATGTAAAACGGTTGGTTAGTTTCTTACGTTCCTGGTGCAGACCACCCGTAATTCGTTTTTAGGGTTCCGTAGCCAAATGGCAAAAACGGAACCCTTATAGATTCGTCATGTCTGTCTGTCTGTCCGTCCGTATGTCACAGCCACTTTTCTTCGAAAGTATGAGAGCTATCCTGTTGAAACTTGGTAAGTAGATGTATTATGTAAACCGCATTAGGATTTTTACACAAAAATAAAAACAAAACCAATTTTGGGGGTACCCCCCATACTTAGAATTGAATCTCAAAAAAAAATTTTTCACCAAAACCATACGTGTAGGGTATTTATGGATAGGTCTTTAAAAATGATATCGAGGTTACTAGTATCCTTTTTTTCTAAACCGAACAGTTTGCGCGAGAGACACTTCCAAAGTGGTAAAAAGTGCCCCCCCCCCCCCCCCCTGTAACTTCTAAAGTAAGAGAATGATAAAACTAAAAAATATATATTATATAGACCTCAACAAAAACTTCCAACAAAAATTGGTTTGGATGAGATACAGTTAGCAGTTTTTGAGAAATAGTTACTAAAACCGCAAATATAACTTTGCCATTCATACAAATAATATGAAAAACAAAGTTATTTTTATTGTTTGTGTATATTACTTACTAATCTCAATATAATTATATCCCTAATCTATGCTTGCTACTACGGAACCCTTCATGGGCAAATCCGACTCGCACTTGGCCGGTTTTTAAACTGTAATGATACTGAAAACCTTCTAACACAAACCTAAACTCACAATCACACTCCCACACCCACAACTCACGCACACACACACACACCAATACTATACATCTACTAACATTCTACTAAAAATACTAAACTTGAATTTTCATTGTTGAAATAAAATTATATTATTATACCTATAAATAGTAACTACAAAAATGTCGTATGATGTGGGAACATTTATAGGCTGATGATGATGATGATGAGTGATCTTCTTAACACCTCAAATTAAACTACGCTTAAAACTGGTTTAATCACTGTTTAATTGGAGGTGTTTTGCGCTAAAGTCTGCTTTAACGTTAATAAAACCAACCTTAACCGATCTAACTAATACACTTATCTCCCTAATCTAGGTTTAAGCACGTATCTCCGAGACATGCACTGCGCTTTTCAATCTAGGTGCAACTCGCTTGCTGATCCAGATTCGGGAACGTTGCCAAAGCATACACCTTCATTACTTAGAACGGTAGCATTGCAGTTGAAATGTTTTTATATTGCAGGTGTATTTAGTTTTATTAAGTTGATATTACTGAAATGGAGCAGTATTTTATTTGAGTACATTTTAGGAAATCTGAACACTACAGCTCCAGTATTTTAAAAAAACTTCAAGCTCAGATATGGCCTTATAGTTAAAAATTGGATAGTTTTATCTTGAAGAGGTTTTATCATAGGTATGGATAGATTTTTTCTAAAGAGATGAGGTTTTAAATAATTTCAATGGCTTTACAGTTTAATGTTGATACTTCTGTAATGATGACTGGAAAAACCATGTGTAGGTAACAATGATATTCTAATATACAGATATGTTATACACTTACAAAACAGCAGAAAAAACTGTTCCGCGCCGAGCGGCAGCACACATACACACTTTTTTATTCACACAATATTACATTTCACTACAAGTAAAAAGGATAGCTTGATAAAACCAATAAGAAAAAAAGTGACAGCTAGATGTTGTCAATATTGCGCATGAATGTAAACAAACATTATTCAAGCCGCCAATCACCGCACGTTGACATCACGACAGAGATAGATTGAGAGAGAGATAGAACAAATATAATATTACGAAAATAATTGAAATATACATACTTCCGTGTATTATGAGATCCCTTGTGTTTTATTAACTTTGGTATCATAATTGGTACACTTTCTAAATACACACAATAGCATTTTGGATGGTAATTAAGTAGCAGCGCGCAACGTGTCACTCGTAGTCGTGCGAGAAACAGACTAAAAGCAATACGTCCCAATTAGGACGTTTTCTAGTCTTCACGTTTTGCGCGCTCATAACATATCTGTTTACTAAAATATAATTGGTAGGTAAACTTAGTGTGGGACGATCCTCGGAAAGATGGACCGACGACAACCGGAAAAGAGGAGAGTTCGCGCTCTGTGTTGATATTCGGGGGAAGTCCGATATCCAGCAGACGAGTTACAGTGTTCTGGAATAGTTGAACACACGCTGTAACATGACCTATATCCTTGCTGGCACAAGTACTGAAATGACTAATAATATGATGAGATGAAACTTCTGTAGTCCTTTTAAAATACTTCTTTTTATTTACTAATTTTAATCAGCATAAATTGGGAAATCAAAAATCAACTTTACGCAACGAAAACTTACTTATTCGTATACCTACTTCTTCCTTTTCCGCGTGAGAGAACAATCACCAAACATTGCCAAGCAAACCACAGGCTAGAAATTATATTATTTCATCTAATATATTTCCTCGTGTGAGGTAGTTATTTATCTGATGTTTAATCGTCAAGATCAAGTCAAGTCATTACACAAAGTATTTCCATTCCATTTCATTATTATTTATGACTTTTACTATTTGATGACTTATGTGGTTGATTTCCCCTACTCTAATTTCCTTTCACTACATGCATGCGGTATGATATTATGTTTTATAATCGTATTGGTATATTGAGAGCGACTGATGATGAGATTCTGGATTTGATAATAATAATATCTTTAGAAAAGAAAGAAAGAAAAATCATTTATTTAGGCCATAACACAGCTCATTTCCTTATACCTCTAGGGAATTCATACAATTTTAATGAAAAAGAAGTATTGCAAAGCTTTTAACTCAGTTAATATACCGAACTTTTTCCGGAACAAAAAAAAGCCAGCGAAAAGAAATATTATAATGAAATCTATAACAAAAATACTTACTCAATCACTAAAGAACTTAATGCCCAAAAGACAATATTCAAAAACCAACTTAAGCTTTAGCAAAATACGGTATAACTTCGGTTGTAAGTAAGAGGAAACATTAATAAATTAATAGGAAACTCCCAGAACAATGTGGGGTGTAAATCTTTGGACTACAATGCACCATAAATTGTCAATTGAATGGTATTAGCATGTCGGACGGAAATTAGCGGGGCCGAAACAGGCCAGTAATATATGGTGTACACCCAATCGGCTGGAAATAGGAACAGGAAGAATAGGGCAATGATGTTTGTGTTGGATGAAAGGTCGAAGTTTGGGAGTTAGGCTGCACTAACGCTGAGGTTATTTCGTGGATGGGTGACCATTTTGAATTCAATATTATGTTTTGTGAGATAAAATAACATACGAGTGTTTTTACAAAGGTCAGTATTACCGGTCAGCAAGAAGTTTGCAGTAGCTTATCAACGCTGTCATATTTCAACGTAGAGAATATGGGAGAGCTACCATCCACGTTTATTTTCGACCTTTTCGTTAATTTATTTCTGTGCGATTACATTAATCAACAATAAAATAGTTTATAAAGCTGGGAACCAATGACAAATATACGTGACCAATTTCCTCTCAAGCGATATTTAGCAGACTACATGAGGGAGTCGTATCATAAAGATTCGTGGAAGTCAGCTGCGGTTCCGTTGGTGGTATAAGCAGCAATAGCCGTTCAAACACGTAGAAAAAAATATTTTGCTTTGGCTCCCGTTCTATTACCAATCGAAATTTTCAGTTCAAATAATGCCTATGAAAGGCCTGAGTTTACGAGTTTTTAAAAAGAGATTATACAATTTAATATTATATACGCAATAACGCCTGTGTTTAGTGTAAAGAATTTTGAGGAAAGAAAAATATAGGTTCTGATTTACATTTGTAGGGAATTTCAAAAACACTCAGATATCTATATTTTTAAACTGACTAATGAATTTAAATGGTAATGTGATAAGTAATAAGTGGAAACCTTAATAAGCTGTGACGATACTTTACGAGCAGTGGTGGCCCAGTGGTATCGGCCTCGACTTACGAGTTGTAGGTCGTGGGTTCGAACCCAGCCAGGCGCATTACTTTGTGTAATTTATTTCATCATCATTGCTCTCAAAAACGTTGAAGGAAAACATCGTGAGGAAACCGGCATGTCCTAGAACCAAAAATTCGAAGACATGTGACATCCAGCAATCCGCACTGGGCCCGCGTGGTGGATTATGGCCCACTCCCTCTCACAGAGAGGAAGCCTGTGTCCCAGCAGTGGGAACATTTATAGGCTGATGATAATGATGATGATACTCTAACTATTGTTTAGTAAAACCCTTTTTTTTTAGCGTGGTGAAATCATCAAATGAGTCCTCCCATCCAGGGCAGGGCGGGAGGGACTGTCAGACTTGTACTGACTAAAATCCACGATGTCCTTCATTAGCCCTTTACGTTCCAGGGTCACGGTAATGGTATAAGTCCCGCGACCACGGCAGGCTTTGGCCCTCTAGAGGCCCCGCCCCGTCATCTTGCTGACGCTCTTTGAGGCGCGCGTGGAACAGAACGCGCCGTCGACCCGGGCATGGTCCATGATCGGGCGGCGAGTTGCCCATTACTCGCCGCCCTTAGTAAAACCCTGGAATAACATCCAGCAGTTTCATAAAATATATAGTTCCCTGAAGACCAGACTGTGTTATTGGGACGGTCAATAACGGCTGGTCTATTCTATAGAGCTATTGAGGGGAACACCCAAATACTCCGAAATATTTTATTCCGAATTTCGGTATTCCGATTTTCAAAACTCCGAATATCATAATACCTAAAAATTACAATATCTATTAAGAAGAATCACGAAATTTATTTAACCGAAAGTCGTATATCCGATTTCTTAGTTTTCCGATTTTCACATATTCGAAAAATGTAATGCTCGATGAGTTCTCATTCCGAAAAACGAAATTCAGATTTTCAATATTCCGAAAAAACTGTTTTTTTCGGAATATTGAAAATCGGAATTTCGTTTCTCATTCTACAAAGTCAGTGCCAGAAACGAATTGCTGTAAAACCGGCTCCACGTAGTTTTGTCTACCGTACTCTTAGAGAGTTATTTAAGCCTGTGTAGGCGCGGAGTGGTGAGGCGTATCCTTTGGACTTTGACTGTTTGCCTTCAGGATTGTTATTGTTATTAGGAGAAATTAGGATCCATGAGCGAGCGAAGCGAGCTCGGGACTTGGGGCACCCCGACTCGGACAGGTTAGGTTCGAAGGGGATGGCGGGGTCTGAAAGACCCCGCCATCCCCTTCGTGTTAGGTTACTTTAAACCTTGCTCACAGAAACAGGAGCCCCGCGAAGCGGGGCTCCGTCGATCTACCCTGGTAGGTGGGAGTCAACAAATTGACCAAGGATGCAAGAGCGAGCAAAGAGAGCTCGGGACTGGGGGCACCCCGACTCGGACAGGTTAGGTTCGAGTTAGGTTAAGCTAACAGAAATAGGAGCCCCGCAAAGCGGGGCTCCTATTTAACCATCGGAATTCGTGTTTTTGATGTTTCGGAAAATTATTAATTCGGAATTTTTGATATTCGGTCTATTGAAACTCGGTATTTTGAAAATAGTAATTATAAATGTTAGGAATATTGAAATTTCGGAATTATGAAAATAGGAATAATGATCAATCGGAGTTGTTATATTAGGAATTTTGAACCATTCGGAATTACGAAAATCGGTTTTTTGAAATTCGTATTTATGAATTTCGGAATAAAGTTTTTCGTATTATCGTAGTGTACCCGCTATTGAGCCATCCAAAATCTACGACTGTCATGTAATAGGGGATAGATGGCGCGGAATGATGCATGTCTGCAGAACTGCGACGAATCGCCGTGGATCTACTATTTATTGTTTTTGGCATCTGTGCCTCGGATACATAAAATTTGGCCTCGACTGTATGTAGTGTTGTTTTGTAAGAGATTTATTCGTCTGGTTACATTTTTAGCCCTGTGTGATTTTGACGCCTTGATTAACTTAAAAAGTTATTAAGGTCTATAAACAAACAAAAAAATATGAAAAAGGTAAAATTATTAACAAACGTTTACCGGCCACTCCTTTAATTGCTGGTTTAATCCATAGGGGCACGTTTGAATGAAAAAGCTTACATTGATAGATGCGCAGTAAGTTTTATACAGGGTGAAATTTTGTAATGCCACCTGGAGGGAAAGTACTCTTAATACTGCAGATAGAAAATTTTACTCAAAGGAAACATACCTTTACTTTTGAATAGAAAGCAAACTGCATTCAAAGATTTTCGAAAATTCTCTTCTCCCACACCCGGGAATCGAACCGGCTAAAATCTGAAAAAATTATACCCTGTACTTTTATTGCATCGATCGTTAGGGTCAATTATAAGGATGAAATCTCTCTAACAAACATGATAAATTAAATGAAAGGAAAACCAGGAAATCTGAAGTTACAAATTCAATGAGTCAAGTTAAAGCTCTTTAACTAACATCCATCTTTTGTATCATTTCGTCCAATCGGCATGACGATCGATTTGATCAAACTTCAAATCGGCAGCAGTGATGCCAACTTAGCAACTTTATAGGAGTTATTCCACTCTGATCCCCAAAAACTGATCCCCTAGGGGACCAGTTTTATTTTCTATTCCACTCCGATCCCCCGTAATGTCAATTAGCTAGGTCTAGCTATAAAGTTGCTACGTTGGCATCACTGCTGCCGATTTGATGTTTGATCATGCCGATTTGATCCAATCGGAAGGATCAAATCGGCATGATCAAGTCGGCATGATCAAGCCTATCAAATTTAACTGTCATGCCAATTTGATCGATTCCACGCCCACACACGGTCAATTCTAACTGATCCAATCGGCAGCGTCATGCCGATTGGACGATAGGCAGTATGGTGTATGGCTACCATTACACAATACACCCATCTTATTTGGTCTTCCTCTTCATCTCCTTGTCGCTTATATCAACAAGATGCATAAGATCATTAATACTCCATCCATTATCATCATAAGAAAAAGTTATCACTCTACAACGAGTCAAATTGCTACTTATAATCATCATAACTGCTTTTTTCTTTTTGTGTGACGATGTAGCCATTCTCTGGTGTCAGGGTTAAGTATGTCGCCTATAGGACCCAATGGCTTGTCTTTTATTCAATTTGTCCTTTTTTTACGTGGTAAAATCATTTCAATTCAATTAGTTCTGCCGCCTTAAGATGGATCGAAAGGGTACACTACGATAATACGAAAAACTTTATTCCGAAATTCATAAATACGAATTTCAAAATACCGATTTTCATAATTCCGAATGGTTCAAAATTCCTAATATAACAACTCCGATTGATCATTATTCCTATTTTCATAATTCCGAAATTTCAATATTCCTAACATTTATAATTACTATTTTCAAAATACCGAGTTTCAATAGACCGAATATCAAAAATTCCGAATTAATAATTTTCCGAAACATCGAAAACACGAATTCCGATGGTTAAAATTCCGATTATTATAATTCCGAATAATTAGAATTCCGAAAATTTTATCGCTTATCAGAGAAAAGTATGCTTTTAAAACGCCTTGTCAAAATGCCTCTTAACTTTTCAATAAAAGAATTTCTTTTGAATAAGAATATTTTCTTTTCAATGATAATAATTTCTTTTATAATTTTTTATTTTGAGTAATTAAAACAATTTATTTTTGAGTTACGTATTTTCATTCATAATATTACAAAAAATCCCTGTGAGAAGAACGAAAGCTGTCAGAGTCGGGGTGCCCCAAGACACAATTTGCTCGCTATCGCATCCTGAATTCCTGAGTTATATTACCACTAAGGTGGTTCAACGGAGCCCCGCTTTGCGGGGCTCCTATTTCTGTTAGCTTAACCTAACTCGAACCTAACCTGTCCGAGTCGGGGTGTCCCCAATCCCGAGCTCGCTTCGCTCGCTCTTACATCCTTGATCAATTTGTTGATTACCACCAAGGTAGATCGACGGAGCCCCGCTTCGCGGGGCTCCTATTTCTGTGAGCAAGGTTTAAAGTATCCTAACACGAAGGGGATGGCGGGGTCTTTCAGACCCCGCCATCCCCTTCGAATCTAACCTGTCCGAGTCGGGGTGCCCCCAGTCCCGAGCTCGCTTCGCTCGCTCTTGCATCCTTGGTCAATTTGTTGACTACCACCTACCAAGGTAGATCGACGGAGCCCCGCTTCGCGGGGCTCCTATTTCTGTGAGCAAGGTTCAAAGTAAACTAACACGAAGGGGATGGCGGGGTCTTTCAGACCCCGCCATCCCCTTCGAACCTAACCTGTCCAAGTCGGGGTGCCCCCAGTCCCGAGCTCGCTTCGCTCGCTCTTGCATCCTTGGTCAATTTGTTGATTACCACCTACCAAGGTAGATCGACGGAGCCCCGCTTCGCGGGGCTCCTATTTCTGTGAGCAAGGTTCAAAGTAAACTAACACGAAGGGGATGGCGGGGTCTTTCAGACCAAACCATCCCCTTCGAACCTAACCTGTCCAAGTCGGGGTGCCTCCAGTCCCGAGCTCGCTTCGCTCGCTCTTGCATCCTTGGTCAATTTGTTGACTACCACCTACCAAGGTAGATCGACGGAGCCCCGCTTCGCGGGGCTCCTATTTCTGTGAGCAAGGTTTAAAGTAACCTAACACGAAGGGGATGGCGGGGTCTTTCAGACCCCGCCATCCCCTTCGAACCTAACCTGTCCGAGTCGGGGTGCCCCAAGTCCCGACCTCGCTTCGCTCGCTCATGGATCCTAAGTTCTCCTAATAACAATAACAATCCTGAAGGCAAACAGTCAAAGTCCAGAGGATACGCCTTACCACTCCGCGCCTACACAGGCTTAAATAACTCTCTAAGAGTACGGTAGACAAAACTACGTGGAGCCGGTTTTGCAGCAATTCGTTTCTGGCACTGACTTTGTAGAATGAGAAACGAAATTCCGATTTTCAATATTCCGAAAAAATCAGTTTATTCGGAATATTGAAAATCGGAATTTCGTTTTTCGGAATGAGAACTCATCGAGCATTACATTTTTCGAATATGTGAAAATCGGAAAACTAAGAAATCGGATATACGACTTTCGGTTAAATAAATTTCGTGATTCTTAATAACAGATATTGTAATTTTTAGGTATTATGATATTCGGAGTTTTGAAAATCGGAATACCGAAATTCGGAATAAAATATTTCGGAGTATTTGGGTGTTCCCGGATCGAAAGGTACTGCCAGGAACTAGCAACCTCATGCATGAGAAGCGAGCTACTAACCTCCGGGCCATCACGACTACTATCATACTATTATCACACTCCTATCATACTACTATCATCACTGCTAACGAATATAATTGAATCCCAAAGTAAACATTGCCACCTGCAGCGCTGTCTACCTCATTACCTCTTAATAAGGCATTTGTACTTTCTAACAGGTTAGTTACTCTACTGTCCAGTGCACTTTCCCCGAGCTTGTGAGCTAGTGGCTAGCTTACGGACTAGTTCATTTCCTTGGATTACAATGCAGTTAAGCTGTTGTTAGCCGAGTGATTTGACGCCTGTGCTGTGTATCTCGAGATCGATTGAAGCACGGAACAAATATTTGTATGTTTTATAAGTAGTTGTTTCGGGTCTAGGTGTTTGGGAACGTGTGTTTAAGTATTTGTAAACGCACCCATGTTACAGTAAGATTCAATTCAATGTTGTGGGGTTCAATATAAAATGAAACTTGATGTTTCCCTTTTTTGCCTATATGTCTCTACCCTTTTTTGCGGGGTGTAAATCTCATCAAATTATTCCATCACGCAACCTGTAAAGCAGAAAGGTCTATCAGACTCTTATTGACTAAAACCACGCTATGCCTACACTCGCCTTTGCTTTCCAGAGCTACGGTATCCCGGCCAAAACGTACAACACTAATATTAAAGACACACTAAACGGTTAGCTTCTACCAAATAAAACAATCCCCCCTGATTACAAAGAATTGTTGTATATTTGTCACAAAGAAGGTCGCATAGGTAATTGATTCAAATGGCGTACCCAAGAATGTAAAAACAAAATATAATTTTAGAAGTAAAACTCTTTTTCCAAATTGCAGACGATATAGGTACTTAGAAACCATACGTCAAAAAGCATCTTTGTTATCTAAAATCCGAGGCAAGACCATCCTTTAAGTGAAGCAGCTTGGCCCAATTGGCACAGTCCCAAACTTACGAACAAAGCAAATATTCTTACAGACAGACTGAACATAACATCACACTTATGTTATTCTACGATACAGTGCCTTGAAACGCAAAGGGGAACTCAGGGAACAGGGTAGCCTTTTAGTCAGTAAAAATCTGACAGTCACTTCTCCTCCCACCCAGAACTCATTCGATGATTTTACCCAGGATTTAAGTCTTAGTTTGTACCTTAAACCCGAGAAGCTCGTGGCAAAATTATTACCCCGCACAGGCCGATCTTCCGGGTTAAGCCGCCCTTGCCGAGGTTGGTCTGTGGATGGGTGACCATCTGTCATAGCGAGTTTCCTCCGTGCCTCGGAAAGCATGTAAAGCCGTTGGTCCCGGCTGTCATTTGTAGATCTTTGATAGTCGTTGCTATTAGTCAGAAGCTCTAAAAGTCTGACAACCAGTCTTACCATGGGGTATCTCATTACCGAATTACTGGGTTGTGGAGGTCCGATAGGCAGTCGCTCCATGTAAAATACCGGTATTCAGCTGCGTCTGGTTCAACTGGAAGCCGACCCCAATATAGTTGGGAAAAAGGCTAAGCAGATGATGATGTACCTAAAACCCATAGCTAAATAGACAGACATATTTTTAAACTACTAGTGGCCCGTCCCAGCTTCGCACGGGTATATTAAGAACCGCTCGTCCGATTTTGCGCAAACTTCACATAAAGCATCTACTAAATAGTTCGAACAAAGCCTAAACGTTTGGTTTGGGTAGGTGAGCCCGTTCTTGAGTTAAATATAACATTACAACGAAAAGTGGCATTGATTTTTACATATTAGATGTATTGTAACATAGTTTAAATAAGATCGACCTACCGCAAGGCGTCCTAGTATTAACTAATAGGTATTAGTATTATGATAACGGTCTAAAATTGACGCGGCATCAATATCTAGGTCAGTAAAGAAGCTTACTACTACAGTTACGTTAAGTGTATTATATACTGTAAGTAATCATTACATTTTACACCTTATCTAATTAACCTATTCAGCTGGGTCTAGGATAATATTTAATTAAAGCGTCAGTCATTTGTTTTAAAATTACATTTTACTCTAAAGCTACGGTCACACACAACGACCAATCGCTGGAATAGGGTAGTTTCCAGGGTCAAAATAATTATATTCTATTTAGACCGTATTTCAGATTATAAAAAAATATTAGACACGTGTTTTTTCTTTTTTCGATTAAACAAAAAATAACAAAGATATAGCCCATTAAAGTCACCCCGCGCGAAAAAATGCCACGCGGCGTGACGTCACACGTAAATTTAATAGGCTATATCTTTGTCATTTTTAGTCTAATTTACAAATAAAAAAATACGTGTCCCTTATTTTTGAATAATCTAAAAGACGGACTAATTACATTTTTTAGGGCAACTAGCCTATTGCCTACTCGCCGCGAGTATTCGCTATCTGTGTGTGTGACCGAAGCTTTAGTCTCGGCATTTTTGGCGCAATGGCCGATCGATCGACTTTACGCTGCGTATCGCTGGTTCAATTCCCGCACGGTATAAATAATAGTGTGATCTACAAGTAGACAGTTGTTCCGGGTTTGCTTGTTTGTATTAGTGGGTTAAAAATATGTTTGTAAGTAAACGCACCGATGCAAGAGTGATTCCTAACGTTGCCCCACACTAGGAATGACTCCTGTATCGCGTGGGTGCGTATGGAGCAACGTCATTAAAAAAATATAAACTGGTAAGCGACTTTTAAGAGACAACTTTTTCACTGAACCAAAACTTAAAACACAAAAGCTTATGTTTGCTTATGTTTGCTAAAAGCATACATTGGTCTGTGTAAAAAACCGAAATCTGAATTCAACATCAATTTATCTCAAAAAAACTATTCTCCGCCAATCCATTAAAAAGATTCCCAATTCATCAATAAAAGCCGCAGTGAATTGACACTTTCATGAAAAAGCAGTATCGATTCACTAAAATAGCATTTTCATTGACATTTTAATGAAAATACAGGCTTGAAATAAATGCGATTCAAAATGGACCCGGTGCGGAATGCGTGGAGTTGCATTTAACAAAAACTTTTGTCCATTATTTTGCAGTGGGACGTAATTAATGCGGTGGACTTTCACGACATGCGGACACAGTTGGGGATAAACAGAAAGATAAACTAAAAACATCATAATATTGTGGTATTTATTCAAAAAGTTTTATCAATAGAATCTTTGTAAAATAAAGGTTAGGTAAAGAATTATACTATAATTTAGGCCAAGTATACACCGTGACTTTTTAGTCGTCTTACAAAAGTCGTCCACTTAATGTATCCGACCTAAAATACCTCTAGGCGAGTTTTTTTTTTTAAATCGTTAATATTAATTTTTATTTTTAATAAATAGGTACATTAGAAATATGAAACACCCTGTTAAAATGTTTACGTATCAATCTGTAGAGTATACCTACCCAGCGCAATAGTCGGGTAGATCATTCCATTTCCATTTTCTATGAGACAAGGGCATTTCTAACTACGCCTTGTGTCATAATAACTAATTAAAGTTTTATTATTAAATTTTTCAAATCTCTTAAATACATATTTTTTTATTATAAACGTGTTCTAGTCATTGGATACATGAACTGGGCTGCTTTTGTAAGACGACTAAAAAGTCACGGTGTATAGCGATAATGAGGTATTTTTAAGCTTCATACATTTATGGGGCAAGCGGAAACTTCAGCAGGTCTTAAAACGCCAATTTAGCAATGTTGCTAAATTGGCGTTTAAGGCCTGCTTCTTGCTGCTTGCAATTGTGATAAAAATGTATCTACGTCATTAAAAATGCAGTAGGTACCACGAATTTTCCGCAGGTCATGCATGAGTGGGCACGCCGCAATCGCGGCGGTAAGACCCCTCTTTGAGGAGTGGCTGGATAGATGTCACGGCGTCCTGACCTAACGCATGACGCAGGACCTTACCGGACACGGAAGTTTCGGGAAGTACCTGTGTTGGATAAGGAGGGAAGAAACGCCTGGGTGTCTACCGCAGTGGAAGACGCCCACGGTGACAGACGTCGGCAGACGATCTCCGGCCACCGTAGGCGCGGGTATACGGGCGGCGAGCAAAGGCGACTTGCTTCCGACCATGGACCATGCCCGGGTCGACGGCGCGTTGTGTACCACGCGCGCCTCACAGAGTGACACCGTGGATTTTGTCAGTACAAGTCTGACACCCCTCCCGCCCTGCCCTGGGTGGGAGGACTGATTTGATGATTTTGAAAGGATGACAGATTAATTAATCAATCAAACGACTATATACGATTCTAAGAATAAGGCTGCTTTTCCACCAGAGATGCGCTATGCTACGTTGCTGCGGATGCGTTTGATATCCACCAATCATATTCACTGGTTTACATAGCACAGCACTGGTGGAAACGGATTCAACTAAGATGTGTTTTTTATATGTAAGGATGCGTGCTATGGCTGCGTGCTGTGGCTGCGTGCTAAGGCTGCGTGCTGTGGATGCGTGCTATGGGTCGTTTTCCCTAGTATCGATACATCGCATAGCTCGAGCTGCGCATCTTCATAGCGCAGCTACCTTGTGACAGCACATCTTCGTAGCGCAGCTACGCATCTTCATAGCGCAGCTACCTTGTGACAGCGCATCTTCGTAGCGCAGCTACGCATCTTCATAGCGCAGCTACCTTGTGACAGCACATCTTCGTAGCGCAGCTACGCATCTTCATAGCGCAGCTGCCTTGTGACAGCACATCTTCGTAGCGCAGCTACGCATCTTCATAGCGCAGCTACCTTGTGGCGGCGCATCTTCATAGCGCAGCTACCTTGTGACAGCGCATCTTCGTAGCGCAGCTACCCATCTTCACAGCACAGCTACATAGCGTAGCATCAGTGGAAACGGTCACACAGTTTCGTAGCTCAGCTTTTACATCCTCGCAGCACAGCTACATAGCGCATCTCTGGTGGAAAAGCAGCCTAAATTCAGGAAAAACAAAAATCAATCTATTTTAAGAATGACGGTGATCTCATTGGAAAGTACGCAATATGTTATTAATAAAAATTTATTCACCAAATATGTAAATTAACTTTGTTTTAGATAAATACAGTACAAAATATATCATAAAGAAAGAGAAAGGATCATAAATTGTAAATATTTTATTCTGTTAAGCTGTCATTTATTACTTCGTTTGAAACAGTACCCTGAGCACGAGTTTTCAGTATTTGAGACGTAAAGTAAACTGAAACTTTGACAACTTCAAATTAACAATTTTCAAGGAAAAAATTAGTTCCTTCTTCGCACATCAGAGGCGCTGTTCCAGTTTTTCATACAAGAAACGCTGTAAATACTGAAAAGACGCTGTAAAGTAAAAGAGTGAAAACTCGTGCTCAGGGTACAGTACCCTGAGCACGAGTTTTCATTATTTGAGACGTAAAGTAAACTGGAACTTTGGCAACTTCAAATTGACAATTTTCAAGGAAAAAATTAGTTCCTACTTCGCACACCAGAGGCGCTGTTCCATTTTTTCATACAAGAAACGCTGTAAATACTGAAAAGACGCTGTAAAGTAAAAGAGTGAAAACTCGTGCTCAGGGTACAGTACCCTGAGCACGAGTTTTCATTATTTGAGACGTAAAGTAAACTGGAACTTTGGCAACTTCAAATTGACAATTTTCAAGGAAAAAATTAGTTCCTACTTCGCACACCAGAGGCGCTGTTCCATTTTTTCATACAAGAAACGCTGTAAATACTGGAAAAACGCTGTAAAGTAAAAGAGTGAAAACTCGTGCTCAGGGTACAGATCATTTAATTCAAGCTGAATTAGGTATTTTATTTTACTCTCACTGCGTTTTTGTTCGAAATTTAAACGTGCTTGTTATGCTGTCGTATCGTGTCGTTTCCTGTCTCCGAAACTTAGTTGAGCTGGTGATCCTCGTGTTTAAAATTTGCATTATCTTGCTCAAGTTTATGGAGTTTCATTGAAATCGGCTCAGTAATTATGAAAAATAAGGACTTAATGAAAGTTAGAATGAAAATGCCATACAGCGTATTTTATTTCTTAAGGTCGATTTACACATTCATAAGTAAGTAAGCAAGCAAGTAAGTAAGATTTCTCCTTACTTACTTGTTAATACTTTCTTTTAGGTTCATTGGAAGACCAGCGTCAGGTATAAATGCTGGGCGTAGCTTTTTTTTACTATTTCTTTGTTTTGTTTTTCTTTATTATTCTCTGTATTTTTTTTAAATATTCAGTGTGCTACACGAACTAACTGACGTCAAAGAAAACTTATTCTTTCTTTCTTTTGTTTGCTTTTTTGACACCGCTCAGCAAGTAAGTATACTGAAGCCGTAAAGTAAAATGGAACTTTGACATTTTCAATTGACTTTCAAGGAAAAAATTAGTTCCTCCTTCTTACACCAGAGGCGCTGTTCCATTTTTCCACACAAGAAACGCTGTAAATACTGGAAAGACGCTGTAAAGTAAAATAGTGAAAAACTCGTGATAAGGGCTCAGTCTGACGTGATTTTTTTTACTTACTTTTACTTATAGATGTGTAAATCGACCTTTAGAGTAATATAGAACTTGCTACATTGGAGGTCATATAGCTTCAATAAGTTAATTAAATCCATGCAGATGGATTCCATATATTGACGTTAAACACACTCGGTATTGAGACTTTGCTGAGATTGCAATGTTCGACGCAAACCAATTCCGCTTAGTCTATCAAAGTCGCATCTCACAGGCTTCTCTGAAATTGATTCAAATCAAAACGTCAAAGTGCAGGCTGTGGGCAAAACGGTTCTGTGAATCAATTTCAATTCTGTTGAAATCTATCCAGTGTACGATATCGGCCTGAACATAAATATTGAACCATGGGTACCTCTACGTAGTGTCCATACGGGTAACAGGGACCGGGTAAAGTACTCTACTACTTTCTAAAACCTTTATACCTAAAACAAAACAATATTCTATTTTGCAATGTATAACCTCAACATTGTGTATTGATGGCCTACTCGTATCATGTCATCTTGGCCACCTTAGTCAAAAGTTAGGTAATCTCTAAAATATAAAATAATAATATCTACTGTATTTAATAGGTATCATTATTTTATACTTATTTTATTAAAAAAACCAGGTTTCAAGTGCAATTGCCAAGCTAATGTAGTAAGTAATAATTTAAAAAGTCTGTTGCTCATAATTTATGTAAAATAGGTCCAGAATGGGGACTCCACTCTTCTCTTCAAAAATTAAAATGATAATTCAGTACATAATTGAATGCAAATAACATAAAGAACGACTAATATAAATGGACATACAATTTCATTAAATACCTATGATGGCATATTATCTTCTGTACATTTTACGAAATCCGAAAGCTAAACCAACTTACTTCACTGCTAACAAACGCTACCGGGCACAGAGTAATAAAAATCCAGATTATACAAACGGGTGCAGATAAATTCCACTTTATTACAATCTCGTATAAATAAACGAGTTTCCTAGTTATAAACATTTTTCATAAAGGAGTCGCGTACAGATCGCTTTATATCCTTTCTAATGAAATTCTTCGAACAAATTGTAAAGTTTTCAAGTCTTTAAACAAGTTGAAATAGTTGTTTTTAAAGTTTCGCTGAGTCGGTTATTGTTTGTGAGGTTTAGTGGTCTGTTGCATCTTCTGGTTTTTAGAGGAATTGGGATTTTTACAGAAATGCACTCAAATAATTTTGACTGTACTTATAAGCCGGTGCATTGAAGAAAGGAATCGAAAATGGCGGCTTGTAGTCTTGTACTTGCGTTGACAGATAGTACAGCCAGCATATAAAATTTTCAAGTTAAAGTTTTTTTCAAATTAAAAATAATAAAAACAAGACTGGGTCACAATAATTTCTCAAAAACTCAACGACAATAACAAAAAGTTAACAACGGAAAAATAACAGAAAACTATAGCAAATATTCGTAAAAAAGATCACTGAGCGCGTCAAGACATCAAGACTATTTTTTTTTCTGCTTACGCTACGCGCTGCAGTGAGTATAGACGGCACTAGTGTGCGAGCGAGAGAACACGATAAGCGCCGCCATTTTAGATTCCTTTCTTCAATGAACAGGGTTATACCTGCCAAAAAGAGTAAAGGATCAGAGGCCCTATTCTCGTTTTTGTGACGTAATCTGGAACTTTGACGTTAATTTGAAAGAAGAAATAGTTCCTCGTTTGTACACATAGTTGCTATTACGCTGTAAGGTAAAATAGAGCAGTGGTGGCCCAGTGGTATCGGCCTCGACTTACGAGTTGTAGGTCGTGGGTTCGAACCCAGTCAGGCGCATTACTTTGTGTAATTTATTTCAACACCACTGCTCTCAAAACGGTGAAGGAAAACATCGTGAGGAAACCGGCATGTCCTAGAACCAAAAATTCGAAGACATGAGACATCTACCAATCCACACTGGTCCCGCGTGGTAGATTACGGCCTGCTCCCTCTCACAGAGAGGAGGCCTGTGTCCCAGCAGTGGGAATATTAAAGGCTGATGATGTAAGGTAAAATACAGAAATCTCGGGATAAGACCTATGACCGGAGTGACAAAGTTTAATTTTCAGTCTGAATTATAGACCTGTCTCACTCACATTTCTTTGTGGGTTTCATCATCAGTCAAAAGCAGTTCACTGCTAAATATACCTAAACCTCGCCAATCGCATGACATTAGCGAGATAGCTGCTACCAGCCCACCATGTTGGCATCCACACGACTCATCTTAAATTTGGCGATTTGCAATCGGAAGTGAGTTTATGAGCTTATCAGGCCAAATCTTACGACGTTACGTTAGTAAGAACTACTATACAATGTGTCCGATATGATGTGTATAAACATAAAAGATAACTAGTTTGCTTAATTCTGTCACTAAAATTATTCTACATCATGTGACTTTGATTTTTATTTTGGGATCAGAACCCAACCCCCTCCTGAATGGTAGCCATTATAGTTTTTTTTTTGGTTTTTGGTTTCTACAGACCGAAGCCAGAGATATTGTCTATACAAAAAGCTACCTACAATAATACATTGCCAATATCTGGAAAATATATTAATGTTTCTTCATATATCATTTACGAAATACAATAAAAAAGATACAGTTACAGTAGCTAGATACTTTCATATCATTTCTAAGGAAATGATATCATGATTGATGACCGGAAAACCCTTACGCGCGAGTAGATCACATTTGTCTGAGATATTTCTTTTGGCCAGATCATACAGAGAGTAATATTGGCGAATTATGTGAGAAACTATTCCTTTATTCGATTTTATTTTGGAGATCAAACGGATATTTGGCAAGTGGGAATAAGTATTACAAAGGAATACTGGCATCAGTCAATATTCCTAACTTTTGCACCTATCCTATACTATCAAGTTGTGATGGAACGGGTGATCATAACCTATACACCATCAAGAAGAAATAAAGGAAACTAACATAATTATAACAAGCCAGTTTATAGTGTATAATTAGCCTTTAATGTTCCCAATGCTGGGACACAGGCTCCTTTCTAAGAAGTGGGCCATTTACCCCGCGGGCCCAGTGCGGATAGACAGATTTTTTGATACAGAGCAGTGCGCCTGGCTGAGTTCAAGCCCACTCCTTAGTCGGGACCGGTACAGATACCGGCACGGTTCTTGAGCGCTCGGCGTAAGAGTGGGGATCGCTTTGCGCATCGTACACTTATCGACAAATGAAACGCACAATAAAACAAATAAAACGCACAAAACAACGAATCCCGAGTGGCGGCTATGACGCGATGCGCTAAGTCACGCTACGCGGGCCAATCACTACACTTTCCCCGCCCCCGTTCCTCACTTCATCTACCAAAGGGACCTAATAACTCACTTCTGCGCAGGTGAAGGTCAGCGCTTAAGATCCATGCCCACATGTATTTGCACCACTGAGTCACAATAGTTCATTTTTTCCCACGTTTTCATACACTCACTTTTCTTGTTTGTTTGTTTGTTTGTGTATTTGTTTGTTTGTTTGTTGTTCCGGTTGGACTTTTGCAACTCATGTTTGAGGCACTTCCCGATAAGCTAGCAGGCTGAAATTTTGCACACGCTCTAAGTTCTGATGACAATGCATGACTAGCTAAGAAACGTCATAACAAATCCAATATGGCGGCCTCCCCAAGATGGCAGACTGGCTGTTTGAAATCCACCCATAAGATATGTGTATCAAATGAAAGGGTTTGCTGTCAGGAATACGAAAAAAATAGTCACGTGACTTAAATCCAATATGGCGGACGTCCAAGATGGCAGACAGGCTTTGAGGCACTTCCCGATAAGCTAGCAGGCTGAAATTTTCAGGGTAGCTTCAAACCCGATGAACAAAAATAAAAATAATAAAATAATTAATAGATGACGTTTTTAAATGTCCTAAAAATAAGAAAATAACCCTACGGGGCTGAGAGAGGGGCCACTCAAAACGTGGGGGCGTATCTTTGCAAGTTACACCCACGATCTATTACACGTCATGTAAATATATCCCATAAATAATCCCTTAAATAATATACGCCCCCACGTTTTGAGTGGCCCCTCTCTCAGCCCCGTAGGGTTATTTTCTTATTTTTAGGACATTTAAAAACGTGGGTTTTTAGATTTTTTTTAAATCTATTAATTTTAAACGAATTTATTCGTTCTTAAAGAAATGAATAGTTCGTTCAAAAACGAAAGATCCGATTGTTCTAAGCTTAGCAACACAGATGACAAAATCCACAAAATTAACATCTGAAATACGAAGGAATTATGGCATTGTCTGTGTCATGAATATTAATAATATCGTACAGCAAAATTGTTTTGCTATTAATTTGGAACAACATTTTCAAGCCCCGGAATTCATAAATGATTAGAAATTAATTAATCACTTTAACTACTTTGGATGAATACGAACTTTTGGCAAATTAAATGGAACAAAAACCAACCGACATACTATGACTACTATTTATTAGTTTGTGAATTAATTTGATTGGTACCTACATAACATGACGCCTGTAATTCCCACAAACAAACCCGAATTTGTCATGGAAAAGTCTAATCACACTGCCTGACTTGGAAATCGAATTCAAGACATCTTGTTCAGTAGTCTTTCACAAGAAATTTGATCAACAAGGCAGTCTGAACAGCCGTAAATCAGTTTTAAAATTATAGTTAATTCTTTAAATAAACTATTCCATCCTTTTCAATTCCAGAATACACCAGAATCTACCAGCAGGTCTTCAAAAAATGAAGTAACTTCATCAAACAATGGGAAGTGGTGTCAGCACCACCAGCCCCAAGTGGCCGGGTCGGAAGCGAGGAGCACCTGCCTCTCCCCCTCATGCTGAGTCCTCAAGAGTACTGTTCCTCCTGTACCTGATTCACAGGACCTGGAACGTAGTCGTGGAGCATGTTGATTCGAAGAGTGCCAGGTAACTTGAATTTGACTACCTACTTTTCTGTTCAACCAATTCAAAAACTCATTAGGTCGTTTGGATCCACGTGTCCTGCCTGAGCGTGGATAAAGCGACTAAAAAACACTGTAATAATGAAATAAAATAAAAATAGTTTATTTCAATTCCAATAGGAATTTCAATACGTACCTACTCATATTATTGGAGATCACCTTTAAGCAAGGATATTAGCGTTAGGAGACTCCGCGCTTCCATTTATAGTTTAATTTTATGCGATTTCAATATAACAATGTTATCATGCAAGATTATAAAATAGTAGCAAAGTAATTTCGTTGAACTAAAATTTTAAAAAAGGTATATATATTTTTTAAATAAAAAGTTTTTTAGATTCTTCTCCAGAAAATAGTTTTTTCAACTATACCGTGTGTCACTCAAATAGAATGCAGCTTTGTTTGACGCTTTTGTCAAAAATCAACGTGTTTGTCGTATATTTTCATGCAAATCTTTTTTGACAAACAAAGGACGTGAACAGCGATGTTTGTCAAAAAAACTCTCAGAGTTCAACGCTAAAATGATTTACTTTACATCGCTTATCACCATCGCATCGGTTTAACGTTTACGCGTTTTAGCGATGAATACTTTGGGTTTGACCAACATGTTTATCAAAAATGTTTGATCGCTTATAAGGCACTTTATTCGCCGTATCCAGATCATACGCTCTTTAGATCGTAGCAGCAGACCTAGCTTTTACAATAATAATAAGAACGGATCATAAACCTCAACCGCAAATTACTGCTAGCTATTTGACTATTTCAGACTAAAACGTATTATTAGTTGCCTAAATTAATTCAAGACTATGTTCCCTTTGACTGAACCACAAATACAGCTTCAATTCTAGGCCCGTCTGGTATTTACAGTTCAGATAAATTGTATATTAATGAGCAAATACTTGGCTATGTAGGCACGAGTAAGTATAATATGTAGTATACTCGTTGATGCTGTGTCTTCGCCCGACTGGATTTCGGTCAAGGCTTTGCTCAAAGCTTGGCGGGACGCTAGCGTGGCGTGTCCTTGTCGTGTTTTCTTATTGCGTGCCTCTATTTTCGTTACCTAATATGCGTAGACTGGATTAAAGTAGTAGTTCATTTATATCCGTTCAAACATTTTAATGTTTTTTTTAATCACACATGCAATCACCCAAAAATATTTGTTCCATGCGGGGATCAAATCCGCGACACGCTGCGCAACAGTCGATCGCTCAACCACTGCGCCAATCATCAATCAAATGTCCATCCATCCATCCATTCCAATTTATAATATTAGTAAAGACAGAGCAAATTCAGTAAGAACAGTTAAATAAAAGAGGCTATCAAAATAGTTACACGCATGGTTGGAAACTCAAACATGAACGTTATTATATCTAATGCTATTCATCAACATTTCCAGATGGCGTGGCTCTCACACCGTGCCCAGCTCAGGCGAGGGTCTTGCCCAGCGGTTCGACTCCATCAGCATGGCTGACTCAGACCCTGGATCCTGCTACTCCACCTGCAGTTGCAGCTACTGCAGGCTGAGGGAGTGCGCTCAGGATTGTGTCAGGTAGGTTCTATATCTTTTAGAAAACAGCATCTTGTGATCGTCACAAAATACTTAAAAATGTCCACCACGTTATTGTTTTATTTTCATAGAAAAAGTGGCGCATGTTTCTACCCGGTAGCAAATTAATTGCCTATTAAAGTAAAAAGGAACTTGATTCCTAAAATACTCGTAATATAAGATTTAATATTGTTTTTATTAAGCAGAACTTAAGTCAGCTCACACACATCAAAAAAAGTTTGAGATCACTAGCATATACTAATTTTCATTTAGGGACACAAGCAATTCAACTATTTTATTGTTTTCTATTCTAAAAAACTATAAGTAAAGAATCTAAAAACAAGAAAAAAAACATACTATAATCTACCGTAACGAAAAGATTTAGAATTTTTCAAAGTGATCCCAAAAATGTTTGATGTGTGTATATCGTTTGGCTGTTCTCAGCTGAGTCATTACAATAAATTAGATATTTTCGTGATGCTTCCAATATTCTCCAATAAGTCGCAAATTAATATGAGTAACTGAGTATATCTGACCTTTTATTTTTTTTTTCCAGGTAAGAAACAAATCTTCAAACTCAGCGATATCTAAATTGGTGGCCAATAAACTGACACCAAAACGATCACAAATAAGCATACGGCCCGCCTGATGGAAAGCTGCCACCGTAGCTTACCTAGGGATGCCTGCAACACCAAAAGTATCGCCTGCGTATTGCTGAACTTACAACATTTTCACGGGTTGAAAATAATAGGAAGAAGCGTTGTTCCGACGATTAAAGGCACAATAGTTTAGCCGTAGGTACCTACCATAAAGGATCATGATCCTTTAAAATTAATAGACTTAAAAAAATCTAAAAACCCTCGTTTTTAAATGTCCTATAAATAAGAAAATAACCTTATGGGGCTGAGAGAGGGGCCACTCAAAACGTGGGGGCGTATATTATTTAAGGGATTATTTATGGGATATATTTACCTACATGACGTGTAGATCGTGGGTGTAACTTGCAAAGATAGGGGCCACTCAAAACGTGGGGGCTTTTGAGTGGCCCCTCTCTCAGCTCAAATTTAAAGTGAAGGAACGAACAAAATCCCTGCTGTAAACCTATTTTTGTCTTAGAAGAGTTAACTGAAGAGTTTGTTTGGTTGTACACGCCAAACTCAGGAACTAATGGTTGGAATTGAAATATTGTTTGTGTGTAGGATAGCCCATTTATCGAAACTGGCTATTTAACATTACGCTACGACGAACAATAGCCGAGCACCGGGTAAAACCGCAGGGATCAGCTATAAGTCTATTTCATCATTTTAAGATTCTGGGAAAGTGAGCAGCCATTTATAAAGACGCAAGTACGTTTCACTTTCAACATCTAAAACTGGTAAAAGTAATCTTTAGAAAGAGGAAAACGATGTTTCAGACCCTTAGCTATAAGTGATGCTAAGCTTCCAAGCTTTATCATAACCCATTTTTCTTACAAAAACATAGGAGAAAAGGCCAGGAGATGCATACTATATCAAACATTATTCTTGTTAGTAACGCGGAAAGTAAAACCTTTTGGTACGGTTTTAAAACTAAAGGCTTCATTAACAGCGTTTTTTTACGTGGTAGAATCATCAAATGAGTCCTCCCAGGGCAGGACTTGAGGGACCGTCAGACTTGTACTGACTAAAATCTACTGTGATCCTTTGATAGCCCTTTTCCAGAGTCACAGTTACCTGATGAGATAGTCCCGCGACCCCGGCAGGCTTTGCCATCTATTTTACCCCGTAATTATATTGGGGCTCCATCATTTTTCTTGCTAGTAACGTCGAAAGTAAAAACTTGTGGCACGTTTTTAAAACTAAAGATAAACAGCGTTAAGAGGGCATATTCTGAAAGTTGGCAACGTCGCAAATAGTTGTCAAATATTAACAAGTTCTAAAAAATTTATCAATGTTACTCTATGGAAACAAGAATCATGGCTCTGTAGTGCACTAAAAATTGATAAGGGAATGCAATAAGTATTATCGTAACACCGAATATATAGTTTTAGATGTAAAAAAAGTATTTGGAATCCTTCCAAATGCCTTTTTTACACCTGAAACGGTGACAAAAACAAATTCAGAGTTTTAATTGCATTCCTATATTAACTTTGTAGTGCACTACAGAGCCATATTTCTTATTTTCTTACAGTAAATTTACCAAATTAATTAAAACTTGTAAACATTTGACAGCTATTTGCGACGTTGCCAACTTTCTGGTTATGCGCCCTTAAGGTATGATTCTGATCTCGACAGCAGTCAACAGTTCCACCCCAACTTTGCTGATTCTATGTTGGGGTTGGTTTCATCATGCTATGGGATCATGCTCATTAAGCCCGCTAGTATCGCCATCGGCATATAGGTAAATATGTGAATGGCACAGGATAGACTTCATCATGTGGCTTTCTATTATCTGTTCACAGTGAATATATATTTTTAACCGACTTCAAAAAAAAGTAGGTTCTCAGTTCGACCTGTATGTATGTATGTATGTTTGTCCGCGATTATCTCGCGTTTAGCTGAACCGATTTTGATGCGGTTTTCAGAGAAGTGTTCATTACATTCTGAAGAAGGTTTTAGTATATAACACTAATGGATATCCCGTGATGTTGCTCGCTTGGATCCGTTTTTGCTTACTTGGATTGTAGATTTTTAATTAAAGACGCCGATTATTATGAAAATTTTTGTTGAATATCTAAACTAAAAAAGGGTAAAATAAAAAACTTTTTTAAAAAAAGGGAACCGACTTCAACTTTTCTTTCGGAAGTCGGTCGCCATAGTCAATGAAATAAAAAACAAAGCCACCGACTTCCGAAAGAAAAGTTATTTTACACTTTTTTTGTGTTTGGTTTTGAAGTCGGTTCCCTTTTTTTTCAAAAAGTTTTTTTTTTATTTCGACAATTCAAAACCCTGCAACTGGCCTACTTGAAATAAATGATTTGATTTGACTGTCTGAAAGTCAAATACGAAGTAATATTTGTTACTAAGGTGACATTTTAGATGATCTTTTCTAGAATGATCATCATCATTACGAATACTGTAATACGATATTTTTAAAGGTTCACCTATTTACCCATTTTCAAATAAAAAGAAAAACTTCAAAGCAATCTTTCTAACACAAGACAGTTTCTTAAACCACATCCACCTTTTCAAATGCTTTAGCAAAAACCAAAATCCCTTTTCTCTACATTTTCCCCTATTCTGTAGAGTCAGTGGTAGAGCTTACTATTAGAGCTATTACGTAATGAACGCCCGTACTCTACAATGTTAGAAAACTCTTTATTTTTTGCTCTCTTGCCTCTACTAAAGTTTTGGGGTACGGTCACGTAGGAATATTTCAGCGTAATTTATAGAGGCTGAAAATGTATTTATGGGTGTGTGCAAGAAAAGATTTTTGGCGAAAAATAAATTGTAGTTACATTTTCTTTGCCATATTGAGAACCTCCCAAATTATTCACATTTTTAAGCGACAAAATAATTTCGTGTGCTAAAAATGTAAAAAATTAAGACGAGGTCTTTATCCAACAGATAAATCTGTTATATTATGATATTAAGAAATAAATCTCGTTTATAAAATGAGTAAAAGCCTAGCAAAACGCGTGTTTGATTTATTAGGCGAAATTAATGGATACATTATTAACCACCAATGATCTCGACTGTCACTTGAAAATCAGAAGTTCGAAACTGGCGTCTCACACTAAAGGATTTTGTATTACTTACCCTGCAATTTGAGCGTATGAAGTTTCAAAATCGATTCAGTCATTTCGAAAAATAAGGACTTGAATTTTTGTTTGAAATTTTAAAATATTAATACACAGAAGCTTTTTAGAAAAAAAAAATCAGCTGCGAGCGAGACTCGACTTCACGTCCTTCCGGATCAGTATTACGGACTACTTATCAATTATACTCGTATATGCTACCACAGCTCCACTCGTCGAAGCCGAATCTTTCTTTCCCTTGCTCTTCTTCGGATTCAAGTCACGCTCGCTGCCGAATTCTTTCTTCAAAAAAGTTTTGCATGTTCGGCTTCCCTTTTTTTGCCAAATTGTCCTTCCCCAGAAATTCACCTTTATGTCTTCCATCTTCCAATCTAGTTCCCGTAGTAACTACAGCCACACCTCGTTCTAAACACACTAAAACAATTAAATTCCAACGTTGAGAGCTGCTGAAGTAAACCGGCGGTTATCTACACACTCGTCTGTTGGCTCCACTGCTATCCTTGCTTTTAATTCCTTTCTAACGTAGTTGGTAACAAACCTTCTTACTTCATTGAGGCTAGCTTTGTGTGGTTGTCTTTGTTTGAGTGAAGATGTGATTGAATTTTCTGCTAAAGAAACTCAAGCACCTATTAGGTGTACTTGATTCTGAATGACAACCACGAGCTTTCTGTTGGCCAGTGATCAACATACACGGACTGCTCGAGCAGTTAGCCAGTGATACGAATAGCGAACCAACTGCTCGAGCAATCAAATTCAACTTCTTGGCGATGTTTGACTATCACGCTATTCACGCTTTCTCAAAATGTGAGTGTTATTGAGTTTACCATAATGTTCTATGAAGCAAAAGAAAGATGTATATTCTACACTGCTCATTTTTGATGTAAAGATTGTAATCTCAGAAGATAGAAGAGAAAATAATGCTGAAAGCAAAAAACAAAGACTGTAATCATCAAATTGTTGAAATTAAGAAAAGATTAATAAAAACCTCTATTTTCCTGCGATTTTTTAGACACAAAGCAAACATTTAATATCTTTTAGGAAAGCATCTCAGGACTTCAAAGCTAAAAATATGTTCCATAATCTTGTGGAACAAATCAAAGAGATTCTGAGGTCGAAATGTTTCGTAAGAAAATATTAACGAATACACTAAGAAGCTCTCACGTTATTTAAAATATTCTCTTTTTATTCATTCATACAAAAGGAATTGTTAAAGTTGAGGGAGTTTCATAATAAAATGTACGTAATTGTGTTAATTCAAACGTCCCTGCTACATTCTCGATATTTGTTCAGTAGTATTTGTTGAATATTTCTCAAAGCTGATTTTACTTGCGCCGATAAAATACGAAATAAGAATATTCACCGAAGAACCAGTGGGAGTCACCGAAACAACTCTTAGCAAGTTGAAGCTGCAATGGGCAGGCCATATCACTGGTATAATTGATAACCGATGGGGAAGAAACGTTCTCAAGTGGTCGACACCACGGATCTGAAAAGAGTCGCGGGCAACGGATGGGATGGATGCAAAAGAAAATTGTCATTCGGCGTGGTGGTCTAAGGGAGTGGCCATTGTTCAGCAGTGGACGGCTTCCGGCTGATGATGGTGATGATGATCAGCTTAGTTCGTTAGGCATCTCTACTATCACTTATTTTACTATGCTACGCTTGGAAACCTCTATATTAGGTGTTTAGAAAATTCAATCAATAAATATTTATAGCTTTAGAATCGCACCGACCCGAACATACTCGTACGTGAAAAACCCCTTATATCATCATAATCATAAAGTGTGAGAACCGTAAAGTGTCAAGGTTGAAAAATTGGGCGTTTTATACAATATTCCGCGTTCCAAACTACAGAAATAAGTTTGATTCGTAAAAAAGGTTCCTTTAAGCACGGGTCAAACTTGTGATGAGTGGTTATTGCTTGTAGGCGTTATCAATATTAATGAGTTTATGAAGAAAATTGTTGGAAAAGTTTTGGGGAATCTAATTTTTATTTAATCTTTCCTGAAAATTTTGGTGACGAGTACGAGTAAAACCCAAATTGATCGAGTGAGAAGTATTTTGCTCTTTAGATTATGACATAGGTAACTTATGGTTGAACGGATCTAGCATTTTTATTTTTGTTAATACATCGTTATAATTATGTGATCCTGTATGTATTACTGATTAAAAATCCATCCTATTCTTTCGATTGCTCTTTGCGTACCAAGGCCACGGCGCACTTATAAGACAGTTCCGCAACAAAATTAAAAATACGGGCAGGACATTTTTGTGGGAAAATCCGATTTCGAAATCGATACAACAAGCTGACAGTAAGATACGCATACAAATACCTACTTTAAACTTGAAATGTGGTGAACATCGACATTAACTACGACCGATGACCCACAGCTACCATCTTGATCCCTTTTTCTATTACGCAGACTGTAGAGCAAGGAGGATAATCAGCATTTCCCTCTCGCTACAAACGCCATCTAGTGGCTACTATATGAACTAACTCAAAGGTAATGACACCAACAACAAGGCTAGCCTTCCAAAGAACTTTCACTACGCGGTTTACAAAGCTTGTCAACGAAGTAGTTCTAAGTTGCGTGCATAGATGGCGCTCAACATAATTATGGTATAATCTAATTTTATCTGTTGGAGTTATCGTTAAAAATGTAAGAGGTATACCAATTTGTTCCTGTGCATTACTAGAATTTGGACTTGGATCGTGGAACTATCTAAACGGGATACCACAGCTCTGGAACGCAAAGGGCAACCGATAGCGTGGTTTAATCTGAGTGGAGTATTTCGTTCCTACAAAGTAATGTGCCTATTGGATTCATATCCACAATTCACTGCTACTTAATTTGCTCGATAACATTTCCAAAAAAGCAGGAGAAGCAACAATACCGTAAGTAGTATGCTATAGCTGTCTATGCAGGGTACCGCGGTCCTGGAACGGTATGTTATGGTAGTTATAATCTGTCAGTCCATTCTGCTCCATTCAGGGCATGAATAAGTCCTCCCTCATTTGATGTTATTACACCCCCAAAAAGAAAACGTTTTCTACGCTTTCTTTACTTTACTATTGCTAAAATGTTGGTAACTTTATGTACAGTCAGCTTCAGAGGAAAATAAACCCCTATTGGGAGAGACGTCACTAACAAAGAGGGTGAGTTTTCTTTGAATCTTACCGAATTTAATTCAGCTACATCCGGTAAGACTAGACGCCAATTTGCCATAAAATAAACTTAGAAAACGTAAAACGATTGAATTCATCCACAACAATGAAGCATCATTTAGCAAGTTTCTGCAAAATGAAGCGATTTCTTGAACGGCACATTGTGGTGAACTTTCCCTGGAACTGTTATTGTCGACCTGGAAGGTATTCGGTGAAGCCATATTACTTTGTTGATCGATACAGTCATTACCTAAATGCGGCTTTGTGGTCTCAAAATGTTTTGTAAACAGTGATTTTCCGGTTTATTCCGCGTTCAACCCCCAATAATTTCTACCCTCTTCCGCGTTCGACCCCTAAACGTTTCCACATTCAACCCCTGAGGGTTGAACGTGGAACTCAGTACATTGGTAATCTTTTCTTTGTCCAGATTCAACCCCTACTTCTTATGTCACTTAAAATGACATTCAAGTAATAGTGAAAGCAAAAGTGTTTAGCCATTTATTTTCTTTATTATTAATATTTTGGGAGTGCCTCCGCTGCCGGCGCGGCGCCGGTTGCTGAATAGATTGCCGGCGCATCCGGTTGCTGAAAAAAATGTCGACGGAGCACCGCTTCGCGGTGCTCCTACTTCTGGGTGGTTTAAAAAAAAATAACCACGAAGAGGATGGCGGGGTCTGGAAGACCCCGCCATCCCCTTCTAACCTAACCTGTCCGAGTCGGGGTGCCCCGTGTGTACGAAACGGGGCACTGAGAAATAAAAAATGTCGTAGAAACGACTGGGGGCACCCCGACTCGGACAGGTTAGGTTAGAAGGGGATGGCGGGGTCTTCCAGACCCCGCCATCCTCTTCGTGGTTATTTTTTTTAAACCACCCAGAAGTAGGAGCACCGCGAAGCGTGCTCCGTCGACGTTTTCTAACGTTTTACTAGATTTAGTTTAGTTTTAAAATACCACAGAAAAGAATTTTTTGTCGTTTCACTGAACCGATTTAGGGATTTGATGAGATCACTAGATTTGATCGACGGAGTTATGCGCGAACAAACATAAAAAAATACAAACATCCGAATTGAGAACCTCCTCCTTTGTTTGAAGTTGGTAAGAAATAAAAACGCGAAATTCTTTTCTGCTTCACTGTCCAATGGGGGTTGAACGTGGAATCAAATACATTCAAAAATAAAATTCCACATTCAACCCTCAGGGGTTGAATGTGGAAACGTTTAGGGGTCGAACGCGGAAGAGGGTAGAAATTATTGGGGGTTGAATGCGGAATAAACCGATTTTCCATTTTCTGATCATCTCATTTCTTTATTATTAACCTATAGGTACTTAAACATAAAATAAACTAGATCTATATAATTATCGATTCATCTCAATTATAATCCTAAGAGTGATCAATCGGAGTTGTTATACCTATTAGGAATTTTGAACCATTCGGAATTATGATAATTGGTATTTTGAAGTTCGTATTTAAGAATTTCGGAATAAAGTCTTTCGTATTATCGTAGTGTACCCCTATGCAATAATAATGACAATATTTTAATTTAGTGGGGCCCAGCCATATATCCACACGTGTTTGGTCTGGCTATAAGAAAAAACGTATGAACCGTGCTAGTACAGAAATTTTGCCGAGATAAACTAAGTACCTACATTAAAAAACATTTTGAAAAAAAAAGGAACCGACTTCAAAACCAAATACAAAAAAAGTGTAAAATAACTTTTCTTTCGGAAGTCGGTGGCCATTGTCAACGAAATAAAAAACAAAGCCTCGGTGGCTTTGTTTTTTCTATGTTTGTTGAAACAAATAGTTTTTTATTTTATTTTACTGTTTATAGTATAAATATTCAACAAAAATCTTCATATCCTTTAAGTACACGCGTTATTTTTGGTAACGTTCCCTCACGCGTGGGGTCCGGCAGTACCCCATAAATATCTGACCCGTATTTTTAAAATGTCTAAATAAAAATAAAACAATTAAGCCTCCTGCAGACACACGCGATTAATCGCGCTGCGACAACGAGCCAAGCTAATTTCCACTCTAAAAATACTGCGAATGGACCGCGACATGTCGCCCCGCGTGATTAATCGCGTGTGTCTGCAGGAGGCTTTAAGATTTTATGGGAAGACATATTATTAAAGTTTAAGAAAATAATTTATTATTTCTTAAAAAGTCAATCTTTTGACAGTGAGAATTTTTTTACAATAATAACATCTCACACGCAGAGAGTTTTTGAAGCCCTAAATTAATGGCCTAAAATTTAATTAAATAATTTGCTTCTGAGTATTTTTTTTTTTTTAATAGGAACTAAAAACTTAAAATTAAAAGTACAACAAAAAATCATTCGAAAAACATTAAAAATGACAACGCCTCAAAATTACTATTTTTTTCAGTACATATACTGAGATTGTGTCCAGTCTTATAATTTTTTGCTACTGGAGTCACTAAAATCGTGTACAATGGAATAGATTTATACAATGGCCTTTCTTGAGAGTTGGCGACTAATATTTGCTGTTATACAACGCTAACTCTAAGAAAGATGAAAAAATACAAAAATATAAATTGAAAATGTATGCTACGTAAAATCACGGGTGGGTTCCACAGGTATCCCCAAGTGAGTATTATACCTTGTATCTTAGCGGGAGCGTGACATACTTCCATCCATCGACAGCCTCTGCAAAGCATTGAGATTAACTGAGAGGTCGCTATCATTACAAGTTAATTTAAAAAGTTATGGTTAAGAAATAGCGCGTGAGGTCTGGCGAGACGGGCCCGTGATGTTAAAGGATATACGAGTAATCGGCGTCTTTTAAAATCTGCAATCCTAGTAATCAACAAAAACGGCTCTATGCGGACAACTTCACAAGATATATCCATTATTGTTATATACTAAAACCTTCCCCAGAATGTAACGAACACTTTTCTGAAAACCGCATCAAAATCGGTACAGCCAAACGCGAGATAATCGCGGTCAAACATACATACATACAGGTCGAACTGAGAACCTACTTTTTTTTCGTCGGTTCGGTCGGTTTCTATGTTGGTTAAAAATATTTTTGATCGCCGGATATATTAAAAATATTTTTTAAACTGGCTGGATAATTATGTTGTAGGCACATATTGCAGTAAAAATATTGCTCGTTTTGATTGCCTGTTGTTGCTTTCTTATTACGAATTACCGTGACCCCGGAACAAAGGAAAGACACCGTGGATGTTAGTTAGTACGAGTCTGATAGCCCCTCCCGCTCTGCCCTGGGTTCCCAGCACCCACGGACTCATTTTATGATTTTACCACGATAAGAAAAAAAAAATGCATAAAAAAATAAACAGTAAACATTGTAACATGTCTTCACAATAAAGAACATCCATTCATCCAAATATTCGTCCATCCAAACTTTCGCATTTATAGTAGAGCGTTGGATCTCTTGAACCAAACCTCAACATACTTATGTTCACGCTAAGAGGCGTAAAATTACCTATATGAAAATTGTTAAGATTCCTACCGGTAGCGATAATAGCGTTAGCAACGATAGTAACGATGGCAGCGATGGTACAGATAAACACAACGGTATTGCGTGATTGGAAGCCGCTGTTCACTGTCTATTGGTTTTATAATGATTGGTTAGGTGGGACAAGGTGCTAGTGCTAGCAGAGAGTTTTGTTCTCAACCTTATTGCACTAAAAATACGCAAGTTATTTTTTTTTTTTCTTCAGGAAGTCAAAGTACAAAATATCTAAAAAGAGTTCCTCGTGTGACCAGTCACACGAGGAGTCGACTATGCGCTTGGCGATGTCTTTGAAAACTTGGTGGGCACTCGGACCCCATGGCCCTAGTGTTTCAACCCCAAACGGCTCAAATACATAGCTAGAAGTCAAGCCATTGTATTTGCGCCGTTTGAGGTTTTCAGCACTTGCAGCAGCCGCACCAGCACAGCATGTACCAGGAAGATGGGATGGCGCAAGGGTGTCGACACATGTTGCATCCCACACCAAAGGTCTACCCAACTTCCATGGCATTATAGTCATCCCATCTGGTCTCTTCCCATCGTCGCGTGCCAAGCCACTGGGTTCTAAAACGGCTGGCACACCGGCGGTGAAAAGAGCACGACGGATAATGTCATTTAAACTAGCATGCCGTGCTAGCCGTCCAGCACTCTTGCTGCAGGAAAGGCCATGGTGCCCGAGGCAGTCGACGCCTTCGCCACACTGACAACGATGTGGAGCCCCGCAAGGAGCGCCCAGACGCAGGCATGGTACCTATGTTGGGTGACGGTAGTGCCTGAAGCCATAGACCCGACTCCCATTCGCCCACAGCCAGCAGGCGGGCACGCTCTACAGAATTGGTTGACGTATTAATAAGATTATACCGTACCAACCTGCAGAGCGGCTCATCCCACTGCCTCTGGGAAGATGGGTTCACGGGTCGATCTGAATCCGGGCAAGTCATTTTCCAGGCGTTCTCCGCATCGGTCAAGCACGGCACTTCAGAGTCAACCAGGGAGAGACTTAAGATCTTCCTAAAAATCATTTAAATAGTTGTATTTTAGCCTCCTCTATGTGACTATTGCCATTGGCAGTAAAAAAAATAAATAATAATTGGTAAATTACAAAAATCAATCAAATTGAGGAAAAATAATTGTATAAACTTTCTGCACTACAAAATCAAATTTATTCAAATATGGTCTGGGCCTTCCGTTCGTAAATTAAAACTTACCTACTTCTAGCACAAGTACTGGTAATTTTAACACTAGGCAAAATAACACAAAAACCAAAGTCGCTTTCGCTTCCGCTCACAATCAAACCTGGACCGCATTCTACTGTCATGTTCGCCCCCCGGCGAGGCGATGATTTCATGTTTACAAGCTTTCCACATGTCCAGTTTTACTATGCGACATAAACACACGAGAAAATCCGTATTACAAATTGTGTTTATTATCTTTAATTGGTAAGAAATTGTTGTTTTCTTTACTGTCATATTATTACTAGATTTTCCGCGGTTTCACTAGCATTCATTTATAATTTGACAATCAATTCGGGTTTTAGTCTGCGTGTAATATCATCAAAACATCATTTTTATTTTCCTCTGAAACAGCTTTTTTATCGAGATTCAAGGTAGGCTATGTCCGTTTCTATACACCAGACAACGTACTATAATATGCTGAATTTCCGGATGATCGGTTCAGTGGACTGGTTTAGGCATGAGAGGGTAACAAACAAACTTGCTTTCGCGAAAACATTAGTTAGGATTAGGAAATTAGGGTTTTGCCAGACATGGCCTAGATTCTCCAAACTAACATTTTTTTTTCGAAAAAGAATCATTATACATTGTATGGGTTGACAAGACCAATGAAGTATTAATAATAATGTACAGACGCTAGCACATAAACTACCCCAATCTGTAAATTTTTCTCCATCGAGCTGAACATAATAGCGGCCATACACCATACTGCCTATCGTACAATCGGCATGACGCTGCCGATTTGGTCAGTTAGATTTGACCGTGTGTGGGCGTGGAATCCATCAAATTGGCATAACAATAGGCTTGATCATGCCGATTTGATCAAATCGATTTGATCATGCCAATTTGATCAAATCGATTTGATCAAATCGGAATGATCAAACTTCAAATCGGCAGCAGTGATACCAACTTAGCAACTTTATAGCTAGATCTAGCTAATATTCGGTAGCTACTTTTTAACCGACGTAAAAAAAGGAGGAGGTTCTCAATTCGAAACGTATATTTTTTTGGAACGAAGTTCCTTATGGCGCGTTGCGAAAGGGGGCTAGGCGGAAAAAATTGCAACGACACTTTTTACAGACTGCGATGGAGTGGAGTGGAGTGGAGTGGAGTGGAATGGAATGGAGGATCGAAAATCGCCTGAACCTTTTTTTAACTTGCTATCGTTAAGCAAGTTAAAAAACAGGTTCAAGCAATTTTCGACCTTATTGACATTCAAAATTTAGTTTGTTTTTTCTCACATTCTCGTTAGCTAACATTGCTCCTTCATTAAAATCCGGTGTTTGCATAAATGTCAATAAAGTCGAAAATCGATTGAACTCACTTTCACTTGTATTACCAACTGATTCCCACAAGTGGGATAAAACAAGTCGGTAAAAAAGTAGCTAAAAAGTTAAGCCACAAGTTTTATAAAATTGTAGCTGTCTGTCACCGAATAATAGCTAGATCTAGCTATAAAGTTGCTAAGTTGGCATCACTGCTGCCGAATTGAAGTTTGATCAAATCGATCGTCATGCCGATTGTACGATAGGCAGTATGGTGTATGGTGTATATGGACGAACTGCCAATTTGATCAAATCGATCGTCATGCCGATTGTACGATAGGCAGTATGGTGTATGGCCGCTATAAGGTAAAGACCTCGATTCTCAGCTTTGACAAAGTTATATTTTATTTTTCCATTAGGAATTTCTAAGTAGCCGAAGCCTATGCTTCACCCTTCTTCGGCGAAATAAACGTGATGTTACGTTAAATATTTATCCAGAAAACTGACTACCGGTTTTACCTCAGTTAAGAAGACTTTGAGAATACCTAGAAACTGATGACAGATACCAGTGGTTAGTTAGCCGAAATCAAGTCGACCCCAATTAACTTAACCAGATGAAGACTTAGATTCGTTTATCTTGATGAACTGTCAAAAAACAGCTAGGCACCAAACTTGTACTCAGAATTTGACCATCAGATTGTTACGAAGAACTATGTTATTCTACAGAAACAGAAAAAAAAAACGAGTAGGCCTTACGCAGTAATATGCATGAACATCAGATCTAACATCCCACTTTGGTAAGCAACACGACTTTGATACAGTAGACTTATCCAAAGACAGGACACGGCGAGAACTGATTTACTTTTGGTAACTTACCCAAAGACAGACCTACAACAAACGTTACTTAACCTTTGCTCACCCATCCAAAGACAGACCTCTGCAAGACTCGCTTTCACCTGACGGATCAGTCACCGGCGCCCGCGATCATTCAAAAAGAAGACAGCTATTTAATTTGATCAATCCTGTACCACTTCTTTTATACACGTCTTTTATATTTCACGAAATTACTCCCACGGAAGAGATGGAAAAAAGTCACACAAAATAATTTGTTCAATTATATCCTCCACAAACTTACCTAACTGTAGCAGAGGTCTAGAGCGTGACAGAATTTTCATCTTTTTACAAAGTGCCCCTAATTTTGTTCTCAACGATGTTCATATTACTGTAATTTGACGTTGTCCAACGACATTTCTATGAATTTGCGAAAATTATGTCAAACTGTTTGTCATTCCGCACGTATGTAACGGCTTTAGCAAACACGCAACGTGTTTGCTGGACCCACTTTGGCATCCATTACGGCTGTTACAAAACATAATGACCAAAGACAAGATGCGTTGTATATGACTTAGACAAATCATTGGTCTAATATTACGAGGTACAGGATTAAATTTCTAGGTCAGGCAGATTTTTATTAGGTTTTTCTATCATGAACATCTCAAAAACCAGTCATTTTCTTCCATTCAAAAGACACTTTATCAGTCACTCCTTCTTTTTTTATATCATTACTCATACAGTTCTTCCGTGTTCTGGCCTTTTTCTTTCTCCCCATTGATGGGCTTGATCAGCTCCTTTTTTGTCTTTTAGTTCAATTTTATAGTCTATAAGGGACTTAAAATCATTACGCTCCTATTCCATATGCCAATTTAATTTGGGTCACTCAGCGTGCTGCTTCTTCCATCATCATCATTGGCCGGAAGACATCCACGGCTGAACAAAGACCTCCCTGTGGACGTCCTCTAAAACCACCACTCCGAACGACTATCCGCCACTTGCATCCATTGGATGCCCGCGACTCACCACGTCGGTCCTCCTGATAGGAGATTTAACTATTGCATATTCCGGTTCATGGTCTAATACTTCTATTTCTTTATTACTCGTCATTTCAGCAATGACCTCCATTACACCTATATCATCCTTCGTTTCTCTATCCCTATCACTACTTACATAATGATGTAACACTGCCCCTCCATCAGAGGTCAAAGCTACCGGTTGTAGGGAGCATCCACTTCCTAAATCATCACAGACATTAGTCAGGGTCAAAGTTGCATTGACGCGTGACGTAATTCCGGCTTTGAGGTTCACCGGGTTCTATTAGTTAGTGAACCAGACATAAAATGAATTTTATTTCCTTTATTTTTAGAATTGTCTAAGCCTGATAAAATGATTGAACTAATTGTAACATTAATTGGTTATTATAAAAATATTTAAGTACATGTATCTTCTTCTATTTTGCGAGTTCAATAATACTTTTACTTCCTTTTAAAATTTTAAATCCATTCCCAGTAAGCCTATCATTTTAATCAGAACCCCAGATTCCTTTAAAAATTTTAACAGTAATGAGGTTAAATTATATTATTATTCTTTACATAAAAAGTTATGAATCCGTCTCCCCCACCGCAGACAAAAGGCACTTTTAATAGCAATCAGATAGAGGTGAAAATCATTCGAAGATTTCTGGTAGCCAGCAGTGCCTATAATCAATGGGAACTGGAAGCTAGTTCAACGTTGAAGTTCGTCTTTGTATCGTCTTCAAAAGAAAGTATATCTTCAATATTGCCTTTATAAATACTATCCTTTGTAGATACATTTTTTCCTTCATCGAGTTCTTTGAAAGAAATGGGATTGTAGCCAAAATCCGCTTTTAGATCTCTCTCTTATTACATTCACTTGTTCATGTGCATTCAAATCTAATTTATTGGCTTTCTTGTTTTTAGTACGATGTAAGCTTTAGAAATTATGTCTTTTATTTTTCTTCGCATGCTTTGTATCAATCGTTAATTTTTCCAATGATTATAATTCGCAATGTTTTCTTGAATGCACTTTCTTCAACACAATTCTTGACTTCCTTGACAATACATTGGATGTTTAGAAACAACATTACGTCCAAATAAAATATCTATTCTACTCACATCCTCACATTCTTAACTAACTTCTGCATAGTGTTTATAAACAAAATCGTTATAATAATATGTCATGCACTACACATTATACTCCCTGACATAACAATCCAACATAATATACCAACGACATAGAAGCGACATAACCCGAATAGCTCCGTAAACTTGACATCGAACCAGTCGCAAAGTCGGAACGCGCGCGGGCGCACGTCTGTCGCAAGATTCGAAGTCGGTAAAGATGGTGTGCGTGTGTGTGCAGTGAATCAAGTGTTTTAGTGTATTGGGATATTTGTCTATTCTGCTTTTGGGTGATTTTTATTACGGTAAGTTGTCACTGAATGTTTATTTAATATTTTTGTATTTTTAGTTTAATAACGTGAGGAGTTTAAACGGTTTGCCGGTCGTTTGAAACTGCAGTGACATCTTGGCTTTAATTAAAAGTGGTTACAGTTTTATCGTTGATGTTTTCTACTTCAGTTTTAGTACAATTAATAACTTAATTAGACCTTAAGTCACAAAATATGGGATCTATTTCTTCTTCTTTGGCTAGTTTTTTTATTTACTCTTTCATTATTTTCTTCAACACATTCATACCCATTGGGGTCTTGTTCAAATATTCCCATGTGTTCGTTCTTTTGTTTTACTTCAGTTGTTGCTAAGGCATGTGCGTGCAACGCGCAGTTTCTGAACATTTCTGTAATAAAACTATTTTCCAAGCTCTACTTACTATTGTGGAGAAAATCGTGATTCTTGGTTCTGAATGTTGCGAATTCAATATTGTTGGTTGGTCTTCTTTTTTTACCAATTTCAGGCTCTGTATCAATTTGGATACTGTTTGTTCTAAGAAATTCTATAATGTCAATGACCACCGTACTTCCATTAGTTTTATAAATGATTTTTTTAAATGTCACCTACTTTAAGAATTTCTCCTGGATCGTGGGTGCGTTTACAAGCATTTGAACTCACATACACAAACACCCAGACCCGGAACAACAAATCGTAGATCACACAGGTATTTGTTTCGAGTGGGAGTCGGTCCCGCGACATGCAGCGCTACAGTTTATCGCTCAACCACTGCGCCAGCCGTGCTGGTTTTAGACTAAGAGGAACTAGGTAATTGTTGGCAGACCTGGTATTCAGGTTCCCTGAAGAACTCCTAAGGACCTTGTTAGATATAAAACTAATTTCTATATTATTGTTAAAAAAACTAACGGCAGTCTACTACAACCTTTTTAATTTCAATTGCACCTTATTCCATCATCATCATCATCTTCCTGCCCTTACCCCATTTTACTTGTGGTCGGCGCAACACGTTTTTTTCTTCCATTCTCCCCTATCTGACGTCACAGTATCATTTACTCCTTTTTCATTCATATCATTCCTTAGACAATCCATCCATCTTTTCTTTGGCCTTCCTCTTCCTCTGCATCAATCAACATTCATACTCATCACTCTCTTAGTCACGCGAGTCTCATCCCTCCTCATCACATGTCCATACCAAGACAGACGATTACCTTTCATTTTTTCTGTAACAGGCGTCACTTTCAAACTTTATAAACTCATTCCTTACTTTATCCATTATTTTTTCAACTTATTCCATATCTTCTTATTATTAATGCAAAAGTTTGTAATGATGGATGGATGATGTATGTTTGTTACTCTTTAACGCAAAAACTACTCCACGGATTTTAATGTAATTTGGTACACAGATAATTTATAACATGAATTAACACATTGAATAGATCTTATCCTGATTTAATCTTCCCTTGCGATAAATATCCGAGTTTTAGCAGACGATGCCGCTAGCATCAGCTATTCTAACATAAATATCATTATAACAAGCTTTTACGTTTTATTCGTTTTGCTTCCGTATCGTGATAGAGAGTGAATAAATTAATCAGTAACATCTGACTGCTAACAATTATTACGTCTTATAAAACCACAAACATTTACACCCGGTGTAAGTAGTGAAAATAACTTGTCTATTGGCCGTAAGCAATTTGCAATGGGCCCGCGGGTTGTGGATTACACGGAAAGGGGGCCTATCCCAGCAGTGGGAACAAAATATAAGTAGACTAGTGGCCCGTCCCAGCTTCGCACGGGTATATTAAGAACCGCTCGTCCGATTTTTTGCAAATTTCACATAAAGCATCTACTAAATAGTTCGAACAAAGCCTAAACATTTGGTTTGGATAGGTGAGCCCGTTCTTGAGTTATAACATTACAACGAAAAGTGGCATTGATTTTTATATATTAAGATTAGTGGTTGAAAGCGCTACTGCTGGGTAAAGTTCTGGATTTGATTCCACAGTCAGGTAGAGTTATATTGGGTTTCTCGACTAGGGACATCTCAGTTTCAAATAATATGTAGGTATTTGGATCTGTGTCCATGTGATAGTTGTATCACCTACAGATTATTGTTTCGGGTCTGTCTGTTTGTGTATGTGAGTTTTATTGGAGGTACACCTATCCACAATAACGAAGAAGTTCCTAATATGGAGCAACGTGTTTAAAAAATAAATATTGCATGGAAATTAAAAAAAAAACACCGGTCTGTCTAAAAAGGCAGAATCATAATAAGTATTGAGATGAAACTATAATGTTTCTCTATGTGTTATTAATTTACTCTATTGCTTGCGCATTAGAATAGAATATTCCATTTAAGAAAGTTTACCGCAATTATTAATTTTATGATTCTGGCAAACTCGCCTTTTTAGACCCCTTGGCAAAATATGATATTTTATAAGTAGACCTGTTTCAAGAATTATACAGAAGACATGTTGTGTTACTTAAAAACCACAAACACAACCAGCGTAAGTAGTAAACAAAATTAAATGCGATCGAACTTGTAACCCAAATCTGCTGCAGCTTGGTCATTGACTTTTCTTCATCATTGATAACGGGAAATATTGCCCAACTGTGGGACGCAATAAACTGCCCAGTAATGAGATGAATGTAAACATTATGAGACTATTATGTAAATGAGTTTTAATTACTTTCTTTGTTCATCTATCATTTTACGTGGAATGGAGATTTTGTGAGATAATGTTTTTGGGAAATGGGTGTTATGGCGCAATTTGCGCGATGTTTTCTGATCATGATTGCGATAGGCTTAATAGTTGTAAGCATGATTTTTTGAATAAGTTAATTGTTAATGTTTTAAAAGGTTTAGGAGTAAAAGGACTAATTCTCAAAATAGCAACCGAATCGCAAAAGGATAACTTTTCAAAATGGTAAATTCTGTAAAAGTGTAATTCTCAAAATGGAAAGTCCTCCGATAACATAATTCGCATAGGTAATTTGGTGTTAATGTGAAGGAATATAGTGGTTTTTATTCAATTAGAGTTTGACAGTCCCTCCTGATCCACACAGAGAGGGAGAACTCATTTTTGGTGACTTTTACCCCCAAAAGGGATAACTTAAGACTCAGTTTTCGAATACCCAGTCATTAACCACTTTACCACCAAGTTTGCCAATCAAGAAATTCATGTTCAAAACAATAAAGAAGTTTATAACTGAATCGATCTTAATGTCTGTATCGAGATTTTTATTACTTATTGCCAAAGTTTTTGGCACGCGAATCCTATTTAAAATAGCAAAGTTACGTATGAAAAAAAACTAGAGCCAATTGTTTCCTTTTTTGTTTACGGTACTTCCTCGATATCCGTATAAGTGCTCGTGCCGGTGTCCCAATTACGGCAATTTAATTGACGGAGAATATCCAATTAGTGAAAAGTCCGATTACCAAAAAGCGGTTTAGTATTTTTATTAGTATGACGTTTCTCTAACTAAAGTATTTGAAGATATAGGTATTTATTTATTTGTGTAAATCAGTATTGTGTCAAAGGTACCACAATCTCTATACTTTTTTTTTTTCGTGGTAAAATCATCAAATGAGTCCTCCCACCCCGGGCAGGGCGGGAGGGACTGTCAGACTTGTACTGACTAAAATCCACGGTGTCCTTCAATAGCCCATTATGTTCCGAGGTCACGGTGATGAGATAAGTCCCGCGACCCCGGCAGGCTTTGGCCCTCTAGAGAGGGGGACCCCGTCATTATGCTGACGCTCTTTGAGGCGCGCGTGGAACACAACGCGCCGTCGACCCGGGCATGGTCCATGGTCGGGCTGCGAGTTGCCCTTTACTCGCCGCCCGCATGCCCGCGCCTACGGTGGCCGGAGATCGTCTTGCGACAATCTCTATACTTAGTAGATGTTTATTATTTTCACGCAGAAAGTCGTTTTATATATCAAACTTTTGCAACTTTTTGTCGAAATTTCAGGATATTGACTTTGACTACTAGTCCTACCGAGGGGTATCGTTATAACCCAGTTACTGGGTTGCGGAGGTCAGATAGACCGTTATTGTTTAAAACTGGTATCCAGCTGCATATGGTTAGTTATAGGTTAATTTCCTGTCAGACTCTTTTATGTAAATTTCATCACCGACTTTATTTCCTGCAATATTACTTACAACATTGTGTCATGTAGGTTATAAATCTAAAAATAACTATGGTACATTTTCACATAATTAATAACTAAAAGACGGAAGAATTCTTACACCAGTAGAGAAAGCTATAAATAAATCTTTTAACTAATTTGTACTTATATAAAATAATATTTTTACATAAATCTAATTTCTTATGTATTGGATATGAATTATATAATTTCAAAGTTAATTGAGCTATCAGAATTTTTATAATTTATGTTAATTTTATTTTATAACTTTATTAGTAGATTAATGTTGCGTTACGTTTGTGTTGACAATTATAAATACGTAAGGGTCAAGTATTTTATAATAGTACCTAAATCATAGAATTCTGTTGAAAAGCAGAGGACCAAAACTAGTGGTTACGCGTTCAAAGTTTTTAAAATATTTTTAATGTCTTTCAACGGACAAACATACGTTTTTATGTAATTTATGTATATTATAATACATTTTTGAGATTCCTATGATCGTTAGGTATTTTTGCTGTGTTCCCTCAGAGAAAGGTTTTCTTTTTTTTATAGGTTACAAGTAAATATGTATTTGAGAGCAGTGGTGGCCCAGTGGTTTCAGTCCCGACTTACGAGTTGTAGGTCGTGGGTTCGAACCCTGCCAGACGCATTACTTTGTGTAATTTATTTTCATCACCACTGCTCTCAAAACGGTGAAGGAAAACATCGTGAGGAAACCGGCATGTCCTAGAACCAAAAATTCGAAGATATGTGACATCTACCAATCCGCACTGGGCCCGCGTGGTGGATTATGGCCCACTCCCTCTCACAGAGAGGAGGCCTGTATCCCAGCAGTGGGATCATTATAGGCTGATGATGATGTATTTGTATGGTCTACAAATACGTTTCCTGGGCCTTCAGGTCTGGATGTTTATATAGGTATGTAATTTTAAATGTTTGTAAACACACCTACGATACAAGAAATAATTCCAAGTGAGGGGCAACGCTTTAAAAAAAATAAACAAAAGTCTTGTTTTGATACAAGACCTTTGAATTTGTCTACACTAATATTATAAAGAGGAAAACTTTGTATTTTTGTTTGTTTGTTTGTCTCAAAAACTACTGGACCGATTTCAAAAATTCTTTCACCAGTTGAAAGCTTCGTTGGTCCTGAGTGACATAGGCAATACCCCCTTATTGCCTATGTCACTCCTATGTCGGGGCGAGCGAAGCCGCTGGGAAAAGCTAGTTTCTAATATTTTCATTTTCTTAGATCAGGGCTTAAAGTTGCTAGACATCCCTAAATTGCACAATTATTCATTACAAAAATACGTACCTAATAGATATCTTTTAAAACTCTACAACAGTACGTACTAGTAGCGTAACAAATACATTTTCACTAGCACAATAAAACACTAAAAGCCTTACTACAAAAACTTAAACATCTGTTGAACACTTGTCTAAAAAAAGTGTGACTGCAAAACGGACCATATTTCAACGACATAATCTGACAGTTTCTTAGACAAGTGTTCAACAGACGTTTAAAAGTTTTTGTGGTACCACGGTAAAGGGCCAACGCTAACGTGCATGTAAACGTTAACCATAGGTTACGGCAACCTTGGTTAGGCAATTGGTTGGAAACGGTGATATCGATCCTTCACGCTTTTTCTTTTATTTAATTGGTAGGGCGATACAGCAGTAATTAAGTACTTAAAAGTACTAGCCATGACTAATTGGATAAGTGACGAAACATAGGCGGTAAACTATGGTCTACTGTGCCAGCAAACTTGTTAAGTTTGCTGATAGATCATTAATCTAAGCCTTAACTCTGAATTTCTAAGACTGCGTTGTATGATCATTAGTTAAACTAACCATTGTTAACTTCCCGTTTTTTAAAAGAAATTGTTGATACTGTACTGGATTTAACAAATATTTAGTTTAACTACTGATCAAATAATTCGCCCTCTGATTTCCCATCCCTATTCTTCAATAGGCTTGCTCAATAAAAAAAAATCTTCAATCTGGCTCAGAGGCAAAGATATTGCTTATGATGGTAAGCACCATCCAGAAGGAAAAGTTGCTTCTCTGCACCAATGGAAGACAGTAAAAAACTGTGATGGTCGCGAGCCAGGCTTCATCATCATCATCTCAGCCATAGGACGTCCACTGCTGAACATAGGCCTCCCCTTTAGATCTCCACATATACCGGTTGGAAGCGACCTGCATCCAGCGTCTTCCAGCGATGATTATTTTTATGTCAAAAACATAAGATTAATTAAAGCAAAAAGATTACGCACTACCATCGCAAAGCGAACCGCCAACCATGAATAAATTATAACTAATCTATCTCTTCAAGTTGCGTAACGCAACGTTTTCATTATTTCAAGTTGGTATAATGATATTTTATGTAAAAATTCCAACGACTTCCGGATTATAAACTCGTGTAATAATGTTGTTTTTTTTTTAAACTAGGTTCGTAATTAAGGGTTTAAACTTAATTAAGACAGGTTTGAATCTGTGTAGAGCCTAAATTATAGTGAAACTAGCTTTTCCCAGCGGCTTCGCTCGCCCCCCCCCCCCCCTCCTGAATTTTCTTTGCTATAAACCTCACGGAGCCCGAGACCGGACCGGATTCCAACGAATGCAAAACCGTGGAAATCGGTTCGTGCGTTCTGGAGTTATAGCGTCAGGAAGGAAAACCCGACTTATTTTTATATAGTAGAGTAGCAAACCCAGCGAACTCCGTTTCGCCACCAGATGGCTTCGTTTTATGTAACATTTCGTTTGGTGATTAAAAGAAGACGAAAAAAATTTTTTTCCTGAATTTTCTTTGCTATAAACCTCACGGAGCCCGAGACCTTTCCAACGAATGCAAAACCGTGGAAATCGGTTCGTGCTTTCTGGAGTTATAGCATCAGGAAGGAAAACCCGACTTATTTTTATATAGTAGATAATAATGACCAGCTTACAACAATCCTGATGAAAATCGTAGAAGAACGAAGGTCGGCGAAGAATGGTAGTTAGGGGTATCAAAATAAACCAAATCGCAGAACTGTTTCGATGTCGCGGGACTGTCTTTACAGCTAACTGTGACCCTGGAACGTTGAGGGCTATTGAAGGAACACCGTGGATTTTAGTCAGTATAAGTCTGACAGTCCGCGATGGTCCTAGTTTATCTTTTTGTGCCTTCTGGCCACGATTAGGATGTAATTTTGGATTGATGTATACTGTGAATGTTATATTAAATTGTATAAATCTTGGTTCTTCTAACCGTACAGACAGATGTGTTGCTGGGGAGTTTGTTGCGTAACTTCTTCTTCCCAGCCAAAACACTAGGAAGTGTCGAAGGGGGGCGCTTTAGGGGACTGTCTTATGTAAAAAATTGACCTTCAAAAAGTGCTGATAAATCAGCCTTATTTGAATAAATGACTTTTGATTTTGAAAAAAGAAGTCGCTTCCGCTCCACACACGGCAGGAAAAAGCATCAAAATACAAATATGGTTTAACAGGCAGGCCGGTACCAAATCTGTTCGATTCGCGCATGTGTGTCCCATCCCCTAGAATTAGTGAGGACCTCGTCACTTGATAGCATTAAGCCGATAAGTTAGTGAGGTTAAGTTGAGCTTGCCCTAGTAAGTGACGTAACAAACGAATACCCCGCCAGGTCTAGGTAAGAATTTTAAACTGTTGTGGACTGGATATCGTCTAGCTCTAAGACAACTTCCCAATTAATCTATTGATGAAATTTAAGACAACTTGACAATTGAAGATCAATTTCAAATTCAGGTGTTAGTAAAGCTTGCCTACTTTACTAATTCTTCCTCTGCTTGCCTCTCTACAAAATTCAGCAAATCTACTTTCATGCGTTTCGATGGCATAAGAAAAATATGGCCTAGAATTCAGCTAGGCAACTTCACAGGACTGAGCGAAAGCAGTTGCAGTCAAAAGTTCATATTGTAATTGACTGAAAAGTACAACCTTCACAGTACATACAAATGTAGCTTCTACCTGGCAATACCAAGTTACATAATTGACCATAGACGTCAGATCACGTTGCAGTTCATAACTATGATTTCGCTGACGGCATCAGGCGTTCAGGGCATAGTAATATGTTATAGCTGGCTTAGGAACGTGTCGCTATTTGGTATAGGCCTGTAACTGTTTCTTATGACTTATTCTCAGGTTATCGTGTGCCAAGCCAGCTATTATAGAGGAAAAATATTAATTTGTTATAGATAGGGGTACTCGTATTTGGTAACTGTCACGGGTTTTGTGCTCGTAAAACGCTATTTCTGAATATGAGGTTCGGGGGGTGTAGTCCTTGGTTGAGCTTTTAATTGTTTTTATACCATTTCCATAATGCGAATAAGCATTCGGCCCACCTGATGGAAAGAGGTCACCATAGTCTATCGACTGCAACACCAAGGTATCGCCTGCGCGTTGTCAAACCTGCAGAAACATTTTCACGCCCTTTTTGAAGAGCCCCGGAGTATATTTTATGTTAGATTTTTCCATTACGAAAACAGTAGCAGCCTCTATAGATCTAGTTTCTTATAAACTTTGCTCCACACTAGGAACTTCACCCTAATCGCTGGTGCGTCTACAAAAATTTGTTCCGTGCGAAATATGGATGCGGAAATGGAAGCAGTCCGGAATACAGATTTGTACCCATTTATTGGCAACGAGTAGATACCATTACATGATATTTAAATATAACTAACTGGGACATATTTATGTCTGACAGATGGGCTATAGGTAATGCTGATAAATGTATAACACTCGTATATTATATTTATAATCTATCAGCTGTCGTGCAAAAAACAATTTAGAATATTCATGTTATCTAATAAAATAAAAATGTAAACTTCCGTAGTAAATACATATTTGACCAATTTGTCAATCGTTACATAAAATAAATACGCAAAATAACCGTGTCCACAGAAATATTTAAATATTAAATCAGGCTTTTATTAATTTCCTTTTTCATTAATTAAATCATTTACAAACTGTTGACACAACGTCAATCAACGGCCAATTGCACCGTATTTCGTCAGTTTAACTACCGTTAAATATAGTGTTTAGCGTTCCGGTTACATCATTTTGACGATTGATTGGTTGTTAGTAAATAATCGGTCCATTGATGTCTGTCCTTGAATCGTTTTTGAATTGTGTTGTTTCACAACATAATACCAAACCTAATTCCCCCAAAAGTGTACCGTACCTGTCTATAGAAATACAGATGTACCCGATATTTTGATCCGTTGAATCAAGTAGAATACGAGGCTGGGCTTTTTCTGAACTCATCATAGTCAACCAAATCCAATTTAGGGCGTCAATTAAACTACTGGAATCGTGGGACTGTCTAAATGAAATGCCGTCGTCCTGGCAAAGGGAAAAATTTTTAGTCAGTAAAACTCTGACACTCCCTTCCTGATGACGACTTTACTAATCCAAAAAAAGGCCTACAATTAAAAAGATAAAAACAGCAATAAACACCTTGCAACCTTGGATTAGAACCTAAAATCTCATAGTAAATATTACCACTTGCAATTACTACACCAACCAAAGGCAATTTCATGTAGCTACAGTATACGTTACAAGTACAAGCTAAATATGGACATGATTGATTAGTTTGCTCGTAATATGTTGTGAGGTGAAAGTAACGTCTCCCGTTGCAGCGAGTACAGTTATTTAGTCGTAACTTATGGATATGTAGCAGTTACTGTTACGACGCTAAATTGATTTAAAAAGATGCGACTTTCTTCTGATAACGTTAATCACTGATTTGGTGGTAACGAGCGTTTGGAACGTTAAACTGAGTTTAAATATGTATTATAGATAGCACTGTTTCAATGTGTGTTAGGGTAATATCGGTTTGATTGCCGTCAAGGCAAGTACCTAATTATGAAGGTCTTTATAAAAAGAAAAGAATTTTATAAGACATCATCATCATCTACCAAGCCATTTTCAAGTCTGTTGGGCTACCTTTTTTTTAGCCGAGGGCGGGGCAGTAGTGACTGTCAGTCTTGAATTGACTAAAATCCACGGTGTCCTTTAATTCCTTTACGTTTCGGGGTCACGGTAGCTCATGTCCTGCGACCCTATTGGGCTACCTATGTATTCCAACCGCATTTGATTCCGTAGTTTAGAACTAAGCAATGACAAAAAACTCTCGATTCTAAGCTTCGCTCTTTTAAATTTTTTTTTTTTTTCTCAAATGTTTCGGGTCATAATTTTAATTTTGGCTAATTGTAACGACTCATCTTCACATTCTAGTGTTGTGTAAAGTGGGCTGTGGGAATCGTGATATGCAGAAAAACAATAACCATTTGTAACCGATGTCTTCTCTCTTTTACGCCCGTTTCACTGGGAGGGCAGAGTTCAAACTAGTTTAGAGTATTTTTTAATAGTTCTTAGTATTTTCTTTGTAATAATTACCTTTGCTGAGACTAAGAAAGTTGTTAGAAATATTTAAACATTGAATACTGTCATTAATAGCTGTAGAAACTTTTTTATTTGATAATATGTAACTAGGGAATTATCTCATTACCGTGACCCCGGAATACAAAGGGCTATTGAAGGACACCGTGGATTTTAGTCAGTACGAGTCTGACAGTCCCTCCCGCCCTGCCCTGGGTGGGAGGACTCATTTGATGATTTTACCACGCTAAAAAAAAGGTATATTTCTCATCGTATTTTGAGCTAAAGGCGACAGAACTAAATACACATAAGTAAGAAAGAAAAATAAATAATTATTAATTCTGCACAATTAATACGCACATAAAAATATACAACCATTTAGGACATGAATAAAAAATATGATTCTAATGACCGCTATCAACATTACAATGGGATTAGTTTTGATGAATCTGGTACAAATATTTTAATAAAATAATAATAAAAAATATCTTCATTTTAATTATTAGCTTCAACCGAGATCTTTGCGAAGTTACTCTCAAAATAGGTAACATAATAACTGCCGTGTTTACACGTTCTCAGAAGTTTTCGTTCGTGTATCAAAATAATAATCATGTTTCCGTAAAATCATTATGCTGTTTATAATTATCGCGAAATGGATCGCGTGTGAAAGTAATTATAAATATTTTTCATAAGTTTACGAAAATGTTATTCTTAATCTTGTGAATGATCAGCGCAACGTTAACGCATAACAGTTTTATTTTATAATTTGTTTAATACGTTGTTTATGTTTTTCCGTTGAGAAAACTTAGGAACTATGATTACAAAGGTTGTTTTTTTTTTGGTATAATATTGCCTTTGTTTATAACAACTGTTATTCTTGCTAAGTTGTATCATATTGCACCTATATGTATAAATAGTGAACTTAAGTACCTAAGTAAGTTTTGACAACAATTCTGAAAATAAGTTTTATTATTTTCATTGAAAATTCTTGCAATTATCTTATTGTAATCAAATAACAGATGAAATCTACTTCAAGCTTACTTGCAACTAACAGATAAAGAAGTTACATTTTGTAACAGATACCGATAACGAGTTGACGTTGATACCGCTTTAAATATCCGCCCGAGCAAAAAGAAGCGTAAAGATAACTACTTACTTCTAACATCAAAGGAAGTTGATGGAATGCGGTTGATCGTGGTTAAGAACAAAAAGTTAAACCGTAGTTAAGGGTTTGGTGGCACCTGCCTAGGTAGGTTTAGAATATGGTTTGCAGCATAATTTTAATGCGCATTTTTTTAACAAAGTAGTGTTAGTAGAAAATTTTAAACCTACGTATAAGTGTAAGTGTCTAAACACACTATGCCGAAGTTACGCGACCGAAGTTCGGCGCAATTACGCCTGCAATGCTATTTGAATTACTGACGACACACTATGCCGAAATTACGTCGCGTCATAGCGTACAGCGTAACTTCGGTCGGGCGTAAGTTCAGCGGCAACTTATTCTGTGACCACACATTATACGCGACCGAAGTTCGGTTCGATTACCGACGAAGATCCAGGGGCGGGGAGCAGCAGGGAGCCGCCCGCGCCACCCGCGCCGAATTTCCGCCGCGTAAGTTCGGCACTTATGGTGTTTGGGTGTGTCATATCAGCCAAATACGTCGGAACGTGAAATCAGCCGCCGAACTTCCGTCGCGTAACTTCGGCATAGTGTGTTTAGGCACTAAAATAAACTGAAATTTTACTGTAGAACGTAATAGGATTTTTTAATTAATTAAATATAGAGCAGGATGAAAAAATAAAAGAACATGACAAATAGTTTAACCGTGTCTTTAATGGTATCTTCCTAAGTCGATTGATGGCAATCGGATCGCTTCTTATTACATGACACTTTAACATAATTATCTGACATAACGAAGATGCATGACTTACAGCTAGATAAACACAGTAGCATGGACAATAACAACAATATGGCCAATTAAAAGTTTTCACAAATAGCTAATCTAACATTAAACTGAAAGAAATTAAACTAAGAAAACATTGGTAAGGATCAGTACACGAAATTACAAAAATAAAGCCTCGAGCAGAGAGACACACACGATTAATCGCGTGGGGCGACTTGTCGCGGTCCATTCGCAGTACATTTAGAGTGGAAGTTAGCTTGGCTCGTTGTCGCAGCGCGATTAATCGCGTGTGTCTGCTCGAAGCTTAAAGAAGAACACAATTTGACCAAATACATCGGTAGGTTATGGGCTAGAAGAAGTGGTTGCAGAGAGTATTTTAGTAGTATGTGTGTTGTTTGTAACGTTTTCACGTAAAAGCTGCTGTTCGAATTTGGATGAAATTTGGTACACAGATAGTTTAAAACCTGGATTACCATGCAGCATAGTTTTTGTTGTGATTTTATGTATTCCCGTAGTATAATTTTCGAGTGTTGTAGTAGGCGAAGGCAACAGTTCATCATCATCATCATCAGCCTATAAATGTTCCCACTGCTGGGACACAGGCCTCCTCTCTGTGAGAGGGAGTGGGCCGTAATCTACCACGCGGGCCCAGTGCGGATTGGTAGATGTCACATGTCTTCGAATTTTTGGTTCTAGGACATGCCGGTTTCCTCACGATGTTTTCCTTCACCGTTTTGAGAGCAGTGGTGTTGAAATAAATTACACAAAGTAATGCGCCTGACGGGGTTCGAACCCACGACCTACAACTCGTAAGTCGAGGCCGAAACCACTGGGCCACCACTGCTCTTAAGGCAACAGTTAATGTTCTTAAATTCCTTCTAAATAGGTCAACAGTCACATATATTTTCATAGTATATTATCCACGAAGCATATCAAGAGGTAATAGGTAACATTCTCATTCATTTTATAAACAAGCCTCGTGCTTTGGCAACTGGTAGCATGTCAGGTACGTGACGGACATAGGAGCGCTCCAAATTGTTCCGAGAAATGCATTTTTATGGTTATGTGGCAGTAGTCGTACTGCATGAGTGTATGATATTAAATTCATTCACATTTCTGTCAGGGTTGAAATAACTAAGCATTTATAACTGGTTTCTAGAAGAAACGAGTAGTTCAGTGCAGGAATTAAGTAATTAAAGTTCGGCCGTTCAGAGAATGCGTTCCTGACACCTATCAGTTAGTCGTAGTTACCAAGTTATTTGACACTCAGTTTGGCACAAAATTATAACATTCATTGATTATTGATATAATAATGTTGTTTTAATGCTCATCAATTGTTAAAACGGTAAACAACCAGCAAAAATATTTTTATCGTAACTGCAAAGTTACGTCGTCAGTTCAATCGCGACGTGTCAGGAACGCATTCTCTGAACGGCCGAACTTTAGTTACGTTATAGTCGAAATAAAGGGGAAGTTGCAGTATTTTTTAAAATTTTGAACGTCTAAAAATCTAATAAAATATGAGATTTTAATAAATAATTTCATGCATTAGGTATATGGCTAGCATTTTAGTGGGCGGTGAGGTCGTAAGCTCTTAATGTATATATTTACACACCATATTGCATTCTTGTCCTAATATAATCCAAATTAATTTATTCCTTATTTAATCCAAATCCCAATCCGTTTTCTTTGACAGCTGCTTGTAAAATCCGGGTAGGAAAATACGGTCGTAGATTGAGTTTTAGACGAAGCTCGGGCGGGATCAAGATAGCAGCCGAAATAGATTATTAATTTCTAGCTTAGCTTAATTTAAAATCAAAGTATCTGCACACATTTTAACTTATACATAACTGTTTAAAACACCAACGATATTATACAAGTTTATTTAGCGCTGTAATTAATTTAGTCAACAAATTTTGATAACCTATTCCAAAATTAAAAGATGAATAAATCATGTATGAAAAAGTAAAACTTGAATAAATATTGGAATCTAAATAATCTTTTCTTGACATTTACTAGATATCTCTACTGTGTTCACATTAATTTTCTAAATAAAACTAGCTATTTAGTTATCTAGTTTATCCGCCAATTAATTACTCAAAGCAACATTTCAGTGTCATCCAATTACACACGTTCAGAAGAAACCGCCGATCATCTTCGAATAAAAATTCTTCACTTTTTTAAAAGTGACAGTCACTTTCACTGCTTTCGCATAATTCGGATAGAAGTGTTCATTAATTTTCGCATACAAAACGTCAGAATGTTTGTTTTTTTGTACACGTTAGCGATTTAGTGGGTTGTAAAAATGAATATAAGTGACTTTTGTGTATTGCATTAAACAGATTCACGCGATGTATCATGAGACGTTAAGCCTCTTTGTATAAAAGAAATGCTGTGAAGTTTATTTGAATAGTCTTAAAACTTTCTTGTTTTTTTTTAATAAGTTAATTAATTGATCAAATTAATTAGACCTTTTCAATAGGAAAGACAATCTGAGATTAAGATAGCTTTTAAAATAACATCATAACTTTGTTGTAATTTGACATAAAATTTATTTTATCTCCAAGATAATTATAGCGCAAGGTGCATCAACTTTCTTTCTTGATAATTTAACTAATGATTTATTCTTGTAGGTTGGCATAATATTAAAATAATCTAAAATTTTATTAATAAATGTAGCTCAGAAATAAAAGAAAATCTAGAAAACAATATTTAAATTAAAATTAATATTCACAATACCACCATTTCGTTCCACCACTAATAATTTAAAAAGACAAGATCGTATCATTTAAATTGGGGTTATCTATGCATATTGATCCACAAAAACTTTTTTATGGGTTATTTTTGGCCTCAATCAAACCCAGAAGTCTCAGAAGGAACTGGAACTCCGCCGCCCGTCAACGCTCTGGTCACACGTAGGTAGCTTGTGGTGCTCTAGCCCGGGGTGGATCCCGGGCTAGGGCACCACGAGGTACCGCGATTAGGCATAGAGCTAAGAGATAGCTCTCAACCATCTGAAAATAATTCTATATATTCCTCTTGTCCTCACAAACTTTCGCATTTATATATTGTACCGAGTAATATAAGATAATAATTACCTTAACGATAAAAGCACATCTCACTTATATTTTTTAACCCTCGCGTTGCCGGCACAAAATATGTAGGCTAGTCTATAGTCCAGCGGTCCACGGTAGCCAATGGGTACCGTTTTAACAACTGCGCAGACGCCGCTGTACAGACACGACCACCAATACTTATGCTCTTTTAAGAGTGATTGTTATGATTTTACTGCATTGATTGCAATATCGTGTTGTTACGAATAATAGGTATAGTACTTTAGAACTTATGATATTTCGTAGCTTTCTATTACAAAAGTTACATGATTATATATTATAAACTCAGTTTTTCTTTTTTTTTTTTCCATGGGCCATTGTATTCATGATTATGAATAAGTACGGGGACAACTATGAAAAATTGACAACTCTTTTTGTTTGTTTCCCCGTATCTTGAAATTGAAATGTTTAGCCAATTTGTTTTTCAGGTTCTAATTAATTTAAATTAAGGTTATAAAAACTGAACAAGTTAAACTAAGGAGCATGGATCGATAATATAAAAAAATGACTTTACATACATTATTATTATTACAACAGTTGATGCAATAAATTAACATGAACAAACCAAAATTATTTTTGACGCTTACCGAAATCCCATTAAAAGGTCTGAATCATCAGCTAAGAAAATAATAACTTTATGCTTTTTCTGTTTCATCCTACATTTGTGCTCGCGACTGTACCATCAAGAGGTAAATAAACCCACGGTAGCTTCGTATGTCGACGGCAATTAGGTATGGGGCCTGCATTGTGGGCGTTTTTTGTAGAAATAGTAGAAAAAAGTCCCAACTTCATGAGCTAGGTAAATTGTTTTGATATGGTTCACGGGTTTTTTACTACTTTTAACGGGTTAAGTTTTTTTTGTGTGAGGAAGTGCAGAGGATTGATTGAAGTTGAATTTCGAAATAGGTTCTATTATTGTTAAAATGAAGGAAGTTAAATAAAGGTATTTGACCTAAAATGAACCCATAATGACGTCGTGAACTTTTTGTTCGTAGGTTTTTCACGCCACAAGATTATAGTCTTTTGAATGTACGGTCTACAAAAGCGATGATATTATTATGTTGTATGCATGCACCAAGTTTTAAATGTTTTTTCCTGTATGCTATATGCTGTATGTATGCACTCTTTAGCTGTATTCTACATACAACCATGTATGGTTGAAGTTGTCATTGCATTATAAATCATAACACAACAACAACAGGACTATAAATTAGAACCACGCTTTGCTCATGATTCAATCATAAAATCCTTCGCTTCACTCAGGTGTCAATTTAAGTACTCGCAACAAATTATTTATTATTAATAACTCTGGTTATTAATAATAAATAATTTAAAAAAAATACTACCGTTATTAATTAAGAATTAACCCAGATTCTTCAGAGATAAATCAAGACACCACTTCCTATGATAAGGGCTTAATACATAAACAATAATTTATCACAAACACTTATTACATAACCAGTTTAACTAATAAATCGAACATAAATTTTTCTAGCACATCAACTGAACACGACATCGTTTCCCGTTTTCCCCTCATAAATATTAAAAAACCCTAATTTGTCGATGATTATATCTACCTTATGTCACAAGCCCTACTGATATTGGAGCTTCAATAATCTGGTCAGGCAAAGATGTATACTATATTGAGTTTACCATCGCCTTTTATGGTCAAATAAATTTATTTCTCAATAAGAAATTACATAAATTTCACTAGTTTGACAACATTTTTTTGCACATTAACTTAAATTACTTTGACAATAAAATTGTAGAAGCATTGTGTAGATTAATGTAGACTATATAAATATAATTTTATTTACTTAATTATCGGGAGGGTTTTCAGTCAGTAAGTCGCTTCCGCTCCACGGGGCAGGAAGTCTCTTAATCATGAATTTCAAAAAACAGTATTTCCACAAATAAATGTAGGTGAATAGTTACTTATACCTCTGATAAGGCGCTACGGGAATGAATAGTTCAGGTAGATTACATAATTCTTTCGTGTGCAAGTAAGATCACATAAGCCATATATTTCCTTAAGCTAATAAAAGGCGATGTCGCCAATTAGCCATATAGGCATCGGACGGACACGCTTACTTGACTTAAATAGGGGACAAAAATGTTCTAAGTGACTTCACGGGTTTTTCTCCAAGTGACTTAGTATTTCCTTTAAGAGGTAAATTGTAGTTAAATGGTTGAACTGTTAGAAAACGGTGCTGTTTGCTGGTTGGTTTTGTGTAACTTCTTTTCTTGACGTAGTAGTGGGTTTGGCAAATATGTGAGATGTTCAAGTTGTTTACAAAATATCGGACGTATCCTAGCAATGGGCTGACCTTTTAAGCCAAAATGTGTCTGAAATCTCATTTAATTTAATTTGCTAATTTATTTAATGTATGAAAATTAATCAGACCTGTCCGACCTGACCTGCTGACCGACCGCCCCCTTGTCATCTTGCCCCCACACCCGGGTACCCCAAGGCCTAGACACAGGTCTATAACAAGGTTTTTGTTAGTAGAAATAAAATATACAGGAACACAGCACCTGCTATATTTTTAATTCGGTTAAACATTAAGATAAACTACCTACTATATTAAAGTAAAATGAATCCAATAGAATGTTCAGTATACGGCAAAAGCACGCATTATTCTGAGCTAAAACCTATACTAGCTGGGGTCCCACAAGGAAGTGTTCTAGGCCCAATTTTATACTTGTTATACGTGTGACCATTGCAAACTTTGCAGATAATACAAGGTTACTGGCTCAAGCCACAGTGGAACAGTTATAGATTTTGTATGAAAAAAAAATTGGAGTTCAATCAGACCTTGATCCTGCAACACAGGGGATATTTTAAGGAAAATGAAGTAAAAAGGGACAAAATACTCTCGCTTATAAGTTATTATTAATCACTACGCTTTCCGATAAAACTTGACTACATAATAAGCTGACCGTCTCAAAAGCTTACGAGAGCAAACTCAAAGGAAACTAGTTATGTACCAGACGAGTAACATTACTAACAGCTTGTCAATGACCAAGTATTAGTATACGTGATTATCATACCAATAGACACTCGATTGATAATAAGTTTGTACGACATCACAGCTCTATACAAATTGGTTTGCTTGAAATGCTGCTTAGCAAATAATACGAAATTGAAAACTTGGCTGGTTCTGGTAGAAACACTTTTTAAGACAAAAGAAAAGGGAATTAATCTTCTAGGGAAAGGATCTAGAATTATCTAGGATATTTTGGCTTTTGATTACGAGTAAAACTGACAGACGTTGACGGTAAAGCTTCGCCAATTTCGAAATTACCTAGTTATGATTTTATTGACCACTAGCTTTTGCAGGACCAAAGCAGCTTTAAACGGGTGAAAGAATTTTTGAAACTGGTCCAGTAGTTTTTTTCATTACAAACGTACAGAGACACACACAAAATACATATCTATCCTCTTTATAATATTAGTGTGGATACACATCAGAGAGTACCTACGAATCTTTAGAATACTACTCCTTAGTGGCCTATCATTTTTGGTATGACTCAAGAGAATTATAATACGTACCTACTTACTGACTTAATACTTACTGAATCCTAAGATATAATATAAATGCGAAAGTTTGGATGTTTTGATGTATGAATGGACGAATCCATCTATCTCTCTCTTTCATCATTTGTTTGTTAGTCAATCACAAAAGCCGGCTGAGTGGGTCTGGATAGAATGTAAAATGCATATGGAAAACATCACAATACAATTAGTCTGGTAATGTACTGTTATTGAAAGTGATGTCACTTATTAATCAGTACTAATTATGCAATCATACTCGTGAATATGATTAACAATGAAACTAAACTGTCATTAGGTGCGTCCACACAGAGCAGCCTCGCCAGGCATTCGCCGCGCGAAGCAGCTCGGTTAGTGTGGACGTGTCTCGGCCGAGGAAAGCGCGCGCGCTGCCCGAGCGCCCGAGCCGTCCAGTGTCAGCTTTTGTTTTGCTCGCGTAAGTATATTGTTTCGTGCCTCGGTTGAGAAACAATTGCGCGTCCAAACCAGTCCAAACAGAGCAAGCAGCCTCGCGAGGCTGCTCGTTCTGTGTGGACGCACCTAATATAAAATGATGGACACGCGACAGTAGGTATATTGTGTGTATTTTTTACAGAATTAGCATAAAGTGCATTTTTATTCTGCTTGGCTTCTTATGGTTGTAGCGTGATGGTTATTAAGTCTGGAGCCTTCCTTGACAGACTATCCAACATAAAAATATTTCTTCAATTCAAACCAGTTGTTCCTAAGATTAGCGTGTTCAAACAAACAAACAAACAAACTTTTCAGGTTTATATTATTAGTATAGATTTAATATTGAAGAAATTGTAGAAATAAAATGAGCAGTATAAGTTACATTTTAAAGTTAAAAATAACATTTTTGTCTGTCTGATATTTACTCTTCACACCAAAACTGCTGACCCAATGGTCATGCAATTTAACATAATATAGGAAGTCTCGAAACTGGAGACTATATACTTAATTTTCTTCCTAAATAGCAAAAATAGCAAATGAAGTTGCGAGAAAAAACTGACACAACTAAGTGACGAGTAAGTTCAGCAGATACGTAGATAATAAAGTTGTAGTTATCGTAGTTGCTAAGTAGATACAAGATACTTCTATTACCTAGGCCTTAAAGGTCAAGCTGTCTAATTAGCCGTAAAGAGACTCAGTTAATTTCTTCTAAGTGGATAATTATAATTACTTTTTCCACACAACTGCACATCGCGTGTGATCGCATCGCGTCCCAATTACGTTTTTTTGGGTTTTTCAATGAGGGTTCGCTTAGTGTATTTTTTCCTTCACCGTTTTGAGAGCAGTGGTGATGAAATAAATTAATTACACAAAGTAATGTGCCAGACGACGACCACGACCACGACCTACAAACTCGTAAGTCGAGGCCTATACCACTGCTCTACCAGATACGTTTTAATTCGAATATACGAGTATTACAAGAAGACAGTTATTTTCGTTTTATCTAAGTGCTTGGAGCTTTAAGGGTGGGAGGGATCCATCTCTTAGTGTTTCACCCCGGACAATGGCACCACAGGCTTTTTTTTGATTGGGACAAACCCACCACACTATTCCCAAACCACTGTAACTCCTGAGAGCCAGAATCAACAGTGGCAACCACCAGAAAAGCGCCGAGACAATGAAGCTCGACGTGTCCCGGAGAATGAATTTACCTGTCTTGGATCCTGCACGAAATTAATCAGAAAAGAATAGTGGAGGAGTAGGAAAAATATGTTTCCACTTCCCTCCATGCAAGCAGGAGACAGAACAAAGCAAGGCCAATAGGCACAAAGGGACATTACAACTGGGAGAAGCCCATTTGCCTTGCACCACGGGTAAGGTAAAAATGACTACTAATATAAATTGGTCCTAAATTGTGAGCTGCTATATTTGATTCCAATAATGCACCACAGGCTACTTGTAACCTTAGGTAACGGCTGAACGATCCTTTGAATCATCAGGGCCATCTAGCTTACAATCATCATCCTATCGGAATACGACTCCAAATAAATTTTTCTGTGTTCCTTCGGTGCGCAGAAGTTCCAGGGGACCTAAAATGTGGTCTTAAAGCGAGAGTAGTTGTGGGAACGAGATGGCGCTAGACGATTTGTATAGGTCTGTCTAGGCCACCACATCTTTCCGGGTAAGCTCACTCCATCTTAGGCCTTATCTTTGCTTCCAACGACCATTTATATCTAGATGCCTCATGCACGATCTGACTAACGAAAATTTTCTGCCAAGTCGCTGAGGTACGACGTAAGCGAGGGGGACGGGGTACGGATACGGTACAGAAGTCGTCAAAACTAATACGAACTTAAGACTTTTTTGCCTAATGTGTTGACAGACATCGGTCACCTGTGATTAGGAGTCTAGATATAAATGGTCGTTGGTTGCTTCTAAGCTAGATTTAGGCCAATACCAAACACATTTTAAACAAATTAGAAATATGACTAAAAAGAACTGTACTGAAATGATTTCTTATAATCTCACCAATTAACCGCTCTACATTTCATCTAATTATAATTAAGTAAAATGTAGAGCGGATAATTGAACAGAATTGAGTTCTAACCACTATATTACTAGAATTAATGAACTTAATTATAACCCAGTCTAGACCACAGATGAGGTATGACAGTTATTTTATTATACAGGGTGATTTTTCAGTCACCATCCAAATTTTAATTTTAATCTTTGGCGAAAATCATTGAATACGTGTTTTTTCTTTTTGTATCACTCAATACAAAAATATTGAGATATAACGTCACAAAGTTATCCATAAAAAGTTGATGAATCTGGACACCGCGCTGTGATGTGTCGCTCAGGTGTAGCGGGGCGGGGCGGGAGGTAAGCGGGGTGCGCTCTACCCGTTTCATGCGCCGGCAAGTGTAGTATTATTAACGTTTAGCTTGGTGACCACGCAGAGCGGATAATTCTTATGAGAAAATGATTTAATATGAAAATTTATGGTATCGATTTGTTTTTAAAAATGGGGTTAGTGATTGATACCTAATGCCTAGAAAAAATTTGGACGGTGGTAAAAAAGTCATCCTGTATACTTTTCATTGGGAAACAAAGTTGGACAACATTGTTTTAATAACATGTTTCATGTTGCAGAAAACATGCTGTAATAAATATGTTCCTGGCAAAAAAAATATCTATTCTTTTCTGGTAATATCAAACGTAGTGCTGCTGATAACTAAGGATAGCTACATATTGTTATAAACAACATTAAATTTTATGTTGAGATTTCTTTTTTATTTTGCGAAAAATAGTGCTTCCAAAAACAATGTTGCGCAACATTGTTTCAACTTTATGTCCAACGAATACGGTACTTAAAACATATTAATCTTGACTCTATGTAGAGCATAATGTAGAGACGGTAAACTGTCCAATAGTAATTAATGAACGGATGCATATTACGGTAAAATCCTTATCGATAGAGTTTAAGCTCCTTATGGGAATAAGGCGCGATGATGGACTTATGAATGGCTGTAAATTTAATCTTTGATAAGTCTTGTATTTTACGATGTTAGTAATTTTATCCGATATGCCTTCAAACCGTATTTGTATTAGCTAATTAATTTGTTGTTTCCTTCATGGGAAATATTAAGTTTATCAAATGCCTCCTGAAAATAACGGAGTGGACCTAGCGATGAGAACTTTGATGAAGTGTGGGACCCTAGGCCTTACCACGAGCTCTTAACGCGATCCAGTATAGGCTTTGGGAAAGAGACAGAGCTATACAAGTCGTCTAGCGCCATCTCTTTCCCACAGCCTAAACTGGATCGCGTTAAGAGTTCATGGTAGGCCACCTGATATCATAAGTTCTAAATAAATAAGTCGTTTACAAACATACGTCACGGCTTACAAAATGCTTTGAAAGTGTTTACCAGTTTTCTAGATCTTCAAAAGAGGAAATTGGGTAATTTTTTCCAATAATGAAAAGGCTTCAGGGTATGCATACCAGACTCACGATATCAAAAGTCTATTAACCTTGTATTATCTCGTCTTGATCTCTGTTTTTTAAGTACTATGTCTGTGTTTACATTATTCATGTACAAATGATGACAAATAAAAATTATTATTATTATTATCTCACTACTGGACAAAGTCCTTTCCCATAACCTTCTCCATCTACATACCATTCTCTCAGTTGTATAAAATTTCCCATATTATTTACCTGTAGGAAAACAACAGACGATTGCTAGAATATCCTATTGAAAACTAACGGAGCACTAATGAAGCATTAAATTTTAATGGTTGCACCTAAAACTTTGATCTAGACCGAGACTTAGTATCCAATACCACTTTAATATCGACAACTTCATTTAACGACGTGTCTTCTAGCGCTTGCAAATTATGCAGGCTTGATCAGAAGTACTACTCAGCACAAGGAATGAAAACAAAGTCACAAAAAGATTTCAGCAAAATTATACTGATCTACCGTTCATCATCATCATCATCATCATCAGCCGGAAGACATCCACTGCTGAACATAGGCCTTCCCTTTAGACCCTTGGACCGCCACGTCGAACGACAATTCGCCACTTGCATCCATCGGTTGCCCGCGACCCTCACGATGTCGTTGTCACAATAAAATCTACCGTTACCTAGATTTTATTCAATGCAGATACTAAAACTTACTTTAGACTTGGACACATGTGCGGATCTGCGGACGGCGATGGCGGTGAGTAATTTGTGACTCGCCGTCTGATCATGGGCTATGACCGGGTCAACGGCGCGTCGTGATCCACGCGCGCCTCAAAGAGCTGTCAGCAATCTGACGGACCTCCTAAGAGGGCCAGAGCCTGCTGGGGTCGCGGGACTGTCCCATCAGGTAACCGTAACCCTAGAACGTAAAGGGCTATCGAAGGAAACCGTGGATTTTAGTCAGTACGAGTCTGACAATGCCTCCCATCCCACACTGGGTGTACCGGGCCTTATTTGATGATTTTACCACGATAAAGAAAAAGACTTACACACACACACAGCTCAAGCAAGAAGCATGACATAAAAGGGAGGCGGCCCATACTCAGCAGTAGGTGGAACAATGATGATAATGATGACTTTCTGCCGACGAAAATCCTCAATGGCCTCATCACTTGCCACAGATTCATAAAATGTATTACTACTAGTTTAAGCAGTTGCTCAAACTAACATTTAACTTGACAGTTGTCAACGATATCCACAATTTGATCTATTCCCATCCAATACCAAGAGCTAATACCATTTAGTATTAGTTTATTTCCGACTTTTGTTTCTATTCCCAACGAGTATCACATTTCAAAACCAATACCAAAACAAGTTTGAAGAAATTAGGTACAGTCAGGTTCAGAAAAATTAAAATGCTTTGAGTGATTTTAATTAAGGTGTAAAAATGACCTACTACAGTTTCAAAGAACACCGACGATATCTTAAAAAGCCCGCTATACCATTTATGTCCAAACCTACCAAGGTACCTCGACGGAGCCCCGCTTTGCGGGGCTCCTATTTCTGTTTACAAGGTTTAAAGTAACCTGTCCGAGTCGGAGTGCCCCAAGTCCCGAGCTCGCTTCGCTATGTAATTTGTGTAGCTGAGTGTACAAAAAGTCACGTTTTGGTATTCGTTAGTTCGTTCGATTTTTTATTTAAAAAAATGTGGTGCTCGTTGGGATTAGAAAACAAATTCGGAAATAAACTAATACCAAATGGTATTAGCTCTTGGTATTGGATGGGAATACACCCACTATTTGACTCAATCTGTGATCCTTCTGATATATCTTACTCTGTGGTAAATGCGTCCGCGCAAGGTACTTTAAATTGATCACTCCAGGTTACTGTTAACTAATACCACGTTAAATCTATGGGAGGATAAACTGTACTTATAGGCTATTAGTCGCGACTTTATATTAAAGGATATTTATATTTAATAATGGCGCTAATCCCGGTAAATGATAGTAATAAAATAAATGAAGTTATTTCTACACGCTTCTAAGAAAATGGTTTAAATTAATGTATTTTGCTTCCTATGATCATCAGTTAGATTTAATAGAGAAAATGTTACCTATATGATTTGTTATTTAATTTCCTGAGTGTAAATCAGCAGATTCGATTAAATGATTGCATTAAGTGCTGAGTTCATTTTCCAGCTCGGGAAAACTATTCTTGAGTATATCCATCAGAAACCTAGTAACTATATTGTGACGTCATGCACTTTTGTAATAATTGCAAGTTCTTAAAAACAATAATCATGTACCTACAAGTATGATAAACAAGTTAGTAAAGATAATGCACAATGGCGCGATCACATCTACACCGTTAATGTTGTCGCATAGTACCTACTAAACTTATTTATTAGTTCAAAACCACAGAACCCTACAACTATAGGTATTACAGCGCCATTAAAGATCTACTAAATATACAATAACAAATATTAAATTAAATGTTATGAAAAATATCTAGTTTTAATTCCGCTACAAAAATCCAGGCTAATAACAAATAGGCAAACTATTCAAAAGTTCAAATCAATTCAAATATTATGACATTCGGTGCAACGAACACCCAAAGCGTTCTTAATTTGAATATAATAGAAAATGGCGGACAAATATGGCGTCTCACATGCCGCCAATTTATATGCTAAACCGGGCTCTATAAAGGGTTACATCTGCCTGTATTTATGGTAATAATCACATCTGGACGCCTTAGTTGGTCCTATGCGTTCGTTCATAAGATATACATTTATATGCCATTTCAAATAGTGTTTGTGTGGGAAAAAAAATAGAATTCTGCCCAGGTGGCCTATACATTCTAATCTTGAGAATAAATGTGGGATACAATCTAAAATGCTGTGTTGGTGCGAGTCTTATCATGAAATAGCAACTTTTCGCTCTTTTTTTAAAGACTGTTTTATAGAACAACTTTAAATACACCTGCCAGGAATTCCTTTTTGAATTCCTATTTTGGAATTGCAGTGGGGTCAACCTGTCAATGATTGTACAGTCAGCAACAAAAGTCGATTAAAATTTGAGCTTTTTGAACCTACATAATTCAGCAAAATGAAGCAAAAAAAAGAACATATTTTTTAAATATGGAATGTTATTTTGATAAATATGATATGCAGATAAGCATAAAATGTAGATATAATGTTCTTAATCCTAATATTATTAATGTAATCTATGTAAATAAAATCAAATAAATGTTGCACAGGAAAGTAGTCATTATGTCTTTATATTAAACATGGTGTGTTGGATACACAGTTAAGTAATTAATTCCTGTCAACAGCTAGATCTTAAGATCATTATTTTAACGATTTCTCAGGATTTTCTCTTCAACTGTGAAGAAGTTTTCTTGAATTTCATATAAATTTTTGAGTATGCGTTTTTATTTCCGAATTTTAATGCTGCTTTTGGCACATAATTTTAATACTGTTAAGAGGTAATATTGATGTTGCCAGAATAACAGGAGAGGTAATCGCAGACCTAGAACACACAAACACAATTGAAAGAGCAATGTAGGTTTTTTAGTCTGACAGTCATTTAAAGACTTCTCCTGCTATATGGACAAAAAGGATATGGGTATATAATATTGATAAAAGAAAAAAAAATAGTTTTTATTTTGGACAGAGAAGCTTTTATTTTATGATTTCATGCGAATTGCGAGAAAACACTTAGTTTAAATTACAATAAGTATTCTTTAATAATATTCATGAACATGACAAATTATTCAAGCTTCTTCTTCTTCTTCCTGCCCTTATCCCATTCTACTTGGGGTCGGCGCAACACGTTTTCTTCTTCCATTCTCCCCTATCAGACGTCACAGTATCATTTACTCCTTTTTCTTTCATATCATTCCTTAGACAATCCATCCATCTTTTCTTTGGCCTTTCTCTTCCTCGCCATCCATCAACATTCATACTCATCACTTTCTTAGTCACATGGGTGTCATCCCTCCTCATCACATGTCCATACCAAGATAGACGATTCCCTTTCATTTTTTCTGTAACAGGCGCCACTTTCAAACTTCCCCTTATAAACTCATTCCTTACTTTATCCATTCTTGTCACTCCACACATCCATCTCAACATCCTCATCTCCGCTACATGCAATCAAATAATAATAATACAAATTATTCAAGCTTAAAAAAAAATATAGTAGATTTTTTTTTCAAAATTCTTTACTTATCTTTCTGGGAAAAAATGTGTAAAAAGATTGTTAAATTAGTCTTACTGAGTTATTGTGTTATCCATGAATTTCAACCTGAATATTTTCTCTTAAAAAATCGCTTTTAAAAGCCTTTAATCGCTTAACGCGCTTCAATATATTTAATGCTAGACATTTGCCGTTACATATATGGATGCAATTATTATTACTATTACTTTATATCACGAACGCTCAATTAAATTACATGATTCTACCCACGTGACTTTCTATTGTTTCTTCATTTACACTTCAATAACAAAATTCGCAAGTTTATCCAGCTTTATGGCTTTGAAAATAGAGTCGAGAATTGTGATGTAGTTCAGTTTGACATGTGCAAAATATATGTTTGTTATGAAAGTGTGTTGCAATTTTAATAACGGCAAAGTAATCTGTAACTGTTGCGGCGCTTGCGATCTTTTTGAACTGGATTAGCGATCGAACGGTATCACACGGTACGTTTTGATGTTTTTTATTTTAGTTTTGTGAAATCCAACATTGTTACGTATTTTTATGTTAAAAATTAATGGACATAGGGGAACAGTGTATAAGACGGGGACGTTAATAATCGCGAGGTATAATGGGGACATACACTCTTTAGATATACTTAACACAACACTAATGTAGAGCAAGCGCCATCAGGACGTCATTTGCAAGCGGCCAGACGCAAATGGCGTCCTGTTGGCGCTTGTAGTTTTGTGTTAAGTTTGCCTTATGTATGTGATTTCCCATCATACCTCGTGTCCCCGTCTTATACACTGTTCCCCTACCATAGTTTAGTATTTGCGAATTCCTTGATGAATAATTGGGAATGTAACCTTTGAATTTTATTGTTTAATTTTAAGGTTTTTAGGAATTTTAATCTACTATTTTAGGTTCGTTTTACTTAGATTTCAGCACTGTTTTTTTTTGGATGATAATTCACTCATGACGTCATAAAAAAATAGCCGAAAGCGCCGTTTAGAGATGAAAATAAAGATAATGATAATTTAATTACATATCGTACCTTTCCACACCAATATTGTCTGCACAAGTATTATTAACTAGCTTCCGCCCGCGACTCCGTCCGCGCGGATGTCGGTCTTCGCGTGGATGGTTTATTATCGGAACAGTAATCAAAAACCGGCCAAGTGCGAGTTGGACTCGCCCATGAAGGGTTCCGTAGCAGCAAGCATAGATTAGAGATATAATTATATTGAGATTAGTAAGTAATATACGCAAACAATAAAAATAACTTTGTTTTTCATAGTATTTGTATGAATGGCAAAGTTATATTTGCGGTTTTTGAAAATGTACTTTATCTCAAAAAATGCTAACTGTATCTCATCCAAACCAATTTTCGTTGGTAGTTTTGGTTGAAGTCTACATTATATATTTTTTTTAGTTTTATCATTCTCTTATTTTAGAAGTTACGGGGGGGGGGACACACTTTTTACCACTTTGGAAGTGTCTCTCGCGCAAACTGTTCAGTTAAGAAAAAAATGATGTTAGTAACCTCAATATCATTTTTAAAGACCTATTCATAGATACCCCACACGTATGGGTTTGGTGAAAAAATTTTTTTTGAGTTTCAATTCTAAGTATGGGGGGCACCCCCAAAATTTGTTTTTTGTGCCGTTAGTTTTCACGTGATGCCTGCATATACAGACAGACAGACAGACAAAAATTTTTTTAATCACATATTTGGGTTTGGTATCGATCCAGCAACACCCCCCGCTATTTATTTTTTCAATATTTCAATGTACAGAATTGACCCTTCTACAGATTTATGACATGTATAGATGTTACTGTGTGCTGATTTTGATCAAAATAGTTATAATTATGAGTTTTAATCAAAGTTATAATCAGCCTACACATCTCATCTTCACATTACGCAATAACTTAATAATACGTTTTCGTTTCGCCCATCTCTAAACGTGTAAAATTTATGTTAGTGTAACTTTCACAAAACTAAGCTGATAAGATGTATATCATGATAATTAATCATAAGATATCTAATTTATTTATAATTAATCGGTAGCTAAAACTCATAATCGGTAACGCCCTAAAGCAAAAGAGTGAAAACCACAGTTGTTTACAAAAATGTAAAAACAAACTCCTACCTGATGGGTACTTAATCTCTACTATATAAAAATAAGTCGGCTTTTCCTTCCTGACGCTATAACTCCAGAACGCACGAACCGATTTCCACGGTTTTGCATTCGTTGGAAAGGTCTCGGGCTCCGTGAGGTTTATAGCAAAGAAAATTCGAGAAAAAAAAATGTTACATAAAACGAAGCCATCTGGTGGCGAAACGGAGTTCGCCGGGTTTGCTAGTGCTTAATAAAATTATTAAGGTTAAAGCAAGGTAGGCGATCTTTGAAAAATATAAATGTACCTAGATCGATAAATATCATAGATTCGACCACAGTACTTATATAAATTTAAAAAAAAATGTAACTGCCTACAAAAACAACCATAAAAAGGGTAAAATAACCTACAAAATAACTTTTCTATCGGAAGTCGGTGCCTTTGTTTTTTTTTTTCATTTCATTTCATTGTCTTCTTTGTCACCGACTTCAGAAAGAAAAGTTATTTTGTAGATTTTTTATCCTTCTTAGGGTTGTTTTTGAAGGCGGTTACATTTTTTTTATAAAGTTTTTTATTTTACTTTTTAGTTTAAACATTGAACCCGAATTCTTGTCAAATACATCATTCTCTTACATGTGCACTAGAATTTTGTAATCCGTAGCACCGATAATAACATCGTTCATGTACACAATAAGCTAATAAAGTAACCTATCTCAAAAACTACTACACTGATTTTAATGAAACTTGCCGTATTCCGTAAGTTAAACAATACCTCAAAAAAGAAGAATTACTTAAATCGGACTTGTAGTTCCGGAGTATGTGAACACAAACTAAATCAGTCGATGCCTAGTCCTTACTGTTAAGGAGTTGTACCTTCCATCATCAGCTCAGCTACATGAGGTAATGTTTACCATACGCAAGTACTTAAATTAATTCATAAGATTTGCGATAAACCATCTGTGGGCCTATAAAATTTGAAGGTTGCCCTCGATTTCTCCAGGATCCAATCATCAGATCCAATAACCTCCTCCTTTTTGAAGTCGGTTAAAAAGCTAGGCAGACTGCTTTGGACTACTTTTATAGGATAGAGTACAAATTCATTTTAAATTTTCTGCCATGAAATATAACACAAAAACTTTCTCAAATACTGCGTTAGTTCGATGAACAAACAAATCATAATTTCCATCATCTAAATCATTTCCCATTACCCTCATCGATCAACAAAATAGGTTTATTTACAAACTTTCACGATCGACAGCACAAACATTTTGTGATATTATTGGAAAACTCAGCTATAATAATGAACAAACCGCAACACTTTTGATACCTACAGCACCGGCGAACGTATAATGGAACGCATTTGCGTTGGACTTGCGTTTCTTTTTACGCACTTTGTGGTTTATGGCTAGTTATGTGGAGGAATCTTTTTTCGATTTTGTTAAGGTAGCAGTTAAATGTAAGATACCTACGTATTAGTATCGCATTGCGATAAAAGGAGTCCGGGAAATAGAATAATCCTAATAATAACGTCCTCGACTAATCTCAACGAATAATATCGAAGTGCTGGGTTTGGGTGTAGGTAATAATCTTCCCAACGAACGCTTGTCTAAAAAATGTAGGCAACTGTAAAAAACTTTTGCCCGCAGAGCAGATGGCCGATGGGGTCGAAAAGTGCTAGAGTGGAGCACGGCAGCGTAGGACGTCAACAACAAGATGGACAGACGACCTTATAAAGGTCGCCGGAAGACGCTGGATGCAGGTCGCTTCCAACCGGTATATGTGGAGATCTAAAGGGGAGGCCTATGTTCAGCAGTGGACGTCCATGGCTGAGATGATGATGATGATGAAAACTTTTTGAATTGACGGTGCATTTCTACTAGAGGTTGTCATATCATCCATCCTCACAAAGTTTCGGATTTCTAATATTAAGTAGACTTGTACTTTATAAGGTAAGAAGTCGTTAAAACCGTAACAAAAAACTTCATCATCATATATATCATCATAATATATCGCACCTCCGCTCAAATAACGTCACAACTCCAAAAACCATTTTTTTCAGGAGACACGTTTAAAGTTTACCTTGCTTAAATTTTTCGCTTTTTGGATCATAATTAAAAAAGTAACCATTTTAGAAGAAAACGTTCTTCAGCGAGTTAGATTGATTTTTAAGCTCTATAAATTCATATATTTACTAACCTGAAAATCCTGAAAAAAATGTGAAAAGATTCCGGGTTGTGACACTATATGTAGAAAAAGAACAAAGTTTTACTATAATTTGTTTATTATAATGACACAACTATATTTTACTTCTTATGGAATACAATAAATTCTTAAATTTACTACACGTATCACACTTAGAAATGTCTTATTTAAAAAGACAATAAAATTTACAAACGTATAACTGAAAAATTGACAGTAAATATGATGATATAGACAAGCCCTTCCAGCCTTCCGAACAAGCCGGTTTCCGAAAAGGTTTTAATACTATAGACCACATACACACGCTCCGCCAGATTATACAGAAGACAGAGGAGTATAATCGGCCATTATGTTTAGCGTTTGTGGACTATGAAAAAGCCTTCGATTCAATCGAAACCTGGGCAGTTAATTGCAGTCCCTCCAACGATGTCATATCGACTATCGGTATATCGAAGTGTTGAAGTGTTTGTATAGAAACGCCACCATGTCCATCCGACTTCAGGAAGAGAGCACGAAACCAATCCAATTGCAGAAAGGCGTGAGACAGGGAGACGTTATTTCTCCGAAACTGTTCACGAACGCGTTGGAGGACGTTTTCAAGCTCTTGGAATGGAACGTATTCGGCATCAACATCAATGGCGAATACATCACTCACCTTCGTTTTGCCGATAATATAGTCATCATGGCAGAATCGTTGGAGCACCTCAATGCTATGCTCAGCGACCTCAGTATCGTTTCCCAACTGGTCGGCTTTAAAATGAACATGGATAAGACGAAAGTCATGTCGAATGTCCATGTGGCACCCTTACCGGTTGTTGTTGGGAATGATACTCTCGAAGTTGTAGACCATTACACTTACCTTGGACAGATTTTTCAGTTAAGTAGGTCCAACTTCGAGAAAGAGGTCGCCCGAAGAATCCAACTCGGATGGGCAGCGTTTGGGAAGCTACGTGATATCTTCTCATCGAGAATCCCACAGTGTCTCAAGACAAGGGTGTTTAACCAGTGTGTGTTGTCAGTGATGACATATGGCTCTGAAACGTGGTCTCTGACTGCTGGCCTTTTAGAGAGACTAAGAGTCACTCAACGAGCGATGGAAAGAGCTATGCTCGGAGTTTCTTTGCAGGATAAAATCCGGAACATGGATATTCGGCGAAGAACCAGAGTCACCGACATAGCTCATAAAATTTGCAAGTTGAAGTGGCAATGGGCAGGCCACATCGCTCGTAGAACTAACAACCGATGGGGAAGAAAAGTTCTCTCATGGCGACCACGGACCGGAAGACGCAGCGTAGGTAGGCCTCCCACTAGGTGGACCGACGACATAGTGAGGGTCGCGGGCAACCGATGGATGCAAGTGGCGAATTGTCGTTCGGCGTGGCGGTCTAAGGGGGAGGCCTATGTTCAGCAGTGGACGTCTTCCGGCTGATGATGATGATGATAACTGAAAAATAGACAAAATTCTATCAAAATTAAATAATTTATGTTGTTACTTCAAAACAATTAACGGTTTTTATAAAACGAGAGCAGAACACCTCTAAAATATTTAAAAAATAAAACAAATTAGAGAACTTATAATTTTCAACCGTTTAACTGAAAAATAAACAATTCTCTATTTAAATTAAATAATCTAGATACTTTACATGTCAGTATTAGGGCGCACAAATATGTTTATTGTATAACTTCAATCATATATACTGTTGTAACTCTGTATAGGGCAATATAAGTGATCAATAAATATTTTAATTGTATTATTTCAATCACATATACTGTCATAACTCTGTATATGTCAGTATTAGGGCGCAACAAATAATTTTATTGCGTTGTTTCAATCATATATACTGGCATTACTCGACAAGCATCAGTTTAGTTGCAGAAAAAGAAAATAAATTTTACTTACCTCGCTAACAAAAACTGTCTTCAGTCGACACAGTTCACTTTTACCGAATAACGTACGTGTGACCACCTCGCGCAAGTCGTCACATGACACTGTATATGTTCGCCGAGTCACAACTTTCGGCAAACATTATAACGTCACTAGTGTCATCTAGGGACAAATAATAGAACTACGTCTATGACGTTTTGTGAGCCTAAAGTATGTGAAATTCTGATACGAATGGTACAATTAAAGTCATTTAACATTTTATCGAGTTATGACGTTATTTGAGCGGATGTGCGATATGTAAAACACCTCATTACTCCAACCCAATAGATATGCCTGACAATAATCACTTTCACCTTAAATCGCCAGTCATCGGTGATAAGCAGAAATATTGACGAATCATTCCCATTCAATGGATGACCTTAAAAAGTAAAAATTGTTATTTGAGGAATGAATAGAAAGGTATTTTCGATTTCTATGATAATTTATTAAATTCTGCTTAGTGTATTTAATGAAAGTCTTGTTCCCTTAAATTAAATGATATTGTTAAGAGCCCATACTACCTCAAATGGCTTAGCAGAATCCTGTGATACGTCGAAAATACTGCAGCATTAATTTTGAAATAAATATATGGTAAAGTTGAGGATTAATGTTAGGTCTTATGTTTGGCGAAAACACGATTCCATAAAAAATTCTCGATAGAAAAAAATCCCAAAGTTACCTCTAAATTGAACAATAAACTGCTGGCAATCATAAAGTACTTCAAATTAGATCATGAAACCATTTATACTAACTGAACTAACTATAAAGCAGGTCTTATGTTATTTATTTTTTTTTAATTTTTTTTTTTTCGCCGTAAAATAAATAGATTTGCGTGTAGACAGTTATAAGAAAGAGCAAGCAATAGTGCGTGGTTCGTGCAAGTGCGAGCGAGTAAGATTATATTGAGGTACTATACAGCCTTAAAGTTAAGGGCATAAGTTCGGACGGCGAGTATTCATGGTCGGTGAGTAGGTATTGGGTCATTCGCCGCCTGATCATGGGCCATGCCCGGGTCGACGGCGTTCCGTGTTCCACGCGCGCCTCTAAAAGCTGTCAGCAGTCTGACTAAGGAGGGCCCTTAGAGGGTCAAAGCCTGCTAGGGTCGCGGGACTGTCTTATCAGGTAACCGTGACCCTGGAACGTTAACGGCTATTGAAGGATCACCGTGGATTTTAGTCAGTACAAGTCTGACAGTATGATGGGATAAGGAGGATTCAATTCATTTGATAAAATCCTATTTGCATTCTTGACCGACAATTTTTGCTAAGACGTTATTCCTATATGTGTTATAGTGTAGAGGGGCTCTTGGAGTTCCACAACGGGTGTTCCAGATCTTCAATTTTTATACCTCAACAGAGAGTGCTCATCAGGCTGAATAACTCTTGCTAAGACGTCATTCCTATAAATGTTATAGTTTAGCTGGGCTCTTGGAGTTCCACATCAGGTGTTCCAGATCTTCAATTTGTATACGTCAACAGAGAGTGCTCATCAGGCTGAACAACTCTTGCTAAGACGTCATCCATTCCATCTACCTATCAATCTTTATAATTTTCGATCTTAGTATATCTTAGTCTAACCCTAACCCCAAACAAAAGTATTTATTACATGAAGTATTACACATAAGCTACAATTTCATGCCATTAGCAGCAATTTCTCCAAAATGGCTGGTTACCGTGCGCTATGATTTATCTAATTCGTCTGCGCATGCGATGTGAGTGATAGCTTAATTAAGTCTAACCGTCTAGTCCATATTACGTACTGAAAGAAGCCATTTTGGTGTGATCTTTGTTACTTATAAATACTGAAATATTATTTCAAGGTAGAAAAAATCAGGTTTTTACCTGCAGTACTTTCACAGTTATTGTGTCTTGTGAATGGGACTGTCATCATCATCATCAGCCTATAAATGTTCCCACTGCTGGGACACAGGCCTCCTCTCTGTGAGAGGGAGTGGGCCGTAATCTACCTCGCGGGCCCAGTGCGGATTGGTAGATGTCACATGTCTTCGAATTTTTGGTTGTAGGACATGCCGGTTTCCTCACGATGTTTTCCTTCACCGTTTTGAGAGCAGTGGTGTTGAAATAAATTACACAAAGTAATGCGCCTGACTGGGTTCGAACCCACGACCATAACTCGTAAGTCGAGGCCGATACCACTGGGCCACCACTGCTCTATGGGACTGTAGCACCATCATTTTGTATTACCTCTTTTATTTTTTGTCTTTTAACAAATAAATAACTAGGCAACTTTGAATTAATAATTCGATTTTGATTTTGTTTGTATGTAAAGTATCTATCGAGTGGTAAAACTCAAAAACTACTGGACCTAGTTTTAAAACCCTTACACAATTATAAAGTAACATTATCAGTAATTTAGACTTTCTTTTAAATATAAATAAGTATTGCAGCGGACAATGCGCGCCATAAATGTTAGATTTTTTTTTTATTATTATTGTTTGCTAATTTCATTTTTTTCTTTTACAGGTAAGTTCACAATATATCTGTCAAGTGGTGAGTTTAGAATACTACATTAAATATACATTTAAGCCGATTTTATCACCTTGTTACCTACTTTCCAATGAACCTGTTTTCTATGTTTACATAGAAAGGATACAACTCAAACAAAAACTTTCTTGACTCACTTAATTTTATTAGTTTTAATATATGCATTTAGATTACTGTCACATACGCAGAATTTTGCACTTACATCATTTATACATTATAGGTATAATAACTACCAACTTTCACATAGGTATATAAAAATGAAATAAATATGTAAACAACATAAAATAAATGACGGATTAATTAATCCTGATTAATTTATTTGGCAGATAAAGTGGAGAATAAATTCAGATTTAAAAAGATGCAGACTTATTTTTTTATCTTAATATTATCATAAATTAGATTGTTGATTGTCAACACGTAGGTAATTCCGGTGTCCCAGATGATAAATGAGATGAGAACAAGGTATTATAAGGAAGCTGTTTAATCTCCAATATGACAGATTTCTTTAAATTCAAATGACTCGGAAGTACACATATTTATATGGTTCACATTCAAGAATGTGAACACTTTTGCTATTTCCATGATCATTGTAAAAAGACACTAGGCATAGATCCCGCTGCGCCTGAGTGCATATTTATGACGTCTCGCTCGACCAGCCTCGTAATGTATGACAAAACTGTTCACACAAGATACGAGGTGTCTTAAGTTGTACTACTCGTAGTTGTGCACTTATAAGATCCATGATAAGTTTTTGGCGCATTGACTGAGCGTGTCGCAGGTTCGATCTTCGCACGGGACAGATTAGTATGACCATATCGATGCCTTCCGGCCCAAAGGGGGTAAGCGACATTTTTTGCGAAATAGACTTATATATATGGTTAGAATCGGCTTTTTTTTCTGCGTCTAATGGTCTAAGTTTCATGGCTCTAGGACAAACTTTTTGTCGCTTAGGCGTTAAAGGAATTGAGGTTCTAACACTAAGTTTTTCGTCATAAACGACAGTTATTTTTGTTATATTTTGTATTATGGTGTTTGGATAAAAATAATATTTCAAAACTCTGAGATAAGCAATTTTGGCTTTGAATATTTTTTCTTTACTTGAACGTTAAGTAGTTTGGGCTGGAATATTGGTTTACTAAACTTTCGGTTAGGATATTAGGGCAGTTTCTTTACATAAAATATATGTCATTTATTACATTTAGGCCTCATTTCCGTGACCTTATTTGGCGCTTATTTTTATTTTCCCTAGTCACCAAATCAATCATCGAAGGCGCTTAGGATAAATCATCCAAACGAATGTCACCTTAGATTGTCGCTTACCCTTTTTTTCCCTCCCGAAAAAAAAATATCTGGTATGGTGGTTAGACAAGAATATAAATCAAAGGTTTGGTGGTTAGCTTACACAAGAATGACAAACAGCATCAGTTATTACTCTCTTTCGTTCGAACAAAATGTCGTTAGCGTTGCACACCGATCATACAGTCTGTATACGACCACGGCGTAAGCACCACCGTGCTCGTGGATCATTTTGGCCCAAAGTTTTATAAGGAAAATAAAACGGGAAGTTTATTTAATAGACTTTATGTTCATCTATGACTGTGTATTTATTCTACTTAGTTATTTTAGACGATACTGAATAGTTAAATAAGTAGGACCTACAGTTTTGTTTTTCAGTACTTTTGTTTGTTTGTTGGCTAGTATATACGGCTGAGAAACTATTATTGGGTTTTTGTGATGAATTCTCTGCAACAGCCAAGAGTTAATCCTGTGCCTGATCTGACCCTTCTTTATCATGGTTAAATCATCCAAGGGGTCCTCCAAGGGCGGTACCTACGGGAAGGACTGTCAGACTTGTACTGACTAAAATCAACAGTGATCCTTCAATAGCCCTTTACGCTCCAGGGTCACGACTTCTTGATTAGACAGTCCCGCGACCCCGGCAGGCTGTGGCCCTCTAAGGGGGGCCTTGGTCGCGGGACTAACGAATACCGAGACTCCGAAACGTAAACAGCTGTTGAAGGACACCGTGGATTTTAGACAGTACAAGTCTGCACCCGCACTGGGCCCGCATGGTGGATTATGGCCCACTCCCTCTCTCAGAGAGGAGGCCTGTGTCCCAGCAGTGGGAACATTCATAGGCTGATGATGATGATGATGAAGTCTGACAGTCCCTCCTGCCCTGCCCTGGGTGGGAGAACTCATTTTATGAATTTACCTTCAAATTGCCGGCAGGTCTTTGAGGCGCGCGTGGAACACGAAGCGTTACGCGCCTACGGTGACCGATCAGAAATCACCTCGCGACTTCCGATGCCATAGGCATCCCGCAGCGGTTAGGTTGTGAGGTGGAAGCTGTTCTCTCCCTACCCCCGGTACCCGATACCTTCTTTGTTAACATGACAGCTTCGTAGAAGGAGGTTCCCATTCTGTTTCGCCCCGCAGCATGGCCTCAACCATTGCCTGGCGCCAGAGGTATGTCGTCTCCGTGAGGATATAGTGGTGCTATGCCCAAGCGGATCAGTCCTGCACCGAATGCTCCTCCGTGTCCTCCGTGCGGTCCCCGCAGTGGTGACACCCAGGTGTTTCTTCTTCCCAATCAGACACAGGAACCTCCCGAAACTTCCATGTCCGTTGAGGACCTGTGTCACGCTGAAGGTGAGGACGCCGTGACGCCTCTCCAGCAACTCCTCGCATGCCAGAGGGTCATAGCTATCAGAATGATCCGAGGATACCGCACGATCGCCTTCGAATCGGCCAACCTTCTTGCCGGATCGCTGCACTGGGATCTTGAGGCGACAGCCCTCCTGCGCGTCTATCAGAGGCGCGCGGAGGCGCATCGCCGGGGAAATCCCCGCTGGCTCGAAAAGTCCAGAGTGAGAGTCCAGAGAATCAGAGCTCCGGCGCGATCTCAGGGCAGTATGGAGGGAACGACTGTCGCAACCGAGGTTCGGGCACGCCGCAACCGCGGCGGTAAGACCCCTCTTTGAGGAGTGGCTGGATAGGCCCCACGGCATCCTCACCTACCGCTTGACGCAGGTCCTCACCGGACTCGGATGTTTCGGGAGGTACCTGTGTCTGATGAGGAAGGAGGAAACGCCTGGGTTTCACCACTGCGAAGATCGCCGGGAGGACACGGTGGAGCATACGACCTCTCGCACCCGGCATTGGTCGCGGCCATGCTGCGGGGCGAGACGGAGTGGGATGCGGTCGCCTCCTTCTGCGAAGCAGTCATTCTCGCGAAGAAGGAGGCGGGACGTGGGAGGGAGACGACAGCGTCCACTCCTCACCCACGCCACAGTGGTAGACGCCCACGGCAACGGACGTCGCGGGACAATCTCCGGCCACCGTAGGCGCGGGCATGCGGGAGTCGAGTAATGGGCGACTCACTGCCCGAACATGGACCATGTCCGGGTCGACGGCACGTTGTGTTCTACGCGCGCCTGAAAGAGTGTCAGCATAATGACGGGTCCCCCCCTTTAGAGGGCCAAAGCCTGCCGGGGTCGCGGGACACACGTATACTGAGACCGGTACATAAAAGCTACTGAAGGACACCGTGGATTTTAGTCAGTACGAGTCTGACAGTCCCTCCCGCTCTGCCCTGGGTGGGAGGACTCATTAGATGATTTTACCACGTAAAAAAAGCCACTACTCAAAGAGGGGTCTTACGTTTTGTCATACCTAAGAGGTAGTCCATGAGTATGAATTGCAGCATGGATGTATAACTATCAAGACTAACTTACTGTTAATAACTATTGTTTTGTGTTATTCTTGAAAATGAAGACAAAGAAAAAGAGAGATTGAGCATAATATCTTTTTTTTTATATCCGCATCTTAGTAAATGTCAGTTTAAAAACTTAAAAAGGTCTAATCTACGTATTTAAGTGTGGATGTATAATTTTATAAGAATTAAACACAATGTGCTTTCGCGTTGTTTATAAAAGTGCTAATTATATTTCTTATTGATAAGGAACTTATTAGAATTTCCTTGATCATCTCTCATTAACTAATAGCCGGTTATATCATATTGGCTGGACTTGATGAACAGAAAAGTCACAGGTATGCTCTTTTTCTTCAAAAGAAATAAAACGAATGGTGCACTTAAATCATTTAGGTTGGAACTAAACCATTGAGTTGCTTTCATTTAATACGTTTTTTCCTGTTAGTGAATTCGGGACTATTTGAGGGTAAGCGACACTAAATTGTGTTAGGAGTGTGATTTATTTTAATTAACAATGCCATTTCGTAGAGACCTAATCAAAAGCTAAACGGGTAAATTTTGAAACTTTAGGAACGTACAGAAAATTTTATATGATTTTTTTTCACTTTTTTTGCACTTTAAACTTCTCTCCTGTAAAGTTTGTAAAGTGGCGGTTACCCCCTTTGGGCCGGAAGGCATCGATATAATGGTGTTCTGTATATGAGTTTCTATGTTTGTAAAAAGCACCCACGATTCAGGAAAAATGTCTGTTCCCATGGGTTCCAACGGTCGGGCAAAGATTAAAAAAAAAACATAGAGAGTACAACTGTGTAAGAGAGAGAAGTCGATCTCTTAGTAATAGTAGAATAAACCATGCTATCTAAAACAAAAAAACACGCCTTTAAGAAAAAGAGTCATTGACATTTTATAATCCAATGCCATGCCATGCACAATGTAGGTACATGAACACTCACATGATTTCCTACATTCTCAAATGACAACAAAATCATAAATAAAGGTAATATCATTTAAATAATCACATATGCATTTCCATATTAAAGATAACTTACAATCAAACGTTGTTTCGTAATCTTGCGTAACCATTATCGGTAAATGCTGTGACAGCATTGATAAAGTTTGTTATTACGGATAGACCGATAGATCCGTTCGGTTGTTAGTAATTATGTAATGCTTAGTATGTTAATGGAACTGGTTGGATTATCGTGATTGATTACTGATTTGATGTCGTGTTGAAAATTAAAATTATCATTTTTAGGGTTCCGTACGTCCGAATACAAAAACGGAACCCTTATAGGATCACTCGTGTGTCCGTCTGTCTGTCGCTTACAGTCAATTATCTCCGAATCTACTAGACCGATTGGGTTGAAATTTGGTATACATATCAATTCCTGTGACCCAAGCACAGAGGTGTGACGTGAATAGATGAAATCTGTATGTGGGAGGTAATTTTTGGGGGGGAAGGGGAAAATGAAAAAAAAAGTTTTGAAAACTGCATCGTGTGACATACCAAATGAAACGTCATGTTAAAACAATCTTAAATGTATTTTTTTTTGTAATTTTAAAATAAATAGTTTCCAAGTTATTCAAGAAAATAGACGAAATTTGACCATTCCCCCTCCCCCCTTATCTCCGAAACTACTGAACCTAAAATTTTGAAAAAAATACAGTAATTAGTTTTCTACTTATAGATTATAGAAAAACCTAAAAGAAGTCCATATCTGTATATGGGAGGTAATTTTTGGGGGGAAGGGGAAAATTAAAAAAAAATATTCGAAAACTGCATCGTGTGACATACCAAATGAAAGGTCTTGTTGAGACAATCTTAAATATATTTTTATTGTAATTTTAAAATAAATAGCTTCCAAGTTATTAAGGAAAATAGACGAATTTTGACCATTCCCCCCCCTTATCTCCGAAACTACTGAACCTAAAATTTTGAAAAAAATCCAGAAATTAGTTTTCTACTTATAGATTATAGGATAACCTATAAGAAGTCCATATCTGTGTATGGGAGGTAATTTTTGGGGGGGAAAGGGAAAATTAAAAAAAATATATTTGAAAACTGCATCGTGTGACATATCAAATGAAAGGTATTGTTGAGACAAACTTAAAAGTATTTTTTTTGTAATTTTAAAATAAATGGTTTCCAAGTTATTCAAAAAAAATAGACGAAGTTTGACCATTCCCCCCCCCCTTATCTCCGAAACTACTGAACCTAAAATTTTGAAAAAAATACAGGAATTAGTTTTCTACTTATAGATTATAGGATAACCTATAAGAAGTCCATATCTGTATATGGGAGGTATTTTTTGGGGGGGAAGGGGAAAATTCAAAAAAAAAATTGAAAACTGCATCGTGTGACATATCAAATGAAAGGTTTTGCTGAGACAATCTTAAATATTTTTTTTTGTAATTTTAAAATAAATAGTTTCCAAGTTATTCAAGAAAATAGACTACTGAACCTAATTTTTTTTTTTAAATATAGAAATTAGTTTTCTACTTATAGATAATAGGAAAACCTATAAGAAGTCCATGATATTAAAATAACATGGTAAATCACTCAATATTGTGCTTACCAATTTGGGTCAGATTTAAAAAAAACGTGATAGGTAACATCGTACGGAACCCTCTTCACGCGAGTCCAACTCGCACTTGGCCGATTTTTTGGGAGTAGGGCTGGCGTGAAACGTTTTTTCAGTTATCAAAATGTCTTCAACTTCAATGTGATAAAAAAGAAAGATTTCTTTTTTGTTTGTTTTAAATAAGTATACTAAAAAACTACTGGACCGATGAAACTACCTACAGTAGAAATTTTCCGAAATCTCGTGCTAGAGTCTCTGACTGTTTCTGTAAACTCAAAACCCAGACTATAAGTACAGGTTATTAATGAATCCGGGTCACCCAAAAAAAAACTAATTTGACCGTCTACTTCTCTAGACATCTTCGAAATTAAAACCATACGGGTATTAACGTTTTTATAGCATTGTTATAATGAAGGTCAGATTCTTAGAATTACTTCTATAATTATGATGGTTAATTTCAACGCAAAAACTTGGTGGAATTTATAAATTAGGCATATCCGTGTATTTTCTACCTGCAGGCAGTTCGACTGTTTTTTTTTTTAGCCTACTCTTTCCACTTCTCGCGATCCCTTGCCTCCTCATTCCAGCTCTGATAGAACCTGTACTCATAGTTCGTCTCGCCATCTCCTTCGTAGCCTGTCGCGACTCCGTATAAGTCAGGGTTCGGGATTTGTCCTCACTTTTGACTTATTTTTGCAAACAAATTGTTTTTTCTGTTTTTATTTTGTGTGTAAATCCTCACTCATGGACTTCTTCCACCCGGGGAAGGCCGAGGAACATGTCAGTCTTAACTGATTAAAAACAAAACGTCAGGTTAGACTTTTAGTCAATGGGAATCTGACAGTTTATTCCGCTCCACCAGGGCGAGAGTATTTTCTTTGAAACATGTCGAAAAACTTGCTGTGGTTATTGAACCCAATTAAAAATAGTAGCTCTTTAAGAATGAAGAATTACAGAGTAAATTTAAAGTGGTTACAGTTAGTCTTCGGTTAATATTTAACTAACGTTTAGTTTAGCAAACTGTCATCCGTCTGTCAAATACGTGATATTGACAACCCTAAGTTGACAAGTCATAAAATTCAAAATTGATTACTGTTAGACCATTTTTTATTATTTTATTTAGTTAGCAATCTTTATTTGTAACTTATAATAAGGCATGATTATATCATAAAAATCGATCATTTGATATTGTGTACCATAATAACGGATTTTGAGTAATTAGTTTTTTAATGATAAAGTTTTATTACAGTCAGTTTTACAGAGTTTTTTTGTCCAAAAGGCTTTTCCAATCGACCTTTACGAATATTTGATTAAGCTAATGAGGTCCAAAATCAATTGCTGTTCGTCAGTCTCGGTAAAACTCGAGAACGGTCGGACCGATAATATTACTATTTCTTATTTAAGAATAGCTTCCTGTGGTTTCGGTCGCGTAGTAGTTGAAAAAACATCCCACAAGAACAAAATACCGGGAAAACTGTTATTCCAGACTACGTCTATCTCAATGTCAGTTTCTTCTAGATCTAGCTGTTCTGTCGTGATTTAGCAACAAACCTTCAAACTTTCTTGTTGGCAAAGCAGCTTGCCTTTATCTGCAAGTGAAATGAGTAAATTTCTAATAGAAATAATGAGTAGACAGTAAACTGCAAGGGTCCCGTGCAAATTGGCAGATCACCGCATGCTCTGCGCACGCTGGTTTCCTCTCAATATTTTCCTTTAAAATTTTGTAGGTATTTATCAGCGTGCGTGTATGACCAGATGGATGAATGTGGATAATATGAAAGGAGTATGTTAGGATCGCAGCAGGTGGCGCTCTGCAGTTTCTGCCTACCCCCATGCGAAGAAGGCGTAAGTTTATGTATGTATCTATTTTGTATTTTCTCTCTTTTTGGTGTAAAGAGGAGCCCATCTTCTGATGTCAGAATTAATGAAACCGCCTCTCTCTTATAACATGGCTCGACACTTATATTGGTCAAAGAAGTCTAGTTTTAGTGACGAAATAATTAAATTATTTGCGGGAAGATTCTCGTTAAAATATGTACCCACACCTAGTAAATAAAAAAAGTATTGAGTCACCACAGCTCAAGTAGTTATGCTGAACTCATGATTAAGAGCTTTTTAATCTCATTTATCTAAACAGTGACATAGGATTGAGAAGAAGTACAGTCACGCAAGAAATCTCACATTCCAAATTAATATTCCTAAAGGTTTGTAGGTATACAAAATGTATTTACCAATTATTTGTATGTAGCTTATGACAAATAGAATCTAAGTGATCCTCGAACGTGAATAGACTGTTGATTAATTCCATACATTATTGTGGCTTATTTCATACAAATACAGCATGTTTCAAAGAAGTGTCGTCTTATTTAAGGATGTTTACTGACAGAACGACTCACTCCATAGGACCATGCTCGTTTGGATTGTGAAAATTATGCTGGATGGAGCGGAATGAACTGTCGAACTCGTAATGACTAAAATCCATCGTTTTTCTTCTGTTACCCTTTACGCTCCAATAACCCTTAATGTTCCAGGGTCACAGTAACCTGCTTAGAAAGTCCCGCGACCCCGACAGGCGTTTGGCCCTATGGGGACCCCGTCAATTCTCTGACAGTTCTCCGTGGGTCGCGGGTTTAACGCTTCCAGAATCAACCATATCCGATGAGGATGGGAGAGTACAGCGTCGAACTCACGATTCAGCCACCGTGGGAGACGCGCATGGCAACGGACGTCTTGTGTAGTGATTTCCGACCACCGCGCGGGCATACCGATGGCGAGCAATGGGAGACTCGCCGTCCGATCAAGAACGATGCCCAGCCTCGATGGCGCGTCGTGTTCCATTCGCGCTTCAAAAAGCTGTCAGCAATCTAGTCCCCATGGATATCGGGGCCCCCCTTAGAGAACCAAAGCCTGCCAGGGTCGCGGGACTGTCTCATCAGGTAACCGTGACCCTGGAACATTAAGGGTTATTGAAGGATCACCGTAGATTGTAGTCAGTACAAGTCTGACAGTCCCTCCCGCAAAATCCGGTGAGGATACGGAGACGCCGCTCTAGCCACTCCTCAAAGAGCGGTCTTACCGCAGCGTTATTTCACACCCTTAAATAAAACAACGCGTTTCTGGTACATGCTTTATATTATTCCATACAAATATAATTATTTATGATAATCTATGCAAAACCTTTTCATCGTATTGATCAAGATCGTGGCTCCACTTGATGATTGATGGACGTAACAATAGATTACGTCACGTCAGAATGTCATGTTTAAACATATCGTAATATTCACACGAGAACGTTAGCTATGTATGTTTATTAAACATTTCTGGGTAGAATATTATGGGGGTTATTCTTAAAGATTAAACCTTACGAACATTTATGGTTAAGGAGATGTTAATTTAGAAGGCAAATCACTGTGAACACAATTACAGCGTCCCCGTAACCACATAATTTGGGGACATAAGATCTGCCAATTTTTGCCAACTAGATATCTAAACAAGTCAGTCATTTTTTTTTCTTTTTAAAAACAAGCTTTTATTGTTAAAAAAAAACTTATGATAGACAAAATACTCATCAAGAAAAATCAAACGAGTCTAAACTCGATGGGTTTGCAGCGGTTGGTTACAGAGTTCCTATGGAAAGCTTCCAGTTCCATCATAAGATCAACTCCATTTCATCATAACATTGCATTCTCACGCGATACGTAATTATAATATCAATCAGAAGGGGATCAATTTGTAACTTGCAAAATTTGATTACAGACAAATTAAAGCTTGTAATAGTACTTAAAAAGCTTGTGGTGCATAAAACTTGATACGTACGTCCAGTGCCGAAAATAGGGGTGTGCCAACGGTGCCCACGCACAGGGCGCAGGCACTGGAAGGGCACAAAAATGGTCAGAGAAGGACCGCAATGGACCAGACCAGGGGCCTTACCACGAGCTCTTAACGCGCTCCAGTTTAGGCTGTGGGAAAGAGACAGAGCTATACAAGTCGTCTAGCGCCATCTTTTTCCCACAGCCTAGACTGGACCGCGTTAGGCCACCTGGGTGCAGTTAAAGAAGCTCGCAATGGGCGCATACAAGGCTCGTTACGGCACTGCGTACATCACTTGCGCGGTCACAATTAATTCAAATCTGTCACATCGCGCACTGCGATCGATTTGATAGAGCAAGTCCGTGGCGCCTAGGACGCAAGTAGCAGGATGTCCTCTCACTCACGTATTCCGCCTCTTCCTCCACTTGCATTACTGCTTCGCAGAAAGAGGTCACGTCCCCTACAGGGATAAAATTTTTATAAATAGATATTGGATGGATGATCGTCATTTGCAGCAATCGGAGAAGTGGTGGCCCAGTGGTATCGGCCCCGACTTACGAGTTGTAGACCGTGGGTTCGAATGCGAATCTAGGCACATAACTTTGCATAATTTGTTCCATCACCACTGCTCTAAAAACGGTGAAGGAATACATCGTGAGAAAATCGGCATGTCCTAGAACCAAAAATTCGAAGACATGTGACATCCACCAACACGCTCTAGGCGCTGGTGGATTGTGGCCCACTCCCTCTCACAGACTGAAGGCCTGTGTCCCAGCAGTGGGAACATTTATAGGCTGATGATGATGATGATGGTCGTCATTTAAATCAATGACAAATGAAGGCATTCGAGGTCCTCCTGGACGGTGACCTCGGGAACGGGTTATTCAAGGAATAACACACACTATGGAACAGACGTGCTTAAAGACCATATTCCTCAAATTACGTAACATCCAAATGTTTTTGCTCCATATCGTGATGTTATATTGCAAGCTACAAACTGGAGCAAAAACAGTCAGTATTATTATAAGCGCACCGGTATATCAATCAGTTGTTTTTTTGCGGTGCTCAAATATTGGCGCAAAAAGTGCTCTTGAACCGCCAAGACCGAGTGGTTGGACGATTGAGTAATTGAGGTTGTACTGTTAGTGTACAGTCACGAACAACATTGTGTAAATACTTCTGTTTTTTTTTTGTCGTGGACCTATTGGCGCTTTGAGATGAGACCTGTTTTCCAATAAGGTGTTATGGGTGGCCAAAAGACTGTGTGTCTTAACAAAGCGTGAGGTGCACAACCACATTATTATGTCCAGCCTATGTTGTTCCAGTTTTAAAATAGTCCAGAAGTTGTCTTCCTCCATTCTTTCCACAATCTCGATGGTTTGTATTTCAAGGTGTCTCGTCGTTGTTTTCGGTCTACCACGCATTATTTCTGTATATTACATGTAAGTATTATACCGTGACGCTGAAGTCTGAGTGATCGACACCCGCGCGGTTTGATTCCCGCACGGAATCAAAATATGTATGACCTACAAATAGGTTGTTCCGGGACTGGGTTTTTGTGTATGTGAATTATTTCTATGTTTGTAAATGCACCCATGACACAGGAGAAATTTAGGAATTTCTCCCAGGGTGGGGCAACGCTGTAAAAAATAAATACTTAAATCTTAACTGAACTTCTGGTACGTTCTGGACTACCTCTGGTACATGAAATTACATAGCAGGAAAAATATCTTTTAAATATTTATTAAACATGTGCTTGTGACTGTACCTACTCTATTTTATGGTATCTTTTCATTGTATGTGAGACAAATTAGATTTTAAACAAAAAATATAAGATTGACGTCGCACGTGGTTAGTAATTAGCTTAGAGACTTTAGATGCTAATAGACTGGCTTGTAATACGAAACGTCTTAGATTTTTATCGATTTAAGCATAACAATGTTTAAATTATAGAAAACATATGTTTCTGTTCTATAAGGGTCCCCGCCCATTTATCTACGCAGAATCGGCTTAAGGCGTCGATAAATGTGGGGGGACCCTAATGGTGTAAGAATCGTATCATACTTGTGCAAAAAAAACAGTCGATTTGTATAGAAATAACGATGAAATAACTTTGTCTATTCTTGGTAGAATAGAGATAGAATCGCCATGCTACGCCAGCTGAAAGGTAACGGGCAATTTCTTCTTCAGAAATAACATTGGATGGAAACTAAATACTTATTACATGTTCAATAAAATTTCTATCAACGGAAATCATACAATATTGTGGTCATAATCATTCTCTTTTCATTAATCTCGGATTTATGCAGCATGTGATAATATAATCTTCAAAGTGCCGCATATTATCTTCTTCGTAAGATAAATCTTTAAACCATTTATAATACGGATTACCATGAAGTCCATCTCGTCTATAAATCTCCAGGCATCGATAAAATGCAGTTATACTATTTAAAATAATCAATTAAAAACTAAAACTACTTTCTAAAACAGTTACACCTACTATCCTGCTTGCCCCAACAAACATGACATAGCATTTTCAGCCACACACACATTTTCACTCATTCCGCATTCTCGAATGCGCACGCGATCGCGAAAACCGCTAATTGGATTATGGAACTCGATTAGAAATCGTTTAACAACTACCTTACCGTTTAATATGCAATACATTACCGCATAACTTCGCACGAGTATACCACAAATCACGACGAAGTACGCAATGGATTATAAAAAGCGAAATAGTGAAGCGTGAATTGGAATCTCGTGGTACGGGAAACACAAAACAGTGTGACATTCGTCGATAGCGACTTTCGTTCCACATTTGAAATTGAAGATTTGTAGCGATAAATCTTTTAGAAGAAAGAATTGTATGAGTTAATTCTCGTGTGAATTTCGTAGCTGAATCTCTCTACATACATAAAGGTACCTAGTATAAAATGCAGCTGCTTCCCGCTGTAGCACACTCATTTCTTTCAAAGTACGCAACCTTCTAATAATCGAAGTACGCAACGGATTTTAATGCGTTTTTCGTTAGTCATCCAGGTCATAAACTATCCACCATCCATCCATTTTTCATTCATTAATTCTCTCAAATTTTCGCATTTATAAAATAAGCAACCGAGCAAAGCCAGGACGCGTCCCTATTCAATAGGTATAACTTTTCACCTCTATTCCTGAAGCAGAATATTACAAATATGAGACCCCTATTTATGTATGTATGGCTCAATTGCCGGACCATTTTTTATTATCTGATTGAGAAACTTTTTCTTAAAATAATTGTCATTAATACAGGCATAGCCGCAGGCAAAGGCTAAAGAACTACATCCAAGAAATCACTTAATTACTAGAACCCATTACAATAAAATTCTAAGCACGGTATTCAATTAAATACTCAGAAAAAGCCATTACAAAAAGGTTCGATCACGAATGTTGCCAGACTCAATATAAATCTAATTAAAATGACAGTATCACCGACGCGACGTACTCACGGTGTCGCCAGATCAAAGGGGCCGACTGCGCCCACGCACCTGTCACGTACTGTCATATAACTATGTATTTATATGTACCGTCAGCTAAATGTCCAATGCCCATCCATAGTAAAAGTAATCTTTGATAATGTTGCTGTTGCAAAAAAAAAACATGCCAACAAAGACAATTTTTGTCTATAGCTTCTTTTGGGACTAAGCTCTTTAACAAAATACTACAGTGTACTTTAATTATCGAAATATCGCTTATCAAAACATTTTATCATTCATTCAAGTCGTGGAAATATCTGAAGAGTTACCGCAGCCCTGGAACGCAAATAGCAATTGAGGGAACGGAGTGGTTTTCTATCGAGTGGAACAATGTCGCTTCACTCAGAACGAAAAATACAGTTAGGTACTTTGAGAAAAGAAAAATACAGCTGTGTGTGGGACTCGAACCCGCGTTTTCTCGATAAGTTCAAAAATGGTTACGCGTTATTTAGCAAAAATATGATGAAAATTGTTGACAAATCGTGTCGATTTGCTAGTAATGATAAATAAGGCACCTATTCCGTTCCTCCACGCATCGTTATGTCACCCCGGGACGTGCGTGCGCGCAGTCGGCACCTTTGATGTGCGATATCCTGTAATACTGTCACATTACTTCTAGAAAGTATTTATAAACACATCCTGGGGTATGCTGATGGTCTCCTAGTATTTTGTAATTGCTAGTCGGTTTTCATTTTAATTACTTTAGTTTTAATATGGCTTGGAATTTTAATTATCTGTGGTACTTTATATCTAGCGATATAAACTCTATCATATTATGTATTGAATACCTGGTCAGCATAAAAAAAATAACAGAATTAAAATCATCGATGCAGGTTAAAATTTTCAGCCATTGGCAAACTACATACCTGCTGATATGTTTTTATGTCACGATCAGCACACAAAGCTCCTAAAAAACTAAACAAAACAATATAAAAAGCTCAGATTGCCCCGTTCGACACACCATTATGTTGAACCCACAAGAAGCCAATAGCAAGTCAACAGAAGCATTCTACTTAAAACAAACTTAACTTTGCCGTCGATCTCGCTCGCATTCACTTACAAATGCTCCTTCAAATCATTTTTCGAACTACACAACCTAAGATTGTCAAACAGTTTTCAATATGCGGTCAGCAACAACCTTATCCTACACGAAACAAAGGTCAATTTCAATTGTCAATGTTACAATTGAACTTTGTTTTTTGTAACGGTCATCTACCTCCTACAATATTATGGTCGCCTGGTAACGGGTGTAGTTATTTGCTTTAGAAAAAAAGTCATGATCTTCAGTACTGTTACGATCATTGAATTTTTTAATTACTAAATTGGTATGCCCTTGAGTAGGTAGACCGTAGACGGGTTAAGATTTGCTAGAAAAAGTAAATAAACAGAAAGGAAGATAGATAGTTACATGATTTTTGCAAGAGTTTCAAGAAATATTATTAATACAATTATGTGCATTTGTATCGTTTTAAATATGTAAAGGTACCGGTTGGCGCGCGAGACAGCGACAGGAGACCGCGACACTTGTCATTACCTACTGTTAAAAAGTGTCGCGGTCTCCTGTCTCGGTCTCGCGCGCGAACCGGCACCTATGCATTGCCTAATGTTAAATAGTGTCGCGGTCTCCTTTCCGCGGTCTCCTGTCGCTGTCTCGTGTCGCGGTCTCGCGCGCAAACCGGCACCTTTAGAAGCAAAGGTTAGGAGTAACAATGATGATTTAAAACGCCAAAGACGCCAACAGATGAAAGAAAGAAAGAAGAAAGAAAATTGTTACAACAGTCATTAAAACTTAAAACTACTTAATTAAAACTAAAAATAAAACAAAACAAATCTTTTAATGCCAAATGGGCCTCAGCTTAGCAATGCCAAGTGGCAGTACAAAATTTGCCACTTTATGCTGATTTCAATATAAAGAATGTAAGATTATAAAGTATCACCTAGTTTCGTTTGAGATTTATTTTGCTGAGCTTGACCTCCGGCTCGATACATGGGGGGCGTTAGATAAATATTTTGTATCCAATTTATCCAGAAAATACCCCAATTTGCCTGAAGACGACCCCACTGAAAACACCAGCTACAGATCTAGTGGTTTCTTAAAACTATACTTACACTTCCCACGGGAAAATAAGATATAATTATAACGTAACTAGACCACATTTCCCAAGTCAATTAATATCTAACTACCTTAAAATTAGCCCAATTTCATCAACAACCAAATTACCGAGCACGTTACTTCTAAATCTGAGTACATACGGTACGGTACTTGCAAATCATGTAGCTACACCGTCTTTTCGCATAATTCGCCAGATTACTGCAATTGGTATGTCATTACCTCTACTATGAGGAATGTCATTTGGAAAGCATATCTGGGTCGCATTGATGGTCTACTTGGGAACTTACGTTGAAATATATGTATAATTGGGTTAGTTGGTAAGTAGTTTTGAATTATTTATACATATAGGTAATCAGCCTGTAATGTTCTCTCTGCTGGGACCAGGCGGGGTATTACAACGTCTTAAAACCAGGCTTGTTCTGGCGAGTTTAAGTGACAGAGCTATACAAATCGTCTAGCGCCATCTGGTTCTCTCACTGGAATAAGCGTGGTTTTAAGTCGTCGTAATACCCCCCAGGATGTCTACTTTCTAAGTCCGTCAACGAAAACTCGGGAATGAATTGCACTCGAATTACAGACGGATAATACTGCCACGACTAAAGATATTATAACGCGGCGCCAGTGTTCATGTTATTACATAAAATTGCATTAAAAAATGTAGTATTACAAATCTCGGAATATAATTCATTCTTATTTCGGGCTCGTTTGTTAAAACATCGCGCGTCACTAGGGCCGGAACCACGGGTTTCGTGCTTAGAGATTAGACCTCCGAAAGAAGATAGGTACGTTACCTTTGTGACAATTTTTGTTTTGTTTTAGAAGTCAATTATTTTTAAAACAGCGCCATGCACTCCTCAGGAGACGGGCAAAAAGGGTGTTGGCCGGCCATAGCTATGCAGATAAAATAACTATAATAATTTACATGTATGTGCGTGTGTATGTGTCTGTTGCCAGTCTACTGACGCATAATAGCTTGTTTGTTAGTAGTTAACTGAATGGTGACTTCCTTTATAAATCTCGGCAAAATATGGGAGAAGCAGTGGGGCATTTAAAAGAGCTTGCAAGTGACGATATTTAAGTGCGTCCGGTTTACTCGCTGCTGCCAGCTTCGGTAAGAAGCTTGTTGACTTGATAATCTTATGATCACGGGATCAGATATTTTACTGTCAGATTGAGGTGACAAGTAAATCTTCCTGAGATTTACTTGGTATCAGTAAGTTTTAAATATTTTACACGCATTAACGCCTGTGTCGCTAACTGGAAAACTATTTAACAAGCTAATATTTAATTTCACCTGTCCCGTTGTCTTTAATCAAATTGGATCCACTTCTCAGTTTCTGAATGAGCTGAATTTTTGCACGTATATGTAGGTATATTGCGTGACAATGCAATGTTATGATGACATGGAGCTGATCTGAGGCCTTATCATGAGTTTTCACTTATTGCGACGTAAGCTGTAACTTTGACATTTAATTTCAAGGAAAAAATTAGTTCCTTCTTCGTACACCAGAGGCGCTGTTCCATTTTCCATATAAGAAACGCTGTAAATACTGGAAAGACGCTGTAAAGTTAAACAGTGAAAACTCGTGATAAGGGTACTGATGATGGAGCTGGAAGGTAGGCATAGGAACTCTGTAATGAAACGCCGCAAACCCATCGACTTTAGACTCGTTTGATTCGTCTTGACGAGTACTTTGTCTATCGTATTTTTTCAACAACAAAAGCTTGTTTTTAAAAAGAACATAATTTGAATGACTTACTTGTTCGTGGAAAGAAAGTATTCAAGGAAGTCAAAGTGTGGAATGAAGTATTGTATTTTCATTCAATCTAACCTAACTGCCTAATTACTGTCAAATATGAATAGACTATTTGTCCTACTTACTCGTCTTAACGAAAATCCTTTCAGTGCACTGCTGTGAGCTGACATAAAGATTCCATCACTTGTCTTGCATTTCAGTTCCAGAAACTAGATGGTTAAGTATCAGATCAGCAATGTAGTCAGTACTTATTGCATCAGCTTCTTGCTTCGTTAATTCACGAAAAATGTCAAGGCAAACTTTTAGAACGTGTAAAGGATACGTGCTTCCTAAGCGTCCATTTTATGTAATGATTCACAAAATCGTAGCCTTCGCCTTGGATTTCCATTATTGTGGGAACATTCAAAAGAGTTACCGCGACCCTGGAACGCAAAAGGCAATAGCAGGAACAGGGTGTGTTTTAGTCAGAACGAGTCTTAGGGTCCCCCCACATTTATCGACGCGGAATCGATTCCGCGTCGATAAATGTAGGGGGACCCTAACAGTCCCTTCCATTTCACGCAGAGAGAATGGTTTAAGGAGACATTATCCTTTGGTCGCGGGACAGTCTAAACAGGTTACGGTGACCCTGGAACGTAAAGGGCTATTGAAAGAACACCGTGAAATTTAGTCAGTCTGACAGTCCCTCTCATCCCACCCTGGGCGGGAGAACTCATTTTATGATTTTCATCATCATCATCATCAGCCTATAAATGTTCCAACTGCTGGGACACAGGCCTCCTCTCTGTGAGAGGGAGTGGGCCGTAATCTACCACGCGGGCCCAATACGGATTGGTAGATATCACATGTCTTCGAATTTTTGGTTCTAGGACATGCCGGTTTCCTCACGATGTTTTTCTTCACCGTTTTAAGAGCAGTGGTGTTGAAATAAATTACATAAAGTAATGCGCCTGACGGGGTTCGAACCTACGACCTACAACTCGTAAGTAGAGGCCGATACCACTGGGCCACCACTGCTCTTATGATAATATATTACCATGTTAAAAAATCAAGTTATTATCCTGAAAATAAATGGTAACTATAGATTTACACACAATTATTAGCAAATAAATTATTCACACAAGTTTCCTGTACTCATTTAAGCGGAACATAAAATAAATTAATACAATAGCGTGTATCGTGAGATTCAGGCGGAATTGTGGGGAATTTCAATGTCTTGCTTGTTAAATCAAAACTATACGACGACGACGTACCAATAGCGCGGCTCGGTTTCAACTTCTATTGGATTCATTCTCATACAGTCGGGAAGAAATGTGATTCAATATTTAATTTCAATTACATTTTTTTTGGTGGCCCAGCGGTATCGGCCCCGACTTGTAGGTCGTGGGTTCGAAACCCGCCAGGCGCATTACTTTGGGTAATTTATTTCATTATCATTGCTTTCAAAACGTTGAAGAAACACATCGCGAAGAAACCGGCATGTCCTAGGGCCAAAAATTCGAAGATGTGTGACATCTACCAACCGTACTGGGCCCTTTTGTTTATGGCCCACTCCTGGTAACAGAGAGGAGGCCTGTGCCCCAGCAGTGGGAACAGTATGAGCTGTTGATGATGACGATTTTTTGTTTCTAACAGCACAGCAACTGAACGAAAGCGAACTTAGGGCTGAGTTTTCAATAGTCAGATAACTTTTATCTGAGGAATAAAAATGGCGGTTTGACAGCTTATCTATAGAAAATATGTCAAACCTCTATTTTTATTCCTCAGATAAAAGTTATCTGACTATTCTTGTCATCATGGCCTATAGGTTAACGCCTAGCCTCCTCATGCACGAAGTTGAGTTCAAACATGTAGTTAGTACTACACCTTGTTTGTTCCCCACATTTTATTACTTGTCCAACACCATTTAGAATAAATTAACAGCAACTGACGACTTTGTCGTTGCGTTCTGAAGTGAGAATTGCAGAAAAAGTCTCTTAATTACTATCTTAATCAAACTGTTCTTCTTATAAGTAGGTAGTTAGGTATCCTTAGTAAGGTCTACCAGTAGTATAAAGATTTTAACGGTAAGAGTAACGGTATAAATTACTCATCTCTTCTATAATAATAGAGATCTAATCTGCTAATTAGTTGTGATTTATTTTTTTTAGGATAAAAACTGTGGAGAAAAAAAAAATGCAAGTCAGCTTGGTAGTATCCTAACAAAAAAAGCACATACACGAACCCTGAAAACATAGCAAACCTTTTTTTGGTCAGTCGTGGAAAATACATAAACATTTAAAAACGATAAAATAAAAATATTGAACAGCGGGAAATAACCATAAAATGCAATAAAAATACCATGCACGAGAAAAATAGTCAACGAGATAATATTATTATCTACTTTTCAAGATAATAATCTTGACGTAAAGAAACTGTTGCATTTGATTTCAATGAAGATCTTATTTACAACTAGTGGCCCGTCCCAGCTTCGCACGGGTATATTAAGAACCGCTCGTCCGATTTTGTGCAAACTTCACATAAAGCATCTACTAAATAGTTCAAACAAAGCCTAAACATTTGGTTTGGATAGGTGAGCCCGTTCTTGAGTTATAAAATAACAACGAAAAGTGGCATTGATTTTTATATAATTTAGATAATTGTAATTACGAGGACCATACATTGAAAATTAACCCAGGTACAACTAGCTCCGAATGTTCTCATGTATTTATGTTTAGCAATTAGGTGAACTAGTAAAACTTGTACGTTTTCCTAAGTGAAAACGAACAGGATTGCATGAACGCTTGTCAAAATAAATGGGTTTCCTATGTAACTTAGCTTAGACCCACTTTTCTTGTTATTTCTTACATTTTGTGAGTTTGTGCTCCATTACTGAGACTTTGACTGACAAAGATAAATACTTTAGTGGTGGTGCAACTGATTCTCCTTCAATGGTCTATGCAGAATAGGAATACGGGGACCATTGGATTTTTTATAATCTTCATTCTTTATATACATATTTGGTACATTTTTCAATATTTCTTACAAAACAAATACATTTATAAAGAATAGTAGTTCACCAGCATCAGAAACAGTGTCTCAACTGCCGGTGGTTAGAGGTATTACAGAGAGAGCAACCTTCTCACAATGCACATCGAGGATAACTGCTTTCTGGCTCAAGGTGTTAAATTGATTTATTAGACACTTATAATTTATATATAATTAAATGTCTAATCATTTGACAATGAACAGAAAAACCTTGATTACAAAACAAATCCACTTAAAATCCAAATCACTAATTTACAACACCTCATCAAAATCCAGTTACGATGAACTAAAACTAATTTACTTCCATTAACCACTTTTCCACTCGCCATTACTAAAACAGTTATACTATTACTGGGTGGGAACATTTGACAAAGAGCCATTGTTCAGTTGGCAGTGTCTGTACCTGATGTTCTGTCCCGGCTGACATTCGTTTGGTGACCTTAGTCGCTTGGCTATTGTTTAGGGAGAGCCTTAGCTCTTATCTTTTATATTGTCCTGGTACTTAAAGTGGGTGGGGATATCTTTTCAACGGTTTTTGTGTCAAAAGAGATCGTAAAGATAGGAATGAAGTAAAAGGACACGAGATTTTTGCGAATGTAATACCTACGTGAAAAGCTAAAAAAAAAATTAATATACTAAATTAATGTTTTTTAGCGTGTTATAGTCATCAAATGAGTCCTTCCAGAGCGGGACGGCAGGGACTGTCAGACATCATCCTTCAATAGTCCATTACGTTCCAGAGTCCAGTTACCTGATGCGATAGTTCCACGAATGTATATTAATGGTGAAATTGGAAATTAAGATAATGCTCGTACATGATTTTGTTTTGCGTATAATCCACCTTCTAGCGATCTACCCTGAGCAACATATTTTTTCCTACTCCTCCACTATTCTTTTCTGATTAATTTCGTGCAGGATCCAAGACAGGTAAATTCATTCTCCGGGACACGTCGAGCTTCATTGTCTCGGCGCTTTTCTGGTGGTTGCCACTGTTGATTCTGGCTCTCAGGAGTTGCAGTGGTTTGGGAATAGTGTGGTGGGTTTGTCCCAAAAAAAAAAAAGATCTACCCTGAGCAAGAGCACCACAGGTGTAACCTTCGGTGACGATCCTATTGCCTGTGGCAGGCCTTACGTATGAGCTTCCTGGCTATCGACCATCAGCCCGTCGGAGTCTGGCGCCATATTGTTTTTTTCGTTACGCCGCCCAATGCCCAGGAGTTCCTGTTCATTGTGGGTGAGCTTGCATTTATCTTAGACCTTATCTTAGACCTCTTCTTTGCTTCTGGACCAGATTAAAGCCAAGAAAAACCCATTACAAAAAGATATAGAGATGTAGGTTAAATTTCAATATCTTTTAACCGAATGAAGGATTCTGTCGATTACTCCAAAATATGAAAAAGGGTGTTGCCCAGTTTCTGTTTAATTACATACGGTAATAAGATGATTTTAAGGGAATCGTCTATCTTGGTATGGACATTTGTGATGAGGAGGGATGACACCCATGTGACTAAGAAAGTGATGAGTATGAATGTTGATGGATGGAGAGGACGAGGAAGGCCAAAGAAAAGATGGATGGATTGTCTAAGGAATGATATGAAAGAAAAAGGAGTAAATGATACTGTGACGTCTGATAGGGGAGAATGGAAGAAGAAAACGTGTTGCGCCGACCCCAAATAGAATGGGATAAGGGCAGGAGGAAGAAGAAGAATAAGATGATTTTAAAAGAAGTGCATACTAAAAGGTGTCTTAAAAAATATGGGCCTGTTACTGAATTTTGAGTTGACCCTAACTTTCATAACACCATTAAAAAGGTTTTTAGTATTTACCAATGGACATCTTATTAGTTAGCAAATTTATAATATTTCCATTTCATCTTCGGCTTTGGTTTCTCTTGAGAAAGTAGCTACTTTCTCCCACACAGAAAATAGTAGTAGTTTGGCAAAAACATCCTTAATCTACATACATAATAGGCAATGTCAGATTATAAAATCTGGTGCAAATTTCGAATGTAATAATTTATTTTTAGAAATAATCATCGTCATCAGCCTGTATTCGTCCACTGCTGGACATAGATCTCTCCCAATGTACGCCACTGAGCCCTGTCTCGAGCTTTCCTCATCCAGTCTCTGCCGGCCACCTTTTGCAGGTCGTCGCTCCACCTGGTCAGCGGGTGTCGTAGACTACGTTTGTCTAGTCGTGGTCTCGTCTCAAGGACACCTCTACCCCGGTGGTTATCTGTTCTGCAAGAGACCGTGGCCAGCCCACTGCCACTTCAGCTTACTAATAGCGGCCATACACCATACTGCCTATCGTACAATCGGCATGACGATCGATTTGATCAAATTGGCAGTTCGTCCATATACACCATACACCATACTGCCTATCGTCCAATCGGCATGACGATCGATTTGATCAAACTTCAAATCGGCAGCAGTGATGCCAACTTAGCAACTTTATAGCTAGATCTAGCTATTATTCGGTGACCGACAGCTACAATTTTATAAAACTTGTGGCTTAACTTTTTAGCTACTTTTTTACCGACTTGTTTTTTTACCGATTTCTCACTCCACTCCACTCGACTCGACTCGACTCGACTCGACTCGACTCGACTCGACTCGACTCGACTCGACTCCACTCCACTCCATTCCAAGGTAATACACACATTACCCTCCTTTGCGTCGCGCAGTCTGTAAAAAGTGTCGTTACAATTTTTTCCGCCTAGCCCCCTTTCGCAACGCGCCATAAGGAACTTCGTTCCAAAAAAATATACTTTTCGAATTGAGAACCTCCTCCTTTTTTTTACGTCGGTTAAAAAGTAGCTACCGAATATTAGCTAGATCTAGCTATAAAGTTGCTAAGTTGGTATCACTGCTGCCGATTTGAAGTTTGATCATTCCGATTTGATCAAATCGATTTGATCAAATTGGCATGATCAAATCGGCATGATCAAATCGGCATGATCAAGCCTATTGTCAAATCTAACTGATCAAATCGGCAGCGTCATGCCGATTGTACGATAGGCAGTATGGTGTATGGCTGCTATTATTCTATGAGTTTGAGAGAGCAACTTTGGTGCTCTGATAGATAACATACAGAAAAATATTTAAAGCAATAACTTTTCTTAGTTAATCAATCGCATCCATGATATATTACCAACGCACTGCATAGTGATGGGAAAACCATAATTTACGTCTGGTATCTCGGTACCGATACTTGCAAACATTACGAATTAACGACTTCCTATCGAGACCGATAAAAAACTGGTTTCAGTGATCGTCCCACAAAATTGATCTCGTTTCGTATCGATCAACGTGCATACACGCAACGGTTTTTGAGAGCTCCAGTTATTTTAAAACGTGGGAATGGATTACGTATGACTTTGATTATAACCAAGAGAGCTTCAAATGAAAATATAGCATAACATTCTGTAGTACATGAACAGTAAGGTTGGTTGAACAAACATCCATCCATATCAAAAACTTTCGCATTTACCTACATTATTAGTAAGAAGTTAGATGTGGCTGTGTGTTATCTGCCTGTGATTTCTTTTATTAGGAAAGTTCATGGTTGACAACGAGTTAAACAGGGTAATAGAATTATGATTCATAGCATTAAAAAAACCCTTACGGTGATTGATCTACATTATTTGACCCACCTTCCCACACTCATGCAAAGAAGGGCACTGCTTGTCACACTCGCCTCAAAGAGCTGTCAGCAACTTAACGAGGCCCCCAAAGAGAGCCAACCGCCTGCCGGGATAGCGAGACTGTCTAAATAAACGTGACCCTCGAACGTAAAGGCTAAAGGGCTATTGAAGGAACACCGTAGATTTTAGTCAGTACTCCTTCCATGTAGGGGGAATCCATTTGATCATTATACCACGCCAAAAAAAAAAATTAAACGAACGTTTTTATTTCTTCTAAATAAATTGTGTACTTAAAATTCTGTATAACTACATCTTGTCGATGAACGTATAGAATTTTAAATACAAAACTCGAATTTCATTCACCTACATTTGTCCGACAAAGAAACCATGAATTTTTATTGATGTTATAGTATGTTGATGTTATGTCAAATGTTATGGGTGTTACATAATAATTACCTTAAAGGGTTTCATTAGAATTATGCTGTGTGACATAACGGTATAGCCCTGCATATCAATTATTATAATATTTTCTATTCTCATTTCTAACTAATAGACAATTATTGTAATTCGGTAGTTTGTGAGGATGTAGGTTTTAACTCTATTACAGAAAAACAACTTCATAACTAGTTCATATTTAGGTTAAGTGGCTGGAATAACACATTATAGGTTACCTTTTATCTTATTATTACGTTCTGGTGGGATAAAATCCGGTGGTAACGTAATGTGAATCGTGGATACCGTTTTATCACCTTTTAGTAAAACTATGGCTTGTGATGAGATTTAAAATAAAGAACATTGGCACTACAAGGCTGGTGCTAATCTTTACTAAATATTCGTTTACGCTTTTTAAAGGACTTATTATCTCTATAACCGGCGCATTGTGGAGCCGACCATTTGGGCGTTTTTTAGTAAAAAAAAAACACTGAGTGGAAGCTGTCATGTTCTAAAACCCCATTTTTTTATTTCTATGTAGTTTGTTGACTTCTGTTGTGATTTAAGCCCAATTCTTTTCCCAGACAGGAAGCCTATAATCTCAACAGACTGCTTTAGATTTAATAAAGTATTTACGGTAACTCGATAATAATCTTTATGCTGCACTAAATGATCTACAATCATAAAAATAATGATGAATGTTCCGTATTTGTGATTACTTTTTGTACGGCAATTGAAGCAATAATGAAGTGATCAATCTTTATTACAACTTCAACTGATAGTTTTTATTGTGAGCTCTATTTTATTAATGTTTTTCTACCTAGATCTAGTTTTATAACTGCGCAGTTAGTCTATTGATTGCAGACGTTCCTGCTGAATGCAAGAACTTTGGTACGATTCTCAGGTCTTGCAATCCTTTGAATTTGTGCACGGAAATACGCTCGCCTTAATACAACTAGCGAAATGTTGTACCTATTGAATAGGTATTTGTGGATAGAAACTTCGTGTATAAAAATCGTCACTATAATCATCATCGTTCCATCGTAATACGGTCAACATCCCTCCGGTACGTACAAAGCGTTTTGCCAATACTTTTATTGTACGCACAGCTAAGGAGTGGAATTCTCTGCTGAGGTCTGTATTTCCAGTATAACCTTGGGGTCTTCAAGTCAAGAGTGAACAGGTTACTTCTAGGCAAGCGTGCTTCATCGTCGACCACATCTTCGCTTACCATCAGGCGAGATAGTGGTCAAATGCGAACATATCGTTGAATAAAAAAAAAAAAACTTTCTTTTTTCTTTTTAAACTATCCCAAAGCATACCTCTCACCTACTATTACAAAATGGCCTTTCAGGAGATCACAATCAGTAATTGAAATAATTGATGACCTTTTGCAACTTAAAGCTTCAATCAATCCGTCAACTCATCAATCATACGCTAGTGAATCAATCATCTATTATCTTCTAACGACTCACTCATTACCATATCGATAAAATCAAGCCGTTCATTGTCAGTCAAACTCGACAATATTATCGGTATCGGTCTCGGTACCGAAAGATATTGAGCCCATCACTAATCATCATCTGCCAAGCCTTTTCCCAACTATGTTAGGGTACGCTTCCATTGTAACTGAATGCAGCTTTTGATTTACATGGTACAATTGCGCGTATGACTGCAACACATTTGGTCATAGTAGGTACTACCTTACCCCTTGGTAAGTCTGATTATCAGATTTTTGGGCCACGTGACTGAATTTTGAATCAAGGAGGAAAACTGGTATGTAATCAGCCATCCACGTACCAATCTAGCCATTTCTTTAACCACTTTTTCCCATCACTATGATCCAAATACCCTATACTATTTCGGCATCGATTCTCGTTCAACTTGATTCTCGGTACACATTGTTCTGGTAATGAATCGGTAACGATCGTCATTGTGGTGTCCCAGGAACCACCCATTGTGTTGGTACCGCGAAACGACACTTCCTACTTTAATTCGCCATTGTTCTTTATAATGGGGAGTAGGGTTACCAAACTTTAGTTGTTGAAGCATGAATGGGTGTTGTTTTGACGTTGTTCTTGTTATATAAAATGGTAGGTCGTGTTGTGGAAATTAATAATGGACCTCGATGTGTTTTTGTGTTAAGTGCGGAGAAAATAATGGTTCTTGTTGATTTCGTTGTCTCATATCACAGCTGTGTTGTGTAGGTATTTGTAATAAAAGGGAATTTGAATGAATTATGTATTTGACATCAGTATCCATTAAAGTAAATGATTAACACTAATACCTATTCCATTATTCCGTGAAAACCGTAAACCTTATTTTTCCACTGTCATTATCTTCTTGCTCTTATGTCATGTTAGGTATTTTTCTTGTTCTAGAATTTTATTTTTATTCTCCCTTGCAAGCCATCACGGTATCATGTACCCCTTAATGCATAAAAAAAGTAATAGGCAATTTCTCGAAATGCAAAAGAAAGGCGTATTATAATATAAATAAACTTTAGGTACTTTTCAGATTGATTGACATAATAAGTGATTGTTGTTCCATGAATGGGACACAGGTTCGACATTCGCACGAACCAAATACATAATAACAATGTGTATGGCATACAGATATAGTTACGAGTCTGAGAAACTGCATTATAAGCATGTGAATGATATGTGTCTATAATTATATATTTCTTTGTCACAGGAAAATCAAATAAGTAGCTACTGATACCTACACTGTTTACAAAATTAACAATGATTTAGTTGAAGCGAAGGAAGAAAGAAACATAAGTAGTTTTTAACAAAAGTATATATAAAAATAACTAATAAATATGGTATCGTTTTTCAGTTATAATCTCTCTTATTTTCATGATTATTAATAACTATGCGCTGGCTTACATGTTTTAAAGAGCAATGGTATAAAAGTAATATTGTTTTATTTATTTAATATTAATAATCATCTTACTTGCCCTTATTCACATATTTTTGTTAGTACACTATTATTATTTACAATTGCTTTAAAACTGTAATAAAACATAATAAAACTTAATTCCACGCTTTGAAACAGACTGCTTTACTTAACAAAGAAATTCCTGCATAGGTTAATAAAAAAATCGAGATCCACCGAGAAGATAGTTGTTTTTTTAAAGCATTGCCCTTTGCTAATAACTGCTTACGCCGCGTCATGTGCGCATAGCGTGAAGCATTCCCTGAGAACCACTAGGGATGGACGTGTTAATTATAATGTATCGAGATTACTTTGTTTTTTTTTCTCGGGTAAAGAGGTAAGACTATTTTAAGGCAAGGAAATGTAATTACGTATTAGGTATGAATGGGAGATATTTATATAAATTATTACATTGACAAAGATCAGATTTGCTACAGTATCAAAGATTATAAAGTATTTAGTATAGTGTGTTTATGGTCAGTCTTTTTTTAGCATGTATTTCTTTGAGCAAGTTTTGAGAAGAAAAAAATAATGTACAATAGTTTTTTTTTATTATTCAGCAATTGATGTCCCACAGCTGGACAAATGCCAAAATAACAGAATGATAATCAAATATTTCAATCTAAGCTTAAATTAGCTACTAAATATTTTAGTCATAAACCCGTTTCACTTAAAAACAAGCCGTTTAGTAGCTACAGTAGCGGCTACAATATAAGATATTCATCTCATAAAACGTTATCTTGAAGAATAAAGAGTTCAATAAATTACAATTAAGACCTTTTATTTAAGCTCTTAAATGGCAACGTTTAACAGATGATTAGCTGGTTAATTAACTATTAAGTATATTCTGTATGAGACTCGTACAAAAAGGTACAAAACAGTTGTTTATTAAATAAAAGTAGATCTCTTTGAACTTGCCGTGAAGATTGTTTTTATTTATTCGGTTTTACCAATGGATTCGATATTTTATATGATAATTTTATTATCTTCAATGCACCTGGCCAAAATTATTTTTTAGATATGTGTCATAATTTTCAATTTATTCTGCAACGACTTACAACAGGTTTTTTTTATACTTCATACCTTTTTGTATTTACCCAATAACGATATTGCTGGTATTAGGTATATCAAAATCTACATTTAAATACAAAATAATTTTCATTTCATTGTATTAAATTTGTAAAAAAAAGTGAGTATGAGCAATGCTGGACCACAAATGGCAAAGTATATGTACGTCAAAGGGAAGGAATGCCGAGTCGGCTTATAAAATCTGAGGAAGATCTGACCAAACTTTTTAAACAAAAATGACTAGTAACTAATCGAAAATTGTATAAAATATTGCTTATATCCCTTTTCCGATGCCTATTGAGAAATTATTTAAACTGTTTACTAATACTAACTAATAATTACCTATGCATGTACAAATTATATACTCTTCTTTGTTTTAAAAACATCTGTAACACCAAAACAATTAATGTACATCCTTACACACAACACACATTCACAATTAATTACACTGACCCACAATTCCCAGCAATAAAATTAATTACTTTTGTACTGGTACTTTCTAGCTTAGTCTCCAGATATATAATATACTATGACCATGCAATGCTGTTCTTGGGGGTTTCTAATTGTTACTACAGTACTATTAGTTATGCCTGCACTTGTAAAAATATGATATCTCAACTGAAACGCAGTAAAACTCATAAAATGGTAATACTAATGAACATACATAACATTCGATAACATAATATATAATATACAAAATATAGACTCTGTTTCAGTGTCGGCCTCATCTACCTGTGACTTGGATAACTGTGTGCCGCCTAACTTAAAACCTAATCAGTCACTTAAAATTTTAAATCAAAATATTAGAAGCATAAGTAAAAACATTGCAGGCTTACATACTGTTATAGCGAGAACCAAGGTCGACTGGGACATAATAACCTTGACTGAATGCTGGCTTCCCAATACCCTCTGCATCCCGGACCTCCAAGGTTACAATTCCTTCAAAACTCTTAATAATATAACACAGAATGAGGGTGTCGTTATTTATATAAACAAAAACCTAAGAATTTCCGTAGAAGAACCTTCAATCGTTGATGCTAATAGTCTACTAGTAAAAATTGACTCGTCTACCATTCTATTAGCAATTTATCGTCCTCCGGCCTATAGAGATATAGATAAATTTCTTGATTCCCTCAACACTATTTTAGCAAACATAACACACTATAAAAATATAATTATTACCGGTGACTTAAATATTAACATTCACGATAGCTGTACCGACAGATCTAAACATAGTTACCTAAATCTGTTAGCGTCACATGGTTTACTGCCTGCTCATACCTTACCCACGCGCTTACTAGCCTGTCTTGACCACTTTATTCTAAAAACTAACTTACCTGCTTTTACTTCTGTGGCTCATTCTGCATTAACTGACCATGATACTGTTTTGTTATTCATCAACAAGAAGAATACAAAATTAAATACAAAAAGAACAACTACCCGCATTGATTTCGATAAACTAGACCTAGATCTTAAACAACTTAGTTTCGAGCAAGTTTATGATTCTCAGGATCCTCATACAGCAGCCGAGCTAATGACCAACCTTATCAGAGGAGTAATTGAGTCAAATTCAAAAAAAGTTAATATACCTAATAGGAAAAGGATTCTTAAACCATGGCTCACTCCAGGCCTTCTTAGATGTGTCCGACATAGAGATAGTCTTCATAAGAAATTAAAACAGTCACCTGAAAATGAAATTCTTAAAATCTCTTTCATACGATATAGGAACTATTGTAATAAACTTTTGAGAAAGACTAAGGCTATTTTTGAGAAAAAACAATTGAGTGACGCTGGCAAAAATACAAAACAACTCTGGTCAGCTATTAATACCATATCTAATAGAGTAAAAAACAAGGATAACACAGCACACTTATTACAAATGGCAGAAACCCCGCTGAAATCTGTTAACTTAGTAAATGAATTCTTTACCAACGTCGGCAAAAGTCTGGCTGATAAAATTAATATTCGGTCAACCAACACAAATAACACAACCTATACTTTGAACAATGTAGCCACGCAGTCTATGACATTATTACCTACGGATGAAAAAGAAGTTGCTGAACTAATTATGTCATTACGTAACGACTGTTCTATGGGATGGGACAGAATCTCAAATAGTCTTCTAAAAAAACACTTAGCCATACTGGTGCCGCCACTGACATATATTTGTAATCTTGCTCTCACAACCGGTCAATTTCCAAAAGTCTTTAAAAAATCGCTCATTCATCCGATATTCAAGAGTGGGGACAGAAACTGTGTTAACAACTACAGACCGATAGCTGTACTTCCGGCCCTATCCAAAATACTGGAGCGGATCATGAACAGACGGCTCGTGGACTACTTGGAAAAGTTTAACTTGTTATCGCCTTCACAATATGGTTTTCGGGCTGGTAGGTCCACGTCCGATGCTGTTCATGATCTCACAGACTATGTGGTTGCAAACATGGACGGAGGTCGGAAGGTCCTGGGTGTCTTTTTAGACCTGGCCAAAGCCTTTGACACGGTTTCTGTGCCCATCCTTATACAGAAGATGGAAAGAATGGGAATTAGAGGTACTCAACTTAGGCTCTTTCATGACTATCTGAGTGATCGTACCCAGTGCGTGAAGATTGATGACATCATCAGCGATGAGTGCGCTGTCACTTGCGGTGTTCCGCAGGGCAGTGTGCTTGGCCCCAGTCTCTTTCTGATATATATTAACGAACTGGGTACGCTCACTCTTCCTAAGGGCAAAATTATAACTTTTGCTGACGATACGGTCCTTCTTTTTTCTGGTGAAACATGGCATGAAGTGTATTCGTATGCTCAGACAGGTTTCAACATTGTAGCGAGGTGGCTACACAATAATGTCCTCACACTTAATGCAGACAAAACCAAATACATAACATTTTCCTTAAAAAATGTCAAACAGGCGGTTCCAATGTCATCGTTGTATTCCATAGTGGCTCACTTCTGTCCAAACTCTAACAGCAATACGTGTCCCTGTTCCCGTATTGAAAAAGTAAACAGTATAAAGTACTTAGGCGTTATACTAGATGAGACCTTAAAATTCCAGGAGCACATTAACACCCTTAGTAAAAGGCTGCGTAAATTAATATACGTCTTTAAAACTCTAAGACATGTTGCAGACGAAAGACTGAAAAAAACAGTATATTTTGCTCTCGCTCAATCACTAATGACATACTGTATAACATCATGGGGTGGTGCCCCAAAAAATACAATCTTGCAATTGGAAAGAACGCAAAGGGCTATTTTGAAGGTGTCCTCTTTCTTACCGTTTCGATACCCCACTGTACTCCTATACAGGGAAGCCGGAGTGCTAACTGTGCGTCAGCTGTTTGTCTTGCATACTATTCTGAAACAGCATGGACTTCTAACCTATAATCCCTTACTGCTACGTGGTGGAAGACGATTTGAACCCGTAGACCGCCGTCAAAATAGGCTTTGCACTATGTTCTCGAAACGCTTCTTTTGCTATTTGGGACGATATCTTTATAATAAAATCAACAAGACACTTGTTATTTTCAATCTTACTAAGTCTAAATGCAAAATGAAAGTGATGGGTTGGCTCCAAGGCTTGAACTATGATGATACAGAGAAACTGCTTGCTGCACCGGTTTAATTCAATTTATTTTACTACTACATATTCTGCTATAATTACATCAACTTCTCTGGGAATTACCTACACATTCACACAACACTCAATCACACACTTTCCTACACATGCTAACACACACACACACACACACACACACACACATACACACACGAACACACACATAAATACTAACAATACTGACACTAGTATGGTATAAATAATAATTAGCAAATGAATTAAATAATAAATAAATAAATAAATAAAAAAAAAAAACTTACTATACCTACAATTAATGCTATGTGAATACAGATTTAAACATAATGTGAATTCATAATAAACTACATTACAATACCAATCTTATTAATGTTATCGAATGAATGCTTAGAGCACTTACAAAATTTATATAAATGTAATCATTACCTAAGGGGCGGAGACCTGGTGACCTGAAATACAGACTTTCCGTCTAGCTTAGGCACCAGTCTCCCCACAATATAATGTTATTGATTTAAGTATTAATTACAATAATTTGTCAAAAATGTTATTGCTATGTACTATGTATTGTGGTGAGAAAATAAATCTTATCTTATCTTATCTTATCTTATCTTATTTCGTGCTACTAAATACTTAATTTCTCTTTTTCCTTTTACTCCAGATTCTTAAATCTATGGCTTGCTTCACGTTCAATTACCGATTACCTTGAAACAAACCGTAAAATTTTTACTCACTTTCGTTCAACACCCATCGCTTCAATCAATAACAATTTTTCACGACACTTTCGCTTTGAAGTAATCAATTAAAAATATCGGTATAAAATTAATCGGTATCATCGATATCGAAAGAAAGTTGGGTGCGTGGCGCATCACTACTCTCATTAAAATGCATGGTGGGGTGCAAAGTCAATGTGTTCTTCTTGATATTTATTCATTATTAATGTTCAAATGCTTTGTACCGATGCATTTTAAATGAATAATAATAATATGATGTGACGTTTAATTATTTATTCATACATATCAGCTTGGCGTGGGATAGATTCAGGGCAGACGATGTAGGTATATAATGTGACATATAATTTACGATAAATCAAAATTTTGAAAAACGACGTAATGAAAAACATGACTGTGTCATGTCCCTTTATTTTTCTATCGTGTTAAAATCATCAAATGAATCCTCTCATCCTGGGCGGCACGGTAGGGACTGTCAGACTTGTACTGACTAAAATCCACTGTGATCCTTCAATAGATCCTTTACGTGTTAGGGTCACTGTTACCTGATAATATAGTCCCGCAGGTCGCAACCTTTTAAGACTTTGGCCCTCTAAAAGGGTCCTCGTCAAACAGTATGTCCTAAAACCAAAAAAATAAAAGTCAAGTCAAATTTGTCTTCTACCTAAAGGTACTGGGTTCGCATCTTCGTACACTCCTCTTCCCACAAAGGAAGCCTGTGTCACAGCAATGAGAACGCCGTATTCCTTAAGGCGCGTACCTATGCAAAACGCAGCGCCAGCCGTTTTTGTGCAGTTTTTTGGAGCTGTATACTCTTTAACCAAAAGAAATATTATATAATAAAAAATATGTTAAATTTCTACATAATCTTGGCTTCAAAATGGTACATTTTGTTTTTTTTTACTCTGTATAATGTTTTATTAATCGCCTCGCAACGAAACCACTGAAATGACAAATAATTATTGAAACCTGCACCTCCTCGAAAACTAACCATTATATTGATTTTTGAACTTACACTAATGGATAGGCAATTTAATTATGAACATTATGGTAGAAATAATTTTTTCAAAAGACCAAAATTAGATTTTATAAAGATTTTATTCTAAAATCTGAGCGTATTCGTTATATTATTCGTTTATCTCTGTCTCTCTCTAATTGCGCTGGGCGAAGAGGGAAGGAATTGCTCAAGGTTATTTGGTCAGGGTAGGGCCTTAAACAAGCCCTTAAAAACTAGTACCTAAAGTAAATTTTGACTAAACCATGTTTGTATTTTTCCAATCAAACAAACACAACAAGCCAAGTCATCCCAATTTCTCTTTCAATCAAACCACTCCATCAAAAGCCAAAAGCCATTTAAAAGTAACAAAATGACAATACACAAACGAGCCTTAAATATTCAGAATCATCCTAACCGAACACTTTAACGAAGCTTTCTTACACTTTCTAAAAAGTTTCAATATAATTATAGTTTTTAAAGTACTTTGCCTTTAGTACTCTTGGGATGATTGTTAACAGAAGTAAAAGTTACTTATTTAAAGTACTGGTTAACGAGATCAGTGAGGTGGAACTTAATTTGGTAGAGTAATTTCTTGTTCATCATACTGTAGTTATTCATGCTACGTCTGTGGATGGCGAAGTTGGTCAACATTGTACCATAGAATCGAGGAAACTAAGTCCCTTATTACATTCAATCAATACTCAACCATTACTTAAAACTAGATTCAAGCCGTTAGTTTTAAATGCGTTAACGTATTATAAAATAAGGTTTCTAAGTTCCAAAGATGAAGGCCAATTCTTTGTATTAGGAGCGAGTCAATATTTGGGCACAAATTCGGACATAAACTGAACACTGGAATCTTGCTTTAAAGAAGAATGGGCAACAACTATGGGTAACCGAAGGCCAAAAAGCTTTAAAATATACTCGTACAAATTCTAATGCAATTCCTACAGAACCTTTGGTAGAACTTACTCCACATTTGCTCGATTTTCTTTCAAACTAAATAGCCTAAATACCTAGAGCTTTTCTTATAAGCAATGTAAAGATTTCTTCAAATTGAAAACACACCCAAATTGGACACGGCTATGTATGAAACCAAATCAATTTTCCAGTCCAATTACAAAAGACACAAAGCTTGCAAATAAATTCTTACAAAACTTATTTTCTTACCATCAATGCAAGAATAAGGCCCATATAATTCTCCGCCGGCAGGTGGTATAAAAATACCGCGACATAGGACATTAAATAGAGTTATCTACATCAGCCATTTCCTCTGGCCACAGCTGCTGGTAGCCATGATAAACTATTATTTATTATTCTGTTGGCTACTTTATAGTTTAATGTTTAAATGTTTAACAAAGAGTAATGTTTTGTTTGTTTGATAGGAGATAAATGGCTTGTGTATTTTGTTGGGAGTCGTAAGACGCTTTATTACGTTTGAAAATTCTTGCCTCTGGTAGAATTCTCCTGTGAGCAGTTTTATTTATTGTTTTATTACACCACTTGTAGAATTTTTGGTAGAAGTTACAAAAATGCCTATTCTTCTTTAAAACTCATTGATGTTGGCGGAACATCTACACGAATTGTCATTATGCTAAACTATGTCGTCACACCACAAAGTAAAAGCTTACCTTAATTTCACCTTTTTATAAGGCAGATTTTTGACGGAAGTAAGAGCGCCTTCACATTAGCGTTTGTCCAGCGTAGGCGTTTGATAAACGTAGCTATGAGCAACGCAGACGCCGCCGCCGCCACAACGCGGAGAAGGAGTCGCGTTGTTGCAGCCTTTCCTCTGGAGTCAATTAAACGCTGCGCTAACGCGGTGCAGACGTCATACACGCCGTTCCGTTTCCGTGTTCCGTTTACGGAACGCCTACGCTGAACAAACGCTAGTGTGATGGGGCTCTAAGCCTCACCAGAGACCACTATCCTGTGGGTAACAGGTGTTTCGTCGGTGGGCAGGAGTTCAGTTCCTTCTAAGTGAACTGGCTCCATCCGAGCTAGATTGAGTCCAAGAATAAACCCATTTTATATTAAATAAAAATAGGATATTATTTTTCTGCGATCATTTTCGAACTCTTGGTTACATCATGAACTTCAGAATACTATACTAGAAGTTGCCATATGCACATTTTCTACGAACGAAGAGCGTGGGACCATTCAAGTTATAAATAACATAAAAGTCACTTACATCGTTATTACTCCAACTTTTACTTACTCAAGAAGGGAAAAGGGCGGATCAGAACACACATGTATAATGTTCTTGCATATTAAATGTATCCTGTACTGATATATGGTTGCAAATTGAGCTAGATCTTTGATTACCTGCATAGCTACTGTTGAGTATAAACCCTTAGGTGGTCTGTGGTACGTTCCTAGAATTTTTTATTGGTTATTTTCTTGATTGTAAAAGCGTTAGCATTGAAATTAAGTGAATTGATGATAAGTATGGATAGAGGGTCCACTTAAATATATGGTTCTGTAATGTTATATCGTGTCTTGTTGTCCGAACGTTTAAATAATTTTACATACGGACAGCATACCTTATTTTTAGTTTATTTTATACGACTGACTCACCAAAGAACAAGGTTCAAAATTGTATGAACACCGTCCCCACCCTTGTAGCACCTTATAACCTATATTAATCGAAGGGCTATAACCATCTTATCATTTTATTGTACTACGGCGAAACTGAAATGTGCATCCGAAAAAAGTTATATCGACATGAAGGAACCGGAATCAGTCCCAATGTTCTTACAGATGACGATGGTTTTCTTCTTTAATTATTACTGTGGGATGATTTTGTTCGTTCGTGGCTAATTGAGGAGCTCGTGGCTAAATAACTACAGCCGCACAGGCTGATCATTCGGGTTAAGCCGCGCTTGCAGAGGTTGGTTTGTGGATGGGTGACCATCTATTGTAGCGAATTACCTCCGTGTCTCGGAAAGCACGTAAAGCCGTTGATCCCGGCCATCATTTGTAGATCTTTGACAGCCGGTACTGTTAGTCAGACCACCATTCTGACCACCAGTCTTACCATGGGGTATCGTATTACCCAGTTACCGGGATGTGGAGGTCCGATAGGGAGTCGCTCTTTGTAAAATACTGATATCCGGCTGTATCTAGTTCGACTGGAATCCGACCCCAATATAGTTGGGAAAAGGCTAGGAAGGTGGTGGATGATTTTGTTCGGAGTTTTCAAACAACTCTTTGGAACTAAATAGTGACTTCCGCACGGGAACAACTCACGGAGCAGGAAAAAGTTCAATGAAGAATTCTATTGAATATCGTTATGAAATACAAAGATTAGAAATACATTTTGATTTGAAAACTCCTAAAAAACCAATGGTAACCATAGGTTTTTTAGGAATTCTTCATTCTAATCTGTCTATATAAAAGAACAGGGTATGGTTTTAAGACTCGACTACAGCCAAAACCGCTAAACGCAGAAACTTGAATTTTGGACAGCAGTTGCCGTCTACGATGCCGTGGGCGTCTTTCGCGGCGTCTGGGTTGTGAGGTTGAGCTGTCCTGTCCCTCACGGCACCTGCCTCCTCCTTCGCTAGCACGCCTATCGCCGTCGTGAGGACACGGTGGTGCTCTGCCCAAGCGGGGTAGACCAGAAGCGTATGCTCCACCGTGTTCTCGTGGCGATCCTCGCAGTGATGACACCCAGGCGTTTGTTCCTTCCCTATCAGACACAGGAACCTCCCGAAACTTCCGTGTCTGGTGAGGACCCGCGTCAAGCGGAAGGTGAAGACGCCGCCCGTAGCGCCTCTCCAGCCACTCCTCAAAGAGGGGTCTTACTGCCGCGATTGCGGCGTGCCCGGAGTGATGAGGGTATGCCTGGGGCGGCGAATTGTACTAATACGCGATGGGTCGTATCGGGCGGCCGATGATGGAAAGGGGAAAGGCGTTTTATGAACTGAAGAATTGTGGGGATTTTCCCCGTGACTTTCCTGAGGAACCGGTTTTCGACATTTGGTGCCTGCGCGCGTGTCGTCAGTAGTAGTCGTGTGGTACTGGAAGGCATATAGAGAATTTCGTCGGGCCAGCCAGTGCCTGGGACAATATTGCAATAGACACTGAAAACACCGAATAATGTATTTGGTGTGTAAAAAGTAAACGGTTTTATTTATGAGAATTAGAAAGATATTTTTATTTGAAAACTCCTAAAAAACCGATGGTTACTTCATAACGATATTCAATAGAATTTTCTTCATTGAACTTTTTTCTGCTCCGTGAGTTGTTCCCGTGCGGAAGTCACCATTTAGTTCCAAAGAGTTGTTTGAAAACTCCGAACAAAATCATCCACCACCTTCCTAGCCTTTTCCCAACTATATTGGGGTCGGCTTCCAGTCGAACTAGATGTAGCCGGATATCAGTATTTTATATAGAGCGACTCCCTATCGGACCTCCACATCCCAGTAACTGGGTAATACGATACCCCATGGTAAGACTGGTGGTCAGACTGGTGGTCTGACTAACAGTAACGGCTGTCAAAGATCTACAAATGATGGCCGGGATCAACGGCTTTACGTGCTTTCGAGACAGGGAGGTAACTCGCTACGATAGATGGTCACCCATCCACAAACCAACCTCGGCAAGCGCGGCTTAACCCGAATTATCAGCCTGTGCGGCTGTAGTTATTTAGCCACGAGCTCCTCAATTAGCCACGAACGAACAAAATCATCCCACAGTAATAATTAAAGAAGAAAACCATCGTCATCTGTAAGAACATTGGGACTGATTCCGGTTCCTTCATGTCGATATAACTTTTTTCGGATGCACATTTCAGTTTCGCCGTAGTACAATAAAATGATAAGATGGTTAGGGCGCTTCGATTAGCATAGGTTTTAAGATGCTACAAGGGTGGGGACGTTTTGGGCATTGTTCTTTCAAACAAAATAAATAAATAAAATATTGCTCTCAACACGTTTCCAAGGAATTTGTCTGTAATTAGAACACAGTGAAAATATACTACAAGACTGCTACACTAGTTAAGACAGTACCTCATCATCATCATCATCATCAGCCTATAAATGTTCCCACTGCTGGGACACAGGCCTCCTCTCTGTGAGAGGGAGTGGGCCGTAATCTACCACGCGGGCCCAGTGCGGATTAGTAGATGTCACATGTCTTCGAATTTGTTGGTTCTAGGACATGCCGGTTTCCTCACGATGTTTTCCTTCACCGTTTTTGAGAGCAGTCGTGTTGAAATAAATTACACAAAGTAATGCGCCTGACGGGGTTCGAACCCACGAACTACTACTCGTAAGTCGAGGCCGATACCACTGGGCCACCACTGCTCTCAGACAGTACTGATACAAAATTCTTAATTACGGAATTCTGGGTTTAATTTAGTCATTAGATCCCCAGGAGGACAAAAGATTTGGGGTCACGAGACTGTATCAGGTTACTGTGATCTTGGAACGTAGAGGACAATTTAAGGTACAGGGATTATTAGTCAGGAAGATTTCGCTCTTAGCGATAAGACCACCTTTGTAACCATAGAATGAGAAATATTGTAAAACCTTTTCTGTTACAATTTTGGTGTACAATAAAGTGTATTCTATATATCTTTCTGTCAATGCCTTCCACTCGTCATGGCGGAAGGACTCTATTGATGATTTTAGTTCCCCATAAAAAAATCAAGATACAAGATTTGGGTTTGTTATTACCGAATTCTTAGTAGCAGCTTTGGATCCAGATATATAATTATAAGCTTCAAAATCTATTACATAGAACCCATTGACACAAATCTCTTTTCAATTACGACAAATAAATAAACATTCCCATAATTTCTAGATCAAATAACTCTTCAACTCATCTGTCGTGAAACCCTGTCTGATACCTAATGGCTCATGCACATAACATCATAGAGATCACAGCACGAACTCGTTAGCATAGATATCTACAAATGACAGTATCATAATACAATCGTTAGCATGGGTGGGAATGTTATGATTGCAATTCTGCATTTGTTTTCTATGAGCATCATTGCGGATTCCCACAGCGAATTGGTAAATGATGATTTTCTACTTGCAAAGAATAATTGTTCATTAATCATGGTTATCTTATAAAGATGTTATTAATTGATACAGTAAGTTCCAATATTATTTTTTTACCTGGTCATCATATCAGCCCGGGATCACCCACTGCTGGGTATAGGCCTCCCCCTTTTTATGCCATATCTCTCGGTTCTGTGCGTCTCTCATCCATCTATTCCCCGCGATCTTGACGATATCGTCAACCCAACGAGCTTTCACGCGTTCTTGAGAAAAAACTTTTTTTTTAAAAAGTACCGACTTCAAAACAAATACAAAAAAGTTTAAAAAAGTTTAAAATAACTTTTCTTTCGGAAGTCGGTGGCAATAGTCAATGACACAACAAAACAAAGCCACCGACTTCCGAAAGAAAAGTTATTTTAAACTTTTTTAAACTTTTTTGTATTTGTTTTGAAGTCGGTACTTTTTTAAAAAAAAGTTTTTATTTTACCCTTTTTATAGTTTATTTATTACATATTCAACCCAAATTCTTGTAAACTACATAAATACAAAATTTTCTTACATATGCACTAATCTTGTAATCCGTCACAACATAAAAAAATCCATATCTCTAAAACTACTGAACCGATTTTGATGAAACTTGCAGTGTACCCTAAGTTGAACAATACCTAGTACAACAAAAAAAGAATTACTTAAATCGAACTTATAGTTCCGGAGATATGCGTGCACAAACATAAAAACATACATGCATACATACACTTATGAAATTTGGCACATTTGTTCAGACGCTGATATAGACTAACATATATGAAAACTGGGCAGTTCTGATAATATTACATACATACGGGTCGAATTGATAACCTACTTTTTTTGAAGTCGGTAAAAAGGGTCTTGACAGACGAACATCAAAGTGTTCCTATAAGGGTTCCATTTTTTTCTTTTGAGGTACGGAACCCTAAAAATATGGAAAAGGAGTCTGATCATCATCACCATCAGCCGAAGGATGTCCACTGTTGAACAAAGTCCACCTTCCTAGTCTGCCACACTGTATGAGAATCCATGAATAGGCTAGACAGTATCAATCTATATACATATAATAAATCTGTAGAAGGGTCAATTCTGTACATTGAAAATATTGAAAAAATAAATAGCGGGGGGTGTTGCTGGATCGATACCAAACCCAAATATGTGATTAAAAAAATTTTTGTCTGTCTGTCTGTCTGTATGTGCAGGCATCACGTGAAAACTAACGGTTCGATTTCGATGAAACTTGGTATAATTATACCTTATTATCCTGGGCATAAAATGGGATACTTTTTATCCTGGAAAAATACGTAGAAAAAAAAATCTTATTTTTTTTTAATTTTATTCATAGACGTTGTTCTGTAGAACCGCGAACACACGTTGCATTACCCGCAGTGGATTCAGCGCCGTAACCTGTAGCGCCGAAAGTCGGATTTGGCTTGAACCGTTTGCGTCACACGCGGGTCACGCCTCCCCGACTCCTATATAAGGAGCCGCGTTCCGCGCCGCGCGATGCATATAAATTATGAATTTTGATGCAAGCGGACGTGTCCAGTGTGGCGAGCGGTCGTCCGTGGAATTAATATTGTATGCGTGTAATTTTAAACCGTGCTTTTCAGCACGGTTTTGATTACTTTTCCGATCAGTTATTTGTAAATACACGGTCGGAATAACTATGAAAAAAATACTTACTACAGAACCCGAGCTCAACAGCTACTCAACAGTAGCTCAATAGAGGGATCTCCTTAATTATTATAGGCTTAGCCGTATTTGGGTCCAATAGATATTTATAAGATGTCATTGTCAGAGTTACTCAAAATGGAGAAATAAACCATCCACGCGAAGACCGACATCCGCGCGGACGGAGTCGCGGGCGGATGCTAGTAAATTATAAATCTAATAAGTCCGTTATTTAGAGTTTTGAAAAATAACGGACACATATTTTTACTTATGTAAAATCAATGAATATTTACCAAGATATAACACATCAAGACTCGAGAGTGGGGGGCTGGTGACGTCAGAATTCAGTAAAAAATTTACTAAATTGTGACGTATTGGCAATTTTGAAAGCATAATAAATCTCCGTCATTTTTGGATTGCGTAAAAAAATAAAAAATACGGGTCAAATATTATTTGATAATCTAACTGACGGATTAATTAGAATTTTTTAGTAAAATAGCATATTGCATTTCGACGGTTGCTCGTCACTCTCACGATGTTTTTAAACCAACTAGTGAAAGGGCTACCTATCCTGAAACTTTAATTTTCATTCGCAAGTAAGTTCGTTTTCATATCCAGCTTCAAACACATCTTTAAATCATTTCTCATTGCCCTCATACCCAGTAAAACTATTAATCACATAAACAATTAACAGCAATGAATTAGTTGCATAGTTGCAAACATACTCCTGTAACCTTGAGAACCGTTACTCTCAAATGATGGACGATGCTGGGCCAGTGTGGGGCGTAGCTATTAGTCTGCTGGGCCGTTTAGAAGATTTGTGGTGACTGCTTTACCGATCTATATGCGAAGTATGATGGAACGGAATGGTCCTAATAAGTTGGTTACTTATGGAATTATCATAAAGGCTGTTGGTCCCACTCTACTAATGTTTCAAATTCATACCCCATAACCTAATAATTTATAATAGAGAGGTATCCAACCTCTTCTGTTCCTTCAGCCTCTTTACTTTAAGATCTATTTATTGTTTTAATAATTTAAAAAAATTCATGTTTCGAATTTTCAATGTGTCATTGCGTCACCTTCAATTCTTTTCTAGGTACTACAATTTTTACCACGGCTCCAGCTGCACGTGCTTCAGTGTTACTTTATTTTGATATTTTGCAATAAATTACTTAAACAAATACCGCACATACCGCTTTTTAAACAAATACCGCACCAACAGTACCGACTTTGCCATACACTGCGCCTCCAGCAACCTTTCCGGCTTCCTCTCGGAGGACGATGTCACCGTGGGCGACATCACGGTGCAGGACTTGAACCCTGGACCCATGGCCGTCCTCGCCTTCGTGGCCGCCAATTTCGACAACATCCTCAGCACGTGCGTGCGTGTAGCAGCATCTAAGTGGACGGCCTGTTAGCCCTGCTCTAGCCCTGAAGGTGGCGTAACGCTACAAAATTGACAGCCTGTATTAGGGCCTTATTAAAAGATAAAGTTGCACATGCTTTTTCAGCAAGTTGATTTATTGGTTACTTTTCCGAACGAACTCTTTAACAATTTATTTAAAGTATAACCCTGTGTTATCTATGAAAGTGTATTTCAATCTTCATTAACTTAAACTTTTATTTGCAGTATTTTTCATGCATTGTTGCTACTCTCGAATACTTTGCGTATTCTAAAGGTAACTTAATTTAATAATAAACCGGTCCGGCCCGTTTTGTAAGATAAACGAAAGAGAAATAGGCTGACGTCTGTGTATATAGGTTTTATTCCCGGCAGCCGGTTTAACGCCGGCAGGGTGCAACCGTTCCGGTTTTCAAATAACATCTCAACAGAGCCTGAGGCGCTAGATTCGATTCCCAGGCAGTGTTATTGGTTTATTCGATTTAGTTATGGTACTCAAAATCATTATTTCTTGTAGTGGAGATTATAAGAGTCAACATCTCGCCAATAATGAAATACATAAGACATTATTTGACATGAGTCGCAGGTACAAACCCAGATTTTGATTTACTACAGAAAATAAACCCAGAGGGCCAGGTTTAAATATCACTTTAAATAAAATTATACGCAACGTTTTTGGTGGTTTCCCAAAATAACGGTAGCTTAATCGACGCTTAAGTTCCAAAAAGGCGTAAGTAAAAAATTCCAAGTTTATAGGATACTAGCTGCCTTTCACACGTGTGTAACTTGAAAATTATCGAGATGACACGTTATCCTACGACATCTCGGGTCCAATCGACCAATGAAAAAATAATCAAAATCATGAATTGGTTCATTCATCCCGCGGGTCCCATCTGAGCGGGGTCAATCGACCAAAGAGCCTCTCAGCCTACCAAGATACATTCTGACGTGATAGAAATCCAAACTGTCAAAAAAACTTAGGTACGCCGTGTTAAACTTAGAAAACGTTCTATCTCAATGAATGAATGGTGTATGTTCCAAAGAAGTCCTCGACTTCATCCCACCAGCCCCCTTATATCTTCTATCATCGCAGATCTAGATGCACGGCAAATTATAATCCTTACCTTGTTGCTATTCCACCATTTCACACTAAGCGTTTCCGAACGTCTGCGATCAGCAAAGGAGTGAAATTGCCTGCGTCTCTATTTCCGAACGCAAACAACCCTAATCTTTTCGATGTTAGAGTGAGAAGGCTGCTTCTGGGGAAGCTCGCTCGATCGCCAACCTTGTCTCTGACCCACCTAATATTAAAAAAAATCTCTTTTATGCATTTATGATGTTTCGTTCATCGCTATTGCACTTACAATGTCAAATCGTCCAAGGTTTTTTTTATGTGGCAAAATCATCAAATGAGTCCACCCACCCAGGGCAGGACTAGAGTGACTGTCAGACTTGTACTGACTAAAATAAGAGGGCCCCGTCATATTGCTGAAATCTCTTTCTCTCTTGTCGACCCGGGCCTAGTCCATGATCGGACAGCGAGTCGCCCATTACTCGCGCCTACGGTGGCCCGAAATTGACCGGCGTCGTCCGCTGCCGTGGGCAAATCGTCCAAGGAGTTCCAACATTCAGGCTCAAGACCAAACCAAAAAGATAGGTTAACAAAGATAACTAAATAAAACAGAAACGCTATTCGCAACCGGATCCCGACAATCTCACTAAGTAATCGCACTATTTTACCTACATATTTACCTCGCGAGACCGTTGACAGTAACTGTTTGTTACTTTCGTTGCTATATTAACTAGAAGCGATCCATATCTGTGGTTCGCTAAATTGCTCTTGAACCTTTACTCTGACTGGTTTCTTCCTTTGAGAACTAAGATATAGTAAGGCCGGTTGTACTTACATACAATTTTATCAGAAGCTGCTGGTCTGCGTGGCAAAATGATGTATGTACTATTGAAGGACACCGTGGATTTTAGTCAGTACAAGTCTGACAGTCCCTCCCGCCCTGCCCTGGATGGGACGACTCATTTGGTGTTTTTACCACGCTAAAAAAAAACGTGTTCCTCAGTGCGGAATGGTAGTTGTCACATGTCTTCGACTTTTTGGGTCTAGGACATGTCGGTTTCCTCACGATGTTTTCTTTCAACTTTATAAGAGCAGTGTCGATATTAATTACAATTACACACAATCTATAAACTCGTAAGTCGTAAGTCGGGGCCAATACATCTGGGCCAGCGCTGCTCAAACGCCTGGCTCTCGTGTTATAGAAGCAAAGCCTGCCAGGTTATTGAAAAAAAAAGAGTTTCTTTGGTATGGCACCTAAAATTTACAATAAAATACATGACGAAATAAAAAATATGTCCCTATTGAAATTTAAGAAAACCCTCTACTCACTATTAATAGAAAAGTGTTATTTATACTGTTGAAGAATTTATTAATGACAATTTTTAGTATTTTGTGTGCAATATTGAGATTTGAGACTTATGAAGACTGCTGTACCTACCTAATTGTTTTTCTTAATTTTTAAGTTTTTTAAAATAGTTTCTAGTTTTTTCTTATAAGTATTTAATTGTGTTTTTATTTAATTGTAGTTTCTTTGTTTTATCGTTTTGTGAAAAATTTGTACACCTACACGGCAAAACGTAGCGGCCAAATATTGTAGTCTATGTTTTACAAAAAAATATTCTGATTCAGGTTCGCGAGACTGTCTCATCAAATAACCATGACCATGGAACGTTGGCTACTAAAGGAACAGGTAGATTTTAGTCAGTACGAATCTGACAGTAGGGAGGACTCATTTCATGATTTTACCACGATAAAAAAAATGTTTTAGACGCGAGCGTGTTGTCATCAACCGGGCACACTTTTCCTGACCTCTTAATACTCAGACCAGCAAGCTGCATTAAACAATGGTATAATTAACCGAAATTTTTGAGAAATTTAAGTAGTTTATGAAACAATTTTTACAGATGAATCGTCTTTGTAATGACTTTGGGCTACTTAGGATGCAATCAAAGGGAAAACAATAATAATTGCAAGTACTCATTGACGAAATGACTTGATCACTGATTGCTTGTTCTTTGAAATGATAAGTTTTATTTAGTTAGCATCCAAAAAAAAAAAGTATGCAGTAGTCTACTAAATTAATCTTCAAAGAAAACCCCAATGAGTTTTGCCAGTGGGCATCAAACCACACTCAAGTTCATCAGCCGACGAATCAATTAATTGAAATCATTCTGAATTATTCATAAATAAATTACAACGTAATAAAAGAGAATTACGACTAAAATAAAAGCAAGACCCTTTTTCAACAATACCTTTGGAGGTTCAGATGAGTAGCATTCCTTCGCGTGATCATCATAAAACTTGATGTGAATAATGTACTACCATCTGATGATGCGGCCCTTGATAGGGACTTTGTAGTGATGGGAAAAATAATCGAGTATCGATAGATGTAATACATACGATAATCGATACTTTTTGCTGGATAATATTATAAATGCGAAAGTTTATAACGATGGATGGATGTTTATGACTCATTCACTCAAAAACTGCTAATCTGATTTAGATGGTGTTTTTACATTTAATGTAATGGGATAATTATCGAACTTTTGTGGGGGCAACGCCGCGGACATAAGCTAGTACATATTTCTACACTAATAATAATAATATAATATTATGAAGAGGAAAACTTTGTATTATGGTTTGTTTGTTTGTAATGGATAAACTCAAAAACTACTGGTCCGATTTCAAAAATTCTTTCACCAGTTGAAAGCTGCTTTGGTCCTGAGTGACATAGGCAATAGGGTGGGGGGGCGAACGAAGCCGCTGGGAAAAGCTAGTAATAAATAATTTTAAAAAAGAAATCTTCAAATCTTTTGGTACCTGTTGAAAGTCAAATACTTAATAATTTAAATACATTTTTTTTATTTCATTTTTTAACACTCTAAGCGTCAGGAACAATTTTTTTTTGATCGGATGTGTTTTAAACTACATAATCATCATATTTTGTTTTTCAGCCCCCTTTTTCCTTGTTTTTCCTGGATTTTCATCCGTATGACATTTGGATACACGTGTCCTGTGAAATAGTTTATTTCCAGAAAAGGTGTGACAAAAAGATACACATGGCGGCGAAGGCGAATTTTTATTATATCAATGATTTAGACATTGTAATTATATTTTTTAAGAAAAGATAAACAATTAATTCCAGACGAAATATTTTTAATAAATTACTTTTCATACGCAAAAAGTATCGATAAATCTCATCGCTGTCAAGTTTATCGTAAACACAATAACAAAACATTAAAATTCACGCGCGCCATTTATCATGCCACAGACGAAATTCAAGCGAAACTGCATTACACTTAGGTGGTAGTAGGTACCAGTTGTCGGCCTGGCTTAAATATGTAAAATACAAAGAAAAGGTAAAAAAAAACGCGACAATCATTCTTTTTTTGTTATAAGTATTTAACCTAGATGGTACTTTATTTACTTGTCTTATGTTTTAAAATTTCAAAAAATTGCCGTGTAGAGTACATTATATTTTTCTATAATTTAGGTTTTTATTTTTAGTAAAAAAAACTTTAACTAATAGCTACAGCAAAATTGCTAAAGTTAGAAGAAAAAGGTGACCATATAGCACAGCCCACTCCGATACAGTCCATTGCTTTGCAATTTCTAAGCATCTAGATAATAATATAAGCAATTTGTCATTACTTATGAATGATGAAACTTTCTATTTCCATCTCGATCAGGGAATGCGAGAAAACAGAGCGTGTCAACTTCGGAAAATGATTGGCTGCGGTTATAGAAATATGGCTGCATACCTACATATTTCTGCACAATATACTTTTTTACAATACATTTACTTATAAAATGGATTAGTTTATTGCAATTTTAGTGTCTTTTTTTTTCCTAAATGATAATGTACTAACTGTTACCAGTGGCTTCGCCCACTACAACTTGAAAATTATCCCACGGGGTGATAAAATCGGGATAAAAACTATCCTATGTGTTAATCCAGGTTATAAACTATATGTATACCAAATTTCATCAAAATCCGTTCAGTGGTTTTTGCGTGAGAGAGTATCAAACAACCATCCATCCGTTCAAACAAACTTTCATGTTTATACATAGGACATTTTGTGTGGCACAATGCCTAAAAAGCTATTATCGGATAAATAAAAACTGTCAATTAATTGCCATGCTTCTAAAATATGCATTGATTTAAAATAATAATCTATTTATTTTGTATAAAAAGGTGTACCTTTCCTCATTCAAAAAATGTGGTTCAAACTTAATAAGTTCATAAGTTATTATTAATATAAAATTGGTGTAGTTGAACTACTAATTGTATTAATATTTTACGTACAATATTTTCAACAAAGTAATAACAACTGCATATCCCAGTATAGCTCGTCTAATAACTGGGTACTTCACCCTACCCATATTTTTTCATCGCCGCATGAATACATCTCCATACAAAATCAATACATGTTGTACGTTGTATGAATTTAATGACTGGAGCAATGTTGAAGTTCATACAACTTGACGGAAATTATCATAAGAGAATGTCTGGCGTAAATGTTTACATATCGATATTTTTGATTTTTAAACGTATGCAAATAAAAACATAAGTTTAATGCTAAAACATTTGTGTTTGGAATCCATCCATCCATTTACGCCATAACTATAAAGAGAAAAAAACCATATAGGTATAGACCGATTTTTTTTACTTCTAAAAACTGAATTATCAGCAAGTAACATAAAGCTATATTAAAATTTTCTTTTAAACGCAGTTTAAATGTGTTAATCCCGTTCAGTTTAATTGTTTAAATGCATTTAAAAAAAAACATGGAAACATTCAAACACGGTATTATAAAAATATAATTTTCAATTTATAACTTTGTATTACAATATCAAAGGGTAGGATCATATTTATTGCGACGGAGCCCACATTATGCGCGGGAGCATCAATAAAATTACTTCAGAGGATTACAATAGGGTTGCCATACTCTATCGAAGTATTTATCTACTGTATTAACAAGACTATGATAAACATAATGACTAAAGATTTCATTAAATATGACTTAAGACGCGGACTGACTACGATTTTAATCGCTTATGACCGCGTAAACTATTGTCACCACTATGGAGCGTCAATAAGATTGAAAATTGAAAAAATGATATTTGTGTTGAAATGTGACGTAAGCTGCGAATGGGCATTTATTTTACTGCTTTTCTTTAGATTATTTAAAATATAGACATAAAATTAAATAATGGTTTGGTTAAAGTTTTAAAAAAATGGAAAACCTACTAAATTCTTAAAAAAAAAACTGTTGTTATCGCTGGAAATACAGAGATCTTCGACGTCAAAGTTTATTTTTGTGCTACAACTTCCACATTTTTTATTGGGAATATCAAACTATTATTTATTATTCTGTTCGGTTTAAATTCACTGTATTTTTCGCGTCACTTATTTTTATTACATTACGCCATACTCGACGTTCTAAGAAACCAATTTTTGGGAATATTGAGATAACACCGCGCCTTAAATAAAAAGAAGCTTGGTTTTCCCAGTCATTTTATTTTCTACCTTTTTCTATTCAATATTATTAGGTATTTTAAATTATGATAGTAGTAACTTAATCTAAAATGTAACAAAACGGCTTTCATAATATAATTATATGTACTAAAGAAATTCACTCAATTTGGGTTTCACATACTTTTTTTATAATTAATAAAAATTATATTGTTACTCACCCCTGCCCTAACGACTGTCCATTTCCATTCTGTATTTATCAAACGCCTGTATCGACCGTCCCATCCGATTATAAATTATGAAGCGCACCCATTCACAGGTTAAACTGCACCTATTATAATGCCTAGCCACTAAACGAGCGCAAACTACCGACGATTAATAAAAGGGTTTGTAAGCCTATCCGAGAATCAGTTTCTTATGAAGCTCATCATAAATTCTTTGAAACATTCATGAAGGTTATGTTATTGCAAGAAGGTAATATAACAGCGTCACTTACTACCATTTGCCTAAACGAAACCATGTTTATTTTTCATGGTAAAATCATCAAATGATTCCTTCCACCCAGGGCGGGACGGGAAGGACTGGCAGTCCACGGTGATCCTTCAATAGCCCTTTACGTTCTAGGGTCACGGATACCTGATAAAATAGTCCCGCGACCTAACTCAACCATATGTCGCGTAATTTGGACGCAGGGAAGCCATTTCTTAAAAGTTATGCCGACAGCTGAAGGACATACGGTGTCAACACATTTCATCAAAAATATTGTCCCTTTAGCTGTTGGAATCGCTTTGGCCGTGTATAGAAGTCGAGTTTCGCAACGCTCTCTCTCATTTTTCATACCTCCAAAAAGGGCGTGAAAAAGATACAAGCAAAAAACTGTGTGCTCTAAAATTTTTATTGTACGAGTAATAACCAATTGATTAACAAACGAGTGTGACAAAATTTACATATTATCTGTTACTATTAATCGCTACGCTAATTCCACAGAGACCACACTCAGTATCATGCTCATATCAACTGTGGTTTAAGCTAAGAATTTCGAAAGACTGAGGCGGAGCGGAGACGAGCTGTGCCGCGATTCACCAATCACATGGTTTGAATACATATTTTATGTGTATGTATTTGATACATATCCGCTCTGCTCTGCTCCGCCTCAGTGGCGTAACCTTAAGATTACTACAAGTTTATTTAGCAAAATATTCAGTTAATTATCGAAATACGCAAACTGTACCATTGCGACAGTGTACGTGGTGAGCAGAGCGACCACACTTAGTATCATGCTCATGTCCAGTGTGAACAGTCGCCATACTGTGTACTTGAACGGATGTTGGCGGAAGTATACCAAGGCTACTTCTATAGCGAGATGTGCGGATTCCCCTGAAATGTGTAATTTGTACAATTATACTGGGTGTAAGGGACAGCCCTACGCAAACTTTCAGGGCTTGCTTACACCCAGTATAACATAATTAAAAGAATTACAAGCTATACTTTTTTGGGGTATGACGAATAGGGTGTAAAGTTCCTCGATAGTTTATGCTATAAGAAGACACAGAACTACAGCTCAACAGTTTTTGTTTGTTTCTAAGTTGGGGTCTACTGGCACTTACTTTAAATTCTAGTGGGTAAGATGGTAGAAAACACCTAAAATTGGTACCTCCCATATTTAGTTTTGTAATAACACTAATTAGCTTACCTCTACATACGAGTATCTGCCTCACAATACACAATTTCATTTTGTCTATCTCGCTGTTAATCATCTCAGCTGGCAGTGCAGGCGTCACGGTAACTGTGAACTCCAAAAAAGCTTCGAATACGAGTATAGTACTGCTCTGCAATATTAAAGAGACTTAATAGAAATCTTACGATAAACTACCTTATGTTTTAAATAATAAAAAGTTTTATTTATCAGGTAATTCAGCGTCATCACCATGATTATCATGCTCTAATCTCAATTTATTTGTGATCAGTGCAGAGCAGTGGTGGCCCAGTGGTATCGGTCCCGACTTACGAGTTGTAGGTCGTGGGTTCGAACCCCGCCAGGCGCATTACTTTGTGTAATTTATTTCATCACCACTGCTCTTAAAACGCTGAAGGAAAACATCGTGAGGAAACCAAAAATTCGAAGACATGTGACATCTACCAACCCGCACTGGGCCCGCGTGGTGGATTATGGCCCACTCCCTCTAACAGAGAGGAGGCCTGTGTCCCAGCAGTGGGAACATTATAGGCTGATGATGATGAGTGCAGTATGGCTCTGTTACTTTACATTTTATGCACTTCTTTTTTAGCTGTATCATCTTTCAAACGGTACGTCCATCGATTATTTATTTGTTCTTTCTCTACTTTTACAGCATTCCAGGTTCACACAAATCTTATCTGCTAGCCTATCTGCTAGTTTTGAATTTCTCATCTATATTACTAATTATGGTATTTTTTGTCTACAGGTAAGTCCATGAAATATTATTTCAAGCGGTAAGTTTGTTTTTGTGCTGGCTTGCATTGACTGCTTGGTTTATAAGTTTACAAAATAATACGTACGTAAAATACACTTTCGTAGGCAAACGTAAAAAATATGGTGCTTAACATTTTAGGAATCATTAGCACTATAGATGAAAATATCTGAAACAATAAATAAACGATATCAGTTAATATGCGACAAAAGTTCACAAGATAGTCACTAGCTTTAATTAATTTCGGTTGGTAAATGATGTACTTCAACCACTTATAATTATGGCGTGTTTGTTCACTTTTTTGTTTGCCTCATTCATTAAATTTCAACAAAAATTTCAAGAACCACTAGTGCACACGAATAAAGAACCAAAAACGTGTGATCTTTATTTATGCATACTGCAATAATAAATAGAACAATTACCATAAACTTCATGGGGACATCAGTCTCATGAGTCGTGTTCAATAAATTCTTGTAAGCATTCAAGCAATTCCATAATTTTTTCTTCGTTACCCCTTCCATTTCTTCAAATCTGCGTGCGGTTGACAAGCCTCTCTCAAGTTTCTTGCGAAGTATTGCCATTCGGTGCCAAAGTAATTCAAACATTATTATACGAGTAAAGTTGGATGTATGTTGTGCCATATCAAAGAAGAATGACAACGTAGCCGGGGAAAACAAGTTTAATAGATTGTCTGATGTACAATAGCCGTAAATACTGGTTATTTTAAATAGCAGTAAAAATACAAATAAAATTCGAGAAAACGGTATTTCATCACTAAGTTTAGAATTTTGCGTGATTTTTCTGATTGTTTTTAAGTACTTCAAAAAATGTTCACCACTAAAAAGTAAGCTTGTTAAAACATTTGTGGTGTACAAAGTGCCTTGAAGCCCATAACGCATTTTTCCCGAAGTGAAAAAGTATATGGTTACTAGGTAATTCTGTAAATTGAGTAAAATAACGAGAATAACACAATATGTTCTGACTAAGACATCAATTAGTATATTGGAGCTGATTTTGTAGTAAAAACCAAAGAAAAGCCGGATTGCCATAATTGTTTGTATGGATATAACTACTTTTATAAAATGCATTCTTGGGTTAGAAACAGGGGTAGTGAACAATAAAAATAGTATGACACTGACGTGAACTCTAAAAACTCGCTATATTTAATACATCAATAAGCTAATGAAGTTTAGTCAATGACTATATAGATAGACACAGCACTTAAGTTTTCCCTAATCAAAAGCTGGAATTAAAGAAATTGATTTTCCATCAAGTAGGTACCTAATACGTTTTACGGATAAATAGGTAGATGTGCGATTGATTTTCATCTCGTTCTATATTGGAAATTGGTCTCTTATTAAGTACCACTAGCTATATAATAATTTTATAATAGGTCAAATTTAATTTAGGCATTTCTCCTGTATCGTTACATTAAATATTTGCAAACATATTCACGATCACGCTCACTTCCACAAAATATCCAGACCCGGAACAATTGCTTATATGTATACAAATATTTGTTTCTTGCGTAAATTGAACCTGCATTATGCGAGGGAATACTTTTAATAAGTTCCAAGTACAGACGCCAGCACATCAACTTGCCTCAATCTGTCAAATTACTTTTAATACATAGATCAAGCTTATCACAATTACGGGCGGTTAAAGTTAGATTGGTAAAATTTTACAAATTGGGGACGGTTGACCTGCTGGTCAATGATACATACTTAGTTAAAAGTATAAATAATAAAGTGTATAAATGAACTATAACCAAGGTTATCGAACAATGCGACCACACTCATTAAATCATATCCCAGTGGATATTATGATTGTGATATTGAGTGAGGTAAGTATGTACTTACGTAAACTACAGTTAATTTAGCATTGCCAAAAATATTTAAAAACTACAGAGAATACACACTATAATTCTTTATTGTGTAGGTAGATCAAATTAAGTGCTCGTTTATTTTAGAAAATATATAGTTAATTAAAAAATGCGCTAACTGTACCATAGCAATATTGTACGTTGTGAGCAAACCGACCACACTTAGTATCATGCTCATGTCCACTGTGTACAGTCGCCATATTGTGCATTTGAACGGACGATGACGGAAGTACATTATGGCGTCTTCTATAGTGTCACGAGTATTATCCTAGTGGATATTATGATTGTGATACTGAGTGAGGTACGTAAACTACAGTTAATTTAACATTGACAAAAATATTTTGAAACTATACAGTATACACACTATAATTCTTTATTGTGCAGATCAAATTAAGTGCTCGTTTATTTTAGAAAATATACAGTCAATTAAAAAAAAGCGCAAACAGTACCATTGCGATATTGTACGTTGTGAGCAGACCGACCACACTCAGTATCATGCTCATGTCCACTGTGTACAGTCGCCATATTGTGTATTTGAACGGACGTTGACGGAAGTACATTATGGCGTCTTTTATAGTGTCACGAGTATTATCCTAGTGGATATTATGATTGTGATACTGAGTGAGGTACGTAAACTACAGTTAATTTAACATTGCCAAAAATATTTTTAAAACTATAGAGAATACACACTATAATTCTTTATTGTGTAGGTAGATCAAATGAAGTGCTCGTTTGTTTTAGAAAATATGCAGTTAATTAAAAAAATGCGCAAACTGTACCATTGCGATATTGTACGTTGTGAGCAGACCGACCACACTCAGTATCATGCTCATGTCCACTGTGTACAGTCGCCATATTGTGTATTTGAACGGACGTTGACCGAAGTACATTATGGCGTCTTCTATAGTGTCACGAGTGGCTTCTTCTGAAATATTTACTTTTAATGGTTTTTTTTTTACTTTGCCCCATGCTACGAAATTCGCATGTATCGTAGGTGCATTTATAAACAGAAACTCACATACACAAAAACCCAGACCAAATACTTGCAGATCATAGAAGTGTTTGCTTCGTGCAGGGATCGAACCCGCGAAACGTGGCACAGCAGTCGATCGCTCAGCCATTGCGCCAACCGTGTCGAATTGTAACACATTAAAGTATGTGTATTTGTAGATGATGACATGAAAACTATACTGGGCAGGATTGCCCAGTATAGTTTTCATGGAACATAGTAACCACCCGTGTCGTTGCGTCTTGTTATCAAACTGCCATTTTTAAACGACTGCCTGTTTTTTCGTTCGCCTTATGATCGGAAATATCATTATATACTCTACAAATTTATCTTTGAAAATTACAAAAATTATATTACCTCTATGGACGAGCAGTTGCTTTATAATACAAAGTTTCATTTGTTTTATTTCACTGTTGATCATCTCGGCTATCAAGGCTGGTGATAACGTTATCGTGAACTCAATTAAAGCATCAAGAATTATTTGGTTGTTTCTCTAAAAATATAAATATGTTCAAAAAAGAATAAATAATCAGAGAATTCACCATCTGAAAACCTAGAACCTAAGTTTAAGATGGAAAAGAAGTTTAAATGTAATGGCCTTATTCTTGATTTCTAAGAGAGAGACAAATAGAAAATACCTCAAATATAGCGTGTTAAGGCGCGGACTGACTACGATTTTAATCGCTTATGACCGCGTAAACTATTGTCACCACTATGGAGCGTCAATAAGATTGAAAAAATGATATTTGTGTTGAAATGTGACGTAAGCTGCGAATGGGCATTTATTTTACTGCTTTTCTTTAGATTATTTAAATTATAGACACAAAATTAAATAATGGTTTGGTTAAAGTTTTAAAAAAATGGAAAACCTGCTAAATTCTTAAAAAAAAAACTGTTGTTATCGCTGGAAATACAGAGATCTTAGACGTCAAAGTTTATTTTTGTGCTACAACTTCCCAATTTTTTATTGGGAATATCAAACTATTATTTATTATTCTGTTCGGTTTAAATTCTTCTTTATACCCTTCTCTGTTCACTGTATTTCGCGTTACTTATTTTTATTACATTACGTCATACTCGACGTTCTAAGAAACCAATTTTTGGGAATATTGAGATAACACCGCACCTTAACAATGGAACTGACACCTATTGTAGTGAATATTATTGTGCCTTTTTTTTTTTTTTTTTTTTTGCGTGGTAAAATCATCAAATGAGTCCTCCCACCCCGGGCAGGGCGGGAGGGACTGTCAGACTTGTACTGACTAAAATCCACGGTGTCCTTCAATAGCCCTTTATGTTCCGGGGTCACGGTAATGAGATAAGTCCCGCGACCCCGGCAGGCTTTGGCCCTCTACAGAGGGGGCCCCGTCATTATGCTGACGCTCTTTGAGGCGCGCGTGGAACACAACGCGCCGTCGACCCGGGCATGGTCCATGGTCAGGCAGCGAGTTGCCTTTTACTCGCCGCCCCCATGCCCGCGCCTACGGTGGCCGGAGATCGTCTTGCGACGTCCGTCGCCGTGGGCGTCCACCACTGCGGGTGGGGCGGAGGGAGGACACTGTCCTCTCTCTCACGCGGCCCGCCTCCTCCTTCGCGAGCATGACTGCTTCGCAGAAGGAGGCGACCGCTTCCCACTCCGTCTCGCCCCGCAGCATGGCTCTCGCCCCGCAGCATGGCAATATTATTGTGACTTCTCATAAAATTCAGCTTTAACTGCAGTAGATCAGGAAAGATCAAACTTAACTTTTCTTATAAATGCAAATTACTATCATGTGTAATCGGCAAAGAAAAGAAAAAGAAACACTTAGATGTACTTACGAAATGAGTGGCGAAAACAATGTAGGCGTAAGTACTGTTCAATAATTTAGGAACTAAGATTGCCACTGATAAAAATATCTGAAATAATAATATTGTAATGTAGATACCCAAACATAATGACTGTATGAGTTTTCTAAAATGCATTTAATTTGAGGAATTCTATCATCTTATTTGACTCCTTCAAGTATTCAAAATTCAGGCATTATGAAGATATAATGAAGAAATCCCAGCTGCTAATGGGCCAGGAAGTGTGGCAAGTACTGCTAACTGGATTATGGAGATCAATAGGCAGATGCTTTAGGTAATACTGTTAGTTAATTGCTCACGTATACTTGAAGCGGACTCCAACAGAATTAAGAAGGCTATTAGTGACAATTTAAGAAATTTTACCATAAACTTCATTGGTGCATCTGCTTTACAAGTTGTTGTCAATAAATTCTTATACGTCCCAATGCATGTTCTTATTTTTTTCCTCGTGACTTCTTCTCGTTCAAATCGTTGTGCCATTCCCAGATCCTTCTCAAGTTGTTTTCGAAGTATTGTCATTCGATGCCACAGCAATTCAAATATCATTATTCTTGTACAGTTGGATGAATATAATATAGCAGCAATTATGGACGAAAACATTCCCACAGAAAATAAATCAAACGTTTGCTTGAATGAATACATGCTCACTGATAAGTAAGTGGATATTTTACCAAATACTGAAAACATTAATATCATACGAGACAACATAATTTTATCATCTAACTTGGTATTTTGTGTTTTATTTATTTTTTCCAAGAAAGAGTGAAAGTTTTCGCCGCTGAAATATAAGTTTGTGATAACAGTCCCGGCATAAAGTATGCTTCGAAGAGTATACTGTATCTGAGCTGAACCAGGAACTAAAGGAAACAGTATGAAGTTAATTGTTAGAATAACTGTAGCGATACACACACAGTAAGCTTTAGCTAGAAAATTTATTAATTTATGGGAACTGAATTCGTAGTAGAAACCTCCTAAAAGCCGAACCATCATAATAGTTCGTATGGAAACCACTGATTTTATGATATTCATATTTGCTGAGAATTCTAACAGGTAGTGAATGAAAACGACATGATACTGACGTGGTTCCACCATTCAAGGCTGTTTTCTATAAATACAGTATATTTTTAGGAAACAACCTTCATTAGCTTAACTATTTTCCAAACACTGGCCCAGTATGTCTACACGAGCACATTTAGTTCGAAGTGATAATGATCGTAGTTAATAACCGTTTTTTCAATAGTCTAGTCTACGAATGCTTTGGTTTTTGGTCAACTTTTTTCAGCAGTCTCAGAAATATATTATGAACCAGGTTTCATTTGCTTTGAAATACAATAAAGATGATTTAAAATAGTTACGAACGAAACACTAAAGAATAAAAGGGGGTAATTTTTTTGCGAATGTTTATTATTTGCATATTTTAACCGCTGAACCTAAATATCATTTATTGACTGACTATAACTAACCATAAAAAATGTATCTGAAGGATTCAGGTTCATACGAAAAATTCATAATAGTTCTTTGTGCGTCGATTACCTATAACCTGCATTGATTTTTAAAGTGTAAATGATGTTTAATGTCGGTATTAAAGAATAAATTAAATATCACATTTTTTACAATAGTTTTTATTTGTGCAACTTTGATACTTAAGTTATTAATAACCAATGTAACTTCAGACACTAACCACAGTGCATTTACTTGAAAACATCAAACAGCACTAATATTTAAAGGCATTTCTAAACACTCGAAGAAAATACAAAAGAATTAAATGAAATTATTCATTAAAATGTGAAAACTGTAACAAAGCCACGGTATACGTGGTGAGCAGACCGACCACACTCAGTAACATGCTCATGTCCAGTGTGAACAGTCGCCATATTGTGTACTTGAACGGATGTTGGTGGAAGTACATCATAGCGTCTTCTATAGCACGTCGAGTGGTTTCTCCTGAAATATTGATTAACCAAATAAGCTAAATATTATCAGCCGTACTACAAAAACTTAAACATCTGTTGAACACTTGGTGAAAAAAAGTGTGACTGCAAAATGGATCTTATTTCAACGACATAATCTGACATATTTTTAGGAAAGTGTTCCTGATTAACCTGTTTCATCAGTTGCCCTTTGCAATCCAGGGCCGCGGCAACCTTTAAAGACAGTCATTCGACCCCAGCATAATAAATATTTAAATGCAAGAAGGCATGCATTTAAATGAACTTTTCTTAATAGAGTACATCATCATCAGCCTATAAATGTTCTCACTGCTGGGACACAGGCCTCCTCTCTGTGAGAGGGAGTGGGCCGTAATCTACCACGCGGGCCCAGTGCGGATTGGTAGATGTCACATGTCATCGATATTTTGGTTCTAGAACATGCCGGTTTCCTCACGATGTTTACCTTCACCGTTTTGAGAGCAGTGGTGTTGAAATTAATTACACAAAGTAATCCGCCTGACGGGTTCGAACCCACAACCTACAACTCGTAAGTCGAGGCCGATATCACTGAGCCACCACTGCTCTCAAAATAGAATACATCAATACTCAATTTCAATAGAGTACATGCATGCATTTATTACACAACTATTGTTGAAACAAAATACATCTATTTGAAGAGACAATTGACAGTACTTGTTGATCTACAAGTAGCTGTCTCATTATCCTGGAATGTAAAGGGCTAACGAAAGATCACAGTGGATTTTAGTCAGTACAAGTCTGACAGTCCCTTCCATCTCGCCCTGGGTGGGACGACCCATTTGGTGATTTTACCACGATTAAAAAAAACATTATCAAAAAATCAAACAATGTTACCTTTACAAAAGAGCAACTGCTCCGCAAAGCAAAGTCTCAGTTTATCTGCTTCACTTTTGACCAACTCTGCCACAGCAGCTGCTGCTATTGATACTGAGAATTCCGTAATCCCTACAAGGATGGTTACCTTGTTTCTCTGAAATATTGACACAAAAATTAGTCATGCGAATTATTGTAGACCCACACATCGACAGTTCTGTTAAAGTCCCGTATATTAGAGGGCAAACCTAATACCATCATCCGGGCACAGATCTAAACTTCGTGGCGGTTGCTGAGAAATTCCTTATGGAGAAACTTAATTACACTAATGTCTGACCTGGAAACATAACCCAGGACCTCACATCAGTACCCTTAGCACGAGTTTTCACTCTTTTACTTTACTGCGTCTTTTCAGTATTTACAGCGTTTCTTGTATGAAAAAATGGAACAGCGCCTCTGGTGTGCGAAGAAGAAACTACGTTTTTTCCTTGAAAATTGGCAATTTGAAGTTGTCAAAGTTCCAGTTTACTTTACGTCTCAAATACTGAAAACTCGTGCTCAGGGTACAGTAGTGCACTTGCGACCACCAGACATTCGAGGCAGCCAGCAACACTGTATTTTTCTAAGTAATAAGTTAAAAATTACTAACAAACACGATAAAAAAGTAAATAATATAATTATACTTACAACCTTACGATCAGTAGAAACTGCAGAATAAATGAAGTTCAAAAATTTTGGAATCGCTGAAGTAGCATTTAAAAATATCTGAAACAACGGTAGACGAATTCAAGCTCGCGCACATATTTTAACCATACAATTGTGGAACGAGTTTTGAGAAAATTAATCAAGTAATATTTACCAGAGCCTTCATTGCTGTATTAGCACCCTCAGTTGTTTTCAATAAATTCTTATAATCTTTCAAATACTTCCTAATTCGTTGCACTGTTTTTTGTTGGTCATCATCCCATCTACTAACTCTTGATTCCTTTTCAAATCCTTTACGAATCAATCTCATTCTGTGCCACAGTAATTCGAACATCATGATTCTCGTAAAGTGCATTGTAGTCGACATTAAGTGTAAAACCAAGTCTGACAATAAACAAGGATTAAAAGAAGTTACACAGAAAATTACATGTGCGGATACTCTTACCAAAATCAAAATCAAAATCAAAGCATTTATTTCAAGTGGGCCAGTTACAGGCACTTTTGAATTGTCATAGACAAATAAAAGAATATAATTAGACATTAAAGTTAAAAGTTATGGTGCTACAGTCCCAGTCACAAGACATAAAAACTGTGAAAGTACCGTAGATGCCCGTTCCAAGAAGTAGATCTCTATGGAGAAGAACGGGCAAGAAACTCCATGGACACTCTTTTTAGATCGCCAAAATTATTACAGAACCTTTGTTACATCATTCATTTTGAGGTGGTACATTACGTGAGAACGATGTAGCAAGTTTTTTAATTAAAAGTGTCCATAGTAACTATTAAAACAAAGACAATTCAAAAACAAAATGATCAATAATTATTAAAATAAACCGTGGCGGCTAAGAGATGACCAGTCCCAACTGACAGCGCCCGTTCACGAACATGACACATGCATCAGCACCATTCAGCTCAACCATTTTGAAGGGAGCTAAATGATCCAACACACGCGCCACCATCAGCGAGACATTTGAGTGAGCATGACACATTCTCAACTGCCAGGGTTATTCAAGTCAACAAGAGACGTAGGTACCCAGTGAATGACAGCTCTAAAGTACATAGTACTCACACAATGTCGGCTATGACACTATATAATACAAGGAAGATTGAATCTATACAATGCAAATACAGTTGTACAATCTTCAGCAGCTCCAACAATGGTATAAAGTATATTTCAACTGTCAATTTATTTATACATTCACTGTCTCATGGAGCAGGACCAGCATGGAGCCAAGCATTATTATCAGCGATATAGTCGCCCAGTTTATAATATAATATAATAATAATATTCCACAAAGTGCCTGCTTACAAAGTGTGCGTTTGATGCATGTTTTGAATTTACTTTCATTCAGTTCAAGAACGTTTTGTGGTAGCTTATTATAGCATTTTAAACAGTACCCCATGAAGGAAGAGTCTACTTTGGCGAGTCTGAAGCCCGGCTGAACTAATTGGTCCCTATTTCTAGTATGATAATTATGTCTGTCACCTCTTTTAGAGAAAAGATGCAGATTTTTCCTAACGTACATTATGTTTTCATAGATATATTGACAAGGCACCGTCATGATGTTAATATCCTTAAACAGTTCCCTTAGAGAATCGCGTCTACGGAGATTATATATAGCTCGGATCGCTCTCTTTTGGAGAATAAAGATGGACTCGATGTCAGCCGCCCGTCCCCACAATAAAATACCATACGACATTACACTGTGGAAGTAGCTAAAATATACAATTCTCGCGGTGTCAACGTCAGTGAATTGGCGAATTTTCCTGACCGCATATGCTGCTGAACTTAATCGCCCTGCAAGTGTTGTTATATGAGGGCCCCATTGTAGCCTTGAATCAAGTGTTATTCCCAGGAAAACTGTTTTATCGACGAATTCTAGTATCTCCTTATTCAACACTATGTCATACTTACTATTTTTAACATTTGGTAAGGCAAATCTAATGCATTTAGTCTTGTTTCCATTTAATACTAAATTGTTTGCTGTAAACCAATTATGGATCTGACGCAAGGCATTATTGACGTCATCTAGATTCAGAGATCGCCTATTTATTTTAAAAATTAGGGATGTGTCATCAGCAAATAACACCATATTGAGTAGTTGATTTTTAAGTAAATAGGGTAGATCATTTATATACACAAGAAAGAGGAAAGGACCCAAAATTGAGCCTTGCGGAACTCCCATTTTAACTGTTAAACCCTGTGAATTTACACCATTTATTTGAACTTGCTGTTGCCTATCACATAAATAAGATTTTACCAAACTAAGCGCAAGTTTACCTAGTCCGTAATGTTCAAGTTTCAAAAGTAATGTATCGTGATTAACGCAATCAAAAGCTTTGGAGAGGTCACAGAATATTCCTATGGCGTCTTGTGCCTCTTCCCATGCAGTAAATATGTGCTTCAATAGGGTGACACCGGCGTCAGTTGTACAACGTCCCTTGGTGAAACCATACTGCTGATCGTGTAAGATTTTGTTGGTGTTGAAGTGATTAAGCATCTGATCTAGCATTACTTTTTCAAATATCTTGCTAAAGACTGGCAACACGGATACAGGTCTATAATTGTTAGTATCTTTAGAGTCCCCAGATTTAAAAACAGGCACGACTTTACTGTACTTCATCAAATCAGGAAAAACTCCTTGATCCACACACAGATTAAAAATCAATGCCAAATATGGCGCTATAGTTTCAACAATGGCTGTACAAACTTTGATAGACAATCCCCATAAATCTTCGGTCACTTTAATTTTGATTTGCCGGAAAGCTTTAATAATTATTATAGGGTTTATATGTGTAAACTTAAAATCAGCCGGGCTACCAGAAACGTTCGCCTTTAATAAAGCTATTGAAATATCAGGTGAGGAATTTAGAGCCTCCGTAGTCCTAACTGGTATATCCGTAAAGAAATTAACAAATTCTTCAGCTACTTCCAGATTTGAGCTTATAGGACCACATAATGTCTGCAATGTATAGTTACTGTTGAGCTTTTTTTTCCTGCCAGTCTCGTTATTTATAACTTTCCAAACTGTCTTTATTTTATTTTCTGATGTTTTGATCTTATTGCTAATATGCATGGCTTTAGCAGCCTTGCAAGTATTTTTAAAAATTTTTGAATAGGCAGCAACATACTTATTAAAAGTTTCAGTGTTAATGATTGGCTTAAGGCTATACAGTTCAAATAGTCTTTCCCTACTTTTCCTAACACCTCTAGTCGCCCAGTCACTAAATACAAATTTGGGGTTAATGCTTTTTGTTTTCTTTTCAAAAGTTTTATTGAATTCAGTATGAACTATTGAAAAGAAATTATCATAAAATTTATTAACATTAATGTCGTCCATACTCATTTCACATAACTTGTTGTGTAGGGAGTTATTAAAGCTATTTAATTTGGCAGCCGTTATTGGTCTAAATTTAATCTCTAGTTGTTGCTTAGTTGTGTTACATCTAAAAGTTACCGTTTGTCCGCTATGATCAGATGGCAGACAATTAAGAATAGCCTTATCCAAATAATCACAATCACAAAAAACATTATCAATGCAAGTAGCAGAAGATGGAGTTACTCTTGTTGGTTCTGCAAAAATATTAGTCAAATCAAATGATTTAAAAAGATTTAATAACCTGCTGCTATTTGAATTTTCTTCTAAAATATTGATATTAAAATCACCACAAATTATTACAGATTTATTCCTGACTACAAGCTTGGCCAGAACATCTTCCATTATAGATTCAAACAATGAAAAATTTTGATAGTTCGGGGGTCTGTATACACACACTATTACATGCTTATCTAGCTCAACACAAGACAGTTCGATGCAATGTTCAACCGAGAGACCTACTATGTCATTACGTTGATTAAATTTTAAAGAATTTTTAACTAATATTAGGGAACCTCCACGCAGCAAATTTTTACGATTAAAACAACTCCCCACAGTGTAGTTTTCATAATTAAATAGCATTTGGTAGTCCTTTAACCAATGTTCGGTAAAGCAGATAGTATCAAACATGGTTTTTTCTAAAAACAATTCGATTTCTAATAATTTGGAAGAGATACCTTGAATGTTCTGATGGAACAATTTCAAGGTATTCTGCTGAGGCCCTTTTTTAAAGCTAGATGTTTGGTTGCAAGAAGATACATTATTGCTAGATGTTAAGTGGCTAATGGTACCTTCTGTTGTCCTACTGACTAGTTTAAACAAATATTATCAGGAGTGAGCCCCGAGACCCCCATGCCATCACCAGGCAAAAATATCCTACCACCAGTAGTCTCACCTTGCGATTGAGAATCTTCCATGGTGACACATGGATCCTCCTTCGTACTACTAACACTACTACTAAAACTACTATTAAAAATATGTACACAATAAGACGAAGACATACTATTTATGTCCGAGTGAATATTAAAACTTAATAGACTAGCTATTATATGTCTATATCTAATAGGCAGATACACTGAATACCGAGTCGACCTAAGTTTCTCAACATAAATGTTGGTGTCTAAACACAAGAGCTTATTGCTGTAATGATTTGCTAGGAAATGAACATGCTTATTCAGCATGTGTATATAATTGTTTCTTCTATCAGACAATTTTTCAAAATATGGAAAAGCACACAAAATAATTTTATGACAATCCAGTTTTAACAACTCTGAAACACAGGCAGTGATGTCTTCTTTTTTAACCTTAGAACTATTACCTATAAATATAGTGATAGTGGTATTAGCATTACACGCAGTTTTTATAACAGTTGACATTATTTGTTTATAAGTTGACCCTGTCATACAATAATTCTGAGTGATATAGCTCAAATTGTTACTTATTAATTTACCTAACCCTCTACCAATACTATCAGAAAACATAATTGAATGGCGGTCCGGAATAGGAGGTACAGCACTATTCAGCTCGGGCTGAATGTTATTATTATACACAATATCAGGTAATGTTCCTTGACTGAAATTACAGTCCTGAGGACTCACAACCTGGGACGGGTCCTCCGTTGCCTCAGGCTGGAGAGTCTCAGGACGGGACTCCGTCTGACAGGTACACAGAGTGTTCCTGAGAGTCAGTAAGTCCAATTTGTCCACTAAATCGTTTGTTGCAAGAATATGCTCTTTTATTTGATTTTTGGAGCTGTTATATTTATTACATAAAGATTTAAGAGAATTATTTAGAACTTCAATTTCTGATTGTAACCGCTGAGTGTCTATGTTATATATATTTATACTATCTTCCAATTTAATCTGATAGTTATTTAACTTATTTACTAGAGAAACACGCTCTTTCCTCAGTTGTATATTTTTTGAAAGGTGTTTCTTTTGGTTTTTGTATGTATTAGACTTTTTAATAATTTTATTTATTCTTGCATATTTTTTTAATTTATTTCGACTAATTTTATGGCAGTTATGTTTTAAAATAGAATCCTCCGTAAGGTCTATTGTTACAATGGGGTGAGGGTTACAAGATGTATTTACTAACTCGCTATACAAATGATTTGTTTCATCAATCTGAGTGTGTTGCTTTTTCTTCTCCAACTTTAAAATTTGAGAGTTGGCATGTATCAATTCATCCTCCAGGTCCCTGATTTTACACAAAGCCTCCTCGTATAGATTGCTACATGTATTGAATCCATCTGTGACTTCCCTCAGACGATCCCGTTCATCAACAACATTTACATATTGCTGATGAAGGTCCACTAGCTCCCGTTTTAAGCTTGAGTTTTTGGTGTTAATATTAATGACTTCCTCCTCGCTCTCTTCTATCTCCTTAAGCAGTTGTTGACATTGGAGTTTTGAGTCTTTAAGTTCTTGGAGGGCCGTTCTCAATTTGAGCTCTAAATCCTGAGCAGTAGCCTTTCGGGTCATCACAGGCATGATTACAAGATGTAGTGGTTACTGAAAAATTATGAAAAGGAAATGGTGAGAACCAATAGGGTAGACTTACAAAGGAAAGTTAGAAATAAAAAAGGGGAAAAATAAATAAAAAAAAGCAGGAAAAGTTTATGTTACACTGTCAAGAAATGAGGTAGGCTGCTATTTATAGGCTCATAAGGTTAATACTGTCTAACAGTAATGTTCAACTTATTATTATTTTTTTAATTAGTGATTTACTTTTTCATACATGTGGGTACATTGCTCTTTTTGAAAAAAAAAACGACTTATTTTGAAATATTAAAGATTCAACAATTAAAATTAACACAAACTATCGTTAAACTCTATTCAGTAATATTAGAAATAATATAAAATTAATTCTTCACAAAATTTACTTTTAGACTTTAGTTAGATTTGTCAACAAAAGGACTTTGACCCTATTTTAAACTAACAGGAATAAACCAGAATTGGCATGTACGTGATACAGAAATGATTTCTGTTATTTGTGTGCTATTCTATAATAAAAGTAAACAATACTTCCCCGTATAAATCCGTAATTATATTGGAGTTAGAACGTCAGCTGTTATTTGTAGGTTACCGGTAACTTTATGTCACCGAAAACTTTACCAATCTTCCAGAAAACAATTTTGGTGAGTATTTATACATAAATAATACGTTTGCATTTATAATTTACACCGGAATAAAACATTATTACTAATTATTTTTAATTTTAAAATACGGAGCACAATTTCGACATGTCACTCAGGCAGTGTTGCCGATACCCCTAAGGACACAATCAATAAAATCTTAGAGATGGGTATTTCATCGCTTTGTGCCTGATTACCTTCCTCTTCATCTATTTCCCTTAGTTTATTCAGAAAAGCTGGGAAATTTTCGGAGTCACAAAATAGATTGATTAGAACATTTGCTGCATATAGAAAAACCTGGATCCCTACACGAATTTTGTCAGTAACAGAAACGGGTGCTAATACTACATTACATACTATTACTATTGTGCTGACAAACACACAGTAGACTTTTGAGAAGACTGTTACAAATTTATTTGAACTTATTTTGTAGTATAAACCACAAAGAAGTCGTATACACATTATAGTTTGTATTGATAAGATCGATTTTAGTACGTTCATTATTGTTAGTTTTATTTCAGTAATGAATTCTGTGTTTCTTTTGCTTATTCTTTTCTCCCGTACAAACAGTAGCCTGGTGGTTGGTTCTTGATAACTAGTGCTGAGTACTACTTAATAGAAAACGAAAATTCTTTATCAATATGGTTTGAAATGACGTGGTTCAGTTTCAAATTTCTATGATATACACGACGTGGAGGTCATTTGTATTTCAATTTGATCCATATCCATAACATTGATAAAATATACAACCGTATAGTCATCGTTTTATTTTTAAAAGACAAGGTTTTTTGTGTTTACACGACTGTTTTAGAAGGAAGGTTATATTTTGTAAGTGTGTGTATGTATATTTATAGATTTCGATTTTTTACAGCCTGAATGATTTAAAAGATATATCCTTAAGAACGCCTTGTTAGCGCGAGTAACATTGGGTACCATAGATTATTGAACGTAATAGCGGATTCTGGATTATTGTGAAGATCAACTTTTTTCTATGAGCCCACCAGGTGAGTAAGTAACTAAAAACCCATCCAGCCAATAAAAAAAAAATTCCAACCCTGCGATTTAAATTTTCGTCAAAATCTGCCTCGAGACTTCCTTACATCGTACACAAAAGAACACCTAAACCTAACACACCATTTTAAATTGCATTTTTAATATTCAACTCGACGCTGTATTTAGACTACCAACAAAATCAGTTACTACTAAAACGCAGATCCAGAACCCAGAGAAGTATATACTAGACTCGCAAGATTGTTGACTTGATGTGGAATGAGAGATCAGTATAGTTTTGTCAGCCCATGGCTTAATTACCAAGAGCCTCGACCAACATCTAAAGAGGCTGTCGTTAGACGGTTGCATCTTAAACTTGATTAATAAAGCAGAACACACGGCGCCCATTGTTAGGAGATTCGTTCTGCAGCTCTCTTTACTACTATTATTAACTTTTCTTTTAACATTTAAAAACATGTTAAAGGACAAATAAAAGAAAGATCTTTATATAATTAATTAATTAAAAGAAAGGAATCCAGCATAAGATAATTTCAACCCCGGTAAAATTGGAAACAACACAAATACATAAAATATTCACACCATTTATTTAATAAGGTCACCAAAACGCATTGCGCCAAACTACACACATATTACAAACGAAAGTATAATTGAGGATTAGATGAAATTAGTCATAGAAATGTGAAAACTGCACTAAAGCTACGGTATACGTGGTGAGCAGACCGACCACACTCAGTATCATGCTCATGTTGAGTGTGAATAGTCGCCATATTGTGTACTTGAACGGATGTTGGTGGAAGTACATCATAGCGTCTTCTATAGCACGTCGAGTGGTTTCATCTGAAACATTGGATAAATATTTTACCAGCTTACTATTAGATACCACTATAATGAATTCAAATAAATTATTTTAAAATATAGGTTCATCAAACTAAAAAAAAAATATTGAAGCGAACCGCAAACTAGACGAAGATTGTTTAAGCGTGTACTTTTTCTGGGATATCTGTACTAGTTTTTAATGTTTTAGCATTGTCGCCATCGCTCATTAAGCGAGCCTTGAGAAAGTATTTGGATGGCCTACGGTTGTTATTGTTACGAATTTGGCTGCCTGTTTCCTATGTGAATTTAGATGTTTTTAAACGCACCCACGACACAGAAACAAATATTAGTATAGTATATACTCTAAAGAAAAGTTTACCGGAGTGCATGTATGATCTGGAAGCTTTGCACTAGCTTTCGTTGCAGTGTCACCATCCACATTTTAGCTACATTATCGATTAAGTAAGTTTAAATAATATATTGGACGAGTACGACATCAATCTCAAAAAATAAACAATGTTACCTTTACAGAAGAGCATCTGCTTCCCAAAACATAATTTCAGTTTATCTGTTTCACTGTTGATAAGCTCCGCCACAGCCGCCGGTGCCATTGCGACTGCAAACTCTGTCACTCCTTCCAAGATTGTCGTCGTATATGTCTGTAATATTGCCAAATAGATTTCTAAGTACTAAGTTGAAATCGATCCAAAATGTGCTGCTAATGAAAAATAATTACATAATTATACATACGAACATCTCTCCAAAGAAAACTGCAGAATAGAAAAGGTTTAAAATTTTTGGAATCGCTGTAATAACAGTTATCATTATCTGAAACAAACGTAAAATCAATTTTTTTATGTCATCGGGCATCCAACCTGTTTAGAACCAACAGCTAATTTCGTTTACACGTAAGACATGCTTATCTTTTGTATCTCTGTATTACATAAATAGAAGAGTTACGGATGTCCTGATAAGCGAGGTGTCACTGGCACATAGAATTATTTCAAATAAGCTCATTAATCTAAACTAAAATAGAGAAGGGCCGAGAATTGAACCTTGAGGTACGCCGATCTTTATAACTAAGCTACTTTATATACCCATGGCGCGACGCGACTCGTGCGATATCGAGTAGATTGCCGGTTCAAGTCGCACGTATTTACTAATGGAGTGAACTTCAAAAATCCACCTTACCAGTACGACATAAACGCGCTGCAAACCAAAGACAAAAGATGTCACCAGTGACGAGTAGTTGCGCAATCGAATTTCAAACAGAAAATCATGTGCATTGTCATTAGCACGTACATGCAATTCGATATCGAGCAGAGCTGTGAGCAATATCGTCAATCCGTGCGACTCCATCGCCGGACGCTTGTGTGATATCTGACCGATACCGTCAATCGATGCAATTCTGTATCGCGTCGCGCCATGGGTAAAGTCCCTAAGAGATGAAGTAAACGAATTCAAGCTCTCGTACATAATAATTACCATACAAAGGTAGATTATGTATTTGAAGGTGAATCAAATTAAGGTGGTCACAAATTCAGTTGCGACCAACTTAATACTTACCAAAGGCTTCATCGTTGCATTAGTAAGCTCAGTTGTTTTCAATAAATTCTTATAAGCATGAATGCATTTCCTCATCCTTTGTACTGTTCTTTGTTGGTCATCTTCCCATCTGCTAACTCTTGATTCCTTTTCAAATCTTTTACGAATCAATCTCATTTTATGCCACAGTAATTCGAACATCATAATTTTTGTAAAGTACATTGTAATCGACATTAAGTCCAAAGCCAGGACTGTATAGTAACACGGTATCGGGTTAGTAGAACAGAAAGCCACATGAGTCGATAATCTTATCCCTAATGAGACAATCAATAAAATCCTTGACACGGGTATTTCATCGCTATCTTTCTGATTACCTAGCTCATTATTTATTTCCCTTAATTTGTTCAGTAAAGCAGGGAAATTTTCGGAGTTACAAAATATATTGACTAGAACGTTTGCAGTATACACAAAGACTTGAAACCCTAAACGAATTTTATCACTAGGAAAAAAGGCCACTGATATTATATTAATTCCTATTACTATCGTGCTGAAAAACACACAGTAGATTTTTGACAATACTGTAACGAATCTATTCGAACTTATTTTGTAGTATAAACCACCGATAAGTCGTAAACACATTATGGTTTGTATTGATAAGATTGATTTTAGAACGTTCATCTTGATTTGTCTTTGAATCTATTTTGTTATTCTTAACCGTATTTCTTCTAATCTTTAGTGTTTCAAATTTTAAATGTTTTTCTATATCTTTTATAATCTGTGAAAATTTTGTTGCTTGATATAAGTACTTCTGGCTAGTTTCTAAAATTAAAATCTTTGTACTGTTACAACGGTGCTGGAATTGGTATGACACTGAAAAGATTATTATTTCGATCTATGTTATATTCACGTGGATACCATTAGATTGATAGCTTTTTCAATGTCTTTCTCAGTATTATATAATAAAAACTGTATCATTATCATTTTCATCTATTTTTAAATACAATATCTTTAATAAGATTACATCTTTGTTTCTTTTCTTTTTTTATAGGGTTCTCTGTCCCTCTCCTGCCAAAGGGAGGCCCTCTTCACTATATCACTAAAAAACTTCTTTAGGTCATTTTTTGGAAATATTCCTTCTGAATAGTTTTACTTTAAAATCTTGTGACGAATTTCATGTTTTGCTAGAGCTCGTCCTAAGTCAACCTCATATCCATTGCTTTCATCTGCCATCTGCTTCTCTACTGTCCACCAAGTTAGAAATTTCTACTCTCTCTTCATAATGTTGGTGTGTGCTGTCTTTTTTTGTATATTTATTTACCCATTCAAAGAACATAATAGCAATTATAAAGGGATTACTTTGATCCCATCATTCTTTTGTTTGGTTTCTCTTTTAGAGCGGAAGTATTGTCTTCGCGTCATCAAATTAGTACTTGATACAATTATCTATAATATATCTTTAATTTATTATTTATTTTATTTTGAATTCTATAGCGTAATTTTCTACATGAGTATATATTTTTAACTTTTAATTATACAGTCCTTCGCATTGAACTTATAGATATATAGGTATATAGTTCATATATGTTTGTGTGTTACATTGATGAAATGTTTTAAATTTAGTTTTCAACACTCAGTTCAAATTCGAATGAATTAGAGTGCCAATTACTACAATAGCATTCTGTTATATCTTTATTTACTAAAAATGGACACGGGCCTGATACGGTAGGTATTTTTCTATACTAATATTATAAAGAGGAATGATGATGATGAATAGGCTCAAAAACTACTGGTCCGATTTCAAAAGCTGCTTTGGTCCTGAGTGACATAGGAAATAAGGCGGGGGAGCTTTTTGAGGCGGAGCGGCTTCGCTCGGGGCGAGCGAAGCCGCTGGAAAAAGCTAGTATTACATAAAGAAATAAGTAAGTATTGACAAAATGAATGACAAATTATAAATCTTCAATCACACAGCCCATCCTCGATTGACAGATTGACAGTCGTGTCACGGTCGATTGACAGCCGCAAACATCAACATTAATATTTCTAACTCTTCAAAGACAGTATAACTTATAAATGTTTTTGCAGTTAAGAATTACTTGTGGAAGGCTTGGATCTTACAGAACCGGTTACTTGAACCTACATTTCATTTGCCGTTGGAACGACAAACGTTTAAACTGGGGACATTTCACGGTCTCCTTAGGCATGGTTAATATAGGAGAGACGTGGTGAAGGCTTATGGTGTCGTTTTATTTAAGTCTCCGTAACTAAAATGGAAGTCTTGATCACTTTGTTGTCCGACTGTCCGTCTGTCAAAAAAATTTTTGAAATTAAAAACAAAAGAATTATACAGTTCAAAATAATAAATAGCGCTTTGCGTTCAAGAGCTGCGGTAGCCTGCTTATACAATCCCGCAACCCTAGCAGTAATGGTTTAGCATTTAAACAATTATTAGCAAAATGTGTAGTGGGGTCTTCTGCCTAATACATCGAGAAACAGGTTCTAAATTAACAAAGACATTAAACTACACACATCAAAAGTGTCTAGGGATCAAGCATTTTTATGCGGATTTCTTGAGATTGAGATGTGGCTTTGTAATAAATTTATGATTTTATAAATTTATATGGATCCTTTTTGGTGCATTTCATAATTTGAATCAGGAACTGTGAATCAAATTCGAGTAAAAGATGAAAATCAGCTGTCAATATTTTCCCTATAAAAACATACAACGCATTGAAGACATTATTAGTGCTACTGTTTCCCTACTACTGATTAAAACCAACGTTATTATGGAGCGGCGACGTCATTTAAGCAGGGAAGAAATGCTCAGAGCCGTGGGAATGATAGAAGCTGGTTCCCGCCAACGTACTGTGGCTTTAGCTCTGAATACAAGTCAGAGTGTTATCAGTCGACTTTGGACACGTTACCGAAGCACTGGTACCGTGGCTGAGCGCCATGGAGGACGGTATCGCTGCACCACACGGAGACAAGACCGATACATTCAAATCTTAACTCGAAGAGCTCCAACAATAACCGCCATGATGTTAGCCGTGAGGCTTCATCACTCTTCAGGGAACTTAATTAGCGACCAAACAGTCAGAAACCGCTTGCATGAAGTGAACCTTCATTCCCGAAGACCGCTACGGGTACCACCTATAGCAATGCACAATCGTAGGATTCGATATCAATGGGCTCTTGAACACAGAAATTGGGCAGAAGAACAATGGCGTTTCGTGTGCTTTTCTGATGAGTCTCGTTTCGGTATGAGACCGGATACAAGACGTATACGACACTGGAGAACCCCTGGACGCCAACAGCGATTAAAATCCTGCCAGGAAGTCCATCCTTATAGTGGTGGAACCATCATGGTATGGGCGGGTATTTGGATCGGCGGAAGAACTGAGTTGATTTGGATCAGAGGCAACCTCAACGCTCAAATTTATGCTGAGACGATTGTATCAGACGTCATCGTTCCTCTACAAGTGCAAATCGGTCCCTTATTTCAGTTAATGCATGATAATGCACGACCGCACACCGCAAGAGTTGTAAGACAGACTCTCGCCGCAGCTAACATCAATGTCCTGCCCTGGCCTGCTCAGTCGCCAGACTTGAATCCGATTGAGCATGCATGGGATATGCTACAGAGAAGAGCTCTGCCGAATATGGAGGGTATCCAGTCGCAAGAAGACCTTTTTTTGTTGTTGCAACGAACATGGGCGGCCATTCCACAGCGTGATTTAGATGAACTCATTTTGAGTATGCCAAACCGATGTTCTTGTGTTGTTAGTGTTCGCGGTAGAAACACGGATTATTAATTGTTTAAGTTACCCAATAAAATTTTAAAGAAAACTGTTATTTCAGTCTTTTTTTCGAACTTTTGTGTTAGTGGTTCAAATGTCAAAAATCCCTTTATTAGGAAAATGGCAAATTTCTTTATTAATGCAAAGGTGACTTGGTTTATCGTTACTGTGACAAACGAAAACACTTTATTTGATGAATCCTTAAAGAAAATTTTAATTAATATCAATCAGGAGAAAAGTTATTGCAAAAATATATGTTGATCCCTAGACACTTTGATGTGTGTATATACGAGAAAGTTCTTTTAAATCTCTTTATAAATTAATAATGTTTTGACGGCGCGGTTGGCGCAGCGGCTTATCGAGCACCTAGTGTCGCGAGTTCGAGTCCCGCACAGAACATATTTCTGTACAAATATGTTGTGAATCTGGCTGTATGTGTATGTGAATTTAAATGTTTGTAAACACACTTACGATACAACAGAAATTCCTAGGGTGGAGTAATGTTTATCAAAACAAAAAAAAAATGTTTGACATAGCCTTCACAATGATAGCTAAATAGAATAAAAAAAATAGTAACAATAGCACAGCCACATAATAATGATCTAAATATACGTGTGTGGTAGTTATTAAATAGAACCAGTGAAAGTATAACATTAGGCGCATAATTATAACTTTTTACTACTTACCAGCATTGTTTTGGTTATAAACTCAGTACTAGTTACGTCAAAAGGAAATTTAATGAAAGTATCTTCATCATGTAGGTATGTTTTCTACCTTTAATATGGGAATTCCGCTTTTTGGTGAGGTCTGGCTGACCTTTGATTTGTAGTTTCTACTCTGACTTTTGAGCTAAGCACCAGCCTGCTTTAATAACAGTATCTATATAAAACAATTTTATTGGTCAATTGTCAAGCTGAAGTTCAATCCAGCGGGCCCTCATAGAGGGCCAAAGCCTGCCGGAGTAGAGGGACTATCGTATCATATAACCGTGACCCTAGAACATAAAAGGCTATTGAAGGAACACCATTGATTTTAGTCTGTACGAGTCTGACAGTAATGGGCGGGAGGACTCATTTGATGACTTAACCACGTTAGAAAAATTTCGGTTCAGTATTATTGTAACTACATTAAATTATGTAGTGAAAAGTGATACAACTCGACTGGCTTACTACTACTACTTAAGGCTAATTTTTCTTTGCTTTTTTTTGCGCAGATGTGCCTTTTTTTTTTGTTCTTGAATTATGCATAAACGTGATGATCACGTTCAGTTTGATTGATGAAATCTGTTATAAGGCCCTAGACTGGAACTTAATCGTACTTCGATGGGCGGGGGTGGTGTCGAGAAACAAAGAAACCAATTTTTGGGAATATGAGATAAGACCGCGCCTTAAGGCGCGGTCTTATCTCATATTCCCAAAAATTGGTTTCTTAGAACGTCGAGTATGACGTAATGTAATAAAAATAAGCAACGCGAAAAATACAGTGAACAGAGAAGGGTATAAAGAAGAATTTAAACCGAACAGAATAATAAATAAGAGTTTGATATTCCCAATAAAAATTGGGAAGTTGTAGCACAAAAATAAACTTTGACGTCGAAGATCTCTGTATTTCCAGCGATAACAACAGTTTTTTTTTAAGAATTTAGTAGGTTTTCCATTTTTTTAAAACTTTAACCGAATGTATTATTTAATTTTATGTCTATATTTTAAATAATCTAAGGAAAAGCAGTAAAATAAATGCCCATTCGCAGCTTACGTCACATTTCAACACAAATGTCATTTTTTCAATTTTCAATCTTATTGACGCTCCATAGTGGTGACAATAGTTTACGCGGTCATAAGCGATTAAAATCGTAGTCAGTCCGCGTCTTAAGTTTTTGTATTTAGAACTTTTGGCGAGAATTAAGCCCGCATGAGATACTTATTTAAACCATCATTTTGTACGTACTGTGTTCACTGTACGCAAAATACATGACGTATTATTGAAGAAAATTAAGTCGAAAAGTAATACGGAGCATAAACGGCCTTACCTATTGAATGCGTAAATTTCAATGTTTGATTTTTTTCTCTGCTCTAAGGGATTTACCAGAGAATTTTATATTAATTTACCTCTAAGTTACCTATACGTGCTATACCTCCACGGGTTCCTGAAAGAAAGAAAAAGATCTTGACACACAGACAGATTGACAGCAAAATGATAAAAGAGTTCCGTTTTTTTTTCTTTCCAGGTAGAGAACCCAAAAACCAAAAAACACATCCAGTAGGTCAAAGAGTCAATCAAGATCATCAACTCAACCAAAGTTATAATTAATTATATTTCGTTCCCGCCATTGTCTCGGCAAAAAACTGAACATTACATGGAACGGAAATTACGTGAAAGTACTATTACTATTAATTTGTTACAATCTCTGCAATACAGGATAGGCGATCTAATCGATAATCGTACACTATTAATTATTATTATTACTGATAGAACAAGAAACTGGGGCAACTTGATTAGATTGTGTTCCTGTTTTCAAAAGTTTTGAAAGAAATCTGACAGCATTGATCTTGTTTGACTTTCGTCCGAAATTAATACATATTACATCTCAATCCAAATCCTAATCAATGTTCTTTCACGGCTGCTTGAAGTGCCATTGATCGATTTAGGTCGTTGATTATTTACAAACGTTGAGATCAAGATTGCAACCAAGATACATTATTGGTTGCAAACTGCTGAACTAGATGTTTAATCCCCTAGTGAATCAGTCTATTCGGAGTTTTTCTGTTTCACCTCGCATTTCCCACTGCTGGGACACAAGCCTCCTCTCTGTGAGACGGAGTGCCAACAGTGGGAACATTGATAAGGCTGTTGATGATGATGATATCTCATTTATGACAATACAGATGTTCTTTTCGCTCTTGGTAAAATATGTTAATTTCTTATCAGCTTATTAACACTGTGACGTCATATTCGTACGCGTTAGCGCTTTGTTCAGGAACTGCCGATATGTTCAAAGCATACGTATCTTTTTTCAACACATTGAAAGGAAAAAATCTGCAAATAGTTTGTAATAAAACGTAAGTAATAATGATCTTTCCATTTACCGCAAAAAATAATTAAATACCTAATTGTTCTTTATCTAATTCGTCGCAGCCACTTCACTCAAGTCTTGTCAAACAAAATCAACACAATCCTAGAATACAAATCTCTAAAAATTTTCCTGACAATAGATCAAATCATTTAATTAATTTATTTAATGTTTTTGTCATCGTTTCGCAGAAATGCGGGTACCATTGTGTGGTTATAAATAAAAATATTGATGTTTCTGGGTTCACTTCACTCAAGGTTTGTTCATAAACAGTTTTATTGGAAAACAGAGGTTAAATGACCTCATCAAAAAATTATAAAAATGCAGTCATTTAAGGCTCATTCAAACCTTTAGGTTTGAATGAGCCTTGAATGACTACCCACTCGGTATTCTTTACCGTTTGCGGTAAAGAAAACCGAGTGGGTAAGCGGTTATATTTGGTATTGTTCACACCAAAGTGGATTTCGCTATCTATCTATATTATACTAGCAAACCCGGCGAACTCCGTTTCGCCACCAGATGGCTTCTAAAACGAAGCCAACATTTGTAACATTTCGTTTGGTGATTAAAAGAAGAAGAAAAATTTTTTTCCTGAATTTTCTTTGCTATAAACCTCACGGAGCCCGAGACCTTTCCAACGAATGCAAAACCGTGGAAATAGGTTCGTGCGTTCTGGAGTTATAGCGTCAGGAAGGAAAACCCGACTTATTTTTATATATAATTGTCTATGTGGATGGGTTGTAATCTAACTCACTAGCCCAGATCGATTTGGTTGACGGAATTACTAAACGATCATGTTACTTAGACTGTTTTTACGGCGCCTAAAGGTTTTAACGTATAATATCTACAAAGTTCGGTGCTTGAAGATTTTTCATCAAAAGTTGAACTTGCGATTCACTGGAGAACACATGAAAGAACAACATAATTATACCAAAGCTCGAGAAAACCATCGAATATTAATAGTCGCTGTGGACCAAATCACAAAGATATTTATCCTTCACATGTAAAAACTTACACAAGACTATGATAGTGTAAAACTGAATATTTCAGTAGTTATACTAATGAAAAAAATCTCAAAAGACCCAGTTTTTTTTTTGTTAAATGTGCAGATGACCTGCTGAGCAAAGGAGTTTCAAGTACTCTTTTCGGATCCCACCTCGAGCTTAAAATCTTAAACTACAAAAAAATACAAAAACCGTAAATCCGTTTTCCCCCCACCTCACAGACCGTTGGACCGAGAAAGGAGAGTAATGTTTTATCCAAAGCAACTTAGTCGTACGAATCCTGTAAGCTCGTGACAAAAAGGTTCCGCATAGTAAGTTAGAAATATGTAGTCGAAGGAAATAGTAGCAAGAAATCTTGCTTGGAATTCTTGTGGGATGGTACAATGTATAAGAATAAAGCGGGGTTGAAGATTTGTTAGAGTGGTGTATTTTTTTTTGTTTGTAATATAATGCAACGAACGTTAAGCACATACATCAATTACAGTAGAGAATATACTACACAAGAGCCTGATTTTCAATGCAAGCACGAATTTTCTACTAACTTAAATTGACTGTTTCGTTCAAACCGCAATTGAAATGTGTTTTAGTAAAAATATGTTTCCATTAGGGCAACTCGTTGTCCGACCATGGACCGTGCCCGGGTCGACGGCGCGTTGTGTTCCACCCGCGCCTCAAAGAGCATCAGCATAATGATGGGGTCCCCCCCTAGGGGGCCAAAGCCTGCCGGGGTTGCGGGACTTATCTCATCACCGTGACCCCGGAACATAAAGGGCCTTTGAAGGACACCGTGGATTTTAGTCAGTACGAGTCTGACAGTCCCTCTCGCCCTGCCCGGGGTGGAAGGACTCGTTTGATGGTTTTACCACGCTAAACAAAAAAAGTGTTTCCATTTGATCCCTCGACGAATGATGACCAGCGTTATCTATTTTAATAACTGATTACAGTTCATCTTACTATTATGCCCACGAATTAAGTAACCGCAATTAATACTTGAACTTGAGTCTCTAATATACACTAGCTGCTGCCCGTAGTTTTACTCGCCTTTCAGCTTCTATTGTTAGTAGCGTGATATTATATAGCTTAAATCCTTCCTTGATAAATAGGCTATCCAACACGGAAATATTTTTCCATTTCGAAGCAGTAGTTTTTGAGATTAGCGTGGTTGAACAAACAGACTCTTCAGATTAATAATATTAAGGGCTGATTTTTTGGGGTGCTAAGACAGGAAACCTCCACGTGCGCCCGTGGACTGGAGTTCCCTCTCGGATACGTCCGGGGGGAAGACCAGTTTTTCGGGCCGGTGCGCCCTGGGATGCGGGCAAAAACTCTCCTTAGGCACTGTGTGCCTAAGGGGTTTCTTTGCCCGTATGCAAATAGCCTGTCAGGTGGACGCTCCAACGCGTGTCCCTCTGAACAGCAGAGGGCACAGCGGCGGAGCGGGCTTGCGGACGGTGAGTAATGGGTATGCTCGCCGTCCGACCAAGGACCAAGCCCGGGTCGGTGGCGCGTCGTGTTTCACGCGTCACCGACGGGGCCCCTTATGGGGCCAAATGCCTGCCGGGGTCGCGGATTTTTCTTAATCCAGGATACCGTGGCCCCGGAACGTAAAGGGCATCCGACGGAACACGGGTGGATTTTAGTCAGTAAGAGTCTGACAGTCCCTCCCGCCCCACCCAGGGCGGGAGGACTCATTTGATGATTTTGCCACCCTAAAAAAAAAAAGGGCTGATTTTTCAATAGTCAGATAACTTTTATCTGAGGAATAAAAGTAGCGGTTTGACATATTTTCTATAGATAAGCTGTCAAACCGCCATTTTTATACCTCAGATAAAAGTTATCTGACTGTTGAAAAATTAGCCCTAAGTATACATTTTGTATCCGCTCCTGGCTTGGACCTCAAATCAAAGCTGGAATAGGAATATAATGCACATTATTTTACGTATTGGGCTGCTGATTCTTGTGGCTGCCCAGCTTAAGGTACCGTTCCTCTAATGCGATTCGCCTTGCGATCATTCTTGTATTTTTGATTACGATGCTTACCATATTCGATTTATACAATACTTGTGCATTCATATAGCTTATTACGGTAAATTGAATTTTGTGGTGCTTTAAATATTGTATTTTTTAGATAAATTAGAGAATTTAGCTATTTAGAAATGAGCAGGAGCACGAGTTCAGAATGACTAATTTTGATGTACAACAAAGTGTATACTATATATTTATCTGTCTATATGTAGGTATATCTGTCTATAATATAGCATTTGAAAAATGCTCTAGATACAAACCATGGGAAAACTCTTAACCCCTACTCTCAAGTAACAATGAAAAATCAAATAATTATTATAGTATCATTTCAGTCGTTTCATTGTTATGACCTTCAATTGGATCAAATTCAAAATCAGTAATGAACAGAATAATACCTATAATATGAGAAACTTCACATAAATGCACTGTTTTGGCATAACTTGCACCCAAGTGAAAGAATCATCATGATTTATTCTCAACAGGTGCAATGCAAAGTCAAACTGGCATAGTACCATTGACCTTGGTTTAGGTATAGTGAATAACAATTCTATGTGAAAAACGCAAGCTCTAAAAGTTAAGAACACAGGTCAATGATTCCATGTCAGTTCGATGCCAGTTTGAGTGCGTAAATCGCACGTCGAAAGCAGCCTTTCCTTACAAACAACTTTTTCCGTAGAAAGGCCGTAAATAACCAAAGAAAGCAAAGACACACGTCAGAAAAGAAATCTTGTTTCATAAAAAAATTGACAATAATTAAAACGCGAATAAAAGTAAAATTAAAGAGTTTCTTTTATGGGTAAATTCAAAACAGGATCTCTTTATTTTACACTTGCGTAAAGCCGCCAGCAGTTTTTATACAGGTTTTAAGATCCATCCGATAAAGTTTTATATTTAGTATTCTGTGCTAAAATTCATGAACGGGAAATTGGAATCCAGTCTGTCTGTATGTCAGCTTACCTGGAATTTAATCTCTAATTTACATTTGACTGTAAATGTATTATGGTTCAGTTTAATATAACAAACAGGCAACATAATAACGACCTTCCATGAGTTCAAGATCTTTGTTACCCCAGTAACATGGACCTTCAAGGATCTGCACAAGTAATTTGTTAAGTTATAGGCAATACTGGATCACTGTTCTCAGAAGATCGTTTTATCTGTAACTTTTTCTAGGCCCTCTGGAACTCAGATAGAGTTACCCTCTTTAATTTCCGAATCATTAACGTATTTATATGACTCCATGACGACGTAAAGTTTTCACTCTTACTGTGATGACTCCGGATCATCTATCCAGCCTTTTCCCAACACTTATAATACTTATTACCAAAATCAATGTAGATTTGATCACGGGACTCTCTAACCAGGGTCACTGTGACCCTGAAACGTAAAGAAAAAGGGTGGATTTTTAGTCAGTAAGATTCTGACGGTCCTCTTCACAGAGTCCCCTCCACAAAGAGTGGAAATACTCATTTGATTATTTTACCACCCCCAAAAAAGGCACATTGAAAATTTAAAATCAGGCAATTTTAAAATCGCTATACGTATAATACTGCTAATATTCATCTATTAGCAGTATTATACGTATAGCGATTTTATAACCCTTATTCATCCTACCAAACCATAACACCTTCACAAGTAGTAGCTAGTATAAGACAAAAACATGAATACCTCATTCCCATCTCACAAATAGCCAGGAAATCACAGCCGTAACTCTTCTGAAAATACCGCTCCGTTTTCAATAAATCCTGGCTCTATTAAGATAATTTTATCCATTAGTCTACCCTCTAAACGGAGGGACGTCAATATAAATAAGTTAAGCAGCGTGCACATTAGAATACCGCTAGGCAGACATGACCTACCGCTTGTGAGCACGACTCGGATTTATAGCTCAATAGAGGTGCATTTTTGTCGTCAACACAGGGCCGGACTTGACAATTGGGACTAGAAATATGAATGAAAACAAATCAAAATCAAAGCATTTATTTCAAATAAGCCAGTTACAGGCACTTTTGAATTGTCAAAGACAAATAAAATATTATTAAACACTACAAAATTATGGTGCTACAGTCCCAGTCACAAGACATAAAAACTGTGAAAGTACCGTAGATGCCCATTCCAAGAAGTAGATCTCTATGGAGAACAACGGGCAAGAAACTCCATGGACACTCTTTTTAGATCGCCAAAATTGTTACAGAATATTTGTTACATCATTCATTCTTAGATGGTACATTATGTGTATCAGCATTCTGATATTATCTCAGAGTACACTTTGATATTGATGTATTTTATGTTAGATTGATATTTATCAAAATGCTCCATTTACTGACTGCATTTTCATAACGAATCGTTGTACTGTAGTGTGATAATTGCTAAAAAAATTCACCAATCACAAAATTAAATCTAAAAAAGTCCTTATTTCGACTGTTGATTTTCTAATTTTAATACTGATACTGCTAGCCTACATCATCCCACTGCTGGGCAAAGGCCTCTCCCCATGACTTCCAATTTTCACGATTCAGGGCCAAAGTGGACCACTGGTCATTGGTTTTATCAAGTTCGTCTCGCCATCTTCTACGAGGTCTGCCGCGACGCCTTCTGGCTGTATCAGGGCTCCACAAAGTGGTTATTTTGGCCCACAGCTCATTAGGCATGCGGCAGACGTGGCCGGCCCAAGCCCATTTCAGTGCAGCGGCCTTTTGACCAACGTCAGCAATTTGTGTTTTGGAGCGCAGTGTGGTGTTGCGTACGCGGTCTAATAGTTTGACGCCTAGAATACTGCGCTCCATTGCACGTTGGCAAACCTTGAGTTTGGACTTTTGAATATTTGTCAAAGACCAAGTCTGGGATCCATAGGTCAAAATGAGAAGAATGCACATGTCCATGATTTTTCGCTTGAGTGTCAAAGGAAGACTTCCTTTCATAAGCTCTTTCATGGACCAGTAGCTCTTCCAGGCATTTTCGGTTCGTCTTGTGACTTCCGCATCTTGCCTGGACTGGAAAGAGACTATCTGGCCCAAGTAGATGTACTCCTGGACATATTGCAATTCTTCACCATTTACTCTGATCCTATGCTTAGTGGTGTTTGACATCAGTTTGGTCTTCGACATATTCATCGCCAGTCCAACCTCAAGGCTTGCATTGCTGAGTTGATTCAACATTAGCTCTAGTTCTGTCGCTGTGGAAGAGAATACGACAATGTCGTCTGCGAAGCGAAGGTTTGTTAACCGCACCCCACCGATTTCAATGCCGCTTCTCTCCCAACAAGCCGTTAGCTTTCTGAAGATCTCTTCAAGGGCGCTGTTAAAAAGCTTGGGTGAAAGCGGGTCTCCTTGCTTTACGCCTTTTTCTATGGAAAACGATGGTCCGGCATTTTGTAGTTTGATTGAAGCTGTGCTGTTGAGATAGATTTTACGGAGTAGGTTGATGTAGGTGGGTTCAATTTCCTGGTTAACCAGAGCATCAAATATGGCTTTGTGTAACAAACTGTCGAAGGCTTTGGAATAATCAATGAAGGCAAGATATATCGGCATTTTAAACTCATTATACTTTTCAATTAATTGATTTATGGCATGTAGGTGATCGGTAGTGGAGAGGCCTGATCGAAATCCAGCTTGTTGAGGAGGTTGGTGTTTTTCTAGTTGGGGTGAGATACGGTTGTCTATTACTTTAATAAAAGCCTTAAACAAATGGGATATAAGACTGATTGGTCGATAATTGTTGAGGTCTGATTTATCACCCTTTTTATGTAACAGAGTTATATTGGAATGACAAAAACCATCTGGGAATTTGCCTGTTTTAAGGATACTATTAAACAAGTTGGTTATTACTGGGAGAAGTGTAGGTTCGCCTATTTTCAAAATTTCGGTGCTTATTCCGTCTTCGCCGGGAACTCTGTTGTATTTCATTTTACAAAGTGCGACGTGTACTTCATAACCATATACCATAAACAAGAATAGTGTATGCTGGGTTCTGAGGGATGACAATCTAATCTAATTTTAATAGCATAGTAATTTTCTTTTTATCTATCTTTCATTTAATCCAACTTATTTGAGGTTGGAGCAGCATAGGTTTTATTACAATTTCATATTAGGTATCATTCAATTTTATATAATTATACGTATTATTCAAGTATATTCAATAAACAACATGAAGCCGTGAGCCGTGAGAAAGGACCTCGAACATAGCACTGATGTCGCTACGTTATCGGTTCCCTATAAGGTAAAAGTTCGTGAATATAAATAAGTCCCGTGCATTGGGGTACCGCTATTCAAACATGACCTACCACAAGCATGAGGTACGCACGCCTGTGATTAATAGTCTTGAGATGCGAATTTTTGTCTCCGATGCAGGTGCGGATCGGGTTAAAATGAATTGAAATGCTCAAAAGCACAGAGATTTTTAATAAAACTAATAAGTAGAACTTTAATCTATTACTGTTAAAACAATGAACTTTTCTGAAAAGATTTATAATTAATTATACAGCTTTAACACACTGGTTTTTCTGAACGACATACATTTTTAAAAAAATAAAAGACTAGTTAAGATTGTTTTGGTTGTAACATAATTATACGTCTGGGCCTTTATTCCCAAACTCAAGCAATTATACGGAAAAAGTGAAGTTCAATTATGTATAAAATGGCAACAATATTATATACCTTATTTACTAATCATAAATAAACCTAAAATAATAAAATATAATTATAAAAAATATTTCTTGATTAAATCATGTCGGCTGCCTGAATCCCTCCCTGCGCAACCTTAAGCACGTCCCTGAATCGTGATTTGTTATGCTTTTCTTATTATTTTTGTAAATAAACTTTGCGGTACTCCTACTTACCAAGGGCATGAGAAATTGATGAACTTTCACGATTTTTAGGCCAAATCAATAATAATAAAAACTTGAGTATTTAGGTTTATTATAATTTAAACATACGTAAGCGTTTCGTCACTACTTTGATCATGACCAAAGAGTGGAATTTGTAATTCCCTGCTAGGGTCTAAGTTTCCTTAAAGTTACAACCTTGGGGTCTTAAAGTCAAAAGCGAAAAGGTTATTTGAGGCCTGCCGTGCGGCGAAAATCAACCGTCTAAATTTCGACTAGTTTTTTACTACACATTATTGCAAGCGATGCGTCTGGGACTATCCGTACGGCTTAATCGACCAGTGTAAAGGCTCCATTACAAACGACCCGGTGACCTGTTTTTAAAAAAAATTAAATCATGAAAAATCATCAAAATAATGATTCCTCCCGCCCTGAATGGAGTGGAAAGGACTGTCAGATTCGTACTGACTAATATCAACCACTAGCTGTGCCCGCGACTTCGTTCGCGTGGAGGTCGGAACTCAACAATGTATTTTTTTAGTGCTTCTTTATTAACAACATTAGCTGTAAACCATCATTCTGGAGCATACATAAATATGCATATACGTAAATCATCAAATGAGTCCTCCTACCCAGGGCAGGGTAAGAGGGACTGTCAGACTTGTACTGATTAAAATCCTCGGTGTCCTATAAATCCTATAATAGGCCTTTACGTTCCGGGGTCAAGGTAATTCGATAGTTCCGCGACCCCGGCAGGCTTTGGCCTTCTAAGGGGGGCCCGTCATTGTGATGACACATTTAGGCGCGTGTTGAACACAACGCGCCGTCGACCCAGGCATACTCGCCGCCCGCATGCTCGTGCAAGAGAAAAATCTACGTTTAAACGCCTCTGGGACCTGAGTAGTATAAGCGGACTCCGCAGCCTGCCCGTTCCTGCCTTTACCAGCGCTGGCAGCCCCAGGACGTAAGCAGACATGGGGGAAAGTCATTCTTTCAAGGAAACAGGTCGTACCGTATCCCATCGTATCCCATCGTATCCCATCCTATCCCATCCTATCCCATCCTATCCCATCCTATCCCATCCTATCCCATCCTATCCCATCCTATCCCGTCCTATCCCATCCTATCCCATCCTATCCCATCCTATAATATTGGGTTATTATTAGGATTAATATTGTGTTAATGAAAATACCTTCCCAAGTAATGCATTACTTTAAAATCAAATTTGATTTCCATAAAAAAAGGTAATCTGGTTATAATGACTTAACCTTAAAAGATAAATGTATGCTCTCGCGGACTTTATTTTAGAACTTTTTATCAGGAATAATTCCGTAGTAAGTACATTATTTTTGCGTATCTTTAACCGTTTACGCAGCGCACGCAACGGAAGCTCTCGAAATGGAATCCATTTTCCCGATTTTGAAACATTTCTCTTTACAGCTCCGCTCCTATTGGTGATAGCGTGATGTTATATAGCCTATAGCCTTCCTCGATAAATGGTCTATTCAACACAAAAAGATTTTTTCAATTCGAACCAGAAGTTCCTGAGATTAGCGCGTTCAAACAAACAAACAAACAAACAAACTCTTCAGCTTTATAATATTAGTATAGATTACCCTTTAATTGCCCTTTGCTTTCCAGGGTGACTGTGTCTGTGACCCGTTTGGACAGTTCTGCGACTTCGGAGTCCCGCGTCCATACCCTTTAAAAAGCGTAATGTAAAACCACGTAAAACATATTTTTTTTTAAGATAAACACCTGATTCCTATTCCTACCTACATTCCCTACGCACAACACTAATTAAATTCAAAACTTGTAACCGCATCTAATTTTATCGACATGCGTACATCTCTAATAGCCCTGACATTCTATCGATATCAAGTTCTGGGTAAGATAATATTGTTGTGCAGGTTATCTCGGATAATTAAATGCGGGCTTTAACCGACTCCACAGCGGAGATGGTATAATGTTTAGGGTTTATGATAATTAATTTATGCAGGAATTTTATCGTATCTACGACCTAAGTATAGACCACCCTATGTTATCTTGGGAATGTTTTTTTAAAAGTCTTCTTATGTAGTTATACCTATTGGCCAGCATTTTTAGAATATTTTCATGTTCTGTAAGGGATCTTACTGCAGCTGTTACGATTTTGTCCCACATTTGTGATTGCTCAAGCTATTGGTAAACTTTAGCCGTCGTACCACAAAAACTTTTAAACGTTAGTTGAACACTTGTCTAAAAAAATGTCAGATATGTCGTTGAAATAAGGTCCGTTTTGCAGTCACACTTTTTTTAGACAAGTGTTCAACAGATGTTTAAGTTTTTGTAGTAAGGCTGTAGCTGTTTTAAACTCCTATCTTTTTTTTAAAAAAAAGAACACGAATATACGACGATCGCCGGAATAAAATAATGAGATCAAGTTACGATCTCTTCCGTACCGTACCTGAAGTGGTTCAGGTCCGAGAAAAACTTCCCTGCACAATACTTTCATTATTATCTCATGGTTTCTTTCACCAGATTAATTGATTTATAAAATGTCACGAGATTTACAACATTATTTTTTGTTTATGCGAAACCCGATACACCTGTCTAGTATTTTTGTGTAAATAATCTATGTACAAAATTTTAAAACCGTACCATAAAAAATCACAAAGTTATAAGCTTGTATGTTACCTGGTTGTCCGTTCAAAAACATGCTCATTTCGCGGTACACACGCGTAAACCACGTCTCTCTCCTGTGTTATACACTCGTGATAATAGTTTGGCAATAGATACCTAACCGTACAGTGATTGTATTGTAATTAACTGGTAATAAAATTAAATTAAAATTTTTGAAAAAAAAAAATAACATGGTGTAAAAATTATTGGAATTGAATCAGTTCACTCACCCCAAAAGGTTCATTGGAAGACCAGCGTCAGACAGTTTCACCCTGTCTGGCATGAATGCTGAAATGGACCTTTTTGGCGCAGCCGTGAGGCACACAGCACAGTACTATTTATATATTTATCTTTATTATTCTCTGTACTTTTTTTTAAAATATTATGTGTGCTACATGAACTGACCCAAATAAAACTTATTCTTTCTTTCTTTATTTTTTTCAGTTACTGATTCTGAACAAACTATATTCAGATTTCGCAACTAAAAATAATGTTGTATTCTAAAATCAGTTCTTCACAATCATATCGTACCGTATGTTAGATAAATGATATTTCATACAAAGTAACTTTAACTTGGTAAGATGCCAAAGCTTGGCTTAAGTGGCGTCTGTTTACTAGCGCATTGTTTACGAATGCGTTCATTTAGTAACTTACTTCTAACTTACGTGATACAATGATACAACAAAGATTTAAACCGTCAGATGGGCCCTCACCCCAGTTACTTATGTTATCCAAAAAAGTCTTTGTAATAATGAGCTCGCACTTCTTGCATGGTCATTCAAAGTAACGCAAGTCACATCGCCAAATACCGTGAATTAGTCCAAGCAATGGGTGCTTCAAAGAAAACTCCCTATTATAAAAACCAATCTCCCAGCACATAAGGTACTACCCCACAAACACTAGGTACCCGAGTACTCTCGCTGCCTTTGACCCCACGACCCCCGATAGCTGGCAGTAGCAGCCAAAGAGTAATATTTTTAATGGCAACCGTAGTCATTAATTAGGAAGATAGGAAGCGAGCCAATTAATCAATAGATGTGTTGCGTGGCGCCAAACTGCTGGGCAGACCACAGCTGTATCACATATACTAGTTTCTGTATATAGTTTGTAGACTGATTGATGACTGGATTAATAGTTCCATGCAAGAAGTGCGAGCTCACTAATACAAAGACTTTTTTGGATAACATAAGTAACTGGGGTGAGGGCACATCTAACGGTTTTAATCTTTGTTTTATCACTGTATCACGTAAGTTAGAAGTATCTGTATAGTCATATAAGATTACTCTTTTCAGTTTCTTTTCGCTTTTCAGATTGACGAAACAAAGCATGAATAATGTGTATTTTTTAGTTCAGTATGACTCATCATGATTCTACAGTTCTTATCTCAATATATTTGGGGTCGGCGCAGCTTCTTCTATCACACTACTCCTTTGTTCATCATCATAATTTTTTGTAGTTACTAACTTTCTGGCCATACAATCCTCTATTTATTTCCTATTCAGTATTCCCCTATTATTGTATAGCAATCCATAATTTATTCAAAACATTCCTCTCGACATTTTTGCGTATCACCGCCTAATATGCACATGCCAATGCCAACTTCACATTTCTTTATAGGTAACTTATTTCGTCCATTCGGTTAAAAGCTAATCTAAAAATTAATGCAGGTGCAACTCAACTTACAAAGTTATAGATAAAGATGAACTCATCCAATCGCTGACAGACAACTGAATCGATTCTGCAATCGATCAAATCGATACTCGATCGTAACGTGTCAATCGATTACAGTCTCTCGAAACCAGTCGAAACATGAATTATTCAATCGATTATAAATCGATTCTCGTATAACTATTTGTACGTGAGGAGAATAGTAAGTAATATATTTATTAACTCTACCTAAGATATGAAAAAAACTATGAATCCTGAGCGTATGTATCAACATGTTTTCTGCCTTATAGCGTGGGTTGAATCTAAACTCGTTATTTATAACGTTTAAGTATTAATTAGACAGTCTGTTGATCTAATACTACATGTGTTAAGAATAAATAAGAGGTACGAGTTCCCTAAGAATGGAGTTCCCTAAGTGGAGACAAACATTCAACATTTGTGATTTGCAGCGCCTGCAAGTTTTCTCAAAACACGTTTTGTTTAGAAATAAATTAAATAACTTTTTTCATATTTTCATTCATCATCATCATCAGCCTATAAATGTTCCCACTGCTGGGACACAGGCCTCCTCTCTGTGAGAGGGAGTGGGCCGTAATCTACCACGCGGGCCCAGTGCGGATTGGTTAGATGTCACATGTCTTCGAATTTTTGGTTCTAGGACAGGTTTCCTCACGATGTTTTCCTTCACCGTTTTGAGAGCAGTGGTGTTGAAATAAATTACACAAAGTAATGCACCTGACGGGGTTCGAACCCACGTCTTACAACTCGGAAGTCGAGGCCGATACCACTGGGCCACCACTGCTCATATTTTCATTAAAATTGCTAAATCGTCAATCCGTTGAAATAACTTTTGATCGTAGCGGTTCACTGAGAGATAACAGTACAAAGTAATAAATAGGTAAAATTATAAACACAAATTGTATCCAATCCTAAAAATCAATCGTTTAGATTGCTCGTCGAGAATACCTTAACTAACATCAAACTGAAAAGCTCCTACCTATATAGGTAAGCAATAAGAAGTTTGACTACATTGCGGTATTCATTTGATCAACTGAATTCATTGTCCCTCAATAATCCGTAATGTAACGCAACTTAAACGCAATTTCTTGCTTCTGTTGTGCTACCAGTTAATTTTGGTCAATCTATATTTATATTAATCTGTTACTGCCTGTAATCTGTTAATAACTTTTACCCAACAGTAAAGGTAATTGCACAAAACGACATTATAATAAAAAAAAAACTTCTCTACTGTGGTTTCTAAAACACACTTGTTAGCTAAGAAGTCGATATGTCCAATCCAATATTCTAACTCAAGCAAAAATATCGTCTCAACAATACATACAATTCAGACAAACCACAATCAAGACCTATAATTCTAGATAACAATAACATCAGCTGGGAATCGAACCCGCTACGCTATCGGGGACGCCATTCGTCTCGCATCGAGTCCTGCAAATGTTATTACCTATCCTGTTATATCGTTTCTGTATTATTTTATCATCTGTGTTATTTGTGGAGGCCTGAGGTACTTATGTAATGATTTGGATTTTGTCATGTTATAGGGGTGATAAGAATTCCAACATTAGGCCTTGTATTTTTCAAAGAATTCGGCAGAGGCGCATGTGGCACGGGGCAATCTTATAAGGGCACCGGCCGCCTTGTAACGCGTAGGGAAACAGTGTGAGACTCTGTCAGAGTGGTTATTAATCAGTTAAGACTGTTTGTGATAGTTCTGACAGCCCCATCCACTCTATTTGGGGCGAGAGGACTTATTTGATGATTCTAACACTCTGTCTTGTTCTTTTATTATCCCTTCCAGGACTCGCCAATATGTCACAGGTCTTCAATTTTGGTATGGGACTAAAACACACAAATTCTCAGTATTCAATTGCATCTGAATGGTCTCAAATCAGACTCGATAATTTAAAAAAGGCATGGCAGTTGTTTTTTTTTTCATGGTAAAATCATCGAATGAGTCCTCACATCCCACGGCAGGGCGGTAGGGACTGTCAGACTTGTAGGTACTGCCTAAAATCCACAGTGTCCTTCAATAGCCCTTTACGTTTCGGTGCCACGGTTACCTGAAAGTCCCGCGATCCCGGCTGATGATAATTTGATGATGCTCTTCTTATGAAGTCGGACAACACGAGGAGATTTTCAGCCACAGTAGGCGAGATCGTTTGGACGCCGATTAGATAGCCCGCTGTCCAATCAAAGACCAGGCGAAAGTAGATGCTGTCTCCTGTTCTTTGCACGACCCAAGCTGAGAAGCTGTCACCACACTGACGGGGATATAAAGCCAAACGCCTGCCGGAGTCGCGGAATTGCCTAACAAAAGGGCATAGGGGCCCTGATACGCGTAGGTAGGTACAGTGTGGTATTCAATTAAGTCTAACAATTCCTAACGGTTCACCAAAAGCAAGATCATTCATTTGATGATTTGAAAACACAGAGATATTAAATGCTTTTCTTCCAAGAATGTGGAAAAAGTTTTCCAACTTCAAACTTGCCCCACACGCCATTTACCGTACAACCCTGAGGGCAGCTACTGGTATATGACTTTATCACGCCACAACCGCACGGGGCACAGCAGTAACCTACAATTTACCTATCTTATAACATGCCAACAGACTTTATAGGTGTGATTAAATATTCTGATGTTAGTAGGTGAGGTTCAAGTTGTCGAGATATGGAGAGACTAGGTTTATGAGAAAAGCTGGAGTTTTCGAGGTGGAAGGCAAGTTATTTCTACTCAAGTTTTTAGATGTTTTGAAGGAACTTGTAAAGTGACTTTTCAACACAGAGTCTCAACATCATGGAGAGCTAAGATTAAGAGTTAATTTCATCTCATGGAACTTGAAAAATCTCAAAAATGACAGTCAAGTATACAGTGTAAATAAATTTATACAAGTCTAAACCTTATTTAATGTATTTTTAAACATCGACGGCATCATCATCATCATCAGCCGGAGAGACGTCCACTGCTGAACATAGGCCTCCCCCTTAGACCGCCACGCCGAACGACAATTCGCCACTTGCATCCATCGGTTGCCCGCGACCCTCACGATGTCGTCGGTCCACCTAGTGGGAGGCCTACCTACGCTGCGTCTTCCGGTCCGTGGTCGCCACTCGAGAACTTTTCTTCCCCATCGGTTGACATCGACGGCATGCCCTAACGAAAATACTTATGAGACTAGACTACTCTTGCAAACTGTGGATCATGCATGACCCAAACGTGAAAAGACGAAGCCTGGTTTTCAACAGTTGGCAGCTACAGAATAGTTGAAGATTCTTATTCGGTTAGAAATATTTTTGATCGACCCTAAGGTAGACTGGGAGATAATGCCCAAGGCATTAAGTCCGCCTTTGTACTTACATGTTTCTTTGTAACTTGTGCATAAAGTTTAAATAAATAAATAAATCGGTCAAATATTCCAGTTACATGTGTTGCAGTCTGTACCTACGTTATGAACTACTCTTGTTAATTTCAAGCATGAGGTAAGCATAAAATGCATCATTAAAATTTCTCAAATGAGATCATTTAAATGCGGTCCTCAACCAATGAGGTGCTCAAATGAAATCACTCAAAAAATAAACAGCTGACGCACGTTGTTATTATTTACGTCATTATAATGAACTAGATTTAACGGTAGGTAGTCAAAAACTTCCACACGTCATCAATCGATTTCCTACAAATTGATTTATGTAATCGTTTCTCGATTCGCCAAGACGTTACCGATTATTGCGCAATCGGTAAATCTTACTGATTCGCACGTGTTATATGAACGGAAATCCGTTATGGGAAAGTGGAAATTATGGTAATTTTAAATGAACTTGTTTTCAATGAAGTTAATCTACATTTTATGGAATAATGATCGGAGATTATTGGAGAGATTTTAACACGTAGTTAAGATGAAAGTTCCTTTTGAAGGTTGTTATAATTTACGAGTATTCATTAGAAATCTCTTAGTCTGTTTCAATTTATGACTAGGAATGTTCGCCTGCCCCGCTTGGGCAGAGCACCGCCGCCGTGTCCTCTCGGCGGCGATAGGCGGAGACCTCTTGCGCCCGGCATTGGTCGAGGCCATGCTGCGGGGCGAGACGGAGTGAGAAGCGGTCGCTTCCTTTTGCGAAGCAGTCATGCTCGTGAAGGAGGAGGCGGACCGCGTGAGGGAGAGTATAGCGTCCTCCCTCCACCCCAGCCGCAGTGGTAGACGCCCACGGCGTCGGACGTCGGCAGACGATCTCCGGCCACCGTAGGCGCGGGCATGCGGGCGGTGAGTAATGGGCGACTCGCTGTCCGACCATGGACCATGCCCGGGTCGACGGCGCGTTGTGTTCCACGCGCGCGATTTTAGTCAGTACGAGTCTGACAGTCCCTCTCGCCCTGCCCTGGGTGGGAGGACTCATTTGATGATTTTACCACGAAAAAAAAGGAATGTTTACCTTTTCACTAATAGCCTCTTTTGGTTTTATTTGAAATCTTTTAACTTGATAAACTCAATGTAGGGGCTGATGCCTGCCTGTTGTAGATTATAGTAGGTACAGACGCCAGCAGGTCAGCCAACCCAAATCTGTCAAATCTTACCAATCGAACATTAACCTTCCACTATTGTGATAAGGTTGAAAATCTATTAAAGAAATTTGACAGATTTTGGCAGCTTTATAAGCTGGAGTCTGTACATCACTGCCTAGCCTTTAAGAGAAAGAAGGTGTGATGATAAGTGGAGATAAGTGAAAAAAGTAGGGTAGGTATTTTAAACAGCCATAGTAAGATCTTACCACTATAAATTATAAATGCGCAATTTGGTGAGGATGGACAGATGGTTTTCGATTAGTCTTTGACACAAAAACTGTTCAAATTTTAGATAGTTTATAACATGGATTCCAAAGACTTTTTCATTACTCATACTCTGAAAGTAGGTCATTACATGTCTGATTAACCGTTTGAAAGTTATCCAATGCCGGCCTAGGGAAAATCGCTTTCAACTGACAGCTGCCAAATTTAAGAAAAAAAAACTAGTTCTATTTTGACATTTATATTGAACCATGTTCAAACTTTTTATACAGCCACTAAATTACAGCGCGATTTAAAATTAAATAGCATAAAGTTAAGTATTAAGAATATAAATAATGACTTTAAAATTATTTAGTTTCAACTATTTCTCTAAATTTATCACCGATTTCGACAAAATCTTTGCCATTTTTTAAATAATGACCATTAAAAATCCTGGCTGTATAGCTGGACGACAACCGCACAAAAAATAAAAAAATTCAACAAAATAAGCGGCAAAGTGACAATCCGATCTACACTCATTTTTTCTTTAGCTAATAATTTATGTTGTTAATTTTACTTTCCTCGTATTCGTAATGAAAAGCACAGTGTTTACCTCGGGTTAATTATTTATTTAGTCCCTCGAAATATTAGCGCCCTCACTACGTTACGGGCGCCAAACCCCGTCTCGGGACTGAAATAAGTAAATTTCACCTCTCGGTTAACAATGTACTATTTATCCCGGTAAAATTAATATGCATAAGCTAAGTACACTTTAATTTCAAGGAACAATGGCATTATGATACACTCATACAAATTAGAAGAAAGTAACACAAAACTACAGCAATACGAACATAATAACATTTTCCAACGTTTAATCCGTTAGACAAGACATCACGCCTCAGCTAAATGGCATCAATTTACTCCACCCAACATAACAAGACCCCTGATCACGAACATTTAATCCTTAACAACAGATCTTCAAATGATAGCATCAATTTACTCCAACCAACGTAACAAGGCCCCTGATTTGTAACATTTTGTTCTAAGACAGAGATCTTCAATTATTTCTCTGCGACAGTTATTAGAAATCTTATTTTCCGCGGGCGATTTCAATAATACGTTGATACTACACTATGTTTTGCAATGAAAGTGGGGCAGGTAGATTGCTAGTTATACATTTTCATGTGGATTTCCTTTTAGAGCAGAAAAGTGGCTGGAATTGGATCGCGTATTGAGAACGACCGTGGAATGTTTGAGGAAAGTGGTTCAATCGTTTTAAAGGAGTTGTTTACTTTCCGAATATTATTTTACACTTTTTTATTGGTTTTCCTGGAAATCGGTTGTATTTGATTAATGGAAAAAACTGAAAAAAGTTTAAATAAATCGATGCTAAGATCTTTGTTTCAAAATCACTCTAAGTTTCTATTATGTGACACAAATCATACGAGCTTCACTAAGCATTGAATAAGCCCTATTCCCAAAATACAAAGCGCCGCGCCAACCTTTGCCTTTATCGGATTTCGAATTTCAACTTCATGTTCTAGAGCATAAAACTGAAAATCTATAACATGGTCGTCATACAGACTTTTGAAGAATAACATAGTATGTACGAACTGCTGGACCACAGTTCTTCAAGACACATGTTGGTTGGTGTCCTTGCGATGTTTTCCTTAAAAGCCTCGAGACCAGTGGTGTAGGTCTGAGGTCGAACTCACGACCCACAATTTGTAGGTCTGAGCCCCTGGTCGTCATGGTCCATTTCAAATTCACATAAATACTTATATGAAATTTTCTCGATTTTTATTTTCAAATATAATAAGTAGATAATATTATGCATATTAATAGTAAATGTTTGTTTGTTACAGTGAACTCACATTGCTGGAGGGCATGGCGAACTGCGGAGGCTGGAGCGAGGAGCCCGTCTCTAAGGTATAGTACCATTCATCATCACCTATAATGTTCCCACTGTTGGGACAGGTCTCCTCACCATAAGAAGGAATGGGCCACTACGCCACACAATATCCAACACGCGGTAGATGTCACATGTCTTTGACTTTTTGGTTTGCACATGGCCGGTTCCCTCACAATGGTTTTCTTTGCCGTTATGAGAGCTTGACATTACCATCATTATTATTTCATATAGACCTGCGGATCTAAAACGGCCACTTCGCAATATTCCTTATGATTTACTTCGTGAACGAATAATAAAAGATTAGACCAGTGTTTCCCAAACATTCTTCTGCCATGGCACGGCCCGATAATTTTCACACTGCTTTTTCGTGGCCCACTTAATATATTTAAATCCAAGCTGAGTCTATAAAAGCTGGTTAGATATTTATGTAGCCATTATATAAAATAATACACATTTATAAAATTAAATAAGCAATAAAAATAACAACAAAATACATGTCGAATTAAGAACCTCCTCTTTTTTTCGTCTGTTAAAACCCGTGACTCGGTATTCTATTTTGATGACCTGGTAACGGGTGGCGACCCTACAAATGGGAAACGCTGGATTAGACAATGATGTTGCCGTTAATTCAAGACCCGCTGTAATTACTCTACTGCAGGGCCCACTCAACAGTCTCAGCCAAAGGAATAGGGTGCATTTTTTTTTGTCCGCAAGAGTTTCCCAGTCCGAACTCATCAGGAGGACTCATTTGATGACTTTACCACCCAAAAAGCCTCTCAATTATGAAATGTCAACAAATAATGTCATCATCATTTTCATGATGCAATTCTGTTAGTCTGATAGTCATCATGAGTCTACCCTCTTACTAAAAAATCTTGAAATTTTTCACAACATTTTACTAGACAGCGAGTGCGATCAATCACCTAATCATATCGCATTCCACTCGACTTAGCTGGTAATTACAATATAATCTCGCATAAAATAACTAACGACGTGAAATCTATCTAATTACGTCGGATTAACAAGTAATCTGATTTAGTAGCGCGTGCGTGCGCGCTTAGAATCTGACGTACTTTAAGGATCGAACTACATCTATCAGCACCGAAATCTTGGATAATTGGATGGTTCGCACGAATTGAACTCACACTAAAGTCCCTCCTGTTTTTTTACGTGATTAAATTATCAAATGAGTGCTCCCACCCAAGGCAGGATGGGAGAGACTGTCAGACTTTTACTGACTAAAATCCACGGTGTCCTTCAATAGCCCTGTACGTTCCGGGGCCACGGCTACCCTATAGTCGCGCGACCCCGGCAGGCTTTGGTCCTATGGGGGCTTACTTGTTTTGGTTACTGTCTCCAACATATTATGTTGTGTACGGTTTCCACTCAAACTGGTCTAAGCAATAACAGCATACTTAGTAGGGAAAAGACGAGGAAGATCTGCAATGCTATTCTCTATAAACACAAGCTTGTGACAGCGCGGCCGCACCGCTCACAAAGTTTGCTGTTCACTAATCTACTAAGCCCCTTCGCACACAAGGCGACACAAGTCTCCGATACCTTACAACTTTGGCATCCATTGACGCGTGCCTGTATACGAACCTCTATGGATTTGTATTGCGGTCCAGACTAGCGTAATGTAACGCGTGGGGCTCATCTCTCGCGCTGCATGATCGGAATCGGCTCTTCAACGAAGCGGCTTTGAGATCTCAAAGCCGCTTCGTTGAAGAGCACATTGCGGAGAATACCATAGCGGGAAATACGACTTCACGCTGACTTTTATCATCATCTTCATCATCATATCAGCCGTAAGACGTCCACTGCAGAACATAGGCCTCCCTCATTACTTACTCGCTGACTTTACAAGATAAAACTTAATCAAAAATGTGACTCAGGACAGGAAAATACGTCACAACATGCGCAGAACGGCCTGTTTCATCTGCTTTACTGAATAATGAAATGAATTTAAAGAAATTGGCACCATTAAAACTCATAAAAGATCCTTCCTATAAACTGAATTAAGGAGATACTGTCTTCTACACAATCAAATTAAATAATTCCGTAGGTAAGAATTAGACTTAAAGTACCAATTACTGCTAAATATAATAATATCGGAGTCTCTCTGCGTGATCGATTCAGAAATGAGGAGATTCGTAGACGAACTAAAGTTACCGACATAGCCCAACGAATTAGCAAGTTGAAATGGGCAGGCCATATAGCACGCAGAACTGATGGCCGATGGGGCCGTAAGGTTCTCGAATGGAGACCACGCACCAGCAAGCGCAGAATAGGACGTCCAGTGGGCAGACGATCTTATGAAGGCCACAGAATCACGCTGGATGCAGGCCGCTTACAACCGGTCCTACTGGAAGTCTAAAGGGGAGTCCTATGTTCAGCAGGGGACGTTTTACGGCTGATATGATGATGATGATGATAATTATAATATGATAACGGTAGACTGGAAATCGATTCCGAAATAATGTTGAAAAATGACTAGGCTGATGATAATACCGCAAAAAAAACTGGATTTCCACAGCAGCTACCACCATTAATCAGTACACTTTCTTTCCATTTCCATTAGTCTCTCCATACAATTACCATGTTCTAAAAGTTAAAACAATTGTAGTTCACAAACATTAATTTAGTTAGTTTCAAGTCGAAACAGCTCGCGTGTCGAAATTAACAAAAACTCATAGAAAACGAGAGCGTGCGACCGACTGGTGATCAATTACCTGAGATGCTTGGGTAGGTGTATTGATTCACGTCCATGGGGAATATAAGGTATTACCGTTAGATTTCTAGTACCTATTTTCGCTTCCACCACTATTCCAGGTTCTAGTTTAACTCACCTTTATTCGTTAGTTTTAAAAGTTACAATAACTAGACTAATTTGTACTTTGATTCTGTCTGTTATGTTGTTATCTGTTTATATTTTTGTTGTACACTATTTTCATAAGTTCTGAAACTAAGCTATTATTTTTTGCGAATAACATTCGAAACAATATCTCTGAATACTGTACTTACAGTTTTGATCTGAGCTTTATTTTTGGAAACTTACCATTTTCGAGAAAAAACCAAAATACCGTGACTTGCTCCCATGGGGTCGATGTGGCCTTTTGGCACGTTATTTCTGCTGGTGTACCCAAGGTCTCTACCAAAATTCAGTTATGTCGGAGTTTTTAGCACCATTATTTGATTTAAGTGACAGCAAACAGCAATAACGTATTGCCAGATTTATTTTTAAAACAACACACAGTACACGCTTTTGAAGACATCTTAATAATGAGCTAGAAAAAGAACGAACTTGCCAATTATTACTTATGCACGCTTCCAACAACTATGCCTCTCACCCTACATAGAGTACACGCAAAAAACCTAGATTCAGTATCACATTACATAAATGATTACGTGCAGTTTTTCTCAATCAATTCTCTAAGAAGGCTATATATTTTGTGGACACGAAACCTAGGTTATTTATGGAGACATAGGCGTGAACTAATGTTCTTAGAAACACAATAGAATAATTAGGATATTAATCTTTCTTTGCATTGAAACTTTAATACACCGTGAGACCCATTTAAAAATGGAGTTCTAAAATTTTTTTTTTAATATATTTTAGGGAAAATGAGAATATATTGGGGTTCACTTTTAAATAAACCTTTGGCATATCTGGTCTTTTCACTCTTAACTTGTTTTTTTTATTTCACCCCACACTAAGAATTTCTCCAGTATTGTGGGTACGTTTACAAATATTTTAACTCGCATCACACAAACACCCAGACCCGACGCCGTGTTGCCAGCCTTTCGGTTTTTATCGGATACATTTCGGAGAGTGTGCGATGGAACTGCACAACTTGATTCCGCCTGGCCCTTTCCATCATCGGACTATATGCACAGTTTAGAACTATATGACAAAGGTTACACGCTCAGTCTGGCGTCAGTCTGGTCCATCAGTCTGCTCAGAATGACGGGAGAATTATCGTCTAACCGGTTGACTGACGGACTGATTGTCCAGAATGACAAAAATTAATATTTAAACAAAAATTTTCTATCATTCTGTTGTGAATGACAGCAGACTGATGCCAGACTGATCGTGTAACCGCTCGAATCATTCTCGCGTCAGTCAGTCACCGTCCCCGATGCAATAGAGCAGGACGTGCAACCAGAGGGAGAGGGAGAGGGAGGAGGAGGAGAACGTTTCTTGACGTTTCACTTGATTGACGTGGCTGACCATAGCCTAATTAGTACAGTAATAAATATAATAAATAAATAATTGTAATTGCATAAGTTGATTAAAAATGCTATGCAGTAGCTTTACCGCGGCAGTCCCCGAGGGCCACTTACTTTTTTTTTTTTCAAAACATCCATGGCAGGATCAGGTCTCACTTGACTGTCATCTTTACTTTACGAATGATGACTAACGTACCTAAGTTTTATCAGTCTAGACTGAGCGTGTAACCGTGTTTTTCATCCATCATTCTGGCATCAGTCTTAGCCGGACCAAACTGATGGACTGAACTGACGCCAGACTGAGCGTGTAACCTTTGACTATGACGTACGGCAATGCGCCATCGATATACATATATGATGGACACCCATCCGGTACATAGGTAGGTACAAAGCGTTTTCCCAAATTGAATCCGATTTCGCGTATAATAGGTATCGAACATGGTTTAATAAAGATTGTATTGAAGGACATTGCGCATTGTGTTGTTGGTACGCATTTCAGTGCCAGACAGTTTTATCACTCTAATCAAAATAAATACTATTGTGACGTACGAATGACAGCGTCCGATTTAAATTTAGAACTATTCACGCTCATCAAGTTTCACAATAATTGACATTAAATTAGGAATTGACAAATACGATACTTTATTATGATGTTTGTGTTGCCATACCCATTAAGCTTTATGTTTGTTCACTTAAAGTTCAACTACAACAATTACGAAACTTTATGAGCGTGGAATAGTGTGTTGATCGTCGTATGTTTTGATGATCGTTTAATAGCTTGGGTTCTTGGGCTCTTTGAATTAGTTGCATAAGGTCCAATACAAACCTCTTTACTGATGTTTAAATATTAGGTATTTTAAAGTTCTTTATTGATAAAAAAAAAGTATTTACTATAGTTTGATTATTAATTCGAGTCAGTAAAATGACAAGTGTAACTGTCACTGATACATACAAAATGAAACAAACCAGGAACATTGGAAATGTCATTTTACTGACTCGAATTAATAATCGTATTTTAGGCAGTAAGTAGGTACTGCATTTCCTTAATGTGGGACTGCCAAATAACAAGACAGTTTAAATTAAGTAATTATAACTGTGCTAAAAAATCGTTAAATGACTTCTGCTGCTCTGTGTAGAGAAGAATAGCCCATTCTAAAGCTCGTAGTCATGGAAATAAATACATCCTGCTATTGAAACATGTCTCTTCAGCCAATTTCCGTCCACTCCTGGACATAAGCCTCCCCCAAAGAAAGCCAGCCATCTCAGAGCTGGACAGTCCGCATCCATCCACTGCCAACCACTTTCTTCAAATCATCGCGCATCGGTCCATCGTGCCGCAGGATGCTACACAGTACATTTGACGGGTCTCCACTCTAGCACATGTCTGCTCCATCTACCGTCTGTCCGTCTGCAGACATGAGCGACCCATTTCCACTTTACCGAAACATCATTAGGCTAAATCAATGATACTAATAAACATTTTTAACTCGTTTTTTTTAGTAAGGTTCACAATGAACTAAGTTTCTGGCGTAAATAATTAAATAAATGAATCTTTTTTAAGCTATTGCATAGCTTTTGTCGCAGGCTCTGAGCGCGGCGGGCGCGAAAAACCTAACGAAAAAACCTGACCACATTTGACAGCACGTCGTTTCAGTTCGGGAGACTTCGGCAATCATAAAGGTACGGACAGACGTGCTCATAAAGGTACGAAGAGGGATTTACTTTTTCTTACTGATTCTAAACGGCCAGCTACAAAAGGAGTTTTCACAATGAAACCTACTTATAAAATTCTCCTACAACAAAGAAGTTCTTTATTACAGTAGTGCACCACAAACATTTTAAATAAATTATATTCTCGTTAAATATACGCAGTAATTTTACATTTTTTTCTTTTAAAATAAAAAAAATGTTATGCAATAGCTTCACCGCGGCAGTCTCCGACTGCCACATGTATTTTTTTTTGTTTATATTCTGTCTCATGAAGTCAAGACTATCACCAGATCGTCAATAAAATATTATATTCTTAAACAACGCACCGTAACCGGCTTTCCATTCGTAATCACTACCGTACAATTAGCGTCCGTTTCCGAGCCGACTACCGGTAGATTATCATCTCGACACTTATTTGTTACTGTTTTATTCATAACATACGGAATTTATGTTCTTTTTCTCTGCCTTTTGTTGTCTGGTCTAAGTGATAAGATAATGCGTCTCACATTATAATAGCTGTTAGTTTTACACTGGTATCCTGAGGCCGCTTTGTTGATCAGTAGTTAAGGCGCGGACTGACTACGATTTTAATCGCTTATGACCGCGTAAACTATTGTCACCAGTATGGAGCGTCAATAAGATTGAAAATTGAAAAATGATATTTGTGTTGAAATGTGACGTAAGCTGCGAATGGGCATTTATTTTACTGCTTTTCTTTAGATTATTTAAAATATAGACATAAAATTAAATAATGGTTTGGTTAAAGTTTTAAAAAAATGGAAAACCTACTAAATTCTTAAAAAAAAACTGTTGTTATCGCTGGAAATACAGAGATCTTCGACGTCAAAGTTTATTTTTGTGCTACAACTTCCCAAATTTTTATTGGGAATATCAAACTATTTATTTATTATTCTGTTCGGTTTAAATTCAAATCAAATCAAATCGTTTATTTCAACTAGGCCAATTACAGGCACTTTTGAATTGTCAAAAGACATAAAATAGAACAAGTACAAAAATAGTTATGGTGCTACAGTCCCAGTCACAAGACATAAAAACTGTGAAAGTACCGTAGGTGCTCATTCCAAAGCGTAGATCTCTATGGAGAAGAATGAGCAAGAAACTCCATGGACACTCTTTTTCAATCGCCAAAATTATTACAGAACTTTTGTTACATCATTCATCATCAGATGGTACATTATGTGAGAACGATGTGGCAAGTTAATTGTGTCCATAGTAAACATGAAAAAGACAATTCAAAAATAAAGTTTAGTATTAATAATTTAAATAGACCGTGGCAGCTGAGAGATGACCAGTCCCAACTGACAGCGCCCGTTCACGAACATGACACATATATATATCAGCACCATTCAGCTCAACCATTTTGAAGGGAATTAAATGATCCGACATACACGCCACCATCAGCGAGACTTTTGAGTGAGCATGACATACTCTCAACCACCAGTCATTCAAGTCAATGAAAGACGTAGGTTTCTAGTCAAAGATAGCTCTGAAGTACATGGTACTCACACAATGCTGGCTATGACGCTATATAATACTAGATAAATACACTCTATACAATGCAAGTGATAGTTGTACATTCTTCATCCGCTCCGACAATATTATTAAGAATGAAGGAATCCTACGACTGACGTACTAAAAAATAATAAAATTACACACAAAAAGACAAACAATAAAATGTAAAATAGGACAACAATATCCGTTGATCAAAATAAAATAATAAAACAAATACAAACACATAAAATAAAGCAAGATGACTTAATTAAGTCAAAAAAATATATATATAAACAATTATATGAAATCATATAACTAGTCGGAAAAAAAAAATAAAAAACATCTGGGAAAGAGCATGAAGGCTGTCTTAACTTCAACAGAGTGACCAGCTGTTATTATCTACTAAGTAATCATTTATGGAATAATATGCCTTAGAACAAAGTATGGATTTAATCTTAGCTTTAAACTCATTAAACGGTAAGTCTAGCAATGACGAAGGCAATTTATTATAGAATTTTATACCAAGGCCTACAAATGAGTTATGAACCTTATGGAGTCGATGAAAAGGAACACGTAGGTGGTGCTTACTTCTTGTGTTAATAGAGTGAAAGTCACTGTTTTTGGTATACAGATGTAAATTCTGCCTAATATATATAATGTTGGCAAAGATAAATTGAGATGCCACCGTCAGAATGCCAATCTCCTTAAACAAATCCCTCAGAGAAACTCTAGTACCCAGCTGGTAAATTGCCCGAACAGCTCGTTTTTGTAAGACAAATATATTTTGAATATCAGCCGCTTTGCCCCACAATAAAATGCCGTAGGACATTACGCTGTGAAAATAACTAAAATAAACTAGTCGAGCTGTATCAACGTCCGTGTACTGTCTTACTTTTCTGACAGCGTAGGCTGCCGAGCTTAATCTTCCCGCTAAACTTGTTATATCCAATGGGGTCCCCCATTGGATTCTAGAATCTACTTTAATACCCAGAAACACAGCTGAGTCAACAGTTTCAAGTTCTTCATTACTTAGAACAATGTTAGGACCAAGATTTGTAACATTTGGCAAGGCAAACTTTATACATTTCGATGCATTCCGGCCCAAAGGGGGTAAGCGACATTTTTTGCGAAATAGACTTATATATATGGTTAGAATCGGCTTTTTTTTCTGCGTCTAATGGTCTAAGTTTCATGGCTCTAGGACAAACTTTTTGTCGCTTAGGCGTTAAAGGAATTGAGGTTCTAACACTAAGTTTTTCGTCATAAACGACAGTAATTTTTGGTATATTTTGTATTATGGTGGTTGGATAAAAATAATATTTCAAAACTGTGAGATAAGCAATTTTGGCTTTGAATATTTTTTCTTTACTTGAACGTTAAGTAGTTTGGGCTGGAATATTGGTTTACTAAACTTTCGGTTAGGATATTAGGGCAGTTTCTTTGGATAAAATATATGTCATTTATTACATTTTGGCCTCATTTCCGTGACTTTATTTGGCGCTTATTTTTATTTTCCCTAGTCACCAAATTAATCATCGAAGGCGCTTAGGATAAATCATCCAAACGAATGTCGCCTTAGATTGTCGCTTACCCTTTTGTTCCCTCCCGAAAAAAAAAATCTGGTATGGTGGTTAGACATGAAGATAAATCAAAGGTTTGGTGGTTAGCTTACACAAGAATGACAAACAGCATCAGTTATCACTCTCTTTCGTTCGAACAAAATGTCGTTAGCGTTGCACACTGATCATACAGTCTGTATACGACCACGGCGTAAGCACCACCGTGCTCGTGGATCATTTTGGCCCAAAGTTTTATGAGGAAAATAAAACGGGAAGTTTATTTAATAGACTTTATGTTCATCTATGACTGTGTATTATTCTACTTAGTTATTTTAGACGATACTGAATAGTTAAATAAGTAGGACCTACAGTTTTGTTTTTCAGTACTTTTGTTTGTTTGTTGGCTAGTATATACGGCTGAGAAACATGATCAAGGGTTCGAATCCAAGGTTGGGCCAGCAAGGAGTTATTAGGGTTTTTGTGATGAATTCTCTGCAACAGCCAAGAGTTAATCCTGTGCCTGATCTGACCCTTCTTTATCATGGTTAAATCATCCAAGGAGTCCTCCCAGGGCGGTACCTACGGGAAGGACTGTCAGACTTGTACTGACTAAAATCAACAGTGATCCTTCAATAGCCCTTTACGCTCCAGGGTCACGACTTCTTGATTAGACAGTCCCGCGACCCCGGCAGGCTTTGGCCCTCTAAGGGGGGCCATGGTCACGGGACTAACGAATACCGAGACTCCGAAACGTAAACAGCTGTTGAAGGACACCGTGGATTTTAGTCAGTACAAGTCTGCACCCGCACTGGGCCCGCATGGTGGATTATGGCCCACTCCCTCTCTCAGAGAGGAGGCCTGTGTCCCAGCAGTGGGAACATTCATAGGCTGATGATGATGAAGTCTGACAGTCCCTCCTGCCCTGCCCTGGGTGGGAGAACTCATTTTATGAATTTACCTTCAAATTGCCGGCAGGTCTTTGAGGCGCGCGTGGAACATGAAGCATTACGCGCCTACGGTGACCGATCGGAAATCACCTCGCGACTTCCGATGCCATAGGCATCACGCAGCGGTTAGGTTGTGAGGTGGAAGCTGTTCTCTCCCTCACGGTACCCGATACCTTCTTTTTTAACATGACAGCTTCGTAAAAGGAGGTGACCGCTTCCCATTCTGTTTCGCCCCGCAGCATGGCCTCGACCATTGCCTGGCGCCAGAGGTATATCGCCTCCGTGAGGATATAGCGGTGCTATGCCCAAGCGGATCAGTCCTGCACCGAATGCTCCTCCGTGTCCTCCGTGCGGTCCCCGCAGTGGTGACACCCAGGTGTTTCTTCTTCCCAATCAGACACAGGAACCTCCCGAAACTTCCATGTCCGTTGAGGACCTGTGTCAGGCAGAAGGTGAGGACGCCGTGACGCCTCTCCAGCAAATCCTCGCATGCCAGAGGGTCATAGCTATCAAAATGATCCGAGGATACCGCACGATCGCCTTCGAATCGGCCAACCTTCTTGCCGGATCGCTGCACTGGGATCTTGAGGCGACAGCACTCCTGCGCGTCTATCAGAGGCGCGCGGAGGCGCATCGCCGGGGAAATCCCCACTGCCTCGAAAAGTCCAGAGTGAGAATCCAGAGAATCAGAGCTCCGGCGCGATCTCAGGGCAGTATGGAGGGAACGACTGTCGCAACCGAGGTTCAGGCACGCCACAAACGCGGCGGTAAGACCCCTCTTTGAGGAGTGGCTGGATAGGCCCCACGGCGTCCTCACCTACCGCTTGACGCAGGTCCTCACCGGACTCAGATGTTTCGGGAGGTACCTGTGTCTGATGAGGAAGGAGGAAACGCCTGGGTGTCACCACTGCGAGGATCGCCGGGAGGACGCGGTGGAGCATACGACCTCTCGCACACGGCATTGGTCGCGGCCATGCTGCGGGGCGAGACAGAGTGGGAAGCGGTCGCCTCCTTCTGCGAAGCAGTCATTCTCGCGAAGAAGGAGGCGGGACGTGGGAGGGAGACGACAGCGTCCACTCCTCACCCACGCCACAGTGGTAGACGCCCACGGCAACGGACGTCGCGGGACGATCTCCGGCCACTGTAGGCGCGGGCATGCGGGAGTCGAGTAATGGGCGACTCACTGCCCGACCATGGACCATGTCCGGGTCGACGGCACGTTGTGTTCTACGCGCGCCTGAAAGAGTGTCAGCATAATGACGGGTCTCCCCCTTTAGAGGGCCAAAGCCTGCCGGGGTCGCGGGACACACGTATACTGAGACCGGTACATAAAAGCTACTGAAGGACACCGTGGATTTTAGTCAGTACGAGTCTGACAGTCCCTCCCGCTCTGCCCTGGGTGGGAGGACTCATTAGATGATTTTACCACGTAAAAAAAGCCACTACTCAAAGAAGGGTCTTACGTTTTGCCATACCTAAGAGGTAGTCCATGAGTATGAATTGCAGCATGGATGTATAACTATCAAGACTAACTTACTGTTAATAACTATTGTTTCGTGTTATTCTTTAAAATGAAGACAAAGAAAAAGAGAGATTGAGCATAATATCTTTTTTTTATATCCGCATCTTAGTAAATGTCAGTTTAAAAACTTAAAAAGGTCTAATCTACGTATTTAAGTGTGGATGTATAATTTTATAAGAATTAAATACAATGTGCTTTTGCGTTGTTTATAAAAGTGCTAATTATATTTCTTATTGATAACTTATTACAATTTCCTTGATCATCTCTCATTAACTAATAGCCGGTTATATCATATTGGCTGGACTTGATGAACAGAAAAGTCACAGGTATGCTCTTTTTCTTCAATAGAAATAAAACCAATGGTGCACTTAAATTATTTAGGTTGGAACTCAACCATTGAGTTGTTTTCATTTAATACGTTTTTTCCTGTTAGTGAATTCGGGACTATTTGAGGGTAAGCGACACTAAATTGTGTTAGGAGTGTGATTTATTTTAATTAACAATGCCATTTCGTAGAGACCTAATCAAAAGCTAAACGGGTAAATTTTGAAACTTTAGGAACGTACAGAAAATTTAATATGATTTTTATTCACTTTTTTTGAACTTTAAACTTCTCTCCTGTAAAGTTTGTAAAGTGGCGGTTACCCCCTTTGGGCCGGAAGGCATCGATTTCGTTTTTTTGGCATTCTTCTTTCTTTCAATTCTTCTTTATACCCTTCTCTGTTCACTGTATTTTTCGCGTTACTTATTTTTATTACATTACGTCATACTCGACGTTCTAAGAAACCAATTTTTGGGAATATTGAGATAACACCGCACCTTAAGCTAACTCTTAATTTATAAAATCCTTGAAATTTTTAAATTTTTAAAAAACGTTTTTAATTTGACTACTATTCAAACTACTGGCCCTTAGTGGTTGAGTCAGCATAAATCAAACTCCACATGACCTTAATATTTATTGGATATTCAAAAAACAGCAGCTTTTTTATGCTATAAAGGTGTCGAACAAGCATACTGCTCGCCTAATGGTAAGCGGTTACCGTACCCTATAGACTTGCAACACCAGAGGTATCGCTGGTACGTTACCGACCTAGCAACTTTTTCACATCTTTTTTGAGAGTATTAAGAACGTAGGAGTGTTACTTCTACAGTTAATGAGACAATAGTTTCGGTGTAATGTGTATGTCCTACAGCTGTCAGCATAATATTCCTGAATGCAGCTGCAACCAGAATTTTGCATGACGTTACGGTCTAGCTGATTTTCAGAACGCACATGTCAGAATTTCGGGAGATCAATTTCCTATCTGCGACCTAACTTTAGTAGGTGTCGCTTGAGCATTAAAAGGCTCGTGTGGAACAAAACACAGAACATAACCTTTTCACATCTCCCACAGTTGATATAAATAATGTCTCCTTTTCCCTAATTGTATGCCTATCACCTTTGATTAAAACAAAATAGCGGTAGATATGTTACGTTCTTACGTTAAGAATTCAAACAGTGACTCCTACGGTGCATCCGCACCGCCGGTAACATTTGTAGCTCAACGTTTCCAAATGTTGCTCGGTAACATCCGCCAACAAAATGTTACTAAGTGTTGACGTGTTACTGTAAGTCGAGTAACGTTGCTCAACATTCGGTAACATCCGCCAACATGTTACTAAGTGTGAGTAACGTTGCTCAACATTCGGTAACAATGTTACCCCTATTATCTAACAATGTTACCGATTGTCGAGGAACGTTACTCGACATAAAGTAACACGGCAACATTTGTTGTCGGATGTTACTGCGGTGTGGATGAGTAACAATCAACAAATAGTAACAAGGAGCCACAAAAGTTACCGAATGTTGCCGAATGTTACCGTGTTGCCTTTTGTTGCTCCACAAATGTTACCGGCGGTGTGGATGCACCGTTATACGTACACAGACACATTTACTCACTCAAATGATTTGTTTATTTTTATTTTAAACAAAGCATATCACTGATTTTTTACAATCAGCAGACAGATAGATTAAACTTTGATTAAAATCCTCTTAATGATATAAAATGAAAACAATCTAGATTGTAATCTAGAAATAATCAATTTTTTGACCGTGATACTGAGAAAGAGACAACGATGTACTAATTTTAAAATATCTGTACTCAATTGAATGACATAGTTATATTTTAAAATGGTTACATGGAAACAAGACCCAATCTACAAGCGATTGGATAATAGAGCAAAAGCCAAGTTAGTTGGCTCTTAGGCTATAAGGCAGTAGACTCTGATTTGTCATGAGAATTCCCTTCTGTCTGGAAGAAATCATCCATATCTACAAACGAATACTTAAGCTTGTCTGTATCATGCCTTTTTTCACAGATAAAATTATTGGAGATAAACTTTCAACATACATCAAAAAAAGTTTGTGAACACTAGCATAAGCTGATAAAAAAAATTGAACTTTATTAAGAAAAAATCTTTGTTGTGTGTTTTCTTTAGATAGAAATACCCTGTTTGAGATAAAACTAATTTTTATTTTAAAATCTAACCTAACAAAAATGATTTAGAAATTTCAAAGTGATCGCAAACTTTTTTTAATGTGTGTATTTAAGCAAACATGTCACACATTTGATAAAATAAAAAAATACGTAAAACCGTATTTATAATCATCAGAAGTGAAGACAAAGGCTCCCCTTAGGCCACTATATCGAACGACAATCCGCCTCTTGCATCCATCGATCGTTTGCCAGACGCCCGGGTGACCTGCCTTCGCTACATCTTCCAGTTGTTGGTCATCACTCCACTCTTCCATGCCACGCCATTCTTCTCTGAGCTGCGCAAGTCTAAACCAAGTTTCCGCGATCTTCATAATAACAACGATTAGGCCTCTGGTCTACCAAAATTTCTTCTCAGTAACCATACAGTGAGGGCTCTGCTCCACCTGACCATCACCTTGAGGATTCATTCACATCGAGACGTGACACTGCGCTCACATTTCAAAAGAGCGACTCAAAATCTAACTTTATTTACTATACGAAAAGATACAAATTTCCAGTATCGCACGTCATGACGCGATTCGTGCAATTTGCAAATTCTACTAACTAAAAATGAAAATCGTCCTTGCTACTACGATATAATGATGCAATTCGACTGACTTACGTCGTCGTGGCGAGCGCGTTTTGTTTTTCATCTACCCGCAGAAAACCGCACATTTTATGTCAAATGTCGTAGTGGTTAAGGATGATTTTCACTTGTAGTTGGAATCGGTCGAATTGCATCGCATCGCGTCATCGAATAATGTTTTGACGTCTACAATCCATCTCCTATAACTTGCACCACAACCAAAACAGCTGGATGTAAACGTGGTCCGTTTGTTGAACTCAATAATACTTTCTTCAAACAATTAACGAGTATGATGCATTCCTGAATAACTTACGTAATTAACTTTTTAGTGTTATATTATATTTGCAAATGTTCACTGTTGCTTAGCAGTGACTTAACGTTGATTGTAGATAATTACGACGATATATTTTAAAGAATGAGATTTAAAAGATTGTTCTTTATCTGTAAAACAAATTATGTCAGACGTGTCATATTTCATGGCAGTAAACGGTAGCTCGCCGTCCGATCAAGGACAAGGCCTGGGTGCGAAGAAGCTCAAGAAGCTGTCAGCAAACACACTGGAGCCTATAGAGCCTCCTGTCGGGATCGCGATACTGTCTAAACAGGAAACCGTGGCTTCGGAACATAAAGGGCAATTAAAGGTAGGCGATGGACTTTAGTCCACCCAGTGCGGGAGATCTTTTGATGATTATACCACCCCAAAAAAGGGTTCATAATTTAATTGAAAGGTGCTGGACCCAAGCCTAGGCACACTACAGCTGGTCTGAGCACTCTGAGCTGGTTCGTTGCTGGCTTTCACCCAAATGATAACAGCAGTCTTAACCAGATTATTATTTATCAATCTGTTAAGTGGAAAGTCCCTGATTGGGTGTCCACTGCACAATGCACATATCACTTTGTAATCTTTATCTTTGCAAACTTTGCTATTTGAAAGAATCCAGAAGAAGTCCATAAAATGTACGAATGATTACTGTTTTAATATAAGTAGGTACAAAGCAAATGTAATATGTGACGGAAAGATGAAGCCATAAAAATACCTAGCCGTTACTACTTCCTAACAATACTTATATTTCTTTATTCTTAGCTAATTATTTAATTAATTACCCATTGAATCATAAATCGTAATCTAAATTAATCATCTGTTCACGTAATTATGATTATAACTCAAAATGTAACACGGTATACGAGGTTATAACATGAGAAATTTTGTTTTACACTTGTAAGTTTAAGTGTAACATTTTCGTTTTTACTATTTATTTTTCGTGCGAATGTTCTCTTGTTTATGATGACCATAATGGTATAAAAAAATATGTTCATTAATGAAATAGAAAGTCAATAAGGTCTGTGAAAGGTAACCATCATCAGCATCCTGCTCTCATCTCATTTTACTTGAGTTTTCGCAACACGTTTTCTTCTTCCATTCTCCCTGTCAGATGTCAAAGTAACATTAATTTACTCCTTCTTCTTTCATTATCATTCCTCACTCAATCCATCATCATCCTATGGCCTTCCTCTTCCTGTCCATTCATTAACATTTATACTCGTCACTCTTTTAGCCCTATGAGTGTCAACCCTCCTCATATCTCATACTGATAGCACCATCAACTGTTCTAGTTACATTGCAAGTAGTTAACTTTCGCAAAAAAAAAACCGGCCAAGTGCTTGTCGGGCCACGCACAGTGTAGTGTTCCGTAGTTGCCCATCAAAAAACGTTTTATAAGTTGGTTGACTATTACTCGTAAACTTGTAAAGCCTACTTAGTCATGATAATTTTCTTTTAAACTTCGTTATAGATACTACTATTATGAATTTTTTCACACCCCCAAACATAACCGTTTAACTGGTAGAGGAGGGGGACACTCGAGTCGAGCAAAAATTAGCACTGTAAAGCTTAACATTTCACAAACGAATATTTTTATCAAAAAATTGTTAATGGAAACTATCAATATTTTTTAAAGGCCTATTTAATGATACCCCACACTAAGGGGTACGCGAGAAAAAAAATAAAACATCCACTTTACGTGTGTACCCTAAAAAAAATATTTTACGAGATTTTATTTTACCACTTTTTCGGCGCAACAAATCCGTATATTTACACCAAATTACAGCTTTCTAGTACTGGGCGTCTTTGAGCTAAGCTGCCGACAGACGGACGGACGGACGGACATGGCGAAACTATAAGGGTTCCTTGTTGACTACGGAACCCTAAAAATTAATACAATATTGCATATCCAAGTCCACACAATCAATTTTTTCTTTCCACCAAAAAGAAGCTTTAAAATTAAAATTTTAAAGACAGTACCACAGCTCAATGCAAATACGATCAAAATGAAGATAAAAATATTGCCAACATCGCCTTTCGTTTCAGCAATTCCATTCATGTATGATGGAGCTTCGTAACAAAAGATATTTACGTACACCTAAAATTAAACACTATGTAATATTTATGTACACACATTACATCACATAACGACTCAATCTTGTTTATCTTTAAATACACACCACAATTTTAGAACACAATGGTTATTTGGTAGAAAATGCCTCGTCTTAATAACATGTTAGGGCAGGGCAAAACTTAAAAATATTTACGTTATTTTATGCCTTGGTCATAACCTCATGCGATGCATCAAGCGACATTCATGCATTTATTTATTTTTCTTAGCAGCGTTTTTTTTTCGGGAGCGTACCATTGCTCCTTCGCACTGTAACTCGTAGCAAAGAGCCTCTTAATTACTTCACGTTTACGACGCATGCTGAATAAGGATTTTGAGTTCGAGCTACGAGCTGAAGTTATTCCGTATCGCTACCAATCTAATAACCACATTTAACGCCGCGATATAGAAATAGACGCATATATTTTCTGTCTATTTCTAATGCGCGGAATGAAAACGCAGAATGAGCGCGCGTCGTGATAATGTAGATAAGTCTAAAGACGAAGTCGCGTCTCTGGGCCGAAGCACGCATTTTTTTAATGCTCCGCAATCGCTGCCATAAGTTGCGTGTAATTTGTGGCCAAGGGGTTAGAACTACGTGTAACGTAACTGTAATAATAGGTTACATTTGAGAAAGTGTTTCGGCGTAAATTTTTTAATTATATAGGTACTTGAAGCACCCGTTTTTACTTACATGTACGAATTTGATTGTTGCAACACTACGTGCCAGATTTTGTACCGGCTTTTATTGAATAGTTACTGAACTTATTGCTATCTCTTTTTAAAATAGGAGGTTCATTTTCTATGAACTGTATAGCTAATTATCTATTTGTCAAAGTTTCAGGCTTATGATAACCTAAAATTGATTATTGAGGCACCTATTATAAGTAGATGTTCAATAGTGTAGAGCAGTGGTGGCCCAGTGATATATGAGCCTCACTTAAGTTGTAGATTGTGCGTTCGAACCAGGGTTGGCATGATTAAAACAAGTTGTTTTAAAACACCTACAGTTTGAAATTAAACAGTGTTTTTTATTACCCGTGTCAACTACTTTTCAAGGCGGATGAATGCATATAAAATGAAAATAAATTAATATTCAGAAGTCTAAATAGCTTGATATAAAACCATTTCAGTCTATGCCATTGCTATGTCATATTTTTAACTTTTATTTGCATTGTAATGAAATAATTTTTAAAAATATTAGAAAAAAAACATCACAACATGTTTTTTTTCCATTGATCATTTTTCGTAAAAAAAATCATTAAAAAGGGCGAATTTGAAAAGATGTAGTCTAGAAATGAAACATAATTGATTTATACGTTTAGACATCGACAAATAAGGTGAAATTAATTTGAAAAAAAGCCAGAAACTAAAAAAAAAACAAAAAAGAACACTTGTTTAAAACATTTTGAACTGTTTGTTTTATAAATTCGAAAAAAAAACTGTTTTTTTTCCAACCCTGGTTCGAACTCAGCCAGGCGCAATACTTTGTATAATTTATTTCAACTCCACTGCTCTCAAAAAGGTGGAGAAAGACAACGTGGGGACACCAGCACGCCCTCGAACCAAACATCAAAGACATGCGATTCCCAGACTCTGACTGGGGCCGCGTGGTGGATCATAGCCCACTCCCTCTCACAGCAAGGAGGCCTGTGTCCCAGCAATGGAAACATTATAGGCTGATGATGAGATGGTCAGTAACTGCGTATTAATTTGTCTGAGTATAACAGAATCAGGGTCAATGCCTCTACTATTTTTAGGTTATGTTATCTTAAAATCAGCCTGTTTTCGCATGATTAAAATAACTTTGATGTTATTTAAAATTGTAACAGCACTTCACTGAACATAGCTTCTTATCGGTTATTTTGGCCTAAATCTGCATTTGTTAGATTTTACTTGAACTGATGGTTATCTTCAATCATTTTGATTTTAGATTGAGACAGCGTGACTTTCTGCAATGAATAGATATTAAATACTAGTAGTTGTAAGGGTGAGCCCGTTAAACTAACTAATAAACGTTTTTTCTTTCTTTCTTTCAAACTAAGCACATAAAGCCAGCTACACACGGACTGCTTAGAGCTAGCTGTATCAACTGCTTCAAACTAGAGTCTGGCCAACGAAAGCTGTCCACGACCTATTTTCTAAACTTTTGATATGGCAATATTTTTGGACTGTCAAAATTGTCAAATCATTGAACTTTCATATTGGTGAACCATCTTGATACTTTTGCACTAGAAATTTTTTTATATTATTTTAATAATAATAAAATTAAATAATACATATTTTTTCACGGTTTTTCTATTTTTAAGTAATATTATATTAACGGCGAAGACGAGGAAACAAAACTTTACAGTAGGTATCAGGTGTAGAGTACTTGGAATCCGATTTCGATTATGACTCCTAACCCCTGTGTTGTGGCGATTTAACTATTGTTACTTAACTATGTCAAATGTAACTATTCCATCAAATATAATATCCCTTATTGGTCTTGAATAATAATAAGTATCAACTCCGTTTAAGCAGTGTGTAGCCGGGGCTGTCATGCCTTGATTTTTTCAAATTTGCCGCTTTTTTGCGTGGACAGCTTTCGTTGGCCAGACTCTACGACTTCATACAAAACTACAGTTTTACGTATGTACAGTCGTACAATGATACGCGGAACCGCTCGAGCAATTAAACTTAACACGGAGCCTTAATCGGTTGCTTGACGCAGTCGCTAGGCCGAGCAGTCCGTGTACCTATGTTGTTCACTGGCTAACTCCTAGAGCAGTCCGTGTTATGTTGATCACTGGCTAACTATCCAACTGAACAGCAAGTATTGACTGCTCGAGTAGTCCGTGTATGACCACCCTTAAACAATAAATGCCATATTCTTACTACTAATGAAAATTATATGTTAGGACGCCATTGTGAGAGCACATTAAAACAATTTGTATTACATAAAAAACAGCACGATGTAATGTAAGCTATTGTTGTGGTTACATTACTTTTCCATGGGAAGTTGTAAAAACATAAACTTATCTCATCAACATAAATATTATATACTTGGGGTCAATAACTTTATGGGTATCATAATTTCCTTATAGTGGTCTAGACAGGGCATGCGGGCGACGAGTAAAGGGCAACTCGCCGCCCGACCATGGGCCATGCCCGGGTCGACGGCGCGTTGTGTTCCACGCGCGCCTCAAAGAGCGTCAGCACGATGACGGGGCCCCCCTCTAGAGGGCCAAAAAAATCCCTCCCGCCCTGCCCGGGGTGGGAGGACTCATTTGATGATTTTACCACGTTATAAAAAAAAATAGTGGTCTAGACTAAGGTGTGAAGATGCTTCGGAAACGCTAAGTTGAGTATTTGAAATGTGGAATACGGAACGTGACTGAAATTCGCCGTGATCCGTGGCGAATTCAATCTGATACCGGGATCCGTGGAGACAAACCCAAAATATCGAATCAGTCCGTAATGCGTAAGTTAGATTAAAATCAAAAAAATTTAGACCCACATTTGTTCTTTTCTTAATTACCTACTTAACCAAATAGAAGTTACAACTCTTTAAAAAATTCACAATACGTTACTTTTACCTAAAATTTTAACTACTACATACTCGTAGTTCCGAGGTAACGAGAACCCGAGTTTTGATGTCTTTATCAATATAAGGCAATCATTAAAAAAAGCCAATATGTATATTGTCCATTATTTTTCAATACGTTATGGACCAAATAGATTTACATTTTTCGGCACATCAATCAATTGGACGTCACTGACCCCGGATTTAAGAGAGGTACGAGGTTCGATGCCAACCAGACATAATATACACGCAAATTGTCATCAAACTCTTAAATGTCATGGCTCTTAAATTAGTGGAAGAAAATATTGAAAGAAATCTTATTGCGCATGTCTTTAACCAAAAACTTGGAGGCATATGACATTTTTCTGTTAGTTTGTGTAGTTTTGACGTGGAAACTTTCATCATCATCATCATCATCAGCCTATAATGTTCCCACTGCTGGGACACAGGCCTCCTCTCTGTGAGAGGGAGTGGGCCATAATCCACCACGCGGGCCCAGTGCGGATTGGTAGATGTCGTATGACTTCGAATTTTTGGTTCTAGGACATGCCGGTTTCCTCAAGATGTTTTTCTTCACCGTTTTGAGAGCAGCGTTGTGTGTATATTACACAAAGTAATGCAAAGCGCCTGGCTGGGTTCGAACCCACGACATACAATTCGTAATCGGGACCGATACCACTGGGCCACCACTGCTGCTGCAGAAACTTTATAAATCTTTTATTTTTTTTTCCAGGACAAGCAACGCCCTCCAATCTATAACCCAGAAGATTATGCGACATCGTTGAAGAAATGGGGCAAGAAGAGTGGCGGAGCCAGCCTGTACGACCTCGAGGCAGGTCAGGATGCCAACAAATCCAGCACACTGCCAACACAGGGCAATAAGGACTTTAGGTTTGTAGTCGGATTTCTTTATAGAAATTAAATAATTGTAATAGGTAAGAGAGTAACCAAAGTCAGGACGAAAGAATAATAAAAAAAAAAAATATGAAAATATCTAGCTTTAATACCGCGATAATTTTTTTTTTGTCGCAGAATTAAATTTAGATATTTTTTATAAAATTTAATGTCATGGATTTCCGCAAAGTAACGCTATCATTTCTATTGTTTTATTAATATAAAATAAAAACTACAACCAGTACCCTTAGCACGAGTTTTCACTCTTTTACTTTACAGCGTCTTTCCAGTATTTACAGCGCAGCGTTTCTTGTATGCGTCTCAAATACTGAAAACTTGTGCTCAGGGTACAGTACCCTGAGCACGAGTTTTCAGTATTTGAGACGTAAAGTAAACTGGAACTTTGACAACTTCAAATTGACAATTTTCAAGGAAAAAAATAGTTCCTTCTTCGTACACCAGAGGCGCTGTTCCATTTTTCCATACAAGAAACGCTGTAAATACTGGAAAGACGCTGTAAAGTAAAAGAGTGAAAACTCGTGCTAAGGGTACAGATTGCGTCGGGAGGACGATGAAGTACCTGGGACGCGTCCTCGACGGCCGGTGGAACTTCAAGGAGCACTTCCTGCGTTTGGCCCCAAGGCTGAACCGGGCAGCAGGCGCCCTCAGGCGACTCCTGCCCAACCTCAGCGGGCCAAACGCCTCCTGCCGGAGGCTGTACGCCGGTATCGTGCGGTCCATGGCCCTCTACGGGGCCCCCGTGTGGGCCCTGAGCATGCGGACGCGACCAGCGAGGCTGGTCGCATGCCAGAGGGTCATGGCTATCCGGATGATCCGAGGATACCGCACGATCGCCGGCGAATCGGCCAACCTCCTTGCCGGATTACTGCCCTGGGATCTGGAGGCGACCGCCCTCCAGCGCGTCTATGAGTGGCGCGTGGAGGCGCGGCGCCGGGGAGAATTCCCGCTGCCCCGCCAAGTCGAGGCGCGGCGGGAAGAGGTCCGGCGCGATCTCAGGGCAGTATGGAGGGAACGACTGTCGCAACCGAGGTTCGGGCACGCCGCAATCGCGGCGGTAAGACCCCTCTTTGAGGAGTGGCTGGAAAGGCGTCACGGCGTCCTGACCTATCGGATGACGCAGGTCCTCACCGGACACGGATGTTTCGGGAGGTACCTGTGTCGGATGGGGAAGGAAGAAACGCCGGGGTGTCACCATTGCGAAGATCGCCCGGAGGACACAGTAGAGCATACGGTGCAAGACTGCCCCGCTTGGGCAGAGCACCGCCGTGTCCTCACGGCAGCGATAGGCGGAGACCTCTCGCGCCCGGCATTGGTCGAGGCCATGCTGCGGGGCGAGACGGAGTGGGAAGCGGTCGCCTCCTTCTGCGAAGCAGTAATGCTCGTTAAGGAGGAGGCGGGCCGTGAGAGAGAGAGGACAGCGTCCTCCCTCCGCCCCACCCGCAATGGTAGACGCCCACGGCGTCGGACGTCGCAAGACGATCTCCGGCCACCGTAGGCGCGGGCATGCGGACGGCGAGTAAAGGGCAACTCGCCGCCCGACCATGGACCATGCCCGGGTCGACGGCGCGTTGTGTTCCACGCGCGCCTCAAAGAGCGTCAGCACGATGACGGGGCCCCGCCCAAGAGGGCCAAAGCCTGCCGGGGTCGCGGGACTTATCTCATTACCGTGACCCCGGAACATAAAAGGCTATTGAAGGACACCGTGGATTTTAGTCAGTACAAGTCTGACAGTCCCTCCCGCCCTGCCCGGGGTGGGAGGACTCATTTGATGATTTTACCACGCTAAAAAAAAAAAAAAAAAAAGGGTACAGATTGCGTAAAATAACTGGCCAAGTGCGTGCGGACTACCACTATAAAAGGTTCCATAGAAAAAAAATTATACAAAGTATCATAACTTTGTGCGGTTTTTGAAATTTTGCTTTATCTCGTTCAAAACAGTTTTCGTTAAAAAAGTGTTATCTACAGCATAATATAAATGATTTTTATGCTCATACTTTTAAAGTTTAAAATCAATCATTTGAAAGATGGCCACCTCCAAAGGGGTGATACGAGTATCTCTATGTGTGTGTCCCATACAAAAATTACATTACGACTATAATTGTCTTCCCTGACTTTCACGGAAATATTTTCTTTGCCTGGAGTCGTTAAAGTAGTATTTGTAATTTTCACTTTGTGCAACAGATAAACGAAAGACGATGTTTTAAAGATGTTGTTAAGTATTTTACAATTAACTCGTTAAACGTAACTGTCTTCCTTAAAAGTAGAAGAAAGTACGGAACTCATAAATTAATCTAGGAAATGACTCGATCAAATGTATTTATTCGTTTCATACTTTTTTTTCGTCATAGCGACGGTATTATTTACGAACCTGACGCAACGTATCTTAAGATAGAGAGCGATATGAGAATTTATCGTAGGATAAAATATTGACACACACGGCTAAGATACTATAATATTTTATCTTAAGATACGCGCTTTATACTATGTATAGTACCTACTATAATTATAATCATTATAAGTTACAACTGATTATTATTTAAAAACATGGTGCTACGAATAATTAAAATATAAAACCTTATTGGTGTACCCAGTAAAAAAGAAGCAGTGACTGGCCATTTAAGCTCAAAAAAATAACGAAGCCATAAAGTTTTCTTTTTTATTCAATTTTTAAAATCTATATAAGGCTTTGTATTATTTTTTCGGTCGAACCGGCCTGTACGACGTACTCGGTACGTGTGGTTGATTTTCTGATTAAAAACTTTTTTGAACGCACCTATTGTTATAATACCAAGTCCATGTGTAAAGGCCGCTGTACACATTGTGCCAAGGCATTGGGCCAGCGTATTGGGCCAGCGTGTACAGACCTACTTGGCGGTATATTGGTATATAGCTGGCTGCAGTATTGGCCGGCCAACCGAATGTTGTCGATTTTTCGTGCACCAATCAAAGGATCTGCTTGGCGTGCGCACGCAACTTTTTAAGTTCAACTTCCAGTTTAACCACTCGGTTACACCTAAGTTATAGCAGTATTTTCCTTCGCCTGCATATCTGATCATAACTCAGTAACTTGACAAAACAATAACTCTTTTTGACAGACTTTTGACAACTTCTGACTATACGATACGTATCGTCTGTCAAAAATGTATGATATCACTATGTGATAGATTTATAAATAATTACATATGTAAAAATCCTCTTTTCAGGAACCCATGCTTAGGTGTGGGAGAAGAGATGACTCTCCGTCAGTTTGGAACACCCAGTGAACTGCTGACCAAGCTCAGGGCTGATCTACGACTGTCTTTTCCAAGGTAAGCATTGTTATTTTATCCCGAGGGATTAAAAAAGAAACTTTTGAAGGTTGACCCGAGGAAAAAGACGTAGTGATTCGGTACGGTCAAGTTTTTTTATACAGCGCAGCGTTATTCAAGTTAAAATCATTAAAAAAAAAGTATTTTCTGTGGCTTCTCTTGGGCCATTTATTTATCATAATTATGAAGAACTCGAAAGAGGAAAGAGAAAAGAATTAGTTTTTCTCGGGGATAAAATTATTTGTTTGAGGTGAACGGTCCGTTTTTGCACACTTGACAACGTATTTGGAAAACAGTGTGATCGCTTCGGTTATAATTAATTTAGGTGTGGAAACAAAATTAACTTTCTATTTTTCAAATAATTAAGGAAATAATGCGATATTACTCGTAACTCTTTATGAATCATCAAAAATATTATTATGACAAATGGCTAATTTATCAATCTTTACATAAATAACATCCTAAGTACTCATATCTGACAAATCTATTGCAAACTAATGATAAACACTGACTGATTACAATTATATATTATCTCTTCGTTGAAAATTGCGACATTTTTTCATTGAACTTCCTTATTGTAAATAGTAAATGAAATTAGGAAGGTCCTGTTCTCCGACATGTTTGCTTTATCAACTGAAAATTATTGTAGAATTTAAAATTTTGATAAGCCTATCAGCAAATAGTAACAGGTAACAGCAAGGGCATTTTGACTTCCTTATTTTATAGCGGCATCGACAATGAATTGTATGATAAACATTATAAAAGTTTATAATATGCCTATGTCTATTGTATTATTACTACAACTTTATAATCTAGCTAACGAACTATGTAATTAGATTTTTTCAGCCATATTGCCTATTGTTATTCATTTGAATACTGCCGAAGTATCTTAAATATTAGGCACCATCTTACCTCAATATAAAGTGGAGATCATCATAAAATAGTAAAATAACTAAATTGAGCTTTATAACACAATAAAACGTGTGCAAATAAACAGCAGCTAAAACGAGAAATAATGACGGTATTAAGTGCGGCACCACCATTATGCGTACTAACCGGTAGCTTCTGCGTCTAAAATGTCTAGTTTTATGGTATATTACAATGTTGAAGAGGTATGGTCCAATTCATAAGCTATGCAGTTAAATTATGTGAATTTGTAAAGCATAATCACTGGAATACACTATTTAACGGGAATAACAATCCCCAAAACACCTTCGGTACTCTCTTTTTTTTTCATTTTTTTTTGGCCTCAAATGAGTCCTCCCCCCAGGGCATGGCGGGAGGGACTCTCAGATTTGTACTGACTAAAATCTACGGTGTCCTTTAATAGCCTGCGGTGAAAATAAATAACTGTTCACACAAAAGTGGATTTCGCTATCCTACTCATTATATCTTCTAAACTAAGACCCGACAAATTCTGAGATTTGGCGACAAATTTCGACAAATTTGCGATTAAATCTGGGAGAAAACAGATCTTCGATAGGTGTCCCAGTTTTTGTCATTCACACGGGCCCAAGCTGGGGAAACTGACCCATGTCAAGAACACTTAACTCTCCATACTTGAACCACAACTTTCAAAGTGTAACCTCAAGGATATTCTTAAAATAACGTTTAAAAATGAAGGCGGCTACTTAAATAGAAACAGAAAAAAGTCTATTATTTTTAATTTTTATTAGCTCATCAGAGGAAACCCAGCTATAAAATTAAAGTCTTTATCGGAATGTAAGCTATAAAAATGTTTTAATTGTGAAATCGAAATTTTATGACTACCGACAATAATTAGGACCTTAACTTTATAAGTAGGTAACATATTCAGTATTTTTAAGTATCTCATAAAATGTTTATCTTTAATTAAGTTTTCTCTTTCTTTCAAAGTTGTCTCGTAAAATTAATTCCTTTTTTTAATACGCTTTTATTTGTATGTGTATGTTGTTGTAGGCCTATATATATTCGCGTAGGAATATATATTCGCTTTTAGATTATAACTAAGTTCTGTCCGTCACTTCGTACGCGTTTTGCCATCGCGTCGCATCCCAACGCCTGCTCAAGCTTTCAGTTCTCATACAAACTATAAACCCCGAAAAACAACGCCTTAGGGATTTCGTGATCAATGAGTGAGTGAGTGACCTTTCGTTTTTATTATATAAATTAAGATTATTCAGACTAACTGAATAAATCGGTTCATCTTTAACAATAGGAATTCTTCTTCTTCTTTCTTCAAAATCCGTTCAGCTGTCCAAATCCAAACACATTTAAAATATTACTTAGATTATTTTTCCGACCCAAATATCGACCAATAGAATTGCACCATTCGACGTCACGTGGTACAACCTACATCGTATTATACTGATAATTTTTTGAAAATTTGTAGGTTGTACCACGTGACGTCGAATGGTGCAATTCTATTGGCCGACATTTGGGACGGAAAAATAATCCCCTGAATACCACACGAGCTTCAAAATTATCTGGCATTTCCCTCAAGGTTCCCTGCAAACAAATAAAGTCGTCAAGTTTTTCAGGAAAAATCACTCGCGCTTCGCGCTCGTGATTTTTTAACCTGAAAAACTTGACTCCTTCATTTGTTTGCAACGAACCTATCGGAAAATACCCGATAATTTTGAAGCTCTTGTGGTATTATAAGTGATAATTATTAATCGTTTTAAAGTCACTATACAGTAACTCAAACTAAAAAGTTAAAAGACGAATTTACACTTTTATACAAAAAGGTTTAATTATTTTCTATGGACACACGCAAGCTGTGAGTGAATCCTATGTAATGAAAGAAACTAAGTGCGAAGGCGGCGAGTAATTACGTGTCGGTTACGTCTCGCCACCGCACCGGATAGGGACAAGCTGCTCTGTGTTGGGCCATTAGCACAGGCGATAGCGGGTTTGATGGACTTATTACAAGGATTTTTAAATTTCTTTTTTTGATGATAGAAGAATTCAGCTGCGAGTGGTACTTTATTGGCTTTGCCCTACACTACGAATTTCTCTTATATCGAAAATCGCTCAGCCATTTCGGCAACTATGCTGAAAAAGTCTTTAGGAAGGTGTGTCCATAATTACAGAGTTCTCTACTGCGACGCTTGAAGTTTTAGTGACAATAAAATAATCAAAGTACGTTGACAAAGCCCCGCTGGCGCTGCGCGGGTCTCCATTTTTTGTGTTCAGGTTTTAAAAGAACCTAACCGTGTCCTAACTTCTCGAGGTTGCTGATACTTTCGCGGTAACGCGGCCGCGGTGAAAATCTTCGCAATTATGATTACAATTAATAAACCATTTTTAATTTTCATGATTTATTTCTAATTTAACATCCTTCTCGTTTATCGACAGATTCTTGGAATCTTTTGATTATACGAGTTTACTTGTAACGGGATACCGTCGTGTCGGATATTTTAAATGCCATCAGAACATTGGATTTACATATCCCTTACGACTTAAACAAAGATTAAAATAATAACTGTAGCAGCCCTTTTACTACCTTCTACTAATTGAATCCGTCGTAAACTTGTTGTAGAATACAAATGACACAATTTACCGAGCCAAAGGAAGTCAGCTGTCTGTTGCGTGTAATCTTCTAAATTAGATTCAACGGTAAATGAAACTGTATCTTGTTGTGTTGTAATATAAAATATTATTGCGTAATTATTCACACTTACACTTTTACTATGTTAACATTTACATAAAAATGTGAACACTATTTCTCTCTATATTTCTCTTTTCTTTCTCGAAATGTCTCTTTGGACTATTTGTTTTATTTGAAGTGGAATTGGACCCGTCCATGTCTAAAGACGGACAGAGAGTAGATGGAGCGGACATTTGTGCTAGAGCGGAGACCACGAATGGGCAAACGTAGTACGGGACGCCCTGCGGCAAGATGGGTCGATTATTTGAAGAACGTGGCTGGCAGCGGATGGATGCGGAAACCCCAGGACCGGGAGGTTTGGCGCTTTTTGGGGGAGGTTTACGTTCAGCAGTGGACGGCAATAGGCTGATAAATATTTTCAAACGTCTTTTACAATGCACTCTGAAAAGCAGTGAAACTTTCTACTTGCGTCTTCTCTTCAAAGTTGTTCTATTCTATTCTCACTCTATTGTCGACTTTGTCTCTGTCACTTGTGGCCCAGACTCAGTTTATGAGCAATCCCATACTTAAAATAATCGATAAAGTCAACATAAAAAGCCCTCAATAAAAATATTGAAACCAACTCAAGTGGCTTATATCCCACTTATCCACATCGCTCATTTTATGGCCATACATTCAAAGTTTTTGTACTTCAAATAACTGCGTTGGTTCCCGTGAATCCTGACGGTAATTGTTACTATAATTTTTCTTTACGTCGTCAAATTATACCTCTGTGTTTATTACTAGGAGCTATCCCTAGGGTTGCCAACTGGCCCTTTTTGAAAGCTTCACTTATTTTTGCAGGTGAATAAGTTTTAAATTCGGTACATTTGATTTTTTTGTATGGTTGAACGCGGTAATATCATGAAACTTCTGGTTCGGTTATTAAAAATATATGTTTGTGTTGGAAAGTCTATTTATCGAAAAAGTCTGTGAGCTATATAACATCAGCCTTAATAGCCGAGCAGTGGGGGTGCAGCCACGGGGAACAGCAAGTTTCAAAATATATTTTGTAAAATTCAAGATCTTAATAAAAAAAACCTACCGCAATTTACTGAAGATAGTGAAAAATCATCAATTGAATTGCCTTGTACTGGGTGCAGTGGGCTGTACTATAAGACATAGGGCAAGGTTTCTGACAAATCACTCAAAGTTGAGGACAAATATATGAGTGGGTTAAGAACTATCAAACTAAAAACTTAAACAATAAATAAATCAAGCTCTGTACCAAAATTCATCAAAATCGGAAGTAAAATAAAAAACAACCTTTTTAAATGAACAACCCTTCCAATATGCGACAACCCTGAAAGTGTTTCTAATGACAAACTCATTAGTTTTTATCTCACTGGCTTATATTTAAGAGCCTTGCAAAAAATTATAAAAAAGTACCTTTCACATCAATATCTTAGTGATATTATAAACTAAGTGACTCGTATAAATTGTTAAAAATAAAAGCTCGCGCAGGAGATGATATAAGAAGTGTTCAATAGGTGCGTCCCCAAAGAGCGCGCAGCCTCGCGACGCATTTTCCGCGCGAAACAGCTCGGCTGGTGTGGACGTGTCTCGGGCGAGGCAAGTGACAGTGCTGCCGCGGTCGAGCGACCGAGCGCCCGAGCCATTCAGTGTCGGCTTTTGTTTTGCCCGCGTATATTGTTTCGTGCCTCGGTCGAGAAACAATAGACGCGTCTACACAGTGTGAGCAGCCTCGCTTGTCAGTTTCCTCGCGCAGCAAATGCCTCGCGGGGCTGCGCGTTCTGTGTGGACGCACCTAATTAATTTTAATTGGAGCATTTGCCACAATAAACCTGCACAACATAGTCACTTTTTACGCGTAAAGGCAAGCGACTTTCTGAACATAGGAAAAATCCGACAGGACACGATAGAAAAGGTGGTATCCGATGGTTAGCAAATTAGTGTACATATGGACAATCCAAAAACTAAAGCCATACTCCATGCAATGATGTTTTACAAGCGTAAATAAGTTATTCATAACTTTACAAAAATATAGGTAGGTATTTTATAAAGTGGAGTAGGAATTTATAAAATTAGTTTTATTAATTTTCATGATCAGTGTTTTAATTCGGGATGACCAGAGTAATTCGAACCGTTGACCACTTCTTTACTACCAAACTTTGTTCTTTTCAGTTTCGTCCAAGAGTTCTCGTGCGAGCCGCTAGATGGCGTGACGTTGTTGCTTGAACTCCTGCGCAACGTACAGCTCAGCCAATCAGGAGAAGGCGCACGGGGACCACCAGCTGTGAGGAGAAGACCACTGCTAGATGAATTAGCTTGCTTGTAAGTACCATGACATCGATGTCATTATTGTCTAAGACTCTGATCAATCTATGACCTCTGAGTTTATTTCTTTTCGAAGTCTTGTAAGATACAACGGCTTCATCTTGTTTAAAAGAAAATATATTTTCTAAAATTCAACAAAATCGGAAGTAAAACACCAAACGTTCCAAATAATATTCATTACAACATTTGACAACCCTGAAAGTGTTTCCAATGGAAAAAATAATGTAAGCTCTTTAAAAAAATTACCGTTAGTTTATAAAAAATCATAATTATACCGAATGCTTCTACTACTTCTTGCTTTGAGGTCTTTTCCGCTCCTCGCATAAATTCTCGCAATCCGTCACATTATCAAATGCCCCTTTCTTTCCAGACAATGTCTATGGAGTTGCTGCAGCCGATACCCTGACTGCGTACGGCGGCTGGTGGCTGGCTCGAATGGAGTGTACACCCTCACCGTCTGCATCATGTCCACTGTCAACAAATCCAGGGTTCTGGCCTTACAGGTCAGTAGAGTTTCTCTTTTGAATACATCCTAGCTTCCTTTGTCCTCCCAAGCAACATAACATTGAACCGGTGCACATTTTTTTAAACGCATCACTGAGGGTAAGTTTCGTGGCTCATTAGCATATCATAAGGCTCATTGGCCTAACATCTGGTTTTGCCTTCTATACGGGAAAAAAAGAAGAACACGTATTTTATTGTTATCTTCACTACGCCCAAAACACAATTAAGTGAGCCATTGAGCAAAACTTTCGTTTTTCAAAACTCATTTGGATAGTTTCTACTGGTCCTCTTTTCACAAACTTTCTATTTTCATGTTCCAGCTCCTTACAAAAGCCTGCTACCCACCAGCGAAAGGCCACAGCATGGTTTCCGAAGCGCTATCCACCCTTCGTCTACGATACGGTGAACCAGTCCGCTTCAGGTTCTTAGTGGGGATGCTGCAAAGTTCTGGAGGCTCTGGAGACCTGCAGGCAGCAGGTCTGGCCTTCATCAACGCGCTGTTGAGCAGTGCTCCTACTCCTCAAAGAAAGCTGTACATCCAAGCTGAGTTGGAACAGGCTGGCTTTGATATTGTTACATTGAAAAAGGTAAGTAGTTATTACAAAATAAAAAAGTCGTGCAATTAAATGACGTTGTACGTCTTTTTAGTTAACAAAACCTTCTAGAACAACATTGGATCCCAGTAAATCAAAATATTGCTAATGACTTTCTGTAATAATTGAAGACTTATTTGCAGACGGTGGCCAAGCTGCCAAGCGTGAACGACCAAGTGACAAGAGAGATAGACGACTATGAAAAGCAGCTGATTGACATTGACACGCTGAGCGAGAAGGCGAACGAAGCGCAGAGAGAGAAAGATGATTTGAGACACAAGCTGGACTTGCTTGAGAAGAGAGTTAAGGTAATTTACATGGAAAACTTCTCAGAATTAAAAGTCACTCTTTGGTAATTGAATAAAAGGAGAAGACAAAAATCGGCACCTGTTTTCTAGCGTTACATTGAGAATTTGTACTGTGATGAATATCCAATTTCCTTTTGTATGACACAACGTCTTGGCATCCTTTTGGGTGGCACACTCACTCGCCTTTTAATATCTTATCATAGATTAACTGTTTTTAACTATGAAAATGAAGTCGGTAATGACGTCTATGGCTGCACCTAGCAAAGCTAGATTGATTAAGTTTTCCTTTTTTATTCTTACAGATTCTTCAAGAAGAAAAGGGTATCCTGCTATCTTTAGAGAAATGTTTGAAGGAGAAATGTTGTGAGCTTCAAGAGGAGGTGTCCTCACTGCGGTCTGAACATGGTAACTCTAACAGAAAGAAACCATTTGCTATGAAGAAGAAAAATTCTGTTCATAAAAATAGAGGTAATTTAGTAAACCAGATTTAATAAGCAAGACAAGTGAATTTCAATCGAAGCTTGATCAATCAAGATTCATAGTTGAATAAACTATCTCTATTGAGAGTTGCTCTAACCATAACCCATTGTTTGCAGACGAATCATCACCACCAGAAGACGAAGGCATCAGTTCCTCAGAGAGATCTCTTAGTCCCGAAGGTGATCCTCAAAGAGACTCCATGGTCTACGAAGTTTTCAACGTCAAAAACGAAACATACGATTTAATACGAAACAAACGTACGTTGCATAAGAAATTAGAATCCAAGAAGAATGATAAAAAATCTTCAGATGAAGAAGACGAAACTACAATAGATGAAGTTATTCAAGAATTAAGAAACATAGTCAATCATGCTGAATCAGAGCAGTATGCTAAAGATTTCATTGACGATAGGTCATCTAGATGTAATCAGACATCAGAAATCAACGTTCCAATCAATGCTCTAGAATGCAAAAAGCACAGGGACGAAAAAGAAGATTCTATAACTAGCACTAGACATAGCATACAGATCAAAGGAAAAGAGGATTTCCCAGACGATAGTGTTGAAGAAGACCAAGAGTCTGAGATTATTCCAAGCAAAATAGTTCCTCACCCACCTAGAAAGGCTAAGAGCCTATTACATTTATTTGTCCCACCAGTAGTAGAGCAAGGATTGGTTTACAAACCTCCTGACCTTTACGACGATAACTTCTATTCAAGTGACGAAGGATCTGATTCTTTACTAAGTGCCTCAAAATATACTAAGCCAGTTAGCAAGATACCTTCTGGTTCCAGTTTCGATTTCCGTGAGTGTCGAGCTGTATTCAACTCTATTACAGATAGGTCTAAAGATGAGAGTAGGACCAAACGCTCTAGAACTCGTTCTAGAGAAGAAAGTAGGAAAACGTCTATAAAGCGAAGCGAGTCTTTCCAAACGTCAGAGAAGGGATCTCGTCAAAGGGAATATATCGATAGTATGTTTTACGCAGAAGCACACACTCCTACAATCGGTTCAATGTCCGCTTTGCAAAGATCCAATTCTAAATGCAGTCGTGTTGATGAAATAGTAAACTTGATTGAGTCTAAGAAATTAACCAAAAGTTTGGACAGGATTGATGAGGGCCTAAACTCAATGGTTGATATTGTAATGCTGACTGAACCCAGAAAACCTGTCTGGCCGTATGAGAGAAGACAGCGATCCTGTTCCAGGACAAGCAGTGATGGAGGAAATGAGAGCCCCTTGATCCCTGTCACCAGAACCAACGGTAAACTCACTGACTTTCAGCGCTACGAAAGGAAATCCAGTGTTAAGGAGGATTCCCAGAAATTTTTCATGACCCAACCTAAGCTGAACGGCGTCAGTGACCAAACTAATTTCAATAACTCCACATTTCTGGTAAAACGGGGTCACAGCAACGCTGGATTTTATTCTGGTCCTCATATGCTAAGAGACGCTCCAGCCAGCATGACTAGTCTTGTTGTCACTGGCACCCACAGTCACGCAGATTTGAAAAGAACTCTTTCACCGATTGGATCGAATTCTGGCAAATTTGGTGCTCATAAAGTAACTGATATGCCGTCAGGTCTATACTAATAGGTGCTTCTATTGTATGTTTTCGGAACCAACGACTAATTTAAGTGTTTCGTACCTAATTTTACGACTAGTGCAATATAGCCCTTTAGGACGATTTAACATGATAGTGAAGTGTGTTCAGTTTTTGGTTGGCCAGGAAACAAAATATGTGTCTTTTCTTGGTAAAAATGAATGGAGAAATTTCGATTGTAACAGATTTTGAATGCGAGCCAAATCTGAGAATTGATAAAGTTACTGGTAACCTTCCAAAACTGAAGTTTAGGCTCATCTACTAATTTATTTGTTAGTTGTTTAGCGATTAATTATTATGTATCTTGGTAATTTTGTTTTTTAGCAAAATTGGCTTAAGATCACGACGTCACTGCTGCAAGTTTTTACTAGTATTTTTTATTTCAAATGCAATATACTGTTCACGAACACCGATGAAGAGTCACAATATTTCAATTCGATGTTTAGATATCTTTAGACTCAGCCGTCGACATCTTTCCCACAATCTTACTGCCCCTGTGTGACCCAACCTTTATACGTACGTGGATTCGCCAAACACTTACGACTATACCTCAATTTAATATTTTTATTTTATAAGTATATTGGTCTACTATAAAATAACCTTATTTACTCATTGTAAATAACTCTGTTTATCAATTTAAAACGTAGCATTTTCTTGTATTTACATTATTATTGTAATAAAAGACATGTAAACATTACTTTTTATTTTATTAAATTTTCTTCCCTCGCTTAACAAACACTTTTGTCGCTGAACAAAATAACTGAATCCAAACCACCCTGTTCCTTCAAAATAGGCGTTTTGCATTCCAAGCCATTCGCGCCTTCCATTTTGCGTATTCCGGCCCATTGAGCTGCTCGAAGATGTCTGGGCAAGTTCTTTAAAAGAGTACGTAATTGCAAACCAAGCTTCCGCAGGGGGCGCTCGACAGTGGACGCCATTATGCGCGTGAGAGCCCTCACGACGGGCGATGCGGTATCCCGGAGCACGATTGTCTTGTCGGTGACATTAGACATCACCAACGCCTTCAACATCCTGCCTTGGAGTTGCATCAGGGAGGCACTATGTGCGTGAACCTGGCAGATCATTTCTCAGCAGAGCATGAAAAACTGTGAGTTCTATTGGCATGCGGTTGAGTTCTAGAGTTCCCTATACTTTTTAGACATAGTTCTGGCGTTTTGTCTGAAAAAAATGAAAATGAAAATATGCTCTGCTAACTTCCGTCGGCAGATCATTTATTCCAAAATCGAAATTTAAAAACTGATTTAGTCTCCTAACGGTTATATCTACAGTTCCTCATACTTTTCAGAAAGAGTTCTGTCGATCTAAGTTAACAAAAAAATTAAGTGTGATCCACACATGTAAAAAAAAAAATTATTTAAACAAGTGTGTACATCAAAATTTGAGGATTTTAGAGAATTCTAGGTTCGATTACTGTTAGAGCATAACTATATACTATATATAACGATAAGGACATAACTATCCCGATGGAATCAGCAGGACATGGTTAAAGTTTCACAAACTTCAGAATTTAGATTAAAGTGAGAGTTTTAGCTAGTGCCGCTACATAAAAAGAAGGAGCACGCGCAGGGGCGAGCTGAGGGACGGGAACTCCTCGAAATTAGATAAAGCTATAACTGTGCTATAATAAAATATTAAAGACCAGCCCAGAACTCAGAAGAGCAGGGTTGAAACTTCACATAGAGAAAAAAATAAATATATTTAAGCGTTTCAGTATGTGCTGGTTTAAAATTATTCAGGAGGGCCGAGAGACGGGAACTACTCGGTTTTAGATAAAGCTATAACTGTGCTATAATAAAATATTAAAGACCAGCCCAGAACTTCTACAAAAGTATCAGCAGAGCAGGGGTGAAAATTCACATGGAGAAAAAAAAAATGTTTTATTAAGCGTTCCAGTATGTGGTGGTCTAAAATTATTCAGGAGGGCTGAGGGACGGGAACTCCTCGGTTTTAGATAAAACTGTAACGGTCCTATAAAAAAATATTAAAGACTAGCCCAGAACTCCAAAGAAATTATCAGCAGAGCAGAGATGAAGATTCACATAGAGAATATAAAATAGTTTTGTTAAGCATTTCAGTGTGTACTGGTTTATTATTATTCAGGAGGGTTCAGGGACGGGAACTCCTCGGTTTAAGATAAAACTATAAATGTCCTATAAAAAAAAATTTAGGACCAGCCCAGAACTCCTAAGAAAGTATCAGCAGAGCAGGGGTGAAAATTAACATAGAGAAAAAAAAATAGTTTTATTAAGCGTTCCAGTATGTGGTGGTTTAAAATTATTCAGGAGGGCTGAGGGACGGAAACTCCCCGGTTTTAGATGAAGCTATAACTGTCCTATAAAAAAATATTAAAGACCAGCCCAGAACTCCTAAGAAAGTATCAGCAGAGCAGGGATGAAGCTTCACATAGAGAATATAAAATAGTTTTATTAAGCATTTCAGTGTGTACTGGTTTAAAATAATTCAGGAGGGTTGAGGGACGGGAACTCCTCGGTTTCAGATAAAAAGTTAACTGTGCCATGAAAAAATATTAAAGACCAGCCGAGAACTCCTAAGAAAGTATCAGCAGAGCAGGGATGAAGATTTACATAGAGAAAAAAAATAGTTTTAATATGCGTTTCAGTATGTGATGGTTAAAAATTATTCAGGAGTGCCGAGTGACGGGAACTCATCGGTTTTAGATAAAGCTATAACTGTGCTATAATAAAATATTAAAGACCAGCTCAGAACTCCTCAGAAAATATCAGCAGAGCAGGGTTGAAAATTCACATAGAGAAAAAAATAAATATATTTAAGCGTTTCAATATGTGCTGATTTAAAATTATTCAGGAGGGCTGAGGGACGGGAACTCATCGGTTTTAGATAAAGCTATAACTGTTCTATAATAAAATATTAAAGACCAGCCCAGAACTCCTAAGAAAGTATAGGCAGAGCAGGGGTGAAGCTTCACATAGAGAATATAAAATAGTTTTATTAAGCATTTCAGTGTGTACTGGTTTAAAATTATTCAGGAGGGTTGAGGGACGGGAACTCCTCCGTTTTAGATAAAGACATAACTGTGCTATAATAAAATATTAAAGACCAGTTTAGAACTCCTCAGAAAATATCAGCAGAGCAGGGTTGAAAATTCACATAGAGAAAAAAATAAATATATTTAAGCGTTTCAGTATGTGCTGGTTTAAAATTATTCAGGAGGGCTGAGGGACGGGAACTCATCGGTTTTATATAAAGCTATAACTGTCCTATTATAAAATATTAAAGACCAGCCCAGAACTTCTACGAAAGTAACAGCAGAGCAGGGGTGAAAATTCGAATAGAGAAAAAAAATAATAGTTTAATTAAGCGTTCCAGTATTTGGTGGTTTAAAATAATTCAGGAGGGTTGAGGGACGGGAACTCCTCGGTTTTAGATAAAACGTTAACTGTGCTATAATAAAATATTAAAGACCAGCCCAGAACTCCTAAGAAAGTATAGGCAGAGCAGGGGTGAAGCTTCACATAGAGAATATAAAATAGTTTTATTAAGCATTTCAGTGTGTACTGGTTTAAAATTATTCAGGAGGGTTGAGGGACGGGAACTCCTCCGTTTTAGATAAAGACATAACTGTGCTATAATAAATATTAAAGACCAGTTTGGAACTCCTCAGAAAATTTTAGCAGAGCAGGGTTGAAAATTCACATAGAGAAAAAATAAATATATTTAAGCGTTTCAGTTAGTGCTGGTTTAAAATTATTCAGGAGGGCCAAGAGACGGGAACTCCTCGGTTTTAGATAAAGCTATAACTGTCCTATAAAAAAATATTAAAGACCAGCCCAGAACTTCTACGAAAGTATCAGCAGAGCAGGGGTGAAAATTCACATAGAGAAAAAAATAATAGTTTTATTAAGCGTTCCAGTATTTGGTGGTTTAAAATTATTCAGGAGGGCTGAGGGACGGGAACTCCTCGGTTTTAGATAAAGCTATGACTGTCCTATAAAAAAATATTAAAGACCAGCCCAGAGCTCCTAAGAAACTATCAGCAGAGCAGGGATAAAGCTTCACATAGAGAAAAAAAAAATAGATTTATTATGCGTTTCAGTATGTGGTGGTAAAAAATTATTCAGGAAGGCTGAGGGACGGGAAATCCTCAGTTTTAGATAAAAACATAACTGTGCTATAATAAAATATTAAAGACCAGCTCAGAACTCCTCAGAAAATATCAGCAGACCAGGGTTGAAAATTCACATAGAGAAAAAAATAAATATACACCGTGTTCCGGACGATATACATAAACTTCGACCAGATGTTCAAACCACGGAAGTAAGCATTTTTCATTATGGACACATTAATAAATTCTTATTTTTTATTTTTTGTTAATTTTCATACAAACTAAATACCTAGACGTAAATAACCCGATATGCATGCCTCTTTATCCGAATTGGCAACGTCATTCATAACATTTGGCGGGCTGAAACAAATGAAATGCAAATAGTATTTGATAGATTTCAAATTAAGATACTTTCTCACTGCATAGCTCAATTAAATTTCATTAAATGAAATTACAAATATCTTTGTAACGAAGCCTTTTTAAGTACTACTTCCTTTGTTGGATTTGATTTGTAAAAGCCATAGAAGTATTTGCTAAAGTTTATGGATAACGTGAAGAACACGGTGTATTTAAGCGTTTCAATATGTGCTGATTTAAAATAATTCAGGAGGGCTGAGGGACGGGAACTCACCGGTTTTAGATAAAGCTATAACTGTCCTATAATAAAATATTAAAGACCAGCCCAGAACTTCTACGAAAGTAACAGCAGAGCAGGGGTGAAAATTCGAATAGAGAAAAAAAAATAGTTTTATTAAGCGTTCCAGTATTTGGTGTTTTAAAATAATTCAGGAGGGTTGAGGGACGGGAACTCCTCCGTTTTAGATAAAGACATAACTGTGCTATAATAAAATATTAAAGACCAGTTTAGAACTCCTCAGAAAATATCAGCAGAGCAGGGTTGAAAATTCACATAGAGAAAAAAATAAATATATTTAAGCGTTTCAGTATGTGCTGGTTTAAAATTATTCAGGAGGGCCAAGAGACGGGAACTCCTCGGTTTTAGATAAAGCTATAACTGTGCTATAATAAAATATTAAAGACCAGCCCAGAACTTCTACAAAAGTATCAGCAGAGCAGGGGTGAAAATTCACATAGAGAAAAAAAAAATTGTTACATTAAGCGTTCCAGTATTTGGTGGTTTAAAATTATTCAGGAGGGCTGAGGGACGGGAACTCCTCGGTTTTAGATAAAGCTATGACTGTCCTATAAAAAAATATTAAAGACCAGCCCAGAGCTCCTAAGAAACTATCAGCAGAGCAGGGATAAAGCTTCACATAGAGAAAAAAAAAATAGATTTATTATGCGTTTCAGTATGTGGTGGTAAAAAATTATTCAGGAAGGCTGAGGGACGGGAAATCCTCAGTTTTAGATAAAAACATAACTGTGCTATAATAAAATATTAAAGACCAGCTCAGAACTCCTCAGAAAATATCAGCAGACCAGGGTTGAAAATTCACATAGAGAAAAAAATAAATATACACCGTGTTCCGGACGATATACATAAACTTCGACCAGATGTTCAAACCACGGAAGTAAGCATTTTTCATTATGGACACATTAATAAATTCTTATTTTTTATTTTTTGTTAATTTTCATACAAACTAAATACCTAGACGTAAATAACCCGATATGCATGCCTCTTTATCCGAATTGGCAACGTCATTCATAACATTTGGCGGGCTGAAACAAATGAAATGCAAATAGTATTTGATAGATTTCAAATTAAGATACTTTCTCACTGCATAGCTCAATTAAATTTCATTAAATGAAATTACAAATATCTTTGTAACGAAGCCTTTTTAAGTACTACTTCCTTTGTTGGATTTGATTTGTAAAAGCCATAGAAGTATTTGCTAAAGTTTATGGATAACGTGAAGAACACGGTGTATTTAAGCGTTTCAATATGTGCTGATTTAAAATAATTCCGGAGGGCTGAGGGACGGGAACTCACCGGTTTTAGATAAAGCTATAACTGTCCTATAATAAAATATTAAAGACCAGCCCAGAACTTCTACGAAAGTAACAGCAGAGCAGGGGTGAAAATTCGAATAGAGAAAAAAAAATAGTTTTATTAAGCGTTCCAGTATTTGGTGTTTTAAAATAATTCAGGAGGGTTGAGGGACGGGAACTCCTCCGTTTTAGATAAAGACATAACTGTGCTATAATAAAATATTAAAGACCAGTTTAGAACTCCTCAGAAAATATCAGCAGAGCAGGGTTGAAAATTCACATAGAGAAAAAAATAAATATATTTAAGCGTTTCAGTATGTGCTGGTTTAAAATTATTCAGGAGGGCCAAGAGACGGGAACTCCTCGGTTTTAGATAAAGCTATAACTGTGCTATAATAAAATATTAAAGACCAGCCCAGAACTTCTACAAAAGTATCAGCAGAGCAGGGGTGAAAATTCACATAGAGAAAAAAAAAATTGTTACATTAAGCGTTCCAGTATTTGGTGGTTTAAAATTATTCAGGAGGGCTGAGGGACGGGAACTCCTCGGTTTTAGATAAAGCTATGACTGTCCTATAAAAAAATATTAAAGACCAGCCCAGAGCTCCTAAGAAACTATCAGCAGAGCAGGGATAAAGCTTCACATAGAGAAAAAAAAATAGATTTATTACGCGATTCAGTATGTGGTGGTAAAAAATTATTCAGGAAGGCTGAGGGACGGGAACTCCTCAGATTTAGATAAAAACATGACTGTGCTATAATAAAATTTTAAAGACCAGCTCAGAACTCCTCAGAAAATATCAGCAGAGCAGGGTTGAAAATTCACATAGAGAAAAAATAAATATATTTAAGCGTTTCAGTATGTGCTGGTTTAAAATTATTCAGGAGGGCCGAGAGACGGGAACTCCTCGGTTTTAGATAAAGCTATAACTGTGCTATAATAAAATATTAAAGACCAGCCCAGAACGTCTACAAAAGTATCAGCAGAGCAGGGGTGAAAATTCACATAGAGAAAAAAAAAATTGTTACATTAAGCGTTCCAGTATTTGGTGGTTTAAAATTATTCAGGAGGGCTGAGGGACGGAAACTCCTCGGTTTTAGATAAAGCTATGACTGTCCTATAAAAAAATATTAAAGACCAGCCCAGAGCTCCTAAGAAACTATCAGCAGAGCAGGGATAAAGCTTCACATAGAGAAAAAAAAATAGATTTATTACGCGATTCAGTATGTGGTGGTAAAAAATTATTCAGGAAGGCTGAGGGACGGGAACTCCTCAGTTTTAGATAAAAACATGACTGTGCTATAATAAAATTTTAAAGACCAGCTCAGAACTCCTCAGAAAATATCAGCAGAGCAGGGTTGAAAATTCACATAGAGAAAAAATAAATATATTTAAGCGTTTCAGTATGTGCTGGTTTAAAATTATTCAGGAGGGCCGAGAGACGGGAACTCCTCGGTTTTGGATAAAGCTATAACTGTGCTATAATAAAATATTAAAGACCAGCCCAGAACTCCTAAGAAAGTATAGGCAGAGCAGGGGTGAAGCTTCACATAGAGAATATAAAATAGTTTTATTAAGCATTTCAGTGTGTACTGGTTTAAAATTATTCAGGAGGGTTGAGGGACGGGAACTCCTCCGTTTTAGATAAAGACATAACTGTGCTATAATAAAATATTAAAGACCAGTTTGGAACTCCTCAGAAAATTTTAGCAGAGCAGGGTTGAAAATTCACATAGAGAAAAAATAAATATATTTAAGCGTTTCAGTTAGTGCTGGTTTAAAATTATTCAGGAGGGCTGAGGGACGGGAACTCATCGGTTTTAGATAAAGCTATAACTGTCCTATAAAAAAATATTAAAGACCAGCCCAGAACTTCTACGAAAGTATCAGCAGAGCAGGGGTGAAAATTCACATAGAGAAAAAAATAATAGTTTTATTAAGCGTTCCAGTATTTGGTGGTTTAAAATTATTCAGGAGGGCTGAGGGACGGGAACTCCTCGGTTTTAGATAAAGCTATGACTGTCCTATAAAAAAATATTAAAGACCAGCCCAGAACTCCTAAGAAACTATCAGCAGAGCAGGGATAAAGCTTCACATAGAGAAAAAAAAATAGATTTATTATGCGTTTCAGTATGTGGTGGTAAAAAAATATTCAGGAAGGCTGAGGGACGGGAAATCCTCAGTTTTAGATAAAAACATAACTGTGCTATAATAAAATATTAAAGACCAGCTCAGAACTCCTCAGAAAATATCAGCAGACCAGGGTTGAAAATTCACATAGAGAAAAAAATAAATATACACCGTGTTCCGGACGATATACATAAACTTCGACCAGATGTTCAAACCACGGAAGTAAGCATTTTTCATTATGGACACATTAATAAATTCTTATTTTTTATTTTTTGTTAATTTTCATACAAACTAAATACCTAGACGTAAATAACCCGATATGCATGCCTCTTTATCCGAATTGGCAACGTCATTCATAACATTTGGCGGGCTGAAACAAATGAAATGCAAATAGTATTTGATAGATTTCAAATTAAGATACTTTCTCACTGCATAGCTCAATTAAATTTCATTAAATGAAATTACAAATATCTTTGTAACGAAGCCTTTTTAAGTACTACTTCCTTTGTTGGATTTGATTTGTAAAAGCCATAGAAGTATTTGCTAAAGTTTATGGATAACGTGAAGAACACGGTGTATTTAAGCGTTTCAATATGTGCTGATTTAAAATAATTCAGGAGGGCTGAGGGACGGGAACTCACCGGTTTTAGATAAAGCTATAACTGTCCTATAATAAAATATTAAAGACCAGCCCAGAACTTCTACGAAAGTAACAGCAGAGCAGGGGTGAAAATTCGAATAGAGAAAAAAAAATAGTTTTATTAAGCGTTCCAGTATTTGGTGTTTTAAAATAATTCAGGAGGGTTGAGGGACGGGAACTCCTCCGTTTTAGATAAAGACATAACTGTGCTATAATAAAATATTAAAGACCAGTTTAGAACTCCTCAGAAAATATCAGCAGAGCAGGGTTGAAAATTCACATAGAGAAAAAAATAAATATATTTAAGCGTTTCAGTATGTGCTGGTTTAAAATTATTCAGGAGGGCCAAGAGACGGGAACTCCTCGGTTTTAGATAAAGCTATAACTGTGCTATAATAAAATATTAAAGACCAGCCCAGAACTTCTACAAAAGTATCAGCAGAGCAGGGGTGAAAATTCACATAGAGAAAAAAAAAATTGTTACATTAAGCGTTCCAGTATTTGGTGGTTTAAAATTATTCAGGAGGGCTGAGGGACGGGAACTCCTCGGTTTTAGATAAAGCTATGACTGTCCTATAAAAAAATATTAAAGACCAGCCCAGAACTCCTAAGAAACTATCAGCAGAGCAGGGATAAAGCTTCACATAGAGAAAAAAAAAATAGATTTATTATGCGTTTCAGTATGTGGTGGTAAAAAATTATTCAGGAAGGCTGAGGGACGGGAAATCCTCAGTTTTAGATAAAAACATAACTGTGCTATAATAAAATATTAAAGACCAGCTCAGAACTCCTCAGAAAATATCAGCAGACCAGGGTTGAAAATTCACATAGAGAAAAAAATAAATATACACCGTGTTCCGGACGATATACATAAACTTCGACCAGATGTTCAAACCACGGAAGTAAGCATTTTTCATTATGGACACATTAATAAATTCTTATTTTTTATTTTTTGTTAATTTTCATACAAACTAAATACCTAGACGTAAATAACCCGATATGCATGCCTCTTTATCCGAATTGGCAACGTCATTCATAACATTTGGCGGGCTGAAACAAATGAAATGCAAATAGTATTTGATAGATTTCAAATTAAGATACTTTCTCACTGCATAGCTCAATTAAATTTCATTAAATGAAATTACAAATATCTTTGTAACGAAGCCTTTTTAAGTACTACTTCCTTTGTTGGATTTGATTTGTAAAAGCCATAGAAGTATTTGCTAAAGTTTATGGATAACGTGAAGAACACGGTGTATTTAAGCGTTTCAATATGTGCTGATTTAAAATAATTCAGGAGGGCTGAGGGACGGGAACTCACCGGTTTTAGATAAAGCTATAACTGTCCTATAATAAAATATTAAAGACCAGCCCAGAACTTCTACGAAAGTAACAGCAGAGCAGGGGTGAAAATTCGAATAGAGAATATAAAATAGTTTTATAAAGCGTTTCAGTGTGTACTGGTTTAAAATTATTCAGGAGGGTTGAGGGACGGGAACTCCTCCGTTTTAGATAAAGACATAACTGTGCTATAATAAAATATTAAAGACCAGTTTAGAACTCCTCAGAAAATATCAGCAGAGCAGGGTTGAAAATTCACATAGAGAAAAAAATAAATATATTTAAGCGTTTCAGTATGTGCTGGTTTAAAATTATTCAGGAGGGCCAAGAGACGGGAACTCCTCGGTTTTAGATAAAGCTATAACTGTGCTATAATAAAATATTAAAGACCAGCCCAGAACTTCTACAAAAGTATCAGCAGAGCAGGGGTGAAAATTCACATAGAGAAAAAAAAATTGTTACATTAAGCGTTCCAGTATTTGGTGGTTTAAAATTATTCAGGAGGGCTGAGGGACGGGAACTCCTCGGTTTTAGATAAAACGTTAACTTTGCTATAATAAAATATTAAAGACCAGCCCAGAACTCCTAAGAAAGTATAGGCAGAGCAGGGGTGAAGCTTTACATAGAGAATATAAAATAGTTTTATAAAGCGTTTCAGTGTGTACTGGTTTAAAATTATTCAGGAGGGTTGAGGGCCGGGAACTCATCGGTTTTAGATAAAGTTATAACTGTCCTATGATAAAATATTAAAGACCAGCCCAGAACTTCTACGAAAGTAACAGCAGAGCAGGGGTGAAAATTCGAATAGAGAAAAAAAAAAATAGTTTTATTAAGCGTTCCAGTATTTGGTGGTTTAAAATAATTCAGGAGGGTTGAGGGACGGCAATTCCTCGGTTTTAGATAAAACGTTAACTTTGCTATAATAAAATATTAAAGACCAGCCCAGAACTCCTAAGAAAGTATAGGCAGAGCAGGGGTGAAGCTTTACATAGAGAATATAAAATTCAACCCTGCTCTGCTGATATTTTCTGAGGAGTTCTGAGCTGGTCTTTTATATTTTATTATAGCACAGTTATGTTTTTATCTAAAACTGAGGAGTTCCCGTCCCTCAGCCTTCCTGAATAATTTTTACCACCACATACTGAAACGCATAATAAATCTATTTTTTTTTCTCTATGTGAAGCTTTATCCCTGCTCTGCTGATAGTTTCTTAGGAGTTCTAGGCTGGTCTTTAATATTTTTTTATAGGACAGTCATAGCTTTATCTAAAACCGAGGAGTTCCCGTCCCTCAGCCCTCCTGAATAATTTTAAACCACCAAATACTGGAACGCTTAATAAAACTATTATTTTTTTCTCTATGTGAATTTTCACCCCTGCTCTGCTGATACTTTCGTAGATGTTCTGGGCTGGTCTTTAATATTTTTTTATAGGACAGTTATAGCTTTATCTAAAACCGATGAGTTCCCGTTCCTCAGCCCTCCTGAATAATTTTAAACCAGCACTAACTGAAACGCTTAAATATATTTATTTTTTTCTCTATGTGAATTTTCAACCCTGCTCTGCTAAAATTTTCTGAGGAGTTTTAAACTGGTCTTTAATATTTTATTATAGCACAGTTATGTCTTTATCTAAAACGGAGGAGTTCCCGTCCCTCAACCCTCCTGAATAATTTTAAACCAGTACACACTGAAATGCTTAATAAAACTATTTTATATTCTCTATGTGAAGCTTCACTCCTGCTCTGCCTATACTTTCTTAGGAGTTCTGGGCTGGTCTTTAATATTTTATTATAGCACAGTTAACGTTTTATCTAAAACCGAGGAGTTCCCGTCCCTCAACCCTCCTGAATTATTTTAAACCACCAAATACTGGAACGCTTAATAAAACTATTATTTTTTTCTCTATTCGAATTTTCACCCCTGCTCTGCTGTTACTTTCGTAGAAGTTCTGGGCTGGTCTTTAATATTTTATTATAGGACAGTTATAGCTTTATCTAAAACCGATGAGTTCCCGTCCCTCAGCCCTCCTGAATAATTTCAAATCAGCACATATTGAAACGCTTAAATATATTTATTTTTTTCTCTATGTGAATTTTCAACCCTGCTCTACTGATATTTTCTGAGGAGTTCTGGGCTGGTCTTTAATATTTTATTATAGCACAGTTACGTTTTTATCTAAAACTGAGGAGTTCCCGTCCCTCAGCCTTCCTGAATAATTTTTTACCACCACATACTGAAACGCATAATAAATCTATTTTTTTTTCTCTATGTGAAGCTTTATCCCTGCTCTGCTGATAGTTTCTTAGGAGTTCTGGGCTGGTCTTTAATATTTTTTTATAGGACAGTCATAGCTTTATCTAAAACCGAGGAGTTCCCGTCCCTCAGCCCTCCTGAATAATTTTAAACCACCAAATACTGGAACGCTTAATAAAACTATTATTTTTTTTATCTATGTGAATTTTCACCCCTGCTCTGCTGATACTTTCGTAGAAGTTCTGGGCTGGTCTTTAATATTTTTTTATAGGACAGTTATAGCTTTATATAAAACCGATGAGTTCCCGTCCCTCAGCCCTCCTGAATAATTTTAAACCAGCACTTACTGAAACGCTTAAATATATTTATTTTTTTCTCTATGTGAATTTTCAACCCTGCTCTGCTGATATTTTCTGAGGAGTTCTAAACTGGTCTTTAATATTTTATTATAGCACAGTTATGTTTTTATCTAAAACGGAGGAGTTCCCGTCCCTCAACCCTCCTGAATAATTTTAAACCAGTACACACTGAAATGCTTAATAAAACTATTTTATATTCTCTATGTGAAGCTTCACCCCTGCTGTGCCTATACTTTCTTAGGAGTTCTGGGCTGGTCTTTAATATTTTATTATAGGACAGTTATAGCTTTATCTAAAACCGATGAGTTCCCGTCCCTCAGCCCTCCTGAATAATTTTAAATCAGCACATATTGAAACGCTTAAATATATTTATTTTTTTCTCTATGTGAATTTTCAACCCTGCTCTGCTGATATTTTCTGAGGAGTTCTGAGCTGGTCTTTAATATTTTATTATAGCACAGTTATAGCTTTATCTAAAACCGATGAGTTCCCGTCACTCGGCACTCCTGAATAATTTTTAACCATCACATACTGAAACGCATATTAAACTATTTTTTTTCTCTATGTAAACCTTCATCCCTGCTCTGCTGATACTTTCTTAGGAGTTCTCGGCTGGTCTTTAATATTTTTTTATGGCACAGTTAACTTTTTATCTGAAACCGAGGAGTTACCGTCCCTCAACCCTCCTGAATTATTTTAAACCAGTACACACTGAAATGCTTAATAAAACTATTTTATATTCTCTATGTGAAGCTTCATCCCTGCTCTGCTGATACTTTCTTAGGAGTTCTGGGCTGGTCTTTAATATTTTTTTATAGGACAGTTATAGCTTCATCTAAAACCGGGGAGTTTCCGTCCCTCAGCCCTCCTGAATAATTTTAAACCATCACATACTGGAACGCTTAATAAAACTATTTTTTTTTCTCTATGTTAATTTTCACCCCTGCTCTGCTGATACTTTCTTAGGAGTTCTGGGCTGGTCCTAAATTTTTTTTTATAGGACATTTATAGCTTTATCTTAAACCGAGGAGTTCCCGTCCCTCAGCCCTCCTGAATAATTTTAAACCACCAAATACTGGAACGCTTAATGTAACAATTTTTTTTTTCTCTATGTGAATTTTCACCCCTGCTCTGCTGATACTTTTGTAGAAGTTCTGGGCTGGTCTTTAATATTTTATTATAGCACAGTTATAGCTTTATCTAAAACCGAGGAGTTCCCGTCTCTTGGCCCTCCTGAATAATTTTAAACCAGCACATACTGAAACGCTTAAATATATTTATTTTTTTCTCTATGTAAATTTTCAACCCTGCTCTGCTGATATTTTCTGAGGAGTTCAAAACTGGTCTTTAATATTTTATTATAGCACAGTTATGTCTTTATCTAAAACCGATGAGTTCCCGTCCCTCAGCCCTCCTGAATAATTTTAAATCAGCACATATTGAAACGCTTAAATATATTTATTTTTTTCTCTATGTGAATTTTCAACCCTGCTCTGCTGATATTTTCTGAGGAGTTCTGAGCTGGTCTTTAATATTTTATTATAGCACAGTTATGTTTTTATCTAAAACTGAGGAGTTCCCGTCCCTCAGCCTTCCTGAATAATTTTTTACCACCACATACTGAAACGCATAATAAATCTATTTTTTTTTCTCTATGTGAAGCTTTATCCCTGCTCTGCTGATAGTTTCTTAGGAGTTCTGGGCTGGTCTTTAATATTTTTTTATAGGACAGTCATAGCTTTATCTAAAACCGAGGAGTTCCCGTCCCTCAGCCCTCCTGAATAATTTTAAACCACCAAATACTGGAACGCTTAATAAAACTATTATTTTTTTCTCTATGTGAATTTTCACCCCTGCTCTGCTGATACTTTTGTAGAAGTTCTGGGCTGGTCTTTAATATTTTTTTATAGGACAGTTATAAATAATAATAATAAAATAATAAATAATAATTTATTCAAGAATTAAGTTCCAATAAAGGTTTACATAATAAGTTATAGCTTTATCTAAAACCTAGGAGTTCCCGTCCCTCAGCCCTCCTGAATAATTTTAAACCACCAAATACTGGAACGCTTAATGTAACAATTTTTTTTTTCTCTATGTGAATTTTCACCCCTGCTCTGCTGATACTTTTGTAGACGTTCTGGGCTGGTCTTTAATATTTTATTATAGCACAGTTATAGCTTTATCTAAAACCGAGGAGTTCACGTCTCTTGGCCCTCCTGAATAATTTTAAACCAGCACATACTGAAACGCTTAAATATATTTATTTTTTTCTCTATGTGAATTTTCAACCCTGCTCTGCTGATATTTTCTGAGGAGTTCTAAACTGGTCTTTAATATTTTATTATAGCACAGTTATGTCTTTATCTAAAACCGATGAGTACCCGTCCCTCAGCCCTCCTGAATAATTTTAAATCAGCACATATTGAAACGCTTAAATATATTTATTTTTTTCTCTATGTGAATTTTCAACCCTGCTCTGCTGATATTTTCTGAGGAGTTCTGAGCTGGTCTTTTATATTTTATTATAGCACAGTTATGTTTTTATCTAAAACTGAGGAGTTCCCGTCCCTCAGCCTTCCTGAATAATTTTTACCACCACATACTGAAACGCATAATAAATCTATTTTTTTTTCTCTATGTGAAGCTTTATCCCTGCTCTGCTGATAGTTTCTTAGGAGTTCTAGGCTGGTCTTTAATATTTTTTTATAGGACAGTCATAGCTTTATCTAAAACCGAGGAGTTCCCGTCCCTCAGCCCTCCTGAATAATTTTAAACCACCAAATACTGGAACGCTTAATAAAACTATTATTTTTTTCTCTATGTGAATTTTCACCCCTGCTCTGCTGATACTTTCGTAGATGTTCTGGGCTGGTCTTTAATATTTTTTTATAGGACAGTTATAGCTTTATCTAAAACCGATGAGTTCCCGTTCCTCAGCCCTCCTGAATAATTTTAAACCAGCACTAACTGAAACGCTTAAATATATTTATTTTTTTCTCTATGTGAATTTTCAACCCTGCTCTGCTAAAATTTTCTGAGGAGTTTTAAACTGGTCTTTAATATTTTATTATAGCACAGTTATGTCTTTATCTAAAACGGAGGAGTTCCCGTCCCTCAACCCTCCTGAATAATTTTAAACCAGTACACACTGAAATGCTTAATAAAACTATTTTATATTCTCTATGTGAAGCTTCACTCCTGCTCTGCCTATACTTTCTTAGGAGTTCTGGGCTGGTCTTTAATATTTTATTATAGCACAGTTAACGTTTTATCTAAAACCGAGGAGTTCCCGTCCCTCAACCCTCCTGAATTATTTTAAACCACCAAATACTGGAACGCTTAATAAAACTATTATTTTTTTCTCTATTCGAATTTTCACCCCTGCTCTGCTGTTACTTTCGTAGAAGTTCTGGGCTGGTCTTTAATATTTTATTATAGGACAGTTATAGCTTTATCTAAAACCGATGAGTTCCCGTCCCTCAGCCCTCCTGAATAATTTCAAATCAGCACATATTGAAACGCTTAAATATATTTATTTTTTTCTCTATGTGAATTTTCAACCCTGCTCTACTGATATTTTCTGAGGAGTTCTGGGCTGGTCTTTAATATTTTATTATAGCACAGTTACGTTTTTATCTAAAACTGAGGAGTTCCCGTCCCTCAGCCTTCCTGAATAATTTTTTACCACCACATACTGAAACGCATAATAAATCTATTTTTTTTTCTCTATGTGAAGCTTTATCCCTGCTCTGCTGATAGTTTCTTAGGAGTTCTGGGCTGGTCTTTAATATTTTTTTATAGGACAGTCATAGCTTTATCTAAAACCGAGGAGTTCCCGTCCCTCAGCCCTCCTGAATAATTTTAAACCACCAAATACTGGAACGCTTAATAAAACTATTATTTTTTTTATCTATGTGAATTTTCACCCCTGCTCTGCTGATACTTTCGTAGAAGTTCTGGGCTGGTCTTTAATATTTTTTTATAGGACAGTTATAGCTTTATATAAAACCGATGAGTTCCCGTCCCTCAGCCCTCCTGAATAATTTTAAACCAGCACTTACTGAAACGCTTAAATATATTTATTTTTTTCTCTATGTGAATTTTCAACCCTGCTCTGCTGATATTTTCTGAGGAGTTCTAAACTGGTCTTTAATATTTTATTATAGCACAGTTATGTTTTTATCTAAAACGGAGGAGTTCCCGTCCCTCAACCCTCCTGAATAATTTTAAACCAGTACACACTGAAATGCTTAATAAAACTATTTTATATTCTCTATGTGAAGCTTCACCCCTGCTGTGCCTATACTTTCTTAGGAGTTCTGGGCTGGTCTTTAATATTTTATTATAGGACAGTTATAGCTTTATCTAAAACCGATGAGTTCCCGTCCCTCAGCCCTCCTGAATAATTTTAAATCAGCACATATTGAAACGCTTAAATATATTTATTTTTTTCTCTATGTGAATTTTCAACCCTGCTCTGCTGATATTTTCTGAGGAGTTCTGAGCTGGTCTTTAATATTTTATTATAGCACAGTTATAGCTTTATCTAAAACCGATGAGTTCCCGTCACTCGGCACTCCTGAATAATTTTTAACCATCACATACTGAAACGCATATTAAACTATTTTTTTTCTCTATGTAAACCTTCATCCCTGCTCTGCTGATACTTTCTTAGGAGTTCTCGGCTGGTCTTTAATATTTTTTTATGGCACAGTTAACTTTTTATCTGAAACCGAGGAGTTACCGTCCCTCAACCCTCCTGAATTATTTTAAACCAGTACACACTGAAATGCTTAATAAAACTATTTTATATTCTCTATGTGAAGCTTCATCCCTGCTCTGCTGATACTTTCTTAGGAGTTCTGGGCTGGTCTTTAATATTTTTTTATAGGACAGTTATAGCTTCATCTAAAACCGGGGAGTTTCCGTCCCTCAGCCCTCCTGAATAATTTTAAACCATCACATACTGGAACGCTTAATAAAACTATTTTTTTTTCTCTATGTTAATTTTCACCCCTGCTCTGCTGATACTTTCTTAGGAGTTCTGGGCTGGTCCTAAATTTTTTTTTATAGGACATTTATAGCTTTATCTTAAACCGAGGAGTTCCCGTCCCTCAGCCCTCCTGAATAATTTTAAACCACCAAATACTGGAACGCTTAATGTAACAATTTTTTTTTTCTCTATGTGAATTTTCACCCCTGCTCTGCTGATACTTTTGTAGAAGTTCTGGGCTGGTCTTTAATATTTTATTATAGCACAGTTATAGCTTTATCTAAAACCGAGGAGTTCCCGTCTCTTGGCCCTCCTGAATAATTTTAAACCAGCACATACTGAAACGCTTAAATATATTTATTTTTTTCTCTATGTAAATTTTCAACCCTGCTCTGCTGATATTTTCTGAGGAGTTCAAAACTGGTCTTTAATATTTTATTATAGCACAGTTATGTCTTTATCTAAAACCGATGAGTTCCCGTCCCTCAGCCCTCCTGAATAATTTTAAATCAGCACATATTGAAACGCTTAAATATATTTATTTTTTTCTCTATGTGAATTTTCAACCCTGCTCTGCTGATATTTTCTGAGGAGTTCTGAGCTGGTCTTTAATATTTTATTATAGCACAGTTATGTTTTTATCTAAAACTGAGGAGTTCCCGTCCCTCAGCCTTCCTGAATAATTTTTTACCACCACATACTGAAACGCATAATAAATCTATTTTTTTTTCTCTATGTGAAGCTTTATCCCTGCTCTGCTGATAGTTTCTTAGGAGTTCTGGGCTGGTCTTTAATATTTTTTTATAGGACAGTCATAGCTTTATCTAAAACCGAGGAGTTCCCGTCCCTCAGCCCTCCTGAATAATTTTAAACCACCAAATACTGGAACGCTTAATAAAACTATTATTTTTTTCTCTATGTGAATTTTCACCCCTGCTCTGCTGATACTTTTGTAGAAGTTCTGGGCTGGTCTTTAATATTTTTTTATAGGACAGTTATAAATAATAATAATAAAATAATAAATAATAATTTATTCAAGAATTAAGTTCCAATAAAGGTTTACATAATAAGTTATAGCTTTATCTAAAACCTAGGAGTTCCCGTCCCTCAGCCCTCCTGAATAATTTTAAACCACCAAATACTGGAACGCTTAATGTAACAATTTTTTTTTTCTCTATGTGAATTTTCACCCCTGCTCTGCTGATACTTTTGTAGACGTTCTGGGCTGGTCTTTAATATTTTATTATAGCACAGTTATAGCTTTATCTAAAACCGAGGAGTTCACGTCTCTTGGCCCTCCTGAATAATTTTAAACCAGCACATACTGAAACGCTTAAATATATTTATTTTTTTCTCTATGTGAATTTTCAACCCTGCTCTGCTGATATTTTCTGAGGAGTTCTAAACTGGTCTTTAATATTTTATTATAGCACAGTTATGTCTTTATCTAAAACCGATGAGTACCCGTCCCTCAGCCCTCCTGAATAATTTTAAATCAGCACATATTGAAACGCTTAAATATATTTATTTTTTTCTCTATGTGAATTTTCAACCCTGCTCTGCTGATATTTTCTGAGGAGTTCTGAGCTGGTCTTTAATATTTTATTATAGCACAGTTATGTTTTTATCTAAAACTGAGGAGTTCCCGTCCCTCAGCCTTCCTGAATAATTTTTTACCACCACATACTGAAACGCATAATAAATCTATTTCTTTTTTCTCTATGTGAAGCTTTATCCCTGCTCTGCTGATAGTTTCTTAGGAGTTCTGGGCTGGTCTTTAATAATTTTTTTATAGGACAGTCATAGCTTTATCTAAAACCGAGGAGTTCCCGTCCCTCAGCCCTCCTGAATAATTTTAAACCACCAAATACTGGAACGCTTAATAAAACTATTATTTTTTTCTCTATGTGAATTTTCACCCCTGCTCTGCTGATACTTTCGTAGATGTTCTGGGCTGGTCTTTAATATTTTTTTATAGGACAGTTATAGCTTTATCTAAAACCGATGAGTTCCCGTCCCTCAGCCCTCCTGAATAATTTTAAACCAGCACTAACTGAAACGCTTAAATATATTTATTTTTTTCTCTATGTGAATTTTCAACCCTGCTCTGCTAAAATTTTCTGAGGAGTTTTAAACTGGTCTTTAATATTTTATTATAGCACAGTTATGTTTTTATCTAAAACGGAGGAGTTCCCGTCCCTCAACCCTCCTGAATAATTTTAAACCAGTACACACTGAAATGCTTAATAAAACTATTTTATATTCTCTATGTGAAGCTTCACCCCTGCTCTGCCTATACTTTCTTAGGAGTTCTGGGCTGGTCTTTAATATTTTATTATAGCACAGTTAACGTTTTATCTAAAACCGAGGAGTTCCCGTCCCTCAACCCTCCTGAATTATTTTAAACCAGCACATACTGAAACGCTTAAATATATTTATTTTTTTCTCTATGTGAATTTTGAACCCTGCTCTGCTGATATTTTCTGAGGAGTTCTAAACTGGTCTTTAATATTTTATTATAGCACAGTTATGTCTTTATCTTAAACCGAGGAGTTCCCGGCCCTCAACCCTCCTGAATAATTTTAAACCACCACATACTGGAACGCTTAATAAAACAATTTTTTTTTCTCTATGTGAATTTTCACCCCTGCTCTGCTGAATATTTTGTAGAAGTTCTGGGCTGGTCTTTAATATTTTATTATAGCACAGTTATAGCTTTATCTAAAACCGAGGAGTTCCCGTCTCTCGGCCCTCCTGAATAATTTTAAACCAGCACATACTGAAACGCTTAAATATATTTATTTTTTCTCTACGTGAATTTTCAACCCTGCTCTGCTGATATTTTCTGAGGAGTTCTAAACTGGTCTTTAATATTTTATTATAGCACAGTTATGTCTTTATCTAAAACGGAGGAGTTCCCGTCCCTCAACCCTCCTGAATAATTTTAAACCAGTACACACTGAAACGCTTTATAAAACTATTTTATATTATCTATGTAAAGCTTCACCCCTGCTCTGCCTATACTTTCTTAGGAGTTCTGGGCTGGTCTTTAATATTTTATTATAGCAAAGTTAACGTTTTATCTAAAACCGAGGAGTTCCCGTCCCTCAACCCTCCTGAATTATTTTAAACCACCAAATACTGGAACGCTTAATAAAACTATTTTTTTTTTCTCTATGTGAATTTTCACCCCTGCTCTGCTGATACTTTTGTAGACGTTCTGGGCTGGTCTTTAATATTTTATTATAGCACAGTTATAGCTTTATCTAAAACCGAGGAGTTCCCGTCTCTTGGCCCTCCTGAATAATTTTAAACCAGCACATACTGAAACGCTTAAATATATTTATTTTTTTCTCTATGTGAATTTTCAACCCTGCTCTGCTGATATTTTCTGAGGAGTTCTAAACTGGTCTTTAATATTTTATTATAGCACAGTTATGTCTTTATCTAAAACCGAGGAGTTCCCGTCTCTTGGCCCTCCTGAATAATTTTAAACCAGCACATACTGAAACGCTTAAATATATTTATTTTTTTCTCTATGTGAATTTTTAACCCTGCTCTGCTGATATTTTCTGAGGAGTTCTGAGCTGGTCTTTTATATTTTATTATAGCACAGTTATGTTTTTATCTAAAACTGAGGAGTTCCCGTCCCTCAGCCTTCCTGAATAATTTTAAACCACCAAATACTGGAACGCTTAATAAAACTATTATTTTTTTCTCTATGTGAATTTTCACCCCTGCTCTGCTGATACTTTCGTAGATGTTCTGGGCTGGTCTTTAATATTTTTTTATAGGACAGTTATAGCTTTATCTAAAACCGATGAGTTCCCGTTCCTCAGCCCTCCTGAATAATTTTAAACCAGCACTAACTGAAACGCTTAAATATATTTATTTTTTTCTCTATGTGAATATTCAACCCTGCTCTGCTAAAATTTTCTGAGGAGTTTTAAACTGGTCTTTAATATTTTATTATAGCACAGTTATGTCTTTATCTAAAACGGAGGAGTTCCCGTCCCTCAGCCTTCCTGAATAATTTTTTACCACCACATACTGAAACGCATAATAAATCTATTTTTTTTTGTCTATGTGAAGCTTTATCCCTGCTCTGCTGATAGTTTCTTAGGAGTTCTGGGCTGGTCTTTAATATTTTTTTATAGGACAGTCATAGCTTTATCTAAAACCGAGGAGTTCCCGTCCCTCAGCCTTCCTGAATAATTTTAAACCACCAAATACTGGAACGCTTAATAAAACTATTATTTTTTTTATCTATGTGAATTTTCACCCCTGCTCTGCTGATACTTTCGTAGAAGTTCTGGGCTGGTCTTTAATATTTTATTATAGGACAGTTATAGCTTTATCTAAAACCGATGAGTTCCCGTCCCTCAGCCCTCCTGAATAATTTTAAATCAGCACATATTGAAACGCTTAAATATATTTATTTTTTTCTCTATGTGAATTTTCAACCCTGCTCTGCTGATATTTTCTGAGGAGTTCTGAGCTGGTCTTTAATATTTTATTATAGCACAGTTATAGCTTTATCTAAAACCGATGAGTTCCCGTCACTCGGCACTCCTGAATAATTTTTAACCATCACATACTGAAACGCATATTAAAACTATTTTTTTTCTCTATGTAAATCTTCATCCCTGCTCTGCTGATACTTTCTTAGGAGTTCTCGGCTGGTCTTTAATATTTTTTTATGGCACAGTTAACTTTTTATCTGAAACCGAGGAGTTACCGTCCCTCAACCCTCCTGAATTATTTTAAACCAGTACACACTGAAATGCTTAATAAAACTATTTTATATTCTCTATGTGAAGCTTCATCCCTGCTCTGCTGATACTTTCTTAGGAGTTCTGGGCTGGTCTTTAATATTTTTTTATAGGACAGTTATAGCTTCATCTAAAACCGGGGAGTTTCCGTCCCTCAGCCCTCCTGAATAATTTTAAACCACCACATACTGGAACGCTTAATAAAACTATTTTTTTTTCGCTATGTTAATTTTCACCCCTGCTCTGCTGATACTTTCTTAGGAGTTCTGGGCTGGTCCTAAATTTTTTTTTATAGGACATTTATAGCTTTATCTTAATCCGAGGAGTTCCCGTCCCTGAACCCTCCTGAATAATTTTAAACCAGTACACACTGAAATGCTTAACAAAACTATTTTATATTCTCTATGTGAATCTTCATCTCTGCTCTGCTGATAATTTCTTTGGAGTTCTGGGCTAGTCTTTAATATTTTTTTATAGGACCGTTATAGTTTTATCTAAAACCGAGGAGTTCCCGTCCCTCAGCCCTCCTGAATAATTTTAATCCACCACATACTGGAACGCTTAAATATATTTATTTTTTTCTCTATGTGAATTTTCAACCCTGCTCTGCTGATATTTTCTGAGGAGTTCTAAACTGGTCTTTAATATTTTATTATAGCACAGTTATGTTTTTATCTAAAACGGAGGAGTTCCCGTCCCTCAACCCTCCTGAATAATTTTAAACCAGTACACACTGAAATGCTTAATGAAACTATTTTATATTCTCTATGTGAAGCTTCACCCCTGCTGTGCCTATACTTTCTTAGGAGTTCTGGGCTGGTCTTTAATATTTTATTATAGGACAGTTATAGCTTTATCTAAAACCGATGAGTTCCCGTCCCTCAGCCCTCCTGAATAATTTTAAATCAGCACATATTGAAACGCTTAAATATATTTATTTTTTTCTCTATGTGAATTTTCAACCCTGCTCTGCTGATATTTTCTGAGGAGTTCTGAGCTGGTCTTTAATATTTTATTATAGCACAGTTATAGCTTTATCTAAAACCGATGAGTTCCCGTCACTCGGCACTCCTGAATAATTTTTAACCATCACATACTGAAACGCATATTAAAACTATTTTTTTTCTCTATGTAAATCTTCATCCCTGCTCTGCTGATACTTTCTTAGGAGTTCTCGGCTGGTCTTTAATATTTTTTTATGGCACAGTTAACTTTTTATCTGAAACCGAGGAGTTACCGTCCCTCAACCCTCCTGAATTATTTTAAACCAGTACACACTGAAATGCTTAATAAAACTATTTTATATTCTCTATGTGAAGCTTCATCCCTGCTCTGCTGATACTTTCTTAGGAGTTCTGGGCTGGTCTTTAATATTTTTTTATAGGACAGTTATAGCTTCATCTAAAACCGGGGAGTTTCCGTCCCTCAGCCCTCCTGAATAATTTTAAACCACCACATACTGGAACGCTTAATAAAACTATTTTTTTTTCTCTATGTTATTTTTCACCCCTGCTCTGCTGATACTTTCTTAGGAGTTCTGGGCTGGTCCTAAATTTTTTTTTTATAGGACATTTATAGCTTTATCTTAAACCGAGGAGTTCCCGTCCCTGAACCCTCCTGAATAATTTTAAACCAGTACACACTGAAATGCTTAACAAAACTATTTTATATTCTCTATGTGAATCTTCATCTCTGCTCTGCTGATAATTTCTTTGGAGTTCTGGGCTAGTCTTTAATATTTTTTTATAGGACCGTTATAGTTTTATCTAAAACCGAGGAGTTCCCGTCCCTCAGCCCTCCTGAATAATTTTAATCCACCACATACTGGAACGCTTAATAAAACAATTTTTTTTTTCTCCATGTGAATTTTCACCCCTGCTCTGCTGATACTTTTGTAGAAGTTCTGGGCTGGTCTTTAATATTTTATTATAGCACAGTTATAGCTTTATCTAAAACCGAGGAGTTCCCGTCTCTCGGCCCTCCTGAATAATTTTAAACCAGCACATACTGAAACGCTTAAATATGTTTATTTTTTTCTCTATGTGAAGTTTCAACCCTGCTCTGCTGAGTTCTGGGCTGGTCTTTAATATTTTATTATAGCACAGTTATAGCTTTATCTAATTTCGAGGAATTCCCGTCCCTCAGCTCGCCCCTGCGCGTGCTCCTTCTTTTTATGTAGCGGCACTAGCTAAAACTCTCACTTTAATCTAAATTCTGAAGTTTGTGTGACGCGACAATACTGGAAATACGTTTCTTTTCGTGTAAAAATAAAGTTAGATTTTGAGTCGCTATTGAAATGTGAGCGCAGCGTCGCGTCTTGGTATCTATCGAAACCAATATTACGACTGTCAAAAGTATTATTGATAAATATCAAGATATTACAGAAAGTTACAAAATGGGTGATAATCAGAAATTCTGATTGCAAAAAATGTTGTCATGTGCATCATAACACTGCTTTCTGTATCACTCTACTAATCCTGAACATTCATGTGGATGATAAATAATTAGTGAACAAAGGATTGATTTTTAACAAAGATTGCCGGATTACGATTGCCATTACACGTGGTGTTAGCGTCTCTTTAATTCTAAGTATTGAAGGACTGTTGCCAGCCACTCCACCAGCATGTAACTCGGAAATGGGTTGGTTTTGCTGGCCCTTCCTCATCTAAATGAGAAAAATTATAAAAGCGAGCTCGCGGAGTCTCGTGGTGAAGGAACTATTAACAAGTTGGAACGGAACCCACCGTACGCGAGTCCAACTTTTAAATAGTATTTGCATGCTCATCATCATCATCATCATCTGAGCCATAGGACGTCCACTGCTGAACATAGGCCTCCCCTTAACGAGTCGAGCCAAGCTCGGCGCAACTCAGGCTGGTGCATCAAATCCGGATGTAGGATCGCGTTCATGAAAACGCAGGCGTGCTCAGAGCTCGGCGCGTCTTGCAATATCACGCGCCGTGTGAAGCCCTACATTATCCTCTTAGCACTAACATTATGTATAATTTAATTTATCTTTAACGGGGACTTCCCAAGAGCCGGCGATATATATCGATCATTTCTGGACATTTCTAGACGGATTATAATATTAATCTGACTTAATCAAATTAATTATCTTAATCATTACTAATCCCAATTTGCAAAACGTAATTGTATTGATAACTAGCTGTGTCCACAGCTTCGTTCACGTGACTGTGACACACTTTTAGAATAATACAACAGTGGAAAGTCAGATTTTGTTCGTAATATTCTATCTTATTAGACCTATAATTGGAAAATTAGTAATTTCATCCAAAAAGATTGGTTAGTACCTTAGTAGTAATTATCTATACCAGGTTGATTAAAGAGGAAGATGATGAAAAGGAGAAAATTCACATAAAATTCAAATTAAAAAGACAGAAAAGTGCTGCAAACAAAAGTAGGTAGGTACTTTGTCATTAATAAAGATAAACAACTCAGATTAATATCATTAATTTTTTAATCTAACACTGGAAACAAAAGAAAAACAAAATAATAATAAGTTTTGGATGTCACTAACACACAGAAAACACCAATATACCAGTGAAGTCTTTGGTCTACCGGACATAATAATCTTAAAGTTACCCGTCATGGTTCGGAGAAGGCTTACAAATAAAACAAAACTTAAGCATCGGAATCCTTATATCACAATCATATTTACACTATTTACATTAGGATCATCTGAATCATTGTCGACTTTCAGCTTCCTTCATCAAAGGAATCACTTTTGAGGAATAAAGATCATTAGCATCAATGCCCCAGATGAAATCGTAATGGTTGAAAGTGTCTCTGTCAGATTTGAAAACACCCTGCACGTTCGGTAGTGTGTCAGCTAGGAGAAGAAGGTCCATGTAGTGGACTTCATTATCAGCTAGGCCGTAGTGTAAGTATGTTGGCGCGGTAACCTTCTTCAAATCGTATGCTGGCGGGGACGTTCTACCGTAGGCAGCCAAGTTCTGAATAGCCGTAGGATGGTTGTAGCGACGGAAGAGATCGAAGCGGATCGTCTGTCCGTAGTGGGACACTTGACGGACGGAGGCTCCAGCAGGTGCGTGGGCAAGGAACAGAGGAACCATGGTCTAGAACAAGAAAAAAACAGATGAGTTAGTCAGTTGTATTAACTCGTAGACTAATAACAAAACTTGATTTAATATCCAATAGTGTACTGGTACAGATCCCAAATTACAAAGAATAAAGGCAGAAAAGGACAATGATGATGAAATGAAAGATACTCACAGAATTGTAATGCTCTCTGTCTGTAAGACCGGATAAGACATCAATTTCGCAGAGAGTTGCGAAAATATCCAACGGGGTTCCAGTGCAGAAGTTCTCTTTGAACCAGCCGACGATATCATTATGGCCGAAGATTTCACCTTGACCCATGAGGAAGGCAGAAGACTGTGGAAAAACAATGAAAATTAAGTTCAACTGTAGGGTTTGAAATATGTACTTAAAACTGTTGATTTCAAAAGATCTAGATAAGTGGTAAACGCTTTCAAAGCGTTTCCTTTTACTACAATGTCTTTCGAAAACATTGAAATCAGCTTAGTCACACAAGTATAAGTAGAGAATTTTGGAAAGGAGCTTTTTTGTTTTGCGATATTTGTCTAATAGTGTCAAAACTATCAAACTAGAGATTAGTACAACGAAAAAAGAGTTTTGAATAAGTTTGAAGAATACAAAATGTTTTTCTTCATATTTACTATTTTCTAGATTGACACTACATCACCTGAACATCAGTATCGCTTTATAATGCCATATGGATATTAATCATCTTGGGTTATTCACACATCCTACTATAATTGCCATTTATCATCATTTATGATTGTTCATTAGGTGCGTCCACACAGAGCGCGCAGCCTCACGAGGAATTTGCTGCGCGAGGAAACTGACAAGCCAGGCTGCTCAGACTGTGTGGACGCGTCTATTGTTTTCTGAGCGAGGCACGAAACAATATGCGCAAGCAAAACAAAAGCCACACCAACACTGGATGGCTCGGGCGCTCGGTCGCTCGACCACGGCAGCGCTGTCACTTGCCTCGCCCGAGACACGTCCACACCAACCGACCTGCTTCGCGCGGAAAATGCCTCGCGAGGCTGCGCGCTCAGTGGGGACGCACCTATTGATTGTAATCAAACACAACGTGATTATTTAATTGCAAAATCCTAACCTACTTCTTGCCCACTCAGTTGATATTCAAACTAATACTATTATCTGCAGTGATAATCTACTAATTTGCGTTACGTTTAACTATTTGCAATCTGCGAGCCGGTTTCTTATCAGTGACGGGTACGTCGATCTTTAGATTTAAAAAATGTTTACTTTTTAGACTGACTATTAGTGTTCCTACCAAAGAAAAATATGCCTTTTATAAATTATACCTTATGCAAAGTATCTGCCATTATACATATATCTCTACCACGCGACTAGTGGAGAATGAAGCATTTAGTCCTCCTTCATTATTTTTATTTCGTATGTGAAGAGGTGATTTGAATATTATGAACAAATTAACGCCTACGTCACGAATTGTGAAGCTTGTTTGCTGGTATAATAGTTTAACACTGTTACAATAGATGGCACAACGTCAACCAAAGACGTTTTAGAAAGTAATGAAAGATTAAACCTCGCCGGGCATAACTGCGACAATCTAGAAACGTCTGGAGTATTTATGCAGAAAGACGCAGGTTAAAATTCTGCTCACAGTCTGAATTTACTTTCCACAAAAACCTTTAAATAAATGTAATTTATCAAAGTTACTTCTGATATACTAACCTCAAGCGTACTTTCATGTGGCGCCAAAGTCAAAAACATAGGTACTTCATTGTGAGTAAAGAACGAAGCCGGAGCCAAGCCTTGGAAGGAGATGAACTTCTCATTGTACTCGGGCCTCAAAGAATTGAGGACCAAGAATGTAGTTCCACCCTGAGAGTGTCCGATGTAGTGGAGCTTCTCTTGTCCAGTGATGTCGAGGATGTAGTCGATGAAGGCAGGGAGATCGAGGTTGCCGATCTCGTCCCAGCTGAACCTCCAGAAGTTCTGGGGGTATCCACCGTCAGGGTTCAGGGAGACATGTTTGCGGGAATAGTAGTTGCCGCGGGCGTTACCTAGCCATACGTCGTAACCGGCCTCAGCCAGAAGGTAAGCTGTGGAAGAACAAATCAATTTTAAAATGAAAAATAATGCGCACCTTTGTAATTTTTATGGAGTACTACGGTGGACGCCTCTCTGCCCTATCTTGTTTAGTAATGTCGGTTATTTTTTAAACATTAACAGATGATAGGTTCAATTGAATGCATCTGCAGAAACACCCCATGCCAAGCCATACAATATTCAGTTTACCGTCTTGCTGCGCGCTGGCGTGCGGTAAGCCGCACGCCATCGCTTCCAGCTGCAAACTTCATTTCACACTGTAGCCATACTTATCTGACTGTCAGTGTTTTGTCGGAATATTACAATTATTTTGTGTGAATGTCTATATGTGCTAGCCTTACAACTTGAGGAGCTCGTGACTTAATAATAACAGCCGCACAGGCCGATCTTCCTGGTTAAGCCGCGCTTACCGAGGTTGTCTGTGCATGGGTCACCATCTGTCATAGCGAGTTTCCTCCGTGCCTCGGAAAGCACGTAAAGCCGTTGGTCCCGGCTTTCATTTGTAGTTCTTTGACAGTCGTTAATCACAGTCAGAAGCTCGAAAGTCTGACAACCAATCTTACCATGGGGTATCGTAATACCCAGTTACTGGGTTGTGGAGGTCCGACGGGCAGTCGCTCCATGTAACATACTGATATCTAGCTGCATCTGGTTTGACTGCTTCCTGTCAAACCAGATGGCTATTGACTCACCCCAATATAGTTGGGAAAAGGCTAGGCAGATGAGATGATGATGTGCTAGCCTTACACGGGTCTACTACGTACACTTTTTTTTTTTTATCTTGGTAAAATCATCAAATGAGTCCTCCCACCCCGGGCAGGGCGGGAGGGACTGTCAGACTTGTACTGACTAAAATCCACGGTGTCCTTCAATAGCCCGTTATGTCCCGGGGTCACGGTAATGAGATAAGTCCCGCGACCCCGGCAGGCTTTGGCCCTCTAGAGGGGGGGCCCCGTCATCATGCTGACACTCCTTGAGGCGCGCGTAGAACACAACGCGCCGTCGACCCGGGCATGGTCCATGGTCGGGTGGCGAGTTGCCCTTTACTCGCCGCCCGCATGCCCGCGCCTACGGTGGCCGGAGATCGTCCTGCGACGTCCGACGCCGTGGGCGTCTACCACTGCGGCTGGGGCGGAGGGAGGACGCTGTCCTCTCTCTCGCGGCTCGCCTCCTCCTTCACGAGCATAACTGCTTCGCAGAAGGAGGCGACTGCTTCCCACTCCGTCTCGCCCCGCAGCATGGCCTCAACCAATGCCGGGCGCGAGAGGTCTCCGCCTATTGCTGCCGCGAGAACACGGCGGTGCTCTGCCCAAGCGGGGAAGTCTTGCACCGTATGCTCCACCATGTCCTCCGGGCGATCCTCGCAGTGGTGACACCCAGGCGTTTCTTCCCTCCCTATCCGACACAGGAACCTCCCGAAACTTCCATGTCCGGTGAGGACCTGCGTCATGCGGTAGGTCAGGACGCCGTAACGCCTATCCAGCCACTCCTCAAAGAGGGGTCTTACCGCCGCGATTGCGGCGTGCCCGGACCTCGGTTGCGACAGTCGTCCCCTCCATACTGCCCTGAGATCGCACCGGAGCTCTTCCCGCCGCGCCTCGACTTCTCGGGGCAGCGGGGTTACACCCCGGCGCTGCGCCTCCACGCGCCACTCATAGACGCGCTGGAGGGCAGTCGCCTCCAGATCCCAGGGCAGTGATCCGGCAAGGAGGTTGGCTGATTCGCCGGCGATCGTGCGGTATCCCCGGATCATCCGGATAGCCATGACCCTCTGGCATGTGACCAACTTTAGTGGTCGCGTCCGGATGCTCAGAGCCCACACGGGGGCCCCGTAGAGGGCCATGGACCGCACGATACCGGCGTACAGCCTACGGCAGGAGGCGTTTGGCCCGCCGAGATTGGGCAGGAGTCGCCTGAGGGCGCCTGCTGCCCGGTTCAGCCTTGGGGCCAAACTCAGGAAATGCTCCCTGAAGTTCCACCGGCTGTCGAGGACGAGTCCCAGGTACTTCATCGTCCTCCCGACGCCGATGCGAACCCCCTCCACCGTTATGTGGGACTCAGACCGTGGCGCGTTAACGCGGCCATGAAAACACATGGCCTCCGTCTTGTGCAGCGCCACTTCGAGTCCCAGCTGCCGGATACTTTCGACGACTGTCGCAACCGCTTGCGTCGCCTTGTCGGCCGCCGCCTGATGCGACTCTCCCTCCGCCAGGACGAGCGTGTCGTCAGCGTAACATATTACGCTGACGCCGTCAGACTACGTACACTTGACGGTAAACTGAATCATGTATGACAGGGCTGGCATGTGGCATCTTAAGGAAAATTTCATAAAGAATTATAAATAATATGTATAACATGTTTATCTAACCAATATGCTTGATTGATTGTTTTAAATGAACCGGTAAAGACTGATAGTATTGTCTGATATTCAACGATTATCAAATATACCTAATTAATAAACTGATTAACATTTTGATAATTTCATTTTGATTAATGTCAACGTTTCTTGTGTCCGGTGAATTTTGTTTGGGTTCGGTTCTGTTCTGATTGGTGAAGTAGATAAAATATCGGGCGTGAGTCATATTTTGCGTTTTTAAATTATATCTCGTGGTATCGACAACTCTCGTAATTCTAGGGTACGAACAAGCAACTTCAGTGCATTCAATGGATTTTTGAACTGCACTGTTCTGAATGTAAAAATTATAGGCCTCCGCATAGGATGATCAAATATAACAAAGAACTTTGTGTTATGAGTAGCCCAATGTTCTTGAGTGGACGAATCAAGAGAGTTACGAAACATGAAATTAGGCCGTCAAAGAACTTAATTTTCTTTATCATCATGCAATGCAAGACAATAATATATGTCTCGCTGGCATTCTCTAAATAACTCTTATCGTTTCTTTTCGTCATAACCGGCATCTTTTATCAAATTAAGTGCTATACTTTTTCTTTTTTAAAGCGGCTTTAAAGCAACAAAACGCAGAATACTAATAGCAAATTAATTAATTAAAATTATCAATTGCAAACTTAAGCCGTTTACAAATTCTGTCTGATCGTGGTTATCATCAGACCTATACGTGTTTTATTGTGAATTATTACACTTCGAAAGAGTAATTGTAACTGTGGTAATTTCGTCACTTTTTCCTCGTAAAGTTTTGGGATCTCCTATTTAATACCTGAATTTCGGCTAAGTTTGAATTATACCGGATCCATTGGAAGCTTTTTCAGCAATAGTAGATGCAGCATGAATCAAATTTAAAAGTGACTTTGCTTTGTGCTTTAGACATAGTAATATTGCCCAATTTAAATACATTGCATCATGATGACTGACAATGATGAAATGCTGGGTGCGACGGTAGGTCCTTGGCGTGCTTACCTGCTATGAAAATATTTGTAAGTCGTACACACCAAACATGTCACTCTAGCACCGAATTTGAACGTGACGATTTACAGAATATTTTCGCCTTTTAAGGGTTTTATCCAAAACTTACCCAGAGCATTGCCAGGGCCTAAAACGATGAAATCAGCGGAGGAAGACAAGAGTCCGTGCATCACGAAGGCGAGGGGTCTCTTGACATTGGGGTCATTGTTCTGGTCCCTTCCGTGGGGGATCCTGTGGGCTTCCAGGATGTACCCATCGGAAGTCTGGATGGTGTGGACTTCGATGGGATATCCGTACTTTGCGACGAGGCCGGGCTGCAAAAGAAAAGGCGGTTGTAGCTAGTGTCCCAACGGGAAATTCTCAAAGAATAAATTATTTGATTTCGGTTTCATGATTTCAAGAAATGTTAAACCATTTATTTTAACAATATTTTGTCAACAAATAAAAGATGAAGTTGTTTGTTGAAATAAAGTCTCGATTTTATGAGATTTTTATAGAACTAAAGTTTTCAGCTAAAAACAGAATAACGTAGAAGGGTTTTAAATCCTAGAAAAATTAAAGGGTTGAAAATTTGTGAGACTCAAAATTTTCAACCCTTGCAAAAATCAAAATTTCAACTATGTATTTGTCGAAAAATGAAAATATCGCCTGTCCCTATTAACAAGGTCGGATGTACCACTTCCGCCTTTTTCGTTTTATTCCATTTTTGACCTAACAAAAGTATTGTCTTTCAGTAGCATTAACAAAAATTTTAAATTTCCTCATAGTTTTTGAGATAGCCAAGTTAACATTGTCGTATGTGGCATGACTGCCCGTTAACAATGATCGATGTTATCTTACGACGTTTTTAACGGGGTGCAGGGGCCTTACCACATGCTCTTAACGCGATTCAGTTTATGACCTAAACTGAACTGTTCTTCTAATTCGTACAATGACACCAGCTTAACGTTCAATCTAGTAGGCCATGCCATCTGACAGCGATTGTGCCAAACTGAGTCGCAAGTTTTGGTTTCATTCATTCAATTTTGTACTGGTTTGGTACAATGACGTCTTAAAGCAGCTCAACTGAAACGCTCAAACTGTCAAAATAATCATAATTATGACATGTGATAATTTGATCTTCATATTTCGCGCGTAAGTTGAGGCAAATGCTTGACGCCATTTTGATAACGTCAGAATCAGTTTGCTGTGTTAATCGATTATCATTGACAGTCAGCTGTTATCAAGATGCAATGACGCAATATCATGGAGGCAACCGTTTTTTTTTTTTGGAATGTTTTTGGCATGGCTTCGAGGCCTTGGCTACCGTTTCGTTTAGTAACAGGGCCAATCTCCAATATTTGAGACTTCCGTTTTGGATAATGACGCCCGATCTTTTATCTACTAGTGCAACCATCCACTGACTACTATAATTAGTTGGCTGGGAAGTTAGATGTAATCATCTAACTTAAATGAAATTAAAATAATTTATATTTTTGTTTTTTGTCAGTGGATGGTTGCACTAGTAGGTAAAAGATCGGGCGTCATTATCCAAAACGGAAGTCTCAAATATTGGAGATTGGCCCACAGCACAAATGGGGAAGGCCGGTCAAAGCTAATTGTAGATGGCGCCACCATAGGTAAGTCCTAATCCGACCAATGGGGTAGTACTATTTTGAAGTACCTATAAGATTTGAGCCAATGACGATGCTTGGAACAAGCTATGCTAGCGCCATTAATTCCCCGGTTGCCATCCCCATTAAAAAAAATGAAAACTTCGAAAAATGAATTTTAAAATAAACACATTTTATGTACTGAAACTAACATTTTCCGACTTCTTCTTGCCTAAAGTATCGCATTTATATAAGTATTTCAATATTTTTTTTTCTTAAACAGTAAAATACCCTATTTTTCCCATGTTTTTCCCACGTTTTTTTTTTATACATTCACTTTTCTTGTTTGTAGGTATGTTTGTTTGTCGTTCCGGTTGGAATTTTGCAACTCAATTTTGAGGCACTTCCCGATAAGCTAGCAGGCTGAAATTTTGCACACGCTCTGAGTTCTGATGACAACACATGACTAGCTAAGAAACGTCATAACAAATCCAATATGGCGGCCTCCCCAAGATGGCGGACTGGCTGTTTGAAATCCACCCCCATGATATGGGTATCAAATGAAAGGGTTTGCTGTCAGGAATACAAAAAAAATCAATAAGTCACGTGACTTAAATCCAATATGGCGGACGTCCAAGATTGCGGATAGGCTTTGAGGCACTTCCCGATAAGCTAGCAGGCTGAAATTTTCAGGGTAGCTTCAAACCCGATGAACAAAGATAAAAACAATGAATTAATTAATAGATTTAAAAAAATCTCAACCGCCCCCACGTTTTGAGTGGTCCCTTTCTCAGCCCCGTAGGGTTATTTTCTTATTTTTAGGACATTTAAAAACGTGGGATTTTAGATTTTTTTTTAAATCTATTCTACTCTGGTACCTACGTTCGAAACAAAAACCTAGTAGGTAAGGTTTTATTATAGTACGTCGAATTTTTTTTTCGTATTATTAATAGCAAAAGGTAAATAAATATGTTCTGTGACAAAATAGTATATTTCATTACAAGTGCGGAAAGGCTGTCATTGCAAAGAGTTCCGACAAATGTCTACCCGAGCCGAAGGCCAGGGTTGACTGTCGGAACAAGTTGCAATGACGGTTCCGCACGTGTACTGAAGACTATTTTTAATACAGTTGCGAAAAAATGAAGCACTTTAATAAAAAATAAAATAAAAACATAATAAACTAAACTCGCAAAGAAAATTTCTGGAAAATGACGCCAAACCGTAGAATATAAGCAGAGTTTTTTTTTTCTTCACCCATTTTGGTAGGCAAAGGGAACGCCCATACAGCTTAGTCTTCAGTAGATTTTTTTTTATTGATATGAAATGAAATAAATAGAGCAGTGGTGGCCCAGTGGTATCGGCCTCGACTTACGAGTTGTAGGTCGTGGGTTCGAACCCAGTCAGGCGCATTACTTTGTGTAATTTATTTCAACACCACTGCTCTCAAAACGGTGAAGGAAAACATCGTGAGGAAACCGGCATGTCCTAGAACCAAAAATTCGAAGACATGTGACATCTACCAATCCGCACTGGGCCCGCGTGGTAGATTACGGCCTGCTCCCTCTCACAGAGAGGAGGCCTGTGTCCCAGCAGTGGGGACATTTAAAGGCTGATGATGATGATGATGATGAAATGAAAATGAGATTCAATGAAATGACACCTAACCTAACTCGTTCAATTAAATCATTAAATCTGACATTGAAATTAAAAATTAGTAGCTTCTTTTTAGAAATACGTGTCAATGAAGCAAACCTTCATCGAATCTTTTTTTTTTTATTGCTCTATGAAGAGTGACATTGAAGAACACGTCAATGTCATTTGAAAAAGTCTGTCTCATAAAATATTATTAATAATTTTTACATAGTACATATTGTGAAACAAATAGCTTTTAAATGTTGTTTCTCTAATAAAGTAGAGCAACACCAATAAATTCAGCTATTTTATTTCCGTCCATCATAAAGAAATAACATTAAAAAACAACATTTTTTTTTTAGCTGTATTGCTAAAACATCAATATGGAAAAACTAAGATTCCAATTTGAAGTAAAGGCTACTGAAGACCCAAATACCAATGTTATATGCATAGCAACATTGACTGACACAAACCAAAAAACCTATTTAATACCAGAAAGATGGCAATCAATAAAGTCACATGACGAAATTACAAAAACTGAAACTTTTCAAAAGGTAAAAAATACGCTGAAAAGAAGACATGAAAAGAGACAAATTTGGATCTCATTAACTCCAAAAATAAGAAATGTGTATATTGATGAAGATGGGAACATACAATTTATGGGTTATTTCCTAGAAGAGATTGTTCCAGAGGCCGACAACGTGACTCCCTCTGGTGGTATTACGGAAGAAACTTTGACAAGACTGTTAGAAAATATTACAGAAAATAAAAATGAAAATACATAAAGAAATAACATTATATACGTTTTTGTTTGAATCACAAAAACTCTTTAATAAAAACTTCATGGTTGGTTTTTCTTTTTAATACACATTATTTTGACAGTTGGGAAAGAGAACGCACTAGTGCGGGAAAGGTAAAAAAAGCACTAGTGTGTAATAGCCCACTTCCCGAACGCTATACGTCCCTGCAATATGCCACTTTTTGAGCAACTGTATTAAAAATTACTTTAAAAATATTAGTTAACGTATTTTTAAAAAACAACTGCAAGCCTACCATGAACCCACCCGCGGTTGCGGACGCCCACGGCGACGGACGTCGGTCGCAAGACGATCTCAGGCCACCGCCCGTAGGCGCGGGCATGCGGGCGGCGAGTAAAGGGCAACTCGCTGCCCGACCATGGACCATGCCCGGGTCGACGGCGCGTTGTGTTCCACGCGCGCCTCAAAGACCGTCAGCATGATGACGGGGCCCCCCTCTAGAGGGCCAAAGCCTACCGGGGTCGCGGGACTTATCTCATTACGTGACCCCGGAACATAAAGGGCTGTTGAAGGACACCGTGGATTTTAGTCAGTACAAGTCTGACAGGCCCTCCCGCCCTGCCCGGGGTGGCAGGACTCATTTGATGATTTTACCACGCAAAAAAAAAGCCCGCCATGAACTAATTAAAAATGATCAAAAAGCAAGACATTTCAGTTTGAGTTCATAAACTGCAACGCTGAAAGTCGTACCCTGACTTCCAATATTCTCAGCGATATTTCGATTGTTATAAGTGAATGAAAGATCGCAATCTGTAGCTGAAACGTTTTAAGTGAGAACGAGACAACGCTATTATTAAATAGCGTTGTCTCTTTTTCACCAAAAACGTTACAAATGACTTTGACAGACTTTGATTCTTTGGATAGCCTAGGCAGCGCCTAATGAATTCGGCATCATCGTTATTGAAGGGGTCCAACTGACCGCCAAACTGGAGCCTCTTACGTTCAAAAACTCAATAAAAATAAATCATTAGACTATTAGAGAAAACCAAATGCGGTTGAAAAAATGTATGTAGGATAGGTATTATAACTTTAAAAGAAAGATTAAAGTACACTTAAGTTGGTTTTTGTAAAAAATCCTCTAAAAAACTTGATATTCATCTATAATTCACTACGTTTTCTACTAACGTTTCAGTTATGTTAAAGAAATAGTAACTTTTATTGGATTGCTTATTTTAACAGTTTGAGCGTTTCAGTTGAGCTGCTATACGACGTCAAGGTACCAAATCAGTACAAAATTGAATGAATGAAACCAAAACTTGCGACTCAGTTTGGCACAATCGTTGTCAGATGTCATGGTCAATTTGATATAACTAGCGTTGTCTCTTTTTCACCAAAAAAAACGTTTTTGGTGAAAAAGAGACAACGCTAGTCAGCTACAAATTGCGATCTTTCCTTCACTTTTAACAATCCAAATATCGCTGAGCGTATTGGACATCAGGGTACGACTTTCAGCGATGCAGTTTATGAACTCAAACTGAAATGTCTTGCTTTTTAATCGTTTTTAATTAGTTCATGGTAGGCTTGCAGGAGGAGAAAACGCCGTCGGTTGTGTCACTAACAACCATGTTGTAGGGGCGTGAGAATAAGGCGTGCTATTTTAGTACTTCTTATTCTAGATTGCTTTTTTTTTGTTTCACCAGCTTTTATTAATTAGTTTGGTTCTTTTGGATCATACAATTAAAGTTGTAACATGTACCACATCCAACTTTGATATTAGTTTGATAACATATGCATTTTGTTGTTTGTGGTACTACCTACATTTTTAGCTGCCCGTTGTAATGTAAAATATGTTGGTAGTACCACATCAGACTTTTTTGTTGGTTCCAATATAATTTTAAATTATCGTACGTGGTACTTCCTACTAGGTTAGTGGTAAAAGTATTAAAACTTTGCGTAGGATATGGTAATATTGCAAAACTAACCGACGGACAAAAACATTTTAGGTTTCGATATAGGTACCGTGTGCCTATATTGATATTACAAAATATTTTTGGGGTATTTTTTTTTGCTTAAATTGGTATGATTCTAGTCATTTTAATATGTTTACTCTAAGAACCAACAGAAAACAATAATTCTTATATATTTTATATATTATGTTGCTTCTAGCCTATATCAGTTCCTGGAGAATCCCTGATACCATGTTATAATAAATTAATTCAGCAGCATTCATTCATTATAATGCAGCAGCAGCATTAATATTATACTATGTATTTGTAACGCAAATAGATGATAATATTAGTTGTGATCAAGAATTCCAAATATTAAACTTAGAAGGACTGGAAAGTTAATCATAAGCCTGCCCTTTTGTCCACTGCTGAACTCCAATGTACGCAAAAGTATGGCAAGTCGTCGTTCCACCTGGTTAGCAAGCGTCCTACACTACGTTTGCCTAGTCGCGATGTCCACCAAATTACTATTTGTCCAGAGACAGATGTGACCAGCCTACTGCCAGCTATGTCAGCAACTTTGGTGCTTTGACGGATCACTTCACTCACTCCACGATTTTATCTATCAGAGTTATTCCGAGTATAGTTTGTTCCATAGGTTGCTGTGGGACTATATTGATAGCCTCAATAGGAGTGTCCACGATTCCGTATCGTAAATCATAATTGGACACACGATAAGACTTAACGGAGACCGAATGATGCCCAACCCGACTAAATACTTCTGTCGACTTCTCTCTTGAAGTTATTCCCACTCAACCAAACTGTTTGTCCAAGATAGACTTATTCATGAACATTCTAGAATTGCACCATTTATAGCGATTGGTTCCTAGATCCCTATGCGTTGTAAAGCTTTTGTCACGCTGGTTTTATTTTCTTTCCAAGCGAGCATGTTAAACATAATAATTATCGTCATGGCCAATGCCATCTGTTCACCAATGTGAACAGTTTCGGGAATATGACATGCCCCTGCCTCACCCTCGGCGTTCCTGTATTTATGTTTAAAATGCTGGTTTTGTACTTGGACCTTCACAGTCGCAGCGACGTACTATGTATTACATTTGAATTCTCAGATGTATCGCCAGCTTATTTGGCATAGCTGCAGTGATTGTAGAACCGCCCAGGTTTCAATGGAGTCAAAGGCCTTGTCATTATCCACAAATGCTAAGCACAAGGGCTTATGCTCTTCAGAGTTCTGTATAACCTGCCTCACTGTGTGGATGTGGTATATTGTGCTAAATATTCCGCGAAGCCCGGCCAGTTTCGGAGGTTGAATTTTGTCAAGTCTTCTTACGAGACGATTTGTGACGATAATTGAAAAAAGCTTATACAAGTGGCTCAAGAGATAAATGGGACGATAGGTTTTTAGTAGAGTCTTACTTCTTGAAAAACAGGATCAGAACACTCTTGTTTCACATCCTTGGGAGTGGAACAGGAGTGAACAGTTATTTTAGTTTATTAAAAATGTATAATGTGTGATTATTATTACTATTTAACCTTTATAGGTTTCATTACAATTAGTGTCATTGATGATGCTAGACTCAATTATTTATTTCAATGATTTCAATTATATTGTTCGTAAAATTGAGGTATTCTGTTATGTTTCTTCTTTTAGAGACTAGTTTCATTTATATTTACTTTCGAAATAATTCATTTAAAATAATAATGAATTATATTTCACTTACATTTTAAACAGTTACGACAAAATCTTGATTAGGACTTCCTGTGAAGAATGATGTATGTGGAATTTGCGACAATTCATAGATAAGTTTTTCCAGATAAGTTAGTAGTATGTGACAGAACCGACTAAATACAGTGTACCAAATACCGATAAAAAAAGTCATGTCTGACTTTTCCCATATTTCCAAAAGGAAATATAACATTTTACTATTATGTATATCGCACATCCGCTCAAATAACGTCATAACTCGATAAAATGTTAAATGACTTTAATTGTACCATTTGTATCAGAATTTCACATACTTTATGCTCACAAAACGTCATAGACGTAGTTCTATTATTTGTCCCTAGATGACACTAGTGACGTTATAATGTTTGCCGAAAGTTGTGACTCGGCGAACATATACAGTGTCATGTGACGACTTGCGCGAGGTGGTCACACGTACGTTATTCGGTAAAAGTGAACTGTGTCGACTCAAGACAGTTTTTGTTAGCGAGGTAAGTAAAATTTATTTTCTTTTTCTGCAACTAAACTGATGCTTGTCGAGTAATGCCAGTATATATGATTGAAACAACGCAATAAAATTATTTGTTGCGCCCTAATACTGACATATACAGAGTTATGACAGTATATGTGATTGAAATAATACAATTAACATATTTATTGATCACTTATATTACCCTATACAGAGTTACAACAGTATATATGATTGAAGTTATACAATAAACATATTTGTGCGCCCTAATACTGACATGTAAAGTATCTAGATTATTTAATTTAAATAGAGAATTGTTTATTTTTCAGTTAAACGGTTGAAAATTATAAGTTCCCTAATTTGTTTTATTTTTTAAATATTTTAGAGGTGTTTTGCTCTCGTTTTATAAAAACCGTTGATTGTTTTGAAGTAACAACATAAATTATTTAATTTTGATAGAATTTTGTCTATTTTTCAGTTATCATCATCATCATCAGCCGGAAGACGTCCACTGCTGAACATAGGCCTCCCCCTTAGACCGCCACGCCGAACGATAATTCGCCACTTGCATCCATCGGTTGCCTGCGACCCTCACGATGTCGTCGGACCACCTAGTGGGAGGCCTACCTACGCTGCGTCTTCCGGTCCGTGGTCGCCACTCGAGAACTTTTCTTCCCCATCGGTTGTTAGTTCTACGAGCGATGTGGCCTGCCCATTGCCACTTCAACTTGCAAATTTTATGAGGTATGTCGGTGACTCTGGTTCTTCGCCGAATATCCATGTTCCGGATTTTATCCTGGAAAGAAACTCCGAGCATACCTCTTTCCATCGCTCGTTGAGTGACTCTTAGTCTCTCTAAAAGGCCAGCAGTCAGAGACCACGTTTCAGAGCCATATGTCATCACTGACCACACACACTGGTTAAACACCCTTGTCTTGAGACACTGTAGGATTCTCGATGAGAAGATATCACGTAGCTTCCCAAACGCTGCCCATCCGAGTTGGATTCTTCGGGCGTCCTCTTTCTCGAAGTTGGACCTACCTAACTGAAAAATCTGTCCAAGGTAAGTATAATGGTCTACAACTTCGAGAGTATCATTCCCAACAACAACCGGTAAGGGTGCCACATGGACATTCGACACGACTTTCGTCTTATCCATGTTCGAAGCCGACCAGTTGGGAAACGATACTGAGGTCGCTGAGCATAGCATTGAGGTGCTCCAACGATTCTGCCATGATGACTATATCATCGGCAAAACGAAGGTGATGTATTCGCCATTGATGTTGATGCCGAATACGTTCCATTCCAAGAGCTTGAAAACGTCCTCCAACGCGTTCGTGAACAGTTTCGGAGAAATAACGTCTCCCTGTCTTACGCCTTTCTGCAATTGGATTGGTTTCGTGCTCTCTTCCTGAAGTCGGATGGACATGGTGGCGTTTCTATACAAACACTTAAACACTTCGATATACCGATAGTCGATATGACATCGTTGGAGGGACTGCAATACTGCCCAGGTTTTGATTGAATCGAAGGCTTTTTCATAGTCCACAAACGCTAAACATAATGGCCGATTATACTCCTCTGTCTTCTGTATAATCTGGCGGAGCGTGTGTATGTGGTCTATAGTATTAAAACCTTTTTGGAAACCGGCTTGTTCGGGATGCTGGAAGGACTTGTCTATATCATCATATTTACTGTCATTTTTTCAGTTATACGTTTGTAAATTTTATTGTCTTTTTAAATAAGACATTTCTAAGTGTGATACATGTAGTAAATTTAAGAATTTATTGTATTCCATAAGAAGTAAAATATAGTTGTGTCATTATAATAAATAAATTATAGTAAAACTTTGTTTTTTTTCTACATATAGTGTCACAACCCGGAATTTTTTCACATTTTTTTCAGGATTTTCAGGTTAGTAAATATATGAATTTATAGAACTTAAAAAATCAATCTAACTCGCTGAAGAACGTTTTCTTCTAAAATGGTTACTTTTTTAATTATGATCCAAAAAGCGAAAAATTTAAGCAAGGTAAACTTTAAACGTGTCTCCTGAAAAAAATGGTTTTTGGAGTTGTGACGTTATTTGAGCGGAGGTGCGATATGAGCTCTTAAATATATTACAATTTTTAGTATTTTTTTTGTAAACCTAATTTGAATCATTAAAAAAATATAAGCAATTTAAACTTTGACGCGCTCTCCTGTAAAATTACTGTTTTGCAGATCCGACATTGTTAATAGGGACAGGCGATATGTATGCAAATGTCGAATTGTAATTAATTAAAATTAACACATTTTGAATTATTCATTGACATCCTTTGCACAATTCAGATTACTGGCACTAAACATTATTTCACAAAAAAATCAGGCCTGAACTTGCAACTTGTTCCTTTTCGATACCTTCGACTGTTTGCATCAACATCATTACTCACTTTTAGCAACTTACCGCCAACCAACTTGAAAAAAATGTCAGCGAGGGGCTAACTACACTTTAATGATTATATAATTATAAATATGTATATTTTAAGTATAATAATAATAATAATAAAAAAAGTATTTAATAGCCTTCTATCAGGTGGTAATAAGGTGCGCGCCTTCAACGGCTGGGTCATGCCAGTCTTGATGTACTCTTTTGGCATACTCAAATGGACTCAAACAGAACTTGATGCCCTGGATAGGAGGGTCCGTACATTGCTCACTGCATATCGAATGCATCACCCACGGTCTTCGGTTATGAGATTGTATATCCCGCGAAAATGTGGAGGTCGAGGTTTTCTAAACGCTAAGACTCTCCACAATCGCGAGATATGCAATCTCAGGGAATATTTCCTAAAAGCCGACGTGGGAATGCATCGAGATGTAGTGACGGTGGACAAGGGCCTCACCCCGCTCTCCTTGGCTAAAGAGAACTGGCGCAAACCTGCGGTGCTTGACACTAATGATCGCATGGAGGTATGGCAGAGCAAGGAGCTTCACGGACGCTTTTTCCGGGCTCTACATGGGCCTGATGTAGATTTGTCAGCGTCCGTGGCCTGGCTACGATCCGGGGACCTCTTTAGTGAAACCGAGGGTTTTGTCTGTGCAATTATGGATGAAGTTATGATGACGAATAACTACCGGAGATTTATTGTGAAGGATGGCACGGTTGACATATGTCGGGCATGCCACCGTCCTGGCGAATCAATCCGTCACATTATCTCCGGGTGTTCTCGTCTGGCCAACGGAGAATACTTGCATAGACATAACCTTGTAGCCAGGATAATCCATCAGCAACTTGCTCTGAAATACAGCCTTGTGGAATCGGAAGTGCCGTACTACAGGTATGAGCCCGACCCAGTTCTTGAAAGTGGCAATATCACACTGTACTGGGATCAATCCATCATCACTGACAGGACTATTGTAGCCAATAGACCTGATATAGTGGTGGTGGATCGATCAGAGCGGCGCACAATGATTGTTGACATAACCGTCCCGCATGACGAGAACCTCGTGAAAGCTGAAAAAGATAAGCAAATCAAGTATCTTGATTTGGCTCGCGAGGTTGTTGATATGTGGGATGTGGATTCAGCGATCATTGTGCCGATAGTCGTGTCGGTCCATGGCTTAATTGCCAAGAGCCTCGACCAACATCTAAGGAGGCTCTCGTTAGGCAGCTGGATCAAGGGCCTGATTCAGAAAGCAGTTCTTTTGGACACGGCGCGCATTGTTAGGAGGTTCCTTTCTCTGGAGCCCTGACTGCCGGTAGCTTGGACCTTGTTCCCGATACCGGTGGGCCACTATTATTTATATTTTTAAATGTTTTTTTTTGTGTTTTTGTAAAAATATTTAAAAATGTATATAGTAAGGTGTAAAGATGAATAAAGGACAATAATAATATATTTTTTATATTTTTAAATGTTTTTTATTTGTTTTTTGTAAAAATATTTAAAAATGTAATTTATAAGTAAAAAAATGAATAAAGAAATAATAATAAATAGAATAATAGTAGAATCTGTGGTCCGACGTCTGTCATGAGTGACGTATAAATTTTCTTCTACAATTTCCTTACAATATTAATTATTTTTTTGTATAAACCGGATTTAAAACATGTTATTACAACAATAAAAACAAAATAATAAAAATTGCTGCAATATTGTGACAATGAACCATAACCAGAAATGAACGAAAATGAAATCATAGTTATGTCACCATCATCCAAATGATTACAAGAAGTCGGACTAAACAGCAACAGGCACTCCCAACATCTCCGGGCCCGTCGCTGAGCTCCGCCTTACAGCCGCCGGGACGCGCCTCACCCATGGACGCCGTGTCACCGGTAGCTACAGCCGCGTCGAGCTCCAGCGACGAGTTTTACTCCCCGCCGTCGACACCACCACCACCACCGCGACGACGAGGCAGAGGACGGCCACCAGCGGGCTTGGGACCTCGAGGCCAACAGGCCCCGAACAGGGTCCCCGCTGCCGGTGGAAATGTGTCGCGCATGCGATGGACTCAGTCCATTAATGAAAACGTCATGCGCGCATATTATGGGGCTACTGAGGGGGGAAGCAACTTGACTGCGTACCGTGGTCGAATGCTGTCTCTGTTTCAGGTGCTGGAACCAGATGTCAACGTAACGGCGCAACGATTATCGGATCAGGTGCGGGTCATTCAACGTAACCATATGTTGAATGACACAGTACTTGATCGACTACGCTCTGAATCACGGAGTAACCCAGTTACTGATCCTGCCTTGCCATTGACTGCGGTGCAACTACAAAACATTTCCAGTGTGCCGCCGCGGTCTGAGGACATTGGTGAAGAGGATCATGACGAAGTTATATCCGTGAGTACCCAATGCAACGCACAATTGAGGAGCGCTTTGGAGAGTGCGTTCCGGGAGTACCGCTCCGTACCGCCGGAACTTAGACCACGTTTACCTCGTTTGCCTATGCACAATAAAAACAAGGCGCTTATGTGTGCTCTAGACTCGGAGCTGTCAAATTGTTTTGACAGCAGTAAGGATCTTACCGACACCCACTCAATCTTGTATTGTGCAGCTGTAGCGGCATGTCGTGTAGCTCACGTCAAATTTCCAGACAGCGACAGAGCTACACGACCAAAACCAGCAACTCCAGCTTGGCAGTGCAGGATTGAGCGGCGTGTCGGTGAGGCTAGAGCACTCATCGGCAAATTGCACTGCTTCAGGGAGGGTAATACTCGACCTAGAGTGATGCGTTTTGTGAGGCGGGCGTTTGCGGGGATTGATATCGACCCTCGTGAATATTTGGCCCGCGTCACAGAACGTATCGACTTCCTGAAGCAGAAGATTTGTGCATGGGCAAACCGTATTCGTCGGTACAAGCGACGAGTGGAGCGATACACTTTGAATCGCACATTCCAAAGCGATGAAAGGTGGGTCTATAGGGCTTGGGAGCGACCGGACCAAGGTGTGACTGACACGCCCCTACCGGATGATGACGCCATGAGTTCATTCTGGCGCAGCATCTGGTCGGTGCCTGTCAGTCACACTGAGGGCGATTGGACCCGGGAGATCGAACGAACGTGTGATCAGATTCCAGAAATGGGGGCAATTACCATCAGCCCCCACGATGTAGCTTGTGCAGTCCATCCGTTGCCTAATTGGAAATCCCCAGGACCGGATGGGCTGCACAACTTCTGGATCAAATGGTTTAAAAGATCACATGTCCGCTTGGCATCCCAGTTCCAATTAGCCTTAGAGTCAGGGTCACTGCCCCAGTTCTTGACAACAGGAATGACCCACCTGCTCCATAAATCGGGTAGTACCGCGGAACCCAAAAATTATAGACCGATTACTTGTTTACCAACGGTCTATAAAGTTCTTACATCCATTTTGAGAGCTAAAATCAATCAACATATTGTGACTAATTCTATCATGTCTGCCTCTCAGAATGGATGTAGGAACGGGTCTCGCGGTACTAAGGAGCTCCTCCTCATTGATATGGCCATTAGCCAACAGGTTCGTCGCTCCCGAAAAGATCTGTCCGCATGTTGGATAGATTATAAGAAGGCCTATGATTCGGTGCCCCATACATGGCTCATGAGGGTGCTGGAGTTGTATAAAGTTGATATATCTCTACGTACCTTCTTGATGTCGTGTATGGGGAGCTGGAGAACAGTCCTTCGCTATCCAGGATGTCGACAGGTCCGAGGTAGCAGCGAACCGATAAGGATTGAGCGTGGCATATTCCAGGGTGATAGTTTGAGTCCCTTGTGGTTTTGTCTGGCCTTGAACCCGCTCAGCACATTGCTGGAGGGTTCGGGGCTAGGATATCGGTTGAAGAGAGGTGGTCAGGTCATATCTCACCTTCTTTACATGGATGATCTGAAACTCTTTGCCCCCAACAACTTGCAACTGATGAAGCTACTGAAGGTAACGGAAACTTTCAGTAACGCCATCAGGATGGAATTTGGTGTGGACAAATGTGCAGTCATGCATGTGAAGCGAGGAGAGATTATGGAATCAGAGGGAACTCAACTCTCGGATTCCATACACCTCAGATCCCTCTCTTCAACAGAGACCTACAAATATTTGGGTATGTCGGAAGCATTAGGCATCAATAATGCTGACATGAAACAATCGTTGAAGGAGCGCTTCTTTGGCCGCCTGAATAAAGTGCTAAACAGTCTTTTGTCAGGTGGCAATAAGGTGCGCGCTTTCAACGGTTGGGTCATGCCGGTGTTGATGTATTCTTTCGGCATACTCAAATGGACTCAGACAGAACTTGACGCCCTGGATAGGAGAGTCCGTTCACTGCTGACTGCAAATCGGATGCATCACCCACGGTCGTCGGTGATGAGGCTGTATATACCGCGGAAGTGTGGGGGTCGTGGCTTCTTAAATGCTAAGAACCTGCACAACCGTGAGGTATGCAGTCTCAGGGAATATTTCCTAGAAACCGACGTGGGGATGCACCGAGATGTGGTCACAGTGGACAAGGGTCTTACTCCGCTCTCCTTGGCTAACGAGAACTGGCGCAAACCTAAAGTATTAGACACTAATGACCGAAAGGAGGTATGGCAGAGCAAGGAGCTTCACGGACGCTTTTACCGGGCATTACATGGTCCCGATGTAGACTTTTTAGCGTCCGTATCCTGGCTGCGCTTTGGTGACCTGTTTGGGGAAACCGAAGGTTTTGTCTGTGCAATTATGGACGAAGTTATGATGACGAATAACTACCGGAAATACATTGTGAAGGATGGCACGGTTGACATATGTCGGGCATGCCACCGTCCGGGAGAATCGATCCGACACATTATTTCTGGGTGTTCTCGTCTGGCTAACGGAGAATATTTGCACAGACACAACCTCGTCGCCAGGATTATCCACCAGCAACTTGCTTTGAAGTACAATCTTGTGGAATCGGAAGTGCCGTACTATAAGTATGCGCCCGACCCAGTTCTCGAAAATGGCAATATCTCGTTGTATTGGGATCGACCTATCATCACTGACAGGACTATTGTTGCCAATAAGCCTGACATTGTGGTGATAGATCGATCGGAGCGTCGCGCAATGATTGTTGATATAACGGTCCCGCATGATGAGAACCTCGTGAAGGCAGAAAAGGATAAACAATTCAAGTATCTTGATCTGGCCCGCGAGGTTGTTGACATGTGGGACGTGAATACAGCAGTCATTGTGCCGATAGTCGTGTCTGCCAATGGCTTAATTGCCAAGAGCCTCGAACAACATCTGAGGAGGCTCTCGCTTGGCAGCTGGATCAGGCGCCTGATTCAGAAGGCAGTACTTTTGGACACGGCGCGTATTGTTAGGAGGTTCCTCTCTCAAGAGCCCTGACCACCGGCGGCCCGGACCCTGTTCCCGGTGCTGGTGGACTGCTATTTTTTATATTTTTAAATGTTTTTTATTTCTTTTTTGTAAAAATATTTAAAAATGTAATTTATAAGTAAAAAAAATGAATAAAGAAATAATAATAATATTCCACAACTATCACACAGCGCCATCTAGTCCCAAGCTAAGCAGAGCTTGTGTTATGGGCACTAGACAACTGATAAACATACTTATATATTTCTAAATACATACATATTATAGATAAATTACACCCAGACACAGAACAAATGATCGTGCTCATCACACAAACATTTGTCCTGGGTGGGAATCGAACCCACGACCTCCGGCATAGCAGTCAGGGTCACTAACCACTAGACCAACAGGCCAGTATTTTCGTGAGTTACAATGTTAATTCACAACATAATACCTACTGTTTTTTTTTTTGTTTAAATAACATTGTAACTCAGACATTCAATTGCATAAAGTGTGATACCTAATATGGATTTAATATGAAACAATAATTTCTAATAAAAAAAATGTAACTTGTTTTACAATGTAATATTAGTAATTTGGTGAGCATGGGCAATGTTGACAATGATGTGTAACTAAATTTACCCTTTGATGAACTTCAGTGGACACTCACTTACGATGTTTTTATATCAAATAAACCTTTATTTAAAGGACTAGAGCCACCGCAGTGAGTGTAAAAAATTCTACATTTTTTGTAGAGTAAGAATATGATTGTAACTGAAAATCGCCAAAAAGTGAGTTACGATGTTGTTACATACAGCTGGTGTCGAATTGAAAATGAAAATAAAACAATAAATAAAATAACTGACTTCAAAATTGAACACTGAAAAACAAAAGTGGTGACTTTGTATTTCGTTTCATTTACTTTTTTTTTGTACCGAAGTCCTCCTCTTTTTTGGAAGTTAGATCAAGAAAAACAAATCCTTCATAACTATTCTCCTTATTGAATTATAGGCACTTACCGCATCTAATTCCATATCCTCTTCGATGTTTGATGACATCCGCATCGCCGCCAAATCCGCCGCATAGCGGCTTTTAGCATAGTCGGCATTGGGAGCTTTCCTTGCGAAAATAATAGGAATAGCGGAAACCGCTAACGCGAACAAAAGTGTAAACTTGAACAGCATTTTTGCACGTTAGTGATCAACTGACAACATTAAATCGTTTCCATCGACTTTTGTATGCGACTTATCGCTTCGTCATCAATTATTATCTATAGATTAGCCAGCAGTGAAAATTTTAAAAAGTTTAAGAAGTTATCAGGTGTATTTTTTTTTTCTTTATTCATTTTATACACTTATTATATTTACTTTAAAATTTTTCGAAAAACACTAAAAAGACATTTAAAAAAATACAGCAGTCTACCATCATCGGGAACTGGGTCATCGGGCTGCCGGTGGTCAGGGTTCCTGAGAGAGGAACCTCCTAACTATACGCGCCGTGCCAGAAGTAATGCCTTTTGAATCAGGCGCTTGATCCAGCTGCCAAGCGAGAGCCTCCTCAGGTGTTGGTCGAGGCTCTTGGACTTCTCTTAACGACATTTTACGCAGACAAAACTTTCGGTTTCCCCAAACAGGTCACCGAAGCGCATGGCTGCGCTTCCTGCGTTACTTTTTACTTTTTAGCGTGCGTATCCGCCAGGATACGCACGCTAAAAAGTCTACATCGGGACCGTGTAATGCCCGGTAAGTGTCCGTGAAGCTCCTTGCTCTGCCATACCTCATTACGATCATTAGTGTCTAATACTTTAGGTTTGCGCCAGTTCTCGTTAGCCAAGGAGAGCGGAGTAAGACCCTTGTCCAATGTGACCACATCTCAGTGCATCACACATGGGACATAACACACTGGATCAACTCGGGATGGATGAAATGGCGACAGGTCACCGGAACAACTTGCGACCCACGGATGCCCCTCAAGTTAAAGGGGAAAATATACAAATCCGTGATAAGACCTGTCGTATTGTATGGATCGGAATGCTGGGCTGTGAAAAAGATGGATGAGAAACGATTGCATGTAGCGGAGATGAGGATGTTGAGATGGATGTGTGGAGTGACAAGAATGGATAAAGTAAGGAATGAGTTTATAAGGGGAAGTTTGAAAGTGGCGCCTGTTACAGAAAAAATGAAAGGGAATCGTCTATCTTGGTATGGACATGTGATGAGGAGGGATGACACCCATGTGACTAAGAGAGTGATGAGTATGAATGTTGATGGATGGAGAGGAAGAGGAAGGCCAAAGAAAAGATGGATGGATTGTCTAAGGAATGATATGAAAGAAAAAGGAGTAAATGATACTGTGACGACTGATAGGGGAGAATGGAAGAAGAAAACGTGTTACGCCGACCCCAAGTAGAATGGGATAAGGGCAGGAAGAAGAAGGATATCACTAACACACAGAAAACACCAATATACCAGTGAAGTCTTTGGTTTACCGGACATAAAAATCTTAACGTTACTCGTCATGGTTCGGAGAAGGCTTACAAATAAAACAAAACTTAAGCATCGGAATCCTTATATCACAATCATATTTACACTATTTACATTAGGATCATCTGAACCATTGTCGACTTTCAGCTTCCTTCATCAAAGGAATCACTTTTGAGGAATAAAGATCATTAGCATCAATGCCCCAGATGAAATCGTAATGGTTGAAAGTGTCTCTGTCAGATTTAAAAACACCCTGCACGTTCGGTAGTGTGTCAGCTAGGAGAAGGAGGTCCATGTAGTGGACTTCATTATCAGCTAGGCCGTAGTGTAAGTATGTTGGCGCGGTAACCTTCTTCAAGTCGTAAGCTGGCGGGGACGTTCTACCGTACGCAGCTAAGTTCTGAATAGCCGTAGGATGGTTGTAGCGACGGAAGAGATCAAAGCGGATCGTCTGTCCGTAGTGGGACACTTGACGGACGGAGGCTCCAGCAGGTGCGTGGGCACGGAACAGAGGAACCATGGTCTAGAACAAGAAAAAAATAGATGAGTTAGTCAGTTGTATTAACTCGTAGACTAATAAAAGGAAAGCAGCTGAACCAAAACTTGATAATTAAATATTCAATTGTGTACTGGTACAGATCCCAAATTACAAAGAATAAAGGCAGAAAAGGACAATGATGATGAAATGAAAGATACTCACAGAATTGTAATGCTCTCTGTCTGTAAGACCGGATAAGACATCAATTTCGCAGAGAGTTGCGAAAATATCCAACGGGGTTCCAGTGCAGAAGTTCTCTTTGAACCAGCCGACGATATCATTATGGCCGAAGATTTCACCTTGACCCATGAGGAAGGCAGAAGACTGTGGAAAAACAATGAAAATTAAGTTCAACTGTAGGGTTTGAAATATGTACTTAAAACTGTTGATTTCAAAAGATCTAGATAAGTGGTAAACGCTTTCAAAGCGTTTCCTTTTACTACAATGTCTTTCGAAAACATTGAAATCAGCTTAGTCACACAAGTATAAGTAGAAAATTTTGGAAAGGAGCTTTTTTGTTTTGCGATATTTGTCTAATAGTGTCAAAACTATCAAACTAGAGATTAGTACAACGAAAAAAGAGTTTTGAATAAGTTTGAAGAATACAAAATGTTTTTCTTCATATTTACTATTTTCTAGATTGACACTACATCACCTGAACATCAGTATCGCTTTATAATGCCATATGGATATTAATCATCTTGGGTTATTCACACATCCTACTATAATTGCCATTTATCATCATTTATGATTGTTCATTAGGTGCGTCCACACAGAGCGCGCAGCCTCACGAGGAATTTGCTGCGCGAGGAAACTGACAAGCCAGGCTGCTCAGACTGTGTGGACGCGTCTATTGTTTTCTGAGCGAGGCACGAAACAATATGCGCAAGCAAAACAAAAGCCACACCAACACTGGATGGCTCGGGCGCTCGGTCGCTCGACCACGGCAGCGCTGTCACTTGCCTCGCCCGAGACACGTCCACACCAACCGACCTGCTTCGCGCGGAAAATGCCTCGCGAGGCTGCGCGCTCAGTGGGGACGCACCTATTGATTGTAATCAAACACAACGTGATTATTTAATTGCAAAATCCTAACCTACTTCTTGCCCACTCAGTTGATATTCAAACTAATACTATTATCTGCAGTGATAATCTACTAATTTGCGTTACGTTTAACTATTTGCAATCTGCGAGCCGGTTTCTTATCAGTGACGGGTACGTCGATCTTTAGATTTAAAAAATGTTTACTTTTTAGACTGACTATTAGTGTTCCTACCAAAGAAAAATATGCCTTTTATAAATTATACCTTATGCAAAGTATCTGCCATTATACATATATCTCTACCACGCGACTAGTGGAGAATGAAGCATTTAGTCCTCCTTCATTATTTTTATTTCGTATGTGAAGAGGTGATTTGAATATTATGAACAAATTAACGCCTACGTCACGAATTGTGAAGCTTGTTTGCTGGTATAATAGTTTAACACTGTTACAATAGATGGCACAACGTCAACCAAAGACGTTTTAGAAAGTAATGAAAGATTAAACCTCGCCGGGCATAACTGCGACAATCTAGAAACGTCTGGAGTATTTATGCAGAAAGACGCAGGTTAAAATTCTGCTCACAGTCTGAATTTACTTTCCACAAAAACCTTTAAATAAATGTAATTTATCAAAGTTACTTCTGATATACTAACCTCAAGCGTACTTTCATGTGGCGCCAAAGTCAAAAACATAGGTACTTCATTGTGAGTAAAGAACGAAGCCGGAGCCAAGCCTTGGAAGGAGATGAACTTCTCATTGTACTCGGGCCTCAAAGAATTGAGGACCAAGAATGTAGTTCCACCCTGAGAGTGTCCGATGTAGTGGAGCTTCTCTTGTCCAGTGATGTCGAGGATGTAGTCGATGAAGGCAGGGAGATCGAGGTTGCCGATCTCGTCCCAGCTGAACCTCCAGAAGTTCTGGGGGTATCCACCGTCAGGGTTCAGGGAGACATGTTTGCGGGAATAGTAGTTGCCGCGGGCGTTACCTAGCCATACGTCGTAACCGGCCTCAGCCAGAAGGTAAGCTGTGGAAGAACAAATCAATTTTAAAATGAAAAATAATGCGCACCTTTGTAATTTTTATGGAGTACTACGGTGGACGCCTCTCTGCCCTATCTTGTTTAGTAATGTCGGTTATTTTTTAAACATTAACAGATGATAGGTTCAATTGAATGCATCTGCAGAAACACCCCATGCCAAGCCATACAATATTCAGTTTACCGTCTTGCTGCGCGCTGGCGTGCGGTAAGCCGCACGCCATCGCTTCCAGCTGCAAACTTCATTTCACACTGTAGCCATACTTATCTGACTGTCAGTGTTTTGTCGGAATATTACAATTATTTTGTGTGAATGTCTATATGTGCTAGCCTTACAACTTGAGGAACTCGTGACTTAATAATAACAGCCGGTTAAGCCGCGCTTACCGAGGTTGTCTGTGCATGGGTCACCATCTGTCATAGCGAGTTTCCTCCGTGCCTCGGAAAGCACGTAAAGCCGTTGGTCCCGGCTTTCATTTGTAGTTCTTTGACAGTCGTTAATCACAGTCAGAAGCTCGAAAGTCTGACAACCAATCTTACCATGGGGTATCGTAATACCCAGTTACTGGGTTGTGGAGGTCCGACGGGCAGTCGCTCCATGTAACATACTGATATCTAGCTGCATCTGGTTTGACTGCTTCCAGTCAAACCAGATGGCTATTGACTCACCCCAATATAGTTGGGAAAAGGCTAGGCAGATGAGATGATGATGTGCTAGCCTTACACGGGTCTACTACGTACACTTTTTTTTTTTTATCTTGGTAAAATCATCAAATGAGTCCTCCCACCCCGGGCAGGGCGGGAGGGACTGTCAGACTTGTACTGACTAAAATCCACGGTGTCCTTCAATAGCCCGTTATGTCCCGGGGTCACGGTAATGAGATAAGTCCCGCGACCCCGGCAGGCTTTGGCCCTCTAGAGGGGGGGCCCCGTCATCATGCTGACACTCCTTGAGGCGCGCGTAGAACACAACGCGCCGTCGACCCGGGCATGGTCCATGGTCGGGTGGCGAGTTGCCCTTTACTCGCCGCCCGCATGCCCGCGCCTACGGTGGCCGGAGATCGTCCTGCGACGTCCGACGCCGTGGGCGTCTACCACTGCGGCTGGGGCGGAGGGAGGACGCTGTCCTCTCTCTCGCGGCTCGCCTCCTCCTTCACGAGCATAACTGCTTCGCAGAAGGAGGCGACTGCTTCCCACTCCGTCTCGCCCCGCAGCATGGCCTCAACCAATGCCGGGCGCGAGAGGTCTCCGCCTATTGCTGCCGCGAGAACACGGCGGTGCTCTGCCCAAGCGGGGAAGTCTTGCACCGTATGCTCCACCATGTCCTCCGGGCGATCCTCGCAGTGGTGACACCCAGGCGTTTCTTCCCTCCCTATCCGACACAGGAACCTCCCGAAACTTCCATGTCCGGTGAGGACCTGCGTCATGCGGTAGGTCAGGACGCCGTAACGCCTATCCAGCCACTCCTCAAAGAGGGGTCTTACCGCCGCGATTGCGGCGTGCCCGGACCTCGGTTGCGACAGTCGTCCCCTCCATACTGCCCTGAGATCGCACCGGAGCTCTTCCCGCCGCGCCTCGACTTCTCGGGGCAGCGGGGTTACACCCCGGCGCTGCGCCTCCACGCGCCACTCATAGACGCGCTGGAGGGCAGTCGCCTCCAGATCCCAGGGCAGTGATCCGGCAAGGAGGTTGGCTGATTCGCCGGCGATCGTGCGGTATCCCCGGATCATCCGGATAGCCATGACCCTCTGGCATGTGACCAACTTTAGTGGTCGCGTCCGGATGCTCAGAGCCCACACGGGGGCCCCGTAGAGGGCCATGGACCGCACGATACCGGCGTACAGCCTACGGCAGGAGGCGTTTGGCCCGCCGAGATTGGGCAGGAGTCGCCTGAGGGCGCCTGCTGCCCGGTTCAGCCTTGGGGCCAAACTCAGGAAATGCTCCCTGAAGTTCCACCGGCTGTCGAGGACGAGTCCCAGGTACTTCATCGTCCTCCCGACGCCGATGCGAACCCCCTCCACCGTTATGTGGGACTCAGACCGTGGCGCGTTAACGCGGCCATGAAAACACATGGCCTCCGTCTTGTGCAGCGCCACTTCGAGTCCCAGCTGCCGGATACTTTCGACGACTATCGCAACCGCTTGCGTCGCCTTGTCGGCCGCCGCCTGATGCGACTCTCCCTCCGCCAGGACGAGCGTGTCGTCAGCGTAACATATTACGCTGACGCCGTCAGACTACGTACACTTGACGGTAAACTGAATCATGTATGACAGGGCTGGCATGTGGCATCTTAAGGAAAATTTCATAAAGAATTATAAATAATATGTATAACATGTTTATCTAACCAATATGCTTGATTGATTGTTTTAAATGAACCGGTAAAGACTGATAGTATTGTCTGATATTCAACGATTATCAAATATACCTAATTAATAAACTGATTAACATTTTGATAATTTCATTTTGATTAATGTCAACGTTTCTTGTGTCCGGTGAATTTTGTTTGGGTTCGGTTCTGTTCTGATTGGTGAAGTAGATAAAATATCGGGCGTGAGTCATATTTTGCGTTTTTAAATTATATCTCGTGGTATCGACAACTCTCGTAATTCTAGGGTACGAACAAGCAACTTCAGTGCATTCAATGGATTTTTGAACTGCACTGTTCTGAATGTAAAAATTATAGGCCTCCGCATAGGATGATCAAATATAACAAAGAACTTTGTGTTATGAGTAGCCCAATGTTCTTGAGTGGACGAATCAAGAGAGTTACGAAACATGAAATTAGGCCGTCAAAGAACTTAATTTTCTTTATCATCATGCAATGCAAGACAATAATATATGTCTCGCTGGCATTCTCTAAATAACTCTTATCGTTTCTTTTCGTCATAACCGGCATCTTTTATCAAATTAAGTGCTATACTTTTTCTTTTTTAAAGCGGCTTTAAAGCAACAAAACGCAGAATACTAATAGCAAATTAATTAATTAAAATTATCAATTGCAAACTTAAGCCGTTTACAAATTCTGTCTGATCGTGGTTATCATCAGACCTATACGTGTTTTATTGTGAATTATTACACTTCGAAAGAGTAATTGTAACTGTGGTAATTTCGTCACTTTTTCCTCGTAAAGTTTTGGGATCTCCTATTTAATACCTGAATTTCGGCTAAGTTTGAATTATACCGGGTCCATTGGAAGCTTTTTCAGCAATAGTAGATGCAGCATGAATCAAATTTAAAAGTGACTTTGCTTTGTGCTTTAGACATAATAATATTGCCCAATTTAAATACATTGCATCATGATGACTGACAATGATGAAATGCTGGGTGCGACGGTAGGTCCTTGGCGTGCTTACCTGCTATGAAAATATTTGTAAGTCGTACACACCAAACATGTCACTCTAGCACCGAATTTGAACGTGACGATTTACAGAATATTTTCGCCTTTTAAGGGTTTTATCCAAAACTTACCCAGAGCATTGCCAGGGCCTAAAACGATGAAATCAGCGGAGGAAGACAAGAGTCCGTGCATCACGAAGGCGAGGGGTCTCTTGACATTGGGGTCATTGTTCTGGTCCCTTCCGTGGGGGATCCTGTGGGCTTCCAGGATGTACCCATCGGAAGTCTGGATGGTGTGGACTTCGATGGGATATCCGTACTTTGCGACGAGGCCGGGCTGCAAAAGAAAAGGCGGTTGTAGCTAGTGTCCCAACGGGAAATTCTCAAAGAATAAATTATTTGATTTCGGTTTCATGATTTCAAGAAATGTTAAACCATTTATTTTAACAATATTTTGTCAACAAATAAAAGATGAAGTTGTTTGTTGAAATAAAGTCTCGATTTTATGAGATTTTTATAGAACTAAAGTTTTCAGCTAAAAACAGAATAACGTAGAAGGGTTTTAAATCCTAGAAAAATTAAAGGGTTGAAAATTTGTGAGACTCAAAATTTTCAACCCTTGCAAAAATCAAAATTTCAACTATGTATTTGTCGAAAAATGAAAATATGTATGCAAATGTCGAATTGTAATTAATTTAAATTAACACATTTTGAATTATTCATTGACATCCTTTGCACAATTCAGATTACTGGCACTACACATTATTTCACAAAAAAATCAGGCCTGAACTTGCAACTTGTTCCTTTTCGATACCTTCGACTGTTTGCATCAACATCATTACTCACTTTTAGCAACTTACCGCCAACCAACTTGAAAAAAATGTCAGCGAGGGGCTAACTACACTTTAATGATTATATAATTATAAATATGTATATTTTAAGTATTTTCGTGAGTTACAATGTTAATTCACAACATAATACCTACTGTTTTTTTTTTTTGTTTAAATAACATTGTAACTCAGACATTCAATTGCATAAAGTGTGATACCTAATATGGACTTAATATGAAACAATAATTTCTAATAAAAAAATTGTAACTTGTTTTACAATGTAATATTAGTAATTTGGTGAGCATGGGCAATGTTGACAATGATGTGTAACTAAATTTACCCTTTGATGAACTTCAGTGGACACTCACTTACGATGTTTTTATATCAAATAAACCTTTATTTAAAGGACTAGAGCCACCGCAGTGAGTGTAAAAAATTCTACATTTTTTGTAGAGTAAGAATATGATTGTAACTGAAAATCGCCAAAAAGTGAGTTACGATGTTGTTACATACAGCTGGTGTCGAATTGAAAATGAAAATAAAACAATAAATAAAATAACTGACTTCAAAATTGAACACTGAAAAACAAAAGTGGTGACTTTGTATTTCGTTTCATTTACTTTTTTTTTGTACCGAAGTCCTCCTCTTTTTAGGGTTCCGTAGCCAAATGGCAAAAACGGAACCCTTATAGATTCGTCATGTCTGTCTGTCTGTCTGTCTGTCTGTCCGTGTATGTCAAAGCCACTTTTTGTCGAAAGTATAAGAGCTATCCTGTTGAAACTTGGTAGAAAGATGTATTATGTGAACCGCATTAGGATTTTCACACAAAAATCAAAACAAAACAAATTTTGGGGGTGGCCCCCATACATAGAATTGAAACTCAAAAAAAAATTTTTCACCAAACCCATTCGTGTGGGGTATCTATGAATAGGTCTTTAAAAATGATATTGAGGTTACTAACATTATTTTTTCCTAAACTGAACAGTTTGCGCGAGAGACACTTCCAAAGTGGTAAAAAGTGTGTCCCCCCCCCCGTAACTTCTAAAGTAAGAGAATGATAAAACTAAAAAAAATATATAATGTAGACCTCAACCAAAACTACCAACGAAAATTGGTTTGGATGAGATACAGTTAGCAGTTTTTGAGATATAGTACATTTTCAAAAACCGCAAATATAACTTTGCCATTTATACAAATACTATGAAAAACAAAGTTATTTTTATTGTTTGTGTATATTACTTACTAATCTCAAAATAATTATATCTCTAATCTATGCTTGCTGCTACGGAACCCTTCATGGGCGAGTCCAACTCGCACTTGGCCGGTTTTTGGAAGTTAGATCAAGAAAAACAAATCCTTCATAACTATTATCCTTATTGAATTATAGGCACTTACCGCATCTAATTCCATATCCTCTTCGATGTTTGATGACATCCGCATCGCCGCCAAATCCGCCGCATAGCGGCTTTTAGCATAGTCGGCATTGGGAGCTTTCCTTGCGAAAATAATAGGAATAGCGGAAACCGCTAACGCGAACAAAAGTGTAAACTTGAACAGCATTTTTGCACGTTAGTGATCAACTGACAACATTAAATCGTTTCCATCGACTTTTGTATGCGACTTATCGCTTCGTCATCAATTATTATCTATAGATTAGCCAGCAGTGAAAATTTTAAAAAGTTTAAGAAGTTATCAGGTGTATTTTTTTTCTTTATTCATTTTATACACTTATTATATTTACTTTAAAATTTTTCGAAAAACACTAAAAAGACATTTAAAAAAATACAGCAGTCTACCATCATCGGGAACTGGGTCATCGGGCTGCCGGTGGTCAGGGTTCCTGAGAGAGGAACCTCCTAACTCTACGCGCCGTGCCAGAAGTAATGCCTTTTGAATCAGGCGCTTGATCCAGCTGCCAAGCGAGAGCCTCCTCAGGTGTTGGTCGAGGCTCTTGGACTTCTCTTAACGACATTTTACGCAGACAAAACTTTCGGTTTCCCCAAACAGGTCACCGAAGCGCATGGCTGCGCTTCCTGCGTTACTTTTTACTTTTTAGCGTGCGTATCCGCCAGGATACGCACGCTAAAAAGTCTACATCGGGACCGTGTAATGCCCGGTAAGTGTCCGTGAAGCTCCTTGCTCTGCCATACCTCATTACGATCATTAGTGTCTAATACTTTAGGTTTGCGCCAGTTCTCGTTAGCCAAGGAGAGCGGAGTAAGACCCTTGTCCAATGTGACCACATCTCAGTGCATCCCCATATCGGTTTCTAGGAAATATTCCCCGAGACTGCATACCTGACGGTTGTGCAGGGTCTTAGCGTTTAAGAAGCCACGACACTCGAAGCCACGTCTGATCGCCGACGACCGCGGGTGATGCATCGGATGCTGACTGCAATCAGCATGTGAACGGACTCTCCTATCAGCGTTGTCAAGTTTCGTCTGAGTCCATTTGAGTGTACCAAAAGAATACATCAATACCAGCATGACCCAACCGTTGAAAGCGCGCACCTTATTACCACCTAACAAAAGACTGTTAAGGGTACGGTGAACGAAAATTTCTCCATACAAACGTAATACCAAAATCATTCGCAATACGAACATATTACCGACTTAAAGTTATGTTATTCGGATACAGACGGTATTTATCTAGGTTCCTATTAAACTTTTTGTTTAAATCATTCACTATTTACGAAATGCGAGCGAATTGCATTTCGTACATTTTAACACCGCTAACAGCATGTTTTCAACTTAATTATTCTGTATTATAAACATTAATATTCTTAATATTATTGTAATAGGAACATAGCTTATATTGTCTAGTTGCAGATTATCCAAAAAATAATTGAAAATTATCAAGTTTTCATTCATAATTTTTGGAATTACGGAACACAAACAAATTTATCACAAATCTGTAATGACAGTAGCGCTGTCGCGTCAAGCATGGGTTGTTTGTTTGCGATAGACAGAGATAGCAATGTTTCGTTTAATTTTTGTGCTCGCCTCGAATTGCAATTGCGAGCTTGTTACACCGGCCTCTTAAGTTCTTTATTCAGGCGGTTCAAAGATTGTTTCATATCAACATTATTGATGCCTAATGCTTCCGACATTTGGGTATATTATTATTAATAATTAGCTCTGTTTATTTTATCATTGACTAGCTTATGCCTGGCGTTTCTTGCATGAGCATCGGTAATAATCCTACCGGAACGTCATACCAGAATAAAAACTACCAAAGTTGTAACGCTGGTTCTAAGCTATAAGTATAGGTACCAAACTTTATTCGAATCCGTTAATTAGTTTTTGTGAAAAAGAGAAAGATTTTTGTGGATCTTTTTCGGGGAAAATTATGCAGAATAAATACGTTAAAAAATATAAAGCATATATAAATGTGAATGTTGTTTCTACTTGACAAGGAATAGTGTAAAAACGTAATACTTTAGCTATAGTTGTGAATATTGTTATGTTTTATCTTCAATAAAGATAAAGATAAACAACTCAGATTAACATTAATAATATTTTAATCTTATACTTGAAACAAAAGAAAAATAAAATAAGGTTTGGATATCACTAACAGACAGCAAACACCAATATGCCAGTGAAGTCTTTGGTCCACTGGATATAATAATCATAAAGTTATTCGTCATGGTTCGGAGCAGGCTTACAAATAAAACAAAACTTAAACATCGGAATCCTTATATCACAATCATATTTACACTATTTACATTAGGATCATCTGAATCATTGTCGACTTTCAGCTTCCTTCATCAAAGGAATCACTTTTGAGGAATAAAGTTCATTGGCATCAATCCCCCAGATGAAATCGAAATGGTTGAAAGTATCTCTGTCAGATTTGAAAACACCCTGCACGTTAGGTAGTGCGTCAGCTAGGAGAAGGAGGTCCTTGTAGTGGACTTCACTATCAGCTAGGCCGTAGTGTAAGTATGTTGGCGCGGTAACCTTCTTCAAGTCGTATGCTGGAGGGGACATTCTACCGTAGGCAGCCAAGTTCTGAATAGCCGTGTTATGGTTGTAGCGACGGAAGAGATCGAAGCGGATGGTCTGTCCGTAGTGAGCCACTTGGCGGACGGAGGCACCGGCTGGCGCGTGGGCAAGGAACAGAGGAATCATGGTCTAAAACAAGAAAGAAAGAATGAGTTTTTAAGCTGATTGTAAATCGTAGACTAACTTGATAATATTATTTCCAAAAGTGGACAGGTACAGACACCAAATAACACAGACTATGCAATAAAAGATACTTACAGAATTGTAATGCTCTCTGTCTGTAAGACCGGATAAGATATCAATTTCGCAGAGGGTTGCGAACATGTCAGATGGGGTTCCAGTGCAGAAGTTCTCTTTGAACCAACCGACGATATCATTATGGCCGAAGATTTCACCTTGACCCATGAGGAAGGCGGAAGACTGTGGAAAAATACAGAAAATTAAATTCAACTCTACAGGTTAATTCAACGTAGTGTTTGAAATACGTATTTAAAACTATTGATTTCAGAAGACCTAAATAAGAGGTAATCGCTTTCAAAGCGTTTCCTTTTAGTACGATTTTCGAAAATATAACTTGTATATTTAAGATAAAGCTTACAAGTCCCAAAAATTTTTTGAAGTTATGTCGTATTAAATAGACAATTTCACAAGTGTATTTTTGATTCATTTGCGACATTTCATGTCTTTCTTCATATTGACTATTTTATAGATTTATCAACATCATTGACCGTTGTCATCTGAACATCAGTATCGCTTTTTAATGCCATGTAGATATTAATCATCTTCGGTTTTTCAAACATCCTCGTAAATTCGCCATTTATCATCATTTATGATTGTTGACTGATCCTAATAAAAAACAACGTGATTCTTTAATTGAAAAATTCTAACCTACTTCTGGCCTACTCATTTGATATTCAAACTAATACTATTATCTTTACTAATTTGCATTACGTTTAACTATTTGCAATCTGCGAGCCGATTTTTATCACTGACGGGTACGTCGATCTTTAGTTTATAAAAATGTTTACTTTTTTTATTTGCAATTAGGTACTGTTCCTACCTTAATTCCTTCTGTAAAGCACCTTCCATAACATATCTCCACCACGCCTTTTTTAAGCGACTGGTAGAGAATGAGGCATTTCGCACTGCTTCATAACTTTTATTTCGTATGCAAAATATTTAAATGATGTGATTTAAATTATTGTTACAAACGAATTAACGCCCGAATTTTAAAGCTTTTTTGATGGTATACAGGGTGTAAGAAGACACTTAACGAAGCCGAAAGCCACGTATTCTACCCATTATTTGGATTATTTTTTTCCTTTAGACCGTACCTGGGACTCCAAGGGTTCTCGAGATATTGAAGGACAAAGTTGCATTTTTTTAAAACTTTTTTTTACGAAATCGAATTCTAAGTATTGTTACAAAACTTTTTTCCAAGCAAACATTACCTGAATTTTCGATTTTTCTAAAAAAATCACGCACGCACGTCGATACGTTCTTATCACAGCGCGTTCCAGCATAGGGGCGTTTTGAGCGTCAAGCCGCCCGCCTATGCACACAACGACACGAAACCTGTTTGCTTTACATTGCGCGCAATAAAATTATTAATTTTTTTTGATACCTAAAAATAAAAGTCGGGTCCCAGCGATAATTTTAGCGTAATGCTACTTAGTTAGATGTACAGAATGCGTAGTTAACGGCTATGTGATGTGTCTAATTACACCCTGTATTAGTTTGACACTGCTACAATAGATGCCACAACGTCAACAAAAGACATATTAGAAAGGAATAATAGATTCAACCTTGTGGGGCACAACTGCAACAATCTATAAGCATCTGGAGTATTTATCCAGACGGACGCAGGTTCAAAAATCTTTCACACAGTTTAATGTTTCTTGTAGCAAAAAAAAACTTTGAATTAATTTTTTTTTTTTCAAAATTACTTTTAAAACACTAACCTCAAGTAAACTTTCTTGTGATGCCAAAGACCTGAACGTAGTTACTTCATTGTGAGTGAAGTACGAAGCCGGAGCCAAGCCTTGGAAGGAGATGAACTTTTCATTGTACTCGGGCCTCAAAGAATTGAGGACCAAGAATGAAGTTCCACCCTGAGAGTGTCCGATGTTATGTAGTGGAGCTTCTCTTGTCCAGTGATGTCGAGGATGTAGTCGATGAAGGCAGGGAGATCGAGGTTGCCGATCTCGTCCCAGCTGAACCTCCAGAAGTTCTGGGGGTATCCAGCGTCAGGGTTCAAGGAGACGTGTTTGCGGGAGTAGTAATTGCCGCGGGCGTTACCTAGCCATACGTCGTAACCGGCCTCAGCCAGAAGGTAAGCTGTAGAAGAAGATATCCATTTTAGCATATAAAATACTAAGCACTGTAGTAATTTTGATGGTGTACTACTGTGGCCGCCCCTCTGCCCCATCTCGTGGAGTCAGAATACAATTTTAGTAATGTTGGTTAGTTTCTAAACACCAACAAACCATGGATTGAATTGGATGCCTCTGCATAAACACCATAAGCCAGCTATACACGATCTAGTTTACCGTCATTTTTGCAGCACGATAGCGTGCGATAGCTGCAAACTTCACTTCCCACTGTAGCCACTTACATGACTATCAGTGTTTTGTCAGAGTATCACAATTTTGTGTGAATTGCAAGACTGTGTGCTAGCCTTACACGGGTCTACTACGTACATTTGTCGTTGAACTGAATCAGGTATGACAGAGCTGGCATAAGGAAAATTTCATAAAGAATTAGAAATCAGAAAACTAAACTAAAAATATAACACATTTATCTAGCCAATATGTTTGATTGATCGCTTCAAATTAACCGCTAGAGACTGATAGTATTGTCTGATATTAAACGATTGTAGTTGATATTAACTAATTACAATCATGTTGATAATTTAATTTTTATTATTGTCAACGTTTCTCATGTCCGATGAATGTTTGTTTGGGTTCCTCTGATTGGTGAAGTAGATAGAATATCGTTCGTGAGTCATATTTGGCGTTTTTAAATTTTATCTCGTGGTATCAATAACTCTCGTTACGAGGGTGCGAATAAGCAACTTCAATTCTTACAATGGATTTTAACTGCACTGTTCTGTGTGGCAAAATTGCTTCGAATTTTCGTAATTAGAAAATAGGCGTCGTAGTGTTTCTGGTAGATGATAAAATAAATAGCAAAGAACTTTAAGCTAGAGGTAAGTAAGTAAAACAGGCGAATCAGGAGAGTTACGAAATATGAAATGTAGCCATTTTTGCGACATATAAGCTTCTTACATCAAGTGACAAACGCTCAAAGCACATCATCATCCTGCCCTTACCCCATTTCACTTGAGGTTTGAGCAACAGGTTTTTTCTTCCATTCTCCCCTATCAGACGTCACAGTATCATTTACTCTTTTCTCTTTCATATCATTCCTTAGACAATTCATCCATCTTTTCATTGGCCTTCCTCTTCCTCTCCGTCCATCAAAATTCATACCCATCGTTCTCTGAATCACACGAGTGTCATGGGTAGTTCTTCAGAGACAAAATTTTCGATGTCTGTGGGTATATTTCCGTAACCAACTAACAAAACGGCATGTAATATTTTTTCTGTATACTTTAGCTTTAGATCTAACTAGGACAAATTATATTTTTTTAATAGTAGCTATCTAGATACAAAATAAAAATTTTTGAAGTCTGTTCTCCTGATTCATATGGGGCGTCCGTTTCCCATTTTCCGGAACAAAATGGTCGATGTCGCATTTCCCCTTTGATTCATCAATATAAATTAAAGTTATATCGAAAGGTAATGAATTGACCTCTTACAAAAAAAATATGTAATAGTTGTAACTACGTTAGTGTGTTTATAATTAAGTAAATAAGAAGTGTCCTGCGTAAAATACTGATTAATATGGAGTAAGCTTTGCTTGACCGTACTTGGTCGAGGAATGATAATGAGAGTCTGGGATTCCGCATGGGGGAAGCCTGTCGTACAACGGACATGCTAGAAAGCGGACGTGAGGCTGGTTGGCTTAGAACCCGGTGAAACAAAGGCAAATATCTGATTCATCTGTGCTTGGTTTAGGTACCTTGCTGATTACAATGCCTAATTTATTAATTTTATTTTGCTGTTTTAAGACTTTAATCTGAGTTTCGTGTGATGCTTTTGGGTTTTAGATTCGTGTAGAAAAATGAAAATACTGGAGTCTGTATGAATTATGAGTTAAGCATGATTTTAGGCAAAATCATGATTCATCTGTGCCTGATTGATATGTTCAAAAGCCCATATGAATGTGAAAATAAATTAGTTTTCCCATTTTTCAGCAAGATAGGAACACTTTTGTTACGTTATTTTACTTTTCCAAGTCAGTAGAGTGTGTGTGAGACAATTTTGACATTATTCTTCGGTATTTATTCACAAGTCAAACTCTATCTGTTTGTTTTTATTTTGATATTGCAGTTCACAACAATGCCACTATCAACAATAGAAAAGAAGGAGAAAAAGAGACTCTTAGAACGTACGAATTTTTTATCCTTCTAGGATGGAAATTAGAAAATAAGAAAAGATCCAGACGAGTATGCTGCGTGGAAATTATATTTGAAAAGAAAGGGAGAAAAAACCAAAGTAAACTGAGAGAATATTATAATGTAGCATTAAAATGACTATCTGGTACCTATTTATAACAAAATTCTCGCTTTTAAGTATTTATTTCTGTATAAATATTATTCTGAAAAACAAGAATTTTATTGTTGAATTGACCAGATTTTTTCCATGATATGATCACTGATAATTGTTTTTATAAAAAAATATTATTGTTGTTATAAAATTTGATTATTTTCTTAATACAAAGTCCGTTTTTATTTAAAGTTTTCCATTTTTATTTCTGTTCCTGATTCATCTGTATAAAATTCTGATTCATCTGGGCACTAAATTTCTAAACGTCGATATCTTAAAAACTGCTTTGTAAAAACGAGTCCCTCATACAAATATATGTTATTTGGAATATCTATTTTGATATGAACATGTGTTACTGATCTGAAAGTGAAATTAAAATTTGACCATATGAATCAGTCAAAGAATCGAATTTCGATTCTTTGACTGATTCATATTCAAGATAGACGATTCCCTTTCATTTTACTGTAACAGGCGGCACTTTCAAACTTCCCCTTATAAACACATTCTTTACTTTATCCATTCTTGTCACTCCACACATCCATTTCAACATCCTCATATCCGCTACATGCAATCGTTTCTCATCTATCTTTTTCATAGCGCAGCATTCCGATCCATACAATACGGCAGGACGTCTAAACACGGATTTGCATATGTTTCCCTTTAACTTAGGGGCATCCGTGGGTTGTAAGTTGTTCCGGTGACCTGTCGCCATATCTATGAGGTTGTCCTGTCTATGAAGTTGATCCGTTGTGTTATGTCCCGGTCTACATCGCCATCTCCTTTGACAAGCGACCCAAGGTACCAAAAGTAACGCTCAAAGCACTTAATTTCTTTATCACCATCCAAGATACGTCTCGCTGGCATGCTCGAAATAACTTCTTTAATTTCTTTTCGTTGCAGTCGCTAACTTTTATCAAATTAAGCGCTTTTTTTTAAGGGGCTTTAAAAAGCAACATGACAGGAAAAACGCAGAATACTAATACCCAATTAATTAATTATATTTATCAATTGCAAAACTAAGCCGCTTCCAAATCCTGTCTAATCGTGGTTATCATCAGACTTATTATACGTGGTTTATTGTGAATTATTACACTTCGAAAGAGTAATTATTACTGTGGTAATTTCAAAGTTTTGGGATCTCCCATTTTGTATCTGAATTTCGGCTAAGTTCAAATTGTACCAAGCCGATTGGAAGCTTTTCCAGCAATGGTAGTTACCGAATGAAAATTATTGCTGATCAGCATGCATAAAATTTAAAAGTGACTTTACTTTGAACTTTAGACAAAACGATACCGCCGAATTGAATTACATCGCATAGTGATGAATTGATGACAGACAATGACGAAAATAAAAAGCTTTAAGGCTGTTCCAAACAGCGAGTTTGGCGTAGCGCGACGCTAGCGTGGCGTGTCCTTGGCGTGCTTACTTACTATGAAAATATAATATGTAAGTCTTTACACAAAACAGGCCACGCTAGTGCCGAATTTGAACATGACGACTTACATAATATTTTCGCCTTTTAAGGGTTTTATCCAAAACATACCTAGAGCATTGCCAGGGCCTAAAACGATGAAATCAGCGGAGGAAGACAAGAGTCCGTGCATCACGAAGGCGACGGGTCTCTTGACATTGGGGTCATTGTTCTGGTCCCTTCCGTGGGGGATCCTGTGGGCTTCCAGGATGTAGCCATCGGAAGTCTGAATGGTGTGGACTTCGATGGGGTATCCGTACTTTGCGACGAGGCCGGGCTGCAAAGAAAAGGCTGTTAAGGTGGTTGTTGCTAATGTAACGGGAAATTCTCTAAGAATAATTAAGTATTTGGTTTCGATTTCATAATTATACTAAGAAAAGTTAAACCTTTTTTTTCAACAATATTTTATCAAAATTACGAGATTAAGCAAATTTGGTTACAATTTGCGCAATAGTCTTACATGACTCTCAATGTTTAATAATTTTTCAAAGTATTCATATTTCGACTAAAAACGCGTTTGTTGAAATAAAGAATCGATTTATGAGATTTATATAAAACTAAAGTTTTCATCTGAAAGAACAATAACTTAGCGGGGGTTATTGTTCCAGAAAAATCAAAGGGTTGAAATTTTTGAGAGTCTCAAACTATGCACCTATACAAAAATATCGAATTGTAATTAATTTAAATTGACATATTGGACATGGGTTTATCTATTAAAAAGATTCACCATAAATGTACATTAAACATCCTTTGCACAATTTAGATTTCACAAAAATATCACACCTGGACTTGCAAACTTGTTCTACGATTGAAAATGAAAAAAAAGAACAAAAAAAACTGAATCCTAAATCGAAATTAAAAGTAGGAAGTCAGTGGCTTTATATTTCATTTCATTATATTTTTTGCCACCGACATCCTCCTGATTTGAAGTCGGTTCAAAACATATACGTATTTCACAATTATCCTCCTAATTGAATTATAAACACTTACCGCATCTAATTCCATATCCTCTTCGATGTTTGATGACATCCGTAACGCCGCCAAATCGGCCGCATAGCGGCTTTTAGCATAGTCGGCATTGGGAGCTTTCCTTGCGGAAATAGTAGAAATAGCGGAAACCGCTAACGCGACCAAAAGTGTAAATTTAAACACCATTTTTGCACGTTAGTGATCAACTGACAACATTTAACCGTTTCCATCGTCTTTTGTATGCGACTTATCGCTTCCCTAATCTATAGATTAGCCATGTAACATTTTGTTTAGGAAGTTATCGGGTGTTATTATTATTAGTTTTATTTATTTTATCCTTGACTAGCTTATGCCTGTGGTGTTGCTTGCATGATCACCGATAATAATCCTATGGGTACGTTAAACCAGGATAAAAATTACTCAAGTTGTATACAGGTTCTAAAGTATTTGTGTAGGTATCAAGTTGCATTCGAATCGGTTCATTAGATTTTGTGTAAAAGAGAAAGATTTTTGTGGATCTTTTCGGGTAAAATTATGCAGAATGAAAATACCTAAACAGATATTAAGCATGTATACCTGAATATTATTTCTACTTAGCAAGGAATAGTGTAAAAATTTAATACTTTAGCTAGAGTTATGAATCGAGTTCAGGAAATTTATTCATACACTTCCTTGGTTCTACTGTCAACCATAGAATGCGGGTCATCATAGAAATAAATATATTGTGTTTACAGCAAAATGCAAATGAAATGAATAAACTTCCTCACTAATGAAGTCTTCCTATAACAAAACACTTCCCGAATTCCCGAAGGGTTGTACAAACCTCATTATTTTCCTGCCATTATCACCATTTGGGCTTTTGTGTATGTGAGCGTAAACGCACCCACGAGTGCCCACGACACAAGAGAAATTCCTAGTGTGGGGCAAATATTCAAAAAAAAAATTGGGATCTTTGCACACGGCACGCGTGATGGTGCGAGGTCACCAGACACACAACACCAGAGTTATCGCTTGCACGTTGCCGACCTTGCAAGTTTTTCACGCCCTTTTTGATAGCAGAAACGTCGACAATAATAATCGATTTAAAGGTATACAATACGTAGGTCCTTTAAGTATTTGTTTCTTATTTGCAAAACAATCCTTCAAGGGGTCGGCTATCAGTCGAACCGGATGCCGCTGATTATCAGTATTTTACATGGAGCGAATGCCTATCCGACCTCCACAACCCAGTAACTGGGTAATACGATACCCCATGATAAACAAGAGACTGGTTGGCAGACTTTTAGTGTCTAAACACACTATGCCGAAGTTACGCGACCGAAGTTCCGCACAATTACGCCTGTAATGCTATTTGAATTACTGACGACACACTATGCCAAAATTACGTCGCGTCGTAGCGTACAGCCTAACTTCGGTCGGGCGTAAGTTCAGCGGCAACTTATTCTGTGACCACACATTATACGCGACCGAAGTTCGGTTCGATTACCGACGAAGATCCGGGGGCGGGGAGCAGCAGGGAGACGCCTGCGCCGAATTTCGAAGTTCGGCACTTATGGTGTGTCATATCAGACAAATACGTCGGAACGTAAAATCAGCGGCCGAACTTAGGTCGCGTAACTTCGGCATAGGTAGTGTGTTTAGACACTTAGAGCTTCTAAGTAATAGTAACGACTGCCAAATATCTACAAGTGACGGCCGGGCCCTACGGCTTTACGTGTTTTCCGAGGCACGGAGGAAACTCGCTATGACAGATGGTCACCCATCCACAGACCAACCTCAGCAAGCGCGGCTTAACCCGCTAGATCGGCCTGTGCATCTGTAAATGGTCTGTAGGTGGTGTGTGGTTCTGTGTTAAACCTTTATAACTACACTTTTGTCTTTTTCGATACACGCCGTATAGTCCATTCAGTTATTCATTTTTCTATGGCCAGATCATCATGAAAGCATTTTAAATGTATTATCAACTGTTCAATCCAACAATAAATTATCAAAGATAAGAAATATCAGCTACACACCGTATGAAACGTGTGGGTTTATTGTTTAGCTCGTTATTGATAATCGGCTAAGTTCAATGACGATATGATAATTTCATTTTTATTAGCCTACGTTGTCCCACTGCAGGGCAAAGGCCTCCCTTCCCTCCTTCCATCTCTCGCAATGTAACGCGATTGTAACGGCCAGTCCTTTACAAATGAGTCTAACTCATCTCGCCATCTCTTTCTGGGCCTGCCGCGTTGACGTTTCCTGCCCGTTGGGCTCCATAGAGTGGTTATTTTAGCTCAGTGCTCCTCCGGCATGCGGCAGATATTATGGCCAGCCCAGTTCCACTTCAATCTAGCAGCTGTGAGGCCAACATCAGCTATTTGGGTTTTGGAGCGAAGTATGGAATTTCTGATGCGGTCCGAAAGTTTGACACCCAATATACTTCGCTCCATAGCTCGTTGGCAGACTCCAAGTGCGCACTTCTGATACTGTGTGAGTGACCATGTTTGCGCTCCATAGGTGAGGGTAGGGAGAATGCACATGTCCATGTGCTTTAATTAAAAAAAAATCAATTATGTTATAGTAAATATTAAAAAAAAAAATTGCTGTAACAAAGGCTGTTTCGAAAATTACATCAGCAAGTTGCTGTAGCAACTTCGCTTAAAAATATTTTTGTTAGGGTTTTTTCAGTGTGAGATTAAAGCCTCGAGCAGACACACACGATTAATCGCGCGGGGCGACTTGTCGCGGTCCATTCGCAGTACATTTAAAGTGGAAATTAGCTTGGCTCGTTGTCGCAGCGCGATTAATCGCGTGTGTCTGCTCGAGCCTTAAGACTACTCGGTAAGACTATAGCTGGGAATAGCTCCTGTATTTATTTGAACACTAGCGGCTCGCTCAGGAATCACAGGCTTCTCGACTTTCCCGGTAGATTAACCAAAAACTTTCTTACGTAATAAGAACGTTGGCCTAAAAAAGAAGACAAAAAAAAATCAAATTTGTTATTGCCTGTTTGTAGAACTGAATGTACAGACGCCAGCAGGTCAAGCTACCCGAAACTGACAATTTTTCCCAATGAACCTTGAACCTAATACTCTAGAAATAAAGTCGAAAATCTATCAAAGAAATCTGACAGATTGCAGTAGCTTGATGTGCTGGCGTCTGTATTTAGATGTTTGTGAACACACCTACGACAAAGGAGAAATTCTTATAGAGGGGCAAAAAAAAAACAAAAAAAAGGTGGTGTCGATATCATTCGGAAATTATGCGCACATACGTTTTGTCGATTAATTTTTTTTCATTAAGGCAAGGCTATCGAAGTCAAAAATAGAAACATGATTCAATTGCCTTTGTCATCCGACTAATTTTATCACAGTTGTACTCCTAATTTTAGATACCTAATTAATTTCTTTAAAAGCTCTAGTTTGCAAAAAAATGATAAAATTTGACTTTATCAGCATTATTACTTGTGATTATAGTCTATTTTTGTCTTGTTTGCACATTAAGAGAACATGTATGTGACTCATTTGCTGTATGTTATCCTTATAAATGATAAAAATATGCCTAAATTAAAATCTTATAATTTACCTGGACTTATCTGATGTGTTTTGTGTTAGGTAATTTAATAAAATTTATGAATCACCAGCTAACTGCAGAAAAACCTACCACTTTTGTTTTGACTTCTGAAATAAATAGAAAATCGTTTAAATCGAGTTATTATTAATTTCTAATAAATAAAACTGGGTTGTGGAATTTTTGGTAGCACCACATACAAATCAGAATAATCTTGATTTTTATGTTTCAATATTTATTTTATTGTTTGTGACATAAAATTCAATTGTTTTACAGCAGCGTATGGCTGTAAACAAGTAGTTATCATACAGTCATTATCCTCTAAGTAGGTTTATCTCCATGCATAAACTTCAATACGATTTAATTTACGGTCAACAGAAGAAGACAGAGTTAATTCCTAATTGAACTAGACTGATTGAAATACAAGCTGAAATAAAAATCAAGATTTCTTCCTGAAACAAAGGCTTTTTTTATCTACTTTATATGGGTTTGTTTATGAAATCAATTACTATTGTTTGCTCTTGCGCTTAATCTAGCCTAGACGCATAAATGACACCTCAGGCGCTGATCACCGCAACAACGAACATTTCATCAGTGACGGAAGACAATCACCACAATGCGCACCTTGTATCAAATCTATACTAAATGTACGCGAATGTTCTTCAGTCAGGGTCAGATTCGACTTATAATGTTACATTACACGCGAATGCTCCCGGTGAGGGAGCGTCTTAAGATGGAGTGAGCTCATCCAGAGGGAAAAGGGAACTCCTATGCTCTGACGGCACACAGTAAAATTATTGGACCCGGAAACCTTATCACAGCATTTTTGTATTTTATTTATAGCATACTTTAAGTATTTACCTACAGCGTTTATACACCGTGACTTTTTAGTCGTCTTACAACGGCAGCCCAGTTCATGTATCCAATGACTAGAACACGTTTATAATAAAAAAATAGGTATTTAAGAGATTTGAAAAAAAAAAAAAAAAATTAATTCATTATTATGACGCAAGGAGTAGTTAAAAACACCCTTGTCTCATAGAAAATGGAGATGGAATGATCTGCCTGACTATTGCGCTGGGTAGGTATACTCTACAGCTTGATACGTAAACATTTTCATATTTCTAATGTACCTATTAATTAATAATAAAAAATATTTTTAACGAGTAAAAAAAAAACTAAACTCGCCTAGATGTATTTTAGGTCGGGGACATTACGTGGACCACTTTTGTAAGACGACTAAAAAGTCACGGTGTATAATTATGTATTATGGAAATTTTATAGTGTACGAGGAACAATTTTATTCCACAATTTTCTTTACGTCACAAAAACATTCAATGAAAAGTCATGCATGGTTCATTGCCTGGGGTGGATCACTGGAAGGAGAACCTCTAAAAGGTTGTGAAATGTATAAGGTATGAATCATCAACGTGACAAATACCTATGCATTAGCAGTTAATCTACCCATACAATAATAAACCATCAAGATTGAGATAGGTTTAACGCGCATGATTCATAAAAAAATATGATTGTTACACATGCGAAATTTTTTGTTTCATGTTTTTCCAAAACGTATATTGTATTAAAACGACGACCCAGTCTGGTTTCGCAAATGTCTTATTTTTAATTTTCAACATTTTTATGTTACTTTAGATAACCCTAACAATTTCTGAAAAATCTGGCAAAGAAGACAAAAATACATTAACAGTTCACGAATGTTTGTGTTTCGTGTGTCTGTCGTCGGCTACGCGCGGCCCAAAGGTACGTCGCAGTATCACGAGCTACAGCCCAGCTGTAGTTCAGTCAATTGTGTTCTGTGTTAGTAATTGAACTAGCGTATAATAAAATAATCCGGTCCCCGCGACGGTTCACTACGACGGGTCCCCGCGACGATTCCCTGAGACGGATCCCCGCGACGGTTCCCCACGACTGTTCCCCGCAACGGTTCCCCGCTATGGTTCCCCACGACTGTTCCCCGCTACGGGCCCCGCGACGCGACGGTTCCCTGCGACGAGTACCCGCGACGGACACCGTAGTATTTCCATCAAGCTCTCCGAGCGTTTCCACGTGCATAGACACGCGATGGGCACCCGTCGCGTCAGCCTACGTCATAATAACTTTACCTCTTTAATAATCCCTACTAATTATTGTTGTGTTTCAGAATGACGTAGGTATGCTCCATGATTAACCTAATTTACGTAACTGATTAACTTTTATTATATTATCTGGTGGCTTTAGCAAGATTTAATATTAGAAAATAATAATAATTGCTAAATGACGTAAACTTGTCTGATTTATCGGGTGTAGTACTTGAAAACGAAAAATAACCTAAATTATGACAGATCAAAGTCATCATGTTTTCTATAAAGAGCAACCGTTTATTGCACAAAATCTCATGAATGACATTCTGATGAAAAAGAGTGTTCGTGGAGTTCTTCTCCATAGATTTATTATCCATGTCTAATTTTTGTTAATTTTAGACTAAATACAATAATATATGTCAAATCCATACTAAGAACATGCTAAGTACTCGAAAGTCGATACCTACTATGGTTATTGGCTAAGCAAAGTATTGGCGTTGTATCAGGTTGACTTTAAACGAAAGTCAATACTAAACCTACTACGAAACGGATACTTAGAACGAACGTCGCTTAGGACTGACTTTGGCTTAGCCGTTGCTTAGCTACGGCTATTTAACTCGCACAGTATTGTGCTAGTTCTCGATATCAATAAGCGAAACAGATATTCATCAGAATCAGAATTTTATTTGCTCTAAATGTAGGTCAGAATTAGATTCATTTAGCTTGCTTTCTTTATAGAGAAACACTGTATAAGACGGGGACGCGAGGTATGATGGGAAATCACATACCTAAGGCAAACTTAGCACAAAACTAATGTAGCACAAGCGCCAACAGGACGCCATTTCTTAATGGCCGCTTGCAAATGACGTCCTGATGGCGCTTGAGCTACGTTAGTGTTGTGTTAAGTATGCCTAAAGAGTGTAGGTATGTCCCATTATACCTTGCGATTATTAGCGTCCCCGTCTTATACACTGTTCCCCTACTTATTGTTGTTTTACTTACACCTATTGACACCTTTTTTTTTTTTTTTTTAGGGTGGCAAAATCATCAAATGAGTCCTCCCGCCCTGGGTGGGGCGGGAGGGACTGTCAGACTCTTACTGACTAAAATCCACCCGTGTTCCGTCGGATGCCCTTTACGTTCCGGGGCCACGGTATCCTGGATTAAGAAAAATCCGCGATCCCGGCAGGCATTTGGCCCCATAAGGGCCCCGTCGGTGACGCGTGAAACACGACGCGCCACCGACCCGGGCTTGGTCCTTGGTCGGACGGCGAGCATACCCATTACTCACCGTCCGCAAGCCCGCTCCGCCGCTGTGCCCTCTGCTGTTCAGAGGGACACGCGTTGGAGCGTCCACCCGACAGGCTATTTGCATACGGGCAAAGAAACCCCTTAGGCACACAGTGCCTAAGGAGAGTTTTTGCCCGCATCCCAGGGTGCACCGGCCCGAAAAACTGGTCTTCCCCACGGACGTATCCGAGAGGGAACTCCAGTCCACGGGCGCACGTGGAGGTTTCCTGTCTTAGCAGCCCACCTATTGACACCTACAATAATTTATATCTTTAAAGTAGGTAATCATATTCATTTTCTAAATACTCGTATTTAGCTACTATTTTAATGCATATTTACAACTAACGTAAGGTGATGAGTCGACTAGTGATGTATGATGACTACGACTTTTCGACTGGTCGGTTTTAAAAACACCGACAAGTTGGGCAAGTCCATCATTGTGTCAATTTCAGGGGTCAACAAGCATTTTTTTTTTCAAAATGCTCAACAATAGGAATTTCTCCTCTGTAGTTCGTACTGGGTACTGGGGGTAAAATATAAAATTGGTTTTCATAACTCTGTTTTTAAAACAAAATCGTTATTGATTGCAAAAGGAAGAGTCATAGAACAGAGAAGCAGCTGCTATTGTAATATTAGCCGACTAGGATCAGTTTTTGATAGTTATTCGTCGATCACAACATGGCCAAAAGCCACATTTTCCGACCAGTTGGTACATCTCTAATACGCACTTATCCTCTTACTCAAAACATACCACCCCGTTATTTAATGACAAACAAAGTCATAAAACTGTTATGATTAGCATTTTTTTTTATTTAATACCACAATTATTTATAACTCTAGATTAGATACTTATTTCATTTAGGTATGATGAACCAAATCGCACTTATGGTGCTATAAAAATATAGCGTTAATTTTATATTTGCTTGATATTTTAGTGCGCAGGAGGTCTTTGCTATCGCATTCGCATCCTGATTTCAGGAAATTTCTTATGATTTCTAGAAATCACTATCAATGAAATGCAAGTAGTTAATTGACCTTTTATTTGTGTAGGTATGTTTTATGTTTGGAAATTATTAAATGATTCCTATGTCTTTTAATGATTTTTCGTCAGTTACGTTTATAGACGCACTTAATGGATCATAAGTACGCGCTTTCCTGAAGCTTAAGACGTCTCTTACAGATACTACGTTTTCCAGTTCTTGAGCGTGGTGCTCAAGAACTTTTCTACCCCATCGGTTGTCACTTTGTCAGTTCTACGAGGAATGTAGCTGAATCTACCAAAGCGATTTGAATTAAATTTTTTGGAAGCAAGTTTTATGCAGTTTACAAAATAGGATAGATCTGATCTGTTAGGTAGCGCCATGTTGAACAGGGATGGGCCGCTAGTATATTCGTCGTAATTTTTTTAAACATGGTAATTTTAGATTTTACCAACCGCAATGAAAAAACATAGCTTATGTTTTATTCCTCTATTTCCTCTTGGTGATAGGTAAATTAGGTAGGCACGTTAAACAACACGCAATATTTTCCAATTCGCTTACCTAAATCTGATGATTCGTCGTAAATCATCCAATTAACGGATTAAACACTATTTTTCATTCCTGATAAACAACAATAAAGATAACTATGATAAACCCACGTTAGTTTTGAAGAAAATCAAAACCTTAAACTTGCAAGTCAATATTGCTTAAAACGGTGATGGAAAATATCTTGAGGAACCGGCGTGTAGTCAGCTTCAGCCCCTTTGGTAGTGATGTCACTAACAAAGGTGGTGACTTTTCTCTGCAGCTTTTTTGCCTCTGCTAATCAGAGGGACACCCGTTGGAGCGTCCACACGACAGGCTATTCGCATACGGGCAAAGAGACCCCTTAGGCACACAGTGCCTAAGGAAGAGTTTTTTCCCGCATCCCAGGGTGCACCGGCCCGAAAAACTGGTCTTCCCCACGGACGTATCCGAGAGGGAACTCCAGTCCACGGGCGCACGTGGAGGTTTCCTGTCTTAGCACCCCTTTCTCTGCAGCTTACCATACTAGAACCAAAAATGTAGGTATGTAAGTGTGAATTTTGACGAGACGGTTGGCGCAATGGCTAAGCTATCGACTGCTGCGCGGACTGTCGCGGGTTCGATCCCCGGAGCAAATATATATTTGTCGGATCTTGGTTGAGTAAGCTCAAGAAAACACAAAGCGCCTTTGTTTAGGCGTTGGTCCATGGGTTCCCAACCAGTGGGGCGCGCCCCACTTGGGGGGCGTGATCCAAAGGGAGGCGCAACGAGCGGCTCGAAAAAATTTTTTTTTCGACTTCCTATCTTTGTGAAAGGGGTTTTTCGACGCTGGTGGGTATAAAAACGAAGCAAAGAAATAGACTTCATGTCGAAAATGATCTACGCTGTCCACTGACCAACATAAAGCCTAGAATTGATAAGTTGGTTAATAAAGTGCAGGCCCAATGTTCTCACTAATGGTCATATATTATACGTTGTACACGATAAATAAAGTCCATTAATATTTTCATAGTTTGTTTTTTTGTAAATTGTTTGAGTTGGGATAAGGGGAGCGTAGTATTTTAGCGTAAATTTTAGGGAGGCGCATAGGGTAATAGGTTGGGAACCCCTGCGTTGGTCTGAGTCTAGAGTTGGGTGTCTGATAAGCACCACGATCCCATGGACGGACAGTGATCGTTTGGACTTGGTGGTAGTGACACACTATTGCTCTGGGAACTGCTATGTTGTGTTTCCTTTTAAGGTCCGATTATTAATTGGCAAAGTTGACCTAGTAATAGACTACCTATGTAACATTAACTGTGCATAAGTCAAAGGAGTTATTTATCTCATTGATGTCACTTAGTACTTTTATTATTCTGATTTGCCAGCAAATATACCCGGATGCGAGATATTTGTACGATCTGCAAGTAGTTGTTCCGGGTCTGGGTCTTTGTGTGAGTTTCTGTTTGTGAACGCACCCCCAGGACCCGGGACTAGCACCTTCAGGAGAAATTCGTAGTGTGTGCAAAATATACCATTTTAAAATCCCGCACTGAGCCTGCGTGGTTGATTACAGCCCACTTTCTCTCGCAGAGAGGAGCCCTATGTCCCAGTAGTGGGAATACATTATAAGTTGATGCTATGAAAGACTAGAAGTCACCACTTATCGGCTAGAAGTACCTAAGAATTAAATTGAGCTTAATTTTTATCACGAATCTAAGCCGTGGTCACTAGAGGTTTGTTACCTGTCTCTAAACAATAGAAACATGCCTTTAATCTATGGCGTTATCAAATACGTAAGCTAAGCATCATGATTTTCCATTAAATTTGTTAATTCGGCGTAGAACGTGTTTTTGCTATTATTTAGCGGGATTAGTATACAACGTGTTTAGAAGATTAGTACAGTCTTATACCTACAATTCAGAATGTAATGAAAAAAAAAATTAAACGATGATGAGCCCCGAAAAAACAAAAATTAGTAATAATAATAATTTATTTAATTAATTTGCCAACATTGGCCCACTGGTTAGTAAAATACTTATCAAGTAAGGGTTAGTACAAAGCCTAAGTATAATTACTGTTCATCCCTGCCGCTCAAGCAACCGGACAGAGTGCTTTAATATCGATAAATATACGTCTCTTTGACATTTAAATTTCTAGTACAAGAAGCCAGCAAGTCATCCCTTTTTAGGGTTCCGTAGCCAAATGGAAAAAACGGAACCCCTTATAGATTCGTCATGTCTGTCTGTCTGTCTGTCTGTCTGTCCGTCCGTATGTCACAGCCACTTTTTGTCGAAAGTATAAGAGCTATCCTGTTGAAACTTGGTAGGTAGATGTATTATATGAACCGCATTAGGATTTTCATACAAAAATAAAAACAAAACAAATTTTGGGGGTGCCCCCCATACTTAGAATTGAAACTCAAATTTGTTTTTTTCACCGAACCCATACGTGTGGGGTATTTATGGATAGGTCTTTAAAAATTATATTGAGGTTACTAATATCATTTTTTTCTAAACTGAACAGTTTGCACGAGAGACACTTCCAAAGTGGTAAAATGTGTGTCCCCCCCCTGTAACTTCTAAAATAAGAGAATGATAAAATAAAAAAAAATATGTAATGTAGACCTCAACAAAAACTTCCAACGAAAATTGGTTTCGATGAGATACAGTTAGCAGTTTTTGAGATATAGTACATTTTCAAAAACCGCAAATATAACTTTGTCATTCATACAAACACTATGAAAAACAAAGTTATATTTATTGTTTGTGTATATTACTTACTAATCTCAATATAATTATATCCCTAATTTATACTTGCTACTACGGAACCCTTCATGGGCGAGTCCAACTCGCACTTGGCCGGTTTTTTATCGAGGTAAAATCATCAAATGAGGGCGGCACAGGGCGGCACGGGAAAAACTGTCAGACTCATACTGACTAAACCCCACGGTGATCCTACAATAGCCCTTTACGTTCCAGGGTCACCGTTAGGTACCTCGTGAAACAGCCCCATAACCCCGTCAGGTCTGGCCCCCTAAGGGCCCCCCTGACAGATTGCAGACAGCTCTTTGAAGCGCGCGTGGAACACAACGCGTCGTCGACCCAAGCATGGTCCATGATCGGACGGCGAGTCACCCATTACTCGTTGTCCACATGCCCATGCATGCATGTTGCCGTGGGCGACTCCCGCGGTAGCTGGGCCGTAAAATCGAGGCTGTCTCTACCTGACGTATCTCGCCTCCTCCTAGCAAGTCATCCTATCCCAAACTTTGAAGCTTCAAAGTTTTCTCATCGAAAATGAACCTTGATGAAAACAGTGATACCCAGAAGGAACTGGAACTCCTCAGCATCGACGGAACACAGTAAAAACTGTTTGGCGCCGGACTCCGGCTGGATGGTGGTGGTCGCGACTTCGCGAGCCAGATGGATCAGGTGACGCCTTCCACAGCCATTGGCACCGCTCAGCCTTCACCTCAGGTTACAAGTAACCTGGTGCCGTTGCCCGGATGGACCGCTAGGAGATGGATCCGATCCGCCCCAATAGATTACGGTTTTTTTAACGTGGTAAAATTAGTCCTCCCACCCAGGGCGGGACGGGAGGAGCGAGACCAGACACGTTTTGACTTAAATCCAAGGTGTCCTTCAGGCTTTAGTAGCCCTTTAAAGTTCAAACAAGAGAATGAAAGATTCAACTTTGAACGAGCGTGTTGCGATGGCCTATTGGTAAGGAGTACTTATTCAGAAGACGGGGATTCGAGTCCCACTCGCAGGTAAATTTTCTTTCCTTAATCTTTACCTTTAGATACCTACTCTATCAGAAGAAACAAAAATGCATAGTTAATCTAAACTCGATCTTAAAGTAAATAACTCTATTGATAAACATTCAGCAACTAAAAAACAACCCTTTGTTCTAAATATAAACAAAATAAATTCCAAAAAGCATAAACAAACAATCATAGACTATACAAATAGGAGTGATCTTCGTGCGCAGTGACATTTTCATTTAGACTCCAGTTGAAACTAGTTATACCTAGGACACTAAATAAGGGAGTCTTTAGTTGCAATTTTCGGACTTTGTTGTGGGTCATTTATAGTTTGTAAGCGTGTTAAAAATCTTTAAAAATTAACAGTGAAAAGCTGACAAGTATTCAAGAAATATAACAAGTAGTTAACCGAATTATCTCTCAAAATTTGCTTGGTCTAAAAATTTTAAAAGTAAAAACACGTTTTAAAAAATGCGTTTACAATCATCAATCATATAAATAATACAATCAGAAAAATCTAAACAAAATCATAAACATTTTCAGTCAATAATAAAAATGAACAAACATATTTTCTTTGTGACGTTCCTGGCTCAAATGTCTCATTTCTTTTATTGTTTAGAAGATATTATTGATCACATAGAAGTGGTGGACATGACCAAACCTACTACTTGGACAGCTTTATCAACGTACTATGGTGCCGTGGAGAAGCATTGGTAAGTAGACTTTATTATAACCAACTTCGAAAAAAGGAGGAAGATCTAAGTTCGTTTTTTTTTATGTTTACCCCGATTTCTCGATGACGCCTGAACCGATTTAGAAAATTCTTCTTTTGTTTGGAAGGATGATCACAGCTGGTCCCGTGGTAATCAGGTCAGGATCTGTCTGGCCCTATGGCCAAACAGCAGACGACAATCGTTATCGCTCAGCAGTCACTAATACATTTTCAACTTTATACACTAGCCGAGCATAAAGTTGAAAATCTATTAAAGACTGCTGAGCGATAACGAACGAAATAAATGAAAACGATCTGTAAACTTCAATATTTTCAACTTTACGCGCTGGGGAACAAAGTTGAAAATGTATTAGTGACTGCTGAGCGACAACGATTGTCGTCTGCTGTCGACTGCTGTTTGGCTAAGGGCCCTGATGACGGGATTTTGGAGAAATCCAGGACTCTTCCATAAATTATAGCAAATCAACGGCGATTGCTGCTATCACATATCTATGCATTTCATTTTTTTTATTGCATATTAAAAAGGTTAAAATAAAAAATAAAACTTTTTGAAAAAAATGAAATTGACTTCTAAAAAAACACCAAATAATGTGTAGAGTAACTTTTGAATGAAAGGTTATTTTATTGGCAGTCGGTGAAAAACAAGTCAAAGAAATAAGAAACAGTCGCCGACTTCCAATAATAACTTTTCATTCAGGAGTTATTTTACACATTTTTTGTTTTCGTGCAAGTACGTACTCGTATAAGTAGTAGGTAATTAAAGATAAAGCCAGCCAATACGATTGACCGTTTTAAATTAACATCACGCCCGTAATCCTAAAAAAGGTAGGTAGAAGTGTATCTAATGGTAGCCATACACCATAATGCCTATCGTCCAATCGGCATGACGCTGCCGATTGGATCAGTTAGAATTGGCCGTGTATGGGCGTGGAATCCATCAAATTGGCATGACATGCCAATTTGACAAGTTATCATGCCAATTTGATAGCTTGTCAAATCGCCATGATAACCTATCAAATTGGCATGATCACCTGTAAAATCGATGTGATCAAATCTATCGTGTATGAACGTCGCTGCCGATTTGACGTTTGATCAAACCGTCGTCATACCAATTGGACGATGACAGTATGGTGTCAGGTGTATATGGACGAACTGCCAATTTGATCAAATTGGCATTGTCATTCCGATTGGACGATAGGCAGTATGGTGTATGGCTACTATAATAATGCAACCTGATGTGGATCAGTTATGTTTGAGACCCATGTCATAGGAGGCAAGCCGGACCGTTCAAATGCAGACTCCATGCCTGCTACTGAGAATTTTCTGATGAAAAACCTCTAAGCACTTTTCCCGAACTGGAACCTCATGGTTTGGCGTTGCCGCTGGAATGTATAAGCATGCCATTGCCCTGGAATACAAGGGGCAACTGAAAAGAGTGTGACAGTCCCTTCTTCTCCACCCAGCAGGGCTATTGGCTAACTTGATAGTCACTGACCAGCAGTTGTCAACCTGAACTTGGATGGCTTGATACCTGTTATGAAGCTAAGTTGAGGAGTGGAGTGCCTCAAGAGCGTTAAAATTGTTGATTTTATGGAACATTTACATTTATCAGTTTCATTGCAAATGCGAAAGCCAATACGAAATTTACCTTTTGACAGCTATTTGAAGGTCACCACACAGACACCGAGATAGGTACCTACGCAATAGCCCCGCAGAGCGGAAGGAATAGACTGACCTGTTGGTCTAGTGGTTAGTCACCCTGACTGCTATGCCGGAGGTCGTGGGTTCGATTCCCACCCAGGACAAATGTTTGTGTGATGAGCACGATCATTTGTTCTGTGTCTGGGTGTAATTTATCTATAATATGTATGTATTTAGAAGTATACAGGGTGATTTGTTATTCGATGCGGTCCTTGAAATGGGTGATACTAGACCTTATTTGCAACAATTTTAACCCCGACAACATGGGGTCTAAACTGACTGGTTTTGGAGATATCGAACTTTAAAGGTTTTTCGAAAAATTTCTACCTCTCCATCATTAAGTGCTTATTGTTAGAAAGTAACGATAGTCACCACTTAGAATTTATACTTTTCTGATAGAATATGAACGACTGAATCTAGTGAATACAAGTTTGTTATAAAAATAATAATATCTTGGGAAATTAAGTGTCATAAAGTTTCTGTTTTGAAGTTTTCTGAAAACTTCCCTTGTGTTTCAAAGCATATTTAAAAAAATAAATGTATGACACTTGGTTTACAAATTACAGGAAAAACTTTCTTGTCTCATTACCTTTCTAAAATGGTGCCACAGTACCCACTTTTAGTTAGTGTTTGACCAGAAAATTAGGGTTGTTACTGACAAGGTAGTAAATCAACGAAAATCGGTTGCAATGTTTTTTCGACCCAACTTGTTCTTTCTGTGGTTTTTGTCCAAACTGCTATCTAATATTAGTTTTTTGAGTCAATGCGCTTATTCCTGGCCGTAATTACATAATCATATCAGGCAAAGTCGGTTTTTATTTGGAGTATTTAACCTATGGACCAGATAGACAAACCATCAATTTTCTTCCATTTAAAACAGCTACTTGAAACATAAGTACAATAACGGAATGTTTGTAAACTCTGGTTTCATAAAAAAACTAAACTGGCGTGCATAAAAGTTAGGTCACCCTACTGGTAGGACAGGTAAAAATACTCCAGATAAAGCGCGATTTTGCCTGATGTCATCGACAAAGATTAAGCGCATTGACTCAAAAAGCTAATATCAGATAACAGTTTGGACAAAAACCACAGAAAAAAAATGTTGGGTCGAAAAAACTTTACAACCAATTTTCGTTTATTTACTACCTTGTCAGTAACAACCCTAATTTTCTGGTCAGACACTAACTAAAAGTGGGTACTGTGGCACCATTTTAGAAAGGTAATGAGACAAGAAAGTTTTTCCTGTAATTTGTAAACCAAGTGTCATACATTTATTTTTTTAAATATGCTTTGAAACACAAGGGAAGTTTTCAGAAAACTTCAAAACAGAAACTTTATGACACTTAATTTCCCAAGATATGATTAGTTTTATAACAAACTTGTATTCACTAGATTCAGTCATTCATATTCTATCAGAAAAGTATAAATTCTAAGTGGTGACTATCGTTACTTTCTAACAATAAGCACTTAATGATGGAGAGGTAGACATTTTTCGAAAAACCTTTAAAGTTCGATATCTCCAAAACCAGTCAGTTTAGACCCCATGTTGGCGGGGTTAAAATTGTTGCAAATAAGGTCTAGTATCACCCATTTCAAGGACCGCATCGAATAACAAATCACCCTGTATAAGTATGTTTATCAGTTCTCTAGTACCCATAACACAAGCTCTGCTTAGCTTGGGACTAGATGGCGCCGTGTTGATAGTTGTGGAATATTATTATTATTATATATTATTATTAATCACTTGATGATTTTACGACTCGATCTACTACTTTCTTATATTATTGATTACGTTTGTGGTAAAACCTTGATCTGCTTCCAGGAAGGTATGCATCAACTGCGGAGCACCAGACCTGGGCACTGGAATACACCTGGAACATTCTGGAAGCACAGGCTCCATGCATCCTGCTGTTGTACCGGCCGAGTATTTATTAACTCGATGTAAGTCTACGTTAACAGCTGTGTCTAACTCCGTTGAACTTCTTGCAGTAGTCTGTATTCTGGTACTAAGTCTCTTCTACCCGTCTATTCCGAACTGTAATCAAACAACACACAAAATCCGGTTGGTTGGAGGACACAACTTAACAAATAAATATTTGACAGACCGCAGGCCGTAGGACATTGCAAACATCCCCTAAAATCTATTCCGCACATAATGACGGATATTTTTATGTATTCTGTTGCTTGAAACGGCTGGTACGGATAATTTTATATGCCTCAAAGCACGACGTGTTATGTAATGGGCGCTTTCACATTACGTAATGAAGATAACGATACTGCCATATTGTCCGCTCTTGCTCATTTTCCCAAGAAATGTATCGACATCTTCCTGGCCTTAGGTATCCCATTTTACTTGGAGTGGTCGGCGCAACACGTTTTCTACTTCCATTCTCCGCTGTCAGACGTCAAAGCATCATTTACTCCTTTTACATTCATATAATTTCTCGCACTATGCATCTATTTTATCTTTGACCTTTCTCTTCCTCTCCATCCATCAATATTCATACACATCATCATACACTCTCTTAGTCACACGATTATTTTCCCTCCTCATCACATTTCCATATAGTGTCGTTACCGTCGTCTACGTTCATGAAGTTTCCTAAACATAAAAATTAGGTATTATTTTAAAGGTACTGCTGTGAGTATAAATTTTAATACTACACTTAGTTAAAGTTATTTTTCTTACTTTCAGTGGCAATAGTGGACGTAAGCGCGCTGAACACGCTCAATCCAACCGTGGTCTTGACTCTGGACGTCGCCTTACAATGGACAGTGCTGAAGCAAGACCCGAAGGAACCGACGCTGTTACTCTTCAAGTTCGGCTGGACAGAGGTGGATAACCAGCAGATCAATGTGGCCACCTGTGTTTGCAAAGTGCCTGGTAAGTTAAACGATTAGCCGCGACTACGTTTGCGTAAAGTTTTGGCCCCTGACCCACCGCGTCCCATCCCGCCTGCGCCAACATCGTTAGTTTTTCCGGATTGCTAGCCAAAAATTTATTTTTATGTGTAATGGGTTTGCTCTTGACCTTAGTCTAGGTCAGGAATGACTAAGACAAGGTCTACGATGGAGCGAGCTTACCCAGAAGAAGCCTGTTCACTCTATCTTTGAAGAGATTAGGGTTGTACGTGTTCGGAAACACAGACGAAGGCAGAGAGTTCCACTCCTTCGCTGTCCGCATTATAAAAGACGTTTGGAAACGCTTAGTGCGAATTGGTGGTCTAGCAATGAGGTAAGGATGGTAATTTGCCGTGCGTCTAGTTGTGCGATGATAGAAGGGGGCTGGTGGGATGAGGTCGTGGAGTTCTTGGCCACACTCACCGAAGTACAATCTGTAGAAGACCGATAGGCAGGCAACCTTGCGGCGATGAGTCAAGCTATGAAGCTTTGCATTCACCAATTTTATGTCGCCAACGAGCCGCTTAGCTCTGCGTTCCACTGAGTCAAGAGCGGCAAGCTGGTAAAAAAAATGTGATAACGCAGCTTATTTGCATGGCATATTTAACAGCATAATTTACTGCCTATATCACTAAGAAATAGATAATGTAGCTTCCTATCGGAGTTTTTCTTTTAATTGGTTTATTGGTTCAGGAGATTAGTATTACAAGTAAAAAAGCATAAACAGGAATTATGAAAATGTGAGCGATCACACCACAAACATCCTCCTGTAACACTTTGGTATAAAACATCGCATGCTACAGGGCAGGCACTAAGCACTATAGATGCTGATCAGGATTATTAACTTTACGCGTAATGCTAAAATATTATTCATTTGGCCATCTCGCTGCCGGAAGATAAATTCTCTTTCAATCCCAGCCCAAAACAGTTGCAAAAAAAAATCCGTATATCATTCAATTCTTAATAGAAAAACCCATCCATCCTTCAGATTATATCATGCCTACGATCTTCTGATGACAAGACGAGTGACGTTTTAATTAGGCAAACAGGTGGAAACCAAGCTTTATCATTAGCAAGATTGGCATTTGGCACCCACTTACAACATAATGTTTAATTACTACTACAGCAGCAGTCTTATCGCTATTAACGATATCTACCAGACGAATTAAAATCTTTGATGGACAAGTGATAAATTCATAGGTCCACATAGAAACCTACCCATATTTTTGGAGGCATTTTGACCAGAGGTGTGTATAAATCTGGATATTGGCACGGCATTAAGAGCCTTTCGTATCTACTAAATTGACCCCAAATGAACTGGGGTGGTGATATCGGGAAATGGCATTTTTTGCAACCAAAGAACCGGTTATTATAATAATAAATGTGTCGTTGCTTACAAAATTGCTGGCCAGAACACGCAGGCCATTTTGCAGTGAATGAAAAAAAAAGGTTTGAGGTACCTAACCGCTTCCGATATTTCAGGGCGGTTTAAAAAAAATGGTGTTTTTAGGGTTCCGTACGTCCGAATACAAAAACGGAACCCTTAGGTATAGGATCACTCGTGTGTCCGTCTGTCTGTCGCTTACAGTCAATTATCTCCGAATCTGCTAGACCGATTGGGTTGAAATTTGGTACACATATCAATTCCTGTGACCCAAGCACAGAGGTGTGACGTGAATAGATGAAATCTGTATGTGGGAGGTAATTTTCGGGGGGGAAGGGGAAAATTAAAAAAAAATTGAAAACTGCATCGTGTGTCATATCAAATGAAAGGTCTTGTTGAGATCTTAAATGTATTTTTTTTGTAATTTTAAAATAAACACTTTCCAAGTTATTAAAGAAAATAGACAAAATTTGACCATGGGCTTATCTCCGAAACTGAACCTAAAATTTTGAAAAAAATACGAAAATTATTTTTTACTTATAGATTATAGGAAAACCTATAAGAAGTCCATGATATTAAAATAACATGGTAAATCACTCAATATTGTGCGTACCATTTTTTTTTTATTTCGATCCATTTCCATCCTAATGACGAGGTCTTTCAGATCCCGCCATCCTCGTCTAACCTCACCTGTCCGAGTAGGGTTGCCCCAAGTAAAAAACTCGCTTCAGTCGCCATTTAAAAAGCAATCATTCTATTTATTTATATATAAATATTCAATGTTCAGTTGAAGTAGCGTTTGGCGATAAAGGGTTGTTTCGCAATAACTTTCAATAGGAAAATCGTTCAGTCGACTTTCCATTAATCGTAAAGATCACTTTTTGTTCGTTCTTTCCACGTCTGAAGAAGCTTTAGAGTTCACTTAATTTCTATCCATATCCAAGGAATATTGTTATTGTGTTAACCAGCTTCTTATTTATGGAGGTCTATGTAATTAAATGAGAACAGTGGTGGCCCAGTGGTATCGGCCTCGACTTACGAGTTGTAGGTCGTGGGTTCGAAACCCGTCAGGCGCATTATTTGTGTAATTTATTTCAACACCACTGCTCTCAAAACGGTGAAGGAAAACATCGTGAGGAAACCGGCATGTCCTAGAACCAAAAATTCGAAGACATGTGACATCTACCAATCCGCACTGGGCCCGCGTGGTAGATTACGGCCCACTCCCTCTCACAGAGAGGAGGCCTGTGTCCCAGCAGTGGGAACATTTATAGGCTGATGATGATGATGTAAGTAAATACTAGAATTTCGTTGCATTCTGTTGGATTCGACAGAAATCTGACGCAGTTACTCAAATGTAAGGAGTCAGCTAAACAGCTTTTTTTTCTTCAATATCTCATTTACTTTCTTACCTAAAAAGTGTAGGTTTTCATTTCATCAACATATACTTCCATTACTGATTAAAAAACACACATGGTAGTTATTTATCTCCCGATCTAGCCATTTGATCTGTATCTTAAATATTAGTCATTACCCACTAATTACCCTATGACTAATGTTGTATTTCTAATGAACTTACTATTTTGAAGCACTATCTCGAACCTCTTTGAACGATAATCCTTGGTTTTATTTATTTGCACTAGTTTTCCTTGACCGATAAATTATGACTTTGGGAGTTTAGCCACCTCAATAAATAATGTTTTGAAGGGAATTAAGCTGTGAGCCGATTTAGGTATGTCTCCGAAAGTAGGTAGACATTTTGCTATTTTGCGAGCTACATAGATTAGCCCATCATTGGTAAAAATAGCGAACTTCTATGAAAAAATCTGACTTCGTTACGGAATTTTTTAAATCCGTCCTGAATAGTAATTATGTAGGTAAGCGTTACATAAGAATTCTTACGGGAAATCTAGTTCTTGACCCAACGTGCAACGGTGTAATCCGTCATACCTCGTAAAATATTATTATTCTGCTAGCCATCGTCTTTCAATTACCTATTCACCTGAATTATGATTTTAAATCTCATCATAATTTATCTAATTATTATGATTGATCGTAGTTTCGTCAATCAAGTTACCTACCTATAATGTAAAACGTAGACGTAAAGATGTGGATAATGCACTTATATGATTAGGTAAGTTAGTTCTATGCCTACACATGAATTCTCCGAAAAAGCATCAACACGCAAGTTGATTACCATTAACACGCAAGTTGATTAACAACAACACGCAAGTGAGTACTATCAACTACACTAACACCTAAGAGTAAGGAAAGACTAAAGAAACAATGGATGGATTGTTTGAAGTAGGAATGCATGCTGCCATCTTACATGCTCTAAAGTACTGAAGAGATACTTTCTAAATTGTGAGCCGATCTAGAAAGTGTCTCTTAACCACTCTGCACGACAACATTTTGACACATGACACATCAGCTGAGTCGACCGGGTGATTCGAAATTTAAGACGACACTCAAGATTTTTTGTACATTTTCAGCATCCGATTTTCATTAAAAAATATATTGCTACAGCTATTTCATACTATAAGTTTGTGAACAATATCTCTAAGAACGTGTTGAGGTCACTAAAACTGCGTGATTCTACTTTAAAATGTGTGTAACATACAAAATGCTACATTATTCCAAAAACTAGATAATTTAGATGTGCTGAAAATATGTACAGACGCCAGCAGGTCAACCTACCCGAAACTGTCAGATTTTACCAATCGAACATTAACCTTCCACTATTGTGATAAGGTTCAAAATCTATTGAAAAAATTTGGCAGATTGTGGTAGCTTGATGTGCTGGCGTCTGTACATAAACAAGCTTGCCACGTGATAAAAAACGGTTATACAGTGAAATAAATAAAGTAACTTACTACATGCATAATTACATTTGCCAGTGTTCATACATAATTTCATAATAATAACGAAAAAAAGTCTTGATAAAAATTACCGAAAACTATGTTGCAACATGACACTTCTTAGTGCTGCCGTAATCCCAATGTTCATTATAACGATTAAAAAGGTTCATTCAGCCTAATCGATACTCGCAATATAATCGAACATGGAAAAAAAAAGTAAAACAAGACATAGAGCATGGACCGATTTATCTGCTTATTTGACTATAGTTAGCTTAGTCCATGCAATACATCTATGAAACTGAACCTGAAGATTCTTTTTTATAATATTTTGAGCTTTATTTCGTTTGATGATTTTTTTATTACCCAATAAATTAGTTAATTTTTAATTCATGATTTCGATGGAAATAAATATCGGTATTTCAATGGAGGCCAAACGTGTGTGTCTTCTAAATTTAAATTCAACCATATACACACATCAAAAGTGTCTAGGGATCAAGCATTTTTATGCGGATTTCTTGAGATTGAGATGTGGCTTTGTAATAAATTTATGATTTTATAAATTTATATGGATCCTTTTTGGTGCATTTCATAATTTGAATCAGGAACTGTGAATCAAATTCGAGTAAAAGATGAAAATCAGCTGTCAATATTTTCCCTATAAAAACATGCAACGCATTGAAGACATTATTAGTGCTACTGTTTCCCTACTACTGATTAAAACCAACGTTATTATGGAGCGGCGACGTCATTTAAGCAGGGAAGAAATGCTCAGAGCCGTGGGAATGATAGAAGCTGGTTCCCGGCAACGTACTGTGGCTTTAGCTCTGAATACAAGTCAGAGTGTTATCAGTCGACTTTGGACACGTTACCGAAGCACTGGTACCGTGGCTGAGCGCCATGGAGGACGGTATCGCTGCACCACACGGAGACAAGACCGATACATTCAAATCTTAACTCGAAGAGCTCCAACAATAACCGCCATGATGTTAGCCGTGAGGCTTCATCACTCTTCAGGGAACTTAATTAGCGACCAAACAGTCAGAAACCGCTTGCATGAAGTGAACCTTCATTCCCGAAGACCGCTACGGGTACCACCTATAGCAATGCACAATCGTAGGATTCGATATCAATGGGCTCTTGAACACAGAAATTGGGCAGAAGAACAATGGCGTTTCGTGTGCTTTTCTGATGAGTCTCGTTTCGGTATGAGACCGGATACAAGACGTATACGACACTGGAGAACCCCTGGACGCCAACAGCGATTAAAATCCTGCCAGGAAGTCCATCCTTATAGTGGTGGAACCATCATGGTATGGGCGGGTATTTGGATCGGCGGAAGAACTGAGTTGATTTGGATCAGAGGCAACCTCAACGCTCAAATTTATGCTGAGACGATTGTATCAGACGTCATCGTTCCTCTACAAGTGCAAATCGGTCCCTTATTTCAGTTAATGCATGATAATGCACGACCGCACACCGCAAGAGTTGTAAGACAGACTCTCGCCGCAGCTAACATCAATGTCCTGCCCTGGCCTGCTCAGTCGCCAGACTTGAATCCGATTGAGCATGCATGGGATATGCTACAGAGAAGAGCTCTGCCGAATATGGAGGGTATCCAGTCGCAAGAAGACCTTTTTTTGTTGTTGCAACGAACATGGGCGGCCATTCCACAGCGTGATTTGGATGAACTCATTTTGAGTATGCCAAACCGATGTTCTTGTGTTGTTAGTGTTCGCGGTAGAAACACGGATTATTAATTGTTTAAGTTACCCAATAAAATTTTAAAGAAAACTGTTATTTCAGTCTTTTTTTCGAACTTTTGTGTTAGTGGTTCAAATGTCAAAAATCCCTTTATTAGGAAAATGGCAAATTTCTTTATTAATGCAAAGGTGACTTGGTTTATCGTTACTGTGACAAACGAAAACACTTTATTTGATGAATCCTTAAAGAAAATTTTAATTAATATCAATCAGGAGAAAAGTTATTGCAAAAATATATGTTGATCCCTAGACACTTTTGATGTGTGTAGTTTTACCCATACTGTGTCTTCGGTAATTAATTTCAATTTATCTGATTATTTCACTATAAAAAACGAATCTAAAAAACGTGGAAAGACAAACACCGGGTACTTCCAAATGATTCCTTGCAGTAATAAACAAATTGAATTTCCAACTGGGCGTGAATGGAATAAATTAGAATCTATGAGGAATAGCGAAAAATACTGAAAGAAGTCTCGTGGCTGATTTTAATAAAAAAAAATTACAGCATAAAAATTAAATTGACATATTAATTTCCAGCAATCAAACCATCAATGTTACGAGTATGTGAAGTAATTACATGCGACAAACGTATGGCAAAAGGTTTTTTAAAATTCAAACTTTAGTTAATGGCCATAGCTCACTACATCGTGTTCTCATTTCAAATTTTTATAATCACCTCGCGGTACAATAAATACATAACGAAATTTTTGAAATTCGAACTTTATGTAAATTGGCGCGAATTTTGATCTGCGTACGATGACTAAATTATTAATTAATACTTCACCGAATTTGATCCTTAACAACGACCCTATCGAATAGTGTATAGTGTGTTCTTATTTTAATTTACAAGCTCGATTCCTGACAAGCAAATTGATTTTACAAAAATCTAAAGACGCAGACTTAATTTTTGCGATTGTAGTTGCGGGCTTGCGAACGACGAGTATTGGGTAACTCACCGTCCGATCAAGGACTATAGGCCTGAGACGAATGCGCGTCGTGTTCCAAGCGACCTTCAAGGAACTATCAGCGAAATGACGAGGCCATAATAGTGCCAAACGCGTGCCGGGCTCACGGAATTGTATTGAAAGGGTACTGCGGTCCTAGAACGCAAAAGGCATGTAAAGGAACAGGGTATTTTTAGTTAGTAATAGTCTCTGACTTCTCCTTCCGCTCCACCCAGGAAGAGAATCATCAAAAGATTTTAAACTATAACAGTGTGTTCTACTGAAGTTAAGTCGCGACAGCATCACATCTAAAGTATCCTTAACAAATACCTAAATAAAAATATTATTATACTGGTGTCGATACTGACGAATCGTCAGTATTGATCTGTATGCATGCCAGCACAGGTCAACTTACCCAAATCTGTCAAAATTTGTCAGATTGAGGTAGGTTGATGCCAGCACATCAACCTACCTCAATCTGTCAAATTTCTTCAATAGATTTTCAACCTTATCACAACAGTGGAAGGTTAATGTTCGATTGGTAAAATTTGACAGATTGGGGTAGGTTGATCTGCCTGGCGTCTGTACATTAAAAATAGCTAATAAATTAAAATGTTATTATTTTGAATAGCGAGTACATCAGCGAGCGCATTCCTAATTCAAATTTTGGAATTAATAAATTGGCGCGCATTCAAACATTTATTACTGACTCTATTTTTGTTTTTTGGTAATTACAATGCACGTAAAATTATTATAAAGCTTTAAAAAAGAATAGAATGGATAATAATAATTGTATTCTAAGCTTAAAACGAATTTATTTTAATTTTTATGAATCGATTTCTTAAATTCCTTATTTATTTCACTCGAGTTGACAAAAAATTCAATTATGGAATCGATTAGAATACTCGCTTTCACCCATCATTACGAATTAAAAAAAAACATGGTTGTCGATTACGAATACAAATTGAGTAGTGGTAATGAAAAATTCGTGTTTTTGGCCTTGTATCAGAGAATTAAGCTAAGATCTGGGCTTTTTTACGTTATTTATAAAATTTGGCATGATATTTATCGTAATTGTTATTGAGTATAAGCGTGTGTGTGTGATCCAAGTGAAAAATAAAAATGTAAACAAACACAAGTGGCGCGAAACTTCGAGTTCAGATATCAAATTCTTCATTACCACTGCTAATTTATGTTGAATTACGTATGAATTCGTTACAATACTAAATGACGAGTTATTCATCCCTTCTATAGTGATACCTTGGATATCCGGAAACCACATTTTTTATGATTTTTAGCCCAACCCAGCACTGCCATCAAAATGGCGTAAATCGTATTTACACTTTTGGATTTTGTAATGGTAAATTAAGAAAATGCGTTGTAAATGTAGAAGTTTTAATGGTGTAAACAAATCAGATTTTTATTTAACATTCTCAATTAATGCGCACTCATAGGATTTAACGCAGAGAATATTATATTTTTTAATTTTTTAATGAGGATGTCGTATGACTACAACGTCTGCCCATTTCGGACCCACTACTGAGCCAGCGTAGGTTTACTTGTCGCGGCCGTTTCGGACCCGGTACCGAACTATACGGTTAAGTGACGTCTTAATATTTGGTGTACATACCAATCCGTTTGTAGCGTTACGCCACCTTTAGGGGTAGAGTAGGGGTCTCACGCCGAGATATTTTTTTTAAAAAATATTAAAACAATAAAAAGAACTTAAAGTAAAGAGGTTGAAGGAACAGAAGAGGTTGGATACCTCTCTGTTACACGTTCATCTGAAAACGTTATGTTATGGCACCGAGTTCCCGTGTCTGCCCATTCCGCTGTTAAACCCGCGATGGTTTGTGCGGTATGTTGTATTTTGAACAAAATGTATTTATTGTAAATGTTATATTAGAAAAGGATGATATGAAAAGTAAGGTAATTGCTGAGATGGTGTGTGCCTAATAAGTAGTTCTCTATTAGTCACCGTCTCAGCAGTTCATACATAGCAACCATCGACATACCTATCCATAAAAAACATACCTACTTCTGTATAGTAAAAGAATAAAGACGACGTGCTCCGACAGCTGGTATTGACTATTAACGTGGTTTCCAACTCAGATGATAAATGATTTATTACGTATTTTTTGAAGCCCTCATTGTCTTTTCCAGGTCTCAGCTACGAACTAGCAGAATGGATATCAGCGAACTTGAGTCACGTAGTTGGAGTGGCTACTGACGCACCGACCCTAGAATCTGAGCAGACCAGGGAATTCGCCAGCAGAACAGTCTCCAACGTGCTGGGAAGGAGTGGAGTCTACATGATCGAAAATGTGCATATTAGAAGGAAAATGCCCGGTAAGTTATACTCGTAAATACCTGTTTTCTTCATTCCGGTATTTCCAAAAAAAAACGGTTTGGTGGGGAATGTCAATAATCGGGTGAGGAAGAGATCAAGACAAAATCCTCCAAGGTCCTACCGTATTGAACAAGTGTTTGTAGGTGATTTTAGCACCTGACCAATTAACTGATCGACGTCTGGGAAGATCATGTGCAAGGCCAGTAATAATGAGCATCACACTGCATGTTACCAAAATCTCGGTTACTGCACATAATATTTTGGTAAGAAAAACTGTAGAGTCCGACCATACCAGATCTACCCTTATCGACTTTGTGACTACAAAACCGATGGGGTAATCAATTATGATACGATTATTGAAGGGTAAGTAGTTTCCTACAAAGGCGGTGGCTTCGAAGCAAATGTATTGGCCTGGTATTGGCGCTTAGCCGCCACGAGAAATGGTCTAATGTGATAGGCATGGGTTCATGCCTACTATTATTCCCTTATCTACTACTGACGCAAGGTAGGTACAGTTCATCACTCCCAGGACTTTTTTACCTACCTACTGCTAACTAAGCAGTTATCATACCTAGAGCTACGTATTCGTCAGGTGTCATTGTCACGCATTAGTCATGTGCAGTGATAATTATAGTACCTAATCAACTGAATCGTTAATAATTGGCTTCTTGTTTTTATCTTTGATGTACAGAAAAGATAGCGATTAAGACAATAAGTAGGGAGATTGGCTGTCTCGTGTTTGAAAGTGCTACGTATGGTGTTTTCGGTTTGAACCAGTTTCCAGAACGAGCAGTAATGTTGTGTTTCCACATAAAAATACTTACGTCGTATCTCCAAAAGTACTAACGCTGGACCATGTTTATAACTAATGTTCCGCTTAAAGAGCTCTATGCAACGATACGGTAGGTATATCAAATGTTACTATAGAATGGTGGGCCCAGATTCCATACATCGGTTTCCCAATGTCCTTTAAGACAAAGTTTAAGTATGTTTGTCTGAAATTAATATCTTTTGTTCCTGTATCTGCAGTGCTATTCTGTTAGGACACAGAGTACAGGCTTATCAAGTAACCGTAACCTAACGTAACCTCAGAACGCAAAGGGCCTTTGAAGGAAACTGTGCATTTTAGCCAGTACGAGTCTGACCGGGCATAATGCGACCGGCGAGTAAAGGGCAACTCGCTGTCCGACCATGGACCATGCCCGGGTCGACGGCGCGTTGTGTTCCACGCGCGCCTCAAAGAGCGTCAGCATAATGACGGCCTGTAGAGGGCCAAAGCCTGCCGGAGTCGCAGGAATTATCTCATTACCGTGACCCCGGAACATAAAGGGCTATTGAAGGACACCGTGGATTTTAGTCAGTAGGTACGAGTCTGACACTCCCTCCCGCCCTGCCCTGGGTGGGAGGACTCATTTGATGAAATATCATTTAACTTTTTTTTTAGCGTGGTTATTACCACGCTAAAAAAAAAAGTTCGAGTCGGACAGTCCCTCCCGTCCCGCTCTGGGTGGAAGGACTCATTTAACGATTTTTACCACTTAAAAAATTACCTACGTACATTTATAACTACTATTTTTTTTTTTTCCATTTCAGAACAAGGATGCATGGCTCTAGCAATGCCTCTGAAACTCCTGAACGTGGCCTACGTACCAACTCGTCTAACTGCCTTCTGTCCTAATGCGAAGACCGATCTGTCCGTTGTGGTGGCTTTGAGAAAAGGTGTATTGTCGCATACGCAGCTTCCTAGCAGTAGAGTTTATGATGTGAACTTAGATGAGATATTGAGACCATAATAATGTTAATTTATTAAGACGGTAATAAATGATTGAATCATTATTTTTATCTAATTTTGCTGTTGGAATCTAGGTAGGTATAATTTAATTTTCTAATTATCTCTGTTGAAATCAATGTGGTAACATGGGACGTTCACGTCAAGCTTCCGGTGGTATGTATTTGGAAAAAAAAATGTTATATGCACAACTAATTCCAATACCTATCTGGAAATATGATTTCATATTTTGAAAGCTATTATAAGCTACCACAAAACCTTCTTGAACAGAATGAAACGAAATTCAAAACATGCATTAAACGCACATTGTGTAAGCAGGCATATTACAAACTGAGCGACTATATCGCTGATAATAATGCTTGGCTCCATGCTGGTCCTGCTCCATGAGACAGTGAATGTATAAATAAATTGATAGTAAAAGTATACCTAATGCCATTGTTGGAGCTGCTGAAGATTGTTCAACTGAATTTGCATTGTATAGATTCAATCTTCCTTGTATTATATAGTTAAGCGGCATTGTGTGAATATGTGTACTATGTAATGTACCATCTCAGAATGAATGATGTAACAAAGATTCTGTTATAATTTTGGCGATCTAAAAAGAGTGTCCATGGAGTTTCTTGCCCGTTCTTCTCCACAGAGACACAAGTAGCGCTAAAAGGTGCGTGAGAGTGCTTTCAAAATTGATTGCAGAGCGGAGCTGAACTGAGTGACTCATGAGTTTTTCGCGGATGCTAAGTCCCTAACGGGTGTTGTCATTCAAAATAAATAAAACAACAAATTGAATAAATAAGCTTTATTTTTGGCCAAACTATTACATTGCGTAAACCTTTACACATCTATTGAAATAAAATCATTACTAAATGTAACAAATTAATTCGATATTAAAATATAGCACAAACTAATGTAGGTTCACTTTAAGGCCCAATATTTGGTTAAAAACTATTGAATTTTCAGGAATATACAACAAAGTATTGGGTCCGCCTACTGCTCAATAAAAATGCAAAGTATAAAGGTAAGGTATATTTAAAAAAAGGGGGATAATAATTACTTCTAAAAATTTATAAAACAGAAGCCTTAATTTTAGGGGAAGAGCACCCAGCTTTAATACTGAAGCACCCTCTATCTTTTCTCGCTTAAGCTATATCTTTGCTCGATATTTAAATGCCGTTAACAGCTCTCCTGCCCATTCCTAGCCGTAGCTATCGGGGGTCAACCGACTTAGCTGTACAAGGATCTTTTGGCGCGCGGTTAAAATGGGAACTAACGCCACCATCTTGGATTTAGCTATAGAGAATGGACTGCCATTCTCTATGGCTCAACAGCCATGCCTGTATGAATTTTATCACTCTCAAGAGGGAAGCGATTTGGCGCCCCATACCTTTCTCTTTCCTGCAAGACAGAGAACGTGTGACCGCCGCGATCGCTTGTCTCTCTCGCACTGTTCTGTCGTATTTACTTGACAGCTGAGAAGGCGCGCATAGCGAATAGCGCCCATTCATACGCCAAAAGATCTTTGCAGCATAAACTACATACACCGATGTCACATTTATGCGACAAGCCTTACCAATATTATTGTAAATACTAAACGCCCGTACTAATTTCACAACTGATTTTTACGACATTCATTAAGGATTAGTTGGCAGTATATTTTGTATTAATAAGACCGCTTTCCAAGCCATTTCAATCCGATGACAAGCATTATTATTGTCGGATCTTTTCAATCAGGAATTCTTTAAGGTTGCTGCTCAAGGGTAGCCCGCGAAATTCAAAATTTCTTGGTTTTTTTGCAATTTGCAGGCCAGTGCTAGGTTGTATGTTGATTAAAATATTGATCGCGCTTGTAAGACGTATGTAGTTACAGAATTATTATCATCGAAATCACCAATACAACCCTCCAAGTTCATAAAGCTTCAGGAACAAAAAAATAACATAAAAAGTCATTCCTGAAGCTTTATGAACTTAGAGCGTTATATTGATGATTTTGTTGATTATAGTTCGGTAACTACATACGTCTTACAAGCGCGATCAATATTTTAATCAACATACAACCTAGCACTGGCCTGCAAATTGCAAAAAACCCAAGAAATTTTGAATTTCGCGGGCTGGTTGGAGCATTCCCCTTAACTTCAATGTAGGGAACAAATCTATGTCAGACAGATTTTTAATTGTTAATAATGTACTTTATTTCAAACTTCTTAACGCCTAATTTACTCTATTAGGGGAACATACATAATACTTTTCTTTTAATATATTATTGCCACGGTTTCACTGGCACTGCTCATATAACATTAGGAAGCAATATGTGAAATATTAAAAATAGATTCTTCTTTGAATTGGTGCACCTATACCCTTATATATTTTTTATAATACTATATTTTGGTACTTACATGATTTTTTTATAGAACTGTGCCTTTATGTTAATTATAGGTTATATTAAAAGAAATGTATAAAAGATAAATTGAGACAATAACTATTTAAAACTATTTTATTTAAAGTTTGGCAACCCTATTCTGATTACTCTATGACACATAAAATATTAACACCATAGACAAGCAGCACAATCTGTCGTAATTTTCATAAAAATAAAATACATTATAGACAATATTTTTAATTTTATTTAAAATTAAAATAAAAGTATACATTGATACATTTTGGAATCGGACCTTTTAACACCAAATTAATAGCAACACTGAGCAGTATTATTATTTTCTTGCAACCCTTTACAAGACAATTAAAAAGGACATAGACAATTTAAGTCTTCATAACAAATTTTTGTTTTACATCGTTAATACTGCGCAAATATCAATTTTATTCAATCAGAATAGAGTCTTAATATCTATAGTTACGGTATTTATAATCTACGGAAACTAAAGACATCGAAATCGTTAGCTTGGCCCAAAATGCTTTGAGGAATGCCGGTGTAAGCATACAGTGCCGACGAAGGGTTGACAGTGAACTGACCTACAGGTTAATCGTCAGTAAACACGACGACTTGCATTGACCATAACTAAAATAATAATCTAATTACAATCTAAATAATAATATTGCTACATCTTTTTAATTTGTAATAAGTATATATGAAAAAACATGGAAATACATTGCATTTATTTTTTGTTTCGTATCATATTGATAACCTAATTTATAAGAGGCTTTTTATACTGGGAACACTGATTTATCGCGGGAAATGTGTAAAAAGTGATACAAAAATGCAACAATAACCAACAGAAAAGTGTTAACTGCCTGATAAACTTCAATTAATATTTTTCGCATAATTATTTATGTCTAGTTTTCATGCTTAGATTACACTTTACAGCGATAAATCGTGTAACCGTATGTTTTACATTCTCTATGACTTCTACTATATTTTTAAATTACAAATCGGTAAGTATGTATTTAAGTTACATATCGGTAAGTATGTGTATCTAAAACTGTTTTATTTAATTATTATCAAGGCTGTCATCATAAAATTTTCTATTATCACCGGTTAGCACAAGTCTGATTGAAAAAGTACATACATTAGGAAAAAAAATCATTAAGATTATACAATTCACATAATTATATATTTTGTTATGTATAGGTATTACTAATGACTCGGCTTCGTCAAAAAGCTTGAGGACTACGATTTAAAAAAGGTCTTTACAAAAAGTTTTTATATCATCAATTTTCGTAGCAAAGAGACATCTTTTTTTTTAGTCTAAAAATGTTCAATACTCACACAGTTCATGTTCAAGATGCGATATATTTGTACATTCAATTTATTTGTATGAAAAAGTATGAAAATATACTTCTATAAGTTGTGATAATATCGCAATATAACATTAAAATTTTAATGTGAGATATCCACATCATCTACTCGAAATCACTTTTAGATTTCTATGATTTCTTAACGAAATTCTCTCTAACTTTCTATCGCATTCCTGATTTCTGTTTGACGAAGCGTTTACACTAATTTGTCAATAGGTTTTCTCAGTCAGCCACCATAATCGACACTTGCAACTGGATCAGGCTCGTGGAGACCACTGTGTAAACTAATTCTGTGCGTTTTGTAATATCATCCAATCCATTTTGTTGTTGTTTCTAAAGCTCATGGCATTTGAGTGAAAGAAGAACTTATTTTATCGATAAAGGCATTATTGGTTACATCACTAGTTTTACCGCCGAATTTTATCCGCCATATTGGATTTATGCGAAATAAAATCGAACGCTACATTTAGATTTAGAATTAGAACAGTCGTAATGCCCGTTTGTTTAAAAACTATTTAGAATTGTGTATCGTTCACCACAGACAATACCAGAGCGGGTCTAACCGATACTTATGGCACAGAGTAATCTAAGAACAGAGCCCAACCCAGTCGGTCTTTCCATAAAAATGAAACAGCCAAGCTTAGTCTTTCCAATCTTTTTTGATGTCAAAACACCATTCCCATTGGAGATGTACGTTTTTGTCGTCGTCGGTGAAGAGGCTGTTGACAGAGTACGAACCTCGTGCAACCATTCCTGAGGGGGCGTCTTCGGGAGGTGTCGTGTACGACTGGATCTCGGTCTTTGGCGGGTAAGAGCCGACCATGTGGGTCATTTTGTCAACTGTAAATGAGAAAGGTGTTTTAGTACATGATATGATATTTTTGGAGATTATACCGAGTTCTGAAATCGTTTAGAAGTATATTCTGATATAATATCTGTTCGGGTTGGTCTGAATAAAAACACAGGTTCAATAACATTCGGGGTGCAGAAATAAAACCATACAAATAGATTCTTACACATGAGATTCTTAAACATTCTATATTTGGAAACAAGCAAGAATAGGCTAGTACAGAATTCGTATAGAATAGATTCTCACAGTACAGATTTTTGCAAGTTTGCAAATACAAAATCACTCAAAAAATATCACTAACATAAAAACAGGGGAGAAAACAAATAAAATGCAATACTACACGAACTAATACGTAATACTCGGAGGTTCTTCTATTCTTATGATCACAATACATATTCCTATCCCATATTCCATATTCCTGATCCTAACTACGGGTATTTCAATGTTGATAACGTAAACGACAATCATCGTGGTAACTGCACACTGTACTGCAGTTTGCTACCAAGAGTCGGTTTGTAAGCTAGCCTCAAGAATAATATATGAAGATATCGATTTTCTAGACCATGGCTAAGGTAAAGGGTGGTGTTAGTACATCTCTGTATTGATTTGTGCTATTTTGTACTATTTTGTTTAATTTTCAAGGAATACGATGGATTTTAGTCAGTACGAGTCTGACAGTCCCGCTCTATCCAGGGTGGGAGGACTCATTTGACTATTATACCATCTAAGAAGAAAAAGGAGTTGGTTTGTCAACAATCTAAGTAATATTATAAATAGGTATGTCCGTGGCGTCGCCTGTTTAAAGTTCGGTTATTATCCCAGGGAAATGTCATGTCAGGATTAAAAGTATTCTATATTATGTTAATCCAGATTATAAACTATATGTATTCTAAATTTCATCCAAATCCGTTCAGTAGTTTTTATGTGAAAGGAGTTTTTGTGAGAAACAAACATCCACCAGTCCCAGCCAACTTTAACTTAGGGCTGATTTTTCAATAGTCAGATAACTTTTATCTGACGAATAAAAATGGCGGTTTGACAGCTTATCTATAGAAAATATGTCAAACCGCTATTTTTATTCCTCAGTTATCTGACTATTGAAAATCAGCCCTTAGTTTCTTACTTATCTTGCGTTTCTCTGAACGAATCTTACGTTTTTTTTTCAATATTATTCTACGAACTTAATAGATCTTTGAGACGGTCTTAAGGCAATGCCGATGCCGTACAGATGAAGTACGGTGACCCCATTAAAAACTCTTTTTAGGTAGCTAATGGCACATCATTGTATACATCCATAACACATCACAATATACAATCAATCAGGAACAAGTTTATATTAAAATTCCATCACATTGATTCACGATATTGAATACAATACAGCGACATTGAACGTACAAGGTGTCATTATGCAGTTTGAATAAAAATCGGATACATACCGGGCACTGAGAGGGACGCGTGAAAAAATACAAAAGTGCGATCAGACAAGAGGTGAAAATATGAAAAAAGTTATAATTTAAAAAAAACGCATTTTAGGGCGATTTTCATGCAAATTAGCACATTTGAACTCAGCTTAAGAACTGTCGGTATTGAATGCGGTTTACATAATCGCGTTCAAATAATAATCGTTTGAAATTCGCCCTTAATGCTTGTATTCTAGAACGATGATCAAGCTGGAGTCCCCATTCAAAAGTAACAGATTTAGGTAGTAAATTCGACTCAATTCGTAAATTGATTTAAAACACAAAACTTCGGTTCCGACACGGAACAATTTTTTACTTTTCTATAAAAAAACGTTGCCCCACACTAGGAAATTCTCCTGTGTCGTTTATAAACATAGAAAAACACATACACTAAGAAGACCCGGAACAACTACTTGTAGGTCATACAAATATTTGTTCCGTGCGGAATCGAAGCCGCGACAAGCAGTCGATCGTTCAACCACTACGCTAACCGTACCGTAAATTTGGTTTTATCAAGTACCTTCCAGGTCTACCTGTTTGGGTGAGTATAAATGTTTGTAAACTCACCCATGAGGAAAGGAGAATTAATACGAAGTGCGGGGGCAACATTAACAAAATGTGACTCATGGTAAATCTTGGGATATTCCAGTAAATCCCAAAACACGTGTTTAGTAAATGCAATAAATCTCCAGTTGTTTTAGAAAATAGCAAGCCCAATCCGTTTCAAAAACATTCTGAACTAATAAAAACATTTTATGGACATTTTAGAGCTCATGTTTTATGAAGACATTATTTAGACAGTTGAATAAACTGGTATTTTTACTCACAGCGAATGTTTCCATGTTTTTATGGAATAGTTTACTATACGACTCTACCAATTACAGGATGGCAGAATTCTAAATTGGATTTCATGATTAATTGCTGGCGATCATCATTTGTCTATCCCTTTCCCAACTATGTTGGGGTCGGCTCCTGTCGAACCTGATGGGAGCAGCTGCTTATCTGACCTCCACAACCCAGTTGTTACGATACCTCTTAAGGTTGTCAAAATTTCGAGCTTCTGACTAACAGTAACGACTGGCAAAGATCTACAAATGACAGCCGGGACCAACGGTTTCGTGCTATCTGAGGAACGGAGGAAACTCGCTATGATAGATCACAAACTAACCTCGGCAAATGCGGCTTAACTCTAAAGATCAGCCTATGCGGCTGTTGTTATTTAGCCAAATTTACTGATATATCCCAAAATGTTTCTGTCATTTATCCATTTTTACAATACCATGTTTAGACAGCTGTTTAACCGCATTTAAAGTACTATACAAAAGATATTAAAGAGTAACGATTACTTTTACCACTGACTGCATTATTGCCAAACTCAGTGGTATTTATTCTTCCTAAAGCAGTCTGTACGTTCAGATCATAGACATAGAGCATGGACTGAGCGTTTCCTACCCAGTCGTAAAGTGTTATAAGTATGTTAACAGGCAGAAGAGTGTGGGAAGAATGAGAGAGAAGTGATCGTGGCCAGTAGTCTTTTTTGAATACTATTGGCTGTATAATCGTTTTCTCTCTTTCTACTGAATGGTTTTATCCAGGTTGTCAGACCGCATGTACCTTTAATACAATTGGGCAAGAGTCACTTTATAACATAGAGTAATAGAATAATATCAACGGGTCCTTACCTGGAACTCCGAGCCGGTAGGTCTTCTGCACGTATTTGAGTCCATGCACGATCTCCCGCTGCACTATGAAGTCGATCCTTATCCTGTATTGCACACCTTCCTTTATCACGAACACCTGGAATGATAATGGAATTGATTTAGAAAATATTCAAGAATGGGGTAAATTCCCATAGATTTGTGTTCAGCAGTGTTCCACTATAAGCCTCAGTCGATCATTGAGTAGTTATAAAGTTCTATAAGGTCTCTAAGGATTGAGATCTCGAAATTGTCATAATCTACATTATTCGGAAGTAGTTCGCTTAAGTTTGATATTGGGCATCTTGCTTGCTAAGTATTAGCTAATATTCATATTAAAACGTTACCTATTTAAAAATTTACATTTGTCATTTTTATGGGTTCCACATACCACAGCGGCCGAAGTGTTTGTGGAGTCGTTTATGACGACTCTCCAAACGATTTTTTTCATATCATTATGTCATCGAATTGCCTTCCACATCTGAACGTAAGCCCCTAAAGAGCGCAAACTATCCCGGACTTGGGCAGTTCTCATTTATCCGCTACCAGACACCTTCTTCAAATCATCAAGTCTTCAATGTTATTTCATATCAGATAAGAAACTAAAGATTACCACCTGCCATCCCATCATCTACCATCTTTAAATGCTTTCTCCTCGTACACACTCATACATCTAGCCAGTTGCAAGTACAACACACCAATATCTTTCAAACCCTACTAAATTATAACCAGCTAAGACTAAAGGCTAGTCTACATGACGTTACACCAATTTGCAAATTATTTGCACAATTTCCTACGGTGACAAGCCATCTGTTCCGAGCAGAGTAAACCGTGAAGCGGCAATTAAAATGAGTGTAACGACACGAGTCCGCCACGACACCGGCCCGTAGTTTTTGGGTCGTGCACCGGACTAAAGTCGGCGCTGGCGTAAATCATAATGCGAGTATTGATACAGTGGGTTGCACAAGTTTATAAACATACGCCTGTTTCTCATGGGAATACGTAGAAACTAAAAGAGGTTCTTAGATACTCCTTTCGCTTCGTCTTAATTCACCAATAAGTGTAAGATCTTCTAGTTGTTATTCAAGACTGTCTTGTGTCATTATTTAATTTTCTTCATAAACTGATTGAAATTAAATAAACAGTTTTGATATAATCTTGAACGAATTGTTGATATAATCTTTAGCAGATTTGAGTAACTTATGATTAATTATTTGTGTCTTCCAGGTTCATTTATTTAGTAAGTACGGCATCGCACGGGTTTATATTTTCGACTTGCCCAGCGGATTTTCCGAAAACATTTTCATGATTATAACGAACATAACAAAAAAGATTTATTCAATTTGGTGCAGTCATTCGGAAGTTATGCGCGTGCATACAGACTCAAGTTTTGTAATATGTAGATAAGCTAAGTACTGAACGTCAACAGGAAAATTGTTTTAAAAAATCTTTACCACAGCTTAGCTATTTATTGTGCCAAATACACGTTTTCAAACGATAATGACAATACGTAGGAGTAATACAAGGAAATCCTCCTCCTCTTTTAAGGAGGGAATAACGAGAAGTCGAGCGACTTTTAAAGTTGCAGGAAGGGAAACTATTACCCATTAATTATTATTATGTCGAGAAACCGACTTCTATTTAGTGGGCCTAAGAAGAGAATCTAGATTATTTTAAAGAGCCCAACGTATAGTTTCCGAACGAATGCACTTATTAAATCTTTACTTTTTGTTGTGTTCGTTTTTAAGGACAAGGTTTATATGTGAGAAAGTTTTCGAAAACTACACCGGGTAGATGGAAAATTAGCCACTAGTTTTCTTCTAAAATAAAAGGTCTACTGTGCCAAAATTCTATAGAACAAAATATTAAACAAAATAAAATCGAGCACTCATCATAGATCTTCTAATCAAAACAGCCATTTTTGATCACAGAAATAAAAAACAGATCCACCAATTCCTTTGAAATTCAGTTCCAATTCTTCCAAACAAAATCTATATACGGTTCACAAGAAAAAAGCTCCAATAAACCTAGAAAACTGTACTTTATCCAAACATCCTGTACGTTCGAAGTTTTGGCTGGGAGCCAGGCGGGCGTATCGCGATAATTGTGAGTAAGCGACTCATTGGGCAACGATCAAAATGCACCTGTCATATAGATGATTAGTGAAAGAAGTCGCGTGATTAGTTCCCAGTTCGGATACGGTGATTTTGGTGATGATATCATGAGGAACAACTCTTGGAACTTCGGAAGTAGTATTGTTTTGTATATTGGGCTTGTATCCGCAATTTCACGTTCGTGTTTTACGCACTGAGAAAGTAATGAGTGTGCTGTGTGACATACAGTTTCTAACTTTCTATAATATGTGAAGTTGGTAGACAAATACTTCGAGGTAAGAGGAACATGGTGGAAGGTTCCTTCTCCTCCGTGGATAAGAAAGGATCCTCCCTTTGGAGGTGTCTGGTCATCTGGTGTCTAATGTCGAACGTTTGGTATCCGGCTGTTATTAGCCAGTCATATACATACGGATTTATCCGAAAGACAGTTGACAGTTGTGTCCAGCAAATAAAAACTGCAAATATGGCATAAACAAGCATACCAGAAGGGTATACCGTATCTCGTAGATAACTCTGCTTGAGCAATGTAGTCTTTGTATGACATTGAAGATGTCGCTAGAACTATAACATTCTAAGCATGAAAACATCTAGAGGTATTTGAAAAGAACGTGTAAGAACCAGATGTGGTGGTACCACATTGAATATGAAGTAAAATTATCCAGCCAACATAATCCAGACTTCCAACAGTCTACTAGCACCCAGACGAGGAATGCCCAGCGCTAAACAAAGTACTTTAGGTAATAACAAACCACCTAGACAGAAGATAAACACAGACAATCGTATCTTTCAACACTGGCAACAAACGCACGTGATTCACTACGTCATAAGAGATGCTACGTACTCCGCCCTCATAATAAGCGCGAGTAATGTATGTGTTTCTTCATAGTTCATTATGTATTTTGGATATTTATAGTATGTTATGTTTCATAGTCCACGGTAAATCGTGTGCCTATTTAGGACTTTGTCAGTAAGTTGAGACTGAACTGCCGTTTCTGGAGACTTCTTGTGTTGCCAAAGGAATCAATATCTGTGTAGAGATATCCAAGCCAATAATTACACGAGACTAGACCTAGCAGGGTTCGCGAGGCAATTTAATGCAGAGAGTAATTGTTTGCTCGCAGTCCGACCAAGGACCAGGTCAGGAGTAAGGTCTAACAGTCCCTCCTGCTCCACACAAAACAAGAGGACTCATTTGGGAACTTTCCACGCTTAAAAAATATAAAAAGGCTAGACCTAACCCACTACGACAACAACTTTTAAGTCGAGTACCATTAAATGTAGCTCAATATCAGTGTTAAACGGGCCCCTTCTCTGGGAGAGCGGACTCCATCTGGATACCAAATGTCACAGAAGAAAAATAAATAGAGCGTTAGTCCAACTACAAAGGTTAAATTAATAATTATCAGTCTTAATCTAGCCTGGACATCCGAAATCAACAACTAATTAACGAAAAATTACACCAGTTTACAACCGTAAATCCGTCAGCATTATCAACGTGACATAATATATGACGTCATAAGCCACGAATTACAAAGCATAGTACAGACAGTACGCAAAAGATAAATGATACGTTGCATCGTAAATCATTTAGAGAGTTATTAGTTCGGCGCAGGCGTCTACGCGAATATGTTTAGCGTTTTGTTAATAAATTCGGTAGATATGAATTATGAGAAGCGGTGTGTCTACTTCTGTACTAATCCTAATGTTGGCATAATATTATTTGGTATAATGCGTGGAGTAATTGGTATTGTAGCCCCGAATAGTTTTAATTATAAATATTACTAGCTTATGCTCGCTGCTACACGCTCATGGAATTTGGTAGATAATTTTTCCGGGATAAAAAGTATCAAGTATTCTATGAAATCCAGGTTAAAAATTTTGTGCCAATTTTCATCGAAATAAGTTCAGTAGGTAATTCATCCATCTATGCTTATAAAATATTCACATCTAAAATACTAATTGAGTATCTTTTTATACACACGATGTCAGAAAAAGACAGAGTAGAATTGAGAACCGTCAAAATAGTTTACATAATATTAAACTTCAACTCGGACATGTTTTTATACGAATTCTGAAATGTTTTCTAAACATTATACGAGTTCAATCTTATATTTGACAGGCATAATTTTTGGTTATACTTACATACAGTCAGTATCTTGCTTGATCCCATCTTACGAGATGAATAGAAAATGGGTCAAGTAATGCTAGGGATCTGACAGCAATATTATCTTTGGTCTGTCCCTGAATTCATAGCGGATATCATAATACCAGCGCTGAGGTATTATTTAGCCTCTTTGAAGATCGTTCTTATCATGCTGTGATAAGAGACTTTTTGGCTTGACACGCGGTTTTTTTGCCGTAATGCTCCATTTTTGTTGTTTATCTCCTGTGCGTTAGCCAATTTTTATTTCAGGCCAATAAACAGTGAATCTTATCCTACTAATATTATAGATGTGAAAGTTTTCAGATCAAAATTGTTGAACGGATCGCGAAGAAAATTGGTACAAATATAGATCATGAACTGGATTAAGACAGAATACTTTTTATCTCAGTAAAACAAACCCGAGGGACAATAACCAAAAATAACGCGGGCGAAGCCACGGCCTTAAGCTAGTAAAATATATACTGGCCAATATCTGACGTTCATAAGACATTTAAGAGTCATCTTAAAAGCTTTAGACCCAGACCAACTGAATGACGCAAGTGTTATAGTGCGCTAGGGTTCCCAACTTATTTCTAGAAAAAAAAATAGAGTACAAATCTGATTTAATATAATTATTGTTTAGTAGGTACTTTTGTAGTTGACAACAATTTTTCTTTATTTTTAATAGTGATATCCAATGATGGATTGGAGTTTATTTGGAGTCCAAACATGTTATTTTTATTTTCTGTTAATACGCATAGCTTTTTAAGGTGGTAAAATCATCTAATTAGTCTTCCTACCCTGGGTGCAGCGACTGGGGACTGAGTAAAATCCACCGTATTCCATCAATTACCTTTTCATTTTCAAGGTCACGGTTACCTTTTTAGTCAATCCCCCTTGCTAGCTTGGCAACCCTACATGGGGCACGTTCTCAACATAACACATGTGCTAGCTAGCGAGCATGTAGCAAATAGCCACCGGTTACGTATTGCACTGGCTATAGCTACGTTTGTTTACGTCGACTATTGACGTACTAGATTCAAGAGTGACATTTATACGAGCCCCGTATATCAATTGTCCAAGCTATACTCTGGACGACTCTGCTAACACGGAAACAACGCGTGCCGTTCACCTTTCTTTCTATGAAACTTGATTTGCCGTACAGATATTGGAAAAAACTTATATCTGTACGGCAAATCTTATCACAATGATGAAGGCGGCGGCATTGAAACTTTCAAATCTATTATAAATCATTTTGCATCATATTTCAGTGTGGACTGTGGACCCGATCTTTGACAGTCGTTACTTTGAATTAAAAGCTGACAACTAGTCTTACCAAGGGTTTACTCAGTCTTATTGTAGAGATCAGATAGGGAGCCCCATGTAAAATACTGATATTCATTCGGTTCGAAGCCGACCCCGGCATTGTAGTCGGAAAAAGGCTAGGTAAATAATGATGACGAATTTTGTGGATCCCCAGATAGTTTTTCACCCCCGACGCAGAAATAGAGGTTTTTGTGAGTTTAATAAGTACGTACTCGTATCTTTGTGGAATCGTAGCTATCAAACGGATGGGCCGATTTTTTACCTAGTTAGCTCCACATACAATACTTCTACCATTTATATACTTACTATCACTAATGGGTAGAAATAATTATAAATCCCAGTATATTTCCTACTTACTAAAAGCAACAGAGCCAAGCAAGGACGCTTACAGCTGCCTGATAAATATTAGACGGGAGTAAAACCACAAATTACACGATAAACCGCTACCGGATATCGAACATAAAAACCTGGCCGTTAGGTGCATTTTACAATATTTTACTGAACTTTGAGGAAAACTTTTTAGGTATACTCCTTATCAAATGAATTAAGAGGATTATTTGGTAACTCAGAGTATTGACGCCTTGTTTCTGCGGGTATGAAAAAGCGTTGGTGCTTCAATGGGTCAGTACTATGTCCACTTTTGTCCAAAGAAACGATGGATGTACTGTGTGAAGGATGATTATGGCTAGAAAGGAGGAGACTATTGAAATGACGAGCGATAGAGAAGTATAAGGGAAGTACGCTGCTAGGAGCCCCAAACGAATTAGGATACGGGGCATCCTGAGGACACTGACATGTCCTAGAAATTCAAGATATGTGTCATCAATATACTCGCACTGGGCTGGCTTTGTTAAAATACGGGTCCTATCGGATCCAAAACTATATTTTAAACTGAAACGAACCATACCCAGAAATTCACGAAATTTCAATAATATCTATTGGATGGTTTCGGTAAAACCTGAACAAACGTATGAACTGGATTAAGACCAAAAATACTAAGATATGTGACCTCTTTCAACCAGTACTGGGCCCGCGTGGTGGATTACGTCCCACATCTCACAGAGAATAGGCCTGTGATCCAAAAGTATACATACATTTGTGTACTTTAAAGACAGGATATACAAATCGTCTTATTCAGTTGCCAACAGAAATTACACTTGACCATGTGTGTTGATCTATATTTTATTTATAACTTTCAATGTTAAACCTTCTATCCCATTAGATTTTTACTACTAACATTCAGTGTTCATAGTAAATGGGTACAGGAAAACAGGTTAATGGCGATTTTAATGCTATTATTTCCTGCATGGACCAGGAAAATTATGGAATGAAAATAAACTTACATCTCGATGAGTTGGTGTTCATTTACAATTATTGATAGTTCTAATTCTTTGGAATATCAATAAACCTAATGGTTATTTAGAAATATTTCACTTATGAGGTCCTCTGATCCCAAGCGAAGTTATCCCAAAACAAGCGCAGTATAAGTTTTTAATTTGTATTTATCCCACATGAACGCCGTACGAGGATAAAAAGTTATCCTATGTGTTAATCCCGGTTAATAACTATCTGTGTGTCATTTTACTGTTCTGGTGTGATTGAATAACAAAAATTCATCCATCCAGTAAAAGTAAAACTTTGTATGAAGAGTATTTACAGTACACTTTTGACTAACCCCTCTTCTTTTTATTCTCAAAGGTTGTCTGGAAGATATGGCTATTAGCGATAAGACTGTCATTGTAACCATAGATTTAGCAGTAACGTTTAAAAAATTGTGTAAAGTCAGCGAAACAGGTATGCATACAGCAATTTTCAATGGTTTTCCAATGGTGTGGTCTTAGATTTCAATGTGTCTGCATACCAAACCCTGGCTGCATGTAGCATACAGCCAAGAAGTGACAGCAAATCGTTTGGAAATTGCTGCCTGCATACCTACCTAACTGTTTTACTGACTGCACAAAAAAGTATAATTATTCTATTCTATTTTGACGGAGTACATACCTGCTTTTTAAGATCAGTGAGGTCTCCAGAGAGGTCTAGCTCGACGTCATCGCGCCCTGTGACGCACAACGCCAGCTTCTTCACGATCACTCTGCGGGGGTCATTGGGATCTGTTGGACAAAAATATGTGAATTAGTTTTGATAGCGAAGTTAGTTTTGAATATACGAGTTGTGATTGTGGCCAGATGTTGCTGACTGTAATTACTAGTATTTTTGGGCTCAATCTCACCGCACTGTTACCAAACCACTGCTGCTCCTGAAAGCCAGAATCAACAGTGGCGACAACCAGAAAAGTGCCGAGACATTACACAGGCACGGCCTTATGAGTGCAGCCTGCCACGTGACAACCATCCTGTCAGTTATTATTGTTTTGCAACGATGCGCTCCTGCGCCAGTTCCAGTTGTTACTGGGTGAGTTTGCTCCATCGGTCTCATATTTGCTTCTAGGCTGGGTTGAGGTCAATCAAAACTCTAATTTAATTAGAATAAGGTTCAACCGACCTTAAGACCTTTCTTCCATAAATACTGACGTGCATATTCCTTAACAGCTTATGGCGCAGCCTGGGAGAGGCCTATGTCCAACAATGGACTGCTGTATTAGGCTGAATTGATTGACAATCACTAAGTTTTCAGCAACTCGCTGTAAGTAGAGACCTAAGTATATTTTTCTATGGCTAGGATATTATTTACTGCAGTTGGTCAAAATTATTTCAATCACTATAGCCCTCATCGCAAGACAAAGAAAAAAAGATCATTTATTTTTTTTTGGCTGAAATGAAACAGCAGACTTGGAATGACTTAAACCAAAGCAGGCCCAATTGAGTGCAAAGGGTAAACGGGGGCGACAAAGTTTATAGGGTGGACTAATTTGTTGACAAGGTCGGCTAATACCCCTCTAGGGTTATAAGCTAATTAGAGGGCCATCCTCCGGAAACTTCCACTGAAATTATTAACTCTGGGTTTACAGAGGAAAGTAGTTTACAAAGGACTGGTAATTAAAATATTGAATTTACAGAAAATGAGACATTTGTTTTGCCTGAATTTTCTACTAGTAAATTATAAATTAAATCGGTATATCCTTACTAATGTTTGTATGGATGAATGTTTGTTACTCAAAAACGTTAGAACGACTGAACGGATTTTGATGAAAGGCACAGAGGTAGATTATATAATCTAGAATGGATGGTGAAGTAAAACATCATCGTGAAGAGACTGACATGACCTAGAACCAGAAATTCAAGACGTGTTACATCAATATACTGGAACCGCACCCAGACCCTATCACAGATTCTGATGCTTTTCGATAAAGTAATAATAGCGACCCGGCGCCCCTTACTCCGCCTGAACTACATACAGTATTGCCTACGGTACTTTCACAGTATAAATTGTGACGGGGCTGTAGCATTTTTAGTAGTATTTTCGTATTATTTTAACTTTTTATCTTTTGACAACCCAAAACTTTGCTGTAACTGGCCTACTTGAAAGAAATGACTTGATTGATTGACTATACTTTAAACTGGGACCAACCACACCCAGACTTTTACAAAATTTCAATAAAATCGATTGGATGATTTCGATAAAACCTGGCTGGATTAAAACATACATAGGTCAGGATTTTCATCCGTTATTTCTATACACTACGACGTTTTTCTTTTTTTTTTGCATGATTATGGCACGATCCGTAGGCTATTGAAAAATGGAAATATTTATTTCCTATATTTCTGTCTATTCTTCCGTCGACAAAAGCCGTGTCTACGGTGCCATGCTACGCGTGTAGACGCGTAAAGACTATACACGCGGCGTGAAGATTACTTTATGCTCTAATAATAAGAAATAGGACAGATCCCTTTATAACGCAAAACCAATATCCAGATAATATCTATTACTTACTACACGGATAATTGCCACCTGGCAAGAAACGGATATAGCCTCTTAAATTGTTTATGATATCGAAGGAAAACACGCAAATATAAGATCATTGCTCACTAGTCTAAATTTATTCTCACGATGATTTAATAATAGATCTAGTTTAGACTGAAGTTTGTGCTAGCTTTCGTTTGCAACGTCAGTGTAGAAAGATCAACGGATTATGAACTTTGATAAGGACGTGTTAAGAACAAAATTATCCAAATACCTATTGTAAAGAGAAATTATATTTTAAATAGACTGATCGAAGACCCAAACTCGAGGAACATGTAATAATATTAGAGATTTAAAACACAACATTACTGTGAAGTCCGGATAGCGACCCTGAAGTGGTAAGCAGGATACTTGGCAAGGTGTTGTGATGTCAAGTACAGCCCTGACTAAATGGTTACCAAAAGGCAGATGGCGGACGATATACAGAATTCGATAGAGGGTCAAATATGGTTGATACTCGCGCATTTTAGGGTATTATGGCACAAAAGGTCCTCCATTTGTGGTGAGCAGTGGGTGGAAGAGGACTACTAGGGGCAAATTCAAGTTCACTATGGGAGAACCACGAAACATTATTGTGATCTTCAAGAAAACGTGCCATTTGCAAAAACAAATATCGTGCGTAACCTTTAAGAAATTATGGCTTCCTGTGAAATTAAATGAATTTCCTATAGGTACCCATTGTGTAGAATATTTAAAACAACCCTGAAAGTTTATACGAAGCCGTATTATGAAGTGTCAAACAATGGAATTGTGTCGAACGACGAAAGTTCTAATCAAAGGCGGGCGGCGTTCTAAATTGTTTCTGACGACGTTATAAATTCTAATTGAATAATTACTGGGTTATATTTAAAGTAATTATAAGAAACGGCTTCTGTGGAAATAAATAGCACACTTCAACCAAAAAAGTGTGGTCATATCATAGAGTAACTATTGATCAGACAAAACAATAAAACAAAAAAAAAGTTCGACATAGAACTTTGGTCTTTGCCCAGCAGCACAAAAAAAAGGAATTCCGCAGGAACAGCTAGTTAAGAAAAAAACTGTTAACACTTATCAACAATGATCTTCGCCCTCGTAACCTTACAGGACTCAAGTCGGTTACGGTTATCGCAAATCAAGTTCTCTCTCACAGGATGCAATGCAACATTACCGAGATGCAGTTCGACCAAGTAGGTCAGCGGAAATAGGTCACTGTCGGTATAGTATTAGCTGATAAGTTGGCTATAAAGGAAATTGATGTGGCCGCAAACGACGGTACTAGGGCTTCAGATAATGTGTATGTATCGGAGAGGAAGTTAGAGCGAGATGGGTAGAACGGTTGAGGATTTCCGCGTAAATCAACTAACTTATCTTTACGCATTAATTATCTGACTGGGGACACCTGTGGAGTGACGTAGGTACCTACCTACGTGTCAAGCATAATATGCTCCACAACTTTTTTAAGTAAGTACTGTTTTAGGTTACCTAAGTATACATTTAATGAAAAATAAGCCGAAAATATTTATCAAACTCTATTTGGCAAGAATTAGCAGATCTTAGGGCCCCAATAATGTGGTTAATGACCACATTATTGGGGGCCCTAAGGAGACGCTTTCGTCGCGGTCACAGCGGATAGCCTTATAACATTTGACGGAACGGTTAATACTTAATGACAGAACGAACGGCACCCATTCATCATTCATCATCGGCATTTCTTCTCATAGTGAGGAGGCCGGTGTCCCAGTAGTGGGAACATTATATTATAGATAGACTGAGCATGCTTTATGCTATGAGATAGTAAGATGGAAATCAAGAGATTAAAATCTGCAAAATTTATCAGTTATGATAATTATTTTACCCATGAATCAATCGCTGCTCAGTAATGTTTACGGTAATTTATGTTTTTCACGTGTCTTAGAGATCTCAGCGCATTTGATCTTCGTAAAATATTTATATTATATACAAACAAATGAGAATCAATTGAAGCTAAAATAAAGACGTTTGTAGCACTTGTTTGCCCTAATGATTATTTCTTATTTAACGTTGTTTTTTATACGTTTCGTTACAAGGTCGTTAGCTAAATCTACTAAAGACAAGACCGTGACAAATGTACTTCGGACTTCAGTAATTACATCCTCTCTTTTAAAGAAAACCTATAGATCTTTTGATTAACGTTTTAATTATCGTCACAGTTAACTGCAGTAGAAAAAGATTTCATCTACTATTGCTCTTTTATACAACTATCACTGAATGACACCTTACTAAAAGCGAGCTATGGGATTTTCAACTCCAAAACCGGTGTTGAAAGTCGAAAATCCAACGTTCAGATTATTATTTTAAAATATAGCATGTGGAGATCGGTTAATGTCCTATAATGCTGTAAGTATAGTGTTAATTGACGAAGTACGAGCGTTTTGGGGACTGTCTTTAGTAAATTGAAGTTCACTAAGTGTAAGTCAGCACTTTTCATCAACTTTGAATATATTTCTTTTGATTTTGATCTAAGTTATCAATATACACAGCTTATCGCAGTCCACTGTCGGACATAGGTGTCTTCCAGGCCGCGCCACATAACCCTGTCCTTGGTTATTAACTGATGCCAAACACCCAAAAATCGTTCAGTAGGTATTGCGTGAAAAATCAAACATCCATCTTTACAAACTTTCGCATTGGTTATAGCAGTAAGATAAGATTTTTTTAGGTGTCAATAGCTAGCATTATCCTCATCAAAAAGATAAACAAAATCGAATTAACCATATTCGATTTCAGTCTCGCACTGAACCGTATCGATAACATGCTAGGTATCGATATCTCGCTCAATTTACGATATCGTGCAATGCAGGTTGTTTGGCCGACCCACGCGACAAGGTCATGTCATGCGTGGAGGCATCCGACCTTGACATTTGTGACAAGTGTATGTCATCGGCATGTAATGGTCATGGAATTAAAAGAACCGGTTTTAATGTTCGCTTTGCCGAACCTGAAACTTTATTACGCCCTTTTTGAGGATATGAAGAAAGTGGGAAGGAGCGTTGTTCCTTCAGTTAGGCCTTTGTCAAACAGACAGTCTATAGCAAACCGAACCGAATCCTTTCATATAAAAAAGCGAAAGCAATCCGATAGTCTATGTGACAGGCTTCAAACAATTCCATACATTACAAACAAAAACGCTACGCCACGGATTTGGTTCGTCTGTACGTATGACAATAGCTTTAAAGAGACAATAGTTTCGGTGGAATGTGTTTACACCGTGGGTCCATTTAAATAGACTAATACTAATATACAGATTTTCTTATATAGTAAGCTATAATTTCTGCAATTTTTCCGGTCGCATTTATATAGTTAAACCAGCGTAAATCAATATAAACGTAAATGACCTAAATGTGCCATCAATCCACGGTCGATCACGGCCTACCAATGTAATGGGGGATTTACACGGGTCTATTTTACGGTCGATTTAGCCATGTCGGCCTATCCATGCGGCGAATGACTCAAGCGTCGAGAAATTAACGTCTAAATGACAATTCGACTAGGCCTCAAGTGCTAAAATCACAAGCCCCTAAGTTGGGTCATATCCGAAAATTGTCGTGGGGCGACGAGCCGCTTGCGGCGGGTGAGATCCAGCCCGTCCCCCTTGCTGTCCTCCCCCAGCAACACCCACAGATTACCAGATACTGAACTTGATCCTGACAGAGTTAACCCTGGCAATTCACGATATCCACGCGGCGGCGTGCATCTTCAAAGCAAAACTCACTATAAGTTTGTAAGGTTAAGTGCATTTTCGTTTGCAGCGTCTATCGACTTGAAAGTTTAGGCTATAATAGCGGTAGGTATTGAACATTTTGTGTGGAGTGAGTTATCTGCTAATCTGTGCCCTAAGCCGAGGTTTGTACCCCACAAGGGTAACCTTAGCGTGTGGTCGCTTAGTTTTAAGCTCCTGCCTGGAGGCATCAAGTCGCATGCGATTTTGCCGGCCGGTGAAAAACGACACGTGTGAATCACCCATAACGGGAAGTAAGAAAAAAACAACCTTTAATAAGCGCTTGCGCAACTAAGGAAAACGACACATTGGATATCATAGTCAGAATGAGAACATTGTTTGTCAACGTTGATTAGATAAATCGTGTTGTGCTTATCAATCGCTATTGATATGACATTGATATCACATTCTAGAAAGCTTGATAATGATCTAAGGCTAGGAATTAGTGAAATCTTTTTGATTATGGACGGATCTCGAATCTCCATCCTAGTGTTTGGAATGCCAATTTTTTTTATAACAGGACCTGCTCCGGCGGAAGGGATTGTCAAACTTAACTCCAAACCCTGGAAGGAACGGAACGGACTGTCACACTTAGGTAACTGTCTACAAAACCAATATGTTCCTTTAATATTGCTGTTTGCTTTGCAAAGCCGCTGAAAACTTATCTGAAAAGAATGATGACGTCTACATTCGATAGACAATCGTATAACGTATGGATGAATAACGCCAATGTTACGTTTAATTTAAGCAAATCCAGGCAAGGATACATGAAAACTTAGACTTGAGAGGAAACAATGGCTATTTACAAATCTAGTACCCACAGGAGCCACAAAAGCTTAAAACATTTACGTACTATTTAGATTCCTGCATACATAAACGATATGACTAATGTTATCAGATATCTACAGCATGATTGTCACGGTACTTATGAGACTCGATAATGAATCGTTGGTCTTTATAAGGCAGGCTTTGGACGTAATATGTTGCACAGTGAGGGCCTTTGTGTGGAGATCGCACATGGAATGTTTAGGCAGACATCTTCATTTGGTTATAAGGTTCTGTAGGCCAAAAATGGTAGATTGAATTTGAAACTATGACACAGCCAAGATTTTTTGAAAAATAAAAACTTTTATAAAAAAAAGAACCGACTTCAAAACCAAACACAAAAAAGTGTAAAATAACTTTTCTTTCGAAAGTCGGTGGCTTTGTTTTTTATTTCATTGACTATGGCCACCGACTTCAGAAAGAAAAGTTATTTTACACTTTTTTGTGTTTGGTTTTGAAGTCGGTTCTTTTTTTAAAAAAGTTTTTATTTTACCCTTTTTAGTTCAGATATTCAACAAAGATCTCCGTATAATCGGGTCTTTAGAAATCTATAATCCAAGTGAGCAACAAAAACGGATCTATGCGGGCAACGTCACGAAATATTCATTACTGTTATATACTAAAACCTTCCCCAGAATGTAACAAACACTTTTCTGAAAACCGCATCAAAATCGGTTAAGCCAAACGCGAGATAATTGCGAGCAAACATTCAATCGACTTAGAAAATCCACAATCCAAGTAAGCAAAAACATCCATATCTCTAAAACTACTAAACCGATTTTGATGAAACTTGCAGTGTACCCTAAGTTGAACAATACCTAGTTCAACAAAAAAAGAATTACGTAAATCGAACATGTAGTTCCGGAGATATGCGTGCACAAACATAAAAACATACATACATACACTTATGAAATTTGGCACATTTGTTCAGACGCTGATATAGATTAACATATACGAAAACTGGGCAGTTCTGGAAATATTACATACATACGGGTCGAATTGATAACCTCCTTTTTTTTGAAGTCGGTAAAAAGATTGCTTAATATGATCATTTAAAAATAGGTAAGTAAGCCTCCCAACTAAGTGGACCGACAATATCGTGAGAGTCGTGGACAACCGATGGATGCAAGTGGCGAATTGTCTCAAATGGAGTTGGGCAGGACACCTGGCAAGGCTCGGTGACGGCAGGTGGAGTAAAGCTGTGACAGAGTGGCGTCCAAGGAATGGAAAAAGAAGTGTTGGTCGTCCGGCGGCGAGATGGGCAGACGACATTGTTACCATTGCGGGAGTATCCTGGATGAGGCTGCCGTGGAACTTGGCACAAACAAAGAGAGGCCTGTAACAGAGAGGTATCCAACCTCTTCTGTTCCTTCAACCTCTTTACTTTAAGTTCTTTTTATTGTTTCAATATTTTTTTCAAAATTCATGTTTCGAATTTTCAATGTGTCACTGCGTGGCCTTCAATTCTTTTCTAGGACTTCAATTTTTGCCACGGCTCGGACAGCATGTGCTGTGTGTAACTTTATTCTCTCATTTTACAATAAGTATTTATTAAACTCCGTTGTGTCTTTTAAAAACTGTTACACAACCAGTACGACTCGAGTACTACGAGCTTCAAATCAGCTTCCTCTCGGAGGACGATGTGTGATGTCTTGGTGGACATAAACCCTGGACCCATAGCCGGCCTTGCCTTCGTGGCCGCTAACTTCGAACCGCTAACATCCTTGGCATAGCCTCCTTGGTAGCAGCATCTCGGTGGACGGCGTGAGACCCCTGCTCTACCCGTTAAGGTGGCGTAACGCTACAGGCCTAAATACAGCAGTGGGTGAAGACGGGCTGTGGATGATGATGATGATTTTTTTCTTGACACTGATGACTATCCAGGCAGGGGCACATTGTAGTGGAAGTTACCCTTCACCACCCTGCCACGCCACCCGAACGATAATTCGACACTAGCATCCATAGGTTGTCCACGACTCTCACCATGTTGTCGGTCCACTTAGTTGGGAGGCTTACCAATTTTTTTAAATGATCATATAAACAATATTTTTTCACAAAATCTTGGCTGTGTCATAGTTTAATTCTACCATATTTGACCTGCAGAAGCTTATAATCAAATGAAGATGTCTGCCTAAACAAACTCACTATGACGTCGGTACATCTAATGGGAGGCCTGCCTACTATGTTGCATTTTCTGGTTTGTGGTCGCATGCAAGAACTTTTCTACTCCATTGGTTATCAGTTCTGCGAGCGATGTGGCCTATCCATTGACAAATCAACTTGCAATTTTTAAGAGCTATGACAATGATTCTAGTTCTTCTGTGAATAGCCTTGCTTGTTCCGGATTTTATCATGCTAAGACTATAATATCCTTACCAACAATGACAGCGCCTGCCTGAGCCTCTCCGAGGAGTGCCTCCTTGTACTTCCTCAAGGACTCATCCTCCTGATCTGCAGCCAGGATCTCATCAATGGTCTTCTCTGGAGGAGGTCTGTATGAGGACTTGATTTCTTCTTCTTCCTCTTCTTCAGGAGTGCGGGTCACTTCGGGTTCTCCGGACATTTTTGGTTTGCTAAAAATAAATGTAGGTATTGGTATTCATTTTGGCAAAATAGATATTGGGTAGTAGAGGCTAGGTAGTTTATTTTTAGTACTTATGTAAAATACAAACTGGCTGTCTGTTCTTTTTTATAATTTATTGGTTCAATATCAGTTTTATTTATGAGTTAATAATTATTTTTATTCAAAAACTCATAATGAATTGAAAGATTGACACCATTTTTGGGGGTGACCATTGACAAATGAGTCCTTTCACCCTGGGTGGAGTGGAAGGAGTCCTTTCTGTCAGACAGTAACCGACTATAAACCACCCTTTTCTGTCTAGGTATGTGTACCTATAAGACAGTCCATCTGTCAGGCCATTGTGGCGTAAAAGCACACAGACAGCAACTCGGTCTTTTTGCATTGATAATAAGTGATGTATCATTTTTTATGGTGATCACTAGTGATCAACATGACATAATAAAACATGATGCAAACCACTTGAACCCTTATTTATCAGTAATGAATGACATAGAGATCACAATTGTCTGCATTGCCTATTGATATCATAATAATTCATTTTAATGTTATTGTGGCCATAACAGTCTGGTAATTGATTTTTGAAAGCCATTTTAGAACTGCTCAACATGCACTATAAAATATTTATGAAACACTAGTAACTCGCCCCGGCTTCATACACATACAATCATACATGTACAATTTGAAAAAAAAATTGTTCCATATTCATAATAATTATCATCATCATTTTCAAAATTGGTTCAGTAGTTTCAAACTTAACCTTTGTCCAATATTAGTATAAATGCCTCTCTGAGCAGCCTAAATAAAGCTGTTTGTGTAGTAATTTGAGAAGCAGAAGAGAAGAGAAATAAAAGTGTTGACTGTCTAAGCAGGATACTGCGACACTATCACCTAGGGGTTTTGAAGGAGCAGGGGAGTGATTTTTATTCAAAGGGTTCAGGGTGGTTTTTTTTCAGTAATATTCTGACATTCTTTTTATTGTTATTGTTGTGGTGTCCATCACAACTGTTAAGATGTATTTTGGAACAAACCTTTGTACGAGACTGTTGAAAAAAAAAAATTGCCATTGAAAAGCCAATTAAGCATAGTAAATGTAATGTTGAGTCCAATCAATGGTAACAATTTACATCTATTTGTGGTGTATCACTAACAGATTGATCAGTAATCAATATTTATATTGATCAAGGTCAAATGAACTAACTACTACTACTATTAACATTAATTGGTAATGTATCAATCAATAGCAAGGTAACATGAAATTAGTCTCATCAGTAAACAATGTTGGGAAAATCGTATAACCGGTATGCAAGCCTTTTATTACCCAGTTACTGGGTTGTGGAGGTCAGATAGGCAGTCGCTCCAGGTAAAATACTACAGTTTGATTAGAAGTCAACACCAACAAAGTTGGGAAAAGGTTAGCCAGATGATGAGTGAACCGCAAATACAGGCAGAGTAGATTGAGATGATAGACTATTCATAGACTAGTAGAGCCAAAATGACTCTTATTTGCATTGATAACTTTAATATGAGATGTACTGAGTTTTAAATGTCAGAGAAGTCCATGTCAAAGTTTCTTCAGTTTGTAGACTACATTGAACTTGTGAAATCAATTTTCCAATTGAGTAGAGTAAAATAACACTGTAAATGCTTTAACACTACAAAGTTTTCTTTTTCATAGAAGGTAAAGAGGCACTGCAATCAATCAATATGAAACAAAAGCAGTAGAAAACGATTTGCAGTCACATGCGATAGCCGCTCTAAAATTGTATGAATCATAATCACCCATAACCTCTACAACGAATTTTATTTTATTTGTAAAAAAATATATTATGGCCAGTAAATTATTATCGCTCAGACCGGATTCACGCCAAGCGCTTAGGTAAAGCATACCTAACTAAAAACCGCTCGCCGTAAACTAGATGTCGAAATACGCAAACCCGCTAGTGGAACCGCCCAAAAAAAACTAAAAATCGTAAACTTATTGGAAAATAAGTCCGTGAATTAAATTGAAGTTGTTTAAAAATAAAGCGCGTTTGCCCCACGTAACGACTCCCTACATCGTACAATAACAGAATTTAGCGGCTTCATCATTGCTATCCAATACAGCTTCATACGCGGCCTTATCTCGACATTCATAGTAAAACTTGGATTTAACTTACGTTTCAATAGAATACGCTGGTGTGACAAAACAAAATCAATAACTTGTAATTGCACAATCGTAACAAGCACTAATTAGCACCAAATAAAGACAAACAACTTACGAAAATTTGCGATTTGTAAAATCTATAGATCAAAAATGACGGACAAAACGATTCCGGGCGGTCATCGAACTCTCAAAATAATTTATTCGTCGAAATGGCTGTGCGACATTTGCAACTCTGGCATCTCAAGTATTTCTCTCTCACTTCACTCTCTAGGACCTCTCTGTTCTTTCTGCTAAAAGAAAAAGAGATAGCAATACTTGGTAGAAAAGAGTGTTGCCAGAGTAAACCTTTGCGTCTGAGAAACTTCCGGTGTAGTCTATTGTTTATGGATAACATTTTAGTGATGTGCTTCACTTCGAGTAGTTTATTGGCAAGATCTATCGACTAAACAAAAAAATTGGCATAAAGGCCTCGAAGCCATGCCAAAAAAAACATTAAAAAAAATGAAAATGAAAGATGTCATCACACTGACATTTTCTGTTTTCAATCTGTGTTTTCAATGTTATTGTTTTTTTATGATAAAAAATAGAAGAATTTAGTTATTATGATGAAATTCAAAAACAACAAATACATCATTTTTTATACATAAAGTATGAAGATAGTAATAACTGTATTCACCTACAACTATTGGTGATGTCCAAAATATTGTTATTTCATAACTAAAAGAATCACTTTTTTATCAGTAAAAATGGACTGAAATTGATTTATCAGTTAAAAATTGAACCATAATCTCAAATTATGTTTGTAAGTATCGCAGTTTTCAAGTAAGTCCTAAATATATTTGACCTCTTTCAATAACAAAATGTATTGTTACCTTGATTGCAGAAATCAAATATTTCCTGTCTCCCTGCCATTACAAGATGTCAAAAATATCTTAAAAGACCTTGTACAACTACGTCGCAAGCTTCAAATGATGAAAAAGAGAAGGAATTGGAGAGAATAGCTAAGGATGTAAGTAGGTAGTCAATAAATTCATCATTTTCTACAATATCAACAGCTCAACTTCATGAAAAATTGTCGAATAACTAATATTAATAGCAATTAAAGTTAATTCATAATAATATTAGTTATTCAACTATAAAATATCAACTTTCTGAACAAGTTATTAATATTAGGGCACAACAAAATACTTAAATGCCCAGCTGTCCTTTCAAAATCCACTTAGCTACTGACAAAGTTAGTGTTCTTTATTACACTTCTATACAGCAAGATATGGGTAAACAGGCCAATGACTACTAATCCTTGGTAAACTTATTATTTATCCAAGATTTTCAAAGAAGAATAATAATTCGAAAAAGAAGAAAAATTGTATCCGTAAGCAGGATTTGAACCTATCTACAGCATCAAATACTTCACTCCATTTCTAATGTCTTATGGTGACATTTGGCAAGTACAAATTCTGCTTGCAGTTCAAATTTTTCTTTCCATAGAAAATATTTGAAATTTACGATGCATGCATTAATGTGTATTATATTTATAAAATATTTATTATTCATCTGTACTAAAATATCACTTCTTTCAATTCCAGGCCTCCATAGATGAACCACCAACATCCTGCTGCCAGTCTGGGTGTGCTAATTGTGTCTTCATAGCGTGGGCAGAAGCGTTGTCAGCGAAACTGAAAGATGCTGGGCCGGAACTTAGTGAAAAAATACTAAATAGTGTTGAAGACCCTTCTATGAAAGCATATCTAGAAATGGAACTGAAGATAAGAGGGTTAAAAAAATGATGATGTTGTTCATTAGGCTAGCTTTATGGTTTATAGTTGAAGCATAAAACAAATGTAAATAGGTTAATAAGCAAACAAATCTCTCACTCATTCCATCAATCATTCTCAATCATAATAATATTAGAATAATTATTGTAATAGTACAGATTATATTTATTTTTTATTGTTATTTACATTTGTAATGTCTTAGTCAAGTATTGTATTTAATGTAACAAATAGAATGAACTTAATTCATTTTTATCCTAATAGGCTGAAAATGAATGTACACCAAAGCAAAAAGAATGTTATTCAAAAATTCATATAAGAATTCATTATTTTATTTTTTTAAAAGATAACATTATATCTTTTCTCCCACCCTTTTTGAGGAAAAGTCGTGAAATTAATTATGCCAATATTTATTCCAAATCTTAGAATAACTTCATTCTGAGATTATTAATAAAGTAAATAAAATACAGGGTGCAATTGAAGTTCTGGGCATTATTTCAAACTAAGGCACTACTCTTGATACTAATTGCATTAGGCCTAATAATAAGCAAATCAAAAATATTATTAATGCAAGTATGAAAAACTCTAAAAGTGTAGTAAGTCATTTACATACATAGCAAAAGGCTTATTAGTGCAAATAAAAACTAAAAGTAATAGAAAAAAAAAATCATCATAAACCCCAATAAGTTTTCAAGTATCAAAATCTCGAGCGCAGTACAGCGCGTTACGAAAACTAAACAAACATCAAGTAATACTAACTTGCATTTATAACATTTTTGATTTGCGTAATAAAATTTTTAGTATCATGAGTAGTGTCTTGGTTTAAAATGCCCATGAATTCAATTGCACCCTGTATAATGTATCATAATAATTTTTACGCTTATTAACGTTAGAATGTCGAATAGATTGTTTTTTTTAAATCTATGGTTTCATTTTTTCATTATATTTAACTACCTCGTTAATTTCGTCTGCAAATCGCATCAGTTTTGCCAGAGCCTGGCTATGCCGGTGTTTTTTGTACAAAACGCTGACTATGGGATACTCGCGTGTGGAACACGACGCGACGCGCCGTCGATCCAGGCATGGTCCATGATCAGTCGGCAAGTCACCCAGTACTCGCTGTCCGCATGTCCGCGCTTACGGTGTCCGAAAGTCGTCTCGCGATGTCCGTTGCCGTGGGCGTCTCCCGCGGCATCTGGGTCGTGAGGTCCGGCATGTCCCTCACGACGCCCGCCTCCTCCTTCGCTAGCATGACTTCTGCAGAAGGAGGCAACCACTTCCCATTCCGTCTCGCCTCGCAACTTGGCCTCGACCAATGCCGGGCGCGAGATGTTGTCGCCGTCTGTCGCCTAGGTGAGGACACGGCGGTGTTCTGCCCGAGCGAGACAGCTGCAATGTATGCTCCACCGTGTCTTCGCAGTGGTGACAACCAGGCGTTTCTTCCCGGCCAATGAGACACAGGAACCTCCCGAAACACTCGTGTCTGGTGAGGACCTGCGTCAGGCGAAAGGTGCTGCCGTGGCGCCTCTCCAGCCACTCCTCAAAGAAGGGTCTCACCGCCGCGTTTGCAGCGTGCCCGTTTTGTGATAGGTCGAAGTACCTACTGGGGTTTGTACCTACCTACAGACCTGCTACATTTTCTAACCCGTCTTGTGTTTGCATATCTAATTAACAAGCTCTATTACAGCCTTCAAAAACATAATCTGCATGTTAATGAAGACGTGTTTACCCTTTTAGTAAAATAAACTTCGCGCTCAAAAGGGCCCGTGGCTTAGTACCTACCAAGTACCTACCTACTTACTATGTCAATAAAGTATATTACTATCTTGGCGCTATAATATGACGTCATTAATAACAGCATAGAGTCCGCGCCATGACGGAATTCCTGCGGAAAATTCACGCGTCACAGCTACCTGATGACAGTCCCGCGACCCCGGCAGGCTCTGGCCTTCTAAGGGGGCCCCGTCAATTTGCTGACAGCTCTTTGAGGAGCGCGAAACACTACGCGTCATCGACCCTGGCATGGTCCATGATTGGATGGCGAGTCACCCAGTACTCACCGCCCGCATGCACGGACAGGTAAGTATATAGGCCTACTTCATTTTTTTAATGCAATGTGATCTAATGACATGATGCCGCGTAAAAAGGACTTCAGGGGCCTTACCAGAAGCTCTTAACGCGATCCAGTTTAGGCTGTGGGAAAGAGACAGAGCTATACAAGTCGTCTAGCGCTATGTCTTTCCCACAGCCTAAACTGGATCGCGTTAACAGTTCATGGTAGGCCACCAGAAACGCTATTCGAGCCAGATTGCTAAGTATAGTAATTATTACCTTATCTGAAGGTATTTTTTCAGCGCAATTAGATTAAAAAGTCCCATAACAAACTTTAATACAGAGCGGGCGGCTCATGAAAAGGAAATGTAATTTTCTCTTCTACTTGCCTGCAATTAATAAATATACCTACCTAGCCTATAGGTACTAGCTGTTGGCTGTGTTTCACCCGCTACAACTCGAAAGTTATCCCATAGGAACATAAAGTCGGGATAAAAACGTTTACGTGGTGTCCTGCGTGAGCAACGTATACGACGCGATGCGACGCGACACGAAGTAAATTTTAAAATAATATTGTAATAGTAGTGTTGAAATTGTATGAATAGCGTCGCGTCGCGTTGTAGGTATTTGTCGCTCACGCAGGACGTAGGATTGACCAACCTTTGCTGCGGGTTTTTACTGTAGGTAGGTAACTAAAAATCATATTTTTTTAAATTCAGTTAAAGCAAAGAAAGTTTTATTTTCAGTCTCAATTGTTTATTTAAGTAGGTACCTATGCATTAATAATTATTGTTAAATGTTGTAGGTACCTACACCGAATATCAGATCTGTCCTCGCTAAAATAATAATCTCTCTATCGCATCGCTCTATGGTTTTTTTTTGCGTGGTAAAATCATCAAATGAGTCCAGGGTGGGGTGGGAGGGACTGTCAGACTTGTACTGACTAAAATCCACGGTGTCCTTCATTAGCCCTTTACGTACCAGGGTTACGGTAACCAGGTGAGACAGTCCCGCGACCCCGGCAGGCTTTGGCCCTCTTAGGGGGCCCCGTCAGATTGCTGACAGATCTTTAGAGGCGCCGCGCGTGGAACACAACGCGCCGTCGACCCGGGCATGGTCCATGATTGGGCGGCAAGTCTCCCATAACTCACCTCCGCTGCCCGCGCCTACGTGGGCGTCTCCCGCGGCGGCTGGGTCGTGAGGTGGACGCTGTCCTCTCCCTCACGCATCCCGCCTCCTCCTTTGCTAGCATGACTGCTTCGCAGCAGGAGGCGACCGCTTGCCATTCCGTCTCGGCCCGCAGCATGGCCTGGACCAGTGCCGGGCGCGAGAGCTCGCCGCCTATCGCCTCCGTGAGGACACGGCGATGCTCTGCCCAAGCGGGGCAGTCCTGCACCGTATGCTCCACCGTGTCCTCCGGGCGATCCTCGCAGTATCGCTCTAAGGTTTGCTGTAAGAAAACCCAATTCTTTTGTACTTACCTACATAACGTACTTACTCTTATGTGAAATGTTATAAAAAATATGTGTCTACAATAAAGAATAAGTATAAAATTATAAACTGAAAAATAAGTAGGTAAAGCCCTCAACTTAATTGTATTATGTATGTTGGTATCAAAATGTTTACCTCATGTTCTTCAATTCAATTATCAAAACAGTAGCCACATTAGGTACTCCGAACTTGTTAGTTACATAACAACGAGATATTTACCTGTTACTAACGTAGGTAATCGTTGCGTAAACAGCGTAAATAATGAGCTCGCTTCGTCGCCCTTTACGGGTCAAATGTCATAGATGGCGACGTTAATGTCTCGTCTGTAGCTGTGCCTACAAGTCCCGAGATACTGAGTATGTCTAGACCGTTTGTTATTTAAGAAAATATCTGATTTACAAGGTGAATAGGGCATCGACAGTCAAATTACCATGGTTTTTATGCTAGTACTAGCGGCCCGTCCCGGATTCGCACGGGTGGACATGATTAAAGTTGAAGAATTACAAAAAAAAATCGTCCATAAGAACCTGATCCTGATGGCTACAAACACAACAAAAAAAGAATTATCCGAATCGGTCCAGCCGTTTTCAAGTTATTTTTATAATAAAGAAGAAAAAGAATTAATTAGTATGGTTTTACTTAGTAATCTTAACGTATGTAGGTACCTAGTATTTGCCGGCGTCGCAGGATTGTCTCACTAACTAACCGTGACCTTGGAACGTAAAGAGCTATTGAAGGACACCGTGGATTTTAGTCAGTACAAGTCTGACAGTCCCTGCCGTCCCGTCCTGACTCATTTTACCACTATAAAAAAGGGTAGGTTGTAATAGTAGATTACGCACCAATGAAGTAAAGCATTTCCTTACGTCACGGGCGTATTGAATCCCGAAGCAACACTAAGGATTCTGGGGGTGAACCCAAGGGCGGATCCAGCTTTTGCTTCAGGGGGGGGTCACCATGTCGCAGACAACTTGTCTCCGTAGTCTAGTTCGGATAGATATTGCTATACCTACTTAATATTATAAAGCAGGGTTGGCCAACTCGAATACCGTGAACCCGGAACGTAAAGGGCAATTAAAGAACACCGTGGATTTTAGTTAGTACAAGTCTGACAGTCCCTCCTGCCCTGCCCTGGGCGGGAGGACTCATTAGATGATTTAACCACGCTAAAAAAAGGGTTTGCCAACCGGTCGATCGCGACCATTAGTCAAGTCGATCATGGCAAGGCAAAAAATATAAATAATGTTATAGGACCTATACAGGGTCTTTCTTTAAAATTGGCCAAAAGGGAAAAATCCGCATCCATATGAGGCGGGAAAACTTTCTTACGAACCTTTTGCTATATTTTTTGATGTTGATAATTTTGGCGTTTTTATTTTTTTGGTCAAGTGTGAGTGGTCTACAAAAATGAGTGCTGAGACTGGTCTACCAGAATGAGTTTTTATCGCGGGCTGTGAGCGCGGCGAACGAATCAAGAAATTCCGTAACGAAAATGTCTAACAAAAAAAATCTAACACTCGTGCAACGTCGTTTCAGTTCGGGAGACTTCGGCAATCATAAAACATCTGTCATAAAGACAATTTACTTTTTCTTACTGATTCTAAACGGCCAGCTACAAAAAGGGGTTTTCACAATTAAACCTATACTTATAAAATTCTCCTACAACAAAGCAGAGTGGCGCAGTGGAAGCGTGCTGAGCCCATAACCTGTTAAAAATTTATACCCTGTTTGGAAGTGAGACCTGGGAATCCTGTATATAAAAGACCCAATTATATCTTCATTCTAATTTATTTTTCTTTATTACAGTAGTGCACCAATAAATGATATTCTCGTTAAATATCCGCGGTAGGCTTAATTTTTTTTATATGCTAATTTACCGCGGCAGTCTCCGAGTGCCATCTGTACTTCTATTATTTTAGTGCCATTCGGCTCTGTTTTATCGGAAAAAATCGGGACGGCGAAAGTTGGTCAAATGCAAAATATTGTTTCAATATTGTTTTTTTTTTATTATGATGTTTGTCTTACTTTCATGTAAGGATGAGATAATTGTATGGGCAGAAAAATATCTGGACAGTAGAAGTTGGCCAAAACTAATAATAAATGGGTAACGTTCATACAATTTGTATGAAAAAATATTTTGCTTTTGACAAACTTCCGCCGGCCGTCCCGATTTTTTTCTTCCGATACAATGAAATGATTTTTACATGCAACAGAGTCGAAAGGCACTAAAAAAAATTGCCCAACTTCACTCATTTTTGTGGACAACTCACACTTGACCAAAAAAATAACGACTCCAAAATTGTAAACACCAAAAAAGAGCTAAAGGTTCCTAAGAAAGTTCTTCCGTATCTCTTATTGATTCGGATTTCTCCCTTTTGACCAATTTAAAAGAAAGACCCTGTATTATTAACCGACTTCAAAAAAAGGAGGAGGTTCTCAATTCGTCGGAATCTTTTTTTTTTTTTTATGTATGTTCCCCGATTTCTCGAAGACGCCTGGACCGAATTAGAAAATTTTTCTTTTGTTTGAAAGGGTATACTTTCCAATTGGTCCCATGATCATCAGGTCAGGATCTGATGAAGGGATCCCAGGGAAATCGAGGGCAACCTTCAAATTTTATAGGCACATAGTACCATTTTCATATATTTTCTAAAGTTGTTCAAGTATTTGCATCTGATAATCATCATCTCAGGTGGATGAGCTGATGATGGAAGGTACAACTCCTCAACGGCTTGGAGTAGGCATCGACTGATTTAGTTTGTGTTCGTATATCTCTGGAACTACAAGTCCGATTTAAGTAATTCTTTTTTTGTTGTACTAAGTATTGTTCAACTTACGGAATACTGCAAGTTTCATCAAAATCGGTTCAGTAGTTTTTGAGATAGGGAATTTTATTAGCTTATTGTGCACTTGAGAGAGAATGATTTATTTGACAAGAATTTGAGTTGAATATTTAAACTAAAAAGAGTAAAATAAAAAACTTTTTCAAAAAAAAATGTAACCGCCTTCAAAAACAACCACAAAAAAGGGTAAAATAACCTACAAAAAAATAACTTTTCTTTCAGAAGTCGGTGGCAAAAAAACAATGAAATGAAAAAAAACAAAGGCACCGACATCTGAAAGAAAAGTTATTTTTTTGTAGGTTATTTTACCCTTTTTTGTGGTTGTTTTTGAAGGCGGTTACATTTTTTTTGAAAAAGTTTTTGTTGATTAAACATCATCAACTCAGAATTCAAATCCAAAGTATTTAAGGAAACAATCTCACATGTGATTTGAAAAGGAACTCCTAAGACTGGTCAATAAAAATACTACATGATTGATTGTGTACTAAACTATGCTGTTTCATTTAATATTTCAAGAAGTATGTAATTGGGAGATCGCACAGGGTTTCGTTAATAAACAGTAAATCTTATGTCTAATTAAGTTGGCCACCCCTGCTACAATATAACCAATAACAGCACAGAATTGTATTATGATTATTTGCGTCTTTCACGTATAATTTGTTAACGTTTATAAATAAAATTAGACAAAATTGCCGTGGCCACCTATGACCCAGCCCATCGCCCAGGGGGGGGGTCATGACCCCCATGACCCCCCCCCCTGGATCCGCCGTTGGGTGAACCTCCGTAGCGCAGCGAGGAGGTTCAGAAGGTTAAGAATCCCATGTGACTGTTCATAAATTACCCTAGGCTTAAATTACATGAATATAGTGGAAAATATGAGGATGCATGGTTGCCATGGTTGGGCAGCATGTAGCGAGGGATTCAAGTTAGCCCAAGACAAGGCAGCTTTACTCCCGAGAAGCGTACTCTGGTTTTCACACCTACTGCGAGGAAATAAATTCGATTTTTGAAATTTGATGTGGTACGACGACAACCTTAAATTCGAACGCGAAGTTGGCACCACTGCAAGCGATCAGCTGTTGCGGTCACCGGCCTCCATTACTGATACAACTCCTTGGTAAAAGTTTTCCCACGGGAATAATGAAATTCAGTACAATAGGCATTATTGCCCGGCTCGAGCGGCGGGCAGCAATGACTTGCTTTTTAGTAGGTTTGCATGACATAATTTGACATTTACGAGCAGATGGTGTGAAAAACAACTTATATGTAGACGTAGGTACTTATAGTAAGTAGGTATATTATGTCTCTTGATATTGTACTGTATTATCGACTATTATTTGACTATTCACCCCCGCTGCTCGGCTCCTACCGTCGTACCGTGATGTTAAATAGCCTATAACTTTCCTCGATGATAGACTTTACTCCCTTGTTGCGTAATCTACTACTTATAGGTAGTAACGACTCGCATATCTTCAACACCTCTGATAACGTGTCGATATCGTTATCGTCTAATATGAAAGCGCCGAAAGGAAAAAAAGTTCTGATTTTATTAAAAACTCTTTATTATATCAACAGTCAACAGCAATATTCAGTTTAAGTAGGTACATTTAGTATAATATTGTAGATCTTATTATAAAGCCAACAAATCTTCGGTAAACTGTTTAATTGTATTATCCTATGCGAGATTAGTTTTAAACATGGAATGAAGCTTGGACAGTCATTTGACACAGAAAGTATAGTATATATTTATCGAAATCGATACAAAATTTTAATAAGATACTCACAGGGTTGGCATGACTAAAACAAGTTGTTTTGAAACACCTGTTTAAAACAGTGTTTAAAACTAAAGTTTGAAATGAAACAGTGTTTTTATGTACCCGTTTCAACTACTTTGCAAGGCGGATGAATGCATATAAAATGAAAATAAATTAATATTCAGGAGTCTAAATTAAATAGCTTGACATAAAACCATTTGAGTCTATGCCAATTGCTACTATGTCATATTTTTAACTTTACCACCACCTTGCCACGGTCTACTCTCTTAGTCCGTCACCGAAAATACGGACAGAAACTCGAAACTTTTGAATGGCTGTACTATAATTTTTAGTTCGTAACACTAACTAATCTTATGTCCGTAAGTGACAATGAATATCTATAAAACGCCTCAAATACGGCCGAAGCTACGGGTTTCGTTCTTAGATAGTAGTACCACCGTATTTTAGACCGTGGTTCGTGTTGTACAAGACATACTAAGATTGTAATGTAATTTTATTTTAAAGTTACATAAAGGGTTGTTCGTCGATTCAGCAATATAAACCCTTTTAACCCTACGTCAAGAAAGATACTAAAAAATACCACTCAAAAAGGGAAATAGAACCCTTTCATGTACCTATTTTAAATGGTTGGTAAAACATTTTGTCACATTAGGTAAGTGGGCCGCCTACCCACTTATTGCGACAAAATGGTTTTACCTAAGTTTAGGGTTGCTACACGTCCGGATTTGTTCAGAAATATTCGGATTTTTGGATCCCCGTCCGGACTTTAATCAAACTTTTCACCATGAGGTAATTTTCTGAAAATAATAAAAGTTTTACGAATAATAAAATATTATAATGTGTTTTTTATTTCTGTTCTTGTTTCCAATTGTCAGGACTTTTCTCAATTCGAAAGATTAACCCTACCTAAGTGGTCCTTTTCCCGCGGTACTGTTAGACCGCGGTAGGTACCTACATTCGATTCGTTCAGATTTAAATGTTTCTAGTAAAATGTTAATTACGTGATTTATCTGTACGAAACATAAAAAAGGTGGAATAGGTACCTATGTTTAAAAATATTTAAAGGGTGAATTTATTCGAAGTCAGTATTTTGATGTAGGTAATTCTGGTGGCCTACCATGAACTCTTAACGCGATCCAGTTTAGGCTGGGGGAAAGAGATGGCGCTAGATGACTTGTATAGCTCTGTATCTTTCCCACAGCCTAAACTGGATCGAGTTAAGAGTTCGTGGTATGGCTCCAGAGCTAGTTTTTTAATTTGGTAATTTATTGTAAGTAAGTACAAGAAGTAAAGTGCCGCCAAAGTTAATCCTTAAAAATGTATGGTTAGTCTGAAGATTATCTTGGTTGTAACTTTAGTTCACGTTTATTAAAAAGGGACTTTTGAGTTTAGCACTGCAGCTAAATATTTGAAAAATATTTCCAATGTTGCCAATTTTCAGAATGCTCGACGTAAGTTAGTAGTTTTTATTTAAGATTGCACAAATGTACTGCCATATTAATTAATGTATCGATTTCGACAATCATTACAAGAAGAACATTGGCCTATTTTTGGTCAAAATCACACAACACCCACACACATATATCTTATTATATAAACATTCATTGACACATAGCTACTTAATACAAAAACTTACATACGCAACATGGTCAAAGGTACATTCATTAGGTCCGTTAAAATTCTACCTACCAATACATTTTATATCAAAACAATATAATTTAGAATATATATTAAAATTAATTTACATATACATAATAAATAATTATATACAAATACCTATTCCTTACACTTTCAGTCATTCTCAATTTCATATAATAATTTTACCTTTCAATATAGGTGTCTATCACAATTATCGATTTTACTTTCTAACAATTAAAAGCTATTAAATTACACAGACTTTTCGTCAAAATATATACATAATCAACGAACAAAAATTTAAATCATTAGATTCACCGTACGGAGTCGTTCATTCGTTCTAAAAATCGTGTCTTTAATTTCATGCGAATTATGCGAGCTCTTATTAATCAGGAGACACTTTCCGCGCGGTTCCGTGACATCTAAGTTTTTAAATATTTGTCTAAAAAATATAAAAAAGCAATTAATTCTTAATGAATTAAGTAACATAGCATCATTGTCTTTATAAAATCAATTTGTAAAGAAAAAACATTAATATCTCTATGTCATATGTTTAAAAATTATATTGTAAAACAGTTCATTTTATATACTGATATACTTAATTACCTATACCACCATCTATGACTGAATATACTTAGGTAACTGAAATACATTATTATATTATGTACTCAAGCCATTTAAGTTATAGAATAAAATCTTACATAATTATATTAAAATAATTATACCTATTACATCTATCAGTGTCGTCAATATTTTAGAATATGTACAAAAAAAGTACATTTTCTTAAATAACTTACATAATCCAATCTAATTTTCACTATGGTCATCAAAAAAGCTTTTTTACTTATTTTTTTACCAAGTAAAATAGTTAATATTGTATTATACGTTAATACATTGAGCTGAAGGATTATGCTCTGTATTAAAAATATTTTTATTATGCAAAGAGTTCCATAAATAGCGCAGATAAAAAAGTGGCTCTTTATCTCATGAAATTTTAGTACGGCATATACGGCATATACCTATACTGAAAAAAAAAAACAAATGAATGAATCTTCGATGAATGAATTACTCCGTCAGTTAGATTATCAAATAATATTAGACCAGTATTTTTTCGACGTAGATACGACGCTTTTAAAATTCACAAAACATCACTTCTACGTATAATTTAAACATAGATGACGTCAGAAACCCCCACTTTCCTCATTTTGGTGAATTTTATCTTTGTCATTTCTTTTTTTGTTTTTTTTTTATACGTTTAAAAAACACTAGGAATTTCTCCTGTGTCGTGGGTGCTTTTACAAACATCCCGGAACAACTATTTATAGGTCATACAAATATTTATTCCGTACGGGAATCGAACCCGCGACACGCAGCGCAGCAGTCCAATCGCTCAGCCACTGCACCAACAGTGCCGACATTGATTTAGAAAACAAAAAAAAAATATCCATTATTTTTCAATGCCAAATAGATTTTCAATATATTCGCTGTCATAATTATGCTCATTGCCATAAGGCGTATTTTTGCTTATCAAGATTATTTTCTGTTACGTACCTACCTATAAGGCCCATACTTATTGAGTTATTATGACATTAAATTAAATATCAGAGACGGGTATTAAGCACTTACAGGTGCTAAACGTATTACTGAATATGGTTATTAATTCAAAATTCCCCTGGATAAGCATAAATTGAAGGGGGGAAAACTGTAAAAGACATTGAGCAAGCCACTGGATTTGCAACGTTCGGTTTTAGGGTAGAAAGTTGAAAATCAACCACACGTTTAATGTACCATAAGCATTTTTAAACCTGACGATATTGAAGCGTATTTTGTAACATCTGCACGCATACTTGGCATATGTAACTCGACCATTTTCACGAAAATATCATCATCCGAGAAAGGAGCTAGCGCACGAGTGCAGTACGTAAACGTAAAGTATACCTACTTTAAGCTGTCTACACACTGAGGCAAGGCCCGCCGGCGGCTTTAGAAGTTGCGAGACTGGACAATGAAAAATCGGCAAAATTAGACCCCCGGCATTGCCCGCCGGGTTCGGGCCGGCGCGGCTGGCCTTGCTTCGGTGTGTAGACAGCTTTACGTTTATATAAATATATCAACGTCGATTTTTGTATCAAAAATACAGATATCCTTTAGCATTTAGGTCGAAGTTTTGCTTTAGCATTGATTTTTGGCGAAAAGCGGATTCAGGATTCCTCATAGTATAAATAAATCCTACATTAAGTAAATACTACCTGAGAACTACGACGCATAAATCTCACTAACTATGCAACAAATCGTGCAATTTTCATCGATAGATGATGACATTTAGACAGACCTGTTGGTCTAGTGGTTAGTGACCCTGACTGCTATGCCGGAGGTCGTGGGTTCGATTCCCACCCAGGACAAATGTTTGTGTGATGAGCACGATCATTTGTTCTGTGTCTGGGTGTAATTTATCTATAATATGTATGTATTTAGAAATATATAAGTATGTTTATCAGTTGTCTAGTACCCATAACACAAGCTCTGCTTAGCTTGGGACTAGATGGCGTTGTGTGATAGTTGTGGAATATTATTATTATTATTATTATTATTATTATTTTAATGAATATTTCGAAGTATTTACGATTACGTTGCGCACTCGTGCTAGCGTCTCACTAATCTAAAAGTCGATCGATATTCTTATATCATAGTCCTCACATTCATATGGCTTAAGTCTACTAGTTACATGACAATAAGTGCTGATAATTCGATAATTAATTACTTATTTTCTATTAAGTATAATTATAATATAGACATTTAATATTAATATGGGGTTTCAATTCATTAACTTTTAATGGCAAATTCACAATTCCTAAGAATCTTACTTTAAAATATTCGGCTTTTCTTACGACTTTTCTTTCTTACACAAATATTTTATTTACCTATCTACTAAATTTTTTGTTCCACATAATTCATATTTATTTATTTCAATAGGTTTATTCATAAATCAATATGGATAAATAAAATAACAAGCAAAACTAAAAAATGTTATGATGTAGGTATTTATGTTTAAGTAGTTATTGATATCTATACATATAATAAATCTGTAGAAGGGTCAATTCTGTACATTGAAAATATTGAAAAAATAAATAGCGGGGGTGTTGCTGGATCGATACCAAACCCAAATATGTGATTAAAAAAATTTTTGTCTGTCTGTCTGTCTGTCTGTCTGTATGTGCAGGCATCACGTGAAAACTAACGGTTCGATTTCGATGAAACTTGGTATAATTATACCTTATTATCCTGGGCATAAAATAGGATACTTTTTATCCTGGAAAAATACGTAGAAAAAAAATCTTATTTTTCAGTTTTATTCATAGACGTTGTTCTGTAGAACCGCGAACACACGTTGCATTACCCGCAGTGGATTCAGCACCGTAACCTGTAGCGCCGAAAGACGGATTTGGCTTGAACCGTTTGCGGCACACGCGGGGCACGCCTCCCCGACTCCTATATAAGGAGCCGCGTTCCGCGCCGCGCGATGCATATAAATTCTGAATTTTGATGCGAGCGGACGTTTCCAGTGTGGCGAGCGGTCGTCCGTGGAATTAATATTGTATGCGTGTCATTTTAAACCGTGCTTTTCAGCGCGACCTTTTTGATTACTGTTCCGATCAGTTATTTGTAAATACAAGGTCGGAATTACTATGAAAAAAAATACTTACTACAGAACGCGAGCTCAACAGCAGTAGCTCAATAGAGGGATCTCCTTAATTATTATAGGCTTAGCCGTATTTGGGTCCAATAGATATTTATAAGATGTCATTGTCAGAGTTACTCAAAATGGAGAAATAAACCATCCACGCGAAGACCTACATCCGCGCGGACGGAGTCGCGGGCGGAAGCTAGTAAAACATAATATTATAAACATTACATCATGTTTATAATAAACCTGATCGATTCAAATTTATACTTTATTTAAAAAGTTATCAAACAAGATTTAACAACACTTAATAAAATTATAAGTTTAAACTTAAGGTGTTGATTTATTCATGTAAAACTTACTACTTAATTTATCTACTTAAAAACTCTTTCAGCACAGTCTCGTAATTTTAAAAATAACTTCGAGAATTTTGATTACAGGTCTTACTTCTAAGTTTCCATTGAAAGACACACAAACGAAACAATTGAAATACAAGCCAGTTTTTAAATAAAATATAGCAAAAAAGGACCACAAGTATTCCATAAAAATAAAACTTTATCAATAAAAAAATCCACAAGAATTTTTAAATTTTCACGTTACATTCGATTCTTCACTTGAACCTCAACTACTGAGAAAAATCTCAATATTTAAAAAATTACGTTATCTACAACACATCACATATTATAGCCTACCTAACACTTAACAGTTCCATACATTTCCAACAATATCATTAAAACTTTATAACGAGGTATTTATCTCAATTATTTGTTTTGAGTTTCCAATATTCGGAAATAGAATCGAATTGTGAGTGATAACAAGTGACAATGGTAGACAAGCATTGTTGTCATTGTATACCATACAAGTGACAACGGAAGAACGTGGTCTAACATTGTAACTGGTTTCTGGTGCGTTCGAAGAAACGAATAAGAAAGAGGATATAGCGTTTCGTAAAAGAAGAAACATGATAAATACCACGTCCAAAGTTGTAATGGTGATTAGTGACCATTTCAGTTAAAAAACTAAAATTTACAACCATGTACCATCCTCATAAACGACACAATACAGTCTCCTCAACGCCGCCAGCTTCCTAGCTCTGCTGGCCACTCCATCGTCAACCACCTTCGCCCCACGTTGGTATACCAACATAAAATCATTATAACTATCGTCTACAGAGTCCGAATCCACCTTCACCTCTTTCAGTAGGTCTAGATCACAATCGTTTTTCAACCAGAAATATTGGAGGGAGCTTTGTTAACGTCATTCATCGCAGAACATGACTACAGGGGCGGAGTGGTGGTCTCTGTTGGGGATGAAGCAGTCGCAGGCTGGGGGCCCAGGAGAAGACAGGGCGGATCCAGGGCCCGCGAGCCCCCCGCAGGATAGACGGGCCCTTTCGCGGATATTGATGATGGAGCGGTTGAGGCCCCATAAGTCTTCGCTCTCTTCGTTCATGTTTCGGAGTAGACCTGGTTCTGGAGACGAGAATATTATTAAAATACGTCTTTGTTTCCCGAATTATTGGTATGGAATAGGTCTCTACAGAGCAATAGCGCATTCTACGTATATACATGCATACTTACGGTATCTACTCATGGTGTTTTTTCTTCTTTCGTGGTCTTCACCCACTAGCCACCACGTCCTCATCTCGCCCTTACCCTAAAGAAAAACATGAGAAATATTTATCATCAAAAACTTAAGAGCCCCCTTAAGGTGACACTTTACGAAAAAAGGCCTTTGGAAGAAGGGGTTTTATGAAAAAACCACTGCACAAATCAATTTCAAATAAAAATGATTAAATTCTTCGATAAATGTGCTGTGTCGGTACAGGCTTCGTTTTGGAAATTTGATGCTTCTTTAATTTCTAATTTACGCCCAAAGTTACGCTAAAATTAGCAATAAAAACGAATCTTTATAAGCTCATAATCATAACTTTTTAATGGCTTCTTATTTTACAATTCTGCTTCCGTACAGACAAAATTAATAATGAGACAAAATGATATCATGTTTAACTTTGAATGTACATTGTCAAATAGTGGAGTAAAACCCCCACGAAGTTTGTATGTTGACTAGTGTCGCCTTAAGAATTCATTCTCTAAGACTTCATCGAGTTTTAGTGCCTCGGGGGCTTTCATTATGGTCGCCACGGATGAATCTGGCTTCAAAAGTTGCAGTGGTTAGGGAATAGTGTCTTAGGATTCTTTAAGAATACGAATGATCAGGAGTTCAGTCCGGATGTAATTTTTGCCTTCGTTCCCTGCCTTTCACCAGACATGCGAACAAAATAATTAAAGCAGAACCTTTTGGCACTTTAATAAAATATTACAGAGTTGAGGAGACGTTTTTAAAGTACCAAGGCATTTGTGAAATAGTATTGAAAGACAACATGGTATAATTTCGGTTACGACCTTGCGCAAAAACAACTCAACTCAGCAATCTTGAAAATCGAAACGAACTTTTGGTCTTCCTCACCTTAATATTCACAATGCCCCTCTCCTTAAAGTGATACCCTCCATGTTGTTTCAGCAGGAGGTAGGTGTCATGACTGACGTGGATCCTCTGGGGCTCTCCACTGGACTCCATCCTGGCGGCAGTGTTGACTGTGTCTCCGAAGAGGCAGTACCTTGGCATCTTAACTCCTACCACACCAGCTGCGCATTGGCCACTGTGTATACCTGGAGAAGGAATGTAGGTAAGTAAGGAGTACTGCAAAATAATTTGGAGTGTTTTTTTTTCTAAGATGGGTTTGCTCTTGACTTTAATCTAGGTCAGGGTGACCGAGAAAAAGACGACGGAGCGAGCAGTCCGCAGAAGAAGTCTGTTCACTCTAACTTTGAAGAGATTAGGGTTTTATGCGTTCGCAAATACAGACTAAATTAGTCTTAGCCAACAGTGGACTGTACTAATGTTTTGGGCTCATTAGTTTTATGGCCCGGACATTTGAGTGAAAAGGCTGATGATTATAATGAGGGTTTAGGGATATTTTGGATGTTTGTTACGTTAGAACGGCTTATTAGATCTTGATGAAACCCGACTCAGAGATAGGTTACAGTCTGAAATAATACATAGGATACCTTTCATCCCTAATGTTCCCATGGGATAATTTTCACCTTACACGCAGACGAAGCCAGTGGCAACAAAGGCCTTGTAATGAGTATTCAGTTATTCTGCTGTAAAGTAAACTGGAACTTTGACATTGTCAATTGACAAATTTCAAGGAAAAAATTAGGTCCTTCTTCGCACACCAGAGGCGCTGTTCCATTTTTCCTAAGAAACGCTGTAAAGTAAACTAGTGAAAACTCGTGATAAGGGCTCAGCTAATAGAGAAATAAACCACAAATTTCAGACATTTGTAGCAAGAATAGGTAACAATACAGTTGTACTTTGACACTAAAGAAAACAATACAAAGTCGTGAAACATTACGACACAAGTGTCAGACACATGTGTCGTAATTTATGTTGTGTCTGAAATTAGTTTCACGACTTGCTGAAAGTCAAGTGTTACCTATCGTGCAAATAAAGATTGTTTTATTTTATTCTGTTACGTATTACAAAAGGGGTTTTCGTAGTTAGTTATATCTATATTCCAACCACTATTTAATTACAAAACTTGTCTTCGTTAAAACTCTAACCTAAATGACCAGGAACTACTAGAAACTGAACTAGAATAATTCAGTACTTTGGGAGAGACTTTATAGTGGACAATATGCCGCAGTAGCAGAGTGATCAACCGCTGCACCGTGTGTAGCAAGTTCGATTCCGGAACAATTATAATATGTTTTATGATCTACATTGTTTGATACTGTGACGTCTGATAGGGGAGAATGGAAGAAGAAAACGTGTTGCGCCGACCCCAAATAGAATGGAATAGGGGCAGGAAGAAGAAGAAGATCTATATAATAAATAATAATAAATAATAATAAATTTTATTCAAAAATAATTCGGTCACAATAAAGGTTTACATAATTATTACAAGCGAAATACAATAATTCTATGTGTAATGTAACGATCTGCCTGATCTAGGTTTATTAAAACCTGTGTTTCAGGTCATCACTTTACAATTAACATTTGAATATAACACAACAATATTTTCATTAGACGACAAATGAACAAAAAGATAAAAAATTTAAGTGTCAAAGACTAAAATAACTATTTTTGGGTATAAAACATTAAAACTAGATTGTACAATATGATGTAAAAATTTAAATAAATTAACGAGTAGTATATGACAAAATATAAAGACTAAAAACTAAGCCTATGCTAAAATTTCCAGCAATTTTTCTGTGTCTGTGTAATTAAGTGTTCCCAAGTATTCCTGCATTCGTAAATAACATTTTTTATAAGTTAAATTATAAATCTTTAGCAGTCTATTGAACAGATTATACAAATAGGGTCCTAAAAATAAATAAAATCGTCTAGCGTAAGCATGTTTAGTCTGAAGGTTAGCACAAACCAAATCTTTTCGTCTCTTATCTGTAGGTACTGGGTTAAAATCAAGTTCGCTGTGCTGAAGCAAAACGACATTCAAAACAAATAATTGGCGTATTGTTAATACCTCACATGCCGTGTAAAGCTGGTGAGTGGGGTATCTAAATGGTCGAAAAGTAGCAACCTTTAAAACTGCTCTTTGAGCCCGTTCCAGGTGTATTAAATTTGATTTGGCGGCACCACCCCAGGATGTTATGCAGTAGGCGATAATGGATTGACACAAAGCCAAATTAACCTGCTTAATTAATGTAAAGTCGGCAATGTTACGTAAATTTTTAAAAATGTAAATTAGTTTACGTACTCTTGAGCATAATAAATCAATATGTATGCGGAAATTCAGATGTGTGTCAATCGTAACACCTAGATATTTGATATGGTCGGTTTTAGTTAAAGTGGGACAAGTGCATACAAAGTCAGCATAATGTAAATTACAGTTGTTATGCGCTTGGATGTTTAGGTTAGTAAGCGTTGGATTAGTGTTTCTCATTGTAAATAATAGGTACTTAGTTTTATCTGTATTTAATGTTAGTAGATTATTATTTAGCCAATTAGCCATATTGTTTGTGTATGTGAGTTTTCCCACGACGAAGGAGAAATTCTGACTGCAGAGAAGAAGAAGTCTTCTTTTTTAAAGTTTAAAGTATTTCTTAATTACATTCTCGTAGATACTCTGCCCAGTGAGGAAGGAAGAAATTTAGTAAAGGAATATAATATAAGCTGTTTCGAAGTATAACTTTGGTATAACTACTACCTAGAAACGTTATTAACTACCTGCCCAAGTGAATCTCAATACACTTGGGCAGGTTATAATAATGTTGATAAGAGAAGTTTGAAATTGGTAACCGACACCGTGTAATTTTCAATATAAACTTACTAATAACGATATGGAGATAGTAATAACTTTGGGCAACACAACCTTAATTTATAAGGTAAGCTTCAGAGAAAACTCACCCCCTTTGGTGGATAGTATTGTCACTACCAAAGGGGTGACTTTTCTCTGAAGTCGACTGTACTACATAGTTGTATAGTTTTCTCGCATGGAGTTTAATAGACTAACAACATAGTTGGTTGTCAATTTGTTTAATTAAAGGTCTTCCACAGTACAATATAGGATCTCCACAGAATACTGATTGTGTGTGAGGTACACACGGCTACACATCAAGCTAAACAAAACCAGTATAAGCTGATCGTTGAAAATGCGGAAAGACCATTTAAAGCGAGACCACGACAAACTGGTTTTGTATAGCTTGATGCGTAGCCGTGTGTACTAAGCACCTTACGGTCAGCTCAGACCGAGACGTGACGCGTACATATCAATAGAGATATTCAAAATCTAACTCTATTTAATACACGAAAAGATACACCTGTCACAACCCAGCGCGGCACAGCGCGGCGCCGCGTTACATTTTATTGGCGACTCAAAATCTAACTTTATTCACTACATGATAAGATACACATTTGCAGTATCGTTGCGTCACGTCGGGTCGCTTCGCGTCTCGGTCTGAACTGACCGAGACGCGAAGCGACCGAGACGCGAAGCTTAGTTAAGTACCTACATTACATTATTGTCCAATGTTTAGGAGAATCGGAGTTTGTCCAACATAAGATATTTGAAAATGAAATAAAATTATCGGGATAAAAGATATTTGAAAATGGAATAATATTATCGGGTTATTGGTTTCAGGACTGGCATTGACAGGCCGATCGCTTGAGATTCAAACATTTTCATTCAAAGGTATGATTCTGAAATAGACCGCAGCCGTAAACCGGTTCAAAGCGATAACAGACAGCGACAATTTTGTTTTTTTTATATTTGCTCACAAAAAAGGTACTGGAACTCCTTTACACCGATGGAATAGTAAAAACTGTTTGACACCAATCTCTTACAGGATGATGGGCGCAAACCTGGGGGTCTACTTTCTAAGTTCGTCAACGTAGACACGGGTACAGATATACGATTGTACGAACATAACTAACGTCAAAATCAAATTGCGGACAGATAATACCGCCACGACTGAACTCATCTTGACGTGGCGCTAGTATCTATGTCATTACATCAAATTGCATTAAAAAATGTAGTACCATGAATTTTCTGCAGATGAGTGGTGGCGCGAACTCTAAGGAGCTATCTATCAAATCGTAAGTATCATTTATTCTAAGTTCAGGTGCCCTACTATGACGTCTTAGGAGGGCTTATTCTGAAAGTTGGCAACGTCGCAAATAGTTGTCAAATATTAACAAGTTTTAATTAATTTAGCAATGTTACTGTATGGAAATAAGAAATATGGCTCTGTAGTGCACTAAAACATTGTTATAGGAATGCAATTAAAATACTGAACTTGATGTTGTAACCGTTTCAGGTATAAAAAAAGCATTATTTTGGAAGGTTTCCAAATACGTTTTTTACATCTAAAACTATATATTCGGTGTTACGATATTAATTATTGCATTCCCTTTTCAATGTTTTAGTGCACTACAGAGCAATATTTCTTATTTACATACAGTAAATTTGCCAAATTAATTAAAACTAGTAAATATTTGACAGCCACTTGCGACGTTGCCAACTTTCTGGTTATGCGGCCTTAAAGCGTTAGTAGTTAGACTGTCGGAAAGAGATAGAGCTATACATATAGGTCGTCTAGCGCCATCTCGTTTCCTAAACGGCACTCACGCTTTAAAGGTTCGCGCGCGAGACCTTGCAGGAGAAAGACAGTAATTAACATTAGGCAATGTATGAGCGGCAGTTCACGAGCGAGACAGCGACAGGAGACAGATACGGTAGCAATCTTCGGTCGCGGTCTCCTGTCTCGGTCTCCCATCGCGGTCTCGCGCGCGAACCGGCACCTTAGACGTCATAGTAGGCCACCAGACTCGTTGTCAAAACGCTCGTAACTAAGGCCGAAACCACGGGTTTTGTGTTTAAAGATTAGACCCCTGGCCTACTACCGTTACTGGTATTCTGTGGTGTCAATCTCCGGGATGGACCGCCCACTTCATGAGGACTACATAACGTACTTACCTATTCTAATATGCAGTCTAGCAGCCGGCATATGCCTGGATCTGATCTTGGGCACAGCATCCAGTACGTGCAGAGCTAAAGAAGCTACTTCTGCTGCATGACGAGAACACCTCTCTGGTAGTCCTCCGACCACCATGTATGCGTCGCCTATTGTCTCCACCTGTATAAGGATAGGTTCTGTTAGGTGGAATACCGGATTAAACAGATGATGGATAGAAAGACCAGATACAAAGGTTCAAGGTTGTAAGTTCGCCACAAAATTATTTCCCCACGAAAAAAAGTATGTATAGTTGTAAACATTAGCCAAAGGTTTTTGTTCTTTTTATTTTTGATTATTGTGAATTCTCCCCATTTCTTTTTTCCGCACGGATAGCAGAACAATAAATTAAATAATAAAATACAGCACAAAACTACCGAAAACAAGGACACAATGTGGAATCTGAACAGGATCGAAACTTTTTTTCGTGGGGAATCATTTTTGTGGCGAATTTACAACAACCCCTCTAAACATGGGTCGACGATTTATTTTTGAAATATTTTATTTTCTTTTTTTATACAATTGCCATTAAAAAATTACTAAAAATTTATACTGAACGATCATAAAGGATAACTAACTCAAGGTAATAATAATAGTTTACTTATAAGAAAGCAGAGAAAAACCCGTGTAAAGCAGACAAAATAGCATTTTTTTTTAACGTTGCCCCACACTAGGAATTTCTACCTGTATTGTGGGTGCGTTTACAAACATATAAACTCACATACACAAACACCCAGACCCGGAACAACAACTTGCAGGTCAAATAAATATTTGTTCCGTGCGGGGATCGAACCTGCGACACGCTGCGCAGCAGTCGATAGCTCAGCCTATGCGCTAACCGTGCCGTAGCATTGAAAACGATTTTTTTTGAAATTATAATATTGAACGTTTGATCCAACACAACGAACAAAAAGGAACCAGTACCCTTAGCACGAGTTTTCAGTATTTGAGACGTAAAGTAAACTGGAACTTTGACAATTTCAAATTGACAATTTTTCAAGGAAAAAATTAGTTCCTTCTTCGCACACCAGAGGCGCTGTTCCATTTTTTCATACAAGAAATGCTGTAAATACTGGAAAGATGCTGTAAAGTAGAAGAGTGAAAACGTGCTAAGGGTACAGTTGGTTTATTTTTTTTTCATACAATTAATTAATCAAGCAAACTTAACCAAGGCAATACTGAAGCATGAACTTGATTAATAATATTCTAAGCTTACTACTTTTTCAACCGTGTGTAATCCTTGGAATGGTTGTAAGTGCATTAATTAGGAATACTTGGAATGTGTGTTATCCGCATGGGTGTTCCTTCGGCTCTCAATACCAGGAATTTGAGCGGGCAGAATCTTAACACACATTATACTAAGCAAACAACCAAGATAAGCGTGATCGTGGGTAAATAATAACAGTCGCGAAGGACGATCTTCAAGGTTAAGCTGCGCTTGCCAAGGACTATGAATGAATGGGTGACCATTTATCATAGCGAGTTTCCACCGTGCCTCGGAAAGCACGTAAAGCCGTTGATCCTGGCTGTCATCTGTAGATCTTTGATAGTCGTTGTGTCTGTTTATAAGAAGCTCGAAATGATGTAACAAAGATTCTGTAATAATTTTGGCGATTGAAAAAGAGTGTCCATGGAGTTTCTTGCTCATTCTTCTCCATAGAGATCTACGCTTTGGAATGAGCATCTACGGTACTTTCACAGTTTTTATGTCTTGTGACTGGGACTGTAGCACCATAACTATTTTTATATTAACTATTTTATTTTTTTGTCTTTTGACAATTCAAAAGTGCCTATATCAGGCCTACTTGAAATAAATGCTTTGATTTGATTTGAAAGTCTGTCTACCGGTGTTTACGCATTTACTGGGTTGTGGAGGTCCAATAGGTTTTTTTTAGCGTGGTAAAATCATCAAATGAGCCCTCCCACCCAGGGCAGGGCGGGAGGGACGACTAAAATCCACGGTGTCCTTCATTAGCCCTTTACGTTCCAGGGTCACGGTAATGGAATTAGTCCCGCGACCCCGGCAGGCTTTGGCCTTCTAGAGGGGAGCCCCGTCATCTTGCTGACGCTCTTTGAGGCGCGCGTAGAACACAACGCGCCGTCGACCTATGGTCGGGCGGCGAGTTGCTCATTACTCGCCGCCCGCATGCCGGCGCCTACGGTGGCCGGAGATCGTCTTGCGACGTCCGACGCCGTGGGCGTCTACCACTGCGGCTGGGGCGGAGGGTGGACGCTGTCCTCTCTCTCTCACGGCCCGCCTCCTCCTTTGCGAGCATAACTGCTTCGCAGAAGGAGTCGCTCCATGTAAAATACTGATACAATTCAGTTGTATTCGAATCGACTGAAAGCCGTACCCAACATAATTGGAAAAAGGCTAGGCAGATGTTCAAATAACCAGCATTGAAGTTGTTACTGTTTTTACTTGTGCATAAAGTTTAATACATAAAATAAAAAATATCAAAACTTACTTTGTAAACATTGTAGTATGATATGATGGCATCACAGCAGGTGTACAGGTCATTCAGGATCTCAACAACCTTTAGAAAAAAGAATGAGTTTTATGGTGAAGTTTAACAAACATGCTTACTTATTTGAATTTAAAAATTAAAGGAATGAATATTTATGTTAGATCGTGCCGTATCTCAACCAAGTCCCACCCTGACGTATTTAGAGGCTTTGGCACATGTGACAAATTTAAAGATACTGTCAAAATCTTCCTGACTAAGGGCTCCCACACATAAACACGATACGACGTCGCGTCGTACAACGATGCGGCGTCGTTTCTCGATACGACGCGCCGTCGCGTCGGAGAAATCTACGATGAGCATCGTTACAGTGGGGTGGTGTTTTAGTTCATTCCGAAAAATGGATCACTCCAGACGCATTCTGTTCCATAGTACGGGACGCTGCTGGACAAGGGTAATTAAATGATCGACTTCAATACCATCCTTCATCTTTGAATTTCGAATAACAACTGCGCAGGATTGCATCGTGAATCACAACGTCGTATCGTAGATTTCCACGACGCGACGTCGTATCGTGTTTATGTGTGGGAGCCCTTACAGTGGGGTGGTGTTTTAGTTCATTCCGAAAAATGGACCGCTCCAGACGCATTCTGTTCCATACTACGGGACGTTGCTGGACAAGGGTAGTTAAATGATCGACTTCAATACCATCCGTCATCTTTGAATTTCGAATAACAACTGCGAAGGATTGCATCGTGAGTCACAACGTCGTATCGTGCATCGTCGTGTCGTGTCGTAGATTTCCACGACGCGACGTCGTATCGTGTATATGTGTGGGAGCCCTAAAACCCACCATGTTTCTTTCCACAACAAAAAAGCTTTAAAAATTTATATTAAATGGTAATTTATTTCAAACTCTCTCGTCTTTATACAAAATAAAATGAGACTGGTGAAATCAATGAGGGGTACATATTAATCATACAGCAAAGAAGCAAAATGACCAAATCTATCACTTAAGCTTGTAAACAATTGATGTTTGTTTAGGACATGTAGATACGAACATTTTTATCAAAAACCCGATGTTGATTCTCAAACAACATCTACATATAAATTGAAAACACAACCGATAGGATTGTTTTTCTAGCAAAAGTCGAAAGGGATGTTCAACTTCATATCAGAATATTCCAACCCCTTTTATTCTGACATTATAAATGCGAAAGTTTAAATATTTAGATGGATGGATCTTTGTCACTCAATCACGTCAGAACAGCTGTACGATTCTTGATGAAATTTGGGTTAAAGATAGGTTAAGATCTGTAATAACACATCGAATACCGGTATAGTGTTCCCGAGGAATACAACAGGGTAGTTTACTGCGTACCTAAATAATTGAAAAATTGTTTAGTCCATCAGTTAGAGTACTGATAAATAATTAACACATTACTTTCTAAATTTACTTTCTAAATCAATGAATATTGACAAAGAGTGGGGGTTTGTGACGTCATAACGCCTGTAAAAATATACCGACCGAGTGACCCACTCATAAACACGATACGACGTAGCGTCGTACAACGATGTGGCGTGGTTTCACGATATGAGGTCGCGTCGTAGAAATCTACGATGAGCATCGTTACAGTGGGGTGGTGTTTTAGTTCATTCCGAAAAATAGACTGCTCTAAACGCATTCTGTTCCAAAGTACGGGACGCTGCTCGACTAGCGTAATTAAATGATCGACTTCAATACCATCCGTCATCTTTGAATTTCGAAAAACAACTGCGCAGGATTGCATCGTGAGTCACAACGTCGTATCGTAGATTGCCACGACGCGACGTCGTATCGTGTTTATGTGTGGGAGACCTGACTTTTTGTAATTTTTAGACGCGTTGTATCTTCCTAAATTTTGGTTTCAGATTAAAAGAAAAAATATGAATCAAACATTTTTTTAAATAACTTTTTAGACAGACATGATCACTACAACTATTGTTGAGATTTAAAACGGGATATTTACCATGTTTATTGTTTTGAGTTTTCGATATTTCGGCACTGTTTTTCGACCTGCGGTTGTTTCACACAATCTTTATTGGCTAGGTGGCATACGACCACGGCTATTAATTAAAAATTTCTGTAACACGGATTGTTCTTGTTTTATACTTTTTAGTGCGCGATTTTTTCGTAGTCGGGTTTTAGTTATTTTAACTTATTTTTTGCGTTCGACACCACTACTATTGTCACTCGTCTCACTCACAACAATGGCGCTTGCAACAGTGCCGAAATATCGGAAAATCAAAACAAATAGTAAACAAAAAAATCTATCTTTCGGACTAATTATTCTTTTGGAGTAAAGTGAAGGAACTCGGAGGGTCGAATTTTAGTCAGAATGAGTCTGACAGTCACTTCTACTCTAACCAGGGCGGGAGGACTCATTTGATTATTTTACCACCTAAGAAAATAATCTAAAATTAAGTTAAATGAAAGTTATTCTTGTTATAATATCACGAGCATATAATAAGATGTCAAAACTATTATAGAAGCCGAGAAAAGGGAACACACTCAATTTATTTTTGAAAATGGAAAAGTTTGCCCTTCGTCTATGTTTACTTCATATTATTCCTTTATATATATAGAAGGCCGTACACCGCTTGTTAGTGCTGTCGGGAAATTAACCTTTATTAGTATCACAAATAGAGTGCAAAATTCCCTCTGAGCAGACCGGTGATATGTTTGGTGCACTATTACTATTTTTTAACTGTGTCATAGATTGCATTACCGTCCTTAATTTGGCACACATCACTATGGGATCACGAGACACGAAGACTAATTAAAAAAAAACATTTCTACAATATGCTGAAGTGTCAACTAATCAAAAAAAACCTGCAGGAAAGAAAGATTTTGTTGGATAAAGGCTTGCTTGTTTCATGGGTTCTGCTCATGGCGTTTTTCTATACTTATTTGTCAACAGTAAACATAGAAGAAATAGAACGGTACGGTAACATCTTTCCTTTTGATTGGTCACGCAACATGACAGATGGCTGTCATTTGTATTTTTAAGCTATTGCATAGCTTTTATCGCGGGCTCTGAGCGCGGCGCGGCGCGGCGACCGAATCAAAAAGTTTCCAAAAACCTAACGAAAAAACCTAAGGAAAATACCTGACATCACGCATCGTCTAACATCGTTTCAGTTCGAGAGACTTCGGCAATCATAAAAATATCCGTCATAAAAACAATTTACTTTTTCTTACTGATTCTAAACGGCCAGCTACGAAAGGAGTTTTCACAATGAAACCTACTTATAAAATTCTCCTACAACAAAGGAGTTCTTTATTACAGTAGGTGCACCACAAGAATTTTAAATAAATTATATTCTCGTTAAATATACGCGGTAGGCGACTTTATTCTTTAAAAAAAAAAATGTTATGCAATAGCTTCACCGCGGCAGTCTCCGAGTGCCACATGTATTTTTTTTACCTAAAATGTGAAGGAAATGAAACATAATCAAAAAAATCAAAACACGATAAAATAAGTCATTTTTGCTATCATTTCGACCTAAGAATAATAATGAAATTAATCCCAAATTAAATGACTCTTTGATAATTTCCTGTATTCAAATTGTGATTTAATAATATTTACCTGCATTGGAGTGTTAGTAGCCGCGAGCTTCGTAAAGCCGACGATATCGCTAAAATATATCGTGACACAGTCGAAGCTCTCTGCTTGAACCCTTTCACCACGCTTCAACGCTTCTGCCACGGTCCTGTTGTGGAAAAAATAAGATGATTGAAAAACATGGCCAAAATTACTACTAAAATGGGATGACGGGGAAACGTGTTTTACGACAAAACCACGTTTTGAAATACTGAAGGCGGTGGCACCAACACCTTCTTCATGATCCTGTTCTAGTACTTTCTGTTCAGATTCGTATTCTCATTTTCTGTAATTTTACAAAATAGGCTATTTGACAGTATTAATATAATTATCACAAATCTAATTAGTCCGGCATTTAGAGTTTTAAGAAATAACGGACACGTGTTTTTTCTTTTGTAAATTCAATGAACATTTACCAAGATATAACGCATCGAAATTCGAGAGTGGGGGCTGGTGACGTTAGACTTCAGTAGAAATTGTACTAAATTGTGACGTATTGCCAATTTTGAAAGCGTTGTATCTCCGTCAATTTTGGCAGTCGTACAAAAATAAAAAATACGAGGCGAATATTTTTTGATAATCTTACTGACGGACTAAAGTTTTTTTTGTCAAATAGCCTATTGTTTGTACCTATGTCTATTCGGATGAAATGACCACATCAATATTAGCTACGCGACGACTCATCCGAACTTGCGGATCAGTCGACGCCTTCGTTTTTTAAAGGGTGTCGTTTCATCCTCGGTGCAAATATTTTTCGGATGAGTTGACACCTAAGTCTTTAAAGCTCCACTTAAGGCGCGAGAACTCATTTGATGATTTGACCACCTCGAAAAACAACACAACTGTTTGCTTTTCACTTTGCTGTTTTGCTTCTCAAATATGATTACTGTCTTTGAATCTCTCTCTCTCTCTCTCTCACTTTTTATACCGTGTTAATGACAAATAAGCAAAAAGCTGATGCAAAGCGGTCATCGTAGCATTTGCACACCTTCAACACAAAAGAAATCGCTTGTGCCTTGCCGACTCAATAAAGACGTCTTATCATTTGTATTGAGTTCATCATAGAATTAACTTACTTAAATATCCGAACACGTTTAATATATATATATATTTTTTAATTTTAGTATACATTACCAGACTGATCGTTTTATTTATACATTGAATAAGTCGGTGCCATTTCACGACTATTCGCTGATTTTAAAAGTAAGCCAATAGTCAGTCATCTTTACCGACTTGTTAAAAGATCTCTGATTTAAATATACTACATTCTACCAAGGACCTAGCCACTAAAATGTGTAGCATTTTAACTAATAGTTTATTCATACAACTAGCCTCAAATAAACTTTCACTTAGTCCCGTCTAAAAACCTGTCTACTCTGTAATGTTATAAAAACATATTTTTGAAAACAAAACACTATTTTTATATTCTTTTAACAAAATAATTTTCTAAAAGTAAATGAATGACGGAAAATTAAATTTTGAGATTAAACCGTCAAAGGACGGGCATCATAAATCTCTTCAGAATTCCTCTCGAGACCTAAAGTCAACGACCTCCTGTAACTTTAGATAAATCCTCTTAAAACCAAAATTATGAATGCGAAAGTAAGTTTGTTAGAAGCCTTTTGACAAAACCACTGAACCAATAATTATGAAATTTAATTACATGAATTTTACTAAATTACATCGTATCAATGCATACGTTGTTAGGTGTATGTACAGCATTGGATCTTTCATACCGAAATAAAATATTATGTTCCCGAGGAAAACAGAAATAACGTTCTTATAATAATAGATGATGCCAAGAGCCTTTCTAATCATGATTGAATTATATTACTAAAGTTAGAGTACAGACAACCCCGCATTGATTGACAATTCTAAATGTGCGAAAAATGCTAGTGAAACCGCGAGCAGCTACTGAATACTTAATAACTAGTTGAGAATAACAAAAATGATACCATTTTAAAGGTTTAACTGTTAACTTTAAATTGATACCAAATTCAATTAAATCACGCCAGTATTTAAGGAGTTATTCCGGATCAATTCCAAGTAAGTGATTCCATACTTTTGCTCGCTAGTGTATTTTTAAATTGTATAAAGTTCCGATACATAAAGTTCGTATACACGATAATCCAACTTCTTTTTTTTTTTTGAATTCTCTATAAACATGATCGCTGTTTTATGGCCATGTTACCGTGAAAATAGATGTCCGAAATATTAAAATGTTTCCAGCAAAAAGGGAAAGCTATTTCTCGGTAGAATGAACTTGTTTGAAATACCTAGATCATAATTGCAAGCTGTGATCAAAATGACTTTTCGTTTCGACGAAATGTTGTCCGTCATACTATTTGAAAAATTTGGATGAGAAAAATAGTTTTGGAGTTATTTGAAGCGTGTTTAGGCAATAACTTTCTTGAGGCGAATAATTGTATGGAAATCACTGATGCTGTGAAATATAGTTGAACATAATAAAAATGCAAAATAGGTGCTACGCATTTCTCTACCAAATACTGCGAAGAATTTAGACAAAATAAAACTGACATTTTACTTTAATAAGTTATGAAACTTCGCATCTATCTCTTACCTCGGTAACATTCTATTCAGCAAGTCATCAGTCCGTCTCTTCTCCTGGAGCAGCTGTTCAGTCCTGGCTGCTACGATGGCTTCCAAGTTGGAAGCGTACTTCTCCATCATTGCCAGCATGTTGTCGAAAATGTTTGTTTTCCTATAGACAAGTAGATAACAGTTTTAAAAATTCGGCCATCAATTTTCATTCAATTAATGATTCGCGATGTCCTCCAGTGATGGCCAGTGATACAATTTTCGAAAATAATAATTTCTGTACAACAAACATCATATTTTTTGTCCTTTTGGCCACTAATGCTGGACAGTGAAACGATTATAAACATGAGTAATCTCTGTGTCCACCATTGGCGGACAATAACACAAAGGGAAGGAGTACATACACATAAGAGTACACTGTAACTTAAAGAGTTAAACTTTGTGAGTTATACTGAACCGATTTCGAAACAGCAGTAGAAAGATACTTAATTTTTCGGATGACCACTGAAAACCAGCGCTGTGCTGTGGGTCCCTCACACAGAACAGATTTATATGTTCTGTGGTCCCTCACAATTCACAATTCTGTCGACACAAGATCGTTCAAAAAGAACTGAGGTTTTATCACAAATTTTCTATATTTTATTTACAGCGTTTGAAATATACTATACAACGTGTAACACAAAATGCGCAAGACCTCTCGTGGGGTATTTTTCATAGAGATGGTCCCGATCAATTTCTCATTTTGTATGAAAAAACATATTTTTTTTTGCGAATTTCCAAAAGTCTTAGAACAAAAATTGTTCAGTTACATGGACTGAGTTACCCCACGAGAGGTCTTGCGCATTTTGTGTTACACGTTGTATAGTACTGTGTTTATAGAGTAGAACATTTAAAAAGAGCCTCTAGTATAAGAATGAGGAAAATTTTTCCTCCATTTAAATAAAAGTCTAAGTTCCCGTTTACTTTACGTCACAAAAACGTAAAAGTCGTGGAAGGGCCTCAGAATATATGACCTAATCGAAGTTTATTTACCGACTTCAAAAAAAAGGAGGTTATCAATTCGACCCGTATGTATGTAATATTATCAGAACTGCCCAGTTTTCATATATGTTAGTCTATATCAGCGTCTGAACAAATGTGCCAAATTTCATAAGTGTATGTATGTATGTATGTATGTATGTATGTATGTATGTATGTATGTATGTATGTATGTATGTTTTTATGTTTGTGCACGCATATCTCCGGAACTATAAGTTCGATTTAAGTAATTCTTTTTTTGTTGTACTAGGTATTGTTCAACTTAGGGTACACTGCAAGTTTCATCAAAATCGGTTCAGTAGTTTTAGAGATATTATGTTGTGACAGATTACAAGATTAGTGCATATGTAAGAAAATTTTGTATTTTACAAGAATTTGGATTGAATATGTAATAAATAAACTAAAAAGGGTAAAATAAAAACTTTTTTTAAAAAAGGTACCGACTTCAAAACAAATACAAAAAAAAGTTTAAAATAACTTTTCTTTCGGAAGTCGGTGGCTTTGTTTTGTTGTGTCATTGACTATTGCCACCGACTTCCGAAAGAAAAGTTATTTTAAACTTTTTTTTGTATTTGTTTTGAAGTCGGTACCTTTTTTAAAAAAAGTTTTTTTTACGGATACACTTTAGTATTGATAGCTTCTACCGTAATACTCGTAATTACTCGAAGACGGCAGAATACATTAGCGGCAAAGTTAATTGAAGACTGGTTTTATCTAATATTAATTATGATCTTCTGTTACATAATTGTTATTTTGTTAAGCTACTTATTTGATATACCTATAAAATGTTTGCCTACCAAATATAAAGAGGTTTGCACCTTTATTTATGTACAAGTAGATTGTTTACCAAGATTGTTAAGCGAGCAAACAACTATTTTTAAAGGAGAGAGTGTTTTTCTAGGGCGTAGCGAGGGATTTAAAGTACACACATCAAAAAAAGTTTGCGATCCCTTTGAAATCTTTTTTGTTACGGTCGAGTCATATTATGATTTTTTTTTTCTTCTTTCTAGTTTTTTTTATTAAAATATAGAGTTAGAACATAAAACAGTTCAATTGTTTCCCCGCAAAAAAAAAAATCAGCTTATGATCACAAACTTGGCGGAGACCTCTCGCGCCCGGCATTGGTCGAGGCCATGCTGCGGGGCGAGACGGAGTGGGAAGCGGTCGCCTCCTTCTGCGAAGCAGTTATGCTCGTGAAGGAGGAGGCGAGCCGCGAGACAGAGAGGACAGCGTCCTCCCTCCGCCCCAGCCGCAGTGGTAGACGCCCACGGCGTCGGACGTCGCGGGACGATCTCCGGCCACCGTAGGCGCGGGCATGCGGGCGGCGAGTAAAGGGCAACTCGCCACCCGACCATGGACCATGCCCGGGTCGACGGCGCGTTGTGTTCCACGCGCGCCTCAAGGAGTGTCAGCATGATGACGGGGCCCCCCTCTAGAGGGCCAAAGCCTGCCGGGGTCGCGGGACTTATCTCATTACCGTGACCCCGGGACATAACGGGCTATTGAAGGACACCGTGGATTTTAGTCAGTACAAGTCTGACAGTCCCTCCCGCCCTGCCCGAGGTGGGAGGACTCATTTGATGATTTTACCACGCAAAAAAAAAAAAAAATGATCACAAACTTTTTTGATGTGTAGGTAATATAGTGTTGCTCCTGAGGTAGGCACTCTAATTTTTATCACCTTCTATGAGAAAATAAGTCTCTGAGACTAACTATGAGTCATCATAGGCACAAGTTGTAGAGTTTATTTCCATTCTGGGCATTTCTGGTGCAGTTTTCAAAAGATACAACATACTAATATTCGAAGACATGTGACATCTACCAATCCGCACTGGGCCCGCGTGGTAGATTACGGCCCACTCCCTCTCACAGAGAGGAGGCCTGTGTCCCAGCAGTGGGAACATTTAAAGGCTGATGATGATGATGATTATAAACATGAAAGTTTGTTGGGATGGATTGATGGATGTTTGTTCCTCTTTCACGCAAAAACCACTGAACAGATTTGAACGAAATTTGGTACACAGATAGTTTATAACCTGAATTAACACGTAGGATAGTTTTTATCCCGATTTTATCACCCCGTGGGATAATTTTAGAGTTGTAGCGGGCGGAGCCGCTGGCAACAGCTAGTAAGAAATAAATAATAGAATTGTTCTATAGGTAATTTTAGCTTTTTTTTAAACAAAATATCTCTCACAGCGATTATAAACCCTCAAAGTGTACTTCAAAGTCACTTTGATCCGATCAGATAACAAAGTGAACTATGATTGTCTTATGATACCCACACATGAAGGGCTTATACGCCCACTGCCTGCCAAATCTTTTAACAAAAAAAAAAGTCAGCCTTTTACAAAGTCAAATTGAATTAACTAGCGGTTAGTGGTAAACTTCTAAGGGCTGATTTTTCAATAGTCAGATAACTTTTATCTGAGGAATAAAAATGGCGGTTTGACAGCTTATCTATATAAAATACTAGTGGCCCGTCCCAGCTTCGGACGGGTATAGTAAGAACCGCTCGTCCGATTTTGTGCAAACTTTACATAAAGCATCTACTAAAAAGTTCGAATAAAGCCTAAACATTTGGTTTGGATAGGTGAGCCCGTTCTTGAGTTATAACATTACAACGAAAAGTGGCATTGATGTTTATATATTAGATAAAATATGTCAAACCGGTATTTTTGTTCCTCAGATAAAAGTTATCAGACTATTGAAAAATCAGCCCTAAATTGAACTTTAAGAGTGCATCAACCTTTAGGTTCAATTTAGAAGCATTATTATTAAACAGTTGCAAAACATTAATACTGGCGACTTCTGTGGTGTGGACCATAAGACCCTTGGTGGACACAACGCGACGAAAGTTTCCAATACCTTACGACTTTGGTATCCTTATTGACGCGTGCCTGTGTAAGAACCTCTATGGGTTTGTATTGCGCTACCTAGTCGCCTGGATACCAAAGTCATAAGGTAGGTATCGGACTTGCGTTGCGTTTTGTAAGATAGGGTTAAGTATTTAAACTAACTCATTAACGCCATCATTAGAAATTAAAACGGGATATTTTATCCTTATTTATTACACTAATTACTATCCAATGCAAATACCATGATCATAGATTTAAAATACCAGTTCATCTTTGTCGCGGTTTGCGGTCTGCGGTCGCTTTCGGAACTTTTATTCAACGGTTTTTATGAAGTGGTGCCTTATATTTTTCTCTCGCATTGGCTAAAACTACATACATACACTCTCTCATTAGAAAAAAAGGGTTTATTAAAAAAAATATGACTGGTAATTTCTGTTTCTATAGAATGTTTAAGATCGGTCTTAATTGCTAGCGTAAAATTATTTTTCGAAACTATTGGCTGAAAAAATCGGTTCATTCATTACGAAAAATTAGGTTAATACTTGAAATTTTGTTCAGCGTACATGCAGATACTTACATGCCAGCATGCATATCCTTAAGCCTTAGCCTGACCAGTCTCAAGTCCGGCCTGCGGTCAGACCGCTCGCTCCAGCAGGCGTTTAGCACTGCCAGTACAGCTGGTCGGGCCACGAGGCCTCCAAGCGGAGGCCTGAAGAGGACGCCTCCTATTGGGTGCCGCACTCTGCCTATAATTTCTGTTGAAAATAAGAACATGATTTATTTATTTATTTATTTATTTATTTATGTACACACACAGATAAAAACAGGAAAATATTTCAAGAGGAAAAAAATAGTACAAAGGCACTGCTTATTTCTAAAAGAAATTTCTTCCAGCAGACCTGAGAGAGGAGAATTTGAGGTAGAAGATAAAGTGGTGTGTAGGAACAAATAAATATTTAAAATACATACAACAATCCAATACATAGAGAAAAAAAAAAAAAACACAACTATAAATTAATAAAATAAATACATAATAGACTAAATTCAAATATATACATATATAAATATATACTTATATATATAATAAATAATAGGCGAAATGAAATGATAAATGATCATCACGTGGCCAAGGAAAGATAGTGTTCTTTGACCCGTTTCTTAAAAATGGAGATAGACTTACTGTCGCGTATTTCAGGAGGCAGTGAGTTCCACAACCTGACCCCGTGGACAGATAAGGAATAGGAATAGAAATCAGTTTTGTGACTAGGAAATTTAAGGACTGTACGGAGATGAGACCTGCAGGAGGAGTCTGGTGAACGAGAATAGGAAAAACGATCCCGCAGGTAGGACGGGGCAGAAGGATTATGTAGGATATTGAACAGGAGACATAATATCCGCGTGTTCCTGCGAAGACGGATTGGGAGCCACTTGAGTCTTGTGCGAAATTCTGAAACATGATCAAACTTTTTGAGATTAAAAATGAACCGAATACACAAATTTTGCAGCCTCTCAAGTTTATTTAACAGCTCCTCTGTGGCATCCAGATAGCAAGCGTCACCGTAATCTATAATGGGTTGAATAAGGGTTTGAGCGAGAGAGATTTTGGTTTTAAAAGGCAGAAAACTTTGAAGACATTTCAGCGAATGAAAGGTGAAATGAACTTTCCTACTAACGTCAGCAATTTGAGCGTGCCATGATAAGTTGGACTCCATGATAATTCCGAGGTTTTTGGCCGTGTCAGCGTATGCAATCTGAACCCCATCAAGAATAAGTGGGTCAGGAGTTTTAATGCGATTCCGCATGATCCTACTGCCTATGATCAAAGCTTGGGACTTACTAGGGTTAATTCTTAAGCCAAAAGATAGGGCCCAAGCACTGACACGCTCCAGATCATGATTCATCGCAGCAATTGCCTGACTCACGTCGGCCTCAGAGAAATGAGCGTAGAGTTGCAAGTCGTCTGCGTAGAGATGGAAGTTAGAGGAAATGACACTAGCAACGGAATTTATAAATGTAGAGAAGAGAAGAGGAGAGAGGACACCACCCTGTGGTACACCCATAGTGAGATCGCACCAATCAGACGACAAGTCATCAAGGCGAACACACTGTGAGCGACCCCGAAGATAAGATTCAAACCAAGTTATGGCAGAAGGTGAAATATTAGAGGATTTGAGTAAAGCAAGTAAAATGTCAAAATCAACAGAGTTAAACGCATTACTAAAGTCCAGTAACACTAGTAGCGTTAAATTTTTATTCTCCATGGCCCAGCGTATGTCATCGGTAACTTTTAAAAGGGCTGTTACGGTGCTATGGCCAGGACGAAATCCAGACTGAAATGAATTTAATAGTTGATTTTTCAAAAAATAATCGGATAGCTGCCGGTGAACAATATGCTCAAGAACTTTGGAAAGATACGGAAGGATGGAAATGGGACGGAAATGCGAAGGTGTAGAAGGGTTGGATACTTTCGGTAGAGGAGTAATGTAAGCCTGTTTCCAGGACTTGGGAAATGTACAAGAGTAAAGAGAGTAATTGAAAATGTGAGTTAGAAAAGGAAGCAATACATGAAGGATAGGAATAATCATTCTCGAGCTCAAGTTGTCGCAGCCACTGGCAGAGGAGGAAATAGAAAGTAGAGAACGTTTAACATCATCCTCAGAGACTGGACAAAACTCGAAACATGAAAAATTCGGCAAAGGCAAGCTCGATAGCCCAGATAAGGTGGCAGCCTTGACATCAGGATCCAAGAGAACAGGTTGTGACGAGAAATGCTGGTTTAGGTCGTTTAAGTCAAAGGTCCCGGGAGTCATCGAGCGAGTCTTGCCAATGCCAACGGATCTAAGAAATTTCCAGGCCTCTGCAGGAGTGCAATTATCCAAGGAATTATGGAAGTGGCGCCTTTTAGCATCCCTACACATACGGCTGCAACAGTTACGCAAAGACTTAAAGCGGTTGAGATTGCACACGCTGGGGCTCAATTTGAACCTCCTTTTAGCTCTGTCACGCAGCGCCATCATGTCTTTTATCGCAGGGGTGAGCCAAGGAGCCGGATTGTACTTAACTTTGACCCTACGGACAGGTGCATGACAATCGTATAAACCAATGACAGCATCATTAAAGTTGTTCACCATTACATCAATGCTGGTACTATCGACCACGCAGGACCAATCGATGTTACCAGCATCGCGCCGCAATGCCTCCATGTCAATGCTCTTAAAATTACGAAGAAGGACATATTTAGGTTTGCGTTTAGGAGGACGTACACGGTATGAGAGATAGATAAGATCGTGATAGGAGAAAGGGGCAGTGAGCTGTCCGTGCATGGACACTTTATTAGTAGAAGAAACTATAATTAAATCTAAGAGAGAAGGTGTACAATCAGGGAAATGATGAGTAGCAGAGAGAGGCAACGTATCGAGGTTGAAAGAGGATAAGAGAGAAAGAAGTCTACGTGCACGGAAGTTGTTTTTCAGCAGGCACGTGTTGAAATCACCCATTATGATTAAATGATTATATGTTGGACAGAAATCATTAAGTAAGGACTCCAGTGAAGAGAAGTAGTCTATATTCAAGTTCGGGCTATAGAAAACTCCCAGCAGTAATTTATTGTGGCGGACCGTAACTTCCAGGAAGAGGTGTTCCGCAGATTCTGAGTAAGTTGATGGGGAGGCGCTTACAATTTTATACGGAATATCAGAACGCAGATAAATGGCAACACCACCACCACCTTTCCCAGTTCTATCATTGCGGATGAGTATAAAACCTGGAAGTGCATAGTGAGTTGATAAAAGAGAAGGTTTGAGAAATGACTCTGAGATAAGAAGAGCATCAAGATGAGCACTACTAATGGAAGCCAGAAGATCGGAGTAATGGCCAGGAACACTTTGGGCATTAATGTGAGCAATGTTAAGGTTATGCGGATGATTAGAAACTAGAGAGGAAATCTGATCACCAAGGGTCAGTAGAGTAGAAGATCCACTGTCGACGCTGACAAAAGTGTTGGACGATGAGCTACATGAGAAAAAACTGTCATTAAGATCAATATCACTCATTATTCGACAATTATTATCACGAAATATTACAATAAGTTTATATAAAAAATATACCGATAATAAATAGATAAATAAAAATAAATTATTAAAAAAAAAAAAAAAACCCTATGAACAATCTACTATAAATTTTAATTACAAAAAAACTATAAATAAACTACTAAACTCACCCACTCACTGGAAGGTGGAAGAAATTTTACAAAAGATAGACTGAAAAACAATATTAAATGATAACACGTAAAACAAAACGTAAACATCAGTCGAGTTTAATGTTGACTGGCAACACTGAGCACAGAGTGTCAACAAGTGTCAAATGTCAGTACAGAATTTTAGTAAACAAGACATCTCGTATTAATCTACCGGCATGATTAAAAACCAAAAAATAAACATTATCTCGGGTAATAGTGATATCTTCCCAATAATACAAGTAAATATACACGAGTACCGACATTTATCTGATCACGAATACGGCGATTTATTTGAAAATCCAGCTTTGACTTACTAGAGGCGACGAGCCCTCCTTCTGGGTTTCGAGGTGGCTCCAGCAGACGGTGATGCAGCTTCTTCAGCCTGCCTCTGATTGTCGCCGGCGGGTGTGCTTGCCGGGAACTGTCTCAACAGTGGTTCAAGCTCACGCAAGGATTCCACTTTGCGCCGAGCTTCATCCGGCGTAATGATGATAATCTTGCCTTCTGAAGACCAACAGTTATTAACACCAAAGTGTTTACGCGCTGCAAGAAACACCTGATGCCTGGTTTTGGTTAAAAATTCAGAAATAGTGATGCCGCTACCCTTGAGTGATTTTTTGCTGTCCCAAACCAGGCGCCTCAGCTCCATGTCACGAAATCTAACCAGAACAGGACGAGTTTTTCCTTCACCAGACCCCAGTCGATGGCAAACTTCGAGACTGTCCACACTAACTTCATCGATCTTTAGAGTGTTGTTAAAAATGTGGACAATGGAATCACTCAAGTTTTCATTGACTTTCTCCTGCATGCCGTGGATTAAGAGAACCTTTCTTCGCATGGAAGTTTCGTGCCTGTCCAAGCCAGTCGTTAGGAGCCCAATCTGAGTTTTCAAAAGGGCCAATGTTTGATAAACAAAGGACTTAAAATTTGAAAAATCCAGTGAAAGAGACTGAAGATCTGAATCCGATTGAAGAGATGTAGTCGCTGAAGTGGCATTCTGGAGCTTATCTTCATAATCACGCATCCGGGTATCAATTAACTTCTCCAAGTCGCCCATATTGCTCAGCAGTTTGTTCTCCATATTGAGTGCCCAGTTGAATCAATGTAGAAGAAAAGTGGTGAGACTGATGGATAGTTTTATGGATTGCAGTGAGTGGTGGTGAGTTCAGTTATCAATTATTACATAAATTATACTGCATTAACTGAGTAATTAATTTTAAACAATAAACAAATACGAGCGTAACAAAAAAGCGTTAGTCGTAAATACATGTGGCACTCGGAGACTGCCGCGGTGAAGCTATTGCATAACATTATTTTATTTTAAAAGAATCAAATCGCCTACCGCGTATATTTAACGAGAATATAATTTATTTAAAATGTTTGTGGTGCATTACTGTAATAAAGAACATCTTTGTTTTAGAAGAATTTTATAAGTAGGTTTCATTGTGAAAACTCCATATTTTGTAGCTGTCCGTTTAGAATTAGTAAGAAAAAGTAAATTGTTTTTATGACGGATATTTTTATCATTGCTGAAGTCTCCCGAACTGAAACGATGTAAGACGATGCGTGGTGTCAGGTATTTTCGTTAGGTTTTTGGAAATTTTTTGATTCGGTCACCGCGCCGCTCTAATAGCCCGCGATAAAAGCTATGCAATAGCTTAATATCTATGAAAATGAACTACTAGATATGGTTGATGTTGACCATTAAGAAACAGTCTTGTCACCATATTATTTAATTGTGATACGCGGTCGTTTTCCCGAATTCGATTGCCTCTAGAATAAGTAAACGACAAAGTTAACTAAAGGGGTCGACTATGCAGGGTATTTTTTAAACTTTGTCCCACACTACGAATTCCTGCTATGTCGTGGGTGCGTTTACAAATATACCCAGACACGAAACAACTACATGTAGGTCATACAAATATTTGTTCCATGGAGGAATCGAACCCGAGTCAATTGAACAATCTTTTTCGGTATTACAACATAAACTCACGCCTTGCCCAACATGTTCTAGAATGAAACTACGGAGTGCCACTCGCTCTCTCACCGCGAGCATTCACCTGTAATGCAAACGTTACAGATTCGAGCATTTCATCAGTGAGAGAGAACAATCGAGTAATCAATGCTCGTTAGTCAGCTCGTTACAGTACTACCTGTACTGTAATGTAATGCTCAAAGTCGAATCTATAATGTTAGGTCGCGGGACTGTCTCACCTGGTAACCATGACCCTGGTACGTAAAAGGCTATTGAAGGATCATCGTGGATTTTAGTCAGTACAAGTCAGACAGTCCGGGAGGACTCATTTGATGATTTTACCACGCAAAAAAAAAAATACATCTGGCACTCGGAGACTGCCGCGGTGAAGCTATATTGCATAACATATATTTTTTTTTAAGAATAAAATCGCCTACCGCGTATATTTAACGAGAATATAATTTATTTAAAATGTTTGTGGTGCACTACTGTAACAAAGAACTTCTTTGTTGTAGGAGAATTTAATAAATAGGTTTCATTGTGAAAACTCCTTTTGTAGCTGGCCGTTTAGAATCAGTTTTTTTTTTTTTAGTAGCCTGTTCTGTCCCACTCCTGGGCAAAGGCCTCCCTCCACTCCTTCCATTTTCCGCGACACTGAGCGTCCTCCTTCCAGTTTGGACGGAACCTGTCTAGTTCGTCCCGCCATCTCCTACGTGGCCTACCACAACCTCGTTTCACCGTCTCAGGGCACCAGTTTTCTGCTATTGTGAGGATAAACTATTAAGATAAATAGGTGAATACTCACCAGCATTAGTAAGATTAGTATCTCCCCAAGGTCCGTTCCTCCCAAGGATCTCGTACAGAATGATACCGAAGGAGTAAACGTCTCCTTTCTGTGATCCCCTTGGAGGAGGGTTGGGGTCTCTCAGTAGTTCTGGCGCCCTCCATAGCATGCGGCGCTCCATTCGCAAAGCGTCTTCGGCGTCGGAACAGCCATCTGGTGAAGGAGAAAAATATTGGAGTAAATGATGAAGACCAGAAGAACTTTTTGCATAGACTGTAATTGGGAGAGAAAGGCGTGAAGATGATGATGACGATGATGAGGAATAAAATGCCCTCTCACATTTGCAAATACGCAGGTGCAATAAACTCCTCCTTTTTTTAAGTTGGTTAAAAAGTGCGATAATTTATGCAACATACACCTTTTTTTTTAGCGTGGTAAAATCATCAAATGAGTCCTCCCACCCAGGGCAGGGCGGGACTGTCAGACTTGTACTGACTAAAATCCACGGTGTCCTTTATTAGCCCTTCACGTTCCAGGGTCACGGTAATGGTATAAGTCCCGCGACCCCGGCAGGCTTTGGCCCTCTAGAGGGGGGCCCCGTCATCTTGCTGACGCTCTTTGAGGCGCGCGTGGAACACAACGCGCCGTCAACCCGGGCATGGTCCATGGTCAGGCGGCGAGTTGCCCATTACTCGCCGCCCGCATAACCGCGCCTACGGTGGCCGGAGATCGTCTTGCGACGTCCGACGCCGTGGGCGTCTACCACTGCGGCTGGGGCGGAGGGAGGACGCTGTCCTCTCTCTCTCACGGCCCGCTTCCTCCTTCGCGAGCATAACTGCTTCGCAGAAGGAGGCGACCGCTTCCCACTCCGTCTCGCCCCGCAGCATGGCCTCAACCAATGCCGGGCGCGAAAGGTCTCCGCCTATCGCTGCCGTGAGGACACGGCGGTGCTCTGCCCAAGCGGGGCAATCCTGCACCGTATGCTCCACTGTGTCCGCCGAGCGATCTTCGCAATGGTGACACCCGGGCGTTTCTTCCCTCCCCATCCGACACAGGTACCTCCCGAAACTTCCGTGTCCGGTGAGGACCTGCTTCATGCGGTAGGTCAGGACGCCGCCGTGACGCCTTTCCAGCCACTCCTCAAAGAGGGGTCTTGGGGTCTTACCGCCGTGATTGCGGCGTGCCCGAACCTCGGTTGCGACAGTCGTTCCCTCCATACTGAGACTGAGATCGCGCCGGACCTCTTCCCGCCGCGCCTCAACTTGTCGGGGCAGCGGGAATTCTCCCCGGCGGCGCGGCGCCGCGCCTCCACGCGCCACTCTTAGACGCGCTGGAGGGCAGTCGCCTCCAGATCCCAGGGCAGTAATCCGGCAAGGAGGTTGGCCGATTCGCCGGCGATCGTGCGGTATCCTCGGATCATCCGGATAGCCATGACCCTCTAGCAAGTGTAAGGTAGTAGAGATTTTTCAGTATTAATAGCGACTGCAGGTATAAGGTCTTGTGTTCGATTCCCTGATGGGCCAAAACTTTTTTTCCTATAAATAATTCGGTGATATTGATACGTATATCTCTATCTAATCCTTTTTAGATTAGATATAAGCGTGATCTTTTGAAATATATTCTATATTGAAATATAATCTTTATTTCTTATTTTATAAATAATAGAATTCAATAAAGTACTGAGTCCCAAGCACGAGTGCGCGCCGTAATCGAAAGTAAATACTTCAATTTTAAAATTGAAAATATGTACTCGTTTCACATAATATTTATTGAACGTTATTTTTTTTTGCAATATCTTTGAGGTACACTGTAATACCTACGATCAAAAAAAGAGAGACATGTACCAGACAGCAATTATTAAACGGTTTTTCTGTATTTTTTGGTTGTATGCTACATATAGCCAAAAGATTGATACTCAGACACATTGAAATTTATAACACAAAATTGAATTCAATAAAATCAAATCATTTATTTCAAGTAGGCCAAATAGGCACTTTTGAATTGTTAAAAGACATAAAATAAAAGTACCTATATGGTTCAAAAATAGTTATGATGCTACAGTCCCAGTCACAAGGCATAAAAACTGTGAAAGTACCGTAGGTGTCCCAATGCGTAGAATTCTATTTATACATTGGCATATCGTCCCCTCTCGCTCATTTTCCTTAGAAACGTATGAAACTAAGGGACTTTATCCATGTCGCGATGCGACGCGATTCGACCAATTCCAACTACAAGTGAAAATCAACCTTCCCACTACTAAGAAATAATGACGCAAATCGATTGACTTGACGTCGTCGTGGCGATCGTGTTTTGTTTTTCAGCTACCCGTACCCGTAGATAACAACGTGTTTTATGTCATAATGTCGTAGTGATCAGGTTGATTTTCACTTGTAGTTGGAATCCGTCGAATTGTAATCGCGTCGCGTCATGGATAAACTCCATAACAATCCCACCATAACATATCGTATCGTTACCTATATCGTGACGGCGCTGAATTGGAAAATCTTACTGTCTGGATTAGAAAGCTGAAGTGGCAATGGGCAGGCCATATTGCTCGCAGAACAGATGGCCGATGGGGTCGAAAAGTGCTAGAGTGGAGACCACGGACTAGCAAGTGCAGCGTAGGACGTCCACCAACAAGATGGACAGACGATCTTATAAAGGTCGCCGGAAGACGCTGGATGCAGGTCGCTTCCAACCAGTATATGTGGAGATCTAAAGGGGAGGCCTATGTTCAGCAGTGGACGTCCTATGGCTGAGATGATGATGATGATGATGAATATGCATATTTCGTTTACATTTATGTCACGTGCTCGTGCTAGAGCCTTTACAAACGTGTAAGAACCTGTTTCGAAATAATACTCTGAGCTGAAAAATAAATGAGAAAAATAATACTTAGAGCCACGTTTACATTATGAAAGAAAAATGAATTTGCATTTATTAATTTATTTTATGATTTAATGGGAATTTCAAATTGAAGCAGAATAATAAATTACACCGATTTGACGTGAATAGAATGGCGTAAGTCACCTTCTGTGCTTACGTAAGAATATTATTTAAATAATTCTGGATTTAGTCTCTGTGAAAAAAACAAATATACTTGAAAAGTTCATGGAAAAACTTTTATTTAAGTAATTCCAAGAAGAAATATCTGTTCCGTCGATAGCTTCATGAGGTAAATAATTCGCTTTTATTAACCCGGATGCAAATAATACGATATTGCGGAACAATGTTGTCTGCAAGAATATAGCCACCCAGATGTGTTCAGTATAGGTAGATGTAGAGGTCACGTCAGGTCAAGCACAGGGCCGGATCCAGGGTGGGACAGGTGGGGCACTCGCCACGGGCGGTAGTTTCATAAGTACCTAATAGAGGAACAGTGTATAAGACGGGGACGTTAATAATCGCGAGGTATAATGGGGACATACACTCTTTAGGCATACTTAATACAGCACTGACGTAGAGCAAGCGCCATCAGGACGTCATTTGCAAGCGGCCATTAACAAATGGCGTCCTGTTGACGCTTGTGCTACGTTAGTTTTGTGATAAGTTTGCCTTATGTGTGTGATTTCCCATCATACCTCGTGTCCCCGTCTTATACACTGTTGTAACTATACACCGTGACTTTTTAGTCGTCTTACAAAAGCAGCCCAGTTCATGTATCCAATGACTAGTAAACGTTCATGATAAAAAAATAGGTATTTATGAGATTTGAATAAATAAAAATTAAAAATATTATTCATTATTATGACGCAAGGCGCAGTTTTAGAAACACCCTATAGCGAGCGCGGTCCGAGCCTTGTATCACTGCGCACTGTCGAGCGGCAGCGGCGCGGCGCGGGCGGCGCGGCGTATTATCACAGTTCATTCACCCTAGCCATGTACCCTAGCGCAAAATAGGTTTCTTACTATTGCCTATTTGCAGTCTTAATATTCTCAGTAAGTATGTAGCAGTTTGTTCATTAAAAGCCACTTAATTCCAATTCTTCCTTCATTCTTTTACGGGCTTAGGACCGTCAAACACATTTTTCATAATCCTACTCGTAAAACTGAAACAAAGTGATGTACGGTACGTAAGTACCTAATAAGTGGAGATTAGGTCAGTGGGTCGTCTTAGCGTTAACAAAAAATGTTCGATATCAGTAACAAACAACACTGATCAAAATTTGATAAAAAGAAGAAAAGATAAAATTCGACTGTTTCTACACATCCTACTTACGAGTACATTTAAAATAAATCCAGAATTAACTATTATTAATAACGTGATAAATACCTAGCTAGCAATCAAAAAGATGGTTATTGAAATAAGTAGTATGTAAGTTGTTTGCGGTGTATTGAGAGAATGGGAATCAACTGATATTTTACACTAATTACTAATTTCGTATTTACAATTAATGATCACTTTTTATTTGTCATAAGTAGACCTAAGCGGCTTTACCTGTATTGTAGCAACTGTTCAAATTGTCTACCACCTTGTTCGATGCACAAACGAGCACGTTTTTGGATGTTGTCTTTTAATTATTTATTTAACCTTTTCACCGCCAGCGTACACAGAACGCGATGCCTCGCCTAGCGCCAAGCTATACATGTATAACGAAATATATAGTAAACAGTAGTGATGAGGGTAGCGTCATATCGATGAAAAAGGATTATACACGTTAAGTTATCTTTTAATCATAATTTTACGGATATAAATAAAAACTGATTAAAATTTTCCATATTTGTTTAACTTTACAGTATCCCTAATAAGAAAAAACAATATAAATAATAAATATCAAAGAAACAAATACATAACTCAATTAGAGCTACAAGAAATGAGGCACATCTCTAATTGTTTCATGACGTCATCCTTTGACTTCATTTCAAGTCCTTGGCGTTCAGAACACGTCAAATTCAATTCTGTTTAGGGATGTGGTCTAACTCCTGTCCTAAATAAACTTACTACTAAATGACGATGAAATTGTGTAATAATTGAACTACTGTTTCTTTGAAAAATCACGAGTCCTTATTATATACGGTCTGAGGAGCCAACATAATTAATGTTTGTTAACTTTTTAAATAGTAGTAGCAACTGCAGAGCTCAGATTTTGTCTATTAACTATAATCTCAAATGTTAGAAAATCTTAACAAATTATGATAAGTGTTAATCAATGATGTTCTTAGTTCGCACAGGGCTCCTCAATCCAAACGTTTAGATTTAGGAGCCACCTTTATGTTCATTTAACTAGCTATTATACTACAAAATCGGTTACAATTTTATTCTTTTTAACTTACTACATAAGTATATTATTTTCATTAAAATACGAAAAGTTGCTCCTCAATCCTTACGGACATGATTATGAGTGCCTGCACTATCTCAAAGTGACCTTGACAGCCGTACGCTTATGACGTCACAGAACGTCTTCTATACTAGTCCGTGGCGCCCGGGGCACTAACAACCAGAAAGTTTTATCTGACAACCAATTATGTTGTAGAGATGGGAATATAATTATCGATAAGGATTGCTAATAACTATTTAATTACGGTTCGGCACCTATCCGAGGGTCCAAATTCGTCTATTTTCCCTTTGTTATAATGTAGTTATCTAAGTTCATATTTTACTGAGCTCAAATTGTTTTCGATAATAATATTCCTAAATATTTCAACGGGTGAAATCAAACAGTGTTAACTTTCGCGTCACATCACTGGCCGACTATATATCAAGTCCTTGGCGTTCTGGGGATATCAAAATTTTTCGGAGTTTTTGTTTTTGCCAATTTTATGACAATTAAGGGCTTTTTTTATGTGTAAAAATAAAAAAACAGGGTATTAGACAGTGCTTTTAAATAATAACACGAAAAGAAACCTGGTAAATACAGTAAATTTATTTTTATAACATAGTTAAAATGAAGAGCTTCTAATGAAGTCGTGGCGCTGGTGGCACGAAAATCCGGAACTTCTATTGATGTCCGTGGCGGTGAAAAGGTTAAAGTCACTATTACACTCTCACGCTTACGTAGTAACATTTCGAGTAAATTGTCACCACTTATTGCGTACAGGCGCAACATTTGTAGATACTCGATATTCGAGTACCGATAGTTACTATCACTTATTATTAGGTAGGTTTACCTACTCGTCGTTTCACTAAGTATCGATCGCGGACAACAACGCTTGACTCCCGGTAGCGCGCGCGCACACTTCCACTTCCGGGGTTTCGGACGCAACTAAAGTAAGCAAGACTGACCTTCACCTACTTTTAAGTGAAAGGGGCGGGGCGTCGCACGCGCTGCACTTGTAGGGATAGCGTTGGACAATCTGATTGGACGACAGTCCACGTGGACTATGTTAGATTGGCTTGCGATATTTTGTCTCATTGAAAATGGAGATGGAATGATCTGCTCGAATCGTGCAGGGTAGGTATACTCTACGTACAGTTTGATACGTAAACATTTTTAACAGGGTGTTTCATATTTCTAATGTATTATTTATTTTTTTCGTACCTATTATCTTAATTATTGATAAAAAAATAATAATCGCGCCTAGAGGTATCTTATGTCGGATACATTAAGTGGACCACTTTTGTAAGACGACTAAAAAGTCACGGTGTATAGGGGCTACATAGTTATTCGATAGCAGCAATAGTGATTGGTATTTTTTGAAGAGTACCGTTGTCTATCTTCGAAACTCTAGGAATTTCACCTGTATTGTGGGTGCGTTTACAAAATATAGTAACTTGCATACACAAACACCTAGACCCAGAACAACTAATTGCACATCATACAAATATTTGTTCCGTGTGGGGATCGAACCAGCGACACGCTGCTGCAGTTGATCGCTTAGCCACTGTCCCAGTAATATCGGAATAAACTTACAAATAAAACAATATTTTTCAGAACAGTTGTGGACGAAAATACAATTCCGTACTATTTATTTTTTGCCTACCTATAATTTTAACCGCAAATAATAGATGAATTGAAATTTACGAATAATTGAAGATTGGCACGCACAATATTCAGTGATATACCATCTTATTTTAATATCATGGACTTCTTATAGGTTTCCTTATAATCTATAAGTAGAAAAGTAAGTTCTGTATTTTTTTTTCAAAATTTTAGGTTCAGTAGTTTCTGAGATACGGGGGGGACCGGTCAATTTTCGTCTATTTTCTTGAAAAACTTGGAAACTATTTATTTTAAAATTACAAAAAATACATTTAAGATCTTCTCAACAAGACCTTTCATTTGATATGTCACACGATGCAGTTTTCATAATTTTCGTCCTTCCCCCCCCCCCCCCATAAATTACCTCCCATATACAGATTTCATCTATTCACGTCACACCTCTGTGCTTGGGTCACAGGAATTGATATGTGTACCTTTCAACTTAATCGGTCTAGTAGATTCGGAGATAATTGACTGTAAGCGACAGACAGACGGACACACGAGTGATCCTATAAGGGTTCCGTTTTTGTATTTGGACGTACGGAACCCTAAAAAGTAGCTAAAATGTAAAACTCCTCCATATTATCGTTTAAAATAAACCACCTTTTACGACACTTTTATCGCATAAAACTGTTGGGGGAAAAACAAAGCTGGTGTATTGACACCTGTCAGAATTCAAAACCTGGTTGAAATACAGGTAGCGTGAAAATTCGGTCATTGAATCGAACATCGGTAAACGTGAAAATGCTGACCAAAAACGTGTTTTCGATTAAAAGCATTTCAGGAAATTGTATCGAGTATTTTTGATAGTTACGAGAAAATATCCAATTTTATTGACCTACTAGCCCAATTCATCTCGATATTCTGTTTATTGATGTACCAACTGAATTCTGTGTAATTATGATACTAATAAAATAAGCAGTTGTTAGTTTATATGTCGGGTCTACATTTTTTTCTACTAATAATATTCCTATTTATTTCAAATATTTGTAAAATAAATTTATTAAAGATGGATTTTAAGTAAGCGTGCTGTCGGTAAACCGGATCGTGTGTGGCTGACTTAAGTTCAAATATACATAGAAACACAAAACACTCACATTTCAAATTATGAAGTCCATAATCAGCAATCTGCAGGACCCATCGGCTATCCACCAGACAGTTGCTGGAAGTCAGGTTCCCGTGCGAGATGAGTGCCGAATCGTGTAAGTACGTCAGTCCTCGGAGTAAATCAGCTACCAGACTCGCCACGAACATGTCATCGAGGTGCAGGTCTCTGTCTGCGAGGACCCTGGCTAGGGACCCGCGGGAGCAGTAGGCGGAGACGATGCATGCTGAGCCGCTTTCAACGCAGACTCCTACAAAAGCTGTCAGGTTTTCGTGGCGAAGTTCACGGATCTGGTGGAGCAATATTATGTTTTAGTATTCTGTAGCTAAGCAAGTAAGCATACTTTTAGTTTTCTAAGAATGATTAAAATAAATTTTATTCAAAAAACATATGGTACTGTATAACCTTGTACCATAATTATGTACAAGGTTATACAGTTTTCATAAATCTATATTAAACCAGCTGACCCGGCAAACGTTGTTTTGCCATATAAATAATTAAAAAAAAATTTAGGTGTGGACTACCCCTAACATTTAGGGGGATGAAAAATAGATGTTGGCCGATTCTCATAGATACCGGATAAGCACAAAAAATTTCATCAAAATCGGTCAAGCTGTTTCGGAGGAGTATGGCAACGAAAACTGTGACACGGGAATTTTATATATTAAGATTCACAAATAAATCTGTGTCTGAACTAGGTAATCCTGTGTTTCAGGCGAATCGTTGTCAGTTATCATAAAATTACAGGTAAAATTTGAAGACGTGCATTAAAAGTTGCACTAGCGTAATTATTTGCAATGATGCTGGCAGCATGAGTCGCGGGACTGTTTTAACAGAGCACCGCGGCCCTAGGACCCAAAGAGGACGTGAAGGAACAGGTTTACTTTTGGTCAGGTGGATCTGACAGTTCCTTCCGCTATGTCCAGGGCAGGAGGTAAGGCCCCAAAAAAAGCTGGCAGTGTTTTTCCGCACACAACGCATGGTACCGAAATAATGATAAGCAAGTTATGTTTGGATTCTCAACTGTATTTTCATGGTAGCAGAGAACCATTCACAGCACAACACACAAATTAAATAGTCATCACAATAGATCGTAATGAGGATTCGATTAAAGGCTCATGCACGAGTTACCTAAATCCTACGCGTCCGAAGAGATTGGGGTCTCAATTCCGGGCCAAGGTCGGGAGCGAAACTAAGTGTTTGACACATAATTATGTAGATATTATATCAGTTCGAGGCACTACCGCTTTTTTTTTTTTTTTTTTTTAGCGTGGTAAAATCATCAAATGAGTCCTCCCACCCCGGGCAGGGCGGGAGGGACTGTCAGACTTGTACTGACTAAAATTCACGGTGTCCTTCAATAGCCTTTTATGTTCCGGGGTCACGGTAATGAGATAAGTCCCGCGACCCCGGCAGGCTTTGGCCCTCTTGGGCGGGGCCCCGTCATCGTGCTGACGCTCTTTGAGGCGCGCGTGGAACACAACGCGCCGTCGACCCGGGCATGATCCATGGTCGGGCGGCGAGTTGCCCTTTACTCGCCGCCCGTATGCCCGCGCCTACGGTGGCCGGAGATCGTCTTGCGACGTCCGACGCCGTAGGCGTCTACCATTGCGGGTGGGGCGGAGGGAGGACGCTGTCCTCTCTCTCTCACGGCCCGCCTCCTCCTTAACGAGCATTACTGCTTCGCAGAAGGAGGCGACCGCTTCCCACTCCGTCTCGCCCCGCAGCATGGCCTCGACCAATGCCGGGCGCGAGAGGTCTCCGCCTATCGCTGCCGTGAGGACACGGCGGTGCTCTGCCCAAGCGGGGCAGTCTTGCACCGTATGCTCTACTGTGTCCTCCGGGCGATCTTCGCAATGGTGACACCCCGGCGTTTCTTCCTTCCCCATCCGACACAGGTACCTCCCGAAACATCCGTGTCCGGTGAGGACCTGCGTCATCCGATAGGTCAGGACGCCGTGACGCCTTTCCAGCCACTCCTCAAAGAGGGGTCTTACCGCCGCGATTGTGGCGTGCCCAGGCACTACCGCTAAGATTAAATTCACTCGCTCATGAGCCATTTAGTCTAAAACATACATTATAAATTCATAAATTAAGTCCTATAATAATCCTTTATTATTTATGCCGTAAAGACGCCTAACTCCTTTCTGATATTTAAAAAAAAAAAACAAAAAACACCGACTCTATAAGCATTGAATCAATTTGGACTTAAATAATTTATTATTTTTTGTTTCCGCACATGTTCTGATATCTTGCAAACATCATAATATACTTCCGTTGGAGAAAAGACGTTATCTTGTTTGTTTTATTTCTAAGTCTCTGTAGCAATTAATCTATCTCTGTAAAGTTAGGAAATTGTAAGTCCACAATTGGCTATAATAGTTGTACAATTAGTGTTAAAAAGTATGCTTAAGAGCTGTGGATTTTGTAATAAATAAATAAATAAAAAATAAAAGTGTGAATTACACTGCAATTCGATCCTAATCGTGTTGCGACAAGAGCCAGTTTTCGAGAAAATGTATGGAAAAAGTCTTTTTGTAGGTATTTTATAGCCTATTTATCATGGTAAACAGCATAACAGCATTACGCCACAACCAATAGGAGCCGAGCAGTGCAGATAAAGTAAGTAAATTAAAAGTAATACGAAGTTTGCCAACATTGATTCGCACCCACAATCTACGACACGTAAGTTGAGGCTGTAACCACATAGGTTACATTAATTTCCAAGCAAATTCAAAAGTCATTAGTAGAATTTCCTACTAAGATTCCACACTCTTGGATCTCAAATTCCCGAAACTTTTGTTCAGTTGTAGTTAGAAACAATGCAGACCCTAAAATCTAAATTTAGTAAACTAGGTGACTTTGACTTTGGTAAGGATTTATGTCCAAAATAATGTCCGACCTAAGGTCAATTTTTAGCCGAAGCCTAATTAATCAAGTTTTAACATAACCTTTGGCAGAATGAATCCATAGATGAAAAGAAAATTGAAAATGTTTTTTTAATTATAATTATTCATTTTCATATTTACGAAATTTTGGTTTCGGCCAAAACCTCGGCACATTACGGCCGAAGCCGAAGATTTTGGCCTAACGTGGCCGAGGTTAAAGCCGAAGGTCGGTACGACATTAGTTCTAAGTCAATTCTATTTTTAACAAAAACTTATATTCATTAACTAGAGCTGTGATAACTGTAATTGCGTAATAGGAATTTCAGCTCTCGCTATTGAGTCGTAGGTTGAAATTAGTTCGCTTTTACTGAGGTATCATTTAGGTGTTCCATAAATGTTACTGGAAAGAGTTTTAATCTTATTAGGATAGGTTTTTGGAAACTTGTGCGTAGGAGTCGGTAGGGGCTGTATATTGAAAGGGTTGGAATTAAAACGCCTGGGGACAGTCTTAAATTATAAAGTTATCACGTTATTCTACTTATACCAAATAGAAATATATAAATGAGAAACTGAAGGCAAAACATTTGCTATTTATACATTTATAATAAAATAAGTAATTTTATTTTTAACTCTACGGCGTGGAATTTAAAATCAAGTATCCATATTACATTTTTTACAGAGGCAGCCTGTATTGTCCTGTGGAAAAATGGAGCTTATATTTTAAGTAACACCTCCAGAAATACATCTTACATGTATATATTTATCTTATTTCTAATGAGATACTGACATTTGAAGACGAGGAAGATATTCTGATCTCAATCTTGACATTTCTGTTTTCAATTTCAAGCCAAATCCAATTAAATTCTTAAGTAAACAGTCATTTATGTAAAGTGGAAAATCCACACTGACTGATATTGCAAATGAGAAAGTTTCTGTGTTAATTTATCTGTGTGTTTATTTGTAAAGAGCGGATTGTAAACAACTAAAATTGGCAAAATTATAATCGTTATCATACATTTATCATTGACTAGTTTCTGCTTGCGACTTCGTTCGCGTGAAGTTTTGGCCCCAGACTGGCCTAAGAGCTATTTGAAATTTTGGAAAAATGTTTGAGGCCCGCTGAAAACATGCTCAATACTTCTTCAATTATCTCTAAACACAGAAATGCTGACCCGGCTCAGCAAAAGTGAACGAAGCTAAAAGTATTTAAAAATGATACCATAACACAAAATACCTTTTAATATAATTTATAGCATTTATAATACACAAGAATAATGTTACAACCTACCAGAAAAAAAACCGAATCCTAGTTCCGGATATTATCCCACAAAAATATAAATCACAAACAATATAATATTGTTTCCTCTTTATAATATTAGTAGTTATCTACATATTATAGAAATATAGATGTAATAATGTTCTTTCGTGTGGTTTTAAAATAAAGGCAAAACTGCGTTTCTCTCTGTGAAAAAGAATATTTTATTAACCATGTGTTCTTATAGGTTACATTTCTTTTAAGAATTAATACAGTTATATTACGAACTAAAAATTCACTAACCTGTGAAAAAGAAAAACAACATTTAATGCCCTTATTTCGGGGTTATTAACTTAAAACACAATTTTTTTAAATCTTAAATAAATTCTCGACAAGACTTGTTGACTGTCATTCCCACAGAGCTCATTGACAGCTCTCACATCTATTATAGAATTATTAACCTCTATGGATATTGCAAAAAAGTTGTAAATAAGAAAACTACGAAGCTATTAGCGTAAAAGTGGAGTATTTTTCTTATATCTCCCTCCCAACGAGAAACAATTACAAGTGAATTCACGTAATTGTTCATTTATCAGCCATGGCTGGAGTCAGTTTGGTAATGTGGTAATAATTTGATTCTGCTTTTCTGTGGCTGGTATCCACTTCATAGATTGACTTTGAAATCTTGTTCAGAATTTTAAAAGGTCCGATTCTCAATTCATCTGTTTTCTTTCTATTTAGTCGATTTCCATTTTCTACGTAAACTTTGTCTCCCACTTTAAATTCATAATCTTTTCTATGCAAATCGAAGTTCTTTTTATTATAATTATGAGATTTAATTGTGTTTTTCAAGGCTAGTTTTCGATCTCTTTTTAAATCTTCTTGTGTATATCTTGCTTTCAATTCAGTTGGTAAAATATTCACATCTTCTCCTTCCAAAAGATATTTCGGAGCAAACTTAGTTACTGTGTGTTCCGTTTCATTATATTTTTCGACACACTTGTGTGCAATTGTTGTCCATGCTGTTTTATTTTCATTTTCATTAATTTTACATCTTATTTTATTGATTAAAGTTTGATTTAGTCTTTCGTTAAGTCCGTTTGAAAATGGTGTATCCACAGCAGTAAAAACCATTCTTATGTTATTTTTCTTCAGGAATTCCTTAAATTCATTAGAATTAATACCAGGGTATTGGTCTGTTAATATCATATCAATATTGTAACTTTCTGTCACATTTTTAACAAGTTTAATAAAGTCACTGGAGCTTTGAGTTCTTGACGTAAAAATATGAGCGTGTCTAGTAAAATGGTCCACCAGTAGATGAAGGTACTTTTTTGTTGACCGTGATCCTCCAAAACCTCCAATAGTATCAATTGATACAATTTCAAATGGACGTCTTGCTGGACCTAAATGTGACATCAAGCCGTATTTTGGTTTTTTCCTTGATTTGTTTTTAATACAAACTTCACACTCATCACAAATTTTTTTAATGTTTGTAATGATGTTCTTTGCTGTATAGAATGGTGTTATTTTATTTATCATCTGTGTTCTTCCAAGATGGCAGTATGTATTATGGACATCTTTGATTAGAGTTTTACTAAGTTCTTCTGAAATTATTATCTTTTTTCCTCTTTTTTTCATAATGTAATAAATTTCATTCTCCAATACAAATTTGTTTTTTTCAATTTGTAAGCATTGATTATTTTTTTGATCATTTTTTATGTCTTGTAATGTTATTAGATTGACTACTTTCAAAAAGTCGTCAGTATTGTCATTAGGCCATAGAACTGGATTTCTGCTTAAACTATCTGCTTCCTGATTTGATTTTCCTGGATTGTATTTAATTTTGAAATTATATTGGGATAGATAATACGTCAAGTCACCAAGTTCCTCATCAGTTCGAGCTTTGATGTTCAAATTTTCTAAAGGTTTATGATCTGAGTATACAGTAAATTCTTTTCCCATAAGCCAGTGCTGCCAATACTTCACCGCTTCTTTTATTGCCAGACATTCTAAGTATACAGCCTTCTTTTTCTTTTGACTATCTGTTATTTTTTTTGAAAAATAAGCTACAGGTTTTTTGGTTACATTTTTATCTTTTTGTTTTAATACCGCTCCCACTCCTTTAATGCTTGCATCAGTGTAGATACTTATTGGTAGTTCAGGGTCAAATGTCTTCAGAATAGGTTCAGAGCATAACATTTTTTTTATTCTATCAAATGATTCCTGACACGCTGCAGACCATACAAATTTCACATCTTTACGTAGTAAATTGTGTAACGGGTCTAGGACAATTGCACTGTTAGGTATAAACTTATGATGAAAATTTACTTTTCCTAAGAATTGACGTACATTTTTCCTCGTTTCTGGAATGGGAAAATTTTTGACAGCCGTTAAGTAATCTTTCAAAGGTTTGATTGAATTATTTTCTATTATATGACCTAAATACTTGGCATAATTCCTTGCAAAAATACATTTGGAAAATTTTATTCTAAAACCTTGAGTAAGTATTGCTTCCAGTAATTTTGAAAGGTGTATCATATGTTCCTCATAACTTTTTGAAAAAATTAAAATATCGTCGATGAAATTTACTGCAAAACTAGACAGTTTGTGTTTTCTTATAATATTACTTAATATTCTCTGGAATATAGCCGGAGCTGTCTTCAGACCAAAAGGTAGGCATGTCCATTGGTAATGTCCTTCTTGTGTAACAAATGCAGTTTTGTATCTATCCTGAATTTTCAATGGAATTGACCAAAATGCAGAATTTATGTCAAGAGTGGAAAAATATTTACAGTTGACAGTTTTTGTTATTAAATCTTCTATTAGTGGAAACGGTTGTGATTGAGGAATCACAAATTTGTTTAATTCTCTAAAATCAATACATAATCTTGTTTTTCTGTCATCTTCTTTTTTATATGCCAGTGTTACTGGAGCAGCGAATGGGCTATATGATTCCTCAATCAATTTGTTTTCTAATAGTTTTGATATTTGATTTTCTATTTCTTTTCTATCCTCTGTTGTGCATCTGTATGGGCGTTTACAACAATATTTATCTACCATTAAATCTATGTGAGCTTCATAATCCCGTACAGTACCAATGTCATATTTATCCTTTGCAAAAACTGGTTTATATTTTTCTAACAAGTTATTTATTTCTGATTTTTGAAATGAATCTAAATGGCTCGTTAACATTTCAAATTTATCTGAGTCTATATGTTCATTGAAATTAATTTCATATTTGCTTACCCATTTTTTTTCTTCTTCATTTTTGTCACCTAGTACATCAGGAATTTTGACATTCACATCTTGAGTATTGCTTTCTAAGTATTTATTGTCCTCTTCATTTTCTTCATTAGAAATCATCTCCTCTTCTTTTTGATTGTCACCTTGTGTGATTTTTAATTCTTCATTTTGTGTTAATTTGAAATTTTGGATACAATCCAGACCTATTAGAAAATCATAATTAAAATTGTCACTATCTATGACAAAAATATCCATAGTTCTTTCAATATTATAAATCTTTATTCTTAATGATACTATTCCTTTTATTTTTTTCTCACCATTAATAGTTTTCAAGTTTAATCTTTGTATATTACTTATATTTTCTCGTTTTTGTATCTTCAATAACTTAGCATTAATTAATGATACATTTGAACCAGAGTCATAAATTCCATAAACTTTTAAAGTGTCATTTATTAACAACTTTACTTTTATTAATGGTGGTGTTTTTAGTTTTTTGGATTTTTGTCATTCAGTTCAATTTCTAATTCGGAGTTATTTACAGTTTTTACCACTGCTTTTTGATTTTTCTCTCGAAACCAACAATTTTCTTCAGGATGGAAACGTTTCCCTTTTTTTTCATTGACACAAATTTGGCATGGTTGTTTGGCCTCAATTTTCTTCTGCTTTGTATCCATATTTGTACAATTTTTTTTATCATATTTATTTTTTCCAACTAAATGTTCCAATTTTCCTATTTCATTGTAAAGATCTTCCGTTGCTTGTAAAGTTTCTCTGTCAATTTTATCAGCAACATAGTTAGGTAAACCTAATGCTATCAGGTCAATAAGTGTCCCAGTATCAATAGATTTTCTTACCTCCAACAACAATTTTTCTTTTTTCAATGCATATTCAAGTAATGAGCCTGTCTGATATTTAAAAGTAAGAGCATATCTAATGGGTGACCATCCTTTGCTTGCAAAAGTCTCACAAAAATTTTTCTCCCATGTTTCCCATTGTGCTTCTACTGAATATTTAATCAGCATACAGCTGTACCAATCAACACTAGAGAATTGCAAAAAATTTTTTAATATTTCGATTTTCTTTTTATCTTCCTTTATTTGGAAGCGTTCACATTCTTTATTAAAATTTTTAATCCATTGTGTGGCATTAGAATTTCTGCCAGTAAAATTTTCAATCATGAAATCCTTTGCAATTTTCCCTAAGTTTTGAGTCTCAGACTTTTTTCCTTTTTCTTCAAGTAATTTCTCTAATAGTTTTTCCAAAGTTAAATTCGAGCTGCCAGGTGTAGACTCAACATCATCTGTTTTTTCTAAAATTTCTTCTAGGTATAAATCACTAAACTGTACGTTATTATCTTCATCCAAATATATTTTTGATATCTGCTCCGTCAATGTTATCCATATTTTCCTTATTTGATGTCTTCTGGTTAAGGATTTTTTTATTTTAATAAAGTTTGGGGTATTTGTGATTGCTTGATGAAGACTTGCTGGTTGGTATTCGGCTGGTATCCCAAAAACTTGTCCATTAGGTGTAGCTATGGAGGTTATGCATATGGTGTTCGATTTTCCATCTGCTGCTGTTTTTACAGCAAAGTCAAAACGTAACTTTTCCATACTTTCCTCGAAATATTGCGAAAATGTTGTTTTGTAATAATGTTCTTTCGTGTGGTTTTAAAATAAAGGCAAAACTGCGTTTCTCTCTGTGAAAAAGAATATTTTATTAACCATGTGTTCTTATAGGTTACATTTCTTTTAAGAATTAATACAGTTATATTACGAACTAAAAATTCACTAACCTGTGAAAAAGAAAAACAACATTTAATGCCCTTATTTCGGGGTTATTAACTTAAAACACAATTTTTTTAAATCTTAAATAAATTCTCGACAAGACTTGTTGACTGTCATTCCCACAGAGCTCATTGACAGCTCTCACATCTATTATAGAATTATTAACCTCTATGGATATTGCAAAAAAGTTGTAAATAAGAAAACTACGAAGCTATTAGCGTAAAAGTGGAGTATTTTTCTTATATAGATTAAATCATTTTTCACTTCAGTAGCTCAAACATGTAGGTTTTGCTGCCTGAAATCAGTGAGCAAAATGCGATTTTGCTCACTGAGTGAGACAAAGTAACTTTTTAATTTTTGTTTTCAGAAAGCCGCGAATATCTTATTCAGCCTTGGGGTAATCATACATTTCGAATTCCGATTTTGAATTCGACCTCAAAGACAACGCTCGGTTTGTACTAACTAAAGAAATTTTGCAAAAAGATAATAATGTCAGTGTAATTTATTGAATTTTTAACTTATATGTATACGTAGTATTTGAACGAAAATAAGTATTTACTGCAAATAAAACTGATATTTAACCTGTAAATATTTATTTCTAGTTTAAATAATGTTACGTAAATATTTTGAATAATAAAATATCATGGGTGCTATAATTTCCGAACACGCCTTAATTTAAATAAAAGAGCGGGAATAAAATTTCGTGGCTGGCGTAAAGAGTTGAATAAGTTAATAGTTATTTAAATCTATTCCTGTTTATTATTTTATCTCCTAAAGTGTTCTCGCTGCTGAAGTGAAAAGTTATGTGTGTTACACGAGAGCAAAGTTTTTTGCATCTCGTGCCTTTGAATCCCTCGCCACAGTCAGGATTCAACTTTAGAATCACTCGCTACGCTCGTGATTCAATCGTTGAATCCTTCGCTTGCTCTGGATTCAAAATCAGCACTCGCAGCAAAAAACGACTTTGCTCTCTTGTTGCACAAATAACTATTGTCATACAATAGGGACTCAGTAACTTTTGGAAGTCGGAAATATATATTTACGACTTCAAAAGCGAGTACTATCTATTATTAGATTCAAGGTTCCGTCTTATATTTTACTATGGGCATAAAGTTTAGTGCCTCCATAAAATGTGATAGAATGGGTTACTCAGTCACTTGCAAATAGGACGAACTATTACTACTATAGATATGAGAAAAGATTGCTGGTTTGTTATTGCTACTGAGATTCAGGACTGTTACATAAAAATAAAATGTTAGTAAAACTATTCTGTTCTTTATTGCATATAAAATGTGTTTTACAAGATCCTAAATGGTAATAAAGTTCCTATGTTAGGTGCAACTGCGAGTAATTTATGTAATAAAAGTTAGAAATAGAGCACGATTGGCGCAGTGGCTGAACAATTGGACTGCTGAATTGCGTGTCGCGGGTTCGATTCCCGCACGTGGAAAATACTTGTTATATGTACTTGTATGATCTACAAGTATTTGTTTCGGGTCTGGGCGTTTGTGTACGTGAGTTTATATGTTTTTTCACACCACCTGCTCGTAAATGTCAAATTATTTGTCATGCAAACATACCGTCAAGCAAGGCATTGCTTCCCCCCGCTCTAGCCGGTCAATAACATTGTACTGAATTTCATTATCGCCCGCTGGTCCATAATGTGATTTGAATTTTGGAACCTCAATTATAACGTATGAAAACTTTTACCAAAGAGTTGTAGCAGTAATGGTGGTGACCGCAACAGCTGATCGCTTGCTGTGGTGCCCTTCACGTTCGAAGGTTGGCGTACGCCCGTACCACATCAAATTTCAAAAATCGAATTTATTATATTTAGAATTTGCAGTGGGTGTGAAAAGCAGAGTACGTTCCTCGGGAGTAAAGCTGCCTTGTCTTGGGCTAACTTGAATACCTCGCTACACTAAGGATCCTCGTTTCACTCGGGAATTAAGAGGATAGTATACCGGCTGCAATTTAAAAAAATAGGTATTTAGAAAAACTCGTGCTGTCGCTACCACACCTCCCCGATCCCCGATCGTGCGATAGAGAGCGTTGCTGCTCGCGACTGACTGTAAGTATTTTTTATATGAAAATTGTCTCTCGGGAGAAAACGTTTTTCACATACTAAATCACGACCAATCTCTTAGATTCTGGCGTCAATCGCTTCAGCATATTATATTCTAGGTTTCTAGGTTTTGCTTTTTTTCTAAAACTTCTTTATTTTTAAAATACAAAATAACTCTTAGGTGCCTGTAACTTTCAAACCATTATAAATTTTGAAAAAATGAAAACCTATACTTAAACCTAGTTCTTTACTGTGTCAGAAGCATTCTAAAACATCATTGAGATAGGATAACATCTAGGGGCAGGAAAACGTTTTCTTTTTTAGTATGGACGAGCGCTCAGTAGACGATTGTCTTAACACTTGAACCTCCTCGATGCGCTACGGAGGTTCACCCCAGAATCCTTAGTGTCGCTTCGGGATTCAATACGCCCGTGACGTAAGGCAATCCTTTAATCGTAATCGCGTAATCTACTATTAAACGCACCCACGACACAATATTAAAGCATAGTGTGGAGAAAAGTTATCTTAAAAAGAAAATTTTCGAGAAGGCGGAGCCGCTGACAACAGTCAAAATAAAATCTAAGAGAAAACATCAATACCCTTTTATACTTAATTATTACGTCGTTGAATTTTCAATAACTAAATTAATTTGACCTTGTATACCAAGATTTTTAAAGGAAATCATTTTGCCATACTCACTTAACCTTGAAACATCAACAACAAACTTATTACAAAGATACCATGATTGATTACTCACAGAACGAGTTTACGTCTCATCAATCTCAGATTAATGGATCAGTTAACCCAAAGTTACCTGTAGCTAAATTTGAAATACTTTTACTATCATCTCAAAGATCTCTAAGGTAACAATGATTGGGGAAATGCGGCCCAAGGAAATGCTTGATTTAACAATGTGTGTAGGATTAGGGGGATCATTCGTAAATATTTATTGGAATACCGTGGGTGAAGAGGAAATGGCGTCATTGATCTATTTTTAACTGATGAAAAATAGGAAGAGTTTTCCAAGTCAATACGTCAATCCATAATATACCTTCGCAAAGTTAATACTAATATTAACACAGTTAACTTCATTTAATAACAGAATGTCTTTCATTGACTTGAATGACTCTGGCGATTGACAGTATGTCATGCTCACTCAAAAGTCTCGCTGATGGTGGCGTGTGTCTCGGATCATTTAGTTCCCTTCAAAATGGTTGAGCTGAATGGTGCTGATATATGTGTCATGTTCGTGAACGGGCGCTGTCAGTTGGGACTGGTCATCTCTTAGCTGCCACGATCTATTTTAATTATTAATACTTAACTTTATTTTTGAATTGTCTTTTTTATGTTTACTATGGACACTATTAACTTGCCACATCGTTCTCACATAATGTACCATCTGATGATGAATGATGTAACAAAAGTTCTGTAATAATTTTGGCGATTGATAAAGAGTGTCCATGGAGTTTCTTGCTCATTCTTCTCCATAGAGATCTACGCTTTGGAATGAGCACCTACGGTACTTTCACAGTTTTTATGTCTTGTGACTGGGACTGTAGCACCATAACTATTTTTGTACTAGTTATATTTGATGTCTTTTGACAATTCAAAAGTGCCTGTAATTGGCCTAATTGAAATAAACGATTTGATTTGATTTGATTTGAATGATCCCCATCATAGATTGCCAAGTGCGCTCAAGAAAACATATAATATTAATCAACTTCAGTTACTATGCCGACAGTGCTTTCATCCGAGTTTTAACTTTTAAGCTATGTATCCATTATGCGCTCCTGGCGCGCGTGCCATGAACACCCGCGCCCGGGAGTGCGTTCCGCGGAACGCGCTCCAAATATTTAAATGATATCAACTAAAAGGTCATAGATTGCAGACCCCCTGAGCACGAGTTTTCACTCTTTTACTTTACAGCGTTTTTCCAGTATTTACAGCGTTTCTTGTATGAAAAACTGGAACAGCGCCTCTGATGTGCGAAGAAGGAACTAATTTTTTCCTTGAAAATTGTCAAAGTTCCAGTTTACTTTACGTCTCAAATACTGAAAATTCGTGCTAAGGGTACAGGTAGGCACTTTACTACACTTTAAAACATTGACGTGTTTGTCTGTGGCCAAGTAGTTCTTAAACTTATCGACCGATGTAGGTTTTATTTCTGTTGAAAACTGACTTAATAGAGACGGTTCTTAGGGGGGATTTAAACAGGTAATTATTTCGGGCGATTGGCGTAGCGATTAGCCATACGGCGAAAAAATCGAACGTCTTTACTACTCATTTTTGCGAGGCGATGCGTCTGTTGAATAGTCGTTTCGCAAGGCGCGCATTTAGTCACCAAGGAAATCGACCGAAAAATCGAATCGAGTGAATGATGAAGAGTTTGTTTGTTTGTTTGAACGCACTTATCTCAGGAACTACTGGTTCGAATTGAAAAAAATATTTTTGTGTTGGATAGTGCATTATCATTGCATTGCATTGACAATATCTGTAACTTTGGTCTTATACCGTAAGACCTCAATCCGGATTTTATCCCTTAGTGAGACCCCAAGCATAGACCTTTCCATAGCACGCTGCGTGACATGAAGTCGGTGGGCCAGCTTGACTGACATGTTCCACGTTTCGGCTCCGTAGGTTAGGACTGGAAGGACGTACTGATTGAACACCCGGCTTTTCCGACACCATTAATATTCTTACCTGTTTCAATTCCTTCTTGATGGCCCTGGTGACATCGATGCTCTTCTTCTGCAGTCGTTTGATGGCAACTATGTTGCCTCTGTACATGGCTATCGTTGTGTGAGCGCGCCTAGTTTCCATGTCATGTTGCATTGAAGTCTGCAGAACAATGTGGAGATTAGAATGGGACACTATATAGAAACTAGTCTAAATAAATAGATGTAAGTAACTACTACTATATACATTTCAACGACATTTATCAACACAAAGTGTTGATAAACTTGAGCATTTATAAGCTTTCAATTTTACATTACAGAGAAATAAACGAGAGCGTTTTAGCAAGCATTCTAAGGGTGCTCCCACATTTTACGACGCGGAATCGGCTTAAGCTGGTCAAGAAAACCTTTATGTCAACGTAATAAGGGTGTTACTAATGCCATTCGCATCGGCTCGGCTCGGACGACGCGATCCGACGAGCGTTCTAGAGAAGTTTTTGTTGAGCCGACTGTCAAATCTAAAAATCTTCATGAAGAATATTTTTTTGGCGAGCATTGACTAGCCCGCTCGCTAGAAATATTATGAAATGATTTGTGGCTCTAAGCTTGGCTCTATTCGTGCTCAGTCATGATTAGCAAAAAAAATCTTGTAAGATTCAATTCTATATATTTTACTTAACAAAGTTAACTAAGAAAATTGTGTAATATAAAAAGGTTTGATAAGAAAATTGAAAATATACCTACCTATGGAAGAAAAACAGTTTTACGTAAAACATTTTCCAGCTTATAATGTACCTATATGAAATAATGGGATATTTACTTTCATTTATGTCTCCTGTTAACTTATTACAGAATTATTTCCCCGAGAATAATATGGCAAATGCATTTCATTTATTATTTCATTTATTAATTCCAAACAATTTTTACATTGTATCGAAAATTACTACACACACACAAAATCAAAACAAATCGGTACTGATTACAGAACAATCAACACAATAATTCACGCTAAACTACTACATTGCTACTTCAATTCTCAACCATGCATTATCATTGTTATAGTATTTAGATGTCCAACAATCAATTAAATATATTAAAAAAAAATACGATAAAAATAATAAAGTAAAACAATACATTTCAATTTCCACTTCTCAATAATAAAAATAGAATTTCAAATAAATAAACCATATTAATCAAGCCTACTTTCAATGAATGTCATAGAGAAAATTCACCATTTTAAATAATATCAAAAATACAAATCAATTTTATAATAATTCAGATTCTACCAATACAAATGTCAAGATTAAAAATATAATGTCAGTAATGTTAACGAATGTCACAGATAACGAACACCATTCCAAATAAAAATACAAAGTCAATTCAATATTAATTCAGGTTCTATCAATACAAATGTTAGGAGTAAAAGTAAATGTCACAATAAAATAGAATGTCAATAATGTAAATAGATAAACGTCACAGACAAAATCTACAATTTCAAATACACATTCAAATCATATAGTTTTTTCAAAAAAGTAAAAATAATGCCAGCATAAAGGAGCCAGTAACAATCTAATTGTAAGTGTCACAAAGAAACTCATCAAGTGAGTAATAGCATTTTTCTATAAGAAATGACTTAAGTTGATGCTTAAATTGACTCAAATTATATATAGACTTTAAATGTATGGGAAGTTTATTAAAAAGTTTAATTGACTGATATACAGCAGCGTGACTGACTACGTTCAGATGTGGCTGGATCCTATAATGCAAGTCCCTACGCCTTGTTGCCTCCCGCTTATTTCTTTCCTCATTTGTTTCAAAATTACGTAGCTGTTTCATTTGTTCAGTGAGTAGTACTAAGATATATAAGCACGGGACCGTTAAAATCTGAAGTTCTTTAAAATACTCCTTACAAGATACCCACTGTGGGATTTTCACCATGGTTCTTATAGCCCTTTTTTGTATGACAAAAGCAGTATTTACATTGTAGGCGTAACTACCGCCCCATAAAACGATGCTGTACCTAAGCTTCGATTCTACAAGCGAATAATATACTACTTTTAATTGTTCGATACTAACCACATCTCTGAGACTTCTCAGGGCATAGCAAGCTGAGCTAATTGAACTTTCCATAGCTGTCAGCTCCTTCTTCCAGTTAAGACTTTCATCAATGTGAATACCAAGAAACTTCACACTGTCCACCAATGTTATTTTTTTATCATTAAGTATAATCTCCATGGTGTCTTTATTTTTTGCTGTTGTTCTGAATAACATGGCACTTGTTTTACTGGCATTCAATTTAAGGTTGTTATTAGTAAACCAAGTATGAAAAAGAGCCAGAGCGTTATTTACCTTCCTCTTGAGAGTATCTAAGTCTTTGGCGACTAAAATAGCATTAGTGTCATCAGCAAAAAGAACAAGTTCAATGTCATTGTGTTTCAGCATATAGTTAATCAGATCATTCACAAACAAAATGAAAAAGATTGGCCCTAAGTTTGATCCTTGTGGAACTCCTTGTGTGATCAACTTGAGCTTTGATTTATAAGTTTTATTATTATTTCGTTCATTCACTTTAATTTCTACATATTGCTTCCGATTTTGTAGGTATGATTTAAATAAGGATAAAATCGGTCCCCGTACTCCATAATGTTCCATTTTTGCTAATAGTAGCTTGTGATTGACGGTGTCAAAAGCGGAGCTGAGGTCAAGGAACAGCCCTACAACTTTTAATTTATCATTAATCCCATGAACTACTTTCTCCATTAATGTATTAATTGCGTCATTTGTCCCCACATTTTTCTGATATCCGAATTGTCTATGATCAAGAATTTTATTTCGATTCAAGTGCCTTAAAAGTCTTAATTTAAGTATTTTCTCAAAAATTTTTGAAATGATTGGTAGCAGAGAAATTGGCCTGTAATTATTTGGATCTAATTTGCAACCTTTTTTGTAAATTGGTAAGACCCTTGCTATTTTGAGTTGTTCAGGGAATATACTCATATTTATACAATTGTTGATAAAATGTGCTAGAGGTTCTGCTAGTATGTCAATATGATCTTTTACTATTTTTATTGGCATTTCATCATGACCAGAAGATTTTTTTATAGCCATCGATTTAACTATGCTTACTACTTCATGTGCAGTAGTTAGGTCGCAGGTCATCTCTTTGTCTACTCTGTTAACGCTATTTCGCAGAGTTCTTAGCGCTTGATCGAAAGAATAAGATCCGCTGACTGTCTCGGCTTTATCAAATGTGTTTGAAAATATGTCGACTATTTCTTGGGGATTTGATATTATTTTATTATTTACTTTAAGCAATATATTCTTATTAATTTCGGTTTTCGATTTTGTATTTCTATGTCTGTTTACAACCCGCCATATAGCCTTTGTAGAATCATTTGCTTCAATTAGTTCTTTTCTGACCGCGATTCGTCTGGCTTTTTTTAAGACTAGTCTATAAATTCTAATATATGATTTTGTATACGCCCTAATATTATCAGAGCAAGGTCTCTTGTTTATGTCTTGGATTATGAATCGCTTCATTTTACTTGAGACTCTCAATCCTTTCGTAACCCAAGATGACTTGTGACATTTCATTAAACTAACCCGTCTTTCCCTTTTTTTAAAGCTAATGTGGAATATTTGAGCAAATTTCTTTAAGAAGCCATTTATGCCTTCTTCAGTCCAGTTATTTTTTAAAATACGTCGTCTAAAGTTCTTTGAATTTCTGTCACTAAACTGCCTACTCACTATGTTTAAAAAGTCTTGTTCGCAATTTGGCAGCACTATATCAGTTCTTATGCCACAGAGCAGTGCTGCATGTCCGTCAGCCAAGCAGTTATGATCAACGGACTGCTCATTAATAAAATCGTCTGGTAAATTCGTCAAAATATTATCTAAACATGATTGCGCATTATTCCGTTTATATGTAACTTCGTTTATAAGTGGCCTAAAATTGTAAGATGTCAATAATGTCAAAAAATTTGATGTCTTTTTGTCGTTTTTAAGCAAGTCAATATTGAAATCACCACATATAACGCATTTTTTACTGAAGAAGTGTTCTAGCAATTGTTCCAACTTAGATATAAATGTTTCATAGTTTTTATCGACAGGATTTCTATAACAGCAGAAGATGTAAATGTTTGATTTAGAATCTTTAACACCACATATTTCGAAGCTTTCAATTGAATATATTTTTTTACAAAAAGGTACTTCTTCACAAACAACATTATTTTTCACCATTATGAGGCTACCTCCCCTTTTCTTATTTTTTCGAGCATTAAAGGATACCATTTTATAATTGTCCATTTTAAACAGATTAGCTGATTCAACAGTCAAGAAATGTTCCGTCACACACACATATAGATTTTCCTGTTGAATGTCTTGTAAGTATAATTCTAATTCATCTTTTTTGCTACTTATACCACATAAATTCTGATGAAAAATATTTAGGGATATAAATTTATTAAGAGGCTCAGAGATGGTTGGTTGGTCAATAACATTGCTACCACAATTTACTGATGTATCACTTCTGCTAATCTCGAAAAAAACCAGACTGTAGAGTTACCTCTTTTGTTTTTATCACCGTATCGACATCGTCAGTCTGAATCCCAATGGTTTTTAAAACTTTTGTTCTTACAGTAGCATTCCTTATAGACTGATGAAAACTCTGACTAACTAGAGTTTCAATATAACTTTGATAATTATATTTATAATTCATATGGAGAATCTGTCTATGTATCAATCTACAAGCATGTAATTTATTAACAAAAGGCATGAAAAGATCAGTGTGTAACGATATAAAAGTAGAATTTGAACAATTTCCGCACACAAATTTAAGAAGTTTATTCACTTTATTTACATTCAGTGATTTGTGCTTGTAAATTTGACCTACCAGAACATTAGTGGATTTTAATTGACACAGTGTATAATACAAATAAGTTTGAATATTCATAGGATTGTTATCATTTGAGCCAGCTAATATTATAACATAATCGGTTTTACTAAAATCTTTACACATACTTGCACATGCTTTCAAAACTTGCTCAGTAGTTGCATATGGCTTGATAAATGACGTCACGAAGAACTTTGACCCCAGATAGTACTGCAGGTTTTTTCGAACACCATATCCAGCTTGGTCGGCGAAGATCACGACTCTTTGAGTAGCTTCTTTTTGCGAAAGACTTTGTGAGTTAATGATCGACTGCTGGTTTTCAGCAGGAGTCCACCCAATGTTAATGTCTGTCTTCGATGTAGGCATAGACTCAGCAACATGTTGCGAATCATGAATTGAGTTGGCTGCCAGCGTGACTGAACTACAGATAACATTTTTCAGTGCCTCTGCCTCCAAGTTTTCCTCAGCAATACGTCCAGATAAGGCAGAATTAAATGAATTTTCGCAGCTATCACTAGCATTCTGTGCCAGTTGACCAGTACTAGGTGGATAGTTAATCACCTCCTGAGATAAATTTATTTTTGTAGGCGTCGAAGAACAGCTTGTCCTTATTAAGTGAAGACGACGTGAAGATTTTGGTGTCATACTTTTTCTTTCCATCAAGTTTACTTTCTTATATGTTTCAATAACTTTTTGATACTGACCAATGTCCATTTTAAGACGGAAATTTTCGCTGTTTAAATTATCAATCTCCTGGTGTGCGCTTTCTAAATCTAAGGTTAATCTTTTTATAGTTTCTTTTAGTTCCAAAGCGGTGCCGCTTTCATTCAACGAAGTACTGGGCAAACTCATCATCGTGGTATCAAGTAACGTGGAAGTGTCATCTAAAATGTTGTCTAATGAGGTTGATTTCTGTGGTTTACGTATTGTGATGTATTCTGGATCCATTTTTATTGTAAATATTTAATAGTAAAATTATTATTTTCAGGTAAAAAATCTGATAAAAAGTTGTTTTCGTTTAATTTTCACAAGCCGCAAACGCTTTTCAATTTATAAAAAACACAAAAAGTATATCAGTCACTGGGTTTCGAACATGCGACCACTAACACGGCGAGCTGCGTCAGAGACCGCCAAGCCACGGCGCTACATATACGTGTGATCGAAAAATGGATATGGTTGCTTAGGTTTTCTAACGATTTATTCGAAAAAAGGGTATTTGGTCATTAATCGCTTCGCGCACTTGCCAAAAAAGTTACACTGAGTCACTTGTTAACGAGTCACTATAGTTTTGTAGTAATTGTTTTGCTGTTTATTTACAATCCAGTTGATTTATCACGACACTGTTTTAAAGACACGTAGAATCACAAGTTTGTCTTTCGATTTGTACAAGTTTAAATAAGAAAAAAGTAACATTAGTAATTAATTCAAATTTTAATAACGGAGCTCTCACTTATGTGTGCGTACAGCTGGGCGTAAAAAAAGGAATGCTCGGATTGTATGCGACATATTCGAATGGACGGATACTAAGTAGCACAATGAGGGCACACAACTAAATTGGGATACTATTACACTAATCCGTCGGCCTTGACCTGATTAATTAGTACCGAAATGTTTGTGATAGGAGTTGCAAACATCCCTATATAATTAATCCTATACGCTTCGATCAATAATAGCTATAGATTAAAGATCACGAACAAAAAAGAGTTGCAAAAGTGGTCACAATTTCACAGACGTAAACATCTACATTTCTTAGAAAAATGTTCAATAGTATGAACAACCTCAATTTATTATAAACCTTAACACTCAAAAATAAAGTTTAATTACCATTGCAAAATGTGTTTATTTATGTTCTTTCATCCGACAAAAGATTAATGTTCACAATTTAAAAATGTCGTTCTTGAAGATAAAATGTCATCAGTACAAAAGTAGTCATTCTAAAATGATACTTAAATTTAAACAATAAGGATTCGAAATACCGTCACAAAACCGTTTGTGGCGGTATTTTTCGGGCCGTTTTTGGAGCGTTCATCGGGAATCTAGTACTATTATTGATCGAAGAACATGGTTAGAATAGCACGGTTGGCGCAGTGGCAATTATTTGTCTGATTTGCAAGTACTTGTTTTCATTGGGAAGCGTTTGCGTTCATAAGTAAGCAGGTTTCCTTTTGGTACTGCCAAGTCTCAATCTGTTTAGGTTTGTGCGAACGCCATAAATAACGGACCTATTTTGCCTGCACTAGTTCTTTTAGACGAAAGCAGCCACAGTTTATGACAGCCATTATAGACGCCATAAACGTAATCATTTACGCCCTTCTATTCTTAGATTAAATATACCTAATATTAAAAGCGTAGTAAACAAAAACAGTAAGTATTAAAAGTATAATACCAAAACTCACTTCGCACACTACCTTGTCAGTACTCTGCGCGTTATACGCAGATATAAAGGTCAGATCCTTAGCCTCGATCCTCCACAGCACGGACGCAAGCTTCTGCTCGTATCTGTAATGTCGGACCAACAGTGCTGCTGCCAATATGGCGGCTGCTGCCACAGCTGCTGCTGCAGACAAGACTCCAGGGTCGTGGGGTAAGGAGCATTTGACGCCGTCGAAGCCGCATTCTGGTTCAGCGACTGGTGGGCTTCCTCCAATCCAGGCTATGTTATTCGCTCCTACTAGTTCCTGTGAAAAAAAATATGGATCTTTATTTGTAGTTTAAAGTTGAACTATGTACATGAATATAACAACTATAATAAAATCAGCTCTCCTTAACGGTGCATCCACACCGCCGGTAACATTTGTAGCTCAACGTTTCCAAATGTTACTCGGTAACATCAGCCAACAATATGTTATTTAATGTAACTAAGTGTTGACGTGTTTCTGTAAGTCGAGTAACGTTGCTCAACATTCGGTAACATCCGCCAATAAAATGTTATTTAATGTTACTAAGTGTTGACGTGTTACTTTGTTTTCCAAGTGGCAGTTAAAGTTATTTATCGTCAAAACATGATTCAAATACAAACGTGACCCCGAAAAGAAAACAACCCAGAAATAATAGGATTTGCGTGAAAATTACTTGTAAAGTTTCATTATTTTGATGGTATGCCTTATCTTTTTTGAATGGAATTTTCGAAACAACTGTACCCCTAGCACGAATCACTTTCGAAACCTACCTTTCGCACCTAGTGAGTCAGCTCTCCTTAACGGTGCATCCACACCGCCGGTAACATTTGTAGCTCAACGTTTCCAAATGTTACTCGGTAACATCAGCCAACAATATGTTATTTAATGTAACTAAGTGTTGACGTGTTTCTGTAAGTCGAGTAACGTTGCTCAACATTCGGTAACATCCGCCAATAAAATGTTATTTAATGTTACTAAGTGTTGACGTGTTACTTTGTTTTCCAAGTGGCAGTTAAAGTTATTTATCGTCAAAACATGATTCAAATACAAACGTGACCCCGAAAAGAAAACAACCCAGAAATAATAGGATTTGCGTGAAAATTACTTGTAAAGTTTCATTATTTTGATGGTATGCCTTATCTTTTTTGAATGGAATTTTCGAAACAACTGTACCCCTAGCACGAATCACTTTCGAAACCTACCTTTCGCACCTAGTGAGTCAGCTCTCCTTAACGGTGCATCCACACCGCCGGTAACATTTGTAGCTCAACGTTTCCAAATGTTACTCGGTAACATCAGCCAACAATATGTTATTTAATGTAACTAAGTGTTGACGTGTTTCTGTAAGTCGAGTAACGTTGCTCAACATTCGGTAACATCCGCCAATAAAATGTTATTTAATGTTACTAAGTGTTGACGTGTTACTTTGTTTTCCAAGTGGCAGTTAAAGTTATTTATCGTCAAAACATGATTCAAATACAAACGTGACCCCGAAAAGAAAACAACCCAGAAATAATAGGATTTGCGTGAAAATTACTTGTAAAGTTTCATTATTTTGATGGTATGCCTTATCTTTTTTGAATGGAATTTTCGAAACAACTGTACCCCTAGCACGAATCACTTTCGAAACCTACCTTTCGCACCTAGTGAGCGTAAATTAAACTTATTTTCAGAACGTAATACACTTATTTAACAAAACTAATAGTTTAATTTACGCTCACCAGAGGCGCTGTTCAAGTTCCCATACAAAATACTTTCCAAGACGATACGAATACTTTTTCGAAAGTGATTCGTGCTAGGGGTACTGATCTTTATCTCCGGATATAATTATGTTTTCGACTTTGAAACAATCTATTTTTTCGTTTGTGGTTTATTTGAAAAATAATCGCTATTATAAGACATTGAAGTACTTTTTGTAGCTACAATGTTAAAGGTCGAGATAAAAAGTGTTTTTATTTAATAAAGAACCAAAAAAGGGAAAACCAGAACCTATCATAATTATAGGATACCGGTAAACACCTTCTTTTATTTTAACTCTTTGTGAGAAGGTGGGCCATAATCTACCAAGCAGGCACAGTGCAGGTTAAAATCTCACCTGATATCGTCGAAATTTTGGTTATAACACATGACGTTTTCCTTTACAGTTTATCTGGCGAAATATGTATGAATTGATTGCCTGACTGTCTTCGCAATATGACAGACGTTATGTTATGTTTATACTAAAGTATATCAACATAAATAGACCAGAGATATCAAAATTATGATAAGAAATTTTGACTGACGATTTATAACGAAACGGTCCTGTATTTTCACTTCTGAAGCAACCTTCTTTTGCTCCAGTAAACATGTTTTTAGCAAGATTCTTAAGAATGAGCGCACGTTACAGTGAAGACAGTTTCCAGACATACGAGTACTTCTCTCACACAAACAACTATGTTTTTTAAAAAGCAATGGTTGTGTCTACTACGTGGCGTACACGCCGGAAAACGAAAATGTTTTATCTATAACGCGACGAAAGTTCATGTGTACGTTAATATTTTTCAGTATCAAGCCGCAAAAAAACTTTCACTCAACAAATCTGCTCATAGGCGGAAGGACTGATTGCATGATGCACAAAAAAAAAAGAAATAGTATCTAGCCGCTAGACAGTTTTGTCGTTGGTATGCGCGTCCACATTTATTTTAAAGAGAATCCGTCAAACTTGCAGTTTCTATGGGTATTAGACAACTTTGTCTATGAGACTTTTCGTTTGAAATGTGCGCGGCTTCATAATTTTAGTAAAGCTATAGTCTGTCTTAAGACTGTCATGCATTACTCTAGTCTGCAGTCAGCCTTACCTATTCAGTTACTTTGTACCGAAATAGTCATGAAGATTATTTGAAACCAAGTGAAATGAATGGAATTGAGATATTGCTTAGTAAAGTATTTCCTTTATTTGGGTAAAATGTCAGCTTCTTTTCCTCTTCCATAGCCTTTGTTAAGAAGTTCTGGGTCGGAAGTAAATTTTATTTACGAATTATGTCACAAATATATTTTTATTTAAGATTCTCAAAAAGAGACGACACAATTTGAAGGGATCGTCTACCAAACAGTGGATTTTGATCTTAACTTGACCTAGTATACAATAGAGTTAGAGGTTAATATAGTACTGATTTTATTAACGCTGGCGTGTACTGTATGACACAGTTGTAGTAATTTTCTTACTTGGGCTCATTTTTATTTTATTTTTCTTTTGAGTTTAGCAATAAAATAAACTTCACGCAACCATGTACTAATCTCAATATTAATTTCCCAATAGACGAGGTCGATGTCAATATTAAGTTTTACTAGAACTTAACCTGGTGTTTACAAGTAAAGGTGAGTACACACCGTGACGCGATGCGACTCAAAATCTAACTTTATTTATTACTTACACGAAAATATACACATTTTACCGATGACGCGACGAAACGGGGCGTGGCGCGACGCCGCGTTCACATTTTAATAGCGACTCAAAACCTGACTTTATTTACGACACGAAAAGACACACATTTCCAGTACCGTCGCGTTGCGTCTCTGTGTGAACTAACCCTAAGTCAATATTTAGTAAGTTATAAGTAAGTTTTACTCCGAGAACTTAAACCTGACATTTACAAGTAAGTTCTTACTTATTAGCTGCCAAATACAGACTGGTAATTGAGTAAGTAACTTAGGAATTCTATTACGGAAGTTATGTTCAAAGTTATGTAAGTTAATGGCATATAAGGGAAATTAATTTAATTAGAGAATATTTTCACTCAAACTAATTTCAAAGTAACTTTGACAGAACGGTTAGCGCGGTGATCGGCTTTTGTGTGTCGTTGCGCATTCGATTCCCGTACGTAACAAATATTTGTATAGTCTAGTACTAATGCCGGGTCCACACTGGTATAACGTGTAATGTAATCCACCGTTTATTCTACGTGTGGAAGGTTTTTCGACCAAAACACAAAATTTTGCCTCTAGTCACACCAAGTTTTATTGCAGGTTAAGCTAGCCCGCGCGGAGACCTATCTCAGGACACCTCGAACGACCGTCTAGCTCGCAAAAAAATTTACATTACACGTTACACCAGTCTGGACCCGATTTAAGATAGCTTTTTTATCAAAAAACGGTCGCGCCCGCAAGGAGAAATTCCTAATGTGGAAACCCACATTAGGAATTTCTCCTGTATAGCGGGTGCGTTTACAAATATAGAAACTCACTTACACAAAAACCAAGACCCGGAACAACTACTTGTAGATCAATCAGGCATTGCGCCAACCAGTTGTTCTGGGTCTGGCTGTTTGTGAGTTGCAATGTTTCTAAACGCACCCACTACACAGGAGAAATTCCTAGTGTCGCCAGACTGTTTAAATTTTGACAAATAGGTAGCCTGTAGTATCAGCGCAGACAAACAAGTTGTAGATCATGGGTGCGAACCCAGGCAAGCGCATAATTTTGTATAATTTATTTCAACACCACTGCTCTCAAAACGGTGAAGAAAAACATCTGAGGTAATCGGTATGTCCTAGAACCAAAAATTCGAAGACATGTGACATCTACCAAAACCGCACTGGGCCTCCGTGGTGGATTATGGCCCACGTCTCTGTGGGAAGAGGTCTGTGTCCCAGCAGTGGGAACATTATGGACTGATGATGAGGTAGCCTGAGATCAAATAGGCAGCTGTAGCTATACCAGTGGTAAACGGTCCTGATATATCTGGGAAACGTCTATGGAATTAAAGATACCGGGTGTAAGAAGACACTTAACGAAGTCGAAAGCCACGTATTCTACCCATTATTTGGATCATTTTTTTCCTTTAGACCATACCTGGGACTCCACGGGTTCTCGAGATATTGAAGGTCAAAGTTGCATTTTTTTAAAACTTTTTTTACGAAATCGAATTCTAAGTATTATTACAAAACTTTTTTCCAAATAAACATTACCCGAATCTTCGATTTTTCTAAAAAAAAATACGCACGCACGTCGATACGTTCTTATCACAGCGCGTTCCAGCATAGCCGAGCTTGTGTGCGTCAAGCCGCCGCCTACGCACACAACGACACGAAACCTGTTTGATTTATATTGCGCGCAATAATTTTTTTTTTTTTTATACCTAAAAATAAAAGTCGGTTCCCAGCGATAATTTTAACGTAAAGCTACTTAGTTAGATGTACAGTATGCGTAGTTAACGGCTTTGTGATGTGTCTAATTACACCCTGTATATCTTATTTCGTAATAGTAAATTAGGTAGATGCTTACCGGTAGAAAATCTGAAGAGTTGACATATCGGAAGGTGGCGACAGGTCGAGCGCTCCAACCTCCTGGAACACTGGAGTCAGCGACCAGGCCGATGACTGTGAAGTTACCCTCGGCGTCGCCTGCGCTGTCCATGTTTACCTGGTGGAAGAAAATTATGTTTGATTAACAGATTCACGTTTAAATTAACAAAATTAGTATTAAACGTGTCTTACGAAATGTTCTTGTCTTTGTCTTGCGTCTTTATTTTGACAGTTGTGAGACAGTGACAGGAATAAACCCTAAGACAAAGTACTTGTTGTATACAATGACTTTAACACGGTCAACTTACACCAAAAGGTAGGGGTAAGGGGGTGAGTACATTAATTCGCATAAAATTGAATGTTGATTTGATTGTTTATCTCATCAATTTAAAAGAAATGTCAAAAGTGCCCATACGGAATAAAGGTCATTGATCCTAATAATGCATCGTTCGAATTTCATAATACCATGGTTCGAATTTTAAAATAAAATATAAGGTCAAGGTCACCTCTTACCGCGATGCGTTTGTTTTGATCGTGTTACAACACTTTCTTTACATTTCGAATGGATTTGAAATATTAGAATACATTGGTACACGGGAGTCAACGAATTTTATTCCACACATAACTGGCGGAAACTATAGCTAGTTTTAGCTTTAAGTATGCCTACCTAAGATTAGCTACTTGCTTACACACAAGAAGTGTTGAAACACATAATATGATAATCAGCACAACTTTAGGTAAACTAAACTCTAAATATCCACAGCCACGCAGTACCTAAAAGCTTCAAATCAAACACGCTTAGCCCCATGGGGATCGGCAGAACTCCATGTGTAACGATCGTGGTTTAAAGGTGCGTTCGGTTCGGTACGCGCGCGACAGCGCGACACGAGACAGCGACAGAAGACAGCGACAGGAGACCACGACAGGAGACCGCGACACGGCCCACGACCGGAGATTGTTTACCGTATCTGTCTCCTGTCGCTGTGTCGCTCGCGAATTGCCGCTCATACATTGCCTAATGTTAAGTAGTGTCGCGGTCTCCTGTCGCGGTCTCCTGTCGCGGTCTCCTGTCGCGGTCTCCTGTCGCTGTCTCCTGTCGCTGTCTCGCGCGCGAACGCCACTAAGTATGTAAACAATTTCAACCTTTTGCTTTATCTACTAACTTACGTACAATTCCCTATTCAACTCCTTGTTTCTACTTGTTATTAAAATTTTTGAAATAATCATAATCATAATCAAAAATTTTTATTTCACATAGGCCCATGAGAGCAGAAGAGCAGTGGTGGCCCAGTGGTATCGACCTCGACTTACGAGTAGTAGGTCGTGGGTTCGAACCCCGTCAGGCGCATTACTTTGTGTAATTTATTTCAACACCACTGCTCTCAAAACGGTGAAGGAAAACATCGTGAGGAAACCGGCATGTCCTAGAACCAAAAATTCGAAGACATGTGACATCTACCAATCCGCACTGGGCCCGCGTGGTAGATTATGGCCCACTCCCTCTCACAGAGAGGAGGCCTGTGCCCCAGCAGTGGGAACATTTATAGGCTGATGATGAGGCCCATGAGGGCACTTATAAAACGTCGACAACAGGTGCTCGGTTCGGGTTGGTCGATTCCATGGAGAAGAACCGGCAAGAAACTCCATGGTTACTCTTTTAAAATATGGTATGTTTTACAAAATGATTGTTACAGTTTTGAATAGGTACATAAATATGTGAGAAAAACGTAGGCCTAGTAACAAGGGAGAAGTCCTTAAGAAAATTATCACTACAAAAAAAAAAAAAATAGGTATAATTATATACACACGACCTACAATGTTCTCACATTCACAAAAAAGAAGTATGAAAGAATCTATATAAAAAAGAAAGCTATATAAGCTGCGTAACTTCTATACTATCTTACAAACTGTAACTAGTCTGAACAAAAAGAGTAAAACCTAAGGCAATATAATATTGCAAAACGAACACAATAAAATAAAAAATAAAAAAAACTATATACAAGAATAAAATAAAATAGAACAATGTTAACCTAACCTAACACGTGGATTATAGAAGTTAAATACCTCAAATAAGTGCTGCTGCTGAGCTGCCAGGGAAGCCACATGTGCAGAATGTACTATTGCCACACATCCTTGTCTTCAAAAGGTTAAAATGTTATTTAAATTAAGCTTTTCAATAAAGTGTTTGTTATTGTTAGCTTTGGTAGTTTGGTTAGTCCACTGCTGAGCAAAAGCGTTCGAGAGCCAGTGTGGTCGTCTCATTATTTGCCTTGTCTAGCCTTTTCCCAATTAAGTTGGGTCAACTCCCAGTCCAACCAATTGCGGCTGAATAATAATATTTTACATGGGGCGATTGCCTATCTTATTATCTTAAATTGCTTATCACAAGTTTTCACTATTTTACTTTACAGCATCTTTCCAGTATTTACAGCGTTTTTGTATGAAAAATGGAACAGCGCCTCTGGTGTACAAAGAAGGAACTATTTCGTACACTTTTTTCCGTCTAGCCTCCTTTCGCGCGTTGCGAAAGGGGGCTAGACGGAAAAAATTAAGACGAAAAGTTGTAACGACACTTTTTGCTATAGTAAGCTATTGTAAGCCGTGCGGCGTGCGCATGTTTCTCTGTCTGTCTCTCTCTCTCTCTTATAGAAAGCAAGCCAGATATTTTCGTTTGTTCTTTCTATTTCAGTGTGGTTTCGCGACGATTATTTTTGTTGAGTGTATACAGTAACTTCGTTCCATCCGGGTGTCCCTTGACACCTCTCAAGTTTTTTCCTTGAAATTAAATGTCAAAGTTCCAGTTTACGTCACAATAAGTAAAAACTCGCGATAAGGCCTCTGACTTCCAAAACCTAGTAACAGGGTTATTGGTTTAATACTCAGACTGGTTGTCCGATTTTCGGGCTTCTGGTTACCAGTCATAATGGTCAAAGACTAGATCTTTTCGAATTCTGCTTTCCGAAGCACAGTGGAAACTCGCTATGAAAAATGGTCACCCATCCACAGACCAAACTTGGCAAGCGCGGTTTTTTCTTAATGATCAACCTGGCAGCCGTTTTTATTTAACCACGAGCTATTAAAGTAATTTATCAAGAAATCCAAATCTGTTGTTTACCAGTTCGGAAAGTAAATTGGGAACGCAGATTAGCTTTGTTTAAATTCACCCTCTTTGCGAATACTACGCAATAACTTTATCCTTTTGAAGGTCACTGACGAAGGTCAGAGGTCTGTAATGAACAAGCTCCAAAGTCAGGCCCCTGAGAGCTTTGTTACTTAGAGTACGTCACTTCCGGCTTAAGTCAGTCAGCTTCCGGTGCAGCCATTAAGCTAGACTTAGCACTCTCTGTAACCTTCATAGAGTAATTACTTGGGTTAAAGTTTTTGAGAACCTCACCATGTGTTGTCAACATAACAATGTGAAATAATGAAAGTTTTGTTTTATTATGACACTAACTTTTGCCCGTGATCTGTGTTACGTACTTACATGACGTTCTGACGCGTGGAATTTAGTATCAAATATAATATACACTAACGAGCAAAATTATGGAATCACTTATTGAGAATTGATCCGGGATAGCTCGTTGAATAGTTTATTTATATTGGGATAGTTTATTTATATTGATTGTCTGACAATTTGAGTAACTATGGTCCGGTGGGGGTACTCTGATGAAGAAAGATGCGATTGCGGAGCCTCATCGCAAACGATGGCCCACCTTCTCAATTGTACTCTGTGTAACTCCACCAGCACTCTAAGGGAACTGTCCGAGGCCACCACCCACGCCATCAATGTGGCAGAGTTTTGGTCAAAACAGACAATTTAAAGGAATCATCGACACGAAGAAGAAGAAATAACTTATGCGGCCTACACAAATGTCCTTTCTTTGGTATTGTTTGTCGTTACGATGAGCTCCTTGAATTATGAGTCGAGCTACACGATAACTGACAAATGCTTGCACTGACTGGACAGGTCCACTCAAATTTGTGTGGTTCTTTCTTCAAAAGACCATCTCAGACGTTAACATACATGGCCCTCGTATGACTACCAACTTAATGTCTGGACTTTAAAAGAGACAGTGACCTCTGAGTTTGTTTCGGCTGTTTCTTCTCAGAGTAGTCAGCAACGAAACACCGGCTTCATCTAGTTTGTAAAAAGACGACGTGTAAAAGTGTTGATATTAACCTACTTGCAAAAATAAATATCATTTCATCATTTCATTTCGAATAAGTGCATGATTAGAATGAATTTGATATAAATTTAAAGTGTACAGTTAATCCTTTAGAATTGTACCATTTTATTTTTTCTTAACTAGTTATTAAGTAGTTAGGGTTGCGTGGAATCAGAGTAAGTGATTCCATACTTTTGCACGCGAGTGTAGTTGTATTGGGCTATGCTCGGTGTTTCTCTACGTGATCGAATCCGAAATGAGGAGATCCGTAGACGAACTAAAGTCACCGATATAGCCCACCGGATTAGCAGGCTGAAGTGGCAATGGGCAGGCCATATTGCTCGCAGAGCAGATGGCCGATGGGGTCGAAAAGTACTAGAGTGGAGACCACGGACTAGCAAGCGCAGCGTAGGACGTCCACCAACAAGATGGACAGACGACCTTATAAAGGTCGCCGGAAGACGCTGGATACAGGTAGCTTCCAACCGGTATATGTGGAGATATAAAGGGGAGGCCTATGTTCAGCAGTGGACGTCCTATGGCTGAGATGATGATGATGATGTAGTTTTATTTTCCTACGGTATAATGGAGCCTATATTTTCAGATAGACCTCTAGCATTACATTAATTTAATGAAGAAATGCATTTAATTCCATGCAGTAGTTTTTGCATGATGCTTTTTCATACATTCAGTCAGACAGGAAAAATATTATAAAAACTAGTTTTGGCTTATACTTTATTAAATAGGCCTATATTAGTTTTCTAGAGTAGGTACCTAGTTTAATTATTTTTTAACATTGCCTGCACTAGGAATTTATTCTGTGTTGTGCGTTTACAAACATTTGTGAAACTTTGTGAAACTCACACACATCTAAACTCAGAACAAGTTAAAATACTAAGAACCTTTTGACAAATGAGACAATTTTGTAACAAATCTTGTCTCACTAATATTATAAAACGCAAAAATTGTGAGGATGGATGCATAGATGTTTGTTATTGTTTCACGCAAAAATTACGGAACGAATCTGGAAGAAATTTGGTACAGAGTTTATAACCTGGATTAACATATAATATGATAATTTTTATCCTGATTTTATGATTGTGGCATAACCACTTGTACGCCAAACATCCAATAATGTCAAACCTGTCAAATGTCTGTCTTGTCAAAGTGAATGAATAAAATTGAACGAATGAATTTTTTTTTTGACGTTTCACTTGATTGACGTGGCTGACCATAGCCTAAATAGTAGAGTAACTTCCGATAGACTTCCCATAGGGCAACCGGGGCAACCATAAGATGATATTCTCGATTATGAGTTTTTTTTTTTCTTAACCTCCACTGGGAAGAAATCTTCCCGGCGGCGTTTCCGTTATTTGACACTAATGACAGGTTTGCGGGAAGAAAACTTCCCAGTGGCGTACAAGTGGATAATTTCCGAGTTGTGGCGGACAAAGCCGCTGTTAAGCGCTAGTAAAGAAACATTTTTGTTCTTTCATCTTACTTGTCCGAACCAGTCCGAACGAATCTCTTCTGAACTCATATCGTTCTCGTAGAACATCTGTACATCAACTTCACTCATTTATACAAAAACTTTGTGTTGCCATAAAACAGCAAAACTTTCAGTCGGTGTTTTCAGGTGCTCCTTGAATTTCAGGAAAAATGTTATTAAATTCCTTGTAGCTTCTTTCTACAAGATTTTATAAAAATGTTTATGATGAGCATGTTTCTGTGTTGTTATGTAGCTTTTTCTTTCGCAATGGCGTGCCTCGATGAAACATGCATATTTAAATTTTTATCGAAAAAACGAAAATTTGCTAATTTTCCTTGGTAACTTTACATAGAAGAGACTGTTGACAGAATATTTTTACATGATGATTTTTTTATAAATGAATTTATGTTTCTTCAAGTCTAACCAAAAGGGATTTTAATTTTTTCTCGATACATCTAAAACGCAGAGATTGGAAAAATAAGAGCTTTACCTAGATTCTACAAGGTGGATAAGTAGCCTTTTTAGGAAAAATAAAGCCAATAAAATCGAAGAACTCATTTTTTAATTCATTTTATTGATATACCTATAAGAATAGGTTCCTACTCCAATTCACAATATATATTTTTTACAAAAAAGAAAAAAAATCCCAAAGGAAAAACAAGCTTATATTTTTTCTATAATAATTAGATTTTTCCTTCCCAACGGGCATTTAGTATCATAAAGTAAGATGGCGGCGGTTATAAAAGCAAAAGATATAGTTTCCGAAACGTAAAATCAGGTAGTAAATACAAACGAAATGACTAGAATAAATTGAATAGAAATGAGCCCTGAATCTTGATAGGTACTATTTCTACTAGTAACAATTTTTGTGACTTTGTGTGTCCCGGACTCTAATACCTATAACATCACGCTACTATACTAATAGAAGCCAAGCTGCGGGTGAAAATATTCATACAATATTTTTAAGCTATTGCATAGCTTTTATCACGGGCTCTGAGCGAATGCGCGGCGACCGAATCAAAAAAAATCCCAAAAACCTTACGAAAAAAACCTAAGGAAAATACCTAACACCACGTATCGTATAACTTCGTTTCAGTTCGGGAGACTTCGGCAATCATAAAAATATCCGTCATAACAACAATTTACTTTTTCTTACTGATTCTAAACGGCCAGCTACAAAAGGAGTTTTCACAATGAAACCTACTTATGAAATTCTACAACAACAAAGCAGTTCTTTATTACAGAAGTGCACCACAAACATTTTAAATAAATGATATTCTCGTTAAATATTCGCGGTAGGCGATATTTTTTCTTAAAAAAAAAAAATGTTATGCAATAGCTTCACAACGGCAGTCTCCGAGTGCCACATGTATTTTTTTAAACTATCTTTTGCCCGTGGCTTCGCTCGACTTAATTTTGAATTTGACAAACGATTCGGTGACAAGTGGCCCCAATTATTATCACAAGTTATTGTTTTTTTTCTCGGGAGCAGTAAATACTTTTTAAGAGATGAGATGAAAGGTCCCTATGAATCTGGACAATGTTTCACGATGATCTGTTCGGTCCACAAACTTACTTTCGCATTTATAATATAAGTTATATTATAACAGAGTTTTTCCTTATCAATATTTTTCTTTTGGAAGTGTATCATGATGCCTTTGGCATTGTTTCATAAGTATTATTGTCTTTATTTGTTTTCCTCAAATCAAGGAATATGGGGCAGGCACGTGTCCCTGCCAATCGTTCATTGTTTATTGATATCCGAAAGACATAAATTGGCATAAAATCAGGGCTTCTCAATTTTTGTTTTAGGTTTTGGCGCTGTTATAAATCTTATTTTGGTATATTTTTATGATTTTACGATGACGTAAGTGCCAAAGATCCTATATTTATACGTACTAGATTTATAAAAAACTGACTTGTTAAAAAAACCAAGGCCAAGTGCGAGTTGGACTCGCCCATGAAGGGTTCCGTAGTAGCAAGCATAGATTAGAGATATAATTATATTGAGATTAGTAAGTAATATACCTACACAAACAATAAAAATAACTTTGTTTTTCATAGTGTTTGTATGAATGGCAAAGTTATATTTGCGGTTTTGAAAATGTACTGTATCTCAAAAACTGCTAACTGTATCTCATCTAAACCAATTTTCGTTGGAAGTTTTTGTGAAGTTCTACATTACATATTTTTTTTAGTTTTATTATTCTCTTATTTTAGAAGTTACAGGGTGGGGGGACACATTTTACCACTTTTGGAAGTGTCTCTCGTGCAAACTGTTCAGTTTAGAAAAAAATAATATTAGTAACCTCAATATAATTTTAAAAGACCTAGCCATAGATACCTCACACGGTTTGGTGAAACAAAAATTTTTGAGTTTCAATTCTAAGTATGGGGGGCACCCCCAAAATTGGTTTTGTTTTTATTTTTGTGTGAAAATCCTAATGCGGTTCACATAATACATCTACCTACCAAGTTTCAACAGGATAGCTCTTATACTTTCGACAAAAAGTGGCTGTGACATACGGACGGACAGACAGACAGACAGACATGACGAATCTATAAGGGTTCCGTTTTTGACATTTGGCTACGGAACCCTAAAAACTGACTTGTTAAAAACGACAACTATATTACAATCGACGTCTTCACATGCATCATCATTCGCCTAGCCTTTTCCCGACTATGTTAGCAACACATGTTAAATAAATAATTTAAAAAATACAGGAAAATGTCAAATCCAATTAAGTATTATTTTAAAGCATTTTTTTAACCTAACTTTATTTATTGTAGTATTTAGATAACAGAGTTTGCTACTAGCATCACTATTATAATTAATATCGTGCACTTATCTTTATTTGGGGTATAAAAATCATCAAATGAGTCTTCACCGTGTGTGGAACGGAAGTGACTGTTAAACTATGACTTCCTTATTAATAAATTGTGAAGTAAAGTTATGCCAAAAAAGTTAATCCATAAAAGTAATTTGGTTTGGTTAATCTCAAGATTACACTGGTTGGATCTTTAGTTCGCGTTTATTAATAGGGAGGGTAATAGGGTGTTACTGCATAATAACTACTTCGTTCTTTCATAATTATACCCTTTGTGTTTTAGGGCCGCGGTGCCCTTGTAAAATAATACCGCGGCTAATAAAAAACCCCTAAACTTATGTAAGACATTGCTTTAATTTTTATTAATTTATTTATTCAGCGTCACCAAAAACAATATTGTCAAAATTTATGGGGCTGAAATTTACTCTAAATAATTTGATCCTGATGGTATTAAATAATTAAGAAAATTTACGCTGTTTAGGCCTTCGTGTACTCTCGTGGGCGGATAGGAGCGGTCCCAAATGATTTTAATGCCCAAAAGATTTTGCATTACAAATACTAACAAATTAATAAAGGTCAAAGATATTTATAGAATTTTAAAACGAAATATAACTTCATTTTTAAATTTTATCATGAATATGCACAACTACTTAGTAGATGACTTCTTGAATCAATCTATCTATAATATAATATAATAATATTCCACAACTATCACACAACGCAATCTAGTCCCAAGCTAAGGAGAGCTTGTGTTATGGGTATTAGACAACTGATAAACATACTTATATATTTGTGAATACCTACATACATATTATAGATAAATTACACCCAGACACAGAACAAATGATCGTGCTCATCACACAAACATTTGTCCCGGGTGGGAATCGAACCCACGACCTCCGGCATAGCAGTCAGGGTCACTAACCACTAGACCAACAGGCCTGTCAAAATGTCATCATCTATCGATGAAAATTGCACGATTTGTTGCATAGTTAGTGAGATTTATGCGTCGTATAACATTAATAAAATATTATGTATTTATTTCGAGTCTTTTGAAGTACGTGGTTTAGTCGTCAAAATATTAAAAAGAATAATTACGGTCTCTATGTGTACGTTCATACCAACCAATATCAAATAAGGTTTGTGAAAGTTTACGGTTGCGTTCATCTTGTATGTTTTTTTTTTTAGCGTGGTAAAATCATCAAATGAGTCCTCCCGCCCTGTCCGGACTGTCAGACTCGTACTGACTAAAATCCACGGTGTCCTTCAATAGCCCTTTGTGTTCCGGGGTCACGGTAATGAGATAAGTCCCGCGACCCCGGCAGGCTTTGGCCCTCTAGAGGGGGGCCCCGTCATCATGCTGACACTCTTTGAGGCGCACGTGGAACACAACGTATATTGTATATTGATGTATATTGATCTAGTTAATTTAAATAATTGTCCTATTTAAACAGCGATGAAGTGATGGCCTGAAACACAGGTTTGAATAAACTTAGTTCAGGCAGGTCGCTACATATAATTTAGATCCCTAGTTAAATATGTTTACCTGTAATGAATATACTTTAGTTATTCACTAATTTTAATTTAGGCATTAATTAAACCATTATATAAGACTTTACTATAATAACTTTTTGTGGCTGATCTATACAATAATTTGTAAAATAGTTAATGAATAAAAATTTATTTATTTATTTATTAACGCGCCGTCGACCCGGGCATGGTCCATGGTCGGGTGGCGAGTTGCTCTTTACCCTTTTGACAGCCACTGGGCAGATGTCTACCAAAACTGTCATTAGTGTCAAAATTATGAAACGCCACTGGGAAGTTTTCTTCCCACGAAACATACTGAAACAAATCGCCTAACGCGAATATCTATCGAGAATATTATCCCATGGTTGCTCTATGGAAATTCTATGGGAAGTTACTCTACTAATTAGGCTATGGTCAGCCATGTCAATCAAGTGAATCGTCAAGAAAAAAATCCTTTATGTCGGACCGTTGAGCGAAATACGCGAGTGATTTATTTGGAAATAATGTCGTAACTTGAATATTTTAACAAATTATACATCAAAATGATCGTCAAGAATAGTACTACAATATTACAGTAAAGTTATGTTGTTTTAGAAGCTCCAAGTTGCAAATTGCAACAAAACAATGCCTGCCGGTCAGTAAAAATTGGGAGTTGCAAGAGCAAAAATTGACATTGACAGATGACATTTGCATTGACTGTCAAGTGGTTACTCGCCGCCCGCATGCCCGCGCCTACGGTGGCCGGAGATCGTCCGCCGACGTCCAGGTAGTTTTAAAGCTTATATGTCGCTCCGTGCAAAGTAGAGGCGGGTGGTGACCCGCATCATTCGCTTTCATCAATTATATTTAAACTGGTGAGTTTAAATATAATTGATGAAATATCACGATTTAGACGAAACAAAATCTTAAATAAAATATTGAAGTCTGTCTAATTAAGCAGCCAAAGCAATTTAACAATATCAATTATCCAACCTGATCCAAAAAGCTGATATCCGGATATCACAGGAATAAGTAGGTACCCGGATATTCATGAGCATGAGTTCTGAAGAGGATACTGTGACCATGTAACTGTCACTTGTCGAGACATAATTTATGCTGTCAACTGACCTAATTTATTTATGTAAAGGTACTCTATGTATCCGTCTTGGATGTTTTCCTGCTGGATAATTGTCACAGTTAAGGGATAATTGAGTAGGTACCGTAAAACGCAATTTAGACAAAAGAAGAAATGAATCAGGATAGTTATTTCGTTTAATTTTTTCGTTGTTTCAATGACGTTAAATCAGGTTTGCATGTTGCCAAGAAGATCTATTAAATGTAAAATAAATCAAATAAGTAAATGGACATCTGCGACAGGAAAGAACAAACTAGAATAAAGTAATAATTAATTCAAACTTTTATTAATGTACAAACTCGATAGAGTTGCGTCGTTTCATTGCAGAGCACTAAGGGTCACCTTCCAGTTCCATCATCAGGTCAGCTCCATGTCATCATAATATTGCATTATACCTATATTACGTGACAATGCGGTAATGTATTCAATATCAGTTTCTTTATTGCTTTGACCTAGCAGGGTCCATGTTACTTAAAAAACAAATCAACATATTTGATTTCAATTCCCTTCATTAAATTACTTTGCGAGCTTAGTAACAGTCAACTTGATACTTATTGTTCCTGTTTGTTTGTTACTCAAGTAGGTTCCTTGATCAATTATGTAAACAGTTTACACAATAAACGTCTAGTATTTCTGTTTAAGTCAAGTATCTTTAAAGAAGTCAGTTTTTTGTTTATCTACTTCGAAAAAAGAGGCGGTTTTCAATTCGTTCGAATCTTTTTTTTATATTCCTCGATTTCTCGATGACGCTTCCTTGGACCGATTTGGAACATACTTCGTTTTATTTAAAGGGTAGGTATACTTCACAGATAGTCCCATGGTAATTAAATCATGGTCTAATGACGGGATCTTGGAGAAATCGAGGGATTTCTTCATTATAATAATAATATTCCAAAACTATCACACAACGCTATCTAGTCCCAAGCTAAGCAGAGCTTGTGTTATGGGTACTAGACAACTGATAAACATACTTACATATTTCTAAATACATAAATATTTTAGATAAATTATTAATGACACTACGCAATATTTTTAGTTTTTCAATTTACTTTGCAAATAACAAAGTAAACTGAAAAACAAATCAAGAAAATAAACGAAAGTTTTAATTTTGGATAGAGAATCTGATTCCTTCAAAACAGGATTTAGTGGATTACATTGAGATTAAAAATTTGCTTAAATCACAAAGGAAATATTTCGTAATACGATGCTCGTAATCCAAACAAAACAACGCAATTAGGGAAGGATTTCGCGCAATATTAGAGATCTTCTTTGGTTTACATAAGGCAGTATCTAATTATTTCAGAAAGTTCATTGCCCCTTGACATTTTATTAAAGTGTGAAAGAACTTTTCGTTCCGAAATCGGTTGTTTAGGTTGACTTTTTTGCAACTGACTTCCGAAAGAAAAGTTATTTCACACTTTTTTGTGGTTGTTTTTGAAATGGGTCAATTTGTTTTTTTACGCTTTAAAAAGATCTATAATTTTACATTATATTTTACCCTTTTAGGTCAAATATTTTAACCAAAGTTTCTTGACACATATATTATTTTATTTATTTTCTTACAAACGCACTAAAATTTATGACATCGTCATATGATGCGAAAAATGCTCATAAAATAAAAACCACTAAACCTAATTTGACCAAAAACCGCGGAGTAATCGGTGTAGGTGCATATGTTACAGTCTGAATTCTGTGTCATTTAACACTTACACTAAATTGAGTAGTTATTGTGAACAATAACTAGTTATTATGTATAATAACTGGATTAATGACTTTGACTGTAACACACGCTCAGACACGCCAATCAAGTGAAATGTCAAGAAACGTTCTCCTCCTCCTCCCTCTCCCTCTCCCTCAATAAAATTGCCCCTTGCTCAATAAAAGCATGCTTTCGTGCTAGTAATGAGCACGTCTGTCCGTACCTTTATGAACACGTCTGTCCGTACCTTTATGATTGCCGAAGTCTCCCGAACTGAAACGACGATCCTTAGGATTTTTCGTTGCGTTTTTCGCGCGCGCCGAGCTCAGAGCCTGCGATAAAAGCTATGCAATAGCTTAAAATACCGACCGAATTGAAAAAGTCCTCCTTTTTGAAGTCGGTTAAAGAAGGAACCTTCTTTTTTCGCTTCGCTTGTTATATATTAAAATAGACTTTGTTATTCTGATTACTACTTAATAAGTTCCGACAGATAAACTAATTAATCAATGCGTAGCAAATTACCTACGACGGCGTAGCGGTTTACCACATTGCTCGTAGCTGCGTAGCAATAACAAATGTCTACGCCGACATCGTAACACTCTTCATCGGCCTATAATGTTCCCACTGCTGGGACACAGGCCTCCTCTCTGTGAGAGGGAATGGGCCATAATCCACCACGCGCAGTGCGGGTTGGTAGATGTCACATGTCTTCGAATTTTTGGTTCTAAGACATGCCGGTTTCCTCACGATGTTTTCCTTTATAGTTTTTAAAGCAGTGGTGATGAAATAAATTACACAAAATAATGCGCCTGGCGCGGTTCGAACCCACGACCTACAACTGGTAAGTCGGGACCGATACCACTGGACCACCACTACTCTCTTCTGCTCTCTTCGTCATACTAAAATTTAATTTCCTGACTGTGAGTGCTACTCACAGTCAGGAAATTAAATTTTAGTATTATACTCATACTTGTTAAATGAAAATAATGTTCGACTAAGTTAATGAGTTTAAGATCTGTTATTTAAGTTGACATAAATTTATTTAAGAATGCAGCAGTGGACTGCTATTAAGACGATCGCGATTCGTGGCTCCGTATTTGAGTTTTGACGCTTGTTTCGGAGCAGTAATGGCCCAGTGCGTGCTAATAACCCTCGTATCACAATAAAGTGAAAACTCGTGATAAGGACCTTTTGTGCTTAGTGCGTGTTTTTTTAATTTTACGCGATGATCGGTAATGACATCTATCTCTGTTGCACTCTTTCTTTTTTGACGCTATATTTTAGAAACGTAATGTTTGATTTGTGAAAATATTAAGATAAATAGTGTATTTACGAATGATATGTGATTCCTTGACTTTTAGAAGTTTTGCTTGTATAATTTGTACAATATCTCACAACACACGACGGCATTATCGGTGGTTTTGGGTCACTTTTACTTTGTACTTCGTGACGTGCGTCTGTTATAGCCGGCAACGTTGCACTGAGGTAAAGGTTTGCCAATTAGCCACATTTGAGCGCGTCACTTGCTGAGCGCCTATACGTATCTACACCTTTTTTACTTATAATATCATTGCTTTTAGGTAATACAAATAATTATATGTATGTGCGGGGATCGAACACACTGCCCAGCAGTCGATCCACCAACCGTGACAATATGATTATGTGAGACACTTTATTAAATTCTGATATCAAAGTGAAATGGACTACGTCTGCTATTTTTATCCCTTACAACGTGATCTTATTTGCGTATTTTCATTTTGGAAAGAAAATAAATAAAAACTTTTAAAGGTTTTAACAAAAAAAAAAACAATTTTTTTCCTCAGGCAATAAATATAAATGGTAACGCATTATCTAGCGTAGTTTTTTATTTTTTTTAGACAAGAAAACGTCCAAAGTTTTAGAACTTTTCACAAGGGTCTAGATTTTCAGAACGTAAACCTCTAGTCCTACGGAAAATATAAAATACCCTTTGTCTAGAATCAAAATTTATAGTAACTTTCTAGACTGTAATGTAAATAGAACTCCAAAACTACAATTAAAATAGTTAACAAAAACAAAGCTTTCACTCCGATGAGTGTTATAAATTATTCCAGACTTACCACAATTTAGATAAAAATCAGTTGAACACTTGTCTAAAAAAACTGTCGACGTCAAAACGACATTTTACGTTGATATAAGGGTCGTTTTGCAGGCACACTTTTTTTAGACAAGCGTTCAACAGATGTTTATCTTTTTGTGGTAAGGCGATTCAAGTTTTACTTTTTATGGATACCTGATGATTTTGTACAACTTAATTTTTTTTTGTACTTTGGTTGGCACATTGGCTGGTCATTCGCAAATGGCCAGATGATTTGCGCCTAGAAAAATTTTTGAACTACCTGCACTCCGTGATTTCACTCCCGCTGCTCGGCTCTTATTGGTTGTAGCGCGATGTTAATAGCCAATAGCCTGCTTCGTTAAATGGACTATCCAATATAGATTTCTTTTTTTCAATACGGGCCAGTAGCTCCTAAGATTAGCGCGTTCAAATAAACCAACAAATAAACAAACAAAACGAATTATTCAGCTTTAGAATATATGAGTTATAAAATCTACAAACAGTTGTACCGGGCCTGGATCTGAGTTATTTTTTTTTGTAAACACACTCACGACACAGGTGAAATGCCCAATTAAAAAAAGGGTCCAAGAAACCTTTTTAAACTGGGCCTGATTTCAAAAATAGGGTTGAAACTCACGTCAAATCCCTGCACAGATCTGTAGGTAGTGGGACGCAGGAGTTTCATGAGAGTGGCGCCATCTGTAGGTGGTAAACCGGAGCGCATGGCTGCGGTCGCCGCTCGTGCCCACAGCGTCACTGCGTCGTATAAATGTGCTGCTTCTATAGCTACCTGTGGGAAAATGAGAGAATTAGTTAGGTACGTTACTTTACTTTGTTCAGATAAAATAAAATTATATCGATTCGTATTAAAACAAGACCTTTCATTTGATATGTCACACGATGCAGTTTTCAATTATTTTTTTTAATTTTCCCCTTCCCTCCCAAAAATTACCTCCCATATACAGATATGGACTTCTTATAGGTTATCCTATAATCTATAAGTAGAAAACTAACTCCTGTATTTTTTTCAAAATTTTAGGTTCAGTAGTTTCGGAGATAAGGGGGGGGGGGGAATGGTCAAGCTTCGTCTATTTTTTTTGAATAACTTGGAAACCATTTATTTTAAAATTACAAAAAAATACAATTAAGTTTGTCTCAACAATACCTTTCATTTGATATGTCACACGATGCAGTTTTCAATTTTTTTTTTAATTTTCCCCTTCCCCCCCCCCCCCAAAAATTACCTCCCATATACAGATATGGATTTCTTATAGGTTATCCTATAATCTATAAGTAGAAAACTAATTCCTGTATTTTTTTCAAAATTTTATGTTCAGTAGTTTCGGAGATAAGGGGGGGGGAATGGTCAAGCTTCGTCTATTTTTTTTGAATAACTTGGAAACCATTTATTTTAAAATTACAAAAAAAAAATACAGTTAAGTTTGTCTCAACAATACCTTTCATTTGATATGTCACACGATGCAGTTTTCAATTTTTTTTTTTAATTTTCCCCTTCCCCCCCCAAAAAATTACCTCCCATATACAGATATGGACTTCTTATAGGTTATCCTATAATCTATAAGTAGAAAACTAACTCCTGTATTTTTTTTCCAAATTTTAGGTTCAGTAGTTTCGGAGATAAAGGGGGGGGAATGGTCAAATTTCGTCTATTTTCTTGGATAACTTGGAAACCATTTATTTTAAAATTACAATAAAAATATGTTTAAGATTGTCTCAACAAGACCTTTCATTTGGTATGTCACACGATGCAGTTTTCAAATATTTTTTTTTAATTTTCCCCTTCCCCCCCAAAAATTACCTCCTATATACAGATATGGACTTCTTATAGATTTTCCTATAATCTATAAGTAGAAAACTAATTACTATATTTTTTTCAAAATTTTAGGTTCAGTGGTTTCGGAGATAAGGGGGGAGGGGGAATGGTCAAATTTCGTCTATTTTCTTGAATAACTTGGAAACTATTTGTTTTAAAATTATAAAAAAAATACATTTAAGATTGTCTCAACAAGACATTTCATTTGATATGTCACACGATGCAGTTTTCAAAACTTTTTTTTTCATTTTCCCCTTCCCCCCCAAAAATTACCTCCTACATACAGATTTCATCCATTCACGTCACACCTCTGTGCTTGGGTCACAGGAATTGATATGTGTACCAAATTTCAACCCAATCGGTTTAGTAGATTCGGAGATAATTGACTGTAAGCGACAGACAGACGGACACACGAGTGATCCTATAAGGGTTCCGTTTTTGTATTCGGACGTACGGAACCCTAAAAACCCAACTATTTATGCAAAACTAGGTCAGCTGTAAAACGGTTGCGTAACAATTTTGGTGTAAAACCTTCGTAGGACAATAAAGTATATTCTATACATCAGATTGCTCTTACTCACTGCCTAATAAAGTGTAGTGCTCAGAAATACAAAGACAATGCAACCGTCTTCTAAAATAACACATCATCATCATATCAGCCGTAAGACGTCCACTGCTGAACACAGGCCTCCCCTTTAGACTTCCAATAGGACCGGTTGTAAGCGGCCTGCATCCAGCGTGATCCTGTAGCCTTCATAAGATCGTCTGCCCACCTAGTGGGTGGACGTCCTACGCGGCGCTTGCCGGTGCGTGGTCTCCATTCGAGAACCTTACGGCCCCATCGGCCATCAGTTCTCCGTGCTATATGGCCTGCCCACTGCCATTTCAACTTGCTAATTCGTTGGGCTATGTCGTTAACTTTGGTTCGTCTACGAATCTCCTCATTTCCGAGTCGATCGCGCAGAGAGACTCCAAGCATAGTCCTCTCCATAGCTCGTTGGACTATACTGAGCTTACTAATGAGGCCTACAGTGAACGACCACACACCTACAGTAAAATAACACAAAAATATGTAAAATAACTTTTGAATGAAAAGTTATTATTGAAAATCGGTGAATTTGTTTCTTATTTACGAGTATAACAATTTACATTTGTTTTTTAAAATACAGAAAATTAATAAGTGATCAAAGACTTCAAAGTTTTATTCAAAATTGTTAGATGGAGTTGAGAATAAGTATTGAATCTCCCAATCTTCTTAAGGGAATTAATTAAATTATTCAATTAACGAGACCTTGTTATTTTCGTCAAAGAGATAATAAATCAAGAATGTTTTGAAGTGACAAGAAACACAATTTTAAGCAGAATTAGAACCAGAAGAAATGAATAATTTAAAAGTTGCTGGCAGTTCGTAACATATTGGCGATAAAATCAACCATCTTTCTTCCAACTGTGTCACTTGAGTCACTAAAATGGTTCTAACACGATATAATTTGTAAAAAAATCGATCATGCCTTTGATACTCGTATTTAGACTGCCACAAAAGAAACAAATATTCATAAATAGGTTGATAAACATATTCTCAAGATAAAAAATATCGGGCGGCGAGTAACGACGGCGCGTTGTGTTCCACGCGCGCCTCAAAGAGCGTCAGCAAAATGACCCTCTAGAGGGCCAAAGCCTGCCAGGGTCGCGGGACTTATTCCATTACCGTGACCCTGGAACGTAAAGGGCTAATGAAGGACACCGTGGATTTTAGTCAGTACAAGTCTGACAGTGCCTGTCGCCCTGCCCTGGGCGGGAGGACTCATTTGATGATTTTATCACGCTAAAAAAAAAAAGAGTGCATCAGATCATAATCTTAAGAAAAATGACAGCTGCCATTTTTAATACTTGTCTATGACGTTTATATAATTGAATTCACATCACCTTTCAAAATAGCAATATTCTCACACAATCCACCAATAAACATTTTAATTTGACTTCTTCTCTTCCTTCAATCAATGACCACCAATACTGAGTGCAGGTTGCTTCCAAATCGGTCTATTTTGACCATAGATATACTCGTATTAAAGAAGGAGATATGGCGTGGAATTCAAAATGTATAGAAATCCGATGAAGCCACAATTGCCCTTCCATAACGCTAATATTGCGCACACAATTCTGTCAAAACAATACTACGAATAATTGCACACACGCGCCATCGATAATTCAGTCATTTAAATATAAACCTAATTCTTTACACTACAGCGTACTTTTTCCGTATAATTTACTCACACAAACAATTATCATTGTGTGTTGTCGCGACACGGGGGGCGGATACGACTCTCCCGCTCAAATACAACGGACGCACCATGCGACATTACGGCTTGGTGAGGTATCGTTATGTCAGTTTTACATTGCTTGTCAAGTCACTCAGTAATAGACTGAGGTGGTTGTAAAAGAGCAATGTATTGAATGCAAAAACAATACAGTCGGAGTAATATAGGAAAACAAGAATAAAGTAGTACAAGTGATAGCTGAGCGAAACGCTCAACACCACGGCTTCACCGACACGCCCCCTTATATTAAAAACAGGAGAAGTGGTCTCCTGTTTTTAATATTTCTGTGATTTTGACGGTTTTGTGTCATGGCCATCCAGGTCTTTTACCACCAAGCCGGTTGTCTTCTGTTTACGTTTCTCTGCCTCATGTTTTCAACTCCAGAAACTTTCTATTTTTCATCCACTCCACGGCCTATAATATGTTCCGCCCACTTTCTATAAAATGCCTTCTTATAAGTTGACCTATAAAATCGCATCTTCTAAATATAATTTCTCCAATACAGGACTACTTTGTATGACAAACGGTTAACAAACAGTAACTGTCTCAGAGCTTGTTACAGGCTGACCTCGACAGCGGCCGGTATACCCGACTGTCCTACTTATCGCGTTGTTATTTTATATTGCTTTTGTTCTGTTTCAGGCCATACATTGTCGAAATTACAGTCGGGTATATCTATTTTTGGTTTGAAACAGTGTTTGGTAAGACTTAATTTATTTTGGTCTTGTTGTCGTCGCTTTTGTGAAGTGGTTTTGATGTTTTCCATGAAGTAATTTAAATATAAAGAACGATGGAAATTTCTCCGTTTCTCGAGAAGGCTAAGTCTAAGAATCAATCAGAGAAAATTCAGGTTAACTTACTTAGTTAAAAAGATTGATGATTGGTTCTGGGATAAATCTTAAAACATAATTATTTTTACACAGAAATAATTTAAACTAATTACAAAAAAAAACCTGAAAAGTGGCCGGAAGTCGCCATGCTATTTCCGTCGCCCTACAGATAACTAGTGCCTTTTTTATTAAACTACTCTGTCCCACTCCTGATCAAAGCCCTCCCCCATTCCTTCCACTTTTTCAATGGTGTGCTTCTTCACAGCAATTCACAAGGAAGCCATTCAAGCGTCCCGCCAGAGACCAGCCACCATCGTTAACCAATATGTACAAAAAAAAAAGTAAATTGCGGCTTACGATTTATGACGTATTAAAAAAAAAACTCAAACCAATTTTCAGTGGAAGTCTACATTTTCTGTGTGAACATCTTAATGGGGTTCAAAGAAAACACCAAGTTTCATCAGTATAGTTCTTATAGTTTCGGAAAACAGTGGCTGTAACATACGGACGGACAGACAGACAGATAAATATGACGAATCCTTAAAGGTTCAGTTTTTTGAAATTTAACTACGGAACCCTAATGATCTGTAACTCGAGATTGGAATCCATATGTGTTTGCACGTGACATTTGAGTCAGTTCTCGCGTCCTGACCTACCTCACGATGTGTCCTATGTTCCCTTTGCGAGGATTCCTACCGTACGTACGTGTAAGCATTGGCGCCCTAGTTTTACATGCGTATTTACTGAGCTTAAAATAAATATCTAAGCTTGTCTGTTTTACTTACTACGAGTTTGTTTTGCATGTGTTTCTGTAAGTTTTGTTTAAGTTGCAAGTTTATGGACCTGCTATGTGTACTGTTAGATCGTAGATATTATGTGTGATCCTAATATAAATACAAGGCTAATACAAGCAATTTTAGCATTGTCACGCCGCAAAACTTTCCTGGTAATGAGCGCTCCTTTTTACAAAAAATATGCAGGGTGAAGTTTATATGAAGGAGTGTAAAAGCTAATATTTGTAAACTAATGCATTAATTAAACACACATCCGTTTGACATACGTTGAATGTCAATTGTCTTAATGAAGTCAAAAAAAAATTAATGTCAAATAAATATTAAGTAGTATTTGACAACAGAACCTTAAAAATGTTCCAAATCAAAATTTAAAAGAACAATGGTCAAATTGTAAACAGAAGTTAAACTAAAACCAAAAACTCGAATACGTCCACAAGAGATTTCAATATACAACGTGAAAGACACAACGCAAAAAAAAGTGGCGACACGCTGTACTGACCTGTGGAAACTCAATTTGAGTTGCACTACGTCCCAGTCACGTTACGTTTGACTTTGCTTAGATGTTTTATTTGTTTGAAGGTGCTGGGAAACTAATATGTTTGTTTTTGATGGTATGTATGGAATATTTAATGAGAACGAGATCAGATACGTTGCAGAAAGCAGAAATGCCAATAGCACATACCGTCAGTTATATTCACTACATCGGTAGCGTAATAAAAAATTAGTTAGAATAATACCGTCTTACCACAAAAAGATAAACATCTGTTGAACACTTGTCTAAAAAATGTAACTGCAAAACGACCCTTATATCAACGTGAAATGTTGTTTTGACGTTGACAGTTTTTTTAGACAACTTTCAACAGATGTTTATCTTTCTTGTCATGGTTCGGTCATGGTTCGATTACCTAGTTGAGCATTGTCATTGTATTTTTTCATCAGGAATTTATTTATAAACACTGTTTTAAGCTTTCACGGTTTATTTTTTAATTTATAAACTGCCACTTACGGGATATCATATGGCTTATGTGAGATGTTCGGGGAGTAATGAAACGACAGAGCTGCGTCAATGCTAGTTTATTACTGGCGAATCTCGTTCGGTGCGCCGCCGCTGCAGCGCGCGCTTTAGGTAGCTTAATTATCTGTCTACTACTGTGTAACTGTCTTAATTATCAAGTAACCGTGACCCTGGAACGTAAAGGCCTATTGAAGAATAACCGTGGATTTTAGTCAGTACTAGTCTGACAGATACTCCCGCCCCGCCCTGGGTAGGTTTATCCATTTGATGAGTTTACCACGATAAAAAAAAACCTATGACTTATCCAGAATCAGTGGCCATAACTGAGAATTACTCGTAATACTCATTGTTAATTACACTGAACCAACTCCTCTACCTCATTCATAATTAATATCCATTCACATTTAAATATAGAAGGAGATATTAAGTATCTCTTTCTCTCCACCTCCTCCTCATTAACATTCACTAACTATGAATGTAAACACCCACCAACTACATTGTTTCCGAACAATCGCTTGAATCTCAATTAACTTCGTAGCTACAAAAGTTAGTCTACGTAAATAAGTTACCGGGGAAATTACGGTGGCTTCAAAGTCGAATGATACGATTACATCATACATTTTACGCCAAGAGTACGTTAATTGTATTCCTTTTGTTTTAATGGCGATTCTCAAACGACATTATAGTTAGTCATTCCTTGATCCCTATCGACATCGGATTGACTTGAACATAAATTTATTTTCATAGAGAAAGATGTTCAGTTCAATTGTTTGTATCACACCCTTAAATGCAATACAGAACAAACCCGCTGACACTGCCCGTCGGGAGAAATTAAATAGGAGTCTTATAATAAGACTAACCTACAAGAAAATTTGCTCGCCTACAAAAGTGGCCCACATACTCATAAGTCGAGACGAAGGTTTAGGTGACGCCGTATTCGACCGATTTTGCTACTTAGTACCGATCTTAAAGTGTGTACCATCCTTTACTGAAAAAGTAAATTGAGTGTTCACTTGTAATTAATTGTCAGCGCAGTTGAAATCTAATTACTTTTACACAACGTTCAGGCTTTTACAATCCGCAGAAGTGAAGTTTTTATATTAACTTTTAACCTTTCCACAACTTTACATTAAGTAAAAAACACAGAATAATAAGTAAATAGGTTTTTCAGAACATGGTGCCAAACTAGATTAGGAAACCAATTGTTTAACAAGACTAACAACAAAATAGTTTTTTTGAATTTTATGTATCACCTTTGTATAGGATTTTTTATCACACAAATAAAATAAGCAGCCTTAAAATAAAATGTCACACAAATTATGATAATCATATAACTTATCAATACGCAACCCCTGTTTGTCCTTAGATTTTTTAAATCTTCTAACGTAAAATACTTAGAACTTACATTAGAATAATTTCAAAAAAAGTAAATAGTATTGGCACCGATTTTATTCGTAAAGCATGGCCGGCAAGAACAGAACGCTTTGTTTGCGCCCCGTTCATGATCACAGTCAAAGCAATTTGCGCGATCTATGGCCCTCTATGGAGCCCCTGTCTATGTGGGCACTCTCCAGGATCCGACCTGACAATCTGGTTATATCCCAGAGAGCCATTCAAGGTCATCCGGATGATTCGGGATACCACACGGTCACTCGTGAGGCGTCAAATCTTTTTGTCAGATTACCACTTTGATCTGGAGGCGAGAGCTTTTGCAGTGGCACTTTAAGGCACAACGCGTGTCTCTGTAGAGGCGAACGGCGGTGACAGTGACCAGCCCAGATCATGGTACGACGCGGGAGTCGCCCAGAATGTCAGGAATTGCGAGGCCATTTCCAGCCAATGTAGGCGTGGGCTTAGTCGGCGAGTAATGTATAGCTCACCGTCCGATCAAGGAGTATTCCCGAATCGAAGCGCACTTCAAGGAGCTGCCAGCCAACTGACGGGATGGTACTAGTCCTGATATGGTATAACTCGTGGCTATCAATTTGTAATTTTCACTTTTTGCTACACCAAATAAATACTGCCAACTCAAGTTTCTCGTAGTAGCGTTTAGCACGCCTAATGGAAAATTAATGGGTATCTGTTCGGAATTCGCACGAAGTCAATTTATTCGCTCACCAATAAATTAAATGTTCCTGCGAATCGCCTACATAAAAAAAAAAAACTAAAATAATCTCCGTACATTTTGTTAAGTAAAACCGTGCGAATCATCCAGTAACTAAAACATATTTGACTTGCTAATCCCAAATGATTACAGAAAAAGACATAATCTAAACAAATGCAATTTAATCAAGTCTGACGCAAGAGCCTCTTTGATGGAAGTCATTGACCTATACTGTCACCCTACGAGAGACGTCGCGATTAAAGACTTATTGGTTACAACACAAATAAGTCTTTAGTTACTAAGTACTTGTGAACTTGGCTGGAAAAGTACGAGAGAACTACCTACAAGTGACATTGGACATGCCTTTTGTTTACTCCATCAATCTTACTGAGTGAAATGAAATAGAGCAGTGGGTAGTTATCATTTTTTTTAATAAAGGGATCGTAATACCAGATTTAAAAGGATCTTAGGCTGCGTTTCCACTGAGGCGGAGCGGAGTGCGATTCACCAATCACATTGCTTGAGTGGAGAAGAGTGAGATAGGAGAGAGTGAACTTCAAGCCTTGTGATTGGTCAATCGCACTCCGCTCCGCCTCAGTGGAAACGCAGCCTTATGTGGGATCTTTTTATTTTTACCACAGAAATAATAAAAATATCTATGATTTTAACAATATCACAAGTTTATGATTTTTTCAACTATAAAGAATCACTCTGGAAATACATAGGTTCTCACAATCCTTTGAATCTCCATCGAATTCCTTAATAAACGCAAAAATAGAATCCTAGATATACAGGCCTACTAACCTACTTTAACAGAAAACCCTTTTAACATCCACTATAAACTCGGCTTGAAGATCGGAATACAAGTAAATTGATCCTTTTTGAAAGTGATAACAGCATTGGTTTGTTTCAGTCTTAGCTTCGTTAGAATTTCTGAGAAATGTTTAGTAACATTGGTTTAACTGAATAAGATATACAGGGTGGTGATGACAATACGACATTAAATTAAACTTCGTATACCTCAAGACGTTCCCAATACACATACAAAAAAACATTTGAACATATCAAGTAGTTTAGTCACAGGAAATTATTTTTCATCTTCAACATTTGCTACATGATGTATCTGATTTTAAGGAAGCACTAACAGGTTAACGACCCCCGCATCGGTAAAACATCAAGACATTAGAGACACGTTGCCAACTCGCTATTTAAAAACTTGCGCCAAATTAGTTTTCAGCAAATTATACCTTAATCCAGGCCAATAAGAGTCATAAAGAGTATCCTTAGAGTTAGACAAGAAGATAACGCATGCGGAAGTTAATTAATAGAAAATTTAGTAAGTGCGAAAGAGATAAATGTAGGTACCTACTTAATTTGATTTGTTTGTACTTCATTTTTTGTCGAAACTTGAAACTAGGTACGAAATACGAATTTAGGTCAGTGTGTCGCTATAATCCTGTGACGATCCACGCGTCATCGCTTCGCAAGCGCACGAGTACCGCAGGATGTACTTTCTTTGGCAACCTTGCCGCGCCTCCTTTGAAGTAACCGGCGCCCGAGTTTGTGTTTGTGATTTGTTAGTTCTTTATCATAAGTGCAAAATAAGACGCTTTATTATTTTAGTGACAGGACACGTAACATTTTAATAGGTATCAGCGTTAAGTGAATTGTGCGTTAAGCTGTCCAGTGGTTGCGTGAAAATCGATCCTTAATCCCGCATGTGGATAGTGCTCCTCCACCTGTAAGAGTGACCCTTGAGGAACGAATTTTAAATTATTTTGAACGCAACCCAACGTCTAGTTTGCGTTAGGCAGGTCGACATTCATACATCGGACGTACTTAGCTAAGTGATTGAACAGTGATCCAGATAGTGATTAATAAATTTAATTTAAAAATTAACCAGCGGATGAGAGTTGCCTGATTGTTTGGTGAAAAATTTTAGTGTAATTGTTTTACTGAACATTAGCCAAAAGATCAAGTCGCTACAGGACTGCGTGGTTGCCGCTCTTACATAGGTTAGTGAACCAATATTATAAATGGTGTTCTAATTCGTATTCAGTTTTATACCATTTAGTTTGTTTGAAAAATTTTTTTTTTCAATTTCGATTTTGGGATTTTTTTGACAGTGTAGAGTTATTCCTATGAACTAGTATTATGTGTGTTTTAATTTATTGTCGTATTGTGTTCTCCACCCTGTATACAAAAGTAAGAAAGAAAGGAAAGGTATTTTGGACTCACACAGGACATACATCAAGATCACATCAGCTTATTGCCGTCCACTGCTGAACGTAAGCCTCCCCCAAAGAGCGCCAACCATCCCGGTCCTGGGCAGTCCGCATCCATCCACTGCCAGCCACATTCTTCAAATCATCGATCCATCTTGCCCCACATCATTTACATCAAGATAAAAACAAACAAATAAAAAACCGGCCAAGTGCGAGTTGGACTCGCGTGAAGAGGGTTCCGTACGTTTTTTTTCCGTACTATAATTTTAACCGAAAATAATAGATGAATTGAAATTTACGAATAATTGAAGATAGACGCACAATATTGAGTGATTTTCCATTTTATTTTAATATCATGGACTTGATATAGGTTTTCCTATAATCTATAAGTAGAAAAGTAATTTCTGTATTTTTTTCAAAATTTTAGGTTCAGTTGTTTCGGAGATAAGGGGGGGAATGGTCAATTTTCGTTTATTTTCTTGAATAACTTGGAAAGTATTTATTTTAGAACAAAAAAAAACACATTTAAGATCTTCTCAACAAGACTTTTCATTTGACATGTCACACGATGCAGTTTTCAATTTTATTTTATTTTTATTTTCCCCTTCCCGCCCAAAAATTAACTCCCATATACAGATTTCATCTATTCACGTCACACCTCTGTGCTTGGGTCACAGGAATTGATATGTGAATTGGTATGTGTCTAGTAGATTCGGAGATAATTGACTGTAAGCGAAAGACAGACGGACACACGAGTGATCCTATAAGTGTTCCGTTTTTGTATTCGAAAAAAAAAAAACAAAATTTGTCTTGTATTAAGCCAAAAAGGGTTTAAGTGCCTATATCATCATGTGGTGCAAAAAGTCACAGCGCTAGTTTTCTGACAGAGCCAAAAGTGATGTTACAGTCGCGACTGACCGGTCGGTATCATTGCTAGTCCCGTTTCAAATGTTGGAAATCAGGCAACATCTCCACCTCCTAGTGGTCAAACACGGGCAATCGCAACACAGGTTACCAGTGAAATTATCAAATGAGTCCTCCCCAGCATAACAGGAGGGACTGTCAGACTCGTACTGACTAAACTCCACGATGTCCTTCAATAGCCCTTTACGATCCCGGTAGGCTGTGGCCCTCTTAGGGGGGGGGGGACCCGTAAGATTGCTGTCAGCTCTTTGAGGCGCGAGTGAAACCGGGCATGGTCCATGACGGCGAGTCACACATTACTTGACGTCCGCGCAGGAATATCAGTTCCTTCTGGGAGAGGTCCCTCTATCTAGGTTGGTAGTGAATTCGTAAGTTGGGGCTGTTACCAGTGGCATACCTCTACTCTCAGCACGACATCGTTATTGCTGAAAGGTTGTTCAACTCTCAAAATTATATTGCTATTAGTCAGTGATATAGAGTTACACAGTAAAATACCCTTTGGATCATCTGAATATCTGATTACATTTCAATAAACCATGAACGACCAAAAACGCAACATACCTATAAAACAATGCTAATGTATGAATGAATTATTATTTATTGAAGCTTATAATGAACTCAATTTTGCACACTATTCTATTTCAAAATAATTCTATAATGCTTTCAGCGGTGGTCGAACTTCATTAACTTTATTCGTTTACACCGCCATATTGTATTGGTAAAATAATATCGACTATTTGAAAATTAAATAAGTTGAAAAAATTGTTGTTTTTCTATTCCTATTTTTATACGAAACACTGAATTTTGGAGAAGAGTTTAGCTTGTTAATTTTTATGTATAGGGTGTTAAAAAATCAACTGCAGGAATTTGGTGTGCGTACTCGGTATCAAAAACCAAGTACATTCCAAAAAAAAATTTACTTTTCGAGCTTGTTTTCAAAAAAAAAATTATTTTCGATTTTTTTTTTCAAAAATTTTTTTTTTTTCAAAATTATTTTTTTTAAAGCATTTTTCTTTTGGCCTATTCATATGGCCAATAAAATAAGTTATTTGTAAGTATTTCGATAAATTGCCAGTCCAAAGTCTGCAAAATGTGATGGGAAAGTTGGAATCAGCTGTGAACGCTACAAGCGGGTGAACGACCTCAAAGAGCATTCAAATTCATTAATACGGTCAAAAAAAAAATGCTTGAAACAAAAATTTTTTTTGAAAAAAAATGCACGAAAAATATTTTTTTTTTTGGAATGTTCTTGGTTTTTGATACCGAGTACGCACACGAAATTCCTGCAGTTGATTTTTTAACACCTTGTATATATTTTTTTTTAATTTAATAGTAAGACGAAAGCATGAATTTATACAAGGTGAATTTTGCAACTGGGTGTGGATGGCTATAATCCGCAACTTAAAGATTAGCGAAAAACGAGAAGCCGATTCAGTTGAAAACTAAAATTGTATACCTAATTGAGTTGAGAAACAGTATTTCGAAACTGTTAAATAAATAAAAAAATACATGCTGTGTTATTCCACCATTTTAAACTGTTGCTCAAAGGATCAAATTATGTAAAGTAATGACGTCTGAAAAACTACAGCAAAGTATTAGAAACAATGAATGTAAATATACAGTGTGTCCGGACACGAGTTAGCGATACTTGAAGGGAATATTAGAGACTCATTTTCATCGACAAAAATGCTTTTAAAAAAATTCTTACTCCAACACCTCGCGAATGGCGGCCATTTTAGTTTTTTGATTTGTCGAACTGGGGTATGTACAATAAAATGCAAATATCTTTGAATCCAAGAGACCTACATACATGCAAATGACTTTATTGCAAAGTTAAATGTTAAGGCTTTTCAGAACCTTGCAAAAGTTTTCTAAATAATATGTAGAAAGAACCAAAAAACGTGGACAAACACGAAATTGTACACAAAAATTACTGAATATTTTCACATTTTATACTCTAGCTCGAAAAGTACCCCTGTATTTTGCTTAGGTTTTAGCATTAAATTAAAAGTATTTGAGTCAGGCTATAAAATTGTATCAAAATTATCACTCTACGGTAAGTATTTAAGGAGTTATTCTCACTTGAACATAACCCTTCCTTAGCGCATGTACCACCAATGTTACAGAAGCTGCATTTTTTGGGCGAGCTAAACCGTTTCAACGTAAATTTATGAGCTGGCCTTATTAACCACCATGTAAATGATCCCAACGAATCACCATTAAACTGAAATAATACATTTTTTTTACTTTTTGAAATCGGTTTCTTTGAATAAATTTAAAAAATGGGCCATTTCAGTTTATGGGTGATTAGTTGGGATCATTTACATGGTGGTTAATAATGCCAGTTCATAAATTTACACTGAAACGATTTAGCTCGCCCAAAGAATGCGACACCTGTAATATTGGGGTACATTCGTTAAGGAAGGGTTATGTTCAAGGAAGAATAACTCCTAAAGAACTTGACGTAGAGAAATAATTTTGATACCATTTTATAGCCTAACTCAAATACTTTTAATTTAATGCAAATACCTAGGCAAAATACAGGGGTAATTTTCGTGCTAGAGTATAAAATGTGAAAATATTCAGTAATTTTTGAGTACAATTTCGTGTTTGCCAACGTTTTTTGGTTCTTTTTACATATTATTTAGAAAACTTTCGCAAGTTTTTGATAAGCCTTAACATTTAACTTTGCAACAAAGTAATTGGCATGTTTGTAGGTGTCTTGGATTTAAAGATATTTGCCATACCACAGTTGGACAAATCAAAAAACTAAAATGGCCGCCATTCGCGAGGTGTTGGAGTAAGAATTTTTTTTAAAGCAGTTTTGTCGATGAAAATGAATCTATAATATCCTCTTCAAGTATCGCTAACTCGTGTCCGGACACACTGTATTACTATATAATAGACTTAAACCTACTTAAACCGGTTTCCTTAACCAATACAAGAAGTATCGGGTGGATACTTCAAAAGGTTTCAAGTCTATTGATACCCCTATCATGGTTGCGGTCAGAGACCTAGTAACTAGATCAGACTTAGGACACTTACGTCCGCATCTTGTCGCCATATTGTCGGCATGTTATAGAGCATTACACCATTGTGGGTAGGGCGCGTATGGCAACATCTGCAAGGATGTTTTGGAGTGATAATATTTGCAGGCAAGAGAATTTCTGTACACGTTCTCAATTCTACCAAGAATAGACAAAGTTATTTCATCATAAATTCTGTACAAATCGACTGTTTTTTGCATACTTATGACATAATAGGCCCTGGGGGGTATTCATCATCATCATCAGCCTTAATAAATGTTCCCACTGCTGGGACACAGGCCTCCTCTCTGTGAGAGGGGAGTGGGCCGTAATCCACCACGTTAATAGCCCAGTGCGGATTGGTAGATGCCACATGTCTTCGAATTTTTGGTTCTAGGACATGCCGGTTTCCTCACGATGTTTTCCTTCACCGTTTTGAGAGCAGTGGTGTTGAAGTAAATTACACAAAGTAATGCGCCTGACGGGGTTCGAACCCACGACCTAAGACTCGTAAGTCGAGTACCTCTGGGCCACCACTGCTCTATACTGCTATACTGGGGGGTATTACAACGTCTTAAAACCAGGCATTTTATTCCTGTGAGTGAACGAGATGGATGGCGCTAGACGACTTGTATAGTTATGTCACTTTCACTCGCCAGAACACAAGCCTGGTTTTAAGACGTTGTTATACCCCCCCCCCCCCTGGTGGCCATGAACTGTTAACGCGATCCAGTTTGGCTGTGGAAAAGAGATGGCGCTAGACGACTTGTAGCTCTCTTTCTCACATCCTACGTACGTAGGTTGCCCGCGACCCTCACGTTGTCGTCGGTCCACCTAGTGGGAGGCTTGCATACGCTGCGTCTTCCGGTCCGTGGTATTTTTTGATACCTAATATTTATAAAATACGGACTATTAATTACGTAGACCATAAAAAAATTAGAAAATTGCCAACGGTAAAAATCTTGCTATTTTCTGTCATTTTGTCTTTTCTTCGGTCGACAAAACCCGTTGTCTACGGTGCCATGCTACGCATACTGGTATGAGCTTCCACAATAAATGGATGTTAGCTGGATACTTAGATAGACTTTAGCGTTATGTATGCGGATTTAAGGTAGTTATTATGTGAACACAAACGAGTACTAAGGAAAGGGAGGCAGTTCTGATGGCATAAAACTTTAGCTGAATAATTACAAATAAATCTTTACAATGAAGGTAAATTTAATTAAATAACGAGAATAAATCTTTGAAATAAAGGTACATTTGAAAAGTAAAAGCTGTCACAACGTGGGATTCTAAGTAATGGGATTGAACATTGGGATTCAACGGAAATAAGTCAAATATTAAATGTCTTATTAGAGTCAGAAGTAAAACAAATAAAGCAAAATAAATACTCACAGCGAGTTAAACATAACAGAGCAACTTCTACTAATTAACTTAGCTTTGAACAAATGTAGCTTTCATTTAAAATTCTCACTTAATAAGTCTTGTCTTGAATGAACTCGTGAAACACGGAATTTGTTTCCTCTAAGATATGTATTTTTTTTTTTTTGCATGGTAAAATCATCAAATGAGTCCTCCCACCCCGGGCAGGGCGGGAGGGACTGTCAGTCTTGTACTGACTAAAATCCACGGTGTCCTTCAATAGCCCTTTATGTTCCGGGGTCACGGTAATGAGATAAGTCCCGCGACCCCGGCAGGCTTTAGCCCTCTAGAGAGGGGGCCCCGTCATTATGCTGACTCTCTTTGAGGCGCGCGTGAAACACAACGCGCCGTCGACCCGGGCATGGTCCATGGCCGGGCGGCAAGTTGCCCTTTACTCGCCGCCCGCATGCCCGCGAAGATATGTATTCTTTGGGTGAGTTTGAACGTTTGCCTATCAATTCAGGACGACAAAGTACAAATCCCACGCAGAACCAAGTACTAGGCAAACAAACCTTGATCAAGGTCTGGAGCAATCCTCAGGAGTTGGGCAACGTTATTAAGATAAATTATGTTTAACGCTCGAAACTAGTAATGTATCTCAGTCGAAATCATAATCGCGATTTATGTCTATAACCAATAAACGACATGATGTGCATTTCCAAACTGAAATGTCCAATCATCAGCTCCCAAATAAAATAGATCATCAGGATTTGAAATGACATGTGAGTGGAATATTCATTTCGGGGGTAGGCACGTGACACTCCCCAAATTCATATTATGAGCTTTTTTTCCGTAATAACCGATATCAGCTTTTGAACGATGTGATGACCTTTTTATATTTTTTTTTATAACTTCACATATTTTTCTTTGTTAAAATTAAGCTAATAAAGAAACAGAAATCTTTATTAACTTACCGATGTCGTTTCAAAAATCTTATGGTAGTTTGGCACGCAGAACGGTGGCGCCGCCGACATCTCACGTATCATTTGACAGAGCATCCTGCAACAAAAAGGTTATTTTAGTTATCAACATACTAAAAAAATGCTATGGTAAATTGATTACAGAGATTTTCATAGATAGATAGGAGACATTTTTTTATTAAAACAAAAACTACTGAACCAAAGTGAAAGAAATTGTTATTGGACTAAATGACAGATTTACTACATAGAACAAAAAAAGAATCATCAAAAACGGTTCACGCAGTCGTCAGTTATGAGTTAACAATACATTAAAAAAACAGTCGAAATGAGAACCTCCTAGGTCTTAAGGATATTTTATTCTGAGCTGGAATCGAAACCACGACGACATCCAAATGTTCAACCACTACACCAACGTGCGCTACACTACACAATCTTGTAAATAAATTAACTAGATTATTTCTTGCTGTAAAATATTTGCCAGTCAGCTAGATTAGTACCTTGGCTTAAACACTGTCACTCCTGAAGACTTAATGCCAGTCAATGCAGTATACGTATACAAGCCTCATTAATTTTATGCTTACGAGCTCGTATGGGTAATTCTATAGTCTATGTGAGTCAGCATTACATACTAGCGGCCCGTCCCGGCTTAGCACGGGTGGACATGATATAATAACCATTTACAGGATAAATTTTCCAACTGAGCGTATCAATGCTCAGTTGGCCATCCGGCTATATTCGAATCTATGAGGAATATCGCAAAATGCTGAAAGGAGTCTCGAGGCCGATTTTGACGAAAACTAAAACTGCATCATTGGATTTTAGTAAATGAATAATCCAGCCAGGAATCGAACCCGCTGATTTTGGAAAAAATCACACCTGTCAATACACCATTCGATAGTGTTGCTGATAAGGATCAAATTCTAGGAAGTAATCAAATACGGCAAATATACATAGGCTATAATATTATAGCTTATGTTACGCAGGGTTTATTTTACGGCAGTGTTTGAGTTTTGTTCATTACAAACAGACACACACATAAAAGTACAAATCTTTCCTCTTTATAATTTTTTTATTAAATATTTTTTTATTATTATATTAGTGTACATATATAAACTCACGTCTTCTTCTCATGGGAGTAGAACCTACAGAAGAGACAAAAGAAGCTACAGAATATCAACGTTTTTTTTTTCTTGTTGGAAAATCTTCTAATTATTCCTCCCGCTCTAGGTGATGTGAAAAGGACTGTCAGACTTGATGAACTAAAGACTATCCTTTATTTGCCCAACGTTGCAGCGCGAGCGAGGCCACCTCTTTTGTTACATAAAACAAAAATGACAAAGGCCCTTTTAAAATTCACGATATGTGCCGTGGTATAATTTTCAGTGCGTTCTGACGTTACATGCCTCACTCTCGAGTTGAGATGCGTTTTATATTTGTGTCAATATTTATTAATTTAAAAAAAAGTATCCATTGTTATTCAATGTTCTAACTGACGCACTAAATAGATTCACAATTGATTGATGCTGTGACTTCGTGGGGTCGAAACCCAATCCCTATTGAATGGTAATCATTTTTGTTTTTTTTTTATCCCTTCTCATGAAACGCGCAAACTAAAAGGACCGCAACTTTCGCAAAAAATGTAAATACACTTCAGCAGCTCTTTCCTGGTGCAGGCTGGCCCAAAATAAGCAATTTCAATCGCTTAGCGACTGTGCCAACCGTGTCGTGAAATGTGGTTTAAATAATTATTTTCATTATTTCATCAGCATTTCAGTCACGGTTATCTGATGAAACAGTTCCGCGACCCAGACAGTTCCATGACCCAGATTTAAGGGTACTTGATGAATCTAGAGAAGCGTAATTTATGCCTGAATGATAATAATAATTCTTTATTTTCGGACAAATTAATCCATTTGTTAGTATACAAACAACTTATCAACTATTGTTAGTACTTAAAAACTACCAGAATAAACAAAAACACTATCATTATTTTACGCCACAATGGCATGCAGGCGTATCCAATGCCCCAATATGGGACTGTCCCATCTGTCTGCTATAGTCTTCAGGATGCTGTTGGGGCTGACGCGTACCCTGTGCATGATGGAGGCGCAACGCTTTCGTATGATGGCATGAAAACCATCTATGCCCGCCTCTGCCATGACAATAGGCAGGCCTCCATTAGCTAAAACTCCGACATAGTTCTTGATATGTGTGTGTACTAACGGTAGACCTTTGTCTAAACCTTTGAACAAATACAGCCTAATTATAGACTAATCCTTCAATAGTCCATCCATTTATTCATATGCCAAACAAGCTAGTTGCTCGCAGAATAGAGATAGTTCAATCGAATTTTCTGTTTGAATGCATATAACACTGAATCAGCTGAACTAAACTTATCCTCTGAGAACCGATAACACTGAAGCTCGCAGTAAATAAATTCTACGAACAACTAACTAATCCTCGGAATAACTCGTCAAATACAGATGGAATATCTCGCAGTAGAACTGGGTCATACAGTTCATTCACATTGGTTATTGTTTAAATAAACTTATTGATACTTACTTTTAGATTTAACCATTTAAGATGGATGGATTGTCTAAAGAATGATATGAAAGAAAAAGGAGTAAATGATACTGTGACGTCTGATAGGGGAGAATGGAAGAAGAAAACGTGTTGCGCCGACCACAAGTAGAATGGGATAAGGGCAGGAAGATGATGACTTTTAGATTTAACCAAATCTTGGAGATTGTTTTTTGTGAAAAAAAAAAACTCGATTGCGAGTAGAACTTGCGACCTTCTGTTTTCAGCAAGCCAGAAGACTCAACTAGGCAATCGCTATCATGCTCGACAAAGCCGAAGTTTTAACCGACTTCAAAAAGGAGTTCTCAATTCAGTCGGTATTTTTAGGGTTCCGTAGCCAAATGGCAAAAACGGAACCCTTATAGATTTGTCATGTCTGTCTGTCTGTCCGTCCGTATGTCACAGCCACTTTTTGTCGAAAGTATAAGAGCTATCCTGTTGAAACTTGGTAGGTAGATGTATTATGTGAACCGCATTAGGATTTTCACACAAAAATAAAACAAAACAAACTCAAAAGTCACTAATATCATTTTATTCTAAACTGAACAGTTTGCGCGAGAGACACTTCTTAAGTGGTAAAATGTGTGTCCCCCCCTGTAACTTCTAAAATAAGAGAATATATAATACTAAAAAAATGTATAATGTAGACCTCAACAAAAACTTTCAACTAAAATTGGTTTGGATGAGATACAGTTAGCAGTTTTTGAGATATAGTACATTTTCAAAAACCGCAAATATAACTTTGCCATTCATACATACACTATGAAAAACAAAGTTATTTTTATTGTTTGTGTATATTACTTACTAATCTCAATATCATTATATCCCTAATCTATGCTTGCTACTACGGAACCCTTCATGGGCGAGTCCAACTCGCACTTGGCCGGTTTTTTTATTCTATTCTTAACGTCTTTGAGTCGCACTACTAAACTTTAGATGTGGGTCATACAGTTCATTCATCTCTATAAATAATATTGTTTTCATAGAATTAATACTACGAACCCGGATATTGATAGAGATACTTTAATAGCTTCCTATGACAGCCTTGAAAGGTTAATTATAATATCGTCGTTCTAGTTAGAACGACTCTTTGAAGGAATATAAATAAGGAGCAGTATAATTGACAGTTCCATTATTTATACAAGTAGTTAGTCTTGGGTTATTGTTATTTCGTTTATTCATCAAGTATACATATTAATAGTTTTTTTTTATTTAATCATTTATGTACAGGTACACACAATATAAAAATATACAGAAATACTTCATCTTAATAGTACAAAGGCACTGCTTATTTCAAAGAAATTTCAACCAGCAGACCTGCGACAGGAAGTGTGAAAAAAAGAAATGTAGACAGTAGTGTGTGAGAACAAGAAAATAATAATGGGATAAAAAATAATCAAAACTATAAAAAAAAACATTTAAAAATATAAAAATAGTGATCCACCGGTGTGGGAGCAGGGTCCAAAACTCCAAGCTACCGGTGGGTGGTTAGGGCTCCAGAGACAGGAACCTCCTCACAATGCGAGCCGTATCGAGGAGAACTGCCTTCTAAATCAGGCCCTTGATCCAACCCCCTAATGAGAGCCTCGAAAGATGTTCGTCGAGGCTCTTTGCTATCAGGCCATTGGCAGTAACGACAATCGGCACAATGATAGCCGAGCTCACATTCCACATGTCGACAACCTCGCGCGCTAGGTCGATATATTTGATTTTAACATAGCGTATGACCTGTGCTTACAGATATAGCATATACTCTAGAATTTTTCCTGTATAATGGTATATGTAAACCCAAAACAACTACTTGTAGGTCACACAAATATTTATTCCGTCTGACGCAACGTAAACCGTTTTTTCATTGACAAAGTCTAATAAAAAAATAACACTCTTTTTTGGTCTAAAACTGTCGCTATTATTATACATCTGACTGACTGGCCTGTTGGTCTAGTGCTTAGTGACCCTGACTGCTATGACGGAGGTCGTGGGTTCAATTCCCACCCAGGACAAATGTTTGTGTGATGAGCATGATCACTTGTTCTGTGTCTGGGTGTAATTTATTCTATAACATGTACGTATCAGTTGTCCAGTACCCATAACACAAGCTCTGCTTAGCTTGGGACTAGATGGCGTTGTGTGATAGTTATGAAATATTATTATTATTATTACATACTTCGAAACCAGCCAACTAATATAAACGCTAATGAATGTAAGTATCTCCAATGCCATCATTAGTGTAGTGATCACATGATCTCGACACTAATGATGGCATTGCAGTTTAAAACTTTATAATTATTATGAAAAATAGGATTACACCCGATAGGTCTAAATTTTTTTTTGTTTTTAAACTCTATGCGCCTGCGACGCGAATCGTAAAGATTTTTGTGGAGAGATTGCTTCTTTTTAACTTAGCATTAATTCATATCGAAGTGGTAGAGCTATCTAAGACAATAGAAATAATACGAAAGCAATCATTTACTATCAAAAGATACATTTTTTACCTGAAAGAAAATTTATTCGGAAAGCCAGCTAACAATATTGCATCAAACGTGACCCTGCTACACTATTACTACGGCGTAGCTCGCGTACCGCTACGACTGCTACGACGTAGCAGCGTAGACTCGTAGCCTTTGAGTGCTTTGAGTCAAGGTTGCAACCACGTAGAAAGTAAAATGGCATAGGTACTTCTTTGTCCTATTTTTATAATATAAAAGTATTGATGTATTATGCTCCTTATGTATTCTAATTAAATATAGAATTAATAATAATAATAAACACGGACACAGCGCGCATTGTTAGGAGGTTCCTTTCTCTGGAGCCCTGACTGCCGGTAGCTTGGACCCTGTTCCCGATACCGGTGGGCCACTATTATTTATATTTTTAAATGTTTTTTTTATTATTTTTTTGATTTTGTGAAATAAAAAAAAAATAAGGTTAAAAAACGAATAAAGGATATAATAATAATATATTCCACAGCTATCACACAACGCCATCTAGTCCCAAGCTAAGCAGAGCTTGTGTTATGGGTATTAGACAACTGATAAATATACTTATATATTTCTAAATACATAAATACTATAGATAAATTACACCCAGACACAGAACAAATGATCGTGCTCATTACACAAACATTTGTCCTGGGTGGGAATCGAACCCACGACCTCCGGCATAGCATTCAGGGTCATTAACCACTAGACCAACAGGCCTGTCAAGAATTGTCGTCGTGAACTTGTAAGGTTTATTTTTGCCCGTTCTTTTGAGTTCTGTCTTGTTATTTTTATGCGCGTGTACCTTATTAACGTAAGTAGGTAGCTTCAGTTTTGCTTTTGTGGGAACCAGTTTTCAGGTACCAGGTTTTAAATATTATAATATTTTCTTTAAACTGAGCATCGTAAACACCTTGCATAATTAACTAAAACCACCACAGTTTGGTGCACCCCCAAAATTTGTTTTGTTTTTATTTTTGTGTGAAAATCCTTATGCGGTTCACATAATACATCTACCTACTAAGTTTCAACAGGATAGCTCTTATACTTTCGACAAAAAGTGGCTGTGACATACGGACGGACAGACAGACAGACATGACGAATCTATAAGGGTTCCGTTTTTGCCATTTGGCTACGGAACCCTAAAAAGGAGTTTTTTTTTTTGGCACCAGCAACTAGGAATTTCTCCTGTGTCATGGGTGTGTTTACAAAAATAGAAACTCAGATAAACAAATACCCAGACCCGGAACAACTACTTGTAGGTCATACAAATATTTTTTCCGTGCGGGAATCGAACCCGCGACAAGCAGTCGATCACTAGACCATTGCTAAAAATGGTTAAAAATGGGATGTAGGTTTGTATAAAATGATTTAATTTTTTCCAATTTACTTGAAACTTCATTGTAGTCTTATTGACTAAATTGATAGAACACGTGTTTCAAGATTTTTGGAAATTCCACAAAGGAGTAATTGAAAATTATAAGGAAAAATACTTAACCCTCGCAGAGGAAATCGAGGGCAGAGTACTAGTACAGTCAACAGCAAAAGTAGATGATCAAAATCAGAAATTCTTTTTTTCTCTTTTTGTTTTAAGCGTTGCCGCACACTAGGAATTTCTCCTGTGTTTACAAACATATAAACTCACAAACACAAACGCCCAGACCCGGAACAACTACTTGTAGATCATACAAATATTTGCTCCGTGCGGGAATCTAACCCGACACGCTGCGCAGTAGTCTAATGACTCAGCCACTGCGCTAACCGGTGCCGTCTACTAATGGAACGGAGTTCGCGTCAGAACTGTGTAGATAAACTAGTAGTAAATGTTTGGTAAATTACAATCACATACTTTTGAATCACTTCGACGCCACACAGTTCTGACGCGAACTCCGTTCATTAGTATTGAATTTCTGATTTTGATCATCTACTTTTGCTGTTGACTGTACCATAAATACCTATTTCCCATAAATCCGTTCACACACAAACAACATCTACTCCACCGATATTCAAACACATTACGAAGGATCTTTAAGAAAACTAGAACACCAGTTCAATGACCTCACCCCAGCATCTTGACGGCACAGCTCGAGCAGTGACGGAGCGGTTGGAATGTTGGCAGCGTGTCGCGAGCTCGATTCCCGCACGGAGCAAATAAAATTTTAATCCCTAAAATGACATGAACATCCTAAGCTTAGTTTAATATCGCATGCTGGGGTCGCGGGACTGTCTCATCATGTAACCGTGACCCTGGTACGTAAAGAGCTGATGAAGGCTCAATTTCTTGCATCGTCTTAATGAGGCGTAACACTTCATCATCATCATAATCAGCCTATAAATGTTCCCACTGCTGGGACACAGGCCTCCTCTCTGTGAGAGGGAGCAGGCCGTAATCAACCACGCGGGCCCAGTGCGGATTGGTAGATGTCACATGTCTTCGAATTTTTGGTTTTAGGACATGCCGGTTTCCTCACGATGTTTTCCTTCACCGTTTTGAGAGCAGTGGTGTTGAAATATATTACAAAAAGTAATGCGCCTGACGGGGTACCAACCCACGACCTACAACTCGTAACACTTGGAGAAGACAAATTTTTATACCGTTATATTTAACCCATTCATCAAATAAAGCCGATTAAAATCTTCATGCGGGCTTCCAATTTTATAACTGTAAATAATTCCTCGTAACTCAGTATAAAAATAGGTGCATAGCAAGGTGTTTCCATCGTGATTGGATTGTAAGCAGTACTGCAAAGAAGCACCGTGTGGTACTAAGTAGTTCATTCAATTGGTCGTATGTGTGACCCACTTTAAGTTGGAGTGCATAAGAAAGCAACCAGCCTTTTGCTTTCTTATGCACTCCAACTTAAAGTTTGTATTGTGTGTGTAAGTGCGGGAAGGAAATGCAATTGAAATTAGATTTTATTATGTAGAATAGTTTGTAGTATGAAGGTTGTTCTATTTCTACGTCTTATGACTGTTGTCGTTTAGTTATGTCGTACTTTAAAGATACGGTATTTTGCCAGTGTTGCAATTTTTTTTCTATTTTGCCAGCTAGCTGAGCTTTTTTTTTATAAATTATGATAAAATCATCGAATAAATTCGTCGAGTAATGGATCACACCCGCCGTCCGATCAGGGACACACGCCTCAAAGAGCTTTCAGCAAAACAGATTAACGTGACCCTGGAACGAAAAGGGCCAAAGAAAGAATACGGTTGATTTTAGTAAGTACAAGTCTGACAATTCCTCTCATCCCGCCCTGGGTGACTCATTTGATGATTTTACCACGATAAAAAAAAGCTTTGTTCAGTTTTACCAGAAGAAATAATAACAAGGCCTTTTTTAGATGCACACATAACTGACCCTTTTCCCCACGGTACAAACTACAGAATACTGCCCTCTATGATCCTTCTAATGCCTCATCTACTTTATTTTTTTTATCGTGGTAAAATCATCAAATGAGTCCTCCCACCCAGGGCAGAGCGGGAGGGACTTTCAGACTTGTACTGACTAAAATCCACGGTGTCCTTCAATAGCCCTTTACGTTCCAGGGTCACGGTAATTTTATAAGTCTCCGGCAGGCTTTGGCCCTCTAAAGGGGAGCCCCGTCATCATGCTGACACTCTTTGAGGCACGTCTGGAACACAACGTGCCGTCGACCCGGGCATGATCCATGAACGGACAGCGAGTCGCCCATTACTCGCCGCCCGCAAGCCCGCGCCTACGGTGGCTGGAGATCATCTGCCGATGCCTCATCTACTTTCATACATCTTTATCTCTACGCCGGCTGCAAGTACGGGTACTACGCACTAGAGCTTATATCCTCTCTTTCTGACCTACTTACGTAATCTCTCTCTTTCTTTATGATTTCATTTTAAAAAAGCATCATGTTATTTTCACTTAAGATCCTTGTTAATTTCCGGACACTTATAACTTTACCAACAGCTACTTGAAACAACTTTGGGCAAAGCAATTTAATTAAAAGTTTATATTTCACTCCGTATCTTCCGACTGGCGTTAACGATCGCGTATCAGAAGGCGCTAAGTGGGCAAGATAAATCATTAGATAGACCTTTTTTTTTGTGGTAATATCATCAAATGAGTCCTCCCACCCTGGTGCAAAAGGGACTGTCCGACTGGTACTGACAAAATCCACGGTGTTATAACGAAAAGCCCTTTACGTACCAGGGCCACGGTTATCAGGTGAGACAGTGCCGCGACCCCGGTAGGCTTTGGCCCTCTAAGGGACGCCCCGTCGGATTGCTGACAGCTCTTTGAGGCGAGTGTGGAACACAACGTGCCGTCAACCCGGGCATGGTCAATGATCGGAGCGCAAGTCACCCAATACTGGCCATCCGCCCCTACGGGGGCCGGACATCGCCTCGCGATGTCGGATGCCGTGGGCGTCTCCCGGTTGTGAGGTGGAAGCTGTCCTCTCCCTAACGGTGCCCGCTTCCTCCTTCGCTAGCATGGCTACTTCGCAGGATGAGGCGATCGCTTCCCGTTCCATCTCGCTCCGCAGCGTGGCCTCGACCAATGCCTGGCGCTAGAGGAAGGTTACATTCTGCGTAAGGTACATTTTGCGAAAGGGACATTTTGCGAAAAGGGACATTCTGCGAAAGGTACATTTCGCGAAACGGACATTCTGCCAAAGGGACATTTTGCGAAGGGACATTTTGCGACTGAGCCGTACGTACCAGTAACTATTTTGATCGCTCTTAATTTCCGGGCATTTGTAATTTTGCCAAACTAGAGCTTGAAACAACTTTGTCAAAGCGTTTTAATTAAAAGTTTATATGACAGTACAAAATTCCCATCAGCATTAGTGCGAACCGGCTAAACACACAATGTGAATGAACTCTGTTGTTTCCGGCACGGAACAATGTATGCAACATGTAGTTCATCCGTATCTGGTCGTTTGTGTATGTAAAATTATATGTTTGAAATGATGATCATCGTTTCTTAAAGCTACCGTACAGTAAACATCTAAGTAAAAGTGCTCGTTACAATATAATTCATTAAGTGTGTTTTAAACGAGTACCTGAGTTGAATTCTCATATAATTTCGATCTTAGTAGCCCATACTATCGAATAGTGCAGTGCTTTTGATAAAACAAGGTGCAATTAGTGAATTTTGATCAGTAATTAGTAATTCGCAATAATAAATTACCGTCATTAACAGTTGAACCTAAGTGTTTGTGTAAAACGCGTAAGTGACGCCGTATAGAGAGGACTTACGACGTTCTTCTCGCGAGCACAATTCGCTCGCTCCAGCGGCGCAATAGTTTGGACAGCTTATTAGCCTTTTCTAGTGTACAAAAGTAGGTAAATAAACTGTGGATAACAGCTGTTACTCTTCGGCTTTGTTGACTTTATTACCATGGCAACCCTACCTTCATGGGGATGCTGCTCCGGTGTGAGCAAGGAGGATAACGACCAGTTTATTAAGTGCATGAGATGTAACATGAACTATCACTTTCTCTGCATATCCGTACCGAATATACTTGCCACCTCCGATGAATATCGTAAATGGACATGCTCAAATTGCAACAATCTGGTTCCTAACCCTTCAAATAAGGATAGTACCCCTGCTCGCAACGTATCCACCACAAGGGGTATTAAAAGAACTGCTCTGAATTCTCCTCCCGATAATAAATCAGTGACCAGCTGTGAGGTACGAGACATTGTGCAAGACGTTATTAAAAGAGAGCTTGCTGCTATGTTACAACAATTAAATAACTCCATTATAGATATTATTAATAAGGAATTAGATCCTATAAGGAAAGAGGTGAGTCAATTGAGTGTGTCACTTAATTTTCATACTAAGCGGTTCGATGAGTTCCAATCGGAACACGTTATGTTAAAGAATACTGTGAGGGAATTAAAGGAGGAGAAGATTCAATTGAAAAACTCTCACTCGGAATTGGGTCAGCGTCTTAATTACTTGGAGCAGCAAGCGCGGACCAACAACCTGGAAATACAATGTCTTCCCGAAAGTAAGCAGGAAAACTTATACACTGTTGTTAAACAGCTGGGTTCTGTAGTCAATTGCGAGTTGAAGGATAGTGACATTCTACACTGCACCCGCACTGCTAAGCTCCAGACTGATAGTTCTCGTCCTCGTTCTGTGGTGGTTCAACTTGTCTCGCCACGTATTCGGGATCAGCTTTTGGCCGCCGTCATTGATTATAACAAGAACAATAAAAACAACAAGCTCAATAGTGCCGATTTTGGATTAGCTGGTAACAAGACCCCGATTTATGTTGTGGAACATTTATCTTCTTCCAATAAATCTCTTCATGCTGCGGCAAGGCTCAAGGCAAAGGAAAAAGGATATAAATACGTCTGGGTAAGAAACGGCAAGATTTTTGTGAGAAAGACTGACGGCGAGGGACATATTTTGATCAAGAATTTGGACACTATTAGTAAGATTATGTAACGTTTTAATCTGCATCTATCATTATTAATTTTTTTCGTTCCATTTTATTGTTTTTTTGCTCGCATATAGAACAACTTAAAAACTAAATTCAACTCTTTAAAATTATATTATCAAAATAGCCGTGGCCTAAGAACAAAGTCCCATGTCTTCTATCAGAATGTATGTTGCAACGACTTTGATGTAATTATATTATCCGAGACTTGGCTTAATAGTTCTATTATGAGCAGCGAGCTATTCGACGACAGGTACGTAGTCTATAGAAGAGACAGGGAAAATACTAATATTACTGGAGGAAAAAAAGAGGGAGGAGGAGTTCTGATAGCTGTTAAGAAAAGCATTAAGTCCAAACGTGTAAAGGACTGGGAGAGCCAATGTGAGGATCTCTGGGTTACAGTGGAACTACCATGGACACGAACCGTTAGTCGAATTGCTCTCTGCGCGGTATATTTACCACCACCAATACGTCGAAGTAATCTGGAACACTTTGTGAATTCTTGCAGTGCGGTCCTTGAACAATTGACCGACTGTGAGGTTTGTCTCATGGGTGATTTTAACTTGGGTGGCATAGATTGGAAATGTTTAGATGGCACCGGGAATAATGTTGGGTCATGTAGTATCAACGAAGTTTTGTTGGATTTTACTTGTGTTAATGCATTGAAACAGTGTAACTTGATTACGAATGTTGCTGGTCGTATATTGGATCTTGTGCTCTCCTCAATGCGGTTGTGCTGTGTAAATGAAAATATATATCCTCTGAGTAAAGTGGATCTATATCATCCCGCTCTTGACATTGTTATTTCATTTAATAGGGAATCCAGGCTTCCCTACAATGTAGCAAAAATGACTCCGGACTTTCAGGGGGCGGACTATAATCCTGTACGTAGCTTCTTAAAAGAAGTTGACTGGGATTCTTTATTCAGTGGACAAAGTGGTGTGGATGTGATGCTAGAGGTCTTCTATGATACCCTTGGTACCGCGATACAACAATTTTTGCCTTTACGTAAGCCTAAAAACAGAAAATTCCCGTCTTGGTTCAGTCGTAAATTGATAAAAATGCTAAACGAAAAGAACAAAATTAGAAAGCGTCTCAAGAAATATAAGAACCCACTGGATGCAATAGAGTTAAAACTTATAAGTAAACGTTGTGAAAATCTTGCTTCTTCCTGTTATAAAGATTACATGATATATCTTGAAGACCAATTAGCAACTAACCCAAAGTCACTTTGGACTTATCTAAAGGCAAAGCGAGGAGGTACAAGTGCTTACCCCATGACCATGACAGACGGAGCTACTGCTACTTCTGATGGTAAAAAAGTATGCGACTTATTTGCGGACTATTTCTCGTCTGTTTATAGCCCTGATGATAAGAGTAGCGGTTTTGAACAAAATTCTGAATTCTTGCAATGTCTTCAAAATAACAGCCTGTGTCTAACTACTCCGGAGATTTCTCGTAAATCTCTCCACAATAAATTAAAAAGCCTTGACCCAAAAAAAGGGGCTGGGCCAGACGGAATACCTCCAGTATTTATTAGAGCGTGTTCATCTGAGCTGGTTTACCCGCTTTTGTTGATTTATAACAAATCTTTAACGACCGGTATTTTTCCGTCTAAGTGGAAAGTCGCAAAAGTTGTTCCAGTTCACAAGTCGGATGATAATGACGTGGTAACTAATTATAGACCTATTTCTATTTTATCTTCCTTCGCCAAAGTTTTTGAATCACTAATATGTCCATACATACAGGATCATCTAAAGATATATTTAACCGACCATCAGCACGGATTTGTTAGGACCCGTTCAACTAGTACAAACCTGGTACCTTTTACAGAACTACTCACAAAGGGTATCGATGCAGGCTATCAAGCAGACGTTATTTATACGGACTTCAGCAAAGCGTTTGACAAGGTATCCCACAAAATCTTAATAACTAAGTTGCGCGCTTATGGCATCTCTGGATCCTTGTTAGAGTGGCTGAGTTCATATTTAACGGATAGATTTTTCTTTGTTGTCGTAAATGGTTATCAATCAGACCTAAAATGTATTTCTTCCGGCGTTCCCCAGGGATCGCATTTGGGACCAGTCTTGTTTCTTTATTTTATAAATGACATTCCACAGTGTTTTCTGCACTCTGATTTTTTTATGTACGCTGATGATTTAAAGTTTTTAAGAATAATTAAGACTAAAGAAGACTCATCACTACTGAAAAGTGATCTCAATCGTCTCATTTTGTGGTGTGACAGTAACGGAATGGAACTGAATCCCAAGAAATGTTACCACGTTAAATTTACAAGAAAAAATATCCCAATAGATAGTCATTATTATATATTAGATGAAAAAATTAAGGAAGTGGAAACAATAAAGGACCTTGGTGTGCTGTTCGATAGTAAGTTAACCTTTACGCCACATCTCGATAGCATTATAAAAAGATCTTCGAAAATGCTGGGGTTCGTCCTAAGAAATTGCAAATCCTTCCGTCATAATAGAACTAAAATATTACTTTATAATAGTCTCATCCGCAGTATCTTGGAATACAATAGTGTAGTTTGGCGTCCTCACTACTCAACGCATTCATTACGACTTGAACGTGTCCAGAAACGGTTTGCTTGGCACCTTGCATTTTCCAATGGAATTGCCAAAAAAATACGTTCTTACAATAAGAGACTTGAGTTTTTTAAAATGACTTCCCTGGATAAACGTAGGCACTTATTGGATGTAATGTTTGCCTATAAAATTATCAAGCATAAAATCGACAGTCCCGAATTGCTTGCCCTTTTCAATTTTCGGGCACCCTCTAGAATGCCACGTAGCGCCATTACACCCCTTTGTCCACCTTTCAGAAGAACTGTTTTGGGTTCCAGTTCGCCCCTTGCAAGAATGTGCAGGGCAGTAAATGGCTACAGTGATATTATTGATCTCCACTTTGACTCTATTCCTAAACAGAAAGCCATCATTAGTCGCATATTGAGCAACCCCTAGTCTAACAAACTTAAAAATCTGTCAATTACTTACAAATCTGTCAATCTTGCTAGTGTTTTAAAATTTGTAAATTTTACTTAAAATATTAAATATTTTATCAATTTTATTAAGTTAATAAAATCAATTTTACTGTTTACCAATCTCGACAATTGTATTCAATCGATTTAATTTTAAAATTTCTTAATTAGGTACTTATGTTTTTATTTTTACCAATCAATTAATTTAATTCAATCAATTTTAAAATTTAAAATTTATTTTAACCACTCTTTTCAATTATAGGTAATTATTTATTATTGATAAATTATTAAACCTGTATTGTCAAATTTTTATCTATGTGTACCTTGTATAACACTGTACCCAGCCATGTAATGTTATGAATTTGTATTTTACAATTTCTATTCACAAGTTATCTTTATGAACTTATGCATGCATGATCTCATCGATTTTACCAATGTACTCAATTTCAAATATTATTAATTTTACTGTTTATGAGTTTTCTCAAAATTCAAATCAAATAATTTATTTTAGTGTACCTTTTTGCCAAAACCCCAATATTAGCGCTTATTACTTAGTAAGTTAGCTTATTTTTCTAATTCATTGTTGTATGCATGTGGTGTTTACCTATAAGTAACTGATGCACTGTTATGTGATCCGTTTAAATGTATTATTTGTGTTTGTATCAGTGTAATTAGTTGTTGGTGAACCTAATAAAATAAATAAATAATAAATGATGAAATGAAATGATGTTTATTTTTGCAAGTAGTTTTTATCAATACTTTTACACGCCTTTGTAAACGCACCCACGGTCACACAGGAGGAATGTCACGTAATTAAATTTAATATTGTTTTGGCTACCTATTTTGTGGAAAAGGCTAACGAATATTTATTTTTCCGAGAAAAAAAAAATAGAAAAATAGAAATTCATTGGAACCAGACAAAAATAGAAATGTCAGACGGTTTCAAAAAATAACAATGTTCTGGCAAATCAACTTTTCAATGTCAGGTGCAGTTATTTTTCTAAACTATTGTTATTTTTTACCGCTAGTTTTCAATTCCTGCAGTTTTAACACAGACGTGTGATGGAAACGCCACAAAAGTTCGAACAGATTTTTGTTTAAAATACAACTACATATTTTACTTTTTTATTTGTATTTTCAATAAAAATCTGTTTTAGGGTCTTATATTATTTTATTTGGAGGTTTTAATAAATACTTAATCTTGTTTTGTACATGTCGAATGAATGGTGCATTTTTTAAACGTTTATCCCACATTAGCAATTTCTCCTGAGTCGTGGATGCGTTTACAAACATTGAAACTCACATACACAAACACCCAGACCGGGAATAACTTCCTGCAGGCCAAAATATTTGTTTCGTGCGGGGATCGAACCGCGAAACAAACTGCGCAGCAGTCAATCATTCAACCGGTTTAGCGGGACGTCGCGCCGCCGCCGCCGTCCCGCTAAACCGACGCGTCATCAGCTACATTTTTATAGTTAGTAAGAACGCTACGCTAACTTCGCTGAGAAACAGTACCCTTAGCACGAGTTTTCAGTATTTAAGGCGATGACAAGAGCTAATGTACCTCTCGCTCGCACGATTCGACATTTTGAAAGATATAAAATCACTGATCCCATTTTTGAAAAATTGCAATCAACTATGTTTTGTGCAATCACATTGCACAGTTTAGTAAAAAAAATATTTTAATCGATACAAGTTTACCTACTCAAAAATTTGCTTTACTAGTTTTAGTACTTAAGCAAATTTTTGAGTAGGTAAACTTGTATCGATTAAAATGTTTTTTTTTTTACTAAACTGTGCAATGTGATTGCACAAAACATAGTTGATTGCGATTTTTCAAAAATGGGATCAGTGATTTTATATCTTTCAAAATGTCGAAACGTGCGAGCGAGAGGTGACATTAGCTATTATCAGCGCCTTAAGACGTAAAGTAAACTGGAACTTTGACAATTTCAAATTGACAATTTCAAGGAAAAAATTAGTTCCTTCTTCGCACACCAGAGGCGCTGTTCCATTTTTCCATACAAGAAACGCTGTAAATACTGAAAAGACACTGTAAAGTAAAAGAGTGAAATCTCGTGCTAAGGGTACTGGATACGCAGGAGAAATTCCAAGCAGTGTTTAAAAAACAAGATATATCATCATCTGTCAAAGTGAAGTTTCTAGAGCCAAGTCCATAATAATTTACTCCTAGCGATCGTGCCAAGCCCACTATACCTCTTCAACCAGTACATGTTTATAAATAAATTGTTATTTAGTAGATGTTTGTTTCAATCTTCATTTGAAATTCCATTATTTTGTGAGCCAGGCGGATCAAGCAATCTGTTGGGATTTCGTGAAGTTTTGTGTGGAAAGGCAAACGTGATTCGCATTTATTTGTTTACATTTTATGGTTTATATATACCTACGGCTGCCGTTTCTAAAGAAATTATAATATCTTCTCAACATACAAAGCCGGGTTTTTTTTTTTTTTTTTTTTTCGTGGTAAGCTTTAAATTGAATTGTAGAAGCTTTAAATTGCAAAAAAGTGTTAACTTTATGGTGTATAGTCTATAAGTGTATTTTTTTTCCGATGGGAATTTTATAGGAGAACAGGGACTGTTGATGCATCATTTGCACGCTGGTAAACTCCTCAATCATCGAGAACTTCGACCGCCTGAGGTTTCACTCACATCGGCCTTGTAAAAATACCTTTTTTTTGTCGTCTTTCACTCATTCTCTTAACATGACCAAACCATCTAAGTATACTTTCATCAATTATTAAACCTTTTTAGGGTTCCGTAGCCAAATGGCAAAAACGGAACCCTTATAGATTCGTCATGTCTGTCTGTCCGCCCGTATGTCACAGCCACTTTTTGTCGAAAGTATAAGAGCTATCCTGTTGAAACTTGGTGGGTAGATGTATTATGTGAACCGCATTAGGATTTTCACACAGAAATAATAACAAAACAAATTTTGGTGGTGCCCCCATACTTAGAATTGAAACTCAAATTTTTTTTTCACTAAACCCATACGTGTGGGTTATCTATGAATAGGTCTTTAAATAAAAATGATATTGAGGTTACTAATTTCATTTTTTTCTAAACTGAACAGTTTGCACGAGAGACACTACCAAAGTGGTATAACATGTGTGTGTCCCCCCCTGTAACTTCTAAAATAAAAGAATGATAAAACTAAAAAAAATATATGATGTAGACCTCAACAAAAACTTCCAACGAAAATTGGATTGGATGAGATACATTTGATAGTATTTTCAAAAACCGCAAATATAACTTTGCCATTCATACAAACACTATGAAAAACAAAGTTATTTTTATTGTATGTGTATATTACTTACTTATCTCAATATAATTTTATTATATCCCTAATCTATGCTTGCTACTACGAAACCCTTCATGGGCGAGTCCAACTCGCACTTGGCTGGTTTTTTTTGTCGTCTTTCACTCATTCTCTCAACATGACCAAGCCATCTAAAAATAGTTTCATCAATTATTTATCGTGGTAAAATCATCAAATGACTCCTCCCAGGGCAGGACGGGAGGGACTTTCAGACTTGTACTGACTAAAATCCACGGTGTCCTTCAATAGCCCTTTATGTTCCAGGGTTACGGTTACCTGATAAAACAGACCCGCAAATAAATTATTAACCCTACATCATATTTTATCGACAACGATGCCGTATTTCACCGCTGCTCGATTTTTCTTTCTGATAAAAATATTGGCTCGAAACTACCTAACCTAGGTCATTTTCTCTTAGAGGGCCAAAGCCTGCCGGGGTCGCGGGACTTATCTCATTACCGTGACCCTGGAACATAAAGGGCTATTGAAGGACACCGTGGATTTTAGTCAGTACTAGTCTGACAGTAGTGGGAAGACTGATTTGATGATTTAACCACGATAAAAAAATAGTCAATTTGTCATTAAAATAATATATTGCTCACTTACAAGACTGCATTGTTGGTTTAGCGGGAAATGCGATTCTTGTGATTCTTGACGTCCCTCTCTCAGTTTAACCGTTATAACTACAGTTTTGTAGATTCTGTTAATAACTTTGAAATTTTGAGCAGAAGTTTTTGAGCTGAATTCCAATTCCGGAATTACTATCTGAAATTGAAATTCTGTCCAAAACAATGTAGGTATGTCAAAGGAACGAGATTATTGGTTGAAAAGATTTGGTATTTTATTTTTTGCCTGGAAAGCGGGAAGGCTCCACCGTGCGGGTTCAGTACAGTGATGGTGAATATATTTAAAAATCTTTAATCTTGACAATTGTGATTTGTTCAGTAGGGGTTGGGCTCCGACCCCGCCAATTTTATTGACAATTCTCCCTTTTAAGTTTGTACAGATCGAAACCGGACACATTGCATAGACGGCTTTCTTACTATAGATTACTCGACTGACGTAACCGTCGTTTCATAAATTAGACAATTATGACTTGACTAGACTCAATAAGTCGTTGTTGACCAGAGGATTAGTTATACATATTCTGCGACATAATGATCTTGTAACGATATTATAATCTGACTTTTATGTTACTAATATATGACTTTTATGTTACTGTAATTTGACCCATTTTCGCGTTTTAAAAACTTAAAGTTGGGTATGCACTATGCAGGCTTCACAATTCAAAAATCACATTTTACACTTTCAGCGTCGTCTTTTTACGCAACCAGTATTTCGTTGTTGCTTAGGCTATTTGGTCGATTGACCCCGCTCAGATGGGACCCGCGGGATGAATGAACCAATTCATGTATACCTTTTAGTTAAGATTTTTTAATAAGATACTTACCCATAATGCGGGTTGGTGGGAAACGAAGGCGTCAACTTGAGAACGGCTCGGAATGCTAAGACATCGTTGCTACTGTTCTGGCCGAGGTGTTCTGTTGACAAATGAATTATTAGATTAGTTTCTGAAGTATTTGATGTTAGAACAAGGTTCGAATTGACCAATATTAAAGCCTGCATCTTTGGAGTTTCAATTCATTTTTTTATAGGATATTGGGTTCAAGCTACGAACTGACGTTTATCCGTAACGCTACCAGTCTACCAGGCTAATAGACTGAAAAATGTAATTAGACCATCAGTTAAATTATCACAAAATATGCGACCCGTATTTTTTAAATTTTCTTTTGTTATGTGAACCAAAATTGACGGAGATACGACGCTTTCGAAATTGGCAATACACAATTTAGTACAATTTTTATTGAATTCTGACGTCACGAGCCTCAAGAGTTCTGATGCGTTATATCCTGGTAAATATTTAATGATTTTACACTCGAAACGTGTTCGTTACTTTTTGAAATTCAAACTGGACTATTTAGATTTATAAGGTACTGTCAAATAGTATCAAAAAATTACAAATCTAATTATTAATACCTAATTGTAATTGGTACAATTAGGTATAATAATTTCGCTGATGTCTCAGCCGTCTGAATAGCTTAGTGGTATAAACGTTGACCTTCTACGCCGATGAGGATGAGGGTTCGCATCCCATCAATAAACGAGTTTTTTTTGTTTTCGTTTAGGCAGAGTAAAATCTGTTCCGTGCGTATCTGGTTCGATATACTCAATTTTTACCAACAAAATAGTGCACTGATGCACAAAGGAAGTAAATAGATAAGTTACTAGTATTAGTTGTGCTTAACGAATTTAGTTTGTAATAGTATCAGATTATGGTTTACTCCAGTTCGGCTCGTCGTTAAAATCTAGGATAAACGCTATTTTAGTTTAAAACGGCGGTGATCTAACTTTACAAGTTTAGTTCAACTTCGTTTAAGCGGTAAAGTTTGGGTAAGCTTACCTCATACATGTTTCCCATAACCTAGATCAACTGTTTTGACTAGCTTAGAATATAATCGAGTTTCCATATTTTTCTCATATTCACTTTTTAAACCTGTTTTGTCCCACTTCTGTTTAAGTTCTGCCCAATCTTACCTCTTGGCTACTCATATCGGTTTAACTTAAGCTTCCAACAATCTATTTTTAAAGCGCTTATTTTCTTAAGACCGAATTGAAGCGCAGTGACAGTTTTCTAGAGCGTTTCAACAAGTAAGCCAGGCTTAAGTATCTCAAGTTTTCAAAATGGTATCTTGTTTCTTCAATCTAGATCTCGTGTTTCTTCAACCTAGATTTTCTCGTTTCGACAAAGCTGTAGGCTTAAAAGATCAGGCCCTATAGCCAAACAGCAGACGATAATCGTTATCGCTCAGCAGTCACTAATACTTTTTCAACTTTATACCCCAGCGCGTAAAGTTGAAAATCTGTTGAAATTTTTTTTTTATGTAAAATGGGTTTGCTCTTGACCTTAGTCTAGGTCAGTAGTGACTAAGACTACCACTACCCCGGCATGCTTTGGCCCTCTAAAGGCTCCGCCCCGTCATTATGCTGACACTCTTTGAGGCGCACGTGGAACACAACGCGCCGTTGACCCGGGCATGATCCATGGACGGACAGCGAGTCGCCGGTGATCCATCGCTGTGGGTGTCTACCACTGGTACAGACAGACTTAGGCTACTTTGTACATAAAGACATTGGACTCACCTGCATGAGTAATCGCCGCAGTACTAGGATCATAGATCTCGTCGTCTACCGCCACCACAGCGTACTCTCCGTCAGTGAGGAGTCCTCGACGTTGCAGCACCTTCATGAAATCCACCAGGGCAATATGCTCGCCCAGGAACACGTATACTGTGCACAAACAAAGGGTCATGTAATAAATCGTTATCTGATTAGCACATCATCAACTGCCTAGCTTTTTTCCAACTATATTTGGGTCGACTTCCAGTCTAACCAGATTCAGCTGAATCCACTCCCAACCCAGTAACTGGGTAATACGATACCCCATGGTAAGACTTTTAGAGCTTCTGATTAGTAGTAACGACTGTCAAAGATCTACAAATGGCAGCCGGGACCAGCGGCTTTACGTGCTTTCCGAGGCACGGAGGAAACTTGCTATGACAGATGTTCACCCATCCACAGACCAAGCCAAGCAAAACCCAGAAGATCGGCCTGTGCTGCTTTTTGTAACTTTTAGAGCTTTGATAGTCGTTATTGTTAATAGGTGCGTCCACACAAAGCGCGCTCGCGATGCATTTGCTGCGCGAAGAAACTCACGAGGCCGCTCAACCCGTGTGGACGCGTCTATTGTTTTTCGACCGAGGTAACAATATACGCGAGCAAAACAAAAGCCGACACTGGATGGCTCGGGCGCTCGGTCGCTCGACCGCGGTAGCGCTGTCACTTGCCTCGCCCGAGACACGTCCACACCAACCGAGCTGCTTCGCGCGGAAAATGACTCGCGAGGCTGCACGCTAAAGTCTAACAATCAGCCTTACTAAGGGTTCTCTCATGGCACAAACAATCGTAAGGCCTTCAGATAGTTGTACCGAATCTGGCTGTTTGTATCATACAGAAGTAATTAGTAATGTGGAGCAGTCTTTATTTTGTTTTAAAATTACTTTTATTAAATCAGCACATCTTGTACAGACGCTAACACATCAACTTAGGATATTGTAGTCCTGGAGCACAAAGAGCAACCGATGGAGCATTCTGATAGTCAATTGCTCTATACTCAGGGCAAGAGGACTGATTTGATGATTTTAACACCCAAAAAAGCCCATCAACCGTGAATTTGTCGGAGATTTCCAACTTTATCACAAAAGCAAAAGGTTCATGTTCGATTGGGAAATATTCATAGTTTTGGATTACGTTGATGTGCTAGCCTCTGTGCGACAATTTCACAGGAGACGAGTATCTCAAAGCGACCTCCCTACAGATAAACATAAATACATCATGTGTACGAACTACTTAATTTAAGAGGGTCGCTTGATTTACATAATATGCTTAATTGGGTGCCCTTACCCAATTAAATATGGCGACTATAGTTTCAGAAATAAATCATATTTAAATAGGACGAGGGGCAACTGTTACTTTTGTTACTGTAATGTTCAGACTACGGGATGCACAAGCAAACGACTTATTTGGGAGCACAGCTGTATTTCGAGTGCCAAACACCATAACCGTCATCTTACTTACCTATATGTAACAATTTATACGTCTACCTGCAATATTCAAAGTCAAAGATCTTTATTGTGAGACAGTGGTTTAAAAAGTTGTATTAAAGGTTGTTGTGCTCTTGCACTGCTCCACCATGTTAGGTATACAATAATTGTGTCAAAATTATTAATTGTTGTTAATTACTAAATTATATTAAGTTAAAAATTATTAATTACGTTAAATTATCAATTACATCAATCAAATTAAAATTTATCACTTGCATTAAATTTAAATTTATCAATAACATTAATATAAAAAAATATTTATATTTTGCATCAAAACATAAAATGGCAGTTTGGACACGGGTTTGGATCTAACTGTTCACGAATCTGTCGGACAAAAATTCATGCAGTGTATAATATGGTCTATTCACCAGGAAGTCATTTAATTCCTTCTTAAAAGAAATTACTTTTTCAATTTCCCTTATTTGTTTAGGAAGCTTATTATAAATTCGTGAAGACATTCCGAAGAAACTTTTAGAAAGCAAGGCTGTTTTTGAGGGTTTATGTTTATGTTTACATGTTTACCCACATATACTACAGTTACACAAATATTTCAATAGGTTATATGATTTGGTCGAAGGAGAAAACAGCAAGCAGCAGCGAGAAAAGTCCTGACATTTGATCGTGAATAACTTTTTAGCACACATGGGATCGACGGGGACTTTTTGTACGTTATTTCTAATGGTGCACACAAGCTATCTACCAAAATTCAGCTGTGTGGGTGTTTTTGTTAATTGAAATGTCTATTTTGACTTGACTATCTACCTTGGGTCGCGCTCTTAGACGTAGACAAAGTGCGGTTTATATTTTCGATCTTAATCTGGTGTTTTCAAAATAAATGTTTGAAATAATGACACAAACAAATAGGTACCTACACGAATAACAAAATTAATCATCCGTTAGACGAAATCATAAACATATAGTTAGGTACTTTCATATACTTAAAGCACTTGAGAAAACTTGACATACACAACACCGGCGTCAAAATAGAATACAAGGAAAATTCTCAACAAAAGATTACTTCTAAACTGAGCAATTACATAACCTGTGTACGTTACATAAACTCAATTTTTCCTTTATTCTTTGCTCATTTAGAAAAAACTTAAGGAAAATTGGTTTTTCAGCCACTTTTTTGCCATTCTGCTGATTTCTACGGCCAATGTACCCTCTTTAGTAAAATACCATGGATACCTTTTTTTTTGACGTGGTAAAATAATCAAATGGGTGGCACCCAGGGCAGGTCGGGATCCCTCAGACTTGTACTGACTAAAATCCACGGTGTCCTTCAATAGCCCTTTACGTTACGGGGCCACGGTTACCCAATAGTCCCGCGATCACCATGGATGCCTTAGTGTCTAATTCTCCGTGGACGGTTAAGTTTAGTTCGAAGCGAAGACATTGGAAGGCGTCATTCTCGGTTCAGCCGATTTAATTTCTGGACTTCTACAGCCCACCGTACTCTCTACAGAGAACTGTCTCTGTCTTTTCCAAAACCGAGACAAAATCGAGAGTAAGCGAGAAACATAGACGCTAGACGAGAGCAGATATGTACTCTCTTGGACTCGCTTTAGGGTGCTCCCACATTTATCGACGCGGAATCGGCTTAAGCCGGTCAAGCCGGCTCGGCTCGGACGACGCGATCCGATGCGAATGGCATTAGTAACACCCTTATTACGTTGACATAAAGGTTTTCTTGACCGGCTTAAGCAGATTCCGCATCGATAAATGTGGGAGCACCCTTACGTTACGTCTCGACAAGACTATACCAGCCGTATATAATGGACTTTTAAAAAGAGACGTCTCGATGTTAAAATAACAGAAAAAAACCACTTAGCTGTCACTAAGCAGGATTGATGGTGTAATTAAAATAAAGGCTTTTTAAAAGTAGTAGTAGGAAGGTCTCATAAACGCAACGAACTATACTGAAAAATGTTGCTTTCGAATCCTCCCTTTGGGGGAGACCTATGTTCAGCAGTGGACGTCCTACGGCTGATAATGATGATGATACTACCTTCGAAGGAATTGGTGCTCAAATAGCTGACAAAACAGAAGAAAAATTTACAACAATGGCAAAATACCGTATCTTTAGAGTACGACAACATACGGAAAAAGACTTATAGCGTAGAAATAGAACAACCTTCATACTACAAACTATTCTACATAATAAAATCTAATTTCACTTGCATTTCCTTCCCGCACTTACACACACAATACAAACTTTACAAACGCCGCCAGCCTTTTGCTTTCCTATGCACTCCAACTTAAAGTGGGTCACACATACGACCAATTGAATGAACTACTTAGTACCACACGGTGCTTCTTTGCAGTACTGCTTACAATCCAATCACGGTGGAAACTCCTTGCTATGCACCTATGTTTATATTGAGTAAGGGACTTTTAGTAAGAGTTTATTTACAACTTAATACACCTACCCAGGTAACAGTTCGAGAAACTTACTAACTTAAGCTGAAGTGATTTACTGACGGGGCTCCCATTTCTTTATCGTGGTAAAATCATCAATTGAGTCCTCCCACCCAAGGCCGGGCAGGAGGGACAGTCAGACTTGTACTGACTAAAATCCACGGTGTCCTTCAATAGCCCTTTACGTTCCGGAGTCACGGTAGCTCGTCAGTCCCGCGAAACCGGCAGGACGGGGCTCCCCTTAGAGGGCCAAAGCCTGCTGGGGTCGCGGGACTGTCTCATCAGGTAACCTTGGGTGCCCTGGGTGGGAGAACTCATTGGATGATTTAACCATGATAAAAAAGTAGGAGTGATTTGGTAGGTAGGAGCAGTGGTGGCCCAGTGGTATCGGCCCCGACTTATAAGTTGTAGGTCGGTTCAAACCTCCCCGATGCCTCGAGAAGTCGAGGCGCGGCGGGAAGAGCTCCGGCGCGATCTCAGGGCAGTTTGGAGAGAACGACTGTCGCAACCGAGGTACGGGCACGCCGCAATCGCGGCTGTAAGACCCCTCTTTGAGGAGTGGCTGGATAGGTCCCACGGCGTCCTCACCTACCGCATGACGCAGGTCCTCACCGGGCATGGATGCTTCGGGAGGTACCTGTGTCGGATAAAGAAGGAGGAAACGCCCGGGTGTCACCACTGCGAGGACCGCCCGGAGGACACGGTGGAGCATACGGTGCAGGACTGCCCCGCTTGGGCAGAGCACCGCCGTGTCCTCTCGACGGCGATAGGCGGAGACCTCTCGCGCCCGGCATTGGTCGAGGCCATGCTGCGGGGCGAGACGGAGTGGGAAGCGGTCGCCTCCTTCTGCGAAGCAGTCATGCTCGCGAAGGAGGAGGCGGGCCGCGCGAGGGAGAGAACAGCGTCCTCCCTCAGCCGCAGTGGTAGACGCCCACGGCGACGGATGTCGCGGGACGATCTCCGGCCACCGTAGGCGCGGGCATGCGGGCGGCGAGTAAAGGGCAACTCGCTGTCCGACCATGGACCATGCCCGGGTCGACGGCGCGTTGTGTTCCACGCGCGCCTCAAAGAGCGTCAGCACAATGACGGGGGCCCCCCTTTAGAGGGCCACAGCCTTGCCGGGGTCGCGGGACATACGTATACCGCAACTCCGGTACGCAAAAGGGCTACCGAAGGACACCGTGGATTTTAGTCAGTACAAGTCTGACAGTCCCTCCCGCCCTGCCCGGGGCTGGGAGGACTCATTTGATGATTTTACCACGAAAAAAAAAAAAAGGTCGGTTCAAACCCAACCAGGCGCATTACTTTGTGTAATTTATTTCCTCACCACTGCTCTTAAAAACGGTGAAGGAAAACATCGTGATGAAACCGGCATGTCCTAGAACCAAATATTCGAAGACATGTGACATCCACCAACCCGCACTGGGCCCGCGTGGTGGTTTATGGCCCTCTCATAGAGAGGAGGCCTGTGTCCCAGCAGTGGGAACATTTATAGGCTGATGATGATGATGATGATGATGATGGTCAGTTGTATGCCGTAAGTGCGAGACTCCGGAGCACGACAATAGACACGTTCCTATAGCCGAAAGCTTCATGAGTGACGTATTCTCGTCTCTTTCTACTTTTCTATAATCTGGGGTCAAATATAATATGTAATGCAATAAACGAGTGTACCGTATTGAATTACGAGTAAATTCGTTTTTAGAACATTTCCTCTTATCCAAAGATTAGGACGCGATGGTAATGTCAACTCGCCTCCGGTATTCATACAGGTGTTAAAAGGAGTAAAGTTAGAAAAGACAAAGAGCAATGAATTCGTAAATATGCGAAATGTCTATAAGTCTAAAAATAAGAAAGGACAGTGTGTCATGTACGAAACCTTTTATTTTTCATATTCCAAAAAAAATCTTTTGCGATTGTGACAGGCGGGCTTTTAACTGGCTTCCTTTGTTTATCTTTTATAAAGCAATTTGTAATAAATGTTATATAAAACATTTCCTGATATTCAGTATGTTTACTTAGGCGCTAGCACGATTGCTCGACGTAAATATTTCAATTTTAAAAATGGAAAATACGCCGTTTCACTTAAAATATTAAATTAATACAAATACCTAACGTAATTTATGTCTCTGTGGAATACCTATGTTTTTCGCTTTTTACCACGTAAAAAAATAAAAATATCCTTTTGTATTTTTTATTATTGACCATGCGTAAACATTTGTTTTTGTACTGTAAGGGACATATTTTTAAAGATAGAATTTTTTTCGATAATACCAATCGATAGAACGCGAAATTCTGAATCCAATGATTTACTTTTTAAGGAAACGCCTTCATTTTCCTTTGAGTACTTAGCTAAGATGTAAAAAATATAATTATTTTTAGAACAAAAATATAAAATTTCTAAAAATACATTAAACAACAGTAACTCTTTCTTTAACAGAACAGTTACTGTAATAGGTGTTTATTGACGCTCGTGTAAACATGCCGTGAATTATCACAATTAGGAAATGTGTCCTGTATTTCGTAGGCTGTAAATAAAGTTGCTTTAATTAAAAATAAGGAGTTAAACTTCAAAGAACTTTTTTATTCCAAAATCAAAAATATCAAGGTGACGTCAAGCACACTCTACATCAAAGGGTGTTCTAACCTACTTTATGTAAAATCATGGTTTACGGTACTGATTACTTTAAGACAGTAATAAGTTAATTGATTAAAAAATACGTGTGGCAGTCGCGAACTGCCGCGGTAAAGCTATTGCAAAGCATTTTTTATCAACTTATGCAATTATAATTATTTATTTATTATATTTATTACTGTACTAATTAGGCTATGATCAGCCACGTCAATCAAGTGAAAAGTCAAAAAACTTTCTCCACCTGGGATCTCCCTCTCACTCTGTCCTTCCTCTCTCTCAATAAAATTGCCCCTTGCTCAACAAAAGCATGCTTTCGTGCTAGTAATGAGCACGTCTGTCTGTAACTTTATGAGCACGTCTGTCCGTACCTTTATGATTGCCGAAGTTTCCCGAACTGAAATGATGTTAGACGATGCGTGGTGTCAGGTATTTTCCTTAGGTTTTTTCGTTAGGGTTTTGGGATTTCGATTTCTTGATTCGGTCACCGCGCCGCGCTTAGAGCCAGCGATAAAAGCTATGCAATAGCTTAAAAAATAACCGACAGTACGATTGGCGCAGTGGCCAAGCCATTGACCGCTGCGCTTTGTATGACGTGTTCTATTCCCGTGTACTATTTCTCGCTGTGAAGGCGAAGTAAATAAAAGGAGATGTGTGAGGTAAAACTTTGTGTGTTTATTGATCCAAACCCACTTAGACTATCTTACAATATTGTGAGGGCGACTGACTGAGACCAAGTCGGGTTGTGCACTGTCTCCCCGATCGCGTGGCGTCGCCTCGTATATCGAAACCGCTGCGTTGGCATAATTGCAACTTTGTGTCACCACAGTATTCCCTCCCTATTTTTATAATTTGTTAAAATTATACAAAAATTGGGAGCATAATTCCTTTGGATCTGCTTAGTACCTTATAAGAGTGGCGACATGATATCCTTAGTTTCTACTTATTAAACATAATACATACACGTTACATGTTTACACACTAGGTTTTGCTTATCAGCAATGTCCGTGGCCATGAGTTCGGCGCGACGTTACAAATAACAAGTATCGTTTTACGTGACGACATTGTATACATTTTATATTTTCTTAAAACTATGTATTTATGTTAGGCTTTACCTTTTACATGATATTTCTTCTTATAACTACTATGCACTTTGTAAATTAGCTTTAGTTAGATAATGTATATACTCGTGAAATAAAATAAATAGATTTTTTCTTACACATTCTATGCACTATTACACTTTCAAACTATTTTAGTATACATCAGTTGCACGGCTAGTAACGGGTTGTTGCATGGTACCGCCTTTGACCACTGGTGCCAACCCGATTACTTCTGCTTCTTTGCGAAACCAGTTCCGCACATGTTTTCTGCACTGGTGTCTGATTAACCACAGTAGTGTGATGCCAAATATGATGCCAAATGCTATCATAAATATTTCCACTATGCTGATTCGTTGCCCGATAACCTCGTTGGATATCGTTTGGGATACTGCGACATTGTTTTGTTGTGGTTTGGCTTGGCTGTTACACATTTTCTCTGGGTTATACACTTGGTTTAGGTATGTTGCCTGCAACAGACTTACTCTTAATGGAGTCAGTATTTTTTGAAACTACCAGTTTAGAACATAGTTGACCTACTGCGTAAGTGCTGACTTATTCAACTCTTGTTGCTTTACATTTGTTACTTTACAAAATGCATCTGTGACAAGTTTCGGTTAGGCAATATTAGTAGTTGCCTGATTATTATTTATACTTTACATAAGACTTATGAGTAGGTCGTTTTTGCTTGTTGCTACGCGTTTTATATAAAGGCGTGTACAGATGGGTTTGAGTTCCCTTAATATTAATTTTTGCGGACACCTGTTTCCAGGGCCGACTTTATTTGATATATATTTCTTAACATAATCTTAAGGGTAGTGTGCATGTTCGATATTCTGCCATAAAAAATATCATCCCATTGGAATCCACAATATCTCGCATGCACACGCCGTACAAAACACATACATAACTTATTTTATATACCTAATTCCAGGTGACATTTTTCTAGGGGTGTCTTGCGACCCTTCAAATGTGATTCCGCGTATGTTATAATTATGTGCATTCGTCTATTTATCAAAAAAAACGTACCCTTTTGCTGACGCGGCCGCTGCGAGTGACTATCGGTTCTTTGTTCATTGTATTTATAGGCCTTATTGGGTTTTCTTTTGTTATCCTTTGTTTTGTGTTTTTTTCGTTGTTCGTTTCCTGGTGTACCGTTTCTTTTACTCTATCCTCTTTTTCGCATTCTTCTAGTAAAAATGCGGGTTTTAATCGGTCGATTGAAATACATGCTTCTTTATTCGGTAATTTGATAACGTAATATTTCTCTTTCCTACTTATGACGCGGTATGGGCCATCATATGGTGGTTGAAGAGATTTGCGTACTGTGTCATTGCGGACAAAAACGTGTTTGCAAGTTTCGAGTTCTGGGTGCACAAACGAAGAGCGTGCTTTGTTTTCTCTATATTGCGGTGCGAAATTCCCTATTGTATTTCTAAGTTCCTTTACATACGAATCCATGTTCTCGTTTTGTGTTTGGCTTTGTGTAAAGAAATCCCCTGGTAACCTAATTGTGCGCCCGTATACTAATTCCGCGGCGCTATAACCGGTATCGCTTCTGATAGCTACACGCAAACCGAATAAAACAGTCGGTAACTCTTTTAACCATGATTCTGTTTTTATTTTCGCCATTAATGCTGCTTTGAGCGACCTGTGCCATCTTTCCACTAGGCCATTGCTTTGGGGGTGGTAAGCTGTTGTCCTATTTCTTTCGATTCCCATTACTTGCATCAGCTGTTTGAACAGATTACTTTCAAATTGTCTCCCTTGGTCACTAGTGATTTTGACGGGACACCCGTAGTGTGTGATCCAGCAATCATATAGTGCCTTGGCGACGTTTTCCGCGGTAATTTCTTTTATTGGTATGGCTTCTGGCCATCTGGTGAACCTGTCAATTATAGTTAGACAATACCTGTATCCCTCTGCTGTGACGGTTAACGGTCCTATTATGTCTATGTGAATATGTTCAAACTTTCCGCATTCCGCGTAAACCCCTAAGTCTGATACTGTGTGCCTTTGTATTTTCGATTTTTGACATGCTATACACGACTTTGCCCATGTGCCTAATTCACAGGAATTCATACCGGGCCAAAAATACTTTTGCGTAACTAGCGCTTTCGTGGCCCTAACCCCGGGATGGCTTATATTGTGTATATTATCGAAAGCTGTCCGTCTGAACTGCTCCGGTAAGTAGGGCCGGCCTGTGTCTTTCGAAATTTCGCAATAGATCGGTTGATTTACCGTCGGCCAGTATAGTTTCTTTATGTTTACGTTGCTATTTTTGTTACTGCGTTTCGAAACCCGCGCTATGTACTCGTCCGTTTCCTGTGCGGCAGCTAATTCTGCGAAGTCCATGTTTGTTGGGCAATACAATTCTGCGACACGTGATAACGAGTCAGCAACAACATTGTTGTGCCCGTCTATGTGGCGAATATCGTTTGTGAATTCGCTGATGAATAATAAATATCTCGTTCTTCTAGGCGTTTCTGAATTACTGCTATTTATTTTTGTAAGGGCGTAAGTTATTGGTTTATGATCCGTATATATGGTCAATTCTCGCCCTTCGAACAGCTTCCTAAAATGCTGGATGGCCATGTAGATTGCTAATAACTCTCTATCGTACGTACAATACTTTTTTTGCGCCTCGGTAAGTTTTTTTGAAAAATACCCTAATGGTTCCCATCTATTTTTAACTCGTTGCTGTAATACCGCGCCTACGCACGAATCTGACGCGTCACACATGAGGGCCATAGGTACGCCATTGTGTGGGTGCGACAATGTAACCGCGCTTTGTAAGCTGAGTTTACATTGTTCGAAAGCTTTGTTGGCTTCTTCGTCCCACGGTACTAATGTCTTATCGCGTTTCTTAGAATCATGTATGAATTTATTGAGGCTAATTTGCGACTCTACTGCTTTCGGTATGTGGGACCTATAAAAATTTACCATTCCGAGGAATCTCCTTAATTCCTCCACTGTTTTTGGTTTTGGAAAATCAACTATGGCCTGCGTCCTGGATTTTAGTGGTGTGATGCCTTCTTTACACACCTCAAAACCGAGAAATTCTACTTTGTCTTTTCCAAACTGGCATTTTGAAGTGTTAATCATCATCATCATCATCATCTCAGCCATAGGACGTCCACTGCTGAACATAGGCCTCCCCTTTAGATCTCCACATATACCGGTTGGAAGCGACCTGCATCCAGCGTCTTCCGGCGACCTTTACAAGGTCGTCTGTCCACCTCGTTGGTGGACGTCCTACGCTGCGCTTGCTCGTCCGCGGTCTCCACTCTAACACTTTTCGACCCCATCGGCCATCTGCTCTGCGAGCAATATGGCCTGCCCATTGCCACTTCAGCTTGCTAATCCGGTGGGCTATATCGGTGACTTTAGTTCGTCTACGGATCTCCTCATTTCGGATTCGATCACGTAGAGAAACACCGAGCATAGCCCTCTCCATAGCTCGCTGAGCGACTTTGAGCTTTGAGATGAGGCCGATAGTGAAAGACCACGTTTCGGTGCCGTAAGTCATCACTGGTAACACACATTGATTGAAGACTTTCGTCTTGAGGCACTGAGGTATGTCGGACGAAAAGACATTGCGTAGCTTCCCGAACGCTGCCCAACCGAGTTGGATTCGGCGGTTGACCTCTTTCTCGAAGTTGGACCTACCTAATTGGACTACTTGTCCTAAATAGATATATGAGTCAACAACTTCGAGTACCGAGTTTCCAACAGAGACTGGGGTGGGCACAACATTGGAATTTGACATAATTTCCGTCTTGTCCATGTTCATTTTCAAGCCCACCCGTTGTGAAACTCGGTCGAGGCCATCGAGCATCATGCTGAGTTCCTCCATCGACTTTGCCATGACTACGATGTCGTCGGCAAACCGAAGGTGAGTGATGTATTCGGTAAGTGTTAATGGTTATTCCGAATTCACTGAATCTTTCGAATACTATTTTTAAATGTTCTTTGTGTTGTTCGTGGTCATTACTAGCTATGATGACGTCATCGATATATGAGAATAAGAAGTCTAGTCCCTGTAGTACTGTTGTACTCATAAATCGTTGGAACGTTTGCGCGGCGTTTCTCAACCCGAAACTCATTCTAGGGAATTCGAATAGGCCGAAAGGTGTGATTATGGCCGTTTTTTCTACATCCTCCGGGTTAATCGGTATAAAATGGTACGCTCTATTAATGTCTAGATGTGTAAATACTTGTTTATTTGCTAATATAGAAGTAAACTCCTGTAACCGTGGGACGGGGTACCTATCGGGTTTAGTTATTGCGTTTAATTTTCTGTAGTCACCGCAGGGTCTGATGTCTCCATTAGGTTTTGGTACCACATGTAAAGGGCTTGCCCACGGGCTTTTACTGGGCCTACATATTCCCATCTCTTGCATAATTTCGAACTCCTGCTTAACTTTGAGATACCTGTCCGGTGGTAATGGCCTTGCGCGCGCGTGTACCGGTGGACCGTTCGTTTCAATGAAATGTACTACTGAATGCTTAGGAGGGTCTTTACAAGATGTAGGCCTAGTAATGTCCGGGTACTTAGAAATAATATCATGATACGGATGGTCTACATTTAACGTTTTTAGTGATAGTTGAGCACTACTTACGAGGGATGCCACTGTGCTTAGTTCTGTCACTTGGTCCATGAGTTTCCTTGCCCCGACGTCGACTAGAAGCTTATGGTGTCCTAGGAAGTCTGCGCCGAGTATCGGTTGTTTCACGTCGGCTATAATAAAGTCCCATCGGAAAACTCGTCGTAGATTCAGGTTCAACCCTAACGTCTTTACACCGTAAGTTTTGATTTCGGCTCCGTTCACTGCGTATAACTTATAATTACTGTCTGGAAGCACTTGGTATTTTTTATTCACTGGGATGACCGACACGTTGGCTCCTGTATCCACCAGAAAGTTCAAACCTGTATTTAAGTCTCTTAAACTGAGGCGGTTGGCGGGTCGTACGGAGCAGATTTCCGCCTCTGGCTGCTCCGTTTTTAGTTTCCCTCTTTTTTCCAGGCACATGGTTTTATGCATTTCTGCGCTTTGTCTGCGTAACGGAAATGATAAAAACATACCCAATCTGGATCTTCTTCGGAGCGCCGCACTCGTGACTTGCTTCTGTTTCGGATATTTGCTGTCTGATAACGGTTCCTGCTGCGTGCCCGGTTTCCTCTGTATCGGTTTTCCATGTCATCGAATCGTGCGTTTAACTTCGCTATTTCCGCTAACACTGTCTTCTCCGCTTCGCTCGACGATGATGTTGACGATTGCTGTGACACTGCTGCTACTGCACCGGCTTTGGTGACTTCATTTACGTCGTCGGCGATATTAGCTAGTCTCTCCAGGTCCTTCGTTTCAGTGACGGTGAGTACGGCGCGTACGGTTGATGGCAGGAGGTTTTGCCATAAAACTTTCAGTGTTGCGTCTGTGACTTTGTCTCGCGCGAGGACTTTCATTTTTGCTAATAGTTGTGATGGTTTCTGGTCTCCAAGTTCCATTTCGTTCATTAGTTTTTCGATTTGCTTTGTTTGTGAGTCTTCATAGATTTTTAACAGTTTTTTCTTCAGCGCTTCGTATTTATCTGTTTCTGGAGGATTCACTAAAAAATCCGTTAACTGGTCTACGGTGTCGTTGTTGAGCTTTGACACAACTAAGTCGAACTTTGCGTGGTCTCCTAGTTTCTGTGGGGCCAGCGTCGCTTCTGTTCTGATGAACCATACTCGAGGTTGATGTGTCCAGAATTCGGAAATTCTTGCTGTTACTGAGAGTGCCGCCGATTCTGGAACTATGGTTGTAGTTGCGTTCATCGTGTCGCCGTATGTCGAACTCCGTAATTTATTCGTTCTCTCACACACTTTATTAGTTCTCTCACAGGGGTCACCACTTTTGTACTATTTCTCGCTGTGAAGGCGAAGTAAATAGAAGGAGATGTGTGAGGTAAAACTTTGTGTGTTTATTGATCCAAACCCACTTAGACTATCTTACAATATTGTGAGGGCGACTGACTGAGACCAAGTCGGGTTGCGCACTGTCTCCCCGATCGCGTGGCGTCGCCTCGTATATCGAAACCGCTGCGTTGGCATAATTGCAACTTTGTGTCACCACACCCGCATGGAACAAATATTTGTATGATTTACAAGTAGCCTTTTTATCTTGGTAAAATTATCAAATGAGTCCTCCCAACCCAGGGAGGAACGGGACAGTCAGACTTGTAGGTATGTCTAAGATCTACGGTTTAATTTCTAGGGTCCCGCGACCTCTACAAGTAATCTAAGTGCTTTCGGGTCTAGCTGTTTGTGAATATAAGTTAAATGTTCGTAAATTCATCCCCGACTTAAGAGAAATTCCTAGTGTTACCTATAATTTTTAAATATACGCGAAATGAGTTAGACGCATTCCACGAAAGCTGGTTCAAAGCGGCCCGGGAAAAAGTTTTTGGATGATTTTGGGGGAGGCCTTCACTCAGAAGTGGAACAGGTGGCCTACCATGAACTCTTAACGCGATCCAGTTTAGGCTGTGGGAAAGGGATGGCGCTAGACGACTTGCATAGCTCTGTCTCTTTCCCAAAGCCTAAACTGGATCGCGTTAAGAGCTCGTGGTAAGGTGTCAGTACAGACTAAGGATATAAACGCATTTTTTACCAATCGACCCGCGCCGCTATTATTTTTTGTAATAATAATAATAGGCAGTACTCCTTGATAAGGCTCGTATTGTGAGGAGGTTCCTGTCTCTGGAAACCTAACCCGTAGCCTGGAACTGCTCCAACGCCGGACAGCTATTTTTATATTTTTAAATGTTTGTTATTTTTTTGTTTTTATAAAATATTTAAAAATGTAAACATAAAATAATAAACGGAATAATAATAGTAATAAGTATTATGATTTCCTTTCATCTCACCCAAACCTTTGCGTTTGATGCTCACGCCATTTTCTAAAAACCCGCAGGGTCTAATAAACAAGGAGAAAACGTAGCGTTTCATTAAAACAGCACACGTGACTCAACCACCCGGTTAACCTTGAATTCTAGTAAACTACGTAGTATGAGAAAGGTATACTTATACCTAGTAGATCTAGCACGCGTAGCATGACACGTAGCAACGGGTTTAGTCTACGGAGGAATAGACAACATGACAGTATGTAGAAAGATTTCTATCGATTAAAATGAACGATGTTTAATGTAGAAATGTTTCTATTCTTCAGCCGTCTACTGTCAAACTTATTGACTTTAAACTACCAGTGCTTTCACAAATATCCTTTTTTTTAGCGTGGTAAAATCATCAAATGAGTCCTCCCACCCAGGGAGGGGCTGTCAGACTTGTACTGACTAAAATCCACGGTGTCCTTCATTAGCCCTTTACGTTACAGGGTCACGGTAATAAGAATAAGTCCCGCTACCCCGGCAGGCTTTGGCCCTCTAGAGGGGGGCCCCGTCATCTTGCTGACGCTCTTTGAGGCGCGCGTGGAACACAACGCGCCGTCGACCCGGGCATGGTCCATGGCCGGGCGGCGAGTTGCCCATTAGTCGCCGCCCGCATGCCCGCGCCTACGGACGGTGGCCGGAGATCGTCTTGCGACGTCCGACGCCGTGAGCGACTACCACTGCGGCTGGGGGTTCACAAATGCCCTTAGCGTTTTGCCTCCGGTTCCCTTTCTCACAAATCCTTTGCGTTTCAGGGTCGCGGTTCCCTTTTAAAACAGTCAAGTGACCCCGGCTCAGGCCCAAACTCCAATAGATACGTGTACTAAACTATAATCTCAAAACGGCAAGGCAATATTCAAAGGCGCCATTCTCGTAAAATACTTATTTATACTTTGAAATAGAACGGTCATGATGTTCATTCAAAAGCAAAAAGTTTTTTTTTCTTTGGGACAAACCCTTTTCCCAAACCACAGCAACTCCTGAGAGCCAGAATCAACAGTGGCAACCACCAGAAAAGCGCCGAGACAATGAAGCTCGACGTGTCCCGGAGAATGAATTTACCTGTCTTGGATCCTGCACGAAATTAATCAGAAAATAATAGTGGAGGAGTAGGAAAAATATGTTTCCACTTCTCTCCATGCAAGCAGGAGACAAAACAAAGCAAGGCCAATAGGCACAAAGGGACATTACAACTGGGAGAAGCCCAGTTGCCTTGCACCACGGGTAAAAATGACTACTAATATTAATGGATCCTAAATTGTGAGCTGCTATATTTGATTCCAATAATAGGTAAACAAAAGGTTAATCACTGCGGTAGGAAAACGTTGCATATGAACTCTCCTAAGCGTATGCATTTAATTGCGCATGACTGTACCTCAAATATAGTACACCCACACTTTCGTTTGGAAATAAATATCAAATTAAACAATGACTGCTTCCGGAAACTCTCGCGTACAAAAGAAACAATCTTCCCACCTATATACAAAATTAAACTGGTTTTATATAAATAATTAAACGTCACACGTGCCCGATACCAATACTGGATCAATAAAATGCTAATTGACCTGGAAGCCCTCATAACTGCTAATTAAGTTTGCTTTCAACCAGAAAATAAATATGGATTGCAGCGTATATCGACGACCTTGCACTTGAATTTGGTGCAATCATAGCCATGACACTCGAATATTGGACTTAATTTTAAAATCATCGGTCATTGTTAAATTCAAAAGGTTCAGTTTTTCTTCATTTGCTTTACTTTTTGTTTTTTTCATGGTAAATTCATCAAATGAATCCTCCCGTCCAAGGCATGGAGTGTCAGACTCATACTGACTAAAATCTACGATAATCCTTCAACAGCCCTTTAAGTTCTAGGGTCACAGTAACCTGATGAGACAGTACAGTGACTCTTCATTTCGCTAGAAAAGAGATGAAAGATATTAATGACCCTTATGGTCCTTCCAAAAAATCTTTCAACAGTTACGATCGGCACGACATAAAATGATAATGAAAGCTGCCATGTTATCTTCAATTTCATTCTATGGTAGCTTAGTTCGAATATTTTTAAGCTATTGCATAGCTTTTATCACGGGCTCTGAGCGCGGCGCAGCGCGGCGACCGAATCAAAAAAAAATCCAAAAACCTAACGAAAATACCTGACACCACGCATCGTCTAACGTCGTTTTAGTTCGGGAGACTTCGGAAATCATAAAAATATCCGTCATAAAGACAATTTACTTTTTCTTACTGGTTCTAAACGGCCAGCTACAAAAGGAGTTTTCAAAATGAAACTTACATTTAAATTCTACAACAACAAAGAAGTTCTTTATTACAGTAGTGCCCACAAACATTTTAAATAAATAATATTCTCGTTAAATATATACGCGGTAGGCGATTTTATTATTTTAAAATAAAATAAAAATGTTATGTAATAGCTTCACCGCGGCAGTCTCCGAGTGCCACATGTTTTTTTTTTATTTTATTAAATGTTGTGAATTTAATCACAGGTTTTCATAATAAATCAAAACTTTGAGACTAGCTTTTAGCACTATACATTTTTAATATACTTAAGTGTGTGTTTAATTTGTCCACTTTCTTTTGCAAACTTATTTCAAATCTTTTGTATATTTAACCGACGAAAACAAGAAGGAGCAGTTCTAATTCGAGATGTGGGATTTTTTTTATTATTATGTATGACGCATATTTTATTATTTTAAAATGAAACTTCTGTATGTCTCTTTCACATGTATGTTGCCTTACGTTAATCGAAACATTTTCACCAATTTTATAGCATTCACAATTTTTTAATAATTCATTTCAATTTTATAAATCAAACACCATTTATCATTTTTACGACAGTTCCATTCAATTTAATTTTCACTGACCTTTAAACATTTTCTTTCCAGAATTTTCCATCGTGAAATTGATCTTGAAGTTCCAATTTAAAATTTTGAAGTAATCTCGAGTTTAAATGAAATATTTCGATAAATGTTCCCAATTCAAGAAAGTGATTTGAAAAAGGGTGATTTGACAATCAACATGGATTTAAGTATGAGAATTTGTTATACCTACTGTAAATTTGTTATTCTGTAAATGTGATAGAAGTGACGTTGCATAATTGGAATTTTCGTATTCATATAAATATGATATTTCTATGGTGTTTAAACTTTATTGTTCGACGATACCCGAAAATAAACTGACGTCAGTTTTTTTTTTAAATGTGGGAACGTCAAGAAGGCTGTATATTCAAATCACTATTGCTATATAAAAGCTATTGTCAAACAGACAGGCGAAGCGAATGCGATCTGAATCCTGTCATATAGAAAAGCGAAAGCGGTCCGATAGTCTATGTGACAGGCTTCAAACAATTTCATACATTACCAACAAAAACGCTTCGCTTCGCGTTCGCTTCGCCTGTCTGTTTGACAATAGCTTAATAGATAGTTGACTTTAGTAAGGCTCAAGCCACAGAGAATTGGCAGCGAAGGCGACGCGGCGATCAGTTTTAATAACAAGACATTATAAAGTTTATGCACAATTTTACAAGATACAGAAACGCTTGATAGATGAACGAGACGTGTTGGAGCTTCGCGGAGGCTTGAGCCGTCTCACGAGATCGCGAGAAACGCTTGCAACATTGTACATGAAGCTTATAATATCTTGTTTTTAGAAATCGTCGCGTCGCTGGCAATTCGGTTTGCCTTGAGCTAAAGACATTTGACGTTCAGTTTGTATCAAATGCTCGAGCACAGACTATCAACACTAAATAATTTGCACTAACCTCTAGTTTTGTAATACGTCTGATCAACAATTCGCTCCATATCGGAAATGTGTCGAGGGATGTAGTCAGCGAAACGATGCTCAGCTGTGATCACCATGCCGTTGGACTGTGCCAGCTCCTAGGGACATAATAAATAAAATTACAATATGAACAGACAAGCAGAATGACTTGTTTACATTAATATTTGGGTGCAAATTGATTTAGATGGATTTAACTTAAGAAAATTACCATTATAAAAAAGTTGTACAACATGAATCGACCAAGGATTTTTACTTAGGTTTCATTAATCAGTAATTGTTTGTAAACTAAAGAAATTAAACTTTTACTAAAACCAGTGTCACATACGAAAATGTTGCAAACTTGCAGAACAAAATAAAAATAAGAGAATAGAATTAAAAACTATTTAAAACACTCTTTATTAAGATACACATATAAACACAGCTAACGCCTTAATTACCATTCGTAACTCAATTATCGCTAAGTTAATTACAATACAATTACTGTACAGTCATTTGCAAAAATCATAGTGCCTAGTTCCTATGGCTTTTTTTTTTACCGTGGTAAAATCATCAAATGAGTCCTCGCACCCCGGGCGGGGCGGAAGGGACTGTCAGACTTTTACTGACTAAAATCCACGGTGTCCTTCAATAGCCCTTTATGTTCCGGGGTCACAGTAATGAGATAAGTCCCGCGACCCCGGCAGGCTTCGGCCCTCTAGAGAGGGGGCCCCGTCATTATGCTGACGCTCTTTGAGGCGCGCGTGGAACACAACGCGCCGTCGACCCGGGCATGGTCCATGGTCGGGCAGCGAGTTGCCCTATACTCGCCGTCCGCATGCCCGCGCTAGTTCCTATGGCTTAAAACTTTCAAACAACTATGTGTCAGACACACTAGTAATTTTGGGTATTCAACACGACACTATCCCAGAAGCCAACTCACCGTATCAGCTGACCACCGTTAACACCTCGTTTGCCTTAATAACACGGTTCCAGAAATAGGTTTTTGTACTATTTCTCGCTGTGAAGGCGAAGTAAATAAAAGGAGATGTGTGAGGTAAAACTTTGTGTGTTTATTGATCCAAACCCACTTAGACTATCTTACAATATTGTGAGGGCGACTGACTGAGACCAAGTCGGGTTGTGCACTGTCTCCCCGATCGCGTGGCGTCGCCTCGTATATCGAAACCGCTGCGTTGGCATAATTGCAACTTTGTGTCACCACAGTATTCCCCCCCTATTTTTATAATTTGTTAAAATTATACAAAAATTGGGAGCATAATTCCCTTGGATCTGCTTAGTACCTTATAAGAGTGGCGACATGATATCCTTAGTTTCTACTTATTAAACATAATACATACACGTTACATGTTTACACACTAGGTTTTGCTTATCAGCAATGTCCGTGGCCATGAGTTCGGCGCGACGTTACAAATAACAAGTATCGTTTTACGTGACGACATTGTATACATTTTATATTTTCTTAAAACTATGTATTTATGTTAGGCTTTACCTTTTACATGATATTTCTTCTTATAACTACTATGCACTTTGTAAATTAGCTTTAGTTAGATAATGTATATACTCGTGAAATAAAATAAATAGATTTTTTCTTACACATTCTATGCACTATTACACTTTCAAACTATTTTAGTATACATCAGTTGCACGGCTAGTAACGGGTTGTTTGCATGGTACCGCCTTTGCCCACCGGTGCCAACCCGATTACTTCTGCTTCTTTGCGAAACCAGTTCCGCACATGTTTTCTGCACTGGTGTCTGATTAACCACAGTAGTGTGATGCCAAATATGATGCCAAATGCTATCATAAATATTTCCACTATGCTGATTCGTTGCCCGATAACCTCGTTGGATATCGTTTGGGATACTGCGACATTGTTTTGTTGTGGTTTGGCTTGGCTGTTACACATTTTCTCTGGGTTATACACTTGGTTTAGGTATGTTGCCTGCAACAGACTTACTCTTAATGGAGTCAGTATTTTTTGAAACTACCAGTTTAGAACATAGTTGACCTACTGCGTAAGTGCTGACTTATTCAACTCTTGTTGCTTTACATTTGTTACTTTACAAAATGCATCTGTGACAAGTTTCGGTTAGGCAATATTAGTAGTTGCCTGATTATTATTTATACTTTACATAAGACTTATGAGTAGGTCGTTTTTTGCTTGTTGCTACGCGTTTTATATAAAGGCGTGTACAGATGGGTTTGAGTTCCCTTAATATTAATTTTTGCGGACACCTGTTTCCAGGGCCGACTTTATTTGATATATATTTCTTAACATAATCTTAAGGGTAGTGTGCATGTTCGATATTCTGCCATAAAAAATATCATCCCATTGGAATCCACAATATCTCGCATGCACACGCCGTACAAAACACATACATAACTTATTTATTATAATTCCAGGCGACATTTTTCTAGGGGTGTCTTGCGACCCTTTAAATGTGGTTCCGCGTATGTTATAATTATGTGCATTCGTCTATTCATCAAAAAAACGTACCCTTTTGCTGACGCGGCCGCTGCGAGTGACTATCGGTTCTTTGTTCATTGTATTTATAGGCCTTATTGGGTTTTTTTTTGTTATTCTTTGTTTTGTGTTTTTTTCGTTGTTCGGTTCCTGGTGTACCGTTTCTTTTACACTATCCTCTTTTTCACATTCTTCTAGTAAAAATGCAGGTTTTAATCGGTCGATTGAAATACATGCTTCTTTATTCGGTAAATTGATAACGTAATATTTCTCTTTCCTACTTATGACGCGGTATGGGCCATCATATGGTGGTTGAAGAGATTTGCGTACTGTGTCATTGCGGACAAAAACGTGTTTGCAAGTTTCGAGAATAATTTTCATGTTTAATTAAAATAAGACTCACTTTACGTTTTATTGGCTACACATGCATAGTGAGTGAATAAAAGAATTCTTTACTGACGCTCTGTGATTGAACAAGTATTTTCAGTTTTCTCTTCAGCGCTTCGTATTTATCTGTTTCTGGAGGATTCACTAAAAAATCCGTTAACTGGTCTACGGTGTCGTTGTTGAGCTTTGACACAACTAAGTCGAACTTTGCGTGGTCTCCTAGTTTCTGTGGGGCCAGCGTCGCTTCTGTTCTGATGAACCATACTCGAGGTTGATGTGTCCAGAATTCGGAAATTCTTGCTGTTACTGAGAGTGCCGCCGATTCTGGAACTATGGTTGTAGTTGCGTTCATCGTGTCGCCGTATGTCGAACTCCGTAATTTATTCGTTCTCTTACTTCGTCTTACTTTTCAGTGAGATCTCAGTAACGTAATACTTTACTGAAAGTAAGACAAATACTTGAGGATGGTATTACCTATTACTAAAGCTGTTATTTACGCCTCCGCGTGAAGGTTAATCTTGTTTTTTTGTTGGACTTGAAAAATATATAGGGTGTAAGAGACAATCGACCCACAAACGGATACCACGTGTCCAGGACATGATTCTGGACCCCCTCGTGTTGGAATTTTACGTCGGATTTTTCCTATTTTTTTATTTTTGTAAGTTTGTTTTTTTTTTTAATAGTGAGCCGCAGTTAAAGTACTACAGGTAATGTGGTACTGGGCACAGTATTTTGGTATACGATGACCTATCATTATTTACATCTAAGAAGACACCATTTCTAGTTTTATTTACATTGCTACTTTTAGTGAAAGTAAATTAATTACTTTTTTTATTAAAAATCTCATTGGGTTAGGTAAGAATAACGATTATAAACAGTCTAAAGTAAAAAAAAAAAACTCCAAAAACATTTTTTTTTTTAAATTAGGAAAAATCCGAGGAAAAATTAAAATTCCAACACGGGGGGGTCCAGAATCATGTCCTGGACCCATGGTATCCGTTTGTGCGTCGATGTCTCTTACACCCTGTATAGTATATTAGCTTTTCGCAGCAGCATTACCCGCTCATTCCTCCCTCCCATTATAGCCTATGTCACTCAGGACCAATGCAGAGAACATAGAACCATCAAATTCGAAGACATGTGACATCTGCCAACCCGCACTGGGCCCGCGTGGTGGATAATGGCCTACTTCCTCTCACAGAGAGGAGGCCTGTGTCCCAGCAGTGGGAACATTATAGGCTGATGATGATGATGATTACCGGGTGTCGCGGGTCCATCTCTTCAGGTAAACGAGGGTCTGGAATGTAAAGGGCTATTGAAGGACACCGTGGATTTTAGTCAGTACAAGTCTGACAGTCCCTCCCGTCCTGCCTTGGATGGGAGGACTCATTCGATGTTTTACCACGACAAAAAAAAAATAATATTAAAAGTGAAGTATAGATAACACATTAGATTTTTATCCCGTGGTATGATTTTAGGGTTATTCATTGAGTATTTCGTTCCTCGAGGCCTACCGGAGGACCTCCCAGGATGCCCGACACGCGGGCGGAGCCTCTGGCCATAGCTAGTATTCTATAACTACTACAGGGTTTTTCAACAAGAGCTTTGTTTTTCAATTGGGACTACACCAATAACGTGATAGTTTAGACGTTTAATTTTTGGCGGTATTCGTAATAGGTGCTTTGGCATTGTTCTAATGAATTCAATTTTTAAAAAAACAACGTTATTTTATTCATTAAATAATAATACAAGATGCAAACTACAACTATTACATAATCATTAATTTAAAAAAATACCTATACATTATGCACATTTAAAAACTAAAATTAAAACTAAAATATTTACAAAAAAAAACTAAATTAAAACTAAATTTAAAAATTTACAGGGCGTCAAAAAATTCATCCACATCGCTGTCAATGGGAATAGTGCCCAGAACGCTGGCAGCATTGCCACGTTGGATGGCAATACTGATCCTTTGACCAAGAAATAGGCCAGCCCTCTGGTCACGAGAGGAAGTCTTGGAAGACTTGATAAAAAATCGCATTAAAATAATTCAAATCCACTATGAAAATGGTCGTTTTGTTTATGGTTACATTCCGTAAAATTCGTGATATTTTCGGACAACACAATCGTCTTCTGAGACCGGTATTAAGAATTTAGTCGCGAAAGAGTCAAAAGGCTCTGTACAAAATGTGCCAACGCCAACACGTGTTCGAAAATCTGTGATGTCATTAACGAACTAGACCCTCCATTTTGCCAAACATGAAAGAATCAACATCTGTCAGTGTGGTCGTGATGGACATTTGCCAGATATTATTTTTCATTCATAATTTCCAAACTTTTCTCTATACACCGTGTTCCGGACGATATACATAAACTTCGACCAGATGTTCAAACCACGGAAGTAAGCATTTTTCATTATGGACACATTAATAAATTCTTATTTTTTGTTAATTTTCATACAAACTAAATACCTAGACGTAAATAACCCGATATGCATGCCTCTTTATCCGAATTGGCAACGTCATTCATAACATTTGGCGGGCTGAAACAAATGAAATGCAAATAGTATTTGATAGATTTCAAATTAAGATACTTTCTCACTGCATAGCTCAATTAAATTTCATTAAATGAAATTACAAATATCTTTGTAACGAAGCCTTTTTAAGTACTACTTCCTTTGTTGGATTTGATTTGTAAAAGCCATAGAAGTATTTGCTAAAGTTTATGGATAACGTGAAGAACACGGTGTGTAATAAAATAAAAAAATATTCATTTCCCTTTAAATTCTTTGTTTTAGAAAACAAAGTTCTTGTTGAAACACCCTATACTTACAGCTTACATCCTGATTATGTGTCATTATTCTAAGTTCGTTTAGTAAAGAAAATTAAGTAAACTTAATCTAAGTTAAAGTAGGCTTTAGCCTATTTTAACTTAGATTAAGTTTACTTCTAGTCTAGATATAAATGGTCGTTGACTTCAGTCAACGACCATTTATATCTAGACTCCTAATCATAGGCGACCGATGTCTGTCAACACATTAGGCAAAAAAGTCTTAAGTTCGTATTAGTTTCGACCACTCCTGTGAGTCCCCTCGTTGCACTGACCTTGAGTTAGCCAATCAGAACGCAGTACCCCGTCCCCCTCGCTTACGTCGTACCTCAGCGACTTGGCAGAAAATTTTCGTTAGTCAGATCGTGCATGAGGCGTCTAGATATAAATGGTCGTTGGCTGAAGTCTTTGAACGGCGTTTAAACATAAGCAATTAGGTCACGAGTTTGACCTCGACGTGTTCCAATTAACTGTTAAACCCTTTAAGGTTTAAAATAAACACTTTTCTGAAGCAGTTAGCAGGAATAGTAAATAGTTTTGTGATTGCTTGTCAAAGTTAGGAGCGTGTGCGCCGCGCCGTACGGCATTTTATACAAACTTTCAGGCCCTTATTTTCCGTTAGTTGCCCGTGGATGTAGTAAAATAATGGATAGCTATCCTATACTTACCAAGTTTCAACAGGAGCTATCCTGTTGAAACTTGGTAAGTAGATGTATTATGTGAACCGCATTAGGATTTTCACACAAAAATAAAAACAATACAATTTTTGAGGGTACCTCCCATAGAATTGAAACTCAATTTTTTTTTCACCAAACCCATACGTGTGCGGTATTTATGGATTTTTAAAAATGATATTGAATTTAGTAATATCATTTTTTTCTAAACTGAACAGTTTGCACGAGAGACACTTCCAAAGTGGTAAAATGTGTATCCTCCCCCCTGTAACTTCTAAAATAAGAGAATGATAAAACAAAAAAAAACTTAAATAATGTAGACCGCAACAAAAACCTCCAACGAAAATAGGTTTGGATGAGATATAGTATATTCGCTTGTAGTTGTATATTCACTGAATAAAGAAAAATACATAATTTTAAGGTATACAAATTGACGAAAGCCGACCTTGAGACCAGATTTTACCAATTTAACTACAAACGTAATGATTTTATCTGAACAGGCAATCAACTTATAAGAGAAACCTATCTTGAGCATACATTTTCAATGAATAATTTCATAAAAAGGGAATAATTTTAGGTATTCGAAATGAAAGGACTAGATACCATTGATACATATCAAATAAGGGTGTGAATAGCTTACAAAAATAAAACATCTTAATTTAAGGTGCGAAAGATGAAAATTTATTTTTTACGTCGCTCCTATTTTGTAGAAAAACATGAGTTATTCAGCTCGGCTTTTGAAATTACTCATAAGTATTTCTAGGTTTTCATTAATTTGATACCAAGATAGTGTTTACAGGTTTGTTAGATGGTATCAAATTTTATTGTTCTTTAAAGGTCTGCCTTTTAAGAGGATAGTATACCGGCTGCCATTTAAAAAAATATGTATTTAGAAAAACTCGTGCTGTCGCTACCACACCTCCCCGACCCCCGATCGTGCGATAGAGAGTGTTGCAGCTCGCGACTGACTGTAAGTATTTTTTATATGAAATTTGTCTCTCGGGAGAAAACGTTTTTCACATACTAAATCACGACCAATCTCTTAGATTCTGGCGTCAATCGTTTCAGCATATTACATTCTAGGTCTGTAGGTTTTGCTTTTTTTTCTAAAATTTCTTTATTTTTAAAAACAAAGGTTTTACTTCATTAATCAAATAAAATTCAGTACGACCGTTGGGATGAAAAATACCTCATAAAAATATATATATATATATATACCTATACTATATATATATTATAGGCTAATCATCATACGGTAGACCGTGCTATCAACCTATATAACTGGCATTTCTTCACGACCAGACTTCAGCCAATTGAAATATTCTAGTTTCAAAATATATAATAGTCTACTGAGCTTTAACCACAGGAACGAAAAAGGTTCTGTAATCTTTAATAGATTTTCTACTTTATACTCTAAGTCAGCGGTCGGCAACCTTTTGGAAAGCAAGGGCCACAAATTCGCAAAATCTAGTTTTTTTATTTTGTTTATATGTCCTAGGTTTTTGATCAAACAACGGATGATGTTAAAATAACAACACGATTTTATCATTTCCCTAAACAAATCTAGTGCTTTGATTAAATCCCTAAACTGGTTCAGTGAAATGACAAAAAAATATTTTCTGTGGTATTTTTAAACTAAACTAAATTTATAGCTAATTTCACCTTAATCGTAGACCGGTGAGTCAAATTAGGATCCAAGATTTTCTTTCATATACAGGGATGGCTATATCCAAAACTATGAGGAATATCGAAAAACGTTGAACGGAGTCTCGAGGCCGATTTTGACGAAAACTAAAACTGCGTCGTTGGATTTTGGAAAATTCAATAATCCTGGCCAGGAATCGAACCCGCTGATTTTGGAAAAATCACACAATGTATTATTGCACCATTCGATAGTGTTGCTAATAGGGATCAAATTCTGGGAAGTAACCCTATACGGCAAACTTCAGGAAAACATCTAATTATGAAAAAAACTGATCAATCTCAAGGCAAAGACTGTATTCGAAACATAAGTTAACCGTTTCTTCTTTGAAATAATGATATTTTTTGTTCAATTCAATAATTTCGTATTGCTGAATACAGTGCGGGTGTTGAGGCGTCAAATCCAATGAAACATTGAAAACAACGAAATCTTGTAATTTCGAATAGATTTATGGCTCAGTAGAAGTAAAGTGACATACAAAAATAGCAATTTCATAAAAATATGCTATTTCCTTAAGTTTGCCGTATATCATAACTTCCCACAAATTGATCCTTATTAGCAACACTATCGAATGGTGTAGTGATTTTTTTTCCAAAATCAGCGGGTTCGACTCCTGGCCCGGATTATTGAATTTTCTAAATCTAATGATGCAGTTTTAGTTTTGGTCAAAATTGGTCCCGAGACTCCTTTCAACGTTTTTCGATATTCCTCATAGTTTCGGATATAGCCATCCACGCCCAGTTGAAAAATTCACTCTGTATAGTTAGTTACGTGAAGCTACGAGTAATAGCGTGTGAAAAAGCGTGTTAAAAATAACTTACTTTTATGGCATCCATCTGCTGTGCCGCAGCCGTCAACTCATCTCCAGCGATGATAGCAAACTTGGTCCATCCGAAGGCCTTGAGGAGAGCCACCACCGACTTGCTGGCTTTGTATGCTGGTGGCAGGGTCCGCGCGAAGGTGGCTCCGAGTCCTGAGCTCTTCTCTGAGCCGTGGGCGCCGGCGCATTTCTGGTTAGAAAAGATTTATGTTAATAATAACCATGTTTAAAAAAAAAAAGCTACTTGTTAATTTTTCCTAGTAAAGTGATCTGTGGTACAAATGAAAAAAAAGACAGATGTTGTTTGTTGTATTTTATCTTAAAAGTACTCGTAGACAATGCCTATGTGCTTGCTTCATTTTATTCAACACAAAAACTTTTTGAGAAAAAGGGAACCGACTTCAAAACCAAACACAAAAAAGTGTAAAATAACTTTTCTTTCGGAAGTCGGTGGCTTTGTTTTGCATTTCATAGACTATGGCCACCGACTTCCGAAAGAAAAGTTATTTTACATTTTTTTTTGTGTTTGGTTTTGAAGTCGGTTCCCTTTTTTTTTCAAAAAGTTTTTTATTTTACCCTTTTTAGTTCATATATTCAACAAAAATCTTTATAATAATCGGCGTCTTTAAAAATCTACAATCCAAGTAAGCATAAACGGATCCACGCGAGCAACGTCACGGGATATCCATTAGTGTTATATATACTAAAACCTTCTCTAGAATGTAATGAACACTTTCCTGAAAACCGCATCAAAATCGGTCCAGCGAAACGCGAGATAATCGCGGACAAATATACATACATACATACATACGGGTAGAACTGAGAACCTACTTTTTTTTTGAAGTTGGTTAAAAATTCATTCCTGTAGAAAGTTTAACAACTATGCAAATTCATAAAGTAATGGATTCATTACAGAATCAAATCTCGGGGATTAGATCAAAATCAAAAGTCATTTATTCAAATTAGGCTGATTTATCAGCACTTTTTGAAGGTCAATTTTTTTACATAAGACAGTCCCCCAAAGCGCCCCCCCTTCGACACTTCCTAGTGTTTTGGCTGGGAAGAAGAAGTGGCGGAACAAACTCCCCAGCAACACGTCTGTCTGTACGGTTAGAAGAACCAAGATTTTATACAATTTATTAGAACATTCACATCATACATCAATTCGAAATTACATCCCAACCGTGACTAGAAGGCACAAAAAGATAAACTAGGACCATCGCAGTAATTAACAATAATAAAGAAAAGAAAATAAATTACATATAACAAAACCAAAGGTCAGCAAGTCAGACAATTTGCTGCCGGTTCCTCAGTCAAAAACACTACTAAAATAAGATTAAAATTCGTGGTCGCTAGTTTATCATAGTGCAAAAAAAAATTGCTTAAAAAAAAATTGAAAATGAAGAGAAAAAAAAAACTGATCAAGTAATATAAAACAAACACAGACATAAAAAAAACATACACAAAATATACATAAAATAAAACTAAATGACTTAACTAAGTCAAAAGTAAAAAAAAAAAAAAACAATTATATGAACTCATATAACCTGTCGGAAAATAAATGAATCTGGAGAAAGAGCATGAACGCAGTCATTATTTCAATCGAGCGACCAACTGCTCTTATCGTCAAGGTAGTCATTTATCGAATAATATGCCTTAGAACAAAGGATGGATTTGATTTTAGATTTAAAGGCATTAAAAGGCAAGTCTAACAAAGATGAAGGCAGTTTATTATAAAAAACTATACCGAGCCCTACAAATGAGCTATGAACTTTGTGAAGCCGATGAAAGGGAACACGTAGATGGTGCTTATTTCTGGTATTAAAATTGTGAATATCACTGTTTTTAGTATACAGATGTAAATTCTGCCTAATATACATAATGTTGGCAAAGATGAATTGAGATGCCACCGTAAGGATGCCAATCTCTTTAAACAAATCTCTCAGAGAAACCCGAGAACCCAGCTGGTAAATTGCCCGAACAGCTCGTTTTTGCAAAACAAATATATTTTGAATGTCAGCGGCTTTTCCCCACAATAAAATTCCGTAGGACATAACGCTGTGAAAATAACTAAAATAAACTAGTCGAGCTGTATCAACGTCCGTGAATTGTCTTACTTTTCGGACAGCATAGGCGGCCGAGCTGAGCCTTCCCGCCAAGCGTGTTATATGCGGACCCCATTGAATTTTCGAATCGACTTGAATACCCAGAAACACCGCTGAATCAACAGTTTCAAGCTGTTCATTACTTAGGATAATGTTAGGTCCTAAATTTCTAACATTTGGCAAGGCGAACTTTATACATTTAGTTTTTTTGGCGTTAAGAACCAGATTGTTAGCTGTAAACCAAACCGTGACCAATGTTAATGCTGTGTTTACATCGTCAAAATCTTGTCTATTTCTATCTACTTTAAATATAAGAGAAGTATCATCTGCAAATAATACAACATCACAAACACCCTTTAAAAGATATGGCAGGTCATTGATATAGACCAAAAATAAAAACGGACCCAGAATAGAGCCTTGAGGCACGCCTAGCTGTACATGTTGACCGTAAGATTTGGAACCATTTATATCTACACATTGGAGTCTATTTTGTAAGTATGAATCTATTACATTTAGAGCTTCATTTTGGACTCCATAATGACGCAATTTTCGCAATAGTGTGCCATGGTGTACGCAGTCAAAGGCTTTAGATAAATCACAGAAAACTCCAATTGCATTTTTACAGCTCTCCCACGCCTTATATATGTGCTTGAGCAGAGCAACACCTGCATCAGTAGTTGAACGACCTTTCGTAAAGCCATATTGTTCACTATGCAGGAGGTTATTTACATTAAAATGTCTAAGCAACTGTTTGAGTATTATTTTTTCAAATATTTTACTAAAAGCAGGTAAGATGGATATTGGTCTGAAATTACCAATATCATTTTTATTGCCTGATTTAAATAATGGTATGACTTTACTGTTCTTCATGAGGTCGGGAAAAGTACCCTGATCAACACATTTATTAAAAGTAATTGCAAGATAAGGAGCTACAATTTCGATTATGTTACTTAGGAGTTTAACTGAAATGCCCCAAAAATCACCAGTATTTTTAGATTTAAGGGTATTGAAAACATCAATTACCTCACGCGGTGATATGTGATCGAAGTTAAATATGTTACTGCATTTAGGCACACTACGATGCAAAAAGTTTTCGGCTTTAGACGGAGACGAATTTAAGGAGCGAGTTGTAGTTACAGGAATATTTGCAAAAAACTGGTTGAATGCGTCAGCTACTGCAGCCGTATTTGAAACTAATTTATTATATAATTGACTATACTAATAATTTTATTTGTTTTTATTTTTAAATATTATTTAAAAAAACCTTTATAAATATAAAAAATAATAATGGTCCACCAGCATCGGGAACAGGGTCCAAGCTGCCGGTGGTTAGGACTCCAGAGAGAGGAAACTCCTCACAATGCGCGCCGTGTCCTAAACCACTGCTTTCTGCATTTTTGAGAGCCTCTTAAGGTGTTGGTCGAGGCTCTTCGCAATTAGTCCATTGACCGTAACGACTATGCTATCGGTACAATGACTGCTGAGCCCACGTCCCACATGTCGAAAATCTCGTGTGCTGAATCAAGATACTTGATTTTTTTATCATATTCAGCTTACAAGGGAATAGGGATCTCGTCATGAGGTATGGTAATGTCAACAATCATTGCACTACATTATTTTTAAGAGTTTTAGATATTATCACTCACACACTACAATTCTCATTCGTTTTTATTTGTAGCCTTCTTTGAAGTGAAAACTTCTTTAGCGGCGTTGTACACTTTTTGTAATGAGTAAAAAATGTTAAACTCGCGTCAGGACACGTGAATCTGACCGAAAATCCGTAGGACGAACACGTGACCGGATAGCGAAACAAATAATAGCTTGCATTTTAATCTTGCAACGCCATCTATCGAGCATATATGAAAACATTATTTTGTGATTCACAACGTTAATATTCAAGTTTTCACTTCTACCGGCACTCCCGGAGTGCAACCCGTCTTTTTTTTCCTGTTATTAAGTTATTTAAAACGGTTATTTAGTTCAAAATCTATTTTTACTTGAATCAAATCTTTTGAGTTTTCTCTTATTTTCAGTTATAGTAGCTGCCAGATTAAAAAAAATACTGAGATGAAAATAATCATTTACGACAAGGTTTATGGTTTATTTACAAACTTTCACATCACAATGACATTATATATGACATCGTTGTATAAATAAGTGAAAGTTCTTTTAGAATATTTTGTACTTAAAACTATTATCTGTCCGCTTACAGTATGATGCGGGTCATTTTAAACCCACGCAGAATATCAAGAACTTATGGTAATAGTTTCCATTATCGGTAAAACTAACACAGGCTTCAGGCAAGGTTGAACAGGGTTCAAATGATAAAAATAAGTCCTGCCCAATTCCATCTCAAACTTTTCCTACACAAAAGTAACTTACAACAGCTATTATTAGCTGCCCAATAAAGATTGATGTGGGTCTACGCCGAAGCCTGGTTTCGTAGCATCGACCTACGCCGTAGGCCGTTTCCGTAGCATCTGCCTACGTCGTAGCCAAATTCGTAGCGAGAGCCTACGCCGTAGAAAGTTTATGGGCTCGTGGTGTAAACAAACACCTACATGTTGTAATGGCATATCATTCGTCATCTTTTTAATGTAATTATATTTGGTCTATTTGTTGTCTTCCCTCACAAATGGAAGTGTAGTTGTCTCAACACTCGGGACATTTTAAATGCTGCTTAAATGTTAAATAAATACGCATAAAGTTGACGATAAAGTCAAAATTACGAGAAACAGGTGCGTGATGGACGCACGGACGGAATAGAACCACGAAGTATGTCGGCACGTTTGGCGCAGTGGCTGAGTAATTGGACTGATGCGCAGCGTGTCGCGGGTTCGATCCCCGCACGGAAAAAAATATTTGTATGATCTACAAGTAGTTGTTTCGGGTCTGAGCGTTTGTGTATATGAGTTTATATGTTTGTAAACGCACCCACGACACAGGGGAAATTCCTATTGTGGGGCAACTATAAAAAAAAAAGAAGAAAGAAGTATGAGTATTACAGAAAATTGATGGCACGATTAGCGCAGTGGCTGAGCCATCAATCGCTGCGCTCTGTCGCAGGTTCGATTCCCACACGGAGAAATATTTCTATGCCTTATGCCTATGCCCGGATGTCTGCACATGTGAGTTAAAAATGTTCGTAGAGGAACTCACGACACAAAATTCGTAGAGAGGGGTAAAGTTTTTCTAAAAAAAGGGGGGGAATGGTCAATTTTCGTCTATTTTCTTGAATAACTTGGAAACTATTTATTTTAAAATTACAAAAAAAAATACATTAAACATTGTCTCAACTAGACCTTTCATTTGTCATGAAAGGTCTAGTTTCACATGTCACACGATGCAGTTTTCAATATATTTTATTTATTTTCCCCTTCCCCCCCTAAAATTACCTCCCACATACAGATTTCATCTATTCACGTTACACCTCTGTGCTTGGGTCACAGGAATTGATATGTGTACCAAATTTCAACTCAATCGGTCTAGTAGATTCGGAGAAAATTGACTGTAAGCGACAGACAGACGGACACACGAGTGATCCTATAAGGGTTCCGTTTTTGTATTCGGACGTACGGAACCCTAAAAAACCTGAACAGCATCGTAGGCTAAAATGGCGATGATGACGTATGCGATTTCTAACTTCGTTTAAATTGACTTCAAAATTAAAAAAGGACATCACTGTTTAAATTAACCTTTGTCTGTGCTAATGGGTGAATAATTAACCGGTCGCCTCCTTCTGCGAAGCAGTCATGCTAGCCAAGGACGAGGCGGGACACGTGAGGGAGAGGACAGCATCCACCTCACGACCCAGTGAATAATTAAAGTGCGAAATCCTCAATAGCACACAACTAATTAACTAAAAATACCCCAGTTTCAGATCATCAATAGCAATAGACGCATGTTTACTGCAGCATACACTGCGTAATTACGTATCGATGTGCTGAATTATGCTGAAAATACCCAGCAATGGATATTGCATGACATTGGATGGAATGATTTTAAGCTGAATTTTCGATTACTATTCGGATAAGATCGTATTTTTTGTTTTCTGTTATTGTAGCGTTGATTTCATGACACATTCATGATACAGGTTACTTTTAATGTTATTGTAACTTACACTGAAATCCTTTTATATCAGTTACGGATATTTTTGATCTTGTCAAAGAGTTGCTTAGTTAGACAGATAGATATAATTTACTTTATTGTACACCAAAATAATCTCATAATTTTGCTAATTCAATGGTTACAATGGCAGTCTTATCGCTAATAGTATTCGAGACAAGCTTTGGATGGACTGAAAATGTGGAGGTATTCGGGTTAGTTGCAAACAAAAATATTGAGGTAGTTGTTCATTCCAAAGCGTAGAATTAATGAAATGAAATGATGAGATTATCATTTCATAATTTTCATTACACCCAAATAGAATGGGATAAGGGCAGGAAGAAGAAGAAGAATTTTCATTACACTTACTGTTTAGATTTATATTGGTTAACTGCGCCATCTATTGTATAATTTGTGAATTTGTGTAAAAGTAGTTGGGTATAATGTCGATACGTTGTTAGTTGAGCGGCGGTTTCTGAATCACGCTATTAAGATTCTCCGCCGCTCGGCTAGGTCCTGACCTAGCCGAGCGTAAAATATATACGTCCTGCGTATATATTTTTTTTTGTTGTGAGCAGCAAGCAAGCACTGTGATTATAGTATTATTCGCGCTTAGTACAAGTCCAGTGTTTAATTTAGCCACCCTCTCTCTCCTAGTCGACTTTGTTCACTTACACATATCAAAAAGTTTGTGATCACTAGCATAAACTGTTGTGATCGCACAAAAACTTTAACATCTGTTGAACACTTGTCTAAAAAAAGTGTGACTGCGAAACGAACCTTATTTCAACGTCATAATCTGACATTTATTTAGACAAGTGTTCAACAGACGTTTAAAAGTATTTGTGGTACGACGGTAATTGATTTGTGTATAATTATTATTTAAACTTCTGCAAATGTACCCTCATTTCGCCAGTCCTATGTAGGTTCTTGTACGGAGCGAGTCTATTGCACTCAACTAGGCACAAATCCAGACATGCTTAATGAAACAAAACCAATATCGCTTTATTTGACTTGGGAATCGAACTCAAGCCCTAAGGCTCAGCAGCCAAGCATGATCGTAAGCAATCAGTAGTACTTACAACCAGACAAAACAAGCAGTCGTTTAATACAGTCATAAATGAACAACTCAGGCCAATTTGCGTGACAATGAATGTCCCTGACTTGACTTACATGTGATATGAGAGGCAGGTTCCAGGCGGCTGCCAGCTTGGCTTCAGTGTGGCAAGTACCATCAGGTCCGAAGAACGCCACTACTCCCAGGTCCCGCATTTGAGTCATCACCCTGCACAAAAGAAAAGAATAATTCTTCAGTATTAACGGCGAAGATGGTTCACAATTTTGAACCTAATGCTAGCCATACACCATACTGCCTATCGTCCAATCGGCATGACGAAGGTTTGATCATAAACTTTCAAATCGGCAGCGACGTTCAAATGTTTTTGCCGTTTTGGTCATTTTACTCGTGTAAAGAAACAAAAGAAAACAAAAGTCCGAGAAGAGTGGTGCATACAGTGATAGGCTTGATCATACCGATTTGATCAAATCGGCGTGATCGAATCGGCATTATCAAGCCTATCAAATTTAACGGTCATGCCAATTTGATAGATTCCACGCCCACACACGGTCAATTCTAACTGATCCAATCGGCAGTGTCATGCCGATTGGACGATAGGCAGTATGGTGTATGGCTAGCTTTACAGCAAGTTTGCAAATGCATTTTACAAGTAAGTATTATATTTATCACTAGCTGACCCGGCAAACTTCGTACCGCCTCAGAATCTGTTTTTCATATCTTTTTATTATTATCATATTAACTCACCTTTAAACCTTCCCTAGACTTCCAAATATAATTCAAAACTAAAATTAGCCAAATCGGTCTAGTGGTTCTCGAGTTTTAGCGAGACTTACGAACAGATTTTTATTTATAAGAAGAAGATAAGAAGATTAAAATATCAACAATAACATCACAACAGAAGCATACATAATGAAATGATTATGCTAAAGCGTGCTTTTCATGCCCCCTCTTTTCCTGTACTTTCATAACATAAACCCACTTATATCTATTCGTAGTAAAATCATATATGACACAAAATAAATATCACAAGCCACAAAATGTAACTTAAAAGTCTAAAACCAAGATATATTTTATGTTTGCACCATTAAATTCCATTTATGGGGCTCGGAGGATTACAAAGACATTTTAATATCCGGTATGTCGTAAAATGCACACTTTGGGCTTATGAATATTGAATATACTGCAAAAAAAGGTCGTCTAACTGATAAACATATTGGAGAACAATTGGACCTAAATTTAACCTTCTACCGACCTATAGTTAATTTAGGGCGGTAGCTAACCAATATGTTAGATAGACATTTTTCTTACGACGTTCTTAGATTATTAAATGCCCACATTCCTAATAAGGCTCTGAGAATTGAAGCAAAAAAAGACACACATTTATAAAAAAGTGGCTTCAGGAAAAAACGTTACATTGTGTTTTGAACGGCACAGTTGGCGGAGTGGCTGAGCAAACGGACTGCGTGTCGCGAGTTCAATTACAATCCGTGTTCGTGTAATTCGGGCCTTTTCGAATCTATACCTACATATAATAAATCTGTAGAAGGGTCAATTCTGTACATTGAAAATATTGTAAAAATAAATATCGGGGGGTGTTGCTGGATCGATACCAAACCCAAATATGTCATTAAAAATTTTTTTGTCTGTCTGTCTGTATATGCAAGAATCACGTGAAAACTAACGGTTCGATTTCGATGAAACTTGGTATAGTTATACCTTATTATCCTGGGCATAAAATGGGATACTTTTTATCCTGGAAAAATACGTAGAAAAAGAAATCTTATTTTTCAGTTTTATTCATAGACGTTGTTCTGTAGACCCGCGAACACACGTCGCATTACCCGCAGTGGATTCAGCGCCGTAACCTGTAGCGCCGAAAGTCGGATTTGGCTTGAACCGTTTGCGGCACACGCGGGCCACGCCTCCCCGACTCCTATATAAGGAGCCGCGTTCCGCGCCGCGCGATGCATATTAATTCTGAATTTTGATGCGAGCGGACGTGTCCAGTGTGGCGAGCGGTCGTCCGTGGAATTAATATTGTATGCGTGTAATTAGAACCGTGCTTTTCAGCGCGACCTTTTTGTATACTGTTCCGATCAATTATTTGTAAATACAAGGTCGGAATTACTATGAAAAAAATACTTACTACAGAACGCGAGCTCAACAGCAGTAGCTCAATAGAGGGATCTCCTTAATTATTATAGGCTTAGCCGTATTTGGGTCCAATGGATATTTATAAGATGTAATTGTCAGAGTTACTCAAAATGGAGAAATAAACCATCCACGCGAAGACCGACATCCGGGCGGACGGAGTCGCGGGCGGAAGCTAGTTAATAATATAATGATAATATTCCACAACTATCACACAACGCTATCTAGTCCCAAGCTAAGCAGAGCTTGTGTTATGAGTAGGTACTAGACAACTGATAAACATACTTATACATTTCTAAATAATAATCTGGGTGTAATTTATCTATAATATGTATGTAACATATAATATTATAGATAAATTACACCCAGACACAGAAAAAATGATCGTGCTCATCACACAAACATTTTTGTCCTGGGTGGGAATCGAACCCACGACCTCCGGCATAGCAGTCAGGGTCACTAACCTCTAGACCAACAGGCCTGTCAATTATAAAACTTGGATTTGTTAGATGGACAGTAGATCTATATCGTAAGATGAGAACTAAAAACCTATTTCACTCTATCAAGGTTAGACGCGAGGTAGGGATGCTGCACGAATGGCACTGCGGAAATTAACGAATATTTTAGTGGCCTTAGGTCGTTTTTCCGGATCTGGGTTTTTGTTTATTTGAGTTTAAATATTTGTTAACGTACCTATGATACAGGAGTTATTCCTAGAATCGCGCAACGTTCTTTCTAAAAATATAATAAAAATATGTATTTTTTTAGATTTTTTCTATAAAACTGTTCAATTGAAATCTCTCGCACGTGTTTCGGATTACTACCTATCCTTGAAAATTAAAACCTCACATCTTTGAAACTATTCAGGCCGAAAGATATTTTTAAATTTCTTTCATACTAAATAAAAGCTAGATTTTCTTTGATATAGTAATGAATGAACTAGTTTTCTTCCAAGAAGATTACTTTGATCGTGGGTGAAGTCAAACAACACGGCATAGGCGACGTGTCACGGTTTCATGTCGGTTTGACTATGCAGAAATTTTGACTGTAAAAAAGCAGTCTAATCTTCTCTAATATTGTTTAATGTGAAATTAAGTTTCTTTATTCAACATGAAATGTTGCATACAAGTTGTCAGATGTACAAAAACGGAATTAGAGTCCGTAGTATCTCAAAAGTTAGTTAAAAACAATACGTTTTGAAACGTTTTACGAACAGAAATTAAATTAATTAATCAGAAGGAAAAATGAACAATATTTTTAATAGGATTACACATCAGTTATGATGGTTCTGAAATAAAAGAAGAAAAATTAATAACTTCATAAGTCGTACTTCAAAATGTACATGAAATTTCATTCGAAATAAGTAAAGAGTATTAAAAATTAAATCACAATCCAGGGAAAAACTCAATAATTTTCGTACTCTTTCGAGTTTGTCAAAAAGTCATATTTCATTTGCATGCGGAAATTAAATCTTATTATTGATAAGTATACACAATGCTCATTTATTTGAATCAAAAATCATCCCATCGGAAAATGTTCCCCTAATAATATTAATTTAAAGCTATGATTAACCCAATTTTTTGTTGAATCAGGTCAGTTTAGCTTTTAATTATACGTTTACCTGAATTTAATATAAGGTTGTTAAAATTAATGTGTGTTTTGATATTCATGTAATTTTTGGCCTACACTATGTAGGTTGAGTTCATTGGAATTTTTTAGCTGTCATAGTCGTAAGTCATAATCATCCTATAAATGTTTCCACTGCTGGGACACAGGCCTCCTCTCTGTGAGAGGGAGTGGGCCGTAATCTACCACGCGGGCCCAGTGCGGATTGGTAGATGTCATATGTTTTCGAAGTTTTTGGTTCTAGGACATGCCGGTTTCCTCTCGATGTTTTCCTTCACCGTTTTAAGAGCAGTGGTAATGAAATAAATTACACAAAGTAATGCGCCTGGCGGGTTTCGAACCTACGACCTACAACTCGTAAGTCGTGACCAATACCACTGGGCCACCACTGCTCACTTTCATGTGGTAAGACGAACTAATTAATTATCGCTTCTAAGACTGCCAAAATTACTCAGTTGCCGAAGAATTTCTGAATTCAGAAAGCTCAATCACACTTTCCAAATAGTTAGGCGTAGAGTGATAGTTTAGCATCGAACAAGTTCAAAGTCACGATAATAGTTGATAGTTTCAAAAACTTTTCGAAACTCTCTCATGTTTTCTATACAAGTTGGAATTTTTGACGCCACGCCTGTCATGTAGCATCCTTTCAGTTAATTTGCCTTCTTTAAATCTGCGTTCTACACACAGTACCTATAAGGGACGTCATGACACAAAGTTTTGCAAGCATTTAGAATATGTTTGGAGACGCCCCAATTGTTGTATCTCCTAATTTTTTTTTATAAGCAAGTCTGTCACTCATTCCTTCACCTTACCCCACTTGATAACTAACGGATTTTTCCGTTGGTGTGGCCCTACCGCGCATATGACGTGGAGTTGCGGATCATCATCAGCCTATAATGTTCCCACTATTGGGACACAGGCCTCCTCTCTGTGAAAGGGAGTGGGCCATAATCCACCACGCGGGCCCAGTGCGTGTTGGTAGATGTCACATGTCTTCGAATTTTTGGTTCTAGGACATGCCGGTTTCCTCACGATGTTTTCCTTCACCGTTTTGAGAGCAGTGGTGATGAAATAAATTACACAAAGTAATGCGCCTGGCTGGGTTCGAAACCACGACCTACAACTCGTAAGTCGAGGCCGATACCACTGGGCCACCACTGCTGTCATGGAGTTGCGGATACCAGCCCGTTATTTAATACAATACAATACTGTAGTGTGGCCTTAGGGTTACAGATACTTTATTAACCTCATCCTAAAAAAATTGCAATCAGCATAATAATTTAATTTGCACACTGAATAATTAAATAAGTGTAGCATCAATAATCACGGAAATAAAGATTTATTTTATTCTACTCAAATGCGACCGATGTGTCATTATCATTTTATCATTCATACAGACAGCTTTTTATAATTTCTGCCTGTGCCGTCGGGAATATTTGGTATGTAAAGAAAGGCTATCCTTATCATTAGGTAGATGGGGTCTGGCGCGGCCGATATCGGCGATTATTGACTAACAAAAAAAATTTATAAGCAGAGATGAATGGTAACACCGGGAGGGAACACCCTAAGAAGACCTACACTAATCTTATTGGTAAAGTGCTTCAGAGAGATCGGGTGCGTAGTACTTGCAATCGGCCAACGTGTATAACCAGATGTATGAATGTGGATAAGATGAAAGGAGTATGTAAGGAACTTAGCACGTGGCGCTCCGTAGTTTCTGCCTATCCCTATGGGAAAAAGGCGTGAGTTTATGTGTTTATGTTGACTAAAAAATCCAATAAATCACATCACCTAGATTACCAAAAAATAATTAGGTGCGTCCCCACAGAGCGCGCAGCCTCGCGAGGCATTTTCTGCGCGAAGCAGCCCGCTTGGTGTGGACGTGTCTCGGGCGACGCAAGTGACAGCGCTGCCGAATAATTAGTACTTACCGTAAAGAAAGGCTATCCTTATCATTAGGGAGATGGGGTCTGGCGCGGCCGATATCGGCGGCGACATAACGCAGCTTCAACCCGGGTAGCAGACTCGGTTCCCGGTTGATGGCCGCCACGGCTACCGGCATGGCGCCTAACACCGTCTGTAAACAAATATGGTTGTTAGTATTCATTCTTTTAAAAGAAACTCATAGCTATGCAGAGAGATACGAGTTGATTTTCAATGACAGCTTTGAGCACGAATATTGCAAGAATGGAGTCCTAAATGGCTTGGAGGCAGACATAAGAGAAGAAGGCTGGGCACCTTGGAGGATTCTTGTGGATTGGCTAAAAGAAGCACACCATCGAAAAAAGTGGAAGGATTGGGGAGGCCTTTGCCCAGAAATATTTAGCTAACATTGTCAAAATACAGTCCAAATAAAAAAATATATATGAAGAATGATCAATGTAAATGTGCCTATATCGCATGAATAATTAATTCAGTTAGATGTCTAGGATACATTTTGTTCCTCCCGTAAGAGGATCAAAAGAGAGTCGTAGGAAGTAACAAGACCCGTCAGGCTTGATGATGGTAACCCCCTCAGGAACCGAATGACTGGCAACCACCCAATCGCACAAAAACAACAATACTTCTTCTGTATTGATCAGCACAACATTCTCCAATCGTCTCGAAACTTCGATCACTTTCTAGAATGGAAAGTTTTCGTAACTATATTATTCCGTCTGTCATTTATTTATAAATATACTATAATATACAATAATTAGGGTCTAATTCCGGGAATACACAACAAAAACAACAACAATAACAAACAACCTACGGTATATCGTGCCATATTACTGATGAAAATCTATTAATAATGTGGTCATCATCTGCGTAGCCTTTTCCCAAATATATTGGGGTCAGCTTTCTTCCAGTTAAACCGGATGCAGCTGAATGTCAGTATTTTACGTGGAGCGACTGCCTATCGAACCTCCACAACCCAGTAACTGGGTAATACGATACCCCATGGTACGAGTAAGACTTGTTGGCAGAGTTTTAGAGCTTCTACTACTTCTACTAAATTAGAGAGCAATGCGGACCATTGGGTCATCATTGTTCCGTTACCCGGGTAACTGTCCCTACTTATGAGTTTAAATGATTGTCACACCATATCGCTCGTTCGACTTATTCGTCAACTCGCGCGCAATTAACTCGCTTGCTCGAGCGAGTTGGCACATTTCGATTATAATTATTTTTGTTGTCGTCAACTCGCGACTAGAGCGAAAAATGGTACAGTCATCTATAAAAGTGTTATAATCAATTCAATATAGAAACCTACTTTATAAGTATAAGGCGTTGTACGATTTGAATTTGAAATAAAAGAAATGTAGTTTTTTAACCGACTTCCAAAAGGAAGAGGTTCTCAATTCGGATGTTTATTTACTAATACATATTTTTTTTTAATGTTTGTTTGGGCATAACTCCGTCGTTTACTAACCGATTTGAAAAATTCTTTGTTTTTTTTTTTGTTGGAAAGGGGTATACTTCCCAAATACTCCCATTAAAATTTTACCGAAATCGGACTAGCACTTTTTGAAAAATCAACAAAAACCTAAAACGTTTTCAATGTCTGCACCGATTACTCCGAGGTTTCTGATCCGATTTCGATGATTTTTTTTTGTTCGATACAGTATATCTGCCATTTGGTCCCATAAAATTTTCATTTAGTTTGGTGCAGTCATTGACTTATACAGTATGGACAGGCCCTGCCAAACAACGAAAATGGCATCAGTATCAAAAAAGTTCAAAATGACCTACAAAAAAACTTTTCTTTCGAAAGTCGGCGAAAAAAAGTCAATGAAATAAAAAAGAAAGCCACCGACTTTCGAAAGAAAAGTTTTTTTTGTAGGTTATTTTGAATTTTTTTGTGGGAAGTCGGTAACATTTTTTTTGATAAAGTTTTTTTAGTAGATATTTTCTGTATGTATAATTTACAACATAAAAAACTGCTCATATTATGTTACCTACATTTTGAAGATTATCAACAATATCACATTTTTTAAAGATTTTGTTTAATAACAAAGTAAAATCAACCATATCAAAAAAATACGAGTATACCATTTGGCTAATTATTAGGGTACATATTTGAATATCGAAGATTAAAATATCTACGCTTAAAATATCGATGTTCAAAACATCGAAAATGAAAATATCGAACGACCATAAAATCGAAAATTAAAAGACCCCGCCATCCTCTTCGTGTTAGGTTACTTCTAACCTTGTAAAGGGAATAGGAACCCCGCGAAGCGGGGTTCCGTCGACTTACCTTGATAGGTGGTAATCAGCAATTTGACTAAGGTTGCAAAAGCAAGTCCGACTTTTTATCCGGTTTCTGCCCGATATTTCAACTAGTAGGTAGGTATTTTTAACGTAAATATTATGAACTTAGATGTGTTAAACGTTGATATTTTTAACTTAGGCATAATGTCATTCGATATTTTGAATCATTCGATATTTTAATCAATCGACATTTCAATCTTCGACGTTTTAAGCGTAGATGTAACATTTTTCGATATTTTGTTACAATCGATATTTAAATTTTCGATGTTTTGAACATCGATATTTTAAGCGTAGATATTTTAATCTTCGATGTTAAAATATGTACCATATTATACATAAAATCATTGAGTAATTTCGCCGAATGGTAACTTAACAAAAGCTTTTCTTTGGAAAGAAAGATTCGAACCGCGAGCAGAATTTCACCTCTAAGACGACCTCCTGACAATCAGTTAACCTACTCTATACGTTTCATGTCTTAAACATGTGCAGTAGGTTCAATTAAATTAAATGTTAAATTTATAAAAACACTTTTGTAGACGACTGTAAATTTTCGCTCAGTCGCGAGTTGACGACAACAAAAATAGTTAAAATCGGAATGTGCCAACTCGCTCGATCGAGCGAGTTAATTGCGCGCGAGTTGACGAATGAGTCGCTCGTTCACGCGGTCGGACGGAAGCGGAGTGTGATTTCTCAGTTTTATACAAGTCAGTTTTTTCCTAATGTTCTTTATAAAATTTTAGGAGCCGGCACAGCGCCGTTGCGATTGGATTGTCGTAAAAGTGAATATAGATATATGTCTTACTGAAAATTATTGAGGGACACTTGGACATCAGCTAATTGCGTGTCAGAAAATCCTTCACGGCCTCCGCCAAATGGAGCGGACGAGATTTGTTATTTTATGTTTGATCGTAATAAATAAAACTACTGAAACTTTTTTCTAAATCCTTTTACCAATATGTTAAATATACATTACCAACGAATAACACGGGTTTTATTTTATTTCTAAACTACACAAGTGTGAAATAAGGACGTGTAGCTAGTCTATGTAAATTATTTTATCCCCATTGACATACCACCCAATTATGATGTTTGTATTAACGGTCAAATATGCTACATTTCTTACGATATTATTCTTCGCCTTCAGATTTAATCACCAATCTTCACGAGACAGCGTATCCATGCCGTTTCTATAACAGTAGTGCCCTTTAGCACACAATGAGACAATTTATACAAGGAGGCATTATACTCGTTTTCAAAAGATATAAATAGGTTTTGCGCCGCCAGCAGGCTTTATTAGAGCTAAGAACATGTAGGTTGCCTCTTCATTACCCGGTTTATTTTACAAAGGTGACATAGTCTAGATAAACATATTGTCTTTCTAACTGAAGGTTAGGTCGCCTTGGTGTAGCTGGCCTCGCAATTGCGTTATCATCATTTTTGGAAAATCATCAAATGAGTCCTCCCGCCCTGTATGGAGCAGAAAGGACTGTCACACTTGACTGAAAAAACCAATCTTTTCACATGACGTGCCATTGACTCGGGCCTAGTCCTTGATTGGACGGCAAGCTTCCCACTACTCACAGTCCACAAGCACGTGCCCACGTTAGCTGGGAATCGCTTCACGTTTCCGATGGCTAAGCGTCTCCACCGCCGTAAGGTTGAGACGCTCACTTGCACTTCATTAAACTTACAAAGTGACAGTCTGATATTAGCAGAGTTTTTCTTGGGATGTGGGAATTGTTGTCAAATGTGGTCGAGTATTTTTGAGGTCGACTTACAATGTAGACAAAGGGTAAGTACTTAATTGAGCGCTTTCGTTTAAAAGCTGCCGTTAAAGGATGCTAGAATAGCCAACATAAGTGGCGATTCTTAAATGTATGTTCGGCACACAATAGGTACTTTATCTAGACAACTAACTTGCTATCTGGTTCATATTTCTCAGTCTTCAGTTATTTTGGTATTAAAAGAGATGAAGATTTAAAATATTTCAGAGTACCTACATACATTGGTGTTCTTGATCTAAAAACTTTACTTTGAAAAATCTTATTTATACTAGGAATTTTCCTGTATCGTGGGTGCGTTTACAAACATAGAAACACACATACACAAATACCCAGACCCGGAACAAGTAGGTACCTACTTGTAGGTCATACAAATATTTATTCCGTGCGGGAATCGAACCGCCCGACACGCAGCGCATCAATCCAATCGCTCAGCCAGTACGCTAACCCTACCGTCAATGTCAATGTGGCAATACTGCCAGCGTTCTGAGCCCTTATCACGAGTTTTCACTAGTTTACTTTACAGCGTCTTCCCAATATTTACAGCGTTTCTTGTATGGAAAAATGGAACAGCGCCTCTGGTGTGCGAAGAAGGTACTATTTTTTTCCTTGAAATTTGTGAAATTGTCATTGTCAAAGTTCCGGTTTACTTTACAACAGAATATCTATCTGAAAACTCATGATAGGCCTCTGCACATTTATTGACGCTCTCTGTAATTTTTCCATTTAACTATTTAAAGTGTTTTAAGTATATCAATAATCTACGGATTTGTGGGTGTATGCACAATTAATAATAACCTTCCACTAATTCGTAACAGAATATAGATTATCATCGAAATTTTAAAATTACTGGGCACTGAAAATTATGCAACCATTTTTAATTAACTTCCATTATTTAAATTGATATTTTTCGTTATAATTTGTGTTGTTGTATCAACTGAGCGTGTATTCAATATGAATAATTTATGAGAAGTCTAAAGCAATGTTTTATCAAACACTACATTAACATTTGTATGTATAACAATCTTATATCTAGAAAAGGAAAAGACGAAGAGAACGAAACATACGTATGCGCACGAGTGTGTAACGTTAAAACTTCTAATTGAAAATACTTTTTAGTAATAGTTAATATTAGAAATTTATTTGCATATAACGAGGGTTCTTTTTTTGTGCTCTACACTTAAAATGGAAATGAAACCATAAAAAACATTGTAATTTTGTTAAAAAAAGTCGGTGTTTCGTATAAATCAGAATATCAATGAACCAAACCATTTATTCAAACACGAACTAAATTACATTTCATATTCCTATTTTATTTTTGATAAATCCTTCTCACTTGTATTTAATTAGGTACGAGATTTTGATCGACAAATTGTTATTATTGTTACTCACAGATTTATTCTTGTTCCAGGATAAGCAGTGTTTATAAAGTTTAAATACAATTTATTTATTTATTGGACTAAATATCATCATTATCGAATCATCATCTCAGCCATAGGACGTCCACTGCTGAACATAGGCCTCCCCTTTAGATCTCCACATATACCGGTTGGAAGCGACCTGCATCCAGCGTCTTCCGGCGGCCTTTATAAGGTCGTCTGTCCATCTCGTTGGTGGACGTCCTACGCTGCGCTTGCAAGTCCATGGTCTCCACCCCATCAGCCATCTGCTCTGCGAGCAATATGGCCTGTCCATTGCCACTTCAGCTAGCTAATCCGGTGGGCTATATCGGTGACATTAGTTCGTCTACGGATCTCCTCATTTCGGATTCGATCACGTAGAGAAACACCGAGCATAGCCCTCATCATCATCATCATCATCATATCAGCCGTAAGACGTCCACTGCTGAACATAGGCCTCCCCTTTAGACTTCCAATAGGACCGGTTGTAAGCGGCCTGCATCCAGCGTGATCCTGTGGCCTTCATAAGATCGTCTGCCCACCTAGTGGGTGGACGTCCTACGCTGCGCTTGCCGGTGCGTGGTCTCCATTCGAGAACCTTACGGCCCCATCGGCCATCAGTTCTGCGTGCTATGTGGCCTGCCCACTGCCATTTCAACTTGCTAATTCGTTGGGCTATGTCGGTTACTTTGGTTCGTCTACGAATCTCCTCATTTCTGAGTCGATCGCGCAGAGAGACTCCAAGCATAGCCCTCTCCATAGCTCGTTGGACTATACTGAGCTTACTAATGAGGCCTACAGTAAAGGACCACGTTTCGGCACCATACGTCATCACTGGTAACACACATTGGTCGAAAACTTTCGACTTGAGGCACTGAGGTATTTTGGACGAGAAAACGTTACGCAGTTTCCCGAACGCTGCCCAGCCGAGTTGGATTCGGCGGTTGACCTCCTTCTTGAAGTTGGACCTACCTAGTGCGACGGTTTGTCCCAGGTAGACATACGAGTCAACAACTTCTAGAACCGAGTTCCCAACCGACAATGGGGTGGGCACAACATGGCCATTGCACATTACCTTTGTCTTGTCCATGTTCATTTTAAGACCCACCTGTTGGGAAACTCGATTGAGGTCGCCGAGCATCGTGCTGAGATCTTCCATAGATTTTGCCATGACAACAATATCGTCGGCAAATCGAAGGTGGGTGATGTACTCGCCATTAATATTGATGCCGAGTCCTTTCCATTCCAGGAGCTTGAAGGCGTTTTCCAAAGTGGCAGTAAACAGTTTCGGAGATATCACATCTCCCTGTCTTACGCCTCTTTTCAAAGGAATCGCCTTCGAACTCTGCTCCTGTACTCGGACCGACATAGTGGCATTATTGTACAAGCACCTAAGCACTTCGATGTACCGATAGTCAATCCGGCATCGTTGGAGAGATTCAAGCACTGCCCATGTCTCCACCGAATCAAAGGCTTTCTCATAGTCCACAAACGCTAAACATAAGGGCAAGTTATACTCTTCGGTCTTCTGTATAACTTGCCGCAGCGTGTGTATGTGGTCTATGGTACTGTAGCCTTTTCGGAAACCGGCTTGTTCGGGAGGCTGGAAGTCATCAAACCTGCGGTCGAGACGGTTCGTGATGACCCTCGAAAACAACTTATAAACATGGCTCAAGAGCGAGATGGGTCTGTAATTCTTCAATAAAGTGTTGTCACCCTTCTTGAAGAATAGAACCACCACGCTCTTGTTCCATGCTTCTGGCGTTGTACCCTCGAGCAAGACGGAGTTGAAGAGCTTCTGAAGGACTTTAAGTACCGGTGTTCCACCCGCTTTCAGAAGCTCTGAAGTGATTCCATCTTCACCCGGCGCCTTATTGTTTTTAAGCTGATTAAGGGCCATCCTAATCTCGTACAGGCTGATGTCCGGGATGTCTTCGGTATAGTGTCGGGTCAGCTTGGCTCTTGGGTCTTTGGCCGCGCTGCTAACAGGTTTTGTGACCGAAGCGTATAGCTGTCCATAGAACCTTTCGACCTCCTCCAATACCTCAGCTTTGGTCGACGCTGTACTACCATCTTCTCGTTTCAGCTTTGTCAGCTGGCTTTGCCCAATAGACATATCTCTTGCAAACACTTTGGAGCCCTTGTTACGCTCAATCGTCTCTTTAATGTGGTTAGCATTAAAGAGGCGTACATCGTGCCGCAAGGATTTAGAAATTTGTCTATTGAGCTGCCTATATGACTCGGCGTCACCGGAAGTCTGCAGTCTTAAAGAGCGTCGTTCAGCCATGAGGTTTAGAGTATGGTCGCAGAGTTTTTGAGGTCTATTTGCACGACGGGGTCTAAAGTACTTAGAGCCCACCGTTTGGACAGTTTCTACGAACCTATTATTGATCTCGTCCACCGACGCAGAATTTTCAAGGCAGTCGAAGCGGTTAGACAACTCGAGTTGAAAGCCTTCGGGGTTTTGGATAGAGGCGCGAGTAGGTCGGAGCGTGGACTTTATCAGATTGGACCTTTCAAGTTTTACGTTAATATTCAACGTGCCTCTGACCATTCGGTGATCGCTTCCGGTTTTTATCCTGTGAATCACTGAGACATCATTGAATATTCGTTTCTTGTTGGTCATGATAAAGTCTATCTCATTTCTCGTGGAACCATCGGGACTTATCCAGGTCCATTTCCTGTGAGGCGGCTTCTGAAAGAAAGAGTTCATCATAAAGAGTCCCTCTTTCTCCAGGAAATCAGCCAGTCTCTGTCCCCGGGGGTTCCGTTGCCCATATCCAAATTGCCCCACCTTCAGCTCATCATCGCTTCTGCTGCCCAGCTTTGCGTTGAAGTCCCCCATTACAACAGTGAAGTGGGTTTCGGACGTATGTATGGCTCTACTGACGTCCTCATACATAGTCTCCACTTCATCATCTGGGTGTGACGAGGTCGGTGCGTACACCTGAATGACCTTCAGCGAGTATCTCTTGGATACTCTGAGTATTAGGTATACGACCCTGCTCGAAACACTTTCGATGGTAATTATGTTGTTAACGAGGGACTTGTGGACGAGAAAGCCGACACCACCTTGAGACAGATGGTCGCCCTCCCGGTAGTAGAGTAGGTTACCTGATTTTAGGGTTATCGTGTCCTCGCCCTCTCTACGGACTTCAGCTAACCCCACTATATCCCAGTGTAACCTACTCAGTTCCTCTTCCAGCTCAACAATTTTCTCGTCTACCCTCAAAGTGCGTATGTTGTGTGTTACCAGGGCCAGTTTTCGTTTGGGGTGGTAGCCGGGCGTCTGCCGGTGATTCTTCGCACCCCCTGCTCCGCCGTTACCGTGGCCGCTACCGTAACCAGGAATAGCGGAGCTGCCGGGAACTGGGGGCCTGGTCTTTTCGGTGTCAGTCATTTAAGGGGGGGGTTTGCCCATAATCGCCACGCTGGGCAGGCGTGGTGGCGATCGCAGAGACGTAGCGCTTCGCGACGAGGATGCTGCTGCCCATCCTCGCCCTGTGCCATTTTAGCTACGTCAGTTAGAATGGTTATACCGCCATTACTCGGTTGTGGTACCTCAGTCGGCTCTTACGACACCTGGTACGAAGGGGGATACTATTCTACTCTGCCGGTATCCCATGGGAGCATAGCCCTCTCCCTGGACTAAATATGCACACTAATAATAGATACAATTTATAAGAATACGAACTGTGATTTAATTATTATATTAATTTGAAATATTCTGTTGGTTTAGCAACAGAGTAGATTATTCAATTTTTAGAATTATATCGCAGTTCATAATTACTACTAAAGTGGCCTTTTTATACCTTTTTTATCGTGGTAAAATCCTCAAATGAGTCCTCCCACCCAGGGCGGACTGTCAGACTCGTACTGACTAAAATCCACGGTGATCCTTCAATAGCCCTTTACTTTCCAGGGTCACGGTTACCTCATGGGACAGTCCCGCGACCCCGGGCAAGGCAATTAAAGTTCAATTGAAAACTAACCAAATTCAAATATATCAACAAAGAAAGTTTACTAAAGTCTATAAAACAGTTCCAGAATGTTTAAAGTAGGTAATACATATAAATAGCAAGACCCAGCGAAACTTCATTGTTTGTAATAATTCGTGTTTTCGGTTTGCGGTTGAAGGGAAATGAAAATAAACAACGTAAGTATAACGGTCCCTACTCCCACGTCAAGTTTACTGAGAAAACTTTTCCCACTGGTAATTGCGTAGTAAGAAATAGACAGTCCTAGTGCGCAGTTTTGATACAGAATTATAAATAAAGATTTTTAAATCATAAGTTAGTCTACTGGTCATCTCTTGGCTGCCATGGTTTATTTTAATCATTGATAATTTTGTTTCTGAATTTTCATTTTTATTTTTCTATGGACACTTTTCCACTCCACTGACACTACAAAAAAATTATGTAAAAAAGGTTCTGTAATAATTTTTACCCGACTACGGCGAAGCAAAAAGGAGGGTTATGATTTTGACCGGTATGTATGTATGTATGTTCATCTGTTCCCTCATAACTTCTGAACTACTTATCACTACTTGACAAATGAGGTGTCGTTAGAAGCGTCTCAGTTGTCCGCTGGTTATAGGATAGGTGACGTGTCACCAAATCCAATATGGCGCCCTCTAGGGGATGACAAGTCGTAACCGAAAAAAAAAATTCGCACAGTATCGACATGGGTATCAAATTAAAGGGCTTGATGAGCACATTTGAAATAAATATACATTATATAGCTTTTACTAGCTACTTTGCCTGTTTCTAACAGTGTCAACATGGGTATCAAATGAAAAGGCTTAATGAGTACATTGTAAATTCACTCGCTGCTTTGCTTATTATATCAAATAACCCCAAAATAGTGTAAATAAAAAATAAGTTAAAATAACTAAAACCCGACTACGAAAAAATCGCGCACTAAAAGGTATAAAACAAGAACAATCCGTGTTACAGAAATTTTTAATTAATAGCCGTGGTCGTATGCCACCTGCGGTTGTTTCACACAATCTTTATTGGCTAGGTGGCATACGACCACGGCTATTAATTAAAAATTTCTGTAACACGGATTGTTCTTGTTTTATACCTTTTAGTGCGCGATTTTTTCGTAGTCGGGTTTTAGTTATTTTAACTTATTTTTGGAGATCTAAAAAGAGTGTCCATGGAGTTTCTTGCCCGTTCTTCTACATAGAGATCTACTTCTTGTAATGGGCATCTACGGTACTTTCACAGTTTTTATGTCTTGTGACTGGCACTGTAGCACCATAATTTTGTACTGTTTGTTTATATTACTGCGATACATATAAACCATTCGAAATAAAGCTTATTACACACAGACAAACAACGTAAACAACACAAAACAGATTGCAAATTACCTTCCATTTGACTGGCCTGTTGGTCTAGTGGTCAGTGACCCTGACTGCTGTGCCGGAGGTCGTGGGTTCGATTCCCACCCAGGACAAATGTTTGTGTGATGAGCACGATCATTTGTTCTGTGTCTGGGTGTAATTTATCTATAATATGTATGTATTTAGAAATATATAAGTATGTTTATCAGTTGTCTAGTACCCATAACACAAGCTCTGCTTAGCTTGGGACTAGATGGCGTTGTGTGATAGTTGTGGAATATTATTATTATATTATTATTATTATTTACGTCGAACTGACTTCTCGGCAATCGTAATTGGTGGTCTCACTTGGGCAAACACGTGGAACCCATTCCACCTCAATTCAAAAGCTAAATCGCAATAGCATCAGGGAATTCTGACCCACAATTCTAGAAGGTATTTCTATTAAAGCTTGACTTCAATATTACTTGTCGTTAGACTGTATCGTAGTGATAGTGAACTTGACCATGGCATTGTCCATTCTAAGGCTGGTTTTACACTGAAGGAACTTTGACTTAAGGTGCGGTGTTATCTCAATATTCCCAAAAATTGGTTTCTTAGAACGTCGAGTATGACGTAATGTAATAAAAATAAGTAACGCGAAAAATACAGAGAACAGAGAAGGGTATAAAGAAGAATTTATGTATTTTTGAAACAGAATAATAAATAATAGTTTGATATTCCCAATAAAAAATTGGGAAGTTGTAGCACAAAAATAAACTTTGACGTCGAAGATCTCTGTATTTCCAGCGATAACAACAGTTTTTTTTTTTAAGAATTTAGTAGGTTTTCCATTTTTTTTAAACTTTAACCAAACCATTATTTAATTTTATGTCTATATTTTAAATAATCTAAAGAAAAGCAGTAAAATAAATGCCCATTCGCAGCTTACGTCACATTTCAACACAAATGTCATTTTCAATTTTCAATCTTATTGACGCTCCATAGTGGTGACGTAGTAATCGTAGTCAGTCCGCGCCTTAAACCAATTTTTTGTCGTAAGATAAAAAACTCAAAATCATGTGTCCTAGTTGGTGTTCAGCTGATTAGACACCGAAATCATGTTGTTTTTAATTAATGAAACGTTTACTTCAGATTCATATAACGAAAATGACAATATCCGATTGTAATATTAACGCTGGAAATTAATCTTGATCGCAATCTTTGTCTGTAACTAATCAACGTCCCAATTCGTTTATCCAAGTCGTAAAGAGCCGGTGCAAGACTGCCCCGCTTGGGCAGAGCACCGACGTGTCCTCACGGCGGCGATAGGCGGAGACCTCTCGCGCCCGGCATTGGTTGCGGCCATGCTGCGGGGCGAGATGGAGTGGGAAGCGGTCGCCTCCTTCTGCGAAGCAGTCATACTCGCGAAGGAGGAGGCGGGCCGCGTGAGGGAGAGGACAATGTCCTCCCTCCGCCCCACCCGCAGTGGTGGACACCCACGGCGACGGATGTCGCAAGACGATCTCCGGCCACCGTAGGCGCGGGCATGCGGGCGGCGAGTAAAGGGCAACTCGCTGCCCGACCATGGACCATGCCCGGGTCGACGGCGCGTTGTGTTCCACGCGCGCCTCAAAGAGCGTCAGCAAGATGACGGGGCCCCCCCTCTAGAGGGCCAAAGCCTGCCGGGGTCGCGGGACTTATCTCATTACCGTGACCCCGGAATATAAAGGGCTATTGAAGGACACCGTGGATTTTAGTCAGTACAAGTCTGACAGTCCCTCCCGCCCTGCCCGGGGTGGGAGGACTCATTTGATGATTTTACAATGATAAAAAAATAAATAAAAAAAAAGTCGTAAAGATCAGAGAGAATCAGAAACAGTAGACAGAAAAAAACTAAAGATTTGAATCGAGGTAGAATATTAATTGAACATACAGGACAATTACTTAATTATATAATTGTATTAATTATGTATATGTATAATAATTACAGCTCGCCATAATTGTTTTCCTTTTAATGTTATTTACATTAAAAAGAAAGCAATTATGGCGAGCCAGACGCTTCACCGCCATTTTTGTGCCTTTGGCCATGAGAATCAAAGAAACCACTTAGACAAATAATAGAATAAACATTTTAATTCATATTCCTACCTAATATGAACTTACTAATTTGTGCTCTTAAAGAAATATAACAATGAAAACACGAAGTAGGTACCTCCGGCATCGTTATTAAATAATAGGCTACTGTATTCAAAACAATACTGTGGCAAAAAAAAGACAATGAAATAAAGAAAACAAAGACACCGACTTCCGAAAGAAAAGTTATTTTGTAGGTTTTTTTACCGTTTTTATTATGGTTGTTTTTGAAGGCGGTTACATTTTTTTTGAAAAAGTTTTTATTTTACTCTTTTTAGTTTAAATATTCAACCCGAATTCTTGTCAAATACAACATGTGCACTAGAATTTTGTAATCCATTACACCGGTCCGGTAATAACATCGCTCATGTACACAATAAGCTAATAAAATTCCCTATCTCAAAAACTACTGAACCGATTAAAGTCGTTGCCTACTCCTTACTATTAAGGAGTTCTACCTTCCGTCATCAGCTCAGCTACATGAAATTATGATTACCATACGCAAGTAACTAAATTACTTCAAAAAATTTGTGAAAAACGGTGTGTCGGCCTATAAAATTCGAGGGTTGCCCTCGATTTCTCCAAGATCCAATCATCAGATCCCAACTTGGTGACTATGGGACCACCTCAGAAGTACCTCCTTTCGAATAAAAAAAGAATTTTAAAGTTATATTTTTATACGCAATAACGCCTGCGTCGCGTCTTCGTGGCCTAGTGGTTAAGGCGTCTGGAGTACCAATCCAGAAGACGCAGGATCGAACCCTGCTCGCAGCTGAATTTTTCGTTTCTTTAAAAATAAGAATTTTAAAAATCGGTCCACAATTGGCGGAGTAATCGCGTAACAAATATACAAAAAAAAAAACATACCGTCGAATTGATAACCTCCTCCTTTTTGAAGTCGGTTAAAAAAATATAACCGACTTCCCACAAAAAAGTTCAAAATAACCTACAAAAAAACTTTTCTTTCGAAAGTTAGTGACTTTCTTTTTAGGGTTCCGTAGCCAAATGGCAAAAACGGAACCCTTATAGATTCGTCATGTCTGTCTGTCCGTCCGTATGTCACAGCCACTTTTCTTCGATAGTATGAGAGCTATTCTATTGAAACTTGGTAAGTAGATGTATTATGTGAACCGCATTAGGATTTTCACACAAAAATAAAAACAAAACAAATTTTGGGGGTACCCCCCATACTTGGAATTGAAACTCAAAAAAAAAATTTTCGCCTGACCCATACGTGTGGGGTATCTATGGATAGGTCTTGAAAAATGATATTGAGGTTACTAATATAATTTTTTTCTGAACTGAACAGTTTGCGCGAGAGACACTTCCAAAGTGGTAAAAGGTGTGTCCCCCCCCCCTGTATCTTCTAAAATAAGAGAATGATAAAACTAAAAGAAATATGTAATGTAGACCTCAACAAAAACTTCCAACGAAAATTGGTTTGGAAGAGATATAGTTAGCAGTTTTTGAGATATAGTACATTTTCAAAAACCGCAAATATAACTTTGCTATTCATACAAACACTATGAAAAACAAAGTTATTTTTATTGTTTGTGTATGCTACTACGGAACCCTTCATGGGCGAGTCCAACTCGCACTTGGCCGGTTTTTTTTTATTTCATTGACTTTTTGTTACCGACTTTCGAAATAAAAGATTTTTTGTAGGTTATTTTGAACTTTTTTGTGGGAAGTACGTTATATTTTTTTTTGAAAAAGTTTTTTATTTTATCCTTTTTAGTTTCAATTTTCAACCCTAATTATTGACAAATACATAATTTTCTTATTTACATGTACTTACACTACAATAATGTAATCCGTAGCACCGGTAATAACATCGCTAACCTTGTACAATATTCTGACAAATAAATGAATTCTATTCGCCCATGTATGTACTTTTACACAATGAGCTAAAAATGAAAACTGCTGCACCAAACTAAATGAAAATTTTATGGGACCAAATGGCAGATATACTGTATCGAACAAAAAAAGAATCATCGAAATCGGACCAGAAACCTCGGAGTAATCGGAGTAGACAATGTTGAAAACTTTTTAGGTTTTTGTTGACTTTTGTTAATTTTTCAAAAAGTGCTAGTCCGATTTCGATAAAATTTTAATGGGACCATTCGGGAAATATACCTACACTTTCCAACAATAAAAGATTTTTTCAAATCGGTTGGTAAACCACGGAGTTATGCCCGAACAAACATAAAAAAAACTTCCGAATTGAGAACCTCCTTTTGGAAGTCGATTAAAAATAAATATTTAGTCCAAAATTGGATTCACAAAAAAACATTTAAAACGTATTTTATCTTTTTTTACGAAAACCAAATACGACGAAGATACAACGTTTCTAAAGATCACTAAACGTCACTCGGTGGGTATAATTTTACAGGCTTCATGACGTCAAAGACATTTAATTTGGCTTTTTGTTTTGCTCGCGTATCTATATCGCGTAAACAATTTTCGTGCCTCGTTCGAGAAACAATAGGTGCGTCCGGATAGATCGAGCAGCCTGCCGCGAGGCAGTTTCTTCGCGCGGCTAATGCCTCGCGAGGCTGCTCGCTCTGTGTGGACGCCTTATCATGAGTTTTCACTAATTGTGATGTAAACTGGAACTTTGACATTTAATTTCAAGGAAAAAATTAGTTCGTTCTTCGTACACCAGAGGCGCTGTTCCATTTTACCATACAAGAAACGCTGTAAATACTGGAAAGACGCTGTAAATTTAAATAGTGAAAATTCGTGATAAGTGCTGAGGAGTTACGTACTAACAACTGATTAAATAATCAGCTGTTTCTTTTGTTTATTTTGTAGATGCATACAATTTATAATATTCATATGCCAACCGCGGCAATCTACGGCACGCTGCCGCAACATAGAGGCTTCCTTGTCGCATGAAGATTGCGAGTTACAATTACGTGGCATTGCGGCATGCCGCAGTCTCGGAACAGTGTAAACTTGGCTTTATTATTCTTGCGGCTCTCGGCTTAAGATAATAAAGAAAAGAAAAGAATAACGCTGCTGCGCACTAACTATTCAAATACGGCAAAAAGACGAACACTTGAGCTGAAAGTTCTTCAATTGTTTATACTTGCAAGTTGGCGAGTCGGGAATGAATGTATGAAAGTCAAAATGGACTCTTTTTCACTTGTTTAACACGTCTTTTGTTTAGTTGTTGAAACGGGATGTAGCCGTTTCACTTACTTCTTATAATACGTGATTGTTTGTTTGAGAAACCCGAACGTGGTTCATCACGTTTGTTGAACAAAATGCATTAATCGAGTAGGTACGAATTCAGGCTTCGTTTCTCTTACTAAGAAATACCTGAACTCTCCTGATGGGTGTTACTGAGAATTCTTGACAGAAACCCCAATAACACTAATCCTGACCGACCTAGTAATAGAACCCAAGAATTCACGCTCACCAGTCGCAATCTAACTGATATGCCAGTCAAGCAAGTAATACGGTACGGCAATAGGTGATACGTGACGGAACAAGCTATGTAGTCCTACTTTGGTTACACATTTTTATCACAGAATATAGAATAGACGCAGAATGCATTCGTTTTAATTGGGTTAGACAACCACAACTGAGTTCTCAAGGGGCTCAAGTCTGTTCTTCGTTGCAATTTTAATTATGTACTTTACAAAGCAACACTTTGTTTTAAAACCTCGTGTTTACACCTAAAACTTCACACAGAAGAACCGCATTTAATTTTGTTGATGTTAGTTACATTCTGCACCTGTCGGAGGTAGCCGTCGTCGACGCTTTGTCGCCTGCTACAGGCCCGTTAACAGCTGCCGCGGACGCTTTGCTATCTGCCGCCGACGCGTTAGCGGTTGTCGGCGTCGCCTGAATGGTTGCCGCCAACAAGTAACAACGGTAGCTAGCAACAACTGCAGTAGTATCTGCCATCGACAAGGTGCCGCTCGACTTTATGAATCCTAAGTTGTGACAATTATTTTTAATCAATTTTATAAGAACTTTTTGAAAATAAAATCTTTTAGGTACCTTTACCAACGGGGCAGCAACCTATCACGGTTCTTGAAACACGTTCTTGCGCACCTAACATAATCCGGAAACACAATAGTCCTAGAAAATAAACCTATTGTCACAATAGTCTGTCAATCGGCCTTGTGGTGTGTTCTATTTTGCAGAACTAGGTCAGGATTTAGTTCGTACTACAGTTTCATACACTCCTTGAATTGATAGAGATTGTGAACGGCATTCAAATATGCAACTAATTACCTGTGTTATGTATCTATATTATCTAAAGTCTCTGGGAAATTTTTAGTTTTCTGATTTGATACCATAAAATGTTTTTTTTTGTTCCACACTATTATTTTCTCTTGTATCGTGGGTACGTTTAAAACATTTAAATTCACATAAATAACCAGCTAGACTCGGAACAACTACCTGTGGGTGGGACGAGGGACAATCTAAGCAAGTTATCGTGACCCTGGAATGCAAGGGGCCACCGACTGAACAGGGTGAACTTTTAGTTAGAATCTGACGATCGCTTCCGCTCCACTTATTATTTTGATAACAAACCTAACAAAAACAAATAAAAACCTGTAAGCCTTGCATAAGGCCACAATAACGGCATTTCCCGTTGATTTTCGGTATAATAGTCTTTAAATGTACGTATAAATGTCCATAAACGTGATATGATAGTAAAGGCATTTCCCGTAAGTGTTGACCTTTTGTTATAAATATTTTGTTCCATGCGAATTGAACCCGCAGTACGCCGCAGAGAAGCTATTGCGCCAACCATGCTGCCTTGTAATGCTCATATTGTCAACAAGTAGGTCAGGATTTAATTTGTACAACAGTCTCCTAGTTTCGAGCGTTATATGTTCCATAATAGAATCGCGTAGCATTCTGTGAACGGCTTCCGCATGTGCATATAATTACTTTTATTTGTTGGTAGATTAGCCAAAGTTTTAGGTAAATGTTTTTCGGTATTGTTTGTTTTCTATTTTACTATTTTGAAGGCTCGTTGACATAAAAGTTTATAAGTTCCAGACAAAATGTTGAAATAGGATAATAAAGTCGCTATAGGAATTAGTCGTATGGAACGAACTATTAATATAAAAAGCAAAACATTCAGAATTTAAGACTAAATCGTTTACCGAACTAGCATGATGTAGATAAATGATTTAACACATGAATTTCATCGCATAGATCCAAATCCTGGACTCTTTCGTCGTTCTACTTGCAGCTTGTCCCCCAAAAGACTTTAACTTGTAAATGAATACTGAGTACGAAAACGTGCACCACATAAATAAGTATTACACTTTATCTTACTATTTCTACTCCTCCTCAGCTTGTCACAAATTTACATCATACACACAGAAAGAGGCAGAAATTAGGATGAGGCCTTTATCCTGCAGTACATACAACCGGCTCATAATTATAACAATGAAGTAAGATAATGTCATTGTAGTAATTAGTCGTATGGAACGCGCTGTGACGCATGTCGAAAGTAACCTCGTTACCTACTTTAAATAATGAAGCTTCCGTGTTTGTAAAAATCCTAGGAAAAATTGCCCGACGGCATGACATGACATTTGAGTGTATTAGTGTAATAACTAACCTAACCTTACTCAGACTGACTAGCGACAAACTCAACTATAAATGAGCTTTTTGTTTACTTAGCTGCAATCAGAACTTTGTTAGCTTTTTGTAGTCCAGTTGCAGCTTGTCCCCACAGTACTTTAACGTTGAATACAAACTCTGTGTGAAACTGTGACCTGGATTAGTATTACATTTAATCCTACTCCAAGGCTTATTTATCTAGTTGTAGTACTACTTTTTTTTTTATCGTGGTAGAATCTTCAAATGAGTCCTCCCACCCCGGGCAGGGCGGGAGGGACTGTCAGACTTGTACTGACTAAAATCTACGGTGTCCTTCAATAGCCCTTTATATTCCGGGGTCACGGTAATGAGATAAGTCCCGCGACCCCGGCAGGCTTCGGCCCTCTAGAGGGGGGCCCCGTCATCTTGCTGACGCTCTTTGAGGCGCGCGTGGAACACAACGCGCCGTCGACCCGGGCATGGTCCATGGTCGGGCAGCGAGTTGCCCTTTACTCGCCGCCCGCATGCCCGCGCCTACGGTGGCCGGAGATCGTCTTGCGACGTCCGTCGCCGTGGGCGTCCACCACTGCGGGTGGGGCGGAGGGAGGACACTATCTCTCACGCGGCCCGCCTCCTCCTTCGCGAGCATGACTGCTTCGCAGAAGGAGGCGACCGCTTCCCACTCCGTTTCGCCCCGCAGCATGGCCGCGACCAATGCCGGGCGCGAGAGGTCTCCGCCTATCGCCGCCGTGAGGACACGTCGGTGCTCTGCCCAAGCGGGGCAGTCTTGCACCGTATGCTCTACTGTGTCCTCCGGGCGATCTTCGCAGTGGTGACACCCAGGCGTTTCCTCCTTTCTCCTTAGACACAGGTACCTCCCGAAACTTCCGTGTCCGGTGAGGACCTGCGTCATGCGGTAGGTCAGGACGCCGTGACGCCTATCCAGCCACTCCTCAAAGAGGGGTCTTACCGCCGCGATTGCGGCGTGCCCGGCCGTCGGTTGCGACAATCGTCCCCTCCATACTGCCCTGAGATCGCGCCGGACCTCTTCCCGCCGCGCCTCGACTTGTCGGGGCAGCGGGAATTCTCCCCGGCGCTGCGCCTCCACGCGCCACTCATAGACGCGCTGGAGGGCAGTCGCCTCCAGATCCCAGGGCAGTAATCCGGCAAGGAGGTTGGCCGATTCGCCGGCGATCGTGCGGTATCCCCGGATCATTCGGATAGCCATGACCCTCTGTCATGCGACCAACTTTAGTGGTCGCGTCCGGATGCTCAGGGCCCACACGGGGAGTTGTAGTAGTACTTAGTTAATTTTAGTCGTTCTTTGAACCTTATCTCATGAGATTAAATATGTGTGTTACTGTGTAATAGGTCAAAACTTCCGCGTGTGTTTGTATTAACTAAATGTTTGAATGTTTTACGACCGTTAGAATTTAAACTCACAGCACTGACTTTAACGTTGAAAACTGAGTGATTTTGTTTTAGGTTTTTATGTGTTGCCTAGAGATCGTTAAAAAGGTCAATAGAATATGACTTCAGTGCGTTGAAAGTAAATTCTTAATTAGTCTGCAACTTAAAAAAGTCATCGAAAACTTTGAAAGTCAAGACTGGAAGCCGTTTTTCTTAATTTTTCCTTAAATTTGTTCTCAACTCAAAATTAAGTTTCCAAAATAAACATCACTAATTTATTCAAAAGTTGGGGGCTTATTGATATTGAAGTTTTGAACTCAATTTAATTACAATAATTAGTTGTAAGGTAAGAAATATTCAATCTTCTTTTGATCAGCTATCTACTTAGATTTCTAAGGCGCACCACCGTGTGCTCACAGAGTTGTTAGTACTCACGGTGAGAAATGCTAGCGAATAAGAAGGCGGAAAGCATGAATTAAAAGTAAACCTAGGAGGTTTTGAGGAGGTTTGCTTCTAGAAGCCCCCCTATCATCATCATCAGCCTATAAATGTTCCCACTGCTGGGACACAGGCCTCCTCTCTGTGAGAGGAGGCCGCCATTTTCCGCCCCTATAGGGACCGGAAAATGGCGGCTGGGCTTGAGAAGCATTCCTCTGAGTTTTGCAGTAAGTTACCAATAACTCTCCCTCCAATCAAGGATCAGGAGGTCTAATCTTTAAGCACGAAACCCGTGGTTTCAGCCATAGTTATGAATGTTTTCTACACCCCGTGACATCGAGCGTGAACGAAGAATGAATAATAATATATAATAATATTAACACAACGCCATCTAGTCCCAAGCTAAGCAGAGCTTGTGTTATGGGTACTAGACAACTGATAAACATTCTTATATATTTCTAAATACATACATATAATAGATAAATTACACCCAGACACAGAACAAATGATCTCGTTCATCACACAAACATTTGTCGTGGGTAGGAATCGAACCCACGACGTCCGGCATATAGCAGTCAGGGTCACTAACCACTAGACCAACAGGCCTGTAATACGAGTATTACGATTTGACAAAAGGACTTCAGTTGTACATCCGTACCCGTGTCATCACCAACGGACTTAGAAAGGAGACCCCCAGGGCCGAGTCAAGTACGCGTCGTGCACCGCGCACGCGCCTTAAGAAGCTGTTAGATGACTGACGAGGCCGTATAGAGCCAAATTGTGTGTCAAAGGTGCCATTGTCTCACATTTTTTGGCGTTGGCGTTACACATTGTTGTCGTCGATCTTTCCTTGTCACCCGTCAGAACGTGATGGACATTACCTGCTCTTTTTAACAGATTTCGAAAAAAGCAAGACTTCAACCCTGAACAAAAGAAAAATTCTTTCCCAGTTTATTTTGTTCCAGGATTTTTATAAGCTACTGTAATAGCAAAAAGTGAAGGCAAAATTGTTGTAACAACGAAATGTGGTTGGTTGATTGGTTATTGCGGCAGTAATAATGCATTGCACAACAAAGAAATCAAACTTTCATCTTATGTATTTTTCAACATTTTGGAATTAAAGGCACGGTTGGGAACTGCCACTCTACGGGTAGCAGATTCAATCCCAGCACAGAACAAATAATTGTATGATCTACAAATAGTTGTTCTGAATCTATGCTAAAAGTTTAAATATTTGTAAACACGACCACGATAGAGTTTTGACAAGTTTAACTAAGACTTAAAAAATAGAGTAAATGAAAACTGGTTCACCAGGTTTCTCACATAATACTAAAAAAAGAATTCGTATCTAGGCCAGTAGTCCGAATAAATTTATCTTTTGTCCCAAATAAAGTAAAATGTCCATCTTTATTGCCAACTCCTTTATCTAAGATAGTGTAAGCCAACATAAAAACAAAAAGATTTCCACTACAAACTACGAGATCCTACGCAGTGTCACGAAGGATCTCCAGCCCATAGACTCGTATTCGTCAATAGTGATTGATGAACTCAAATCAATGGAGCGAGACTCTATTGACCCCGACTAAGGATTTATTGGAGGAGTAGATCGTGTAATTTATTGGTATAGGTCAAGAGATTATAGTATGTTGGATGGACCTATATGCTATGTGCGAAATCAGTGGTCGCGGGACTTATCTCATTACCGTGACCCCGGAACATAAAGGGCTATTGACGGACACCGTGGATTTTTAACGACTTAAAAAAAGGAGGTTATCAATTCGGCCGATATGTATGTAATATTTCCAGGACTGCTCAGTTTTCATAATTATATGTTAGTCTATATATCAGCGTCTGAACAAATGTGCCTCAAAAGTGTATGTATGTATGTTTTTATGTTTGTGTTCGCATATCTCCGGAACTACAAGTCCGATTTAAGTAATTCTTTTTTTGTTGTACTAGGTAATTGTCCAACTTAGGGTACGCTGCAGCAAGTTTCATCAAAATCTTAATCTTTCATAAAAAAATTAATAAAAAAAAATAGCCGAAAATGTTTATCAAAACATCTAGTAGTAGCAAGAATTTACAATTCTCATCTAGCGTGATAATAAATGCGTGATTGTAATTTGAGAAAATTGAAAACCCACTACACACACTCACATTTCCCATGATTCATTCAAATGAACTAAAAAACTAGGTATGTGAGTTCAGTTGCTCCGAGTGTCGCGTCTCGTGATAGCACGTGGCTGCTCTTAACACCTTCATTCAGAACCTAATTACTTTCTTTGCATGGACCTGCGGCCGTATTATGACTTCTTAAAACCAGGCTTGTTCAAGTGAGTGGAAAGAGACAGAGCTATACAAGTCGTCTAGCGCCACCTCGTTCACACACTCAACAAGACTGGGCCCAATAAGGGTTAGCTCAGACCGAAACGAACTCTATTTTCTACACGAAAAGATACACCTGTCACAACCCAGCGCGACGCCGCGCTGCATTTTGATAGTGACTCAAAATCTAACTTTATTAACTACACGATAAGACACTAATTTGCAGTATCGTTGTCTCACGTCGCGCCGCGTCGCGTCTCGGTGTGACACATCGACCGGTCGTCCGGTCCTAATTTGTCATCTAGCGTAGTTAATAAATATAATGTTTACTTGCTAAATAAAAATGTTGTTGTTTGGTCTGCTTATTAGATAAGAGTTGGTTTATTTTCTTCAGCGAAAAACATCAGTTCTTAAAATAGACAATAGTAGTACAGCGAATTGATACTGAGTGAATATAAATCATAACAATATTTTAGTCTCAAAAATAATGTTATCCTAGAAAATTATCAGCAAAAAATAAATACTAGAATAGCATCGACGTAATTTAATATTCTTATCGCCTGGAAAAAATCGCAAAGAGAACTTTCCGATGAAAAATAATAAAACCTTTTTCATGAATTTTCCTAGCGGACATATTTTATGTCCGAATTTGCAGTAAAATAGTTTGACTACGGTATCGTTTCAATTTTGTCATCTTTAAAAGGTACTGTATAAGCGGCATATTATTTAATGGGTATCTTTTATAAGCTAGACTTTTGATAAACACATTTTAACACTGCACTGGTCCATTGTGTCCGAATAGGGTACTGCAATAAAAGAGTGCGAACAGAGTATAAAGTCCAATATAGATTTGCCATTCATCATCATCATCTCAGCCATAGGACGTCCACTGCTGAACATAGGCCTCCCCTTTAGATCTCCACATATACCGGTTGGAAGCGACCTGCATCCAGCGTCTTCCGGCGACCTTTACAAGGTCGTCTGTCCACCTCGTTGGTGGACGTCCTACGCTGCGCTTGCTAGTCCGCGGTCTCCACTCTAGTACTTTTCGACCCCATCGGCCATCTGCTCTGCGAGCAATATGGCCTGCCCATTGCCACTTCAGCTTGCTAATCCGGTGGGCTATATCGGTGACTTTAGTTCGTCTACGGATCTCCTCATTTCGGATTCGATCACGTAGAGAAACACCGAGCATAGCCGTCTCCATAGCTCGATGAGCGACTTTGAGCTTTGAGATGAGGCCGATAGTGAAAGACACAGTTTCGGTGCCGTAAGTCGATTTGCCATTGGCATGGTTTATTGTAAAACTAAGTACTTAGGTACTTAGTTTACGGACTATTTGACAAAACGCACTGATAATACTGACGTAAAAACTTCAGTAGACTTTTATTTCTACTTGGTGTTCTTTAAATGAGTAATTTTGTCTGTATGCTAACCCGAAACAAAACAAATGAATATTTTTTAACAAAATGTATATCAAAACCTCTTTTTTTTTAAACGAGACATCGTTAGCTTTACGCGATGGAAACGATTTTAATTTTAAAATTTCGTGTATTCGAGCATAAAAGGAAAAATGCTGGCAACATTTTCTCACTTGGATTGTGCATTATGTCAGCTGGCAACCATTTTTCATTTCTGTGATAAAATATGATGAAACAGGAGCCTCTTTAATATATAAAATGCAAGAGTGGAAACTTCGTTATGTAAATGTACGTACATCAAATTTTATTTTTATTACTTTTAAACTACTTAATTAACAGATTTAAAAAATGAGATGGTTCTCAAGTCGTCGAAATTTTACCATAATGATTCATTTCTTTTTGTATTTATTCCTTGCATATAGGTATGCGATTATTTTATTCTGTTACTATCTGACCCGGGCCTGCTTCATTGGGAGTCAAACATTTTTAAGCTATTGCATAGCTTTTATCGCAGGCTCTGAGCGCGGCGGGCGCGAAAAAACTAACGAAAAAACCTGACCACATTTGACAGCACGTCGTTTCAGTTCGGGAGACTTCGGCAATCATAAAGGTACGGACAGACGTGCTCATAAAGGTACGAAGAGGGATTTACTTTTTCTTACTGATTCTAAACGGCCAGCTACAAAAGGAGTTTTCACAATGAAACCTACTTATAAAATTCTCCTACAACAAAGAAGTTCTTTATTACAGTAGTGCACCACAAACATTTTTAATAAATTATATAAATATACGCGGTAAGCGATTTTTTTCTTTTAAAATAAAAAAAAATGTTATGCAATAGCTTCACCGCGGCAGTCTCCGAATATCACATGTACTTTTTTTTATGAAGCTTGAATAGCCCTATTGGTGAACCCAATAGGGCTACACAACAAACAAAAAAGTTTTAAAAAAAAATGTAACCGACTTCTAAAAAAAACAACCACTAAAAAGGCAAAATAACCTGCCAAAAAACTTTTTTTCGGAAGTCGGTGGCTTTGCTTTTTTATTTCATTGATTTTTTTGCCACCGACTTCCGAAAAAAAGTTTTTTGGTAGGTTATTTTAGCCTTTTTAGTGGTTGTTTTTTTTAGAAGTCGGTTACATTTTTTTAAATTTTTTTTTTTACCCTTTTTAATTTAAATATTCAACCGAAATTCTTGTCAAAAACATAATTTTCTTATTTATGCACTAGAATTTTATTATCCTTAGCACTGGTTATAACATCGCCCATGTACACAATAAGCAAGAACACCAAAATAAATGATTTTTTTTTGGGACCTAATGGCAGGTATACTGCATCGAACAATAACCCATATGGGTCATTAGTATAAATGAATTAAGTCCAAATACAAGATAGCTGCTGTAAACCTTTGAGGAGTTCCCTGAACTGTTCTTTGTCTTCATCATCAGAACCCTAATGACAGTTACAACCCATCTAGGTGTAAAGTCTCATTAATATAAATGAATTAAGTCCAAACACAAGGTAGCTACTATAAACCGTTGAGGAATTCCCTGAACTGTCCTTCGTCTTCATCATCAGACCCCTAATAACAGTTACAACTCATCTAGGTGTAAAGTTCTTATCAATACAAATTAATCAAGCTCAAACACAAGGTAGCTGCTGTGAATCGTTGAGGAGTTCCTTCGACTGTCTCTCGGCTCCATCATCAGATATACTCCAGACCTTTATTAAATTGTAGTGCTTTGAAATACTAATGAAAAAAATAATTTACTAAATCAGTCGACGCCTATTTACTGTTAAGGAGTTGTTGAACCTTCCATCATCAGCTCAGCTACATGAGATGATGATTACTATACGCAAGTACTTAAATTACTTCATAATATTTGCGAAAAACGATGTGTGGGCCTATAAAATTTGAGGGTTGCCCTCGATTTCTCCAGGATCCAATCATCAGATATTGAAATGGTGACAATGGGACCACACGGGAAGCACCAGCTTTCAAATAAAAAAAGAATCATCAAAATCGGTTCACCCAGTCGCAAGTTATGAGGTAACAAACATAAAAAAAAAAAAACAGTCGAATTGATAACCTCCTCCTTTTTGAAGTCGGTTAAAAAATAACAGATACATCATGTTTCGCGAATTAATTGTTGATTTGACCGGCCTAATAACCGACCTTTTCGCTTCATAATTCCCATAGGGCAAAACTGAGAGAATGTAATCAAGAGAGATAAATTACTCCATTACTCTCGCGAGGCAATGACATACAGACATACTCCGTGTCAAGGTACTGCTGACACCGGGGTCGCGGGATTGTCTCACTCGGTAACCGTGACCCTGGTACATAAAGGGCTATTGAAGGAACACCGTGGATTTTAGTCAATACAAGTCTGACAGTCCCTCCTGTCCCGCCCTTGGCGGGAGGACTCATTTGATGATTTTGCCACGCTAAAAAAAAAGGTACTGCTGACATACACTGCATATTGTGTTCAGCGCGCAGCCTCGCGAGGCATTTGCTGCGCGAGGAAACTGACAAGCGAGGCTGCTCACTCTGTGTGGACGCGTCTATTGTTTTTCGACCGAGCCACGAAAAAATATACGCGAGCAAAATAAAAGGCGCTCGGTCGCTCGACCGCGGCAGCGCTGTCACTTGCCTCGCCCGAGACACGTCCAGTCGTCCACACAAACCGAGCTGCTTCGCGCGGAAAATGCCTCACGAAGCCGCGCGCTCTGTGGGGACGCACCTAATGAAGAAAAGCTTGTTACTTTTTTAATGTGAACTTTTTCCATAGTGTTCTCATTTTTTTAAAGACAGCATAAGCATACGCGTAGTTAGCCTACGTAACTGCCTGTTTCCTACTTTTTTAAACATTAAATGGTTAATGCATTTCAATAAGATCCATATGGATTATTGTGGATCCATAACCCGGAATACGACATAATTTATGAAGCGTTTTGACGCCCACACACACGGAACCGAGCGCAAAGACTGTTATATTTTATGAATACTTGTATCGTGAATGCGTTTACAAACATTTGAAGTCATATACACAAACAGCCAGAGTCGAAATAACTACTTGTAGGTCATACAAATATTTTGTTCCAAGCAGAAATCGAACCCACGGCTTGCAGTGAAGCAGGGAGTTGCTCAACCGCTGACCTTTATTTTCTTGACCCATCAGATAGCGAAAAAGTAAATGTTCACTTCTAAATTTTTAATAAACCAATAATAAAGTATCTCCTTTTTCGTGTGATTTCTTAAACCCTCCTGTCCCGACACGCATGAATAGCCACGTGGTAACGACCTCTAGATTATTTTAATTTACAGAACTCTGTTAAAAAATATCCTGCATAAATGAATAATTTTAGGTTCATAGAGTAATATCGAGAAATTGGAGACCGTAGCGGTCAGTGAACCCAAGTAAATCGTTTTTTTATAGCGATCAATGAACCCAAAATAAATCGGCCGTTTTACTTTATTTTGCTCCTTCCATCTTATATTATGATACCAATTACATACTGGTATGCTTTTGACTTTGTATTCTGGTGCACAAAACCGAACCCTCTTATCGAAAAAGCCTCCTTTTTCTGTCGTTATTCTTTCTTCTTGGTTCTGAGCATCTCTTATCCAACTTTTTTATTTAAATTGTTTTACTGATCCTAATTGTACTCCTATCCTCAACTTAGTCAAGAAGCAAAGATGAGACCTAAGATCGATTGAGCTCAGCCAGAAGACACTAGAACTGAGCACCAACTAAAGAAACTGTCTGGCACTCCGATCGGATCGCTCAGCGGTCAGGCGACAGGTAGCCATTAAGCCGTTGCACAATGACGGGGTCCCCCTTAGAGGGCCAAAGACGGACGTCGGCAGACGATCTCCGGCCACCGTAGGCGTGGGCATGCGGGCGGCGAGTAATGGGCGACTCGCTGTCCGACCATGGATCATGCCCGGGTCGACGGCGCCTGCAGTTCCACGCGCGTCTCAAAGAGTGTCAGCATTATGACGGGGCCCCCCTTAAAGGGCCAAAGCGTGCCGGGGTCGCGGGACTAACGAATTACCGTGACCCCGCAACGTAAAGGGCTACTGAAGGACATCGTCACCGATTTTAGTCAGTACAAGTCTGACAGTCCCTCCCGCCCTGCCCTAGGTGGGTGGACTCACTTGATAATTTTACCACGCTAAAAAAAATCGGTTGTCTGTAGGTAAAGTCGGTTTACTGACGATAGTTGAACGTGATAACGTCATAAGAAAATACATATAATACTGCACTTACGTTGCTATAAACAATTGAAAATTGGAACGCCTCAGAGCGAGGTAACGCCGCATGACGTCATGTTTTTTCATGCGTACATCCGGCTCCATCGAAATATAAGACGTTGTCACGTCAAAAATCATTAGACCGTTGCTCTGGGTGGACGTCTAGAAGGAGGATCCCACCCAACCCCAAAACTTCACCCACAAATAGTTCAGTAAAGTAATTTCTAAACTAATATACGTTTTATCCTCAAAAGATTAGATGCGTAATAGCTTTATCCTTACCCGTGAAAGGTCGAATAATTCGATCAGTTCTGTGTCGTAAATCTCGTGTGTCATTTTCACTTTAAATCGAATTTTGGTGAAAGGTTACACAACGGCCATTACTGCAGTGCTCACGCCACGCTGAGACTACAATACTTAATTTAATAAATAATATTTATATAATTGCCACCGACTTCCGAAAGAAAAGTTATTTTAAACTTTTTTGTATTTGTTTTGAAGTCGGTACTTTTTTTAAAAAAAGATTTTATTTTACCCTTTTTAGTTTATTTATTACATATTAAACCCAAATTCTTGTAAAATACAAAATTTTCTTACATATGCACTAATCTTGTATTCCGTCACCACATAAAAAAATCCATATCTCTAAAACTACTGAACCGATTTTGATGAAACTTGCAGTGTACCCTAAGTTGAACAATACCTAGTACAACAAAAAAAGAATTACTTAAATCGAACTTATAGTTCCGGAGATATGTGTGCACAAACATAAAAACATACAAACATACATACATACATACATACATACATACACTTATGAAATTTGGCACATTTGTTCAGACGCTGATATAGACTAACATATATGAAAACTGGGCAGTTCTGATAATATTACATACATACGGGTCGAATTGATAACCTCCTTTTTTTTGAAGTCGGTAAAAAAGGGTGGGTCGCTAGTCACAAATTAAGGTTGGATAACTGTTCGCGCCCCGTGCCGCAAAAAGGACATTTTTCTTTGTTCAAAAACTGTTACGTAAAAGTGTTTGTATATTTTGGCATATCTATTTAATAGTAGCTGTTGCCCGCAGCTTGGGTCGCCCGCTTCCACGCAAATGAACGCACAACTAATTTGTTTTAAAATAAATAATTGTGCGCTAATTTCTGTGTAGTCAGCTCATAAACTTTATATAAGGGGAATGGGATAAATAAAGAACAAGTGAAAATTGACTTATTAAGACTACAGGTTTAATAATTAAATTTTCTCCTACATACGTTGAATTTCTCTCAGATTATAAACGCTACAAAAGAATTTAAATAAATGACAAAAATAAACCAAGAACAATTTAGATCAATTATCTTTAGGCTCTTTCAGAGTACTTCTATAGAGGTAATTTCCCAAAATTAGAACATCTTGGAGATAATGCTTTGGTTTCGTATTCTTTAATCTATATCTTATATAGCAAAGGAAATCGAATATCTTGGATATCTAGGTCAATCAGAACTGAACAGTTATAATTCTGGAAATATAATAATACTTCGAGAAAGTTGAAAAAGATACTCGTAGATATAATTGAAATCTTGATTTGGTGGTACGTATGGCGATTGTCAAAAAAGAATAGATAAGTAATTTTTGGTATAGTTGATCAAGAATCTCTTAGCACGTAGCCTAAATCGGAACTAATAATTCCCTCTTGTATTTTCTTGGGATCCTCGGATTTTTTTAAGAATTTTAGGTTAAAAATATTTCTTGCATCATAATAACTTTTCACCTGTATTTCCCGAAGGTTGTGGCAGAGGTTTTTTATAATCAAAATCAAAATCAAAGCATTTATTTCAAATAAGCCAGTTACAGGCACTTTTGAATTGTCAAAGACAAATGAAATATTATTAAACACAAAATGCAAAATTATGGTGCTACAGTCCCAGTCACATGACATAAAAACTGTGAAAGTACCGTAGATGCCCATTCCAAGAAGTAGATCTCTATGGAGAAGAACGGGCAAGAAACTCCATGGACACTCTTTTTAGATCGCCAAAATTATTACAAAACCTTTGTTACATCATTCATTTTGAGATGGTACATTATGTGAGAACGATGTAGCAAGTTAAAAGTGTCCATAGTAGAAACTTAAAACAAAGACAATTCAGAAACAAAATAATCAATAGATAATTAAAATAAACCGTGGCAACTAAGAGATGACCAGTCCCAACTGACAGCGCCCGTTCACGAACATGACACATGCATCAGCACCATTCAGCTCAACCATTTTGAAGGGAGCCAAATGATCCGACACACGCGCCACCATCAGCGAGACATTTGAGTGAGCATGACATACTCTCAACCGCCAGGGTTATTCAAGTCAATAAGAGACGTAGGTACTCAGTGAATGATAGCTCCGAGGTACATAGTACTCACACAATGCTGGCTATGAAACTATATAATACTAGGAAAATTGAATCTATACAATGCAAATACAGTTGAACAATCTTCAGCAGCTCCAACAATGGTATTAGGTATACTTTTACTATCAATTTATTTATACATTCACTGTCTCATGGAGCAGGACCAGCATGGAGCCAAGCATCATTATCAGCGATATAGTCGCTCAGTTTGTAATATGCCCGCTTACACAGTGTGCGTTTAATGCATGCTTTGAATTTCGTTTCATTCAGTTCAAGAACGTTTTGTGGTAGCTTATTATAGCATTTTAAACAGTACCCCATGAAAGAAGAGTCTACTTTGGCGAGTCTGAAGCCCGGCTGAACTAGTTGGTCCCTATTTCTAGTATGATAATTATGTCTGTCACCTCTTTTAGAGAAAAGATGCAGATTTTTCCTAACGTACATTATATTTTCATAGATATATTGACAAGGTACCGTCATGATGTTAATTTCCTTAAACCGTTCTCTTAGAGAATCGCGCCTACGGAGATTATATATGGCTCGAATTGCTCTCTTTTGGAGAATAAAGATAGACTCGATGTCAGCCGCCCGTCCCCACAATAAAATGCCATACGACATTATACTGTGGAAGTAACTAAAATAGACAATTCTCGCGGTATCAACGTCAGTGAATTGACGAATCTTCCAAACAGCATATGCTGCTGAACTTAATCGCCCCGCAAGAGTTGTTATATGAGGGCCCCATTGTAGCCTTGAATCAAGTGTTATCCCCAGGAAAACGGTTTTATCGACGAATTCTAGTACCTCATCATCCAACACTATGTCATAATTACTATTTTTAACATTTGGTAAGGCAAATCTAATGCATTTAGTCTTGTTTCCATTTAATACTAAATTGTTTGCTGTGAACCAACTATGGATCTGACGCAGGGTATTATTGACGTCGTCAAGATTCTGGGCTCGCCTATTTATTTTAAAAATTAGGGAAGTGTCATCAGCAAATAACACCATATTGTGTAGTTGGTTCTTAAGTAAATAGGGTAGATCATTTATATATACAAGAAAGAGGAAAGGACCCAATATTGAGCCTTGTGGAACTCCCATTTTAACTGTTAAACCCTGTGAATTTACACCATTTATTTGAACTTGTTGTTGCCTATCACACAAATAAGATTTTACTAAACTAAGCGCAAGTTTACCTAGTCCGTTGGGGTGCTAAGACAGGAAACCTCCACGTGCGCCCGTGGACTGGAGTTCCCTCTCGGATACGTCCGGGGGGAAGACCAGTTTTTCGGGCCGGTGCACCCTGGGATGCGGGCAAAAACTCTCCTTAGGCACTGTGTGCCTAAGGGGTTTCTTTGCCCGTATGCAAATAGCCTGTCGGGTGGACGCTCCAACGCGTGTCCCTCTGAACAGCAGAGGGCACAGCGGCGGAGCGGGCTTGCGGACGGTGAGTAATGGGTATGCTCGCCGTCCGACCAAGGACCAAGCCCGGGTCGGTGGCGCGTCGTGTTTCACGCGTCACCGACGGGGCCCCTTATGGGGTCAAATGCCTGCCGGGGTCGCGGATTTTTCTTAATCCAGGATACCGTGGCCCCGGAACGTAAAGGGCATCCGACGGAACACGGGTGGATTTTAGTCAGTAAGAGTCTGACAGTCCCTCCCGCCCCACCCAGGGCGGGAGGACTCATTTGATGATTTTGCCACCCTAAAAAAAAAAAAAAAAAAAAAAAGTTTACCTAGTCCGTAATGTTCAAGTTTCAAAAGTAATGTATCGTGATGGAGAGGTCACAAAAAATTCCTATGGCGTCTTGGGCTTCCTCCCACGCAGTAAATATGTGCTTTAATAAGGTGACACCGGCGTCAGTTGTACAACGTCCCTTGGTGAAACCATACTGCTGATCGTGTAAGATTTTGTTGGTGTTAAAGTGATCGAGCATCTGATTAAGCATTACTTTTTCAAATACCTTGCTAAAGACTGGCAACACGGATACTGGTCTATAATTATTAGTATCTTTACAGTCCCCAGATTTAAAAAGAGGTACGACTTTACTGAACTTCATCAAATCAGGAAAAACTCCTTGATCCACACACAAATTAAAAATTAAAGCCAAATATGGCGCTACAGTTTCCACTATGGCTGTACAAACTTTGATAGACAATCCCCATAAATCTTCGGTCACTTTTATTTTTATTTGCCGGAAAGCTTTAATAACTGTCATAGGGTCATATGTTTAAACTTAAAATCAGCCGGGCTGCCAGATACGTTCGCCTTTAATAAATCCATTGAAATATCAGATGAGGAATTCAAAGCCTCCGTAGTCCTAACCGGTATATCAGTAAAGAAATTAACAAATTCTTCAGCTACTTCCAGATTTGAGCTTATAGGACCACATGATGTCTGCAAAGTATAGTTAGTGTTGCCCTTTTTTTTCCTGCCAGTCTCGTTATTTATAACTTTCCAAACCGTTTTTATTTTATTTTCTGATGATTTAATCTTATTGCTAATATGCATGGCTTTAGCAGCCTTGCATACTTTTCTGAAAATTTTTGAATAGCTAGAAACATACTTATTATAAGTTTCAGTGTTAATGTAAGGCTTAAGGCCATACAGTTCAAATAGTCTTTCCCTACTTTTCCTTATACCTCTAGTCGCCCAGTCACTAAATATAAATTTAGGGCAAATATTTTTTGTTTTCTTTTCAAAAGTTTTATTAAATTCAGTATAAACTATTGAAAAAAAGGTATCATAGAATTTATTAACATTAATGTCGTCCATATTCATTACACTTAACTTGTTCTGTAGGGAATTATTAAAGCTATTTAATTTGGTAGCCGTTATTGGTCTAAATTTAATCTCAAGTTGTTGCTTTATTGTGTTACATCTAAAAGTTACCGTCTGCCCACTATGGTCAGACGGCAGACAACTAACTATGGCCTTATCCAAATAATCACAATTGCAGAAAACATTATCAATACAAGTAGCAGAAGATGGAGTAACTCTAGTTGCTTCTGTAAAAATGTTAGTCAAATCAAATGACTTAAAAAGATTTAACAACCTACTGCTATTAGAATTTTCTTCCAAAAATAATAAACTATAATATCTAATTCCTTAATCAAACCCAGAAGCAAAACTGAAGCTTAAAACGGAGTAAGCTCACCCAGAAGTAAGTGGAAGTGGTTTACTTGTGGACAATAAGGTAGTTTACTGCATAAATAAACTGAAAATCTGTTCAGTCCGTCAGTTGGACTGTTGAAAAATAATGTACACATATTTTTTTAAAATCAATATTTATGTATATTGACAAAGATAAAACGCTTCAAAATTCGGGAATGGCCCGGAGGCTTGTGACGTCATAACGCTTGTAAAATGATACCGATCGAGTGAAGTTTTGTGATCTTTAGAACTAGAAGCGTTTACGTAACGAAAAGAATATATGGGTCAAGTATTTATTGAAAATCTATTTATCGGACTAATTAATTTTTAAGTAAAATAGCCTATCCTTAGGCGCGGGCCAGACAGAAGAGAAGTAAGACGAGGACGCGTCGCGGACAAGGCGGACACGAGACACACGGAAGCGACTTTTGAAATTATATAGAGGAAAGAAAGAAAGAAAGAAAATAAGTTTATTTGACAAGCCTTAGGCACACAATTACAATAGATAGGGGCGCGAACGCGACGCAGTCGTTTTTCAGCGATTCAACCTCAAGACGGTATACGTCACTGTGCGAAATGACACCCGCGCCCCGTCCTCGCCCCCGCCGCGTCCGCGTCCCGTCTCTCCAGTGTGTTTTGAACGAAAGGCGGAGTAGTAAAGTCGTCGCGCCCGTGCCCGCGCCCCGTCTCTTCTGTATGTTTCACGTCGCGACGCTTCTATACATTTTGTATGAAAGAGACGCCGAAGAGACATAATGTCTCCGCCCCGTCTGCGTCTTACGTCTTTTCTGTGTGGCCCGCGCCTTACTGTGTTCTGTCGGTGCGCAGGAGTTCCGTTTTCTTTTGAATGAGCTCGTTTCAACTCATATTTCATTTTTACTTCTAATCATTAATTGAGGCCAACAGCAATACCATTCTGTTTTTTTTTTAATATCTGAATATTTTAATTTCTTCAAAACTATCAATCCTGGCTACACCCTATAGAAAAGCCTAGTTCATTCGTCAAAGCATTATACGTAAAGTCAGTCCCTTTTTCCTGACAAACAGATGGACGGACGGATTCTATCAAACCATTGCTGCCTGCTACTGATTGATAGCTCACATAAGCTACCGACATAGGGCTTTCAATAGAAGCTAAATTTGGAACATCGAACTTGTCGAGGCTTAAATCCGATGTATAAATCTGAGTGCGTGACTTGCCAACTTAAGAGAGATGATATAAGGTTGAAATCACTTAAACAAGGTTACTTGTTAGGTCGTATCGTAACGGAGTTCTAGTTTCCTAACAACATATTCACTACTTAAAGACTTGTTGTTAAAGAAGGAAGTTGATACTTTTATATTGCACGGAATAACTTAAAGTATATTAAAACGAAATAGGTATTTTAACAAAGTAAGCGCGGATGTAGGTAAAAGAAAATTCCCGGAAGATGAACGTGACCTTGTATTCGTTTTAAATGTCAAGTGCGTAGTATGCCTTACGGCGTATTGTGCCTTACGGCGTATTGTGCCTTCTTGCGTAGTTTTTAAGATGATTATGTAAGAGAAAAATAAACGAGTCGTAACTTTTGTTTTGATACTCTCATCCCAAAGGAGCAGCGGCGGTGTTATGAATAAATAATATCCACTCTGAGGGCCAAGAAAGAAGGAATTTTTTTAAGTATTTAGTATCTCATAAATGTTTTACAGAAATGACTTAAACTTTCAGGGTAACAGTAAGGACTTTTGCTTTTACTTTTTGTATTTTCTTTAGGCAATAATTCGTGACGCAGGCGTTGCATAAAAAATAAACGTAAACATACAATTTTCCAACATATTTTTGGCATTAACGTCATCACTTAGTGGTTAATGGGCCTGTTGGTCTAGTGGTTAGTGACCCTGACTGCTATGCTGGAGGTCGTGAGTTCGATTCCCACCCAGGACAAATGTTTGCGTGATGAGCACGATAATTTGTTCTGTGTCTGGGTGTAATTTATCTACAATATTTATGTATTTAGAAATATATAAGTATGTTTATCAGTTGTCTAGTACCCATAACACAAGCTCTGCTTAGCTTGGGACTAGATGGCGTTGTGTGATAGTTTTGGAATATATTATATTTATTTCAAAATCATAGCTGCACTAATTTTTTTAATTTTTGTAGCGCCACTATTGGATCCAAAACATATCCAACCAATATTATATCTGGAACCAATGATTATTCACGAATTCACAAAATATGTCATTGAATTTGGTCGAGTAGTTTCACAATGTTGTTAAACCAACATGGTGACACGTGATTTTTATATATTGCGAAGACTTGTATATTTATAAAATAATTTCAAGTTCAGACCCAGACCAGAAAGTTATTTTTAAATTCAAAATCATTGAACATCAATATTGGCCCATAGCTGTTGAAATATGTATTTATTCAGGTTGTTCTAATATCTAATTTCAAATCCAGACAACCTTAGTTTTCAATCGAAATTCTGGAAGTACTATTTGTATTTTTAATGATACGGTTCGTATTTCCATTATTTTATCAGCTTTGTATTTCCGGTTGTTAATTTTTATGGCTGCACAACAATTGCTTGAAATTGCCTGTATGTTTACATGAACAAAGTTTATTTAAGAGCGTTTAAATTTTAATTCTCTTAAAGTCAGGCGAGCTGTTGACCAAATCACAACAGCGTGTTAAATTTTACACTGTCATACCGATGCATCGAATTTACATGCGGAGCTGTGTTAATTGTTTGTTCCAAATTGTTACAATCGTTTCAGAAAACACAAACTATTTAATGTCCCATTTTGTCGCACTGTAGCCCGATCCACCTCCTCTATACCGCGAATGCCAACGATGCTCCACACGTTCGTTGAGACCAACCCAGGATTGGGACTTGTTTGCTGATGAATGGAAGACGATAATGTTTAGAAGTCTGCGATTCTGGGAGGAGACAGAATGAAAGGATCATTTCTTTTAGTGTTAATGGCATTTTAGCTGTAGAAAACGTAATAAATAATAAATGGATAATCATTTTTAACGGATGTCAGTTGGTAAATGATCCTGCGGTTCGAACGTTTACTAAAAATCCAGCATCCCTTGTGCTAGGCAAGGGATGCTGCTTTTTAACAACTATGTCAAGTCCATTATTTGTATATCAATAATTTTATCAGCATATTTTTAGGGGGTATATTGCTTCCTACATTGTGGATGCGTTATCACTTTTAACGTTAAGACCGCCCATTTGCCAGCCTTATTTATAAACATTTTAATACATAGTAAAGAAATGAGTACCTATAATAATGAATATTCTATCGTTCTAGTCAGGCTTTGTCTACCCGGAATGACCGTCAAAACACACATAGAGTGCCTTTATAAAGAAGAAGGTGGTCCGTGCAGACAAATCGGCATCGATCGTACTGCAGACAAAATAGACCCATGTTATCTTGTACGCTAATATAGAAACAGCTTGACATGGCAGACATGCCATGTTTCTTTACATATTTTTTACCTACACTTACCAGTACCGATCCTGTCTGTAACGTAAACCTGCTTCTCTATGAAAGAACGTAAAAAAGTTATGTTAGATAAATAGAGTGGTCAAGCTAAAAGCTTTCAAAAATTAACGAGGTACTAAAAATAATGGCCTGCTGACGATGACGTATAAACAGGATTTAAAGATAAGATATTATTATATGACGTTTTTATAACACGTTTTTGCCATGTAAAATGTGAGTTACACGAGATGAAGATAAAGAAATAATAACTTTTACTGAAAGTTAATGATCTGAAATGTACGGAGGATGATCCCAACATCCAATTTACAGATAACATATTTACCTTCAAAAATATTTATTTTCAGTATGTCAAAAGAAAAAATACAGTAACACCTAATTGGCAACAAGCATTTAAATTGTGTTAACAACCTTGAAGGGATTTTTTATGTTTTTTGTCGAGGGCGATCTGACAAGAGTATGTATATATTTTTTGGAACGAAGTTCCTTATCGCGCGTTGCGAAAGGGGGCTAGACGGAAAAAATTAAGACGAAGAGTTGTAACGACACTTTTTGCTATAGTAAGCTATTGTAAGCCGTGCGGCGTGTGCATGTTTCTCTGTCTGTCTCTCTCTCTCTCTCTTATAGAAAGCAAGCCAGATATTTTCGTTTCGTCTTTCTATTTCGCATTGAACAGTGTGGTGTCGCGACGATTATTTTTGTTGAGTGTATACAGTAACTTCGTTCCATCCGGGTGTCCCTTGACACCTCTCAAGTTTTTTTTTCTTTTCTACACGTAATATTTTGTACGTAATTCATTTATTTATAATTAGGTAACATAACAATTCGGGGACATCACCCAACGGTATTAAAAGTCAATATTTTTTACCTGATCAAAGAATTCAAAACTAGATAGGGAAAACACAACGTTAAAAAAAAGGTAGAAAACTCACCTGACTCCGTCCATAAGCTCCAAGAAATCCCACAGTAATAGTCTTATCATCGGTCCAATTGCCGCTCACGTTAGGACATACTTTAGCTCCCCCACACTCACTATTCACAATATCATACAAGCTCACTCCTTCAATCTCCATTCTATCAAATGACAGTTTCTCTTCAATCAAATTTGACGTCATGCTTGAATGAAAATATTCATTCAAGTTCAAGTATATTGAATTTAGTGTATTTGTCTGTAGGTAGTCAACATCATCCGTATTACTTGCGTTAATCACTTCACATTTTTGATTATTCGCTGGCTTGACTTGATCTTCGCTTGTATTGTTAAATACTTCATATATGTCAGTTTCGTTGTTTTCCATATAAGCATCCAGTTCAATATTGTTTATTTCTGTTTCTTGTTTGTTTTCGTCTTCCGTTGAAAGTCCGATTTCTATGAGTATAAGAAGAATGAAGAATGTGAGCTGCGCCATTTTGATTTTTTCTTTAAGTAGGGTCCATCATTGGAGTGGTTTCTGTGAAAGAGAAATATTATTTGAGTATTGTTAAAAGTTTAAACTTTCTGAAGACAACTTAAAATACATAGTACTCGCAACGTCTTGTGACCCAATGTATGATCACGGTCTATGCTATTCTCTAAAGTCATCGTCGACGAGCTCATCAGTGAAACTACTTGATCTACACTTCCCGGTATAACAGATTTTCAACTTTATTCTCCGAGTCTAAAGTTGAAAATATTTAAAATATAAACTGTAGTTTCGTCGTTGGAGTGGCACTCTGAGACAACATTGCATGCTTAGAGAAGAACACTGCAGGTAATATGGATGAGACGTAAAGAGTATCGGAGCAGAAAATGAAGAACAAAATAGCTTTCTGTAGTTTCTGCTTTGTCCCCGAGACAGAAATGGGTGAGTTTATACAACATTATTTTTTGTTTATGCGAAACCCGATACACCTGTCTAGTATATTTGTGTAAAGAATCTATGTACAAAATTTTAAAACCGTATCGTAAAAAACCACAAAGTTATTACTGGTTATCCGTTCAAAAGCATAACTCATTTCGCGGTACACCCGCGTAAACCGCGTCTCCTGTGTTATACACTCGAGATAATAGTTTGGCAATAAGTACCTCACCGTAAGATCAGTGTATTGTAATTAAATGGTAATAAAATTAAATTGAAATATTTTTGAAAAAAAATATTTAACATGGTGTAAAAATTATTGGAATCGAATCAGTTACTGATTTTGAACAAACTAAAATCAGGTTTTGCATATACTAAAAATAATGTTGTAAATGTATGCATAACATAATTTCATAAGAAAGCGTGTGTATATTGTAATTACATTAAAGAGTGAGTTTATTTCACTGAAACAATAAAAATATTGATTGAATTAGTAATATTTAGTTTATGATGTTAAGTCATCAACGGCTCTAAAACTAAGCTCAATATAATCTTCAGTTTAAAATACACTTTGCTTTATTCAAAATGTCTACTTTTAGTAACGTTTAATTTAGCTGACCTTTATTGTAATTTCATAATATACATTTCAGTAGCGGACGAATGAAGGACCTAATTTTAACTTGAGTGTAAATATAATATAACTTTATTGAAGCCACATCGATAGTTCTCTAAATTTCTTGCTGTCTAGAGGCCAAAGAGCTAGATAACTTGGAAGTTTAAAAGCTTTGCCAAGCAGCGTGATGTGTCCGCTTATTAACTATGAAAATATGCTTTTTTTAAAAAAAAAAACGTTGCCCCACACTAGAAAATTTTTCTGTGTCGTGGGTGCGTTTACAAACATATAATCTCACATACACAAACGCCCAGACCCGAAACAACTACTTGTAGGTCATACAAATATTTGTTTCGTGCGGGAATCGAACCCGCGACACGCAGCGTAGCAGTCCAATCGCTTAGCCACTGCGCTAACCGTGCCGTCGAAAATATTATGTAAGTCGTCACAAAAAAAAACCGGCCAAGTGCGAGTTGGACTCGGCCATGAAGGGTTCCGTAGTAGCAAGCATAGATTAGGGAATAGGGATATCATTATATTGAGATTAGTAAGTAATATACACAAACAATAAAAATAACTTTGTTTTTCATAGTGTTTATATGAATGGCAAAGTTATATTTGCGGTTTTTGAAAATGTACTATATCTCAAAAACTGTATCTCATCCAAACCAATTTTCGTTGGAAGTTTTTGTTGAGGTCTACAATATGTATTTTTTTTTTAGTTTTATCATTCCTTTATTTTAGAAGTTACAGGGGGACACACACACATTTTACCACTTTGGAAGTGTCTCTCGTGCAAACTGTTCGGTTTAGAAAAAAATGATATTAGTAACCTCAATATAATTTTTGAAGACCTATCCATAGATACACCACACGTATGGGTTTGGTGAAAAAAAAAAAATGAGTTTCAATTCTAAGTATGGGGGGCACCCCCAAAATTTGTTTTGTTTTTATTTTTGTGTAAAAATCCTAATGCGGTTCACATAATACATCTACCTACCAAGTTTCAACAGGATAGCTCTTATACTTTCGACAAAAAGTGGCTGTGACATACGGACGGACAGACAGACAGACATGACGAATCTATAAGGGTTCCGTTTTTGCCATTTGGCTACGGAACCCTAAAAACCGACCGAATTGAGAACCTCCTTCTTTTACGCTAGTGCCGAGGTTTTATTATTTAATCTACCGTCACAAAAATATATTGATTTTTCATCGAAGTGATCGCAAACTTTTATTGATGTGTTTATTTGGTGAAGAAATTAGTGTGAGGCCTTCAATAAATGAATCTAAATCTTAACAATGTAAACCTACCACTTAATCGTATCATTCACATAAATAAAATTAATGGGTGCGTCTCATTTCATATAAAGTTACTTGATATATTTTCATTTCAATAACGTTCACATGATATAATCAACGTGAGATATACCAACGATTGATATAATTTCATTACACATAATGTTTGTGTTACTCTAAAACTCATTTCATATAATTTTATTTTATATAACGTTTATTTAACCGAAAATCATTATGATAACGTTTGAAACACATAATTTAATATTTAAACTATTTTCTTTGATGACTTTGGCTTATCCTTTGGACTTTGATTATTTGCCTTCACGATTGCTATTGTTATTAGAAAAATCTAGTATCCAAGAGCGAGCGAAGCGAGCTCGGGACTTGGGACACCCCGACATGGACAGGTTAGGTTACTTTAAACCCTGTACGCAGAAAAAGGAGCCTCCGTCGAGCATTCATGGCAGATGGCACTATTAGTAGGTACATTAGAGCTAGATTACTTACCAGGAAGAAAAAAAAATTAGACCAATTAAGTTTTATGTCTTTTGAGTGGTATACAAAACGATTTCATACTCATTGATTGTTATACTTATAAAAATTAGTCATTATAAAATTATGTCAATCGTTTATTATATTAAAAGATCGTTATATCAAATAAAATTGTATATTCAGTTGTTATCTCTTGTAAATATTAGAGATTTTGTAGTTATATCATATATTGCTTACCCAAAATTAATTGACATTTAAAAGTTAATTAAAAGTACTCTCAGAAGACACGTGTCTTGTATTAGTTGCTCATGAACTAGTTCTAAAGGTGACAGCAATACGAGCTTAGAAACTTTATTTAATTAAAAATCTTTTGAAACACTAATCTAATTTTAGTTTTAATGAAAGATCACTGTTTTCTGAAACAATCTTGATCGCCAAGCGTTTAGTCGACGCCTCTCGTGACCAGAGGGCTGGCCTATTCCTTGGTCAAAGGATCAGCATTGCCATCCAACATGGCAATGCTGCCAGTGTTCTGGGCACTTTCCCCATTGACAGCGATGTGGATGAATTTTTGACGCCCTATAAATTTTTAAATTTAGTCATTTTTGTAAATATTTTACTTTTAATTTTAAAAATGTAGCATAGTAGTCGTATATATGGGTTCTTTTTAATCATAATTAATTAAGATCTTGATTAGATTTAATTCCATTTCATCAAATACAAAACATAATTTTACAAGATTTTCAAATTGAATGAATGTTCAAATTAAAAGTTTTTAGCTATGAACATGGTGGAAGGAATACAAAGAAAATCGCTTAAAAAATTAAAAGTAACGTTACATTATGCCTGATAGCCTAAAAGTATTAGGGTAAGTCCACACACATTAAATATTTGTGTGTTTTAAGGAGTTCTCTATGTGCCTTCAATAGTTGAAGTGACATGTTATAGAGCGCAAGTCTATTGCACACAATGTATGAAGCACTCAGTACCGCTACACTAAAGACGCAATTTCGAAATTATTTCTATTAATATTATGCACTATACAACAAGTTTACTTCAAGATAAAACAATTTCTATTCGTCGAAGATAGATTGCTTCCACTATTTATTCTATAACAGTACTTTTCCAACGAGTATTTTTCTAAGAAACGTGCTCTACATTTTGTTTTGATATGTACACTCAAGAAAATAAGCAGTTCTAACTAGAAAAATCTAGAAATAACTTTAAATCAATTAAAACTATCCTTAGGGCATTACAAGAAGTCGTAGAGGCCATAATTATCGTCGTAGCCTCGCTACGAGCTACGCCGTAGCAAGGCTCGTAGCCACTTTGTTATTTCTACCATTATTTCAATAGGTGGCGAGGTCGGGGTGCTAAGACAGGAAACCTCCACGTGCGCCCGTGGACTGGAGTTCCCTCTCGGATACGTCCGGGGGGAAGACCAGTTTTTCGGGCTGGTGCGCCCTGGGATGCGGGCAAAAACTCTCCTTAGGCACTGTGTGCCTAAGGGGTTTCTTTGCCCGTATGCAAATAGCCTGTCGGGTGGACGCTCCAACGCGTGTCCCTCTGAACAGCAGAGGGCACAGCGGCGGAGCGGGCTTGCGGACGGTGAGTAATGGGTATGCTCGCCGTCCGACCAAGGACCAAGCCCGGGTCGGTGGCGCGTCGTGTTTCACGCGTCACCGACGGGGCCCCTTATGGGGCCAAATGCCTGCCGGGGTCGCGGATTTTTCTTAATCCAGGATACCGTGGCCCCGGAACGTAAAGGGCATCCGACGGAACACGGGTGGATTTTAGTCAGTAAGAGTCTGACAGTCCCTCCCGCCCCACCCAGGGCGGGAGGACTCATTTGATGATTTTGCCACCCTAAAAAAAAAAAAAAAAAAAAAAAAAAAAAAAAAGGTGGCGAGGTCGCGAGGCATTACCACGCGGAGCAGCTCGGTTGGTGTGTCTCGAGCGAGGCAAGTGACAGCGCTGCCGCGGTCGAGCGACCGAGCGCCCGAGCCATCCAGTGTCGGCTTTTGTTTTGCTCGCGTATATTGTTTCGTACGTCGGCGTCGTCGAAAAACAATAGACGCGTCCGCACAGAGTGAGCAGCTTTGCTTGTCAGTTTCCTCGCGCAGCAAATGCCTCGCGAGGCTGCGCGCTCTGTGTGGACGCACCTAATGATGAAAATAATCTAACTTGTTTATTGTTTTGTATCGTAAACATCACAACAATTTGTGATGAACACCACTGATGAATTTGTTTATTTTGTACTGTGTTCTTATTACACTGAACTGCATTTCTTAGAAGCCTTTCATTTATTTCCATTAAACTCTTTAAAAACTAAGGTCGCGGGACTTATACCATTACCGTGACTCTGGAACGTAAAGGGCTAATGAAGGACATCGTGGATTTTAGTCAGTACAAGGCTGACAGTCCCTCCCACCCTGCCCTGAGTGGGAGGACTCATTTGATGATTTTACCACGATAAAAAAGGGACTAATCTGGAGACCTTTTGCTACTCTTAGTTTCGAATTAGGCTAAAAAAACTGCTGTAATTTTTAATGAGTTGTCGGCGTATTTTCAGACAATTAAAAGTAAAGGATAAAAATTTCTTTAAAGATTAGAAGAGAATTTTGCATTTCATTTTAATAGAAACAATACTAAAGAAATGGAACAGAATTAACGTGCCTTATACATAAATGAGAAAACTCTTTTTGTTTTCACGAAAAATTCACCCTGTATACCATACAAGCACGTTACAGTGTCTATATTTGTGTCTACGTTACATAAACATTTGAATACTATTTATTTCACAAATCTACGCAGCAGACAAATGGAGATGCTCGTGAAAATCTTATCACTGGCTATATTTTTGTTTACCTATTTATTTTTTACGACTCTCTGTGAATTAGTTGCTCCACTGAATTTTGTATTAAAGTACGACTGACTCCATTTATATAGTTACCTAAATCGTGTTTTTGAGAACTAGAAATAACTTTATTACACGTTACAGTTATGAAGTAATGCGTAACTGTGAAAATATATTATTTTACTTTTTTTGTAACAAATAAACATATGAGCAATAAGCACTCAATGTATCTACTCGTGATTTATAAATGATATGCGTTGAATATAGGGCTGATAGCATATTTTTTAACCGACTTCAAAAAGGAGGAGGTTATCAATTCGACGGTATGTTTTTTTTTTTTTTTGTATATTTGTTACGCGATTACTCCGCCAATTGTGGACCGATTTTTAAAATTCTTTTTTTGTTCGAAAGGAGGTACTCCTGAGGTGGTCCCATAGTCACCAAGTTGGGATCTGATGATTGGATCCTGGAGAAATCGAGGGCAATCCTCGAATTTTATAGGCCGACACACCGTTTTTCGCAAATTTTAGGAAGTAATTTAAGTACTTGCGTATGGTAATCATAATTTCATGTAGCTGAGCTGATGATGGAAGGTAGATTAATGGTAAAAAGTAGGCATCGACTGATTTAGTTTGAGTTCGCATATCTCTGGAACTGCAAGTCCGATTTAAGTAATTCTTTTTTTGTTGTACTGGGTATAATTTAACTTAGGGAATATTGCAAGTTTCATTAAAATCGGTTCAGTAGTTTTTGAGATAGGGAATTTTATTAGCTTATTGTGTACATGAGCGATGTTATTACCGGTGTTATGGATTACAAAATTTTAGTGCACATGTTGTATTTGACAAGAATTCGGGTTGAATATATAAACTAAAAAGAGTCAAATAAAAACTTTTTCAAAAAAAAATGTAACCGCCTTCAAAAACAACCATAAAAAACGTTAAAAAAACCTATAAAATAACTTTTCTTTCGGAAGTCGGTGGCAAAAAAAAAGACAATGAAATAAAGAAAACAAAGACACCGACTTCCGAAAGAAAAGTTATTTTATAGGTTTTTTTAACGTTTTTTATGGTTGTTTTTGAAGGCGGTTACATTTTTTTTTGCATATGCATACATTCGGGGAAAATCTCTAGATAAAATTAAAACAAAAGCTAGACATTTTATTACCATGAAAATAGATCTTATTTAAACTCTCATCATTAGCCGAGTTATTTCGAAACTACTTACACACATTCAAAAAAAGTTTGCGATCAATTTGAAAATTCGAAATCTTTTTTGTTACGGTAGATTAAATACTGGTAATGACTTCTTCTTCTTTTTAGATTCAGAAAAATAATACTTATATAGATTTAGAATATAAACCAATAAAACGGTTCAATTGGTTTCAAAAAAAAAATATTACATATATTATACAGCTTATACATGATACTACTTAATGTGTGTATGTGTATTAGGGTCCGCTTCCATTTTAAGATTCAGCTGAATTATGTAGCATTGACATAATGGAACGACGCCTATTTAACCTCTGAAATTCAGTAGTAGGCTCTGTTCTAGCTTTAACAATGAGAATGATAAATGGACCTCATTTTGCGTGACCAGTCGACGTATTTTGTGGTTAATAAATTACTCATAGAATAGCTCTTGAATGTAGACTGCGTAGGAGTCGATAATGTGTTCACCCTTATCCAATTATGAACCATTATCAACACTTTATAATGAGTGTATGTTACAAAGAAGTAAAGTTTTTTAGTTTGTTTGTGTCTGAATAGGTTCCACTTGAAAGCAGTGGTGGCCCAGTGGTATCGGCCTCGACTTACGAGTTGTAGGTCGTGGGTTCGAATCCCGTCAGGCCCATTACTTTTTGTAATTTATTTCAAGACCACTGCTCTCAAAACGGTGAAGGAAAACATCGTGAGGAAACCGGCATGTCCTAGAACCAAAAAATCGAAGACATGTGACATCTACCAATCCGCACTGGGCCCGCTTGGTAGATTACGGCCCACTCCCTCTCACAGAGAGAAGGCCCGTGTCCCAACAGTGGGAACATTTATAGGCTGATGATGAGGTTCCATCTGAACTGGAAGGAGGACACACGGCCTCGCAAGTGCAGGTCAAAAATAGAAAAAACTCTGGGACCACTGAGCCGGTTTTGAAAATACTTTCACATGTGCTACATTATTCTTGACTGACATCGGCTAGTACTTTAAATTGCACCTGTGCGAATCCAAGGTGGGTTGGAAGTAACTCATATTCATGCTATATTATTTCAATGTAATTTTTCTGAGACATTGGATTTGTGTCTCGTAAGTGGCAATAAACTTTCCCCAATCTTAAAATCTCTAAAAAGACGTGACTTTTATTTTATTTTTATTTTCTTTATTGTCCAACCAAAAATTGTTTATACTACAAATAGTTAAAGTTAAATCTACCATAATCTAGGGTTAGTGTAACAATTTATTACAGGGTAGCACCAACTACAACAAGTGACTTAAACGTAATTACGATCTGTGCGCGCTCCGCAGCTGTTTCAAATACCAACATGCAATAATAATGTATCCCATAATAACCCATTATTCCGAATGTGTAGACAGTACAATGATATAAGTTCTCATGTTGATATATTTGCGCATAGTCACGGCAGTTTTATGTAATCCTTACGTAATTTGTGTACACCGCAATAGATAAATGTACATGTTTCTTTGTAACTTGTGCATAAAGTTTAAATAAATAAATTGTGTACGTACCTACTTGTTTAGTGTTGCTATAATATTGTTTGTTACTCTTTAATTATTATCTTTTTTATAATTTTCTTGCTAATATCTTTATGAAGATGTACAAATCTTAAGTGCTGTGTACAGTAGTGATAGGACTGCAGATTTAAAAATGGTCTCATGTTAACTAATCTTAACTATTAACTACTCTGTATTCTATAATTGTACCTTTTTATAGATAAATTATCAAAAGGGTTACAGGAATTTTCGAAACTGTTACCGCTGCCCTGGATCGCAAAGGACAATAGAACGAACAAGATGATTCCAAGGTACCCCTGGGGAATAGCACCTTGTTTTACATCATCGAATTTAATGCCTTCGGTTTGTAACCCGCCAGTACGAGTCGACGGGGCCCCCTTAGAGGGCCAAAGCCTGCCGAGGTCACGGGTCTAACGAGCTACGGTGACACCGGAACGTAAAAAGCTATTAAAGGGCACCGTGGATTTTAGTCAGTAGAAGTCTGACAGTCCCTCCTACACTGCTCTGGGTGGAAGGACTCATTTGATGATTTTATCACGCTAAAATAAAGCCAAACTTGCTTTCGCTCTACCCAGAGCGACAGGTATCAAAATTGATGATATCACAGTCCCAAAAAAAGTACTTCTGCCTAAGCGTCAAAAACTTCATCATTATCATCATCAGCCTATAATGTTCCCACTGCTGGGACACAGGCCTCCTCTCTGTAAGAGGGAGTGGGCCATAATCCACCACGCGGGCCCAGTGCGGGTTGGTAGATGTCACATGTCTTCGAATTTCATGGTTCTAGGACATGCCGGTTTCCTCACGATGTTTTCCTTCACCGCTTTGAGAGCAGTGGTGATGAAATAAATTACACAAAGTAATGCGCTAGGCTGGGGTCTAACACACGACCTACAACTCGTAAGTCGGGGCCGATACCACTGGGCCACCACTGCTCTTTCTTAAACTTACTATATTCTTATTCATGTACTATCTTCCCTTTCAAATCCATGCACCATCTCATCTTGTAAACAAACAAAGCTAACAGGAACTCCATTACACAATCGATACTATACCAATAAGATATAAGTAAACTAAAATATATGAATACGTAATAGTTTCGTTCCGATTGTCAACAACAATCTTGCATCATATCTAAGACTGTGGCTTAATCAAAGCGAACGTCGCGCAACATTCATATGTCACGTTCATTTTGTTCGATCAATCAATCCGAAAGCATAGCTATTAAGATTTTCAAATAAACGAGTAACATATTAACGCACCGTGATATTCGGTAAATTATATAAAACGGTATGTAATGTACCTATCGATTGAAGTACATAAACTCAAATTTATGAAGCGGGGTTTTATATTCACTTAGCAAATACGCACTTGCTAGAGTAACCATTATACTAGTCCGTTTCTTAATTAATTGTAGATTGCCACTGATGCCAAAATAATGTAAATTAAAAAAACATGTCATATTCGATTTAAAAGAATAGTCTATATGGTGGTAAGAGATTACGTTGACTGACAGTACAGATGCCAGCACATCAACCTACCTCAATCTGTCAAATTTCTCACTTCAACCTTATCACTATAGAGGAAGGTTAATATTCGATGGGTAAAATTTGACAGATTTGGGTAGGTTGACCTGCTGGCGTATGTACCTACTATTGTACCAGTTATGTTACCATACCTTTTACGAGTTATGTAAAGTAAAAAGCAGATACACAAAGATAATGTACGTATATTCGTGTGACCGATCGCTTTGGTAAGAACACGGAGTAAGATTGAACGAACTTTGATAAACAATACAACTTTATTCAATATTCAACAAATGTTTTGGACGTGCGTTAATCTTGAATAATCGAATACTTATGAGATATTGGAGACTCTCTTAGGGATCGAATATTTAATGGGGTCACAGAGAATAATAGTTGTCTCGAGTTAAAACAAATCAAATGCACGATCGATTCAGATACTTTCTTTTTTATTTGTTATAATTTTATATTTTATTGTTCTGCATCGTTTTTTAAGAAGTTCCCTCTTCTTATAGTGCCTACGCAGTGCTCTCGTGTTTCAAACTGTAAGAAAAATATTGTAAAAACAAATTAATACTTTTTTCAAGAGTAACCATCGAGTTTCTTTCCGGTTCTTCTTCGTGGAAACGACTAACTCAAACCATGCCAATTTTTCGACATGGGCTTCAATGAGCATTTATAAAAAGTGCTAATTGAGGACAAAACAGATAACTCCGTCGAGCCGTCTTCGATGATAGTCCGTTGAAACATTATGGCAATTGATAATGTGGTCTAGCTGTGGCTATCCGGTTCCAAAATTTTAAAATTTGCAAGACAATTGAAAAAGATTTCTCACCACTATTTTGGTCTTCAACAACCCCATGTTCGGGTTGTTTTATATTTGTCCCATAGTTAATGTAAAGAAACCTCGTGGGTCAAATTTTCTTACTGGTTATGTTATGATTGATTTATAATGAAGCATTTTGACATGCGAGTGAAAGAAGACATGTAAAAATATTTTCCTGAATGGTTTAAAATAATAAGATTATGTAAAAAGGAAAGGAATCAACTTTAATAGTCGTTTCTCTTTTTACAGATAAGCTTTAGTTTAGTTTATTAGATGTGTACCTATATAGATTGTATTAATGCATTATTTTTAAAATAAATCTCCTTTTACAGAGCAACACGATTTTAAATTCTGATCCCTAAAATGTGACTCATTATTTAAATAAAACTAGCAAACCCGGCGAACTCCGTTTCGCTACCAGATGGCTTCGTTTTATGAGAAGTTTTTTTTTCTGAATTTTCTTTGCTATAAGCCTCATGGAGCCCGAGACCTTTCCAACGAATGCAAAACCGTGGAAATCGGTTCGTGCGTTCTGGAGTTATAGCGTCAGGAAGGAAAACCCTACTTATTTTTATGTAGTAGATATACTAAATACTTAATTAAGCCTACAAATGACCACTATTAAAAGAATAAAATAATTAATTAATTAAACCTAAATAATTACCAAACAAAAAACTAAAATAACTGTTAATTGTCTTAGGGCTGATTTTTCAATAGTCAGATAACTTTTATCTGAGGAATAAAAATGGCGGTTTGACAGCTTATCTATAGAAAATATGTCAAACCGCAACTTTTATTCCTCAGAAAAAAGTTGTCTGACTATTGAAAAATCAGCCCTTATATGTATAAGTAAATTAAATAATACCGCCCAACCTGTAAATATGTGTGGGTTTTACAAAATGTGATGAATTAACTTTGTGACGAATTAATCAAATACTCAAATGTATAGTCCCGTTTTGTCAGACGGGTACAGTCGCCTTCCAAAATAAAGAACTATCTTGTCAAAGTCGCAATCCCCCCTTTCTCAGTTCACCAATCGTTTTTCCAAGAATTTTCATTATCTGCACTATAATCCTTTATATCTCTGTCGTAATCTAGATAGTTGTGACCCTGACAATGTACGGACTTGGAAGATTACGGAGTAACGACTTGACCGATTAGAGTGTCTGTCCGTAGTAGAGCACGTCGCCCCGAGTAAAGTCGATGAGAGCCGAACGTAAGCCGAGGCGGGGACTCCGTCTTTTAGTCTATAAGGCCGCTGCCTCGAATCATGCGGGCAGCGGCGCGGCCGTCGCAGACCCGTTCTCGTAACTAGCGGGCAGATCGCGCGTCTCTATTGTCTCTATAGCCGCGTAGTTGTGTGCGTTGTGTTCGTGATTTTGTCGTCGAGATATTTGTTTTTATTCGCGAACGAAATGTCTGAACAATGGCGGCAACATATTTTTGATTCAAATTTATTCCTAACGCTCGATTTATTGTGGGCAAAACACTACAGCGCAGGCGCGCGGGCGGTCACCGCTTGACTAGTACACCGCTCGCTGCCCGCTCCCGCCCCGCTGCCGCGCCGCTGTTTTCGAGGGTCGGTCCATTTGATTATACGTATAACATCCTGCCGCTCCCGCGCCGCCACCGCAGCCACGCGCCGCCCCGCTGCCCGCAAGATTCGAGACGGCGGCCTTATACGTGTAGTGTATTAAACATTATCATAAGACCTTAGGCCTAGCACGTACTGTGATTAAACGCAGACGTTTAATCAAACTATGACACCGTAAAAAAAAAGTAACACATTTTGCTTTCTACTCAAGCGCACACATTTTTTTAATCTAAGGATTGGGTTCCACCTTTGTGAATGTCAGACTCGTACTCACTAAAATCCACGGTGTCCTTCATATTCCAGGGTCAGGGTTACCTGAAGACTTGAAGAGACAGTCCCGCGACCCCGGCACCCTGTTCATTAAATTGCCCATTAGCAGACTGTCTTATCAGCTAACCGTGACCCTGAAACGTATAGGGCTATTGAGGGACACCGTGGATTTTAGTAAGTAGGTACGAGTTTGACAGTCCTTCCCGTCCCGGTTTGAGGACTCATTTGATGATGTCTCAGACTAAAAAAAAAAATAACATTGGCTTGGGACTCATTGGTCACAATAGATGAAAGCTGGTTCTGTCTTAAATGTAGACATTTTGCATAGCAACGACGCGAAAATAAATTAAATAAGGAAAGAAACAAGAAAGTAATATTGTTAGTATTTGAAGAAACCCAGATGTTTTTAATTCAAAGCTTTTCCCGCTCAGTTATTTCTGAGAGGCACCTCATGTAAATTCTATTTCTTGTCAAATACTGTTGGCAACAAAAATAATTTAGCAAAATATGATTTGGTGTTTTAAATACTTAAGGAATTTCTTTTTTCTTTTCATCTGCAAAGAGGTTTTAGATCACATGAATACACAGCTACATAGAAACACCAAATGATCTCTACTTTTTACCCGACTACGGCGAAGCAAAAAGGAGGGTTATGATTTTGACCGGTATGTATGTATGTATGTATGTTCATCTGTTCCCTCATAACTTCTGAACTACTTATCACTACTTGACAAATGATGTGTCGTTAGAAGCGTCTCAGTTGTCCGCTGGTTATAGGGTAGGTGACGTGTCACCAAATCCAATATGGCGCCCTCTAGGGGATGAAAAGACGTAACCGAAAAAAAATATATTTTCGCACAGTATCGACATGGGTATCAAATTAAAGGGCTTGATGAGCACATTTGAAATATATATACATTATATAGCTTTTACTAGCTACTTTGCCTGTTTCTAACAGTGTCAACATGGGTATCAAATGAAAAGGCTTAATGAGTACATTTTAAATTCACTCGCTGCTTTGCTTATTATATCAAATAACCCCAAAATAGTGTAAATAAAAAATAAGTTAAAATAACTAAAACCCGACTACGAAAAAATCGCGCACTAAAAAGTATAAAACAAGAACAATCCGTGTTACAGAACTTTTAATTAATAGCCGTGGTCGTATGCCACCTGCGGTTGTTTCACACAATCTTTATTGGCTAGGTGGCATACGACCACGGCTATTAATTAAAAGTTCTGTAACACGGATTGTTCTTGTTTTATACTTTTTAGTGCGCGATTTTTTCGTAGTCGGGTTTTAGTTATTTTAACTTATTTTTTAACGTTACTGTTCGCTGTAACCGGTCTTGTCGGCAACGCTTTAGCATTTACCTCTGAAGCCTTAGCACAAGACTTCCGTATTTTACCTACAGCGTACTTGAAATATTCACGGCACTTATTGTATGGAAAATGAAAAAGCTCTTCTAGTGTACGAACGAATCCTCCCTCCACCCCAGCATCCTCCCTCCACGGTAGACGCCCACGACGGACGTCGACAGATGATCTCCGGCCAACGTAGGCGCGGGCATGCGACCGGCGAGTAATGGACGACTCGCAGTCCGACCATGGTCCATGCCCGGGTCGACGGCGCGTTATGTTCCACGCGCGCCTAAAAGAGTGTCAGCATGATGACGGGGCCCCTCGGGTCTTATCTCATTACCGTGATCCTGTACCGTGAAGGGATATTGAAGGACACCGTGAATTTTAGTCAGTACGAGTCTGAGAGTCCCTCCCCAGGGTGAGAGGACTCATTTGATGATTTTACCACGTTAAAAAAAAAGTGTACGAACGAACACCAAAGTTCCTGTTTAGTTTACGTCAGAAAAACGTAAAACGTCATGCCTCTGGTATTACAACCGTTCATACGTTACCGTGCCCGCTTTTCATCAGGCGGGCCATATCTCTGCTTGCCACATTTAAAGTATACTAAAAAAGTAGAAAGTTGTGGTGTGTTTAAGAACACTAGTATCAAACAGACTTATCTGACTTCCAAAACCCAGTATCTGGGATCATCATCATCATCATCAGCCTATAAATGTTCCCAATGCTGGGACACAGGCCTCCTCTCTGTGAGAGGGATTGGACCATAATCCACCACGCGGGCCCAGTGCGGGTTGATAGATGTCACATGTCTTCGAATTTTTGGTTCTAGGGCATGCCGGTTTCCTCACGATGTTTTCCTTCACCGTTTTGATAGCAATGGTGATGAAATAAGTTACACCAAGTAATGCGCCTGGCGGGGTTCGAACCCACGACCTACAACTCGTAAGTCGGGACCGATACCACTGGGCCACCACTGCTTTTTATGTCTGGGATACCCTTGCAGATAAGTTTCTTGTACAAAAACAAAATAGAGCGAATAGCGAACAATTGTCTGATCAAAAACAGTCTTGTCTAAGTTTATCTTTGCTATCTTAGACAAAGTTATCAAGTTTGAAGTAGACGTTATCAAATAATTGAACAGACCCTTAATAAATTGTGCTAAACCAATAGTTTGACCTTAGATCTGTCCCTTTTGGATCAATGATTACGAACCCTTTAGTTTGTGATAAAATGTTAAACTTTTAAATTATTTTTGAAAAGGGGTCGACCAATAGTTGACCCCTTTTAGAATATATAGATTAGTAATACCTACGTTTATTATGTGGTGAGTTTACCAACGTATTTTTGTATGTATTCCTAAATACACACATCAACAAAAGTTTGTGATCAGCATAAGCTGATATTTTATTTTTTCCTGGAAAAACCATTGAACTGTTTTATGTTCTAAATGTATATTTTTAAATAAAGAATCTAAAAATAAGAAGAAATTTTTATTCTATATGTACACACACACACAAATAATTAAAATAACGTTTCACATAAGGGTAAATTATGTACAAAGGCGGGCTTAACCCAGAATTGGGTTTTCATAATTATCCACCGTATCAAAAAGATTTTGACTTTTCAAAGTGATCACAAACTTCTTTTGATTATATGTACATTGAAGGAACACAAAGTTATCTACTAAAATATTCGAGCAGGTTCAAACTAGAGGAATAATTGACGGTACGGTTGACGCAGTATGGCTGCGTGTCGCGGGATCGATTCCCACACGGAACATAGGTATATTTGTATGACATACAAGAAGTTGTTCCGGGTCGGGCTTTTTGTGTATGTGGATATAAATAAACAACATTAGTTCAGAATCAGTAACTGATTCGATTCCAATATTTTTTTCACCATGTTATATTTTTTTTTCATAAATATTTTAAATAAATTTTATTACCAGTTAATTACAATACAATCACCGTACAACTATTGCCAAACTATTATCACGAGTGTATAACACAGGAGACGCGGTTTACGCGGGTGTGCCGCGAAATGAGCATGTCTTTGAACGGATAACCAGGTAATATACAAGCTTATAACTTTGTGATTTTTTATGATATGGTTTTAAAATTTTGTACATAGATTCTTTACACAAAAATACTAGAAAGGTGTATCGGGTTTCGCATAAACAAAAAATAATGTTGGATGTAAACGCACCCACAATATAGGAGAAATCCCCAAAGTGCGGAAAAGACTTAAAAAAAACGCGACCTCCTCCTGAACCTCGTAATAGAAACGCCTTAACATGACTGTCCAACCAAGAATGGAACAAAAAATCTAGATAATGCCGTAGTCCTAATGAAATTTCTTTTTCTACGACAGTATTTTTTGTTAGGCAAACATAATTTGGAACGTCCTGCGGCAGCGATGATTTGAAGAAGGAGGCGGATGGATGCGGACTGTCCAAGATCGAGATGGTTGGCGCTCTCTGGCTTACGTTCAGCAGTGGATAAACATTAGCTAATGTTGATGATAATGAATTTTGTAATCCAAGATCTGGTATTTGTTTATATTCGCTTGTAACAAAGTAATCGAATATCCAATCGGGAATATCGAATATTTATATCCGTATTTGTTTTCCTTCATACATATTATGTAAGACAATCGCGTTATACCATAGAATATTCAGTTTTGCTATTCAGGGAATACCTAGATACTAATTTAGTATGTTTTGGATCTAAGACCAGCCAGACTAGCTTGGAAATAACACAAATATTTGCATAAAATAATAGCTTGAAATACACAAGTACTAAAATACCTTTACAAAAATTAGTTTTACATGTTCATTGTTACTGCACGTTCATCATCATCTTCCTGCCCTTATCCCATTCTACTTGTGGTCGGCGCAACACGTTTTTTTCTTCCATTTTCCCCTATCAGACGTCACAGTCTCATTTACTCCTTTTTCATTAATATCATTCTTTAGACAATTTACCCATCTTTTCTTTGGCCTTCCTCTTCCTCTCCATCCATCAACATTCATACTCATCACTCTCTTAGTCACGTGAGTCTCATCGCATTGTTACCGCACGTTACAAAATAATTTTGTACAACTCGAGTCGAAAACTCATGCAACAATTTATGTAGTTAGTAGTTACTACTACACTACTACATAAATATAATAACTACATAAATTCTTGCACGAGATAGAAATCAACATAAATTATTAAGTAAACAAACTGAAGTCGTAATCAATTTCAATCAATTACTTCACTTCATCAATTGCTCAAGTTCATTGCTAACTCCCAGCGAATACAAATAAAAGGACAGCTTTTAATCCTTAAAATAGATTGCTAGGGATGTCCCAACACTTTGCAGGTATCGATATCGATAAGGTTTTTTTAGTAACCGTTAATGTTCCACTGCTAGGCTGACGCCTCATGCACGATCTGACTAAAGAAAATTATTCTGTCAAGTCGCTGAGGTACGACGTAAGCGAGGGGGACGGGGTACTGCGTTCTGATTGGCTAACTCAAGGTCAGTGCGACGAGGGGACTCACAGGAGTGGTCGAGTCACGACGGTTATAAGACTTTTTTACCTAATGTGTTGACAGACATCGGTCGCCTGTGATTAGGAGTCTAGATATTAATGGTCGTTGCGAAACCTTCTTGACAAAAACCACCACAGTACAGTTTTACTGACTAATTTGTACTGATTTAGGTTATGAGAGAGACCCAGAAGTGGGACCAGATTTTTTTATTTTAGTGTGTTCGTGTTTGTGCGGCTAAATGTTCATAAACGCTACCGCGATATCGGATTTGGGTTGTTATGTGCGGTGCCTACCATTTAAAAAATTACAGGATATAATTTTGAAGAATATTATTTTAAAATGATATAAATATAAACCTTAGTACAAAGAAAGTACCTACGATAAGTTTCTACGGATAAATTTGTAAGAAAAACTTTGATTTATTCTTTATTGTTATCTCAGTTCATTAACATTTCTCCTAAAATGTGAATGAATTTAAACCTAGAACGCATTTAACCAGTTACAACAACCAATTAAGAATATCGATATTTGTACCTTCTTGAAAATCGATAAAATAACTGTAACTTTCAATCCCTACCCGCTAGGTATATCTATAAAGGGGAGTGTGAACATCCGGAACGATTAATCGTCACCTCTCTACACGTTTGTGGAAAACTACAATAATGAGAATCGACAGTGAACTTTTCGTTGAAATATTTAGTTCTCTAGAGAAAATGCCATAAAATTAATGTAAATAAAATAAAAATAACGAATGAAAACAGAAGGCAAACGTAATTTCGGAACGCAAGCATTAAATTGATTTTTTTGCTGTGTTCGTGGTGATTCTGTTTGGCACTGTATGAAAAAAAATGTTAAAAATTGATACGAAAAATTCTACGCAGGTGAGCTACTTTTCTATAGATGCTAGCACAACTTATCGAACAGCAGATGAAACCCAAAATTAATAAAACGTCATTGACATTTATTTTAAAGCATGTCTATGAATTAATTACAAGGCCGTGATGTCCCACTTTCATTATGTACGTAGTACGTTCAGTCCACGAAACGATGTATAGTTACCTTCCTTGAAAGTACCTACGTTCGTTACTGGGGTAACCAATTGATGGAGCTTAACGTACTTAGTTACTACTTACTTGGTACTTATCTACTCTACGCCCGGAGCGTAATTTTACGTTCAAGAACTACACTTTTAGTGTCTAAACACACTATGCCGAAGTTACGCGACCGAAGTTCAGCACAATTAGGCCTGCAATGCTATTTGAATTACTGACGACACACTATGCCAAAATTACGTCGCGTCATAGCGTACAGCCTAACTTCGGTCGGGCGTAAGTTCAGCGGCAACTTATTCTGTGACCACACATTATACGCGACCGAAGTTCGGTTCGATTACCGACGAAGATCCGGGGGCGGGGAGCAGCAGGGAGCCGCCCGCGCCGAATTTCTGCCGCGTAAGTTCGGCACTTATGGTGTGTCATATCAGCCAAATACGACGGAACGTGAAATCAGCCGCCGAACTTCGGTCGCGTAACTTCGGCATAGTGTGTTTAGACACTTATTATCCCCGAAAAACGTTTAAAAATGAACTGAAAGATTCGACCGCGCGGGGCAGGACTGCGATAGCCTAGCTGGTAAGGCGTCTGGAGTATTCCTCCAGGTTTGAGTCCTCCGGGGTCGCGGGACTGTATAAACCGGTAACCGTGACCCTGGTACGTAACCTGGTAAAGGGCAATTGATGGAACACGGTGGATTTTCGTCAATGCGAGTCTGGCAGTCCCTACTTAAGGTGCGTAGAAACCATGTAACATAACATGTTATACAACATTGCTATATAACATGTTTCAGATAATGTGAACACTGAATGTTATAAGACATGTTATAATAACATGTTATTGATATGTATAACAATGTAATAAGTCTTAGTCACGTTTAGCACTGAAGAACGGTAAGCGACAATGGTTATACAACATTGTTATATGACATTGTTATATGACATTGTTATTCTAATGTGTACAGTATTGTTTTATGTTGCAATGTTGAATAACAAGGTTACATAGTGTGGACGTGTTATAAAAACAGGTTTTATAACATGTTACATGGTCTGTACGCACCTTTAGAAAAGGTTTAAGAACTATACGTCTCAGGATATCGAGTACGGGATTTTGAAAATAATAAAACGACTGTGTTAAAAAGACATAAATTAACAATGTGCCATATGTATGCCGCCATTATGAATTTTGATTCCTGCCATGTCTCTAGTGACTCTCACAAAATTAAGACAAATCGATTGAAAGAAGAATACTCAAAATCAGCTTTTTGTCTTTTTAGTGTCATAAAAAAAACAATTATACATAACTGCTAAGCTCATTCCTCTCCGCCGCAGTCTGGTAAAAAATAAATAGGTGCGTCCACACAGAACGAGCAGCCTCGCGAGGCATTTGCCATGCGAAGCAGCTCGGTTATGTGGATGTGTCTCGGCCGAGGAACGCGCGCGCGCTTCCGTAGGTGAGCGACCGAGCGCCCGAGCCATCCAGTGTTTCTTCGCGTATTTTGTTTCGTGCCTCGGTCGCGAAACAATAGACGCATCCACACAGAGCAAGCAGCCTGGCGAGGCAGTTTCCTCGCGCGGAAAATGCCTCGCGAGGCTGCTCGCTCTATGTGAACGCACCTAATGAAAAAAGTTGCTTTGAGTGTCATACGACCATGAGTCTTCTGGGTTGGCACACAGTTGGTGTGATGCGTGTCCCGGGTTCGAATTTCACATGGAACAAAAATATTTGTATGACCTAAAAGTAGTTTTCAAAATGTTTGAGTTTAAAAATGTTTGTAAACATTTCTTTTGACGGCGTTAATCACCGCAGCTTCTTTGCGCCTTCATTACTTTTTTTTTTATCGTGGTAAAATCATCAAATGAGTCCTCCCACCCAGGGCAGGGCGGAAGGGACTGTCAGACTTGTACTGACTAAAATCCACGGTGCGCCTTCATTACTGTGGTTAAAGTAAAAACTTAATTTCAACTACAGACAACGAACGTAAAAGCAAAAGAACACTCAATTTAAATAAATGAAAAGCTTTCAAAAGATAAACTTTTTTCAAAGAAAAACACTGCGATTAATTGTTTCACTTTGTCACTTTTTTCATTTTTATTTAATGCACATTTTATCTAAATTGAAGGTTATTACTACTTTAAGAACATAATTAATTATATGATAATACAATCAACTGATTCAGAAACTTGGCCGCGCGCGGCTCACGACACTCGTCGGCCGGGCGCGTCTGTCGCGGGCCTCGGCAGCGGTGCCATATATTTTCATAATGTGACTATTGTCGCGAGCGACCGACGACAGTCGTAAGCCGCGCGCGACCGCGATCGATCGCGATGCACGGAAGTCTACCTTTACAGAGGCCTTATTATCATGAGTTTTCAGTACCCTTAGCACGAGTTTTCAGTATTTGAGACGTAAACTGGAACATTGACAATTTCAAATTGACAATTTTCAAGGAAAAAATTAGTTCCTTCTTCGCACATCAGAGGCGCTGTTCCATTTTTTCATACAAGAAACGCTGTAAATACTGAAAAGACGCTGTAAAGTAAAAGAGTGAAAACTCGTGCTAAGGGTACAGTTATCCCCACCAACGTGTCCCCACGTTGCCGTCGTGGTGGGGCTTGTGTGTCTCGATGATCTCTGGGCCCCTGCCGGTAGAGGCACTCGTGCACTCATGCCGGACAGGCTCAGAGGGAGAGACCAGACCAAGAGGGACACACCGGGGAAAGGCGCGCCGCCTGGAGGATCGAGCAGTCAGCTCGAGCTTCTAGACGGCGCGGGGCCCGGTCTCAGAGACTGGGTCTAGGGGGGGAAAGGTTCACTTCCGGTACGCGTCTAATCTTCAGACGTAACCGTGAAGTGAACCAGGGGAGGGAAAATGGGGTTTAGGACAGAGGAACTCACCTCTTAAAAAAAGTAAAAAAATATGGAAAAAAAGGTTTTTGTCATGACTACCCAGGCGGGTCCCAGCTGCTCTTCAGCTGGGGAATCCCGCACCGGACACGTCCGGTCTGCCCCACCGTACTCTGGGGGGGCAACAACAACCAATTTTACCCAACGTTTGGTCCGGCAGTCGCCGCATTGAGCCAAGGGGGCTCACGTGCCCGTGGTGTGGAGTCGCTGAATCATTCCAGCACGTCCGCGCCACCGGCACCGACAACAGAGCGGGCTCAAAGTGCCGCTCCGCGGATGGAGGAGGCGCTGGTGCTCGGGTCGGAGTCCGACTCGGCATCAGACGCCGTGAGCTTCCAGAGCGTGGGCTCTGGAGGCGTGGCGAGGAGGGATGAGGGGGGCGCAGATAGGAGGAAGGAGTTCCTCAAGCGCCCCCATTCGAGGGACGACATTTCGTCATCAGAGGAAGGGCTTGCCTCGGCCCGTAAGATCCCCACGAGCGTGCGGGGTAAAGGCCGAGGCAAGACTTCGGGGAGGGGGATCTCCTCTGGAGAGCCCAAAACTGATCTGGCCTCGAACGAGGCTAGAGTAGCAGAGGCCGTGGCAGCCGCGATCTGCATCGTCATCCAAAAGCGGACGAAAAGTAGTAAGGAGGGTGCGATCGGCGACGCCACGACCTCCATCATGGCGGCCGCGCGCGTTTACGGCGGGGCTCCGGCTGCAAGGGACGATATGTCCGAACTGCGGTCGGAGGTCACCCGCCTGACTGCCGCCATGGGGGCTCTCCAGAGGGAGAACATCGCCCTCAAGGAGGATCTGGCCAAACTTCGGGGAGGCGGCCAGCGGGACACGCCGCCGCGGGGCCAAAAGGAGAAAGGCCAGTCCACACCAGCGGAGAACTCTGTTCTCGACCTGGTGCGACAGGAGCTGGCCGCCATTCAGCAGCGGTTCTCCGTATTGGAGAGCCGCGTGCTGCGACCCCCGCTGGCGGCGTCCTCATACGCGGCTGTGGCCGCGTCGAGGCCGCCCCCGACCAAGCCGTCCCCGGCAGAGAGGGCTGCGGCAAAGACGGCTCCGGCAAAGACGGCCCCTAAGACGGCCCCTTCTAAGACGGCCCCGGAAAAGCCTACTCAGGCGAAACCGGGTCCGTCCAAGCCGACTCCGACCCCGATACCTGCGGGGCCGGCACGGTCGGTAACAAAAAAAAGGGCGCCCAGGCCGATAGTCGACCACCCCAGCAGCCTCCTCCGAAAACTCCTCCGGCCGGCGCCGATTGGCAAGTGGCCGGGGAGAAGAGGAAGGCTGACAAGGCGGCCAGGTCCTTGAGGCGAAGGGAGAGACGGCGGCGGCGCAAAGAGCGCGACGTCGCGGCGCGATTGCGCGCCCCAAAGACCGCGGCTGTGGTGATAACACTGCACACTGTGACGGCAGAGGACGTTGTGGTCGCCGTTGCCAGGACTGTGGGGTGCCCTCCCGATCAGGTGCGGGCGGGCGCCCTACGTCCTGACTATGCGGGGCTGCTAACCACCACGGTTAGCTGCCCCGTGTCGGCGGCCAAAAAGTTGCAGGAGGGCCGAAGGCTCCTGGTTGGTTGGGTGTCGGCGCAGGTTAAAGTCCTGGAGCCCAGACCCCTGAGGTGTTACCGCTGCCAAGTGGGTAACCACGCGGCATGCGTTTGCACCTCGGAGGTGGACCGCAGCGATAGGTGCTTCCGCTGCGGTCAGCCCGGTCACAAGGCCGGCTCATGCTCTGCCCCGCCTCACTGCTTCGCATGTGAGGCGGCTGGCAAGCCGGCCGATCACCGGGCTGGGGGCAAGTCCTGCGCCCCACCCACCAAAGCCAGGCGCAGAGGTAGGCTCTCTGCCGCCGCCGTCACCGCCACCGCCGCCGCCGCCGCCGCTCCCGGTGCCGCCGCCGCCGCCGCTCCCGGTGCCGCCGCCGCCGCCGTGGCTCAACCCTCGGAGAGAGTCCGGGAGGAGGCTGCAATGGATTCAGATTAATGTCTCCATTGCGCTTCCTCCAGGCGAACATCAACCACTGCGCCGCTGCTCAGGATCTCTTACTCCAGAGCATGACGCAGTGGTTGATCAACGTCGCCGTGGTCGCCGAGCCGTATTTTGTCCTGCCCAGGAATGACTGGGTAGCGGACCTGGACGGCTCGGTGTCCCTAATTTCGTCGGCCGCCGCCGGTACCCCGCCCCTCGATCGCGTAAAGAGAGGGCGCGGGATCGTCGCAGCACGTTTCGGGGAGATCGCCGTTGTAGGCGTTTACTTCTCCCTGAATCGATCTCTCGCCGAGTTCCAAGACTCCCTAACGGAGCTGGGAGATGTCGTCGTCGCCCTCGGTTCCCTCCCCGCGCTCGTCCTTGGGGACTTCAACGCCAAAAGTCCGGCTTGGGGTTCCCGGTCCACGGACTATACGCGGGGTAGGATGCTCGAGCACTGGGCCCGTGCGCGGGGCCTGGTGATCGAGAACCGGGGTTCTGTCCCCACGTGCGTGCGGTGGACGGGCGAGTCAGTGGTAGACGTCACGTTTGCCAGTGCCGCCCTGTCACCGCGCGTCACCGGCTGGCGCGTTGTGGAGGAGGTGGAGACCTATTCCGACCACCGGTATATCCGGTTCGACGTCTCCGCCCAGACCTCAGACGCGCCAGTTCCAAGTGGACGGAACCCAAGTGGTCCGCGATGGGCGCTGAAGCAGCTGGACCGGGAGCTATTCCTGGAAGCCTCGATCGTGCAGGCCTGGGTGTCACCACCGGACAGGCCTGCCGACATCAACGACGAGGCGGAGTGGTTCCGGGAGGCCATGTCCGAGATCTGTGACGTGGCCATGCCCCGGGTCCGGCAAGGACGCGCCCGGCGTCAGTTGTACTGGTGGTCGCGCGAGCTAGCAGCGCTGCGCGAGGCGTGCGTTGTCGCGCGACGCCGGTACACCAGGTTCCGCAGGCGCCGCACCCGACCTCCGGATGCGGCGACTGTAGAGGCGGAGCTGCACGAGAGCTACAGGGCAGCGAAGACCGTCCTCCGCGACGAGATCTGGCGGGCCAATGGCCCGCGAGGAGATGCTGGGGACTCTGGACGGGGACCCATGGGGCCGCCCCTACAAGTGGGTGCGAGAAAAGCTCCACCCCTGGGCTCCCCCGTTGACGCAGAGTCTCCAGCCTCAGTTCGTGGAGGACGTGGTGAGCGCCCTGTTCCCATCGCGAGGGGAGCATACTCCCCCGCCCATGGCTCCGTCTCCGACGGAATCTGAGGACGAAGCTGACGCAAACGCGGACCACAGCGACGACGACGTCTACGACGCTCCAGAGGTGACCGAGGTAGACATGAGAGTGGCGGTACAACGGCTCAAGGCCAAAAATATCGCCCCAGGACCCGACGGCCTGCCAGGGAAAGCCTGGGTCCTGGCCTCGAGGACTCTCGGGCCTCGACTTGGGGGGCTCTTTAGCGCATGCTTGGAGAGGGGCCGGTTCCCGCTTCGCTGGAAGACGGGAAAACTGGTCCTCATCCAGAAGCACGGGCGCCCTGCGGACTCTCCGTCCGCATTCCGGCCCATCGTGCTGCTCGACGAGGTGGGCAAGCTCTTTGAAAGAGTCATTGCAGACCGCCTCGTCGGGCACCTGAATCGGATGGGCCCGAACCTTGCAGAGAGCCAGTATGGCTTCCGCAGGGGGCGCTCGACGGTGGACGCAATCATGCGCGTGAGAGCCCTCACGACGGGGGATGCGGTGGCCCGGGGCAGGGTCGTCTTGGCGGTGTCTTTGGACATCACCAAGGCACTCCGGTATCACCGGGTGCCGACCTACCTCCGTCGCATAGTCGAGGCTTACCTGACGGACAGAGCCGTCATCTACCCCGGTCACCGGGGAGAGTGGAACCGGCGAGAGATGTCGTGCGGTGTTCCACAGGGTTCGGTCTTGGGGCCGCACCTGTGGAACATCGGATACAACTGGGTGCTGCGCGGCGACCTCCCTGACGGCGTCAGCGTAATATGTTACGCTGACGACACGCTCGTCCTGGCGGAGGGAGAGTCGCACCAGGCGGCGGCCGACCTGGCGACGCAAGCGGTTGCGACAGTCGTCGATAGGATCCGGCAGCTGGGGCTCGAAGTGGCGCTGCACAAAACGGAGGCCATGTGTTTTCATGGCCGCGTTAACGCGCCACGGTCCGAGTCCCACATAACGGTGGAGGGGGTTCGCATCGGCGTCGGGAGGACGATGAAGTACCTGGGACTCGTCCTCGACAGCCGGTGGAACTTCAGGGAGCATTTCCTGAGTTTGGCCCCAAAGCTGAACCGGGCAGCAGCCGCCCTCAGGCGACTCCTGCCTAATCTCAGCGGGCCAAACGCCTCCTGCCGTAGGCTGTACGCCGGTGTCGTGCGGTCCATGGCCCTCTACGGGGCCCCAGTGTGGGCCCTGAGCATCCGGACGCGACCACTAAAGTTGGTCGCATGCCAGAGGGTCATGGCTATCCGAATGATCCGGGGATACCGCACGATCGCCGGCGAATCGGCCAACCTGCTTGCCGGATTACTGCCCTGGGATCTGGAGGCGACTGCCCTCCAGCGCGTCTATGAGTGGCGCGTGGAGGCGCAGCGCCGGGGAGAATTCCCGCTGCCCCGACAAGTCGAGGCGCGGCGGGAAGAGGTCCGGCGCGATCTCAGGGCAGTATGGAGGGGACGATTGTCGCAACCGACGGCCGGGCACGCCGCAATCACGGCGGTAAGACCCCTCTTTGAGGAGTGGCTGGATAGGAGTCACGGCGTCCTGACCTACCGCATGACGCAGGTCCTCACCGGACACGGAAGTTTCGGGAGGTACCTGTGTCTAAGGAGAAAGGAGGAAACGCCTGGGTGTCACCACTGCGAAGATCGCCCGGAGGACACAGTAGAGCATACGGTGCAAGACTGCCCCGCTTGGGCAGAGCACCGACGTGTCCTCACGGCGGCGATAGGCGGAGACCTCTCGCGCCAGGCATTGGTTGCGGCCATGCTGCGGGGCGAGACGGAGTGAGAAGCGGTCGCCTCCTTCTGCGAAGCAGTAATGCTCGCGAAGGAGGAGGCGGGCCGCGTGAGAGAGAGGACAGTGTCCTCCCTCCGCCCCAACCGCAGTGGTGGACGCCCACGGCGACGGACGTCCGGCCACCGTAGGCGCGGGCATGCGGGCGGCGAGTAAAGGGCAACTCGCTGCCCGACCATGGACCATGCCCGGGTCGACGGCGCGTTGTGTTCCACGCGCGCCTCAAAGAGCGTCAGCATAATGACGGGGCCCCCTCTCTAGAGGGCCAAAGCCTGCCGGGGTCGCGGGACTTATCTCATTACCGTGACCCCGGAACATAAAGGGCTATCGAAGGACACCGTGGATTTTAGTCAGTACAAGTCTGACAGTCCCTCCCGCCCTGCCCGGGGTGGGAGGACTCATTTGATGATTTTACCACGATAAAAAAAAAAATGGGTACAGTTATTGTGACGTAAAGTAAACTGGAACTTTGACATTAAATTTCAAAAAATAGTTCCTTCTTCGTACAACAGAGGCGCTGTTCCATTTTTCTATGCAAGAAATGCTGTAATACTGTAAAGACGTAAAGTTAAATAGTGAAAACTCGTGATAACGGCTCAGCTTGTTTTTTCTGACTCCTGTTTGATTCTTATAGTTCATGTAAAGGTTGTCTGGAAGACATCGCTGTTGTCACCATACAATTAGAAATATTATAAAACAGTTTTTTGTAACAATTTTGGTGTACAATAAATTGTTTTCTATTATCGTCTATCTATCTATAGAGGACATTGATTTGAAACATTTTCCAACACCTCCGCTATTCTTTTCTATATAATTCGTTGTACAATCAAAGACAAGGTCGTCGAGCTTCACGACCTCGCCAGTTTTCTGGTGGTCGCTTCTGATGAATTTGATTTTCAGGACTAGGTAATTTGACAGCATCAATAAGTTTTAAATCTAAATAGTCCATGATTTAGAGTTTCTTTTGTATTTCTTTTATTGAATCAATGACTGTTAAACAAGGATATTATATTATAACACATGAAAACTCGAGAGTGAGGGCTCATGATGTTAGAACTCAGTGAAAATTATACTAAGTTGTGATTAATTGATAATTTTAAAAGCGTAGTATCTGCGTCAATTTTGGAAAAGAAAACTACGGGTCAAATATTGCTTGATTTACTAAACGGAATAAGATTTTTCTAGTCAAATAGCCAATTGACAGGCCTGTTGGTCTAGTGGTTAGTGACCCTGACTGCTATGCCGGAGGTCGTGGGTTCGATTCCCACCCAGGACAAATGTTTGTGTGATGAGCACGATCATTTGTTCTGTGTCTGGGTGTAATTTATCTATAATACTCTGCTTAGCTTGGGACTAGATGGCGTTGTGTGATAGTTGTGGAATATTAAAAAAAAAAAAATGCAGTGATTAAGGTACAGACGCCAGCAGGTCAACCTAGCCGAAACTGTCAGATTTTACCAATCGAACATTAACCTTCCACTATTGTGATAAGGTTGAAAATCTATTGAAGAAATTTGGCAGATTGTGGTAGCTTGATGTGCTGGCGTCTGTACAACTGCGGTGGTATAGAACAAAAATAAACTTAAATCGCCATTGGACTTTTGCGAAATAGCATTTTGTCGTCCACGGTCAAGCTATAAACTGTCCACGTGTTTAATTTCAAGCGCTAACGAAGTTAAAAAAGCGACTTTTTAGAGTGGACCTGATGGATGAGCGTCCATTTTTACAGCGAACACCTTTTATTTCGGTGCGCGTGTATGATGTAATGGACAATGTTGTACAAGTTGTAATGAAAATGGAAAAATGTGTCGTAGGTACATACAGATAAAAAAGATTTTTTTATAGACAAGCCTGCTATGAAATCGCCAATGGCCCGTAAAAAGGTACTTGGCATATTCTCTTCATACCCGTAAGTTCGTATTATACTACTTTAGGTTAAAGTGACAGTTAAAGTTGTTAAGTGTACAGTTATCATTTTTACGTTATTATAAAGTACAGACGCGAACACAAATTCTATAAAATAAGACCTATTGCAAAGTAAGTAGTACAGGATTTCAAAATATTATCACATCACACATCATAAATAACAATAAATTATTATGTACTCGTATACCTACAGTGGTACTATTTCTTTAAGTTTGTAACAGAGAGGTATCCAACCTCTTCTGTTCCTTCAACCTCTTTACTTTAAGTTCTTTTTATTGTTTTAATTTTTTTTTTTAAATTCATGTTTCGAATTTTCAATGTGTCATTGCGTCACCTTCAATTCTTTTCCAGCACTTCAATTTTTGCCACGGCTCCGACAGCATGTGCTGTACTGTTACTTTATTTTCTCACTAGCTTCCGCCCGCGACTCCGTCCGCGCGGATGTCGGTCTTCGCGTGGATGGTTTATTTCTCCATTTTGAGTAACTCTGACAATGACATCTTATAAATATCTATTGGACCCAAATACGGCTAAGCCTATAATAATTAAGGAGATCCCTCTATTGAGCTACTGCTGTTGAGCTCGCGTTCTGTAGTAAGTATTTTTTTTCATAGTAATTCCGACCTTGTATTTACAAATAACTGATCGGAACAGTAATCAAAAAGGTCGCCAAATCCGACTTTCGGCGCTACAGGTTACGGCGCTGAATCCACTGCGGGTAAATGCAACGTGTGTTCGCGGTTCTACAGAACAAAGTCTATGAATAAAACTGAAAAACAAGATTTATTATTGTATTATTTAGTATTTTTCCAGATAATAAGGTATAATTATACCAAGTTTCATCGAAATCGAACCATTAGTTTTCACGTGATGCCTGCATATACAGACAGACAGACAAAATTTTTTTTATCACATATTTGGGTTTGGTATCGATCCAGCAACACCCCCCGCTATTTATGTTTTCAATATTTTCAATGTAAAGAATTGACCCTTCTACAGATTTATTATATGTATGTATAGATTTTACAATAAATTACTTATCACCCAGTTGTGTTTTTTAAGTACTACACAACCAGAACTACCGTAGGTAGCAAATACCGCATCAACAGTACCGAGTTCGCCATACACTGCGGCTCTAGTAACCTTTCCGGCTTCCTCTCGGAGGACAATGTGTGTGATGTCTCGGTGGACATAAACCCTGCATGGACCCTTAGCCGGCCTTGCCTTCGTGGCCGCTAACTTCGAACCGCTAACATCCTTGGCATAGCATCCTTGGTAGCAGCATCTCGGTGGACGGCGTGAGACCCCTGCTCTACCCCTAAAGGTGGCGTAACGCTACAAGTTGCAACACAATTCGACTTGTAATTGCTTCTGACTGTACAGACGTCAGCACATCAATCTACTCCAATGTGTAAATTTTTCCCAAACGCAATATACTTAGTTGGAAATCAATGAAAGAATTTTGACAAATAAGGGAACAGTGTATAAGACGGGGACGCGAGGTATGATGGGAAATCACACACTTAATGCAAACTTAACACAATACTAACGTAGCGCAAGCGCCAACAGGATGCCATTTGTTAATGGCCGCTTGCAAATGACGTCGTCGAGTGTATGTCCCCATTATACCTCGCGTCCCCGTCTTATACACTGTTCCCCTAGGGGTAGGTTGATGTCCTGACATCTGTACATTAATGTCGAGTCATTGCCTTTACAATTTTAATTTTATAAGGGTGTCATGTTTTATTGTCTAACTACCCAAAATCGAAATAAAAAACGAAATTACAATGTATTATTTACATTATATTTCGTCGCTTCATTCTTCAGATACAAATTACCATGTAGTGCCTTTATTCTACAAGGCTCTATTCGCACGTTTAAAGATCGACTTTTAGTCGATTGTCATATATTTTTTTTTTTTGTACCACACTACCGCCACGTCGCGTGATGTCTGTGCTGTGAACTTCATTCCTTTTTCTTGGGAGGCATCGTTCGCACGTACCGTATCTAGTGCTCACCAATCGTTAAAATGCCAAAAAGAAATCAAGAAAGAATTGAGCGGTATCACCGAAAAATACGAAAAATGGAACATCAACAAAGAAAATACAACAGAATTATTTATTCTTCATCGGACGACTCCGATCAAAATACAGGTTAGTAAATCATTATTTATTAAGTGATATGTGGGTTGGTTACATATTGCCGAGAGATTCCATCTTTAAAGTAATGCCTGGAGGTTGACCGTGTGTCATCACGAAGGTAGCTCGCTATACCTAGAGGTTAACCGCGTGTTAGCACAAAGGTAATCGTAATTGTCCAAAGGACGATCATGTTAAAACAACTTAAATGCCTGGAGGTGGATTGTATATCCTCACGATGGTTATTTAGTGTCGCCTTAGCGTCGTAATACTCGTATTACCTGAGAAATTAACAGAGTTTTAATGCAAAAAAAAAAAAAACGTCTACCCTCAATTTTTTAACTTTTGTTATTTTATTGTTTTAGACGACGCGCGTCGAAATGACGCCGATCCAAACGCTACAGGGCTAATAGATCAGACTGGCAATGACATATCACCCGATGAGGAGATCAAACATAATGGTGAACGGGAACCAACCCCAGTACCGGAATTGGATCCTACCATTCTCTCCGCCTTAGGTGAGACCACGGAGGAGACGCCAATGTTTGGCCCTAAAATTCACGAAAACTTATCGCGGCTTTGGCTACCTATTCTCCGCAAAGGGATGAATAAGGAGACTAAGGAGAGGCTTCAAAAGGAGTACCTCGTTCCGGAGAATTGCCCATTATTACAAGCGCCTAAATTAAACCCAGAAATTTCAGCCGCAGTAAATGAAAGTACCCGTGTTCGTGACAAAAGAGTAGAAGGAGTACAGCAACAATTAGGTCACGGAATAGCCGCTCTTAATAAAGGGTTAGATTTGCTTCTTGACGATGGCAAGGACAAAGTTCAGGCTATTAAATTCTTAAGCGACAGTTGTCGCTTACTGTGCGATCTGCATTTCGAAGAGACAGAGGCGAGAAAGAAGTTCGTCACTCCGGGTCTGGATAAATCCTTTTTAAATATCATGCAAGATAGTGATCGTGATGAATTGCTTTTCGGAAGCAAACTTTCTGAAAAGATAAAGGCCACGAAAGTTATCGAAAAACATGGTTTGCAAATCAAGAAGCCCGTACCGACTTCAAAAACACCAACTTCATACCAACCAACATCGAACCGGCAGCGCTCCCAGGGAAACTGGGGAGGCCCTCCTCGCTTCTCGTCAAACAGAGGGGGGAGGGGAGGGCCAAGGAGGACTGCACCAGCACCTCGCAAGCCCCAGACAGGCTCAACTCAACCGAAGACATCTGCCCAGAGCAAACAGCGTGCGGCAGCTCAGCAATAGAGGTACATGCTGGGAGAATCCAGCATTTTTATAATTGTTGGCGTAAAATTACTCGTAACCCATTAATTCTTAAGTGGATATCTGAAGGATACTCCATTCCATTTTCAAAAAAAGTGACACAGGTATCAGCCATACCTAATTCTGTATCTCCGAGCGACCAACCGCATATGTCACAAGCTATCAACAAATTGTTAGACTTAGGAGCTATATCCCCTTGTCATAGATCCAAAAATGATTTCATTTCCAAAATATTCCTAACATCTAAACCAAATGGAGGGAAAAGCTTTATTTTAAACTTAAAAGCTTTAAATAAGTTTGTTTCCACTTCTCACTTTAAAATGGAAGACCACAGGACTGCAGCTAAACTTTTACCTAAAGAAGGTTTCATGGCAACTATTGACTTAAAGGAAGCATACCTTTTAGTCCCTATTTGCAAAGAACATCGTAAATACTTACGTTTCCAGTTTGATCGAACCTACGAGTTCAACGCAATGCCCTACGGTTTATCTGTTGCTCCTAGGGTTTTCACGAAGTTAATGAAAGAGATTATTAACCATCTAAGATACAGGGGTTTTAGATCAGTAATATTCCTCGATGACATTTTTTGCATCGGTAATACTTATGATGAATGCCGTGACAACGTTAATGAAACAATAACATTGCTCAAGTGTTTAGGCTTTGTCATTAATTTCGAAAAAAGTTGTCTTGAACCGCGACAAATTTGTAAATTTTTAGGATTTATTTTTAATAGCGTCGATATGTCTCTAGGCCTGCCAGATGATAAAAGAACAGGGATTATGCAATTGGTCACTAAGTTTTCTTCTCTTCCTAAGTGTTCCATTAGGGAACTATCACAATTGATCGGAGTACTTACTGCAGCCTGCCCTGCAGTCAGATATGGGTGGTTATATACTAAAACTCTCGAACGTCAGAAATATTTAGCTCTTCAAAAGCATGGTGACTTTGAAGCAAAAATCAGACTGTCGGAAGTCATTTTACCTGACCTAGAATGGTGGAGACGGAACATTAACTTAACGTACAACGTGTTGAGAAGAAATGAATATTTCGATTTAGAAATATATACTGACGCTTCCAGAACCGGCTGCGGGGCAGTCTGCAATGGGAATAGGGCAAACGGTGGCTGGAAAAACCAGGAATTATCTTTCCACATTAATTACCTCGAACTGCTAGCGGTTTTTCTAGGTTTGAAGTGCTTTGCAAGCTTGCATTCTAATTGTTCCGTTTTGCTTCGCGTGGATAATACAACTGCTATCAGCTATATTAACCGTATGGGAGGAGTTCGGTTCCCACATTTAAATGAACTGACCAAAACAATTTGGCAATGGTGCGAGAAGCGAAATATATTTCTGTTTGCGTCTTACATTAATACACATGATAATATAGAAGCCGATGAAGAATCTCGGAAAATTAATGTAGACACAGAATGGGAACTATCGGATTGGGCCTTCCAAACAATAGTTCAAACTTTAGGGGAACCAAAAATCGATCTATTCGCTTCCCGCACCAACACCAAATGTAGTCAGTACATTTCATGGAGACCTGATCCTGATTCTACAACAGTTGACGGTTTTACAGTTAGCTGGCGATCAACTTTTTTCTACGCTTTTCCACCGTTTGCTTTAATTCTAAAATGTTTGAGAAAAATCATTGACGACTCGGCCACTGGCATCGTAGTCTTCCCCTATTGGCCTGGCCAACCTTGGTTTCCATTGCTGAAAAGAATGGTCATTTCAGATGTTATTTTCTTAGATCCTAATGAGGACCTTTTGCGTACAAATTACAGATCTCGTCACCCGCTGCACAACTGCCTTACACTGGGGGCCGCGACGCTCTCAGGGCAGCATTTACGAGACTGAATACCCCGGACGTAGCGCTAGACTTAATGCTAGGCTCCATCTCGGATAATACAATGAAAAAATATTCCGTCACTTACAAACATTGGTGGCAATTTTGTCTTGAAAATAACTTTAATACCTTCGAAGCTTCCGTATCATCGGTCATAGCCTTTTTGGTGGATCTCTTTCAAAGGGGAGCATCATATGGTGCTATCAATAGCCACCGATCTGCCCTTTCATTACTCCTCGGGAATAACATTGGAGCAGACGAGAAAATAAAACGTCTTCTCAAAGGTATTTACAGGCAAAAGCCATCTCGTCCCAAATATAACACAACTTGGGACCCAAAAGTAATACTGGACTACGTCTTCCAATGGTACCCCAATACCGAACTTGAACTTACTAACCTAACAAAAAAAGTTACAATTTTATTAGCGTTATGTACCTCCCACCGAGTACAAACCTTCTCCCTTATTAGAGTGCAGAATATAAAAAGATACCCCAATGGTATTAAGATAAATATAACTGACATGATAAAGACTTCTGCAGCAAATCGAGAACAACCTGTTTTATACTTACCGTATTTCGTAGAAAACCCAAGGATTTGCCCTGCAAAGACTCTGGATGTGCTTTACGTCCCGAAGGAACTGATAGTCTTTTGCTTACCGTTAAAAGACCACATAAAAAAGCATCGTCACAAACTATCAGTAGGTGGATCAAGCAGACCCTAGCGGAGAGCGGCGTCGACGTCACAGTGTTCAGTGCGCAGAGCACGCGCCACGCCTCCACCTCGGCGGCGGCCTCCGCTGGAGTCTGTATTGACACCATCAGGAAGACGGCTGGCTGGTCTAGCTCGTCTCAGACGTTTGCTCGGTTTTACAATCGACCTTTAATTGATGATGGAGTGTTTGCTCGATCTGTCTGCGCCATAAGTGATTAAATGTAAAGCAATAAATAGCTGTAATATTTAAGTTAAAACTTATTGTATCAAAACACATGAAGACATGTGTTGTTCTTTTTTTTCTGTTGTTCCAATGGTGATTGGGTGCTTAATTTATAATTATTTACAATTAAAAACGAATTTCTGTTTTTGATATTAAAATTAAAGTTTTCTACCGATTATTACTAAATTTTTATTTACTAATCAGAGAACCTATCTCTAAACATCTACATGGTAATTTGTATTTGAAGAATGAAGCGACGAAATATAATATGAGATCAAACGAACTTCTTGAAGTGAAGTTCGATCATTATTATATGAGTCGCTTCATTCGAAGATACAAAGTCCTCACCCACCCAAACCCAACGTAGAAAACTAATCTCTAAACAAGAATGAAGTTCACAGCACAGACATCACGCGACGTGGCGGTAGTGTGGTACAAAAAAAAAAATATATGACAATCGACTAAAAGTCGATCTTTAAACGTGCGAATAGAGCCTTGTAGAATAAAGGCACTACATGGTAATTTGTATCTTCGAATGAAGCGACTCATATAATAATGATCGAACTTCACTTCAAGAAGTTCGTTTGATCTCATATTTACGACGCAATAGGAGTGACGAAATGAATGAATTAACGTGTCTAGACGTTATAAGTGTTTACCTACTCTATAAAAGAAAATTGTATTATGGCAATAGTTCAATGAATTTCGTGTTTTGTGTGTGCGGTTCCCTGTGGTTTCACCCCTGCTGCTCAGCTCCTATTGGTCATAGCGTGATGTTATATACCCTGTAGCCTTCCTTGATAAATAGGCTAACCGACCCAAAAACAATTTTTCAATTTGAATCAGTAGCTCTATTTGTTCCGTGCTGTAATAGAACCCGCAATATGCAGCATAGAGAACTGCGACAGCCGAAAAAAGTTAAAAAGGTTGGTCTTAAGTACTAATCCAAATCTTTCTTAATACGATTGCCTCATTCTTACGAGGATGTTTGACAAAACGTCGTTTTTTACCATTTTTCTAATATTTTGCTTGCCGGCGACTATTCTTTTGACATCAAAGAAATCGTAAAAAGATATGCACACGTTGGTATCGTATGGTATCCCACATAACGTATCGTCTTTTAATAAAACCTTTTTAACAAAAAATCAAACCGACGAAACAACGAACTGAAAAACAAAAAATAAATTTTGAGGCGGCGCCAAATGTTGAATTGAGAACCTCCTCCTTTTTTTTTGACGAATTGTGAAAAGACACGATTTCTTTAACATTTTTTTTACAAATTTTGCTATACCGTGTGAATTAGCCGTTAGTCCTTGAAATATCCTATCCTAAGGCCTTATCATGAGTTTACACTTATTGTGACGTAAAGTAAACTGGAAATTTGACATTTAATTTCAAGGAAAAAAATAGTTCCTTCTTCGAAGAAACGCTGTAAATACTGGAAAGACGCTGTCAAGTAAAATAGTGAAAACTCATGATAAGGCCTCTGGTGTATTAAAACTACAGTTGTATAATAAACTTTTTACTAAAAGTGTCATAATTTAAGTGTTTCACGACGTGTGGTCCCCGAGCAATAATATAATGGACTTAAGACTATAATTATAGCCCTTTGCGTAAGTAACAACAAAGTTTTAATAGCCCATTACTTGTCTACAAGTTTATAAGAAAGTGCGAAAAATATGTTTATTTTTGTAAGCTATTTTAAGTGTTTTCGAAGAATGAGTTCAATTTAAGTTTTAAAAACATTAATTGTGCCATAAATACGATAAACATAAGCACCCCATCAGAACATTTATATTTAAACTAACTTTTGCTCAAATCTATACATACAATAAATCTGTAGAAGGGTCAATTCTGTACATTGAAAATATTGAAAAAATAAATAGCGGGGGGTGTTGCTGGATCGATACCAAACCCAAATACGTGATTAAAAAATTTTTTGTCTGTCTGTCTGTCTGTCTGTCTGTCTGTCTGTATGTGCAGGCATCACGTGAAAACTAACGGTTCGATTTCGATGAAACTTGGTATAATTATACCTTATTATCCTGGGCGTAAAATAGGATACTTTTTATCCTGGAAAAATACGTAGAAAAAAAATCTTATTTTTCAGTTTTATTCATAGACGTTGTTCTGTAGAACCGCGAACACACGTTGCATTACCCGCAGTGGATTCAGCGCCGTAACCTGTAGCGCCGAAAGTCGGATTTGGCTTGAACCGTTTGCGGCACACGCGGGCCACGCCTCCCCGACTCCTATATAAGGAGCCGCGTTCCGCGCCGCGCGATGCATATAAATTCTGAATTTTGATGCGAGCGGCCGTACGTGGAATTAATATTGTATGCGTGTCATTTTAAATAGTGCTTTTCAGCGCGACCTTTTTGATTACTGTTCCGATCAGTTATTTGTAAATACAAGGTCGGAATTACTATGAAAAAAATACTACAGAACGCGAGCTCAACAGCAGTAGCTCAATAGAGGGATCTCCTTAATTATTATCGGCTGATAATTACTATTGGACCCAAATACGGCTAGTATTTGGGTCCAATAGATATTTATAAGATGTCATTGTCAGAGTTACTCAAAATGGAGAAATAAACCATCCACGCGAAGACCGACATCCGCGCGAACGGAGTCGCGGGCGGAAGCTAGTTGTGAATAAAAATAAGAGGCATGTAACCGTCTCTAGCATCTATCTCTACACCAAAATGTATCAAAATCTATTCAGCGATTTTGGTTTGAAAGCGTTAGAAACCAACTTTCGCATATAAAACTAGCCGCTTAACCCGCTCTTCGGCTCCTATAATTGATAAAAGTAAGATGGTATATAGCCTGTAGCCTGCCTCGAAAAAATGGACTATTCAACACAAAAAGATTTTTTTAATACGCGCAACAACCAAAAAAACTTCAGCTTTATAATATTTGTATATATTAAAAAGTAAGTAGATTAGTAAATAGGGTATATTATAATATCCTGCCAATAAAATTGAGGTCATCTGTCTGTCACCCGTGTCCCACTTAGATTCTAGACCGTTCCAACATTCTAATCCTGACTGATTGACCGGAAAAAACCCCTAAATATTATACTAAGTCCTATTTATGTCTAAATCTCTTGTATCCCATCTCATATTATATTCAAGGGCGGTCGTTAGCATGGAAAAGCCTCGTGTTTTCTGAGATGGGTTCACTAAACAGACATATACAGAAGTACCAGATGGACAACACTGTTGGGTCCGTAGCAGAGCGACAAGCAGCCGCGATGCGTGACGCTGGTTCAATTTCCGCAAGTATAAAAAAACGGCGCCCCACCCATCACGTAGGATTTTTTTCTGTGTCATGGGTTTGTTTACAATCATTTTTTTTAACTCAGATGCACAAACAGTCAGACTAGGGTTGCCAACCATACCGTTTTAAACAGTATTATACTGTTTTTCACTAAATTATACTTTAAAAAAAAGAGAGCAGTGGTGGCCCAGTGGTATCGGCCTCGACTTACGAGTTGTAGGTCGTGGGTTCGAACCCCGTCAGGCGCATTACTTTGTGTGATATAATTCAATACCACTGCTCTCAAAACGGTGAAGGAAAACATCGTGAGGAAACCGGCATGTCCTAGAACCAAAAATTCGAAGACATGTGACATTTACCAATCCGCACTGGGCCCGCGTGGTAGATTACGGCCCACTCCCTCTCACAGAGAGGAGGCCTGTGTCCCAGCAGTGGGAACATTTATAGGCTGATGATGATGATACTTTAAAAAAAAAGTACTTATACAAAATTCTGTTTTCAGCATCAAAATGCAAACACATTATTAAAAAAAGATTGTAAATTAATTAGTTGTGCGAGAAGCTCTAAAAATAAAATGTATTTAAAATAATAAGTAAATAAAATACTGTTCATTTTTGTAAAATACTGTTTAATATTCTTCATAGACCTGAATATTATTATTATTTCTTGAAAAAAAAAGTTGGCAACCCTAAGTCAGACCCAAAACAACTACAAGAAAGATACAACTATAAGCACTACAAGTAGTTGTTCTGGGTTTGTAAACGTACCCACGATACAAGGATTTTGGTTTTATAAAATAATAGTGTAATTTATATTTTTTAAATGAATGCCTAACTTATCTAGTAAGGAAAACAACACTCAACTTTTTTTTATTTCAATCATTAGTTTCATAAATTAATCAATATTTTAATGAAGTACCTACTGATGAAATGACTAATGATTTTATCAGCACTGGTCTTAAAAAAGATGAAGCAAAATATCGTGATGAAACCGCAGCATATCCTAGAACCATAAATGCGAGGACATAATTCAACCCGCATTGGTTCAATGAAAAAATAATTAAAATATTGAATTAGTTCATTCATTCCGCGGATCCCAACTGAGCAGGATCAATCGACCTAAGAGGCCCGTCTGGTGGATTATAGGCCCTCTCCTTCTCACACATAGAAGAACTCTGTCCCAGCAGTGGGGCGTTACGTTATAGGCTGATGATGATAATGAGGATAACATTATGCTTACATACTCCTTTAATCCTTACTTATACTACAGAGCATTTATATTATATTATCAGCCTATTGCCGTCCACTGCTGAACGTAAGCCTCCCCCAAAGAGCGCCAACCATTCCGATCCTGGGCAGTCCGCATCCATCCGCTGCCAGCCACATTCTTCAAATCATCGACCCATCTTGTCGCAGGACGTCCTACACTACGTTTGCCCGTTCGCGGTCTCCACTCTAGCACTTGTCAGCTCCATCTACCATCTGTCAGCTCCATCTACCATCTGTAAGTACATACGAGTACTTCTTTACTTATACTACTGAGAATTTATATTTTGTAGTAAAAGTCAAGTATCATTAAGTATTGGTAGTGCGTACTGAAGTAATACTCTGCTTACAAGCTTTACCACAATATGGTATATGATAAATTACATCAGGATGTTATGTCTGGCTTACTAGCAAATGCCCTTGGAATCCCTTCTTTATGACTTCGTAATCCAATTGTATCTCAGAGAGACCAACAGACTTCATGTTTACTACGATAAACAAATATACCAGAAAATTGATGACTTGTTAATACTACAGAATAAAGAAATGGTTCAGTTCAGGTTTTTTTAGTTGGAAAATTATCATATGCGTCTCTCCCACCCTGGCTGGAGCGTAAGGGATTGTTAGAAAGGATCAACTAAAAGCCAATCTGTTCTTTCAATTTCTCTTTGTATTCCAGGGCCGCGATACATCTTTAAGACAGTCCCGCAATCCACTTTGTTACTACTTCACGCAAAAACAAAGAATTTACACGAGAGAAGTCAATGGCAGAAGCTTATTAGGACAATTGTTCTATTTATCTTTTAAAAAAATAACAAACACATCTCTATGAGCTCTGTAGGCAATCACAAGCCCTAGCACGAATTTTACGCATTTGACCGTACATCGTAATTGAAGTATGTACGACGTAAATTGTATGAGAAAAGAAGAAGCACCCCTAGTGTACGAACGCGGGAAGGGCTCTTTGGTCGATTGACCCCGCTCAGGCGGGACCAATTCATGATTTTGATTATGTTTTCATTGGTCGACGCATGGGACGAATGCATCAAATTAACATCAAACTTCGTTTATTTTATGTCGGAAAACGTGAAAACCTGTGTTAAAGCATTTTACGAATGAGGCATATTATTTAGCATCAACATAGTGTAACAATCAACTCCGTAGGTTTACCAATCAGCCAACTAATCGGAAATAAGGCTATTCCTGTACTAATGGTCGATCATTTGAAGACCTAAATTTAGCCTGTGATTGTCATTTGCTTCTAACAAAGCGTGTTTAATACCTCTGTCCAATAAAATTTCCCGTAGACTTATCTACGAGAAACAGGGCAGACGTATCACAGGGGTAAGAGCTTCAACCCTTTTTTTTTCATGGCAAAATCATCGACAACTCGTACTGACTAAAGTCCACGGTGTTCCTTCACTAGCCCTTTACGTTCTAGGGTCACGATTCCAAGATAAGAGTCCCGCGACCTCGGCAGGCTTTGGCCCTCTAAGGGAGCCCCGTCAGTTTGCTGACGGGGATCTTTTAGGCGCGCGAAGAACACGACGCGCTATCGACCCGAGCACGGTCCATGATCGGACAGCGAGTCACCCATTACTTGCCAACCGCAAGCCACCTACGTTGCCCGGAAATCGTGGCTTCAGTTGTCGTGGGAGTCTCCCGCGGCGACTGATTCGTGAGATTGATATCCCTTCTATCCATTAAAAAAATACGAAATGCTTTGAAAGCACAACACTTGTCTCGCCTCGTTCCACTGTAACTATGTTTTTCAATATAAACTACGTTATTGATAGTCCACAGGCATCCCAAAACGATGCCAATACATATTGATGTAAATCAGTAGATCGGCAACATCGCCTGTTTATGTATCAGACCATAATACTTTGCTGCGAGCCAAGCGCTTGCCAAATGGAGCGATTTGTGATACTATCTACGATAAACATGGTCGTGTTCAACGATTTGTGAAAGACGGTAAATGTTTAGTTAGACGTAATCAAAAACAGAATAATACAGATTATACAATTCCTAGTAGACCACTAAGAATTGAAGCCAAAAAGAAGGAAGAAAAATCATCATTCCCTTCGTTCGACAATTGAGCATGTAAGTACAAGGAAAATGTTAAAATGTGGGCGTAGCGCTCACTCACGCATTTGCAGGGTTATTTGAAAAACACCAACAACCTCTTAAGAGGTCATTCCACTCAATATAATGAACAACTTTTACTATGGGACCAAACCTGAAATCACGAAAAAAAAATCAGCTGTTCCGTACTTTATATTCGCATAACTCGTCAAAATATAGGGAACACCTGATTTTTTTTTCACGATTTCAGGGGCCTTACCACGAGCTCTTAACGCGATCCTGGGGCCTTACCACGAGCACTTAACGCGATCCTGTTTTGGCTGTGGGAAAGAGACAGAGCTATACAAGTCGTCTAGCGCCATCTCGAAATTCGAATGGAATGGAAACAAAATCAGAATCGAATCAGTTTCGGGAGTAACACCGCTGTTTTGGCTGTGGGAAAGAGACAGAGCTATACAAGTCGTCTAGCGCCATCTCGAAATTCGAATGGAATGGAAACAAAATCAGAATCGAATCAGTTTCGGGAGTAAGCCAGCTGGTTTGGTCCCATAGTAAAAGTTGTTCATTATAATGAGTGGAATGACCTCTTAAGAGGTTGTTGGTGTTTTTCAAATAACCCTGTATAAACAGTGGCTTCACGAAAAACGTTACGTTTTGTTTTGACCACGGAATCTGAACATTTTATTATCTAAACAGAATAACTTAAAGTTAGGAAAAAATCGACTACCTGTGTAATGGTACACTCACATTTTGGGAAATCTACTGTCATCTCTCGGGCATGCGAGCGGAGAGTATAGGGCAACTCGCAGTCCGACCATGGACCATGCCCGGGTCGGCGGCGCGTTGTGTTCCACGCGCGCCTCAAAGAGCGTCAGCATAATGACGGGGCCCCCTCTCTAGAGGGCCAAAGCCTGCCGGGGTCGCGGGACTCATCTCATTACCGTGACCCCGGAACATAAAGGGCTATTGAAGGACACCGTGGATTTTAGTCAGTATAAGTCTGACAGTCCCTCCCGCCCTGCCCGGGGTGGGAGGACTCATTTGATGACTTTACCACGCAAAAAAAAAAAGTCTACTGTCATCTAATAGGCACATAATTATGAAGATTCTGCGTTTATTTCTTAAAAAGATCTAATGGTAAAACCCACTGTATGACTTGACCAATGTAACGTACGAGTATTTTATTTTGTCAAAATCATCAAATGATTCCTACGGGAGGGACTTGCAGGCTCAAACTGACTAAAATCCACTCTATTCCTTCAAATTTTGCGTTCCAGGTCCGCGGTAACTTGTTCAACCAGTCCCACAAAATAACAATTTATATCACCTGAGAATTGAACCCAAGACTTCATTACTACTTTCGCAAGAGAGACAGAGTAGTATTTCTTAATAACAAAAATAGCAACCAACAACAATCCTCCTAAATAAACTCCTTTTATTTTCAAAATTTAACTCTTTAAAACAATCCTTTGATGAAAATTAATTTATGAAATTAGGTAAACAAAATAAATGAACCCGTTGAAAACAAGAAACAATAACAACTTCCTTTGAATCGTATTGCATTATTTATGTTGTTCTTTCAAAAGTTTTCATAAACAATCATGAAATTAATTGATAAATCACATTGGGCCTTCCATAAAATTAATTCTTTTATTTATTAACTTAGTACAGACGGCATGAACATCAGCAACACACTTATTTTTTACCCGACTGCGCGACGCAAAGGAGGGTAACGTGTTTATCAGTCTATGTATGTATGTTTGTTTCTATGTGGCGTTCTAGAGACCAAATGCGTAGGCCGATTTTGATGATTCTTAACCTTGCGAGTGTCACTAAAGACATGACAGTAATCAAAATTCACCACAGCGACAACTAGACGCCATATTGTCAAAATGAAAAAAAAAATTCGATGATCTATGTCAAGTTGGGTGTCGTTGAATAGGTATTTTAAAATCATTTTTAGGTTTCTTTAACTATTTTTCACCTATACATAATAATAAATCTGTAGAAGGGTCAATTCTGTACATTGAAAATATTGAAAAAATAAATAGCGGGGGGTGTTGCTGGATCGATACCAAATCCAAATATGTGATTAAAAAAATTTTTGTCTGTCTGTCTGTCTGTCTGTCTGTCTGTCTGTATGTGCAGGCATCACGTGAAAACTAACGGTTCGATTTCGATGAAACTTGGTATAATTATACCTTATTATCCTGGGCATAAAATAGGATACTTTTTATCCTGGAAAAATACGTAGAAAAAAAAAACTTATTTTTCAGTTTTATTCATAGACGTTGTTCTGTAGAACCGCGAACACACGTTGCATTACCCGCAGTGGATTCAGCGCCGTAACCTGTAGCGCCGAAAGTCGGATTTGGCTTGAACCGTTTGCGGCACACGCGGGCCACGCCTCCCCGACTCCTATATAACGAGCCGCGTTCCGCGCCGCGCGATGCATATAAATTCTGAATTTTGATGCGAGCGGACGTGTCCAGTGTGGCGAGCGGTCGTCCGTGGAATTAATATTGTATGCGTGTAATTTTAAACCGTGCTTTTCAGCGCGACCTTTTTGATTACTGTTCCGATCAGTTATTTGTAAATACAAGGTCGGAATTACTATGAAAAAAATATTTACTACAGAACGCGAGCTCAACAGCAGTAGCTCAAGAGAGGGATCTCCTTAATTATTATAGGCTTAGCCGTATTTGGGTCCAATAGATATTTATAAGATATCATTGTCAGAGTTACTCAAAATGGAGAAATAAACCATCCACGCGAAGACCGACATCCGCGCGGACGAAGTCGCGGGCGGAAGCTAGTTTTAAATAATAGTTTAGGATATATAACGATTTAAAGTTGTTTAACAAAACAATCATTCTCGCAAATTTTCTTACTTATTGATTTAAGTTTTTATTTCAACTATAAACGATATACAAACAAAAAACAAACAGTGAACAATGAATCGTAACTAAAAAGTATAAAATAAAAAAAAAATGAGTCCCCGGGCGGGACCCAGGGCGGGGTGGCAGGGACTGTCAGACTTGTACTGACTAAAATCCACGGTGTCCTTCAATAGCCCTTTACGTTCCAGGGTCACGGTTACCTGATGAGACAGTCCCGCGACCCCATCAGCAAAACAGATGGGTACTGTTTTATTTTTCAAAATTATTTGGGATTTTTAAAAGTTATAATAAGCATGATTTCATTAGACCCGGTACAGTACAGTAAATACTTAAAGAGCAAACAATAAGAAAACAAATCTTTTCTCATTATAAATTACTGTAGATTAGCTCTGTCTTCTTTCACCATTAGCATTTGGAGTCCATTATATCTACGTAACTTTTAAATCACACCTTCAGATTTTCAGGGAGTCAGGTTTTTTTAAATATTTTTCAAACACTAAAAAAAGTCCAAAAACCTAACGAAAATACCTGACACCACGCATCGTCTAACATCGTTTCAGTTCGGGAGACTTCGGTAATCATAAAAATATGCGTCATAAAAACAATTTACTTTTTCTTACTGATTCTAAACGGCCAGCTACAAAAGGAGTTTTCACAATTAAACTTACTTACGAGTATAAAATTCTCCTACAACAAAGAAGTTCTTTGTTACAGTAGTGCACCACAAACATTTTAAATAAATTATATTCTCGTGAAATATACGCGGTAGGCGATTTTATTCTTTTAAAATAAAAAGAATGTTATGCAATAGCTTCACCGCGGCAGTCTCCGAGTGCCACATGTATTTTTTTTTGGCCAAATCGCAATAGTATGCAGCCACTGCAGGAGTCTGAAAGCCAGAATCAAAAGTGGCTACCACCAGAAAAGCGCCGAGACAATGAAGCTCGACGTGTCCCGGAGAATGAATTTCAAGGACTCAAATTATCGGAACGGAACGGAACTTATCGCGCGTTGCTAGACGGAAAAAATTAAGACGAAAAGTTTTAACGACACTTTTTGCTATAGTAAGCTATTGTAAGCCGTGCAGCGTGCGCATGTTTCTCTGTATGTCTCTCTCTCTCTTATAGACAGCAAGCCAGATATTTTCGTTTCTTCTTTCTATTTCGCATTGAACAGTGTGGTGTCGCGACGATTATTTTTGTTGAGTGTATACAGTAACTGCGTTCCATCCGGGTGTCCCTTGACGCCTCTCAAGTTTTTTAATGTAATGTACTGTTCCACAGCTGGGCAAAGGCCACCCCCAATTCCTTTCATCAACTCTTTTCCCGATCTGCTTCGAACTAACCCTCGTGGTATACGCCGAGCTCGTCTCGCTAACTTTTTCTTTTATTTCATTCAAAAAAATAATATTTATCTGTCGACAGTATCAAATCCCAAATTTATAACAACCCAATGTTATCGTAACAAACTTCGATCATTTCTCATTCATTCAAAAGAATTTACATTATTCGATTTTCGATGCTACTTTTACTAAGTTTTTGAACTTCAATATTATACAAACTGTGAACCAAGGACGAGCAACTTCCATTTTAAATTCTGTACTAATATTATAAAGCTGTAGAGTTTGTTTATTTGGTTCAACATCATCATCAACATCATCAGCCTTTAAATGTTCCCACTGCTGGGACACAGGCCTTTTTGGCCCGTTTATCTATGGACTCAAGTGCATCAAGTTGGTATTTGGCGGATCCATCCCAAAGGTGAGAGCAGTACTCCATGCATGACCGAACTCCTCCTCTCTGTGAGAGGGAGCAGGCCGTAATCTACCACGCGGGCCCAGTGCGGATTGGTAGATGTCACATGTCTTCGAATTTTTGGTTCTAGAACATTCAACAACGTTTCCTCACGATGTTTTCCTTCACCGTTTTGAGAGCAGTGGTGTTGAAATAAATTACACAAAGTAATGCGCCAGGCTGGATTCGAACCCACGACCTACAACTCGTAAGTCGAGGCCGATACCACTGGGCCACCACTGCTTTGGTTTATTTGGTTGAAGGCGCTAATCTCAAGAACTACTAGTTCGAATTGAACAATTTGTCGAGGAAGGCTATAGGCTATCTGACGGGGCCCCCTAAGAGGGCCGAAGCCTGCCGGGGTCGCGGGACTGTCTCACCTGGTAACCGTGACCCTGGTACGTAAAGGGCTAATGAAGGATCATTTGATGATTTTACCACGCAAAAAAAAGGCTATAGGCTATTAGCGGCTTAGCTATTCCTAGAATTTGTAACTCAAAGACAGGGGACTTAATTATGAAAGTACTACAAGTCTCTATTAACTTTAGTAAGTATATTTAGTCAAAAAATATTAAATACTTAAACTCCGCCCACGACCATGTCCAATGGGATTTTAAACAAAATACAAGTCTATAGGTAGCAACATTGCTGTACGATCTCCGGCCACCGCAGGCGCGTGCATGCGGGCGGCGAGTAATAGGGAGACTCGCCGTCCGTCATCACGCTATAAACGACCAAAGTCGATCAGCGGGGCAGAAACCACGGCGAACGACTAGTTTTTATAAAACCATATTTAATACTTAGTCACTTCGGCGAAGTGGACATAATTTCTCCACCAGGCTTGGTTGACTGGGGTATGTCTAAGGCATGCAGAGTACTTAAGGTGTGCCCAAAACAATCCTTCTTGACACCTTATTTTACATGCAAAAACTCTAAATAAAGTTACCAATTCTATTGCTGTTTGCACGTTTTAAAGATTACGATAACAAGTTATCAATAATTTTATCGTGGTCTAATAAATTAAGACTAATATTTTTTTATTGATTTACTGACGATATAAATAAAGATGTTAACATTAAAAAAACTACTCGCCTATCCAGCACGTACTAATGAAGACTAATGTTGATTTAAGTTATAAATTACTATTTACTAAGCCAACTGATTACAAAAATAATATCATCGCATCATTCTCATTATTATTTTTATAATGTTTTGTTTTGTATAATAGTTTTCCTTATTGTTCCTTATAACGTTGTAATTGTTGTTGTGTGTCTGTAATATAAAAATGTGTTTCTGTTCAATTCTATCGTCACCTAAAGAAAAGTACGCAATATTTTCGTGATGTGTATGTATGACGATTTCTAAAAGAGGGTGTATTTTAGCTTAATATTATGATGACAATATTGAACAAGGAATATAGCATTATTTTAAGAATATAACATTATTTTTTGTTTATGCAAAAGCCGATACACCTGTCTAGTATTTTTGTATAAAGAATCTATGTACAAAATCTTAAAACCGTATCATAAAAAATCACAAAGTTATAAGCTTGTATATTACACAGTTGTCCGTTCAAAAACATGCTCATTTCGCGGTACACCCGCGTAAACCGCGTCTCCTGTGTTCTACACTCATGATAATAGTTTGGCAATAGGTACCTAACCGTACGGTGATTGTATTGTAATTAATTGGTAATAAAATTAAATTAAAATATTTAATTAAAAAAAATATAACATGTAAAAAATTTTGGAATCGAATCAGTTACTGATTCTGGACAAACTATATTCAGGTTTCGCATAAAAATAATGTTGTATAATGGGGGAGGCCTCTGTTCAGCAGTGGACGTCCTACGACTGATATGATGATGATGATGATAGAATTAAAAGGTTCGGAAGATAAGGACAAGAGAATGATCATTCAAAACAAAAGTTTCATCAAAATAATACTAACAGAAAAAAGTTTATCCGTGATCATAGTGGTGCTAAATTATCGGAAATTTAAAACAAATAATAAACATTGTAGAAGTATGTTTTAAATTCTAATAAGAGCGTAAGTAACAAGTCAGTATAAAAAACTTATACTTACAAAAAAGTTCGCAAACCCACAAAAAAATTTCGTTCCAAAAATCCAATTCAACGTTCACTGAACTTCTACTAACTATCACAATTTCATCCAAAATTCACAATAGAATCACAACAAAATTGTCACTATTCACAGTTTATTTAAGTTTAGTTTCTGTTACGAGTCTCGATTTATTTCGAAAGCGTCAGACGCGCGGGTAAGACACGTCTGCTACCGACGAGTTGCCGCGATAGACTGAGGATGAACACTGAACTGTGTTGTGTCGGGAAATTGTTGCTTTTGGAAAATGTTCTACATTGGGCTGTATGCAATGTGTAAATTGGCCTTTTTTTTGCGTCGTAAAATCATCAAATGAGTCCTCCCGCCCAGGGTGGGGCGGGAAGGACTGTCAGATTTGTACTGACTAAAATCCACGGTGATCCTTCAATAGCCCTTTACGTACCAGGGTCACTGTTACCAGGTGAGACAGTACCGCGACCCCGGCAGGCTTTGGCCCTCTTAGGGGGCCCCGTCAGATTGCTGACAGTTCTTTGAGGCGCGCGTGGAACACAACGCTTCGTCAACTCGGGCATGGTCCATGTTCGGGCGGCAAGTCACCCATAACTCACGGCCCGCCCGCATGCCCGCGCCTACGGAGGCCGGAGATCATCTTGCGACGTCCGTTGCCGTGGGCGTCTCCCGCGGGTGTAAGTAGGTCTTAAGTAAGTAGGAGCTAAAACTGAAGAACAGGGTTGTTTTTAAGTCAATCAAGCCTGAGTGTTGTTTCTTGTCAGTCAAATTTGACAATTCCTTTCGCTCCACTCAGAGTGGGAGATTTATTTGTTGAATTGCCATCCAAAAAAAAATGGAAATTAGATTAGTGTTCATTAATATAATATAGAATAGAATCGAATTTCTGTACAATTTTACAATACAGACATAATGTTATACTAAATTGGATTTATTTTTAGGGTTCCGTACGTCCGAATACAAAAACGGAACCCTAATAGGATCACTCGTGTGTCCGTCTGTCTGTCGCTTACAGTCAATTATCTCCGAATCTACTAAACCGATTGGGTTGAAATTTGGTACACATATCAATTCCTGTGACCCAAGCACAGAGGTGTGACGTGAATGGATGAAATCTGTATGTGGGAGGTAATTTTTGGGAGGGAAGGGGAAAATGAAAAAAAAAGTTTTGAAAACTGCATCGTGTGACATATCAAATGAAATGTCTTGTTGAGACAATCTTAAATGTATTTTTTTTATAATTTTAAAATAAATAGTTTCCAAGTTATTCAAGAAAATAGACGAAATTTGACCATTCCCCCTCCCCCGTTATCTCCGAAACCACTGAACCTAAAATTTTGAAAAAAATACAGTAATTAGTTTTCTACTTATAGATTATAGGAAAATCTATAAGAAGTCCATATCTGTATATAGGAGGTAATTTTTGGGGGGGAAGGGGAAAATTAAAAAAAAATATTTGAAAACTGCATCGTGTGACATACCAAATGAAAGGTCTTGTTGAGACAATCTTAAATATATTTTTATTGTAATTTTAAAATAAATAGTTTCCAAGTTATTCAAGAAAATAGACGAAATTTGACCATTCCCCCCCCCCCTTATCTCCGAAACTACTGAAACTAAAATTTTGAAAAAAATACAGGAGTTAGTTTTCTACTTATAGATTATAGGATAACCTATAAGAAGTCCATATCTGTATATGGGAGGTAATTTTTTTGGGGGGGAAGGGGAAAATTAAAAAAAAATAATTGAAAACTGCATCGTGTGACATATCAAATGAAAGGTATTGTTGAGACAAACTTAACTGTATTTTTTTTGTAATTTTAAAATAAATGGTTTCCAAGTTATTCAAAAAAAATAGACGAAGCTTGACAATTCCCCCCCCTTATCTTCGAAACTACTGAACATAAAATTTTGAAAAAAATACAGGAATTAGTTTTCTACTTATAGATTATAGGATAACCTATAAGAAATCCATATCTGTATATGGGAGGTAATTTTTGGGGGGGGGAAGGGGAAAATTAAAAAAAAATAATTGAAAACTGCATCGTGTGACATATCAAATGAAAGGTATTGTTGAGACAAACTTAATTGTATTTTTTTTGTAATTTTAAAATAAATGGTTTCCAAGTTATTCAAAAAAAATAGACGAAGCTTGACCATTCCCCCCCCCTTATCTCCGAAACTACTGAACCTAAAATTTTGAAAAAAATACAGGAGTTAGTTTTCTACTTATAGATTATAGGATAACCTATAAGAAGTCCATATCTGTATATGGGAGGTAATTTTTGGGAGGGAAGGGGAAAATTAAAAAAAATAATTGAAAACTGCATCGTGTGACATATCAAATGAAAGGTCTTGTTGAGACAATCTTAAATATATATTTTTTGTAATTTTAAAATAAATAGATTCCAAGTTATTCAAGAAAATAGACGAAATTTGACCATTCCCCCCCTTATCTCCGAAACTACTGAACCTAAATTTAAAAAAAAAATACAGAAATTAGTTTTCTACTTATAGATTATAGGAAAACCTATAAGAAGTCCATGATATTAAAATAATATGGTAAATCACTCTATTGTGCGTACCAATTTGGGTCAGATTTTAAAAAAAACGTGATAGGTAACATCGTACGGAACCCTCTTCACGCGAGTCCAACTCGCACTTGGCCGGTTTTTTTTGAGAATAAATCCAATTTAATATAGGTATTTTTACGACTAACCAAATTAATACAAGATAAATCAAAGACTATGTAGAAACAGGACAATGACAGATTTGGTCTTACTTTAATTACTTAAAAATAATTTAGAAATGATTGACTGTTGTTTGAACAAATTCCTTTAGAACAATTTCTTAGGAAAATCTGAATCACGTCCATGAAATTGAAAGCCTAGAATTTATAATGGGGGATTTACACGGGTTGATTTTTAGTCTATTTTCGCCGCACGGTTAAATCGACCCGTGTAAATCGCCTAAACGCTACGTGCGATCTCTGTGTTAAGGACTGCCAAATTGATCGCAGCGCACGTTGTGAAAGATATGTGAAATAACTCAGGACTGTCGGGAGCGACCTGTCTCAAGTTTAATATAGACAAACCTTCTGTCTTACCACAAGAAAGATAAACATCTTTAAAACTCTTGTCTAAAAAAAATATCAACGTGATATCGACATTTCACGTTAATAAAAAGGTCGTTTTGCAGTTACACTTTTTGTAAGGCGGTAACTATTTCAAAATACTTTTTTAGGTTTAATTTAATTTTTAATGTATAACAAGTCGAAAACGATTATCAAAATATCTAGGAATTGACTGACAGAAAACAGAGCCCTTATCACGAGTTTTCACTATTTTACTTTACTGCGCCTTTCCAGTATTTACATCGTTTCTTGTAAGGAAAAATGGAACAGCGTCTCTGGTGTGCGAAGAAGGAACTAATTTTTTCCTTGAAATTCAATGTCAAAGTTCCAGTTTACTTTACGTCACAATAACGGTCAGCTCAGACCGAGACGTGACGCTGCGCGTACATATCAATAGAGCTATTCAAAATCTAACTCTATTTCCTACACGAAAAGATACACCTGTCACAACCCAGCGAGGCGCCGTGCTGCATTTTATTGGCGACTCAAAATCTAACTTTATTTACTACATGATAAGATACACATTTGTAGCGTCGTTGCGTCACGTCGCATCGCTTCGCGTCTCAGTATGAATTCACCCTAAGTAAAAACTCATGATAAGGCCTCAGTAATAATGTGGCTATTAGGAGGCACTATCATTGCGCACACAGCGTATATCAGACAGTAAGCTGCTACGCGCTACGCGATCCGGAACGTAGCACGCTACGAGCTACGCCGTAGCTTGGTCGCATTTTGTACGAGATTCGTAGACACGCTGATTGTTTAACCGTACAGCAAAGAAATCCTAGCATCGCGATTCAGACAGATTAGTTCAATGATTGTCGATAGATGGCGTTGTTTATTGAGATCGTTTTCTGAATCGCGGTGTTAAGATTCGCACAGGGTAGTATAAGTACTTGGAATGTAAAAACTTTCGACAACTCAGTGATACCAACTCAAGCAACTCAGTGACATCATCTGACTCAAGCAACTCGGTCAGATCAACTCGGACAACCCTCTTGCTACCATTATAGGGTGTAAGCACTGCATCTATGGGTAATAAATGTGGCTTGGGGGTCAACAAAGTGCTGGATCAGTGATCAGCACCTCCTGAGTTCAAAACTCGACCTGGATTTTTCATTTCCCCCATTAAGCACCTTGGGAGGAAGCCCAGGTTGTTCATGGTCCTTCAAGAGCCGGATGTGGCAAAGGCTGGACTAGCATCAGGTGTTCTTCCACTGGACGAAGACACCAACCCCATACGTTCCTGCGGAGTGGTCCTGGATGGTGATGGTGAGAGAAGGAGACAGCAACACCGGCTACAGCAGCGGGAAGTAAGGCGGGAGGAGTACCATCAGCAGCAAGCAAGCTGCAGACGACTTTGAGTCGTAAGGAAGTGAGTGATAGTGCCTAAAATCGTGAGTACTTTGTGATTTCATATGTGCCAAGCAAAAGTGAACTTTATTGCCTAGAAGATTTTAACTTTAACTTTCAAGAAGAAAAAATTGGACTTAGAATAATTTTAGGTGTGCTTATTTAGACTTAGCTAGATTTAAGCCAAATTGTGTACCGACGGGGAACCTATGTCCGATTTTCGGTAATGTGTCAAACACTTAGAAAAATAATCTTTGTTTACATTGACTTGTAAAAATTTTCGAAATTATTGGGACTTGTAAAATTTTTCAAAAATAGTTTGGACTTGTAATTTTTTTTGGGAATTCTGGAACTTAGATTTTTTTCTGTTTGTTTTCATCGACTTGTAGAATTTTTCGGAACTTGTATTTTTTGTTTACTTCAAAAATGTCTTTGCAATCTCTTGTTAAGGTTCAAGATGATATTCACGCTCGATTGTCAAGAGCTAAAACTAATTTTAAAAAGTCGCCTAAGGACAGAATTACGAAACAATATTTGGAAACCAGACTAGAAAATATTAATGAATTGTGGGCAGAATTTAGTTTAACTCATACTCAAATTATTAAAGATTTTAACACCAAAGAATTGATATCTTCACCATATACTGTGAACGAAATTTATTATAATACTGAGGAATTGTATTTGGATTTAAAATGTGAATTTAAAACAGCCTTAAGTAAAATTTGTGATGTTTCTCCAGCTACGGGGTCATCATCAAATAATGCCTGTGGAGGTAAAGGCGCATCTATTAAGTTGCCTAGAATAACTATCCCAACTTTTTCGGGTAAATATACCGAATGGCCAACTTTTCGAGATTTATTTGTGTCAGCAATACATAAAAACAGTTCTATTGACAATGTTCAAAAATTGCATTATTTAAAAAGTTATTTGTCTGGGGAGGCCGAGCAGCTCCTTCGCCATATACCAATTTCGGAGTCCAATTATGAAAGATGCTGGGTTCAGTTGGAGACCAGGTATAATAATAAAAAATATTTGTCTCACTGTATTTTAGTAAGATTACTCAGTCAAAAGAACATAACACAAGAGTCAGCTAGTGCTTTAAAGGAGTTAATGGATACAACATCAGACTGTTTAAATGCACTAACTAATTTGGATATTGATGTTACTTCATGGGATATTTTAATAATTCATATTCTTTCACTAAAACTAGATCCAGACAGTAGAAAGGATTGGGAACTAAGGGTAACAAGTAACACTGATTCAGATAAGCTGCCTACATTTGATCATTTCAAAGAGTTTTTAACAAGCCGCTATAGGGCATTTGAATTTTTAGGAACTAAGCCAGTTAAAAATGATGTTAATGTTAATAAGGCAAAGGTCTTTCACACAGCGGGCAATGCAATCATGGCTTGTCCCTGTTGCAACAGTAAAGATCACAAAATAAGAAATTGCAAGCAATTCGTTAACGAAGATGTGGATACTCGGCGTAAGTTTGTGCAAGAGCACAACTTATGTTTTAATTGTTTGGGGCACAACCACTCTGCCAGGGTTTGCAAGTGCGCAGCCTCTTGTCAAGTTTGTAAGCGCAGACATCACTCCTTGTTGCACCCTAAAGGTGAGCAGGAGTCTGTAGGAGACACGGGAGATTCTACTACAAACACAGTAGAATCGGAACATAACGTTGTATCATGTTTTTCGAAAGGTAAAGCTAATAGCCAAGTCTTATTAGCCACGGCCCTTGTAAAGGCTGTATCGAAAAACGGGGTTATGTTAAATATCAGGGCCTTGTTAGATCAAGGGTCTCAAGCGTCTTTTGTTACAGAGCATACTGTACAAAGGTTGAAATTAAAGAAAAAATCAGCTAAGGGTTTAATAACGGGTATAGATACTCATAATAAATTAAGATCGAATTCTTTCGTTGAAATTAAAATTCAGTCCAGAATTGATCCATCAATTAAACTTGTAGTCAAAGCATATGTACTTAAATCTATAACGTCATTGTTGCCTAGTAGGGAAACTGTATATTTAAATTGGGCTCAAACTAGCGACATCCAATTAGCAGATCCTAGGTATCATATTCCAGATAAGGTAGACATGCTGCTAGGGGCAGAAATTTATGGCCAGATATTACAAAACGGGTTAAAGAGAGCTCCTGATGGTGGCATTGTAGCTCAGTCGACCTCATTAGGGTGGATTTTATCGGGAACAGTAGCCTCTGCTACTGAAAGTAAATCAAATATTAGCGTAATGCAAACTCGCCTTGGTCATGACGAGCTCCTGAAAAAGGTCTGCAAAGCAGAAAAGGAACAAAATCAAACTAAAAAACATATACTTACCGAGGAAAAAGTAATCTTGAAACTGGGGCATATAAGGTCAATAACTAAAGCAGACAAACTACATCAACATGCAATGTACTTACCTCATCATGCGGTTACTCGCAACGGTAGAGACACTACCAAGGTTCACGTTGACTTCGATGCGTCCTGCAAAAGAAAAATATCAAACAAGATGAAATATTCAAAACGTTGGGACTCACCTGGAATTGAAGCTGCGACACCTTCCAGAAGTCTGTTCAGTTGCCTCCGCTGCAAAAACCGGAATCTGAAAGAACCATACTTTTATAACTGCAGAGGAAATGAGAGTAGCCTTGGTGTCATGCATACGGGTTTGTCATCTTCCAAAATTTGAAGCAATTATTCTGGATCTGCAAATAGATAAACCTAAAAATAAACGTGTTTAATTCTTTAAATCTTTATTTCGATTTCGTTAATATCGTCAGGGTGGGCGGTAGACTGGAACGTTCGGGTCTAACCGCGAATCGTAAAAAACTAAAAAAAAATAGGTTAATAGGAAGCTCTACTCTAACTTTTGAAGACATGTCCATATTATCAAGCCAAGTAGAAGCATGGTCAAACCAAACTCGGGAACTCAACGTAGGGGACGTTGTGTTAATTAAAGAGGATAACTTACCTCATTGTCGGTGACTTCTTGGCAGGGTGGTTGAAAAACATCCGTGGTTGGACAATCTTGCAAAGGTAATCACACTTCGTAGGAATAATTCTATATTTAAAAGCGCAACATCAAAACTGTGTGTCTTGCCTATTACCTAAGATTTTTGTAGATTAAGTGTTTATTTTAAGTTCTTTATTGTATTCTGTTGTATTATGATTGCAAGCATTGTTTAAGTTTAAGTTGTACATAAGGGTTATAGAAACTGTTTCTTTTGAGTAGTGTACAACACTTGTAACATTTATATATTTTAACTTGGAAAGGACATAATGTTCCACAATATGTCCTTGGTGGGCGGAATGTTTAACCGTACAGCAAAGAAATCCTAGCATCGCGATTCAGACAGATTAGTTCAATGATTGTCGATAGATGGCGTTGTTTATTGAGATCGTTTTCTGAATCGCGGTGTTAAGATTCGCACAGGGTAGTATAAGTACTTGGAATGTAAAAACTTTCGACAACTCAGTGATACCAACTCAAGCAACTCAGTGACATCATCTGACTCAAGCAACTCGGTCAGATCAACTCGGACAACCCTCTTGCTACCATTATAGGGTGTAAGCACTGCATCTATGGGTAATAAATGTGGCTTGTGGGGGTCAACAAAGTGCTGGATCAGTGATCAGCACCTCCTGAGTTCAAAACTCGACCTGGATTTTTCATTTCCCCCATTAAGCACCTTGGGAGGAAGCCCAGGTTGTTCACTGATAATAATAATTATTATTATGATATTTTGTAACTCTGTGGTTTTCTTTGACTAATAACTAAATGCAATGTTAACGTTTTCTTTGAACTAGCTAACAAATTTTTTTCGTCACAATCGTGAGGCATATAAAGAGTTATCTCTTTTTGTTTGTTTTCTGTTATCTTTACTCTTTTGGTTTTATATTGTGTACACTTGTAGTATGAATACCAAATATTTTTTGTTTACCTTAAAAGGTGCCAAATAAATTTATACGAGTACTTACATAAAGTTTTTAAGCTATTGCATAGCTTTTATCGCAGGCTCTGAGCGCGGCGGGCGCGAAAAACCTAACGAATAAACCTGACCACATTTGACAGCACGTCGTTTCAGTTCGGGAGACTTCGGCAATCATAAAGGTACGGACCCGGACAGACGTGCTCATAAAGGTACGAAGAGGTATTTACTTTTTCTTACTGATTCTAAACGGTCAGTTACAAAAGGAGTTTTCACAATGAAACCTACTTATAAAATTCTCCTACCTCAAAGAAGTTCTTTATTACAGTAGTTCACCACAAACATTTTAAATAAATTATATTCTCGTTAAATATACGCAGTAAGCGTATATTTAACGAGAATATAGTAAGTTTTTTTTTAACTTCCAATAAAAAAGCAGTCTTAAAAAAGTCAACGATTTTCAGAATTTCATTGTTAGTTTATTTTTGAGCATTTACGTTTTTTGCACACAAAAATTCAGTTTTTTTTGACTCCCACAGAAATCAATTAACTGTAAATTGAAAGAGTTCCCGGAAATGATGGAATTTTTCAATCCTTTGTTACGTCATGGAAGCTTGTGAGGTTTGAAAACGAAAGAATATTGGTTCCACGTGTCTTGTCATTTCAAAGCGTATGACGTACTATATCGTACATATAACTGTGGGCCTAGAGCGAACACACGACATAAACATAACGTGAGACGGTCCTTTCGCACACACCGGCCCCTTCACCCCTTACCACTTTTTTTAGAGTGGTAAAATCATCAAATCCCACCCAGGGTAGAGCTAGGGACTGTCAGACTCGTACTGACTAAAATCCACGGTATCCTTCAAAAGCCCTTTACGTTCCAGGGTCACGGTAATCGTGAGTCCCACGACCGTGTGTAGTAACTTAGCGCAAGACGGCTAGCGGTTACGCAGTAGTTAGTTAGCGGTTAGCAGTAGCACGGTTAGTGCAATGGCTGAGCGATTGGACTGCTGCGCAACATATTGCGGGTTCGATTACCGCACAAATATGACCTACTAATAGTTGTCCTACTAACAGTACTAGTTGTTGTTTCGGGTCTGAGTGTTTATGTAGGGGAACAGTGTATAAGACGGGACGTTAATAATCGCGAGGTATAATGGGGACATACACTCTTCAGGCATACTTATCACAACACTAACGTAGAGCAAGCGCCATCAGGACGTCATTTGCAAGCGGCTAGACGGAAATGGCGTCCTGTTGGCGCTTGTGCTACGTTAGTTTTGTGATAAGATTGCCTTAGGTGTGTGATTTCCCATCATATCTCGCGGCCACGTCTTATATACTGTTCCCCTATGTGAGTTTCTATGTTTGTAAACGCACCCACAACACAGGAGGAATTCCTAGTGTGGGGCAATAGTAAATTACGCACCAAGGGAGTAAAGCATTGGCTTACGTCACGGGCGTATTGAATCCCGAAGCGACACTAAGGATTCTGAGGGTGAACCTCCGTAGCGCAGCGAGGAGGTTCAAGTGTTAACTTAATTCCCTCGTTTCACTCGGGAATTAAGTTAAGAATCCTTAGTGTAGTGAGGGATTCAATTTAGCCCAAGACAAGGCAGCTTTACTCCCGAGGAGCGTACTCTGCTTTTCACACCTACTACGAGGAAATAAACTCGATTTTTGAAATTTGATGTGGTACGACAACCTTCGAACGTGAAGTGGGCACCACAGCAAGCGATCAGCTGTTGCGGTCACCTGCCGCCTTTACTGCTACAACTACTTGGTAAAAGTTTTCATACCATGTTTTATTTGAGGTTCCAAATTCAAATCACATTACTCCCAAGGGAATAATGAAATTCAGTACAATATTAGGGTAGTTCTTCGAAATTCGATTATTTGACTGATTCATATGGTCAAATTTTAATTTCACTTTCAGCTCAGTAACACATGTTCATATGAAAATAGATATTCCAAATAACATATATTTGTATGAGGGACTCGTTTTTACAAAGCAGTTTTTAAGATATCGACGTTTAAAAATTTAGTGCCCAGATGAATCAGAATTTTATACAGATGAATCAGGAACAGAAATAAAAATGGAAAACTTTAAATAAAAGCGGGCTCTGTATTAAGAAAATAATCGAAATATTATAACAACAATAATATTTTTTTATAAAAACAATCATCAGTGACCATATCAAGGAAAAAATCGAGTCAATTCAACAATAAAATTCTTGTTTTTCAGAATAATATTTATACAGAAATAAATACTTACAGAAAAGCGAGAATTTTGTTATAAATAGGTATCAGATAGTCATTTTAATGCTACATTAGAATATTCTCTCAGTTTACTTTGGTTTATTCTCCCTTTCTTTTCAAATATAATTATTTTAATTTCCACGCAGCATACTCGTCTGGATCTTTTCTTATTAACCAATTTCCATCCTAGAAGGATAAAAAGTTCGTACGTTCTAAGAGTCTCTTTTTCTCCTTCTTTTCTATTGTTGATAGTGGCATTGTTGTGAACTGCAATATATCAAAATAAAAGCAAACAGATAGAGTTTGACTTCTGAATAAATACCGAAGAATAATGTTAAAATTGTCTCACACACGCTCTACTGACTTGGAAAAGTAAAATAACGTAACAAAAGTGTTCCTTTCTTGCTGGAAAATGGGAAAACTAATTTATTTTCAGATTCATATGGGCTTTTGAACATATCAATCAGGCACAGATGAATCATGATTTTGCCTAAATTCACGCTTAACTCATAATTCATACAGACTTCAGTATTGTCATTTTTCTACACGAATCTATAACCCAAAAGCATCACACGTAACTCAGATTAAAGTCTTAAAACAGCAAAATTAAATTAATAAATTAGGCATTGTAATCAGCAAGGTACCTAAACCAAGCACAGATGAATCAGATATTTACCTTTGTTTCACCGGGTTCTAAGCCAACCAGTCTCACGTCCGCTTTCTAGCATGTCCGTTGTACGACAGGCTTCCCACCTTGCGGGATCCCAGACTCTCATTATCATTCCTCGACCAAGTACGGTCAAGCAAAGCTTACTCCATATTAATCAGTATTTTACGCCGGACACTTCTTATTTACTTAATTATAAACACACTAACGTAGTTACAACTATTACATTTTTTTTTTGTAAGAGGTCAATTCATTACATTTCGATATAACTTTAATTTATATTGATGAATCAAAGGGAAAATGCGACACTGACCATTTTGTTCCGGAAAATGGGAAACGGACGCCCTATATGAATCAGGAGAACAGACTTCAAAAATTTTTATTTTGTATCTAGATAGCTACTATTAAAAAAATATAATTTATCCTAGTTAGATCTAAAGCTAAAGTATACAGAAAAAAATATTACATGCCGTTTTGTTAGTTGGTTACGGAAATATACCCACAGACATCGAAAATTTTGTCTCTGAAGAATTACCCATTATTGCCCGGCTCGAGCGGGGGGCAGCAATTCCTTGCTTTACGGCCGGTTTGCATGACATATAATTTGACATTTACGAGCAGGTGGTGTGTTTTTTTTTATGCATAGAAATGTTCGAAACGCCACGAGGCGCCGTTTGCCGCATCGCTCACCGCTTCGACGAAAATCGTGTACGTCCCACTGACCGTTAGCACAACCTTTCTATAAGGCAACTATAGATTTTGGCTCATCAGCGCCGACCGTCAGCATGACTCTAAACGCAGCCTTTTAGTTAAGCGCCATTATTCTAGAGACATATCATATTGCCTTAATGGGATCTTTAACGGCACAAGTTATTCGAGCCAATGTTTTTTTTTTATTATTCTCGAAAATCTTTACTTTGCCAAATTCAAATCTTTTATTTCAAGTAGGCCAGTTACAGGCGCTTTTGAATTGTCAAAAGACAAAAAACACAAATTCTACAGGGTGAAATTTTTAATTTATTTCTTACTTGCGATTTATTAGCCGTAATGCAATCAGTATCGTGAGTAGAGCCTTAGATTAAAATATTGCCCATGATTTCGATTTCACCCTGTATAACATTAGTTATGGTGCTACTGTCCCAGTCATAAGACGTTATAACTGTAAAAGTACTGTAAGTGCCCATTCCAAAGGCGGAGACCTCTCGCGCCCGGCATTGGTTGCGGCCATGCTGCGGGGCGAGACGGAGTGGAAAGCGGTCGCCTCCTTCTGCGAAGCAGTCATGCTCGTGAAGGAGGAGGCGGGCCGCGTGAGGGAGAGTACAGCGTCCTCCCTCCACCCCAGCCGCAGTGGTAGACGCCCACGGCGTCGGACGTCGGCAGACGATCTCCGGCCACCGTAGGCGCGGGCATGCGGGCGGCGAGTAAAGGGCAACTCGCAGCCCGACCATGGACCATGCCCGGGTCGAAGGCGCGTTGTGTTCCACGCGCGCCTCAAAGAGCGTCAGCATAATGACGGGGCCCCCTCTCTAGAGGGCCAAAGCCTGCCGGGGTCGCGGGACTTATACCATTACCGTGACCCCGGAACATAAAAGGCTATTGAAGGACACCGTGGATTTTAGTCAGTACAAGTCTGACAGTCCCTCCCGCCCTGCCCGGGGTTCCAGAACTCATTTGATGATTTTACCACGATAAAAAAAAAAGTGCCCATTCCAAAGCGTAGATCTCATGGAGAAGAACGGGCAAGAAACTCCGTCTGTTCAGCCTCTTTTCAGGCCTGCATTTTGAAGCCTTTAAAATTTTAGATACAGAGCACCTATGGCCTATCTACACCAAGGATCGCATCGCTTGACTCTATGCATGGAGCGACAACGCGCACGTTTATGCTAGGCCCTCAGAAATGTGATATCTCTGTGAAAAAAGTCAAACACTTTCCACCCAATAACGCCTTTGTGACGTGCTGTAAAATGTCTTTTATTCCAATACTAGCTTTTGCTCGCGGTTTCGGCTGCGTGTTACTTGAAAATTATACCAACGGGAACATTATACCGGGATTTGTGGTTCTTCGTTCTTCCTTTGTGTCATTCCAGAATATAGACTAGTTTTGAGAAATATTTTATAAAGATTTGTTCAGCCGCGTTCTGATGTGTTTGATTAACAAACATCTATCTATCATATCCAAACACACTTTTTTTTTTTGGGTGGCAAAATCATCAAATGAGTCCTCCCGCCCTGGGTGGGGCGGAAGGGACAGTCAGACTCTTACTAACTAAAATCCACCCGTGTTCCTTCGGATGCCCTTTACGTGCCGGGGCCACGGTATCCTGGATTAAGAAAAATTCCGCGACCCCAGCAGGCATTTGGCCCCATAAGGGGCCCCGTCGGTGACGCGTGAAACACGACGCGCCACCGACCCGGGCTTGGTCCTTGGTCAGACGGCTTACCCATTACTCACCGTCCGCAAGCCCGCTCCGCCGCTGCAATGTGCCCTCTGCTGTTCAGAGGGACACGCGTTGGAGCGTCTACACGACAGGCTATTCGCATACGGGCAAAGAGATCCCTTAGGCACACAGTGCCTAAGGAAGAGTTTTGCCCGCATCCCAGGGTGCACCGGCCCGAAAAACTGGTCTTCCCCCCGGACGTATCCGAGAGGGAACTCCAGTCCATGAGTGCACGTAGAGGTTTCCTGTCTTAGCAACCCATCCAAACACATTGAGGATATTAATTAGAATTAGTTTATATTATTAAGGATTGTTTCCTTGAAAGGGACAATCGCACACTTCAGATTAATTATCCCTTTTGTATAGTGATAAAATCATCAAATGAGTCCTCCCACCCAGGGCGGGAAGGGAGGGACTGTCAGACTCGTACTGACTAAAATCCACGGTGTCCTTCAATAGCCCTCTACGTTCCAGGATCACGGTTACCTGATCAGACAGTACCATGTACCCGTGACTAGATTAACTATCCCTTGCTGTTTCTTTTTCGATTCATGTAAATATTCAAATGTTTCGTTTATTTTTTTCTTAGTGAACTGAAATCAATTATTTGCTTGACTGGAAGACATAAATTACGACTTTACATATTTATTTACTTATTAAAGTTTTCAAAGTAATTTCGAAGGTTAAAACTTTTTAAATTTAGAAAAAAAGTCTTTTGTCTTTGCCCAAACATTTAATCCGATAAATAAAACTCTTTGAATCTTCATCACATTATTTACAAACGCTTAGTAAAATTCAAAGTAATTGAAAAACTTCCTTAAATAAAGCTTCTTAAGAAAGAGTTTTGAATCACGATAAATCTTTCAGTTGCTTAGCAAAAATTCTGAGTTCCAGATAGGATTATCTTGTCTGCTTTTAAAGTAGGCAACAACATTATATCTACAGCATTAAAGCTATGGTCAAACTGAACCGATTAGCATTCGGAATACGGCACGAAGGACTGACACGAATAGTTTGATGAGGAATGCCACCATATCTGCCTAATTTATTTATTTATTTATTTAAACTTCTTGCACATGGAAGTACAAAGGCGGACTTAATGCCATGGGCATTTTCTTCCAGTCAACCTTAGGGTGATGCAGAGAAACAAACAGTAGGTGCAAAATACTATATAAAAAAGACAATCAAGAAAATAATACATATATATAAGATAAGATATATATATATATATATATGCATATATAAATAACTAATAAATATTAACTAAACTATACTAGAGAAATAACAACAAGGATCATGGGGAAAAAAACATTAAAAACAAATAAGCCTTATGAGTCTGCCAGATTCTTGAACAAATGTTCGCGAACTTTCACCTTAAACGTGAACGGACTGGTTGCCATCCTGATATCCTGAGGGAGCGCATTCCAAAGAAAAACTGCTTGAACAAAGAAAGATGACTTTAAGAAACCAGAGCGATGAGAGGGACATCGTAGAAGGCGATTGTGGGAAGACCGAAGATTTTTATTGTGCGCTGAGCATAAATATTGCAAACGAGAGGTAAGATAAGAAGGAGAAGTGGGTTTATTTAAAAGAGAGAATAAGGTTGTCAACGCTCTCATCGCTCTGCGTTGTCGGATAGGAAACCATTTTAAAAGTGACCGATGTGCAGACACATGATCATATTTACGAAGGTTAAATACGAATCGAATGTGAGGAGATCTGCATTCAGGTCATAATAACACATATCACCATAGTCAATTATGGGGAATATAAGGGACTGTACAAGCATTGCCTTTACGTGAGATGGGAGAATATTTTTCAACCGATAAAGTGACCGCAACGTTCCAGTGACCTTCTTGCTCACAGTCGCGACCTGCTTACGCCAGTCAAGACAAGTGTCAACATGCACACCCAGATCCTTGACGTCAGAGCTAAACGGAATGACAACGCCATCGAAGTTAAGCGAAGGCACTGCTAATCCACTCAACTTTCGCAAGCTATGGGGGCTCCCAATAATTATAGCCTGGCACTTAGATGGGTTAACCGCCACCCCAAAACGATCAGCCCAGTTTTTTACTGCTTCTAAATTCCGGTTTAGCTCCTCGATCGCATCCGATACATTGTCAACACTTGCCTGACAATAAAGTTGTAAGTCATCAGCGTAAAGATGATACGCACACTGAAGCTCAGTAGTTATAAGATCTATGAAAATAGAGAACAAAAGTGGAGATATAATACCGCCTTGAGGGACGCCAGTTTCAAGATCACACCAGCTAGAAGACGAGTCTCCAGCAAGAACTGATTGCTGACGCCCTCGAAGATAGGAAGAAAACCAATCCAGAACCTCGGGAGAGACTATGCGAAAGGAGAGGATAGATAAAAGGACTTCGTGATTGACTGTATTGAAGGCATTAGAGAAATCAATCAAAACTAGTACGGAAACTTGTGTGTCTTCCATTGCCCGCCTTACGTCGTCAGTCACTTTAAGGAGGGCTGTCACTGTACTGTGCCCGGGCCTAAACCCGGATTGGAACGGACTAATGAGGGAGTTATTGTGAATGAAGTGGGATAGCTGTCTATGTACACAAGCTTCAAGTACTTTAGATAAAAAGGGAAGGATAGAAATTGGTCGGAAGTGACTGGGAAGAGTGGGATTAGGAATTTTAGGTATAGGGCGAACATGGGCTTTCCGCCAAAGAGACGGGAAAACACCGGAGTAAAGGGAGAAGTTCACAATATGGGAAATTGCAGGAAGGAGCTGATCAAGAGCCGTCACAATCATGTAGCGACTTATATTATCACAGCCCACGGCTTTGGATTTAATGGACAGGATAATCTTCCTGATCTCTCCCGGGTCAACTGGGGTGAAGATGAAAGGGGTAATTTGGGGACGCGTCAGACCAGCAAGGTAGTCGATGGTTTGACATTTAGCTAGACTATCAAGAATAGGAACACTACAGAAATGGCGATTTAGATCGTCTAAGCTAAATGTATTGGGAAGGTCCGAATGTCGCGACCTACCGATACCTAGAGTTCCAAGGAATTTCCAGATATCAGCAGGAGAGGCAGAAGTGATATTACTAAGAACATGGCGGCGTTTAGCGTTGCGTATCATCTGATTACAACGATTGCGAGCAGTTTTGAAGTAGGTCCACTTATCCTCCGACCGATCCTTTTTGAATTTTCGAAACGCGCGGTCCCTTCGTCGCATTGCTATGCGAATATCCTCATTCATCCAGGGCGCAGGTGGGCGCTTCAACTTGACTTTCCTGATAGGAGCATGAGTGTCGTACAACTTGATTAAAGCAGCATTGAAAATATTAACTTTCTCATCAACCGTAGTGGCTTCCTCCAGGGCTGTCCAATCAATATTACGCGCGTCCTGAGTAAGCGCTTCGATATTCATCCCCGCAAAGGCACGCCTGTACTGGAAAGTAGGTTTGGATTTAGGAGGTTTCAGGACATACGATAGGAAGATAAGGTCATGATGGGAAAAGCCAGGAGCAACATGTTGACCATGTGAGGAAACTAATTTAATGGATAAAAAGATTTTTACTTCACCCTTTTTATTCGTTCAGAAATTCACCAACGTCTCTTCGAAAAGTCGGCGTATTTAAAAATCAGCCATCCAAATAAGCCATAACAGACCCATGGAGAAAACGTCCCAAGATATCCTTGTTGTATACTTAAATCTTTTCTAGAATGTTACGAACACTTTTCTGAAAACCGCATCAAAATCGATTCAGCCAAACGAGAGATAATCGCGGACAAATATACATAAAAACATACAGATCGAACTGAGAACCTCCTGTTTTTTGAACCGAAAGACTATGACAAAGGAAGGGCTTTCGAAGTCAGCCATCAGTCTTACCAAGTTATATCATGTAAGCCAGTACTACCTAGTACGTGGAAGTCAATTAAGCAGTCGCTCTTTGTAAAGCAGTATCCAAATAGGCTGGAACGTGAACCCAACATAATTTACAGAACGATTAGCGCAATGGTTAAACGATCAACTGCTGAGCAGTATGTCGAGGATTCGATCCCCGAACGAAACAAATATTTGTATGATCTACAAGTATTTGTTAGGGTCTGGGTGTTTGTTGTGTGTGATGTGAGTTTACAATGTTTTTAAAGGCACCCACGATACAGAAATAAATTTCTAGAGTGTGATAGGAGAATGAGGAAAACAATTAAGAGACTACCTATCTACTTCTTTGTTTTTCAATATTTTACTAATATGACTTGTAACAATGGAGTGACGAGCAAAAAGGGCTGTCAGGAACATTTGTTGTAGTCAAATCATGAAGGTTAATGAAAAGGAAATGAAAAGAAACATATAAGTAAGGTTTTTTAAGAGTTATACACACTCTGGATAGGTTAGCAACAACCACCTTGGCCACGGCCTCGTACGATGCGACACGCGTGTCAGTTTTTTCCTCGGGGTTGCAAGTTATGATTATTATTGATGTAAAGCACTAGAGCAGTGGTGGCACAGAGGTATCGGCCTCCACTTACAAGTTGTAGGTCCTGGGTTCGAACCCAGCCAGGCGCATTACTTTGTGTGATTTATTTCGTCACCACTGCTCTCAAAACGGTGAAGGAAAACATCGTGAGGAAACCAGCATGTCTTAGAACCAAAATTGGAACAGATGAGATAGAGATGTCCAATCAGAAGCAGTCGTTTAAAGTATATGGATCAGGACTTGGATTGACATACAGTACTTTTTCATTTCGGGCGCTTAATTAGCGATGGCGCAGTGACGAGCATACTATAACTAGGCAATTTCTTAAGTAATTTTGCTAATTTTTAACTTTCAATGTCTGCGCTAGGTCTTCCCCATGGCCTTCCAGATTTTCCTTTATAAATTATTTTACATCTAAGTGTCCCTTTCAAATTATCTGCATAAAACTATATTCACAAACGGGGTTGCAAAAATATGAATACAACTTAAGGCGCGGTCTTATCTCATATTCCCAAAAATTGGTTTCTTAGAACGTCGAGTATGACGTAATGTAATAAAAATAAGCAACGCGAAAAATACAGTGAACAGAGAAGGGTATAAAGAAGAGGGTATAAAGAGAGAATTTAAACCGAACAGAATAATAAATAAGAGTTTGATATTCCCAATAAAAATTGGGAAGTTGTAGCACAAAAATAAACTTTGACGTCGAAGATCTCTGTATTTCCAGCGATAACAACAGTTTTTTTTTAAGAATTTAGTAGGTTTTCCATTTTTTTAAAACTTTAACCGAACCATTATTTAATTTTATGTCTATATGTTAAATAATCTAAAGAAAAGCAGTAAAATAAATGCCCATTCGCAGCTTACGTCACATTTCAACACAAATGTCATTTTTTCAATTTTCAATCTTATTGACGCTCCATAGTGGTGACAATAGTTTACTCGGTCATAAGCGATTAAAATCGTAGTCAGTCCGCGTCTTAATGCCGTAAGCCGCGGGTACCACAAAAATGGGTTATTGCCTTTATAAGATCAAAATGTGTAACCCACAGAGAATTTACATAGTAACCATCATGAATCTTTGATATTTTATAAATCATTTCCTTTCCCATAACTTTTACGAATTGGGTGGAAATGATTATATTTTTTCTCTTAGAAATAACAAAATAACAACGATCAGTAACATTGACGTTGACATTGTCAACTGTCAATTGAATGTCATATCTTGTTTTTTATTATGTTGTGTTTGTAGGTCGCAAAACAAATTGTAACCATATCAGGTTTTTAGGTGGGCGCCGTCGCAATTGATAATGTAAACTCCAGAATATTAATTAATAAATGAAGAAAATCTAACATTTTCTTATTTTCATAAAGATATTTTCCATATTAGTCCTACGTTATGGTTGAAAAAAGAAAAGTAACCAGGTTTAAAAAAGCAACTGAGTTGTAAGTTGAAAAACTTTCGAAAATTCAAGAAAATTGCAGGATTAAAAAATGATAAGCTAAATTTGACATAACCACCGCTTGCACAGAGAAGTTTTTTTATAAAAATAAAACACCAACAATTTGTACAAAAAACGTAGCAACAACAACAACCATAATTTATTAATTACAACTTCATCAACCGCGCGCCATCACTAGGCTGGCTCACAAAGAAAATTGGCGTACCATTGTATTGAGAGAGAATCTTCTTCTTTAAGTTTTCTATTTCACTTTTCTTTACCTGAAAAAAGAAAGCAGAAAAAATGTATAAATTACACTTTTCATGAGATAGTAGCCTAAGACGGGTAGCCCGCCTAAAACGGGTATGCGGCGGCGTACGGGCATCATTCTTGCTAATGAGAATGTGTGCGTGCAGGACGCGGCTCCTCATAGGGAGAGGCGACGCGTACCCGTTTTATGCGGGCTACTCGTCTTAGGCTTACCTCCCCTAGTCCTACACTTTTATTGAGCGGATGGACTCATTTGATGATTTGCAAATGAGCCCATCCGACCTGGGTGGGGCGGAATGGACTGTCAGACTCGTACTGACAATTCCCGATACGTTAGTTCCCGTTTACGTGCAAGGCTTGCGGTGCCTTTTAAGACAGACCCGCGACCCCGGCAAGCAAATAGGCAGTTGTCAGCATCAATAAATTACAAATCTAATTAGTCCGTCGGAGTTTTGTAAAACAATTGACTTTTTATTTTGTTATTTGTCTAAGGAATGATATGAAAGAAAAAGGAGTAAATGATACTGTGACGTCTGATAGGGGAGAATGGAAGAAGAAAACGTGTTGCGCCGACCCCAAATAGAATGGGATAAGGGCAGGAAGAAGAAGAAGAAGAAGATTTCAATGAATACCTACCTATTTAAAAAAAAACGTTGCCCCACACTAGGAATTTCTCCTGTGTCGTGGGTGCGTTTACAAACACATAAACTCACATACACAAACACCCAGACCCGAAACAACTACTTGTAGATCTTACAAATATTTGTTCCGTGCGGGAATCGCACCCGCGACACGCAGCGCAGCAGTCCAATTGCTTAGCCACTGCGCCAAACGTGCCGTCAATAAAGATAATAAGATTTGCAAAGATGAAGCACATCAAAACTAGAGAATATTTTAAAGTCAGCATCCAGTCTAAGCAGATGCTATCTGCATCTGGTAAACATCAGTAGGTACCTACTTGTTACTTAGAGTGACTGGCTGTCTGAGGGCCACGAGCCTATCAAGTAAGACTGCTCGTTCAATTTCCTAGCTTCAGAATACCCTTAATAGCTAAATTAACCAAAACCCTGACAGTAATTTTAGAACATTCAAGATCTATTAATGACAGATGGGCTAACTGTCATTAAAACTTTAACATTAATGTAACAGGTTACACAAATACATAATAAAATCCTCACCAGAGTAACAACACATCCTCCGAAGCCGCCACCAGTCATTCTGGCTCCATACACTCCTGAAGATCCCCTGATGATGTCCACGATCTGGTCCAGCTCTGGACAGGAGACTTCCATCAGCTGGCTCAGAGAGTCGTGGGACTGGTAGAATAGTTCACCGACCTGATGGTGGAAAGAATAAAATTATTTTTTTAATTTTTATTTAAATATGTGGTCGACGGTGAAGCACGCTTGCGGAGTAACCTGTTCACTTTTGACTTGAAGACCCCAAGGTTATAGCTGTCGGGAAATACAGGGAACGTAGGGCTTTGAGGGAATTTCACTCCTTAGCTGTGAGTACAATAAAGGTATTGGCAAAAAGCTTTGTACGTACCGGAGGGATGTCCACCATAGATCAATGGCGCATTGCCTTACGTCTTGTAGTCCGATGATGAAAAGGGCCAGGCGGAATCAAGTTGTGCAGTTCCATCGCACACTCTCCGAAATGTAACCGATAAAAAACTGACAGGCTGGCAACACGGCGTCGATGTTCAAGGCTCTGGAGCTTTGAATCGACCAGAGCATCGTTACCGATTAGCCTCTTTGCCCGTTTGTCTATTGACTCAAGTGCATCTAGTTGGTATTTGGCGGATCCATGCCAAAGGTGAGAGCAGTACTCCATGCATGACCGAACTTGCGCTTTATATAAATTAAGCAGCTGTTCAGGCGTGAAGTACTTTCTCACCTTGGAGAGGATCCCCAACTTTTTCGCGGCCAACTGAGCCTTTGCCTCAATGAATGGACCGAAATTGAGGGTTGATGTCAGTGTAACACCAAGAAGGTCAAGATGGTCCGTTATCGGTACGGTCACACCTAGGAAAGGTGGAGCCAGGTGCAAGTGGCTATTTGTTGCGGAAAAAAGACACGCCTGAGTCTTAGTAGCATTGAACCTGACCAGATTGGATTCACCCCATTCTGTGACAGCCTCCAAAGAGGTTCAATCGCTCAACCAAGGCCTCTCGGAGAGACCGAATCTGAGGCCCAGTAGCCCGTGCATCGGACACGTATCTCTCAGCAACCGTGCTATCATCTGCGTACCCAAAGGGCATTTATGTGAAGCAAAAACAACGTTACTGAGAGCACCGACCCCTTTTTTTTTTTTTTTTTTGCGTGGTAAAATCATCAAATGAGTCCTCCCGCCCAGGGTGGGGCGGGAGGGACTGTCAGACTTGTACTGACTAAAATCCACGGTGTTCCTTCAATAGCCCTTTATGTACCAGGGTCACGGTTACCGAGTGAGACAATCCCGCGACCCCGGCAGGCTCCGGCCCTCTTAGGGGGCCCCGTCAGTTTGCTGACAGCTCTTTGAGGCGCGCGTGGAACACAACGCGCCGTCGACCCGGGCATGGTCCATGATCGGACGGCGAGTCACCCATTACTCGCCGCCCGCATGCCCGCGCCTACGGTGGCCGGAGATCGTCTTGCGACGTCCGTTGCCGTGGGCGTCTCCCGCGGCGGCTGGGTCGTGAGGTGGACGCTGTTCTCTCCCTCACGCGTTCCGCCTCCTCCTTTGCTAGCATTACTGCTTCGCAGAAGGAGGCGACCGCTTCCCATTCCGTCTCGCCCCGCAGCATGGCCTCGACCAATGCTGGGCGCGAGAGGTCGCCGCCTATCGCCTCCGTGAGAACACGGCGGTGCTCTGCCCAAGCGGGGCAGTCCTGCACCGTATGCTCCACCGTGTCCTCCGGGCGATCCTCGCAGTGGTGACACCCAGGCGTTTCTTCCTTGCCTATACGACACAGGAACCTCCCGAAACATCCGTGTCCGGTGAGGACCTGCGTCAGGCGGAAGGTGAGGACGCCGTGACGCCTCTCCAGCCACTCCTCAAAGAGGGGTCTTACCGCCGCGATTGCGGCGTGCCCGAACCTAGGTTGCGACAGTCGTTCCCTCCATACTGCCCTGAGATCACGCCGGAGCTCTTCCCGCCGCGCCTCGATTTGTCGAGGCAGCAGGGATTCGCCCCGGCGCTGCGCCTCCACGCGCCACTCATAGACGCGCTGGAGGGCAGTCGCCTCCAGATCCCAGGGCAGCAATCCGGCAAGGAGGTTGGCCGATTCGCCGGCGATCGTGCGGTATCCTCGGATCATCCGGATAGCCATGACCCTCTGGCATGCGACCAGCTTCGCTGGTCGCGTCCGCATGCTCAGGGCCCACACGGGGGCCCCGTAGAGGGCCATGGACCGCACGACACCGGCGTACAGCCTCCGGCAGGAGGCGTTTGGCCCGCCGAGATTGGGCAGGAGTCGCCTGAGGGCGGCTGCTGCCCGGTTCAGCCTTGGGGCCAAACGAAGGAAATGTTCCTTAAAGCTCCACCGGCTGTCGAGGACGAGTCCCAGGTACTACAGCACCGACCCCTGAGGTACTCCGGCGTTCATTTCTAACTGACCGGACGAGCAGCCATCAATAACCACTCGGATGGAACGATCCCTGAGGAAGTCTGCAATCCAATCACACAGACCACTGGGCAAACCGAAGGAAGGAAACTTAGCAATTAGGCCCTCGTGCCAGACCCTGTAGAAAGCCTTCGAGATGTCAAGGGAAACAGCAAGTGCTTCCCCGTGCCTCTCAATGGCCTCACTCCAGATTTGTGTAAATAAAACTTGAAGAATTAATTTAATTAAAAACTTCGCTCTTTCGATCTAATGGCTACCGTCGCGACGTTCACTTTTATTCGATTGCTTTCCGATTGAGTTTCTAAAATCTGCATTGTTTGGAAACAGTACAAAATGTTATATTGATGTTGTTACAATATCAATAAATATATTATTGAAACTGCAATAAATGATTTGGGCTTCAAAAACTCATCATCTGCCTGCCTTTTCCCAACTATATTGGGGTCGGCTTCCAGTCAAACCAGATACAGCTGAATATTAGTATTTTACATGGAGCAGCTGCCTATTGGACCTCCACAACCCAGTAACTGGGTAATACACAATAAAAACTATGGGTTCTATTATTCTATGGGCAGTCTTATAACAGATGTGGTTTAAAAGCACATGAGTTAGTTAATGTTATTAATATTTTGCCTATACAACGTGCATGGCCGCATGGTTGCCATGCTGAACTTGAAATTGCAATCACGAAGTACGAAGACCTGATAAAGGTCATAGGAATCCTCTGAATGCGAAAAATAGGAGATCGGCCTACCTGGTAACAATTGGGGAGACCTTCAACCAGTTTTGGGCGTCTTTTGACACGCATGATGATGACGATGATGATGAATAGACTTCTAGGAAACATGCAAAAACTTACTCGTTTGAAATCCTTCTGTTTCATGACCTTGGCGACTTCTTCTGTCCTACTGATCTCTTCTATCACGTGTTTGGCTCTCTTCAGCACCACCTCACTACAGTTCTGTTGCTTTAATTCTGTGAACAATTATTTAAAGAAATAAGATTAATTAACCCCCGACATATTATGAGCTGATAACGCCTAAACATATTTTCGTAACTTATAGCTCAACCCCATCTTGACTAAGTCAGCATTCAAGCAAAAAAAAATACACATCGAAATCAGTCCGTTGGTTTAGGAGGTACAGTGCCATTTTCAAAGGACAAAAGTTATTGTGGAAAAAACTTCACGTGATAAAAAATATTCATACATTGCCATTGATAAAAGAAAAACGATTTCATGCCTTATTTCATAGAAAATGTCCAAATTGAAGATCACAACGAGTGTATTGAACAGACTATAATAATACAAGTTGTTCGTCACCGTTTCACCCCTGCTTTATATACTTTTAAAGCATTTCTTAATAAATCGGTTATCCAACACAAAACGATTTTATCGATTCGAAACAGCAGTTCCTGAGATTGGCGCGTATAAGTATAGATTTGTTAGGATTTACCCATTTCCGTTAAATAATTAATTTACATGAGTAATATCTAATAATCTGCTGCAGGTAAGTTAAATGCTAGGCTGCACAACAGCTTCACTAATTAGTGCGTTCATCAAGGTTGGTGTAATGAGGAATTAGGTCGCGACCTGGATTTGAATACTAAAACTATGATCTAATTATCTGTTCCAAAACTTGTTGAGGAAAATGTAGACATAGTTCAATGTGCTTAGTGCCAGTTTTTGACGTTAAAAAGCGATTGACGTTAAAGAGTTCTCTCGACCATGGAGAGGCCCAGAAACAGCGCCAAACGCGGTTGAAATTACGTAAAAAAACTCGTACTAAGCACACAGATTAAATCAACACACAAATAGAAATAGCTTGTATTAGCTCTTGGGTCCCTACCAACTATCTCCATAGCAAAAATCATCAAATCCTGTACCAAAAAAAATTTGAGCTTGACAGCGTAACGAACAAACTCACTTTAGCTTTTATAACGTCCTGCGAGTACATACGTAGCCAAAAACCAATTCAATCGTAATAAATGTATTAAGCTCAAGTAATGCTGGCTTCTCGCGGCTTGTGATATCGCAACGTCGCCGTCGGGCACCGTCGCGTTTAGGCGTCTCCACGTAACACAACAGCTTGTTTAAAACTATTTACAAACCATGGAAACGAACTCGAGACCTCACGTTCACCAGTCGCACTTGTAGGTCAACATTCATAAAGCCTTTTTTTAGGTGGTAAAATTATCAATTAAAGATGAGGTCAACCAGATCAACCAGGTCAGGTCAACCTCAACCAGGTCCAGTTGAAAACCAGCGTCAGGCACTTAGTTGCCTGACATTTATGCTGAACTGGGCCTGTTTGGAGCAGCCGCGGGGCAAACAAAGTAGGTACCAAATAGTTTTAGGTTATTTTTATTTATTTTATTTCTTTTTAAATCACTTTTTCATTTTAAGTTATTTTATTATTTGTGCTATGCCCTGTGTCTGTGACCAATAAATGTTATTTCTTTCTTTCTTTTCTTTATGAGAATTTATGAGATAATGGAGCAAAAGATATTATATTTTTAGACTCAAACTTACTAAAATCCACGATTTTCCATAGCCCATTGCGTTCATGGTTTTCCCGTGGACAATTCCGCGAACCCTTTGTTTACATTTTCTACAAATTATCTTCGAACTGAGTGTATTATATTTGAGGTTTAATTAACCTTATAGCGGAAGTAATAATAACATCCAGGGCTGGAAATCCTAATTATATTACCGACCTATCAATATTATTACGTATCACTAAATCGGTCGTAAATTCGTTACACATCAACATTATCATCTTATCAGCCCGGAATTACCGGAAACTGGGTTGATTCTGGCTTCCCCAGGACCTCACTTAGATAAAGAGCACGCAATAGAACTCAATTTAAAGTAAATGATCGCAGATTCTGAACGAATAAAGAAAGAATTTCTCTAAACATGACGTACGAAATTCGAACTCGGTGTCTCGTTGAGAAACTGAGATGATTTTCTTTAAAAAAATATTTCGATTTTGCGCTAACTTAGGTTAAAATAGCCCGTGTACGTTACAGAATTGCTATTATACCTTCTTTTTGTTTATCGTAGTAAAATCATTAAATGAGTTCTCCTACCTAGGGCGGGGCGGGAGGGACTGTCTGACTTGTACTGACTGAAATCCACGGTGGTCCTTCATCAACCCTTTACGTTCCAAAGTCGGTTACCTGATGAGACAGTCCCGCGGCCCCGGTGCTATTATACCTACTGATTTAATGGTAGGTAGCGCTCAGTAGTTGGTTGTTTTCCATTGTCTTCAATATAAATAAGTTATAACTACTAACCAAATAAGATTGAACAACAAAGTCTGAGAACCATCTTATTCCAAGTGACTTCTTCGTCTCACTGCACCTGGTACCTTTCTAATTTCTTTAGTTTTATCAAAACACAATAAAATAATCAACAAATAGATGACTAACTCGCTTAAATAACTAATTGGATTATCGAAGAATCTAAAATTGATTAGCATTTTCGTGACTGTCATTGAATTTTGTTGTAAACGATGGATTGATTAAAGTTTATTTAAGTTTTATTGATGATGGAGCGTTTTAGATAGAGAGTAATCAAAATTTATCATCAGAAATTCGGAATTAATCATTTATCATTTAGTGGAATACTGATCAGAAACTCATTGAAACAAAATACTTCCAGACTTAAAACGTAGATGCGAAAGCTTGTCACTCCGTAAACTTTCCACGGCAAAACTGAATATACAGGGTGATTTGTAATTCGATGCAGTCCATGAAATGGGTGATACTAGACCTTATTTGCAACAATTTTAACCCCGACAATATGGGGTCTAAACTGACTGGTTTTAGAGATATCGAACTTTAAAGATTTTTCGAAAAATTTCCACCTCTCCCTCATTAAGTGCTTATTGTTAGAAATTAACGATAGTCACCACTTAGAATTTATGCTTTTCTAATAGAATATGAACGACTGAATCTAGTGAATACAAGTTTGTTCTAAAAAAAATCATATCTTGGGAAATTAAGTGTCATACAGTTTCTGTTTTGAAGATTTCTGAAAACTTTCCTTGTCTTTCAAAGCATATCTTTCAAAATAAATGTGTGACACTTGGTGTACAAATTACAGAAAAAACTTCCTTGTCTCATTACCTTTCTAAAATGGTGCCACAATATCCACTTTTAGTTAGTGTCTTACCAGAAAATTAGGGTTGTTACTGACAAAGTAGTAAATCAAAGAAAATCGGTTATAATGTTTTTTCGACCCAACATTTTTTTTCTGTGGTTTTTGTCCAAACTGCTATCTGATATTAGCTTTTTGAGTCAATGCGCTTAATTTTGGTCAATTGCATCAAGCAAAATCGGTCTTTATCTGGAGTATTTTTACCTATGGACCAGATAGTCAAACCATCAATTTTCTTTCATTTGAAACAGCTACTTGAAACAAATGTACTATGACGGAATGTCTATAAGCTCTGGTTTCGCAAAAAAAAACTAAACTGGCGTGCATAAAAGTTGGGTCACCCTACTTGTAGGACAGGTAAAAATAATCCAGATAAAGACCGATTTTGCTTGATGTGATCGACCAAAATTAAGCGCATTGACTCAAAAAGCTAATATCAGATAGCAGTTTGGACAAAAACCACAGAAAAAAAATGTTTGGTCGAAAAAACATTAGAACCGATTTTCTTTGATTTACTACTTTGTTAGTAACAACCCTAATTTTCTGGTAAGACACTGACTAAAAGTGGATACTGTGGCACCATTTTAGAAAGGTGATGAGACAAGGAAGTTATTGCTGTGATTTGTACACCAAGTGTCATACATTTATTTTGAAAGATATGCTTTGAAAGACAAGGAAAGTTTTCAGAAATCTTCAAAACAGAAACTTTATGACACTTAATTTCCCAAGATATAATTTTTTTTATAACAAACTTGTGTTCACTAGATTCAGTAGTTTATATTCTATCAGAAAAGCATAAATTCTAAGTGGTGACTATCGTTAATTTCTAACAATAAGCACTTAATGAGGGAGAGATGGAAATTTTTCGAAAAATCTTTAAAGTTCGATATCTCTAAAACCAGTCAGTTTAGACCCCATATTGTCGGGGTTAAAATTGTTGCAAATAAGGTCTAGTATCACCCATTTCAAGGACCGCATCGAATTACAAATCACCCTGTATTTGAATGTATAATCAGCTGTGTTCCGGGAAATTTTGACATGAGGGGAGTTTAACCTCACTTCAAAGGCCAAATAATCGCGTACCTACATCCCGGTTTCAGAGGTGCAACCTTACGAGACGATTAGGATTTAGGACGATTAGGTTGTATAATGAAGTCCTCTCTAAAGATTTCGCACTAAGCCACAACCTAGCGGGCACGCCGCAATCGCGGCGGTAAGACCCCTCTTTGAGGAGTGGCTGGATAGGAGTCACGGCGTCCTGACCTACCGCATGACGCAGGTCCTCACCGGACACGGAAGTTTCGGGAGGTACCTGTGTCTAAGGAGAAAGGAGGAAACGCCTGGGTGTCACCACTGCGAAGATCGCCCGGAGGACACAGTAGAGCATACGGTGCAAGACTGCCCCGCTTGGGCAGAGCACCGACGTGCCCTCACGGCGGCGATAGGCGGAGACCTCTCGCGCCCGGCATTGGTTGCGGCCATGCTGCGGGGCGAGACGGAGTGGGAAGCGGTCGCCTCCTTCTGCGAAGCAGTAATGCTCGCGAAGGAGGAGGCGGGCCGCGCGAGAGAGAGGGCAATGTCCTCCCTCCTCCGCCCCACCATGCCCGGGTCGACGGCGCGTTGTGTTCCACGCGCGCCTCAAAGAGCGTCAGCATGATGACGGGGCCCCCTCTCTAGAGGGCCAAAGCCTGCCGGGGTCGCGGGACTTATACCATTACCGTGACCCCGGAACATAAAGGGCTATTGAAGGACACCGTGGATTTTAGTCAGTACAAGTCTGACAGTCCCTCCCGCCCTGCCCGGGGTGGGAGGACTCATTTGATGATTTTACCACGAAAAAAAAAAAAAAAAAAAACCACAACCTAGAACATGAGGCTTATCAAAAATGCTCTGCTTCTCTGGTCTAAATGGCGTCAATAAGCCACGGTTGGTGGCCGTTTTCCATCAGGCGGACCCACAGAAATATTAAAAATATAACTATAGGCGCACCGTATGCTTTTTTAAAAATTACACACAGTAAGAATTACCTGTATAAAGAAAATAATAATAATATTCCACAACTATCACACAACGCCATCTAGTCCCAAGCTAAGCAGAGCTTGTGTTATGGGTACTAGACAACTGATAAACATACTTATATATTTCTAAATACATAAATATTATAGATAAATTACACCCAGATACAGAACAAATGATCGTGCTCATCACACAAACATTTGTCCTGGGTGGGAATCGATTCCCACCACCCACGACCTCCGACATAGCAGTCAGGGTCACTAACCACTAGACCAACAGGCCTGTCTATCGCGATATAATATTCTTGAGGAAGAAACTGCAGACAAAAGCTATCTTTCATCGATTCAGAATCAACTATGCTCAGAATTTTCCAAACTTTTTCATACAGAACTATTTTTAAAGCTATGATTACATTTCAAATAACAACTTTCTAGAGTACCTCTTATATTTGTGTACAGAGTCGACACGAACCATAACAACCTCCCTTAAGGTGCTTTCATGAAGAAGGAGGTTTTCGGTACAAACAGATCGGTACCATGGGTACAAGAAAAACTTGCTTAAATGAACCGGTAAATCTACCAAGTATCTACCTGTGTTTATTTTGCACGAGCGCTTGGAATAACAGGTGTCTATTTTGCCTGATTACCAGGGTGATATCACCCGGGTGAACAAAGTGGAAACTTTAGTGTCCTCATTTCACCTCGGAAAAATGTCATGAATTGTAATGAGTGGACTTATTCGGTGTCCTTTGTTCGCCTTGGAATTGTTTCACCCAGTTCAACAAAGGCGGTTTTTTTTTTCATTTTGCGGACTTATATCACCCACACAAAGCATAAAAAACACAAAAATACAATCTTCTTTAAAAATTATTTAAAAAATAAATAAAACATTCTAAGAAATAAAATAAATAAAGAGTTGAAATGAGGACACCAATATGCCCACTTTGTTCACCCAGGTAAACAAATTGGAATAAACCGTGTCGACGTGTCTTTACCGATAACTTGCTTCTCTATGAAGGCACCCTTACCTTAGGGACACACTTCTCAGTACTAAACCAATCAACTTGGAGTCTTTTCCGCAGCTGCGAACTTATATAAAGGTCAACGCAAGTTCATTGTCAAGTTCGCCAAGATGGCGGAAGGAAAATGGCGGAATGTAAACAGCTGTTCCAAGTTTCGGAAGGATGTAAGCCTTCTGTGATTAATGACTTTGTGTGTAACTGAGAAAGCTAGGCATTGATTGATCGGGCACGCCGCAATCGCGGCGGTAAGACCCCTCTTTGAGGAGTGGCTGGAGAGGCGTCACGGCGTCCTCACCTTCCGCCTGACGCAGGTCCTCACCGGACACGGATGTTTCGGGAGGTTCCTGTGTCGTATAGGCAAGGAAGAAACGCCTGGGTGTCACCACTGCGAGGATCGCCCGGAGGACACGGTGGAGCATACGGTGCAGGACTGCCCCGCTTGGGCAGAGCACCGCCGTGTTCTCACGGAGGCGATAGGCGGCGACCTCTCGCGCCCAGCATTGGTCGAGGCCATGCTGCGGGGCGAGACGGAATGGGAAGCGGTCGCCTCCTTCTGCGAAGCAGTAATGCTAGCAAAGGAGGAGGCGGAACGCGTGAGGGAGAGGACAGCGTCCACCTCACGACCCAGCCGCCGCGGGAGACGCCCACGGCAACGGACGTCGCAAGACGATCTCCGGCCACCGTAGGCGCGGGCATGCGGGCGGCGAGTAATGGGTGACTCGCCGTCCGATCATGGACCATGCCCGGGTCGATGGCGCGTTGTGTTCCACGCGCGCCTCAAAGAGCTGTCAGCAAACTGACGGGGCCCCCTAAGAGGGCCGGAGCCTGCCGGGGTCGCGGGATTGTCTCACTCGGTAACTGTGACCCTGGTACATAAAGGGCTATTGAAGGAACACCGTGGATTTTAGTCAGTACAAGTCTGACAGTCCCTCCCGCCCCACCCTGGGCGGGAGGACTCATTTGATGATTTTACCACGCAAAAAAAAAAAAAAAAAAGGCATTGATTGATAAATTGAAATACCTACTCAATTGCGTTAAGCAAAAAGGGCGTAACTGTCTACAAAATTTAAGCGATATTAAGGCTTTAGGTATACACAAAAAATACACGTGTAATAAAGCTTATTTTTCCCTAAACTGTTTCCTCAGGTGAGCTCCCTTTATAAGTATCATTTTAGCAAGTCACGTTTTGGCCTATTTCATGAATACAAGTTATCTATTTAAAGCACGGAACTAGGTATTTTACAACACGCCACCATCTGTGGACCACCCTAAACTTTTCTTCACTATAGAAACTTTACATGAACTGCTTTTTGGCACGTGCAAACCCTAGAAGTAAATACGACTTTTAAACTAACAAAATGGCGCTGCACGCGTTGCATAACTTTCTGCGAAGTCAGAACTTACGCCACCATTTCGTTTTCTTCTCAATTTGGTTTCGTGACATTTTACGGAACATTTGTACAACAAAAAGTTTTCTTTTCAGTGGCTACAGGCGTAATGTTATGTCTTGTGATTGCGTAAACAATACATAGATGATTTGCTGTAATTCATTGAAAAGTTCCCTCGATTTCTCCAAGATCCCGTCATCAAATCCTGACCTGATTACTATGGGACCTGTTAGGAATCGGGATGTGTAAAGTGCACCCTTTCAAACCAAACTCTAACTCCAAAAATTGAGAAAACCCTCTTTGCCGTTGGTCTGGTGGTCGCAAACATGAGGTTCTCCGTACGATCCCCAGGTCGTGCAAAATGTTATTGGGTTTTTTCATTAGGAATTTCTTAGTATCAGCCACAGGGTCTAGATTTGTGTATAGGACTTAAACAGAACTGGCGAAAACAAAAACTGGAAAAGTGTGGGTGTACGTGTACTAATAGGTCCACCTCTGCCTAACCCTTCAGGAACCACAGGATGAGTTATGAAACAAAGTACTCGGCCTATAGCCAAACGGCAAGCGATAATCGTTAACGCTCAGCAGTCGCTAATACATTTTCAACTGTATACCCCCACGCATAAAGTTAAAAGTATATTAAAGTTGACAGATCGTTTTCGTTTGTTTCGTTCGCTACCGCTCAGCAGTCTTTAATAGATTTTCAACTTTATGCACTGGGATATAGAGTTGAAAATGTATGAGTGACCGCTGACCATAAACGATTATCGATTACCGTTTGGCTATAGACCCTGCTCTGCCAGAAGCTCCAAATGCAATAATTATAATCCTATTATCATGACTTACTTGCCAAGTCCTCAATCTTGGCCCCTCTGAGTGAGGGCAGCCCCAGTCGGTCAGCTGCCTCCTGACACTGCGCACGTCTCGTGGGGTACTCGCTGCCCGTCAGCTGGTGCTTCACGTTCGAGTTGGTAACCAGGACTGCCAGGTCTCCCAGCTGCATGGGGATCTGTTCCGCTTCTAAGGATCTGGTTAAGAAGATTATCTATTTTAATACTTTATTCGTGTGAGGATTTGGCCAGCCTCTGGTGTCAGGCTGTGGACTTGGCTTCTGACTTGTATGGATTGACAATATAACTTCAGCTCTCTCCATGATGTTCGGTAATGGACTTATGTCTGGTTCTGTTTCACTCATTGTAATTGCAATAGTATGCAACTATGATAGTTAGACGTCATAATTAATGCCAAGAATAAAAAATGACAAGTTTTGGAACTCGATATTATGTAATCTATGGTAATCCACGGATCGATCTTGTCAAGTGAGGTAAAACCAATACACTAGACCTAACCGGCTGTTTTACACCATAAATGTAAAACTAAATTAATATGGAAAAATCTAATTTTGCAGACTACATAATCATTAGATAACATCAATTACTCTATATTCATTACCTACCAAACGAAATTAACACGAAGTTAAGGAGACGCCGAAAATACAAAACGTAATTCAACGAACATTCAAAAATGAAGAACGTCGGCAAAAATTCCATTGTTGATGTTTCATTATCTTAATTAATGCAAAATACTGCGCAGTAACTTTCACTGGATTCCCGGAAATTATCTTATGTTAATAAGGGATTCATCCGAAAGACGTAATGTGTTTAATCGAAGGGCATGAGAGCAATTGGGGTTCAATGTTCCCTTTCCAAAACATAAGAAACCTGTTTTTTTTTGTGAGACCATATTCCAGTCTTTTCCGAAACACAGATTTCCAAATGATTTATACTTTCTTGTAACAACTTGGAAATAAAATATTTACACATTTCTACAAAATTCTAGAAAATCGCGACATGTCGAGGATTGTTCAGAATCAGTGACCTCTTTCCGATAAGTTTGTAAGATATTTTCTACCTCACCTTCCCACTTAAAAGGTTTTAAAGTTAGAAAACTTTCTACTCTTTAGAAATAATATTTATTTTATTTTTGTAAGAGGACTTGGTCACCTTCTCTAGAAACCCCATAAGATTCTGATGACGCTTCAGACTAACCCCTTCGTGTCACCGTATTTATATTTGCACGTCTCCGAAACAGCTAAACCGATGATAATGTTCTTTTTTAACCGACTTCCAAAAGGAGGAGGTTCTCAATTCGGATGTTTATATATATTTTTTTATGTTTGTTCGGGCATAACTCCGTCGTTTACCAACCGATTTGAAAAGTCCGAGTTTGGTGCAGTAGTTTTCATTTTTAGCTCATTGTGTAAGAGTACATACATGGGCGATGTTATTAACGGTGCTACGGATTACAATATTTTAGTGTACATGTAAGAAGGTTGAATAGTGAAACTAAAAAGGATAAAATAAAAAACTTTTTTGTGGGAAGACGGTTACATTTTTTTTGAAAAAGTTTTTTTGTATTTAATATTCATAGGCATAACAATAGGTCGTAATAGTACATTGCAATCATAGGGGTGAAAGTAACTTATTTAGTCGTGAGACGAGGTTTGGCACCCGAACGTAGTGAGGGTGCTAATGGATTTAGTGTTTCTTGTACTATTTGAAAATAATATATTTTTGTTTATTTGACGTCAACACGCACCGGCATGCGCAGCGTAGGACGTTCACCCACTAGGTGGGCAGACGATCTTATGAAGACCACAGGATCACGCTGGATGCAGGCCGCTTAGGGGAACAGTGTATAAGACGGGGACGCGAGGTATGATGGGAAATCACACACCTAAGGCAAACTTAACATAAAACTACCGTAGCACAAGCGCCAACAGGACGCTATTTGTTAATGGCCGCTTGCAAATTACGTCCTGATGGCGCTTGCTCTACGTTAGTGTTGTGTTAAGTATGCCTAAAGAGTGTATGTCCCCATTATACCTCGCGATTATTATCGTCCCCGTCTTATACACTGTTCCCCTACAACCGGTCCTATTGGAAGTCTAAAGGGGAGGCCTATGTTCAGTATGTGATATGATGATGATGACGTCAACAGTGTCCAAGATTAACTTAGCAGATACATTAAGTATGCATTAAAGACACATTGGTACTTGCCCGAGTTCGACTCACAACCGCTTGCATGAGAAGCGATGTGTTAACCTCTAGACTATCACGACTCCTGTATATTTTGATTATTATAATACATACTAAGAAATGCCTTGAACAGCCTGTTTACAAAACACTGTTGACTTTTAAATAAATAGGTATACATTTTTATTGTAGTTTTCTTTCTATTTATAAAGACGACCTTTCATTTCAACGAAATCCTTATTGAAAGTCAGAAATAGTTTGTATACAAATGCTGCGTCTTCAATTTCAAATAGTTTTTCTGATATCAGATATTTTTATAAAAATACTGATTGTTTATCTTTACTGTTTTACCTACCTAAACGTTTCTAAGGGTGCATTATAATGTTATTCTACATATACACAAACAGCCAGACCCGAATCAACTACTTATAGACTACACTAAAATTTGTTCCGTGCAGAATCGAACCCGCGACACTCAGCGCTGACTTAAGCTCACCAGGGTCGCGGGACTGCCTTAAGAGGATACCGTGACCCTGCAACGCAACGCGACTGAAAAAACATGGTGACTTTTTAGTCAGTAAGAGTATGAGAGTCCGTGGAACGGCCACACCACAGTTTCTAGTGACCAAACTTTTCTTTTTTTCTAACCTGCAGTCAATGAGTAAGGCGTGGTCCTTCCTGCCCATGGTGACGATGTACTGGTCCATGATGCCGCACGGCATCCCAGGGAATTCGTGCTCCGCTTTCTGGCATAGCTTAGCTTTTTCCACTAACCTGTGGGCAAAAAAAAACTTGTTAACAACCAACAGACATAATATTATTTTACTCTTGACTCTAGTCAGAGGTGAAAGACTTTCAGCCTTACTACAAAAATTTAAACATCTGTTGAACACTTGTCTAAAAAAAGTATATATGACTGCAAAACGGACCTTATTTCAACGCCATAATCTGACATTTTTTTAGACAAGTGTTAAAGAGACGTTTAACAGTTTTTGTGGTACGACAGACAAAGTCTACGGTGGATTGAGCTTAGCCTGAAAAAGCGTGTCCACTCTTACTTTGAAGAGATTTGGGAACACTGACGCAGCTTGTGAACTTTTGCCATGTTAGTTTTAATTTACGTAAAAAGGAAACATTTCACGGTTATCGCTAAAACCGAATGTATTAAAGACAACCTTTAGATGAATTAGAAATGTAGGTAGCGTACCCTATACACAAAATCAACACATGCTTGTGTATAATTATGCTGTTGTGGGTACTTTTACAAACATTTAAATTAACATACATGGCAAACAAATATTTGTAGCTAGGAAGGAACAAACGAGCGAACGAACGACAAGCAATGCTCAGACAGAGCGCCAACGAATGTCTTGAGACTTCTGTTTATGTCCAACAGTCTAACTAATGATATCTATCTCAGAAAACTCGAGGCCCTCCATGCTAAAGACCGCCTTTGAATATAATATAATAATAATATTTCACAACTATCACACAATGCCATCTAGTCCCAGGCTAAGCAGAGCTTGTGTTATGGGTACTAGACAACTGATAAACATACTTATTTATTTCTAAATACATAAATATTATAGATAAATTACACCCAGACAAAACAAATGATCGTGCTCATTACACAAACATTTGTCCTGTGTGGGAATCGAACCCACGACCTCCGGCATAGCAGTCAGGGTCACTAACCACTAGACCAAGAGGCCAGACCAATATGAGATAGGATACAAGAGATTTAGATGTAAATAGGACTTAGTAGGTATAATACGAGTATTTATGTTTTTTTTCGATCAACCCGTTAGGTTTAGCTTGTTGGAAGAGTCTAGAAACCAGCTAGGATGCTCAGCCCCTCCGCCAACCATACTGTCGTCGTCGAATACACAACATAGGCAATCACAGTCCACTGCTATAGGCGTCTCCCAGACTGCGCCACATCACCCTGTCCTCTGCCGTTCGCATCCAGTTTGTCCCAGTCATTTTTAAGGACGTCGGTCGATTCAGCTGGGGGGCGTACCACACTACGCTTGCCGAAGCTCGTCTGCTTCACTGGCCATCGGTCCTTCGACAAACATGGCCAGCCCACTGCCTTTTCATTTTGCTCATTCTGCTAGCTACGTCGGTTACTCCGGTTCTTTCTTTTTAATGACAGGTCCGCATTTGACCATCGTTATCTCCTCTGATAACTTTCTCTCTAGCCTATTTTCCGGGTAACTTCATTCCTGATTTTAAACTTTAAAGAAACTTCAGGCATAGCCCGCAAATACCAACATTATTAAAACTAGTAATTATAAACAAATATGCTTCATAATTTCAGTTAAACTACTTCTAATTTTAAGGCAGATCTGTTATTAACAAACACTAATTACAGTATAACGGGTTCATTCGAGTTTATGTGACAGATCTAATTAGCTGTCGTTTCAGTACCCCGTTTGACGCGGTTCATCTGCCGCTCATGGTGAATGCCCCCGTAGCATTCTGAATGCAATAGATTGCAGCCTCTGATACAAACGTAGCGAGTTTTCTGGTCACACTCCAAAAAAAGACTACGGCCTCTTTTAAACTGCGGTTGAAGCATCACCCAGCAGCACAACCAATTCTATCTTTATTCCACCAAGAATAGATTTTATTTCTATACAATGCGACATTTTTTTGCCCGGGCACGACCCGTAGTCGACTGAAGAATGGAAACATTTCTTTTGCACGTTTTAAACATCACCATGCTTGAGCACGATAGAAATCTTTCTATGTTATTTTGACAAAACCCGTTTCTATTCCGTCCCATTTCTTATTCTGTGGACAAAACCCATTAGGTACTATGGTGTCATGCTGCGTGTACAGACAGAATTAAGACCGGACTTTGACAAACAATATACTGAATAGTGTGTTAAATCCAGGTCTAGTGCAAGGGACATTCAAGGGACTGTCTTAAAAAGATGTCAAGGCAACTAAACGAAACTCAAGACAAACAGTTCCACTCCTTCCAAAGCTTTGAAGACTCATTTCATGATTTTATAACCCATAAAAGGGCACGCCAATCCGCTCATCTCTCCGCTATCGCCTTCACATTGGACAAGCATTACTTGCGCAAGTAAATACATGCTGAAATTTGTTTAGAGTCAATTTATCGACCATCCTGTTTAATTGTAAATTCGTTAATGAAACTACTGAAGCGTATTTTCAGTCGAATTACGTTGTGGCTTGTTTTGTTTTATCCTTTCATTTGTAGTCACCGTGGACGAGGCCCTTTAGGATAATGAATTTAAGGGTGAAGGTTCCAAAGTCTAAAACAATACAAATTACGGAAAGATCACATGCCCTTTGGCATCATTTAGAGTCTTTTCACGAGGTATTCCCGTTTGAGCAACGATATTTGAGCACCGGTGTTAAGCTATTGTAGAACAGAGAGGCGAAGCGAACGCGAAGCGAAGCGTTTTTGTTTGTAATGTATGGAATTATTTGTAGCCTGTCACATAGAATATCGGACCGCTTTCAGGTTTCTATATTTATGACAGGATTTGGATCGCATTCGCTTCACCTGTCTGTTTGACAATAGCTTTAATGGAGATCCTAAAACGGAGAATTATTGAAATAATTCAATCAGAAATTGACCTGACCAGCAGACCCTGCCACGTAAAGCATGATTAAGTTTTTGCATGCATTTAAACTTTTTCAACCATTAATTTGTAATATAACACTAAAAAATAGTTGTGGCTCGTCTAAAAATGCGAGCTTAATTTACCTTTCATTTTTAAAACAAGTTCGGGTTAGAGACCTCTTATACGTAGATATTTTATTACTTTAATTATAATATAACTAGCTTCTGCCCGCGACTTCGTACACAGATCCTGTTGCTTATGCCAGCGACAACAGGGTCGACAAAATGCCCAATTCCAAGAGCCCGGGTAAAAAAAACAACGGGAGTTTTGACCAGTAGAGTAAAATTCTTATTCATATCTTCATCGTCATCGAAAATCAGTCCTTAACTGTTACCGCCTTCACTGCGTGGAGGTACTCCCGGCTTATTTTATAATTATACAGTGAAATTAGTGACAACTTTGATTTCCACATCAGGTGTTTCAGATCTTCAATTTTAATACGTCAACAGATAGTGCTCATCAGGTTGAACAACTTTTGCTAAGACGCCATTCCTATAGATGTTATAGTGTAGCTGGGCTCTTGGTGTTCCACATCAGGTGTTCCTGATCTTCAATTTTTATACGTCAGCAGAGAGGGCTCATCAGCCTGAACAACTTTACTAAGACGTCATTCCTATATGTTTTATAGTGTAGCCGGGCTCTTGGAGTTCCACATGAGGCCTCTTCAATTTTTATACATCAACAGTGAGTGCTCATCACTCTGAACAACTCTTGCTAAGATGTCATTCGGTATCGATTGTTGATCACACCCCAAGTATTCTTCTTAAATAAAAAACTTTTTGAAAAAAAGGGAACCGACTTCAAAACCAAACTCAAAAAAAGTGTAAAATAACTTTTCTTTCGGAAGTCGGTGGCTTTGTTTTTTATTTCATTGACTATGGCCACCGACTTCCGAAAGAAAAGTTATTTTACACTTTTTTTGAGTTTGGTTTTGAAGTTGGTTCCCTTTTTTTCAAAAAGTTTTTTATTTTACCCTTTTTAGTTTAGATATTCAAGAAAAATCTTCATAATAATCGGCGTCTTTGAAAATCTACAATCCTAGACAGCAACAAAAACGGATCTATGCGCGCAACTTCACGAGATATCTATTATTGTTATATACTAAAACCTTCCCCAGAATGTAAAAAATACTTTCCTGAAAACCGCATCAAAATCGGTTTAGCCAAACGCGAGATAATCGCGGACAAACATACATACATACATACAGGTCGAACTGAGAACCTACTTTTTTTTTTGAAGTCGGTTAAAAATATTCAATGTACAGTTTTGACTTTCCCACTATTTTATTATAATTATGTATAGATTAATTGTTATTGCGTCTACAACAACAATTTTTTTTAAACATCTGCTCAGATTAATTTGGAAAAAAACAATTATTGTGTCAAAAGCTTTGTACTTTTGACTTGTGAAATAAAATAGAAGTTATTTGCCACTTCTCAGTTTGCCGTTCTAACAGAATTTGTATTTGTGCCTGTATGTCAATTGGGTACTTCTTATCATATAACTATAACAGTCCCTGTTGACGCTGCCACGACGAAACGTACCAATGGAGCCTCACTCATAATCACAAGCATAAAATTACCATTATTTGAAATTGAAGATACCGCCAGAAAAAATTGTCTTACCGACTAAATTCCACAATGAAATGAGTCACTTACCCCACACTCCTACCAGTGAGTCCTTCAAGCAGGGTGAAGGTAGCCACCTCAATGGCTGCACTGCTGGACAGTCCAGCTCCCATTGGAACATCTGTCACGATCACCGCATCAAAACCACTCACTCCACCTGTGAAACACAAGAGATATATGTAGCTTAACTAGCATAGCAGAAATATGAGGAAATGATATACGAGTACAGGGTGAATTTTTCAACTGGGCGTGGATGGCTATTTCCGAAACTATGAGGAATATCGAAAAATACTTAAAAAAGTCTGGTCGCCGATTTTTACGAAAACTAAAAATGCATCATTAGATTTTAGATAAATCAATTATCTTGGCCAGGAATCGAAACCGCTGATTTTGAAAAAAAAATACATCCTATATTATTTCGCCATTTGGGAGTGTCGCTAATAAAGATCAGGATTTGAAAAAAAAATGGGCCGTAGGTAAAATCAACAGGTACAAAAAAACCGGCCAAGTGCAAGTTGTACTCGCTCATGAAGGGTTCCGGAGTAGCAAGCATAGATTAGGGATATAATTATATTGAGATTAGTAAGTAATATACACAAACAATAAAAATAACTTTGTTTTTCATAGTGTTTGTATGAATGGCAAAGTTATATTTGCGGTTTTTGAAAATGTACTATATCTCAAAAACTGCTAACTGTATCTCATCCAAACCAATTTTCGTTGGAAGTTTTTGTTGAGGTCTACATTATATATTTTTTTTAGTTTTATCATTCTCTTATTTTAGAAGTTACAGGGGGGACACACATTTCACCACTTTGGAAGTGTCTCTCGTGCAAACTGTTCAGTTTAGAAAAAAATGATATTAGTAACCTCAATATCATTTTTAAAGACCTATCCATAGATATCCCACACGTATGGGTCTGGTGAAAAAAAAATTATTGAGTTTCAATTCTAAGTATGGGGGGCACCCCCAAAATTTGTTTTGTTTTTATTTTTGTGTGAAAATCCTAATGTGGTTCACATAATACATCTAACCTACCAAGTTTCAACAGGATAGCTCTTATACTTTCGACAAAAAGTGGCTGTGACATACGGACGGACAGACAGACATGATGAATCTATAACGGTTCCATTTTTGCCATTTGGCTACGGAACCCTAAAAATTAACCTTTTACGAAATCAACACATATTTGGAGCAGCTTTTGTAGTTAATTTTTCCACCAAATGCCAAAATACGTTTAAAGGACTCACCAGGAAAATTCGCCACCACACCCTTAACATAGTTGGCCCAGGCTGGAGGTCCTGGCTTCAGAGGAGCTGATGGTGTTGGTGCTGGAAAGCTGGTCTTCACCTCATCACCTGAACCCAGGACTGATAGCAGCCGACATTCTCCAGTGTTGTTCAGACTACCCACTATGAGGGTCACGAAGGGTAATGCCTGGTTGAATAAAAATAAGGTAATTTGTAAAAATTTTATATTGTTAGTCGACTCTTCCCAAGAACTTCCTCCTTTTTACAAAGTCGGTTAAAAATATTTTTTGTTTCGACAGTGTGTCACTTTGCAATCTTCAACATCGTTCAAAAAGAAAGTCCCAGGTATAAAATTATACAGTATAATTATGATATATATTTTTCCTATCTATTTAAACTAACTCACTATTTTCTTTCATTTTTAACGGACTTTGAAAAAATAGTTCCTGGTTCTACACTGGACACACTTTTTCAATGTTAACGCAGTACATACTTCAAGTACGCTGTACGGCCACTTACCTAGAATTCGTGATAGGGCCTCAGGTTGCTATGGTAGGTAAGTAAACAACCAAAATTATGACAAGATTATGACAAGATATTTTTGGCTATTCCTACTGACGTAGGAATAGCCAAATATAGTAAAACATAAAACAGCTGAGTCCACTGTAATAACCATTTTAATTGGTGATTTGTCATAATGATAACAATACAATTCAAATTACAAGCATTTTAAATCAAAATCAAATCAAATCAAAATTTATTATTTGTGTAACATAGGTGCAGGTACAAAGTTCTTAAATTTCATTTTACAAGGTCGCTATGCTATGCCAAGAGGCGTACAAATATTTTTAGAACATGCAATGAATGAAATAATTACTCGTATTATGTCAAAAATGATAATAAAAAGAAATATAATGATGTCAAAAAGAATTTACAAAAAAAGGAATGTCAAATTTTAAATGTCACATTAGTCATTATTAAAAACACAAAATTAACAAAATTAACAAAATTGCTTAACTTTATTCGTAAGTAGATACTGCTGATTACACAATTGGTAAAGCAAGTTTTCTTAACGAGAGGTTTACGCTTGATAACATGCTACAATTCCATTAAACATTAAATAATATATCCCCTGTGATACCCTGAGGATTAGAAAAATATGTGTGTTTCCCTACAATACATTTGATTGGTATGAAACAAAAATCTAAATTAAGACTTTTCACTAAACCGAAATTTGGTGCCTACCATAACAGTTTTTTTTTTTATCGTGGTAAAATCATCAAACGAGTCCTCCCACCCTACTGTCAGACTCGTACTGACTAAAATCCACGGTGTCCTTCAATAGCCCTTTACGTTCCAGGGTCACGGTAATAAGTCCCGCGACCCCGGCAGGCTTTGGTTCTCTAGAGGGGGGCCCCGCCATCAAGCTGACGCTCTTTGAGGCGCGCGTGGAACACAACGCGCCATCGACCCGGGCATGGTCCATTGTCGGACAGCGAGTCGCCCATTACTCGCCGCCCGCATGCCCGCGCCTACGGTGGCCGATGATCGTCCCGCGACTTCCGTCGCCGTGGGTGTCTACCACTGTGCACTGTGGCGTAGGTGAGTCCCTCGCGCGTCCAGCCTCCTCCTTCGCAAGCAATGACTGCTTCGCAGAAGGAGGCGACCGCTTCCCACTCCGTCTCGCCCCGCAGCATGGCCGCGACCTCGATCCTCGCAGTGGTGACACCCAGACGTTTCCTCCTTCCTCATCAGACACAGGTACCTCCCGAAACATCCGTGACCGGTGAGGACCTTTGACCACTCCTCAAAGAGGGGTCTTACCGCCGCGATTGTGGCGTGCCCGACCATAACAGGTTAAGGAGACTTTTATTAAAACGTTTGTAATTTAAACTCCGATTAAACCATGGTATAACCCACCATTGACATTTTAGACGTAAAGTAATTAGCTAACTAGAAAAGACGTGGACTGTGAGATATAATCAATATCGACAGCAGACGGTTATCCGATCACCAAATTTTCGAGTTACTATGAAAGATTCTCATTATTAATAATTTCAAAGGTTTGTAACGGAATTTAAGGGATGAAGTGAAGTGATGATTTGACTAATGATTAGTTTAGAAAGTCTGTGTTCTTCGACTTTAGCGTGTCTTTGGACTGTCCTAACATTCTGTTATCTTTATTATCGTTAAGTGCCTCTATTCAATGTATATGTAAAATAAAATTAATTACTTTAAACTTTTATATCCGCGGGATTAAAAAGGCCACTTCAGCAGCATCATAGTATGAATAATTAGGATTAAATTTAAAAAAATGCCCTTTTCCCCTTAAATACATATTTCAGATGGCCCAGAAAACAAGAGCCTTGGTAAAAATCCCTCAGCATACAAAATTCTTGGTACACGTACAAAAGCTTAGTTTTGTGAATTGTGTAGTTTCCTTAATAAATCGGAGGTGTTCGCAGAAATCCGTGACAAAACTACCAGGATAGATTCGCTTTACGGCAAAGAAATAAGCCCCTGCGTACACCTGTGTTGCCTAACAATTCTCCGGTACCTTACGAATTTGGTATCCAGTGACGCGTGTCTTTTACGAACCTCTATGGATTTGTATAGCGATACTCACCTGGATACCAAAGTCGTAAGGTATCGCAGATTTGCGTCGTCTGGTATACGAAGGCGCTAAGTTGTAAGTTCGATTCTCGCTTCATACCTACGTCGCGTAATATTACAAGTCGCGCCGAGAACTCGCGTGCAACTCGCGTGAAGGCAATGGCTCGGTGCGACTCGGGATGGCTCGTGGAGGCGCGGTAGTGCGCCACGTCGATCTCGCGATTCAAAATCAAAATCAAATGTTTTTATTTCACATAGGCCCCTGAGGGCACTTATAAAACGTCGACAAAAGGTGCTCGGTTCGGGTTGGTCGATTTCATGGAGAAGAACCGGCAAGAAACTCCATGATTGGCCCAAAATCTGGCTGTAATTTTTGGATAGCTATTTGAGCCACCAAATATACCAAATATATAATTCACCAAATATACCAAATATAGAATTCACCAAATATACCAAAAACAAAAAGTACAACGTTTTGTCAAAAACAACAAAGATGTTAGCCAGCTCTTCAGAGAAGATCAAAAGTTACCGCAGATCGGAAATCTAGCCCGAGACAGACCGAGTATAAGTACCTTTTTTTTTTGCGTGGTAAAATCATCATATTAGTCCTCCCGCCCAGGGTGGGGCGGGACTGCGGGAGGGACTGTCAGACTTATACTGGCTAAAATCCACGGTGATCCTTTAATAGCCCTTTACGTACCAGGGTCACGGTTACCAGGTGAGACAGTCCCGCGACCCCGGCAGGCTTTGGCCCTCTTAGGGGGCCCCGTCAGACCGAGTATACCTTCACATGGCGCTTGGCGCGAATGCGGCGAGATTCATGATTTTGCACGCCGCGTGAAGCAAGATTTTACTCATAGGGTATTTAAACGGGTCGAATTTTCGGCCTATTTGCCTGTAGACAGCCCTCCGGCCTGCCGATGCCGTCCTAGTCACCAGTTGCATCACTTGCAAGAATACTGGTCGAATTGTCATTTGAACGGTCAATTTTCGCCGCACGGCTTTCCACACGGATAAATCGACCCGTGTAAATGCGCCAAGAATCCAAGATGCGCCAAATCATTCCCATCGTACAACTAATAAACTATAGAGTTGCTCCGCATGTCACGTCGCGATAGCTCGAGTTCCACGAGCCATCTGAACCACTTTATTCCATTTGTTTTTTCTGAAGACACTGTCAACAACAAACGTGTGTCGTGTGACCTTGGCGCGTGAGTCGTGTGACCTTGGCCCGTGTGTCGTAACCTAGGAGTGATATTTTATGGGTTAATGACCCCGAGTTTGAAGTAAATTAGAAAAGATTTTGTATTCGTGACACAAACCTGGACAGTTAACCGCACGCCGTTCATAATGATGTAGAAATTCACCATTGACAGTGCCTTTATGTCTGGTCTAGGTACAGACGCCAGTACATTAAACTACCACAATCTGTCAGATTTTAAACTTTACCACAATACAAGAAGGTTAATTTTCGATTGGAAAAAATTGACACATTGTTTAGGTTCAATGACGTATTATATACGTACAGACACGCCATGAACGAACATCGTGGCGCTTAAAAACGGAGCTGGAGTAGTCGCTGCGTCCCCGCAAGGGGGCGCGGCTGGCGGGTATGGACTTTGTCCTTTTTCCCGCGGGATCAATGTTATGCCCGCAACGGCGGGCACACGCGCTGGAGCGGCATATAGCCTTAAAATCCTACGGGCGCGCGCGCTATGTGACGCGCGCCGGGGTGTGTGGCTGCACATCGTTGCTTACAGGCGCGCCGCGGTACTGTCGGCAGTACCGCTTGCTTCACTGCGCCCCGGCGGTCTGCCCCTGCCAGGTGAGACCCCCAGTTACCTGGGGGAGGCCCGGCAGAAAGCGACCAGCGACAGGGACGCAGACTTACGACGCACCTGCAAGGAAGAGTGGCTCCTGCCTGCCCCGTTTTCCAGAGCGAGCCGGTAGCGGCGCAGGCAGAGAGCCGGTGTGTGTGTATGAGCGGCATTGTGTGTGTAACGCCGCTCATGTATGCAGGTGAGAGGCGAGCCCGCCGCACAGTCACCGCGTGAATATAGCGCTTGTGAAGTAGCGAGTGTCAGTAGCGACGTACGCCGTGCCTATATTAACTTAGCACACGGCGCACGTCATGTATGTCATGCATGCGGAGTCGTTTTGTTGAGCAAGTCCCGTGTAGCCGGGAATGAGACTTACCCGGTGTCGTCAAATCCGGTAGTGGGCGCTGGACTTCAGGCGGAGGCGGAAGAAGGGGCGGCCCAAGGCCCTACAGGGCCGCGGCTGTCCAATATGTGGGCCTCGGCGGGCTACTCGCTGCAGATGGACAGCAGCGTCTGGAGCCCGTCGAGGACCAGGTCTTGTATATCCTGCCCCTGGCCGATGGCCCTTATCAGGTCCACCGACAGCTTGACGGCGCAGGCAGTCAATTTTTTCTTCCGGCACTCGTCCATGGGAGTGCCGGCGGCGTCTGGATCGCGGCGCCGCTGCTGAGCGCGGGCGCCGGTAGTGGTGGTGGTTGGTGGGGCGGCTTCGGTCGCCTCCGGGTCTCGGGCTGCTTGGGCAGGCTTCGAAGCCTGCCTGACCCGTTTCTTACCAGCGCCAGCAGCGGCGTCGGTGGGCTCCGTAGTGGGGCCCTTTTCTGCCTGCGCCTGTACAGGGGCAGGGTCGTTCTGAAGTGGGGGCGTGGGGGACTCGGGCTTACCTCCCTTCCTTCCCCCACGCTTCCGGTTCCTCCTCTTCCTCCGCCCTGTGGCGGGGGCGTCCTGGCGTGCGGGCCCGTTCGCTGCCGCCATCAACGTAGCGCTGGGGGCCTCGTGGTCCTCGGCGTTCGTCGTTGGCCGGCGCTGCTGTCGCGTGATGGCGACAGTGCCCGCCCGCCTGTTTTTGGCCTCCCGTTGGAAGACGGGGCATGCGCTGCTGCACGCCGGGTGGGCCCCTGCACAGTTTGCGCAGGTGGCCGGCTCCGTCTTGGGACGTGGGCACTCGCGAGCGGCATGCCCCTCTCCGCATCTGACACAGGCGAGCGGACGGTGACACTGGTGCGAGCTGTGTCGAAACTGCTGGCACCGGTGGCACTGGGCGGGCCCGCGTTTGCTCCGCCACGCCTCGATACGGACACCACGCATGTTCAAGAACTGCGTGGTGTCGTAGATCCGCCTGAAGTCAGGGGTCCTCGTAATGACCGCATGGAACAGGCAGCCGGGGCGTCCGCCGCGCGCATTAATATTGGGCTTAAAAACGGCGACAATACTAGAACTACTTATACACGTGAAGAAAGAGAAAGAAAATATGACACCATACGGCGGGAGGGAGACGCAACTACGCGCAATGTGGCCAATTGGCTTCATTTTTTGTTGCCATTTTAGAGTGCGGACAACGTATCTATAGTTTATATATCATTGTTTAGGTTGATGTGTTGGCGTCTGTATACTTCAAATAAAACTAAACGATTGTAGCTGAGAGTGATATTTAATACGTAGCTATAGAATGGTAAGTATATTATTAACTCAATTTATGTGTTACGTAATTATTCAAATACATTATCTGTTATTCTATTCAAATTGAATAATGATTTCTAGATCAGATCTACTACCCATATTTACATTAAGATCCAGTTTACTTTATCCCTTATTTCGTTATTAGTCTAGATAATAATAGGGTTAACTAGTGATGGATCCTAGGTGGAGGTTAGCATCTAGCTAAATATTTACGTCTCTCTTGAGTGGAAACATTTGAAACTGAACAGCTGGAATAAATTAACATGTTCATTTACCTCCTAAACAATACTTAGTTATGTAAGCTTAATTAATAACATCATTTTAGTCGTATAATTAATTTAACTCTGAATAATTACACAATAATGTTTTTTTAAAGTAGGATATCCAAATTGACACGGTAACCTGTGTTACTCGTAAGCCCTGGATGTCTCATTTTTCGTTAAAAAAGTATTCATTTATATAAAGCTTAACAAATTGTAAAGGTATTTGTTTAAAATTCTACAATGGAACTATCCATTCCAATTTAAAACGAAAATTCATTGCACAATAAAATGTATTCTGTTATACAATCGTTTGACAAGGTTGCTTTATAATTTTAAATATTTAAATGCATTTTTATTTGTATGTAAAATATTCAGTTTTGATTCCGTGAAAGAAAGTCTAATACCGTGGATTTCATAGAATTGTATTTTATTTGTTTCAACTTGGGTTAAAAACGTTTATTTATTTTATCTACTATACAGTGTGTCCGGACACGAGTAAGCGATACTTGAAGGGGATATTATAGATTCATTTTCGTCGACAAAACTGCTTTTAATAAAATTCTTACTCCAACACCTCGCGAATGGCGGCCATTTTAGTTTTTTGATTTGTCAAACTGGGGTATGTACAATAAAATGCAAATATCTTTGAATCCAAGAGACTTACATGCATGCAAATGACTTTATTGCAAAGTTAAATGTTAAGGCTTTTCAAAAACTTGCAAAAGTTTTCTAAATAATATGTAGAAAGAACCAAAAAACGTGGGCAAACATGAAATTGTACACAATAATTACTGAATATTTTCACATTTTATACTCTAGCTCGAAAAGTACCCCTGTACTTTGCTTAGGTTTTTACATTAAGTTAAAAGTATTTGAGTCAGGCTATAAAATTATATCAAAATTATCACTCTACGTTAAGTATTTTAGGAGTTATTCTCACTTGAACATAACCCTTCCTTAGCGAATGTACCCCAATATTACAGGTGTCGCATTCTTTGGGCGAGCTAAACCGTTTCAACGTGAATTTATAAGCTGGCATTATTAACCACCATGTAAATAATCCCAACGAATCACCATTAAACTGAAATAATAATATTTTTGTTTACTTTATGAAAAAAAAAACTTTGAATAAATTAAAAAAATGGGCCATTTCAGTTTATGGGTGATTCGTTGGGATCATTTACATGGTGGTTAATAATGACAGCTCATAAATTTACACTGAAACGATTTAGCCCGCCCAAAGAATGCGACACCTGTAATATTGGGGTACATTCGCTAAGGAAGGGTTATGTTCAAGCAAGAATAACTCCTAAAGTACTTGACGTAGAGAAATAATTTTGATACCGTTTTATAGCCTCACTCAAATACTTTTAATTTAATGCAAACACCTAAGTCAAATACAGGGGTACTTTTCGTGCTAGAGTATAAAATGTGAAAATATTCAGTAATTTTTGTGTACAATTTCGTGTTTGCCTACGTTTTTTGGTTCTTTTTAAATATTATTTAGAAAACTTTCGCAAGTTTTTGAAAAGCCTTAACATTGAACTTTGCAATAAAGTCATTTGCATGTATGTAGGTCTCTTGGTTTTAAAGATATTTGCATTTTATTGTACATACCCCAGTTTGACAAATCAAAAAACTTAAATGGCCGCCATTTGCGAGGTGTTGGAGTAAGAATTTTTTTAAAAGCAGTTTTGTCGATGAAAATTAATCTGTAATATCCCCTTCAAGTATCGCTAACTCGTGTCCGGACACACTGTATAAAAATAAGTCGGGTTTTCCTTCCTGACGCTATAACTCCAGAACGCACGAACCGATTTCCACGTTTTTGCATTCGTTGGAAAGGTCTCGGGCTCCGTGAGGTTTATAGCAAAGAAAATTCAGGAAAAAAAAATTCTTCTTTTATTCACCAAACGAAATGTTAGGTACATAAAACGAAGCCATCTGGTGGCGAAACGGAGTTCGCCGGGTTTGCTAGTCTATTATTAATTATATAGAGTTACTAGCTGACCCGGCAAACGTTGTTTTACAATAAATTAAAAATTTTGTTTAAAAAATAAAAAAAAAAATTTAGGGGTGGACTACTTTCAGGTATCAACCAGGGTCAAACAGTCATTGTTTTATGTCATAATTTTTCAGGCATAATGTTGTAAACAGTATTGTAACTGAAGTACTTCGTTATCCAATTGTATCTGTACAAATTTGAAAAAAAAAAACCGTACTCCAGGCCTACTAGGAATTTCTTTAATATCTAGGCGCGTTTTCATACATTTCAAATGTCATAAACAGCCAAACAGAAAAAAAGTATAGGCGACACAAATACTTATACCTTGCGGGAATTAAACCCGCAACATTTAGCACAGCATCCAATTGCTCAGTCATTGCAGCGACCTTGTCTCACTGCGCATTGCCTACTTAACCTCCGCAGAGAATCCATAGTGCATTTTACGATTCTAGACCCTATGGTCTAGAAAAGTGTAGAAATCTTGTAATAATGCATAGGCATTATCACAAGATTTCTACACTTTATTTACAGCGTATTTGAAGTATTTACAGCGTTTATTGTATGGAAAATGAAAAAAGCGTCTCTAGTGCACGAACGAGGAATTTTTTCCATCAAATTAACGGCTTTCCCGTTTACTTTACGTCACGAAAACTAGGGCCTCGGTTTCGGTTGTACGGCATGTGCCACATTTGTAAAAAAAAACTTACCAGGGGTAAAACATAGCCTTCACAATAATCAATGTGATCACCGATAAGGTTGACGCGACCCGGCGCACACGCAGCGACCGCAGGTTGTCGACCGAACGCTTCCGCAAACTTGTCGCGCGCTTGCTTCAGAAGCACTGCTTCGCCTTTGGCTATCGCTTCATTTGACATCTGCAAGTAACATTAGAAGATTAACGTGAATGGTATGATCTAGCAGCGAAGATCACTTCAGGGGCCAGCCACTATAATTGGCCCAATAGATCCCTCTATTAGGACATCCCTAGGCAAATGTCATGCGAAAAGTGTAAAACATCAATTCTCTTTAATTAATTTAAAACTTTATACCCAAGAGTTTAAAGTTGAAAATGTGAGACTACTGAGCGATGAGCGTTAAAGACCAGAACGAATAAAACCTAATGATGACTGACGTTTACAGAACCATAAGTGTATTATGTGAGTTGAGAAGTTTTTGTTGAAGTCTAATACATTATATTTTTTTTTAGTTTTATCATTCTCTTATTTTAGAAGTTACAGGGGGGACACATTTTACCACTTTGGAAGTGTCTCTCGCGCAAACTGTTCAGTTTAGAAAAACACATACTTATGGGTTTGGTGAAAAAAAAAAATTTTGAGTTTCAATTCTAAGTATGTAAAAATCCTAATGTCGTTCCCTTACCAAGTTTCAATAGGATAGCTCTCATACTTTCGAAGAAAAGTTGCTGTGACATACGCACGGACAGACAGACATGACGAATCTGGTTCCGTTTTTGCCATTTGGCTACGGAACCCTAAAAAACCGTATCAAAATCTGTTGCGTAGTTTTAAAGACATAATAATGTCCCTTTGGGACAGACAGATAACGGGAAGCGACTTTGTTTTAAACTATGTAGTGAAGAATAAATTCCATTTGCTTATAATGTCCTCTCCGCTCCTAAATACGGAAGATTGAGTAGCATAGGATATTCTCTTAATCCTACTACTTAATTCGTGTTGCTACAGGCGAAGCAAAAGAATCCACTTCAAATAGGGATATCATTATCACATTAAATGAGCTACAAGATATTTAAAAGCTTATTATTTTATTAATAATGCGGTCGTACTTCAAAGAAACTCTTGACGATAATAAATCATTGATATAAATACAAACGTCTAATAAGACTAACAGAGATAGGTTTCCAGATAACCTTGTTAGTTATCGGTCTTGACCATAAACTTGGCTGTAATGTAAAGTTAAATTGGATGCTATCGAGCTAATAGTGATAGTATAATCAGACAAGTAAGATCGAATGATAGACTAGACTTGTTAACATGGTAGCACGTGGATTAGAAAGAATAAGATTAAACGTCTGTGGCCTAGGTGCTGATGAGTTACGGTGCATCCACACCGCCGGTAACATTTGTGGAGCAACAAAAGGCGACACGATAACATTCGGTAACTTTTGTGGCTCCTTGTTGCTATTTGTTGACTGTTGCTTACCCGTGCATCCACACCGCAGTAACATCCGACAACAAAAAGTTACTAAGTGTTGCCGTGTTACTGTATGTCGAGTAACGTTGCTCGAAAATCGGTAACATTGTTAGATAATGTTACCTCAACATTGCAATACCTAAATAAAGCACATCACACACGGCTAAGATACTATAATATTTTATGTTAAGATGTTATATTAATATATGGTGTTAAAAAATCAACTGCAGGAATTTCGTGTGCGTACTCGGTATCAAAAACCAAGTACATTCCAAAAAAAAATTTTTGTTTTTGAGCACTTTAAAAAAAAAAAAAATCAATTTTTTTTTACAAATTATTATTTTTTTTTTCAAGCTTATTTCTATTGGCCTATTAATACGGCCAATAAAATAAGTTATTTGTAAGTATTTCGATAAATTGCCAGTCCAAAGTCTGCAAAATGTGATGGGAAAGTTGGGATCAGCTGTGAACGCTACATACGGGTGAACGACCTCAAAGAGCAATCAAATTCATTAACATGACCAAAAAAAAATGCTTGAAAAAAAAATTTTTTTTGAAAAAAAATGCTCGAAAAAAATTTTTTTTCTTTGGAATGTACTTGGTTTTTGATACCGAGTACGTTCACGAAATTCTTGCAGTTGATTTTTTAACACCTTGTATAAATCTTAGGCTATCACAGCGATGACGTAGATACGATACTATAATATTTTATCTAACATCTTAAGATACACATTACACTCGCGGCAGCACAATACCATTTCATAATTATTCTTGGTTGGAATATTACAGTCGTTTTGTTGGAAAACAAATATCGTTAAGTTGGAAAACAAATATCGTGCCTACTCGATGTCGAAGTTATTCTTTGTAAATTTTTGTTGGCGTAACAAGGATCCACAAAAGTTACGGAATGTTACCGTGTTGCATTTTGTTACTGCGGTGTGGGTGCAGGGCGTAACATTGTTACCGACTGTCGAGCAACGTTACTCGACTTACAGTAACACGTCAACACTTAGTAACATTAAATAACATTTTGTTGGCGGATGTTACCGAGTAACAGTTGGAAACGTTGAGCTACAAATGTTACCGGCGGTGTGGATGCATCATCATCTGGCTAGCCTTTTCCAAACTATGTTGGGATCGGCTTCCAGTCGAACCAGAATCAGATGCAGCTGAATATCAGTATAAACGATAACGTTGTATATTAAGTAATGATCAAAGCTGTACACGTTTCAGATACTTTACACGTCTGACATTGAGACGGTCCCAAAGGTCATGTGGAATAAACAGTTAACTCGATCCAGAGGGTTATCACATTATGTACTAAGTCCCAACCTTGAACCATTGTTTAACTGTTACTGTCTCTAATCTCTTTGAAAAGGGTTTGACGAGAAATGTGGAGGTTGGAAGCGCCATAAGACACAAACAGGTTTTAAAGGGTATAAAATTTTGGTGACTGGCAATATTTTTGACGTTGTTACAGTATAATCAGCCTATTATAATGTTTTTGTTGATGAGACACAGTACGTCACTTTTATTTAAGAAGGAAGGTAACCTAAAAAATGTTGCTCAAACAGGAATACCTCGGCCGTAATACCTACATCACTTGTAAAATGCGTCTTGGGAATGTCATACAAAACATTTATTTGTATGAAATCCGGTGGTGGGGATAATCAAATCGATCGCAGCGTGCGAATGTCACCACTGCGAAGATCGCCCGGAGGACACGGTGGAGCATACGGTGCAGGACTGCCCCGCTTGGGCAGAGTACCGCCGTGTCCACTCGGCGGCGATAGGCGGAGACCTCTCGCGCCCGGCATTGGTCGAGGCCATGCTGCGGGGCGAGACGGAGTGGGAAGCGGTCGCCTCCTTCTGCGAAGCAGTCATGCTCGTGAAGGAGGACTTAGTATTTATTACTAGAAATGTTGTAAAGTCAACTAGTGAGTCTTGCTGTCGCGGTTGCAACCAGAAGTTCTCGTTTATATTTCTCTGCGTGTACGCGTCAAGTTTAATATGCACCACAACCATTTTAAAGTATTTTTTAGGTTTTATTTAATTTTTAGTGAAAAACAAGCATTTTTTTATGAAATTCTTAGAATGGGGCTACCCATTCTAAGAATTTCTCCTGTATCGTAGGTGCGTTTACAAACCTAAAAAGTCACATACAGAAACACCCAGACCCGGAAAAACGACTTACTAAGTAAGGTCATATACATTTTTTTTAATGTATAATGGGTTTGCTCTTGACCTTAGTCTAGGTCAGGAGTGACTAAGACAAGGTCGACGATGGAGCGACCTTACCCAGAAGAAGCCTGTTTACTCTAACTTTGAAGAGATTAGGGTTGTATGCGTTCGGAAACAGACGCAGGCAGAGAGTTCCACTCCTTCGCAGTCCGCATTATAAAAGACGTATATACATATTTGTTCCGCGACACGCTGCACAGCAGTTTATCGCTCATTGCAGTCACTGCGACAATTTTGCTTCGTTGTCAAAGGTGCATTTTGGTAACCAAGAGGTGATATTGAAGTGAAGGAAGCCATATGTATCACCATTCTGCCTATCGTCCAATCGGCATGACGCTGACGATTTGATTATAGCGGCCATACACCATACTGCCTATCGTACAATCGGCATGACGATCGATTTGATCAAATTGGCAGTTCGTCCATATACACCATACACCATACTGCCTATCGTACAATCGGCATGACGATCGATTTGATCAAACTTCAATTCGGCAGCAGTGATGCCAACTTAGCAACTTTATAGCTAGATCTAGCTATTATTCGGTGACCGACAGCTACAATTTTATAAAACTTGTGCCTTAACTTTTTAGCTACTTTTTTACAAACTTGTTTTTTTACCGATTTATCCCACTAGTGGGAATCAGTTGGTAATACAAGTGAAGGTCGGAAAACATTTGCTTATCGTAAAGCAAATGTTTTCCGACCTTCAATCGATTTTCGACTTTATTGACATTTATGCAAACACCGGATTTTAATGAAGGAGCAATGTTAGCTAACGAGAATGTGAGAAAAAACAAACTAAATTTTGAATGTCAATAAGGTCGAAAATCGCTTGAACCTGTTCTTTTAACTTGCTGAACGATAGCAAGTTAAAAAAAGGTTCAGGCGATTTTCAACCCTCCATTCCATTCCACTCCACTCCACTCCACTCCACTCCACTCCACTCCATCGCAGTCTGTAAAAAGTGTCGTTACAATTTTTTCCGCCTAGCCCCCTTTCGCAACGCGCCATAGGGAACTTCGTTCCAAAAAAATATACGTTTCGAATTGAGAACCTCCTCCTTTTTTTACGTCGGTTAAAAAGTAGCTACCGAATATTAGCTAGATCTAGCTATAAAGTTGCTAAGTTGGTATCACTGCTGCCGATTTGAAGTTTGATCATTCCGATTTGATCAAATCGATTTGATCAAATTGGCATGATCAAATCGGCATGATCAAATTGGCATGATCAAGCCTATTGTTATGCCAATTTGATGGATTCCACGCCCACACACGGTCAAATCTAACTGATCAAATCGGCAGCGTCATGCCGATTGTACGATAGGCAGTATGGTGTATGGCCGCTATTAGTTAGAATTGACCGTGTGTGGGCGTGGAATCCATCAAATTGGCATGACAGATAAAGGACAATGTCCAGAATGGCCCTATGCAACAAAATGTATTGGAATACACGATAATTAACTGTCTATTTTATTATATTAGTTGCAAATACTTTTGTAACACGGACTAGCTGTATGCCAAAATGAACAATAAAAAGTATTTTACGAGACTAATAACATTAATGGCCGCCATCTTCACCAAACGTCATGTCGTGTCGATAAAGAATAGTGGTGGCCAATTGATTGTAATCGATCTACTGAATTTTTAATTTCCTAAAGTATAATTTAAATCGATTCGAATCGTAAGCCAATGTATCGACTTACAAAAAAATCGTGGTCTAAAAGATCGGTTTCTAAAAAATCGATTATATTATTCAAGTTTACATTTATACTTTTTTTTTTTTTTTTTTTTTTTATCGTGGTAAAATCATCAAATGAGTCCTCCCACCCCGGGCAGGGCGGGAGGGACTGTCAGACTTGTACTGACTAAAATCCACGGTGTCCTTCAATAGCCCTTTATGTTCCGGGGTCACGGTAATGGTATAAGTCCCGCGACCCCGGCAGGCTTTGGCCCTCTACAGAGGGGGCCCCGTCATTACGCTGACGCTCTTTGAGGCGCGCGTGGAACACAACGCGCCGTCGACCCGGGCATGGTCCATGGTCGGGCTGCGAGTTGCCCTTTACTCGCCGCCCGCATGCCCGCGCCTACGGTGGCCGGAGATCGTCTTGCGACGTCCGACGCCGTGGGCGCCAACCACCGCGGGTGGGGCGGAGGGAGGACATTGCCCTCTCTCTCGCGCGGCCCGCCTCCTCCTTCGCGAGCATTACTGCTTCGCAGAAGGAGGCGACCGCTTCCCACTCCGTCTCGCCCCGCAGCATGGCCGCAACCAATGCCGGGCGCGAGAGGTCTCCGCCTATCGCCGCCGTGAGGACACGTCGGTGCTCTGCCCAAGCGGGGCAGTCTTGCACCGTATGCTCTACTGTGTCCTCCGGGCGATCTTCGCAGTGGTGACACCCAGGCGTTTCCTCCTTTCTCCTTAGACACAGGTACCTCCCGAAACTTCCGTGTCCGGTGAGGACCTGCGTCATGCGGTAGGTCAGGACGCCGTGACTCCTATCCAGCCACTCCTCAAAGAGGGGTCTTACCGCCGCGATTGCGGCGTGCCCGTTACATTTATACTTAATAAAAATATTATCCATTTCATGAAAAACAAGAAAGATCATTTACTGATCAAGATGATCAGTAAATCAGATTTTTTCGAACAAAAAAAATCGGTCTATTGAACCTGAAAAATCGATTCTTCGATTAATCGATTTCAGATCGTCTTCCCTAGTCACTTGTCACTGTCAGTCTACTGATGATTACAATAGCGTCGCTTGCTGTTTGTAATTGTTTGTATCGGTGTGTTTTGGTGACTTTTAAACTGCATAGGTACCTACCCAATTATCTAGGGAGGTTCTTAAAATAGCCAAATATATTATGATATTACTTTTCAGTTTCTAAAAATCACTAAGCTATGAAAAACTATGCCTAATATTCGTTGTTATGGTTCGATTATAACCTCAAAATCTGATTCTTTTTTTGGAATATATCTATTCTGCAGCTAGTCCGCTATAAAAATAAGATCATATAGGAGTTTACTAATGATGGACAACACAAAATATAATTTTCCGATGCTCTTGGCGCCAGGGCGAACAATGTATGGGCGCAGAGCAATCTCCTTTGAAAGGCTTGATCATGCCAATTTGATCCTTCCGATTAGATCAAATCGGCATGATCAAACTTCAAATCGGCAGCAGTGATGACAACTTAGCAACTTTATAGCTAGATCTAGTTATAAAGTTGCTAAGTTGGCAACACTGCCGCCGATTTGAAGTTTGATCAAATCGATCGTCATACCGATTGGACGATAGGCAGTATGGTGTATATGGACAAACTGCCAATTTGATCCAATCGGCAGCGTCATGCCGATTGGACGATAGGCAGTATGGTGTATGGTGTATATGGACGAACTGCCAATTTGATCCAATCGGTAGAGTCATGCCGATTGGACGATAGGCAGTATGGTGTATGGCTACTTTAAGTTTATGTTATATAAAACAATAGGTACTGTCTGATGACTCGGTCATTTATTTAATTTTAGTTCTGTAAATAAAATAGTGTTATTTTAAAATCTCGATGTTTATAACAACATTTTACAAGTAATATTAAATACCACGCTGGTGCTTAGCATGAAGTTTTAATAGGAGGTGGTACCTCTGAACATCAATGAAGCTAGTGACTCCGACGTGGTGTTAGGATCGAAGATCCTGTGCAGCATTCGCCAGTTTTCACGGAATCTTAAATACCTATAAGTCGTTAGTTTTCCAATATTAGTCAAGGAATCTGGACATGTTTCCGTTAGATGGCAAGACCCGGAATAACTACTTGTAGATCATACAAATATTTGTTTCGTGCGGGGATAGATCCCGCGACACGAAGTGTAACAGTCAATCGATCAGTCATGGCGCCAACTGTACTGTCAAGGAGAACCGACGTTCATCATCATCTCAGCCATAGGACGTCCACTGCTGAACATAGGCCTCCCCTTTAGATCTCCACATATACCGGTTGGAAGCGACCTGCATCCAGCGTTACTATGTTTATAATGGGCGTTTGTGTATGTGACTTTAAATATTTGGAAACGCACCCACGATACAAGAGAAATTACTCTCTCAACGTCTTCTTTAAAAAAGAAATTTAAAAAATTTAAAAAGCGTGTCATATTGTTGTACTCTTCTGCCTGACCCGTTGGGGATGACAGTCGTAATGTTATGTCATTATTTATTTTATTTCAGCATGACACATGAGTACAAGACACACCCATTTTGGTTTGATTAATTATATTATTATCAAAGGATGGTTTTATCTGTTCACGGGATTAAATTAATACTCCGGGATTAAAAAAAAATGAGATTAAAAATATTGTGGAATGTACACGTACAGTACTGCATTTCTGAAATATCCTTTATTGAATTTTTGGATGTGAATAAAGTAGAAAATAACGGGAAAACAAATCATACATGTTTTTTAGTTTTATGTAAGTATCTGTCTTACCACCATCTCCGACTAACCTTTTAATTTAGCATGATATACACCATTTTCAGCAGTGCTATTCTCTAATATCACAGCCTTGTGACAGCGCGGCCGCAGCGTTCACGCCACGCTGCGGTGAGACTAAAGTTTGCTATGCTCTAAGCTACTGTGCAGGACTGCCCCGCTTGGGCAGAGCACCGCCGTGTCCTCGCGACGGCGATAGGCAGAGACCTCTCGCTCCCGGCATTGGTCGAGGCCATGCTGCGGGGCGAGACGGAGTGGGAAGCGGTCGCCTCCTTCTGCGAAACATTCATGCTCGCGAAGGAGGAGGCGCGCCGCCAGAGGGAGAGGACAGCGTCCTCCCTCCATCCCAGCCGCATTGGTAGACGCCCACGGCGATGGATGTCGCAAGACGATCTCCGGCCACAGTAGGCGCGGGCATGCGGGCAGCGAGTAATGGGCGACTCGCTGCCTGAACATGGACTATTGCATACCCGTGTCGACGGTGCGTGGTGTTCCACGCGCGCCTCAAAGAGCTTCAGCTAAATGACGGGCGGGGGCCCCTTTAGAGGGCCAAAGCCTGCCGGGATCGCGGGACTAACAAACTACCGTGACCCCGGAACGTGAAAAGGACACCGTGGAATTTATTCAGTATGAGTGTGACAGTCCGTCCCGCTCTGCCCTGGGTGGGAAAACTCATTTGATGATTTTACCACGATAAACAGAAAATGCTCTATGCTACAGCAGACAGCGACACTAACCATCGTGCGGCGCGAACGGTGAGCACTCGACGATCTCAAAGCCGTCGCGCCGAAGAGCACATAATATGGGCCTACCACAGGCACAAGCTTCACTACAGTTCTGCCTGCGCGAGCTTCTCACATGAAAAAACTGTACACGGACAGCATTACCATGTTCTTTGGCATTACCACACGGCACAGTTAAGTAGGTACGTGCGTCGCGCAGGACACACTTTTTTGTCGAAATCGTTGGCGTAGAGACAACAATGTTTCCCAATGGAGAATTATTTTTGCTACTATTTTTCAAGTGTTTGCTAGCTAAAAAACAGACAATGCAAAAGTTTCGTGGCAAAATTTGGTGGTGAAGCTTATTGGTGGACCAAATAGAGTTCGGCGATGTGATTTCTTATAGCATAGCAGGTGCAGAATTTTTGATTATTTTGCCTATTTTTCGTTTTTGATATTCAATTTAATTTTAATATGTGAAACTTTCTCTATTTAAGATAGCGCATGTAAGCCCGGCTTGTAATGATTGATTTTGAGATAAAGATTTTTTGATTATTATTATAATCCCTTTTTCATTTACAAAAGACATTTTGGAATGTTATAAAATCATTGAATACATTTAATACCTATGTCATAAACACACTGCTCATCATGCAATTTGTGCAACCTTAATATTATAAATGCGAAAGTAAGTTTGTATATTCGTTTTTAGGTGTACAGAGACGAACACAGGGAGGGCACCTTTCACCCTGAAAACAACGACTGTTCCCAAGAAAATAAACAATCATATTCATATGATATTAGATGGCCCTATACAGGGTGAATTTTCCAACTGGGCGTAGACGACCAAAACCGAAACTACTAGGAATATCGAAAACATAGATAGAGAGAATGTAGAGAGAGAATATAGTTTTGGAAATAGCCATCCACGCCCAGTTAGAAAATTCAGCCTGTATTAACGATTGTAATTGATTGTTTAATTCTAAATTAACTGAAGCGAAGGTGCGAATAGCTGCTAAAATAGTTAATAATATTACAAGACACCTCTTCTCATCTCTAAACATCGTAAGAAGTTGATCTCTCATCTAATTACTTATCTTTGCGAAATAAAAACACAGATAAAGGGTTAAATAAACGTTGATAAGAGTGAGTTACAGATTGGACCTTGTATCACAATAAATAAGAACCCTTAATACTGGAGTGTGGCAAACTCATAAATAAAATAGAGTGATTTTTGCCAAATGAATAAAATATGTAACCTGACTGTTACAGTTGTTGAGGGCGCTACCTCGCCGCGAGCATTCACCTGTAATGTAACGTTACAGATTCGAACATTCGAAGACAATAGAACATCAAATTGCGCACTTTTATGTTACATTACCTTATCCGAGTTTTCACTGTTTTACTTTACAGCGTCTTTCCAGTATTTACAGCGTTTCTTGAATAGAAAAATGGACCAGCGCCTCTGGTGTACGAAGAAGGAACTTATTTTTTCCTTGAAATTTGTCAATTAACAATGTCAAAGTTTCAGTTTACTGAAAACTCATGATAAGGCCTCAGTACTGTATTTGTGCTATAGTTTTTTCAGGTTTGGGTGTTTATGTATGTGAATTTGAGAGTACAAGAGTAAGTCTAGTGTAAGGCATAGTCAAAAAAAAAGTTGTTTGTTTTCGGAGAATTTTTCAGTCACTCTTCGAACAAGGATAAAAAGTACTAAATTCGTGTTCTACGTAATAGTTAATATATAATAATATATTATTATATCGGGCCTGCTATTAAAATATTTGTTATCAGTAATAAAACACAGCTGGGTTAAGTTAACAAGTAAAATTGCGATAAACATATCGAAACAATAGCGTTCCCGGCTATTTCATGCAACGTTATTATATCGTTGCATGAAATAGTCGGGATCATTAAACTTGAAATATCTTTCTCAAAACATTTTCAGTCTGTACAATGAAAACCTCTAAAATACTGACTTTTTTCAGAAAAACACTCAAAAATAGAGAAATTAACAGTTCATTCTTCTTTTAAATATAACTTTACCCGTTCCGCACGCTTCCAAACTCACTGAAATCATTGCCATCTTATTTCATAAAACGTCTTAAGATCCACAATAAAACTTCATAGCATTATGAACACTATTAACACGGATTACCTTTTATTTTCAATATTTTTGTCGTACACAACCGATCGAACAGGCACTCCGCGTGGCACTCTACGATAGCAAACATTTCATAAAACCGTTTATTAATTCTTAAGCTGAGTGCTCAATAGAGGACAATTGGTTCACAATTGTATGACGCGACATACATGTGTTGTGTGGTGCATTACGTGTACTACAAGAGTATTGAGCTGTGTATACTGTGTTCGTCATTTAGTTTCCAGATATGTAAACAAATGTGAGAGTTTTTAAAGTTACTCTAATCTACACTCATAAAGTTTAAATTGCAATACAGTTCTGTGATTTTTCAAATTATAACATACTTACCACATCAACCATCTCCTCGTCTTTCTTCAATTGATTTTCAACTTTATGACAAAAGATGAAGGCCTAATGTACCATAATCAGTGATAACAATTTCACTTTGAAACAAAAAGTCCAGAATTTCGTGATAAGGTTTTATAACATGATGTTCAGTTGACTGTGACAGTATGACGGATTTATCCAAAAATAATATAACACTATACTAGTCACATTGAAATCAATTTAATTTTAATCAGATTAAGGGCTGATTTATCTGAGGAACTAACTAACTTTTATCTGAGGAATAAAAATAGCGATTTGATATTATTTTCTATAGATAAACTGTCAAACCGAAATTTTTACTCCTCAGATAAAAGTTATCTGACTTTTGAAAAATCAGCCCTAAGGTTGATATAGCAACAATTGGATACAGACCTTTATATAAACAAAGGATGTGTGACTGAAGTAGTACATTACAGGAATAAAAAGCGTTTTGTGTGGTCAGTCGAAGTCGGAGGTGTGGTCGGTAGGTTTTAGCATAATGATAATAGCTTGTTTTTATATAGGCTAGCGGCTTTGTTCACCCCCTCTTCCCATTATAGCCTATAATCGTCTCTTAGTTCCATCATTCTCTACAAAAATTCATCGAAATCGGTTCAAATATTTTGCAATGAAAATGGAACACACATACATGAACGTAATATTTTGAAATGAATTCTATAATTTTTAATAATTGTAGGTATTGAGTCGGCTTTTGAAAAAATAAAAATGTGCCTATTTATTATACAAACACTCACATTGTAGGTACTGCATTTTTTTCACAAATTAATAAATGTGATCGGGCAAAGGCGATTCGCACACTGCCCCGCATGATGCAGCGTAGTGCGTGGATGCGTGTTCTTCCGTTGCTTGTAAGTATCTCCGTTTGTATGGAAAACACGCACAGTCCAACACACAGAAAATGCATCCACGCGCGTTCATGCGGATCACGCGCATACACGCGGAGAAACATGCACCCCCGCGCGTAGGTGCGGGGCGAGACGCAAGGTATGGCACACCGAATCCCGCAGTGCCGCGCGTGATTTTGAATGGGCGTGACGTGTGTTTGTGTGTGACCACAGAGAACGGCGAATAAATGAGAGCCGCCGTGCGTGAATCTGCAAAACGCACCTACGCGCGTGAGTGCGCAAAAAACCCGCACGATGATGCATATCTGCACTCCCGCAGGAACGCGCGTAGGTGCGTCGACACGCAATATGCAGCATGATGCGGGGCAGTGTGAAAATCGCCTAAAGTAGACCAGTGCTGGACAAAGGCCTCTCCGGAGTTTCATTCCATAAATAAAGTTGTGCCTTTTCGACTGGTAGTCTGGAACCCAGAAATGTCCTCGAGAGCTGTAGCGACCCCTTTGTGGAGTATCGAAACGTTTGATGTTCCTCAAAGGTCATCAAAGTCAAAGCGACTTAATTATATCCATAAAAATTATATCCATAAAAATAATAAATAAATATTTTTTATTAACAAACGTTTTTACAAAAACGAGGCACAGTAATTGAAAATAGTTAAGTCTTAATTATTAGGTTAAGAAAAAAATATAACAAAGAAAACTAGTCTTTTACCTAAGAATATAGGTACTAGATATTTAAATCTATACATATAATAAATCTGTAGAAGGGTCAATTCTGTACATTGAAAATATTGAAAAAATAAATAGCGGGGGGTGTTGCTGGATCGATACCAAACCCAAATATGTGATTAAAAAAATGTTTGTCTGTCTGTCTGTCTGTCTGTCTGTCTGTCTGTCTGTCTGTATGTGCAGGCATCACGTGAAAACTAACGGTTCGATTTCGATGAAACTTGGTATAATTATACCTTATTATCCTGGGCATAAAATAGGATACTTTTTATCCTGGAAAAATACGTAGAAAAAAAATCTTATTTTTCAGTTTTATTCATAGACGTTGTTCTGTAGAACCGCGAACACACGTTGCATTACCCGCAGTGGATTCAGCACCGTAACCTGTAGCGCCGAAAGTCGGATTTGGCTTGAACCGTTTGCGGCACACGCGGGCCACGCCTCCCCGACTCCTATATAAGGAGCCGCGTTCCGCGCCGCACGATGCATATAAATTCTGAATGTTGATACGAGCGGACGTGTCCAGTGTGGCGAGCGGTCGTCCGTGGAATTAATATTGTATGCGTGTAATTTTAAACCGTGCTTTTCAGCGCGACCTTTTTGATTACTGTTCCGATCAGTTATTTGTAAATACAAGGTCGGAATTACTATGAAAAAAATACTTACTACAGAACGCGAGCTCAACAGCAGTAGCTCAATAGAGGGATCTCCTTAATTATTATAGGCTTAGCCGTATTTGGGTCCAATAGATATTTATAAGATGTCATTGTCAGAGTTACTCAAAATGGAGAAATAAACCATCCACGCGAAGACCAACATCCGCGCGGACGGAGTCGCGGGCGGAAGCTAGTAGGGAATAAAATTATATGTAGCGACCAGCCTGAACTAAGATAAAAAAAAACTCTGTTTCTACCATCACTTCAATATACTAACTTCATCGTCAGTCTCCGTTTACGTCACGAAAATGCAAAAATTCTTGAAAATTCTTCTAAGTTGGAGTCGGCTTCCAGTCGAACTGGATTCAGCTCAATATCAGTATTTTACATGGAACGACTGCCTGTCGGACCTCCATAATCCAGTTAATACTGATTCATAATTTGACACCCCATGGTTAGACTGATCGTGGTTAGTAATTAGTAATGAGCTTCTTATAATACTAGCTCATGCATATACCTCCGAAAATAAATCACATTTTCAAATAAACCGCTATAAATTCCAATGTCAAGTACTTCATGATTTCATTCATAACTTCGGAATGAGAAACGACCCTCATGTCATCTCTCGCACTTGAAATAAAAATATCGGCAGTACGTAGGGGTAGTTTCTTGAATCGTATAAAACAGTACCCTTATTTTCAGTACCCTTAGCACGAGTTTTCAGTATTTGAGACGTAAAGTAAACTGGAACTTCAATTTCAAATTGACAATTTTCAAGGAAAAAATTAGTTCCTTCTTCGCACACCAGAGGCGCTGTTCCATTTTTTCATACAAGAAACGCTGTAAATACTGAAAAGACGCTGTAAAGTAAAAGAGTGAAAACTCGTGCTAAGGTTACAGGATCTTTTTTTGCTAGGTAAAATTAATCAAATATAGGAGTCCTCCCACCCAGGACAGGGCAGAAGGGACTGTCAGACTCGTACTAACTAAAATCCATGGTATCCTTCAGTAGCCCTTTACTTTCCGGGATCACGGTAGCTTGTTAGTCCTGGTCACCCCGTCAGGCTTTGGCACTCTAAGAAGGGCCCCAGTCTTTGTGCTGACAGTTGACCGAATCTTAGATTAAGAATGTAGAAATGAACTCCTAGAAGACTTTATTATTTTGTGACTAAGTTAAATGAAAAGGGTCGATTTAAATTTTCGCGGCCGCCTCTTTGATCATTAAACTACTTCATTCAAGTAGGATAACCATAGTTAGTTTAACCATTGATCAAACAACTATTCCTAATACACTCACTGATCGATCTTAATCGATTTGTTTTAAAAATACAAAGCAGTTCCTTTGAGTTCCTAAATACGGTCGGAAGCACAATTGCTGCATGAGGTCCCCGTCTCGATTCTGAGATCGGGCGTGTTATTGTCCAAAAATACTCATTTTAAATCAGTCCTGCTGATTGATTAATTCACATACAAAAAGAGGGAGATTAAATCAGTATCAGACAATAACATTAAAATTCAATTTAAAAAGGTGTGTATCATTTAAAGCGATGACAATATTTTGAGGAAAAAAAGAACAAAACATAAAACACTTGGGTTTCGTTCACATACAATAGATACGTAATGTACCTACTACCTACCTATATTGACACACCTTCTTTTCCACAAAGGTTTACTCATTTACTAACAACTTTAGTAATTGTTATTAGGTGCCCCACACTAGGAATTTCTCCTGTGTGATTTACCTAGGAAGTAGGATTTTGACATGGACAATGGATATTTTTACAATTAGGCTGCGTTTCTACCAGAGATGTGCGAGGATGCGTAGCGAGGATTATGTTTGTAAAGAACCAATAGAATCGCTTCATTTAACTCGCCTCGGTCAGCACAGCTCTGGTGGAAACGGCTCAGCGGAGGTAGATTTTTGCGTATGCAAAACAAGCGAGGGATGTGTGCGAGGGATATGTACGAGGGATGTGTGCGAGGGATGTGTTGCGAGGAATGTGTACGAGGGATGTATGAGTGGGATGTGTTGCGAGGAATGTGTGTTGAGAAGGATGTGTTTCAAGGTTTGAGTATACTGTAAGTACCAGCCAGTCCATGGAAGGAGTTTGTTGGAGGTAGAAGAGCGCAAAATAGATATTATGGATAATTGGCAAAAGAAGACACTTTTATATTTAACAATTACAAACAACCGTCGACACATTTTGCAGCTTCGCAACGCATCCTCGCATCACACATTAATGCGCATTTTCACATCTCCGCTACACATCCGCGTAGGCACATTTTCATCGCACAGCTTTGGTGAAAACAACCACACATTTTCACAGCACAGCTAGACATCCTCCCACGACACATTTCCATCGCACATCTCTGGTGGAAACGCAGCCTAACTAGTGCGCAGTCTAACTAGGTATCGTCATTCCAATATGGAATTAGACACATTATGTATTTGGCTAATTTTCTTCATTTTATTTAAATCATATTTATGAGGTCTATGGATGGAGAGGAAGAGGAATGCCAAAGAAAAGATGGATGGATTGTCTAATGAATGATATGAATGAAAAAGGAGTGAATGATGCTGTGACGTCTGATACGGGAGAATGGAAGAAGAAAACGTGTTGCGCCGACCACAAGTAGAATGGGATAAGGGCAGGAAGATGATGATGGTGCTTGTGTGATTACATTGCATTCTCTTTCCTTCATCACCAGGTATACGACATCCAGAATCCATCTTAGAAATAAACAGCTCTTTTCATTAGTTTTCATAACATTTGTAAACAGCCGCGTCGGAAACAATACTGCACCCATTCGTGCATTAACAATCTATTATTCCGTTTAACTACGTTTTCATTTATATAACACTGCTGCATTTCATTTATATAGCACTGCACTGCACTGCTGTTATAGCATAGCAAAGCATAATAAGTATCTTAATAAGTTCCCACCTTTGGGGCGCAGGTTTCCTCTCTATGACTTCTCATAGAGTCATTTCCTTCGAAATTACTGTAATTCACAACGCTGGCTCAATAAAAGTTGGTAGATGTCCCATGTCTTCAATTTTTGGTTGCTTAAATTCTGATCTCAAACCTAAACCTGGGGCATTTATTTACTAACACGCTATCACTGCTGCTTGATTTGTATAACAGGCGTGTTAGTTAGATCAGGTCAAAAATCTCCTATATTAAGTGACAAAAATGATACCTATACAAAACTATTTTCTTAACTAAAATGAACAGTTGTAGTACAGTTTGGAGAGGGTAAGTAATATATGATATAACTACAAAATCTCTAATATTTACAAGCGATAACAACTGAATGTATAATTTTATTTGATATAACGATCTCTTAATATAATAAACGATTGATATAATTTTATAATGACTAATTTCTATAATCATAACAATCAATGAATATAAAATCGTTTTGTATACCACTCAAAAGACATAAAACTTATTTGGTCTAATTTTTTTATCTTCCTGGTATGTAATCTAACTCTGATGTACCTAGTAATAGTACCACCTACCATGAATGCTCGACGGAGCCCCGCTTCGCGGGGCTCCTATTTCTGCGTGCAAGGTTTAAAGTAACCTAACCTAACCTGTCCGTGTCGGGGCGCCCCAAGTCCCGAGCTCGCTTCGCTCGCTCTTGCATCCTAGGTCAAATAACTGATTACTGCCTGTCATGCTGGCTCGACGGAGCCCCGCTTCGCGGGGCTCCTATTTCTGCGTGCAAGGTTTAAAGTAACCTAACACGAAGGGGATGGCGGGGTTTTTCAGACTCCGCCATCCCTTTCGAACCCACAGAAATATTAAAAACTGGAGAAGTGGCAAGGGGGCGTGTCGGTGAAGCCGTGGTGCTGACCGTTTCGCTCAGCTATCACTTGTACTACTTTATTCTTGTTTTCTTATATTACTCCGACTGTATTGTTTTTGCATTAAATACATTGCTCTTTTACAACCACCTCAGTCTATCACTGAGTGACTTGACAAGCAATGTAAAACTGACATAACGATACCTCACCAAGCCGTAATGTCGCATAGTGCGTCCGTTGTATTTGAGCGGGAGAGTCGTATCCGTCCCCCGTGTCGCGACAACACACAATGATAATTGTTTGTGTGAGTAAATTATACGGAAAAAGTACGCTGTAGTGTAAAGCTGCGAACATATTATCGGACGCGTCCGTCAGCCGCGGCTGAGGGACGCGGCTTAGCAGTGTGCACGGTACACAAACATCCAGCCGGCCAGATTTTGTTCGGACGTCCGAGCGCTCAAGGGCGACTCAAGGTCACGTCCGCGTCTTACGACCGATAGTTTGCACAGTGTAGTATTCAATGTACTGGCTAGATTTTAATAAGCCGCGTCCCTCAGCCGCGGCTGACGGACGCGTCAGATAATATGCTCGCACCTTAAAGAATTAGGTTTAAATTTAAATAACTGAGTTATAAATGGCGCGTGTGTGCAATTGTTCGTAGTATTGTTTTGACAGAATTGTGTGCGCAATATTAGCGTTATGGAGGGGCAATTGTGGCTTCATCGGATTTCTATACATTTTGAATTCCACGCCATATCTCCTTCTTTAATATATCTATGTTCGAACCTAACCTGTCCGTGTCGGGATGTCCCAAGTCCCGAGCTCGCTTCGCTCGCTCTTGGATACTAAACGTTAAATTATATGTTTCAAACGTTATGATAATGATTTTCGTTTAAATAAACGTTATATCAAATAATATTATATGAAGTGAGTTTTAGAGTAACACAAACATTATGTGTAAAGAAATTATATCAATCGTTGGTATTTCTCATGTTGATTATATCATGTGAACGTTATTGAAATGAAAATATATCAAATAACTTTATATGAAATGAGACGCACCCGTTTGGAGACGAACATACTGACATGTGCTTTGTTGTACATTTCCAAAAGAAGACATAATTATGTTCAGATTGTGTGCACTTTAAATAGTGCATGCTGTTTGCTTTATGTAAAGACTTGGTGGAGCATAACAATACTTGCATAAATCACTATTCACCGTAGTTTAGCACACATGCAATTTTGTTTACTCTTATTTTCATAAATACCGTAAGATTATTGCAAAGAAGTCCGCTATTTACAGTTATTACTTTAACTTTAACATATTTATCGACTTCAACTCGTGATTTCCTTTCTGAAGACAATGATTTTGTTTTAATGTTTTTTTTTGAGTCAGGCAAAAGGAGAAATTAAGAGATTGTTCTGCATGCATATCATGACCCATTCTATCTCTATTCTAGCAAGAAAAGATAGTTATTTTGTCTTCTATTCTAAAGTTTTTTTGGCGGTTGAAGAATTTAAGATGGGCTCGCGTTTATGTGATCGATGGTTTGATGATTCACTCTATTTCACCTGTGCACGAAACTCTTTTAAAAAAATGCACTAAAATATAACTTCATCATCTGTGGACGTTTAATAACTCTTATCAGCCCGCCGTTGTGTCCTAACCACTAGAACTGACATCATTATCAACTGTTTATACGCATTGTTTATAACCCCTCGTTCTGATAGCAACGGGAGATAACTGATGTTGTAAACCGTTGAAGCTATAAAACTAAAGCCGTGACGAATTCTCAGGAAATTTGTCAAGGGGGATTATTTTGTAGATACTGCCAATAATTTGCAGTGATAATTAAACGTACTTATGATATAAGGGACAATTAATCCATGCAAGCAGATAAAGATTTTTATCTGCTTGCATGGATTAATTTGGCATTGCATATGTGTGCATAGGTATATTCGACTGTTTTCTTCATATATTGAACAGTACCCTGAGCACGAGTTTTCACTCTTTTACTTTACAGCGTTTTTCCAGTATTTACAGCGTTTCTTGTATGAAAAAATGGAACAGCGCCTCTGGTGTGCGAAGTAGGAACTAATTTTTTCCTTGAAAATTGTCAATTTGAAGTTGTCAAAGTTCCAGTTTACTTTACGTCTCAAATACTGAAAACTCGTGCTCAGGGTACTGTATTCTTAATAACCGGCCAGGTAATGAAGAAAAAGGAAAGTGACATGACAGTGATTCAACTAATCCGGAACATAAACATTAGTATTTAAAACTCTTTCATATTTTTTTAAGAGTACCTATTTGTAAGTCCTCTTTAGGTGGACTGGATTGGACTCTCATACTCTTACTGGCTAAAAAACACCCCATTCCTTCACATACCCGTTGCATTACAGGACCGCGCTATTATGATTATACAAAACGAGCGCAACAATTTAGCGAAAACTCTGTCTTTTTGCAAGAAGTAACGTAAAAACAAACAGTTTAACCACTTAGACAGGTTCTATTTATACAGGTGCGCAACAATACAACCTTAAGAAAGCATAGTCTACAACAAGACGGAAGAACCGCATTGCAGTTCCCAAGTCAGAAATAATTTCTGAATTAAGGAACTACCATTTTCAGAGGAGCAATGCAAGCTGTGCACGGTCACGTCAAAATGCTCATGTTATTCTAGATAAAAATTCCTTATTAAGCACGTTCACTACGTGATCTTGTTCAAGATTAAACGAATGTTCTTTAAAGCAAATATATCGAAACCAGTAATCGGGTTCAGCTTTTCCACTTTTAAATTCTGGTTGAAAATTAACCTAAGAAATATAGTACTTTGTGAATTATGTAGTATAAGTATTAAGCTACAAAAATAAAGATACTTAACACTCATTCTTATTGTTTATTGTAGGATACACACGTAATTTAAATAACATTTCACAGGATAAGTTATGTACAAAAGCGAGCGTTTGTCCCATGGGGTAGGCAGAAACTACAAAACGCCACTTGCTACAATCCTTACCTACATACTCCTTTCCCCCTCTTCATGCATCGATCTGGGGCCTACCACGAGCTCTTAACGCGATCCAGTTTAGGCTTTGGGAAAGAAACAGAGCTATACAAGTCGTCTAGCGTTATCTCTTTCCCACAGCCTAAACTTGATCGCGTTAACAGTTCATGGTTGGCCACCTGGTCTTACAAGCAAGGGTTGCGTGTAGTACATACCTGAACTTTCTGAAGAACCTCACCAATAAAAATACTACCTACAAGTATTTTTTGAAAACCTGTTCATAACCTCGGTCAACGAACGTTGTGAATTTCAGAAATTGCAGTGGTATAGGAAAGGGTGGGTGCATCGGACAATGCAACTTGGCACGCAATTTGCGTCAACTTACCAAGCGAGTAGAGCAGTGGTGGCCCAGTGGTATCGGCCTCGACTTACGAGTTGTAGGTCGTGGGTTCGAACCCCGTCAGGCGCATTACTTTGTGTAATTTATTTCAACACCACTGCTCTCAAAACAGCGAAGGAAAGCATCGTGAGGAAACCGGCATGTCCTAGAAACAAAAATTCGAAGAGACATGTGACATCTACCAATCCGCACTGGGCCCGTGTGGTAGATTACGGCCCACTCCCTCTCACAGAGAGGAGGTCTGTGTCCCAGCAGTGGGAACATTTATAGGCTGATGATGATGATGACCAAGCGAGTGCGCGTTTACTACATTTTACCTTCGGGTCCTTACGCCCGAAATTAATATTGAAGTATTTTACATTGGGCACCCGCTGAAACGGCACCTGAGGTATTCTACATACGTCGCGGGACTATCATTTATCAGGTAACGCGACGCTGGAACGTAAAGGGCCATTGAAAAAACACCAGTACGAGTCTGACAGTCCCTTCTGCATCAGAGTGGTAGGACTCATTGGATGATTTTACCATGTAAAAAAAAGTATTCCACATGACAACGGACACATTTTAACGGGATTTGGATCATAATTTAAAAAAAAATTGCTAAAAGCCTCCTGCAGACACACGCGATTAATCGCGCGGGGCGACATGTCGCGGTCCATTCGCAGTACATTTAGAGTGGAAATTAGCTTGGCTCGTTGTCGCAGCGCGATCAATCGCGTGTGTCTGCAGGAGGCCAAAAGGTGCTGTTACCTATCAATATTATTTTGAATCTCAATTCAAATCCCGTTCCTTTGATTTTGACGGATGCTTCTGATTGGACTAAGCGAATTCCGTCATTGATTGATTACAGACAAGGTTCCAATCTAAGATAGCAGCCGAAATAGGTTATTTATTCAATCCCAGCGGTAGTGACTATCATCATGATCTCTAAAAATCTTTCATTTGTTTATTCCACAATACGGTATTTGATTTAAAAATTCTAATTAGTCTGTCACAAAAAATATTTGACCCGTATTTTTATTTTGTTTCGTAAACCAAAATTTTTTTTCGACACTTTTAAAATTGGCAAAATGTCTCAAGCAAGTACTGTCTTTACTTGCTTATGACGTCACGTGCCCCCCTCTCTCGAATTTTGATCTTTGTGAAAATTCAATAGAAAAAATTACGGATTAATAAGATTTGTTTATTAATTAATCGAATTCGGAACAGTAAGAACATCATACCTCACATGATATAATTTTTCAACATATTATTATACCTAATCAAAAACCGAGACATCAAAGGTTCTTTTGAGTCTCGTCAATTTAAATTCAAATAAAAATATGACGAAAATGAAAGTAACGAAAATTTTTAATTTAAAAAAGGCGCGTTTCCATTAGGCAAGTCTTGCATACAAATATGACGTTACATTTGTGTACAAGTTGCTTGAATTGGAAAAAAAACAATATCTTCTAGTTCAAACTACCTACTTGCAACTTGTAAGCAGGTTTGTTGAAGTCACATACAATTTGCAACTTGAATACATAAGTTTTAAATATTTATTCACAATAACGCCTGCGTAGCGTTTCGGCTGAAACCTCGAGAATCAGCTAATAAAATATAAGACAGGCCTGTGGTCTAGTGGTTAGTGACCCTGACTGCTATGCCGGAGGTCGAGGGTTCGATTCCCACCCAAGACAAATGTTTGTGTGATGAGCACGATCATTTGTTCTGTGTCTGGGTGTAATTTATCTATAATATGTATGTATTTAGAAATAAATATAAGTATGTTTATCAGTTGTCTAGTACCCATAACACAAGCTCTGCTTAGCTTGGGACTAGATGGCGTTGTGTGATAGTTGTGGAATATTAATATTATGTGGAATATTAACACATCTATCTAACACATTATTATTAGTATGGTATGTTTATTTTCATCAAATCCCTGCCACAGACGAGAAATTCAAACAAATTAGATGTCAGTTTACTAAACACAAGATTCAAGCGTTCATCTCAGTTGTTTGCAGATGAATATTTAAAGAGCCTCCGAAACACTAAATATTCAGATATTCGTTACCCACGCTCGCTCACTAAAACATGCGCTTTTGTCTATCAGTTTTATGACGGTGGTTGTACACTCTCTCCGAGACTCGGCTATGAATTTCTTGCAGGTCAACATGACTCAACATCACACATCAAAAAACTTTGCATCTTTAAAATATCTAAATCTTTTTTGTTACGGTACCTAGATTTATTCTCATTTCTTCTTCTTTTAGATTCTCTATTTAAAAATAATATAGTTTTAGATTAATATACAGGGTGTAAGAGACATCGACGCACAAACGGATACCATGGGTCCAGGAAATGATTCTGGACCCCCCCGTTTTGGAATTTTTCGTATTTTTTCCTAATTTTCTAAATTTTTAAAAACATTTTTGGAGGTTTTTTTTTTACTTTACACTGTTCATCATCGTTATTCTTACCTAACCCAATAATATTTTTAATAAATAAGTAATTAACTCACTACTTTCACTAAAAGTAGCAATATAAATAAAACTAGAAATGGTGTCTTCTTAGATGTAAAAACCGACGAAAAATTCCAACACGGGGAGGTCCAGAATCATGTCCTGGACCCATGGTATCCGTTTGTGCGTCGATGTCTCTTACACCCTGTATAAATAAAAAAGTTCAATTGTTTTTCCATTACTTAAATAAAAATAGCAGTTTAAGTATAAACTGATATTTTTATTTATTTAGATCACTAGTAAGTGATCACAAACTGTTTTAGATGTGTGTGGCTTAAAAAAATAGTAAGCTGAAGAGGCAGTGGGCTGGCTGCTCTTACAGGACAGTAGTCAGTACCCTTAGCACGAGTTTTCACTGTTTTACTTTACAGCGTCTTTCCGGTATTTACAGCGTTTTTTTGTGTGGAAAAACAGCGCCTCTGGTGTGCGAAGAAGGAACTAATTTTTTCCTTGAAAATTGTCAATTTGAAATTGTCAAAGTTCCAGTTTACTTTACGTCTCAAATACTGAAAACTCGTGCTAAGGGTACTGATAACTGTTGGGGTAGACGTGTCCTTGCGTCGAGACCACGACTTGGCAAACGTATAGGACGCCCGCCGGCCAGGTGGAGTGACGACCTGCGAAAGGTGGCCGGCAGAGACTGGATGAGGAAAGCTCAACACAGGGCTCAGAGGCGCACATTGGGAGAGGCCTATGTCCAGTGGATGAATACAGGGTGATGATGAGGTAAACGTAAAAACGTCGTCTGCTTTACAGGACTATCGCGTGGTGCCTTGATTGAAAGACCATCGCCATCAGGTTATAATGTTCCCACTGCTGGGACACAGGCCTCCTCTCTGTGAGAAGAAGTAGGCCATAATCCACCTTGCGGGCCCAGTGCAGGTTGGTAGATGTCACATGTCCTCGAATTTTTGGTTTCAGGGGCATAAACCGGTTTCCACACTATATTTTCTTTCATAGTTTTGAGAGCAGTGGTGATGAAATAAATTACGCAAAGTAAAGCGCTTGGCTGGGTTCGAACCTACGACCTACAACGGTGTACAGCCACCTTCACACTTTACTGAACAAAACGCAAGTTCAACGACTTCTTGACAAGTGCATTGAAGTCTATCTCAATTCATTTATAAGAGAAGGCATTCGAGAACATTAAATCAAAAAGCCATGTATCATGGAACTAATGTGCTGTATGGAGCGTAATAGTACCTAATGGCTGAAATAAATTGTAAAAGACGAAATTTATTCAATTCAAATGAATTTTCAAACGGTCTGGTTCATTTTTTTTGTTCATCCCAACAAAACTCGCTTAGAAGTGACAATTATAAAGTTGGAGCATTTTAAACACTATAAAACCAGTTTAATCCGCAGCAGCTCGCGTGTCATGACACTGTAGGAACGATCGTATTGATGGAAGAATAGACAGAATATAGAAAGATTTCTATCGTTCCAAGCATGGCAATATTCAAAATATTTCTTACTATATGTATTCTTCATTCGTCTACGAGTACCTACTCGGGCACAAAAATCGAATTGTCACGCTACACGTGCTATACACTCCACGATTTACCTGTGGCTTCCACAAGAAGAAACACAATCTTAGTGAACCCTCATAAAGTTGAAGTTAACGAGAAACTCGGCCCACAATATGCGTGAAAGGAACAAACAAACTTCAACAATTGCGTTAAAAGGTTCCTACTAAATCGGTTTGGGGGCCACGGAGTTAGCGGAATAATGGATGACTATAACACATAATTATTATGTCATAGTCACCACGCTTGGGAGGCGTGTTGGTGAACGCAGTTACTGAAGGCTTACGCTCATGGTACCGCTGTCCATCATCAGGTTCAGCACTTATTTTTTTTATCATGGTAAAATCATCAAATGAGTCCTCCCACCCAGGGCGGGGCGGTAGGGACTGCCAGACTTGTGCTGACTAAAATCTACGGTGATCCTTCAATAGCCCTTTAAGTTCCAGGGTCAAGGTTACCTGATGAGACAGTCCCGCGATCAAAGTCATCACGCTTAGGAGGCAGGTTGGTGACTGCAGTTGCTTAAATGCTTACGCTGATGGTGCCGCTGTCCAGCATCAGGTTCAACACTAGATCTTTTTTTTTTTTAGCTATACGATCATGTTTTACTACGCCTGGATTGTAAGCGAAGATGTGGTCGACAACATGTGAGAAGGATATTCTCTGATAGGAGCATGGAGGGAAATACTGCATTATTTTCTTTCACTATTCTTCCTTTATTGAACAAACTTAATGTAAAATCACAAAGTATACTATGAGGAAGGTTCCGAGGTACAAATCTACAGAGCTAAACATTTTTTTTTTTGTGGCAACTCAATACAGTTTCTGTTCCGTGGCCAGGTGCATGTGGGTTGCCGACTTGCCGTAGGCAGATGGTGTGACCTCATATTCCGGCTAATATCCCCTAGCCTATCCTAATACCTTGGCCCTTTTATCATCATCATCATCTCAGCCATAGGACGTCCACTGCTGAACATAGGCCTTTAGATCTCCACATTTTTTTTTTTTATAATAATAAATTTTCTTTTTCTCCACAATATTGTTCTTAATTGTTACCTTATTTCTACGGTGACATAATAGAAGGCGCATTATATTGTGGGAGACTGATGCCTAAACTAGGCTTGGGGCCTGTATTTCAGGTCACCAGGACTCCTCCATTTAAGTTTTACAAATTATGTTATGTATATAGGTATATATCGATTGGAAGCGACCTGCATCCAGCGTCTTCCGGCGACCTTTATAACTACCTTTTATAAAATATCACACTAAACTCTACTCGACCGCCTTTTATGGCCCCAACCCGACCCTACGTGGATAACATTTAGATACTTTTACCCCAAGGGCAGATCAGCAACCCATTTGCAGCTGAGTCAGCAATTCCATTCAACTACGTGTTAATTTAACACCTTGACCCAATAACCTAATCCTTTTGGAACGCTTTGAAAGCTATAACATTACTTTCAGAGATTAACAAAAAAAAATGTAGAATCTAGTGAAATTGAGTTCATAATGTCTATTCTTCAACAATTAAGATCTAGAGCAGGGTTTTTCAACCTGTGGGTCGCGACCCCCTGGGGGGTCGCGAAGCCTCTTCAGGGGGGTCGCGAACCTTCTATAGGGGAGTTGTAAAAGGTTGGAAAATCTACTGCATTAAAAAAAAAACAATTAAGTTTAAAAAGATATATTATACCTGCAATGTAACGTTACAAATTCGAGCATTTCATCGGTGAGGGAGAACAATCGAGCATCACAATGCGCACCTTGTATCAAATCTATACTAAATGTACACGAATGCTCGTCAGTCAGGGAGGTAGTACTGATGTAATGCTCAAAGTCGAATCTATAATGTTACATTACACGCGAATGCTCCCGGTGAGGGAGCGCCTTTAGGATAAATGTTAACTAAAGGTCAATTATAATCATTTGTACCAAATCAACAAAAAATAACTTATGAGATCTTTTCTATCTTAAACATTCGTATCAATTTCACGAAAAATAACTTATGAGATCTTTACCATCTTAAACATTTGTATCAATTTCACAAAAAACAAAAATAACTTTGAGATCTTTTCCATCTTAATTTTTTTATCAAATTAACTAAAAATAAAATAATAAACTTTATCACTAATGCGAAGGTTGCGCTTGTTTTTCTTTCATCAATTTTTCCCATCGTGGATCCATTTTTGATACATTTAGGATCAACCGCCGCGTACGAACGCATGCGCGCAAATTGCGTTACGACGAAAACGAGTAACTGTGTTGGATTGAATATTTATTTGTCACAAAATGAAATACATGTAAAAAAATCCAATGGGTAGGGGGGTCGCGAAATATTTCTTCATACTAAAGGGGTCGTGCCATGAAAAATGTTGAAAAACCCTGATCTAGAGAACAAACCGGCGGCGGCGGTCCATTTTAAAATAAATATTATTGCCAAAAGGCCAAAATCAATTAATTAAAATAATAGCATTCTTTTGAAAACTTGCATTGATAACCACGCGGGTCGCCCGGCGCTGGTGATAATGCAATTATGTGCGTGCGTGCGTGCAATGCAGTGCCGCCAAACTGATGTGTATTGAACTGAATCATTCTGTTATAATATCCATACTTCTGCGTTTTAGTGGCGGACAAGGAAAAAAAATCAATATTTCGAAAATGTTATTGATCGTGCGACCCTTCTGTGAAAACTAACCAGCCGCGGTAATTAAAAACTAGCCCTGGGGGCCGTTCAAATTTTACGTCAGCAGATTTATTACAATTATTTATCCCCCCCCCCCGTTCCCCTTGGCAGCAAAAATAAGCAAAGCTCTTACCCCCTCCCCCCATGCTTACGTAAACATTTTTCACAGGAATCCCCGAAAATGCGTTTCGTTTTCAAGCAACGAATGTGAGGGTTGCCATTCGTGTAAAAACATAAATAACTACCGATGACGTAATCATCATCTAGGCTCCCCTACCCCCCATGTCATCCAAAATAAGCAAAGCAAAGACCCCCCCACCCCCCATAGTGCTTACGTAATACTTGAGTGGCCCCTAAACTGTGGAATAATAAATTATTTGTAAAGCCTCCTGCAGACAAACGCGATTAATCGCGCGGGGCGACATGTCGCGGTCCATTCGCAGTATTTTAGAGTGGAAATTAGCTTGGCTCGTTGTCGCAGCGCGATTAATCGCGTGTGTCTGCAGGAGGCTTAAGTATCCTATGTTTAATCAATGTTTGCTTAGGACACACAAAAATGTTTAGGTTCTCGTTATATTTCTGTTTGAATTAAAACAGGAGTAGGTACCTTACCTTCTACCTTCAGAACTACTTAAATCTAGATTAAAAGCAATTTCAACACGTGTATCCGAAGTTTTTGAATATAAATCGAAATATTACAAGCATTACCTACAATGTAAAATACAATGAAATTCACCTAACGCGAAAAACATGAAGTTAATTCCTAGTTTCAAATACGAAAACACGCTTGTGCACATCAAAAACTGTAATAGGCACTATCTACGTGGATACCTACATTGCTCTATTTTGTTGAAAACTCATCGAATAGACTCAAATTTTTGGCACGTGTGGCTTTTATGGCCCGGGAGCGAATGACAGATTTATCTGACCAATTTCCTCTCAAGTGATAATTGGTAGACTACATGAAGAAGTCGTAACATAAAGGTTCGTGGAAGTCAGCTGTCAGCATTTTTAATCTGCATTTGTTTTAGGAAATAAATCTATATCAACTTAAATAATCGTCGAATTTTAGTTTTGATTTTGTATAATTCTCTCAATCAGAGGCGGCCTTACCCATTGCGAGGCCCCGGGCGGCAGGTCTTTGCGAGGCCCCTTGTCCTTCATAAAAAATATATGATGCGAAAGTAGGTCTGGTTATTTGATTAAGTTATTTGTCATGTTTGAGGAGAAATGCTAAAGTTATACAAGTTTTAAAACATTTTACATTTTGTACAGAAACTTTAAACATCCCTGTTTGCGTTAAATCGTACCTTACCTTTTTTACGTTGTAAAATCATCAAATGAGTCGACCCGGAGGGACTGTCAGACTCGTACTGACTAAAATCCACGGTGTCATTCAGTTGCCCTTTATGTACCGGAGTAGCGGTATACCTGTGTCCCGCGACCCCGGCAGGCTTTGGCCCTCTAAGGGGGGCCCCATCATTGTGCTGACACTCAAGGAAGGCGCGCGTGGAATTCAACGCGCCGTCGACCCGGGCATGGTCCATGGTCGGACAGCGAGTCGCCCATTACTCGCCGCTCGCATGCCCGCGCCTACGGTGGCCGGAGATCGTCCCGCGACGTCCGTCGCCGTGGGCGTCTACCACTGCGGCGTGGGTGAGGGGTAGACGCTGTCCTCTCCCTCGCGCGTCCCGCCTCCTCCTTCGCGAGCATGACTGCTTCGCAGAAGGAGGCGACCGCTTCCCACTCCGTCTCGCCCCACAGCATGGCCGCGACCAATGCCGGGCGCGAGAGGACGTCACCTATCGCCTGCGTGAGGACACGGCGGTGCTCTGCCGCGCGCGGGGCAGTCCTGCACCGTATGCTCCACCGTGTCCTCCGGGTGATCCTCGCAGTGGTGACACCCAGACGTTTCCTCCTTCCTCATCAGACACAGGTACCTCTCGAAACATCCGTGTCCGGTGAGGACCTGCGTCTAGCGGTAGGTGAGGACGCCGTGGGGCCTATCCAGCCACTCCTCAAAGAGGGGTCTTACCGCCGCAATTGCGGCGTGCCCGAACCTCGGTTGTGACAGTCGTTCCCTCCATACTGCCCTGAGATCGCGCCGGTGCTCTTCCCGCCGCGCCTCGACTTGTCGAGGCACGAGCCACTCATAGACGCGCTGGAGGGCAGTCGCCTCCAGATCCCAGGGCAGCAATCCGGCAAGGAGGTTGGCCGATTCCGATCCTCGGATCATCCGGATAACCATGACCCTCTGGCATGCGACCATCTTAATTGGTAGCGTCCGAATGCTCAGGGCCCACACTAGGGCCCCGTAGAGGGCCATGGACCGCACCACACCGGCGTACAGCCTCTGGCAGGAGGCGTTTGGCCCGCTGAGATTGGGCAGGAGTCGCCTGAGGGCGGCTGCTGCCCGGTTCAGCCTTGGGGACAAACGCAGGAAGTGCTCCCTGAAGTTCCACCGGCTGTCGAGGACGAGTCCCAGGTTTTTTTTTTGCGTGGTAAAATCATCAAATGAGTCCTTCCACCCCGGGTAGGGCGGGAGGGACTGTCAGACTTGTACTGACTAAAATCCACGGTGTCCTTCAATAGCCCTTTATGTTCCGGGGTCACGGTAATGAGACAAGTCCCGCGACCAACTAGCCGTACGCTTAGGCGACAAAATTATTGTACTAATTAAAAGATTTACAAAAACAAATACTGATATGATAAAAAAACTATGTTTACGATTTTTTCTAAAACTAAAATATTTTTAATTTACCGTTTTGTTACAGCCTCAATGAGTAGTTAGGGTCAAAATCAAAAGATGTAATTTAAAAATAACTACTTTTTTTTTGATTGGTTTGTTGCGCGAGGCCCCCTGCATGCGCGAGGCCCCGGGCGGTTGCCCGGTTCGCCCCCCCCTAAGGCCGCCACCTCAATACATAAACATAATATCACCGTGTAGTCCTAATAATACACCACCCACATTTCCCACATAATGTTTTTAAGTCCCATTTGGCGAGCATAGTGACAGGCCTGTTGGTCTAGCGGTTAGTGACCCTGACTGCTATGCCGGAGGTCGTGGGTTCGATTCCCACCCAGGACAAATGTTTGTGTGATGAGCATGATCATTTAATTTTGTTCTGTGTCTGGGTGTTTATCTATAATATGTATGTATTTAGAAATATAATATAAGTATGTTTATCAGTTGTCTAGTACCCATAACACAAGCTCTGCTTAGCTTGGGACTAGATGGCGTTGTGTGATAGTTGTGGAATATATTATTATATTATTATCAATCGGCCTCAAATCCAGACTCCGTGACAATCTACTAAGATGGAAAAACCCAATAATCTTTGCCCTACCCGAGAATCGAACCCAAGACATATTAGTCAGTCTGCAGTTGCGCTTATCGCGACTTGCAATGTTATGGTACCTACCTACTCACGCCAAGGAAATATAATTAAGTCACTTGGCGCGTTGTCGTAAGTCGTCGTGTTTTACGTGAATCTGATCGTAGACTCTTATTTACAAGTAAAATGTATGTGGGTAGGTAACTACATGCTGAATAATACACAAATAGCAAACAGCCTCTTAGCAATGTCCCAAATAATTCACCTTCGTGAATAAAAAAGTGAATCACCTCTGATCTTGTATGAAAAAATCTATGTGAATTAGGGCCGATCCCAAAAATTGAAGCATAAAAGTCCTATAATAGACCAGATTAATGGAAGCTGACGACCAAACATTAAATTAGACCTCTTGTGACATAAACTATAAGCTCTAATGTGGATATTAAGGGCAGGCGCGAGGCGACGACACTTCTTTGACTTGAAAAGAACTTAGAAGGCCGGATAATTAATCAAGCTGATTAAATATAGGCATTTTCTTACACAGCACGAAATCGACGCCCCCTCATGAGGCCTCAGCGTCTAGAGTTTGCATTACTAAGATACCTACGTCCTAATAACATTCGTAGCGTTAAAACTGCTTCTGACGCTCAACTTTGGGCGGTCTCTTATTCTCATTCTTTAGTTCTATGAGACGACTGGGAAGGAAATCTCCCCGCATTGTGCCTTTAAATGGAAAAAATAGTACAATGAGCACTGCCGTCTTGGGTCAGATGAGCAACGGATGTCCCTGAGTTCACCGCCCCTGAATCTATTCAGCCCCCTAAATCTTCGCCCCCCAAAATCTAAGCGGACGAAGTCTTTCGCCTAGGAGTTTCCACCCTCCAGAGACTCCACTGTCTCCTGGATATAAGTAGGATAGAAAGTTCCATGTTTTCTTGTGACGTAGCTCACTACAAGTACAAGGTGAACCGTGTGTCCTTAAATATTTAAACAACTATTTATAAATAAGATGAAGTATGTATGTAGGAGTAATTGAAGATCCTTCCTGCAACTTCACCCGAAGATTTGATAAAACCTATCACAAACCTACACTCAATGGTCCTCGTGTAGGCAAATAATCTTCTATAAGCACTTAAATAAATTTGTTGATCTGTTTATTTACATTGGTCGATAGCTTAATTTCTTTATCTAAAAATAAGTTCGACGGTTAACCTTTGTGACCCATCTTACAGTAGGTGGGTAAAGTGGGTCCTACTAAATGATGGGTCAAGAAGTTTCTAGACATGACTAAAACCTAAAGATGCTTAGACGGTAGAGATGACCTAGACATAGTAATAAAACAAACAGAAAGTGAGCAAATTGTCCTATCAAAAAAAATCATGTAACGGAACGCATTAAAAATACATTTCGTTCAACGTAATGGTAGACCATTCCGGAGACAACCAGGCAATACAGTATAGTAATTATAATTATGTAAATTTATCAAAATGTAATCAAAAGTGACTAAAAAAATGCAGCATTTATAAAACTACATCTTACAATCGAAAAATGGACCACTTTTAGTAAATATTATTTATTTTTAATATGTCCATCCGTTCCAGTTTAAGTAAGCAGTCTTTGATTTGACAATTATTATCACAACTGTCATGAACTGTCACTGTCATGTAATCATCACAATTGATTGAGGATTTCCTTTTGTAATTTTATAAAGTTTTTCTATTTAGTGAAAACATAATACTGATAGGCGGAATAAAAATGGCTTTTCATTTAAAAGACGTGACATTAAAACCAGATAGGCCTAAAACATTGTTACTGAATAAACATGTAGATTATTTGTCCAAGTACGGAACAGAGAGTGAAGACTATGAATATAATATGACTGAATATCTTCGAATGTCGGGGATTTATTGGACTTTAACTGCTATGGAATTAATGGGAGCTTCTGACAAGTATGTTCTCCTAGTTTTTATTAATAAATGACTACTGCGTTGATAAAAATAATTAGGTTATAATTGCCTATCTGTTATCTATTCTGATATTAAAATTGACTTAAGTACCTCTACAAACGTTGTTGGTTTTGATATCTCAGATCAAATGAATTTCCGGGTTAAAATAATTGCTGAAATTTTATATATAGCCAGATTTCCAACAAGGTTGAATTATATGTATATACATTTTTTTTTCTCAGAATGCCTAAAGAAGACATCATAAAATTCATCACTTCATGCCAGGATAAGGAGACCGGTGGCATCTCAGCTGCCTATCCACATGACCCACACATATTATACACATTAAGTGCTGTGCAGGTATGTCTTTCATAAAAACTTTTTAAAGCCCTTTTACCATTTATTCAGTATATTGTTTTGTATAAAATGATTTACCACCATTAGCCATAATAATAACTGCAGTAATGAGACCACACTCTTTGTATCACTTGCACACCAATATTTCATTTGTACCAAATTAAAAAAAAAAAGATAAACGGTAAAAACCTCCTTTGTCCCTCTTAATCTCTCTTAAAATAATAATATTTTTAATCTTTCAGGTCCTCGTAATGTTTGACAGACTGGATGCTATAGATGTGGAAGGAGTTGTCAAATTTGTGGTATCTCTGCAGCAGAAAGATGGCAGCTTCTGTGGTATGTATAACTCATAAACTGTAATTCATACAAATAAACTCCTTACTTTTATGAAAATAAGTTTCAAGCCCATACAAAATCTAAGTTCCGTAAGCAGCGAACTAAATTGTCAAGTCTTTAACTTGTCAATTTAGTTCGCTTCTTATATTAACAGAGAAAATTGAAAATGAAAGAAGTTGTATTTGCACATAGGAAAGATACTTTTTTGTCTACTAGGTATATGCAGAGTTCAATTTAATATAATAAACTTAATTTATACACCATTCTTTGGACCATTTTTGACTACTAGTTATCAAAACTCCACAATCATTTTAAAGACAATATCAAACTCTCTGGTAATTTTGTCCAACAGGTGACCCATGGGGTGAGGTAGACACAAGATTCTCATTCTGTGCAGTCAATTGCCTCTCACTCCTGAACCGACTGGATGCAATAGATGTGGACAAGGCCGCTAGCTTCGTGATCAATTGTATGAACTTTGATGGAGGCTTTGGATCCAAACCTGGATCTGAAAGTCATGCAGGTAAGTTTAATTACCAAAAAAATCTTAGCAACTTACTGCAACTTAAATTTTTCCTATTATTTTCCTTGATAGGGTAAAAAAAAACATTTAATTTTATTTTCGTTAGTTAAAATTCGAGGCAGAGACCTTATAATCAAAGAAAATAATAAAAAAATTAAAACCAATGTTTTATATTCCAGGTCTTGTATACTGCTGCGTGGGTACGCTATCTATTTGCAAGAGGTTAGACGCAATCAAAATAAACCGCCTCGCGTGGTGGCTCTCTGAGCGACAGATGCCCAGCGGTGGGCTCAATGGCCGGCCAGAGAAACTGCCAGACCTGTGCTATTCGTGGTAAGGGAAAATTTAAACCAAAGTCACACTGTGATTCTAGCCACTTGTACGCCACTGGGAAGTTTTCTTCCCACAACCTGTCATTAGTGTCAAATTTCGGAAAAGCCAACGGGAAGTTTTCTTCCCAGTGACAGTTAAGAACTGTCACTTTGACAAGACAGACATTTGACAGGTCTGATAATAATGGATGTTTAGGCTTACCAGTGGCTAGAGGGCCAAAGCCTGCTGGGGTCGCGGGACTTATCTCATTACCGTGACCCCGGAACATAAAGGGCTACTGAAGGAGACCGTGTATTTTAGTCTGACAGTCCCTCCCGCCCTGCCCGGGGTGGGAGGACTCATTTGATGATTTTACCACGCAAAAAAAAAAAGTCTCACTGTGATGAAACCACACAATTATTTGGATTTAGAAGTTTAGATAGTAGGGAATGCTCAGTCCATTCTCTATGTCTATGAATATAATAGGTTTGGATCATAGACTGCGCCTTCCATAACCAACTGAAAGTTAAAATTTTCCCCTCTAGAAAGAGAGGAAAACATTGAATTTTATCTGCATAGACTTTTAACTACTGGCAAATAATTGTTTTCTTCTCTTTCTAGAGAGTATGGTTAATTTTAGACAGGTATTGCTCAGTCCATCCTTTTAGTCTATGGTTTGGGTTATATTGTATTGTCACTACAAAAACTATCCTTCTTTTTTTAGGTGGGTGTTGTCATCATTGACGATAATAAACAGACTGCACTGGATAAAAAAGGAAAAACTAGAAAATTTCATCCTGGCTTGCCAAGACGCAGAGACGGGCGGTTTTAGCGACCGGCCGGGCGATATTACGGACCCATTCCACACGCTTTTCGGTATTGCCGGGCTGTCACTATTAGGAAACACAACTGTAAAACCTGTGAACCCAGTTTACTGTTTGCCACAAGAAACTATTGACAGGCTGAAGTTGGAACCACAGATACACAAACATTAGCGATGTAAATGTTACAGTCAATGCTCTTTTTCGTTCAAATGTTTTGACTGTTTACAGTCACAGCGGATATTATGTGTGTTTTCGTGTTTTCCCTGTTAAAAATCTGTTTTAACAGACTGCTTTCCTTGTTTGTATGTACAGACGCCAGCACATCAAGCTACCTCAATCTGTCAGATTTCTTCAATAGATTTTCAACCTTATCACAATAGTGGAAGGTTAATGTTCGATTGGTAAAATTTGACAGATTGGGATAGGTTTACCTGCTGGCGTCTGTACGTACTTACATCAGCCTGCAAAATATTTTTAAAAGGTTCCCAAAACCACTTAAACCTAATCGGCTTTATTACAAAACGTGGTTTAACTTAGACCAAGCTTTAAATCAAAAATGAATTTTTGAATTTCGAACTTTAAAGCTTGGTCTAAGTTAAACCACGTTTTGTAATAAAGCCGCATAAGTTTCCTTTATGTCAAAAAAATAAATTTTGTCTGATAAAGTTTTGACTGTAACATTTACATAGTTCTCTAGCGAAGGGTATAATATAAAGTCTGTGCACATAATAAAAAGTTAAAGCGCCAATACGGCAACATTTTTAATTAGCATTTCAAATAAGATTACATTTCTATGTATAGTTAAATAATTATGTATTACTCGAAAAAATTGTATTTATTCTTATGCCTAAGTAAGCATCTACTTAATAAGAAAATAAAATGTGATAATTTAAAATCAATACTTGTTTGTATTCCTTTCTCTTAAATTGTCGATGTCAAAAGTTAAAATTACTCATAACTAACGTGAAATGAGAATACCCAAGGTATTGGACCGACAGTCGCTGACGCAACTAAGTGAAATGAAAAAAACCTTAATCAAGATAAATTGATGAGAGCTTTTTTTATTTGGTGAAATCATCAAATTAGGCCTCCGGGAGGGACTGTCACACTTATACTGACTAAAATCCACGGTGTCCTTCAATAGCCCTTTACGTTCCGTGGTCACGGTTACCCGATAAGACCGTCCCGCGACCCCGGCAGGCTTTAGTGGCCCAATGGTATCGGCTCCGACTTACGAATTGTTGGTCATAGGACTCATAGGTAGGTAATAAGTTCGAACCCAACGCAGCGTATTCTTTGTGTAATTTGTTTCAACACCATTGCTCCTTAAACGGTGAAGGAAAACATCGTGAAGAAATCGGCATGTCCCAGAACCAAAAATTCAAAGACACACACATGTGATGTGACATCTAGTAATCCGCACTGGGCCCTCTCACAGAGAGGACGTGGTCTGTGAACCCGCAGGCTGATGATGATGATAAAAATCCTAAGACGACCCACTGACCAATTGATAGGTGAAGGGGCATTGCAGATGTTTTATTTTGTTTCATTTTATTTAAAAAAAAAAAACATTTTTTTCATAAATACTTCTTTCATTTTTCCGTCATGAAAATTATAACTCTTTGTCATTGTCAAAATAAAAATTAGGCTGTATGGCTCTGTTCCTTTGCCTGCCTTTTGGCGAATTTTATAAACAACATTTTAGTCCTGTCAATTAGGTGTCAAATGTGTCAATCATAGTCAATGTATCTCAATCATAGACAATCTCAATGTGTCAATGTCACAGTTGAATGTCGAACGAAAATGTAAACAAACTTATAACCTAGAAACACAAAATCTGGCTAGATTAGCTGGATATATTTAAATATAATTTTAAACTGTATGTCAAATAACTAAAAAACAATAATTCGTCATGTTAACATTTTACTGTTTTCAGTTCTTCCTATTTAGCACATGTGTTCATATATTTACAGTGTTTACATACTTTGTTTACTATAGCGATAAAGCCACTACATATTTTCAAAAAATTCAACCGGAATATGACTATGTGATTGGTAAGAGTTATTTTTAAATATTGAAGCTTGATTCAGACATTAATTACAGAAACAGTGTCAAGAGATCTTTCAGAAACCTTTTGTTTTTATTTAGGTAATAATAGTAATCAATAATTCATTAATTCCCATAAATCTACGGGTCAGTAACGTTCATTTCTCAAGGGCCAACCTACTGCCAACAACCAGGTATTAAATCCAGAACAAGGCTGCTAGGTACTGAGAAACTTCCAAGTGGAAAAACACACCGTCATACATTACTCAATCTAGGAATAGTCCAAGCTCATCAGTAGCACTAGCATCAGCATTGCCAGATTCACTTTTTGCCAAGTCGTGATTTTGAAACTATTTGAGTGAAAAAAGCGGGATTCCTTCTTAGAATGTGGGATATGGTAAAAAAACGTATATGTATAAGCAGAAGTTTTAAATAGCTATACTTAATATCTGTATTTGACGTCAGTTCATGTAATTAAGTAATGTGTTTCTTATGAACTATTATTACTTACATAATTCTTTTTACAGTTGGTTCCGGTACAGCAGGTTCAGTCATCGCCCATAGACTAGCAACAGAAACAAACTATACCTTCATAGTCGTGGAAGCAGGAACAAAGAGTCATGCTTTACTTGAGGCACCGGTACTTGGTCCATTCTTCCACGGATCACTGTTGGACTGGCAGTATGAAACTGAGCCTCAAGAGCATGCATGTTTTGCTATGAAAAATAATGTGAGTCTCATTTGCTATTTTTTTTTTAGCATGGTAAAACCTCAGAAAGGGATGGACTGTCAGACTTGTACTGACTAAAATCCACAGTGTCCTTCAATAGCCCTTTACGTTCCAGGTTCCCGGTAATTTGATAAGTCCCGCGACCCCGGCAGGCTTTGGCCCTCTAAAAGGGGGCCCCGTCATCATACTGACACTCTTTGAGGCGCGCGTGGAACACAACGCGCCGTCGACCCGGGCATGGTCCATGGTCGGGCAGCGAGTCGCCCATTAAGGTGCTCCCACATTTATCGACGCGAAATCGGCTTAAGCCGGTCGAAAAAATCTAATAAGGGTGTTACTAATACCGTTCGCATCGGATCGGCTCGGACGACGCGAGCCGATGCGCATGGTATTAGTAACACCCTTATTACGTTGACATAAAGGTTTTTTCGACCGGCTTAAGTCGATTCCGCGTCGATAAATGTGGGAGCACCCTAACTCGCCGCCCGCAAGCCCGCGCCTACGGTGGCCGGAGATCGTCTGCCGGCGACGGCGCCGCGCCGCGGGCGTCTACCACTGCGGCTGGGGTAGGGGGAAGACGCTGTCCTCTCCCTCACTCTGCCCGCCTCCTCCTTCGCGAGCCTGACTGTTTCGCAGAAGGAGGCGACCGCTTCCCACTCCGTCTCGCCCCGCAACATGACCTCGACCAATACCGGACGCGAGAGGTCTCCGCCTATCGCCGCCGTCAGGACACGGCGGTGCTTTGCCCAAGCGGGGCAGTCCTGCACCGTACGTATGCTCCACCGTGTCCTCCGGGCGATCCTCGCAGTGGTGACACCCAGGCGTTTCCTCCTTCCCCATCTGACTCAGGTACCTCCCGAAACCTCCGTGTCCGGTGAGGACCTGCGTCATGCGATAGGTCAGGACGCCGTGACGCCTATCCAGCCACTCCTCAAAGAGGGGTCTTACCGCCGCGATTGCGGCGTGCCCGGACCTCGGTTGCAACAGTCGTTCCCTCTTTACTGCCCTGAGATCGCGCCGGAGCTCTTCCCGCCTTGCCTCGACTTGTCGAGGCAGCAGGGATTCACCCCGGCGCTGCGCCTCCACGCGCCACTCATAGACGCGCTGGAGGGCAGTCGCCAGTCGTCCAGATCCCAGGGCAGAGTCTCATTTGCCTTAAGTAATAATAGTAGTAGTTAAAGTAAACTAGTGATTTTTATTGACTTGTTCCATGAGTTGGTGCAATGAACATTGGACTAAACATAAGAATATTTTTCATAAAGTGAGCATCAGCCAAAATTAATAAATAACTTTTGATCAATTTGATTTTTAAAATAAATTTGGAACATATTGCAACACTGTTTCTTTTTAATCTAGCCACTCAGTAGTGGCTAGATTAAAAAGAAACAGTGTTGCAATATGTTCCAAATTGTAAATATAAATCGTTTTGCCTTTCCTCTTCTAATAACATTTCATTTTTTTTTCAGAAATGTAAACTAGCCCAAGGCAAGATTATGGGAGGCTCATCTAAGCTGAACAACATGATACATGTCAGGGGTAACCTATCACACTACCTGGACTGGTTTCAGGGAAAATACACCAAAGAGTTTATCACAAAACAGTTTGAGTTTATAGAGAAAAATATTTTACATCTTAATGATGTGCAATACCAAAGTGAGTTAGCCAATGCAGTTATAGCAGCAGCTAAGGAATTAAACTATGATAAACTAGGCATAGATTTTAAACTAGGATTTAGGAAAAACATTGTCAGTCAGAAGAATGGAAAGCGATGGTCCACTTCTGATAATTTAGATCCATCCAAACATGTAATTACTAATGCTTTGGTAGAAAATGTAATTTTTAATGGCAACACTGCTCAAGGCGTCAGTGTCTTACAGTCTGGTAGGAGAAGTAACATTTACGCTAGAAAAGGCGTAATTTTATCGGCTGGGGCAATCAACTCACCTAAAATTTTGCAATTATCAGGAATTGGTCCTGAAAATTTATTAAAATCCTTGGGGATACCAGTGTTAAAAAATCTACCAGTTGGTAGAAATCTTCAAGATCACATAGGCACTGGATTAGACTTTGTATTATTTAATAAGTCTGTTTCAATTAGTGCTTTGGATATGATAAATCCAATTAATGTGTTACAATATTTTATTAATGGCAAGGGTCCATGGACAACGGCAGGTTGTGAAGTGATTGGTTTCTTGTCTACTAAAAAACAGACAGAACCAGATTTACAATTCATGGTGTTGCCAGTAGGCTTATCATCAGATAGGGGTAGTTTATTAAGAAATAATGTGAATATTAAAGATGAGGTATGGGACGAATATTTTACAAAAAGTTTTGATAGTTATGTAGGAACTATTTTACCTCTTATATTACATCCTAAGAGTAGAGGCCATGTATCTATCAATAGTACTGACCCTAACTTACCGCCATTGATAGACCCTAAGTATTTATCACATAAAGATGACAGAGAAACCATAATAAATGGTTTAAAACTAGTTATAAAATTTGTAAATACGAAAGCAATTCAAAATGTCAGAGGTTACATAAACAAAAACCATTTTCCTGGATGTGAAAATTTCGAGATTTTCACAGATTCATACTTTGACTGCTACATAAAACATTTGACTTTGACAAGCTACCATCCTGTTGGTACTTGCTCCATGGGGTTGCCAGACTCGAAAAACACAGTAGTGGATACTTCTTTTAGAGTTTTGGGCATTGAAAAGCTGTTTGTTGCCGATGCCTCAGTGTTGCCAACTTTACCCAGTGGAAATATAAATGCGGCTATCGCAATGATGGCAAGCGTATTCTTTGAGACTAATATTAGAGAAAAAACTAACATTCCAGTTTGTGATAAATATGATTTGATTTTTGAATATTTCTTTAATGTTTGTTACAATAACACTGGTAAAAATCGGTGATTGGGTAGTAAGCAAGCAGACAATTATGTTAATAAGAAATACTGAGATTATACACTTACCTTAAAACATGGTGAATAAAACACGGTTGACGGCATGTTTGGCGCATCAGCTCCTGCTCCGCGTGTCAGTTTTGACTCGAGACTATTCAAGACTAAACTGTAAAGAATTTTAATATTAAATTATGTTAGTATTTTATCAAGAAAATAGAGTAGGTACTTACTTCATACCTACACATGTAGATAGGTACTCCATTTTGTTGATAACAGGTGGCCTACCATGAACTCTAAAAGCGTGAGTGTTTAGTCTGTGGGAAAGAGATGGCACTAGACGACTTGTATAGCTCTGTCTCTTTCCCATAGCCTAAACTGGATCGCGTTAAGAGCTCGTGGTACGGCTCGGTCATTTAAACTATCAAGAAGTTGAGTCTCGATTCACCTCTGTATTTACCCAGTGTCATCTGCTACTACCTGTTTGAGATTAAATTATGCTTGCTTGCTATTCTTGCACAGTTAAATACAGAAATATCATTAGGACTTAGAATTGAAATTATTTATTTGTTGTTAATTTCCGATATTTCGACACTGTTGCCCGTCATAACCACAGATAAACTGCCGAGTGGGTGACTGTGGGGGTAACAAATAAAATGGTCTACCCTCTTTTGAGTTCCTACATAAAATAAAAATAGCCTTTGTTCTACCACAATTTACAAATTATTATAACTTAAAAATAATAACATGTTAAATATTAGAATATTTATTTGACTATTATGTATCACAACTACTCCTTTGTTAATTCTTTGAAGTGACTATAAAGGCGATACTCAAACCACAACTCTTATCCGCGCGGACGTGCGGCGAAGCGGATCTTCGTCGGATTTTGTGAAATCCATTGATGGCTAGTCATGCTCTGAAGTAACGCGCGGACGAGCGGAGCTCACCGCGACTCTACGCAGCGCAGTTTTATAATTTTACTTCGCTGCTTCCGTCCGACCGCGCGGACGATCGTTGTGTAAGAATCGCATAACGCTGGAAATTATTCAGATGTATCTCTTTCTATAACCAATCAACTACCGAATTTGCCTAAGTTTTTAAGTTTGGAAAAAAAAACGAACGCGATTTGGATTGAGATTGAATATTCATTTCAAGCTTTTTCTTTGTAGGTTGTCAAATTGTTAAGTAATGGAGTTAAAAGAAAACACAGATCTATATTTTAACACTTTATTGAATGTAGGTATTAAGGACACTTCTAGACATGAAATCGCGAACATGATTTTGAGCGTCAATTTCAAAACAACCATTTATTTATTACAAAATCATAATAATTTGACACGATTTAATGAATACAAATAATTGAGGAGCGCTGATTGAGGAGCTCAGCAGCACACATGTCGGCTGCCATATCGGGGGAGTTTGCATTAATAATATTAGTTATGCTGATGACATGGTGCTGCTGAGTGCCTCTGTGAGCGGTCTGTCGAAGCTGCTTGGTATATGCGAAAAGTACGCTGACGAGCACGGTCTGTTGTACAATGTGAAGAAGAGTGAATGCATGGTCTTTCAAGCCCGGGGAAGATGTCTAGATAATATACCGGCTATAAAACTTTATGGATGCCCTCTAAATAGAGTCAGCACCTTTAGATATCTTGGGCATATTGTAACCTCGGACTTGAAGGACGATGCAGACATAGAGAGGGAGCGTAGGGCGTTGTCTGTTCGTGCCAATATGATAGCCCGCAGATTTGCTCGTTGTTCGAGGGGCGTCAAAATCACCTTGTTTAGGGCATTTTGTACGTCCTTCTACACCAGCAGTCTGTGGGTGAGTTATACGCAGAGACAGTACAGCGCCCTACGCGTCCAATATAACAATGCGTTTAGAATGCTTTTGGGATTGCCTCGCTTCTGTAGCGCTTCAGGGATGTTCGCAGAGGCTAGAGTGGATTGCTTTAATGCAACCATGCGTAAGCGGTGCACATCCCTGGTGCGCAGAGTGCGGGGCAGCCGTAACAGTGTCCTGAACGCATTCGCAGAACGGTTTGACTGTCAGTACTTGAACCATTGTGATATGGTCCATGTACTGTCTTCTGTCAGAATATTATTTTAGTGATATTTATGTATTTATAATTTTGATGTTATATAATCTGCTTTCCTCCTGGTAAATTAATTTATAATTTTAATTGATATTCTTTTATTTAATTAATTGACTTTTATGTTATTTATATTATTATTTTAATTGACATTCCTTCATTTAATTAATTGATTTGATGTTATTTATATTGTGTATACTATTTTATTGTGAATATGATCCTAGTTGGTTGAAATAAATGATATAATAAAAAAAATAATAATAAAATAGAATTTTTGAAGTATCTAAATTTTTAAGCTAGTTTTCACTGTCAATAAATGACAAGTAGATAACACACTTGGATTTTCATAGCTCAAAGGGTCTTCGAGGATCATTTATGTTCGATTAATGTAAAGTCGACTAAACGATAGTTCGAATGGAATTTATTGCGAAACAACCTTTCATCGCCAAACGCTACTTCGCGGTTTCAGAGATAATTTTATAGTGAAAATTATGAAGTTCCCGGTGAAGAAATACTATGGTCTATGGTTGTATTATAGGCAATTGTTTAAGTATCGTTTAGTGTTCATGAAAACAGGCACCATGTTTAATAATACTAAAAGTATGAATTTTATTATATACTAAAAGTATTAATCGTGTCAAATTATTTCAAATAGTTAGCTATAATAAATTAATTTAATTACTATGATTATTTTTAATAATAGGTAAGTACTTGGAACATAATATAAGAAAAATATGTTTGTGCCACAAGAAATTATTTCAGTTAAGTAATTTAATAAGTTCAGTTGATTATTAGGTATTATTAAATTAAGTTATACAAAATAAATTACAATTATACATATTTCGTCTCACATTTCTATTCTTCTAATTCCTAAACACGATTTATAAAATGACTAGTACGATGTTATGTTGCAGACACTTAAGATTATTAGCCGTTTTCACAAAAGTCATTTAAAACATTTCTTTAATAAGCACTTTTTTATATAAACGGCTATCTCAATAAGCGTGTCTTTTTTTAGTTTTTCCGGCAGTTGGGTTTACCGACTATATTTTTTTATTGCCGGTTTAAAATACATAAATACTGAATATACACTATAATATCTGATCTCAGTTACAAATATACCTACATAAAACATTTTTTAATAGGTATTCGTAAAGATCTTTTAATTATAAGACAACGATTTTTTTTCAACGTCTCTTCGCCTTGCCGGGGTCGCGGGACTAACGAATACTGTGACCCAGGAACGTAAAGGGCTATTGAAGGACACCGTGGATTTTAGTCAGTACAAGTCTGACAGTCCCTCCCGTCCTACCCTGGGTGGAAGGACTCATTTGACGATTTTACCATGATAAAAAAATTCTCTTCGCCTTAATTTTCAAAATGTTTTTCTCTTATTTTATAATAGTTAAATAGAAAATGATTTTTCAGAAACATGGGGCACTAATAAGACAAGAGATAACCCTTGATTATTTTTAGAGTACCTAATATATCCCTTTTGTAAATTTAAAATAAATTTCAATTTAAATTACCTCGTAATGGCCTTAAATATTATGTAAACATGATTCAACAGAGAAGATAGCGTCACAAATCCCAATTACTTTCTTCGACATCTATCCTTTATAAGTTTTAAGAAAGGCAAACATTACTGCCATCATAATTATTTTGACAACTATTTTCATATAAAATTGTTTATAAGTTTTAAGACACTCACGGACGGAAGATTCTTCTACATTTATTTTATCTAAACTTTACATAAATTCTAAACACCATATTTCTAATTTTGTGCAAGTAAAATAAAAGATCTAAATATTACGTGTTGTTAAACGTTGACACAGCTTACATTAGCAGACTATTTCAACAATTTAAAAAGGAATACATTTTGGTAATTATTTTAGATAATAGGATGAAATAGGGTTTTTTTCTAATAAATTATCCATCTCTGTTTATTTACCCATGTAGGTATAATAATTATACCGATCTACACATTTCTAAAACTTACTGAAACAGACTTTTTAAATAAAAATATTAAAAGTTCATGTTTCATAATAAAATGAAATTATCATTTTTTTTCCGGTGATGAACACTCAATCTTTCACACTGCTAAATACAAAGAAACATACGTCATGCTCAAACAAAATAAAGAAACACGACAAACCTTTTCGAAGCATTAAATAGTTTTACATTGCTTTACAATATTAGATATTATATTCATTATTTATATCATTCCTGAGCAAAACGCAGTTGACTGCTCTCATAATACTGGACGGATTATCTGATAAATCTTTATAAGTCATTTATAATTAATAGTGATTAAAATATTGCCACACATCTCAATAATTAAAAATAATTATTTAATAAGTAATACTTTGTACATCATAATACTGAGCGGTAAATGCGTCATTGTATACAATTTTTACATAATAAACCTATATAAAAGCGGTAGAGTTAGCAACAAGGAGATATTGTTTTCTGAATTTTAGACATCTTTTACTAATTTCTAACAACATTTCATAATGCTTCAAAGTTATGAGCAGGTTTACCAACACTTTAAATTATCTTTTTGTTTTATAAATGCTTTAATTTCAAAACACCATTATTGATTGCTGATTCACCAACCCGCACTGAACTCCCAAGATGGCTTACAGAAACTGGTCACAGAAAAACATGTGGAACATTGAAGATTGCTACCTAATTGCTAACTCATCCACGTACTCTAATCCATAAAGGTACATTTAATGAAGTAAATATAATTTAATTAAAATATTTGCTACAATTAATTGTGCATAACTTCCAATACAATAATACTGTTTTGTTCAAATTAATAGCCCAATTTGTTAGGCTATCGACTGAGCTTTCATTGAGCAAAATCATTAATTTTGAGACAGATAGTTTAGAAGTATTTTATACCCCGATATGAGCTACAATATTGTTACTAAGTAAGTTGTGCATAAACAATTATGTTTTAAATATTTTAAGACTAGGTTACAGAACTGTTTATAATTTTACACCACTGATAATGTCGGCTAAACCCGAAACAGTATGAAGAGCCACGAAAATAATGTTTTTTTAAACAGTTGTTTCGCCTATGTAAGTACTAAGTATGTATAACTTATGTGGACGGCTTTCAACACTGCAAATATTGCAGTAGGTAGGTACCTACAGACAAAGTTAATAAAATTCTGTAACACATTTTATCGGGCGTCCCTTCGTATTTTAATACGCAATTTTCAGAATACTTTTTTTTTACTTTTAACATACAGTGAAGTGATAAAAATAATAACTACTAACAGATATTGAATTTTTAAAATGCATTTGTAGGTAGGGACTAAATTAGTGTCCCTAAATACAAAGCTTTCGCATTTCTTACACTAAAAAAATCAACATTACAAACTTACCTACCTATTCTTTCGCAAAAGCCTTTTTTGACTAGACTAAATTATGTATCGTGTACAAATGAAACAAATATAAAAATCTTTTCACCTTAAACTGCTGTTACAAACACAAAAACCTTATTACTTCTTCATAACTCCCAAAGCTAGATATTAGGACGGAATCAGGAATTCTCATAATTATTTACTTTTCAAAGGCCACAAGAAACTTTTTACGTACCTAAGTTAGGCTTTTTAAATATTTCCTATCGCACCATTAATACGAATTCACGAGAAAACAAATAAGAGTTCACACACAGTTAATGTCGCAGTCATTTGAGGAAATCGGACAACTATAAGAAACACCGATATTATTTTTTCATAAATAATGTCCAAAATAAATAACTATCATCGTATACTCCTAAAACGAAACTGTACACTCACTAACACCGAATCGTAACGAACCACTAACAATAAATGGATAAAATCTTACTTGAAACAAGAATCCAGGTAATTGTCCAGCATGTCAAGTTGCAGATCATCCCAGTCCGTTGGATTCAAAAGCAGGGACGATAAGTCATCTTCTGGGATGATTGGAGGTGGTATAGTTGGTTCTACAATCACATTGGCTCCTATATTCGTCTCCAAATCTATATCAGGCAGACTCTGAATACTGCTGAGATTGAAATCTGGCAAATGCAGTGTCACAACCTGATTTATTTCGTTCGAAATATCTTCCGCTACGCTGACTTGCGGAATATTGGCGACCGCAGATTTCTCCTCTGTCACTTTGTCCTTTGCTGACGATTTCTTCTTCTTATGAGGTCTGTTTGAGATTCGTTTGGTTCCTTCTAAATGTGCTAGATCTAGTTTCCAGAAGCCCCCTTTTCCTGGTTCCTCTTTCGATCGAGCCACTTTCACAAACACTTTGTTTAGGGACAAGTTGTGCCTAATGGAATTCTGAAATTAAGAGAAAGGAATAGTTATTTATTAAAATCACCTTTTCAGTAACTCCACTGATTGAAATATCAAATAAAGAAACGTTAAATAAGCTTCCAAAATATTAATATTTCACGGCAACCCCTTTTACTGCCACATTTAATCGCCAATCACTAAAAAGTTTATGCAATAAAACCTATCAATCATCCACTCGACTCCCTATTCATAAATCCAATTAGACGTAATCTTATCACTTTGTTTGTGGATCACACGTTTATTAAATCATGAGGTTTCCCTACCGAAGTGATAGCACTCACCTGCCAAGTGGGGTCGGCGTTCCTGTAGTATTTGAAGTTGTCTCTGATCCACGAGTATATCGCGGAGAGCGTCATCTTGTCGTTGTTGTATCTCATCGCCATGCAGATCAGCGTGCTGTACGAGTACGGAGGCTTCTTCTCACTGTTTGTCCTATACTCATGCTTGTTCTCCGTAAAATCTCTCTGACACTTCGCTATTGTTTGGTTGAACTTGTGCAGCCTCGTGTTCTGCGGCTGCATCTTCACCTGTGGGCTCGGTGACATCGGAGGCAACGGAAACTGCGGCACTGACATTATATTCGTTATATTCTGCAACCAAGTCAAGTTCGTTAGATCAGCCTCCGGCTCTTCTTCCACAACCATCTTGCTAGGCTTGTGTTTGCTGCGTATCTTTTTAGAATAATCATCTTGATCTGCGGATACGACCGTATCATTTTGAGCTACATCCGTTTCTACGTCTTCTTGGTTTATGGCGTACGTGTCCGGTTGCTCGTACACGTACTCGATCTCGACGGTGTGAGATGACTCCGGCACTGTGTGATCCACGGCGAAGTACGTCGTCCCGTACTGATCCCCCGAATCTCCATAAAAATTGAGTGAAGACGCGTCCAGCATCTCGCCGGACGCCGGAGACAGGCCTGACGTTATATGCATCGCGACTAACTACATCGCTCGCCCTGAAAAAATGACGATGAACCGATGAGTCACGTAGTTCATGATTCAGCTAATATCGGAACCTTCGATTCCTTGGAATTATGAATAATGAAACGCGGGGAATTAATGAGGATTTAGTTGATCACTGGGGTTGAAATACCTGAGAGAATAGAAGGTGGTGGACGGTGTTGTCCAAGATGTCCGGAGGGAATCGATCGGCGCGGCGCGGCCGGTGTGACGTCGCGGCGGTCAGCGGTGCCCCCCCGCGCACATGGTGGTGCGGTGGTGGCGGCTGGTGCGTGTGTGCGCGCGGAGCGGCGGCGCGCGAGCTAGTGGGCAGGTGCGCGCCCCATTGTGTGCACCGTCGAACGATTCCGAACAGGTGTGTGCTGCGATCGATATTTTTCCGCCGCAAGACAACGCCGGCCCGCATCGTTGATAGCTCCGGACAATTAGTCACGGTTATCGGACCCAGGACCGGACTGAGCTGCTAGTCAGCATCAGCCTATCCCCACGGACATAAACTTCAATAGAAGTTTCAGCCAACACAACTTCGGATTTGAAAAAAAATACTCAAATTAGCATTTAAAAAAAAACATTAAGTAATTTTAAGTGCAAATGTATTTAACAGGCCATTAATATTTCCGTTGTCTATTAGCACCCCAAGTGCGGGCCTGATCGATGATTTCTGAGGCATTATATCGTCGCAAGTAAGCTCGTGCGGGTACTTCCGTTCTATGTCTCACATTTTCTAGCTACACAGTTTTTTTAGCCATTGATATGAAGACCATTAACTAGAAGCTCTTTATTGAACCTAAGTCCGTGAATACCTTCATTTTGCAAGCATAACAATGACTTAATCATCTTGCACGACTACACTCGCGAGCAAAAGTATGAAATCACTTACTTGGAATTGATCCGGGTAGCTCCTTAAATAATGGCGTGATTTGAATATTTTTTATAAATTTAAAGTTACCCTTTAAATGGTACCATTTTTATTGTTCTTAACTAGTTATTAAGTACTCAAGATCGCGCGGAATCTGATTGATTCCATACTTTTGCACGCGAGTGTATTTTGGCCAATCTCTTTCGGATAAATAAATGGATAAAACTATCTTTTAGAACTTTTCTTACCTGATTGACATCTTGTATCTATTATGATACTTAGTAATTTTAAGGTCATAATCATAAGAACGGATAGGCATACGCTGCCGCGTAGACACACGAGGTACATCTACATATACCGTGGATTCTCAATTATGCTATTTGACTAAAAAATTCTAATTAATCCGTCAGTTAGATTATCAAATAATATTTGACCCGTATTTTTTCTTTTTTTACGCAAACCAAAATTGACGGAGATAATGATGTTTTCAAAATTGCCAATACGTCACAATTTAGTACATTTTTTACTGAATTCTTACGTCACGAGCCCCCCACTCTCGAATCTTGATGTGTTATGTCTTGGTAAATATTCATTGATTTTACAGAAGAAAAAATATGTGTCAGTTATTTTTCAAAACTCTAAATAACGGACTTATTATATTTATAATTTATTGATACTGTCAAATAGCCTATTGTTCATCCATCATAAAACCAGTCCACCAAATTAAATACGAAAGTCTGCAGAAATCGATTCGCATATAAGTAATCCCACTAAACTCCTAGTAGGTCATCTAAGTCTCCCATTAGCCTTTTGTCTCTGTACTACTCTCGACCAAGGCTAACCTGTGATTTTTACTTCGACTTACGTCCCTACATTTCTACCCAGTGTTTCCAAGTAAAGGTAGCCTTTTCACAGAGTTACCGAGTCATTATCGATGTAAAGTAAACAGGGGTAACGGAGGGTGACATTGGACAAGCACTTGCTTTAATTTTCTGTTTAAACGGATCAAATATATTGGAGCTAGTAACGTACTTCACTTGTCTTTTTTATTGAGAGTCTTTACATACTTAAATACGCACCTAAATGGGGGAATATGAACACCATCTAGAGTGTATGGGATACTGAGTCATTCTTTTAAGTTATACAACAGAAGAAAATCCGAATCCTTATGACATACCTACTGAGAGAAAAATCTTAGGAAAGTTAAATTTTCATTTAATCTTTAGGCGATTCCTCCGTAGTAGCCCGCGAAATACAAATTTTCATGTGTTTTTTGCAATTTGCGTATCAGTGACAAGTTAATTGTAACTTAATCAAAATATGAATCGCGTCAATAACGATACAATACAGGAATAATCAAAACATTCGCTCTCACAAAGATTTGGCCAAAATAGGTAAGTTAGATTTCGGAAATTTTACCAAGTTTGTTAGTACCTTTTTGAGGCTGAGGAATTTTCGCAGAGTTATAAGCAATTTTCATGTTTTGGTAAAAAATAACTAACTTCTCGAAAAAAAAATGTTGGATTATTGTGCATCTACTTTAATCTGTATCACCTACCTACTTTCATCATTTGCCAAATTTCAGTGTCAGAGGAATTTACAAACAATATACAACAAACATTCTCGTTGATCGGACTACTAGCTCTTACTTTAACATGTACGAAAAAAAAATACGCAGCTTGACAATTAAAGACGGCCTACCTTAGAATAAAAGCGCTTGAAATAAATACGAGTACATTATATACAAAAGAACACAGCTAAAAGGTCAACGACTGGGCTACTTACGGGGTGTAACTGGTGTAAGACAAGTAATAATATGTACCTAGCTTTTAATTTATGCCCACTTGCGGTAACCATAATGGCGTTAATGGAGTACCCAGTAACTAGTAGGGAGCTAGGTTCTTAACCTATAGCACTAAGTATATCTAAGTACCTATAAGGTCCATTACTGATGAAGTCGGTTAAAAAAGAGATAAAGTTTGGGAGACTTCTTATTTGGACGTAACCTTCATTTTCCCATTGCGGTCCAGAGCTACCCAAATTTTACCTCTTTTAATTCGTAATTTTCGAAACTTGTAATCAGATTTACTTTTAATTAGCCTATTCTGTCTCACTGCTGGGCAAAAGCCTCCTTCCAAGAGCTCTTATGGTGTGCATCCAGGTCATCTCGCCCCCTCTTTCCGGGCCGTCCGCGGCGATGCTGACCATCCTCCGAAAACCGTTGTGTGGAGATTTTAGCCCATCGGTCTCCCGCATGCGACTGACATGACCGCCGCCCAATCCCATTTTAGCCTGGCAGCCGTGGCCTTGCTGCCCACGTCCAGTCAATGCCCACGTCTATAATTTATGCCTGTTTTGGAACGCAGCGTGGTATTTCGCAACCTGTCCTGTTAGATTACATAAAATAAATCACCGATCGAAATCTAAACTACTACGTGCAATAGGATTTCGTTTCTTCCACGTAGATGAAGTCACTGGCAGAAGCAAGCGAGCTATAGAACATCGAAATAATTACCTACAGTAATTATCGAGCTCCACTCGTATCATTGGATTTCAAAGGTTAGTTATGACTAGCAGTAAAGGTCGTTACACTTGACCTTGTCACTTAACTCTTTTGTCAATCAAATTACCATTGAACGTGATTTTACGTCGATATAATGTTTACCGAGACTTTTACAAAATCTCAAAATCCTAATCGTTTCTATTTTATCTTTGTTACGTGTTCAGTAAAACGTAAATAATTAATTACGTGGGAGGTTAAAGGTCGCTGTAACTTGTGAAATGTGGAGTTACGAAGGAAAGTTTTAGGAGCTTGATTAATGTTATGAAAGAGATGATGTAGAACTTAAGTTTTAAATATTGATACGCAATAACGCCTGCGTCGCGTTTTCATGCAAAATGTTGCCGTAAAACGTTCAAACAAGAGAATGAAAGATTCAGCTTCACACAAGTGTGCTATGATGGCCTGCCTAATTGGTAAGTCGCGGGTTCGATTCGCACTCGCAGCTAAAATTTTCTTTCTTCAAAACCAATTAACCGCCATTGTAACCAAGAAATAGCAAAATTATGAGACAGATTTCAAACAATTTTGGTGTAGGACAAAGATCATAGGTAGCTTCTATTTGCTCATAGTTCGTTCTAGAAAATTGATTTTATTTTCGAAAAACCGCAACCGCCAGTGATAAAAATAAGCATCATTTACATTGGAACATCAACTCTAAAACCTTCTTACTAGAGTGAGTTTTCGCCCATCTGCTTGAAACCCCATTGCAATTAGTTTTTTTAATAATAAGGGATGAATTTGGAAACGGACCCGGCGACTGGCACGGTACGTTCCGGTAGGCGAGTACACCTGACAATATGGCTGCCGTAGAGGGTAAAAAACGCGGGAAAAGCATATTTTTAGGGTTCCGTAGCCAGATGGCAAAAACGGAACCCTTATAGATTCGTCATGTCTGGCTGTCTGTCTGTCCGTCCGTATGTCACAGCCATTTTTTTTCGAAAGTAGGTATAAGAGCTATCCTGTTGAAACTTGGTAAGATGTATTATGTGAACCGCATTAGGACTTTCAGACAAAAATAAAAACAAAACAAATTTTGGGGGTGCCCCCCATACTTACTTAGAATTGAAACTCAAAAAAATTTTTTCCACCGAGGTTACTAATATCATTTTTTTCTAAACTGAACAGTTTGCGCGAGAGACACTTCCAGAGTGGTAAAATGTGTGCCTCCCCCCTGTAACTTCTAAGACAAGAGAATGATAAAACTAAAAAAAAAATATAATGTAGACCTCAACAAAAAATTCCAACGAAAATTGGTTTGGATGAGATATATTTAGCAGTTTTTTGAGATACAGTACATTTTCAAAAACCGCAAATATAACTTTGCCATTCATACAAACACTATGAAAAACAAAGTTATTTTTATTTTTTGTGTATATTACTTACTAATCTCAATATTAGGGATATAATTATATCCCTAATCTATGCTGGCTACTACGGAACCCTTCATGGGCGAGTCCAACTCGCATTTAGCCGGTTTTTTACAATAACAGTATATCTCGTCACGGTCTTGTCTCTGGTTCGATAAATAATTATCGACTTCGACTGTGATAATAAATAAATAAGGGTGAATAAAATTCAGGCGCAGTTAACCCTTTATAGAAAAAAAACATGAACTGATTTGAAAAGTTTATGGAAATTAGCCTACCTACATAATTTATTTTTTAAATCAAATTGCTCACTTGTTGCTGACGACCCGATTTGAGAATGCGTTTACAAACATTTTTAAAATTACACACACACAAACAAACAAACCCGTAAGAAGTACTTGTAAACCCTCCAAATATATTTATGCTCCGCGCGGGAATAGACCCCGCAGCGCAACAGTCTCAATCGCTCACCCACTGCGCTAAACGGTGCTGTCTCTCTGATAACTTCTCTACCATAGCATTGGATTTCGTCAATAGGGTATTTGACAAAGATTATCAAATAATATTTAACCCGTATTTTTTCTTTTTTTACGCAAACCAAAATTGACGGAGATATGATGCTTTCAAAATTGCCAATACGTCACAATTTAGTACATTTTTTACTGAATTCTGACGTCACGAGCCCCCACTCTCGAGTCTTAATGTGTTATATCTTGGTAAATATTCATTGATTTTACATAAGAAAAAATGTGTCCGTTATTTTTCAAAACTTTAAATAACGGACTTATTAGATTTGTAATTTATTGATACTGTCAAATAGCCTTTGATTATATAATGTCTACTAGTATTTGCGCGTTGCGCGAGCTGCAAGCAGCTCGCGGGGTCGTGTTTTGTAGAAGTATTATACAGGGTGATTGGAAGATGAGTGCAAAGCTTTGGAGCGAATATAGTACAGATAATTTAGAACCATTTAAGCCATGATTGTCTTAAACAAAGTCTTACCAATTTTTTTTTATCTAATTTTTAAGTTTTATTTCGGAAATTCCCAAAATTTTATCTAAACTGCTTATTTATAGCCAAATTGAATGATAAATGAATTCATTTTTATTTTATTTAATTAAAGTAATGTGTAAGCAATCCAGCAAAACATGTTTTAGGTTTGTGTGTCATTAGACATTTGTTTTACAGACATTTAATGTTCAAGAAAAATTTAAAAGTTTATTAAAACTTTTTCTAAACCGTACTACAAAAAAAAACGGAGGGTGCTACTTTTGTTCAAACCTTTTTAAAGACATGCTTGATAATCGCACTTTCTTTTGAGGTATCGTTTACACGGATATCTTACAAACTATTGAAATTAGGACCTACAAACCAATAAAGAGAAAATTTTAGGCAGCCTACTAAAATCATAATTTTTGCTTAAAAGAATAATTCTCTGTCACCGTATGGGCTGGAATAATTAGCAGAACGTTGATTGGGCCCCACTTTCTACCGGATCCTTTGAATGGTGAAAATTATTTGAAATTTCTGCAAATCGATTTACCACTGCTGATAGAGGAATCAGGTGTCTCGATCTTCGAAAGAGACCGAACAGTATTTTTTCAACAAGACGGCTGCCCAGCGCATTGGACCTTAAACGGTGTTCATTGCTTTCCTGACAACTGGATCGGCAGGGATGGACCCATCCCTTGGCCGGCTCGCTCACCAGATCTGACCCCGTTGGACTTTTTCGTGTGGGGCCGGGCCAAAGAACTGGTGTATACGAATGAAGAAATAAATACAAGAGAAGAGAATTGATAAATAAAATTAATTTAGCGTTTGAAACAATGAAGCAGGAAATGATGTTGAAAATAACAACTACAAAAGTTAGAAGACGGAGCCGTGCTTGTATTAGAAATCACGGCCGTCATTTTGAACATGAAAAATAAATAATTTTGATTGTAATGTCTGTTTTGATTAGTCTTCTTAAAATTAAAAAAAATCTCCCTCTAATTGGTTTGTAGGTCCTAATTTCAATAATTGGTATGATAACCGCGTAAACGATACCTCAAAAGAAAGTGAGATTATCAAGCATGTCTTTAAAAAGGTTTGAACAAAAGAAGCACCCTTCGTTTTTTTATTATTATGGTTTAAAAAACGTATTGCCAAAAATTTAAATTTTTTTCTTAACGTTAAATGTCTGTAAAGAAAATGTTTAAAGACACACAAGCCTAAAACATGTTTTGCTGGATGGCTTACACATTACTGTAATAAAATAAAGTAAAAATGAATTAATTTATCATTCAATTTGGCCATAAATAAGCAGTTTACATAAAATTTTGGGAATTTCCGAAAAATAACTAAAAAATTATGTTAAAAAAAAATGGTAAGACTTCGTCTAAGACAATCATGGCTTAAATGGTTCTAAATTGTCTGTACTATCTTCACCTTAAAGCTTTGCACCCATCTTCCAATCACCCTGTATAACCTTTATAAAATTTTGATAATCCATAAGAATCTTTAAATGAATTGGTAAATCCATAGTCCTTAAAAGATTTTGTAAATTATATAAAATATTTTTAATATTTTGAAAACCCTTTTGTACGGATTTATGTATGGACTTCTAAGTGAATCAACTGAATGTTTTTTTTTGTTCCTACAGTTGATTTACTTAAAAGTCGGTACGAATAAACTATAAAATAATATTCCTTGTAAGCGACTAAGTAAATAATGAAATAAGTTCCTACTTTTATGCTTTTCAAAACTACTCTAACCCGTATTTTTGAAGAAATATACAAAAAAAAGGGAGCCATGCTGAAAACGTTTGGCTGGCACGGCCCCCTTTCTTTCGTGTAACTTGAAAAATGTATAGCGTATTAAAAAGTTTCTTAGACTCAAGGTGTGTACTCTATTAACACTTTATATGTACTGCAACTGATAATGTGAATTCGTAATAACAAAATATAGGTGAAGGGGGTCGTGCTGAAAAAAAAAATTAAGAATATATCTAAAAAAGACAACACAACCTTATTATTATTATTATTTGTCAACCTTAGCCAAAAACTATTAAATAATAATTGATGTTTGGCAAGTAACATATGTACCGCATTGGTTTCTCATACAACTTGCTAAATTTGAAAAATAAACCATTGTTAGTTCATTCAGCACGGCCCTCTAAAGACGCCTATATCTTCACTACATAGTATAAAGCAAAGTCGCTTCCCGTTTCCTGTCCACCTGTATGCTTACATCTTTAATACTTCTACAACATTCTTTTATTATCCTTCTTTTCACATATACACACACACACATATTTTCCCTTGACTTCATTCATAACCCTTTTAATCAACATTTTACCTACATACCTACTAATTGCTAGCAATTTCACACATACACACACATACTTTCCCTTGACTTCATTCATAACCCTTTTAATCAACATTTCACATACTGCTTGCTAGCAATTTCACATATACACACACATACTTCCCATTGACTTCATTCATAACCCTTTTAATCAACATTTTACATACTAATTGCTAGCAATGGACATAATACGGACTATGTGCGTGCAAAGTGTACTCGTATATGTACATGAAAAATAAATAAATATAAAACTATGATTATAACAAACTGTCATTGATAATCATGGCAAACAAACACTCCAACCCAAACTATTCGTCAATTATAAATAAATAAAACGGAACGTAAGGTAGTTCGAGATGAATACGTACCCAATGCGAGATCGTTATTGAACCATGTTACTGGTCAGTAGAAAATCTGACCGACTACGACTGTTGATCGGGAACGATTGGTTGCCCGGTCAACCGAATGATCTGTAAGTAGTTGGGCTTTGGATTCTGATCAGAGTCTGCTTACTGCCGAGAACATGCTCTGGCTGCTGATGAAGTCAATAGAACCGAGTGATTGTGAATTCGTCGTTGAGGTGAGTTGTCGTACCGGTGATGAGAGGTCAGTAAAGTGTGGTCGGTGTTGGTTGATTGCTGGGATGTCTTGCGTTGTCTGTGGCGCGAAAATCAGGATGGGAGTCGATGTCAAGTTGTGGATGATATCTAGCTTGTGGTGGATCGATTAAGACGAAAGATATGTCCGTTAAAATGGGTAAAAGTTGTTGTCTTATCAGTAATGAGTCGAAGTGTGCAAAGGTGTGGGTAGAGTCATTGTATTGGTTGAATGAGTTATATGGCATAGAGTTATGAGTTATAAGGCAGATACCAAAAGTCTTAGTTACTTTTTATTAAAAAAATAATAAGCCTTGGACTGCTGTGTTCCACGAAGGTGTGGGTTTAAACGGCAGATCCTAAATGTCTCAGTTACTTTTAACTGTAAAGTAAAAATTAAAGACCCAGGGACTGCTGTAGTACGCGAAAGTGTAAATGGGAAGGGCAGATACCGAATGTTTTAGTTATTTTATAGCAAAAAATAAAATAATAATAAGGCGTGGACTGCTGTGTTGCACGAAGGTGTGGGATGTCTCAGTTACTTTTAACTGTAAAGTAAAAAATAAAGAGCCGGTTACTGCTGTAGTACGCGAGTGTGTAAATGGCAATGGCAGATACCGAAAGTTTTAGTTTTTCTTTTGTGTATATTTTTAACCGACGAAAAAAAAGGAGGAGGTTCTCAATTCGACATGTATATATATTTTTTTTTTATGTATGACCACGCATAACTTTTCCCAGCGTAGTCCGATTTGGCGGTACAACGGCTCAAGGCCAAAAATACCGCCCCAGGACCCGACGGCCTGCCAGGGAAAGCCTGGGTCCTGGCCTCGGGGACTCTCGGTCCTCGACTGGGGGGGCTCTTCAGCGCATGCCTGGAGAGGGGCCGGTTCCCGCTTCGTTGGAAGACGGGGAAACTGGTCCTGATCCAGAAGCCCGGGCGCCCTGCGGACTCTCCGTCCGCATTCCGGCCCATCGTGTTGCTCGACGAGGTGGGCAAGCTCTTTGAAAGAGTAATTGCAGACCGCCTCGTCGGGCACCTGAATCGGGTGGGTCCGGATCTTGCGGAGAGCCAGTTTGGCTTCCGCAGGGGGCGCTCGACGGTGGACGCCATCATGCGCGTTAGAGCCCTCACGACGGGGGATGCTGTCGCCCGGGGCAGGGTCGTCTTGGCGGTGTCTTTGGACATCTCCAACGCCTTCAACACCCTGCCCTGGAGTTGCATCAGGGAGGCACTCCGGTATCACCGGGTGCCGACCTACCTCCGTCGTATAGTCGAGGACTACCTGACGGACAGGGCCGTCATCTACCCCGGTCACCGGGGAGTGTGGAACCGGCGAGAGATGTCGTGCGGTGTTCCACAGGGATCGGTCTTGGGGCCGCCACTGTGGAACATCGGATACGAATGGGTGCTGCGCGGCGACCTCCCTGACGGCGTCAGCGTAATATGTTACGCTGACGACACGCTAGTCCTGGCGGAGGGAGAGTCGCATCAGGCGGCGGCCGACAAGGCGACGCAAGCGGTTGCGACAGTCGTCGAAAGGATCCGGCAGCTGGGACTCGAAGTGGCGCTGCACAAAACAGAGGCCATGTCTTTTCATGGTCGTCTGAACGCGCCACGGTCCGAGTCCCACATAACGGTGGAGGGGGTTCGCATCGGCGTCGGGAGGACGATGAAGTACCTGGGACTCGTCCTCGACAGCCGGTGGAACTTCAGGGAGCATTTCCTGAGTTTGGCCCCAAGGCTGAACCGGGCAGCAGGCGCCCTCAGGCGACTCCTGCCCAATCTCGGCGGGCCAAACGCCTCCTGCCGTAGGCTGTACGCCGGTATCGTGCGGTCCATGGCCCTCTACGGGGCCCCCGTGTGGGCCCTGAGCATCCGGACGCGACCACTAAAGTTGGTCGCATGCCAGAGGGTCATGGCTATCCGGATGATCCGGGGATACCGCACGATCGCCGGCGAATCAGCCAACCTCCTTGCCGGATTACTGCCCTGGGATCTGGAGGCGACTGCCCTCCAGCGCGTCTATGAGTGGCGCGTGGAGGCGCAGCGCCGGGGTGTAACCCCGCTGCCCCGAGAAGTCGAGGCGCGGCGGGAAGAGCTCCGGTGTGATCTCAGGGCAGTATGGAGGGGACGACTGTCGCAACCGAGGTCCGGGCACGCCGCAATCGCGGCGGTAAGACCCCTCTTTGAGGAGTGGCTGGAAAGACGTCACGGCGTCCTGACTTACCGCATGACGCAGGTCCTCACCGGACACGGAAGTTTCGGGAGGTTCCTGTGTCTGATAAGGAGGGAAGAGACGCCCGGGTGTCACCACTGCGAAGATCGCCCGGAGGACACGGTGGAGCATACGGTGCAGGACTGCCCCGCTTGGGCAGAGCACCGCCGTGTCCTCTCGGCGGCGATAGGCGGAGACCTCTCGCGCCCGGCATTGGTCGAGGCCATGCTGCGGGGCGAGACGGAGTGGGAAGCGGTCGCCTCCTTCTGCGAAGCAGTTATGCTCGTGAAGGAGGAGGCGAGCCGCGAGAGAGAGAGGACAGCGTCCTCCCTCCGCCCCAGCCGCAGTGGTAGACGCCCACGGCGTCGGACGTCGCGGGACGATCTCCGGCCACCGTAGGCGCGGGCATGCGGGCGGCGAGTAAAGGGCAACTCGCCACCCGACCATGGACCATGCCCGGGTCGACGGCGCGTTGTGTTCCACGCGCGCCTCAAGGAGTGTCAGCATGATGACGGGGCCCCCTCTAGAGGGCCAAAGCCTGCCGGGGTCGCGGGACTTATCTCATTACCGTGACCCCGGGACATAACGGGCTATTGAAGGACACCGTGGATTTTAGTCAGTACAAGTCTGACAGTCCCTCCCGCCCTGCCCGGGGTGGGAGGACTCATTTGATGATTTTATCACGCTAAAAAAAAAAAAAAAAAAAAAAAAAGCGTAGTCCGATTCCAAAAATTCTTTTTTTATTTATGTATATTTAGGTTAGGTATTTTATCTATGGGTCTTTGTTACCTGAAATAAATTGTTTATTATTATTAAATACACCTCTAGTGTAAACTAAATAGAATATTAATCTTGCATGATATTCCTTTTAGTATTAATTTTTAGTATTACTTTTTAGTATATTATAGAGAAGTAAATTAAGCAGACCAAAAAATGTATGAATCAAAATGTAACTATTTTCAGTGCCACGCAAGAACAAGTGCTTCAATATGCAATCCTTTTTCTTTTTAAGTTAGTTCCTTAATAATATAAGTTTTGTAGGTTCCATTCAAATATACATATAGGTAAATATAAAAAATCTGACCCGTCTCAATTCAAAAGGCTTTGACTCGGTTTGGAAAGTTTCCTTTTTTTTGTTTGTTTTCCATTTTTTTTGCATGTTTTTGTTTGTTTGGCATTTTTTTTGCATTATATTTTTTCCACAATCTTGTGTCTTCTGTTCATGGTCAAAGGATGATACGAATTGAGCATCGTCGTCGAAATAGTAAAAGCGTATCCATAGTTTATGTGTATGATTCGAAAGAATGTTCTGCGGATTCTGTTCTGTGATCCATGCAACGTGAATTTGGAGTACGTTCTATGAGTGATCTTGAATGCTAGATTGTAAAGACATGAATGTCACCGTGTAAATTTGCAGAATAAGTAAGTAGACTATTACGGCATCAATGGAGTTCCATCCAGATCTCATATTCTATGCTATACAAAAATCAAAGCTGATGACGCAACTAAAAATATGTTAGTTTGTGAAGTAATATAGTGGTCAGGTTTAGTGGATATTCTGCAGAAAGCGACGCCTTGAACACGTTTTTAGATCAAAGGTTTTTAGATTCTTGTTTTCAAAATTTTCAAAATCTAAATTCAAAGCTGGATCACGTTGTTACAATTTGTTTATGTGCCCTCCTTTCTTTTTTGGATCATTTTCTAAATCAGCACCTCCAAATCACTCGAAAACAATACCCATATCAATATTTTTGAATAAAATCAAGTCTGAGAAGTTGTCGAGAATAGAATAAAAAAACAGGACCCCCTAAAACATTATAAAACTAATTCAATAAAAAAAAGAAACAAAATTAAAAAAAAAAAAACAAAAATATTGAGAATACCTTAGAATAGTTAAAAGAATTTTAAAATCCATTAGAGCACTTAAAAGATTTTAAAACCCCTTTAGAACCCCCTAATCCAATCTAAAACCTTATTAATAACTCAGAAGGGAGGCATAAAATTAACTTTTCACCCTGATGAGATGCATAATAGTAAGTCTAAAAAAACTGTACAGTTCTGGTATGATACGAAGAGAGAATACAATAAGAGCAACATAAAAAAAAAAAATTTGAACTGCTTAGCAGCCTTAAGTTTTGGTCGTCCGACCAAGGACCAAGCCCGGGTCGGTGGCGCGTCGTGTCGTGTTTCACGCGTGCCTTCGGGGAGTAGTCAGCAAACTGACGGGGCCCCTTATGGGGCCAAATGCCTGCTGGGGTCGCGGGTTTTTCTTAACCCAGGATACCGTGGCCCCGGAACGTAAAGGGCATCCGAAGGAACACGGGTGGATTTTAGTCAGTAAGAGTCTGACAGTCCCTTCCGCCCCACCCAGGGCGGGAGGCCTCATTTGATGATTTTACCACCTAAAAAAAAAAAAAAAGTTTTGGTGAAGTTTACGAAGAGACAGACTGTAATAACGTATTTAATGTATTCCACGACATATTTACGCTCTTCTATAAATCGTGTTTTCCCGAAATACTCGTCAAAAAGACCAATAAACCAATAAAAAAAACTAATGGCTTAGTAGGGGTTTAAAAATATCATGCTATAAGAAGAGAGCTTTGTACAATGCATAATATCAACACGATGCTATAAGTAAAAGTCACCACAAGAAAATATACCGCAATTACAGTAACATGTTAAAAAACCGGCCAAGTGCGAGTTGGACTTGCCCATGAAGGGTTCCGTAGTCATCATCATCATCATCAGCCGGAAAACGTCCACTGCTGAACATAGGCCTCCCCCTTAGACCGCCACGCCGAACGACAATTCACCTACGCTGCGTCTTCCGGTCCGTGGTCGCCACTCGAGAACTTTTCTTCCCCATCGGTTGTCAGTTCTACGAGCGATGTGGCCTGCCCATTGCCACTTCAACTTGCAAATTTTATGAGCTATGTCGGTGACTTTGGTTCTTCGCCGAATATCTATGTTCCGGATTTTATCCCGCAAAGAAACTCCGAGCATAGCTCTTTCCATCGCTCGTTGAGTGACTCTTGGTCTCTCTAAAAGGCCAGCAGTCAGAGACCACGTTTCAGAGCCATATGTCATCACTGGCAACACACACTGGTTAAACACCCTTGTCTTGAGACACTGTGGGATTCTCGATGAGAAGATATCACGTAGCTTCCCAAACGCTGCCTATCCGAGTTGGATTCTTCGGGCGACCTCTTTCTCGAAGTTGGACCTACCTAACTGAACAATCTGTCCAAGGTAAGTGTAATGGTCTACAACTTCGAGAGTATCATTCTCAACAACAACCGGTACGGGTACCACATGGACATTCGACATGACTTTCGTCTTGTCCATGTTCATTTTAAGGCCGACCCGTTGGGAAACGATACTGAGGTCGCTGAGCATAGCATTGAGGTGCTCCAACGATTCTGCCATGATGACTATATCATCGGCAAAACGAAGGTGAGTGATGTATTCGCCATTGATGTTGATGCCGAATCCGTTCCATTCCAAGAGCTTGAAAACGTCCTCCAACGCGTTCGTGAACAATTTCGGAGAAATAACGTCTCCCTGTCTCACGCCTTTCTGCAATTGGATTGGTTTCGTGCTCTCTTCCTGAAGTCGGATGGACATGGTGGCGTTTCTATACAAACACTTCATCACTTCGATATACCTATAGTCGATATGACATCATTGGAGGGACTGCAATACTGCCTAGGTTTCGATTGAATCGAAGGCCTTTTCATAGTCCACAAACGCGATTATACTCCTCTGTCTTCTGTACAATCTGGCGGAGCGTGTGTATGTGGTCTATAGTACTAAAACCTTTTCGGAAACCGGCTTATTCGGGAGGCTGGAAGTCATCAAACCTGCGTTCGAGACGGTTCGTAATGACTGGGTACTCACTTAGCAGCGTAGCACGTAACGTATCAGATACGGTATCAAGTGAGTACGTAGGCACGAGCCTACCAGTGCCGAGCAGTGATACCATCACTCGGCGGGACATACAAATACAAAGGCGGCTCGTAGTGTGCTCGGACGAGCCGTACCCACTTGCAAGTTGATACCGTATCTGATACGTTACGTGCTACGCTGCTAAGTGAGTACCCAGCTAATGACTCTTGAGAACATCTTGTATACATGGCTCAGAAGTGAGATTGGCTTGTAGTTCTTCAACAAGGTGTTGTCACCCTTTTTGAAGAAAAAAACAACCACACTCCTGTGCCATGCTTCTGGCGTAGTACCTTCGAGTATGACGGAATTAAATAACTTCTGGAGGACCAGAAGTACCGGTTTTTCACCCGCTCTCAGAAGTTCTGTTGTGATTCCGTCTTCGCCTGGCGCCTTGTTATTCTTTAGCTGTTTAAGAGCCATTCTAATCTCGTTCTCTAGCTCTCGTCTAGGCTGATGTCCGGGATATCCTCAGTGTAGTGTCGAGTCAGTTTAGCTCTTGCGTCTCGAGCTGTACCGACACTGGGTTGTCGTGTTGATGTGTATAACTGTCCGTAAAACCTCTCAAGCTCTCTCAGGATCTCCGGCTTCGTCAAAATGATGCTGCCGTCGTTAATCTTCAGCTTTGTCATTTGGCTTTGCCCAATAGACGAATTCTTTGCGAAGACTTTTGAGCCCTGGTTCCGCTCGATTGCCTCTTTGATCCGTGCCGCACTATAGGCACGCAGGTCACGTCGCATTGATTTAGAGATTCGTATATTGAGTTTGCCATATTCCGACATGTCAGCTGAAGATTGCAGCCTCATCTCGGCCCGGTCTTGCATCAACTTGATGGTTCCGTTCGAGAGCTTTTGAGGCTTATTGCGGCGCGGGGTCTTAAAGAACTTGGACCCCACAGCTTGGACAGTTTCCACCAACCCATTGTTAATCTCGTCCACAGTTTCGCATTCGGTTAGGCACTGGAAGCGATTGTGCAGTTCGAGTTGAAAGTCTTCGGGGTTCTGGATGTGGGCATGTCGGAGCGTGGACTTCACCAGACGAGACCTTTCAAGCTTCATATTGATATTCAATGTGCCTCTGACGATTCGGTGATCGCTACCGGTTTTCAGCTTGGCGATTACAGAGACATCACTGAATATTCGCTTCTTGGTCGTCATGATGAAGTCGATCTCATTTCTGGTAGTGCCATCGGGGCTCATCCACGTCCACCTCCTGGATGGCCGCTTCTGGAAGTAGGAGTTCATTAAATGAAGTTCTTCCTTTTCCATGAAGTCGAGTCGCTGGCCCCTATGGTTTCGCTGCCCGTACCCAAATGGCCCCACTCTCAACTCATCGCCATTCCGTGCGCCCACCGTCGCGTTGAAGTCCCCCATAACAACGGTGAAGTATGTTTCGGAGGTATGTATGGCCTCGGATATCTCCTCATACAATGCCTCTACTTCATCATCAGAATGTGTCGAGGTCGGCGCATATACCTGTATGCGCCGACCTCGACCTTCAACGAATACCGGTTGGTTATTCTGAGTATAAGGTATGCTACCCTACTCGACACACTGTCGACTTTCACAACGTTGTTGATGAGGGACCTGCGGACGAGAAATCCAACACCACCCTGGGATTTACGGTCTCCTTCCCGGTAGAAAAGCATGTTGCCGGAATCTAGAACTGTCGTGTCCTGACCCTCTCTTCGGACTTCAGATAATCCCAAGATATCCCAACGCATTTTGCTCATTTCTTCCTCCAGCTCGATAATCTTCTCATCGGTCCTCAGTGTGCGGATGTTGTGTGTTGCCAGGGCCAAATCCGTTGGGGGTGGTAGCGGGGCATCTGCCGGGTATTCTTAGCACCCCCTGCTCCGCCGTTACCCGATCCGCTTCCCAGACCAGGAATAACGGAGCTGCCGGGGACTGAAGCCGTGTGCTATTGTTGTCAATCATAATGGGGATAAAACCCCCCCCGGGTTTGCCATAATCCCCACGCTTGGCAGGCGGCTTGGCGATCGCAGTAAGGTCACCGAAAGTTTACAAAGGACGCTGCCGCGTGGTGCGTCGGTGGCTGGACGTAGTTTAAGGACGTACCCGGGTCCACCAGTTCCGTAGTAGCAAGCATAGATTAGGGATATAATCATATTGAGATTAGTAAGTAATATACACAAACAATAAAAATAACTTTGTTTTTCATAGTGTTTGTATGAATGGCAACGTTATATTTGCGATTTTTAAAAATGTACTAATTCTCAAAAACTGCTAACTGTATCTCAACCAAACCAATTTTCGTTGGAAGTTTTTGTTGAGGTCTACATTATATGTTTTTTTAGATTTATCATTCTCTTATTTTATAGAAGGGGGGACACACATTTTACCACTTTGGAAATGTCTCTCGTGCAAACTGTTCAGTTTAGAAAAAAAAAACTTTTTTTTCGAAAGTCGGTGACTTTCCTTTTTATTTCATTGACTTTTTGTCACCGACTTTCGAAAGAAAAGTTTTTTTGTAGGTTATTTTGAACTTTTTTGTGGGAAGTCGGTTACATTTTTTTTTGAAAAAGTTTTTTATTTTGTCCTTTTTAGTTTCAATATTCAACCTTCTTACTTGTACATTAAAATATTGTAATCAGTAGCACCGGTAATAACATCGTCCATGCATGTACTCTTACACAAAGAGCTAAAAATAAAAAACTACTGCACCAAACTAAATGAAAATTTTATGGGACCAAATGGCAGATATACTGTATCGAACAAAAAAAGAATCATCGAAATCGGACCAGAAACCTCGGAGTAATCGGTGTAGACAATGTTGAAAACTTTTTAGATATTTATTGATTTTTCAAAAAGTGCTAGTCCGATTTCGATAAAATTTTAATGGGATAATACCCTTTCCAACAAAAAAAGAATTTTTCCAATCGGTTGGTAAACGACGGAGTTCTCAATTCGGATGTTTATAAAAAAAATATAAACATCCGAATTGAGAACCTCCTCCTTTTGGAATTCGGTTAAAAATAAAATCAGTAACCTCAATATCATTTTTAAAGACCTATCCATAGATACCCCACACGTATGGGTTAGGTGAAAAAAAATTTTTGGGTTTCAATTTGTTTTGTTTTTATTTTTGTATGAAAATCCTAATGCGGTACACGTAATACATCTACCTACCAAGTCTCAACAGGATAGCTGTTATACTTTCGACAAAAAGTGGCTGTGACATACGGACGGACTGACAGACAGACAGACATGACGAATCTATAAGGGTCCCGTTTTTGCCATTTGGCTACGGAACCCTAAAAATGCATATCAAAATCACAACAGATAAACAACAACAATTTTTTTAAATAATTCTAAGAATAAATACAAAGCGACATGGTCAATCTAAAAAAATAACTTGAACAACGCTAATAACAAAAACTACTTAAATTAATTATTATTAATCCATGATAAAAAAATTGATAATCCGAATGACATATGTGATCAATTTAATAATTATTTCATTGAGCTGACACAAAAGTCTAATATCTAATCATGACCTAAGCAACATTGACATTGACAATAACATAAATACATTATTTTTGACTCCTGTAAATTAAGTTGATGTCTTTAAATTAATTAATTCACTAAATAACACGAACTCGACCGCATATGATGAAGTAACCACTAAAATTATTAAATTAAGCGCGAAAATTACACCCCCCCTTAGCTACCTTATAAACCTCTCATTTGAACAAGGTGTTTTCCCATCTAAACGAAAAGAGTCTATTATTAAACAACTTTTCAAAAAGGGCAACTATCTGATGGTAATTATATGCCCATTACGCTGATCCCAATCTTTGCATTTTTTTTTGAAAAAGCATTGTATGACAAAATAAAGATTGAGACATGATTCGGGACCTTTTCATCGGTTATTTCCTATTTTTTATGTTTTTTTTTTAATAACATCATTGTGGAGAGTTCATCATCACCGTTTGGTTTCAGGAAAAATTGTTCACCAAGTCTAGCCTGTTTTTCCCTAGTAAAACTTATTACCGAAGCTCTTAACAATAAAATGTCTGTTCTGTCTGTTTTTTGGATATGAGCAAAGCATTTGACTTCGTCTCACATGAACGACTACTATACAAATGAGAGAGGTACGGCATAAGAGGCAAGGCGCATGAATGGCTTAAAAACTACCTGTCTGATCGCCAACAGAGAACTGTTATCTCTAAGATAGTAAAAAATAAAAGGACGACATATTGCTCAGAATTAAAAACTAATAGTTCTGGCGTTCCACAGGGAAGCATACTGGGCTCGCCACTATTCACATTATATATAAATGACCTCAGAAAATGTTTAAAATATGAATGTATACAATTTGCAGACGACACTACTTTGACGATTAAATGCTTCAATAAAACTGACATAGAAAATAATACTAACACTGAATTAATAAATGTAATAAAATGGCTGGAAGACAATAATCTTCATGTTATTATTAATAAATCCAAAATAGTTCAATTTCAAACATGCAACTCGTCATTAACACCATTGCAGTAACAACTCGACATGATAATACCCATATAATTTTGCAACCAGAACCAGATGCTTTATTTTTAGGTATAATAATTGACAGCAAACTGAACTGGAAGGAGCATGTAGAAAGAGTATGCAGCAAGCTTGATAAGTTTGTAAGTGCTCTTCGCAAGTTACGATTAGTGTCTAGTAAACAGTTCTAAATGCTATCATGGGTACCTATGTTTCATCGGTATTGCGTATGCGTTACGATCTAGTGATATGGGGTAATTCAGTGGATAAACAGGGTGTTTGGCAGAACGTTGAACATACGAAAATGGTGGATAGGTGGGATCATCTGCTACTTATTGAGCCCTAATTTATTTGGCCCTGGCCCACTGGATATTTAAAAATATTTTTTTCTTTCTTCTTGTTTCACTATTTTCTTAACTTTAAAGTGTATTTGTTATTAAAAATGGGTAAAACAGGCAATATTATATTATATTCTTTATCTTTATCTTTATCTTTATCTTTATCTTTATCTTTATCTTTATCTTTATCTTTATCTTTATCTTTATCTTTATCTTTATCTTTATCTTTATCTTTATCTTTATCTTTATCTTTATCTTTATCTTTATCTTTATCTTTATCTTTATCTTTATCTTTATCTTTATCTTTATCTTTATCTTTATCTTTATCTTTATCTTTATCTTTATCTTTATCTTTATCTTTATCTTTATCTTTATCTTTATCTTTATCTTTATCTTTATCTTTATCTTTATCTTTATCTTTATCTTTATCCTTATCCTTATCCTTATCCTTTTAACAAAACACGGGTCTCTTAGTTTCTGAGATACGATTGGGAGGGGGGGGAGGCTAAAAAGGGGAGGCCAAAAAGGGGGGTTTGGCACGTTTCCCCCACTCGTGAAAGTTACTTGTAAGTTTGCTGTCCGTCACCCCTTAGTTACGCTTCACCCACTCAACCTTCGTTAAGCTATGGAGGTCACCGGCTCGCTTCGCTCGCCACCTCCCCCCTTCGCTCCACTCGGTCTCGCAGGTTCGCTCCACTCAGAATCTACCTACCACCGGAAAGCTATCGTGACCTTATCCCTACGCTACGCTACGCTTCATTTTACTGCGACCAAGTTTCCGAGATACGATGGGGGGAGGCGTGAAGAGGGGGAGAGGGGGGAGTTTTGGAAAAAGATTTTGACCAACTCTGTGCCCCTTGATATGAATCTGAAAAAAAAATGTTGCAAGTCTGTTAACTTCCGAGATCCGCCTAAAGGGGGGAGAAGGGGGGCAAGGGGGGGACTTTGAAAAGTGGTTTTTACTTTTCCGAGCGTCCTCTATACAAATCCATAAAAACAAACAAAACACGGGTCTCTTAGTTTCCGAGATACTATAGGAAGGGGGGTGGGGTGCAAAAAGGGGGGTTTGGCACGTTTCCCCCACTCGTTACTTGTAAGTTTGCTTGTCGTCACCCCTGAGTTACGCTTCACCCACTCAACCTTCGTTACGCTACTGAGGTCGCCGGCTCGCTTCGCTCGCCACCTCCCCCCTTCGCTCCACTCGGTCTCGCAGGTTCGCTCCACTCAGGACCTACCGACCACCGGAAAGCTATCGTGACCTTATCCCTAGCTACGCTACGCTTCACTTTACCGCTACCCAGTTTCCGAGATACGATGGGGAGAGGGGTGAAGGGGGGGAGAGAGGGACTTTTGAAAAATGATTTTGATCAACCCTTGATATGAATCTGAAAAAAAAAATGTGCCAAGTCTTTTAACTTCCGAGATCCTTCTAAAGGGGGAGAAGGGGGCAAGGGGGGGGAACTTTGAAAAATGGTTTTTACTTTTACGAGCCTCCTCTATACGAATCCGTAAAACAAACAAAACACGGGTCTCTCAGTTTCCGAGATACGATAGGGAGAGGGGGAGGGGTGCAAAAAGGGGGGTTTGGAACATTTCCCCCACTCGTGAAAAATACTTCTTAGTTTGAGTTGCTTGTCGTCACCCCTGAGTTACGCTTCACCCACTCAACCTTCGTTACGCTACGGAGGTCGCCGGCTCGCTTCGCTCGCCACCTCCCCCCTTCGCTCCACTCGGTCTCGCTGGCTCGCTCCACTCAGGACCTACCTACCACCGGAAAGCTATCGTGACCTTATCCCTACGCTACGCTACGCTTCGCTTTACCGCTACCTAGTTTTTCCGAGATGCGAGGGGGGGGGGGGGGAGGGATGAGTATTGAAAAATGATTTTGATATACTCTGGGCCCCTTGATATGAATCTGAAAAAAAAAACTTTGCAAGTTTGTTAACTTCCGAGATCCGCCTAAAGGGGGGAGAAGGGGGGCAAGGGGGGAACTTTAAAAAGTAGTTTTTACTTTTCCGAGCCTCCTCTGTACGAATCCGTAAAAAAACAAAACACGGGTCTCTTAGTTTCCGAGATACGATGGGGGGAGGGGTGAAGAGGGGGAGATGGGGGAGTTTGGAAAAATGATTTTGACCAACTCTGGGCCCCTTGATATGAATCTGAAAAAAAAAATGTTGCAAGTCTGTTAACTTCCGAGATCCGCCTAAGGGGGGGAGAAGGGGGCAAGGGAGGGGGGAACTTTGAAAAATGCTTTTTACTTTTCCGAGCCTCCTCTATACGAATCCGTAAAAAAACAAAACACTGGTCTCTTAGTTTCCGAGATACGCCGTGGAGGGGGGAGAGGGGGGGCGAAAAGGGGAGGTTTGGGATTTTTCCCATACTCACGAGAGTTGCTTGTTTACGAATCTGTCAAAATATACCCACCTTCCCCTTCACCATCTGGGAGAACAATTATGTCAGTGAGTGAGTGGTAATCGAGCTTTATATAGTATATATATATATAATACTAGTATTTGCGCGTTGCGCGAGCTGCAAGCAGCTCGCGGGGTCCTGTTTTGGAGAAGTATTCCTTACCTTTATAAAATTTTGAGAATCTATAAGAATCTTTAAATGAATTGGAAAATCCATAGTCCTTAAAAGATTTTCAAAATTATATAAATATTTTTAATATTTTGAAAACCCTTATGTACGGATGTATGTATGGACTTCTACAGCTTGGCAAAAAACAGTAGACAACAACTGATAATGTGAATTCGTAATAACAAATAATATATTGATGTAGGTGTAGGGGGTCGTGCTGAAAAAAAAATCTTAAGAAAATATATAAAAAAGACAACACAACCTTAGCCAAAAACTATTAAATAATAATTGATGTTTGGCAAGTAACATATGTACCGCATTGGTTTCTCATACAACTTGCTAAATTTGAAAAATAAACCATTGTTAGTTCATTCAGCACGGCCCTCTAAAGACGCCTATATCTTCACTACATAGTATAAAGCAAAGTCGCTTCCCGCTTCCTGTCCCCCTGTATGCTTACATCTTTAATACTTCTACAACGTTCTTTTATTATCCTTCTTTTCACATATACACACACACATATTTTCCCTTGACTTCATTCATAACCCTTTTAATCAACATTTTACCTACATACCTACTATTTGCTAGCAATTTCACACATACACACACACACATATTTTCCCTTGACTTCATTCATAACCCTTTTAATCAACATTTTACATACTGCTTGCTAGCAATTTCACATATACACACACATACTTCCCCTTGACTTCATTCATAACCCTTTTAATCAACATTTTACATACTAATTGCTAGCAATGGACATAATACGGACTATGTGCGTGTAAAGTATATGTGTAGGTACATGAAAAAAAAAATATGAATCTATGATTATAACAAATTGTCATTGATAATCATGGCAAACAAACACTCCAACCCAAACTATTCGTCAATTATAAATAAATAAAACGGAACGTTAGGTAGTTCGAGATGAATACGTGCCCAATGCGAGATCGTTATTGAACCATGTTACTGGTCAGTAGAAAATCTGACCGACTGTTGATCGGGAACGGTTGGTTGCCCGGTCAACCGAATAATCTGTAAGTAGTTAGGATTTGGATTCTGATCAGAGTCGGCTTACTGCCGAGAACATGCTCTGGTTGGTGATGAAGTCAATAGAACCGAGTGATTGCGAATTCGTCGTTGAGGTGAGTTGTCGTACCGGTGATGAGAGGTCAGTAAAGTGTGGTCGGTGTTGGTTGATTGCTGGGATGTCTTGCGTTGTCTGTGGCGCGAAAATCAGAATGAGAGTCGATGTCAAGTTGTGGATGCTATCTGGCTTGTGGTGGATCGGTTAAGACGAAAGATATGTCCGTTAAAATGGGTAAAAGTTGTTGTCTTATCAGTAATGAGTCGTAGTGTGCAAAGGTGTGGGTGGAGTCATTGTATTGGTTGAATGAGTTATATGGCATAGAGTTATGAGTTTTATGGCAGATACCAAAAGTCTTAGTTACTTTTTATTAAAAAAAATAATAAGCCGTGGACTGCTGTGTTCCACGAAGGTGTGGGTTTAAACGGCAGATCCTAAATGTCTCAGTTACTTTTAACTGTAAAGTAAAAAATAAAGACCCAGGGACTGCTGTAGTACGCGAGAGTGTAAATGGGAAGGGCAGATACCGAATGTTTTAGTTATTTTATACAAAAAATAAAATAATAATAAGGCGTGGACTGCTGTGTTGCACGAAGGTGTGGGGCTTAAACGGCAGATCCTAAATGTCTCAGTTACTTATAACTGTAAAGTAAAAAATAAAGAGCCGGGGACTGCTGTAGTACGCGAGAGTGTAAATGGGAATGGCAGGTACTGAATGTTTTAGTTATTTTTTAATAAAAAAGTAAAAAATAATAAGGCGTGGACTGCTGTGTTGCACGAAGGTGTGGGTGTAAACGGCAGATCCTAAATGTCTCAGTTACTTTTAACTGTCGAGTAAAAAATAAAGAGCCGGGGACTGCTGTAGAACGCGAGAGTGTAAATGGGAATGGCAGATACCAAATGTCTTAGTTACTTTTTATTAAAAAAATACCAAGGCGTGGACTGCTGTGTTGCACGAAGGTGTGGGATGTCTCAGTTACTTTTAACTGTAAAGTAAAAAATAAAGAGCCGGTTACTGCTGTAGTACGCGAGTGTGTAAATGGCAATGGCAGATACCGAAGTTTTAGTTTTTTTTTGTGTATATTTTTATTTATGTATATTTAGGTTAAGGTATTTTATCTATGGGTCTTTGTTACCTGAAATAAATTGTTTATTATTATTAAATACACCTCTAGTGTAAACTAAATAGAATATTAATCTTGCATGATATTCCTTTTAGTATTAATTTTTAGTACTACTTTATATAGTTAAAATTTATAAAGAGCAATTATAATAACTAAGTATAGTGTACATATTAGTTCGTTTTTTTGTTTGTTTTCCATTTTTTTTTTGTTTGTTTTGCATTTTTTTTTCTACAATCTTGTGTCTTCTGTTCATGGTCAAAGGATGATACGAATTGAGCATCGTCGTCGAAATAGTAAAAGCGTATCCATAGTTTATATCTATGATTCGAAAGAATGTTCTGCGGATTCTGTTCTGTGATCCATGCAACTTGCAAAAAATGCATCACAACAGATAAACAACAACATTTTTTTAAATAATTCTAAGAATAAATGCAAAGCGACATGGTCAATCATAAAAAATAACTTGAACAACGCTAATAACAAAAACTACTTAAACGAATTATTAATCCATGTTAAAAAAATTGATAATCCGAATGACATAATCATGACCTAAGCAACTTGACATTGACAATAACATAAATACATTATTTTTGACTCCTGTAAATGAAGTTGATGTCTTTAAATTAATTAATTCACTAAATAAAACGAACTCGACCGGATATGACGACGTAACCACTAAAATTATAAAATTAAGCGCGAAAATTACACCCCCCCTCCTTAGCTACCTTATAAACCTCTCATTTGAACAAGGTGTTTTCCCATCTAAACTAAAAGAGTCTATTATTAAACAACTTTTCAAAAAGGGCAACTTTCTGATATGGTAATTATAGGCCCATTACGCTGATCCCAATCTTTGCAAAAATTTTTCAAAAAGCATTGTATGACAAAATAAATCTATTTGTAGCCAAATACAGATTGAGACATGATTCTGGACCCCCCCCGTGTTGGAATTTTTCATCGGTTATTTCCTATTTTTTGTTTTTTTTTTTTTTTTTTTTTATTTTCTTAACGTCATTGTGGAGAGTCAGTTTAGTTTCAGGATAAATTGTTCAACAAGTCTAGCCTTATTTTCCCTAGTAAAACTTATTACCGAAACTCTTAACAATAAAATGTCTGTTCTGTCTGTTTTTTTGGATATGACCAAAGCATTTGACTTCGTCTCACATGAACTACTACTATACAAATTAGAGAGGTACGGCATAAGAGGCAAGGCGCATGAATGGCTTAAAAACGACCTGTCTGATCGCCAACAGTGAACTGTTATCTCTAAAATAGTAAAAAATAAAAGGACGACATATTGCTCAGAATTAAAAACTAATAGTTCTGGCGTTCCACAGGGAAGCATACTGGGCTCGCCACTATTCACATTACACATATAAATGACCTCAGAAAATGTTTAAAATATGAATGTATACAATTTGCAGACGACACTACTTTGACGATTAAATGCTTCAATAAAACTGACATAGAAAATAATAATAACACTGAATTAATAAATGTTATAAAATGGCTGGAAGACAATAATCTTCATGTTAATATTAATAAAACCAAAATAGTTCAATTTCAAACATGCAACTCGTCATTAACACCATTGCAGTAACAATTCGACATGATAATATCCATATAATTTTGCAACCAGAACCAGATGCTTTATTTATAGGTATAATAATTGACAGCAAACTGAACTGGAAGGAGCATGTATAAAGAGTATGCAGCAAGCTTGATAAGTTTGTATGTGCTCTTCGCAAGTTACGTTAGTGTCTAGTAAACAGTTCTAAATGCTTATCATGGGTATGTTTCATCGGTATTGCGTTACGGTCTAGTGATATGGGGTAATTCAGTGAATAAACAGGCTGTTTGGCAGAACGTTGAACATATGAAAATGGTGGATAGGTGGGGGTCATCTGCTACTTACTGAGCCCTAATTTATTTGGCCCTGGCCCACTGGATATTTAAAAAAAAAAAATTTTTCTTTCTTCTTGTTTCACCATTTTCTTAACTTTAAAGTGTATTTGTTATTAAAAATGGGTAAAACAGGCAATATTGGCCAGGGCCAAATAAATTAGGGCTGAATAAGTAGCAGTTGACCCCACCTATCCACCATTTTCGTATGTTCAACGTTCTGCCAAACATCCTGTAGATCCTGTGAACGCCCGTTCAAAGTACAAAAGAAATGTATCAGAGCCATGAGCGGAGCAGAATATTTAGACCATTGCAGGCCGTTATTTAAAGAATTAAAAATTCTCCCACTTCCGTGTCTGTATATTTTTAAAGTTTGTTTATTTGTAAAAAATATCCTCATTTATTCAAATTAAATGAACAAGTCTCTGAAAGATTAAATAAAAAAAATGCCGGGAAATTATTAGTAGGTACCTCCTCAGAGATTGCAACTTTATAGTAGAAAAATGCCAGTTGTATGACAGTTAAAATTTATAATAAACCACCTGCCCTGACAACATTACCAATTAACAAATTCAAATTTAAAATGTTTGCTTGGCTCTTAGACATGACTGTGTTTTTATTCGGTAAATGAATTTTTAAATCATACTTTCTGACATTGTTCTATTATTATTTTGGCTCCTTCGAAAGTCGGTGACAAAAAGTCTCCTTATCCTTATCCTTATCCCTATTCCTATCCTTATCCTTATCCTTATCCTTATGCCTATCCCTATCCCTATCCCTATCGTTTTCCCTATCCTTATCCCTATCCTTATCCCTATCCTTATCCCTATCCTTATCCCTATCCTTATCCCTATCCTTATCCCTATCCTTATCCCTATCCTTATCCCTATCCTTATCCCTATCCTTATCCCTATCCTTATCCCTATCCTTATCCCTATCCTTATCCCTATCCTTATCCCTATCCTTATCCCTATCCTTATCCCTATCCTTATCCCTATCCTTATCCCTATCCTTATCCCTATCCTTATCCCTATCCTTATCCCTATCCTTATCCCTATCCTTATCCCTATCCTTATCCCTATCCTTATCCCTATCCTTATCCCTATCCTTATCCCTATCCTTATCCCTATCCTTATCCCTATCCTTATCCCTATCCTTATCCCTATCCTTATCCCTATCCTTATCCCTATCCTTATCCCTATCCTTATCCCTATCCTTATCCCTATCCTTATCCCTATCCTTATCCCTATCCTTATCCCTATCCTTATCCCTATCCTTATCCCTATCCTTATCCCTATCCTTATCCCTATCCTTATCCCTATCCTTATCCCTATCCTTATCCCTATCCTTATCCCTATCCTTATCCCTATCCTTATCCCTATCCTTATCCCTATCCTTATCCCTATCCTTATCCCTATCCTTATCCCTATCCTTATCCCTATCCTTATCCCTATCCTTATCCCTATCCTTATCCCTATCCTTATCCCTATCCTTATCCCTATCCTTATCCCTATCCTTATCCCTATCCTTATCCCTATCCTTATCCCTATCCTTATCCCTATCCTTATCCCTATCCCTATCCTTATCCCTATCCTTATCCCTATCCTTATCCCTATCCCTATTCCTATCCTTATCCCTATCCTTATCCCTATCCTTATCCTTATCCCTATCCTTATCCCTATCCTTATCCCTATCTTTATCCCTATCCTTATCCCTATCCTTATCCCTATCCTTATCCCTATCCTTGTCCCTATCCTTGTCCCTATCCTTGTCCCTATCCTTATCCCTATCCTTATCCCTATCATTATCCTTATCCTTATCCTTATCCTTATCCTTAGCTTTATCTTTATTATATGGTTTCTACTTTTCCGAGCCTCCTCTATACGAACGCTTCGCTCGCCACCTCCCCTTTTCGCTCCACTCAAGACTTATCTACAACCGGAAAGCACCGGAAGCTATAGTGACCTTATCCCTACGCTACGCTTCATTTTACCGCTACCTAGTTTCCGAGATACGATGGGGGGAGGGGTGAAGGGTGGTTAGAGGGGACTTTTGAGAAATGATTTTGATCAACCATTGATATGAATCTGAAAAAAAAACATTCGCCTAAAGGGGGGAGAAGGGGGGGAATTTTGAAAAATAGTTTTTACTTTTCCGAGCCTCCTCTATACGAATCCGTAAAAACAAACAAAAAACGGGTCTCTTAGTTTCCGAGATACGATAGGGAGGGGGGAGGGGTGCAAAAAGTGGGATTTGGCACGTTTCCCCCACTCGTGAAAGTTACTTGTAAGTTTGCTTGTCGTCACCCTTGAGTTACGCTTCACCCACTCAACCTTCGTTACGCTACAGAGGTCGCCGGCTCGCTTCGCTCGCCACCTCCCCCCTTCGCTCCACTCGGTCTCGCAGGTTCGCTCCACTCAGGACCTACCTACCACCGGAAAGCTATCGTGACCTTTTCCCTAGCTACGCTACGCTTCGCTTTACCGCTACCCAGTTTCCGAGATACGATGGGGTGAGGGGTGAAGGGGGGAGAGAGGGGACTTTTGAAAAATGATTTTGATCAACCCTTGACATGAATCTGAAAAAAAAAATGTTTTAAGTATGTTAACTTCCGAGATCCGCCTAAAGGGGGGAGATGTGGGGCAAGGGGGGGGACTTTGAAAAATGGTTTTTACTTTTCCGAGCCTCCTCTATACGAATCCGTAGAAACAAAAAAAACACGGGTCTCTCAGTTTCCGAGATACGATAGGGAGGGGGAGGGGTGCAAAAAGGGGGATTTGGCACGTTTCCAACACTCGTGAAAGTAACTTGTAAGTTTGCTTGTCGTCACCCCTGAGTTACGCTTCACCCACTCAACCTTCGTTACGCTACGGAGGTCGCCGGCTCGCTTCGCTCGCCACCTCCCCCCTTCGCTCCACTCAGGACCTACCTACCACCGGAAAGCTATCGTGACCTTATCCCTACGCTACGCTTCGCTTTACCGCTACCTAGATTTTCCGAGATGCGAGGGGGGGGGGGAGGGATGAGTTTTGAAAAATGATTTTGACCAACTCTGGGCCCCTTGATATGAATCTGAAAAAAAAAACTTTACAAGTCTGTTAACTTCCGAGATCCGCCTAAAGGGGGGAGAAGGGGGGCAAGGGGGGAGATCTTTGAGAAATGGTTTTTACTTTTCTGAGCCTCCTCTATACGAATCCGTAAAAAAACAAAACACGCGTCTCTTAGTTTTCGAGATACGATGGGGGGAGGGGTGAAGAGGGGGAGATGGGGGAGTTTGGAAAAATGATTTTGACCAACTCTGGGCCCCTTGATATGAATCTGAAAAAAAAAATGTTGCAAGTCTGTTAACTTCCGAGATCCGCCTAAGGGGGGAGAAGGGGGCAAGGGAGGGGGGAACTTTGAAAAATGGTTTTTACTTTTCCGAGCCTCCTCTATACGAATCCGTGAAAACAAACAAAACACGCGCCTCTTAGTTTCCGAGATACGATAGGGAGGGGGGGAGGGGTGCAAAAGGGGGTTTTGGCACATTTCCCCCACTCGTGAAAGTTACTTGTAGGTTTGCTTGTCGTCACCCCTGAGTTACGCTTCACCCACTCAACCTTCGTTACGCTAAGGAGGTCGCCGGCTCGCTTCGCTCGCCACCTCCCCCCTTCGCTCCACTCGGTCTCGCAGGCTCGCTCCACTCAGGACCTACCTACCACCGGAAAGCTATCGTGGCCTTATCCCTACGCTACGCTACGCTTCGCTTTACCGCTACCTAGTTTTTCCGAGATACGAGGGGGGGGGGAGGGATGAGTTTTGAAAAATGATTTTGACCAACTCTGGGCCCCTTGATATGAATCTGAAAAAAAAAACTTTGTAAGTCTGTTAACTTCCGAGATCCGCCTAAAGGGGGGAGAAGGGGGTCAAGGGGGGGAACTTTGAGAAATGGTTTTTACTTTTACGAGCCTCCCCTATACGAATCCGTAAAAAAACAAAACACGCGTCTCTTAGTTTCCGAGATACGATGGGGGGAGGGGTGAAGAGGGGGAGGTGGGGGAGTTTGGAAAAATGATTTTGACCAACTCTGGGCCCCTTGATATGAATCTGAAAAAAAAAATGTTGCAAGTCTGTTAACTTCCGAGATCCGCCTAAGGGGGGGAGAAGGGGGCAAGGGAGGGGGGAACTTTGAAAAATGGTTTTTACTTTTCCGAGCCTCCTCTATACGAATCCGTAAAAAAACAAAACACTGGTCTCTTAGTTTCCGAGATATGCCGTGGAGGGGGGAGAGGGGGGGCGAAAAGGGGAGGTTTGGGATTTTTCCCATACTCACGAGAGTTATTTGTTTACGAATCTGTCAAAATATACCCACCTTCCCCTTCACCATCTGGGAGAACAATTATGTCAGTCAGTGAGTGGTAATCGAGCTTTATATAGTATAAAATCGAGCTTTATATAGTATAACTAGTATTTGCGCGTTGCGCGAGCTGCAAGCAGCTCGCGGGGTCGTGTTTTGTAGAAGTATTCCTTACCTTTATAAAATTTTGATAATCCATAAGAATCTTTAAATGAATTGGTAAATCCATAGTCCTTAAAAGATTTTGTAAATTATATAAAATATTTTTAATATTTTGAAAACCCTTATGTACGGATTTATGTATGGACTTCTAAGTAAATCAACTGAATGTTTTTTTTTTGTTCCTACAGTTGATTTACTTAAAAGTCTGTACGAATAATCTATAAAATAATATTCCTTGTAAGTGACTAAGTAAATAATGAAATAAGTTCCTACTTTTATGCTCTTCAAAACTAATCCCGTACTTTTGAAGAAATATACAAAAAAAGGGAGCCATGCTGAAAACGTTTTTCTGGCACGGCCCCCTTTTTTGCGTGTAACTTGAAAAATGTATAGCGTATTAAAAAGTTTCTTAGACGCAAGGAATGTACTCTATTAACACTTTATATGTACCGCAACTGATAATGTGAATTCGTAATAACAAATAATATATTGATGTAGGTGTAGGGGGTCGTGCTGAAAAAAAATTATAAGAAAATATCTAAAAAAGACAACACAACCTTAGCCAAAAACTATTAAATAATAAATGATGTTTGGCAAGTAACATATATGTACCGCATTGGTTTCTCATACAACTTGCTAAATTTGAAAAATAAACCATTGTTAGTTCATTCAGCACGGCCCTCTAAAGACGCCTATATCTTCACTACATAGTATAAAGCAAAGTCGCTTCCCGCTTCCTGTCCCACTGTATGCTTACATCTTTAATACTTCTACAACATTCTTTTATTATCCTTCTTTTCACATATACACACACATATTTTCCCTTAACTTCATTCATAACCCTTTTAATCAACATTTTACCTACATATATACTAATTGCTAGCAATTTCACACATACACACACACATACTTTCCCTTGACTTCATTCAAAACCCTTTTAATCAACGTTTTACATACTGCTTGCTAGCAATTTCACATATACACACACATACTTCCCCTTGACTTCATTCATAACCCTTTTAATCAACATTTTACATACTAATTGCTAGCAATGGACATAATACGGACTATGTGCGTGCAAAGTGTATGTGTACATGAAAAATAAATAAATATAAATCTATGATTATAACAAATTGTCATTGATAATCATGGCAAATAAACACTCCAACCCAAACTATTCGTCAATTATAAATAAATGAAACGGAACGTAAGGTAGTTCGAGATGAATACGTACCCAATGCGAGGTCGTTATTGAACCATGTTACTGGACAGTAGAAAATCTGACCGACTGTTAATCGGGAATGGTTGGTAGCCCGGTCAACCAAATGATCTGTAAGTAGTTAAGCTTTGGATTCTGATCAGAGTCGGCTTACTGCCGAGAACATGCTCTGGTTGGTGATGAAGTCAATAGAACCGAGTGAATGCAAATTCGTCGTTGAGGTGAGTTGTCGTACCGGTGATGAGAGGTCAGTAAAGTGTGGTCGGTGTTGGTTGATTGCTGGGAGGTCTTGCGTTGTCTGTGGCGCGAAAATCAGGATGGGTGTCGATGTCAAGTTGTGGATGCTATTTAGCTTGTGGTGGATCGGTTAAAACGAAAGATATGTCCCTTAAAATGGGTAAAAGTTGTTGTCTAATCAGTAATGAGTCGTAGTGTGCAAAGGTGTGGGTGGAGTCATTCTATTGGTTGAATGAGTTATATGGCATAGAGTTATGAGTTACAGCTTGGCCAGAACGTCTTGAAACGGAACTAATATTTTTATTTGCTGACAACGTTTTAAAATATTTGATATTTGATGTAAACAAAGACGCAGGTTTGTAAGATTTATTATTGTGCCATAAAACTAACGTAATAAGTGAAAATAAATAAAATAAAATCATTCAAAGTGCTGGTAGCGAGAAGACAGTGACGACTTCCGGTTTTCTACTGTTTTTTGCCAAGCTGTATATGGCAGATACCAAAAGTCTTAGTTAGTTTTTATTAAAAAAATAAAAAATAATAAGCCGTGTACTGCTGTGTTCCACGAAGGTGTGGGTTTAAACGGCAGATCCTAAATGTCTCAGTTACTTTTAACCTTCTATTGGTGACGTGACGTCAATTTGACACCTTTTAACTAAAACCACTGAATATGTCTCGAACGACTGTTTCTCTTTACCCGCACTTCTCAGTAGCTGCATTTAGCTCAGTTTGGCGTCCGATTTCACACAAATTGATCGACGCAAACGCATAGATGATGAGATATAGGATACCCGACGTCAATTTGACGTCACGTCACCAATAGTGTCCGTAATTTATACTATTATCATGTTGTAGTTTTTCATTAAAAATTAATCCAAATGACGAAGATTACGAGTATTAACACTGAGATTTTAAAACAAAGTAGCAGTGATGAGTTGGAACTGAATAACTGAGTGGAATCTGATCGCAATACAGAAAGTGAGTAGAAACTCCAAAATCTGACATGGACTCCAAGGATGAGCCTCTTAAAGTAATTTGGAAAGCAATAGGCTTTTGTTGCTCTATAAATCTCGCAAAAAAGAAAAAAAGAACATCACATCTATACAAGTATCTCAGGAAGCCCGTCTTTATTGCCTTAAAAAAAAGTGCTAATTCCCAAGATGAATCTTAATTTTTTTTCTATTGTAGTAGTATGTTAAAACGTTTTTTTTCGTTAATCATTCAAGTATCAATAAGAATAGAACGTTGGATTTCATTTTGTTTCATTTACTAAAATTTTATGTTGATTTATTTCAATATCTACGAAAATAGTAGCTGAATATTAATACTAAGTTTGTGTGAATAATATACGTAAACTTTTCTATTATAACAAATAAAAAGTGTTTAATTTATGAAAGTAAGATATCTACTTGTAAATAAAGCCATTTGTTTCATCTCCATGCAATTAGTTAGTCCTGAAATTCGGCATTGAAGAAGTACGTCAAAATGACGGCACGTCACCAATACTGTTACTCAATTTCACATCACCAGTAGAAGGTTAACTGTAAAGTAAAAAATAAAGACCCAGGGACTGCTGTAGTACGCGAGAGTGTAAATGGGAATGGCAGGTACTGAATGTTTTAGTTATTTTTTAATAAAAAAGTAAAAAATAATAAGGCGTGGACTGCTGTGTTGCACGAAGGTGTGGGTGTAAACGGCAGATCCTAAATGTCTCAGTTACTTTTAACTGTAAAGTAAAAAATAAAGAGCCGGTTACTGATGTAGTACGCGAGTGTGTAAATGGCAATGGCAGATACCAAAAGTTTCAGTTTTTTTGTGTATATTTTTATTTATGTATATTTAGGTTAAGGTATTTTATCTATGGGTCTTTGTTACCTGAAATAAATTGTTTATCATTATTAAATACACCTCTAGTGTTAACTAAATAGAATATTAATCTTGCATGATTTTCTTTTTAGTATTAATTTTTAGTATTACTTTTTAGTGTACTTTTTAGTATATTATAGAGAAGTAAATTAAGCAGACCAAAAAATGTATGAATCAAAATGTAACTATTTTCAGTGCCACGCAAGAACAAGTAGTGCTTCAATATGCAATTCTTTTTCTTTTTAAGTTAGTTCCTTAATAATATAAGTTTTGTAGGTTCCATTCAAAGATATAGGTAAAAATATAGGTAAATATAAAAAATCTGACCCGTCTCAATTCAAAAGGCATTTATTTACACTTTGACTCGGTTTGGAAAGTTTTCTTTAAGAACCACATTTGCAATATGCTTTCTTGCGTTTTTTTTAGCTACCTACTGACATTTTAATATGTATTATAGTTAAAATTTATAAAGAGCAATTATAATAACTACCTAAGTATAGTGTACATATTAGTTCGTTGTTTTTTGTTTGTTTTCCTTTTTTTTTTGTTTTGCTTTTTTTTTCTACAATCTTGTGTCTTCTGTTCACGGTCGAAGGATGATACGAATTGAGCATCGTCGTCGAAATAGTAAAAGCGTATCCATAGTTTATGTCTATGATTCGAAAGAATGTTCTGCGGATTCTGTTCTGTGATCCATGCAACTTGAATTTGGAGTACGTTCTATGAGTGATCTTGAATGCTTAATTGTAACGACATGAATGTCACCGTGTAAATTTGCAGAATAAGTAAATAGACTATTACGGCATCAATGGAGTTCCATCCAGATCTCGTATTCTATTCTATACAAAAATCAAAGCTGATGACGCAACTAAAAATATGTTTGTTTGTGAAGTAATAATATAGTGGTCAGGTTTAGTGGATATTCTGCAGAAAGCGACGCCTTGAACACGTTTTTAGATTCTTGTTTTCAAAATTTTCAAAATCTAAATTCAAAGCTGGATCACGTTGTTACAATTTGTTTATTTGCCCTCCTTTCTTGTTTGGATCATTTTCTAAATCAGCCCCTCCAAATCACTCGAAAAAATTAGCCATATTCTGATTTTTGAATAAAATTAAAGTCAGTCATCTTGAATTAAAAAAACGGATGTCATATTCTAAATCAGCACCTCCAAATCACTCGAAAACGATACCCATATCAATATTTTTGAATAAAATCAAGTCTGAGAAGTTGTCGAGAATAGAATAAAAATCAGGACCCTTAAAACATTATAAAACTAATCAATAAAAAAAAAAGAAATCAAATTAAAAATAAAAAAACAAAATAAATTGAGAATACCTTAGAATAGTTAAAAGAGTTTTAAAATCCATTAGAGCACTTAAAAGACTTTGAAACCCCTTAAGAACCCCCTAATCCAATCTAAAACCTTATTAATAACTCAGAAGGGAGGCATAAAATTAACTTTTTACCCTGATGAGATGCATAATAGTAAGTCAAAAACTGTACAGTTCTGGTATGATACGAAGAGAGAATAAAATAAGCGCAACATAAAAAAAATTTGAACTGCTAGCAGCCTTAAGTTTTGGTGAAGTTTACGAAGAGACAGACTGTAATAACGCATTTAATGTATTCCACGACATATTTACGCTCTTCTATAAATTGTGTTTTCCCGAAATACTCGTCAAAAAGACCAATAAACCAATAAAAAAACCAATGGCTTAGTAGGGGTTTAAAAATATCATGCTATAAGAAGAGAGCTTTGTACTATGCATATCAACACGATGCTATAAGTAAAAGTTACCACAAGAAAAGATACCGCAATTACAGTAACATGTTAAAAAATGCATCACAACAGATAAACAACAACATTTTTTTAAATAATTCTAAGAATAAATGCAAAGCGACATGGTCAAAAAAATAACTTGAACAACGCTAATAACAAAACTACTTAAATGAATTATTAATCCATGATAAAAAAAATTATCATCCGAATGACATATGTGATCAATTTAATAATTATTTCATTGAGCTGTCACAAAACTTTAATAATAATAATCATGACCTAAGCAACATTGACTTTGACAATAACATAAATACATTATTTTTGACTCCTGTAAATGAAGTTGATGTCTTTAAATTAATTAATTCACTAACAACAACTTTTCAAAAAGGGCAATTTTCTAATATGGTAATTATAGGCCCATTACGCTGATCCCAATCTTTGCAAAAATTTTTGAAAAAGCATTGTATGGCAAAATAATTCTATTTATAGCCAAATATAGATTGAGACATGGTTCTGGACCCCCCTCCCCGCGTGTTGGAATTTTTCATCGGTTATTTCCTATTTTTTATGTTATTTTTTTATAACATCATTGTGGAGAGTCAGTTTGGTTTCAGGAAAAATTGTTCAACAAGTCTATCCTGTTTTTCCCTAGTAAAACTTATTACCGAAGCTCTTAACAATAAAATGTCTGTTCTGTCTGTTTTTTTTGTGCATTTGACTTCGTCTCACATGAACGACTACTATACAAATTAGAGAGGTACGGCATAAGAGGCAAGGCGCATGAATGGCTTAAAAACTACCTGTCTGATCGCAAACAAAGTACTGTTATCGCTAAAATAGTAAAAAAATAATTTGCAGACGACACTACTTTGACGATTAAATGCTTCAATAAAACTGACATAGAAAATAATACTAACACTGAATTAATCTATACATATAATAAATCTGTAGAAGGGTCAATTCTGTACATTGAAAATATTGAAAAAATAAATAGCGGGGGGTGTTGCTGGATCGATACCAAACCCAAATAAAGTGATTAAAAAAAATTTTGTCTGTCTGTCTGTATATGCAGGCATCACGTGAAAACTAACGGTTCGATTTCGATGAAACTTGGTATAATTATACCTTATTAGCCTGGGCATAAAATGGGAAACTTTTCATCCTGGAAAAATACGTAGAAAAAAAATCTTATTTTTCAGGGTATAATTTTTCAGGGTATCATTTTTCAAGGTATAATTATACCTTATTATTATACCTTATTATCCTGGGTATAAAATGGGAAACTTTTCATCCTGGAAAAATACGTAGAAAAAAAATCTTATTTTTCAGTTTTATTCATAGACGTTGTTCTGTAGAACCGCGAACACACGTTGCATTACCCGCAGTGGATTCAGCGCCGTAACCTGTAGCGCCGAAAGTCGGATTTGGCTTGAACCGTTTACGGCACACGCGGGCCACGCCTCCCCGACTCCTATATAAGGAGCCGCGTTCCGCGCCGCGCGATGCATATAAATTCTGAATTTTGATGCGAGCGGACGTGTCCAGTGTGGCGAGCGGTCGTCCGTGGAATTAATATTGTATGCGTGTAATTTTAAACCGTGCTTTTCAGCGCGACCTTTTTGATTACTGTTCCGATCAGTTATTTGTAAATACAAGGTCGGAATTACTATGAAAAAAATACTACAGAACGCGAGCTCAACAGCAGTAGCTCAATATAGGGATCTCCTTAATTATTATAGGCTTAGCCGTATTTGGGTCCAATAGATATTTTTAAGATGTCATTGTCAGAGTTACTCAAAATGGAGAAATAAACCATCCACGCGAAGACCGACATACGCGCGGACGGAGTCGCGGGCGGAAGCTAGTAAATGTAATAAAATGGCTGGAAGACAATAATCTTCATGTTAAGTATGCAGCAAGCTTGATAAGTTTGTATGTGCTCTTCGCAAGTTACGGTATGTTTCATCGGTATTGCGTTACGGTCTAGTGATATGGGGTAATTCAGTGGATATACAGGGTGTTTGGCAGAACGTTGAACATACGAAAATGGTGGATAGGTGGGGTCATCTACTTACTGAGCCCTAATTTATTTGGACCTGGCCCACTGGACATTTAAAAAAAAATTATTTTTTGTTTCACCGTTTTCTTAACTTTAAAGTGTATTTGTTATTAAAAATGGGTAAAACAGGCAATATTGGCCAGGGCCAAATAAATTAGGGCTGAGTAAGTAGCAGTTGACCCCACCTATCCACCATTTTCGTATGTTCAACGTTCTGCCAAACACTCTGTAGACAGGGCGTTCAAAGTACAAAAGAAATGTATCAGAGCCATGAGCGGAGCAGAATATTTAGACCATTGCAGGCCGTTATTTAAAGAATTGAAAATTCTCCCACTTCCGTGTCTGTATATTTTTGAAGTTTGTTTATTTGTAAAATCCTCATTTATTCAAATTAAATGAACAAGTCTCTGAAAGATTAAATAAAAAAAATGCCGGGAAATTATTAGTACCTCCTCAGAGATTGCAACTTTATAGTAGAAATGACAGTTATTTATAATAAATTACCACCTACCCTGACAACATTACATGTGTTTTTATTCGGTAAATGAATTTTGAAATCATACTTTCTGACATTGTTCTATTATTAATTTGGCTCTTTCGAAAGTCGGTGACAAAAAGTCTTCATCTTATCCTTATCCATATCCTTATCCTTATCCTTAAAAAAAGAAACAACAGACCACGGGTCTCTTAGTTTCTGAAATACGATTGGGAGGGGGGGAGGCCAAAAAGGGGGTTTGGCACGTTTCCCCCACTCGTGAAAGTTACTTGTAAGTTTGCTTGTCGTCACCCCTGAGTTACTTTTCACCCACTCAACCTTCGTTAGGGACTTTTGAAAAATGATTTTGATCAACCCTTGATATGAATCTGAAAGAAGTCGGTTAAATAAAATGTGCCAAGTCTTTTAACTTCCGAGATCCGCCTAAAGGGGGGAGAAGGCGGCAAGGGGGGGGGAACTTTGAAAAATGGTTTTTACTTTTCCGAGCCTCCTCTATACGAATCCGTAAAAACAAACAAAACACGGGTCTCTCAGTTTCCGAGATACGATAGGGAGGGGGGGAGGGGTGCAAAAAGGGGGTAGACACGTTTCCCCCACTCGTGAAAGATACTTGTAAGTTTGCTTGTCGTCACCCCTGAGTTACGCTTCATCCACTCAACCTTCATTACGCTACAGAGGTCGCCGGCTCGCTTCGCTCGCCACCTCCCCCCTTCGCTCCACTCGGTCTCGCAGGTTCGCTCCACTCAGGACCTACCTACCACGGGAAAGCTATCGTGACCTTATCCCTACGCTACGCTACGCTTCGCTTTACCGCTACCTAGTTTCCGAGATACGATGGGGAGACGGGTGAAGGGGGGGAGAGAGGGACTTTTGAAAAATCATTTTGATCAACCCTTGATATGAATCTGAAAAAAAAAAAAATGTGCCAAGTCTTTTAACTTCCGAGATCCTTCTAAAGGGGGAGAAGGGGGCAAGGGGGGGAACTTTGAAAAATGGTTTTTACTTTTACGAGCCTCCTCTATACGAATCCGTAAAACAAACAAAACACGGGTCTCTCAGTTTCCGAGATACGATAGGGAGAGGGGGAGGGGTGCAAAAAGGGGGGTTTGGCACGTTTCCAACACTCGTGAAAGTTACTTGTAAGTTTGCTTGTCGTCACCCCTGAGTTACGCTTCACCCACTTAACCTTCGTTACGCTACGGAGGTCGCCGGCTCGCTTCGCTCGCCACCTCCCCCCTTCGCTCCACTCGGTCTCGCAGATTCGCTCCACTCAGGACCTACCTACCACTGGAAAGCTATCGTGACCTTATCCCTACGCTACGCTTCGCTTTACCGCTACCTAGTTTTTCCGAGATACGATGGGGGAGGGGTGAAGGGGGGGGACGGATAAGTTTTGAAAAATGATTTTGATATACTCTGGGCCTCTTGATATGAATCTGAAAAAAAAACTTTGCAAGTCTGTTAACTTCCGAGATCCGCCTAAAGGGGGGAGAAGGGGGGCAAGGGGGGGAACTATGAAAAGTGGTTTTTACTTTTCCGAGCCTCCTCTGTACGAAGCCGTAAAAAAACAAAACACGGGTCTCTTAGTTTCCGAGATACGATGGGGGGAGGGGTGAAGAGGGGGAGAGGGGGGAGTTTGTAAAAGTGGTTTTGACCAACTCTGGGCCCCTTGATATGAATCTGAAAAAAAAAAAATGTGCCAAGTCTTTTAACTTCCGAGATCCGCCTAAAGGGGCGAGAAGGGGGCAAGGGGGGGGAGAACTTTGAATGGTTTTTACTTTTCCGAGCCTCCTCTATACTAATCCGTAAAAAAACAAACCACGAGTCTCTTAGTTTCCGAGATACGATGGAGTAAGGGGTGAAGAGGGCGAGAGGGGCGAGTTTTGAAAAATGATTTTCACCAACTCTGAGCCCCTTGACTGAATCTGAAAAAAAAAAATGTTGGGAGTCTGTTAACTTCCGAGATCCACCTAAAGGGGGGAGAAGAGGGCCAAAGGGGGGGGGGGGAACTTTGAAAAATGGTTTTTACTTTTCCGGGGCCTCCTCTATACGAATCCCTAAAAAAACAGAACACGGGTCTCTTAGTTTCTGAGATACGATTGGGAGGGGAGGGGGAGGCCAAAAAGGGGAGGCTTGGTACTTTTGCCCTACTCATGAGAGTTAGATGTAAGTTTGCTGTCCGTCGGTACTGTTACTTTTCCAAGCCTCCTCTATACGAATCCGTAAAAAAACAAAACACTGGTCTCTTAGTTTCCGAGATACGTTGCGGGGAGGGTGAAGAAGGGGAGTGGGGGGAGTTTTGAAAAATGATTTTGACCAACTCTGGGCCCCTTGTTATGAATCTGAAAAAAAAATGTTTTAAGTATGTTAACTTCCGAGATCCGCCTAAAGGGGGGAGATGTGGGGCAAGGGGGGGGGGGGGGGAACTTTGAAAAATTGTTTTTTTCCGAGCCTTCTCTATACGAATCCGTGAAAACAAACAAAACACGCGTCTCTTAGTTTCCGAGATACGATAGGGAGGGGGAGGGGTGCAAAAGGGGGGTTTGGCACGTTTCCCCCACTCGTTACTTGTAAGTTTGCTTGTCGTCACCCCTGAGTTACGCTTCACCCACTCAACCTTCGTTACGCTACGGAGGTCTCGCAGGTTCGCTCCACTCAGGACCTACCTACCACCGGAAAACTATAGTGACCTTATCCTTACGCTACGCTACGCTTCACATTTTACCGCTACCTAGTTTCCGAGATACGTTGGGGGGAGGGTGAAGAAGGGGAGCGGGAAGAGTTTTGAAAAATGATTTTGACGAACTCTGGGCCCCTTGATATGAATCTGAAAAAAAAATGTTTTAAGTCTTTTAATTTCTGAGATCCGCCTAAGGGGGGGGGGGGGGGGGGGGAACTTTGAAAAATTGTTTTTACTTTTACGAGCCTCCTCTATATGAATCCGTAAAAACAAACAAAACACGGGTCTCACAGTTTCTGAGATACGATAGGGAGGGGGGGAGGGGTGCAAAAACGGGGGTTTGGCACGTTTCCAACACTCGTGTAAGTTACTTGTAAGTTTGCTTGTCGTCACCCCTGAGTTACGCTTCACCCACTCAACCTTCGTTACGCTACGGAGGTCGCCGGCTCGCTTCGCTCGCCACCTCCCCCCTTCGCTCCACTCGGTCACGCAGGCTCGCTCCACTCAGGACCTACCTACCACCGGAAAGCTATCGTGACCTTATCCCTACGCTACGCTACGCTTCGCTTTACCGCTATCTATAGTTTTTCCGAGATACGATGGGGGAGGGGTGAAGAGGGGGAGAGGGGGGAGTTTTGAAAAATGATTTTGATCAAAACTCACATAAATCTGAAAAAAAAAGTGCCAAGTCTTTTAACTTCCGAGATTCGCCTAAAGGGGGGAGAAGGGGGGGAATTTTGAAAAATAGTTTTTACTTTTCCGAGCCTCCTCTATACGAAGCCGTAAAAACAAACAAAACACGGGTCTCTTAGTTTCCGAGATACGATAGGGAGGGGGGGAGGGGTGCAAAAAGGGGGGTTTGGCACGTTTCCCCCACTCGTGAAAGTTACTTGTAAGTTTGCTTGTCGTCACCCCTGAGTTACGCTTCACCCACTCAACCTTCGTTACGCTACGGAGGTCGCCGGCTCGCTTCGCTCGCCACCTCCCCCCTTCGCTCCACTCGATCTCGCAGGTTCGCTCCACTCAGGACCTACCCACCACCGGAAAGCTATCGTGACCTTATCCCTACGCTACGCTACGCTTCGCTTTACCGCTACCTAGTTTTTCCGAGATACGATGGGGGGAGGGGTGAAGAGGGGGAGGGGGGGAGTTCGGAAAAATGATTTTGACCAACTCTGGGCCCCTTGATATGAATCTGAAAAAAAAATTGTTCCAAGTCTGTTAACTTCCGAGATCCGCCCAAAGGGGGAGAAGGGGGGCAAGGGGGAGATCTTTGAAAAATGGTTTTTACTTTTCCGAGCCTCCTCTATACGAATCCGTAAAAAAACAAAACACGCGTCTCTTAGTTTCCGAGATACGATGGGGGGAGGGGTGAAGAGGGGGAGATGGGGGAGTTTGGAAAAATGATTTTGACCAACTCTGGGCCCCTTGTAATGAATCTGAAAAAAAAATGTTGCAAGTCTGTTAACTTCCGAGATCCGCCTAAGGGGGGGAGAAGGGGGCAAGGGAGGGGGGAACTTTGAAAAATGGTTTTTACTTTTCCGAGCCTCCTCTATACGAATCCGTAAAAAAACAAAACACTGGTCTCTTAGTTTCCGAGATACGCCGTGGAGGGGGAGAGGGGGGGCGAAAAGGGGAGGTTTGGGATTTTTCCCATACTCACGAGAGTTGCTTGTTTACGAATCTGTCAAAATATACCCACCTTCCCCTTCACCATCTGGGAGAACAATTATGTCAGTCAGTGAGTGGTAATCGAGCTTTATATAGTATAAATAATAATCAAAGCAATAGCCTATTTGTTGGAAAAAGTTCTGCAAATCCATACACAGTCTCCTCGTTTCTAAGATACAATTAAATGTTATTGCATACCTACATATAGGTACATTAAGGCACGGTTGGCGCAGTGGTTAAACGTTCGACTGCTGCGGAGCGTGTCGCGGGTTCCATCTCCGCACGGAACAAATACTTGTATGACCTACCTACAAGTAGTTGTTCAGGGTCTGGGTGTTTGTGTATGTGTTTTTCTATGTTTGTAAACGCACCCACGACTCAGGAGAAATTCCTAGTGTAAGTAGAACAACATTAAAGAAATGAGAATGTATGAAACTTTAATAATATTCAAGCGCTTGACAGTTTTTCGGACAAGTTTGAGGGTACGACAAGATCATGTCTTCATCTGAGATAACCCACACTTTTTGTCACTACACTCTTTGGCCTATACAGGGTCTAAGAGACATCGACGCACAAACGGATACCATGGGTCCAGGACATGATTCTGGACCCCCCGTGTTGGAATTTTTCGTCGGTTTTTTCCTAATTTAAAAAAAAAATGTTTTTTTTTTACTTTAGACTGTTCATAATCGTTATTCTTACCTAACCCAATGAGCTTTTTAATAAAAAAGTAATTAATTCACTACTTTCACTAAAAGTAGCATTGTAAATAAAACTAGAAATGGTGTCTTCTTAGATGTTTATAATGAAAGGTCATCGTATACCTAAATACTGTGTCCATTACCACATTACCTGTAGTACTTTAAGCGCGGCTCACTATAAAAAAAAAAAAACAAACAAAAAAAAATAGGAAAAAACCGACGAAAAATTCCAACACGGGGGGGGTCCAGAATCATGTCCTGGACCCAGGTATCCGTTTGTGCATCGATGTCTCTTACACCCTGTATATGACTATAGGTACCATCTAATGGCATTATCATAAACATAATTGTCTCAAGTGCATGTATGTATATAGCACTTAATACTAATTAGTGACGTCACAACTGTCCGAACATGTGGACTATGCGTTCACGACACATGGTGGCATAGCGGGCACCTGTCTCGTTACGGTAGGGGAGTTAATGCCACTGTGCAAGGTTAACAGTAGTGCAACTTTGTTTTGTCATTGAAAAATGTTTTAAGAAAAGAGATGTATCTCTTTTCTTAAAACATTATACTTTCTGTAGAAAGAGAGAAGGAAAAAGAGACTTAAACATTTTAATTTTTCGCCAGTGCTTAATAAGGGGAAACTAATCAGTGTCTTAGCGCGCTTATTTGTGGTGAGCTACCATATTTTATGTATTCTTTTCGTAAAGATAAATATCTAGAATAATATGAGCCGCTCCGTGGTTGAAAGGATGAAAAGGTTTTCGAAAATGCCTTCAAGTAGAACCGCACTTAGTTCAAAATCGCTCGCAGGACACCTTTGTCCAAGCAGGCTACAATACTGAATGAAACCTGAAAGAAATGACTTTCATCCCGTTGTGAAAATAATTCTAAATTTTGCCGCAACCTTATCTACATCTCAGCTATAGAAACTTGTCAAAAAATCCACCCAAATAAATAATTCGGACAGATTGTCTTGTCGCCGAAAATAAATTGCACTTAAACAGTTTTTTTTTTAACAGGAATTGACTTTCTGTTCTTTTTTTTCTGAAAAATTATCCTAGATACCCCTCCTGCTTCTATTTCACCTACTGTTAAGCATTTACTACAACCCAATCATACGGGTGATTAGGTGCCTAGCTGTGTAATTTTACTTTTTATTGGCACTTTGTTTTACCATTTGCTATACAACCCCTAGTTTTACTATCCACCCTTTACAATAACATTGGCTCTTGTCAAGCTCACGATATTCGATAGACTTATTTAACTTTTTACGGCCCTTTTATGAAGACTAGTTCGTAGAATTATGGATAATGTGCTGCTAATTTTTTTTAATGCTTAGCGAATATTAGGGATGACAATTCAACAAATATTTGATTGATTTATAGAAATAAAATGCAAAGAAAAACAAAAAGAAGTCAACTAAACGAAAATTGAAGTGACAATCTCTTCTGCTGGCCCGATTAATTCCAAAAAAAAAATATAAATGAAAAAAAAACGAAAAAACCCTCACATGCTAAAAAGGCCGGTCACTCCTTTTAATGGACAACTCACATTGAATCAAAGACAACATTAGTTTTACCAGTTTTACGTAATATCTCCTGGTTATCCCAGTTGAGTCGGCCCCGACATACGAGTTGTAGGTCGTGGGTTCGAACCCGGGCGCATTACTTTGTGTAATTTATTTCATCACCACTGCTCTCAGAACGGTGAAAGGAAATCATCGTGAGGAAACCGGCATGTCCTAGAACTGTTAGAACCAAAAATTCGAAGTCTGTGACATCTACCAACATGCACTGGGCCCGCGTGGTGAATTATGGCCCACGCCGTCACTCCTATAGGCTGATAACGATCCCGGTTAGAAATCCAAATCCATAGATGCGGATTTCTCCATGTTCTCCAACATAAAAGAATATTTCTTTGTTCGATACACGAACTAGTCTTCACCGACGCGCGATCGAGTAAAAAGAGGTTTTCAGAAAGGTTGACAAAAAATAAACTACAAAATGAATATTCATTGATTTATTGGCATTTTATTAAAAAGAGAAATGTATATATTTGATTACAAAACTTATTTAATAATTACCCTAGTTCTGGGACGGTGCTTTACAAACTCGGCAAAAAGGTTTGGTTTCAGCACTTACTTTTTTCTTGATGGTTTGTTTATGTTTTTTATACAATTACATATTATTAAAAAATCTTAAAAAACTAATAGAGATGCACTGATTGTACTTGTATAGATTAATCTTGCAATTATTTTATTTATTGGCGAATCCAAACTTTTGCATAATAATCTTATATAGTGACATCCCGCTGATTGGGTCAAAAGCATGTATAAAAGTTTTAATATACAAAATTACTTATCACTTCGTTCATACACATTTATATCCGAAACCAAACATCTATTTACAATGAAAATGGCGGTTTCAATAAAAAAAAAATAGGACAGATTTAGACCCAATATGGCACGTTGCGAACCAGAGACACTACCTACTCTCCCTTACCACAAAACCCGTAGTTTCAGTCAAAGTTTCGGGTGGATTCTACTCCGTATATATAATTGGGAGCAAGAACTAAAAATGTGTGACAGTACAATTGGACAGTTGCGCCTCTTCCCGATGTCCTGCCTAAACTAATAAATCCGAAAATAATAGGAAGCAGGGTTCACTCTTTCGAGTTACTTTCGGACGAGCCCGTATATTCGTTGACCTTAAAATAAACCTAATAACAACAACCGATGAATAAGGTACTAATCAGTTCATCTCTTCCGAGGCACTACAAAATTCTAGGTATATATATTATATGTATAATATGTAAGTACTTTTACATAGTACAAAAACATTTCATGATCACTTGTAAAGAGTCCATTTTCTCAATCACTCATTCTTTTGCCTTTTTCAGATGCTTTTATGAAAAAATCCTGTACCATTAAACATCAACTTTCACCATCATCCCGATCAGTCCTTTGAGCTTCCTAAGGGAGCTTCCCCATGAGGCGATTCGTGCGATTTCCAATTTCTACTAACTAAAAATCGTCATTGCTACTACGATAAAATGATGCAATTCGACTGACTTACGTCGTCGCGGCGAGCGTGTTTTATTTTTCATCTACCCGTATAAAACCGCACGTTTTATGTCATTATGTCGTCTGCTTACTGGAAAAACATAATAAATGCACTTTTTTACCAAATCGAGTTAAAAACGCAGTTACATGTATTTTTTTACGCTCTATCTACTGGTGAAACCGAATAAATGCTATGACCAATGGCTGCAGAGATAAGGAGTTTGTAAAAGTGATATCTTCTAAAGTATTGAAAAAAACATACCAGAACAAAGTAATAAATAATCTTATAACTTAAAACGCGTTCAGTTTATACAGATACACAATAATAAATACGGTTAAAGCTTTTTAAATTTTATAATATTATGAGTAAAATACTAAGAATTGTTCTGAAAAAGGTCATAAATCTGTTTATTATTATCTGTGTTACTATGTACCATCATAACATTTAAACACCGTAAATGTAATAAAGTTATTTATTGAATTCAAAAGCTAAAACATGTTTTAAGTACAGGTAAAACATATTAAATGCAGCCTCCTTTCGATCTTAAATTATTATTATACAATTTATACTAATGAAAAATATTAAAGAATAGCAAATCTTAAAAGAAGGGTAGGTAATGCAATATTTTGCTTAACCAGTTTTTTAATTAACGAACTAGACATAGATCAATTTTAAGCTTGAACTTTAAAATGTCATTTACTCGAATTGACAGTGACTGCACTTATTACTTTTTACCCGTAAGCAGACGATGTCGTAGTGGTAAAGATGATTTTCACTTGTAGTTGGAATCGGTTGAATTACGTCACGAGTAAGCTTCCTAAGGATGCATATCGTTATAAAATGCGCTGAATGCATTCAGGATGCAATCAGACGCATAAAATTGTTCGTAACGTCAGAGATCCATGTTCTTCCTGGCTTCCTCGAGGTGCTGCATGAACCAGTCGAGGCCGTTGATCAGGTTGTCCATCTCAGCGGACGGAGAGGACAGGGAGTGATTGTCCTCGTACATGTATATCCTGGAAATAAAGTATTTTATTAGATATTTATAAACGACTTCAAAAAAGGGGGTTATAAATTCGACGGTATTTTTTTTTATCTTTGTTACCTCATAATTTACGACTTGGTGAACCCATTTTGACGATTCTTTTTTTATTCGATGAAGTATATCTGTCATTTGGTCCCATGAAAATTTCTTTTGGTTTGGTTCAGTAATTTTATTTTATGAGCTGTTCTTATTGTGTACTTGGACGATGTTATTACTTATTACCGGTACTAAGAATTTGGGTTGAAAAAGGGAAAAATAAAAACAAAAACTAACAGCCTTCACAAAACACCACAAAAAAGTGTAAAATAATACCCAGCGCTGCCAAAATGTTAAAATCCCAAAACATCCAGTTCTCAAACATTTGGGATTTGGACATTCTGCCCCTGAACGACTAGGAGGCGCGGTCATCGCGCATACAGCGTGTAGCTTATAGTTATAGCTTACCTGGTAGCAACTCCATTAGCCTTCAGTCTCCTGGCATACTCCAAGCCCTGGTAATGTGGGACCCTCTGGTCTCCCGAGCCCAGCATGAGGGCAGTGGGCGCCTTCACTTTGTGTACGTGGACTAGCGGCGATGCCCGTCTCATAGCGAGCAGCATTTCTTCAGTAACGGGGCCTTTCTCAGTAAACTCGTAACCAGCTTCAACCGCACACCTAGCAAATGGTAAGCTGAGCATCAAAAAGAAGCTACTGTTCAAAATGATTTTAACGGGAATTAAACCATATCTCGATGGAACAAGAGCTATTTAAGAGTGCATAATACACGATTTTGTAAATAATTTTGTCGTTGAGATAAAGTTTAATTTATACGGATTTATTAAATTAAAAATTGGACTTTACACACTGTAAAGCATACGAGTAAAACAGAGAAAAGCGGAGATAAGTAAAAGCATTATGGAGTAAAAAAATAGTGACACAAAAGCATGAAACATTAATGCAATTTCTTTATTTTTCTATAGAAAAATATTAATTAAATTTACAACAAGTGGTAATTGAACGTTATTTTAGTAATTAACTATAAAATACACTTAAAAATAGTTTGTTCACAAAGGTGATGCTTAGTTGCTGACTCAGCTTAAGTCAAGCCCGTAATTTGAACCTTTTCATACGGAATCATTTGTCAAAATTTAAATACGCCAATTGCAGTGGATGTTGTAGTCTGATAGGGGAGAATGGAAGAAGAAAACGTGTTGCGCCGACCCCAAATAGAATGGGATAAGGGCAGGAAGAAGAAGAATTGCAGTGGATGTTCGACTCGTTGCCATGACAACTGAGTAACAACTGAGCCGAGAAAGCGACTTGAGACGGTTCTTGGAATATTAGTGTAGTTGTTATTTTCAGCGACTGCGCCCAAGATTCCACTATAATAACACTGACAGTTCTCGAACGCAGTTCAGACCTCAAAACAAAACATTAAAACTGAACTCACCCATCAGAATTATCAGCATAATGGCCTTTAGTAGCCAGGTCTATCAATGGATTTCTCATCACCATAGCCTTGAACTTATCAGGGTATATCCCAGCCAGGTGAGCCACTATCAGCCCTCCATAGCTTCCTCCATAGAGAAAGAGATTATTCCTAGATAATCCTCCATCTCTTTCTAGCGCAGTAGTTAGAGCGAGATAGCAGTCTTGTACGTCGTATTCGCCTACGTGAGATATGAGAGATCGGGCGTTGTCGTCTCCATGGCCGATTGAACCTCGGTAGTTTATTCTTACTGAGGCGAAACCTAGCAAGGAATGTTTATTTTTAAGTCTGGTAGCTTTGTGAAGTCACTAGTGTTAGCTATAGTTAAATTCATTTTTTCATAAAATGCCTTACAGACAAGTTATCATCGCATTTGTTAGATAACAATGGAAGCAAATGATTAAAGAATGCTGAACATAAAGTAATCAGAAACAAAAAAAAAACTAATAGAGGGCAGGCTGCTATTATATTTGATTACCTATCTTATAACGTTCAATTGCCACTTATTAATCTTGGATAGTATTATACAGTTCGCCAGTAATATTTGAAACACTTTAACCGATTTTTTAAATTATATCACTACTGGAAAGCTAACGGTAGGTACTCCGATGGTACAATAAAGCATGACCCCACTCTTACAAGCATAATATTTTAAATCGAAAGCCTGAAAAACTGAAAAATCATCATTACAATATGAAATTCCTTAACCTTGCTCATGTAGCCTCACTTATACCATTCACACTCTTTTTTTTTTTTCGTGGTAAAATCATCAAATGAGTCCTCCCACCCCGGGCAGGGCGGGAGGGACTGTCAGACTTGTACTGACTAAAATCCACGGTGTCCTTCAATAGCCCTTTATGTTCCGGGGTCACGGTAATGAGATAAGTCCCGCGACCATACCAGTCACACTTAGTATGAAAACACGTCCATTAACAGGAGATCCCATCATCAGATTCTGACTTCATGACAAAAGCATTTGAATCAAATATAATTAAGAAATCAGTCCACAATATGCGGAGAAACACACGGTGAACATACACGTCTTCCTTTTTTGAAAAATTTAAAGCACTACATACGGTTCTAGGATACGCGCCACCACTCAAGACCTGCGGAAAATTCGAGAAACTACATTTTTTTCAATGCAATTTGATGTGATGACAAAGACACTAGCGCCGCGTCAAAAGGTCTTGAGTCGTGGCGTTGACTCTACACAGGACACACACAAAAGCACCCATCAACGTAGGGAGCTTACTGAAAACGCGATGCGACGCAATTCGACCGATTCCAACTACAAGTGAAAATCATCCTTACCACTACGACATATGACATAAAACGTGCGGTTTTCTACGGTAGATGAAAAAAAAAAACACGCTCGCCACGACGACGTCAAGTCAATCGAATTGCATCATTATATCGTAGTAGCAAGGACGATTTTCATTTTTGTACACAACCAGAGACAATTAAAAAAAAACATGCTCAACTCACCAGTCAGCAATATCCGTGGAGTTATACATACTGGCGATATCAATGACCGGATTTCTGGTTACGACAACAGCATACGTATCCGGGTACTGTCCGCTCAGATGCGTGACCAAAAACCCGCCATGAGACCCACCCATAAGGCACACTTTCCTTGAATCTATCGGGTAGTTCTCCACGGTGTAATCTGTGGCCTCCTTACAATTTTTAACGTCCTTGTCTCCACACCGGCCGAGTAAGGACTTTAGTGAGAGCTCCCCCGCGCCCGTAGAGCCGCGGTAGTTCACTTGTAAGCACGCGAAGCCTGGAATTTTTGTTTGTTTCTGACTACTTTATTGAGTAGATTGTGAATTTAAATTGTGCTAAAAAGAGCCCGCTTGGCTTAGTTATAAGCTTAGTAAGTTTTTCTAGAAATTTCTTGTCGCTAGTGAGTGATTTAATAGAAGAATTAAATGAAGTTTGAGAAGTGTCTCGTCTGCGATACGATATACGACTCGCTTTGAACATTCGCGCGGGTTTATGCAGTCAAATTTCTTTAGAAAACCCAACACACGCTTTAATATTCGATCTCGATCCGAAACCCTTTCCATTGTTTTAGAAAGCTATTTGTAATTAGATATCTCAAATACTGGTATAGGCAATTTAGGTCGTTGATTGGTTACAGGTAAAGATTGGGACCAAGATTGCGACTGAGATAATCATTAATTTCCAGCGTTAGACACCTATCTATGAACAGTTCGACAGGCAAGATACTAACCTCATTTAAATGAATTCTTAATTATTGTGTCCGACAACTTAGAAACCTTTTTAAAAATAAGCTAATTATAAACCTTATTATAAGCTATTTGAGGTTTTATCTTACTATTCTAATCTGAATTTAAGAATGTGTAAAACATTTTAAAAATATCAACTAAAGCTTACCCAACATGTTGAACATGGCCGCTTCAAAAGAGAATGAGTTCACAAAGTTGGAGTGTGGTCCGCCGTGAGGCCACACGATTAGAGGCAGCTTCTTGTCCTTCACTCTAGGTGTGAAGTAAATCGCCGTGAAGTTTTCTGTGGAGGGAATTTTTGGAATCAGAACTGAGTATATATTAGTTCATAGTAGAAAATTTGGTACACAGAAAAGACCTGAATATCTAAAACGGCCACTTAGCAATATCCCAAATGATTCACCTTCGTGAGCGAATAGCAAATGGCGTTGCGGGTTCGTGCATTTCCCGCAACGCCATTGGCTATTCATTCACGAAGGTCTTCGATCATTAAAATCAACTAGCAACACACTCAGCGACAAAAAACGTCCTCACCAAAAGAAAGACCAAATATTTATTTTAAAATTGACAAAATTATCAGCAGGGTTTATAAAGCACCTAAATTGAAAAGACTTTTACTAAACGTACAGTTCGTAGAGTCGCATGACTCGCAAGGCTACTTGACTTAAGTCGAGTAACATGTGTTGATTCGAGTCGCGGTTGTAAAATTTAATGTGTTTTTATGTCCGTTCTAAATCCGACTTTAACACATTCGAATAAGGTTTTATTTCTTTGGTATATGTTGGCCAGTTACATTTCTTTCTCTTTCTATTCTACGAACCTACTTGAGGACAGTTTTAAGTTCGTTTTTTGTACGACATAGTGTATCTAGTTATTTTTAATGATCGAAGACGAAGGTCAATCATTTGGGATATTGTTAAGAGGCCGTTTAAGACTCAGGATACCTGGATCCGGACATATGTTTTCATCTCAATGAAACAATACCTACCGCAGAATGATATCCTCTTTGTTTGTTGTTTCTATTTCGAAATTATAATTTACAATTTGAAAGATTCGTAGGAGTGCGTTAAGGTGGAAAAAAATGTAATTTACTTACTTATAGGTGTATATTTTATAAGAACAAAAAATTAAACAATGTATTCTCCATTGAAAATTTTAAATTATTTGACGGAGATTTTGGTACACAGATAAATGTTTTTTCTTTCTTTTTTTACAGTTTTCAACTTGCCATCATCAATCATCTTCTAAGAAAATGTCTCATGAAATACTTTAGTTTGAAACCCTACTCTTAGGCGCCCATTACATGGTAGGTTTTGCCATGGCAAAACCATCAATCATGAATGATGGTTGAATGTTGGAATTTTTATCGCCTACAATTTTTCGTCATTCAAACGTCAATCAACGCACTAGACGATAGGTTTTCCGTCAGTCAAAATCTTTGCCATGGCAAAACCTACCGTGTAATGAGCGCCTTACGACTCTTAGTCGGTAATCGATAGTGGTCACTAAAATAAACTTACCCTTGGGTTTTTCCCCCAACTCGAAGTAAACGACATCAGACTCAATGACGGAGAATGGCGCCTCACAGTTGGAACTGATACGTTTCCACACGATCTGATGCTCGCGGAACGTCGGCGGGAGACGGGCCACGTACAACTTTAATATACAAGCAAAAGTTGGATTAAAGACTAAATTAGTTGATAAACTTTTAGGAGAGGGGTTCTGTTCTTCAAGAGTAAAGGAATATTGCAAACAAAATAATATAATAATATAATATTCCACAACTATCACACAACGCCATCTAGTCCCAAGCTAAGCAGAGCTTGTGTTACGGTTACTAGACAACTGATAAACATACTTATATATTTCTAAATACATACATATTATAGATAAAAATCGAGCTTTATATAGTATAAATTACACCCAAACACGGAACAAATGATCGTGCTCATCACACAAACATTTGTCCTGGGTGGGAATCGAACCCACGACCTCCGGCATAGCAGCCAGGGTCACTAACCACTAAACCAACAGGCCTGTCATATAAAACAAATATATTCCGCACAATCTAACTTCCTTTCTTCTTAGTACTGACTACTTTGTTTTATCATGGTAAAATCATCAAATGAGTCCTCCCACCCCGGGCAGGGCGGGAGGGACTGTCAGACTGGTACTGACTAAAATCCACAGTGTCCTTCAATATCCCTTTATGTACCGGGGTCACGGTAATTCGTTAGTCCCGCGACCTTTATTCTCAGTTCGCGCAGTGACTAAAGCAATAAACAAGCCTGTAACAGCTTTAATAAAAATAACTACTATCTTAAGACAAAGTAACCATCAAGACGAATCAAGCAAGTCCAAATTTGATAGGGTTGTGTGATTTCAAAACAAAGCTCCTATGGCCACCTTCTAGCTCCATCATCAGATCAGCTTCGTGTGATGATACAGTTGCATTGTCACGCAATACATACATAACTATACTTTTTTTTTTGGGGTGGCAAAATCATCAAATGAGTCCTCCCGCCCTGGTTGGGGCGGAAGGGACTGTCAGACTCTTACTGACTAAAATCCAACCGTGTTCCTTCGGATGCCCTTTACGTTCCGGGGCCACGGTATCCTGGATTAAGAAAAATCCTCGACCCCAACAGGCATTTGGCCCCATAAGGGGCCCCGTCGGTGACGCGTGAAACACGACGCGCCACCGACCCGGGGTTGGTCCTTGGTCGGACGGTGAGCATACCCATTACTCACCGTCTGCAAGCCCGCTCCGCCGCTGTGCCCTCTGCTAATCAGAGGGACACGCGTTGGAGCGTCCACCCGACAGGCTATTCGCATACGGGCAAAGAGACCCCTTAGGCACACAGTGCCTAAGGAAGAGTTTTTGCCCGCATCCCAGGGTGCACCGGCCCGAAAAACTGGTCTTCCCCACAGACGTATCCGAGAGGGAACTCCAGTCCACGGGCGCACGTGGAGGTTTCCTGTCTTAGCACCCGTACATAATTATACTTTAAAAATATTACAGTTCAATCGATAACCGAGAAATTCGTCAAGAACTTCCAAGATTTGATTACAGACATACAATAAGACAAGTAACAGTAATAGCTTATACCTTACTCGTGACACGATTCGTGCGATATGCAATTTCTACTAACTAAAAATGAAAATCGACCTTGCTACTAAGAAATAATGATGCAATTCGATTGACTTGACGTCGACGTGGCGATCGTGTTTTGTTTTTCATCTACCCGTATACAACCGCGCATTTTATGTCATATGCCGTAGTGTTAAGGTCGATTTTCACTTGTAGTTGGAACAGGTCGAATTGCAATCGCATCGCCTCATGGGTAAACTCCCTAAATAAAAGCTCGTAAAATAGTTACCTGTCCCGGAGTCTTCATATTGGAGCAAGTGGCGAGTACGACGTCACCTTTAACGTCCAGTATGGTAGTGGAACATCTCTGAGTCCTGTTCGATATGTCCACTAGCTGCCGGCTCTCTGTGGGAAAATGTTAATGGAAAATTTAAAAAAAAAAAAATTTTTTAAACACTGTTTTAGGCAGTGAACGAAGAAAACATGGAAGAGTAACTTCAAACAAAATCTTTTTGATAGACGGCCCACGACGTTTGTTTTCTTTGAACAGCTAGTTTGTTGTCTATTAACATCACGAAGTTATGATTGGGTAGGTTGTCAACGCTCGTCTCTAATTGGCTAAGCAACGCATAGTAACAATGACATCATTGGCGCTAGAAATGAACACATGACATTAATTTGACGGCCTGCAAGAATTGTCAAAGTGGACGAGTTATATAAAAAGTAGCAATGAAAGATTTGAATATTTTTTATTATGTATTTTTATTTCTTTTGCATTTGATGTAGATACATAACAACAAAAAGTTCACGTTTATATTTACATAAAATGGCTCATACGACTATGTATATACAAAGAAAAAAAAAGAAAGAAAGAAAACATATTTATTTGGCACATGCCACCTACTGTGAGCTACGGCCTCCTTAGAGATTAAATAGAAAGTCTTATTCAGTCTTATTACAAAAACAACGCAAAACCCTGGTTTAAACCAGAACTATCAAGTCTAGGCTTATGTGCAAAACCATGGTTTAAAATTATCCGTATTACAAAACATAAATAAACCTCAGACTTCTTAGTACCCTCGTTTGAACCGTGGTCTAAATATCAACCACAGATTAACACAAATTTCATTCGTTCACCATGATATCATTCGATTGCAACGTTCCGTATTACCAGAAAATATAATGTATTGATAATTCGTTAATGATTAATTGGTGTTTAGGGATGTTAAAAATATTGATATGTTGGTATTTTTTATAGATCTCAATATAAGTCATTTCCTATCTGCAGTTTGATTTCTAAGCACATTAATTTTAATGTTGGATTCTTTACTTACATAACATCTAAAGCGCGTAATGAAACGTAACATTGTCGGCCGTCATCCATGACAAAGTTTATTAATTATTTTTTGGAATTATTATGAAGTTTTGCTATGTTTTATTTTTAGAACAGATGCCTCTTTTTTAATAATTTCTCCTTCTTTAGTAATGTTAATATTACTTGTATGCCTAAGTAAAGTATGTTTGGGATAAGTATGTCACGGGAACATGATACCGAAAATAAAAGTACCTATGCTTATGTGTTAATCTAGGATATAAAATGTGTACCGAACAGCAATTTTTGTGTGAGAGAGTAACAAACATCCACACAAGTCTATACTTAGATACATTTCTATATCATTGTTTCTATCAGTATTAAGATGTGTTGTGTGTTGTGATGGTGATGAAGCAACAAAATAAACTAATCGGAGGTTTATTTTAGGAGTCATAGTGCACTTCATGTTGAATCTTCTCATAATAATTACACTATTTTATTGCTAGGCGTTTATTAAAGCTATACTTTTGCTAAAATCTTTATCGGATATAATTCCATGAAGGGATTGACTCGAACACGATTCTGTTGTGTCGGCGTAACGTTTCAAACAACTCGCCGGCTTCAATATCCTCATTATCGACCATGTTTTTGGTAAAAATACCACAAAAACAATGAAAAATATGCAATGAAAAACTGACACAACTTTGACAGCTACGACTTAGTCCATCGCAAAACTAGGGGGCGGCGAGGTTTAATGTTAGACCATGGTTTAGTCCATGGTTTAACGCAAAACCACGTTTTGTAATAACGTTTTAGTGTAAACCATAGTTTTACGTGATTTAAACCTGGGTTTTTAGTTAGACCTCTTTTTGTAATAAGACGGATTGTCTTTTTATTAAAAATGAATAACAGAAATGGCTAATATAGCTTGCTTTACCATTATGTCAAAAATGTTGGATAATTGGAATAGCGTTTGTTTTGAGCTTCTGGTATCCTTTTTTCGTCATATAAAATCGTCATCTTGAAAATGGACTGAACAAATTATTGTTGTTTTGCTAGGGGACCAGTCGTTTTCCTGTCTCTCCAAGCGAACTGATCTCGTCCATTATTCTTTGAGATTTGGATCTTGTGGAAATCTGTCAAAGAAGCAGAGTGTTTTATAATGTAGCAAAAAGAAAACACAAACATATTTTACTTCAAGCATTCAACATTAATTTACTTAGTCCATCGGGCATAACACCATCCCCATAGAAAAAAATTGATCCATGTTTATAATTAATATAAAAATAATGTAGTAGTCTAAGGGCTACTTACAGGTGTTAACTAATTCCAGCATTTTTATTATGTAGATGAGATCGATTTATACACCATTTCACTGCGCAAGAAGGCATAATTTATAGTTTTAAACTGAATAAAAATACGAACAACGACATGTGCCGTCACAGCCGAACTAAACTCCTCCGAGGCACGATTGATAAGCCCCGCCTACCGGGGCACGATCTGCGTTGGGTCATTATCGGGCTCTAGGAATGCTTCTATGTTTTCTTCGTTCACTGGTTTTAGGCTACCACGGTTTGTTTCTAAATTTAAAATGTCACTTGTGTTTTGCCGTGACTTTAGTGTCGAGTTCCCTTAGCACGAGTTTTCAGTTTTGAGACGTAAAGTAAACTGGAACTTTGACAATTTCAAATTGACAATTTTCAAGGAAAAAATTAGTTCCTTTTTCGCACACCAGAGGCGCTGTTCCATTTTTTCATACAAAAAACGCTGTAAATACTGAAAAGACGCTGTAAAGTAAAAGAGTGAAAACTCGTGCTAAGGGTACAGTAGTGCGCGTAGAAAGAGACAAAGAAAGAGGGTAGACAGATTTGTCTGCTTCTAAGTCGCTCCATATAAAATACTGATATTCAGCTGTATCTGGTTTGACTGGAGGCCGACCCCAATACAGGGTGTACGAGACATCGACGCACAAACGGATACCATGGGTCCAGGACATGATTCTGGATCCCCCGTGTTGGAAATGGGTATAATTAAAAAAAATGACTTATAAAAATACAAACCAAAATTAAAAACGTAGGAGCGCACTTCAGTCTCCTGTGGAGTAGAGAACAACAGCATGTTCCCGCTCGCGTTGAAACACCGGCCGGGCAGTGCTTGGCAGTAGATACCGTAGAATGGCTCCGGAACATCTCCGTACTGGATGTTGACTGAGATTCCCACTATATCAATCAGTTTCGTTGGAACATCCTGAAAGTATTGAGACATTTAATACAATGAAGCAATCGCATCTGTTTTTTTTTTAATCGTTGTTCCACATTATAAACAATATTGCCAAGTTTCCCTTGAATCCTCGGCCCATAAACCCAACAAAGATGAACTATATATCAAAAAGGAAAACAATTATAAAATTTAATAGCATAATTAGTTTTCCATAAGAAGTACACAGAAATAAAAATGTTTGTATGGAGTTGACCATCTTTTAAATGATTAATTAAATTAATGATTTTTTGCATAATATTATTCTTACATTATTATATATTTTATTTTTTTATGTTATGAATTTATCTTTAATTTAAAAATTGTGTTGGACACAACATGGACCGATTCTTGTCATGCCCCTTTGTCCTGTCGTGGATGCGTTTACAAACAAACAAACCCGGAATAACTACTTGTAGATCATACAAATGTTTCTACCGTGCGGGAATCCGCGACAAGAAGCGCAGCAGTTCAATCGCTCAGTCAATGCGCAAACCTAGCATGAATGGTGTATGAGTTCGCCGCTAGAGGCGTTGGTGTAGCGTGAGGTCTTCGAAACGTCAAATGTAAGTATTTGTGGTCGGGCCTACTCGTTTTTAGGGTTCCGTAGCCAAATGGCAAAAACGGAACCCTTATAGATTCGTCATGTCTGTCTGTCTGTCTGTCCGTCCGTATGTCACAGCCACTTTTTGTCGAAAGTATAAGAGCTATCCTGTTGAAACTTGGTAGGTAGATGTATTATGTGAACCGCATTAGGATTTTTACCCAAAAATAAAATCAAAACAAATTTTGGGGGTGCCCCCATACTTAGAATTGAAACTCAAAATTTTTTTTTTCACCAAACCCATACGTGTGGGGTATCTATGGATAGGTCTTTAAAAATGATATTGAGGTTACTCATGTCATTTTTTTCTAAACTGAACAGTTTGCACGAGAGACACTTCCAAAGTGGTAAAATGTGTCCCCCCCCCCTGTAACTTCTAAAATAAGAGAATGATAAAACTAAAAAAAATATATAATGTAGACCTCAACAAAAACTTCCAACGAAAATTGGTTTGGATGAAATGAAGTTAGCAGTTTCTGAGATAGAGTACATTTTCAAAAACCGCAAATATAACTTTGCCATTCATACAAACACTATGAAAAACAAAGTTATTTTTATTGTTTGTGTATATTAATTACTAATCTCAATATAATTATATCCCTAATCTATGCTTGCTACTACGGAACCCTTCATGGGCGAGTCTAACTCGCACTTGGCCGGTTTTTTTTTTTGGAGACGGCTCTGTTTACGCGGTGACTCAGTGATTTACTGCTTTGCGTGTCGCGTTCAATTCCCGCGCGAAATGAAAATGTGTATGATGATCTACAAATAGTTATTGTTTTTTTTTTTCAACGGTACTGCGAAACAATGACATTTTAATGATATTTTTACTTACCATACCCTTCTTCCTAATAGCGAGTTCGTGGCAAGCATGGTGCGGTCCATCTGCTTTGCGTTGTAGCCACACTAAATCTCCGGTAGGGCTGAATCGAGGTGATCGAACTGCCAGGCCGTCGGCAGTTATCTTTCCTAGATTAAGAAAGAAAAATATTGGTAGAATTTGACAGATTGGTGAACCAATCTGTCAAATTCTGCCAATCGAACATTAACCTTCCACTATTGCGATAAAGTTGAAAACCTATTACACTAAGGCCACACTAACAGGAAATGCCATTGATTATCGTGTTAATAGAGGTTTATACACTTTATACGAACATTTAAAAGTCGTTATCGCGAAAATCATCGGGAAATGCCGTAAGTGTGGCCCCGTGACCCGGCTATTACATATTATTAACAAATTGGGGTAAACAACTCACTGAAATCTCCCTCCAATGTACATTCAAATATGTAGCTCGGCCGGTTGGTGCAGAATATGAGTCCCAGTCGTCGGGGCTCTGTCTCCCACACCACGCCCACCACGCTGTTACCGTCCGGGGAGAAACGAACCTGACAACAGTAGAAAACTAATGTACTAAAGATTTTGTGTCTATGGAGTTTCTTGCCTGGTCTTCTCTATATTGATCTAAGATTTAGAATGGGCGAGTACAGTAAATATTTTTAAAGTTATTATTGTGAACGGCAGTAACTTCATTTTTTTTATCAATTCTAAAGTGTCTGTAATGTGTGACACACTTTGCTTGCTACACATCTTTAGTGAAAACAAAGGACGATCTCTCAATCACATTTTTTAAAAGATTATTTACCTTAATACAAAAGCAGAAAGTTAATGATTGAACATAAGAATAACGCCCTAAAATTATGAGACGAGTAACACTATTGCAGTAAGGTTGCTTTTGGCTCACTGCCAAAAATCCATCGAAATCAAAATAATATTCATTCCTGTTATAACAAGGTTGCTATTAGTTGTTAACTGTGTAACTACCGTAGTATAAGTGCACCTACCTGTCCCGGACACATGCTTTCGGGAATTCCGTCCAGCACAATCAACTTCTCTCCATCCAGCTTGAAAATAACTACGACGGATAGATGTTTGCCTCCTAACTGCTCGCCCCAGTCTTGGCGGTATAAGAACTCTTCGCCCTGGAAAAATAGTAAGTATAACGTCAGACCACTTGGACAGATCTTTATGGAATTTGGCTCAGAGATAGGCTATAGTCTGGAAAAACATATATGATAAAAAAAATTTATAAAATATTATTATTATTTATAAATAGCCATAGTTAGATGTAGTAGTTTTAGTTGTTTTTTATTGTAACTACTGTTGTACCTATTCCAACTGCTTCTCCTTTTGACCCAAAGGTTGGCTGGTAGATAATGCCTTGTGGCATTAAGTCCGCCTTATGTACCACAATTATACGTAAAAGTTTAAATAAATAAATAAAATTCGAGTAATTATGGAATACTAGTGGCCCGTCCCAACTTCGCACGGTTATATTAAGAACCGCTTGTCCGATTTTGTGCAAACTTCACATAAAGCATCTACTAAATAGTTCGTACAAAGCCTAAACATTTGGTTTGGATAGGTGAGCCCGTTCTTGAGTTATAACATTACAACGAAAAGTGGCATTGATTTTTATATATTAGATTTATCCCGGTAATTTTAGAAATATGTACCTACACGCGGGTGATTCCGAGGCAACAGCTAGTGGTAAAAGGACAGAGACCTTGAAACTTATAAATTATTTCCTGTAACCACAAATTGGTTTTAAGAGACTGTCCTATACTTCAGAGACATTTTGGTTAGCCTTCACAGGTTTTGGAAATAAAATACAGTCAACAAAGAATGGGCCATTTTCGCAACAAAAAAATCTAGGAATGTTCAAAAATCTGTATGAAGCCAACCTTTAAAAAAGTCAGAAACTGCAAAAATCACCAATTTGTTAATCCTTCTCTCATTTTCTTTTCAAAATCCAAAGTTTCAAAACTCACCCTTTTGGGCGCTGTTTCTCCGCTGCCGTCAGTCTTGGGCTTGTCATCTTTCCTCTTGATATAAGGCTCAAATTTGGGCAGCTTTTTCTCGGCGACGTAGACCAACGCCGTCTCGTCGCGTGACCATTGCAAACCACCAAATTCAGCTGCAATGATAAAGTAAGTAATGAGAATAACTCGAAAATATATTTATTTTCGGGGCCACGGGACACGTATTTTTAGGGTTCTGTAGTCAACAAGGAACCCTTATAGTTTCGCCATGTCCGTCCGTCCGTCCGTCCGTCTGTCCGCAGCTTAGCTCAGAGACGCCCAGCACTAGAAAGCTGTAATTTGGTGTAAATATACGGATTTGTTGCGTCAAAAAAGTGGTAAAATAAAATCTCGTAAAATATTTTTTTTTAGGGTACCTCCTGTACACGTAAAGCGGGGATGTTTTTTTTTCTCGCGTACCCCTTAGTGTGGGGTATCATTAAATAGGCCTTTAAAAAATATTGGTAGTTTCCATCAACAATTTTTTGATAAAAAGATTCGTTTGTGAAATATTAAGCTTTAAAGTGCTAATTTTTGCCCTACTCGAGTGTCCCCCCCCCTCTACCAGCTAAACGGTTATGTTTGGGGGTGTGAAAAAATTTACAATAGTAGTATATATAACGAAGTTTAAAAGAAAATTATCATGACTAAGTGGGCTTTACAAGTTTACGAGTAATAGTTGACCAACTTATAAAACGTACTGGGATAACATTTTCCTAAACAAAATGTATCGGAGAACAACTGCAAATGTAAGTTTGTCAACTTCATTTTTACAGCTATAATAGGTAGTGGAGTGGAGTGGAGTGGAGTGCAGTGCAGTGGAGTGGAGTGGAGTGGAGTGGAGCGGAGTGGAGTGGAGCGGAGTGGAGTGGAGTGGAGCGGAGTGGAGTGGAGCGGAGCGGAGTGGAGTGGAAGGGAGTGGAGCGGAGCGGAGTGGAGTAGAGCGGAGTGGAGCGGAGTGGAGCGGAATGGAGCGGAGTGGAGCGAAGTGGAGCGGAGTGGAGTGGGGTAGTGTGGGGTGGAGGGTCGAAAATCGCTTGAACCTTTTTAACAGGTTCATAGCGATTTTCGACGTGCCTTGACACCTCTCAAGTTTTTTTTTTTAATACGTCATAAATCGTAAACCTTTCAAAGTTGGAACCAACTACAAGAACTTTTATAGTATGTTATTACTTGCTGCTACGGAACCCTTTATGGGCGAGTCCGACTCGCTCTTGGCCGGTTTTTTGTTTTTAAAAATCAATGAATATTGATAAATATAAAACGCTTCGAAATTCGGGAGTGGGAGCTTGTGACGTCATAACAACAGCATACCGAACGAGAGACGTTTTACGATTTTAGAAGCGTTGTATCTTCGTTAATTTTGGTTAACGTCACAAAAAAACGGGTCAAATATTTTTTGATAATCTTTTAGTTTATTCTCCCTAGGGTCGTTTGTATGACCATTTCTGTTTTATCACAAACAAATAAACTCACAATCAGCATAAACATCCCCATGCTTGTCGAGACTGGTGAGGTCCACGCTGTGGGCCAGGGTCTTCTTACTCCACACCTCCAGGAACAGCTTCTTGGGGTCTTTGCCAGTCTTCTCCTCGCGGATCAGTGCTCTGTAGGTCTCGTGAGGAGATACCGCTGATAGTATTCTGGAAGTAATGTGCTTTGTGTAAACTTGGATGTTTTAACAAAATCACCATTCACCATTTTGTAGAGGTTTGGACACGGACAGTGTTCCAAGTAGGTATCATATGACCAATTTTTTTAGGAATTATTTTGAAATATGCCGGTTTCGGTAGTATGAGCGTCAAAAAGTCAAAACTAGATCGATTTTGTGAACGATATTAAAATAGATTGACAGTATGGTTAGTGCAGTGATTAAGCGATTAGCTGCTGCTCTGCGGGTCGTGGGTTCGATTCCCTCGGAACGAATATTAAAATGGCCTACAGGTAGTTGTTCCGATTCTGCCTGTTTCTGAATGTGAGCTTAAATATTAGTCAACGCACCCACAAAGGAGTAATCCGTTGGGCTGCGATTTAAAAAAAAGCAGTTTAATTTCTTTTAACTTTCATGAAAAGGCAAGAAATAAAATAAGTACACTAACCAATAATGGACTGAAATACTTACTCATTGCTAATATCCGTCCCAAAGTCACTCTCATCAATAACATTGAAGTCATAATCCAGGGTGTAGGAGGAAGCAAACTTGGAGACCTTGCCTTTATCCAAGTTACGCACAGACCATTTAGCATTCACCTTAGTGGCTGCATTGTTGAGCTTCGCACCAGCCACTGACGGTATCTTCGCTAGGGTCTTGTATGCACTTATTATGTTTTCTAGCTGTGGAATCAATTATTTTACTATTAGATTAACATAGGAGTGCGTGAATAAATGTTAACAGTCGCACAGGTGGCTTTACTTCCTTTCCCAGACAAGGAGTGAAAATGCTATGAAAGCTGGTCACTGTCAGACTAATCTCAGCCAGGTCAGTTTAACTTAGAGGATTGACTCAAATCAAAGTATTCATTTGAAGTAGACCAGATACAGGTACTTTTGAATTGTCAATAGGCAAAAAATTAAAAGTACTACACTAATATGGTGCTATAGTCCCAGTGATTAGACATTATAACTGTGAAATACCGTACATGGACTTGTGCTGCTGTTAATATTTAAACAAAATGCAAATGGTATTTTAAAATTATTTAAATTTGAACTGACCTGAGCAGACATTTTCAGCATATCAGTCCGTACGGCACAATGAATGTGACACTATCTGTAAAGTAAATACATTATATAAACATTTATTAACATACAGTATTATAAGTCACACAAGGGTTTGTTCATTTAATGTAGCATGTTATCATTTTCTTTTTATTTTCCATGGATTCCATTTTAATTCCCCGTATCTTTGGAAACTATATAAAATCAAAAAAAGAGCAGTGGTGGCCCAGTGGTATCGGCCTCGACTTACGGTCGTGGGTTCGAACCCCGTCAGGCGCATTACTTTGTGTAATTTATTTCAACACCACTGCTATCAAAACGGTGAAGGAAAACATCGTGAGGAAACCGGCATGTCGTAGAACCAAAAATTCGAAGACATGTGACATCTACCAATCCGCACTGGGCCCGTGTGGTAGATTACGGCCCACTCCCTCTCACAGAGAGGAGGCCTGTGTCCCAGCAGTGGGAACATTTATAGGCTGATGATGATGATACAAAATCAACAGAGCTACTGAAATGTTATAAATTATGTAGGTATGTCTCCCCTCGCATTGTTTGCTTAAAATACAGAATAGATTTAATACATTAATAAAAGCTATACCTAACATAATAATTTCAATTTTTTGCAAATATTGCCACAACTTGAATTATGAAACCCAAAAAACACATTAGATATATGGTGAAAATATTTATGTTAAGACAAATGTGACCTATTGGATCCAAAAATAAAGTGTGCATGTCTATAATGATAAAGTTTTATCCATTATAATATAAAATAACGGAAATTGTGAATGCATTTAACTAAAATACATAAGTATTAATTTAATGAGTTGATTAAAATTTATAATACATATTCAGAATGCCCAGACATGCATATTACACAATATACAACTGCAAAGCCTGCCTTTATTTACATCTTCAACACATTATTTTATTACACAGTCATGAAACAAAGATAAGATAAAACAAAGCCACAGAACTGTTCTGCGGTAAATACATTATCAAATAGGTATACACAATGCAATGTAAATATTCATAGACAGCACCTGATTGTGCTATGCCACTGGTTTGTATGGTTCAACAGTATTTTGCTGAACAGGGAATGCTCCTGGTTCTGCAAATGCAATCAGAAAACCAAGAATTCCTGGTTTTCCCAAGCATTTGCAGACCTGCAAATTCGTAAAATGGAATTTTTTTTTTTTTGCTCAAGGAATAGAGTAGATAATAATTTTATCGCAATTCATAATTTATGGTTTTGATAAAATGGCCTTTTTAGAACATTTGTATTTTCATGAACAATTGGACGTAGTTATGCAAACAGGAACCAACCCACACACATGCCAAAATTGAGATAAGGACACGGAAGCTTCCAAAAATGAACCTTCTATCGACCCTGTAAATATCAAAATGATCTGACAATTTTGATGGAACAAAACATTTCTCTTACAAAGTTACCAACCAACATAACAGCAGTTGTTCAATAAACTAACAAGACCCATGCCCCATAGTCACCCAACAATCTTAAAAAATCACTAAAATTCGTTTTTTTATTAAGACTCATGCTACATGGTCCCTTGTGTTTTTTATTTTGTTATCAAATAAGTAGAACCATGCGGGTTGGTTCTTGTTTGCATATTAAAATAGACATAAATCTATTAGACTCACATTTCTTGGTTCCTTGATGATATATTTACAACGTCTAAGGAGTCATGATCTTTGAATTTGTTTTGTATAATAAACTCCTTGATCAAACTATTCGTCCAAATCATGGTTATACATTATGGTTATTCACTAGTTTTTTTTTTATTTATTTAATTAATATTGCATGTGGTGGTCAGAACCGCAATATACATATAATAGCCTTGTTGTATGAACATCCAACTTTAAACCAGATAAATATAAAATTCCTTGAATTATAGCTTCCTCCAAAATATATACATACTAATATTAGAAAGCTGAAGATTTTGTTTACTTGTTTGGTGAAACGCGCGGATCTCGAGAACTGCTGGTTCGAATTGCAAAAAAATATTTTTGTGTTGGATAGTCCATATATCGAGGAGGCTTTATACAACACGCTACGACCAATAGGAGCAGGTCATTCAAAGTTCTAAAAAATACCATGATAGCATATTTCTATCTTTTAAAGTTAACTCACAATACTTTCTTATTGAAATCAAATTGGTTTTGAAATAATTTTTTTGCGAAGGTATTTTCATCAACAAAATATAAACCCTTATCTAAATAAATACGTTAATCATCACAAGCAAATAATTTGAACAAAAATGCCTTTCACATTATATTTTGATTTCAATGAATATCTTAGAAGTTATCATAGTTTCAAAATAATACCGCAACAAAATAATGATAGGCTGGGCATGCCACAATTACGGTGGTAAGATTGATTTGAGGAGAAGTTGGAGAGGCACCACGGACTCCTTACCTTCCCGCTGACGCAAGTCCTCACTAGACACGGCAAATACCTCAGGTATTCAGCCGCAGGCGAGGGGACTGAGGAGCTGTCAGAACGCGTGAGGGAGAGGACATCCTCATGTTCCAAATTAACTTTTTGCGACTGGGTCGTGAGATGGAGGCTGTCCTCTCCCTCACGCTTCCCGCCTTTCCTTCGCTAGCGTGACTGCTTCGCAGAAGGAGGTGTCTGCTTGCCATTTCGTCTCGCTCCGCAGCATGGCCTCGACCAATGCCGAGTGCAAGAGGTCACCGGCTATCGCCTCCGTGAGGACACGGCGGTGCTCTGCCCAAGCAGGACACCTGCACCGTATGTTCCATCGTGTCCTCCGGGCGATCCTCGCAGTCACCACTGCGTCTAGAAACGTCTAGGTGTCACCACACCTAGACGTTTCTTCCTTTTTAATGTGAGAACCCGTGTCAATCGGAAAGTGAGGACGCCATGACGCCTCTCGAACCACTACTCAAAGATGGGTTTTAACAGCGCGATCGCGGCGAGCCCGGTCCCTGACGCTAAGTTAAGGGATTTAAAAGTATGCTTCACCTGATTCCACAAGACATCATGAAGACGGTATGTGAAACAACGGAAAAGATGTTAACGAAGACGATCTTGAGGGCTATTCAGGTTAACCGGATTTTTATTTAGAATTGGATTTAGATATTAGTATTTTTTATACTCGCTTTAGAATTTTAAGATGGGATATTTACCATGTTTATTATTTAAAAACAAATAATAAACATGGTAAAAATACTATTTAAATATTCACATATCAGTTCACAAAGTATTTTTGAGTTTTTAAATCATTTTTGCAGTTTTTAACATTTTCATTAACATTATAATACTACGAATTTAAGATTTGTTTATTTTTCAATGAAAAATGGAAATGTTTTTAAAGAAATATGGGATCTTTCATTTGTTTTTCCTATAAATTTTGGGCATGATTAAAAATTAACAAAGAACCAACCCACACATAGATAGTTTTGCAATAAGGAACCAGGAGGTTTTTCATTGATTTTTACTAAAAATGTAAGTGATTTTCATCAATATTATATTAGTATACATAGAACAAACTATTTAGTAAAATATAGTATGTAAACTTTAATCAAAATAACAATCAATTTAAAAGTACACAACATTTTCACAAAAATCGCTTTTTCTCAAAACTGACATTGTGTGGGTTGGTTCCTGTTTGCATAACTACGTCCAATTGTATCTTTTTAGAACATAGGTATTTGGTGACAACCACAAAATAATGACAAAATGTAGAAAAAAATGAATGAAACATAACAAGGCGCCAACTGCATAATACTTTATTTACCTGTGTTAAAAAATCAGTAAAATTAAATAATTAATACTTGCCTAAATCGGCTGATTAGGACCGGTCATCGGAATCACCGTTTTCCAAAGAAAGTACTTGGCTTCCACATTTAGGTACAATAAAAATATAGAGTTTGTCTATTATACAAGGTTAAAATGGAGAAATGACACAATGTTAGTATTTAAAAGCAAATTAAATAAACAAAGCAAGCCAGCAATCCAAACAAGCTTCGCGGTCGGTCTTGTCTTGTTGGAAAATTGATTAATGATTGATCGTCATTGACACGTCTAATAGTTATAGCCATTAAATTTCGATACTAGTAAATACGCGTACGGACTCGATACTTTTAATACGATACCAAGTACTAACAGCATCGAATCAATCTTTCGATACTTACTCGGTATCGAAACAAAAGTGCTTGGAATCGAATCAAATCCGACAGACTGCTCTTATTTCAAATAAAGTCGATGAAGTTTCTTTTTATTTGTCAAATTCTGTAGTTTTCCTTATAAGCAACCGATTTGCAGTATAGTATGATATGAAATTTGTATTTTTTTGTCTGTTTAAAATATATGCACAACAATATTTAATTGTAGTCGCAACATCCGTTCCCGAATGCTTATTTTCTAAAGCTTTGGCAACAATGTCGCAAACAACGAACAGATTGTCTCCAAAATACCTGGAGGAGTTACTGTTTTAGGGCAATCTTGATGCTAAAAAGTTTTTTGTTTAATTTATAAATTGTTTAATAACAAAAAATATGTTTTTGACTTAAATAATAATTTCTTAATTAATTACCTTACTTTTAATTTTTATCCCCACAAAATTATTTTCTTTTAACATTACCATTAAAAACAAAACTAAAATTATCGATAAAAGTAAGTATCGATACTCTAGGAGTATTTAAATGAGAAGTATCGATAAATAATTTAATATTATTAATGATATGAGTAGGTATCGACACTTCGATGGTATTCGAGCATCCCTATGACAGTGAATCAAATGTCAGTGAATGTCAAATGTTAGCATGTCTATGGTCTTCTTGGAGTTTTTTTCATAGATATATAATATAATCCAGATCGTGTTCTTCAAGTTTTTTGCCACACAAAAATCAATCTTATATCTCACGATTTAGATTTCCTTTTTTGTCTGGCAAAACTAACAAGAGAAATGAGAGGTTAATTTTGAAGGTCGCTATCTCTTTTCCACAATTGCCAGGAGATAAGCATTGGTAGAAATGGTAGAAAATTTTATAGTTTTGAGGCTTCCTTAATTTATTTGTAATTTATGTTATTTTTAAGCTACAAGTAAAATAAGCTTGTAGGATTGTTTAAAAATGTATTTTACCATATTTTTATAATACATAGAAAATAGTAATCATTATTTTTTTGTAAAGTTATATTTATTGTATGACTATGTGGTAGTAATGACGTAATTATTCTGACAACACTGAATTTGACGTATGAAATGGCGCCTTTTTTGTAAACCAAAAATAAATAAAAATATGTTTAATAACTACAGGTATCTTCTTTTTTTTATTGTGAAAATAGTAAAATATGATGTATTAAGACATATATAGAAGTGATTCATAATATTGGTTGTGGCATATCATTTCACAGGTAAGGAATATTTAAGATTTTGTTATTACAGTAGGATTCAAACTTAATGGCGGCTCGGAACATCGTGCGTTCCGATGCGCAAAACGCAATTTTGGGTATCAGCGGGGTGTAGACGGGCGGGGCACATCTCGCGCACCCTCTTTCTCACTCGCACTCGCGCGACGCGTCGTGCTTTTAGTGTATGTTTGTTGTCAACTTGACTGTACCTGCGCGCAACTGCACTCGCAGCTAACTTCCGAACCGCCATTAAGCTTGTTTACTCGATAACGGCAACAAGTAGACGTTTGAAATACTTACTCACAAAGTATTGAGTTATATATTCTCTATAAAAATAAATCATTAAATTAAAGCAAATATTTAAGGGAGATCAAATACAAAAAAATCGTGTTGTTGCGGTCTGTGGGTACTAAACTGGGTACAATGAAAATACTTTAATAAATTCTCCACTTTAATCAATAATCGCCTAATCAAACCTTTGGGATCCTGTGGGATGTTCGAATAGTAGGGTCCTGAAACAGCATGGGGTCATTGATCTTGAGGTAAAAGTCAAATCCGAAAGTCATGAACTCATGATCCGCGATTCTCGTGGAGTTAGTAACGTTAAGGTCAAATGTCCTTAGAGATAAGGTAAAATGATTTTGAAATTATAATCAAATGATCCCGAGGGCATTATTTATATACCTCGAAGGTCAAGGTCGAGTGGAAATTATGGTCAAGGTCAAGTGATTTTAGAGTTCAGGTTCATGATCTTGAGACTCACAGTCAAGGCACTGGAACTCCAGTTGACTTCAATGGGGAAGGCAAGTGTCAAAGTGAAAAGTGACATCTGTGTCCCAAAAGAACTGTCAAATCAAAGGAATTTTCTAAAAAAAAGCGTTTTATTGATGTAAAATGACTAGATGTAGTGTAAAAGGCTGTAATAATGATGGAACATACAAATTTCCGACAATAAGGAAGTTTCCATTTTAACAAAAATTAAAAATACTTATTAAAATTGTAAGGCAAAGAAATTATAATATATATGGTGAAAGAATTATTTTAATAACTTGAAAAATGACAAAGTTAATCCACTTTTACTGAATCCCGAATTAATTTTGAAATGCACGCGGCGCATTTGGTATGTGACGTCACAAGTCTCACGCGCGGGTGGGGCGGGTAGCGCTTAGCGGCTGTTTCGAGTATTTCGTGGTTTGTTGCTCACAATAAGTACATGGAATGCGGTGTTTGAGTGTCTGTGTGAAGTATTATGTAACCTTATTAATATATTTCGTATAATATGCTTTAGCTAAGTAAAAACTAGATTAAAGTAAAATTTAGACAATGTTTACCAAAAGTGAACATGGTTATGGTTTTGGATTTTCTGGCAAACAATCCACTGTACCAAGTGCAAAAGTCAGAGGAGTGAAACTTTCAACGTATGTTCCTATACCTATCTACTAAGTCCTACATAATAATTTTATTATACCGTAACAATCATCACACGGAATAACTTCTCATTAGTTTGCTGCAGCTTTTATTCGTTTTAGGTACCTAAATCGGTGTAGGTAATCCGCCTAGTTTTGTTTAAAGTTTCATTCACCATTGATTGATAATATTTGGATAATATAAATACCTAAGTATTAATATTAACATTATTTAATTGTTCTCTATCACTGTATTGTAAATACTGATATTTTATCAAGAAATCATCGTAAAAACATTTTTTTTAATAAGTCGTAGGTATTACATAATATCATTCCTTTTCCTTGAAGCGACGAGGCTCGGTCGTTAATTTTTAGGGTTCCTTAGCCAAATGGCAAAAACGGAACCCTTATAGATTCATCATGTCTGTGTGTTTGTTCGTCCGTATGTCACAGCCACTTTTCTTCGAAAATATAAGAGCTATCCTGTTGAAACTTGGTAAGTAGATGTATTATGTGATTCCGCATTAGGATTTTCACACAAAAATAAAAACAAAACCAATTTTGGGGGTTCCCCCCATACTTAGAATTGAAACTCAATTTTTTTTTTCACCAAACCCATACGTGTGGGGTATCTATGGATAGGTCTTTAAAAATGATATTGAGGTACTATCATTTTTTTTCTAAACTGAACACTTTGCGTGAGAGACACTTCCAAAGTGGTAAAATGTGTCCCCCCCCCCCTGTAACTTCTAAAATAAGAGAATGATAAAACTAAAAAAAAAATATAATGTAGACCTCAACAAAAACTTCCAACGAAAATTGGTTTGGATGAGATACAGTTAGCAGTTTTTGAAATATAGTACATTTTTAAAAACCGCAAATATAACTTTGCCATTCATACAAACACTATGAAAAACAAAGATATTTTTACTGTTTGTGTATATTACTTACTAATCTCAATATAATTATATCCCTACTACAGAACCCTTCATGGGCGAGTCCAACTCGCACTTGGCCGGTTTTATTGCTTTTTATCGACACTTTGTAATTCTGACCTTAAAACATGCGTGTAAGGTTGAATTTGTTTTGATGTAGTTTACAGATTTATGGTTACAGAGTTACAGAGAGTTATGGTTGTATTTGTACACTTGTGAACGATACAATATTTATAATGTACTGTCACATCAGTTTGCACGGTTTCCATAATGATTCCACAACGATAATATTTGTTCAGTCTTGTTTGAACCAAAAATAATAACCGTCTGAGGTGACCGCGCATTGACGACTTCTCGACTCGAGCGAGTGATGAGACTTGTGACGTCATGAGATTGTTGACCGGCCGCGCGCCGAGAAGTTTTAAAGCGGACGGGAAAAGTATCATAACTTCGTCATTTATGTAGATAATTGAAAAAAAAATCAATGGGCTTCATTGCAAGTTTAGTACTATTTTTTAAAAATATAAAAAAAAAAATTGGAAACTTCCTTATTCACACTATCAAGAAATAATGGGTAGCTGCTATGACTGCTGTGAGACCAAAAATTGTGTTATCAATAAGGAAAAGCTATATAATTAACAAATATCTACCCTTGCGAAGCCGGGACAGGCCGTTAGTTGAATTTATTAATGAATTTCTATAATTATACCATAACTAAACAATCGAATACACCTTTCAAAATAATATTTACTTTTCTATTGGAGGTTAAGTATTGCATCGCTCTTTATATCATGAAATGGTTCGTCTGGTGGAAGAATTATCACCGGACCGAGATTTGTGATAGTGGTGGTGTTAGGAAGTAAAAATTCTTATCATATTGCTCCAATCTATAAAATAGATGTAAAATTAGATGAAAAAGACAAACACAAAACTTGATGACATTTTTCTCAATATAGAATGTCAGAAGCAGTACTATATTCTTTGTAGAGGCTAGCACATGACATGTAATACCTACTTAAAAATTACAATTTTAAATCCCAACTACAAGTAAATGTGTGTTTAATGTAGTAGAATCAAATTTCTAGCCTCTCAACTAAATCAATTTTTTTTTCTTCTTGTAGATGCATCGCGGCGTCTTAGTTCTGGTTTTATTAAATGCACTTGCATTGACGAATAATTTCCCATATTTGTTTTTTAGAATAATCTCAATTTTTATAACAAAATACGTGTTTGTTTTTTGGACAAGCTATACAGTAATCTGATATATGAGACAACGATCGCAGCGACATCTACGAATAGCTTTGAGTTGCCATCCCCATTGCAATAATATATTTTTCTCTCTTTTTGTTTAAATCTCCAAAACAGTGTGTCCTGTCGCAAAAACAACGAAAAAATTCAGCCAAGTTATAGCGGGAACCATGCCCGGGTCAACGGCGCGTTGTGTTCCACGCGCGCCTCAAAGAGCGTCAGCATAATGACGGGGCCCTCTCTTTAGAGGGCCAAAGCCTGCCGGGGTCGCGGGACTTATCTCATTACCGCCCCCCGGAAAATAAAGGGCTATTGAAGGACACCGTGGATTTTAGTCAGTACAAGTCTGACAGTCCCTCCTACCCTGCCCGAGGTGGGAGGACTCATTTGATGATTTTACCACGATAAAAAAAAAGTAGATAGCGGGAAAAATCTTGTTCCAGAATCTTATGGTCACTCTACTAAAAAGAGACGGTTACCTCCAAATTAGCTCTCTCAGCTGGCACGTTTTTCGGCAAGAGTACTCAGTCCAGATTGTCCTCGCCGCAAGGCAATCGCTGCCAAATCTGATGGATCGTCCGCTTTTGGTGCTTCAAGGCACTAATATTATTGAAAAAGTTGCCGGATCAAACTGATAGGCCAGTGATTAAACGATACGAACCTTTCGGGAACAAAAAATAATAAGTATTAAGTATGTTCCCGGCATTAGGGTTCATTGACATTTTGATGTTAAAAATCTGTCAACGTCAGTCGTTAAACGTTTCTTTGGAAAGGGAAAAACATTGTCAAGAGTGTGAAGTAAAACTGCAGAGCAGGAAAAGTGTCTCTTACACTTCTAGAGTATATATTATATTTAACGGTCAATTTAATTTTGATTTTAAAATATAAGTAAATATACAAACGCGAAAATTGTGTGTTACAGTTTGTAGTTACTAAAACATAATATTTGCGGCTACCAACAGTTGCCGCTATGCACGAGTTCTTCATTTGTGCAAACGTAACAAAAGTTTGTCTTTTGGGTCTTTTAAACAGAAAAAATGAAACCAGTAAGTATTTAGTTACAGTTAAGAATGATTTTCTTACGAAACCTCACCTTCTTGAACCAAAACTTATGCATGTTTAGATAAGACACCTCAGAAAAAATGTCACCATAATATAGAAGCGTTATGTGACTGATTTAGTTGATATTGGTCTTATAAGAATTTTGCTACATCTCTGTTGCAGAATCATCACTCTCCGCCTTCATCCCAATTTATTTCTTATACATAATTATCTCTATTATTCATCAGTGTTGACAGAATTACTTATATTGTAACGTCTACTAACTTGCTATAGAATTATCTTACATGCAGAATTTATTACACCGTCTACAAGTGCTATACACATCTGCAATAAAGTTTTCAATTCATTTCAATTTAATATTTTTTTATTTTGTAGACTCTAAATCTAAAAAAATATATAGTTGCTAGTAAACTTGAACATTCCCTTCATATGAGTATTCTTGTAACAAGAGATTTTTAGTGAGTATGCTGGTGAGCTTTTTGCCAAGCCAATTGTGTAGTCTGACATCTTCATGAACAAATTTTGACGTCCATTGACTGAGACAATGTTGGTAGTGATGTTTGGCTGTATTCTTAGCAAAAATTTAAAACAATACATATGCTTGATATTCTGTTGCAAGTGAACATGAAAATAATAAAAATCTGAAAAAGTAAATAATTTCTTCATATCTCACGTTTCAGGGCCCGGAGTTGCTTGTGAAATTGACAAAGCTGAAAGTACATGTGTGTGAGAAATGCCCAAAAGTTTTCCCAAGCCTGAGTGACCTCTTAAAGCATAAGTCTTATCATGAAGAATACTTCCTATCACATGTGAGTTATAAGCCATTTGTCTTATTGTCAAATTGACTATACTGTTGGCGCAGTGACTAAGCAATTGGTTGCTGCCAACAACCATTTATATCTAGACGCCTCGTGCACGATCTGACTAACGAAAATTATTCTGCCAAGTCGCTGAGGTACGACGTAAGCGAGGGGATGGGGTACTGCGTTCTGATTGGCTAACGGGACGGGGTACTGCGTTCTGATTGGCTAATGGGACGGGGTACTGCGTTCTGATTGTCTAACGGGACGGGGTACTGCGTTCTGATTGGCTAACGGGACGGCGTACTGCGTTCTGATTGGCTAACTCAAGGTCGCGTCGCATCGGTCGCCTGCGATTAGGAGTCTAGATATAAATGGTTGTTGGTTGCTGCACTGTGTGTGCAGGTTTTGATTCCCAGAACATAATATTTGCATGGCCTACATTAAGTGAACAATGCAAGAGTTCACTCAACGCACCCTAAAAAACCTTAATGAGGGGAAGATCAAAAAAATATATGTATTTGCCGACTTTCCCTAGTAGCACTGCATTGATAGAACCTTATTTTTTTTATAATAATAATGTTATTTTTGATGTGATATGCTTGATCATAGTCGCTTGTATGAATACGCGCATAAACTGAATAGTTTTTTTTTTATTTTTTTAATAGCCTATACTGTCCCACTGCTGGGCAAAGGCCTCCCCCAAGTCCTTCCATGTGCTTTTGTCCAGCGTCCCTTCGAACCAGCCCTCACGGTACGAGTCCAACTCGTCTCGCCACCTCTTTCTGGGCCGGCCTCGGCGGCGCCGTCCATCTCCAGGCACCCACTGTGTGGCGGCCTTCGCCCAGCGGTCAATGTTCATGCGGCTGACGTGACCCGCCCAGTCCCACTTCAGCCTGGCAGCCTTCTTGCCGACGTCCAGAATGCCCGTTTTGGAACGCAGCGTGGTGTTGCGAACTCTGTCCTGCCTTTTGATGCCCAGAATGCTGCGTTCCATTGCCCTTTGGCAGACTCCAAGGCGGAACCTCTGCGACTCGGTAAGTGACCAGGTCTGAGCACCGTAGGTTAGGACGGGCAGGATGCACATGTCGATGAGTTTGCGCTTTAGGGAGATTGGTAAATCACCCTTCATAAGCGTCTTCTTGGACCAGTAGCTTTTCCAGGCATTTTCGATTCGGCGATCGATTTCTCTTTCTTGCCTGTTTTCGAAAGACACTAACTGGCCCAAGTAGATATACTCATCGACATAATTAATATCCTGCCCATCTACCTCGACCCTACGCTTAGTGCTGTTAGTCATTATTTGCGTTTTAGACCGATTCATCGCAAGGCCCACCAAGGAGCTAGCCGTGCTCAGTTCTTGGAGCATGGTTTGTAGTTCAGAAGCTGTAGGGGCAAAAAGGACAATGTCATCGGCAAATCGGAGGTTTGTAAGCCTCTTATTGCCGACTTCAATACCTTTAGTCGTCCAAGAAGCTGCCAGAGTTTTAAATATCTCCTCAAGGATGCTGGTGAACAATTTCGGAGAGAGCGGATCACCCTGCTTGACTCCCTTTTGAATTTTAAACGAAGGTCCTTCATTACTGAGTTTGATGTTTGCGGTGCTGTTTTGGTAAATATTTCTCAGGAGGTCAATATACTGCAACTCTAATTCTTGATTTTCAAGAGCTTTAAATATTGAGGAGTGTTTGATACTGTCGAAAGCCTTCGTATAATCTACGAAGGCTAAGTAGAGGGGTTTATTAAATTCTGAGTACTTTTCTAGGAGTTGGTTCAGGGTCTGCAGGTGGTCGGTTGTTGAGAAACTGGGGCGAAATCCAGCTTGTTCAGATGGTTGATGTTTATCCAATTTGTCATCTATACGATTATGTATTACTTTAATGAAAGTCTTGTAGATGTGAGATGTTAGACTTATTGGACGGTAATTGCCAATGTCACTTTTGTCGCCCTTTTTATGCAGAAGGATTATGTTTGAATGGCACATTCTTTTTGGAACTTTTCCTGACCGTAGAATGGTGTAACTGAATAGTAATAAGGTTTATTTTTAGATGAATCTCAATTGAGCAAAGTCTATGTTCTCTGTTTTCATCATTGTTCCACTGAGGAAAAGACGTATTTCTTTGTTGAGATGTTAGATGATCAATAAACTACGTGCCAATGTTCGATAAAATTAATAAAATGGAATATTCCATTCTGAAATATTTCATCATGATTCTGTAATGATTCTATCCTAAAGTAGCCTTTTTATACGCAGGTATGCTTGGCGCTTAATTTTTTTTCTCTCCTAAGGTAGGCTAACCTCTGCAGGTTCGCCTAGCTATGAAGAGACTATTAAGTGCCAAGAGAGAAAACTAAGTGCCAAACATACTAGTATAAATATGACATCATGGCTGAAGCAATCTGTTTGTGCAACATGTTTGGTGAACACTTCTTGATTCTTAGCTTTTTTTAAATTCAAAACTAATTATTATTTAATATTTCAAAATTAGGTATTAGGCGTCGGCGTGTCTTGCGACACGATGACGACAACGAGGTGGAGGAGCCATCTCGTTGCAGCCCACTCTTCTTTGTGTTATGCCATACCGCCGGTGTCCTGTGTTGCTCTATGGTCTATGCCATAGTGGACCTGCAAACTTTCTGATATCATCATACCAACGTTTTTTTTCGTCTTCCCTTGTCTCTTTCTCTTTGTTAGGAAACAGTTGTAGTTGGCTACTAATAATATAAAGTTTTTTTTTCCAGGTTGTGAGTGCTTATGTATCAGTGGAAAAGGCCAAAATATTCACATGCGACAAATGTACTCGAAGCTTTGACAATAATAGAGATTTTGTGCTTCATAAGGTTACACACATACAAGAGTCTGTGTAAGTATTGTAATTAAATTATAAAAAAATAGTAATAGGTACTAACCGGCCAAGTCGGTCTCGCGCAGGAAGGGTTACATAGGTACCTATAAAAACAGCAAAAAATCACGATTTTGTATAGGAATCCCCATAAATATTTGTTTTATTTTAATTCAATTATTTATTTTTCAAGTGAATTAGACTAAATATTCTGTGAATATTTCAAATAGCTACCTGTTTCCATTATGACGTACAGACAGACAGACGAAGAGACAGAGTTATGGGATCCCGTTTTACTCTCTGTGTACGAAACCGTGTTGAACTAGCTCTTTTCTCGCGTAGACAACAGAGCCACCTACCGCGTCGAACAGAACCACCAAATAATCCCCACTCTAAGGCCGCAAATTCGGAAGTCGCGGCGCGGCGGGGGTGCAGCGGCGCATTGTTTCGACCGTGCACGCTGGTCTTCTGAACGTATGGATTTCTCTCTAGGTGTATTCGTAGTTCGTAGCAGCGTTTATAGCGTGTAGTTGAGCGGTGTGATCAGTGTTTTAGCGTTTCAACGAGCGTTTACAAGTGATAATTATTTTGTTATTTTTGGCAAAAACGGAACCCTTATAGATTCGTCATGTCTGTCTGTCTGTCCGTCCGTATGTCATAGTCACTTTTTGTCGAAAGTATAAGAGCTATCCTGTTGAAACTTGGTAGGTAGATGTATTATGTGAACCGCATTAGGATTTTCACACAAAAATAAAAACTTTAAGATAAGTAAAAATAACACCAATTGGAAACAGATTTGATATTGGCTTCATATATTACGATTTTGATAGACCAATAAAAACTTGTATGAAATCTTCTTAAAACTACATGTGTTGTGTTATACAGCTTCATAAAAATATATAAAAAAATCCGAAAATAAGTAATTTAAAATTTATATTTTCAGGAGACATGAAAGAAACAGATACATATTGCAGAATCCTGATATTGCGACACCTTACAAATGCCCAGACTGCGAGGTTTCTTACGCTGTGAAAAGTACTCTTGATGCCCATTCTATTCTTCACTTGCCATTCCCTCACATCTGTGAGTGTGGCATCGGATATTATAAGCAAGAAGATTTGAATGCCCACATTAAATTAGTACATGGAACAAAAATTGACGAAGAGGACATTTTGCAACCAAAAGAGGAAAAAGTTATTCGCAAAGAAAAGTCCACAGTTAAATCTTCAAATGAGCCTAAATCTAAATCAAGAAAGAAAAAAGTTAGAGACAATCAGTGGAAACTAAATATCCCAGCTGAAGTTATGAAGGGCTATAAACCAATAAGGGAATCGGACATACCAGAACCAGATGTAAAATTCATAATAACTTCCGATAAACGGGTTAAATGTCCTGAGTGTAAGAAATCATTTAAAGACAAACGTTATGCTATTTTACATTACCGTGTCCACTCGGGTGAACGGCCATTCGCTTGCCATTTATGTCCGAAGGCGTTCAATCAGGGAATCACGCTCAGATTACACCTAGAGAGGCACGCATTCACGGAAAAGATCTATTCGTGCAAATATTGCCCGAAAACGTTTACCTTTGCGAGCTATAGGGATTGTCATGAAAGAATACATAGTTCAGTTAAGCCTTACGAGTGTCCATTCTGTGGGAAAGGATTCCACGACCCGTCCGCAATGACACGTCACAAACGAATACACACAGGAGACAAACGATACCCATGCCCGTATTGTCCTAAAGCTTTCACTGACGTCAGTGGTCTCAAAGCACATAAGTTACGTCACGAGAATAAAAAACAGTTTCCGTGTCAAATCTGTGCTAAGAGATTCTATAATCGGAGTTTTTTAAAAAATCACATGCGAGTACACACTCTTGAGAAAACCGTTGTTTGTGATTATTGCAAAAAATGGTTTAGTTGTAAAGGCAATTTAATGGGTCATATACAGCGCGCGCATATTATGGTTTCAAAACAGTTTGAATGCGACATGTGTAACAAAAAGTTTGTGACAAAGGATTATCTTCAAAGACATATAAAAGTTCACGCCGCCAAAATTAAAATTGAACTCCCAAAAAAATTTAAATGTAGTTTTTGCTCTAAATTCTACACAAAGCTAAGTTTACGGAAACATATTAGGAAGTTCCACCCAGGAATACGATGTGAGAAGTGCTCACGGTATTTTAAAAATCAGGACCACTTTAAGGCACACATACTATTTGATAATGCACAATGTGAAATATGTGATATGACGTTTATTTGTGCAAATATGAAAGAGGAACATTTAAAAGTTCATTATGCCAAAAGTGTAAAAACGATCAAAAGAGATTCAGAAAACCTGAACGAAATTTAGTAGACTTTATTAAACTACTATGTATTACGAATTCAAGGAAGTAGTCTTTTATAAAAGTTATATTCGATGTTCAAATAGCATACCTACATTACCTACTAACAGTAGGGCCACACTAACGAGAAATGCTGTTAATTATCGCGTTAATGGACATTTTATGAACATTTAAAGACCGTTTTATTGCGAAAATCGACGGGATATGCCGTTAGTGTGGCCCGGCTATAAGACTGGCCGTTCACTGACAGCTTGAAGCAATGTATACGTGACCTTAAATTTTTTTTAAATTGAATGGAAATATTGTTATTCTGTTTCTGTCAATCCTTTGAAGACAACGACCATTTATATCTAGACTCCTAATCACAGGCGACCGATATCTGTCAACACATTAGGTAAAAAAATCTTATAACCGTCGTGACTCGACCACTCCTGTGAGTCCCCTCGTCGCACTGACCTTGAGTTAGCCAATCAGAACGCAGATCCCGTCCCCGTTAGCCAATCAGGACGCAGTACCCCGTCCCCCTCGCTTACGTCGTACCTCAGCGACTTGACAGAATATTTTCGTTAGCCAGATCGTGCATGAGGCGTCTAGATATAAATGGTCGTTGTTTGAAGATATTATAGATCTAGTTAGTAATTATGAGTTGTTATAGTGAACTGATTTCAAAATAACTTGCTTTATTTACAGTTGAGACTATAGGGGAAAATTAGTTAATACGCCCTAGTTAACAAAACGCTCCATCATTCTAGCTCTGAAACTTACTGCTTGGAAACACACGCAAGTGTGGCCCCGCTTGGCGTATAACATGGCCGAGGCCAAGGGTCATTGTACGCCAATAGTGTCCACACTCGCTAACCAGAGCGTGTTACCAAATTTTCCCCTAAAGTTATGAATTTTTATAAATTTATTACTGTTATTGATCATTGTTAAATTGTTTTGCGATGGTATCCTTTACATGTTAATTAGTTAAAACGGCTAATAAACCGCACTGGAAACTTGAATCATTATTCAAGCAATTTTAGTTCCTATGTGGCAGCAATAAGGTACAAGTAAAATAATTATATTAAGTTTTTATTGAAATTGAAATATGTGATTAACTCTTTATACAGTTATGATTAAAATAATAAATACTCTTTAATTACAATATGAGGGTGCTTCTGAAAGTTGGCAATGTCGCGTATAATCGTGAAATATATTGCAGTTTTGATTTCGTATTAACTAAATAAAATTATGAATAATCGCTATAATTATATTACCATAAAATAATCATCAGGATTTCCAAGTTACACCTTCAACTAAATATTCAGTGTACAATAAAATTTATCTATACAAATTTTATGAAGCCGAAAAGTTTGTTATTTTGCTTGGTTGATGGGTTCGAATTCAAAAAATATTTGTTTAATATTGTGTTGTATAGTCCATTTATGGAGGAAGGCTATATGTATCATCAACAATACTACCATTAGGATCCGTGCAGCAGGGTTGAATCCGCCGGGAAATTCAACGCTATGTTATTGTCTTCTTGGTCTAGTGGCCGCAAGCGCTTCTGCTGAGCTACTCCTGTGTTCGATTCTCAGCCGGACAATGTGTTACTGGGTTTTTTATCAGGAATTCCTCAGTAGCAGCTACTTAGTCTGGATTTATTTATTTATGCCCGTATTAGGGCTGTTTTCATCCACCCTGCTGCCTCGGTCCGTTGAACGAAATTGAAATAGTTTCATTAACACCTCTAGGCTTGCACAAATTGATACAATGAAACCCAAGCGAAGCGAGCTCGGGACTTAGGTCACCTCGACTCTGACAAGTTAAGTTAGAAGGGAATGGCGGGGTCTGTAAGTCCAGGGGCCGTATTACAACGTCTTAAAACCAGGCTTGTTTCGGCGAGTAAAAGTGACAGAGCTATACAAGTCATCTAGCGCCATCTTGTGCACTCACTGGAACAAGAATGGTTTTAAGACGTAATACGGCCCCTGCTCGCGGCCATTTTTTTTTTCGTAAAAATATTTATTACTAAATTAAATTAGCGACGCGACGCTGCCAGCTTTCAAAATGCACCGTCTTATGGCAAGTAACCTAAGACTCGTGACCTAAGTAATGCGCTTTATAATATTACAAAAATAAATGTAATGTAACTAGAGTATTAGGAATTAAAACTTACGTGTCAACTTAGCGCTCATGCACACGAGACGGTTTTGCGCCGGAGCTAAGCCCGGCGTCAAACCGGGTCTACGGGCGGTCGTCAGTCGTGTATGAAACTCTATGAAGCTAACCACACGACGCCGGCGCTAGAGCCGGCTCAAAAAACCGCGCCGTGTTAAAACCGTCTCGTGGGCATGAGCGCTTAGGCGTCACTTTGCGGAAATCCATGGATTTCCGCAAAGTGACGCTTGATTCTATAATTTAACTAGATTATACCAACGACTGAATATAATAAAGAATTCATTAATTGTTAGAGTTAATCGTAACGATTGTAATAAAGGGGTTTGAAGATTTGTGGCATACCTACCGCCGCCATTTTGATTTTTTTTCAAAATCGCGGCCAGCTATGAAACCTTTATAAATCGATAGCTGACATCAATAACAACAAAAAATATTATGACACCAACCCTCGTAAAGTGTCCGGTTTCTGAGATAATAACCGTGAAAGTTGATCACGTGACATTCACAATTCTAAGCTAGTGTATTTGTTCGAATGTATCAAGATGTTTAAAATAATAACTTTTTGAACGTAATATGTATGTTGCATTATATCTGGATGTTATTTAAACATTATACGTCTGACATAATCTACTTTTTGAACTTAATAACTTATTTTTAGACCGTCTACACTTGTTTGAATGTAATATCTTCATATGAATGTATCTATCTACCACCATCTATCTACTATCAATACGATAGTTATACGATAAATGTTAAACAATGTAAATGTAATACATGAGACAGGTTTAAACATTCAGTCTAAAATACAACTGACAGTACTCTTTTTCTTCTTTTATTTTCTTCGCGTGTAAAAAAAGGAGATATTTTGATTTCTTTTAATGAGTCCGCGCTCGAATATTCTCGCAGTCAGAGGTAATACAAAAAGTAAAAAATGCCTAATTGTGCCGTATTGTGTTGTAGAAACAATACACAAGAAGTGGGACGACTATGACGAAGTTTGTATACTAAATTACAGTTGTGTCATCAAAATATCTATGCAAAATATGACACGCTCGTCTCGATACAAATTGAAGAACATATTGCTTTTATCCAGATATATTGGTGTGATGGCCACAGTAAGTAGAAACATCATGAGGCATATCATCATCATAACAGCCGTAGAAAGTCCACTACTGGACTAAGGCCTCACCCATGATTTTCCATTGGATGGTTATTGCCATACTCAACACGCTTGGCAGGCGGGTTGGCGAGCGCATTTATTTCAGCTTATTAGTCTTCCAACGCTGCTGCCCATTGAAAGAGTTTTAAGCTGAGGGGCTATGGATCTTACATTTTGCCCTATCCCTCGACCGACTTTTACGGTCTGCCCGGGAAGAGAAGCAGCTGGCACATTCTACGTTTTTCTTTTTCTCCCAGACCAGGATTATCAATTACTAAAATATTTTATAAAAAAATATTAAGCCTTTGTTATTCCGAATTAATGTGTGACCACATTAATTCGGAATAACAAAGGCTTAATACACAGAAATATTAAATATGTCTATGGCTTAATACTTTAACACTTTATATCTCAGAAACCGGACACTTTACGAGGAAGAATTACACTTTACTAAAAATAAGTTATTAAGTTGAAAAAGTAGATTATGTCAGACGTATAATGTTTAAATAACATCCAGATATAATGCAACATACATATTACGTTCAAAAAGTTATTATTTTTAACATCTTGAACATTCGAACACACACTAGCTTAGAATTGTGAATGTCACGTGATCAACTTTCACGGTTATTATCTCAGAAACCGGACAATTTACGAGGGTTGGTGTTATAATATTTTTTGTTGTTATTGATGTCAGCTATCGATTTATAAAGGTTTCATGGCTGGCCGCGATTTTGAAAAAAAATCAAAATGGCGGCAGTAGGTATGCCACGCTCCATAGTAAAATCTTCAAACCCCTTTTAATGTTTCATTAGACCTTAAAACGATAGATATATATCCCGTTTTAAGGTCTAATGGTTCGGGGTCGCGGGACTAGCGAACACCGTGACCCCGGAACGTAAAGGGCTATTGAAGACGAACACCGTGGATTTTAGTCAGTAAAAGTCTGACAGTCCCTCCTGCCCTGCCCTGGGTGGGAACACTCATTTGATGATTTAACCACGATAAAAAACAAGTTCTAATGCTTATGTTAAGTGAGCATGTATATTTATAAACCGTTATAAAAGAAATATATTTTATTAAAAAAATCAATAACTTATTATTTTTAAGATCGCCTCTATCAAAAGGCTTAGCATCAAAACGTTTTGAACTATCACCCACCATCACGTGCAAAACTCCATAAAAAAACAATGTGTCACTACAGCCTCACTTAGACTGCAGGTAATTGCATGCGGGTAACATGCAAGTTTGTCCACACTGCGGTATTTGTTTGATCAACTGAATGATTGTCCATTAATAGTCCGCAAGGTACCTAGTCAAACTTGCATGGAACTCGGGTGCAATTTTATGCCACGTGTAAATGGGCCTTACCAGAAAGTTGGCAACGTCGCAAATAGCTGTCAAATATTTACAAGTTTTAATTAATTTGGTAAATTTTCTGTATGAAAATAAGAAATATGGCTCTGTAGTGCACTACAAAGTTGATATAGGAATGCAATTAAAACACTGAATTCGATGCTGTCACCGTTTCAGGTGTAAAAAAGGCATTTGGAAGGTTTCCAAATACTTTTACATCTAAAATTATATATTCGGTGTTACGATATTACTTATATTGCATTCCCTTATCAATTTTCAGTGCACTACAGAGCCATATTTCTTGTATCCATACAGTAACATTGCTAAATTAATTAGAACTATTTGCGACGTTGCCAACTTTCAGAATAAGCCCTCTAGAGGGTACGAAATTTGGGGGACGCCCACAGCATCGGACATACACAAGACATACATCGGTCAGACACGGTGTGAGGCATTGGGCTATAATTCACCATCCAGCTCATGTAAGATATACAAATAGGTAATAATAACGACCTTTTCCTCGTGTAACATTCGGTTGGCTTAGTGGCTGAGCGATCAACTGCTGCGCAGCGTGTCGCGAATTCGATCACCGGACAGAACAAATGTTTTGTATGGTCTACTAATTGTTGTTCCGGGTCTGGGTGTCACGTGAGTTTCAGTGTTCGTAAACGCACCTACTATTCAAGAGAAGTTCCTAGCGAGATACAAAGTACCCACGATGCAGGAGAAATTCCTAGTAAGTTTAAAAACAAAGACCATCCGGCTACATGTAAGATGTGAAAACGTATAGACCTCGTCGGATTGAAAAATAATTTAAAACTGCTGCGGCCAGATACATTCATCATTCATAATCTTTAACTTTATTCTAAACAATGTTATCGGTATTTTTTATGAGAAACGTTGTCATTTTGTTGATAGGTATAAGTAGGTATTCTCGTCGTTTTCTTGGAAAGAGATAAGACTACACTGAGGTCTGAGATCACACAAATTAGTTTAATTATTCCGGGTCTAAATATTGTAGTAGATAGGTACGTTCGAAGTTTGTTATTCGTGTAATTAATTCGAGTAACAAAATTTGACGTACCTACTAGCATCGAACTAATCAAATTATCTTCTCATAAACATTTTTTGTTGTCTGTGCTGCTAAAGTTTCATTAGTAGGTACTTAATCACTTAATTCAAATATCTCATCATCATTATAATATCTTTTGAGCCCGGGTTTACCTACCCTATGTTGGGTATGAACCTCCCTCTTATTATGCCATACTTATCGCTTCTGTGCGATCCTCATTCATATTTTGTTCCCTGCGATTTTGCCATTTCGTCAACCCAACGTAGTCTTTTGGACGGCTTAATTTAGATATTTGTACACCAAACAATCATTTTGACTGAGTACAAGAAAAAATGCAATTCTGTTTCAATGAAGTAGAGTTAATTCATTGAAACAGAATTGCATTTTTTACATTACAAAAATATCTGTACAATAATATTTTGGCGCGCGACCAAAATCACAATTAACATCGCCAAATTATTTTTAAATTCACAAAAATGTTTACCAACAGCGCTCCCTGAGTACGTCATTCGAGTGGCAGAATATACATACTTAGTTATCCCTATTCACTTGTTTCCTAATCAGCAAAATCAATAAAGTTGGAGTTGCTAGGGACGGGGGCGCCGCATCGGCCGCGCCGCCGCGCCGCTCGATACGCGCGCGCCGCGCGTACCGTGCGTCACCCACCTCGGATCATACCCAGCCACCCCATTTCACCATCAGACCGTTATTGTGTATCATTAAAACTAAAAAAAAAAATTACGCTCTAAAATATTTAAAAAAAAGTGATCCTAATCAGTGACTTTGGCATCGAAAACCGGCTTCTCTTTGCGTGGACCAACTGTGTAACAACGAAATTGATAAAAAGTTTCTAGTAGGTAATATAAATAATTCAGTGCGTAAAATATAGAATCAAAGCTAGGTAATAAAATTACGTCCGTGTCCCTTATCACACCGAAAACCTCAAAAAATAAAAGCTCTTTGTTTACACTACTGCATCAGTAAAAAACATAATATACGTAATCTAGAAAAAAAATATTGCACAGCCAGCAACAAAAAAGCTTGAAAAATGAATGAGATTGATTTGATTAAAGAGGTGGAAAAGCGCCCGATTTTGTATGACAAGTCCGTGAGCGGTTTTAATAAAACAAAGCTAAGAGACGATGCTTGGAAGGAGGTTCAAGAATCACTCAATGTTTCTGGTAAGTACAGAAATCGTGTCTTTTTGTTTATGTCGACGTACCCAAGATTATATTGGCCAAAACTTCATTTACAAAATGGTTATCTGAACACAAGTTTCTAAGCCTAATAAACAGGTTGTCACGTCTGAATCTCCCCACACCTCATTTGTATGAATGTTGGAACTTCTTGTCACGTTAAACACAACTACGACATTCAACAGGGTGGCGACGCGTTGCAATATTATTTTTATAAAGACAGGCAATGCCAACTTAATAAAAACATATTGGTGTAGGATTCTATTGTTACCTCGTGCGTGTTTTTTTTTTTACAGAATCTGAATGCAAGAAACGGTGGAGATCGCTCCGTGATTCGTTCATAAAGCTGCAGCGAACCCACGGAGGACGCACCAGATGGCCTTACCATCAGCACATGAGGTTTCTGCTGCCGCATATAGAACCCAAAGATAACGGGTAAGAATTAAATTTCTTTTGATTAATGGTTTTTTTTTGGTGTAAAGTTAAAGCTTATTGCCCGTTCCAAAACGCAGATCTCTAAGAACGGCCTAGAAGTCCACTGAAACTCTTCATATTGAGCTCGCAATGACCCAATAGTAATAGAGACCAAAACAAAACATTGTAATCGTATTTTCACTTCTACAGAACAACCATGAAAAAGGAGACCGAAGATTCAGACAACGAAGAAGAAATACGTCAACGTCAATGCTTGCCGGAACTGTCCTACAGTCAGGACACCAAATACGAAGAAGATGACGATGATGATGACTCCCAACCTTCACCCAAGAAAGCTCGTCAGAGCTCTACTGACGAAGAAGTAACCACTTGTTCATGTAACAGATCCGATCCTGACGAACTTTTCCTCATCAGTTGTGCGCCCACACTTAAACGGCTGAATTCTAAACAAAACGCCCTAGCCAGGCTTAAAATCCAACAAGTATTACTAGAGGCAGAATTCGGATCTCAACTGGAACTACCTTACGTGACACCGGCTAGTGATTGCGATTTCGATGCGGTTGAATAAGGCTGAATAGATTCCCGGGTTCTAATAGACATTAAATAGCACATAGATTTTATTGAAACAAATATACACAAAGTTAGAAAGATTTACAACGTACATTTTAAGAGCGTCTATGTTTTTTTGTTAGCAAAAAACGATAGTATTGTTGTTAATGCAATAAGTCCATATAAGTTGCCGTTTAGAAATGATATTTGAAAGATTTTATATAATAATACATGCATCGTGAGGGAACAAGCATGTCCTAGAACCAAACCTTCCCAGACATGTGAGTGACATCAACCAACGCACACAGGTCCTGCGTGGTATATTACAGCCCATTCCCTTTTTCAGAGGAAAGGCCTCTGTCCCAGTAGTGTAGTGAGAACATTATAGGCTGATTAACTGATTATGCTGTACATGCACCTGGTGGTGACTTTGTGATACAAGGCTTATACCATACATCTCTTCGTGACACTAATATCTTCTCCACTTCTCATTATTAATGTTCTATTTACTCATTTCATAACATCATTACACTTGTGCGGATTCCATTCTGTTAAGTATTTAGATGTAGATATTGTCTTACTTATCTAATTGTTAATTAAAAAGCATGTTGAGGGAGTCTATGAGGTTATGTCATCTGGATCTTGTGTATGTGCCCGTCTGTTAATCCTACATGCTGAGGTTAACAGAAACAGAGGAGGGTTTAAGGCATTCCCTTGGAGTACTCTTTTCGTTTCTGCTTTTGTTATTATACAAATCTCTGAAGTTAAGACCACTTTTTGTATTGGGAACCTCGCAATTTTCTAGTTGTCGATAAAATTGTTGATGTAATCATCAGGCAAACTAACTCTTACAAAAGCCTTTTGTATGGGGACCCAGTCGAATGCCTTATATTTTTACTTTTTGATTGTAACCATGTAGATTGATTAATATAATTTTTCATTCACGTACCTCATTGCTGAAGAAGAGTGTACCTAAATGCTTGAAAGTATTGAAACATTTGGTTCGTAACGTTTACGTAGCTGGAGAACGAATGAATTTTTGCATGAAGATATAGTACTAAATATTAAACTCATTGGGCGGTTGGCGCCAATTTCAATTGCATTTATTAGATTAATGAAATAAAAAAATGATATTTAATAACATTTGCAAATAAATCTTTTAAAATAAACGGACGTTTTCTTAGAAGTACCTTATCTCTTACTTTTCTATTTTTATCTACTATACTTTTATGATATATTTATGATATACTATACTTTTTAATACGCATTTCCCGAAGAGGTAGACAAATAATAAAAATTTTTAGTACACGGCACTGTATACCTAGTTAATGTAGGTAATAAAATTACAAACACAATCGACATCCCTATCGCCCAGAAACAAATACTCATGGAAAAATTCAACAACACTTTCCTCGACCTAGAATTTCAATAAATTAATTATTCTTTACAGCTATTCAGTAAAATGCATAGCTTTGACCGTGGAAAATACCGATGATGAAGAAAATCTGCATACAAATAGCCATGTTTAAAATTATTTTTGCAACATAACTTAAACTTTCAAATCATGGATGATCAATGATCAATTTGATCATGGATAGATTGCGTGAGGTTTTTTTTTTGGGGTCGTGGTAGGTATACCATCCTTCTAGCGTGACCTGGTGTTTCCTCCATTCTCCTGGTGGTAGGGTACGGCACCATACGTTACCTGTTACCTGTGGTGACGGCTGAGCAGGGCAGTCTGGCTCGAGACCACCTTTTTACTGTGTTTCGTCGATACGCAGGAATTCCATTTATTTCTGGATGAGGGCTCATCTTTACCTCTGCGCTCCTTTGTAATTTTTATTTCATTTTGGAAAGATTAATAAAAGAAAGGAGTATGTAGTTAGGCACCTAAATAGGTAATAACGAGTAGCGCGCGACCCGCCACCTTTAATTACCGATTATTAAAAGACTATAAGTAAATAATGGCTTCATTTCATCATCTGCCTAGCAGTTTCCCAACTATATTGGAGTCGGCTTATATAATATAATATAATTCTATAATATCAGTTAATAAATTAATTAATAATTTAATGGCAACTTTACATAAAGTTGATCAAATATCATGTAGGATAATGATGACCGGGGTGCTAAGACAGGAAACCTCCACGTGCGCCCGTGGACTGGAGTTCCCTCTCGGATACGTCCGGGGGGAAGACTAGTTTTTCGGGCCGGTGCACCCTGGGATGCGGGCAAAAACTCTTCTTTAGGCACTGTGTGCCTAAGGGGTCTCTTTGCCCGTATGCGAATAGCCTGTCGGGTGGACGCTCCAACGCGTGTCCCTCTGAATAGCAGAGGGCACAGCGGCGGAGCGGGCTTGCGGACGGTGAGTAATGGGTATGCTCGCCGTCCGACCAAGGACCAAGCCCGGGTCGGTGGCGCGTCGTGTTTCACGCGTCAGCGACGGGGCCCCTTATGGGGCCAAATGCCTGCTGGGGTCGCGGATTTTTCTTAATCCAGGATACCGTGGCCCCGGAACGTAAAGGGCATCCGAAGGAACATGGGTGGATTTTAGTCAGTAAGAATCTGACAGTCCCTTCTGCCCCACCCAGGGCGGGAGGACTCATTTGATGATTTTGCCACCCCAAAAAAAAAAAGGATAATGATGACCACCGTGTTACCTAAATAACACCACAGAGATAACACGTAGATGCAGGGCATTACATTAGCTGTAATCTATTATTAAATGTGGGTAAAGGTACACACCTCTGCCCAGCCCCTTCAGGATGTAGAGGCGTGGTACGATCATACGATCAATATGTTACCTCGAAAGTGGTCATACCAGTTTATGGTACTATGTGTAAAACCTGGTGCACATGCACATGGTACCTACTTTATAGCTGTTTCTAGGTCAGTAGGAACACTTATCTAGGCTTATAATATTATATCTACAAATCATCGGTAGTTGCGGAAATGGGTATGATTTATAAAAGACTAGCAATATTATTCAAGCAAAAGTGCAGAATACCTATACTCTATCATGCATTTGTTTAATTACCTATGCTGCTTCAAATTTTTATTTTCATATTGATGTCATTATTCCTTTTCATTCTTCTCCTGCTTGTCACTTGACGATCCGAACATAATGCCTATAATCCTGTCTAGAAAAATGAAATCTAAAGGCTACAAAGGCTTGCTGTTCCATGCAGAAACCAGAAGTCATGATCTATTCCGGATCACGGCAATGGAACAGGCACATAAGAAGAAACTACTTGAAACAATAACTGACTACTTACTGTGTTATTTGAAGAGAATACTCTACAAATCTACTGCAAAAAGCATCCTTGACAATGCTTTTTGCAGAAGGATTGATAAAGGTACTCGTAGGTATGTAGATTTTTTTTTATTCCTTATCGTTTGTATATTTTAATACCATAAACAGGATGGATTCTTTCCATTTTTTTAACGTCATTTATCTCCAACCTATCACAAACCGGAAGCCTACTACTGGACACGAACCGGAAGACGCAGCGTCCAGGGCAACCGATGTACGCTAGAGTCTGACACACGAAACATGAGGCTGGAAAATAGCGGCAAATTCAAAAAATCTACATCTAAAATCTCTATATATCATCTAAAATACATTTTGATACTTGAATTTACGTCATGGATTACTTAGTAATCCATTATGTAAATTCATCATTACTAAGTAATCCATGATGTAAATTCAAGTATCAAAATGTATTTTTCTTACTATATGCAGTGATACCAGATGTAGATTTTTTGAATTTGCCGGCTATTTTCCAGGCTCATGTTTCGTGTGTCAGACTGTAGCTGCGGATTGCGGCTTTTGTTCAGCAGTGGAGGTTTTCCAGCTGACGTGGACGGTGTTGATGAATCTCCTGCGGATCTACATTTATTTGGAGCCAACACGTTTATTAGTTTTCATTTCAATATCACCTCTTTCCTATCCACACCTACATATAACGTTGGCAATATTATTTCCATCATTAAATAAATATTTATTCACCTACACATAAGTTAGTTTTGCTTTCCATATACTAACTTTTCTAGCTAAGTAATGTTTTTTTCAAATTATTTGCTGCGGAAGTAATTTTTGTTGTACCTAATAGCTAGGCCTGCAATGACATGTAAGTTTCACTTACTTCGATTAAAAAACATGATTTTCTCCTATATAGCCGGGCCACACTAACGGTTTTCTTTCGGAACTTTCCCGTTGATTTTCGCGATTATAGTAGTAGTAGTAGTACTACTACTATAGTAGTAGTAGTAGTACTATAGTAGTAGTAGTACTACTACTATAAATGTTCGTCGACTTTCATTAACGTGTTAATCAACAGTACCTACCCGTTAGTGTGGTCCTAATGTAAGTAAACTTAGTAACAAACAACATCCATATTTCGTCATACATAGGGTTCAGGTTACAATCAAAACGGTAGATAGAGGACAATGTTGCCCTCAACGAATTTCACCTGTGTCGTGGGTGCGTTTACAAACATTTAAAGACCCATAAACTCACACCCACAATATACCTACTTAAACATCCATACCCGGAAAACTACCTTTTTTTTAACGTTGTCCCACACTAGGAATTTCTCCTGTGTCGTGGGTGTACCAATACCCAGACCTGGAACAACTATTTGTAGGTCATACAAATATTTGTTCCGTGCGGGAATCGAACCCGTGACACGCTGCGCAGCAGTCCAATCGCTTAGCCATTTCGTCGAGTCACCTTGGTAGGTGGTAATCAGTTATTTGACCTAGGATGCAAGAGCGAGCTCGGGACTTGGAGCATCTCGACACGGACAGGTTAGATTAGAAGGGGATGGCGGGGTCTGGGCCTTAGATAAAGAAGGCCCTATATACATGTTTGGCGTAGCCACATGAGATAGAGAATGTTGACGTCACGAATGGGGAGTGTTGTCATACTGCAAACTTTTACCCGACTAGCGGGTAAAAATAAGTAAGTTATAAATGTTATAGCAATATATTTATACAAATATTTGTTCCGTGCGGGAATCGAAACCGCGATACAAAGCGCAGTAGTCAATCGCTCCTCGCCAACCGGAACCGTGCCGACTGCGAAGCAATCAACTTATCATAAAAGTTATTTTTTAAATATATTTCTATCATCATCATATCAGCCGTAGGACGGATGTACACTGCTGAACATAAGTCTCCTTCATAGATTTCCAATAAGAATAAAGACCGGTTGGAAGCGGCTTATTGCATCCAGCGTGATCCTGTGATCTTTATCAGATTGTCTGTCCAGCTAGTAGGTACGTGGATATCGTAATATTTCTAAGGTTTAAGCTATTTTGCCTGTGAATCCTGTGAAACTGTTTAACATAAATACATGGCAGCCAGCTGCCAACCTTATGTTAAACAGTCACGAGCTATTGATAAATCTAAAAAGAGATATATAGCCATTACTAAGCAGCCATGAATCTTTTGGCTGTCTAAGAGAACAAGCTACTTCTTCGCTCAGAGCTGGTTAATTTGGGGCCAAATTCAGATTTAATAGAGCTGTGTAACCGGATATACAGCCCTTGTACAGAAAGAACAGCCTCGAGTTTTTAAAAATTCTGTTGTACAGTGAATGTACAGCTATGTGTGCTGCTTGGGAGGAATGTTACAATTGTTTTGCAATTAAAATAATGCCAACGAATGTTTTTTAGTATAGGTCTAAACAATTAATTTAATTGAAATTCAGCTTAATTAAGTAATTACGTGCAAAAAGCATAATTTTATCATGGTCCGAAGTGCATTGTTTTTTTTTTATTGTAGGTAGGTACTTATTTATATTTTTAAAAGACTTAAAAAAGTAAGGTCTTAGTTCGACCTGTATGTTTGTATGTACCTATGTATATGTGTGATGTATATGATTTTGTCTGCGATTATCTCCGTTTGGCTGAATCGGTTTTGATGCGGTTTTCACAAAAGTGTTTCTTACTTTCTGGAGAAGGTTTTAGTATATAACAATAATGGATATCCCGTGACGTTGCCCGCGTGGATCCGTTTTTGATTACTTGGATTTTAGATATACAGAGTGAATTTTTCAACTGGGCGTGGAATGGCTATATCCGAAACTATGAGGAATATCGAAAAACGTTAAAAGAAGTCTCGAGGACGAAAACTAAAACGGCATCATTGGTATTTTAGAAAAAATCAATAACCCTGGTGTAAAAAATTAACCCCCTTTCTTAAGGCGATTACTAGCCTCAATAACCTTGAGCATCTGGGCGGAGCTAAACGCACACTTTCATATCTGCACCGCACACACTAATATGTCCGTAGCGCATCGTGATACCTCAAACGGCAGACACGACGTGCGCGGCTAGCCGGCGTTTTTGCCTAAAACTCCAGAACAGAATGCCAATTGCACGGTAGATTTTTGTTTAGATGAACACAAGATATTTTTAAAAGACTATAATATAAGGTTTTAAATTTTAATATTACTTGACATTTGACAATATACAACATTATTTTTAGTTTATGCGAAACCTGAATATAGTTTGTTCAGAATCAGTAACTGATTCGATTCCAATCATTTTTACACTATTTTATATTTTTTTTTCAAAAATATTTTAATTAAAGTTTATTACCAGTTAATTACAATAATATTATAATCTCCGCACGGTTAGTTACCTGCCAAACTATTATCACGAGTGTATAACACAGGAGACGCGGCACAGTGTGGTAAGATCCCGGTTTTTGTGTCATCGTGTTTTTATTGAATTAATCGATAGACTCTACAATTCTGAGAATTAGAGTAAAACTCCGGGTTCGCTAAGACTTGTACTTTTTTTTTTAATCAGGGTTGGCATGATTAAAACAAGTTGTTTTATAACACCTGTTTAAAACAGTGTTTAAAACAGTTTGAAATGAAACAGTGTTTTTTATTACCCTTTTCAACTACTTTTCATCGCGGATGAATGCATATAAAAAGAAAATAAATTAATATTCAGGAGTTCAAATAGCTTGACATAAAACTATTTCAGTCTATAATATGCCATTGCTATGTCATACTTTTAACTTTTATTGGCATTGTAATGAAATAATTCTTAAAAATATTAGAAAAAAACATCACATGTTTTTTCCATTGATCATTTTTCTTAAAAAATCATAACAAAGGACGAATTTGAAAAGATGTAGTCTAGAAATGTAAAATAATTAATTTTAATACGTTTAGACATCGACAAATAAGGTGGAAATAATTTGAAAAAAGCCGGAAACTTTAAAAAAATATTTAAAACAATTTGAACTGTTTGTTTTATAAATATGAAAAACAAACTTTTTTTTCCAACCCTGGGGGTCCTGTGGGGTCGTAGTGAGCCAGCGAACACGGACACCGCCACCTCCTTCGAGGTTATTTTTTTTAAGAAGAAGTAGGAGCCCCGCGCGGCCACGGGGCGGGGCTCCGTCGAGCTATCTTGGCAGGTAGGGAAGTAAAATTCATTATAAAATGATGCAAGTAAAAGTACGTTTAAAGAATATAAAAGTACATTGTTACAAGTATTTTTTTTTTATATTTTAATAAGTTTCTGTTTAGACACTCAGAATAATATTTTCAGTATAATTTTACAGTTAAAATAGCACCACAGTCTATAAAATATGAAAGGTAATTTATGAATTAATAGTAGGAAAGTAATGATAAAAATTACAAAGCATAATTTTCAGTAAAACGTAATTTATGCTGGTAGAAAAGTATTAAAGCAACCAGTCATGTTTATTTTTCGAAGATTTAAGTATCTTTCGGTCGTTTCGTCATTTTTATTCGGACAAACGTAGTCGTAAACGTAGTAAGTTTAGTATTTTGAGTGTTAAATTCTTAATTTTTTGTCGGAGCTTTTATTACTAGTACTACCCACATTATAAATCGATTGAATGTAGCCAGACTCAGAACATTAACAATGCTTGTTTTGGATACTAAATAATATGTTATTGTAGTTAGAGTAAAAACAAAAATATCAAAATAATATCGTTATTTACTTAAAAATTTGTTTCGACTATTAAAAACAAATTAATGTGAATAACCAATTAAAACTCGTTAAATTGCATTTCCCTTACAAACGTAGGTATATTGTAAATACATACATAGTTTCATCTGTATTGTTTTCATTGGAAATTGACTTTAATATAAAAAAACCGACCGAATTGAGAACCTCCTTCTTTTTTTGAAGTTGGTTAATAATAATATCTTGATTTCTTTTTTTTTTCAAGTATTTTTTTTTATAAGTTCGCTTAGACCAGCACCCCCCAACTACGACGTCTATTATTACTTATTATTCACATAGTATTTGTACATTAATACAAAATATTTACATAAACATCCAAGCGCAAACGAAATGTCCGATTTTTAAATAGCTCAACCTTACTTCTATACCAAACGTACTATCTGCACTGTTTACTCTTTAACGCAAATTTTATAAAGCGAGGCGCGCTAACATGCGACACAGCCTTCCCGTGCGAACGCTAGGATAAGACTGGCCTTTGCGTCTGAGTGAGCGCGAACGCCGGGCGCGACTGTAATAATATGGTATTATTAATTTAAACAATAATTTTGTGAAATATTGAACTTAAATTTAATAAAGCAATGAATTGTCTATAATATTGTGAAAAAAATATTTAAATCGCTTCAGTCGTTTGAAAGCAGTAAGCAAATTATTGCAATTATAAAGAGGTTATATTCGATTTTTTTCCGACTAAAGTATAAAACATAATAAAAAAATTAAACTTAAAATTTAAAGTCAAATATGTTATGCGTATTAGGTATTTTTTTTATATTATTTGGTCCATCCGTCTAGTAGTAGTAGTCTTTCAAAGAGGGGTCAATTTTGTAGTTTGGCGTGACCTTTCGCCTTAAGGGTAAAGCACTATAAATATTAGTTTCTTTTTTCCCCATATCCTCTGTATGTTGCTTCAGTATTTGGTTAGCTTTTTATCAGAAATAGTGGTTTTTTAATCAGCGGGTTCGCTTTCTGGCTAGTACCTATTATTGATTATTCTTAAATCCAATGATTTTAGTTTTCGTCAAAATCGGCCTCGAGACTCCTTTCCACGTTTTTTTATATTCCTCACAGTTCCAGATAGCCTTCCACGCCCTGTTGAAAAAATCATCCTGTGTAGTATTTTCAAAGACGCCGATTATTATGCGAAGGGTTTTAGTTGAATGTGTTATGAACTATAGAGGGTAAAATAAAAATAAAAAAATGTATTAAAAAAACTTCAAAAGCAAGCACAAAAAGGTGTAAATTAACTTTTCTTTCGGAAGTCAGTGGCAAAAGTCAATAAAATAAAAAGCCAAGCTACCGACTTCCGAAGGAAAAGTTAATTTACGCTTTTTTGTGTTTGTTTTTGAAGTCTGTTCCTTTATGCTTAGGGTAAATATTTCAAGTGGGCGTGCGGATGGCCCGATTCCTTTTAAAGCAGTTTCGGGCTCAAACGTTCCTTTTTTTAACTTTGGCTGTCCAGTTGTCCACCCCCACTCCCACCTAAAAATTTACCAGGGACCTAAAACACCACTTTGGCACAAGAGTCAAGCTGCTGTTTGGTGAGGTCTTGAGTTCGATTCCAAAGGCGTGTGATTTAGGAGAAGTTATAAATTGCAAGTCGGAGTTTGGATAACAGAGTGACGCCCCCACATATCTTGGAATACTTAAATACGTGGAAAAACATTTCATCAGTTAATTGAATTCTATTAAAAACACATTAATTTAAGTACAAAAACATGATTTATTTTTATTAGTCTTACATACGGACGCCAGCACATCAAGCTACCACAATCTGTCAAATATCTTAAATAGATTTTCAACCTTATCACAATAGTGGAAGGTTCATGTTCGATTGGTAAAATTTGACAGATTCGGGTAGGTTGACCTGCTGGCCTCTGTACCTATTTGTATCCAACTTTAATAAAATTAATAATGCTATAAAATCATAAATAAACATTACAAAACGTAGTTTTCCATACGTTGCACTTCCGTAATGGTACGGTCAGCAACAAAATTACTATAATTTTAACATAGTCTTTTCATCAGACCCAAAAACATTTTTTGTGATAATTATGGTCACATTGTTTCCAATTTTTTTATTGTTTATTGACTGTTGTAGCTGACCGTACAAACAACTCGATTTTTGATCAGATTGAAAATAGTAATACCTTTAACAGTTGGATGCCTGTCTATATTTACATGATAGATCAATACGAAGTCAACAAATGCATTGAAAAGAAACTTCGGTAGAAAATACAAGTGTCCTAACCAAGTTTCAAGTTTCACAAACAAGTTTCATTTCCCACCTTAAACATACGTCATTGTCATGCTGCTTGGCTAGAATTTCATTACGAGAAATTACATCGAAATTTTTAAGTATTTGTTATGCAAACCAAAAACCAAGATTAAGATTCCTAGAAGTAACAAACCATTGCACTTTGAAATATTATTTAGCGACACACAAAAAAACACATTTGATTCTATAAATACAAAGTACAAATATTACAGCTATCCTTAAACTAATAAAATAATTCACAAATGAAAGTTTCAATTCACTACACCATCCGCACAGTAGGCAAACTGTTTTCACCATGCTCATCAATCTGTAACTCCTTGCCGTATCTTTGAAGAAGTTCCAAAACTATTCCATTAGTCCACCCGAAGCCAGACTGGACGGAGTACTCCCCGCCTCCCCCGTGATCTCCCGCCTGAACACAACTGTACTTCTCAAACATCTTCCGCCACTTCCAATAACCGATGTAATTTGCACGAATCCATACCGTAACCTGTTCCCTTGCCAACTTTCGCGCTTCTTCGTAACCGCTTTTCTCCAAACCGCCGATCACGATGCTCTGGACAGGCGGCCAGGCGTTCGGGAAGTCCCACTGCTCTCCTGTGTGCCACAACGAGGTCGGGATGCCACCGGGGAAGTTCAGCGCGCCGCTCGACAGCAAGTATTGAACTAAATGTGAAGCGTACACCGGCGCTGTCACTGGCTCCACAGCGTCCGCCCACAGCGGCGTCGCACAGCTCGGGTAGAACTCCTTTTTGCGAGCCTTTGCCGTGGTATTATAGTCATACCACACACCATCATTTGGATCCCACAACACACTTTCGATTGCCACCCTCCAATACTTCGCTAGGCTCCACCATTTCTGGGCACTCCGCCTGTCTTTTAGTTGATTTCTTAGGTTACCTACTATTTGCAAGGCGCCAGCGAACATAGAATTGAGATCAACTGGGAGGATGTGCGACGTGTGGACATCAGTCAGATTGTCAGTGGTCAAATTTTTTGCGTTCACAAACCACCTCGATGAGAAGTCCCATCCGCTCTCCGCCGCGCTCCTCATTTCTTTGTAGAACTCCTCACGCCTTGCATCCGGTAGTATTCTGCTGCTGGAGTAATCTTCGTAATATGATTCTGGTCGCGGCCCCGTGTCTTCTTCATCCGAAATGTAGCGTAGAAGTCTGTACTGTTTGCCATCAACTTCAACAGTTAACTTCTTTTTTTCCAACCAATAATGTAGCTCTCTTTCCACAATACCGATGTTCTGTTCGAGCCAAGCGACGTCTCCAGTTGCTGTGAAATAGTCGGATACCATCAGCGCTAAGAGGGGAGGCTGACTACGTCCCAAATAATATATTCTGCTTCCATTTGGTATGTAACCTAGTTTATTAACAAGATGTATGAAATTATCAATCATTCCTTTTGCAGTTTGCGTCATATTACTGATTAGGAGACCGCGGATGATCCAGTATGAATCCCAGTAGTACAACTCTTTGAATCTTCCCCCAGGAACGATAAATCCGTTAGGCACATAAATAAAACTGTATTGATCAGAATTCCGGTCCACATCTGGTGACACTTTCCGGCCGAGGCCCGGCCAAATACTGATAATATCCTTCGCAAACTGCTTCAGCTTCGGATCAGCGATCTTATCTAGGATCGGTGGGTTCGGGTCAAAATCTGGCGGGTTCCAGTTGAGTAGCTCGTCCCTATCAATAAAATTTGAATCCACAAATGAAGCAATTTGGTCACGAGATGGATTATTATTAGTCTGTTTCATAAGATTAGAAAAATTGGTCAAAGTTTCATCTTGAGAGTGCGCAAGCCTTAGATCGACGAAGGTTTTCGAATCGGGGAAAATCCTGGCGAGTTGCACTGTACGGAGGAGATCACCACCACAGTAGATAGAGGAGTTGCAGACGGAGACGATGTTGATGGCCTGCGCACACGCACCCAGCAACCCCAGCACCGGATACAGCGGCACGAACCGCGCCGAACAGATCATGAACATGACTATTCACTGTCACAATTTTCGCCGTACATTAACTAGTGAGTGATGCGCGGAAATGCGCGGTAACCGCAATGTTTGAGCGCACCGAGTATCCGTACTACGGCAGGGAGCGACGCGGGGCGAGTGGCCGCGAATCCGAGCGACACCCATTAAATGCATTTCGTGCATCATGACGATCAATAATTGTCGCGAGCGCATTGCGATGACTGTGCGTTACCGTTAGGTCGCCGACCCATCTTAGCTGATGCGCACTTTTACTAACGAGTACCGCGCTGTCGGTACATTGCGCACGTTCTAAATTACAAGATCTTCCAAAATAAACACTAACGAACACGTGGCGTCCGTCCAAAGTCAGATTATAAACTGTCACGAACTGTTGACATAAGATTGTAGTATGTTTCCCAGACAACGAATCGTACACGTGTGTGTTCTGCGCATGCGTCTTTCTACGTCATTTGAACATATCGTGCGTGCCCTCTGTGGCCTAAATAAAACGCTATCAAAATATATTTGGCCAGACTAAAAGTTTAAAAAATAAGGTTTCTTTATGCATGTTTCATTGTCTATTCTATGCATTTCAGGCTAAATTGTGTGCTAAATTACCTATAGATTATCCCAAGATGAAGCCGATGAAGGAGTAAATAAAAACCGGCCAAGTGCGAGTTGGACTCGCCCATGAAGGGTTCCGTAGCAGCAAGCATAGATTAGAGATATAATTATATTGAGATTAGTAAGTAATATACACAAACAATAAAAATAACTTTGTTTTTCATAGTATTTGTATGAATGGCAAAGTTATATTTGCGGTTTTTGAAAATGTACTATATCTCAAAAACTGCTAACTGTATCTCATCCAAACCAATTTTCGTTGGTAGTTTTGGTTGAGGTCTACATTATATATTATTTTTAGTTATATCATTCTCTTATTTTAGAAGTTACGGGGGGGGGGACACACTTTTTACCACTTTGGAAGTGTCTCTCGCGCAAACTGTTCAGTTTAGAAAAAAATGATGTTAGTAACCTCAATATCATTTTTAAAGACCTATTCATAGATACCCCACACGTATGGGTTTGGTGAAAAATTTTTTTTTGAGTTTCAATTCTAAGTATGGGGGGCACCCCCAAAATTTGTTTTGTTTTGATTTTTGTGTGAAAATCCTAATGCGGTTCACATAATACATCTTTCTACCAAGTTTCAACAGGATAGCTCTTATACTTTCGACAAAAAGTGGCTGTGACATACACGGACAGACAGACAGACAGACAGACAGACATGACGAATCTATAAGGGTTCCGTTTTTGCCATTTGGCTACGGAACCCTAAAAATACGTGCGAATCAGAGATGCGATCTGATAAATCTGAATATTGAATATTACAGTGCGTGTAAATCTTTCACACACGTGTCAATCACCACAATTATTTATTTTTAGACTGATATTATAATAACAACGTTATAGTTAATTAATATGATACAAGTACAAGGTCAGCCTATAGACTTCCTCATACATATCGAACTGATAATGTTATGTACTTGGCAATCAAAACATGCAAACTCTTGTAGTAGGTATTCAACATTTTATTATAGGTTTTGAAAAAGATTTTCTACTCAGGTTTGCTACCGGTGCTTTTTCCTTGCCCTTACGCTATCACAATAGCTTGTTGAGAGCTTATCTAATTCTGCTGATCCCATTGTAGGACACAGAAATATTACATTAAAACGCCATCTATAAAGTGTTTATAGAACACAACACCAATATCAAAGCTAATGTACCAGTTTTATTCAAAGAGACAAAGCTAGATGGCGCTTTTTTGAATAACGAAAAAGGAGGTGGTCTTGATAACCGAAGAAAAAAAGGAGGAGGCAATTCGACATGATTTTTTTTATGGTTACAATAACTTCATTTCATAAGTCAATGACTTGTGTATGTAGAGGGAGGTAACAACGACCGCGTTAATTCTTTTTGTGTGGATAAGAACTAGAACCGGTAGGTGATGAACTGCGACCAAGGGTGTGCCAATAGGGTAACCAACTTCTTTTCCATCAAATTTATTATATTATATTTTTTTATATTAAAATATAGTATTTTTGAAGTTATTAACTTAAAATATAGTAGATGGCAAAAAAGTTAAAAAGAAAATAGTATGTGGTTAAAATGTGTACTTACCTACTTTAATTTTTAAATGAGTATTTTTTGCCACATATGGCTTCGATCATTAAAATAAGTTTATTTTAATGATCGAAGACATAAGGATGCTATCGTCGCGATTGCGTGCGTAATATTCGCAGCTGCGTTCCGCTTTACGCAAAATATAGTACTTTCGCCTACTATACATATTTTTTATAAATATAGTATTTGATCCCTTATAATAGTAGGATACTATATTATATAGTAGGGTTGGCAACCCTATGTGCCAAGGGTTATCAACTTGCTGTAATGTAAGTAGTAATTGTAGTATGACATAATATTATTTTATCTACTCTCATATCGTTAAATTCAAAATACAAAACTCAAAACGAGTTTATAATGACGTACTTTACACACAGTATATCGAAATGAAATTAAAAAATTAAATTATGACACTATTTCTCTAACAAAATAATGTTATAATAATTTTTTTTTTCATTACGATACAGATTACAGATCATAGATGCATCCATTTGATTTTTTATCTGTGGCTGCGCGCGCTGTGGCCCATGCGCGGTGATAACGGGAATTTTGGCGCCGTAATACTGTGTCAATCTTTATCTTTTATTTGATAAATTCGTGTTCAATGAAAGTAGATAAAGTAGTGTATGAAACTGTAAGTACATAACTAGGTATTATACACTCGTGTGATACTTTTAAAAAACTCGCTTCGCTCGTTTTTTAAACTCACACTCGTGTATAATACCCCTCATTATGTACCAGTTTCACTACTACACTTCTATTATACATACATTTTCACTACTATTATACACGCTCACTCCATACTTTCCATAGACATTTCGGATAAAGATAAAACTCTTTCATGGAGTGTTTGATAATATGAGTACATATTATAGTGCGATCCAACTAAGAAGGTGACCTTCGACTGACGTGAGACGTCACATCTATCAAATCGTAATAATTGACTTGTTGTATAGAGACAGCAAAAAAGTTTCCAGGATAATAAAATACCATTTTATTATTGTGTTTTAAAATTTATTATTTAAGTTTACCTATTATAAATGTTTGGTGAAACGATAGTTTAAGCTATAATAAATAAATATTGCTTAAGAATTGAATTTTAAAATCATAAGCATTTTTTTTGTTAGGTATAACAATTTCTAGACTATTATTGAAATTATTGTATCAATGAAAATTGAATAAAAAACTACATATATCCGGGTTGGCAAACGCACCGAAATTGATATAAAATCGATATATTAACCGATCCCTGAAAATAGCCAAGCAGGGAATCACCAACCATAAATCGTCGATCACGTGTTTGAAGGACAGCAGAGGTGTAAAACAATAATATAATAGGGATAAGATTCTGGAGATCTGCACGGAATTCTACGGGAACCTATATTCCGATACAACTCATGTGCAACAAATATCCAATTATTCGTGCTCCGAAAATATACCACCTTTATCAGTGGTTGACGTTCGAAATGCATTAAGCACATTAAAATTTAACAGATCCTGCAGAGAAGATGGTGTCAGCACCGAAGCCCTTCGAATGGGTGAACCATCGCTTCTTTTTCACCTTACACAATTGTTCAACGATATTCTTCATACCAGTAACCTTCCTTCAAATTTCTGGCATTCCAATATTATTCTACTCCACAAGAAAGGCGACAAATCCGACATTAATAACTACAGGCAAATAAGTCTTATATAGCACATCTACAAAACTCTCATCAAAGTTATTGAAAAACGTATAGCTGCCACTTGGATCTTAAACAACCACCAGAACAAGCAGGCTTTCGTCGAGGACTATCCACCACCGACCACTTACATACCATCAACCAAATAGTTGAGAAATACCAAGAATACAAAACCCCTTTGTATCTTGCATTTGTTGACTATTCAAAAGCCTCTGACAGTATCACACATTCTGCCATATTTAATGCCCTTGTACTTGTAAAGCAACACAAAGAACCCACTTATATACATCTATTGCGTAATATTATAATATACACCCATAGCACAGCTGCCATCAAGTTGGAGAGGTCAGGTCCAAAGTTCGAAATTCTCAGGGGAGTCAAACAGGGCGACCCGCTGTCTCCAAAGTTGTTCACCAGTACCCTGGAAGAAGTCTTTCAGACGCTGACAGACAAGTGGGAAGAGAGAGGGGTTGTCGTCGGTCAAGCGAAATTAACTAATCTTCGTTTCGCTGATGATATTGTCCTTTTCTCTCCCACAACCACAGGACTCAGAACACATGCTACAAGATCTTAGCGATGCAAGCCTTAAGGTTGAACTTAAGATGAACATATCAAAGACCAAGCTCATGACCAACAGCTCCAAGAGGAGCATAAACGTAGGCGGGGCGAATATATAATAGGTATGTCCAAGAATATGTCTACTTGGGCCAAGTAATCTCTTTCCAGGCAAGACGTACAGAAAATGTCTGGAAGAGTTACTGGTCCATGAAGGAGGTTTTTAAGGGCACTCTGCTCATGTCTCTAAAAAGAAAACTCATGGACATGTGTATTCTCCCCATCTTGACCTACGGTGCACAACACAAACTTGGTCTTTGACAAACATCCAAAAGTCCAAACTCAAGGTTTGCCAACGTGCTATGGAGGGCAGTATCTTAGGTGTTAAATTAACAGATCATGTTCGAAACGCTACACTGCGCTCCAAAACACAGATCATTGACGTGGCTCAAAAGGCTGCCCAACTTAAGTGGGCGGGACATGTCTGTCGCATGCCGAACAAGCTGTGGACCCGCAAAGCTCAGGACTGGTGCACTGAAACGGTGAGGCGGGGTCGAGGCAGACCGCGAAGGAGATGGCGGGACGAACTGGATGCCTTTCTTGAGAATCGGAAGGAAATGGCGCACAAAACGAAGGAATGGAGGGAGGCCTTTGCCCAGCAGTGGGACAGTACAGGCTAGTGATAATAGTATAATAAATAATATTGAAAATTAATTTGTACAACAAAGTAATTCTTTTGGTAACCGTACTTTTGAACTGTCAGTGTTGACAGGTGAAAACCATAGAGGCATAGACAGTCACCTTCTTAAGTTGGACCGAGGTTGGACCCCAGAATACCTAATAGGTTGGACCGCATTATAATAATAATAATCTCTCAAAGGTTTTTCCCCGGTTAACTTCTACTTCCCATAAATAGGTAAATAAAATAAAATGTTGAAGTGTTTCTTAGAATGTTTTCATATTCATGGTAATTTTCAGAACATTACGACGGCTACAAGGTAATAGCTAAGAAAATTAACTTAATATTTCCTTATAACTCTACAACTGAAGCAAACTCTTCTTATTGGATAATAATGAATATTGATTGTTGTTTTCAATAGACTTCAAAAAAAAGAGGAGTTTCTTAATTATTCGGATTTCTTTTTTGCGTAGACTATTTATGTTCCCTGATTTCTGAAAGACAAAGGGACCGATTTAGAATTTTCTTCTTTTATTTTATAGGGTATTATTTCTTCCCAAGTGGTTCCATGATCATGTGGTTAGGATCTGATGATGACATCCTGGAGAAATCGAAGGAAATATCTAAACTGAACTAGTACGTTTGTGTAAAACTATGAAACGTGGGAAGTATAATTTGCGAATTGGCACTTCCCAGTTAGTTTGCAAAAAGTTTAACTGTTTCTTTGCAAGTGCAACCTCTTTTTGCAATGTGTAGGTAGGTACGTAGTTACCCATGTATTATACCATGTATTATACCCATGTATTATATTTATACCATGTATTATGTATGTATTATATTATTATTTTATCTATATATATAAAAGAACAGGGTTTTTTATTAAGACTCGACTACAGCCGAAACCGCTAAACGCAGTAACTTTAATTTTGGACGGCAGTTGCAGTCTACCATTTAGGGAAGCAATAAGACGGGATTTTGCGAAAATCCTCCTCTAAGGGGGTGAAAAGGGGTGAAAACGTTTATATGCAAAATCTTATTCCTTGGGTTTATAAATTTGAAACTTGCCACGAATAAGAACACAAGTAAATAAAAAAGATTGATTCTATTATTTTTTTAAAACTACCCTCCATTGGTAATCTAGACGTTGTTAAAGTTTGTATGGAAAAATCATAACGCGTGAGTTGATTAATGTGAAAACCGGTATTAATATACTAGATCAGAAATAATTAAACACGTGTTTTTGGATTTTTCGAAAATCACCCCCCAAGTTAGTGAAAAGGGGTATTCAAGTTTAAAGGGGAGGATCTTTAACCGCTAAACGTATAACCTGAATTTTGGTCAGTAGTTGCAATTTATTATGTAGGTGAGCACTAAGAAAGGATTTTGCGAGAATCCACCCATAAGGGGGTGAAAAGGGGTGAAAACCTTTGTATGTAAAATCTTATTCCTTGGGTTTGTAAACTTGAAACTTGGGACAAATATGAGTATAAGTAAATAAAAAAGAAGAGCATTATTTTTTTTTTAAACTACCCTCCATTGGTAATCTAGACGATGTCAAAGTTTGTATGGGAAAATCATAACGCGCTAACTGATAAATTTGAAACTCAGTTTATAGAAATAAGATCAAAAATAATCAAACACGTGTTTTTGGGTTTTTCGAAAATCACCCCTACGTTGGTGAAAAGGGGTGATTAAGTTTTAAGGGAACGATTTTACTGATTGCTACGATAAACTTGCCATAAATCTCTCAATCGAATAAAGGACGCGTTTATCTATATTTAAAAAATCAACCCCTAATGGGGTGGAAATCGAAAAATTAGTTTGTTAGTTTATTTTTATTCGTTCTGTTTAGTTAGAATCTTGAAGCAAAACCAAAACTGTTTCAAAGGTTAATTTTCTCTCGAAAGGGTTGTAGATGGGTTATTGGGCTTAATTTTGAAAACCTATAAAATTCAATCTTAGAGGGTTTCTTTAATGTGAAAGTTTTATTTTAAGTTACAATGTTAGTGGAAACATTTTTAGATTTACCAAAATTAACCTATAAGGAGGGTGACTGGGCATTTAAATTCACTGAGTTTGAAGTTAGAAACACGCGCAGACGAAGTCGCGGGCGAAGTGCTAGTTATTATATATTATTATTTATACCATGTATTATGTATGTATTATATTTATACCGTGTATTATAACATGTTTTATACCCATGTATTATGGCACATCAATCTACCACAATCTGTCAAATCTTCCCAATCAATTTTATGAACCTTCTGCTTTAGTTTATTTTATTTTTTTAATTGGGGTAGGTTGATATGCTGGCGTCTCTACTCTTAGAATACAAAGGTACCTACTTACATATAAAATTAGTTGGTACCGTTCTTTTGTAGGTATTTAGGACGCCTTCGATTTTTCGGCAATGATTTCGCACTTCCAACTTTTTTCTTGCATCAAGGTTTTTTTAGGGTTCCGTAGCCAAATGGCAAAAACGGAACCCTTATAGATTCGTCATGTCTGTCTGTCTGTCTGTCTGTCTGTCTGTCTGTCTGTCCGTGTATGTCACAGCCACTTTTTGTCGAAAGTATAAGAGCTATCCTGTTGAAACTTGGTAGAAAGATGTATTATGTGAACCGCATTAGGATTTTCACACAAAAATCAAAACAAAACAAATTTTGGGGGTGCCCCCCATACTTAGAATTGAAACTCAAAAAAAAATTTTTCACCAAACCCATACGTGTGGGGTATCTATGAATAGGTCTTTAAAAATGATATTGAGGTTACTAACATCATTTTTTTCTAAACTGAACAGTTTGCGCGAGAGACACTTCCAAAGTGGTAAAAAGTGTGTCCCCCCCCCCGTAACTTCTAAAATAAGAGAATGATATAACTAAAAATAATATATAATGTAGACCTCAACCAAAACTACCAACGAAAATTGGTTTGGATGAGATACAGTTAGCAGTTTTTGAGATATAGTACATTTTCAAAAACCGCAAATATAACTTTGCCATTCATACAAATACTATGAAAAACAAAGTTATTTTTATTGTTTGTGTATATTACTTACTAATCTCAATATAATTATATCTCTAATCTATGCTTGCTGCTACGGAACCCTTCATGGGCGAGTCCAACTCGCACTTGGCCGGTTTTTTTGTATTAGGTGTGCCCAAATAATTTGCTCGTTATTGGTTACAATACGTTTATTTCGGTACTTCCTTACGTTTTTGCTCTAGCTAGGCAATTTATTTTAAACAACCTTCATGTTTTTTTTTTAATATTATAAGGAACTTTAATCAAATATCTATTTTAAAAATAAATAAGGGTATGATTTCAAAGGCGAGCAGAACTACCTACAAATCAAACCACACCGACAAAGCTGCTCCATCGAAAACGACAAACGTTAACAGAAACTAGAAAATATTTAAGTACAAGTTGAGGAAGCGCCTAATGGCTTTAATATTTTTAACTTTAGCGGAGGGGCTCAGGCGCAAAATGTTCCTTTCGCAAAATGTCCACAGGTAGCAAAATGTTCCTTTCGCGGAATGTACCTTTCGCAAAATGTACCTTTCGCGGAATGTCCCATTTCGCGAAATGTTCCTTTCGCAAAATGTACCTTTCGCAGTCATTTTCTACTAGCTTTAGAACCATGATTTTGCCCGCTTGTTGGTATGTCAGAAATTCGCCCACGGGCACCGAATACTTACTGGGATAGAAGGTACCCTAATCCTGTCCAGCGGGGCTATTGCGAATCTCAGTGTCTATGTGGTGACCATCAAATAGCTGTCAAAAGGTAAATTTCGTATTGGCTTTTGCATTTGCAATGAAATTGATAAATGTAAATGTTCCCTAAAATCAACTACCTATTCTAACGCTCTTGAGGCACTCCACTCCTCAACTAAGCCTCATAACAGGTATATAGCCATCCAAGTTCAGGTTGACAACTGCTGGTCAGTGACTATCAAGTTAGCCAATATCCCTGCTGTGCTATTTTCTATAAACACAGGCTGGTGACCGTGCGGCAGCAACGCTCACGCCGCGCTGGAACTTAATCCCTAAAGCTTGCTATGCACCAAGCTACAAAGCTACTGACAGCGACACTATACAATCGTGCGGCAGCAACGGTGAGCTCTAGCGCTGCGTGATTGGACGATCTCAAAGCCGTCGAGTGGAAGAGCATATAGTAGAGTCCAGCGATAGCATAGCTGGCCCTAGTGGCCCTATAGCCAAACAGCAGACGACAGCAGACGACAATCGTTATCGCTCAGCAGTCACTAATACATTTTCAACTTTATAAACTGGTTTATAAAGTTGAAAATTTCGGCTATAGGGCCAGGTTATATCTGTGTCTCCATCCAAATCCGTTAAGCCGGTTCTGCATGATGGAGTAGGATATGAAAATTTGTAAAATCTATGGTGTAAACAGGAATATTTTCGTGGGGATTTTAAGGAATGTCTCAATTGAATATAAAAACACACAAAACACACAAATATATCGACACAGCCTTTAATATTACACAACATTGGTAACAGACAAAAAATCATAGTTTACAAGATTGAGAAATATATGAAAATAAAATTATCTACTAAGATGCAGGATGATACAGGGTTGCGAGGAAAATTGGAAAGTACAGACGCCAGCACATCAAAATTACCCCAATTAATCTGTCAAATTTTCCCGATCGAACATGAACCTTCTTCCTTTATGATAAATTTGAAAGATAAGAATGTGTAGCATGATGTCCTGACGTCTCTCATCAAGACGCTAAAAAAAGTTCTAATTTGAAAAAAAAAAGAAAAGAAATTTCATATTTCGAATCCAGAATAGTTTCGAATTTCACCTTGAAAATTGGAGCCAATTGGAACCCATCTCCTAAGATACCTAAGTAATAAATGTATTCATTTGCAACTAATTATATTAAGTAAAGGCATGGAAACATCATTATTATAACTGTCCTATAATAAAGATAAATAGTTAAATAATAACTTGGAAACATAAATAATGGAATACAACAATTCATAACAACACTATTATATGCTAGAATATTAAAATAACATCAACACCATATTTTTAACCGACTTCAAAAAAGGAGGAGGTTATCAATTCGACTGTATTTTTTTTTTTTTTTTTTTTTTTTTTTTTTTTTATGTTTGTTACCTCATAACTTGCGACTGGGTGAACCGATTTTCATGATTCTTTTTTTGTTTGAAAGCTGGTGCTTCCCGTGTGGTCCCATTGTCACCATTTCAATATCTGATGATTGGATCCTGGAGAAATCGAGGGAAACCCTCAAATTTTATAGGCCGACGCACCGTTTTTTACAAATATTATGAAGTAATTTAAGGACTTGCGTATGGTAACCATCATCTCATGTAGCTGAGCTGATGATGGAAGGTACAACTCCTTAACAGTAAGGAGTAGGCATCGACTGACTTAGTAAATTATTTTTATCATTAAGTATTTCAAAGCACTACAATTTAATAAAGGTCTGGAGTATATCTGATGATGGAGCCGAGAGACAGTCGAGGGAACTCCTCAACGATTCACAGCAGCTACCTTGTGTTTGAGCTTGATTAATTTGTATTGATAAGAACTTTACACCTAGATGAGTTGTAACTGTTATTAGGGGTCTGATGACGAAGACGAAGGACAGTTCAGGGAATTCCTCAACGGTTTACAGTAGCTACCTTGTGTTTGGACTTAATTCATTTATATTGATGAGAACTTTACACCTAGATGGTTTGTAACTGTCATTAGGGTTCTGATGATGAAGACGAAGAACAGTTCAGGGAACTCCTCAACGGTTTATAGCAGGTATCTTGTATTTGGACTTAATTCATTTATACTGATGAGAACTTTGCACCCATATGGGTTATTGTTCGATGCAGTATACCTGCCATTTGGTCCCATAAAAAAAATTATATATTTAGGTGTTCTTGCTTATTGGGGACATGAGCGATGTTATAACCGGTGCTACGGATAGTAAAATTCTAGTGCATATGTAAGAAAATTATGTATTTGACAAGAATTTGGGTTAAATGTTTAAACTGAAAAGGGTAAAATAAAAAAGTTTTTAAAAAAAATCTAACCGACTTCTAAAAAAACAACCACGAAAAAGGGTAAAATAACCTACCAAAAAACTTTTCTTTCGGAAGTCGGTGGCAGAAAAGTCAATGAAATATAAAAGCAAAGCCACCGACTTCCGAAAGAAAAGTTTTTTGGTAGGTTATTTTACCCTTTTTCGTGGTTGTTTTTTTTGTTATTTACATTAAATTAATTATGCTGGTTTTTAAATAAATTGAATATTTACATCACACAGTGTCGGACCATAGAAGAAAATATTTCTTAAATCTATGGTAGGAACAGACTTTTCGGAAAACAAAGCGCTGTGGGGGATTTTGGGAATCGTCGTGTCTTCGATTATATATACGAACTCATAATGACGCGGCACGCTACGGTCGGACTAAAGTTTGCAATTCACTAAGCTACTAAGATGACAACGACACTAGTACACGATCGGACGATCTCAAAGCCGAGATTTCTTAAAGAAAATAGCAGCCCATAGCAGTCTCATTTGATGACCGAAGTGCATACCTTAATTTCTGGTTTAATTAATTGTTATTATTGCGTTGTTTATGGGTACAGTCAACATAAAAGCAGATAAATTTTTCACACGCAGTGAAATGCAAGGCTTGATTTTCTGTTACGCTGCGCCAATGTCGGTCGTGTACGGTCAGTCGCGTATTTTAGTGAGAAAAAGCAACGTACAGTTACCGGCATGGATCTTGAGCGCTGACCTTCATCTGCGCAGAAGTAAGTTATTAGGTCCCTTTGGTAGATGAAGTGAGGAACGGGGGCGGGGAAAGTGTAGTGATTGGCCCGCGTAGCGTGCCGTAGCGCATCGCGTCATAGCCGCCACTCGGAATTCGTTGTTTTGTGCGTTTTATTTGTTGTATTGTGCGTTTCATTTGTCGACAAGTGTACGATGCGCAAAGCGATCCCCACTCTTACGCCGAGCGCTCAAGAACCGTGCCGATAGTTGTAGTACGCGCCGCTGACGTCGGCGTCGCAGTACGGTGCTATAAAGAACACAATGTGTTAGGTACGTGCGACCGACAGACGTACGTCCGACGTCGCGTCAACGTAACGGAATTCAAGCTTTAAACTCTATGCTAATATTATTTTTTGCTGACTCTACAATAGTCAATACTATTTAATACTATAGGTATTTATTTATAATAGAATCATATTATGCTTATATTGGTTTCTTATTAAATTAGTTAAGTACTTTGAACATTTTACTATTTTAATAAAATTATGCTAATAAATGCCTACTTCTGTAACTGTAGGTTCTATAAATAAATAAGTAACATCAAACTATGCTTTTCAACCCTGATTTTCCCGGGGCTTTAATTAGGTTGTCTATTATGTTAAGTAACGTAAAACACAAGAAAAATATTATACTAAGTATTTAATTAAAATATACTTACTAAAGAAAATTAAAAAGGTAATTGATATACATAGGAAAAACCTTTCATAAGTACTGCACAGCGTTATTCCGTTACATGCTGGTACGATGTCATTCATTATGACAGTTAATTTCTTTCGCCCGTTATTAATACCCTGTTAACGAGTCGAAGGCAAATCGAAAGCGATTGCCATTTGTCACGGAATAAGGCTGGTGGCCATGATGATAACACACTAAGGGTGAGGCCAAACGAGCGTAACTTTAGAGTTGTGAGTCGCAGAATTTCGGTCGCTTTCATACAAAACAAAAGACGACTCTCTCACGATGCTTGTCTATGAAAGCGACCGAAATTCTCGCGACTCAAAAATTACTCTCGTTTGGCCTCACCCTACTATGCGGAAAAATTAATTCATCCCTTTCAGGTTTATTTACATGCACCTGTCTTTCTGTCAAATTGTTGTGATATAGACATAGGTAATTTATTTGTTATCACAAGATTTATGTTACTAGTAAAATGGCTTTCTAGACCACTGAATAAATTATAGATTATTTTGTTGATTTCCCTTTAAAATCAATCAATACGAATTCTAAATGTTGTTGTGTATAATCAGACAATGATACTTTAAATATTATCTATCATGAAGAATTTGCGTTTTATTTGTACAGTTTTTTTTTTCCTTGTTGGAAGTAGAAATGTTCGTCTCCTTGACATTATATGTCTTTATGGCACCCTTTAAGTTAATTATCACTTAATTTTAATTAAAATCTTTAGTTCACAACCTTCAATTACTATAATGAAAATCAATAAATATTTTTATTGCAGATAGGAAAATTAAGAATTGGTTTATAACACCCACGCCTAGTCATGCGCTCTTATTGGGAGGAGCGTCTGTGGCTGTGGTAGAGGCGATAGTATTATTGTCTTCGGCGGTCAGAACACTGCCGTATTTGTTTAAGAATTCGAGGATGGCGCCGTTGCTCCACCCGAAGCCAAACTGCACGTTGTACTCGCCACCCCCGCCAAACTTGCCAGGATTCTCCGCATCATACTTCTCAAACATCTGCTTATACTCCAGAAAGCCCCAGTGGCAAGACCTTACAAACGTTTGCGCTACTTCCAGTGCCAGTGCCCTAGCTTCAGTCGTTCCGATATTATCAATGGCATTCACAACAATGCTCATTTCTGGGGGCCACACGTTCGGGAAGTCCCACTGCTCACCGCTTCTGATGAGTGATGTGGGCACACCCCCGGGGAAATCAAGACCTCCCGACTGTTCGATACTGCACACAATCCTGGGCCCGTTCGTTTTAAGAAAACTAGAGCTAACGGCATTCTGCCACAGCGGTGCCACGTTAGACGAATAGAAGTATTTACGATGCTTATTGTCTCGAATATCGTAGTCGTACCACATTGCGTCTTCATCGCTCCACAGCACTGCTTGAATGCTGTTCCTCCATTCTAAGGCTAACGCTATATAGTCTTCAGATTTTTGGAAATTAAATAATAAAGCATGGAACACCGCCATGTGCTGGAGCGCACCAGCGTAGATAGCATTAAGATCCACAGGGACGATGTACCTGGTGTGGAGGTCAGTGATAGTACCGTTGTTGCTTCCGTCAGCCACGATGAACCACCGCGTAGAGAAGTCCCAGCCGCTCTCTGCTGCGCTTTTGGTGTCCGTGTAGAAATCAGCGCGCTCTTCTTCACTCATGTCGATTGTGTTGTTGTAGTCTTCAAAATATGACTCCGGACGCGGTCCAGCGCTAGGTGCATAATGCCTGAGAAGGGTGTGGTTACTGCCACCTTTTTCAACAGCAACAGCTCTATTTTTCATCCAAAAGTCCAATTCATTTTCCAAATAAGCAATGTTTTTTCTTACAAATTCAATGTCTTTGGTGTATTCATGGTAAATAGCAACCATCGCCGTCAGCATGGGGGGTTGACTGCGTCTCTGGTAATACCATCTGCTACCGTTGGGGATGTGACCGAACTTATTCAACAGTTCAATGAGGTTTTCAATCATTCCTTTGGCGGTTTCTTGCATTCCACTAATGAGCAAACCTTCGATGATCCAGTAAGAGTCCCAGTAATAGATCTCCTTGAATCGTCCTCCGGGGATGATGAATCCATGAGTGAGCGGTACTAAACTGAATTGTTCTGGTTTTTCGAGAACCTCTGCTTTAACTTTTCGTGCAAGGAGAGGCCAGATGTCGTTGATGCCTTTCCCGAACTTTCTCAAGGCTTCGTCTTTTATAGTGTTAAGGAAGGCAGGATCACTTTTGTGGTCTGAAGGCGTCCAGTCCTCGAGCTCGCCTTCATTGGAGAAGTAGTCATCAACGAACTGTTTTATCTGTGCTATAGATGGACTTTGATTGGTGTCGTTTAGTAAAATCTCGAAGTCAGTTAGTGTTTTGTTTTCGTCGTACTTCATCTGGAGATCGACGAAGGTTTTAGAGTCGTTGAAGATCCTGGCCATCTGGACGTGATGGAGGAGGTCGCTGTCGCAGTAGACTGGTCTCTCACAACTGGTGGGCAGATCCGCGCGGGCTAGCCCGGCAACCACCAACAAAATCAGGAATTCCCACATCTGCAACAAGTACAACAATATCCATTAATATAAATGCGGGGAGAATGGAAGTGAAGTAAGTGATAATGTGTATGTTTCCCTAGACAATTCCTACGCAAGGTACAAACTTCGAATGCAAGCAGTTATTAGTTAATAGTAACTTTTATAATAATATTCGTCATTAGATGTTTTCGATCACAATCTTCTCCAAACCGTGACGAATTCATCATTAACAAAATGATCTAAGTGATTAATCCCGTTAATGACTCGACAAGTCAACATAACGATCGTTTAGCTTTTTGCATACTTTAGAATAATATTATGATTATTTATTTATGATAGAGTATAAAAAGTTTTATAATTTTTAGGGTTCCGTAGCCAAATGGCAAAAACGGAACCCTTATAGATTCGTCATGTCTGTCTGTCTGTCCGTCCGTATGTCACAGCTACTTTTTGTCGCAAGTATAAGAGCTATCCTGTTGAAACTTGGTAGGTAGATGTATTATGTGAACCGCATTAGGATTTTCACACAAAAATAAAAACAAAACAAATTTTGGGGTGCCCCCCATACTTAGAATTGAAACTCAAAAAATTTTTTTTCACCAAACCCATACGTGTGGATTATCTATGGATAGGTCTTTAAAAATTATATTGAGGTTACTAATATTATTTTTTTCTAAACTGAACAGTTTGCACGAGAGACACTTCCAAAGTGGTAAAATGTGTGTCCCTCCCCCCTGTAAGTTCTAAAATAAGAAAATGATAAAACTAAAAAAAATGTATAATGTAGACCTCAACAAAAACTTCCAACGAAAATTGGTTTGGATGAGATACAGTTAGCAGTTTTTGAGATATAGTACATTTTCAAAAACCGCAAATATAACTTTGCCATTCATACAAACACTATGAAAAACAAAGTTATTTTTATTGTTTGTGTATATCACTTACTAATCTCAATATAATTATATCCCTAATCTATGCTTGCTACTACGGAACCCTTCATGGGCGAGTCCAACTCGCACTTGGCCGGTTTTTATTTGTATTTTCATCGTGATTCTTTACGCTTGTTCAGAAAATTGCTTCATTAAGCTGCAATTTACACACTATAGCAATTGTTAATTTATTGATATTGCAAATAGCAAAGCCATTAACTATTGAGCTTTTGCATAACAACACCCTTTTCTTTGTAAGTGGAAGCAAATCATCAAATAACTCCCCTGAGTCCCCACACCCTAGGTAGATTGGAAGGGACTGTCAGAATCTACACTGACAAAAACCCACCCTGTTCCTTGAACCGCCCCTTTGATTTCCAGGGCTGGTTTTTACATAGAACCCTTACATCACGCCTGTAATTCCCGAAGGGTTTAGCAGAGGTGAACACGCATAGCATGGCTATAGGCTCTACTCCATGTAATAGGGTAGCCGGTAGGCGGTAGGGCCTATTGACATCAAGTCAACAGAACATAAAATCCAAGCTTCGTGAATGCTACTGAGAAATGTGACACGTTGCATAAGAATAAATGAACCCAGGAGCTTGTGTTCAACGATCTCAATCAGTGCCCTAACTGGAGAAGGGATGAGACTACATGAGACGAGATAACATGAGGAGGGATGAGACTCATGTGACTAAGAGAGTGATGAGTGAATGTTAATGGATGGAGAGGAACAGGAATGCCAAAGAAAAGATGGATGGATTGTCTAAGAAATGATAGGAATGAAAAAGGAGTGAATGATGCTGTGACGTCTGATAGGGGAGAATGGAAGAAAAAAACGTGTTGCGTCGACCACAAGTAAAATGGGATAAGGGCAGGAAGATGATGATGACCAGTGCCCTAACTAGACTTTTATGCGCCCAGGGGGGGTATTACAACGTCTTAAAACCAGGCTTATTCCTATGAATGAACGAGATGGCGCTAGACGACTTGTATAGCTCTGTCACTTTCAGTCGCCGGAACAAGCCTGGTTTTAAGACGTTGTAATACCCCCCCAGTTCCAGCTTCTTTAAGTTCCGCACCCTGGCCTGGCCGATTGTGGTCCTGACTTGCTATTCTCTATAAAAAATCTCATCGCGTGTCTCTACGACGTACTCTTCGACGAGGCGGGTTTGAGATCATCCAATCGTGCAGCGCATGCGGTGAGCGCTAGTGTCGCTGTCAGTAGCTGCATTGCATAGCAAACTTTAGTACCAGAAGCGAGGCGTGAGCACTGCGACCGCGCTGTCTCAAGGTTGTGTTTATAGAGAATATCACTGCTGGTCTGGCCATTTCTGCGCCCTGTACAGTGTACCGTGCCTATTAGACACCGTTCGGCACTGACCGTTAAACCAAAAGAGCAGTGACATTACTTTAGTGACAACAATTTGCAAAGAACGACCATGAACCGATGCCGTTTGCCATTTCGACTGAGGAATCACGTTTTTATTTATTAGCACTACAGGTATTGCCAATACTTTTTCCTTGACTTTAATTATTATTCTTAGGCGAAGTTACACTTCGTCACTGTATCCTCGAGATTTACATAATTACCTACTTCTTTTTTAATATTTGATCATTTACGAGCAGAGCAGTGGTGGCCCAGTGGTATCGGTCCCGACTTACGAGTTATCGGGGTTCGAAGTGTTCGAACCCCGGCAGGCGCATTCATCATCAGCCTATAATGCTCCCACTGCTGGGACACAGGCCTCCTCTCTGTGAGAAGGAGGGGACCATAATCCACCACGCGGGCCCGCAGTGCGGTTTGGTAGATGTCACGTCATGTCTTCGATTTTTTTTTGGTTCTAGGACATGCCGGCAGGCGCATTAATTTGTGTAATTTATTTCATCGCCAATGCTCTCAAAACAGTGAAGGAAAACATCGTGAGGAAACCGGCATGTCCTAGAACCAAAAATTCGAAGACATGTGACCTCTTAAACCCGCACTGGGCCCCCGCGTGATGGATTATGGCCCACTCCCTCTCACAGAGAGAGGCCTGTGTCTCAGCAGTTGGAAAATTATAGGCTGTTGATGATGATGATGATGAATCCTTCGCACTTCTTATTAATATAAGTCAAATAGAAACAAATCAGTGAAAAAATATTCATTTGTAACTTAACCTCGCGGTGTTGCCCCCATGAGGTTCGGTAACTACCTCAAGCGAATGTCATAATGGGAAAAAAAGTATCCAATTTGTAAATCCAGGTTACAAACTATCTGTGTATCAATCTTTTTTTCTTTATGCAAAGTAACTAATTTATTCATTTCCTTAAAGGATAACATAACGTACTATATAATAAAATACCAATATAATTGTAACAATTTAATTCAAATCACTTCAGTTGTTCTGTGTGTGAAAAGGTTACAAATATCCATCTATAAATAAATAAAAATAAATAATATTCCACAACTATCACACAACGCCGCGCTGTCTAGTCCCAAGCTAAGCAGAGCTTGTGTTATGGGTACTAGACAACTGATAAACATACTTACATATTTCTAAATACATACATCTAATATATAAAATTCTCGTGTCACAGTTTTCGTTGCCATACTCCTCCGAAACGGCTTGACCGATTTTTATGAAATTTTTTGTGCTTATCCGGTATCTATGAGAATCGGCCAACATCTATTTTTCATCCCCCTAAATGTTAGGGGTAGTCCACACCTAAATTTTTTTTAAATTATTTATATGGCAAAACAACGTTTGCCGGGTCAGCTAGTATTATAGATAAATTACACCCAGACACAGAACAAATAATCGTGCTCATCACTCAAACATTTGTCCTGGGTGGGAATCGAACCCACGACCTCCGGCATAGCAGTCAGGGCCACTAACCACTAGACCAACAGGCCTCACAAACTGTAATCTTAATTATAAAAACCATTCATTTAATTTGTGTAGGTATTAAAAACATAGACAATCCAAAAACAAGTTATGTATATAATTACAGTCTACAAGCAACTCGCCAAGGTCAATGTAGAATTGCCACTCTTTGATGGTCAAACATAGCTCTTTTAGAAATACTTGATTTCATATGCGAAACAAAGGTTTATGTCAATTATTTTCAATGGCAATGCTAACGCACAGCTTTTATCTAAAACTAGGGACACAATAATTGTAAGTGCCGTTAACTTAGACTATAGAATGACCAAATTCGTCACGCATTTATCACTTTTTATAAATGCGTGCGAATTTTCTTCACGAAAAACGTAACGTTTTGTTTTGAAAACGGAATCTGGACATTTTATAATGTAAGGCCGTTAAGGCAGTTAATGGTCGTTAATACGAACATTTAAACACTAAAGAAATCAACGGGAAATCCCGTAAGTGTGGCGCGGCTATGAGAATAATAATGATGATCAAAAGATGAGAGCATAGTTACTGGACTATTTCCACCTTTTCTAGAACATTTTACAGCTACATTTTTTCGTCAAGATCAAGCCATAGAAGTGATGATTCAATGCTTGCTACATCGTCAAAAAATATTAAAAGCAGTTGGAAATCTATGTACAAAGAGCGCAGGAAAGTGTAAAGGCGATAGTGCAAAAGGTGTAGAAGATCAGATAGGTACTGATACTGAAGTACCATCAGAAGCAACATGACAAGAACCAAAAATCAGGAGAATACATAGAGAAGGCCTTGCTATAGGAAAATTGCTATTATGCTCAAGGAAATAGAAAGTACTATTCACGAGCATACGACAAAGGTATCAGTTAGGTAAATGAACGTGACAAAAACAAAGCTGACTCACTATAATTATTGGAAGAACCGCTTTTCACAAACACTCCTCGAAACCTATTATTGTAAACATTAAACATAATAGCAAATTGTTTGTAGAACATCTGTCAAATCGTTGGTCTTCCCAGTGTATTTGTGTTAATGATCGGTTCTTTTTTTTTTACCGTGGTACAATCATCAAATGTGTCCTCCCACCCAGGGCAGGGCGAGAGGGACTGTCAGACTCGTACTGACTAAAATCCACGGTGTCCTTCAATAGCCCTTTATGTTCCGGGGTCACGGTAATGAGATAAGTCCCGCGACCCCGGCAGGCTTTGACACTCTTGGAGGCGCGCGTGGAACACAACGCGCCGTCGACTCGGGCATGGTCCATGGTCGGGTGGCGAGTTGCCCATTACTCGCCGCCCGCATGTCCGCGCCTACGGTGGCCGGAGATCGCCCCGCGACGTCCGACGCCGCGGGTGTCTACCACTGCGGCTGGGGCGGAGGGAGGACACTGTCCTCTCTCTCGCGGCTCGCCTCCTCCTTCTCGAGCATAACTGCTTCGCAGAAGGAGGCGACCGCTTCCCACTCCGTCTCGCCCCGCAGCATGGCCTCGACCAGTGCCGGGCGCGAGAGGTCTCCGCCTATCGCTGCCGTGAGGACACGGCCAAGCGGGGCAGTCCTGCACCGTATGCTCCACCGTGTCCTCCGGGCGATCTTCGCAGTGGTGAAACCCAGGTGTTTCTTCCCTCCCTATCAGACACAGGAACCTCCCGAAACTTCCGTGTCCGGTGAGGACCTGCGTCATGCGGAAGGTCAGGACGCCGTGATGCCTATCCGCAGCCACTCCTCAAGCCGCGATTGCGGCGTGCCCGAATGATCGGTTCTAAGTTAATTTCGTAAATGTAACAAGGGCCTGTGTTCATAGACATATATTTTGATACGGTGGAATACCTACTCCTTATATCTTAAAAATCTGCCCACAGAGTCCTTAGGGGAAATGAAAAAGAAATTTAGAGTATTTTGTCTAAATATTAAGACATTAATGACAAGATTCATGAAAAAGAGAGCTTATTTATAGGATTAGACAGATGATACCTTTATTTATTCTGCACGCGCTTGCGTGTATTGTAAACATGAATTATGAATTTATGGTAGAAAACACAAATGAAATTCTTACTGTCATTTATTTGATTAAGGCTTAAGAAACTAAGCCTTCAGTTTTCTCACCTCGTCCTGTGAGTAACAAATTAACAATGTAAGGAAAAAAGTTACTCAATATTTAAGTAAATAGGCACAAAGTCAAAGTCTTATTTTACGGCCGATTCAAAACCCGCAAAAACTCTCCATAAGCAAAACGATGTAAATTCTCAAATAGGAGCAAATGATATAACTGATGTGACTTGTTGCTTCAAATATCTCGGAATCATGTGATACTTTTACTTAATATCGATTACAAACAGCAGTCGATGACATTATTATGTATTAGATAATTACGCAATGAGAGAATCGAGTTGAACTAGTTGCAAGAGATCCTATTGACTAGTGAGACGGAAGATAGTGAAACGTCAAACGAGCCCTCCTCTGTAGTGCTATTTTTAACGGTTATGAGTAATTTAATTATCTCGAATTCTGAACGAGACACCGTTCGAATTTCGAATTTAAGAAGATAGAATCTGCGATGACTTTGAAACAAATGAGTTCGTTGGGTGAAGTGAGCTCGTGAACTTTACAGAAAAGCACTACCAATACCAAACTAATACCGACCTACAAAGCCATAAATGTACCGTGTGCCCTTCAAATCAGAAAACAATGTTTGCAAATAAGCCAGACGGCATGCATCCAAATTGTTTAACAGACTTTCCTATCGCAATTGATTTTCAAATTAGTATAATCGTTTGAAAAATTCGTCTACTCGAAGACAAAAACATCCTAAGGAATGATGAAGAGTCGAAAAAAAAAGGCATTACAATTTTAAGTGTCTCACTTTAAAGAGAAAATCGTGAAATCAGTGGATTGCAGGAAGGGAAGTGAAGCACTCTTTCAAATGTGATGATGACGACATGAATGGACTCAATCATGTTCGCATAAGATTGATATTGGTACTATGTTTTATAAGTAACGTAACGTGACACCCTATGCATAACAAGGTGCGCTACATGCGTGTCAAACACGGTTACATTTGAAATATAAAAGTGTTAACATTTTACGTCGGAACATGATTACATAAATTAGTATTATCAGCGTGAATAATAGGATCACGTGTCCTTAACACTTGTTACGTTTATTTTTATATTTTGTTTCACAGTTCGTTATCGAACTAGGTACTTCAAAATTAACATTTAGAATTGGACCAAAGTGACCAAAGGGATAATCAATTTCTGAGGTTGAAAATACTTTTATTTGATCCGATTCCAAGAATCAAAATGTAGGCAATAAAAATGGGGGAAGACTAGTTATGAAGTGGTAGATGAATGAGCATTCATATTATAATAGTAGAAGGGAGTAAAGCATTGCCTTACGTCACGGGCGTATTGAATCCCGAAGCGACACTTAGGATTCTGGGGGTGAACCTCCGTAGCGCAGCGAGGAGGTTCAACTGTTAATTCCCGAGTGAAAGTGAGGGATTCAAGTTAGCCCAAGACAAGGCAGCTTTGCTCCCGAGGAACGTACTCTGCTTTTCACACCTACTGCGAGGAAATAAATTCGATTTTTAACCGACTTCAAAAAAGGAGGAGGAGTACTACGGGAAATTTAAATTTACCCGTGGTACTACTCGTTTACTATGCCGGGGTCGCGGGACTGTCTACACTGTTAACTGTGACCCTGGAATGAAAAGGTCAATTGAATGAAAACGGTAGATTTAAGTCAGTACGAGTCCGACATTCCCTTCCACTCCATACAGAACGAGAGACCGCATATGACGATTTTAAAAAGTGAAAAAAAAACTGGTGCAGAATAGTAAGGGGATGGTATACGGAAGATTATACAAGACACTGTGAATAATTTTATCTATAACATAAAATAAGTGAGTAGTACGACGGGAAACAAAATTACCCGTGATACTACTAGATTGCTTGGTAGTATCACGGGTAATTTTCTTTCCCGTGGTACTACTGGTAGTACAACGGGTAGTACCACGGGCAATAAACGGTGAAAAGGCTAGGCAGATGTCACACAACTACCTCAAATAAACAAGTTCATTTTATCGAAATTGTAAACCACAAATTAGGCCGTTTCTTGATAGCGAATCTTGCTCCGCTGTTTAATTTATCATTGGAGCGGTTCGTCGGTATTCGAAAACAGGTTTTGATCTTAACTATCTCTAAATTTAGAATTTGAGAGCAAAAAAAACTAAGTTCCTTCGATTTGAACTAGTCGACTCTACGCAAATCTAATGCCTCATTCTAATGTAGTGTGATTTTTTTGCAGTTTTAGTACCGGAAAATAAATTAACGAGTTCGCTGTATCCGACTAAAAATCAATTTGACTGCTAATGCTAAATATAATACCGGTAACTGAGATTTTTTCAAAGTTTTTATGACTGGCACTATCGGTAACCTTGTTTGCAAACGCATAATATCGATCATGTGCTGAAACTAGCTCATTATTTTTGAAATTTACCAATTACTTATGTTAAATTCATTTCTTATTGTACCTATCTCATTTGTGGACCGTTCTCCCCTTTTCATTCTTCCCTATCTCTGAATTCTCTGTCAAACTTAATTATTTTCTATAAAGCTCAATAGGTAAACACTTGCAATACTATTGAAATATATTAACAGTCAATGTGAAAGGATATAATTTAATTATAATGTATATTTATAATTTTGGCGGAATAAATGTGACCCACTTGAGATCGCGTAATGTTCACGGTCGGTTTTAGAGGGTCATTGATTGATCAACAGCTTCATAATATTTATTTTTTTAATTTGGTCCTGCTCTGTAGCTTAGTTTTATGTTCCCTGAAAACTATTATTAAATTCTGTATAACTTTATTTAAATATGTATAAATACAAACAATAGAATCTTCACCTCCAAGTCAAGCCACCTCGAACTGCACAAAAATACATAAATTATTACCTAATGCAATGAATTTCGTTGAACTATCAAAAGTGTTCATAAAATTAATGAATAAAGATGTGATTCAAGGTGAACGCAAACTACTTCTAAGTCTAGTTAAAAGCCTCCTGCAGACACATGCGATTAATCGCGCGGGGCGACATGTCGCGGTCCATTCGCAGTATTTTTAGAGTGGAAATTAGCTTGGCTCGTTGTCGCAGCGCGATTAATCGCGTGTGTCTGCAGGAGGCTAAAAAGGACAACGGGCAAACTATACAATCGGCTATGTCTTTTTTATATCCTATTTTTTTTTACAATGAATGTCAAATTATACGTGCTTTCAACTTTTCCGTATTTTACTGTAACTGTTATCAAATAGAATCGTTTGAGAATACTGAGGCTGTTGGTCTTCCAACTATTTTAATTTCAAAACGCATTTATCATGGTTATTATTGTTAATAGCCTTGTTTCGTCCACTCCTGCGTACCTTTCTTTTATACCATGTTTCCCGGAGCACCACAACACAAGTCTAAACCGATCCATATCTTCTGGATATCGTCCACCCACGGCCCACCGCTGGGCGTTAGTTTGACATTTCTTGTTCTTAAATGATGTAACAAAGGTTCTGTAATCATTTTGGCGATTGAAAAAGAGTGTCCATGGAGTTTCTTGCCCTTTCTTCTCCATGAGATCTACGCTTTGGAATGGGCACCTACAGTACTTTCACAGTTTTTATGTCTTGTGACTGGGACTGTAGCACCGTAACTATTTTTTAAACTATTTTATTTTACTTTTGACAATTCAAAAGTGCCTGTAACTGGCTTATTTGGAATAAATGATTTGATTTGATTTGACTTATACCGCCTCTCCACCATTTAGGTAGTGAGGGTTCTACTCCACCTGATCATATTACTCGTATATTATATGCCTATAACGTATGTTTTTTCATCTTCCTTTCTTCCCCGACCCCTATTAGCCTTCTTCTCAAAGACTCATTGTGTTACTAAAAATATTTACAGTAGTTAACGCTCAAGGGCTACCCGTAGTTACTACGTACAGTTTTTTTAATCTGTCTCGTTCTATATTTCCCTATAGACGCCCTCGCCCTTGCTTTTTATCAGATAATTTTATTGTACTTGCAAACTTGTGACGTGCCGTACTTCAGTTTATGTTAAACGTGACTTCAGTAAAGTAAATAGATAGTTTACTTATCGAACTGGTTTACAATATAACTTTTTAGATAGAGGTCTTCCTCTCTGTTCACAACTTAAACTACTCTAGACTAAGAATGTTACCCTGTAAGGTAACGGTGCCCCTGCAACGTTAAGGGATATTAAAGGACACCGTGAATTTTAGTCAGTACAAGTCTGACTGTCCCTCCTGCCCTGTCCTGGGTGGGAGGACTCATTAATTGATATTTTACCAATAAAAAAAAAGTAAAGTAAAAGTGGAAAAGCTTTCCGCCGCGCTTTTATATATTCGTATGTGCTTATTTAACTGCTATCGTTTTATCTACTCTTGTTCTGTGCTACTCTTCTATCCTATCTGTCTGTCTTTATCCTTCTGTACTGTGAACTCTTTTGTGTGTATGTGATTCGTGTGTGGAAATAAACTCTTTTCTTCCTTCCACTGTGAGTAGTCTTCTCATTTACGACACCCACACAACCTACACTTATATACGTTAAAAGACATTATAATTTATGTCGTTTCACAGTCATCTGATTTTACCTTTTCCAACTATGTCGGAGTGGATTTCAAATCCCACCGGTAGCTGCTGAACACCAGCATTGTTCATGACCTTCAGAACCCAGTTTGTACTGGGGTGTGGAGTAGTTGCACATTATAATCTTCAAATGACATAGAAGGTTTACGGATTCGATTATAAATATCTATTATTTACGTTATCATATTTTGTCTTATTTGACCACAACTAACTGACGCAGACAGCCATGCACCAGTCAAGGAACCTGCCCTAAATGTAAAGCTATAAAGTGATGAATGGTGATGATTCGCTCCGCAACGCATTTGAACAGTTCTAACTGCCCATTGTCCTTTGTAATAGCTTATTGAATTGTTGTGTAGAAAAAAAATATAGGCAAGACGATAATGCTAATCTTTGATGTCATTGAAATAATAAAAAAATAATTATAAGTAAAAAGAAAGGTAGAAAATAGGGTTGGCCTAATAAATCCCCTGAATCTAATTTTAAAAACGGCCATTTTGGGCCACTGTCATAGGCATAGTCCGGAGTGGGTAGATTGATTTGGGGTCGATAACCTGAAACGTCTATAAAGGCATGACTCGGGGTTTCCGGGATTTTAAAGAGATCTTACCGGAAATTGAAAATTGTTAGGAACGTAGGATGATGACATACAGGATAAAAGCCATCTTTATTTCAAATTTCAGCCAAATCGATTAAAAATCCCGTAAGTACTGAAATGAAATATCCCGGGAATAAGGGCTTATCCATGTTATGATTTCTATGACAGTTCGTGATACAATACAAGAACATAAAATCAATCTAACTCCTCCGGACTATGGGTAATGTTCATAAGGAAATGTTCAAAAATTAAATTAATGCTATTCCAGGCTCAGTCATTAAATACGTAATAATTAAATTCTGACTTTGACCTTCCGGATGTGATGATCTTCCTAGTTCTCCAAATCTACATAAACTTTTTCATGGTAAAAAACTTTTTCAAAAAAAATGTGACCGCCTTCAAAAACAACCACAAAAAAGGGTAAAATAACCTACAAAATAACTTTTCTTTCAGAAGTCGGTGCCTTTATTTTTTTTTCATTTCATTGTTTTTTTTTGCCACCGACTTCTGAAAGAAAAGTTATTTTGTAGGTTATTTTACCCTTTTTTGTGGTTGTTTTTGAAGGCGGTCACATTTTTTTTGAAAAAGTTTTTTATTTTACTCTTTTTAGTTTAAATATTCAACTCAAATTCTTGTCAAATAAATCATTCTCTTACTTGTATGTGCACTAAAATTTTGTAATCCGTAGCACCGGTAACAACATCGCTCAAGTGCACAATATGCTAATAAAATTCCCTATCTCAAAAACTACTGAACCGATTTTGATGAAACTTGCAGTATTCCGTAAGTTAAACAATACTTAGTACAACAAAAAAAGAATTACTTAAATCGGACTTGTAGTTCCAGAGATATGCGAACACAAACTAAATGAGTCGATGCCTACTCCAAGCCGTTGAGGAGTTGTACCTTCCATCATCAGCTCATCCACCTGAGATGATGATTATCAGATGCAAATACTTGAACAGATTTAGAAAATATATGAAAATGGTACTATGTGCCTATAAAATTTGAAGGTTGCCCTCGATTTCCCTGGGATTCCATCATCAGATCCTGACCTGATGATCATGGGACCAATTGGAAAGTATACCCTTTCAAACAAAAGAAAAATTTTCCAAATCGGTCCAGGCGTCTTCGAGAAATCGGGGAACATACATAAAAAAAAAAAAAAAAAGATTCCGACGAATTGAGAACCTCCTCCTTTTTTTGAAGTCGGTTAATAAAAATAGTAGGTATTCAGTTTTCGGTTTCTGTAAATAACGTTATCTGCATCAATCAACATGAACACGATGAAGTCATTGATAACACATTAACAACATGCGACACAAACAAAACAATTCAACTATCTTATCTGTGCAGGCTGCCTAGGACATAAATATTCTTTCTGAACGTTTATTATCACGATTTCTATAAAAAGCAATAGTAAAGATTAAAAAAAAATAACGAGGTACCAAACTTATAGCCTAAGAACTACTGAATCCTCTGTCCAACGGTTGTCCTGTACCTAAGGCTAGAGTTTACTGATGAGATGAGCAGGGGCGTAGCTACCGCCGTATCAATTATACGGGGCCCCCGGGCCACAGGGGCCCCCAACGAGCGTAAACAAAAATTAATAAAAACTTAATGATTTATTCAATAAAATAGGTAGTTGTTTACTTTTACACAATTTATTTGTCTAATGTATCTCTGGCATTTTTATTATTATTATATTTTATATGTAATAATGTTTTCACACCACCTGCTCGAAAATGTCAAATTATATGTCAAGCAACCTTAACCTAAAGTGAGTCATTAGTGGCCGAGGGCACAGCCGGTCAATAATGTTGTACTGGATTTCATTATTACCCGCTGGTCAATAATGTGGTTTGAATTTGGAATATGTTTATAAACAACAAACACCCTTTGGTGCCAGAAAGATTTTTTTTTTTAATTTTCTTTTCCCTTTTGGGAAGACAAAGGGATCTATCTAGCCCATGCAGCCTAGATTTTTTTTTTGGTTCTTTTCGTCCCTCTTTGGGGCAGGCAAAGGGAGCTGAGCCCATACAGCCAAGTCTGATTTAGTGTGCCAGAAAGAGGAAAGCTATTCTCGAAACCCTTACTACGCGTGGATGATATTCTCGATTTCCTAAAAAATCATAACGATTGCTTCTTCATATCGTTCCCATGTTTTCGAAGACATAATATTGTAAGAATAATTAGATAACTACCTACGAACCATTTTTTAAAAGGAATGAAATAACATTAAAACTGGCATTAATAATAACAAATACCGTACCGCGCCGTAATACCGTAGGTAATAGTAATTGGCTGTAACATTAGTTAATTTATTTTAAATAAACTGCACTAAGATTGCTGTGGATTTTGTAAATAAATAAATAAATAATAAAACCTATCTATAATATAGTCGATTTATCACATTTTATCAAAAATACTCTATTTTCACGAGCGTCTCCAATGACGTTCTAAATTCAAAATGCATACAGCCAATCATCCAAAACCATTCTACCAGCCCTGTATAAAACTTAGTTTACACAAACGCCACATCCATGAGAGTGATATCATTAGGACAAACACGACAAAACCATAGAAGATACTTTTTTTTTCGAAAATCGAATTGATCGTGTCTTGGCTACTTATTGGTAGACGCAATAAAGGCGCGAATTTTTGGCATTTATCTTTTAAATTTATCAACAAAGTATTATAAAATGTCGAGTGATGAAAGTGATTGTACTCCTGAATTCATTACAACCGAAGCTAATAATATTTCCAATGATTTACTGCCGGAAAAGTCAAAGGAAACTTATATAAAAGCCTATGACAATTTCCAAAAATGGAAAAGTACGAAAGGCGTCAAGTCCATTTCGGAACCAGTTCTATTAGTGTATTTTCAGCATTTATCTTGTACTCAGAAGTCAAGTAGCCTATGGTGTACTTATTCAATGCTTAGGTCAACAATAAGCATGAAACACAATATAAATATCAAGACATACGCTAAGCTATTAGCATTTCTAAAGAGGAAATCGGAAGGTCACCAATCAAAGAAATCGAAAGTTTTCACACCTATGAATATTGAAACTTTTTTAAATGAAGCTCCTGATCATAGCTATCTTGCCGTAAAAGTAAGTACATCATTTTATTTATAACTAAATAAAATACCACATGGTAGCAAATAGCAACAAGAACACATAAGTATACTTACTGAATTTACGTATGTTGTTAGTAAAATTTATTTTTATTTTTGTTACAGGTGGCTTTAATTATTGGAGTGAATGGGGCTTGTCGTTGTCAAGAAATGGTAAACATGAAGGTCCAAGATATAGAAAAACACTCAGAAGAGTTGTTATTGATTAAGTTGCCAGACACTAAAACCAAAAAGGAAAGGTCATTTGTCATCCGCGGAGCATATGTAAAGGTTGTGTAAAAGTATCAAGCTCTGCGGCCTCCTAACATAAACACTAACCGATTTTTTGTAGCGTTCAGTATTGGAAAATGCACCCGTCAAGTGATTGGGAAGAACAAAATGAGTGCCATGCCGAAGGAAATTGCCAAATACTTAGGATTACCAAATATCGAGCTCTATACGGGTCATTCTTTTCGTCGAACGTCAGCTACACTGTTGGCGGATGCGGGAGCAGATATAACCCAAATAAAACGACATGGTGGCTGGAAATCGGATACACTAGCAGAAGGATACATTGAAAATTCTGTACAAAACAAAAATAAAATAAGCTGTCAAATTGGTAACAGCATCACTTTAAAAACGTCATCTGATTCTTTTTCACCACAACCTTCAACATCACACCATCACATTCCATCTTTCCCTGAGCCTCATTCACCACCTTCACCAACTTTCACCACCCAAAATGCTTCTCTGCAAATACAAGATTCTGAAGCATTGACGAGCAATACTCAAATAAATTCCACATCAACATCTATAAACGTACCAAATAAAAACATAACTATATCTTTGCACAACTGGACTAATGTCTCAAATGTTACAATTAACTTGAATTAATATATAAGTGTACCTATATAACTAGTTCTAAATGTTATTCTTACTGTTTTTTTATTTAATAAATACTTTGTTTTTCGTACTATGGCTATTATTTTCTCACAGTAGGTGTAAAAAGTAGAGTATCCTCCTCTGGGCTAAAGGTGTCTTTGCCTTGGGCTAGCTTGAATCCCTCGCTGCATTCAGGATTCTTGTATTAACTCCCTCGCTTCGCTCGTGAGTTAAACTCTTAACTCCCTCGCTACGCTCGGGAGTTAAATCCCGAATCCTTCATTGCGCTCGAGATTCAATATGACGCCCGTGACATAAGACACAACTTTAGCCCCTCGGTGCATAATCTACTATTTATGCACGAGATTGTCTATTAGAAATCCAGGGAAGATCCATAATAATATGTATAAACATTTCGATGCAAGTCTAAAATAACTCTACCTAATTCCGACCTCTGGACTGATCAGTAGCATCTTTTGATGACATTTGTCACATTTTTTGTTTATATTTCGGCGTAGATGCAGAGAAATATATTTTTTTCTTTAGTACCTAATAAATCTTTACCCTACCTAAGGGCGCCCAAAAAAAAATTTTTATACGAGGCCCCGCCAAGGCACGCTACGCCTCTGGAGATGAGTTACAGTATGCTAAGTATAGTAACTATGACCTGGCAGGTCTCAGGCCTCAGCCCTACCCTACACTTCAAAAACCATACATTTTTGAAAGGGAAAAAAAAATTGTAATGTAAGCTTGAGATTTTAGTACGATGTAGTTTGAAAAAATTAGTTTTGTGAAATTTACAGGCGATTCTGGCAAGCACAAGCATCTGCCGGGTCATGGTTACTATGTATAATTAGCATACTTTAATTCATCACTAAACAAATTTCTAGCCTTAAAGGTTATGGATGAAAAAATTAATAAAAATGGCAATTGACATTAGGCTACCGAAAACCGTATAGGTATTTCAGAATGGTTGTCAGCAAGCATGAAACTTATAGCAGCATCAACAGATCTACGTCCTTATTCCGTGACGGGATTGTCACCGCTTTCAGCTGACAAATCACACTACAAAATGCTGATACATGACAAATTAAAGAAAACGTTGTACAACAACAAAAAATAAGTGATTCAGTTTCTTATGGCCGGCGGAAGGCTATTTTCCGTGCACGTAGATACCACATTTTCCATTGTCAACCAATGAGTACCGAAACCATAAGGAAAACGTTTTTCCCTATATAGTGTCACTATTGCATTAAGTCATTATACTTTAAAAGAAAAACTTTTTCATTCTTTCTTTCGAAAGAAAAATAAAGTAAAACGTAAGTTTGTAAAACTATGTTGGATGTCTACGAGACAGAGTCTGTTACAACCTTGTTTATATTGAAAGAAAATAAGGAAAATATATAATAAATGGCTTGTTTATATGAACGTGGTTTTCTGTTAATATTAGTGAGGAAAATCACCGGTGAGCGTCGTCGTCGAAGTAATAGGCAATAGCCAATCCTTGTAATAGAGATAAACTAGGGCAACACCAGCTCCCGCCAATATGACAGGAGCTGTCAGCTGTCATCAGCAGACGGAAGAGGCATTTGGTTTGCTTGAGGACATGTGTAATCTAAAAGTAATAAAACAGTTAATATTATTTAATCGTCGTTTATTTAATCCATCTAAACAATACATGGCGCAGCCGGTAAAGACCAGACAGCAAATAGTGAAAAATACAAGTAAGAACATATATTTCAACATAATTGCAAAAAGTGGCTATGACCACGACTAAAACAAACTCGGACGCCGTGACCGAAACAGAGATTATAAAAGAAGAAAATATAATGGCAGGAGTGGAGTACAGGATGCCGCAACCCTTAAAACTCGATACAACAGAAGATTTACTCCCTAAATGGAGAATATTCAAACAACAATTTAAAATTTTCGTCTCAGCGGCCGGATTGGAAAGGCTGAGTGAAACAAGAAAAGCAGCCATCTTGCTCAACTGTGCCGGGAATGAAGTACAAGAATTGTACTTTAATGTACTTAAAACAGAAGAAACCGTCAAGTATGAACAACTATTGCAGAGTTTAGATGAGTATTTCGAACCGAAACAGAACGAACTAATATCAACATTCATATTTCACAAAAGATGTCAGGAAGAGGGGGAGAATTTCGACTTGTTCTACACAGATCTAAGAAAACTCATAAAAACATGTAACTACAAAGATCAAGAAGAAAGAATGCTGAGGGATCGAATTGTCTTGGGTGTCCACAATAAGAATTTACAAAGAAAATTGCTGGAAGTCAATGACTTAAATCTACAGAAAGCCGTCGACATGTGCAGAGCCTCGGAGTTATCTCAAAACCATATCAAGATGATAAATCAGCAGCAGCCTCTAGTAGCAGTGGATGCGGTACAGGCATCACAAGTCAAGGATACAGAAGACAAATCAAAAGTTAAGTATAACTCTAGTAGTAAAGGGGATGTGTTGTATAATTGTAAAAAATGTGGTACTCGGCACAAGGCCAGAAATTGCCCAGCCTTTGGCAAAATATGTCACAACTGTAACAAGCCGAATCATTATAAAAGGGGATGTAAATTCATTAATGAAATTAGTACAAGTAATAACACGGAAACTGTGAACACAGTTTCCGAAGACAATAATGTGCATGACTTATGACTCTTAAAAGTATGTCATGGTATTGGGAATACTCAAATAAAATGTAATGAGTGGATTTTAACACTAAGAGTACAAAATAAAAGGGTAGATTTCAAGTGTGATACAGGTGCTCAGGTTAATGTATTGTCAATAAAAGACTTAAAGAAAATAGTCGATGATGAGATACCTAAATGGTCTGAGACTAAAGTAATCTTAGAAGCATTTGGGGGGGAAAAAATTTATCCAGTCGGAAAGACATCGTTAAAAATAATGAGAGACAACCAAGTATATGTCACTGATTTCTATATAATTAAAAACAATGTAAAGCCGATTCTGGGACTAAGCACCTTAAGAGAATTAGGAATATTACAAAATATAAGTAGCATACAAAATAAAGACACAATTATTAATAAAAATTGTGAACTGTTTCAGGGAATAGGACAGTTTGAGGAACCTGTGGAACTTTGTATCCAGCCAGGGACTAAACCAGTGGTAAAACCTCCTCGCAGAGTTCCACACGCCTTGAAATCTCGGTTAGAAGAAAAACTGAAAAGCCTGGAGACTCACCAAATTATAAGCAAGGTACAACACCCAAAAAGTTTTGTTAGTAATTTAGTAATAATAGAAAAAAAAGATAGATCACTACGCATATGTTTAGATCCTAAAGACCTCAATAAAGCTCTAGTAAAAAACCACTACTTGATACCTACATATGAAGAAATAGTGTCAAAACTAACTAATAAGACTGTATTTTCAGTATTAGACTTATCTGATGGATTTTATAATATCAAGCTCACCAAAGAGTCTTCTGATCTATGCACTTTCAGTACACCTTTTGGAAATTATAAATTTTTAAGATTACCTTTTGGAATATCAGTTGCTCCTGAGATTTTCCAAAGGTATGGAGAAAGAGCTTTTGGAGATATACCTGGTGTAATAATCTATTGCGATGACTTGTTGATAGCAGCATCCTCTGAGGAGGAACATGATGTTATTCTGAATAAAGTTTTTGAGCGTGCAAGAAAATGTAATGTAAAATTTAATAAAAATAAGTTTCAGTTTAAGTTAAGGGAGGTTAGGTATTTTGGCCATATATTCTCCAGGGAAGGTATTAAAATAGATCCTGATAGGATAGACTCAATTGTAAAAATGAAAAGTCCAACAAATAAAAAGGAATTGCAAGTTTTTTTGGGTATGGTTAATTATCTGCGTAAGTTCATTCCTAATTTAGCTGAGATGATGTCACCACTAACAGAATTGTTAAAAAAGAATGTAGGTTGGTTGTGGACGGAAATTCATGAAAAAATATGTAAAGAAATTAAAGAATTTATTACCAAAGCTCCAGTTCTTCAAAACTTTAATACAGTAGAACCTCGTTATGTCGAACCTCGATAAGTCGAAAACCTCCAAATCTCGAAAAAATGTTTTGTCCCCTTCCCTTCAAACACCAAAACCTCCATTACTCGAAATTTCAACCCTCTATTAGTCGAAATAATCAGTGAGTCCCTCCAAGCCATTTTGGTACATATTTTCCCTCCATAACTCGAAAAATTAAATTTTACCTCTGTATCTCGAACATAGCAATGTTTTGTTTTACAACCTTTACAACCCGATTATTTGAGAGTCATTACCTCTATTGTTCGAATAATAATAAGTTACCGACTATAAGAATTCGCCGACAATGTAAGTACACCATTATTATCTTGGAAAGAATTTAGGAGTCTACAATGAATAGAATTACCATGAATTTATGACGTTAACACGTGTTTGCTTGCTTGGTGTCAGGTGTTTCATTTTATTAGTTTTGATTTCATTTGAATTTTAGCGAAGCAAGTCATTTGTTGTCGAGTGAATTATTGTCAGAAGTAGTTTGGTTCTACTGCAACACACATCAATTTGTACAACAGTGCACAAATTAAATTGTTGGAAACATGAGTGCTGTGAAACGTAGGCTGAAAACTTTGAGTCTCGGTGAAAAATTAGAAGTGCTCGAAGCTGTGAAGAGCTGTCAAAAGAAGAAAAATGTTGCTGAACAATTTGGCTTGCCAATGAGTACTCTGTCACAATAATAAAAAATGAATCAGACATCATGAGAAAAATACAAAACGGTCAAAGTTTGTCCTGCAAAAGACAACTAAACAACAATATGTGTGTCACCTCTGCAACTTGAATTTTTATTTATTGTACCTCTCTAACTCAAAATTTACAAGAATATTAATCTCAACCTCTTTATGACGAATCAAAATCCGCCTAAGTCGAAACTCTCTATAAGTCGAAAACTCTATATCTCGAATTTTTTGGCGTCTCCCTTGAAGTTCGACTTATAGAGGTTCTACTGTAGTAATTTACCAGTAGTGATACAATGTGATGCATCCAAGGATGGTCTGGGTGGTTGTTTGCTACAGAATGGAAAGCCAGTAAGTTTTATTTCTAGAAATCTAACACCAGCGGAACAACGATTTTCACAAATTGAAAAGGAGTTGCTAAGTGTAGTCTGGGCTACTAAAAAGTTTCATTACTTTATCTATGGTACTAAATGCATAGTTTTAAATGATCACAAGCCACTGGAGACATTATTAAGGAAAAGTATTCATGAGATTCCATCACCAAGACTACAAAGACTAAAACTCAAACTATTGAAGTATGACCTAGAGTATAGGTATTTAAAAGGAAAATTTATGTTCATATCTGATTTACTTTCGAGATCATACTTATCAAACTCAGAGATTGATGAGTCATATATGTATGAGGTTATTCATTGTATAGGGTTATCTCAGTATCTGCAGTGTTCAGAAGAACAAAAAATACAATTAATCACTGAAACTGGAAAAGATGAAGAATTGTTACAAGTAATAAAATATACAAAAGAAGGGTGGCCAGAAAATATAAAAAATGTTCCAGATTCACTATGTTATTATTATAAATTTAAAACAGATATCACGGTTGAGGAAAATTTAGTATTTAAGAATCATAGAATAATAGTACCTAAAAGTCTTAGATTGTTGTACATGAAGATTTTACATGAAGGTCATATAGGAATGACAAAAATGAAGCAACTAGCTAGAGAATTGTATTATTGGCCTAAGATGGATGCACATCTTGATAAGTATGTTAGAGAATGTTGTATATGTCAAACATATCAGAACAATAATATAAAAGAACCTTTGTTAATACACAATGTGCCTGAATTACCATTTTCAAAGTTGGGAATTGACATCATGGATTTCAGAAAAAACAGCTATTTGGTAATTTACGACTATTATTCCAAATGGTTGGAAATTAAATTAATACACAACAAGACTGCTAATAGTGTAATAAATGTATTATTAGATTTATTTTGTAATTTTGGGGTGCCCTCTGAAATAGTCTCAGACCATGTACCATTTGATTCAAAAGAGTGTCGAAATTTTTCACATGAATGGAATTTCAAATTTACTTACTCTAGTCCGAAATACCCCCAGTCAAATGGAATGGCAGAACGGGCGGTGCAGATAGCTAAGAAAATTTTGTTTAAATGTAGGGATGATAATATAGATTTTAGAATTGCTTTATTACAGTATAGAAATACACCTGTTGCAGGTACAAAATTTTCCCCAGCACAATTGTTAATGAACAGAAATTTAAAAACAAAACTACCAGTAACATGTCATTATTTAAAACCAACATTGAATGATAATGTAAAGACAGAAATGCAAAAATCAATAAACAGGAACATAAGAAATTATAATGTTAAAACTAAAAATAAATCAGAATTTGTAGTAGGACAAAATGTTTGGTTTAAAAAAGATGTTAATGATAGGAAGTGGTTACCAGGCACTATAATAAGGAAAAATAACTTTAGATCTTACAATGTAGTGGATAAAGATGGTGTGAGCTACTGTAGAACATCGTACCACATTCGTGGTTAATTTGGTGACTCTCCAGGTATGGTGTGGGGTTTCAGAGATTCCTCAAACTAATTAAAGTTGATAACATAATATATAATAATATTAGAATATTAGTAAGTACATTGTTAACAAATAAGTTAGCTGGTTTAGAGAAGTTTAATTTAGTTGTACTTTGGTATGTAATAAAAAATAATTTTAGTTTTAAGATTAAAATAAGTATATTGTCATGGTATTAAGTGCCCATTTATAAGTAGGTTGGTATAACAACCTACTATCATTATTGCTCTGTAAAATGAATTAGTTCATAAGTTTGTAGTTCAGTATGTTTAATGATAACTATGGCAGTTATTTTTTTTTCTTGTGTTAGTGTTTTTTTTTCTTGTCTTTTTGTTTTAGAGAGGGATGGATGTAATAGACTATACCTAACATTTTTAATTTCTGTAATTTCATTGTAAAAAGAGGGAGATGTAATAGAGATAAACTAGGGCAACACCAGCTCCCGCCAATATGACAGGAGCTGTCAGCTGTCATCAGCAGACGGAAGAGGCATTTGGTTTGCTTGAGGACATGTGTAATCTAAAAGTAATAAAACAGTTAATATTATTTAATCGTCGTTTATTTAATCCATCTAAACAATACAATCCTTAGACAGAATTCAATAACAATGTTTAGAGGGCCGCAACTTATGATAGGAAAGGACATTATATTAAATTGACTGTCAGAAAAAGGTTTAAGTTTAGTGCTTAAACCTTTTTTTGTCAGTCAATTTAAAATCATCATCGTCATTTCAGCTGTCCAACGACCACTGCTGAACATAGTTATCCCCTAGATTTCCAATAAGACCGATTGGAATCAACTTAATATCCAGCGTGATCCTGTGGACTTCATATCGTCTGACTACCTTGTAACTGTGGACATCCAACGCTATGCTTATAAAGTGAAGAAAAATAGGGCCAAAAGTATTAGGGCACTTGAAGTGCTGTACCATGATTAATGAGTATTAAACAACGAGTAAATAACTGTTACTTGACAAAAATCACGTGTTTGTCAATGACAGCTATTGATGACACTTCACCGAAGTCAGGTCCTATGTTATCTCAAGATGTTTCATGTTGGGCCTGTCGATAGCTATCTCTACTGATAACATTTTATGTATCATTTGTTTCAGGCCTACGTGGCTACTAACATCTACTTGAGTGGACGGGTAATGAGTGATGCTGATAAATTCAAGTGTTTATGAATTGATATTCACTGATATCCTACTGCAAAGTGTAGTGAAAGGTATTCAGTTCCTGTGGTATTATTGGTAACTTATCAATACATGTGAAGACAAAACTCTTGAGTCATCGGAGTCTTGAAGAACTGAGTCATGAGCGTCCATTCTGAATACTTAGACCTAGAAACTTTATTAAAAAATATGATTTTTCTAAATATTTATCAGAATAGTATTTTTTTTCTTTTTTTTGTTAAAACGTTGCCCCTCACTAGGAATTTCTCCTGTATCGTGGGTGCGTTATCATTTTTTTATCAATGTTTGATTATGATCAAAATACGGAGAAAATGCTATCACAAACAACAAGTTGTTTTCACCGCTTCGCGCTTGAGAAATTTTTGTCTACTATCGACTTAGATATCTATAGATAAACAGTCTAGCAAAGTAAATCCCCGGCAGCCATTTATAAAACGTCGATGAAAATTGTATCTAATCACTACTTTTATTTAATTTTTTTTGTGAAAAATTATCAAATGTGTCCGAAGAGAATGTCAGACTTAACCGTTAACTAAAAAGCACCCTGTTCCTGTTGCTTACGTAAGCCCGCGTCCCTGTTACATAATTATTTAGGAACAGGAACAGGGCCGGCCGCGTAACCTGTATCAGCTAGTTAATGTATACCTAGTGTATACCTTTTATCTTACGTAAACCTTGGGGTTATGTAGAATATTTATCAAATACATATGTACTTATGTTTTAATTCTAGTAAGTATTGTATCTATTTAAGAAAATAAGGAAAAAATACACACTATAATAGAGATAACAAAAATCAAGACAGAGTGAACTGGTTTTAACGTTAATTATTATTATATACAAAATAAATAATAAGTTTCCTCATTCAGGTTTTACCGGCTAGCTACAAACAACCACAAAAAAACTTAATTATTTATTTTGGCTGTGTTGACCTCTTAAAGTGTATTTTAATTAATGCGTGTTTTTTTTATTAACTATGTAAATAAAACAAGAGTCTTAAAACATTTTTTTAAATATTTTTAGCCGATAAATCGGCCACTACGATTTTTTTTGCCGTAATAAAATAAAAAGAATATATAGACCTCATCTATTATGCTCTATTGAGTCGAGGTCAACATCATGGATCAGGCCTCTAAATAAAAATAATATATTTTCAATTAATAAATAATCAATTATGCATACATACAGAATTTTAATTGTGTTCTTTTCAGCATCAACTTAAATAAATCTAAAGTTAGAACAAATGTTGTGTAAACAAGTGTTTACGACTTAATTCGACGCCTCGCCTGATAAAAGAAATATGATAAAAGTGATAAAGTTATCTGTTCCAAGGTCGGACAGATCTATTTCTGTGATGCAATTTATGTATTTTTATGATGCAAGTTATTTGCAATTTATGTTTTTTACTGACACTCGGTTCATTTCAGTTCCCATTTTATTGCCACTCTTTACTCCGGAGGAATTGTCAGTTATCTTTGGTACTGTAGAGTCGTAAACCTGTGGTTGTTTTAGACGTTACTGGCACTCTGCTATAGCACATTAGAATTAAAGGAGATGAACACTACTTCATAATTCGGTATTTGACACTATAAACCGCGGTAAAGTAGGTCTGAATTTCATGTCAGTGACGTCACAGATTGGGAAATGTATGGGATATCGTGTTTTGACAAGCACACCTCATAAAAAGTATGTCAAATGAGGTGATTCAAATACCTACTCCATTCGAGATTAGAAAAGTCAAGACAAAAAATATAATGTGCATCTGAAGACATTCGTACAAATGTGACATGTCAAAAAGATGATTTTCGTTTAATCCAAAGCCCGGCTAAAAAGTATTTTTATAAAGAGTATTTTTAGTACAATTAATACCTAGTGTACAATTTTAAAGTTAACAACGTGGCGTGGTCTAAAAGTCTTCATTATGCCAGATTTATACTCAATCATAATTACACTTCTACCTTGTGCATTGATTAGATCATTTAAAAAAATGGCTTTGTCTCGACAGGTTCATTATGAATATGTTTTTAACAATTATTATATGACTAGGTTTTATAGCAGTTAAATATTGCAGGCGAAGGTAGCCAAGGGCGGATCCAGCTTTTGTTTCAGGGGGGGGTCACCATATCATAGACAGCTTGTCTCCGTAGTCTAGTCCGGTTCGGATCTGGTTCGGATAGATATAACTATACTTTTTTTATCGTGGTCATCAAATGAGTCCTCCCACCCAGGGCAGAGCGGGAGGGACTGTCAGACTCGTACTGACTAAAATGCACGGTGTCCTTCAATAGCCCTTTACGTTCCGGGGTCACGGTTATTCATAAGTCCAGGCATAGCCGTGTCCTGTGAGGACCTGCGTTATGCGGTAGGTCAGGACGCCGTGACGCCACTCCTCAAAGAGGGATCCTACCGCCGCGATTGCGACGTGCCCGGAGCTCGGTTGCGACAGTCGTTCCCTCCAAACTGCCCTGAGATCACGCTTCGCGATTCGCCCCGGGCGGCGCTGCGCCTCCACGCGCCACTCATATTAGACGCGCTGGAGGGCAGTCGCCTCCAGATGCCAGGGCAGCGATCCGGCAAGGAGGTTGGTCGATTCGCCGGCGATCAGATATGTTGTTTGTCAATTTTTCACGTTGAAACCGTTAAACGGATAAGATTTCATGGGGTCGATTGCATTGGTCCTCCATTGCAGCGAAATTACCTGGTCGCAGTCAGAGTCACCGGAAAAATCTAGTTAATAATGCTATTTGTAAACAATAGTTACTGTATTTACCCATTTTGCAAGGCTGCAATGTTGTTTTTTGGCGCTAGTATTTGAATTGAATCCTGAGCGTAACGAAGTTTTCAAAGGTACGAAACGCAGAATAACTTTGCTGCTGGACGCAACACACAACTTTTCACCTCACTACAGCGAGAAAATGCAGTGGGGCTGGCCCGCCTATCAGTGTAGAAAATAATTGAATAGAAGACGTGTTCGAATTTTGAAAACACTTTTGCGCTATAGCGCAAAATGGAGTTTTGCGCTCAGGTTTCGAATGACAAATCTTTCCGAGCCTGTGAGGTGAAATAATTATTTGGGCAAGGCTGCAAAGTTATTTTTTGGAGGCGGCCATGTTGCGCGGCAAACTTGAATGATTTTATTCGATGTTTTGCACTATATAACTATAATATAACCAATAACAACACAGAATCGTATTGTTATGATTATGTGCATCTTCCCCTATAATTTATTTATGTTTTTAAATAAAATTAGATAAAATTGCAGTGGTCGCCTATGACCCAGCCTGTCGCCCAGGGGGGGGTCATGACCCCCATGACCCCCCCCCTGGATCCGCCGTTGAAGGTAGCAGTGCGCGGTGCCTTACCCATAAGTGAAGAGATTTTAAAAGATGGCCGAATATTTAGTTTAAAAAGTTAAGGTTAAAATTAGACTCTGTAATAATATTAAAAAGTCGTTAGTCTAACAGCTCACCGTGACCCTAGAACGTAAAGGGCTATTGAAGTAACACCGTGGATTTTAGTCTATTTGAGTTTGATAATCCCTTCCGCTCCATCCCACCCAAGGAGGACTCATTTGATGATTTAAACACGCAAGAAAAAATAATGTAAATGGTAATCTATTATGATTCGGCCCATAACTTACGGGTCACATAAATGTCACTTATTAAAAGTAAAAGTCATTTAAAAATCGCTGAGATAGTTGTACTTTCAGACAACCACAAACTAAGCAAAATACCTGCATACCTAACTTAAATTAAGTTACATACATAGGTTTTTTTATACTTTGGTAGATACAGGATATTTCCTTACTGGTTTTACCATTGTAACAATGATCCAAACACGCCATTGTGTTTCGGGCGGTCAGAAAATATACCAAGTCTAATTTGTGGTGTTTCTACATGTATTTTCCTTAGCATGTAAGCAAATAGCAACAGTAGAAACTCTTTCTTTAGTTAATTAAATAGATTAAGGGCTGATTTTTCAATAGTCAGATAACTTTTATCTGTGGAATAAAAATAGCGGTTTGACATATTTTCTATAGATAAGCTGTCAAACCGCCGTTTTTATTCCACAGATAAAAGATATCTGACTATTGAAAAATCAGCCCTAAGGCTGACATTTAATCTGTTTACAATGAACTAAGTATTTGTTTCGAGTGCCAGTATTGCTAACCTCACGAATAAGTAATTTATATCAACTAAGTATCAATTATCATTTTCGCAAAATTATCTATTTTCTTTACGATTATGTTTTCTTCAAGATTTTTTTTATCAGTTTATTATTTTTATATCTTATCACAGTGCATATAATAATGCAAAATCTGTGTTTTATTTTTTCTTTTATAATGTAGTGTTTATTTGGATTGAAATGATGTTTATTGCTAAGTAAACGGACCGTAACCAAATTGGTTTAATTACGATTCGATTTGTTGTTCTTAATAGGTACTAGTTTATTTATTTGTTACATAAAAATGTTACGTACCTATTAGATCTAAATAAATTAATTTTCAAAATGATTTTACATACATTTATTTCGTAAAGGAACTTAAAAAAATGTAACCGACTTCAAAAAAACCACCACAAAAAAGTGTAAAAAAACTTTTCTTTCGGAAGTCGGTGGTTTTGTTTTTTAATTCAAAGACATACACATTTGACACAGCCACCGACAACACCCTAAATTCTTGTAAAATACTTAATTTTCTTACATGTGCAATTGAATTTTGTTATATTTATAAGTCGGAACAGAAACCTCGGAGCTGTCATACCGCCATTTTTATTCCTCAGATAAAAGTTATCTGACTATTGAAAAATCAGCCCGGTATTAAATTTTCGATGAATGGTCGGTGTGCATTTAAAAAAACCTACCAAATTGAGAACCTCCTTTTTGAAGTCTGTTAAAAATTCAAATATTAAGAATTTCATATAATATTTGCAAAAATGATGTTGGTCACATCACTAATTCCCTAGCCGCATCAACGCGCTGTCATAATTATCTCCACGTTTAATTGCAGTGCGAAAATGTGCAGCCGCAAATTATCCCTAATTGATGTACATATAGTGTATTTATTATTTATATAGCCGACTAATGTATGTACAATAAATATCTTTATTTAAAATAGTTTTTGTATTTCATCAGGCCCAGTAATATTTTAATGTCAGAGTTTACTCAAACTATTTAGACTAGGTATCTAGTTGTTTTATTAGCATCGTCAAATCTCCATAGATAGCCTTTTCCCAACTATTTTGGGGCCGGCTTCCATGTCTAATCGGAAGCTGTTGAATACCAGTGTTTTACATGGACCGAGTGCCTGTCTGACCTCCAAAACTCAGTGACTGGGTGACTGGGTGATATACCCCTTGGTAAAATTGGTTTAAAATGGTTGTTCAGGAAAATAATCCTAATAATTGTTTTCAATAAACGTTTGTGGTTTAGAGGGAATCCCAATAATTATTGCTTGCTATTATTTTAGATTTTCTTTAAAAATATATGTATAGGTACCGAATGTTTTAACAATTAATTTGATTAATATACCTACAGTTCTGAGTTCCGTTATTTTTTTAAACGATCTAATTAACGATATTATGTAAGATGATCTTTGTGGTTATCTTCAACAACTTCACGTTTCTTTAATTTTGTATGGATAAATCATCAGTATTTTGGACAGTACGGAGAAAATCATATTCCAGTTCAACGTCGTGGAAAACTTAGTTAAAATTTTCATCAAGATGTATAGGACAGATAATTATATATAGAATAGGTTCCTAATTAAAATCCTATCAGGAAATCTGCTGTTAATAATGTAGATAACAAAAATTTTATTTTATAAAATAAATAAAACGAAGTTGAAGTACTTACTTATTAGGATGTTACGTACCTAACTAACAAATGAGAACAGGTTTTTTTAATGAAAATTCAATTCTACGGATTCTTGTGCCTGGCTCGAAATAATGTTGTCTATTGCCCTCAATGTAATTTGAACTTCATGATTTTAATAAGAACGATGAACGATGGTGATATTTTTTCAGAAACTTGAAATATTGGAGATTCGCAAGTAGGTAAATTCTCTTTAACATACTCGTATTGAGGCAAGTAGTGGTAATATCCAATTATTTCAAAGAAAACATTTGCCATAATTTTCAGTGTGGTACAGTCTCGACTCAAGTCTGGTAGAGTCTCGAGAGTCTCGACTCAAGACTGAGTAGTTGGTAGTGGTATTGACTCGAGACCTCAGAACTTTTTATGCTAACAGTTACAGCTTATTTAAAATGTAAAATTTTAATTGTTAAATAAGATCAAATTACTCGACATAACAGATTGTTAAAAATTGCCTTTTACTGATGACCTTCCAAAGAATAGTTAATTTTCAAACATATTTGTTTAATTTATGAATAAAAATTGATCGGAGAAGTAGCCTAAAGCCTTTACAGGTCGGTTTACGAAGGATTTAATAGAGTATAAGAGGTATAGCTGCCAAAATTAAATAAGCGATAAAAGCTGAATGACGTCATTGTCATTATTAGTGTTGAGAAAATATTTGAACAGGTGCTTCCTTCCGTGAAAATTACTTTTGTAATTTTTGTTTACATTTTCCGTACGCATTTCGTAAATTACCGGCAAAAGTAAGCTCAGGCTAAGTTCAAGCCCCAAAAATTTTAAAAATTTGAATGAAATGATGGAAGCGGTATCTATCTCTTATTTTTACAGGCTGTATATTACTGTACATATTGCTTTTTGTACCTAGTTCATTTTATTTAAGAATTCAAAATTAAACTTAAAAGTTTAAGAATAAAATAAGTAACAATATCGCCTTACCTTATAAAAGGACACCATTCACTTTTAAGGCTTCAAATCACAATTTGTTCCAACTACCTCGATAATTCGTTAAAAAACACATCAAAATTAAATCTGCACTGAAACAGAGTTAATAATTCACTGGTATAAATAAATAATAATTCGAAAGTTATCGATTATTTTTATCGATTTGACATTTCGTCGGAATGATCGAATGTAACATGCGCTCGAGTCGCGATCGCAGACACGACTGCGAAGTGACAGTGACTGCCTTGAAGATCACTCGTGAATAGATGCACGGTGCGCAAGAGCATGCTTTTATACTATATTATGCCTGATAAGAGCATCGCGGCTACAATAGCCTTATTTTTTATTAGAACACGTTTAAAATTTGAATGTATAAAAATGTGAATAAAAAATTGTTACTTCTTTTTATTAATTTAGTCGCTTACTTATTTATGTCCGAAAATAAAAAAAACGTCCCCATGGTATAAAATAATTCTTTAAGGATCTATGTCCTATGTAAGACCAGCAGTCGGATAGTACCAAAATATTTTTTTAACTTTAATAAAATGCGAGGTTTATCGCATTTAAAAAATACCTATTGAAGAAGTTTCAATAAGCGGGTTGTTGACCTCTTTTCCTTTTCGGAAATGATAATAGTTTTTTTTTGTTGTAAAGTAATAAAATGAACACATATTTTTGTGCAACTTTGAATGGTAACTTTCCTTTGTCGTTTAACAAAGATAGCTAGTAGGTATGTGTATTTTACAGACCCCAGCAGGTCAACCTACCCGAATCTGTCAAATTTTACCAATCGAATATTAACCTTTCACTATTGTGATAAGGTTGAAAATCTATTAAATAAATTTGATAGATCGAGGTAGGTTGATGTGCTGGCGTCTGTACCTACATAAATGTAAGAAATAATAATTTCTCTAGACACAAATGGACAATACTCATATGAATGAATGGAACTAAACCATCGAACAAAAGTATGGAATCACTTAGAATTGATACGGGATAGTTCCATAACGGTGCATCCACACCGCCGGTAACATTTGTAGCTCAACGTTTCCAAATGTTGCTCGGTAACATCCGCCAACAAAATGTTACTAAGTGTTGACGTGTTACTGTAAGTCGAGTAACGTTGCTCAACATTCGGTAACATCCGCCAACAAAATGTTATTTAATGTTACTAAGTGTTGACGTGTTACTGTAAGTCGAGTAACGTTGCTCAACATTCGGTAACAATGTTACCCCCATTATCTAACAATGTTGCCGATTGTCGAGCAACGTTACTCGACATACAGTAACACGGCAACATTTGTTGTCGGATGTTACTGCGGTGTGGATGAGTAACAATCAATAAATAGTAACAAGGAGCCACAAAAGTTACCGAATGTTGCCGAATGTTATCGTGTTGCCTTTTGTTGCTCCACAATTGTTACCGGCGGTGTGGATGCACCGTAATGGCGTGATTTTAATGAATTTGTTATCAATTAAAGTTAACAGCTAAACCTTTAAAATGGTACCATTTTTATTATTCTTAACTAGTTATTAAGCACTCAAAATCGCGCGGAATCGGAGTAAAGTGATTCCATAGTCATGCTCGCGAGTGTACTTAATGAAATATCCGTGTCCCATCTTAGATCTTAATTCTCTTTGTTGCTGAGATAGATTAAGGCCAAAAGATTAAACCATTTTTAATAAAAAAAAAAAACATATAAAAGAACCTAATAACACGGATGTATCAAACTGAGGACCGTCAGCAGTCGTCGACAATTGGCAAGAATAAGCACAATTGAAAGTGGACGGAATAGGGGAAGGTAGCTTTTTTTTAGCGTTGTAAATTTATCAAAGGGACTGTCAGACTTGTACTAAAATCCACGGTGTCCTTCAACAGCCCTTTACATTCCGGGGTCACGGTAATTCGTTAGTCCCGCGACCAGGGAAAGGTAGCTTAGCCCAGGAATGGAAAAAAATAGGCTAAACAAAAAATAAATAAAATGAGTCTAAGGGCTGATTTTTCAATAGTCTGATAACTTTTATCTGAGGAATAAAAATGGCGGTTTGACAGCTTATCTATAGAAAACATTATATCAAATCGCAATTTTTATTCCTCCGATAAAAGTGATCTGACTATTGAAAAAACAGCCCTTAGTTAAAACTCAACTGTCGACACAGAGGCACGCATGGAGTATTGGAGTTTTATTTAACTTTGCGTTGACAATTTTATCCATTTTTTTTCTGTCTCGGCTTTGCATGCCTGTCAGTCTGGTGTCGGTACGGAAAAACGTTATTTATATTCAGACGTGCGTAATACATGAAAAGAAAGGAGTTAAAACTCCATAAAGTTCATTGCTCGTGCATAAATTGTTAAATAATTCGCTGGCAAAGTAAATGCAAAGCTATTAACAGATAGACATTAACTAGGTACCAATTGATAAAATGTAATTGTGTGACAATAAAATTGGTGTCAATGAGTCTACGTGTTAACGGAAATGTTTGTTAATCCGTCATTTTATACAATTCCTAGGAAAATCGCCCAAAGGGGTGGCGCAGGGGTGCCCCTGCCGTCTACTTTCAAAGGCACCAACAACTCTTGGGCACCCGAGGTTCGGTTTGGTTCGGTTCCTTTAAAACTTGCACGTGAAAATAGGAGCCCCGCACAGCGGGGCTTCGTCTAAGTACCTGAACACGTAAGACACTTTTTTACATTTCCTAAATAGCTTCGGAATTATATAGGTACATTTCCTAGGTTTTGTATTATATAATTCCTAGATATCATACATTTCCGGTAACATTTATAAAAAAATAAGTTCTTGTCAGTGTATCAATTCACACTTTTATTTTAAAATAACAAATTCCAATTAAAGTCAAATTCTAGTTTCTAGTATTTTCTGTTTTTGGGTTTTATGGCTTCATGAATATTAATTATTGAAAGAGTTTGTGACTGTCTTCATTTCAAATTGTCTTAACCTGAATATAAATTAAACAAAAAAAAATTGGCTAAACGCAATAATCTTCGCTGCTGGTAGGAAACCTACCACTTTGAGGTTATTTAGCACTATTACACTTCTATCTGAATACGGATAGATAGATAAATCAGCCAGGTTACTCGGATCTCTTCTTGTGACCAGAGGGCTCGTCTTTTTCTTGACCAAAGAAATAATATACCTAATCAGCATTCAACGACGACTTGACGAAATTGACGTCCCTTTTTTGCTGTCCCTTTTAGTGTAATGTATTTAATAGATATGTACACTATCTCTCTCACATACCTACATAAGTAATCGAGTAGGTACCTGTACAGTGTACACTTTTGATACTTCTTCACTTATATTTTGATACTTCTACATTTTCCCACGTTTTTATACATTTTACTGTAAGCTGAAGCTCTAAAATCTAAAAACCCACGTTTTTAAACGTCCTAAAAATAAGAAAATAACCCTACGGGGCTGAGAGAGGGGCCCCTCAAAACGTGGGGGCGTATATTATTTATGGGATATATTTACATGACGTGTATAGATCGTGGGTGTAATTTGCAAAGATACGCCCCCACGTTTTGAGTGGCCCCTCTCTCAGCCCCGTAGGGTTATTTTCTTATTTTTAGGACATTTAAAAACGTGGATTTTTATATTTTTTTATCTTTGTTCATCGAGTTTGAAGCTACCCTGAAAATTTCAGCCTGCTAACTTATCGGGAACTGCCTCAAAGCCTTTCCGCCATCTTGGACGTCCGCCATATTGGATTTAAGTCACATGACTATTTTTTTCGTATTCCTGACAGCAAACCCTTTCATTTGATACCCATATTATGGGGATGGATTTCAAACAGCCAGTCTGCCATCTTCGACGTCCGCCATATTGGATTTAAGTCACGTGACTATTTTTTCGTATTTCTGACAGCAAACCCTTTCATTTGATACCCATATCATGGGGGTAGATTTCAAACAGCCAGTCCGCCATCTTGGGGAGGCCGCCATATTGGATTTGTTATTATGACGTTTCTTAGCTAGTCATGTATTGTCATCGGAACTCAGAGCGTGTGCAAAACAGCCTGCTAGCTTATCGGGAGAGCCTCAAAATTGAGTTGCAAAAGTCCAACCGGATCGACAAACAAACAAACAAGAAAAGTGAGTGTATAAAAACGTGGGAAAAACTGAAAACCAGTCTTACCAAAGGATTATAGTATTACCCAATGAGTTGAGGTCAAGCCCTACCATGACTTTTTTCACTTTTTTTCTGACGTAAAGTACCTAACCTAAACTGGAACTTTGACGTATACAGAAATCTTGTGATAAATAAGGCCTCAGATATATTATAGGCTATTGCTCCATGTAAACTACTGGTATTCAGCTGCATCCGGTTCGACTGGAAGCTAACCCCAGTTAGGAAAAGATAGATTTTACCTACCTACTGTTGAAGATATAACGCAAACATAAGGGAAACGGTCTTAACAAAAGTTATTTTCAGCCAACGAAAATTTTATATACCATAAACTGAATAGGTACAGGTAAATGATTAAATATTAGGTACTTAACATTCATATTAGGGAAACCCGCGAATAACGGTTTATGGACTTAGTCCTCATATGACGTACTTAAGCACATAATAGAATTCCTATAGGCATATAAATTGTTGTTTTAAATTAATAGTAGCGTCATGGGGGCTGGATCGTTGCGTCAGAAAGTATAGGCAAACAAACAAGCTTTGACGTTGCGTTACCGCAGTCTAATAGACCGTGGTACGCAGGATTTATGACACACCTATTTTTCATGCAAGTGACGTTAGCGTTAGTTTCAGGGTTCCTCTGAAAACCTAATAAAAAGTAACCTACACGCTGAAAGAAAAACATTCGCGTAGACGGTTAGGTACAAAGTGATAAGTAAGTGGTAGGTAGGGTGTGGTCTTTCAAGGAGGAAAAAAATATAATTTAAAGAAAAACAAAAAACCCGACTGCGTAATAACCAAAAAGAAAGAAACAAGCCCAGTAGTTTAGAATTCTGTTAAGTAATCTATCTACACTAATATTATAAAGAGGAAAACTTTGTATTTTTGTTTGTTTGTTTGTAATGGATAAACTCAAAAACTACTGGACCGATTTCAAAAATTCTTTCACCAGTTGAAAGCTGCTTTGGTCCTGAGTGACATAGACAATATGGGGGGGGGGGGGGCGAGCGAAGCCACTGGGAAAAGCTAGTACTTAATAACTACACAATTGAAATAGTTTTATAATCGATACACACATAAAATAAATCATAAATTCTAATGCAGAACAGAACGACTCACAGTCGGGGCCCATTCAAATGTTACCAATAAAATCTTCCCAAGGATCGCTGTGGTTCGGCCTACGCATTTGGTCTCTAGAACGCCACATAGAAACAAACATAGATACATACATAATTATATAGACTGATAAACACATTACCCTCCTTTGCGTCGCGCAGTCGGGTAAAAAAGGGAATAGGTAAAATACCTTTATTTTTTTTATCTTTACCACAGTTCAGAGTTCTGTCTGTACTAGAGTTCAGCATAAAATGGGAGTGACCTCACTAAACTAAAGCTGTCACTTCAGGTACAGACGCCAGAACATCAAGTTAGCCCAAATTTAGTCAATTTTATCACAAAAACAGAGGGTTCAATTGGGTAAAATTTACAGATTGCGGTTGTTTGATGTATTAAGTTCGCCTATGTTACTCATTTTTGTTGCATGAAGTTTTAAATAAATAAAGTTATTTTCGACGAATATGCTCGTTGCGGTCAGTATGAGCCTCGTGTTCATGTCCTTACAATAAAAGGTAAAAAGAAAAAATTTCACCTCATCTATATATGAGGATCCATAGATGAGGTGATTTTTTTTAACCGCCGAATACGTAGAGTATTCTGTGACGACGAGCAGAATTTGAATTTGCATGAACCTCGGTGGCTCGGTTGGAAAGAGCGTCGGAAGTACTGAATCCGTAGGTCGCAGGTTCAAATCCTGCTCGCGGTTCGAATTTTGCGTTAATGCGTATAATATTTATAAAATATTAAAATTCACCTTATTACGCTGCGGGCGTTTGGTGACCCACTTTGAGCAATTGCCCAGGGCCTTACGATCCAAGGGGCCAAGTTCCAGTATTATGGGCCTTTATAACTGGAATCGCTTGCTCTTGCAAGTGCAGGCCATTCCCTTTCAAAGGAGGTCTAAGCTGTGTTCCAACAGTAGGATCAATATAGCCTGATTATGCTACCTATTTATAATATCATCATCATCATCATCAGCCTATAAATGTTCCCACTGCTGGGATACAGGCCTCCTCTCTGTGAGAGGGAGTGAGCCGTAATCTACCACGCGGGCCCAGTGCGGATTGGTAGATGTCACATGTCTTCGAATTTTTGGTTCTAGGACATGCCGGTTTCCTCACGATGTTTTCCGTCACCGTTTTGAGAGCCGTGTTGAAATAAATTACACAAAGTAATGCGCCTGACGGGGTTCGAACCCACGACCTAGTCGAGGCCGATACCACTGGGCCACCACTGCTCATATAAATGTATATGAGGAATTGATGATACTCATTATATTGAAAACTAGCTACCGCCCGCGACTCCGTCCGCGCGGATGTCGGTCTTCGCGTGGATGGTTTATTATCGGAACAGTAATCAAAAAGGTCGCGCTGAAAAGCACGGTTTAAAATTACACGTTTTAAATTACAATATTAATTCCACGGACGACCGCTCACCACACTGGACACGTCCGCTCGCATCAAAATTCAGAATTTATATGCATCGCGCGGCGCGGAACGCGGCTCCTTATATAGGAGTCGGGGAGGCGTGGCCCGCGTGTGCCCCAAACGGTTCAAGCCAAATCCGACTTTCGGCGCTACGGGTTACGGCGCTGAATCCACATATAATTATACCAAGTTTCATCGAAATCGAACCGTTAGTTTTCACGTGATGCCTGCATATACAGACAGACAGACAGACAGACAGACAAAAATTTTTTTAATCACATATTTAGGTTTGGTATCAATCCAGCAACATCCCCCGCTATTTATTTTTTCAATATTTTCAATGTACAGAATTGACCCTTCTACAGATTTATTATATGTATAGATATGACAGAACAGACATTACATCTAAGGGGAATACCAAACTCTCTAAAGATTGCACGTCATGGAAAAATGAGATCGTTTCCAACTTGAACGTGAATTCCATTGTTGAAACAAGGACTCTAAGATTCAATTAATAGAAGATTATGATGTGAATGCACTTGAACACTTAAGTGTTTACAATATTTAGGTACCACTTACAGCTATTTTAACTACATACGTATTATGTACAATTCCTTTTGCCTGATCAGGGGCGTAGCTACAGCCGTATCAATTATACGGGGGCCGCCAACGAACGTAAACAAAAATTAATAAAACTTAATGATTTATTAAATAAAATAGTTATTTACTTTTACACAATTTATTTGTCTAATCTATCTCTGGTGTTTTTATTATTATTATGATTGTCTATTAGAAATCCCGGGAAGATCCATATTAAGGCGCGGACTGACTACGATTTTAATCGCTTATGACCGCGTAAACTATTGTCACCACTATGGAGCGTCAATAAGATTGAAAATTGAAAAAATGATATTTGTGTTGAAATGTGACGTAAGCTGCGAATGGGCATTTATTTTACTGCTTTTCTTTAGATTATTTAAAATATAGACATAAAATTAAATAATGGTTCGGTTAAAGTTTTAAAAAAATGGAAAACCTACTAAATTAAAAAAAAAAACTGTTGTTATCGCTGGAAATACAGAGATCTTCGACGTCAAAGTTTATTTTTGTGCTACAACTTCCCAATTTTTATTGGGAATATCAAACTCTTATTTATTATTCTGTTCGGTTTAAATTCTTCTTTATACCCTTCTCTGTTCACTGTATTTTTCGCGTTGCTTATTTTTATTACATTACGTCATACTCGACGTTCTAAGAAACCAATTTTTGGGAATATTGAGATAAGACCGCGCCTTAATATCAACATTTCGATGCTAGTACTAAAACAACTCTACCTAATTCCGACCTTTGGACTGATCAGCCGCATCTTGAATTTTTTTTGATGACCTTTGTCCAATTTTTTTTTTATTATATTTCGGCGTAGATACAGAGAAAAGCATGTTTTTTTTCTTGAGTGATAAATCTTTACCCTACCTAAGGGCCCCCAAACAAATTTTTATACGGGGCCCCGCTACGCCTCTGTGCCTCTGCCTGGTTAGGAATCAATCACATAAGTATACGATCATAATATTTTCCTTGTTAAAGATATCGTTTAGAATTTCTTGTATTTGTAAGATCCGGCTAAAGATCCTTCCTTTCATCTTGCGAACGAAGTCGTAGAAGGTAAGTATAATATACGTACTAAATCTTAGGGCCATTTGTTTAATCAATAGTTATACCAACTTTTGACGGCACGGTTGGCGCAGTGGCTAAGCGATCGACTGCTGCGCATCGTGTCGCGGCTTCGATCCCCGCACGGAACAAATATTTGTGTGATCTACAAGTAGTTGTTCCGGGTCTGGATGTTTGTGTATGTGAGTTTCTATGTTTGTAAAGGCACCCACCATACAGGAAGACTCTTCCTAGGGCAGGGCAACGTTTTTTTTTTTTTAAAATCCTACTTTTATTTTTACTAACAAATGATAAAAAAATGTAACTATAGGATTTAACAAATAGTTTAACTAATGATCAAACAACGCAGCCATAATACAGTTGAAATAAAGGCTTAGTGTAAGCCTAATATTCACCAAAAGTCTTACTGCAAGCTTTATTTTCCACCCCAGTCGCGATTATGACCGGTTCTTGCCAGCAGAAACATTACCATTATTTAACATTAAATTAGTTGACACTTTTCCTCATAAAAACAAGAAAAATAGGGCGATCTATTCATAGTCCAGATCACAATAGCATTAGATAAGTGTTCATTAAAACATCAATTACAGATGTCTTGTTACGTCAAGAACATTTACAATACGATGCGTTGGTTATGAATTATTTAATTAACTGGTTGTACTGCTGCACTATCCATGCATGTTGAGTTAGATTTCTTGGAAATATATCTAGAGGTGTTCTGAACATTGATACAATGACTATTACCTATCAGGAAGGAAGGAAAGTCTACATGGAAAAACGGAAATCTCAAAAGGAAATAATGACATATTCCGAAAAAATTTATTTATTGCTTTACCTTTTTGTTAAAACCAAGGTAGAAGTAAAGATGATTTTTGAGGAAAGAAAAAATTAGTTACGAGTGGGATTTGATCACGCGTCTTCAGGATAAGTACTCCAAACGCCTTACCAATTAGGCTACCACAACACACACTCAGAAGCTGAATCTTCTATTCCCTCGTTTGAATGTTCTACGGTAACGTAGGTGAGGTAGAAGTTACCAAAATTAAGGTGAATTAAGTGTCCATGTTAATACGGTTTTTATTGTTTACTTTCCTTCTTACATATCTAGACTAGAGGTCACAACATAAATCTGGACTAGAGGAACAACTCGGAATATAGTTCAAAATCAAAACTCTCAAGTCAGCCTATCGCACTCATGCTGGACATAGGTCACCCCCAGGCTCAACCACATTACCCTATCCTCTGTCCCAGCCACTTTCGGTTCATCTAGCTGGGGGACGCACACTACGCTTGCCGCGATCTCCACTCCAGCCTCTACCATGAGTTTTCATTACGATACTCGATCATACGCATCGACCGCGTTTTGCGCTCTCATTGGTTGAGAGTTCATACAACCTTACTCTGCTTGCAAGAGATTTCGGGTTACTCGTCTGTTGTTTGTGACTGCCTCTTTGATTGCGTAAGCGTGACTGCTGATCATGAGGTCACACGTTCGATTACTGGGTCGATTCTGGATGTGTGCTCATTTGGGGCTCAAAGGGTTAAAAAAAATACATGTACATCAAATGTAAATATTATAGGTACTGAACTTTAAAAGTAACTGGCAAAATGTACAGCTTTGCTTATAATATCCTTTCGGCATTACAGGTCTGATGCTATAATTTGGGACAGGAAAAAACTGACCGATCCTTACCATCAGCTTACAGGAAACAGCAGGAAACTGGTGACATCGACAGGATATTGGACCTTTAAAAAAATACTCCCTTTTCCTTTTACCTCACGATGCGTAAGAGCGTCATCATCATTTTACTCATACATGCATAAATAAATGACGTTGGTAAATGAATCTAACGAAATAAAATTCGTATTCAAAACTAGTAAATGTAAGGCGTGAGACCTCGCACGCACTACACGATTGTTCGAGGAAAAATATATGACTCGGTGACGACAATGTGAAGAGGACATCTCCAGTAGGTACCTACATAAATAAGATGATCTGTGCACATTTTGACATAGCAATCACCAAAGAAACGAGAAATGGATTGTATGGAAGCAGTGCCAATTAGGGTTGTGCCAACGGTGCCCATCCACAGGGCGCAGAATGGCCAGACCAGGACCACAATAGACCAGGGCGCAGTTAAAGAAACTTGCACTTGGCTGCATTCATAAAGTAGCTGGTATTCCGTACAGACAGATAGGTACTGTTGGGTGCCGGTAAAACTTGTACGTATAAAGAAACCGGAAAATCTGCCAAATCTCAACCTACGTCTGTTATGTGTAGGTAAATAAATAAATATACGTGTGAGCGCCTATGATAACATGGTTAATTTTTAATGCACCTACCAGTACTAACCTGCCTTTATAGACAATCTGCTTCTTTATGTAGGCACCCTAATCCCTGAAAGGTTTGGTAGATTTGAACCAGTATGTACTGTAAGTGTATCATTCGACCGACCCTCAAACGCAAAAAAATAAATCGAAGAATTAGGCTGCGTTTCCACCAGGGATGTGCGATGGAAATGTGTCGTGCGAGGATGTCTAGCTGTGCTGTGAAAATGTGTAGTTGTTTCCACCAAAGCTGTGCGATGAAAATGTGCCTACGAGGATGTTTAGCGGAGCTGTGAAAATGCGCATTAATGTGTGGTGCGAGGATGCGTTGCGAAACTGCGAAACAAACAGGGTGACGACTCATTCGATGATATTACAACGCAAAAAAAATCTTGAAGGTTCATATTTATTTCGCCAGTTGTGTAGGTATTAAGTTTGTATCATGTGCGGGCCTATTGATCCAAGCTCCGAGCAGTTGCTGAGAAATAAATAAAAAAAAATCAAAAATCAATCCATGACCTGCTAACAGCACGGCAATTAGTACCTAATGGATAGGTCCTAAAACTTTGTGAAAGCAAAGATAGAAGACGATGGATTTGGGCACGAGAAGATAGAAGAACGCTATCTGTCATAAACGTGACAATGATTTATAGAAAACTAAAGTGGTGGCCTAGTGGTAGCGGCAATGGAAACACCCAAATACTCCGAAATATTTTATTCCGAATTTCGGTATTCCGATTTTCAAAACTCCGAATATCATAATAACTAAAAATTACAATATCTATTATTAAGAATCACGAAATTTATTTAACCGAAAGTCGTATATCCGATTTCTTAGTTTTCCGATTTTCACATATTCGAAAAATGTAATGCTCGATGAGTTCTCATACCGAAAAACGAAATTCCGATTTTCAATATTCCGAATAAACTGATTTTTTCGGAATATTGAAAATCGGAATTTCGTTTCTCATTCTACAAAGTCAGTGCCAGAAACGAATTGCTGCAAAACCGGCTCCACGTAGTTTTGTCTACCGTACTCTTAGAAAGTTATTTAAGCCTGTGTAGGCGCGGAGTGCTGAGGCGTATCCTCTGGACTTTGACTGTTTGCCTTCGGGATTGTTATTGTTATTAGGAGAACTTAGGATCCATGAGCGAGCGAAGCGAGCTCGGGACTTGGGGCACCCCGACTCGGACAGGTTAGGTTCGAAGGGGATGGCGGGGTCTGAAAGACCCCGCCATCCCCTTCGTGTTAGGTTACTTTAAACCTTGCTCACAGAAATAGGAGCCCCGCGAAGCGGGGCTCCGTCGATCTACCTTGGTAGGTGGTAGTCAACAAATTGACCAAGGATGCAAGAGCGAGCGAAGCGAGCTCGGGACTGGGGGCACCCCGACTCGGACAGGTTAGATTCGAAGGGGATGGCGGGGTCTGAAAGACCCCGCCATCCCCTTCGTGTTAGGTTACTTTGAACCTTGCTCACAGAAATAGGAGCCCCGCGAAGCGGGGCTCCGTCGATCTACCTTGGTAGGTGGTAGTCAACAAATTGACCAAGGATGCAAGAGCGAGCGAAGCGAGCTCGGGACTGGGGGCACCCCGACTCGGACAGGTTAGGTTCGTGTTAGGTTACTTTGAACCTTGCTCACAGAAATAGGAGCCCTGCGAAGCGGGGCTCCGTCGATCTACCTTGGTAGGTGGTAGTCAACAAATTGACCAAGGATGCAAGAGCGAGCGAAGCGAGCTCGGGACTGGGGACACCCCGACTCGGACAGGTTAGGTTCGAGTCAGGTTAAGCTAACAGAAATAGGAGCCCCGCGAAGCGGGGCTCCGTTGAACCACCTTAGTAGTAATATAACTCAGGAATTCAGGATGCGATAGCGAGCAAATTGTGTCTTGGGGCACCCCGACTCTAACAGCTTTCGTTCTTCTCACAGGGATTTTTTGTAATATTATGAATGAAAATACGTAACTCAAAAATAAATTATTTTCATTACTCAAAAAAAAAATTATAAAAGAAATTATTATCATTGAAAAGAAAATATTCTTATTCAAAAGAAATTCTTTTATTGAAAAGTAAAGAGGAATTTTGACAAGGCGTTTTAAAAGCAAACTTTACTCTGATAAGCGATTAAATTTTCGGAATTCTAATTATTCGGAATTTTAATAATCGGAATTTTAACCATCGGAATTCGTGTTTTTGATGTTTCGGAAAATTATTAATTCGGAATTTTTGATATTCGGTCTATTGAAACTCGGTATTTTGAAAATAGTAATTATAAATGTTAGGAATATTGAAATTTCGGAATTATGAAAATAGGAATAATGATCAATCGGAGTTGTTATATTAGGAATTTTGAACCATTCGGAATTATGAAAATCGGTATTTTGAAATTCGTATTTATGAATTTCGGAATAAAGTTTTTCGTATTATCGTAGTGTACCCAGCGGCAACGACTTACGAGTTGTGGGTCGTGGGTTCGAACCCAACCTGGCGCATTACTTTGTGTAATTTGCTCACTGCTCTCAAAACGCAAACATCGTGAGGAAACCGGCATGTCCTAGAACCATCAAATTCGAAGACATGACATCCACCAACCCGCACTGGGCCCGCGTGGTGGATTATGGCCCACTCCCTCTCACAGAGAGGAGGCCTGTGTCCCAGCAGTGGGGACATTATAGGCTGATGACGATGGTGATGATAGAGAATTTAATGGCGGTAAGTCTTCAGACAGAAAAGTCATGTCCTCTTACGCCCGAAAATAAATATTCTGTCTCTATCCAAATTCCGTTCCTTTATTTTTGACGGTTACTTTTGATTGGATATCTGCAAGAGTCGGATAGTCAAATGTGGTTGCCGATTGATGATTACAGACAAAAAGCAGGATCAAGATAGAAACCATGCTAAGTTATTAATTTTCTGCAGAGCTGGTAACGTTCTATCTATAGATTCCTATCTCATCATCATCATCAGCCGGAAGACGTCCACTGCTGAACATAGGCCTCCCCCTTAGACCGCCACGCCGAACGACAATTCGCCACTTGCATCCATCGGTTGCCCGCGACCCTCACGATGTCGTCGATCCACCTTGTTGGGGCCTGCCTACGCTGCGTCCGTCGTAATCCTAGATTCCTATCTACGCATGTTAAAAAGCCATTTATGCAAGCATTTAGGGAGTATTTAGCTACGCATGTATTAACAAGATCAGGGATTTTGTTGCAATTTAGTTCTGACGCATTTTGTAACAAGTGGGCTTGTCCCTAGTGGTAAACTTGTTTACTTATAAAATGTTACGTATGTGCAGTCGAGACGTATATACCTAGCAGGTACATAAAAGTGAGTGTGCAAGCTTTGAGGAAAGTGGCGGGGAACCACTACACTTTTAGCAAAGAGGAAAATTATGTTTGATCAACTTTTGGGGCCTAAAACAGGTTGCAGTTTAACATAATTCACAGAATCAGACTAGCCAGGTTCCTAGCAGACGCCACATAATATGTTGCTATGCAAAACATAACTTATTTTTTTAATGAATCTATGATTTAAATGCTGTTAAGGCCGCATAACCAGAAACTTGGCAACGTGACAACGTCGCAAATGGCTGTCAACTATTTACAAGTTTTAATTAATTTGGCAAATTTACTGTATGTTAATAAGAAATATTGCTCTGTAGTGCACTAAAAATAGATATAGGAATGCAATTAAAACACTGAATTTGATGTTGTAACCGTTTCAGGTGTAAAAAATGCATTTGACAAGTTTCTAAATACTTTTTTTACATCTAAAACTACACTCGAGAGCAATGAATCCGGGTCACTTAAAGAATGTTAAAAATCTCGGAAACTAAAAATGATAGGTTAATGCAATAAATTGTATTTAATAGACAATGTAATACTCCTTAAATGAAAGTAAACAAAATATGAGTCACCATACATTTTATTAACACAAAATTACATAAAGAAAAAAACTGCTGATCTCTCCTTAAAACAAAAATAGGAAACATGAAATTTTTGAACTTTATTACGATTTTCTTGAATTTTAATACTTCGTATTGCCTCCTCGTGCTTCCAATGCTTCCATTACTGCGTTTACGCGGTTTGGCATGCTGTACACCAAGTTCCTTATACGATTTTGGGGAATATTCTCCCATTCCTCTGTGAGAGCAATTTTGAGCTCACGAAGCGTGATTGGGGGAGGGTTTCGTTGTTTTACGCATCTGCCTAGCTCGTCCCAAGCATGCTCGATCGGGTTGATATCCGGGCTGCGCGCTGGCCACTCCATACGAGTAATGTTCATCTCTTGAAGGTAGTCATTCACAATCCTACCTGTATGAGGTCGGGCATTGTCATGCATAAATATAGCATCCTCACCTAAATTGACCATAAATGGACCAACGTGATCATTGAGGATTTCTTCCACATATCTTACGCTAGTTAAAGAGCCGTTTTCTATGATCACCAGCTCTGTGCGACTTTCAGAAGAAATTCCGGCCCACACAAGTACAGACCCACCACCGTAGGCTACTTTTTCTTCGATGCATGCTTGCTTGAATCTTTCCCCTGGTCTTCGATACACTCTGTGTCTTCCATCGTGCTTGTAGAGCATAAATTTTGATTCGTCGGAGAACATAACTTTTGACCAATCTTCAATACTCCAATTTACGTGGCTCTGGGCATATCTTAGTCTTGAAATACGATGCCCACGCTCCAGTTTAGGGCCGTTTGCAGGTCTAAGGGGTTTTAAGTTAGATTCAGCAAGCCGACGTCTTACTGTCCATGCACTTGGGTTACTTCCTCTGAGGCGTCGAAACTGATTGGTGAGTTCAGTTCCTGTGAGAAAGCGATTTCGAAGCATGGTGTTCACCAAGTATCGGTCTTCTCGTGCTGTGGTACACCTGGTTCTGCCCGTTCCTGGTCTGCGTAGGTTAGAACCAGTTTCTTCGTAACGTCGGAGAACTCTTTTTACTGTTGACAGCGACACACCGACAGTCCTGGCTGTATCGCGCTGACTCCGGCCTGTTTCCAGCATTGTAAGTATTCTGGTGCATTCTTCAGGCGTAAGCGACATAATTTCAGCTTGAATAATGAATATAGAGCACTATCAACATGGTTTATGTACCCACATAAATGACAGATTACAAACAAAAGCAAAACCAAATGCTGTAATTTCGTAGTTCCATCTTCGAAAGTGGCCCTTTTTCAAATTTGATTTTTTATGATATAACTTTACAATAACTAAGAAGTTTTAATACCTTCATTTAAGGAGTATTACATTGTCTATTAAATACAATTTATTGCATTAACCTAGCATTTTTAGTTTCCGAGATTTTTAGGATTCTTTAAGTGACCCGGATTCATTGCTCTCGAGTGTATATGTATATATTCGGTGTTACGATATTAATTATTGCATTCCTACTTATATCAATTTTCAAGTGCACTACAGAGCCATATTTCTTTTTTCCATACAGTAACATTGCTGAATTAATTAAACTTGTTAATATTTGACAACTATGTGCGACGTTGTGTGCGCCAATTTTCAGAATAAGCGCTCTTAACACAATTGTTAGTATAAGTCAGAAGTACCGTCAGCACTTCATACAGCTCTACATACTACCAGTTCCCCGTGGTTTCACTCCCGCTGCTCGGCTCCATTTGATCGCAGCGTGATGTTATGTAGCTGAAAGCTTTCCTCGATAAATGGACTTTTAGCACAAAAGGAACTTTTCAATTCGAACCAGCAATTCCTGAAATAAGCGCGGTCAACCAAACAAACTCTTTAGCTTATAATATTAGTATTTTGTAGATTGTGTTGTGTACGAAGTAATTTTGGAACATTTTGGTAACATTGTATTTTCCCTTTCCAGGCTTTCCACACTTAACTATTTTAGGTAACGAGTTGGTCCTTCCTTACAGGTGGGCGGGAGGAGAGGTATTTCCAGAAGGACAGAACATAAGTTGACAAAAACAGTTAGTCAAGCGTCAGTACATCAACAGCACGTAAAGCCACAACTGCTGCTGGTATATTATCAGCAATTCAGCATGGTGCTTCCTGAGTGGGTCCATATTGGCTCACCTAAAGTTGTTTACCCGAAATTGTTCTTCCTAACGATTTGTAATCCGAATGATCACTCTTCCTAAAATTTTTCATCGTAAAGTTTTCATTCATATTTTTTGTAGTGCTACCGGCGATGTTCATAACAGTCATGTTTCCGTAAATTGTAATTAATAATATCATTGTTGAAAATATATTAAACTCCTACTGTTTTCTTTCATAACGCTTTTATCCCTAAACTTGCGTCGAGCTACCTTGGTAGGTGGTAATCAGTAATATACGCTCGCCCTTGCATCCTTAGTCAAATTGCCGACTACCACCTATCAAGGTATCTCGACGGAGCCCCGCCTCGCGGGGCTCCTTTTTCTGTTTGCAAGGTTTAAAGTAACCTAACACGAAGGGGATGGCAGGAACCTAACCTGTCCGAGTCGGGGTGCCCCAAGTCCCGAGCTCGCTTCGCTCGCTCTTGCATCCTTTTATATCTAAACATAAAATATATGACTTTGAATAATAGTGTAAAAGATGGTTATGATGAGGAAATATAGGAAAACAAACAATAGTATAGGTAGGTAATAGATGTTTATTGCTACTGACATTATGAAGTCGAATGATTCGGAATTATGAACATTAGTGACAGAGCAATTAGGAGGTGTGATCATTAGTATTAAAAATGTTAGGAAGGAATACAATTTTCGGGTTTCCAATGATCGGAGTTTAAATTTTAGGTGAACTTTGGCGCGCCCTTCCTGAGTTTCAAGAAATCAAAGCCAAGAACGGAAGACGTTATGTGAGAGGCGTGTCACCTAACTACTGCATAAATATACAGACGTCACTAATAAATACCTAAAACCACATGAAACAATGAGTGTTAGGTCTAAAGGTGACAAATAACACTAATTAGAAAAGTGACGCGTTAATTGCGTCAGTTAACCCTACACGAGGAAACACACCCACAGTTGTAACAGGAACCACTTTCTATCTGTATTATCAATAACTAGCTTTTGCACCTGGCTTTGTTCCCCTTCCTCAAGTTTTACGCAAAAAGTAGAGCTCAATAGCAGTCGCCAAATTTCCATCTATCTCGGTACCAAAAATCATCAAAATCGGTGAATCGAATCAGTCGCGAAAGATTTTAACAAACAAATCAAATAAACAAATTCAGTGATTCATTTATAATAAAAAAAAAAACTTTTTGAAAAAAGGGAACCGACTTCAAAACCAAACACAAAAAAACTGTAAAATAACTTTTCTTTCGGAAGTCGGTTTTGTTTTTATTTCATTGACTATGGCCACCGACTTTCAAAAAGTTTTTTATTTTTCCCTTTTTAGTTTAGAAATTCAACAAAGATGTTCATGTAATCGGCGTCTTTGAAAATTTACAATCCTAGTAAGCAACAAAAACGGATCTGTACGAGCAACTTCACGAGATATCCATTATTGTTATATACTAAAACGTTCCGCAAAAACCGCATCAAAATCGGTTCAGCCAAACGCGAGATAATCGCGGACAAACATGCAATGGTCATTGAAAATCTACAATCCAAGAAAGCAAAAACGGATCCAGGCGGGCAACGTCCTTCGTTTGGGATATCCATTAGTGTTATCTACTAAAACCTTCTCCAGAATGAAAACTTTCCTGAAAACCGCATCAAAATCGGTTCAGCCAAACGCGAGATAATCGCGGACCAAATCGCGGATAAACATACATACATACATACATACATACAGATCGAACTGAGAACCTACTTTTTTTTTAAGTCGGTTAAAAACGCTTGAACGCACGGAAGTTTGTTCGAGTTTCCACAAGGTCCGAATAATAAATGACTCCAGATGAAGCCTGAACAGTATCCAACATTTTATTGCGTTACTTTAGTAGTTATTAGATGTGTAAATTAAATAGGTATGTACTGTAAGCCTAATAGTATTTAATAATAGAATTACTAACATACCTAGTTAAGGATAATTAATACTCACCTGATCGAATATCATGTAATTAGACATTGTTTTGACTCGAGACCAAACGATTGTACTTAATAAAAACTTTATTTAATACCTAATATCGTACATTTAAATTTATATATTAGTAAAGGATATATAAATTACATCTACTTATAAATTTGTTATTTAATTATTTAATTAATATTGTATTAGTATTGTCATACTTGAATATTTGATATTGACTTTGATTATATAATCAACATTATATAATCAAAGGATATCTATACATATAATAAATCTGTAGAAGGGTCAATTCTGTACATTAAAAATATTGAAAAAATAAATAGCGGGGGGTGTTGCTGGATCGATACCAAACCCAAATATGTGATTAAAAAAATTTTTGTCTGTCTGTCTGTCTGTCTGTCTGTATGTGCAGGCATCACGTGAAAACTAACGGTTCGATTTCGATGAAACTTGGTATAATTATACCTTATTATCCTGGGCATAAAATAGGATACTTTTTATCCTGAAAAAATACGTAGAAAAAAAATCTTATTTTTCAGTTTTATTCATAGACGTTGTTCTGTAGAACCGCGAACACACGTTGCATTACCCGCAGTGGATTCAGCGCCGTAACCTGTAGCGCCGAAAGTCGGATTTGGCTTGAACCGTTTGCGGCACACGCGGGCCACGCCTCCCCGACTCCTATATAAGGAGCCGCGTTCCGCGCCGCGCGATGCATATAAATTCTGAATTTTGATGCGAGCGGCCGTGTCCAGTGTGGCGAGCGATCGTCCGTGGAATTAATATTGTATGCGTGTAATTTTAAACCTTTTTGATTACTGTTCCGATCAGTTATTTGTAAATACAAGGTCACAATTACTATGAAAAAAATACTTACTAAATACTACGGAACGCGAGTTCAACAGCAGTAGCTCAATAGAGGCATCTCCTTAATTTAGGTTTAGCCGTATTTGGGTCGAATAGATATTTATAAGATGTCATTGTCAGAGTTACTCAAAATGGAGATATTTCATAAATCATCCACGCGAAGACCGACATCCGCGCGAACGGAGTCGCGGGCGGAAGCTAGTTGATTAATAAATAAGACTGTCAGTTGATTTTGTCAGAAAAATAATCACGCGTGGCATTGTAGGAGGACAGTTGCCTGTTGACCGCCATAGAAAGTGTTTGTGGAATAAAGTGTGCTAAATCAAAGAATAACTGTGTTTAAATTCTACAATCCCTTGGTTCTGAAGCTATTCCTTTAGTACGTAAAGTGATTTAAATTTCCTGTGGCGCATCTTAATCCGCACAGATTAATGGTTTAATCCCTTTCTGCCACAATCAAATCTTATCACTTATCCGTATACAATGTGACTACAATAAAATTTTATAGCCACTCTCATGTTTTCTGACAAACTAACAGTGCTGTTTTGTGAGATTATGAAGACAATAACTGTAAGATTTGTTCAGATTCTGTAGATCGTGATTATAAGTAGAACAAAAACATTAAATATCGGCAACTTTCCTATAAAAAAAATTGATTGCCATAAAAAAGCCTGATAAGCACTCACAATTTATTTACCCTGTTATGCTAAAGGACCTATTTATGTAACAGAGCGATCCTATTGCTATTGCCGGCACCAATCCAGACTCTGGGTTGGCACTAATGACTTTTGTAATTACGTAGTAATAGAGAACCACAATTATAAATTGAATGAAAGGAAATTAATTTAATTGTATAATTAAATTAATCTAAGATTTCCTGGTTTTCCTTTCATTTAATTTTTCATGTTTGTTAGAGAGATTTCATCCTTATAATTGACCCTAACGATCGATGCAATAAAAGTACAGGGTATAATTTTTTCAGATTTTAGCCGGTTCGATTCCCGGGTGTGGGAGAAGAGAAGTTTCGAAAATCTTTGAATGCAGTTTGCTTTCTATTCAAAAATAAAGGAATAAAATTTTCTATCTTTGAGTAAAATTTTCTATCTGCAGTATTAAGAGTACTTTCCCTCCAGGTGGCATTAAAAAATTCCACCTATAGATAGGTAGGACCTCATGCTGAACTGTAGCGCTCTTCAAATAACCTGTCCTTCTTAGAAAATAATGGCCACTATTCCTCATGTTTTATTTTTCGGTGTTGTCTTCTTTTCAAACATACTAAGAAACTGTAGTTTACTAAAGACTTTCTTAATGTTTTACTTTTGTACAGTCCAACTTTTTTGTTGTTTATTTCACAAACATTCTATGAACTGTGACTGTTAAATTGTTGTTTAAACATTCGCTGTATGCAGATTTTTGCTAGATAATTGCCTTGTCCTACTTTAACGAATTTAACATTTTTTTAGTCTGCATCAACAAACAGAAATATAACAATAGTCTAGACGCGTCCACACAGAGTGAGCAGCCTCGCTTGTCAGTTTCCTCGCGCAGCAAATGCCTCGCGAAGCTGCGCGCTCTGTGTGGACGCACCTATTAGAACAAAAATATCAGAGGCCACCAGCTTCAGTTTTAACACTTCGTTAAAACATTGCGTTAGAAAAGTAAAGTAAGTAGACACTTGCTTGAGGAAAAATTCGAATCGACAGTGACTCTACATAAGTATAAGTCATTAATTTTAATGATAACAGGTCCTTGAGAACTTACCTCAGAGATAAAGGAAAATTATTCCCTTTAAATGTTCCTCAATTAAAGCCTATCTTCATTTAAATAGCAATTAAAATTAATATTAGGAAAAACTGTAGCATAGTCTGTCTGCTGGAAAATATATAGATACTCTAGAATGAGAAGAAATCACATTTGGTCTGGACTGACCTGCACTTCTAGCGCGAGGCCCACTTGTTGCACGTTGACTTGGTTTGTTGCAGAACTATGAACTAGCAGAGCTAAAGAGGCCACCACGCAAAGCTGGTGTCGTCGGCAATCCCATCAATTGGTGTAGCGTAAGTGCCTTGTTGTAAGACCAAAGTTTTATTTTTAATTGGGAGTGGTCCGTTTGGAATAAAAAAAAAAAACAAAAAATCATAAAATGCCGTCTTTTTTTATCGTGGATAACATCATCAAATCCCACTCAGGGCGGGACGTGGGACTGTCAGATATGTACTGACTATAATCCACGGTGGTCCTTCAATAGCCCTTTTACGTTCCAGGGTCCCGGTTACCTGATGAGACAGCCACGCAACCCATAATAGGTATGTGAGGTATGCCATCTAAAGTCGGTCCAATTATTTTTTTAACCATCTTCATAAAGGAGAAGGTTCCCAATTCGATCAGTTTTTTTTATGTAGGATGTACTGCGATTACTCCGAGGTTTCTGGTGTGATTGGTTTTTGTACGATGCAGTATAGCTACTTGTCATTTGATCCCATAATTTCATTCAGTTAGAGTAGGTACCTACCTACTTTTTATTTTATGATCATTTTTCGCTTATTGATTACTTGGACGAATGTTATTAATTAAATTACTTAATTACGATACTAGGGAATACTTCTACTGCGCATATAAAAAAGGATGCATACTTTTTGAGAATTTGAGTTAAATTTTTGGACATAAAAGTGCTAAAAAGGGTAAATGAAAATACTTTACGCGACTTCACACACACTTTTTTGTGGTTGTTTGGAAACTACACGACCAAGAATAAAAAAGGTCCTGGAAGAAAAGGGTCTCGCTGATGCACCTTGCCCCCTCTAGATTAGGTCTCCCTACGCCACTGTAGTAACCGCGAAGGCCTAAGCAAATACAGCAAAAACGGTATGTTTAATAAACGAAGCGATAATATTATAGCATGACAATGAAGTTAAAAATATGTTTATAATTTGCGGCCTATCTTTAAACATGCGGGCAAGGTCTCAGTAATTAAGACGTATTGCCTTCATTGGCATAATATATATCTGGGGCAGGTTATTACAGAATTAAAAAACAGTTTACCGTAAATTCAAAAATGTCTTTTCGTAAATTGAAATGAATTTAATACTTTTTATTACTTTATTAATTAGTACACTTATACATAAGGTGGGTTTCCGTAAATCATTGCTCCGTTCGCGTTGCTTGGTCTGTAGTCTGTTGAACATGTGGGTCGAATTTTAGGTTCCTACCCACAGGCGATTACAATTGGAAATAGAACAGTCTACTGTTCCCGACTAAACCAACCATTTTCTCAGGAATAGCATCCAAACTAAACTAATGGTCTTCATTATTTACGATATTATAACTTATTATTTTAAGAATATTACCATGAAAAAAATATATTTAAAAAAACAAAAAACCCGACTGCGTGAAAAAATGTGAAATAACTTAAAAGATAAAAAGCTAAGAAATATATTTTTTTTGGTTTTTAAGCGATCGTGGTGGACAATTTTCACAAACGCAGTCGGAGGCAAACTCAGCAGTGGTTAACTCTACAGTCTCTACACCATTGTCGTGGAACATTTGATGCCTCCGACTGCGTTTGTGAAAATTGTCCACCACGATCGCTTAAAAACCAAAAAAAATATATTTCTTAGCTTTTTTATCTTTTAAGTTATTTCACATTTTTTCACGCAGTCGGGTTTTTTGTTTTTTTAAATATATTTTTTTTTATTTTACTATTTTTAGTTTTTGCATAGAATGAATTTATCGCTTACGGGAATTTCATTGTTAGTTAATCTTAGGTTTTTGTTTTAAAATATTTTGTTGTTTTTAGCATTTATCAATCCAAATTAAATTTAAACATATAAGTTATATATATTTTTGTAAACCATTTTTAGAATCCTATATTTTGATACCCCATTTGATAGAATGTGAGAGATTTAAAAAAAAAAATTTTAGTTCGGAACCCTTTGCACACGAGTTCGACTCGCACTTGGCCAGTTTTATGTACCCAGTGACACTCTCACGTTTAAGACGAATCTAACGACACCCCTCAAGTTAAAATCCATCAAGCCGTTTAGGCTGCAGAGCGTGCCAAAGAAATATACCCACATACATATATACATACACTCGAAAAACATAACCCTCCTTCTGGCGCAGTCGGGTAAAAAGAAAATGTGTTAGTTTTTTTCACGCTTAATTTATAGAACCGATTTTGATGAGTTTTGGTACAGAGATAGATGGAGTCTTGGAGATGGTTCTTATTTTGGCATAAACCTTGACGGAGAAAGACTCCTGATGAAATAATAACGCCCCATGTTTAGGCTGGGAAGCAGGTACTTTTATGATAAATGACTATTAAGTATCTGGATTTCAATTATTTAAAACATCTATAGCTACCGAAGTTATTAAGAATTAAAGTGGAAGTGTGCCTTTGATAAGTCAATGGCCGGCCACCTCTGTACCTATACGGACAGACGCAGACGGCGGTAGATGGAGCAAACATGTGCTAGAGTAGAGACCGCGCGAACGGGCAAACGTAGTGTAGGACGCCCTGCTGCAAGATGGATCAATGATTTGAACAATGTGGCTGGCAGTGGATGGATGCGGGCTGCCCAAGACCGGGATGGTTGGCGCTCTATTGAGGAGCCTTACTGTGGCAGCATAAATAAAAATGTCATTAATTGTTTTCCTAAATTAATAGTTCGGCGGCTGGTTGTCATAGCCCAGTTTGCGGAGGTCCTTCGACACCATGGACAATGACACCGTCACACTCCCGTACGATTCGGTCCTTAGCACTGGAAACAAGGAAATAATCTAGGTAAGTTAAAAAGCCAGGACAGGTGTAAAAATAACTATTCTATGTGGATTCTTGCCACAATGGGGAGGATGGCAACTGGGGAACTAATGGCGCTAGTATAGCTTGTTCCAAGCATCGTCATTGGCTCAAATCTTATAGGTACCTACTTCAAAATAGTACTACCTCATTGGTCGGATTAGGACTTAGCTATGGTGGCGCCATCTACAATTAGCTTTGACCGGCCTTCCCCATTGCAAAGTTCAAATTTAATGAACATTATTCTAATATTCTTTTTTTTTTGGGATAAAATCAAATGGCTCCACTCCCGCTCTCTATTACATATTTTTAACGTGGTAAATTCATCAAATATATTAATCCTGCCGTCCCACCCTGGGCTGGGAGACTCGTACTGACTAAAATTCCCGTTATTTTTTCATTTACTTTCCTGGGTCATCATTTATTGAAGAGTACGATGATACCTACATAAGTTTCAACTTACAATAGTTATCCTTCCCACTTGCCAACATTTTAGGGTCGGCCAACTCAGGGTATCTTCCAGTTATCCAGGCCATCCATTCGCCCAGCAGGGTGGCAGCTTGAGGCCGCACGAGCGGGGCGGAGGCCTGACATGGGCCAGCGGTGGGCGGCATTAGAAACAAGGAATAGCCTCGTAGAGCATCACCACTGATAGTGTTTTGAGCTCTCACTGTTATTATTATCTGTGGCCCTGTAAAACCAATTCATTGCCAAGAAATAGCGTGCGAACCTTAATCAAAAAGTAATGCTAGAAGCATTGTACTGTAAAATAAACTTACAACCAGAAACATTAGTACTGCTGAATACCATTTCTAAAGGTAAATTCAAGACTACCCTTTCAGGGTTAACCCCAGAGCGTGCCATTTGACTCGTGCCGGATGTAAGACCCGAAACAGGCTCCCAATCAGGCCCCCAGACTGTTTCATAGTGAACGTACAGTTGATCATCAAATACGCCAGCAGGAAAGGTCACATATTCAATCTGACCTGTGAATGATACTAAAAACTTCGTAATCTCACTATCTTTCATTGAATTAATAAACCTAAATGCAGACAATAAGCACGATAAACTTGAGTTTGAATACCTTGATAGTACAATGAAAACAAAACAAACGTTGCTTAGCAACGCAGTAATGCTGCCATCATTAAAAACTTAATGGGACCTATTCTCATGGCAGCTCAATACCCATAAAATTGTAAACTTTTGCAGAAAATCTATTTCAACTATTAAGTAATCTATCTGCAAGTACGCCCGTATCATTTATTAGCATATTTTTTTAATCAAAATAAAGTTTCAATCTCCGTTTTTTTATTTCCGCCACGCTATGTTTCTATGTTTTTTGCAGCTTTTTTTGTACCAAAGACAAAAGAAAACATGCTTCCGTTCTGCTGTTTTACCGACTTAATTTTGAAGTTTAGCCACAAGATGGCGTTGTATGTGCTTTCAAAAACCTAATCGGCCACCATTGTGAAGGCGAATCTATTGAATACTTTGAGAATTTTTACGTTTTCTGTGATAATTATCGGCGAAATATAAAGTTTTATTCGGTAAGATAAAGTGTCCAGTATTCCGGCAACCGAATTCAAACTACAATTTGTGGTAGAAGTGCTTATTTTCAAAACCTAAATGCGTTCAAAATGTCACGCGAAGTGAGCATCAAATTTGTGAACACCATACCATGCACTAAATAATCTTAGTTTTCTTTGGAATAAGTGTTTTGCTGCCGCTGAAAGTGAGTTGTTTTGCGCCTGGAGTACATGTGGCACGCTATGGATAGTTGATAATTTAATGTGCACTGATGAAAACGTTTCAGAAGTATCTGTACACGTCGTAAGGGAGCGCAGTTACGCGGGCGAAGGCTTCAAGCTTGCCGGCATCATTATGGTGGACTGAGGGAGTGTTTGTTGACGGACTGGTGTTGAATACGTGTAGTAAACAGTGCCGCAAGAGGGCCGCGCACCATGTCGGGCGGCTCGCAGCACAACCCCAACGGGCGACAGTCGCAGCTGGGCTCGGGATGGAGCCCCTTGCAGGTGGTGCTTATTATTCACGTATTGTTGATCACTAACTAACCTAAGAATTTCGTAACATCCTATCGGAAGTGTTTCATTTGCATGCTGTTTACACGAATCTTACATTTAATGTTAATGTAAGCAGGTATTACTTACGAAAATTCATTTATCGTTTAAAATGCTAATATCCTTTGTGTAGGTAAGTTTGTCCCTGAGTTGTAGGAGTGTGTGTTAATCACATACCTATCAGCTGTTTTCATTGACACACTTGGTTAGATATGTGTCATCTTGGCATGCTTGATATCAGTATAAATTACCACAGATACCAATTTGTTGTTATTTACAGTATTTGCACAGAGCCTGCAATACAAAGTATAGAATACAAAGTAGAGCCTACATCAGCATTAAAATATAATGAGATCCTTGCTTCTGTGACATTCATACTTATAAGAGAAATTATTCTGCCTTGACTGCCACTTGCTTAAAATAATGAATAAGATAAGACTTGGAAACTTATCTTATTCTAACTTATGAAAAAGGTGTAATGAAAACAGAAATGACAGTTGCATGAATTATTTAAGATAATATTTTAATACCCACTAGAAAAATAAAACTTCCACTGCCAGTTTTGAACAGCAATAAAAATCAGATAATAGATGTGATTAAAATTGGACACTAATTTAATCATGCAATGCTAAAAACCAATTACTGTATAACTCTTTGATTGGCAAATATTGCATGTTAGGATTTATAAACCTGTATTTCCAGCCTGTGTCACCCCAGTGCATGGCAAAGGCTTCCATTTTAGCCCTTCCTGTTTAAAAACAGGGAGGGCTAAAAAAGAATTCTTTGCTAGAACGATTTTCAACATTATTTTCAAAATTTAAATCTAGTTGTAATCCTATTTGGTTCTCAGCCTGTATCTATAAATATTTCTTTAATGATAAAACATCCCAAATTCATATATTTTGGTTTAAAACCATAAACTGATACACACTACAAATAAATAATATGATTTTGTAATACAGTAAAACTTCCTATTCTTTTACCAATCTTAACTGTACTATTCCTTTTATGAAATTTAACTCCCATTGACTATATTTAGGACAAACCTGCTCGGAGCAGGTGGCTGCTCCTAACCATATTTCCAGAGTCCCACATTTCTCGAGCTTTACATACAATGCTCAAACCCTTTTCATAAACCTTTTAAATACTTAAGGGGTAATAAAAAGAAAGTGTTATACCCACAATGAATATCAACTTCTTAACTTTTACTTTTTGAAAAGAAAAACTTCTCGAGTTTTCTTTATGGAAAGTTTCTATGGACATTGTTTGCAAGTTACTGTTGTTCTTAATCTTTTCAAGTAAAAATAGATCCTTTTTCTCAGTTAATTAAAATCAAACATGAACAGGAATTCATTAGGTGTTGAGTTTTTTTTATTGTATTATCGTTTTTAGAGTTCCGTACGTCCGAATACAAAAACAGAACCCTTATAGGATCACTTGTGTGTCCGTCTGTCTGTCGCTTACAATCAATTATCTCCGAATCTACTAGACCGATTAAGTTGAAATTTGGCACACATAACAATTCCTGTGGCCCTAGCACAGAGAGGTGTGACGTGAATAGATGAAATCTGTATATGGGAGGTAATTTTTAGGGGGAAAAGGGGCAAATTTAAAAAAATATATTTGGAAACTGCATCGTGTGACATCAAATGAAAGGTCTTGTTGAGAAGATCTTAAATGTATTTTTTTTGTAATTTTAAAATAAATAGTTTCCAAGTTATTCAAGAAAATAGACGAAAATTGACCATTCCCCCCCTTATCTCCGAAACTACTGAACCTAAAATTTTGAAAAAATACAGAAATTAGTTTTCTACTTATAGATTATAGGAATACCTATAAGAAGTCCATGATATTAAAATAACATGGTAAATCACTCAATATTGTGCGTACCAATCTTCAATTATTCGTAAATTATTCGCGAACCTATTTATACATTAAAAAAAAAAATTCAATTCATCTATTATTTGTGGTTAAAATTATAGGTAGGCAAAAATAAATCGTACGGAACCCTCTTCACGCAAGTCCAACTCGCACTTGGCCGGTTTTTTTTTTACATTACGGTTGGTAAGTCAATGTCAAATAAAAGCTAACATCGGCACTTCATACCAGCTAGTGTAGAGCAATAAAATGCCATCTCTTTTCCTCAAAATTCCTTAAGTATTTGTTATTTGGGCATGCGGGCGGCGAGTAAAGGGCAACTTGTGTTGTGTTCGACGCGCGCCTCAAAGAGCGTCAGCAAGATGACGGGGCCCCCCTCTAGAGGGCCGAAGCCTGCCGGGGTCGCGGGACTTATCTCATTACCGTGACCCCGGAATATAAAGGGCTATTGAAGGACACCGTGGATTTTAGTCAGTACAAGTCTGACTGTCCCTCCCGCCCTGCCCGGGGTGGGAGGACTCATTTGACGACTTTACCACGATAAAAAAAAAAAAATATTTGTTATTTCGTCCAGCTCCTTCTTGTAACTATTACTCAAAGATGATCATTGATTACACCTACAGCTTTTTTCACGTTTACACACATATTTTTATTTCTTAACGTGTCATGATTGTGCCCCTAGGTGACAATCTCTGAAGGGGCAGACATTTTTTTTTATTTCTTGTTGTCGTAACTTTCAAATTTGTCACTATATTATTTATTTCGTGAATCAGTTTTACAGGTAGGCTGGAAGAGATCTCTTTAAAGAGATAAGCTCACCTGTGTGAACAAAATTTAGTTTATATGTTTATTTTTGAAAATGGTACACAATAAAGAATATATTAATATAAAAGCTATCCTTATAATCTTAAGGCTTTATTAACAGCTGATGTGTTTGGCCATCTGTAAAGTTACATGCATATGATGCATATTCGGACAATCAAATGATCTCAGACTTGCTTATCATAGTGATTTAGCAGGCATCAGTCAATCAGTTTATTTTCTGCATAGAATAAATTCTAATGAAACTAAAAACTGTACCAGTTTAAACTAAAGTTGTCTGGCCTAATTCAATTCAAAATTAGAACAAAGTGACCATTAATCTGTTTTTCTTCTCAATTTAATACAGTTTACTGGATTTTAGGTCAAATCATTTGTCACTGTATGATTTTATCAAACTTGTATTACCTACTTATTGCTCTACTAAGAATCATAAAGGAGGTAAAAGGATCATTAACAAACTTACTACTTACTTCAATCAATATTTATCATACTTGAGAACCCATTAGTTAATTCAGGGGGCCTAAAAAGAACACGTTAGCAGAATCATAATATTATATAAATTGCAATAAAATTCGCAACTGAACATACTATTCTATATTTCAAGCAGTAGTTTTTTTATCGTGGTAAAATCATCAAATGAGTCCCTCCCGCCCTGCCCCGGGAGGGGCAGGGCGGGAGGTACTGTCAGACTCGTACTGACTAAAATCCACGGTGTCCTTCAATAGCCCTTTACGTTCCGGGGTCACGGTAATTCGTGAGTCCCGCGATCCTGGCAGGCTTTGACCCTCTAAAGGGGGCCCCGTCATAATGCTGATGCTCTTTGAGGCGCGCATGGAATACAACGCGCCGTCATTGAAGAACGGATATACATAGAATAATTTTATCGTTATTCATAATACCTACTCGTATATTTATTTATTTATTTATTTCAATAACACATACAATTGCTATTACAGGTAATACCCAAGCTAACAAAAGTAGTCATAGATTAGTTGTCTGCCTGCGAAAGTAGATTTTAGATCCTCAGGAATATGGACATCTTTAGACCTACTGTCATGTGCAATTACTCATTAAAAAAAAACCTTTTTAATTATAATTTATCCATTTTGACATTCACTTGAGCAACTTCATGCTTCACTAGCAGCTGTTCTAATAAACACTTCTTTAACATCTTGATGCCCATTTTCACAAACACTAAGCGACACCTCAATTTTATTGCACTATTCGAATTTCAACTCAAGACGCTGAGGCGGAGCATTGAAAATTTAACAGTTCGCTTTTATTTAGGCATTAATTTGGGTGTAGCCTACCGTCCGTACATACGGTAAGACTATTAAGACACAAATTAACCACAGAAGTAGTCGTAAGCTATAACCGACACTCGACATTTGTCAATGTCCATTAGGAATCAAGGCGTGACCCCTACATGACCCCATAAACGGTCACCGATGACCCCAAGTTGGTTTAAGTGGGAAAAGAAAATCTGGCACAAATACGAGAGTCGATTCCACGAAGCAAATAACTCGTTAGTAACTAACGAGTACGGCGATTGTGTAAACCTAGGTTTAAATTCTGAAATGAATGATACGAAGCAACGTCATCATTGACTACTAATTTCTATTAATTTGCATAAATGCAGAAATCTTTTTTTTTTTTACTTTGAACTTATCAGTTTTAAGGCTCCAAGCTTCAATCCATTGGGCCAGAAACGCACAGGCCGGTGGCTTGCTTAGCGCCTAGAGCCTAGCGAGTCACGAACAATCGAAAATGTTCGTGAACGGCACTTGACGACTAGCTAGGTGTCAAGCGCGCAATGCGGCCGTTCACGAACATTTTCGAACGTTCGTTATACTACAGGCCGGTGGCTTGCTTAGTGCCTAGAGCCTAGCGAGTCACCTTAGTATAACGAACGTTCGAAAATGTTCGTGAACGGCCGCATTGCGCGCTTGACACCTAGCTAGTCGTCAAGTGCCGTTCACGAACATTTTCGATTGTTCGTGACTCGCTAGGCTCTAGGCGCTAAGCAAGCCACCGGCCTGTGCGTTTCCGGCCTTACGGACTTCAGACTCTGGTTGTCAGGTCTATAGAGCGAACTCACACTAAGTCAGTCACGCATCACCGAAAATGAACCCTGTGTGAATTGAGTTGTAGTTCTTATTTGAAACATACATTTGATCACAGTCACATGTACAGTAACCGGCACGGTTCTTGAGCGCTCGGCGTACGAATGGGGATGGCTTTGCGCATCGTACACTTATCGACAAATGAAACGCACAATGAAACAAAATAAAACGTACAAAACAACGAATCCCGAGTGGCGGCTATGACGCGATGCGCTACGGCACGCTACGCGGGCCAATCACTACACTTTCCCCGCCCCCGTTCCTCATTCATCTACCAAAGGGACCTAATAACTCACTTCTGCGCAGGTGAAGGTCAGCGCTCAAGATCCATGCCGGTATTTGTAGGAATATGCACACTAACTTTGTTCTATAAAGTTTATTTTTGAATGAAGCACGACTGAACTAAGCTTAAGCTAAGTTCGCTGGTTCGCGGGACTGTCTCGTCAGGTAACCGTGACCCTGGAACGTAATGGGCTATTGAAGGATCACAACAAGGATTAGGTGGAGTTTAGTCAGTAAAAGACTAAGTCTGCCAGTCCCTCTCGTCCGCCCTGGTTGAGAGGACTCATTTGATGATTTGACCACGATAAAAAAGCTATTCGCTGTAAATAAAATTTTTCCCATTTTTCTTCGTATTTAATCTGCAATTGATAGATTTAAGTTGCATTTATCAGTAGAGGGTCGCGTCTGTAGTTGCTCCAGGCAGGATAGATCATCAATTCAGTATTCAAAAGCCAGATGCAAGAAATATAAGGCATAGCACAGACGAACAGTCATGACGATGACGCACCGTATCGCGACGACGATAAAGTCCTATCAGGGTCGTCGTACTCATAAACCTATTTGACGGTATCTCGTATCGTCATCACATCACTGAAAATAGTAACACTAGTATTTTACTAGGTTTTTACACCTTGTTTTCCTTTATGTTAACATTTTTATTTTAAATTATATTGTGCATGCCCGCGGCGTTTCCCGTCAAAATTTCATCGAAATCCGGTTCAAAATTTTAGCATGAAAGAGATAACAAATATCCATCCGTCCATCCTCCTATAATACTATTGTTTTTTTTTCATCCTGGTAAAATCATCAAGAGTCCTCCCACCCAGGGCAGGGCAGGAGGGACTGTCAGACTTGTACTGACTAAAATCCACGGTTTTCTTCAATAGCCGTTTACGTTCCGGGGTAAGATTAGTTTTTCTCGGCAGCGTACTATATTAAGGATACTAGATTACTAGCACAACCCATGTTTTTAATGTTCCAAGTTCTATATCTTCGTTTTAAAACTCAGCTCTATTATGGAACTTTGAGTATGCAAAAGGTTGGCCATGAGAACATCGACAATCACTCATAACTGTGTTGCATTAGAGCTTGATTTATTTCAAAGCTGAGATGAGCGGGAATTGCCAATCTCACAGAAAAATTGTCTCTAGTTTTCACAGTTATTGGTCAAATCCAACGACCATTTACATCTAGACTCCTAATCACAGGCGACCGATGTCTGTCAACACATTAGGTAAAAAAGTCTTATAACCGTCGTGACTCGACCACTCCTGTGAGTCCCCTCGTCGCACTGACCTTGAGTTAGCCAATCAGAACGCAGTACCCCGCCCCCCTCGCTTACGTCGTACCTCAGCGACTTGGCAGAATAATTTTCGTTAGTCAGATCGTGCATGAGGCGTCTAGATATAAATGGTCGTTGGTAAAATCTTATAAGACTATCACATAGCTTAGTTATGAGTGACTGCTGAAAAGTCTACAAGGCCAAGTACCGAACTGAAACCAGGTTATAGGTACACCCGAATCTGCTACAGTCTTAGATCAGTAATGCTACATCCGAAAATAAACCTTATTTTGGAAGAAGTTAATGTTGTTATTTATTGTTACACTTGATCATAGTTGTTTATCGAAATTTTCGGAATAACCGCTACTGAGCTAAATCTGGAGTCAAAATTCAGTCTTATTGTTCTAAAATTTCTTTAAATCGTATAATTAATCGTCCTACCAATCAGTTACAGGTGGCGAACCTGCTGGCGCGTGCGCCGCAAGCCCACATGGCGTCGGACCGAGGAGTGACGTGGCACACGCCCACCCCCCCGCCTCACCTCTACCACGTGCCGGCGCCTTCGCCCCCCGACCCGCTTCAGGTACACGCTTTGTTTGATAAACTAGTTTGGTAAGCTTTGGTGTTGGTCGCATTGGAACTCGCTGCAGCTGCTCCCCGACACTGGTGTTAGAGGAATCTCTGGAGAAGTCTGATGGACACCCCTTTCCACCTTGACATAAAAAACACCAAGTGATGTTCTACTGTTTTATTAACGTTTAATGTTCGTCGCACCACATTACAATGACTGTCGCCTTCAGGAACTCATCCAAGTTCCAGTTGAAAAATCAAAAAAAGACAAAATGAAATCATCCTTAAGGTGAGTTTCCACCGCGAGTGGAGCGGACCCATTAATGACTTATTTTAACTGCTCACGTGTATTTCCGAGAGCAAAGAAATGACTCGGCGGTCAAAAAGACTAAAAATGACCTCGCTCTGTTAATCAGAATAGGATAGCAGAGGCTAAACTCTTTTTTCATTAAGAAGGAGTATTCAGTTTGCGCTTGCGAGTTTAAGGAAGCCATAAATGGGTCCATTCCACTCGCGGTGGAAACCGGGCTAGGCTTCAATGAGATGGCATATGTGAGGCGACCGTCATTGCAAACGATATGTGGTAGCATCACTGATAATCTGTGTTTATAGCTCATTGAAGAGATGCACGCATTTCTGCAACTCTTCAATAAGCGAATGAAATGGGGGCCAAACGCATTTACTAACTTATCACTGTCACGATTAAACTCATTTTTAACTGGCATCGGTATAAGGCTAAGCTTCACCGGGTATTCAGTCTAAGGTGTGCTACTTACACGCTGAGGCAGACACAGACGACGCGTCTGAATTTCTTAATTTGTGTATTAAAATATCCGATTTTTATGATGTTTCGCGGTGAATTGTGCTTTTTGTGTCTTTAAGCACTTGGAAATAAGAATGCTTTTCGCTAGAACTACGCGTCGGTATTTAAACCCATAGGGAGTTGTTCTGGGTCTAGCTGTTCGTGTATTCGAGTTTATGTTTGTAAACGCACGCACGATAAACGAGAACGAGGGGTACATAAAAATGGGGTACAGTTGTCTTTAAAAATATTTTTTAAATATTTATATCAGTTACCTCTTCTGCTAAAATGTTAATGTCACAACTATATCGATATTAAACAAAAAGTCAATGACTGCCATCTGACCTTCGCCGCGTTAAGAACATTTGTAATTAATATTATATTCATTTATAAATGTACTTAATTTTTTGTGGAATTTGATTTACGACAACTCTAGCTAGGTAATTATAGGTTGTATTACCATAATATATTGTTTGTAGTGGTATTACTCGGTGAAGGTACTCTCAAACAATAGTAAAAGATTAGCTTCTTATAAATTATGGGCACAGTGCGAGCTTCTTTAACTGCCCCTGGTCTGGCTAATTTTGGCCCTGGCCAGGCCATTTTGGCACCCCTCTAAGATCTGCGCCCTGTGATTCTGGGCACCGTTTGCACAGCCCTATTTTAGGCACCGCTCGTATTCTAGTATTATTTTCAAGTTAAACTGAACTGAGTGTAGGTTAATAAATAACCTGTGATATGTTTGCTTATTCAATTTTAAAAGTAAACACATCTGTTTTCGAAATTCCAATCAAATATCTCTTTGGAGTAGTTTCTACAACTGAATTTTTCTTTCCTCCGCGTCGCATGCGTTATTGCGTTTAAAAAATAATCCAATCAAAAATTGTAGGACTTTCATGGGATAACAACCCTCTTAAGGCTGCCTGTCCATTGATGCGGAGCGAGCTGGCGGAGAGGAGAAACGGGGAAATATTAACCAATAGGATTGCACGCCTTTTTATTGCTCCATTGTAGAGGCTAGGCGTGGAGATTGGTTTGTACTGGCATGTTCGTGGCAACTGAATGGAACAGCTCTTCGCGTTCACAATTCGCTAATATGTTCGTGTGCCGTCCATACTTTTGACACTATATTACACGTTTACACGTAATCATTACATTACACGTTACACCAATCTGGACCCAGCTTTAGGCTTTCCACGTGGAACATGTTCAGCTCGTATGTAGAAGTAATCTGTAATTTCTACCGTTTTTTTATCCCTATGATGGGAAATAGGCGCAAACGAGTTTAAACACTGTATTATATAATAGCGATACCTTCATCTTCACTACAAAGTATCTCTTGTATGGCGTAACGTACAAACTTGATAACTTAGCACTTGTGTAAACTTTTAAAACTTGAGTGAAAGAGTTAACATAATGGGGCGATGTCACTAAGACTGTTTCCAGTTGACTGTTTTTGCAGAAATCATCTTTTTTATCATAGTGGTAAATTTTGTTTGTATGTAGGTGGTAATCTCTGGAACTAGTGACCAAATTCGAAAAAATATTTTGTTTGGAAGCTACATTACTTCCTGAGTGCTGAAAGCTATAAATTATATTTATAATAACATACTTAATAATAAATCATGAACTGTGGCCATTTTTTAACAATTGCTTTGACAATTGAACGCCGACCAATTGGTCGCCTCCACATTACACCGGATAATAATATTAGCTGAGCTTGCAAGTCGGAAAAAGAAATAGCGCGCCCAAAATTAAAACCAAAACGCGAACGAATTCGCGGACAGAATCTAGTCTGATAAAAACATGTTAGCAAAATAAGTGGATGCTCAATTAGAAACTGATAAGTTGTGCAAACATAGATAATAATTTATTAATTGTTTTTAATACACTGTTTTCCCCTGTACGATATTATGTCGGAGACCTTGTTCGCTTTTGTAGAAATTATGCTTATGAGTTTCAGTATGGAGTTTCATACAAATAATCTTGAAATTGACGAATTGTCTATGCTGATCCCGTACGATAATGATTTTCCGTGTTGCTTAATCGCCATTTGGGTTGGAATTTTGTCTAACTAATCAACGACATTGCGTTTCCAAAGTCTTTAAGATGTCCAATCAGAAGCAGCCGTCAATAACAAAGGAACGGGATTTTAAAAGACTGAAGTCCTTATGTTTCGAAATTACTGACCTGATATTACTTCACTAGCTGTTCAACACAAAAATATTTTTCCAATTCAGACCAGTAGTTCCTGAGCTTAGCGCTTTCAACCAAAGAAACTCTTCAGCCTTATAATATTACTAGCTGACCCGTGCCCACTTCGTTGGGCGGTAAACATTTTAACTTGTGATGAAATTATGAGTGTGGTTCGGTTAGTACTGAGTGCTATGATTTATTTCCTGACGGGTTTTGTTTTTATTGATATTCAGATTACGTGCTCTGACTGTAACTGCCCGCTGTCTTTCGGCACGCACGCAGCACGGGCCTGCGATGTTCTCTCTTTGGTTAGCGAGCCGCAGCGAGCGCTCAGCGCTTCTCCCTATCCCTTGTTGCTGAGACATGCTGCCTTAAATCACTGAGACGCTGGGCACATTCAGCGCTAGATTCCCGAGCACGAGCCTGCGATGTTCTCACAGTTTGGTTAGCGAGCCGCTGCGAGTGCTTAGCGCTAGACTCCCTATCCCTTGTTGCAGAGACATGTTGCTTTAAATCACTGAGACACTGCGCACGTGCAGCGCTAGATTCCCGAGCACATGCGATGTTCTCCACTCTCCAGCTTTGATTAGCACATCGCTGTTAACGCAAGATTCCCCAGCGCGTGCTTGCGATATATTTTCTCTATACCTCGAGAGGCGCTGATGATTTTCAAGAGCAGACTCTTCCTCTTCCTCTCGGATGTCTGGCGGGAAAGTTGCGATTTCCTTTTAGGCATGATAAACAATCGCTGAAACTGTCCGATATCCCAAAAATATAAATACCACAGCTTCGAACTCGAAGAATGAGAACGCGGTAGCATTTGTGTTTTAAGAAACCGAGCAACCAAAACAATTTTTAAAGACTACACCTAATTGCACAACGCCATCTATGGGTAAATGGATAAAACGTCCGTACAAAGCATGTTCTAATGCGGTTCGTGAATGGACGGCGGCATTTTGCGATTTAGTAATTTTATATTATCTTCGAAACTATTAATAATATTAATCAATTGACATACTGTTTTGGGCAAATCGTATCTCTATGATGTTTTGATTGATGATGATTCTCTTGTGATCATAATAATATTTTTTTTTGATAAGGTTTAATATTGTTTGTTTAAAAAATCGTCCAAAGGTAAGTACGTCGAAAAATACTTTTTTAACTCATGAACGCTACTTTATCTGCTAAAATATAAAAGATAGAAGTTTGGTGTCGGGGACTTTATTGTAGAACTATTCAAAGCGGTCATTTTTGCCAAACATTGTTTTCAATTACATACAACTGTTAAGGCAGCGCATGCTAATAACTCTGTTGGAAGCCCTATTTTTTTCCGCCTGGCTAGACAAAAATTGAGATAGTTCGGCTAATATGCGTGATATCTTAATAATTTATAGCCTATAGCACTCGCGGATAATGTAGCTTTCTACCAGTGAAACAATTGTTAAAATCGGTTCATTACTTTCGGAGATTACCCCCTACATACAAACTTACAAACAAATGTTACCTCTTTCTTTAAAATATTATTATAGAAAAGCATAAGTATAAGATATACATGGTAAATTTTTCAACTGGGCGTAAATGGCTATATAAGAAACTATGAGGAATATCGAAAAAACCGGCCAAGTGCGAGTTGGACTCGCCCATGAAGGGTTCCGTAGCAGCAAGCATAGATTAGAGATATAATTATATTGAGATTAGTAATATACACAAACAATAAAAATAACTTTGTTTTTCATAGTATTTGTATGAATGGCAAAGTTATATTTGCGGTTTTTGAAAATGTACTATATCTCAAAAACTGCTAACTGTATCTCATCCAAACCAATTTTCGTTGGTAGTTTTGGTTGAGGTCTACATTATATATTTTTTTTAGTTTTATCATTCTCTTATTTTAGAAGTTACGGGGGGGGGGGGACACACTTTTTACCACTTTGGAAGTGTCTGTCGCGCAAACTGTTCAGTTTAGAAAAAAATGATGTTAGTAACCTCAATATCATTTTTAAAGACCTATTCATAGATATCCCACACGTATGGGTTTGGTGAAAAATTTTTTTTTGAGTTTCAATTCTAAGTATGGGGGGCACCCCCAAAATTTGTTTTGTTTTGATTTTTGTGTGAAAATCCTAATGCGATTCACATAATACATCTTTCTACCAAGTTTCAACAGGATAGCTCTTATACTTTCGACAAAAAATAAGTTAAAATAACTAAAACCCGACTACGAAAAAATCGCGCACTAAAAAGTATAAAACAAGAACAATCCGTGTTTCAGAAAATTTTAACTAATAGCCGTGGTCGTATGCCACCTAGCCAATAAAGATTGTGTGAAACAACCGCAGGTGGCATACGACCACGGCTATTAGTTAAAATTTTCTGAAACACGGATTGTTCTTGTTTTATACTTTTTAGTGCGCGATTTTTTCGTAGTCGGGTTTTAGTTATTTTAACTTATTTTTTATTTACACTATTTTGGGGTTATTTGATCTAATAAGCAAAGCAGCGAGTGAATTTAAAATGTTGAGTACATTAAGCCTTTTCATTTGATACCCATGTTGACACTGTTAGAAACAGGCAAAGTAGCTAGTAAAAGCTATATAATGTATATATATTTCAAATGTGCTTATCAAGCCCTTTAATTTGATACCCATGTCGATACTGTGCGAAATTTTTTTTTTTCGGTTACGACTTTTCATCCCCTAGAGGGCGCCATATTGGATTTGGTGACACGTCACCTACCCTATAACCAGCGGACAACTGAGACGCTTCTAACGACACCTCATTTGTCAAGTAGTGATAAGTAGTTCAGAAGTTATGAGGGAACAGATGAACATACATACATACATACATACATACCGGTCAAAATCATAACCCTCCTTTTTGCTTCGCCGTAGTCGGGTAAAAAGTGGCTGTGACATACACGGACAGACAGACAGACAGACAGACATGAAGAATCTATAAGGGTTCCGTTTTTGCCATTTGGCTACGGAACCCTAAAAACATTAAAAGGAGTCTCGAGGCCGACGAAAACTAAAACTACATCATTGGATTTTAGAAAAGAATTTTTTTTTTGGCAAATCGCACCCACTTCTGTTATTGCTAAAACATATTTTCTCCATGTTAGAGTTGGCACAATAAAGCCGAATTTAAGTATTACCACTAGCTTTCATTATTAAATTGAATTTCTGTTGTATCGTGGATGCGTTTACAAACATAGAAACACACATACACAAACACCCAGACCCGTAAAAACTACTTATAGGTCATACAAACATTTTTTTCGTGTTTTCCCACCAGGGGCAAAATGGAACCCACGACGGTGATCGCCCTGTCTCAGCAAAACATGTAGCCACATTATTTAATTTTAAATCCTGTATTACTGTATATGCTCACTAATTTTTTTTTACAAATAGAATACATCTTAATTTTTTCTGAAGTCTTTCGATTTTTTGTTTGAAAATATAGATTTAGATGGCCTAGGCCGCACTACGGTTAAACCGCTGTGGTTTTTAATCGCATCAAGCTATACAAAACCAGTTTATCGTGGTCTCGCTTTGTATGGTCTTTCCGTATATTCAACAATCAGCTTATAATGGTTTTGTATAGCTTGATGTGTAGCCGTGTGTACGCAGATAGTTTATAACCTGGTGGCCTCCCATTACGTCTTAAAACCAGAGTAGTTCCAGGGAACGAGACAGAGCTACATAGCTATACAAGTCGTCTAGCGCCACCTCGTTCCCTCACTCGGATTAACACAGGATAGTTTTTATCCAGATTTTATGATCCCATGGTATAATTTGTATCCGCTAGCAGCAGCTAGTTTGTAATATGCTTTAAATGCACACGCTGCTTCAGTTTAACGGCCATGTTCATAATACTAACTTCTTTATATTAATCTGCCTTACCGTGACTATCGTAGGGTCTGTTGCAATTGCAGGCGTTGAAGTCGGCGGGCGGTAACTCCGTGTTCAGACATACGGCCACGCCGCCTGAGTTGTATAGACACACTCCCACACCGCCGGATAAACATCACATGAGGTAAGCTACAGTTGTCACTTTAAATTAACTTATCAGTGTTGCCATAGCTTAGCGACGAATTTCGAAAGGGTGTAATCGTATAATAGGCTATTTGACAGTATCAATAAATTATAAATGTAATAAGTCCGTTATTTAGAGTTTTGAAAAATAACGGACACATATTTTTTCTTATGTAAAATCAATGAATATTTACCAAGATCAAGACTCGAGAGTGGGGGCTCGTGACGTCAGAATTCAGTAAAAAATGTACTGAATTGTGACGTATTGGCAATTTTAAAACATCATATCTCCGTCAATTTTGGTTTGCGTAAAAAAAGAAAAAACACGGGTCAAATATTTTTTGATAATCTAACTGACGGATTAATTCGATTTTTTTAGTCAAATAGCCTATTGGCCAGAAGGGCTAAAATTACCACTTCAGTAGAATCATAAATGAATTCATCATCATCAGCCTATAAATCTACCCGCTGTTGGGACACAGGCCTCCTATCTGTGAGAGGGCATGGGCCATAATCCACCACGCGCGCCCTGTGCGGGTTGGTAGATGTCACATGACTTGCCGGTTTCCTCACGATGTTTTCCTTCACCGTTTTGATAGCAGTGGTGATCTATAATATTTTTTTTTAAATTGTTATAGATTAACAATACACAATAATAACTGTGTCTGCGACCAATTCATGATTTTTATCGCAATTCATACGCCCATGTTTATTTCAGTCAGCATGGCACAAACTAAATTGTACAGGAATAGCCAAACTGTTTGAACAATTTACTCCTATGAGAAAATGAAATCTTCCTTCTTCTTAGCGTGTCGATGGCAAATATTGTGTTTGTGTCGTTATGTCATATATTATGATTGGCCCAAAATTCGGCTACGCGAACCCCGCTCACTGATGCAGCCATAAGATCGTCGAGTGTACAGGTTACAGGGCATGCGGTACAGGACAAAAGGTGGATCATTGTCTGTGGAGATACGCCACATAAACACTTCAGGTCCGAACCGTCCGTGAATCCCCATCTGTGGAGATTATCCTTGCTACGACCGACTTGGGTTCGCAGTCTATTAAGAGATTTCCAAGTCGGCCACGGCAACGCGTAACCCGCCGGGAGGCTCTCAGAAGGCTCGATAAAGCCGTCAGGTGGTCTAAACAGTTCCTTCCAAACTTCAAATCTTCCTTTGAAGTCTCTACCGGTTACTTCTAGGCAAGCGAGCTTCATCGTGGACCGAATCATCGCTTACCTTTAGGCGAGGTAGTGGTGAAACGCGAGCTTATCGCTAAACATAATATAAAAAAAAAACGTGTGGCACTCGGTGACTGCCGCGGTAAAGCTATTGCATAGAATTTTTTATCAACTTATGCAATTATAATTATTTATTTATTATACCTATTTATTACTTTACTAATTAGGCTATGGTCAGCCACGTCAATCAAGTGAAACCTCAAGAAACGTTCTCCTCCTCCTTCTCCCTCTCCCTAATAAAATTGTCCCTTGCTCAACAAAAGCATGCTTACGTGCTAGTAATGAGCACGTCTGTTCGTACCTTTATGAGCACGTCTGTCCGACCTTTATGATTGCCGAAGTCTCCCGAACTGAAACGACGTTAGACAATGCGTGCTGTCAGATGTGGTCAGGAAATTTCCTTAGGATTTTTCGTTACGTTTTTCGCGCGCGCCGAGTTCAGAGCCTGCGATAAAAGCTATACAATAGCTTAATAATACAGTACCGTCTTAAACCTATTGGAGACCCCCCTAGCCACAATTACTTTAGAAGTGTGGGGCCCATATACTGTGCAAAAGCGAAGAAAATCGAGTCGCATTTATTAGCACACCGAAACTAGTAAACATAGGTAACTAACTATAGACATTTTTTTTATCGTGGTAAAATCATCAAATGATTCCTCCCACCCAGGGCAGGGCTCCCAGGTACTGTCAGACTTGTATTGACTAAAATCCACTGTGTCCTTCATTAGCCCTGGCTTTACGTTCCAGGGTCACGGTATAAATCCACGACCCGGGCAGGCTTTAACCCTCTAGAGGGGGGGTCCGTCATTTTGCTGACGCTCTTTGAGGCCAAAACAAAACTAACTATAGACTTGCAGAAAGTTATTACATATATTTTTTTAACTGTATTTATAGGAATTCGAAGCCCGAAAATTGTGGGTCCCTGGGCATATTATGGCCAATGAAAAATACGGCCCTGTAAGTGGGAGATGATGTTATAATTATAATTTGTAATCTTTCAGACACACTCCATCTCCGGGTGACATCAAAGCCAGTGCAGCATTACCTCCTGTGGACCTATATCAACATTTGGGGCCGTCGAGAGGTAAATAATAAAATCAAAGTATTTATTTCTAGTAGGCCATTTACAGGCACTTTTGAATTGTGAAAGACGTAAAAATATAATTAAAATCTACAAAATTATGGTGCTACAGTCCCAATTAAACATAACTGTGAAAGTACCGTAGATGCCAATTCCAAGGAGTAGAATGGGTAAGAAACTCTTTTGATATCGCCAAAATTATTACAGAACCGTAACTGAGAAATTTCTTATAGAAAAACTGCTGACTCTGCTGGTCTGAGAATTGAAGTCAGTACTTTATGCTCAGAAGTTTAGCTGACGTTCACGAGACCAACAAGGAGTCATTAGCGGCCTTAACTACACACATCAAAAGTGTCTAGGGATCAACATATATTTTTGCAATAACTTTTCTCCTGATTGATATTAATTAAAATTTTCTTTAAGGATTCATCAAATAAAGTGTTTTCGTTTGTCACAGTAACGATAAACTAAGTCACCTTTGCATTAATAAAGAAATTTGCCATTTTCCTAATAAAGGGATTTTTGACATTTGAACCACTAACACAAAAGTTCGAAAAAAAGACTGAAATAACAGTTTTCTTTAAAATTTTATTGGGTAACTTAAACAATTAATAATCCGTGTTTCTACCGCGAACACTAACAACACAAGAACATCGGTTTGGCATACTCAAAATGAGTTCATCCAAATCACGCTGTGGAATGGCCGCCCATGTTCGTTGCAACAACAAAAAAAGGTCTTCTTGCGACTGGATACCCTCCATATTCGGCAGAGCTCTTCTCTGTAGCATATCCCATGCATGCTCAATCGGATTCAAGTCTGGCGACTGAGCAGGCCAGGGCAGGACATTGATGTTAGCTGCGGCGAGAGTCTGTCTTACAACTCTTGCGGTGTGCGGTCGTGCATTATCATGCATTAACTGAAATAAGGGACCGATTTGCACTTGTAGAGGAACGATGACGTCTGATACAAACGTCTCAGCATAAATTTGAGCGTTGAGGTTGCCTCTGATCCAAATCAACTCAGTTCTTCCGCTGATCCAAATACCCGCCCATACCATGATGGTTCCACCACTATAAGGATGGACTTCCTGGCAGGATTTTAATCGCTGTTGGCGTCCAGGGGTTCTCCAGTGTCGTATACGTCTTATATCCGGTCTCATACCGAAACGAGACTCATCAGAAAAGCACACGAAACGCCATTGTTCTTCTGCCCAATTTCTGTGTTCAAGAGCCCATTGATATCGAATCCTACGATTGTGCATTGCTATAGGTGGTACCCGTAGCGGTCTTCGGGAATGAAGGTTCACTTCATGCAAGCGGTTTCTGACTGTTTGGTCGCTAATTAAGTTCCCTGAAGAGTGATGAAGCCTCACGGCTAACATCATGGCGGTTATTGTTGGAGCTCTTCGAGTTAAGATTTGAATGTATCGGTCTTGTCTCCGTGTTGTGCAGCGATACCGTCCTCCATGGCGCTCAGCCACGGTACCAGTGCTTCGGTAACGTGTCCAAAGTCGACTGATAACACTGACTTGTATTCAGAGCTAAAGCCACAGTACGTTGCCGGGAACCAGCTTCTATCATTCCCACGGCTCTGAGCATTTCTTCCCTGCTTAAATGACGTCACCGCTCCATAATAACGTTGGTTTTAATCAGTAGTAGGGAAACAGTAGCACTAATAATGTCTTCAATGCGTTGTATGTTTTTATAGGGAAAATATTGACAGCTGATTTTCATCTTTTACTCGAATTTGATTCACAGTTCCTGATTCAAATTATGAAATGCACCAAAAAGGATCCATATAAATTTATAAAATCATAAATTTATTACAAAGCCACATCTCAATCTCAAGAAATCCGCATAAAAATGCTTGATCCCTAGACACTTTTGATGTGTGTAGATTTATAATCTCCTTGATACAATGTAGGAGTTGATCCTTCTCAGATTTTTGAAGGGCTTTAGGGGGTCATTATATTATTTTTTTCGTATAGAACTTCCGTACTTCGTCTGAGACCGGACGTATTTGTGGAATTAAAACTTCCACGTAAAATATTGTAGTGTTATGTGTTCCTGAAACTTGTATGTCTTTTTGTAGCTGAAAAACTTCGCGCAGATGACCTAATGGCTTACAACCGGGTGGGTGTGGACCTGTCGCTGGGCGGCGGGCGCGCGGCCAACGGCGCGGCCACCTCCCCCGCGCCCCCCGCACACTCCGCCCCGCCCCCCGCCCCGCCCGCGCTCTCCGTGCGGGACGCGCCCACCATCAACAGTCTGATCGCGCGCGCACAGCCGCGACACGCGCACGCGCGGGTGGACGCGCTGCTCGAGCGACTCGTGCCCTCGCCCGTGTCGCCGCACTCTGTCATCGTGCACTCGCGCGCGGCGCCTACGCCCTCGCCGCCCTCTTCCAATGAGGTACGATTCTTACCCACGACGGAACGGAGTAGGTATATGCGTTTAGGGTGATAGATGTTTGTGTGTGCGTTTGTGCAAAGTAATGTTCCCACCTATCTTCTAAACTAATGATCCGATTTTGATGCGGTTTTCAATAACGGGTTTGTGTTCGATGAGTTCATGCTCTTAGACATGCCTCATGGCTGTAACTCACTAGGGGGCGCCACAATATTAGTTCAAAAGAATGTTGCAATATAATCAAAAGGAAATGTCCGATTACAATTCTGTTTTCAGCAATGTGTACGTGGTAGCTTATTCTTTAAAATAGTGTATGACGTAATGTATATTTCTTTGAATGTTTGCACATGTCATGTTAATCTCATCCCCTTATATTTCCTGCAGGATTCGGCGGATTCATGCGGCGCCCCACCCGGCTCCAAAAGGAAACGTAAACCGGAGCGCACGGTGCGAGTGGCCGCAGCACCCCCGCCGCCCGCGCCTCTCGCCCCCTCCCCGGCGCCCCCCGCCCCCACGCCCGCGGTGCCGCCGGCCGCGCCGCGCGTGTCCCCGCCCCCCAGCCCGCCGCCCGCACCCGCGCCCGCTCCGCGTGAAAACGGCGACGCGCCTCACGTGAAGACGGACGCGCCGGACGAGCGCCCCCCCTCCCCGCGCCCCGAGCAGCCGCACGCGAGAAGAAAAACGCGATCCGGCTCCGCAGAGACGATAGACGACATCGCCGCCATGATCGCGGACACGGACCGCGCCCCGCCCCCGCCCCTCGCGCCCCCGCCGCCGTCCGCCTCGCCCCCCGCCGCCGTCACCGTGGACAAGTTGCGCTCCGTGCTGGCCAGCCCCGAGCCCGCGCGACCCGAGCCTGCCCCTGAGCCCGCGCCGGAGCCCTCGCCCGCCACGCCGCCCGGGGAGCCCGCGGCGCCGGAGCCCCCCGCAGCCCCAGCCGCCGCCCCGCGCCGCCGCAGCGCGCGCACGTCCAACCCGGAGGCGCCCAATGTTCCAGTGGAGTCTCCCTCGGAAGGCAAGCCGGCCGAGCCGGAGGCCAGCGACGCGCGCACCGCCGAGCCCGCCGCCGCTAGCTTCGTGGAGGTGGAGAATCAGCTGGAGAAGATGTTCGCGGGACTGGAAGAGGAACCGGCGGCGAGTCCCACGGCGGCGCCGGACGCAGCCGCGGCGTCCGCGGACGAGGCAGCCGCGCCGGCCGCGGCCCGTAAGCGGCGCCGCTCGGCTCCCGCTCGCTCCGACGAGCGCAAGAAGGCGCAGCGCAAGAAGACAGACACGCGCCGCCCGCGCAAGGGACCGCGCGAGCACCGGGACGCGTACGACTCCGGCAGCAACGCCAGCTCCAGCAAGTCGCGGGGACCCTACATACAGGTATGCTCGCTCTTTTATTGCTGGTAACCTTTGACCTCCTCATATATCATCATCATCAATCGGATGACATCCACTGCTGAACAAAAACGTCTTTCAAGGCATATTATTATGTAACTGTCCTCAAAATTTATCTGCAAGTGATTTATCCTAAGCGGTATTTAAAGAAATACTCATGCGTTTTGTTCAATGATTATTAATTTTCATATTCCCCACTCTACTCCACAGATCCGAGGCCCTCGCGACTCTCCGCTGTCGGTAAGCGTGATGAACAACTCGACGGGAGAGGAGGAAGACTCAGTGTCGCGGCGGAAGGGCGGCGAGGAGTTCCGCAACGGCGTGCGTGGAGTGCGCGGTCTGCACGCCAGCACACTGGGGCTGCGGTACGACGCCACCACGCCCGACGCCTCCTGGCTGTGCGCCTTCTGCCAGCGCGGCCCGCACGCCGCCTCGCTCGGGGACCTGTTCGGGCCCTACGCCCTCGATACTGACTGCGATGAATACAGGTATTTTTATTTGACCATAGCCAACTAATATGAGAATCTAAGCCTGCGTAAAAGCATAGGGTTCTCTAAACACGAAACTAAACATAAGTCGATATCCAGGTCGTTGGACGAGGCGACGCGGCGGCGCTACTGCACGGGCGCGGACGGTGCCGCCGACGAGGTGTGGTTCCACGAGGCCTGCGCCGTGTGGGCGCCCGGCCTGCTGGCGTGCGGCGCGCGGCTGTGGGGCCTGGCCGGGGCCGTGTGGGGCGCGCGCGGGGCCCGCTGCGGGGCCTGCGGGGGCCCGGGCGCGGCGCTGGCCTGCGGGGCCCGCGGCTGCCGGGCCCGGGCCCACCTGCCGTGCGCGCAGGCCCCGCAGGCCCCACAGGCCCCGGCGGCCTGGCGCCTGCTGGAGAGTGAGTTCCGCGCGCTGTGTCCGCACCACGCCTAGCGCCCGCCCGCTCCCGTCTGACTCTAATGTAGAAGAAATTGTAGATAGTTTCCCGTTGACATTTTGTAGGAGTAATTTATTGTGCCCGCCGCCCGCGACCTAGTGACCGTGCCGCGATATGTACAGTTGTTATACCGCACCGGCGAGTAGTGATCGCGCGACTCTTGGTAATCTGAAGTCTAGAGTTATGTGTAAATATAGTGTTAATGTAAATAGCAGTTTTATGCATCGGAACACCATTTTGTAAGACGTAATGTACTATACGACATCATGTGGCATTGTAATCGAATGGACAGTATTTCGTAATATAGGGCGCGCTTGCGTATGTTCGTAGAGGCGCGGCCGACACCCGACTGGCACATTTGCAGCTCCTGATAATGCAATAATAAACAAGCGCACACAGAGGTTGACACATGTTCTAAGTATAGTGTGACTCAATCTCCCGCCAGTGAATGTGGCAGTCCGGTGGTCAGACCAACATGGGTTTATGGTGAGTAAGTACACACATATATTTATTCGATATTAAATTGAAAATCTCATTTCGTATGTTCGAAAATATCTACCTAGTAATATATTTTATATCTTCGTTTTCTTTTTTTATAGTGTATGTGTACTCATCATAAACTATTTGTTTTATGCAACAATTTCCAATTGTTTACATGATCATGTAACAATGCAGTGATATTTTAAAGTAATAAACGGACCTTGAATGTAATAAGTATATTTTTTATGTAAAAAATATATAAATAAATAAACAACTGTTTAGTTGCCATTATAGTATCAAAAACTAGTCTAAATAAATAGTGTCTTGTGATTTAAATAAAAAAATATATAAAAATCGTTTTGGGGTCTATGAAAATTTACATTTTTAGCTTGGTAATGGATTAATATGTATGTTTGTGGATACTGCATTGTTATCGGTGGATAAATAAGTAATACACGATGTGTGTAGCGCTCTTATACTTAATGGTTATTTATACCGAAAACTTTACGCTTACATAATTTATGCGTGTCACTTCAAACGTTTCGCGCCCTCAGAGTATTAGCAAGTTCCTTTAATTAAAGGTGTTCATGTAAATCATACAAGTTTGGAATTTAGATTGATTGAAACGATTATAACGCCTTTACTGCCAACAGGAACAACTAACACAACGTTTAAAACATATAAAAAGGATATATAGTATAATTTAAAAGGACTATAATTGAACGCGTGCGCTTACGTTTGAAGTGCGCACGTCTAAGGGTACATACAGCGCTGTCTTCGTTTGCCAGACAGTGCGCACGCCAGCTTCAACGTTGGTAACGTACTTTAATTCCAGTGAATAGAAGAAATAGACTTTATTTAGAAAATGTTAAGGTACAAATTTATAGTAGGGAGAATCAGGCCAGTTTAGTGTTTTTAAAAATTTATTCGGACAATGAACGCATGAACTCGATCAAACAATCAACATCATCCAAAGCCTTGAATGTAAATGGTGTAAGAATTTTTTTATCACTTACGGCAAATGATTACTTTATTAAGTATGTAATTGTTATAAATTATATTTATCATGACATTATAAGCAAATTGAAATACAACATGTTTAAAATGAGAATTAGACTATTATTTTGTGTTGCCTTTAGATTTTATCACTATAATGCTAAAGTGGTCTTTACTTTGCATTTAGTTTCTGTAATAGGGATTTGCAATTTTTTTCGTTATTAGTAGATGATTATAGGTCTGTAATCTTACGAGATTATTATAATAGGTCTTTACCTATGAAATTGCCGTTTTGTATGAAAAAAATCAAACGAATTTTTTCATGTATTTTTTATTTGTATTAATCGAAGTAATCACCCATGCAATCAATGCATCTTTGGCAATGCAGTGGCAGTTTATTGATGCCCTTAAAGAAATCAGCTGGAGGGACGGGAGGCAACAAATTCTTCAAAGGCATTTTGTACTGGGGTGCTAAGACAGGAAACCTCCACGTGCGCCCGTGGACTGGAGTTCCCTCTCGGATATGTCCGGGGGGAAGACCAGTTTTTCGGGCCGGTGCACCCTGGGATGCGGGCAAAAACTCTTCCTTAGGTACTGTGTGCCTAAGGGGTCTCTTTGCCCGTATGCGAATAGCCTGTCGGGTGGACGCTCCAACGCGTGTCCCTCTGATTAGCAGAAGGCACAGCGGCGGAGCGGGCTTGCGGACGGTGAGTAATAGGTAGCTCGCCGTCCGACCAAGGACCAAGCCCGGGTCGTTGGCGCGTCGTGTCGTGTTTCGCGCGTGTCTTCGGGGAGTAGTCAGCAAACTGACGGGGCCCCTTATGGGGCCAAATGCCTGCTGGGGTCGCGGGTTTTTTTTAACCCAGGATACCGTGGCCCCGGAACGTAAAGGGCATCCGAAGGAACACGGGTGGATTTTAGTCAGTAAGAGTCTGACAGTCCCTTCCGCCCCACCCAGGGCGGGAGGCCTCATTTGATGACTTTACCACCTAAAAAAAAAAAAAGCCATTTTGTACTGCCTCTCGGGTATTGAATTTTTTCCCGCCAAGAAGTAATCCAAATTCTGGAAAAAGAAGTAGTCTGTAGGCGCAAGGTCTGGTGAGTTCGGCGGATGACGGAGAGCTTCCAACCCCAGTACTTGCAACTTGGAGACCGTCTGCTGTGCAGTATGAGGTCGCGCGTCGTGCAGGAGCAGCGGAGACGAGCGATCGACTAATGCTGGTTGGAGATGTGCCAGCTTCTCCGTCATTGTGTTCAGTTCTTCAAGGTACACATCTGCAGTAATGCTCACCCCGTTTGGTAAGAAGCTGTGATGAATCACACCGGCGCTAGACCACCAAACAGTGACCATCACTTTTCTAGGGATAAGTTTTCGTTTAGGTTTAGGGAATTATTTAGGTGCTGAACCAGGATCCAACCAACTTGCTGAGCGCTTGCGGTTATCAAACAGAATCCATTTTTCATCAAACCATGTTTTTAAAATAAAATTAATTTGTAATTACAATTCTTAGCCAAACAAAAATTATTTTGATTGTAAATGGCCATTACTGCAGAACGGCAATTTCATAGGTAAAGACCTAATATCAAAATTCGTTTAGTCACTTTTGCAGACCTACATACAACTCCATAAAATGAATACTTTAGGATCGTATAGAAAAATTTTTTTTTGATATAAAAAAAAAACAAAATCTTAATTTACAACAACATAACAGCTGTATTGTTATACATTACACAGCAACTTCACTGATATGCATTTTACAATCATAAAAGGAGCATGTAGCCACTAAGTCACCGTTAAACTGCCAATCAGCACCGTATGCTATACTTTCATGTTCTAGATACTCGCTACGGATCTCTATTTGGGCACCAACTCGTAGAATACGGAACCCTCCGTACATGCAGGCCGCTATAACTGTGTCAGGCTTTTTGGGGTGCCATTTTAGGCGCCAAACGCCGCCGCCTGCGTCGATCTCTTCGATGCAAGACTTGAGGCTTCGTGTGTCCCAGAAACGGACTTTTTCGTCGTAACTGGAATGGAAAACAGGCCTAATAGCCTAAGGAGCTGCATGCATTTATGCGAAGTTGTTTGAGGCACACTGAAAACTTGTCCAATACTTCTTCAATTATTGCTTGGAAGCAGGATTGAACCAAGCCAGGCGTATTTAAAGATAAATTTTTAAATACGTCTGGCTTGGTTCAATATGTTCCCAAAAACTACAACTACATCCTACAACCAAGTACGGATTTGTCGCGGAATGAAAACTAAATTTTCGTAACATTTAATGATTGAGAAAAAATATTAGAAAAGTTTTCAGCGTGCCTCAAACACTCGCAAAAATGCATGTAGCTCTCCGGCTAAAATTTTCGTTCGAATTTTTTTGTAAGGTGCGATACTACCTACTACAATCCTATCATGCTTCTTTTAGGAGTACCTGATAAGCTATAAATATTAATAATGACTACTTATAATAAGTCACTGACAATACTATTGTAGCCAATGTGGTAGTGGATCGATCTGAGCGGCGCACAATGATTGTTGACATAAGCGTCCCGGCATGACGAGAACCTCGTGAAAGCTGACAAATATAAGCAACTCAAGTTGCTTGTGGGATGTGAATTCAGCGATCATTGTGCCGATAGTCGTGTCAGCCCATGGCTTAATTACTAAGAGCCTCGACCAACATCTAAGGAGGCTCTCATTAGGCAGCTGGATCGGTTTGTTCCCACTACTTCTACTGAACAGTTCTACGGTAGAACTAATGGGATTTTATTTCCCACTAGTTCTACGATATTAGGTAGAACAAAACAGTAGAACTATTGAGATTTTCTATTTCCACTTGTTCTACTGAACAGTAGAACAAGTTCTAGTTCTATGGGTCACTGAGAGGTCAAGTTAGAAGGGCATGGCGGGGTCTAGGAGACCCCGCCATCCCCTTCGTGGTATTTTTTTTAAACCACCAAGAAGTAGTCCGTCAACGTTTTCTGACACTTTTACTAGATTTAGTTCAGTAGAACAAGTGGGAATAGAGAATCCCAATAGTTCTACTATTTTGTTCTAGCTAATATCGTAGAACTAGTGAGAAAAAAAAATCCCATTAGTTCTACCGTAGAACTGGTCAGTAAGAACTAGTGGGAACAAACGGCTGGATCAAGGGCTCTGATTCAGAAAGAGGTGCTTCTGGACACGGCGCGCAATGTTAGGAGGTTTCTTTCTCTGGAGCCCTGACTTGTAGTTTGGACCCTGTTCCCGATACCGGCGGGCCACTATTGTTTACATTTTTAAATGTTTATTTTATTTCTTTAGTTTTATAGAAATACCTATTTTTTTTTATGTGAAGAATATGGAAACATTACCCTCCTTTGCGTCGCGCAGTCGGGTTAAAACGATGAATAAAGAACTACTGCGATATTACCTCCCAGTCAATAATTGATGCTCCACATCAATGTGACTTCTGATCGAAGTAACTCCAGCCCCATGTCGTTTGTTAACAGTTGTGGGTATGTCGGGAACTCGGACGTCGTAGCTCTTGAAGATACAGTCATCACCCCCTAGAACGTTGTGAAAAGGCTATCAACCTTTATCGTTCTCTCGTTGCTTTTGGATCGAAAGCGCAGGCCACACAGAAGAGACTTAAGACGAGGACACGTCGTGTACAGGAGCAGATGTAGGTACTAGCGATGCGCCCGCGACGTGTCTTTCTCTATGTTTTGCGTCGCGACGCTATACATTTTGTATGAAAGGTAGTTGTAGAGACAAATGTACGCGGCCCGTCTGCGTCTTAAGTCTTTTCTGTGTGGCCAGCACCATAGACCACTAAATGCGCCAATCAAGTCCATATTGGTGGATGTAAAAGTATGGTTTCTCAAAAAGTCGACACATTTTTGGAGGTAGACATGCATACTCCTATCTGACGGCAGGTCTATTGAATTGATCGCGGGATTGTCTAAACATGTAACTGTGGCCCTGTAAAATACAGGACTATTGAAGAATCACCGTAGATTTTAGGCAGTACGAGTTCGACAGTCCCTTCGGCTCCACCCAAGGTGGAAGGACTCATTTGATAATTTAAAAAAAAAATATTTACATTGGATTTTTAGGAATCAAAAAATATTAAAAGCATAAAAGAAACAGAATAGGTCAATAAGATCATGAGCTTCAGTACAAACCTGAATAAAAGACATCTGTATTCCAGTAATTGAAGGCAGCAATCCACGCCTCGAAGCCATGACCCTCCCATTTTCCGATACTCTTCAACCCATCTTCAACGATCTTCAAAACATGAACGCAACCAGCTGAATCGCTGACCACTACGCAAGGTTCTTCGGAACTCGTTTTATTCGTCGACCAATCAACGGAGAGTGCTAAAACGTCTTCACCAATCGCGTGCTCCAACCATAGCTTCAACTGTAAAGCTCCACTGTGATTGGTCAGCCGGTAAAGTTGTAGGGTGCCTACCGAAGTTACCACGGCTAGCGTGGGATGGTCCTGAATGGTATGGTAGCACCATTTCTGGTCCAATATTCCCGAGGTGTCTATTGAATGAACTGGAACCAATTCTGTGGTTTCCTTGTTGATTATAAATAGGTATATCCGTCCTAACCTCGTCTGCTTGGCTGAAGTATCGCCTGGAGAATATAAAACAATATTTTATTAATCTTTATGAGATGCCGACTCACAGCAGGCAGGTATAAAAAATCATCCATCTATTAAATGTATAGTCTGTTCTATTCAAGCCGTTTAATTTGGCACACAGAACATGACCTGAGTTATTCCAGTAGTAAGTTTCTGCGGGATATTTTTCTACCTCTAAGCTGAGGTGAAGCTCGGGTGAAATTGCTACAGAAATTATAGTGAAAAGGAGCAACACCCGAAGGTACGCTTGGCGCAGTTGCTAAGCGATTGGCTGCTATGCTGCGACTCGAGGGTTCTATTCCCTCACAAAAAAAATTGTATGACCTAACAGGTCATTGCTCCGGGTAGCCGCTAACTGTAAGTGCATGTGAGTTCAAATGTTTGTAGTGTCCGCGGAGCCACTCATGACCCTTTGACGCGGCGCTAGTGTCTATAACATTACATCAAATTCATCATCATCTTCCTGCCCTTATCCCATTTTACTTGGGGTCGGCGCAACACGTTTTTTTCTTCCATTCTCCCCTATCAGGCGTCACAGTACACATTACATCAAATTGCATTAAAAAAATGTAGTACCTCGAATTTTCCTCAGGTCATGAGTGGCGAGGACTCTAAACGCACCCACGACACGAGATATTCTAAGTTGCCATACTCAAAAAGTAAAAACAAAAAAATCTTTAGCATAACTTATTGAATGAAAAAGGAATGCTAGCATTTGCCAGTAACAGTAAGATGATTGCTATTCTTACCTTGCTCAGCGTTCTTATCAAGCTGGTAAGTCCCGCAGACGAGAACATCGTGATAGGGCGCCACGGGACACCACTCCACGGAGTCGGCACTATACCCCGTGTCCCAGCGCCACTTGTTCTGCCAGGCCGCCATTGAACTGAAACTATTGCAAAATAAAATTTTAGATTTGAGGGATGATAGCGGCACAAATGGGAAGATGGCACAAATGACGGCATTAAATTTTTTCGTGTGAAATCCTCAAGGATTTCTTCCAACTGGGTAAGGCGGAGGGGCAAGTCAGATTCGACTGACTAAAACTACACGATGTCTTCTGTTGCCTTGTGCCCGGGGTGCGGATTTGGTTATGCAATCGGCGCTCCCCGGCAGGCCTCAACCGCCTGCGGCCATCTCAATTGACAGACAGCTGAGACAGCCGAGCCTGTATCTGGTCAGGCGACTGCCCTAACTCCACCCACGAATAGATAAGCTAAGAAATGTCGAACCCCTGTTGCATCCGTTATAGGGTCAGTTCACACTGAGACACGATTTACTTCAATTAAATTAGGTATTCAAATCAAAATAATAGTATAACCGAGGCAAAAATAAAAGAGGAATTACTATTTTAAACCCATTTATTGTAATAAAAATATGCCCATACATGAATAATTACTAACACTATAAAGACGAGCAAAGTATTTCTTCATTACATTCACAATGTTACATGTAGATATTAATTTTCTAAAATTTGTACTGTGTTGTGGTTCTCCACTTACATATTACATTGGGACACAAAGGAAGTAATATACAGTATAGGACTGTCCCGAAATCACGATTCATTTATCGGACGACAGCGCCAATAATATTATTATCATTATTTTTTTTTGTTTCTTGTGGCTTAGGAAGTGGTCACTATAATGAATTAAAGGTCGGTTTCCCCATAATCACTTTCTGACTGGCTCAAACCGGTCGATTCCACGTCGATAAGTGTGGTCACTAGGAGAAGCTACTGCTTTGCTTGGAGTCTCTTATTATTTTAAGTTCATTGCGTCGATGTAGCCCGCGAAATTCAAATTTTCTTGTGTTTTTTACAATTTGCATATTATCAGTGACAAGTTAGAACTTTATCAAAATATGAGAGCTAATGGAGCGAATCATTCTTATATTTAAAATTATACTTGTTATTGCCGCGAATCATATTTTAATAAAGTTACAACATGTCACTGATATGCAAATTGCAAAAAACAGAAAATTTTAATTTAGCGGGCTACATCGACGCAATCACCTTAAAATAATAAGAGACTCCAAGCAAAGTAGTAGCTATTATTTAGGAACAGCCAGCCAGATGTGTTGATGTCCAAGCAATAAAAGCAATTATTAGTCCGACGCGTATCAATTCGAGTCTTCTTAGCTTACTTAGCTTGGATTTCTAATCGGCACAAAACGATTCTGGGTCGATATGTGATAAGACATAAAAGTGAGCACTTCCTTAGAAGGCGACAAGTTAAGGCGCCGTCGTAATTTGTAATCGTAAAAAATATGTATACGAATGCTTCAAAGTTACAATAATTATATATATATCATATCGCAAAGTATAACAATATCTTTCATCAATATCATCAGATTTAACTAATGTTTTCTATCACTGTTCATTTCGTATAGTTCAGTTTGGTATAATGTTCTAATGTTTAATCAACAATAGATAGGCATAATAAGCTGACACTCACACTACTGGTACAAATGTGATTTCTTAGGCGAGTGGGATATAACCCAATGCAAGATAGTAAAAAAAAAGTTAAATTATGCGGAATAATTTGTTCAATTAATTAAACATTAGAACTAAATACTCATCCTGAGAAGTATATAAAACAATTTCACACCAAAGTACAATCGAATACATAGATATGTAAATATACTCTCATAACGTAATATCATTGATTTTATTTGTGATATAATAAAATACAACTTTCAGTTTAAACTTCTTAGATCTGCTTATGTTACCTACAGAAGTATACAGTAAATTACAAATCGTATACGCTATCATTTTATATTGTCGTAATTGTAATAAATATCTCATGTCAAAGTATTTCATTTAATATTATTTTTGTAAAATCAACATCCGTTTACATGTTTACGCGCTTTTTATTGAGGCTCTGTATTGACCCGCATATCATGGCGTATCAATAGAGGACACAATAAGGCATGTTAATGTAAACCAATTCTTTCCAATTTTGCGGAATAAATGATGATAAAAACATTTCGCTAAAATACAGCGATTCAGAGACAATTCCATACCGTGAAATGTAATAAAAGGGTAAACAACTCGAAATCTATAAAATTGATCAGCTAGTATCTTGTTAAAGTACAGTAGTCGGCATAGAACTAAGTCATCCAGAATCCGCGGCACGAGAGGTAAATTCGCGGTCAACGACCATTTTATCTAGACGCCTCATGACAGACATCGGTCGCCTGTGATTAGGAGTCTAGATATAAATGGTCGTTGTTCGCGGTACTAAATTTTATGTAATGACATAGAAACTAGCGCCGCGTTAAAATTCGTGGCGCAGACTCCAATTAGCATTTGTTATTAGTTTTGTCATCTGGCAATGACAGTTTTCAGTTATTAGGTAACTCTCACTTTTAAGTCCGATGACGATGACTATACTATAAACAAACAATCCTAAGTAAAATAATAAACAGCATACATTAAAAGAGTCAATACAAAATTTAAAATGACAGGTAAAATATATAAATACAAAAATATCAATCGAAATGGACTTCAAGGAGTTAAATTACAATAACATTTATTTACGTAAGTACATTATTTATTAGTGGTAACTTATTTTATAAGAGTTTAAAATCTACTTCGTAAATTCTTCTTAATTCTAGTTTTAATCTAAGAAGTATACTTGACGGCAGTTGGACCGAAATTCTTAACATTTGAACATGGATCAGTACAGACGAGCAAAAAAGTGTTTCTGATTTTAATATAAAATCGGTGGTACTTTTTGAGTAGGTATACATATTCGTATTGGTGTATAATGAACACCAACAATGTTATAGATTTAAATAGATAAAAAATTAATGAAAGTATTTATAACTGACTGTAGACATAATTTTGAGTAAAGATATTTTCTTTCCTAGTTTCTACCCTAGTCTGCGGATTTGTTCAGAAAATTATTGTAAGATTTGGTACCCGTCTATACTCTTAAATATTGAACTATTGTCGTTGAATGGTAGGAACTACAACTAAATAATATATACAGCTTAGCACTAACAAATGATAATGATCATAAATCAATGAGCACGTTACTTACAAGCTATGAAGTAATCTACAATGAGGTCACAAATAAAAACAGTGGGCAGATATAAACAATGAAATAGTTGAAGAGAAATTGGTGTTCATTTATTTTTCTCCTATTTATTTTTATATTTTATTTTTTCCTTTTTTTTAAACAAGTAGACATGATACACAGGGTTGGCATGTTTAAAACAAGTTGTTTTAAAACACCTGTTTTAAACAGTGTTTGAAACAGTTTGAAATTAAACAGTGTTTTGATTACACGTTTTAACTACTTTTCAAGGCGGATGAATGCCTGTAAATTGAAAATAAACTAATATTCAGGGGTCTTTATAGCTTGACATTAAATAATTTGAGTGTATGCCCCTGCTACGTCACATTTTTTAAACTTTTATTGGCATTGTAATGAAATAATACTTCAAAACATTAGAAAAAAAACAGTAATGTTTTTTCATTGATATTTTTTTGTAAATATTTCATTACAAATAGCGAATTTGAAAAGATCTAGTTTAGAAATGAAACATATAATTTATTCATAAGTTAAGACGTCGACCCATAGTCGCATTAATTTGAAAAAATGACCGAAACTAAAAAAAAACGAAAAAAACACTTGTTTAAAACAATTTGAACAGTTTGTTTTATAAAATTAAAAAAAAAAAACTGTTTTTTTTTTCAACCCTGATTGATACATACTCTTGAGTACTTTCGTGTTAGTGATTCAATATTACTTTGTTATCAACGATTTTGTTACCTAAAACCTGTCAAAATTGTTTTTTTTTTTTTTGCAAGGTTATTTTTAGTCATAACTGTACAATAAAACTATACTATAAAATAGTTTAATTTAGAAACTATTGAATAATGAATCAGATCTTTTCGGAAACAATGAACAATTATTCATAGCTTTTATCTCCCCACTGTCATATAAGCTTGATTTTAGGATAACAAAATATGACTATAAAACAACCACTCATATAATATCAACGTAATATCGTCGGAAAATCAAGAGTAATCAGTTTGTTTCATATTTCATACATTTCAATAGAATCAACTTTATTGTGCTGTTTTAAAACACCGTTTTAATCGTGGCGCCACTGTCCTGTTCTATGACGAGTAGCTATTGCAAACCTTTTTCTAAAATATCATTCAAGAATTAAACCGCAATAGTTTATATTCCTATAATTTGAGCAATTCAACATAGGTAATGTTATGAGAATAACATAGTCAAACTTTAAAAATTGCCATTCAGTTCTCATTATAATAATTTTTTTTTTTTTTTTTTTTTTTATGTGTAATGGGTTTGCTCTTGACCTTAGTCTAGGGCAAGAGTGACTAAGACAAGGTCGACGATGGAGCGATAATACTTTTTAACTAGCCCAGTAGCGCCACCTACTCAGTAAATTGGAACAATGCTTAAATTTTAAATAAATTACATAAAAACTTTATGTAATCAAGCTATTTCAGTGATTAAATATACGACAATGACATTAAACATTTAAAATATTAATATTTTGTTTGTGTATGAGGTAGATGTTCACAATAAATGTTGCGATCACAGCCTGGTAACATTCAGGACATTTTAACTGTTCATAATCCGTTTTGACTCCTTAGTATGGCGATTGAACGGCTAGGAAAGGTATCAAGTGTTTTGAAAACTTCACACAAGGGTAGCAATACTCTTTTGTTTCTATCTTCAAGCTCAAGTCACATAGTCAGTTTTCAAAATCACTCATCTTATTCTTCTAGCCATTAAATCAATTACTATTGTATTCTCAACTGCCAAACTTACTTTTACCACTTATCACTATCAAATCAAATGTTTTTTTTTTTTAATAAATATGGGTAGCCACATCATTCTAGAAATTGTCAAACATGCATGAAAGTAGTAATCAAGCATAATTCATCTTGCAATTTGATCAAGAAATGCTGAATAAGTATTGTCTTCATGCAAGCTTGACAAACAAGCTTTATGTGCAGCCAACAAAGGGATTTTTCTCTTTGGAATTAGGGATGGCCTTTGGTTTAATTATATTTACTATTGTGTGGTCCACTCACATTGCAAGTTCTATACATACAAAAGTATGGCAAATGTATCTGCATAATATCCTAGTACCAAAAATGCAAACATTTGTTAAGGTTTTTGACTAAATTTCATGGGACAAATTCTTATTGAAATTAGGTACCTAAGGCCACCTCTGCTAAAAAATCATAATTATGTAAAATATTGCATCCATTTTGTATGGGATCATAACTTTTAACAAAATTCTCTTAAATTTATGTCTAAGTACCCTGAATTATATTTAATTCTAATAAATAAGATGTTTTCAAATATCTTGCTGAATTTAATACTTTTTAAATTTAGTTGATAGAACAAAAAGTATTCTTGTTTTTATATATCAACAACAATATTTTTACAGGACTAATTCTAAGAATTGCTTAAGGAGGGTCATAGTATGATCAAATTAATATTAATTACTTCAAAATTAGAATCAATTTACCCATATTATTGCATTTTACATAAAAAGTGAATATAAAATACAGGTAAGTCTCAAATTCAGCAGAGTGCTTAATGTCAGAGAAGAAAACATGAATAAAACTTTTACAATTAAACCAATCACAAAACCTCTACTTATAATCATTTTTGAAACAATCAAATTGCCATTCTTGTCATTAAAAATAGAAATTAGGTAGTGACAGCTTACAAGTAAAGGAGAAAATGTTAAGTATACTGTTAAAATTACTTTGCAGCCAATGATTTGAAGATTAATTTATCTATTATTAAATATCTGAAAATGACTTAAAAGTGCAATAAGCCTCTTGAAAACAAGTGAAATGTTCAAAACTTTGACATATTTCACATTAAATTGCTACTAACACTCTCATGTCTACAGTGTTTGTATTATAGAAATCTTTTAAGCATAAAAACCACTTAAAATATTTTGACTTCTTCAAAAAATTGGCTACTCAGTCAAATATTAGAATGAATACAACAAGAAGTATTCATAAGTGACTCCATATTCCAGAGTCCATAGATATTAATTTATGACAGCTCAAATTGGGCATTGTTACACTGATTTGATGTGACGTCTCAATGGCCTTCATATACACTTTATTGAAGCATTGTCTTGTGATAGAACATGGTATGTGACATATTGTTACATAAATAACTCACCATGCATAGTAGCATACAATGTGTCCCATTGCTGGGAAATTTTCCCTTCAACAATATTATAAGTGATTTAGCCACTTCTATTTATTTATATTTATAGGAATCTGGAACATTTTTGATGTTAATGTTCAGGTACCAAGTTCTATCATAACCCAATCAACAATACCAGACATGCAGTTTTTCATTCTTTTGCCTAATTCCATATCATCCATTTCCAAGACTTGAGGTACTCTAAAATTGACTGTGAAAACTTCTCCAGCTGCAAGCTATTGCCTCGCAGACCTCTCAGTCTCAATGAGACATTCTCTCACAAGGATTCTCGCATGAATGATCCCACGCTTCAGACGTTCAGCAGAGCTACGGCTGCCGGAGTAACTTGGTCGAACTTCCTTACCCATCTCTTCAATGACTGCTAACAACTGAGCATACTTGGACATTCCGTTATCTTTATCTTTCCCGATAGATGAGGGTGACGTCGCAGGAACAGTAGATATAGTTGCCTGACTGCTACTGCCATGGCTCAGGTCTTTATGAATGTTCTTCCCGCTCATAGGTATCGCCGTCACAGTGACGTCACTTAATTTCGACTCTACAGCCTGAATGTCCATTGCTTCCATGGTTCTCTGAAAGAGTTTGGGTGATATTAGCAAAACAAAGGAAATCGAAATTATACATAAACAAAACGAAACTTACCGATCTTAAAACTAACATTTAAATGTTTCCACGAGCAAAAACACGATTGAACACAGGCCGCGGGTGATAAGTGATAAATTCTACAATAAATTATGTGTTATGTATGTAGGACATACCTAATCCGATCACCTTCGGGCTCTTCAAGAAAACCAACGAATATTGCGTATAAATACAACACTTTTAGCGGTTCTGGTAAAATATGCTGGAATGTATCAAAATTTCCGTAAATGCAAATTAGTTTTGTCAATGAAACCCGTATTTTATGATTTTATTGTAAATAACAAACAAGTCCACAAATTACCACATTGACAATTACTTACGATTCTTTTTTTATAACCATCGGCTGTCATAGACATCTGGCATACAGCCTCTGCAAAAAAGGTGGGGTATTTTAAGTTGTGGGCACTAATTAATGTTAGTAAACTTCTAGAATTACGTATTACTCTCTCAAATATAATGTTTATGAGTTTATGAAATTCTTTTTCTACCCTAAACAAGTCAGAATAAAAAATGCACTGTGGCTAACACGTTTCGTTTGACGTAAATCATGTAACCCGCTACACACAGACTTCCTACACTTTTTGTCTGTCAGTCATTCATTTCGTAAATCGTATCATATCATCAGAAAGAAATTCTCAAATTGTCAACTCGGTTGCTGCTGGGATTGGTTTTCTTTTTGGCGTTTTTAATTTTGTCTACGAAAACCTGGATATTTAAAAGTGACCAAACCAAATATAAATCGGCAACACATAGCACTGCCGGGTTGAATATTTTTGGCTGTTCGTGTCGTCAGTGATGTGTCTTTCAGAAATTGATTAAATAAATGTAAATAATAAAACAATAAGAGGTCGGTGTTAAGTGATTTCTCCGCCCACTGGAATCATTATGCGATTAGTGAGACGGGAATTGAGTGGTGAGTGGATGAGAGCCCACGGTATCTGAGGATGTCTGGGGAAGGCGAGCGGGCGTCGCGGCCGAGCTCGCTGGTGCTGGAGGCACCGCCTCCGGAGCGCGAGCCGCTGCACTTCGACGTGCAGTTGGTGGGCGCGCCGCCTGAGGTAGAGCAGCTCGTCAACAATATCAAGCAAGTTGCTGAAGACTTCCTCTATCATTGGAAGACTTTCCCCATTGGTGAGGTTTTATTCTATTATTAGTTTGTTTTTCTTTGTGTATAAGTTGCATATAAATACTATGCACACAATCACTCTAATATCTCAATAAGTTTTGGGTAGAAGTTAGCAATTTGCGGCAGCTTTATTAATAAAATTATGGCTCTAGTAATATTTTTCATATTTTCATATTAAAATGTTAACTTAGGACCACTTCTTAAAACAATAATAACCTGTGTTAGGTACTGCTGTATCAAGAAAGATTTATTAGTAAAAAAGCTTTTTTACAGCAGTGCTATTCAACATTAAGCAATATTCAATAGCCATGGATACAAACATAAAAAACAGCAGTGCACCATTAAATTGACCTACTTTCTATGAATTTATTTATTCTTTGGGGTTTACTGAAAGGCTGCTTGTGTGAATGGAATCTATTGCTGTGTTAACATAATGAATGTTTCCATTTTCGTCATATAAAATTATTGCTGCTTAGAATGTATAAAAGAATATCTTTTGTTATTCTCTGGGTAAAAATTCAAGCTCCTATTTTGAATAGATATCAGAAAAACCTCTGTTGGACAAAAATGTGAGATTATAAAGCTTCAGATTTTCCTTTTCAGTCAGAATTTAGAATAGAACAAGAATCTAGTATTAATGTGCTGAAGAAGAAGCTAAAATGCAAGACGCAAGAAAGCAATCTTGTAGTATCTCGAAAAGTTGAACTTTACACCAGAGCCAAAAAACTATTAAAAGAATTCATAAACTAGCTAAATCCGAGGGGTTATTTTGGAACACGTATTTCTTCAAATGAAATTTATTAGATGGCACTAAAGATAGTATTCTAAAGTTGGTATAACATTAGTTTTATATTAGTTACAGCAATTAGTATTTCAATTTGAATCATCAATATTGCTGTATTTTGGTAGTTGTGAATTATTATGTCGGATATACCTACACATAATGCTGTAAGTGTTTTGTAGTAAATAAACAAGGATGAGTGTATCTTGACATCGGAAAAAAATACTTGCTTAACATTTTGTCGTATCTATTTATTATTGTTAAATAGTTGATTTTATGGTATTTACAGCATTTTGAAGTATGTTTTGTAAAAAAGTTAAGAAAAAGTCAAATTCGTATCATAATAAAAAAACGTCCTAGGAAAACATTGATCAGACCGTCCAACACAGTATTTTTTTCTGAATTCACAAACGCAATAAAAAGAAAATACCATTTTTTGAGATACGACAATATCGCTTTCCAGCGTCGATATGTCTATAGATAGTTTTATTTTTACAGTAAAATAAAGAATGTCTTGTTAACAAGCATCTCTCAAATATGTCATTTAAATAGCTTGTTACAAGTTAATGACTATTTTCTCCTGACTACAAAAATGTTAATCACTCTGTAAGAATCTTTGTCATGGTCATGGCTGGTGTTTTGTTTTGTATCAATTAATCAACAATATTGTTGTTTTGACAAACTGTCATAGAGTGTTGCTAGTGGTCAAAATTCAACAATAATTCAGAAAAAAATTAAGATGGAAAAAAAGAAAAAAAAATCTGCACTCTACATAATATTTAAACTTGTATCTTGTCAAATTTTATACTCTTACATCCATGTTACTTTCATAAAAAAGTATACATATAATTATTATGTACATTATTTTTCCATACTCCAAAAGATGGCTTTTCTGAGATCACATAAAAATACTAAAGAGCTGATAGGTCACACAAAAATATAGCAGAGCTAAGTAATGTAATGTGTTTAATGTCAGAGTAGTGCAGGAATGTGTTAATTATTTTAATCATCACCAAATGACATGCCCCATGATGTCAGGTTAATAAGCATTAATTTGACTTAAAAATAAATTAGCAGATCCTAATTTTTGTATGATTGGAAGTCATGCAAAAAAGTGCTAAATTATCTGACAGGAACATACTATGTGTATAAAAAGTGTCAAATGTGTTAGTCCAGTTATAGACTATTTGCATCCAAAATTACATCAAAATCCTTTCAGTCGTTTTTATGTGAAACAGTAAAAGGGAAATTCAATATATTGGTAAGGCAAGGAAGTAGTCCGGGGTGTATCCCCGCTGCCTCGAGAAGTCGAGGCGCGGCGGGAAGAGCTCCGGCGCGATCTCAGGGCAGTAAGGAGGGGACGACTGTCGCTACCGACGGCCGGGCATGCCGCAAACACGGAAGTTTCGGGAGGTACCTGTGTCTAAGGAGAAAGGAGGAAACGCCTGGGTGTCACCACTGCGAAGATCGCCCGGAGGACACAGTAGAGCATACGGTGCAAGACTGCCCCGCTTGGGCAGAGCATCGACGTGTCCTCACGGCGGCGATAGGCGGAGACCTCTCGCGCCCGGCATTGGTTGCGGCCATGCTGCGGGGCGAGACGGAGTGGGAAGCGGCCGCCTCCTTCTGCGAAGCAGTCATGCTCGCGAAGGAGGAGGCGGGCCGCGTGAGAGAGAGGACAATGTCCTCCCTCCGCCCCACCCGCGGTGGTGGACGCCCACGGCGACGGACGTCGCAAGACGATCTCCGGCCACTGTAGGCGCGGGCATGCGGGCGGCGAGTAAAGGGCAACTCGCAGCCCGATCATGGACCATGCCCGGGTCGACGGCGCGTTGTGTTCCACGCGCGCCTCAAAGAGCGTCAGCATAATGACGGGGCCCCCTCTGTAGAGGGCCAAAGCCTGCCGGGGTCGCGGGACTCATCATTACCGTGACCCCGGGACATAAAGGGCTATTGAAGGACACCGTGGATTTTAGTCAGTACAAGTCTGACAGTCCCTCCCGCCCTGCCTGGGGTGGGAGGACTCATTTGATGATTTTATCACGATAAAAAAAAAGGCAAAGAAGTAGTGCAGGACTATCTCGCTTGGGCAGAGCACCGCCGTGTCCTTTCGGCGGCGATAGGCGGAGACCTCTCGCGCCCCGCATTGGTCGAGGCCATGCTGCGGGGCGAGACGGAGTGGGAAGCGGTCGCCTCCTTCTGCGAAGCAGTCATGCTCGCGAAGGAGGAGGCGGGCCGCGTGAGGGAGAGGATAGCGTCCTCCCTCCACTCCAGCCGCAGTGGTAGGCGCCCACGGCGTCGGACGTCGGCAAACGATCTCCGGCCACCGTAGGCGCGGGCATGCGGGCGGCGAGTAATGGGCGACACGCTGTCCGACCATCGACCATGCCCGGGTCGACGGCGCGTTGTGTTCCACGCGCGCCTCACAAGGAGTCGAGGGGGGGGGGGGCGTCATCATGCTGACACTTTATAGAGCCAAAGCCCCCAGAGGGACACTCTAGGGGGGCCTCTAGAGGGCCAAAGCCTGCCTGGGTCGCGGGAATTATCTCATTACCGTGACTCCGGAACATAAAGGGCTATTGAAGGACACCGTGGATTTTAGTCAGTACGAGTCTGACAGTCCCTCCCGCCCTGCCCTGGGTGGGAGAACACATTTGATGATTTTACCGTGCTAAAAAAAAATAAGGCAGGGAAGTAAGGATGTACACTGTTGTGCCCTTATCCCAATTCAACAGTTCTTAGTCATTTCGGTCCTCAACGACTTTCTAGCCATACCATCTTTCTCACAAGACTTTTTGCACCGCCATTCTTATACAGCCAATGAATGAGTCCCTTTCTAATGATGTCACATTTTCGCACCACCTTTATTTTCATTCTACTTTGTTCTCATAGCACAAGCCATACACCCGATGAGCCGGCGCTTTCTGCCAGTGAGTGAAGCAATATAAGATTTAATTAATTAGAAGATTCGATTTCAATGACTGGGGAACAGTGGACAACGTAATTTTTTCGGAATAAAATAAATGCAACCCGAAAAAGGGACGCGTCGCTAGTCCATACAAACTTTCGTATTTAATATATTATTATAATCATTATTTTGTCTGCATTATTATTTCAGTTGTAAGACGTTTACTGCTAAACATAGGCCTCTCTTATTGATTTCCATTAGGACCACTTGAAAGTGCCTTGCACCCAGCTCTGTCCTGTTGTTTTCATCAGATGTGTATGTGCCATTCTAATTGGAATCCCAATCCACAGTGCTTCCACCGTCCCGTTTCACGGGTCCCGGGAACCGCCCATCAGATATCATCGTAGCGCCGCCATGCGACGAACTCGACGCAGCAGCACTGGACGCGGGCGTGGAGCCCCACCCGCTCTCCCCAAAACAACTGCACGCCATCAGGGAAAAGGGGTGAGTGGTACACCTGTTGCAGAATGCTGGACTAGCTTAGTGCTTCATTCATCATGGCTCACTGAGGGGACATTAGGTTATCTAGATAGAGTATACCTCATTGTATGTTCATCAAAAGTTTGACACAACCAGAGGCGGCGTAAGGCGTGGGCGACGTGGGCCACCGCCTACGGCCTCGCGGTACAAGGGGCCTCGCGCCTCAAAATTTTTTAAAGCGAGAATAAAACAAACTCACTTCACTCGAGTTGACAAAAAATTCAATTATGGAATCGATTAGAATACTCGCTTTCACACATCATTACGATTACAAAAAAAATATGATTGTCGATTACGAACACAAATTGAGTAGTGGTAATGAAAAATTCGTGTTTTTGGCCCTGTATTAGAGAATTAAGCTAAGATCTGGGTTTTTTTACGTAGTTTATAAAATTTGGCATGATATTTATCGTAATTGTTATTGAGTATAAGCGTGTGTGTGTGATCCAAGTGAAAAATAAAAATGTAAACAAACACAAGTGGCGCGAAACTTCGAGTTCAGATATCTTCATTACCACTTCTAATTATGTTGAATTACGTATGAATTCGTTACAATACTAAATGACGAGTTATTCATCCCTTCTATAGTGATACCTTGGATATCCGGAAACCACATTTTTTATGATTTTTAGCCCAACCCAGCACTGCCATCAAAATGGCGTAAATCGTATTTACACTTTTGGATTTTGTAATGGTAAATTAAGAAAATGCGTTGTAAATGTAGAAGTTTTAATGGCGTGAACATTCTTAATTAATGCGCACTCATAGGATTTAACGCAGAGAATATTATATTTTTTAATTATTTAATGAGGATGTCGTATGACTACAACGTCTGCCCATTTCGGACCCACTACTGAGCCAGCGTAGGTTTACTTGTCACGGCCGTTTCGGACCCGGTACCGAACTATACGGTTAATCTAATTTGTATTTTTATGAATAAAAACTTGGCAGTGTTAATTGTTTTGTTTGTTTTTATTATTTTATAAAATCCGTCTTCAGGTCGCCATAGAACAGGGCCTCGCGAAATCTGTCTTGCCCACATCAAATTTAGGTCTTGCCCCGCCACTGGACACAACTCGTTTGTAATGTTCTTATATCTATGGGTTCAATGATGTTCTAGTATCTATAGCGATAAACGGGAATTTGTTTTGGGTAAAACTTTCATAATCAGAAATAGCTGATGCACACAAGGTATTTTGGTAGCCAGCGATTTGACCCACACTAGCAATTGGACGAACCAGTCGTTATACAAAAACTGTGCCCGATTTAAAACCGTTTGTAGTCGAAACTCATTTATTGGACAAGTCTTCAGACAGGTCGTAATTGGGGCTATCGGCGAGGCAAACATTCCAGCACGGCTTGCATTACGAGTATGTTTAACATAGCCCGTGTAGCACGCTTCAGTCGCCGGTATAATCGGCCGATTGTAATAAATTGTAAGATCGAAAGAAATCGGCTTTGAAACAAGCCGTGTATGAAAGGAAGCGCTACGTCGCAACAACGAATAGCTATTCTTAAATTCGATTCTCTTTTCGACATATTATGCATAAAATAAAAAAGTTTTAAAAAAAAATCTAACCGACTTCTAAAAAAACAACCACGAAAAAGGGTAAAATAACCTACCAAAAAACTTTTCTTTCGGAAGTCGGTGGCTTTGCTTTTATATTTCATTGACTTTTTTGCCACCGACTTCCGAAAGAAAAGTTTTTTGGTAGGTTATTTTACCCTTTTTCGTGGTTGTTTTTTTAGAAGTCGGTTAGATTTTTTTTAAAAACTTTTTTTATTTTACCCTTTTCAGTTTAAACATTTAACCCAAATTCTTGTCAAATACATAATTTTCTTACATATGCACTAGAATTTTACTATCCGTAGCACCGGTTATAACATCGCTCATGTCCCCAATAAGCAAGAACACCTAAATATATAAATTTTTTTTTATGGGACCAAATGGCAGGTATACTGCATCGAACAATAACCCATATGGGTGCAAAGTTCTCATCAGTATAAATGAATTAAGTCCAAATACAAGATACCTGCTATAAACCGTTGAGGAGTTCCCTGAACTGTTCTTCGTCTTCATCATCAGAACCCTAATGACAGTTATAAACCATCTAGGTGTAAAGTTCTCATCAATATAAATGAATTAAGTCCAAACACAAGGTAGCTACTGTAAACCGTTGAGGAATTCCCTGAACTGTCCTTCGTCTTCGTCATCAGACCCCTTATAACAGTTGCAACTCATCTAGGTGTAAAGTTCTTATCAATACAAATTAATCAAGCTCAAACACAAGGTAGCTGCTGTGAATCGTTGAGGAGTTCCCTCGACTGTCTCTCGGCTCCATCATCAGATATACTCCAGACCTTTATTAAATTATAGTGCTTTGAAATACTTAATGATAAAAATAATTTACTAAGTCAGTCGATGCCTACTCCTTACTGTTAAGGAGTTGTACCTTCCATCATCAGCTCAGCTACATGAGATGATGGTTACCATACGCAAGTCCTTAAATTACTTCATAATATTTGCGAAAAACGGTGCATCGGCCTATAAAATTTGAGGGTTTCCCTCGATTTCTCCAGGATCCAATCATCAGATATTGAAATGGTGACAATGGGACCACACGGGAACCACCAGCTTTCAAACAAAAAAAGAATCATGAAAATCGGTTCACCCAGTCGCAAGTTATGAGGTAACAAACATAAAAAAAAAAAAAAATACAGTCGAATTGATAACCTCCTCCTTTTTTGAAGTCGGTTAAAAATAGATCTTATTGTTCTTACTGCTTGGACATAGGTTATATTTCTGTGAAGAATCTCACAGAGGGCCATAATCCACGATGCAAGCCAAATGCGGGTTGGTGGTTTTCGCATTTCTTTGAAATCGGTTATCTTATAAGGCAGCAGTTTTGACCTCCATCGAATACAAACGTTATGCCACAGATCATTTTGTTTTGAACACTTCGTAGGTAGGTAGTAAAGTTCTGTGTTGTAGTATAAAATGTCTCAAGGCAAATATTCTGATCACCAGAGATACGATGTCACTGATTGACTCACGGATGCCGTTACATGCACTCGGCTCAGTTGTAAAGTGGTATTAAATTATAGCATAATGATGTTTTCAATTTACTCGTACGTCCAGTGAAATATTACATTACAATCTTTAGCAGATACTACTTTATAATATTTTCTGAATAGCACGTCTGTTTACTCAGATTTCGTCAGAATCGAGTTAAAAGGTGTTTTGAACAATTTCATTTTACAGATTTATGTAAACCTTGAAAACCTGGTAAGAAACGTCATAAAAATTCTTTTATAACCAGTAAATGTTACATAAATCTTAGCTATATTGTTCTCTTGGTACTAATTACGCCAGTTAGTTAACCGACACCAATTAGTAATAGCTAAACGCTTTCAGTGGTATAATGTAACAAGTTAGTAGTAATTGATGGCATTATCAGGGAATAAGGTCCCCACAGCTGGAAGACAGGCGTCGTGCACGCATAATATGGTGGTGGTGGTAGCTTTAATGAAACTTTAAAAGAACTAAATATACAACCTTTTTACAATTCGAGCCATAAACGTCGTGCCAAGTTAATGGAACAGAATAACGTGGTAATGAAATGTCATTGTTCGTTAGTTTGTATGCCCCCGCCCACCGGACTACCGGTCAAAAGAATCCTAATTGAATGGTCACTAGCAACAAGACGGACTATAGGGTTGCCCCGTTCTCATATGTTCCAAATAGGACAGTTTGGTGTACCAAAAACGCATAAGAAACACTGTTCTATTTAGGGACTTCTCAAAATAGTGCTCGTATTTCGTTGTGTTAACATTCCAATGGGAATCTAAAAAAACAGCGTAGGCCAGCCCTGACGGAAGTTAAACCGCTGTTTAGGGGCATTAAGATGCGACATGCAGGGGATCCTGTATGCCCTTTATTCATCAAGTTCAATTAATGTTTTCACTCAAACGTATGAGCAGTACAGACATTGCTCTCGGGTTGAAGTATACAATTGTGTCCCACGACACTGTAATCGCTTCATTCCTTTCTCTTGTTTTACTGCCGGCGCTCAACCAAATGTTACTCATATGGTGTAAAAGATAAAAATATGAAACAGGTCTATTTTTAGTGATCTTAATTGTTTTAAATAACGCATTTTGTAATGATGCGTCCTCAAATGAGTTAGTTTGCGATGTCTCTTTTTTAAAGGTAACTAGATTTTAACCGTAGCTTCGCTCAAGGTTGAAGGAAATCCCGTGGGAACGTATTAACCCATGTACTCACCTAGATCATGGTCTATTTCAATGCTAAACTTCTCGGGGAAAAAAGCAGTATACAGGTCTTATGTACTAGTAGTTGGTATAAAGAAAAGGGGCATAAGGTATCACATGTTTGTTCACAAACCGCAGTTGCACTACAACAAAAGTCATGCATGGTAAATCACACATGCGTCAGAGTTGGTGCTAGCGCGCTCCACATCTTATTTATTTTCTTAAACTAGATGTTTGAACGATGCTTGTCCATCTTTGTTGCATCATGGTCATGAATATTACCGAACATTTATGTCTAGAAATACGACTCACAACAGTCAAATTAACAAATACACTGTTCCTCCAGACTGTTACGTGGTTTTTTAACTCACAAGCAAGGACAAAGTAGAAGAGCCATTAAAGATATTAAACTTGTAGCCGAACTTTGGACCAAAACCATTAAGATTGTTAAGGCCTAAGAAGAAGAAACCCATTGATATGATCAACTGTAATCCATAACACGGGGCCAGTGCGGATGGATACTCATACAAAAGATTCTGCAGCATTATGACTTTTTTTTACCCGACTGCGCGACGCAAAGGGGGTAATGTGTTTATCAGTCTATGTATGTATGTATGTATGTTTGTTTCTATGTGGCGTTCTAGAGACCAAACGCGTAGGCCGATTTTGGTAATTCTTACGTCAATCGATTCGTCTTAACCTTGCGAGTGTCACCAAAGACATGACAGTAATCAAAATTCACCACAGCGACAACCAGACGCCATATTGTCAAAATGAAAAAAATAAAATTCGATGAACTATATCAAGTCGGGTGTCGTTGAATAGGTATTTTAAAATCATCTTTAGGTTTCTTTTATCATTTTTCATTTTAAGTAATAGTTTAGGATATATAACGATTTAAAGTTGTTTAACAAAACAATCATTCTCGCTAATTTTCTTACTTTTTGATTTAAGTTTTTATTTCAAGTATAAACGATATACACACAAAAAAAACAGTGAACAATGAATCGTAACTAAAAAGTGTAAAATAAAAAAATAATTTAAAGAAAAACAAAAAACCCGACTGCGTTAAAACTAATTTTGAAAAATGCGTGAAAAGTTAACTTAAATAAAAACTAAAAAGAAAGAAACAAGCCCAACAAAACAGCAGGAAGAAGCAGAACAGAACGACTCACAGTCGGGGCCCCTTGGGAAGATTTGATTGGTAAAATTTGTATGGGCCCCGACTGTGAGTCGTTCTGTTCTGCTTCTTCCTGCTGTTTTGTTGGGCTTGTTTCTTTCTTTTTAGTTTTTATTTAAGTTAACTTTTCACGCATTTTTCAAAATTAGTTTTAACGCAGTCGGGTTTTTTGTTTTTCTTTAAATTATTTTTTTTTAAATTCTTGGATCACGATATAAGGGGTAGTACAACATATTTTCTGATTATGTTGGTAACGCGTATAACATCTGTAAAGTGCCCCATATACGGTACGATTCGTCTATAATACGATCGATCTGATGAAAATCGTGACGATTGATCGCATCAAAAATGTCGCTCATACACGAAACGACTGGTCGTACGATCGATCATTATTTACTTGTTTGAAGCTGAAGGATAAAGACGTGTTCAAATAGCTAAATACGTGCCCCATAAAATGGAAAATGAACTTCTTTTCCTTACCTATGTGGCGGTAGCTTTGATTTGGATTCAAAAGCCTAAAAGAATCCTTAGAGTTAGCATGTAAATCTTATCGTTACGATATTCATGATTGCATGGGTTTTTGTTGCGATTCCCGACATCGTCTTCGATTAAGTAAATCGTTAACGATCTTGCTTGACATACACCATCGATTCGTCGTTTCGATCGGTTTGACGCGACGGATCGTACAGATAAATCTTACCGTGTATGGGGGCCTTTAGTCACCAGACGACACCCTTTTAGTCGAAGAATCTTCCGTTTTACCTATTTATTTATTTAAAACTTTATGCAACACAAAAAAGGTACATTGGCGGACTTAATGCCTGAGGCATTCTCTACCAGTCAACCAAGGGTAGTGGTGAGATAACATGGCAGGTGCACAAAAATAATATAAAATTGACATATCAATGAACAGACAGTAAAAAACACGAAACAAAAATGCAAAAATTTAAGACAAATATAAGTACTATAATAAATACACATATAAATAAATATACTATATATACATATATATATATACAACGTAATAAAAAGATGATTCAGATAACTCCACTAATGGTGCAGATAATAATGCCGCAACTTCCGCTTGAATGCAAATTGACTGGTAGCCGTCCTGATTTCAAGAGGAAGCACATTCCACAGAAGAATGGACTGAATATGAAAGGAAGAATGAGTAAAATCAGAAGAATGAGAAGGGCATAACAAGAGAAGATTATTGGAGGAACGCAGGTTCTTAGCATGTGAAGAACAAAGGTATTGAAAATGAGGGATGAGATAAGAAGGGGGAGTGGGAGAGTTGAGAAGAGAGAAAAGCATGGTCAAAGCACGCATTTTCCGTCTCTGCCGAATGGGCAACCATTTTAGCTCAGATGTTTTGTACCTATGTAGATGTTTTCGATTTTTTGGTTTTAGAGTATGCCATAAAGAGGTTAAAGGACTGTTGCAGGTTTCCGTTACCCTGAAACGTAAAGGGCTACTGAAGGTGGAAGGTGGATTTTTGGTCAATAACAGTCTGGCACTACCTTTCACTCTACCCAGAGCGGGAGAACTCATAATAATAATTATGATGATTTTACCACCCCATAAAAAAAGGGTATAATACCGTAAATGATTGTTTAACGATTTTTTTTTTTAATCTGTTTCACGAAATCACTCGTGATTATCACCAGGTATATCTTTTTAATTTATTAAATTCTTAATTTAAACTACTGTTGATCTCTGACAGTGGTGGACACACAACACGTCCACATTGTCAGGTCGTCCATTGAATTAATACAGTTAATTGTATCCATGTCATAGTATCCGAGCACTCGCCGGCGCTTCACGGTGTCAGGTTGCCCCTGCGAGTTATCACATACGTCTATGTATTCGTAGCCTTATGTAAAGATACTTGAGGGGAAAATGTTTGGCTTCAAAAACAAAAAAAAAATAATGCCCTCACTAGGAATTGGTCTTGTATCGTGGGTGCTTAACATTAAAAGTCGCATACACAATTACCCAAACCCGGAGCCTGAAGTTCTCAAAAGGCCACTCTAGAAGAATCATAATATTAATATTGCTATAACATTATTTTATATCTATTATCTCTTCAAACTCAATTTCATTTATTGTGTGAAATATTCTATTTATTATGTTGCTTAGTAAATATAAATAAGATAGATCCTAACTACGTATGACTTATTGCTGACTGTGGTAAGGTTATTTCACACTAGATTTTGCCAGAGGCTTCGCCCGCTCACCCCCCCCCCTCTCTCTCTCTTATTGCCTATCAGCTTCAACTGATGAAAAAAATTTTGAAATCGGTCCTGTAGTTTCGGAACCTATTCAATACAAACAAACAAACAATTAAATCATTCCTCTTTATAATATTAGTGTAGACTAGTTAAATATTTTGTAAAACAATTTATCACGCAGAGCCAGAGGTCAGAAGTCGTGCGTAGCATTTTTTATCAACTTATGCAATTATAATTATTTATTTATTAAATGTATTACTTGGGCTATGGTCAGCCACGGCAATCAAATGAAACGTCAAGAAACTAGTCTAAACTAGCCTAGCATACGTCTAGTCGCACGCACACAAACACCGTGCCGAAGTCTGCCGAACTGAAACGACGTTAGATGATGCGGGGTGTTAGGTCTAAGGTGTTAGGTTTTCTTCGTCCCCATCCACCTCCTCCTCCTCCTCCACCTCCTCCTCCAGATGAAAACATTTAAGTCGCGGTCAAGAATATAAATATTAACACTGATACTGCCTCTTAGACGTTCTGATCGCTTTCAGTTTCTTTGGAGAAATCAGCTCTAGATTGGACCTGAGATTTGTTGTAAAAACCTCCTAAAACCTCGTATTAATTGAGTAATTAATAACAATTTGTGGAGAGTTATTGAACTCTAGTATCACATGGCAACGAGCGGCATTTTACATAAATTTCGAGGGATAGGATGCGTCGACCTTTACTAATTAGAACGGGTGACATTGTAAGCCTTAACTCGCCTCATATGCCCAACACTTATTTATAGCGTATCGAAAACTAGGCTCTTCAACCGTACCCACAAAATGTTATAAAATGCTGATATTTGTATAATGAAATTGGAAAGGAATCTGTTCGCGATTTTTGAAAATAGACTTCTAGAACCAAGTATGATCATCCCCTTAGAAGTGAGCGTAGATGGCATACAGTTTTAGACTCACTACACTAGAACATAGGTGTCATATTCGCCTCCATTGATAATGTGTAATGGTCAATATATTTAGTTGATTTTTTTCTCATAAAGCTTGCACAAGGACAAAGTATTTAAGCCGAGGAAGTTAAGCGCTAAGCAATTGGAATCGATCCGTGAATGGGGGTATGTCGCCCTATCTATATATGTATGTTACTATATTTACATGTCTGTTTTGATTTTTGATGTTGGCTCCAATGAACTTTGTTTAAACATTTACAAAAGAAAAAAATATAATTCCTACTTGTGTAAAAGAGTATGAAGTAACTTGTACTCGTACCTAGGACCGATACAGGTATGAAAAATTCTAAATCCAAAAAAAATGAAAAAAAAATAATTGAAAAACAAAAAATACTATTTGACCAGAGGATTTGCGATCGCGGTATTAAATCAATTAATAAACATAACATACTCAGATATTCTTCCCTTAAGACAAGGGAACTTTTCACCTAACATTGAATTAGGATTAAGAGTTACAAAAAGTATAAATACATTGGAGCCAATGTCCTGCCCCCATACATAGCATGTCCATTAGAAATGCATTACGTGTATCTGTACAGTGCTATCATATCTATTTAGTGTACCTTATACATTCCATCGTATTGTAGTCTTCATGATTCATCCCATGGAAATTTCTAGAACCACCCCTACCTTCATTGCTCCTAATAGTATCGTAAAATAAAAGTGATTTTTTCACTGAGTATTTTATAGCATCTTAGCAAACTTGGTAGGTATTTTAATAATTTTAGTACTTATTACCAATATATCTTTACCATAAATTAAGTTCTTGAGTATATTGTATTCTATAGCCTTTTGTTAAGACGAAGTATCAAATAAAGTCACACAATATAGTCTCGGAATCCAAGTGAATTGTATTTCTAAATGTACAGTAGAACCTTTTCAAACCTAGCCTCTTTTGTGTTGTCGACGCAACTCTACCAACAATATGTCTATGGATAATCAATTCGTTGACGTCAGAAGGCGACGATTTAAAAAGATTCTATTGTATTCCAAAATATTTTTAAATATGGATAGTCCAATGTGACTGTTCCCTTGTTGACTGGTGTGAGATAGTGAGTGATTTTGATTTGTTAAACTGTTAAAGTATTCCATTAGCTGTTCTCTTTTTATAAATATTTATTTCACACCGATTTCTTAAATGCCATCTTATGGCTTTATTAAAAACAAACTGTCTTCTTTATTTCTCAATTTCGCTGTACTATCTCCTGCTTTTAACCACATTACAGTTAAATAAGTTAAAAGATGTAAACCATAATCATAAAACTCAACTCTGTGACCTATATAAGCCAACACTACTAGTAATCTTTGACTGTTTTAGGCCAGGTTTCCACCAAAGCCAAAGACCGTACCAGAGATGGTCGATTTCAGCACTTCTTGACTCAGCTATGGTGTAAACCGACCCTTAATTTCGAGCAAATGTGTAGCCGTATAAAAGATAGACATATAAAATGGACTGAGTATTCGCTATCGAGCTCCAAAGTAAGAATGGACAGTGTGAAAGAGACAAAGTAATTTTGTTGTCTTTAAATACTTTTGTTCAGCGTAATCGCTTTCTCCTTTTATAAAAAGTGGGCAACTACATGCAGGTATCGCTCAGTTCATTCTCTATGTCTATGGCCATTTCTGCAACGACTAATAATGTTATGTTACTTCGTTAAATTGTGCCGTATTTAAACAGAGAGTTCGAGGTCCCCTCCCGCCACTTCCCCGGGCAGACGCACGTGTGGCGCGTGGCGGGCTGGCTACAGCGTGGTCGTGCCCGCGCGCGCGAGGAGCTGTACTGCCACGTGGCCCGCGCGCTGGCCCTCATCGTCGTCGTGGCACGAGACAGACTCCTGCGAGATGAGCCGCTGTCGGTCATCGCTGGGGCCAAGTCTTTGCTGCAAGGACTGCATAGGTAAATGATGCCTCCTCTACACTACTCGCGAAGTTCCTCAGAGAAGAAACTTTGGCTAAAGTCCGAAGTGCGACACACTCGTTCAATGAGCTCATTGAGCCGTTTGATTCAGGCGCTAAATCCGACAACAAATGGAAGTTCCCGAGGCGAGATAAGGTTTGACGAGGTAAGCCGAAGTGTTTCTACACTATCGTAGTCGTTAAACATCGTTCAACTTCGCAAGTAGTGTAGAGGAGGCTTGAAAGTGTAAAGAGAATGCCCGCACGGTTACATGCCGTCGCGGGGACACATGCGGGCCTTGTTCGCGGCACGAAGAGTGCATACGTACAGCAAATATGTAGGTATCAACGGCACAATGCCGCAAGGCTGTGCCAACGGTGCTCAGGCACAGAAATGGCCACACCCGAGCTAGGTACAGCACTATAACAACGTAAGGATTCTAAAATGAAGAAAATAAGAAAAATATCAATAGTCCAGTTGCCATGTTCATTTTCTTCGATGCCTCCTACCTTGTTGGAATAAAATCTTGTTTCTTGCTTTGTTTTTCTAGACTTCTGGACCTGGCTTTCGGCATGCCATCTCTAGAAGCTCGCGACCTGGACAAGAAGATACGAGAAGAGAGGTCCCGTTACTTAGTAGCAGAGCTGATATGCAAGGTACGGTATGTCAGCAGCTCAGGTGGCCTACCATTACGTCTTAAAGCCAGAGAAAGTTTCAGTGTGGGAAAAAGACAGAGCTATACAAGTCGTCTAGCGCCATCTCTTTCACTCTGCTTTAAAAGGTCATGGCAGGCCACCAGTTTGCCTCATGGCCGCTGTACACATTGGGCCTAGGCATTGGGCCAGCGTGTACTAACCTACTTAGCAGTATGTTGGTAGTTGGCGGCAGTATTGGCCGGCCAACCGAATGTTGTCGGTTTTTCGTGCACCAATCAAAGGATCTTGGCGTGCTTCGCAAATAGTGTTCACACGTTGGCGTCTTATTCAGACAGTCGTGTCGCGTGAGTGTACGTTTCCGAGTTAACATGGCCTGGCTAAGCTATGAAACTTTACAATTTATAGAAATGTACCGAAATGAACCAGTTATATGGAATCCATTTGGAATTAATTATTTTGGCCCAACATGCTGGCCCACTGCCTTGGCCCAATGTGTACAGCGGCCTTTACACTAAGTTCCAGATGACCGCGCGGAAGGCGGGGAACTTCTAATCCCGCGGTACAAGATCAAACGATTAGTTTCTGTTTACCGTCCATAGGACCGCGCGCCACCGTTCAGTTGATATCGCGCGTTCGTCTGTACTTAGCCTTAATGTACTTACAGTTTTGCTTAAGCTTGCCGTATATGATTACTTCCCAGAATTTGATCCTTATTAGCAGCACTATCGAATGGTGTAATAAATAATACAGGGTGTGATTTTTCTTTCCAAAATCAGAGGGTTCGATTCCTGGCCAGGATTATTGATTTTACTATAATCCAATTAAGCAATTTTAGTTTTAGTCAAAATCGGCCTCGAGACTCCTTTCAACGTTTTTCGATATTCCTCATAGTTTCGGATATAGCCACGCCCAGTTGAAAAATTCACCCTGTAAAATCGTTCCTGTGGGAAAATTATCAAGTTACACATGGGGGAAGCCGTTGGCAACAGCTATTAATAAATAATGTCATTTTTGTATTGTTTTTTGAAGCCGGAGCACCAGGAGGACATAGCGGCGCTGGCGGCCTGGGTGACGCGGGCCATGCGTCGCGCCGCCGCAGAGAAGACCGACGCGCGCGAGCCGCCCCGCCCCGCGCCGCCCGTGCCCTGCCTCTACACCACACCGCAGAGGACACAGGTACCACACGGACACCTCATCATCTGCCTAGCCTTTTCCCAACTATATTGGGGTCGGCTTCCAATCGAACCAGATGCAGCTGAATATCAGTATTTAACATGGAGCGACTGACTATCGGACCTCCACAATACAGTTGAAAAAAAGGCTAGGCAGATGAGATGATCTACGAGGCATGTTGATGTTTTGGTTCTTTTACGTTCCGGATTCGATCGCTTATGTGCTGTCTGCATGAGCGACAAATACGAAGCAACACGAAGTAAATATTATAATAGTTGTTGAAATTGGTCAACTTGCGTCGCGTCGCGTCGTATTAATCGCTCTCGCAGGACTCGCGTTAGGGCTCATGTAAACGATTCCGCCGCTGCCGCTCCGCCACCGCGCCGCTTAGCTGTGTATACCTTCGCGACTGCGCCGCCACCGCGCTGCTACCGCGCCGTCGCCGCCGAAAATCAAAACACTAGCGAATGGCGGCGCGGTGGCAGCGCGGTCGCAAAGGTATACACGTCATAAAAGCAGCGCGGTGGCGGAGCGATGGCGGCATCGTGTACATGAACGCTTAAAATAAATCCCTTGGTCCTTGACCTTGGTGTGTGTGCAGGTGGACCTGCGTCTGTACCGTCGTGAGCTGCTGCGACGCGCGGCCGGCCCGCTGCAGGCACTGCTGGAGCGCGAGGCGCGCGGCTGGTTCCTGCACTTCCGGGAGAGACGCGCCGCGCACCTCGCCAGCCAGAAGATGCCCATGAAGGACATCGAACAGGTAACTACCACTTTTTTATCGTGGTAAAACAACGACCAATTATATCTAGACTCCTAATCACAGGCGACCGATGTCTGTCAACACATTAGGCAAAAAAGTCTTAAGTTCGTATTAGTTTCGACCACTCCTGTGAGTCCCCTCGTCGCACTGACCTTGAGTTAGCCAATCAGAACGCAGTACCCCGTCCCCCTCGCTTACGTCGTACCTCAGCGTCTTGGCACAAAATTTTCGTTAGTCAGATCGTGCATGAGGCGTCTAGATATAAATGGTCGTTGTGGTAAAATCATCAAATGAGCTCCCACCCAGCGCAGATTTTGGTGCTACATTCCCAGTCACAAGACATAAAAACTGTGAAAGTACCGTAGATGCCCATTCCAAGGAGTGGATCTCTATGGAGAAGAACAAGCAAGAAACTCCATGAACATTCTTTTTAGATCTCCAAAATTATTACAAAACCTTTGTTACATCATACCTTCAATAGCCCTTTACATTCCGGGGTCACGGTAATTCGTAAGTCTCGCTACCAGGTAACTACTACTTACGGAGCTTCCCCATGACGCGATTCGTGCAATTTCTACTCACTAAAAATAAAAATCGACCTTGCTACTACGATATAATTATGAAATTCGATTGACTAACCTCGTTGTGGCCAGCGTATTTTGTTTATCCGTGGACAACCGCACGTTTTATGTCATATGTCGTAGTCATCATCATCATCATCAGCCGGAAAACGTACACTGCTGAACATAGGCCTCCCCCTTAGACCGCCACGCCGAACGACAATTCGCCACTTGCATCCATCGGTTGCCCGCGACCCTCACGATGTCGTCGGTCCATCTAGTGGGAGGCCTACCTACGCTGCGTCTTCCGGTTCGTGGTCGCCACTCGAGAACTTTTCTTCCCCATCGGTTGTCAGTTCTACGAGCGATGTGGCCTGCCCATTGCCACTTCAACTTGCAAACTTTATGAGCTATGTCGGTGACTTTCAGTGGCGTAGGGTAAATATTCTTGAAAGTGAAGCCGGACCAAAACGTGAATTCCAGTAACTACAGCTTTGGCCTAATATTAGCCTTTTTAGTTTAAATATTCAACCCAAATTCTTGTCAAATACCTACATATCTTTCTTACATATGAACTAGAATTTTATTATCCGTAGCACCGGTTATAACATCGCCCATGTACACAATAAGCTAAAAATGCTCATAAAATAAAAACTACTGAACCAAACTATGATTTTTTATGGGACCAAATGGCAGGCGTCTTCGCCATCAGACCCCTAATGACAGTTGCAACCCGTCTAGGTGAAAAGTTCTTATCAATACAAATTAATCAAGCTCAAACACAAGGTAGCTGCTGTGAATCGTTGAGGAGTTCCATCAGCTGTCTCTCGGCTCCATCATCAGATATTATACTCCAGACCTATATTAAATTGTGGTGCTTTGAAATACTTTAATGAAAAAACTTACAAACACACTAGTCGCCCCTAAGATTTTTGAAAAGATCCACTCGATTTCTCTGGTCTTGCATCATCAAACTCTGATTTTCTTATCACGGGACCACATTTGGAATATCTCTTTCCAAGTTCCAACAAAAAAAAAGATCATCAAAATCGGTTCATTAACGACGAAGTTATATCGCGAACAAGGAACAATCAATAAAAAAAAACAACATTGTACACCGGACCTGGTGTACGAAAATCGAAATGGGTCACCTCTTTTTTTGTGGCCGGTTAACAAATTGAACGCTATTTTTGAACACTAGTTTAGAATTCATGTTCACAAAACCTTATACTAATCGCCTACAGATCTTAACACCGCGATTCAGGATCGTGACGTAATTGCACAACGCCATCTAGTTTAAACTTCGAAACTAACATAACACCGTTTTACGGTGAACATTTACCAAAGAATACAATTGAACTGAACTAACCTTGTTATTACTGCACTCACTACGCAAAACTTATCAATTTCAACAATAATACCAAATCAAATGCAAATGTACAGATGAAAACAATAACATACAAAATTATAAATAAGCGCGAAAAAAACGAATGTGAATCCGTCATCCAAATAATACTATCTAAACGAATTACGAAGTCCAGTATCATTCCATCTCATTCTGGCGTACGCATTACATATCTCTGTCCTTATCGTAAGCCGTAAAATCGCGGGTTATAACTTACTTAAACTAGCCGAGTTATGAGCTCACGGTCGCTAAAAGAAATGCAATGAATTAGATAGACTGAATTCCTGGTTCGCGTTGCGGCTTCCTTGCTGTTTTGCGCGAGTTGAAATTGCTCGGATAAAAATGGTAGGCGTTTATTTATTTCTTTGTTATTTTCATAAGCAATAATGTTATACCTGCAAAGTAACTTGAATAGGTAATTAATTTGTTTTAATGATAATTGAAAAGATTAGTATTTGCCAAATTGTCATATTTCGGAAGGGAACTCGATAGGAATCGTTTTGTATTAGAGATTCGCTGCTGGTGACTTTGGTTCTTCGCCGGATATCCATGTTCCGGATTTTATCCCGCAAAGAAACTCCGAGCATAGCTCTTTCCATCGCTCGTTGAGTGACTCTTAGTCTCTCTAAAAGGCCAGCAGTTAGAGACCACGTTTCAGAGCCATATGTCATCACTGGCAACACACACTGGTTAAACACCCTTGTCTTGAGACACTGTGGGATTTTCGATGAGAAGATATCACGTAGCTTCCCAAACGCTGCCCATCCGAGTTGGATTCTTCGGGCGACCTCTTTCTCGAAGTTGGACCTACCTAACTGAACAATCTGTCCAAGGTAAGTGTAATGGTCTACAACTTCGAGAGTATCATTCCCAACAACAACCGGTACGGGTGCCACATGGACATTCGACATGACTTTCGTCTTGTCCATGTTCATTTTAAGGCCGACCCGTTGGGATACGATACTGAGGTCGCTGAGCATAGCATTGAGGTGCTCCAACGATTCTGCCATGATGACTATATCATCGGCAAAACGAAGGTGAGTGATGTATTCGCCATTGATGTTGATGCCGAATCCGTTCCATTCCAAGAGCTTGAAAACGTCCTCCAAAGCGTTCGTGAACAGTTTCGGAGAAATAACGTCTCCCTGTCTCACGCCTTTCTGCAATTGGATTGGTTTCGTGCTCTCTTCCTGAAGTCGGATGGACATGGTGGCGTTTCTATACAAACACTTCAACACTTCGATATACCTATAGTCGATATGACATCGTTGGAGGGACTGCAATACTGCCCAGGTTTCGATTGAATCGAAGGCCTTTTCATAGTCCACAAACGCCAAACATAATGGCCGATTATACTCCTCTGTCTTCTGTATAATCTGGCGGAGCGTGTGTATGTGGTCTACAGTACTAAAACCTTTTCGGAAACCGGCTTGTTCGGGAGGCTGGAAGTCATCAAACCTGCGTTCGAGACGGTTCGTAATGACTCTTGAGAACAGCTTGTATACATGGCTCAGAAGTGAGATTGGCCTGTAGTTCTTCAACAAGGTGTTGTCACCCTTTTTGAAGAAGAGAACAACCACACTCCTGTGCCATGCTTCTGGCGTAGTACCTTCGAGTATGACGGAATTAAATAACTTCTGGAGGACCAGAAGTACCGGTTTTCCACCCGCTCTCAGAAGTTCTGTTGTGATTCCGTCTTCACCCGGCGCCTTGTTATTCTTTAGCTGTTTAAGAGCCATTCTAATCTCGTACAGGCTGATGTCCGGGATATCCTCAGTGTAGTGTCGAGTCAGTTTAGCTCTTGAGTCTCGAACTGTACTGACATTGGGTTGTCGTGTTGATGTGTATAACTGTCCGTAAAACCTCTCAAGCTCTCTCAGGATCTCCGGCTTCGTCGAAATAATGCTGCCGTCGTTAATCTTCAGCTTTGTCATTTGGCTTTGCCCAATAGACGAATTCTTTGCGAAGACTTTTGAGCCCTGGTTCCGCTCGATTGCCTCTTTGATCCGTGCCGCACTATAGGCACGCAGGTCACGTCGTATTGATTTAGAGATTCGTCTATTGAGTTTGCCATATTCCGACATGTCAGCTGAAGATTGCAGCCTCATCTCGGCCCGGTCTTGCATCAACTTGATGGTTCCGTTCGAGAGCTTTTGAGGCTTATTGCGGCGCGGGGTCTTAAAGAACTTGGACCCCACAGCTTGGACAGTTTCCACCAACCCATTGTTAATCTCGTCCACAGTTTCGCATTCGGTTAGGCACTGGAAGTGATTGTGCAGTTCGAGTTGAAAGTCTTCGGGGTTCTGGATGTGGGCAGGACCAGGTCGGAGCGTGGACTTCACCAGACGAGACCTTTCAAGCTTCACATTGATATTCAATGTGCCTCTGACGATTCGGTGATCGCTACCGGTTTTCACCTTGGCGATCACAGAGACATCACTGAATATTCGCTTTTTGGTCGTCATGATGAAGTCGATCTCATTTCTGGTAGTACCATCGGGGCTCATCCACGTCCACCTCCTGGATGGCCGCTTCTGGAAGTAGGAGTTCATTAAATGAAGTTCTTCCTTTTCCATGAAGTCGACCAGTCGCTGGCCCCTATGGTTTCGCTGCCCGTACCCAAATGGCCCCACTCTCAACTCATCGCCATTCCGTGCGCCCACCTTCGCGTTGAAGTCCCCCATAACAACGGTGAAGTATGTTTCGGAGGTATGTATGGCCTCGGATATCTCCTCATACAATGCCTCTACTTCATCATCAGAATGTGTCGAGGTCGGCGCATATACCTGTATGACCTTCAACGAATACCGGTTGGTTATTCTGAGTATAAGGTATGCTACCCTACTCGACACACTGTCGACTTTCACAACGTTGTTGATGAGGGACCTGCGGACGAGAAATCCAACACCACCCTGGGATTTACGGTCTCCTTCCCGGTAGAAAAGCATGTTGCCGGAATCTAGAACTATCGTATCCTGACCCTCTCTTCGGACTTCAGATAATCCCAAGATATCCCAACGCATTTTGCTCAATTCTTCCTCCAGCTCGATAATCTTCTCATCGGTCCTCAGTGTGCGGATGTTGTGTGTTGCCAGGGCCAAAGTCCGTTGGGGGTGGTAGCGGGGCATCTGCCGGAGATTCTTAGCACCCCCTGCTCCGCCGTTACCCGATCCGCTACCCAGATCAGGAATAGCGGAGCTGCCGGGGACTGGGGGCCGTGTGCTATTGTTGTCAATCATAATGGGGGGGGGGGTTGCCATAATCCCCACGCTTGGCAGGCGGCTTGGGGATCGCAGTAAGGTCACCGAAAGTTTACAAAGGTCGCTGCTGCCCGTCCTTCGGTGGCTGGACGTACTTTAAGGACGTACCCGGGTCCATGGTCCGGGTCCGGGTCCGGGTTTATGTCGTAGTGGTAAGGACGATTTTCACTTGTAGTTGGAATCGGTCGAATTGTGCCGAATCGCGTCATGGTGAAGCTCCCTTACTCCATGCTGCTAATAGCGATGAAGATCAGAACAGTTGAGAAAAAAAATCCATTTTTGCCCAACCGCGAATAGGCATTGTTAACAGCACAGCATCAAAATAATACATCCGTACTTTTGATTTTTTTAATTCGATGAATATTAAAAGAGTTAAAACGCAACAAAAGTCGAGCTAGTAAATAAAGTTGAGATTGAATGAAAGAGTTTGTAAATTCATCCTCTGAAGGGGATTCTCTTACTAGGAATTTTTATCCGGGTATGGCGATCCCGTGGCATAATCACCGAACTTCATGTCGTAATTTTGCCTTTAGACACTTGACACTATAATTTGCATTGATACACTTCAATCAGATATCTGCTGATATCTTATCGCTTCGGAATATTGCATCGATAATATGTACTCGTTTAAGGATTACGTAAATGAGCTTTGTAAAAGTTAAATCCCATCAAAAACATTTCATGTAAAATGTTCCCAAGACGACCACATAAGGTTTGCCCTGTGAAAAAGATATCAGATCTCATGTAGAACCAAGCTTCTGAATCTACACGGCCTAACTCTAACGACAGTACGATCAGTAAAAATGTATGGCTTCGCCGTTTCGCTACCTCGTCGTGGAGGTGATGCGAATATTTAGTTTCTGAAGTAAGTAACGTAGTAAGTAATTGTTGATTAGACAGACAATGGATCGGATGAAATGTTGGTGTAATATGCTTTGCTGGGACAGAATAAACAAATCCGAATCTGTAAGAGGTACCGGGACCAATAAATATCACGTACTTTTCTGGTGAGGGATAAAGGACACTAGCGTTTGGTCGTTCAGGATGTCTAAAACTTATCAAATCGAATTTAGCCAAAACCAGACTCATGTTCATTCATGGCATCCCGAGACTTGTAATCGTAAATCGCGCCAGGTTTGGCCTTATACAACTGGGCCGGCGTAATATTTAGAAGGAAGCTACCAGAAGAATACGCTTGGGCTGAGTGGCACTCTTTATTTTCTATGTAGGTACACTACTCTTAGTAAAATTAAGCAATATAGTTATTTAGAGATGGATAATAAATGTGTTTTCTCATTTCTCTTATTTCTCTGGAATAAATTGAGAATGAATTCATAACGAGTCTCGATTGGTCTGGAGTATAATGAAACATACTCCAACGACCATCGTTAGCTGAGCATTGGTGCGGGCAAATCAAAATGCGATGGCAGGCCAAACAGAGGCCCGCGAGCCTGGTGTTGAGCAGCTCTGCCTTAAGACTAGGGTCAATAACCAGTGAGTACTACTAGGATTTCTCTGGTGGATAGAAAACGTAACGAACTCATTCGCCTGAGAACTAAAGTCACCGACTCAAGAATTAGAATACTGAAGACAGTGACAGTGAACTAGTCATATCTGCAGACAGATAGACAATCGATGGAGCAGATAATTATGTGCTACATTGGAGACCGCGTATAGGCTAACATAGTGTGGGACGCTCTGCGGCACGATGGATCTATTATTTGAAGAAGGCCGGCAAAGAATGGGTGTAGACTGCCCATGACCGGGATGGCTGGTGCTCTTTGGGGCAGGCTTAGCCGAACTTAGGCCGGTTCAGCAATGGACGACATTTGGCTGATATGACTTGCTTTAGGAACATGAGTGTGATGTTATGAGTGTGTCCGCAGGAAGTGCGTGAAGCGGCAATGCGCGAGTACGTTTCGCGGGTGTGCGCGGCCGTGCTGGCCAGCGAGCCGCTGGCGGCGCTGGGCCCCGACGTGCCCGCGCTGCTGGCCGCGCAGCTCCGCGCCTCCGCCATCGTCACCAGGTACGACACTGTCTAGCAGCAGCAGTGCGTGCAGGAGGTGCTTAACTCTTCTCACTCTCAAAGGCCAATAGGGCCGTGATCAGACATATCTGCCGAGAGATCAGGTGCCGACTCAACAAGCTTTCCGAAACATAAAACCATTTACGATATTAAAATCTTCAAAAATGTTTCATTATTATTGCATTTTTTGTCGCAGAGCTGAAGAAGGCGTCCGCAGAAAGTTAGAAGCTAGTCTTGCGACAGCCGAAGCACGAATATGTGCGACGCACCCGATCCTTTCACGAGCGGACGCGTGGCGCAAGGAGAAGCTAGCGGCTGCAGCGCTGCGGCTCAAGAACGAGCTGCGCTGGACGTCCATGGAGGATGCTGCTGCAGCGATGCAAGCGCACAAGTTGCATCAACACCGATACTTCTTGCTTAGAGATCTGGCTTTTCTCAGGGATCGAGAACCGTTGCTTATGAAGGTATGTGCTTTTTGAATAAATTACACTCTATAGTTTGATAGCCAGCATTGTGTGAGTACTTTGTATCTCGGAGCTATCATTCGCCGAGTACCTGAAGTGTAGTAATCTCTTTCTCTTTGACTTGAATGTCTCTGGCGGTTGAGAGTATGTCACGCTCACTCAAGTGTCTCGCTGATGGCGGCGCGTGTGTCGGATCATTTAGTTCCCTTCAAAATGGTTGAGCTGAATGGTGCTGATACATGTGTCATGTTCGTGAACGGGTGCTGTCGGTTGGGACTGGTCACGTGATCGTGGCGCACTGGGTGGTGTATTGTAACGTGTATCTCTCTCAGGAGCTGCGCTTGGCGGTGTCGCCTACGCGCTCCTTCACGTGGTCGCGTCGCATCTGGCGCGCGGCGCACTGGGTGGTGGTGCGTCACTTCCGCGGTCGTCGCGAGCGCGTGCCCACGGTGCTGTCGGCGCGCGCCACCAACATCGTGACTCCTCGCTCCGACCCGTCGCAGCCCGTGTTCCTGGTGCAGCGGGAGACCAGCGTCGCCACCACCACCAGGTGGCCGGCCTGGAGACTGCTCAATCTTGCGCACAGGTGACCGTCCGGAGCCCCGAAAAAACTTTACAGATCCAACTTAACGTGTTCACAGTTGTAAATCGTTTATGTTGGGTCATATATTGCTGACACGTGGTGTTGTGTCAGGACGTGGTGCTGGTGCTGGAACATAATGTTCGTACTGGGCGTGCTGCTGCCGTGGTGCTCGCCGCTCAGTCTGCGCACGCTGCTCTGCGTCAAGCCCTTCGTGCCTGACTACGAGTTGTCGCAGGTATTGCTATTATAATAGAGTTTTTATACTTGAAAAATAAAGGCGCGGGCCCTCACCGCGAGCATTCACCTGTAATGTAACGTTACAGATTCGAAAATTTCATCAATGAGTGAAGACAATCGAGCATCACAATGCGCTCCTTGTATCAAATCTATATTCAATTTACGCGAATGCTCGTCAGTCAGGGAGGTAGTGTTGTAATGTAATGCTCAAAGTCGAATCTATAATGTTACATTACACGCGAATGCTCCCGGTGAGGGAGCGCCTTAATGGACACGTATTTTTTGTTTTTTTTTTTTTAAATCAATGAAAAAATATAACACGCTTCCAAATTCGGGAGTGGGGGCTCGTGACGTCATAACGCTTGTAAAATTGTACCGATCGAGTGAAGTTTTGTGATTTTTAGAAGCGTTGTATCTTCGTCAATTTTGGTTTACGTAACAAAAGAAAAATATGGGTCTAATTTTTTATAATCTTATATTTCGGAGTTTTTTTTTTGTAAAATATCCTATTAACCATCCACATCTTCTTTCTTTTTCTTGGACAACCTCTGCGTCAGAGTTAAATAAGTCACCTCTGAGAACCCCACAGGCTTTGTCACGGCTTTGAACTTTTTTGATTATATTTAGTCCTGACTAGCTTCCGGCCGCGACTCCGTCCGCGCGGATGTCGGTCTTCGCGTGGATGGTTTATTTCTCCATTTTGAGTAACTCTGACAATGACATCTTATAAATATCTATTGGACCCAAATACGGCTAAGCCTATAATAATTAAGGAGATCCCTCTATTGAGCTACTGCTGTTGAGCTCGCGTTCTGTAGTATTTTTTTTCATAGTAATTCCGACCTTGTATTTACAAATAACTGATCGGAACAGTAATCAAAAAGGTCGCGCTGAAAAGCACGGTTTAAAATTACACGCATATAATACTAATTCCACGGACGACCGCTCGCCACACTGGACACGTCCGCTCGCATCAAAATTCAGAATTTACAGGGTGATTTGTTATTCGATGCGGTCCTTGAAATGGGTGATACTAGACCTTATTTGTAACAATTTTAACCCCGACAATATGGGGTCTAAACTAACTGGTTTTAGAGATATCGAACTTTAAAGATTATTCGAAAAATTTCCACCTCTCCCTCATTAAGTGCTTATTGTTAGAAAGTAACGATAGTCACCACTTAGAATTTATGCTTTTCTGATAGAATATGAACGACTGAATCTAGTGAATACAAGTTTGTTATAAAAATAATCATATCTTGGGAAATTAAGTGTCATAAAGTTTCTGTTTTGAAGTTTTCTGAAAACTTTCCTTGTCTTTCAAAGCATATTTTTCAAAATAAATGTATGACACTTGGTGTACAAATTACAGGAAAAACTTCCTTGTCTCATTACCTTTCTAAAATGGTGCCACAGTACCCACTTTTAGTTAGTGTCTTATCAGAAAATTAGGGTTGTTACTGACAAAGTAGTAAATCAACGAAAATCGGTTATAATGTTTTTTCGAACCCACATTTTTTTTCTGTGGTTTTTGTCCAAAATGCTATCTGATGTTAGCTTTTTAAGTCAGTGCTCTAAATCCTGGTCGATAATATCAGGCAAAAATCGGTCTTTATCTGGAGTATTTTTACCTATGGACCAGATAGTCAAACCATCAATTTTCTTCCATTTAAAACAGCTACTTGAAACAAATGTACAATGACCGAATGTTTATAAGCTCTGGTTTCGCAAAAATAAACTAAACTGGCGTGCATAAAAGTTGGGTCACCCTACTTGTAGGACAGGTAAAAATACTCCAGATAAAGACCGATTTTGCTTGAGGCGATCGACCAAAATTAAGCGCATTGACTCAAAAAGCTAATATCAGATAGCAGTTTGGACAAAAACCACAGAAAAAAAATGTTAAGTCGAAAAAACATTATAACCGATTTTCGTTGATTTACTACTTTGTCAGTAACAACCCTAATTTTCTAGTAAGACACTAACTAAAAGTGGGTACTGTGGCACCATTTTAGAAAGGTAATGAGACAAGGAAGTTTTTCCTGTAATTTGTACACCAAGTGTCATACATTTATTTTGAAAAATATGCTTTGAAAGACAAGGAAAGTTTTCAGAAAACTTCAAAACAGAAACTTTATGACACTTAATTTCCCAAGATATGATTATTTTTATAACAAACTTGTATTCACTAGATTCAGTCGTTCATATTCTATCAGAAAAGCATAAATTCTAAGTGGTGACTATCGTTACTTTCTAACAATAAGCACTTAATGAGGGAGAGGTGGAAATTTTTCGAATAATCTTTAAAGTTCGATATCTCTAAAACCAGTTAGTTTAGACCCCATATTGTCGGGGTTAAAATTGTTGCAAATAAGGTCTAGTATCACCCATTTCAAGGACCGCATCGAATAACAAATCACCCTGTATATGCATCGCTCGGCGCGGAACGCGGCTCCTTATATAGGAGTCGGGGAGGCGTGGCCCGCGTGTGCCGCAAACGGTTCAAGCCAAATCCGACTTTCGGCGCTACAGGTTACGGCGCTGAATCCACTGCGGGTAATGCAACGTGTGTTCGCGGTTCTACAGAACAACGTCTATGAATAAAACTGAAAAATAAGATTTTTTTTTCTACGTATTTTTCCAGGATAAAAAGTATCCCATTTTATGCCCAGGATAATAAGGTATAATTATACCAAGTTTCATCGAAATCGAACCGTTAGTTTTCACGTGATGCCTGCATATACAGACAGACAGACAAAATTTTTTTTAATCACATATTTGGGTTTGGTATCGATCCAGCAACACCCCCCTCTATTTATTTTTTCAATATTTTCAATGTACAGAATTGACCCTTCTACAGATTTATTATATGTATAGATTCCCGTATTATTTTCTGAACCGAGCTCCTTTTTTCCCACTTATAGTAGTGTCTGCTTCGCCTTCGCGAGAATTTGCACTCACTCATTACCAATAATATCAGACTCTATTTTTCGTTTTGTCTTCATCGTATGTCATTAAGTTAATAATTAACATGGTAAAGTCCAGTCGCGGAACAGGAAGAATTTCGTACAATGACCTCTTTACCTACTGACGGCAGGTGGTATGTGCGGTTTACATGAAATATTTGAAGGAGAAAGAAAATTTACCAAGTTAATAAATAAATTACTGTTATTATGTAAATTATTTATTTAGATTATATTTTAAGTAAGCAGGCAACCGATGGATGCAAGTGGCGAATTGTCGTTCGGCGTGGCGGTCTAAGGGGGAGGCCTATGTTCAGCAGTGGACGTCTTCCGGCTGATGATGATGATATTTTAAGTATAATATAAGTTATAAAAATCGAGTTACAATTGCTAATTCAGCAGAAATAAACAAAATGGAAATCCAAAAAATTAAACCACATGCAAACAAGAACAAGCCTTACAGTTTTAGATAAAAGGTTTACAATGCCTGAGGACGGCAGCCATTACATCTGTGCGAGCAAGACTCATTATATTTACGCGGGAGTGACAGAGACAGGTAATAATAGGTTAAAGTACGAAATTCTTCCTGTTTCGCGTCCGGACTTTAGTCTGGTATGATGTTATTGAATACAATATCCAACAGGTAAACGGAACCCTATTTCCGAAACGTAGCAGTGAGACGCAGACGATGTGGTCGCGTCTGCTGACGCTGTGGCGGTACGTGTCCAAGGAGAGGACGCGGTTCGAGACCGAGCCCGACACAGGTACCATAGAAAGAAAGAAAGAACATTTATTTGGCGCAAAGAGACCAAGAATCATGATGGACAGACATTTAAAATAAAAAATCGGAAATCTAATACAAGAAAAAAAAGAATAATTTTTGTGTGTCTCACGGCTGCGCCAAACAAAATGGGTCTTAAAACCAGGCTTGTTGCACAGTGAGTGAATGAGATGGCGCTAGACGACTTGTATAGCTCAATCACTTTCACTCGCCAAAACAAGCCTGGTTTTAAGACGTTGTAATACCCCCCCAGTTCAGCAAAATGTCGAGAAACTAGTGCTCGACGCTGATTTTCAAATGGGCCATACACGCACACATAAACAGTTTACATTGCACTTCGCAGTGCTGGAATACAGGCATCCTTTCCGAGGGCGTTAGATAGATAAATAGGAGATAAGGGAACAGTGTATAAGACGGGAACGCGGGGTATGATGGGAAAACACACACTTAAGGTAAACTTAACACAATACCAACGTAGCGCAAACGCCAATAGAACGCCTTTGTTAATGGCCGCTTGCAAATAATGTCCTGTTGGCGCTTGCGCTACGTTAGTGTTCTGTTCAGTTTGCCATAAGTGTGTATGTCCCCATTATACCCCGCGTCCCCGTCTTATTCACTGTTCACCTGCAGCCATTTCTAAAAATGTTTAAAATCGATGGCAGGTCTCCTAGGCAAAGGGCTGAGTCGGATGGCGCACCGAGTGTGGACGTACGGTGTGGTGGGCGGCGCGGGGTCTCTGCTGCTGCTGCTGGGGCTGCCGCTGCTGGTGCTGCTGGCGTGCACGGCATGCGCGGCTGCAGCGCTGCTGGCACCGCTGTGGGCGCCGCCGCTGGCACTCGCCACGCACCTCACCAACGCGCTCATTTATGACATTGATTGCCCGGATCCTGATCATCTTAACAGGTCAGTGCGAGCAGATTGTTTGAAACAAAAAGTTATCTGATTATTTGCTGTTTTTGCTACGAATTTTTAAAAAAAATTAGTCCAATAAGCCATCCACAAGAAAAAAAGTCAGCAAAGTCTCCACGGATGCCTATGTGTCTTAACTTCTTTGTCAGGGATACGTGCTCGATCCAATTAAATGCCTTACTGTAGTCAGTGTAAACAACATCGACCTGCTTACCATTATCCATAGTCTCCGTGATAAAATCATTTAATAAAATCAGGTTACAAGTTGTAGACCGTCCTTTTAAAAACCCATGCTGAAAAGAGCGTCTCCAAGGGTTTATGAGTTAAACCGCTAATAAAAATCAAATTCTGGGAAGTAATTATATTCGTGTCAAGACTGTCAAGTTATGGTTGTGAAACGAGACTGATGAAAAAGTGTGTGTTGTGCACAGATGGTTTGTGTTGGTGGAGGTGGTGGTGTGGCGCGTGGGTGTGCTGGGCGTGCTGCAGGTGTGCGGCGCGCTGCTGGCCGCGCTGCTGCTGTGCCCGCTCGCGGCCGCGCTGCTGCTCATAGGTAACTGACACTGCAGCCGCCAGGTTGGTGGAGGTGGTGGTGTGCTGGGCGTGCTGCAGGTGTGCGGCGCGCTGCTGGCCGCGCTGCTGCTGTGCCCGCTCGCGGCCGCGCTGCTGCTCATAGGTAACTGACACTGCAGCCGCCAGGTTGGTGGAGGTGGTGGTGTGCTGGGCGTGCTGCAGGTGTGCGGCGCGCTGCTGGCCGCGCTGCTGCTGTGCCCGCTCGCGGCCGCGCTGCTGCTCATAGGTAACTGACACTGCAGCCGCCAGGTTGGTGGAGGTGGTGGTGTGCTGGGCGTGCTGCAGGTGTGCGGCGCGCTGCTGGCCGCGCTGCTGCTGTGCCCGCTCGCGGCCACGCTGCTGCTCATAGGTAACTGACACTGCAGCCGCCAGGTTGGTGGAGGTGGTGGTGTGCTGGGCGTGCTGCAGGTGTGCGGCGCGCTGCTGGCCGCGCTGCTGCTGTGCCCGCTCGCGGCCGCGCTGCTGCTCATAGGTAACTGACACTGCAGCCGCCAGGTTGGTGGAGGTGGTGGTGTGCTGGGCGTGCTGCAGGTGTGCGGCGCGCTGCTGGCCGCGCTGCTGCTGTGCCCGCTCGCGGCCGCGCTGCTGCTCATAGGTAACTGACACTGCAGCCGCCAGGTTGGTGGAGGTGGTGGTGTGCTGGGCGTGCTGCAGGTGTGCGGCGCGCTGCTGGCCGCGCTGCTGCTGTGCCCGCTCGCGGCCGCGCTGCTGCTCATAGGTAACTGACACTGCAGCCGCCAGGTTGGTGGAGGTGGTGGTGTGCTGGGCGTGCTGCAGGTGTGCGGCGCGCTGCTGGCCGCGCTGCTGCTGTGCCCGCTCGCGGCCACGCTGCTGCTCATAGGTAACTGACACTGCAGCCGCCAGGTTGGTGGAGGTGGTGGTGTGCTGGGCGTGCTGCAGGTGTGCGGCGCGCTGCTGGCCGCGCTGCTGCTGTGCCCGCTCGCGGCCGCGCTGCTGCTCATAGGTAACTGACACTGCAGCCGCCAGGTTGGTGGAGGTGGTGGTGTGCTGGGCGTGCTGCAGGTGTGCGGCGCGCTGCTGGCCGCGCTGCTGCTGTGCCCGCTCGCGGCCGCGCTGCTGCTCATAGGTAACTGACACTGCAGCCGCCAGGTTGGTGGAGGTGGTGGTGTGCTGGGCGTGCTGCAGGTGTGCGGCGCGCTGCTGGCCGCGCTGCTGCTGTGCCCGCTCGCGGCCGCGCTGCTGCTCATAGGTAACTGACACTGCAGCCGCCAGGTTGGTGGAGGTGGTGGTGTGCTGGGCGTGCTGCAGGTGTGCGGCGCGCTGCTGGCCGCGCTGCTGCTGTGCCCGCTCGCGGCCGCGCTGCTGCTCATAGGTAACTGACACTGCAGCCGCCAGGTTGGTGGAGGTGGTGGTGTGCTGGGCGTGCTGCAGGTGTGCGGCGCGCTGCTGGCCGCGCTGCTGCTGTGCCCGCTCGCGGCCGCGCTGCTGCTCATAGGTAACTGACACTGCAGCCGCCAGGTTGGTGGAGGTGGTGGTGTGCTGGGCGTGCTGCAGGTGTGCGGCGCGCTGCTGGCCGCGCTGCTGCTGTGCCCGCTCGCGGCCGCGCTGCTGCTCATAGGTAACTGACACTGCAGCCGCCAGGTTGGTGGAGGTGGTGGTGTGCTGGGCGTGCTGCAGGTGTGCGGCGCGCTGCTGGCCGCGCTGCTGCTGTGCCCGCTCGCGGCCGCGCTGCTGCTCATAGGTAACTGACACTGCAGCCGCCAGGTTGGTGGAGGTGGTGGTGTGCTGGGCGTGCTGCAGGTGTGCGGCGCGCTGCTGGCCGCGCTGCTGCTGTGCCCGCTCGCGGCCGCGCTGCTGCTCATAGGTAACTGACACTGCAGCCGCCAGGTTGGTGGAGGTGGTGGTGTGCTGGGCGTGCTGCAGGTGTGCGGCGCGCTGCTGCTGTGCCCGCTCGCAGCCGCGCTGCTGCTCATAGGTAACTGACACTGCAGCCGCCAGGTTGGTGGAGGTGGTGGTGTGACTCGGTGCGCTGTCACTCAAAACGGACACGAAGTCTTTCCAATTATGATAACCATTTTGTTTTGTTCTTTCTGTGCAGGCGGTGTCTCCTGGTGGGCCCTCCGCGGCGTGTGGGAGGCGGCGGCCTGGCGCGGCGTGCTGGCGCGCGGGGCCCGCGTGCCGGCACACGACTCCGCCTTCTGCCGCCGCGTGCGCGGGCCCGGCCTGCACTCCACCACCTACTACCAGATCACGTGAGTACTGTACAGACGCACACTCCGCCTTCTGCCGCCGCGTGCGCGGGCCCGGCCTGCACTCCACCACCTACTACCAGATCACGTGAGTACTGTACAGACGCACACTCCGCCTTCTGCCGCCGCGTGCGCGGGCCCGGCCTGCACTCCACCACCTACTACCAGATCACGTGAGTACTGTACAGACGCACACTCCGCCTTCTGCCGCCGCGTGCGCGGGCCCGGCCTGCACTCCACCACCTACTACCAGATCACGTGAGTACTGTACAGACGCACACTCCGCCTTCTGCCGCCGCGTGCGCGGGCCCGGCCTGCACTCCACCACCTACTACCAGATCACGTGAGTACTGTACAGACGCACACTCCGCCTTCTGCCGCCGCGTGCGCGGGCCCGGCCTGCACTCCACCACCTACTACCAGATCACGTGAGTACTGTACAGACGCACACTCCGCCTTCTGCCGCCGCGTGCGCGGGCCCGGCCTGCACTCCACCACCTACTACCAGATCACGTGAGTACTGTACAGACGCACACTCCGCCTTCTGCCGCCGCGTGCGCGGGCCCGGCCTGCACTCCACCACCTACTACCAGATCACGTGAGTACTGTACAGACGCACACTCCGCCTTCTGCCGCCGCGTGCGCGGGCCCGGCCTGCACTCCACCACCTACTACCAGATCACGTGAGTACTGTACAGACGCACACTCCGCCTTCTGCCGCCGCGTGCGCGGGCCCGGCCTGCACTCCACCACCTACTACCAGATCACGTGAGTACTGTACAGACGCACACTCCGCCTTCTGCCGCCGCGTGCGCGGGCCCGGCCTGCACTCCACCACCTACTACCAGATCACGTGAGTACTGTACAGACGCACACTCCGCCTTCTGCCGCCGCGTGCGCGGGCCCGGCCTGCACTCCACCACCTACTACCAGATCACGTGAGTACTGTACAGACGCACACTCCGCCTTCTGCCGCCGCGTGCGCGGGCCCGGCCTGCACTCCACCACCTACTACCAGATCACGTGAGTACTGTACAGACGCACACTCCGCCTTCTGCCGCCGCGTGCGCGGGCCCGGCCTGCACTCCACCACCTACTACCAGATCACGTGAGTACTGTACAGACGCACACTCCGCCTTCTGCCGCCGCGTGCGCGGGCCCGGCCTGCACTCCACCACCTACTACCAGATCACGTGAGTACTGTACAGACGCACACTCCGCCTTCTGCCGCCGCGTGCGCGGGCCCGGCCTGCACTCCACCACCTACTACCAGATCACGTGAGTACTGTACAGACGCACACTCCGCCTTCTGCCGCCGCGTGCGCGGGCCCGGCCTGCACTCCACCACCTACTACCAGATCACGTGAGTACTGTACAGACGCACACTCCGCCTTCTGCCGCCGCGTGCGCGGGCCCGGCCTGCACTCCACCACCTACTACCAGATCACGTGAGTACTGTACAGACGCACACTCCGCCTTCTGCCGCCGCGTGCGCGGGCCCGGCCTGCACTCCACCACCTACTACCAGATCACGTGAGTACTGTACAGACGCACACTCCGCCTTCTGCCGCCGCGTGCGCGGGCCCGGCCTGCACTCCACCACCTACTACCAGATCACGTGAGTACTGTACAGACGCACACTCCGCCTTCTGCCGCCGCGTGCGCGGGCCCGGCCTGCACTCCACCACCTACTACCAGATCACGTGAGTACTGTACAGACGCACACTCCGCCTTCTGCCGCCGCGTGCGCGGGCCCGGCCTGCACTCCACCACCTACTACCAGATCACGTGAGTACTGTACAGACGCACACTCCGCCTTCTGCCGCCGCGTGCGCGGGCCCGGCCTGCACTCCACCACCTACTACCAGATCACGTGAGTACTGTACAGACGCACACTCCGCCTTCTGCCGCCGCGTGCGCGGGCCCGGCCTGCACTCCACCACCTACTACCAGATCACGTGAGTACTGTACAGACGCACACTCCGCCTTCTGCCGCCGCGTGCGCGGGCCCGGCCTGCACTCCACCACCTACTACCAGATCACGTGAGTACTGTACAGACGCACACTCCGCCTTCTGCCGCCGCGTGCGCGGGCCCGGCCTGCACTCCACCACCTACTACCAGATCACGTGAGTACTGTACAGACGCACACTCCGCCTTCTGCCGCCGCGTGCGCGGGCCCGGCCTGCACTCCACCACCTACTACCAGATCACGTGAGTACTGTACAGACGCACACTCCGCCTTCTGCCGCCGCGTGCGCGGGCCCGGCCTGCACTCCACCACCTACTACCAGATCACGTGAGTACTGTACAGACGCACACTCCGCCTTCTGCCGCCGCGTGCGCGGGCCCGGCCTGCACTCCACCACCTACTACCAGATCACGTGAGTACTGTACAGACGCACACTCCGCCTTCTGCCGCCGCGTACGCGGGCCCGGCCTGCACTCCACTGTACTATTCCCTCGTGTCCAGGAGCGGGCAGGCGCTGGCGGCGGTGATGGCGCGCGCCGAGCTGGAGGCGCTGAGTGCGTGGCTGAGCGAGCGCGAGCGCAGCGTGGAACGTCCGCTCAGGGACTACGAGCACTTCGTGCAGGCCTGCTTCGGGCCCTTCTCCGTCCAAATCGCTAAGGTAAGACAACCTTTCAGCTAAAGTTGCGAGCGTTTCCCATTTCACGTTTAGTCTATTCAATTTATATTAATCTGGCAAGTGCAAAAAAAAAAATAGTAATCAAAACTCAAAATGTCGGCAACCAGAGACCATGTAGTATTAACAAATGACACCATAAATTATGTTTAAGGTTATTTACATCCATCACCATTACAGAGCCCTTATCACGAGTTTTCAATATTTTACTTTACAGCGTTTACTTTACAGCGCTTTGGTGCATGCGCGGTGATAACGGGAATTTTGGCGCCATAATACGTTTGTGTACTGTGTCAATCTTTATCTTTTATTTGATATGTTCGTGTTCAATGAGAGTAGATAAAGTAGTGTATGAAACTGAAAATAACTAGGTATATACCCCTCATTATGTACCAGTTTCATAAACAACTATTTCTTTCTTTCTGTCTAAGCTGAACACCACGATGTTTGTTTTAAGTAACTACCTATACAATATACATAGCTATTCATATGTACTACTCCTATGCGTGTATTTACAGTCCACATTACCTCCAAATTAGCCAGTGAGAAATAAACCATCAAACAGTCCACACGATTCTTTTATTCCGAGTGACATCAAACAAAAATCAACCTTATCGCTGTGTACACTTTCTATTGTGAATAAAAAGGTGAAAGTGTTGTAACGTGAATGTGTGTGCAGACGGGCGCGTACAAGCAGTTGGAGAAGGAATGCAACTCGCTGACAGCGTCCCTGAGGGAGAAGGCAGGCGCGCGACGGCGAGAGCTCGCGCTCGGGCTTAGTGACGCGGCGCGGGCGAGGGTCAGGCTTACCTCGCAGGATCTCAGGGTCAGTCATGTTATTAATGTTATTTTAAAACCTTAACAACTTCAAAGGGGGATGTTGTTCACATTTAATAGATTTTCAACCTTATGTCAAGAGGATAGGGTTCACATTCGATTTTTGATTAACTATTTGTTTCCGTCGCACAGCGTGCAGTGCAGGCGTGTGCGCAGGAGCTGGCGCGTGCGTGCGGCGCAGCGGCGCGTGCAGACGACTGGTGGGCGGCGCGCGGCCTGGACGTGGCCGACTGGCACGCGCTCGCGGCCAACACGCTGGTGGAGGTGTTCGACTCAGAGGTGCTGGTGGCGCTGGAGCCGCACGAGGCGCGTCTGCCGCTGGAGCGCGGCGAGGCGGAGAGAGCCTGGGCCGAGCGGGCCGGCCGCGACCCCGCGCCGCCCGATGTGCTGGCCGAGCGGGACGACTGGGGCGCCGCCACGCGTACGTACCACACCTTACTGTAGAGAGAGCCTGGGCCGAGCGGGCCGGCCGCGACCCCGCGCCGCCCGACGTGCTGGCCGAGCGGGACGACTGGGGCGCCGCCACGCGTACGTACCACACCTTACTGTAGAGAGAGCCTGGGCCGAGCGGGCCGGCCGCGACCCCGCGCCGCCCGACGTGCTGGCCGAGCGGGACGACTGGGGCGCCGCCACGCGTACGTACCACACCTTACTGTAGAGAGAGCCTGGGCCGAGCGGGCCGGCCTGGGTCTTATTCAGCCATAGGCTCGTGTTTGAGTTAACGGTGAAGCATGCTTGTCTAGAAGACCTATTCACTCTCGATTTAAAGACTAATCGCCTTACCACATAAAGATAAACAGTTGTTGAACACTTGTAAAAAGGTGTAACTGCAAAACGACCCTTACATCAATAGGAAATATCGTTTTGACGTTGACAATATTTTTAGACAAGTGTTCAACTGATGTTTATCTCCTCCGGTAGATAAGTACAGGCTACTGAATAGTGGTGTTGTTCCAGCGTCCGGCGTGTGGTGCTCGTGGGGCGGCGCCGCCCTCCCGCGCGTGTCCCCGCCGCAGCTGGAGGCGGCCGCCTTCAGTCCGCGCGCGCCGCCACACCCGCCCGTGCCGCACCCCGCCGCCGTCGCGCTCGTGCTGCACAACAGGTACACCACACACTATAAACAAGAAAACTGATTTATTAACACACACAGGACAGAACAATAGTTACTTGTTATGCAAGACTACAAATTGGTTTTTAACCGACTTCAAAAAAAAAAGTAGGTTCTCAGTTCGACCTGTATGTATGTATGTATGTTTGTCCGCGATTATCTCGTGTTTGGCTGAACCGATTTCGATGCGGTTTTCAGGAAAATGTTCATTACATTCTGGAGAAGGTTTTAGTATATAACACTAATGGATATTCCGTGACGTTGCCCGCGTGGATCTGTTTCTGCTTTCTTGGATTGTAGATTTTCAGTGACCTTTGCATGTTTGTCCGCGATTATCTCGCGTTTGGCTGAACCGATTTTGATGCGGTTTTCAGAAAAGTATTTGTTACATTCTGAGGAAGGTTTTAGTATATAATAATAATGGATATCTCGTGAAGTTGCCCGTACAGATCCGTTTTTGTTGCTTACTAGGATTGTAGATTTTCAAAGACGCCGATTATTATATGAAGATTTTTGTTAAATTTCTTAACTAAAAAGGGAAAAATAAAAACTTTTTGAAAAAAAGGGAATTGACTTCAAAACCAAACACAAAAAAACTGTAAAATAACTTTTCTTTCGGAAGTCGGTGGCCATAGTCAATGAAATAAAAAACAAAGCCACCGACTTCCGAAAGAAAAGTTATTTTACAGTTTTTTTGTGTTTGGTTTTGAAGTCGGTTCCCTTTTTTTCAAAAAGTTTTTATTTGGCGGAAGTACTCAAATTGAAAACTGAGCGAGCGAAGGAATATAAGGTACGAGACGCAGAATAACTTTGCTGCCGAGTGTAACACACAACTTTTCACCTCACTGAAGGTGGCGGTTCGCACCGGAGACCGCGACCGGAGACCGAGACAGAAGACCGCGACAGTACTTAACATTAGGCAATGAATGAGCGGCAGTTCGCGAGCGAGACAGACAGGAGACAGATACGGTAGCGATCTCCTGTCGCGGTCTCCTATCTCGGTCTCCGATCGCTGTTCTCCTGTCGCGGTCTCCGACGCGAACCGCCACCTGTAGCGAGGAAATGCAGTGGGACCGGCTCGCCTCACAGTGTAGAAAATAATTGAATACAAAACGTGTTCTAAGTTTGAAAACACTTTCCGCACTAGTGGTCTCTAGAACGCTACATAGAAACAAACATACATACATAGACTGATAAACACATTACCCTCCTTTGCGTCGCGCAGTCGGGTAAATACTGAATAATAATCTCTTAAAATGTAGGGGATGCTAAGAAAGAAATTAGTGTCATGATGAAGGATGTAAAAAAAATTAGTAATGAATATCGTTTTCGGTATTTTCGGTGCAGTAAAATAATCTGATCGGTAGTTTCGAAGACTACTGTAAAGAAATGACTTAAAAACCTTTGTATCTTGCAGGGAATCTGACAACCCGGTGCCTCTAGACTCGGAGCTGTGCGCGGAAATACTGCGGAGTCTAGAGGACGCGCCTGACTGTGACGACAAGCGAGGTAAGTCATGTATAGAACACGGCCAAGTGCGAGTCGGACTGCGTACGCGCATTAACGGTTCCGTAACAAGAGATATACACATAACTGTGTGAACAACTTCTATTACGGTCTTAGTCTAAAAAAACTGTCAACGTCAAAACGACATTTCATGTTAAAATAAGGGTTGTTTTGCAGTTACACTTTTGTTAGACAAGCATTCAACAGATGTTTATCTTTTTGTGGTAAGGCGGAATATGTTAAAGTCAATAAATAGTTAAGCTGTATACAGAAAGTAAACAAACAGCCTGCGCCTATCCACCAGCGCATATCGGCTTTGATTCTTTTCGGTAACAGCTACAAATACCGGCATGGATCTTGTGCGCTGACCTTCACCTACGCAGAAGTGAGTCTGTTATTCTTTGGTAGATGAAGTGAGGAAGGGGGGCGGGGAAAGTGTAGTGATTGGCCCGCGTAGCGTGCCGTAGCGCATCGCGTCATAGCTGCCACTCGGAATTCGTTCTTATGTGCGTTTTATTTGTTTTATTGTGTGTTTTATTTGTTTTATTGTGCGTTACATTTGTCGATAAGTGTACGATGCGCAAAGCGATCCCCACTCTTACGCCGAGCGCTCAAGAACCGTGCCGGTATTTGTACATAAAACAAGCAGGTTGAAGCAGGGCCTTTTTTTATCGTGGTAAAACCATCAAATGAGTCCTCTCACCCAGGGCGGGGCAGGAGGGACTGTCAGACTTGTACTGACTAAAATCCTCGGTGTCCTTCAATAGCCCTTTACGTTCCGGGGTCGGTACGTGGCCGGCAACGGTAATTAATTAGTCCCGCGACCTGAAGCAGGCATAGCATTTAACAAATGGTGGTTCCAGCGCTGACCTGCGCTTGTCGGAACCTGGATATTTACGGCGCTGATCGGTACATGGTGATCTACGATGACGTCTTAAGGTGAATGCTCCAGGGTAGCCCGCGAAATTCAAAATTTCTTGGGTTTTTTGCAATTTGCAGGCCAGTGCTAGGTTGTATGTTTTGGAGATAAGGGGGGGAATGGTCAATTTTCGGCTATTTTCTTGAATAACTTGGAAACTGTTTATTTTAAAATTACAAAAAAACACATTTAAGATCTTCTCAACAAGACCTTTCATTTGATATGTCACACGATGCAGTTTACAATTATTTTTTTTAAGTTTCCCCTTCCCCCCAAAAAATTACCTCCCACATACAGATTTCATCTATTCACGTTACACCTCTGTGCTTGGGTCACAGGAATTGATATGTGTACCAAATTTCAACTCAATCGGTCTAGTAGATTCGGAGATAATTGACTGTAAGCGACAGACAGATGGACACACGAGTGATCCTATAAGGGTTTCGTTTTTGTATTCGGACGTACGTGACCCTAAAAATAGGTATTTGGAATAAAATAAAAATTATTACATAAGACATAAGTAATTCATAAAAACATCACTAGATGTCAGCAAACTATAAAATCATCGCTGTTAGGGGGATAGCTAGAAATTTCCTTCTATTATTATTAGGCAAATATTTGAGATTTTTCAATTTGACCTTAGATTTTGGGGGGGGTCATGTCTCCTGTGACCCCACCCCCCCTTCGGATCGCGCCGCAACGTGAATTTCAAGGCGTTCGTGGTGCATGTACTAACATGTTTTCTACACCTCGTCATGGAGGAGAACTTATGGCCGCAGGACGTGGTGTTCCGTCACTTTCGCGGACAAGTGCCACTGGAGCGCACTATAAAATAGTGCTAAGTGAAGCGTATACTATCACAACCTGGACTATAATAATATATATGTTAGTCTATAAGACATAATTATATCTATTGGCCCAAGTAGCCTGAAATAAAGTGGTTATTATTTAAGACGTCATGGTAAGCCACCTGGTTTACCCGCGCATTCCTGTTCCGGTAAGCGCTGGTAAATATGCTATGCTTTATTTCTACATACGCACTTACCTAGCAGCTGTCCCCACAGACGATGTGGAGCGGTACCGCGGCGGCGCCAGCTCGGGCGGGTCGAGCTCGGCCAGCGAGGGCTCCCCGGATGACGACGATGCGCCCGCGCTGCCCGCGCCCTCCCCCCCTGAAGAATCACTCTGCAGGTACACTTAATATGCATGAACAATTTCAGCTCTATAGAGAACCGCGAAGTGTGTCAAATTTAAGGGACTACTCATGGCGCGACGCGATATCGAATTGCATCGATTGACGATATCGGTCAGATATCACACAAGCGTCCGGCCGAAGAAAATGTATGGACAATGGCTTGTGTTGACCATATCGCTCACAGATCTGCTCGATATTGAATTGTATATACGTGTTAATGACAATGCATTATGATTCTGTGTTCGAAATTCGATTGCGCAACTACTCGTCACTGGCGACATCTTTTGTCTTTTGTTTGCAGCGCCTTTATGTCGTAGTAGTAAGGTGGATTTTCGTAGTTTACGGTCGAATTGCATCGCATTGCTCCATTAGTAAATACGTGCGTCTTAAATCTGCAATCGACTCGATATCGCAGGAATCGCGTCGCGTCGTATGGCGCCATGGGTAAAGTCCCTAACTTGCAAGATTTGATTACAGATAGCCGGACAAGTAAAAATAAATAAAAAACTTTTAGCACTTCGTCTGCGCTTATTTCAAACTTGGAACTCTGTAAAACCAGCCAACCCTCTTTATGGGATACTTTTGGAAAATCTAAATACGTACCATTTTCATTTGATTTTAGGTTTTTAAAATTAAGTCTAATAATCCATCCCCACCTCTTTCAAGGGAAAATTAATTGTTACATTCATTTAAGTTTCTTTCTAAGCTGAACTAATAAAATATATCATAGAAACCGGTTTTCCGATTTTCATCCCGCTAGGGGTTGATTTTTAAAAAATAAATTAACATGCATCATGCATCCTTTAATTGATTGGGAGATTATTTTATGCCATGTTTTGAGTTTATCGAAGCACGCAGTAAACCTTCCCTTACAACTTGACTACTCCTTTAAGCAACCAACTTGGGTGGTGATTTTCGAATTTTTTTATCTAGCTTCTATATCATCATCAGCGTATAAATGTTCCCACTGCTGGGATACAGGCCTCCTCTCTGTGAGAGAGGAGCAGACATAACTTACCACGCGGATTGGTAAATGTCACACTATGACTTCGATTGTTTTATTCTAGGATGTCTCAACGATGTTTTCCTTAACCGTTTTGAGAGCAGTGCTAATGAAATAAATGACTAAAAATTAATGCGCCTGACTGGGTTTAAACCCACGACCTGCAACTCATTGATAACGAAGACTATTCCATTGATCATGTTTATAAGTATATGTAAATTAATGAGTACAAACCTTTTTTTTATAAAATACACCACACAGTGTTGGGCTTGGGCTTATTACATCATCATCATCTCAGCCATAGGACGTCCACTGCTGAACATAGGCCTCCCCTTTAGATTTTATTTATTTTAGGGAAACTTACAGCTAAACAGACACAGTAAATAACAATTTAGACAAAATATGGCCAATTACAAGTTTCCACATGTATGCAGAAAAATTAGTAACGAGTATTATAAATAACAGGAAACAAAAAAAAAATAACTATTCACGCTCGAAGAAGCTGTTAGTTAAGATCTTCTTCAAATTAGCACCACTTGTGTTGAAAATGTCGATATCAGCTTCCTGGCAGATTGCATTGTACATACGACTCGCTCTCATCATGAACGAGTTCCGTCTGTATGTAGTGACTACCACTGGGGTGTATAATAAATGAGGTCTACGTAAAAACGCAGACGGCACTCGTAGCCCGATTTTATGCAACAACTCAGTAACACCAGTTGTCCCATTAGCAATTTTAAAAAGAAACACCAAATCCGATATTTTACGCCTTTCGTAAAGTGGAAGGATATGAAACTTTTTGCAACGGTAGGTATAATTCGTTTAAAACGTTTTAGACCGATATTGAATGTGCCTTAAAAACCTTTTCTGTATGCTCTCAATACGATTTATGTAGACATTATAAATGGGATTCCAAACTTGAGAGGCATACTCTCAAGTTTGGAATCACCACTAAACCACTCCTCAAAAAGGTATCTTATCACCGCAATTGTGACATGCCCAGCCCGTCATTAATTTGTTGCGGTATTATTTTGAAACTGTGACATCTCATAAGATATTCATTGGAATGATCATGTCAAGGGCAATTTTGTTCAAAATTAAATGTGGAGCATATAGTGCAGGATAAGTAGTAGTCTTCTATATTTGTAATACAAATACAGAAGACTAATACTTATCCAGAAGACGCAGGTTCGAGCCCCGCTCGCAGCTGAATTTTTCGTTCCTCACTATCTTTGCGATGATGTCATAATAATGAATGTGGGTGTATTGCAGGGCGGGTACTGGAGGTGCAACAGGCGCGGCGTGTCGCTGGACACTGACGGGGCGCGGCGTGCGCCTGCGCGCCGACCTGGCCTCACCCGAGGACGTCACACTGGACCCGCCGCGCGCGCACGGCACCTCCGTCTGAACACTACTGCCACCTCACTACCACCTGGTACCGCCTGTTACCAAAGGTAAAATGGCTTTGAAAGAAATGTATTGACGTCTCACGACCCTATATCCCACGAGTCGTGTTAACAAAGTGAATCATGAAAAAAAAAGTCTAAATTCTAAACTGCTTGAGATTATCAATTAGTTAAGCAATTATTTAGATCAAACACGATATTGGTTGTTTGTAAAAAATGTAAACTCAACTTTACTTGTAAGGAATCTGCTTAAACTTCGATCATAATTACGAGGTCGATCAACGAGTGAATTTGCCTATAAAAGATATAGTATTAACGTATTATTTATTAAATATGTTTGTATAATCGAGGAATGAATGCAGATACTGCAATATCTACTTATATTTTCATACACGACATGTAGAACTAAGACTTAGTATATTAGCTTCATACTGAATTTCTCAGGCCAAACCAGTTGAGTTGACCCTGGCTGTCATTTGTAGGCAATGGGGAAGGCCGATCAAAGCTAATTGTAGATGGCGCCACCATAGGTAAGTCCTAATCCGACCAATGAGGTAGTACTATTTTGAAGTAACTATACGATTTGAGCCAATGACGATGCTTGGAACAAGCTATGCTAGCGCCATTAGTTCCCCAGTTGCCATCCCCATTGATAGTCGTTATAGGTAGTCAGTGGTTCTAAAGTACAAGCGGTATTACTCACAGTAGTAACTTGGTTGTAGTCAGACGGGAAAAACACGTGAGTGCACAAGCGACCTTAAGAATTTAATGATAAACCGTGACTCACGCGAGCAATGTCCGCGTCTGCTCCATATGTAGGGACCAGCAATGCTATTCTCTATAACAGGGGTCCCGCAGGACCGCGGTCCGCATCCGGACCGCCGACCTATTTTGTGCGGACCGCGAGAACACAACAACTTACACTACAGAGTACGATCTTATGATCGATATCCATTGACTTCCAAGAAAACACAATCATGCGAAGTTTCCAGGGAAGAGAACTGGATAAAATTGGTGTGTGGTAATAAATATCCAGAACTACAAAAAATAGCTTTGAAACTTCTTACTTTGTTTGCGTCATCATAATATTTTTGAAGCAGCATTTTCGAAATTGAAATTTATTAATTAAGTATAAATTATGATCTCGACTTACAGATGAACATCTTTTGGATTTATTAATATCAAACAAACGCAATAAAAGATGGCATTTTTCTCATCGAAATGTGAAAAATACCAATGTTTTTTTCTAAAAAAAAAATTGCATACCGCGATCGTCATTTCAGGTCTTAAAACGGACCCCGAGCGAAACTAATTGGTGGCCCCTGCTCTATAATATATCACATCGCTGAACTCTACGATGTGCTCTTCAACGAGGCGGCCTTGAGTTCGTCCGATCGCGTAGCGCGAGCGGTGAGAGCTAATGTCGCTGTCAGTAACTTTAGTAAATAGCAGACTTAAGTCCTAACTGCCGTGCTTATAGAGAATAGCACTGCTGGACTCGGACGACGCAAGCTTTAACGACCAACTTCGTATGCAATATTTGTGAAGTTTTATACGGCAAATTAACCTGACGTCGAGCAAACAGCAAGCCATGGAGAGTCTAGCTTAATTCATGCCCCATGAGGGATTAGTTGCTTAGCATAGACTTTACTTCCTGTTGATATTGAATAATAAACTTTAAATTATTAGCTTTAAAGTTCAAGCAACTTGTCGACGCCAAATACGTTTGATTTCAATGTTTGTAAAGCTCCTTATATCATGTTTACAAGTAGCCTTACTAAGTTTATAATAATTACGTTGATCTGACTTCTATAATATGAGAATAAGTCGTCAAGTACCTATGTATTTGTAAAACAAATGACTTGTTACCTAGAATAACAGTTCGTAGTACCACACCATACGCCCTGCTTGTATCTACTGTAAATAAAATTAATAATTGTATATAATTGCATCATATAAATATTTATCGTAATTATCAATATTATTTATCTTCACATTTATAGTAACTACAAAAACAAGATATGTTTTGACGATGTTAAAAACATCGATGGATCTGATGTAGAATCTTAAAAATTAAGTAAATTGCATGTCCGACGAAAACATTAGTTTTGACTGATTATCGTGTTTAAAGTCACAATTTTAATGTATGGCAGCTGTAATTTGTACTATTTGAGAACGCAGTAAAATAATATGTTGACTTGAGATAATTGTTATTTGAGATAATGAATATTGTATCTGAATGGAACTTTCAAGCATTGGTTCGTCTATTTTTGATTTCTTGAATTTAATCAAAGTAACGCTATTTCGACTGATGACCGAGCCGTGAATGTAAGGTAGATATGACGGAACTTGACGTCAATTATGTGAAATAAGAATGTACAGACTGAGCCAGAATAAGATCACTTTCACTTTAAACTAAATACATTATGTTTATACTAAGCTCGTTTTAGTTTTATCAGCATTAGATATTGATTATCACCAACGAATCCTGGCAACTATAGTTTACAAATACTTAGCTTAAATGCTTTTATTGGTTTATTTGCAGTATGTGAAAGTGGCCTTATTGCACATTTTATATAGCAAAAAGAACGCACAAAATTACGTCGACGTGGAAAATGATATTTGTAGCGGTTGTTAAGTACAGTCAGCAGTTTTAAAAAGTTTTCATGTAAACTAAATGCATGCTATATGCTGTATATATGAACTTTTTGGCTGTAATTCGGTACGCAGACACATTGATTGACACATTGGAAAACCGTTTAACAACTTGCTGTCTGCATACTTATCTCTTTTGCCGACTGTACATGTTTGGCTCAGTTTTGAATGATGATTGTGTAATGTTTTAGAGAGATGATTACTGCCAGCTAGGAGTTACTGAAATTTTGATTGTAATTAAGTAAGGCGATAGCTATGAATTCCGAAGATTTTTCTTCTTTTTTTTTCAAAATAAACGAAAGTTTTATTTACATTTTATAACAAAATATGAACTAGTTATTTAAGATCAAAATGTACTATCATAAGAACCAACGATATAAAAAATTGATTAAATCTTGCCGCAAAAATAACACAGAATATAATTTTTAAGTTGTTCAACAAATGTAAAGAGAAAAACATACCTCGTGTTAGTAAGCAAACATAGTATTTAGAAATTTGCATTTGTTTACGACCATGACTGTAAGCTTTATTTAGGATAGGTTGTAATTAGATATACTTAGATGTATTGTACACACGCAATATTGAGCTTGTGTCGATGTACTCTGGGACTCAGTCAGACTCAAAGAGTACTGACGCTGAATGCTGGTTAAGAAAAGGTGTTTTTTTTGAGATTTGACGACGAAATACATTTTAAAAAACTGTTGTCGCACACAAATAGTAATATTTTAGATAATACCTCACTCCCATCTCTATGAAAAAAATCGCATACTAATATCTTCTGAACAGCAGATTTTTTTTTCACGATTTTTTTTTATTCACATTGTAAAAGTTGTCCGTTCGGATGAATGCCATCCTAAATCCCGAAGGGGATTAAAACGTCTTAAATTTAACGGTATATATCAAAACTGCTATTACTTTGCTATAACAGTTTACTTAAGCACGTGCATAAAGCACCTTCTCTTAACATATTTAAAAAAAAAAGTTATTTGAAATGAATTGACATTGTGGAAAACTTTTCATTGAAATAATTTGTAAACTAGCAAACTAGAATTAGATTGCCAAAGTATAAATGGCTTAACATTCATTCAAATTTGCCTTTTTAGGAGTTAAGTATGATGTTCAAAATGCAGACAGTGCTAGCACACGTAATGGGCGTTTCATTAATTAAAAACACTGACAACACCTTTTCCATACGATCATAGTAACGACGTTACGTTAAAAGAAATGTTTCTTTTTAAATTCTTTATTTACTATACACCGTGACTTTTTAGTCGTCTTACAAAAGCAGCCCAGTTCATGTATCCAATGACTAGTAAACGTTCATGATAAAAAAAATAGGTATTTATGAGATTTGAATAAATAAAAATTAAAAATATTATTCATTATTATGACGCAAGGCGCAGTTTTAGAAACACCCTGTAGCGAGCGCGGTCCGAGCCTTGTCTCACTGGCAGAGCGGCAGCGGCGGCGCGGCGTATTATCACAGTTCATTCACCCTAGCCATGTGCCCTAGCGCAAAATAGGTTTCTTACTATTGCCTATTGTAGTCTTAATATTCTCAGTAAGTATGTAGCAGTTTGTTCATTAAAAGCCACTTAATTCCAATTCTTCCTTCATTCTTTTACGGGCTTAGGACCGTCAAACACATTTTTCATAATACTCGTAAAACTAAAACAAAGTGATGTACGGTACGTAAGTACCTAATAAGTGGAGATTAGGTCAGTGGGTCGTCTTAGCGTTAACAAAAAATGTTCGATATCAGTAACAAACAACACTGATCAAAATTTGATAAAAAGAAGAAAAGATAAAATTCGACTATGTTTCTACACATCCTACTTACGAGTACATTTAAAATAAATCCAGAATTACCTACTATTAATAACGTGATAAATACCTAGCTAGCAATCAAAAAGATGGTTATTGAAATAAGTAGTATGTAAATTGTTTGCGGTGTATTGAGAGAATGGGAATCAACTGATATTTTACACTAATTACTAATTTCGTATTTACAATTAATGATCACTTTTTATTTGTCATAAGTAGACCTAAGCGGCTTTACCTGTATTGTAGCAACTGTTCAAATTGTCTACCACCTTGTTCGATGCACAAACGAGCACGTTTTTGGATGTTGTCTTTTAATTATTTATTTAAAGTCACTCTTACACTCTCACGCTTGCGTAACATTTCGAGTAAATTGTCACCACTTATTGCGTACAGGCGCAACATTTGTAGATACTCGATATTCGAGTACCGATAGTTACTATCACTTATTATTAGGTAGGTTTACCTACTCGTCGTTTCACTAAGTATCGATCGCGGACAACAACGCTTGACTCCCGGTAGCGCGCGCGCACACTTCCACTTCCGGGGTTTCGTACGCAACTAAAGTAAGCAAGACTGACCTTCACCTACTTTTAAGTAAAAGGGGCGGGGCGTCGCACGCGCTGCACTTGTAGGGATAGCGTTGGACAATCTGATTGGACGACAGTCCACGTGGACTATGCTAGATTGGCTTGCGATATTTTGTCTCATTGAAAATGGAGATGGAATGATCTGCTCGAATCGTGTTCGTGTGCTAGGTAGGTATACTCTACGTACAGTTTGATACGTAAACATTTTTAACAGGGTGTTTCATATTTCTAATGTTTTATTTATTTTTTTCGTACCTATTATCTTAATTAATGATAAAAAAATAATAATCGCGCCTAGAGGTATTTTATGTCGGATACATTAAGTGGACCACTTTTGTAAGACGACTAAAAAGTCACGGTGTATAATAAAGTTTATTGCATAATTTTTAGCAAATATGATTTACTGCCTTAGGGCCAGATGTTTATAAGTAGTTATTTTGAACCGCTCGTCACCAACTGACCGGTTTTCTTTAGTATAAATCTCATAGGGTCATTGTAAAGTCAACTTCAGAGAAAACTAATCCCCTTTGTTATAGTCACCGCCAAATAAGCCTGGAATAAAGGTCATTGATCCTAAAAATGCATCGTTCGAATTTCATACTACCATCGTTCGAATTTCCAAATAAAATATAAGGTCAAGGTTGCCTCTTACTACGATACGTTTGTTTTGAAATATTGGAATACGTTGGTACACGGGGGTCAACGAATTTTTTTCCTCGCTTATCTGGCGGAAACTATAGTGAAATCTCTACCAAACTGATTTAATACTTGCTGAAGCTTACATTACTCATTATGATGAACTTTGTCCCCAGTTTCATGCAATATGTAACGTACCTGTTTACAAATCCTTTTCTTTTCGTGTCTCAGAATCGGTTAATCGATTATGGTGTGAAAGCATTATAAACTCACTTTTGAATTTGTAATATTAGTTAGGATTCTGCATTTCTAAAGCAGTGTTAAAAAGACTGTAAAGATCTATTATTTAGTTATATGAAAAGTTTAGTCCGTCAGGATATTGAAAAAGAATGAACACTTATTTTGTTTTTTTTTATGTCAATGGATAGTATTTAAAAAGATAAAACGCTTCGAAATTCGAGTGGGGGACCTCATAACGCCTGTAAAATTATACCGACAGAGCAAGTGTCTAAACACACTATGCCGAAGTTACGCGACCGAAGTTCAGCACAATTACGCCTGAAATGCTATTTGAATTACTGACGACACACTATGCCAAAATTACGTCGCGTCATAGCGTACAGCCTAACTTCGGTCGGGCGTAAGTTCAGCGGCAACTTATTCTGTGACCACACATTACCGACGAAGATCCGGGGGCGGGGAGCAACAGGGAGCCGACCGCGCCGAATTTCTGCCGCGTAAGTTCGGCACTTATGGTGTGTCATATTATCAGCCAAATACGTCGGAACGTGAAATCAGCCTCCGAACTTCGGTCGCGTAACTTCGGCATAGTGTGTTTAGACACTAATATTTTGTGATTGACATTGTGCACGGGCGCCCTCTGTCGGCGCGACCGTTGCTGAACAAAATGAAAGCATCGATCATCGATCGTTTTGTGAAAAGTGTTTGTGGCTATCATTGAATGTTTTCTCAATCTTTACCAAAGAACTTTTAATGTAGTGGTGTTGTCAGTTGAGCTAGTAACATCGCTTCATGCCTGAGTGATAATATGATTGAGGTAGTCTAACATACCTATTTCAAGTAGGTAAACGCTCTCTCTTAGGTTCTAAACGTTAGATTATAAAATTATTTAACTGGCGGAGAAATTATTTTAATATATTTATGAGGCCTATTATATAACCTGTTGAGATACAGTTTAATTTGCTACCTTGTTTCATATTGGCTCCGATTTTCTTGTTCACAAACTAAACTAAAATTAGAGAGTTGCTGCTTCAAGCTGGAACCACATAGCAAACTACAGTCTTTTATGTACACACAGGAACTGCTCTATCAATCGAACTGTTTCGGGATTTTATTTAAAGTTTTGGTCTTTTGTTTTATGAGCTAGAGAAAGGCAGAAGTGGTCATTAAGTTTAGCTTGTGCACAGTAGAATCGGCACCATTATTTTAGAGTTAAGTGTAGATGGCCATGTTACCGGGCTAACATAGCGGCGTTTGCTCATGTTTTTCGTTAAAGATATACCTAGTCCTTAAGGTAATTACTTTTTATTCTAATATAATTCATGCACAATATTAGTTTCATGAAAATTAATAAAGTAAATATACAAAGGAGCCTCACCAAATATTTAATTTTGACACCCTATAAGGTTCATAATTTTCTCTTCTAATTGCAAAAACATGAACTGCGCAAAAGCAGTTCAGCTTAGCCTAAGTTCTTATGACCGCGCGGTGCAAGTTCAAACTAAATAGTGTTTTCGTCTCGGTTGTCGCATTGCGTGCGCTTGTTCTTGTACCACGCAGTCATATATTATGTAAACACAGCCTTTTATTGTGCATTTGTGTTCGGTAGCTAAACGACAGTTTCAAGTCTGATGTAATTAATTATTTGATAATGATTTGTTAAAAATTACGTCGAAAATAAAGAACAAATAGATCCATCTCTAATTTATTTAGCTATAGAAGTTTGGCAGCAGATTTTTGACATGAACATCAGATCCGTCCTTTTATATAAACCCAAAAAATGCTTTCTACTCACCGTTTTCTTATTCACACAACCTGCCCTTCCTATTTTTTCTTTATTCATAATCAATGATGTACCTACCTAAGTAACTTTTAAAAAGAAAATCAGTTAATGTTTTTGTTAAACATTGACCTCCAAAAGTTAGTTGAACTTATTTTGTTTTGATTATACCTACGTCGCATTGTTTTGTCGCACCTTTGGAGTGCACCGTTTTAAACGTAATAGGTACGTTACATACTACCTAAACGTTTATTTTATTTTTCTCACCTAATGTTAGTAAACCAATAGGTAGGTAACCATTTTTCAAGACCTCCCTATTGTTATTAATAAAGGAGTTTGAACAAGATACTAGTAGATTTTATTTTAAACTTTGTAAAAGATGTATTATCTAAAAAAAAAATACCCGTATCATTTCTGTTTTATTTGAATAATATTTATGGTTAACCGAGTATCTGTAAAAACTTTTAAAAAGATCAAAGAATTATTTTTCGGCGGTTCGATTAGTCATAGTTCTATATGCTTGACAGCACAGGATGACTTGTTTTTTTTTTAGTTTAACTCCAGTCTAGTTTAGCTTTACAGCCTACTTGAAGTATTAATTACAGCGTTTATTGTATGGAAAAAAAAAACTAACCGCCTTAAAAACCACAACAATAAATTGTTAGTCAAGTTTTTTTTTTATTGGATACTGCGTATTACTGCGAACAGTCGTCATTTTTTTTGTAATTTTGCCCCACACTATGAATTTCTCATGTGTCTTGGGTGCTAGGAACAACTACCTGCCTGCAGGCCATACAAACATTTGCTCAGTGCGGGGATTGAACCCGCGACACGCTGCGCAGCAGTTGGTCACTCAACCGCTTACCGCACCGCACCGTGAGATCTGGGAAATCTCAAACCATTACCGCAGCAAAATCTTAAATATCTTGAGAACCATAGCACACACAAATGCTATTTACATATTTATCTACTAGCTTTTCCCAGCGGCTTCGCTCGCCTTTCATGTTTTTTTTTTCAGGTTGGTTGGTCAATGGTTTTGCCTGGGCACAGATAAAATAATACTAGCGTAATGGCCTGGGAAATGATTCAAAGCGTTGCTACAGCAAAGTGTGTACGTTACTCCAGCAAGAAAGTATCTCCTAGAGTTATATGAGTAGAACGTATAGTTGGTGCCTTATTTGCTGTAAATGTGCCCCCACATAAAAAATGTGTGCCCCCTGTCGTTTTGAAAAAAAAGCGGAAAAACGATTCTTGCTGGGGTAACGTTTTTCTAGCAGGAAAATTCTAAACGAGTGATCGGAGAGAGACAAAATGTGTATGGCCAGAGAGCTTATATGTGTGCCAAAATGTGCCCCCAAAAATAAAATCTGTGCCCCTTCAGATTTTCGAGATATTGCGTTTCCTGCTGGAGTAACGTTTTGATGAATCGTATATCTCTAAAGCCATAGCATGTGCCCCTGTAGAATAAACATACACGAGTAGCTCTTAATGTGTGCCCCTTAGTGCCCCAATTAGATTTAAGAAAATATTTATAATTTTCAAGTTATCGCGGTTTTATGAAAACCCGAAAAAACATCGCAGCGCCTAAATGAGACAAGGCATAAGTTCGCTGAAAACTGTATTCGGTCCTTCTTGACGCTAATAATAACCATACAAAGTTTCGAAACTGTACATGCATGCGTTTTTGAATAATCTTGCTAAAAGTCAAAACGATGGTGTCATAACTTTGACAGCAAAATACAAGGAACTGGCTCAATCTCAGATGTGTAGGTGTAAACCAAAATAATGTGCCTTTAGTCAAAAATATATGGTGAAAATATAGAGCTTGGAATGTTTTGCATTATGTAAATATAAACAAAAAACCAAAATATGAAAACAACGGCTGGTTATCCGACCAAATTTGAATGACAACTAAAAAGCGACGGATTCATACATATCGATGACCTTCTTTATTGGACGTATTATACCTAAGCTGTTGTCAGTACAGTTGCGTTCAAAAGTTTTGGGGGCTAATTAAAAAATATATTAAATGCTCCTTGTGACTATATTAATGAAACAGCTTGTTGATGTGTAAATTATTATTTTTCTTCCCTTAATTTTAATTCTTAAAGTACACTAAGTTTCTTAAAGGCCTAGGAACAAAAAAATAACATAAAAAGTCATTCCTAGAGCTTTATGAACTTAGAGCGTTGTATTGATGATTTTGTTGATTATATTCTGTAACTGCATACGTCTTACAGCCGCGAATAATATTTTAATCAACATAAAACCTAGCACGCCTGCAAATTGCAAAAAACGCAAGAAATTTTGAATTTCGCGGGCTGGTTGGAGCATTCCCCTTAATGATGAAAAACTTACTGTTAATTTATCTAACCTACGGCTTATCAATATATATATATATATACACCGTGTTCTTCACGTTATCCATAAACTTTAGCAAATACTTCTATGGCTTTTACAAATCAAATCCAACAAAGGAAGTAGTACTTAAAAAGGCTTCGTTACAAAGATATTTGTAATTTCATTTAATGAAATTTAATTGAGCTATGCAGTGAGAAAGTATCTTAATTTGAAATCTATCAAATACTATTTGCATTTCATTTGTTTCAGCCCGCCAAATGTTATGAATGACGTTGCCAATTCGGATAAAGAGGCATGCATATTGGGTTATTTACGTCTAGGTATTTAGTTTGTATGAAAATTAACAAAAAATAAAAAATAAGAATTTATTAATGTGTCCATAATGAAAAATGCTTACTTCCGTGGTTTGAACATCTGGTCGAAGTTTATGTATATCGTCCGGAACACGGTGTATATAAAGACAAATACGGGCTTTTTTTAAATACAAGAAAGAACTAGGTACCTCTTTTTAGTAGTAGGTATTCATCATACATTCCATGAACATTTTTTTTTAACATTGGGACCAATCAAATTTTGGGTCAAAGACCTGGCAAATATCTGGATGTATTTCTTTCGTTCACACATAAATTACTGGATGTATTTTAATTAAATTTAGAATGGAGAAGATAGCTTACCTTGGAATAGCACTTAGGCTACTATTTATAATGTACTTAATCATGTGTAAAGTCATAGAAACAGCTAATAGAACATAATCCAATAACAACTTAATTTAATTATTTATTACTTTTCTACTTCAGTGTACTCAGGCACAACACGTGTGAACCGGTTAGTGAGTAAAGTAAAGAAGGTCATCGATATGTATGAATCCGTCGCTTTTTAGTAGTCATTCAAATTTGGTCGGATAACCAGCCGTTGTTTACATATTTTGGTTTTTTGTTTATATTTACTTAATGCGAAACATTCCAAGCTCTATATTTTCACTATATATTTTTGACTAAAGGCACATGATTTTGGTTTACACCTACACATCTGAGATTGAGCCAGTTCCTTGTATTTTGCTGTCAAAGTTATGACACCATCGTTTTGACTTTTAGCAAGATTATTCAAAAACGCATGCATGTACAGTTTTGAAACTTTGTATGGTTATTATTAGCGTTAAGAAGGACCGAATACAGTTTTCAGCGAACTTATGCCTTGTCTCATTTAGGCGCTGCGATGTTTTTTCGGGTTTTCATAAAACCGCGATAACTTGAAAACTATAAATATTTTCTTAAATCTAATTGGGGCACTAAGGGGCACACATTAAGAGCTACTTGTGAATGTTTATTCTACAGGGGCACATGCTATGGCTTTAGAGATATACGATTCATCAAAACGTTACTCCAGCAGGAAACGCAATATCTCGAAAATCTGAAGGGGCACAGATTTTATTTTTGGGGGCACATTTTGGCACACATATAAGCTCTCTGGCCATGCACATTTTGTCTCTCTCCGATCACTCGTTTAGAATTTTCCTGCTAGAAAAACGTTACCCCAGCAAGAATCGTTTTTCCGCTTTTTTTTCAAAACGACAGGGGGCACACATTTTTTATGTGGGGGCACATTTACAGCAGATAAGGCACCAACTATACGTTCTACTCATATAACTCTAGGAGATACTTTCTTGCTGGAGTAACGTACACCAGCAAAGTCTGTTTTTCTCAATTATCTGATAAGACTAGAATTCACACATATTTTCTATTAGTAAACCAAGGGTCGTCACATCGAGAAGCGACGCTGCGCGCAAATTTCAATAGAGCTACTCAAAATCTAACTCTTATTTACTACACGAAAAGATACACATTTGCAGTATCGTTGCGTCACATCGCGCTGCGTCGTGTCTCGATATGAACTGACCCTAATTGCTCCTCATAACACACTAATTATTTATTAGTCTCACATTTTAACAGCACAACATTTTGCCTAGGTTTTTAACCCTTAATTACTAGTATGGGACTTGTAATTAAGGGTTGAAAGAAATTAATCCTTGAATATTGCAGCAGGGAAACTATGTACTCATTTATAAATAAAACTCATATGCTATTGAATGGAATTTTAAATTTATTAAACCTACCTATCTAGTAATATTCATAATCTTCACATCTCTGTTACACATTAATTTGTATCACATGGATTTGAAAATTACTTTGTTAAAAAATATCTACTATGAATTAGAAGCTAAAATGCATATTTTTGTAATAAATAAAAAAAAAACAATTTGATCTCCAGTATGTGAGTGTGAACGTATTTCTCAATTTGTTATCTACTACAACATTCTATTTCTAATTTAACAATAAAAATTTGAAAGAATTTGTTGGACCTACCTACCTAAAAATTAAATAAAATTAAAAATATGTATAATAATATATATTAAGTAAAATAGTCGAATGCTGTTATTATGCACATGCAAAAACCGTAAAAGCCTTTAATCTACATTGGTCCTTAAATAAACTAAAAACAAAATGCAAACTGAGGGTTATATATTGATATAAATGTTGGATAAAATAATTGCTTATAACGAGGATAAAGTAATGGGTACATAAACAATAAGCACACCACGGCCGTCGGTGAGCCGGTCTCATCTAGCCGTACCGCGCAGCGCGGCCTCGGCGGTAGGTGGCCACGTCACAACTCTCTAATGTACAGTAGATCTCGTACCTGCTTTACCATTTGGACGCCAATAATAGAGGCCTTAGCACAAGATTTTTTGAAGTATTATGAAGTTAATTGTATGATAAATTAATTAATCTCAAAGCAGGGTAGTCACGCATAGTGTCACTTAGTTTTTTGGAAGTTGCTACAAACAGAAATTAGTAACGGCAGTTAAAACTAATTACGATTTTGCAACTTATGTATAGACACAGGTATAGATTTATATTGTAAGTCCGAGTGTCGAAGGACAATTATTAAGCTTTATGATTTAATGTATTCTCATTTTTCTCATGTAAGTGAAATTTACTTTATGAAAATTAAATGTTTTTCACCAGAAAATGAAAAAGCGCCTGTAGTGTACCAACGAGGAAGAATTTTTCGAAAAAATTCTTCCTTTTTCCTTTTTAAATTAACGTCAAAAACAAGAAAACTCGTGATAAAGCCTCCGATTGACAATTTGAGGACTAACCACAACGTCACACTTGTTTGTACTGTGTGAATGCGCACTTAGATGTAAACGCGAGGATAACGTTACTAATATGTTATTCAATTTGCACGAGTCAGGTAAATTGGAACTTAAACACGCAAGATACAGATAGGATCCACGCAATATCTATAGCAACTACAAAATTTCATCACCAAAATTACACTCTCCATGTGATAAAGATTTCTATATAAAAATAAATATCAACTCTAATACACATCTAAATCTCAAATTATTAGCAAGCTAGACTATATACGCTATGGCCACACAGAACATTTTGTTTCGCGCCACTTTTATTCAAAACGTTTTAGACACAATCAATTGATCAATTGACACACACGCAAAGGAATCGTTTCTGCTGATGAGAATTCAGGCCTGCATTTATATGGGGTGTAAAAAAATGAACTGCAAGGATTTAGTGTACGTACTCGGCATCAAAAACCAAATGTAATTCCAAAAAAAGAAAAATTCTTTCAAGCATTTTTTTCAAAACGATTTTTTTTTTCAAGTTTTTCTTTTGACCTATTAATACGCAACACACGGGTGTCCGAACTCAACGTCTAAAAAAAATTTTTTTTTGAAAAAATGCTCAAATATATTTTTTTTTGGAATATACTTCGTTTTTAATACCGAGTACGTACACGAAATTCTTGCAGTTAATTTTTTAACACCGTATATAGGCAATTACGAAGCTTGCACAGTGAATCGTCCTCAGCAATCTCGACATGCCGTAGCGTGTCAAGCCAAGGATATTTTAAGCCAACGAAAGCTGGTAACACTAAAGAGGAAAATTGTAACTACAGTAGCTCTAGTTCAGGTATGGTTTGACATGTAACGAGGTTATACTGCAATAATTTAAATGTGACTTATTAACGGTGACACTGACCAACTTTAAACCTATAATTATCTAAAGTTAGATTAAAAATGTGAAAAGCATATAGTTACAATTAAAACATGATTTCAGGCCTATTCTTCAGTCAGATACCTAAACCAATATAAACAGAATGTTTAGACGAAATGTGTCACTGTGCACAGAGTACAAAACCACAAGACGTAACCGATACCATTTTACAGTTTCTTACGAACTGGAACAATAAATTGATTCAGATCGAATTCAAATTTATTGGAAATATTATTCATCGATCACTGAAGACACGACTCTAACCCTACCACAGAGATCTCAATTCATTATTGAATCAAAAAAACAAGCCAGTATACAAAATGTGCCGTGTCGACATAATTATATAGGTAAGTGCTGCGGAGCACAGCGGAGGCGTTTACTAGAACCACTACACAACAACCATTAATAATGTTTAAATAATGGAATTTGAGCCCAACACTGCGGAACTATGTCAAGTGGTGGTTCATCCATCTATACTTCGGCAGTCTAAAAATGTAGTCCATTTGTAGTGGGAGGATTGATTTTCGATGTTTATGCGGGAATGGATATCAAAGAGTTCGGCATGATGGTAAAACAGGTTTAAATGAACTACTCACAAAACTGCATTCAATACATTACAATTCTCTATATTACTAGTCAGTCGTATGCATGTGTGTACAGACGAGGGAGCGGGGCGCGGGGGGAGGGGACGACAAACGACTCCGCGTGCGCAACGCGCCGTTCAACATTATTGTATATATCTGAATATTATAAAAGGCGGCTGTGGTCATATTGCTTCTGTTTTTACGATACAAGACGCTTCTACACACTTAAAACAATGTCCATTACAATTTGAAAACACTACTTAAATCTAAGTTATATATCTAAGTTAAATTTGTTATTACTATTATATTATTATATCCATATAAAAAAACATTCAAGTTTCATAGTTTAAATATATTTAAATCTGACCGCCACACACGATATGCCCCACAACATTTTTATATTGCAAAGTATGCTTAATTTTAATAAATATTTATAACGAAAATACATATTACAGTAAGAAATAATAACTGTGGACATCTATATTTGTCATATTTGCGTCCATGGCGGTCCGATATTAAAATAGTAAAATATAAATAAAATATGTATCTATAAAACGTGCTGTAGGAAACTTGTTTCAATTAAAGTAGAATGGTATTTGTTATACTAATTCGTGAAAATCAACCTGTAGAAAAAATAACTGGAGAAAATACAGCTTCGATTTAGTAAGTGAATATTAATCATGGCGGAATCAGCAACGCCAGTCGAATAGAACAAGTCCACTTCATACTGTGTTGAACTATGATTTTTTTGGGGCGGTCATACACAATCTTCCGACGCAGATTCCACTAAGGCAGCCCGAATCCGTGTCGATAACTCTGATCACACCCTTAAAATGGTGAATTCCTGTATGCATAAGCACAAAAGAAACTCAATTCTGAGTCAAACGCTCAAGGGGTTACTTTGCACGTGCTCGGACGCTTTCGTAAATACCTGAGGTAAGTCGTCTAGTCTATTCTCTTACCGAAAGTGCAAAAACCCATGAGCGTTTAGGAGCAGAAGTAGCTCACAATAACAATACTAACAGAAATACTTGCAAAAGTATCATATACAAAACTAAAATTCGTGAAAAAGCACTATTTTTCGCCATAGAACAACTTGTCATTACACTGATCGACCCATTGACGAAACTAGTAAATAAGAAGAAAGGCAAAACTTAAATAAGCGTTTGCACTGTCTATAGTCGTATTATCATAATAGGCAAACGTTGCATGGTTAATAGCATTGGCGGCTCTGGTTTGTGTTAAGCGATTTTTTTTTCAATATCACCTCTTGGTTTTCGGGTGGTGTTTTTGAAACTCAAACCAGGTTCAATTATATCAAGAGAAGACCTATTTTATGAAGTCAGTGCGATGAGTCAACATATCAACTCTAAAGTCGCTATTGCTTAGCGCGCTTTACATTATAAGTAAACATGCAATACTTCATAGAACAATCTTGTCCAATTTAAAGAGTTAAATAAACTAATAAGTTTAACTTAGCATTTTACAAAGAGATTGCTCCATGTGGGAAAGAAACTGATTAAAAGATGTAGTTGAAATAGCTGAAAACCTCTCGTTAGTACCTGTTGCAAACTGTACATGTTTGTAACCATTCGTCACCCGTAAGAGGTTTTAAATTAGTCCAATGACACCTTATAATCTATTATCAAACATTTATTTTTGTGTGTTTGAATCAGGGACCGGGTTACCTTTACAAAGTATTTATTTTACCGCAATCTTGATGTAACTCCTATGAAAAATTTTATAAGACGGTACTAAATATGAAAATGTAACCCATTCGGAATGGAACCATTCAAAAGAGTTACCTCGCTCTCTTAGTTACTTTTTAACTACTTAAAAAACTTAAGCAACAAAATCGGGGCATGTTTTAACTGTATTGATTTTTTACAATAAATGTATCATCTGGTAAAATATTAAATGCGAGATGTGCTGCTAAATGAATGTTTCAAAAACTGTCATTGTTTTAAATAAACAATACTGTCACATAGTTATTATGTATTTTTTATAATATTCTGTAGAAATTTCAGTGAGTTACTTGCACTGGTGAAGATAATAAAAGGGATCATGTCATACAAATATAATTATCTAGTGGTTTTTGGGAATGTTAACATAAAATGCGCTACGTTTTGTGTATAAATCTACTTAGCTCGATCTCTAGAGGCGACTGATTAATGTCATGGTTTTATCTATATATATAAAAGAAAGTCGTGTTAGTTACACTATTTATAACTCAAGAACGGCTGAACCGATTTGGCTGAAAATTGGTGGGGAGGTAGATTAGAACCAGGAGAAACATATAGGATACTTTTTACCGTTTCTTTTTTTTTTTTGTTTTTTCCCGTTTCTGTGGGACGTGACATAAAATGTGCTATAATTAAACGCAACTGACATGGAATGACAGCAAAATGAAAAATGTATCAATCAAAACATCAATTGACCGGTCGATGTGTTTGTATTGAATTTCTAAGCTTATTGTGCCGATATTATCATAATTATCAATGCCATGCCGCGACCAAGACGATCAAATTTTTATCCTGTTTCTGTGAGACGTGCAAAATAGTAACATGATCACGAAGAAGGTGTTGGTGCCGAAATTGAATAAGGGATCCTGAACAAAAAGTACTAGGAAAACATGAAGAATACCTAATTATGTTCATGCCGCCCAGCGCCCACCGGTCTTCAATGCTAAAAAAGTATTTCGGTGAATACTGAATACCCAAAAAATGTACTAGAACTGCATAAATTCAATACAACCATACGACGAAGAAACGCCTGGGTGTCGCCACTGCGAGGATTGCCCCGCTGTTAGCAGAGCACCGCCGTGTCCTCACGGCGGCTATAGAACTCCGTCCTGCCGGGCGCGAGAGGTCTCCACCTCTCGCGCCCGGCATTGGTCGAGGTCATGCTGCGGGGCGAGACGGAGTGGGAAGCGGTCGCCTCCTTCTGCAAAGCAGTCATGCTATGGAAGGAGGAGGCGCACCGCGTGAGGGAGAGGTCAACGTCCTCCCTCCACCCCAGCCGCAGTGGTAGACGCATACGGTGACGGACGTCGGCAGACGATCTCCAGCCACCGTATAGGCTCGGGCATGCGGGCGGCGAGTAATAGGTGACTCGCTGTCCAACCTTGGACCATGCCCGGGTCGACGGCGCGTTGTGTTCCACGCGCGCCTCAAAGAGTGTCAGCATTATGACGGGGCCCCCCTTAAGAGGGCAAAAACTTGCTGCGGTCGTGGGACTTACGATTTACCGTGACCCCGGAACGTAAAGGGCTATTGAAGGAACCGTGGATTTTAGTCAGTACGAATCTGAAAGTCCCTCCCCCCGCGCTGCCCTGGGTGGGAGTCATGGAAGTTTCGAATTGTCTCCCGCATCCAGTGGTTTTCCCTTCCACGGGCTCTTAGAATTTGACATCAGACGTTTCAGATCTTCGATTTTGACGACCGCGTTGTCGCTGGCATAAGCAACAGGATCCGTGTACGAAGTCGCGGGCAGAAGCTAGTGTAATAATAAAACTTTCTGCGTGAGACTTTCTTTTCTTTTCTTGTATTAAATCAGGTCAATATTTCCCGCTGCATAGCTGTTGGGAACCTAGAATACAGTTTTGGCGTCCTCTCGTCACATTCTACCTACAAACTGAAAATCCGTCGGTTCCAACGACCATTTATATCTGGACTCCTAATCACAGGCGACCGATGTCTGTCAACACATTAGGTAAAAAAGTCTTAAAACCGTCGTGACTCGACCACTCCTGTGAGTCCCCTCGTCGCACTGACCTTGAGTTAGCCAATCAGAACGCAGTACCCCGCCCCCCTCGCTTACGTCGTACCTCAGCGACTTGACAGAATAATTTTCGTTAGTCAGATCGTGCATGAGGCGTCTAGATATAAATGGTCGTTGGTCGGTTCCCACTACCAAGTATTGCATCATTGGCTCAACCGGCAGCCTACGTAATAAGCAACTTATATTATCGCATAATTATATTCATTACTACTTATTTTGATTCTGATTTTCAAACATAATTACTTTTATAGCATATTTTAATTGATTCTATTCTGAATCATTCATATTCATCACCGCATCATTCGTATACGTCGCCGTTAGAGATCGCGAGTGCAACGAAATTCAAGTTAATAACTTTATAAGATTATTTTTATCGCAAAAAGCGGAAAACAAACCGTGATAGAAATCGATTATGTATTAGACAGTGCTTCTTCATGAGATTATCATGAACCATTAATTAATAAAGCACGTTACGTTGTCTACAAAAATATATTTTTCGGCTTCTATAAATGTGGGGCATCTAGACAATTATATAAAGCAGTTATAGTCGTTTGATCTAAAGAGAGCTCACGCCGCACACGCTGCACGCGCGTCTACTGAACTACATAGTCACGATTTCAATACTTTAATAGAAAAATTTGGTCCTTAGATAGCTAGTTATTAGTGAAAATCATGTAATGCAATAAACACGAGGAAGCCGATACAAGCCACTCTCTTAATAGCCATGTTACACTTTCAATACATCACTATAATTATTCTATTCTGAATATGTAAAATGATTTGTAGATATCTGTATAAAACTAAATACTACATTTTAATATTCTCCGATACTTATAATCACTAATATATTCATGGCCGTGCTTCCATCAATATCAATATATAATATATACCTTACATATAAATTGAGTCACAATGAGAATATCCAAATCGATACAAAATTTTCTTAATTCTACGATCATTGGTGAAAGCATAACCACAAAGTTAAATTTTCAAGATAAACCTCATAAATACCTATTATTTATTAACAGGGTGAATTTTTCAATTGGGCGTGGATGGCTATATCCGAAACTAGGTATGACGAATACCGAAAAACATTAAGGAGTCTCGAGGCCGATTTTAACGAAAATTAAAACTGCATCATTGGATTTTAGAAAAAAGATAGCTTACTGGATATCATTACTTCCCAGAATTAGATCATTATTAGCGACACTATCGTATGGTGTAACAATACAGGATGTGATTTTTTTTTTTCTAAAATCAGCAGGTTCGCTTCCTGGCCAGGATTATTGATTTTTCAAAAATCCAATGAAGCAGTTTTAGTTTTTGTCAAAATCGGCCTCGAGACTCCTTTCAACGGTTTTCGATATTCCTCATAGTTCCGTATATAGCCATCAACAACCACCTGAAGAATTCATCCTGAATATGTATGAATCTTTGCGAGTAAAAGCAACAGTCCACTAACACGAGAGGCTAATAAACAAAAATGTTAACATCAAAAGCATTATATAACATTACATTCTAGTCTAAGTCAGTTATAAATATCATTCAATCTGATAATAATATATACCAACAAAGGTATTATATTCTCCATAATATATTTTCTGCAACTTTGGTGAGCACATGATAAGTCAACAATGAGAAGATATTTAACTTTAGACATTTGATTAATATATCCATGTGAATAATGATTTAATATAATGGATCAAATCTAATGACATGCTCATACCGCATCGGCCAATAATAGGGAACCTAGGAACCTAGGCTTTACTATATATTCTGGATCGTTAATTTTAATGAAATATGTCTACTCGCAAAGAGTAAAATGTCGATAGAAACGTTTGCACTAGTCGGTCTACTGGTGGTGCTGCACCGGCGTCTGGCAGTAGGGACACTCGTCCGCAGTGGCCGCGCACGCGTCGCACAACACGTAGTGGTTACATGGGGCCAGCGTCACTGCGCGCGCGCGCTCCTCGCACGTCATGCACTTGGTGGCCGTCTCCAGGTACAGCACCTTCTCGATGTCCTCCAGCTCCGCGCGCGCCGCCGCCTGCAGCGCCTTCAGCGCCGTGAGCGGCAGTCCGCGCAGCTCGCGGCGAGGGGCCAGCGCCGCGCGAGCCGCGTCCAGCTCGCGCCGCAGCGACAGCGCGTGTGCGCGCGCTTCGTCGCGCTGCCGCTCGGCCAGCGCCGCCGCGCGCGCCGCCTCATCCGCCTCGCGCTGCCACGCCTCGCACGCCGAGCGCGCCTGCGCGATGCGCTCGTCCCAGCGCGCCACGGCCGCGCGCGACGCCACCACCTCCTCGCGCAGGCGGGACAGCTCGGCGGGCGCGGATGGCGACGCCGACGCGAACTCGTACCCGCCGCCGCCGCCGAAGCTGCCCGCCTTCATAGCGTGCGAGTTGAACAGGCGCTCGGTGTCGTTGGCGTAGCGCAAGAAGGGCGGCAGCGGCGAGCCGGGCGGCGGCGGGCTGAAGCCCCGCAGAGTGGCGCGCGTCGCCGGGATGTTGACGGGCGCGGAGCCGGCCAGGAGCCCCTCGCCGTCCGCCAGGTCGCGGTCCAGCGCCGCCACCAGGTTGAGGGGCTCGTCCAGGTGCAGGTCGTCCAGCGCATGCCCCACCACGTCGTGCAGCACGCCGGCGTCGAATGGCGCGCGCGCGGGCCAGGCGGGTGCCGGCGCCGGCTTGTGCTGTCCGGCCGAGCCGCCCGACGATGTCGATGCGCATTCCGAGCCGTCGCCGCTGCCGTTGCTGACGGGTGCGTGTGTGACCATGGCGGCGGGCGGCGGCGAGGCGGCGCGCTCCTTCTTGTCGGGCGGCAGTGCGGACGACAGTAGCTCGGCCAGGCTGGTGCCGCAGTCCAGCGCGCCGGCCAACTCGCGCGCGCCCAGCTCCTCGGCTGCACAAAATCAAATGTTTTTCTTTTACATAGGCCCATGACTTTTACATAGACTCATAAAACGTCGACAACAGGTGCTCGCACACACACAATGAGCCTCACTCGCGGACTAGCCCGGTCTCGCTAGGACACAGATACTCACGTTCGACGTGCGCGAAGGCACAGAACAGGCCGCGCGGGCAGTAGCCGGCCTGCTGCACGTCGTTGCACTTGGTGGACTTGTAGATCTCAGGATGGAACTGCTGCTCGGTGCGTGTGTGGCAGTAGCCGCACGCGTCTCCTGCCTCGCAGTTGCTCGGCTCGCCCCACTCCTCACCATGCTTCACATTCGGACAAGGCGTGCTGCGATATTTATATTTCCTGGGTGATCTGCGTTTATCCTAAAAAATATATTAAAATTATATTCAGAAATGAACAGGTACTTAGGGCCAGTTGTTTGAACAAAACTTTAACTATTGTTAAAATCCCATAATTTTTTTTAACAAATTATTACCTAAAGAATTAAACAAATAGTCAGTTTAACTACGCCCTTAGAAAGCCAAATCAATAATAAATAATTCAGTTATTTCAAGCAGCGTGTTTTGTGAAAGAAATGAAACGATACAATAAAAGCAATAAACCTCAATACTTGACGAAATATATGGTATGCTTGTTAACATCGAGTAACATACTCACTTTGCTATTGTGATACTGAGGACAAGCATAACCCTGTCTGCATAACCTAGGTGGTCTTTTGCATGGCTCCGTTTTATATGACGACAGAACATAATTTGTATCTGAAATAAAATAAGTATTTGTTAATATTTAGTAGTATTTTATTTGGTTGATGTCATAGGTACTGTCATACCTACTGTATGCTCCATGATCGAACTCGGCTTTTTAACATAAATTATATTTGAATTCAACATGTTAAAAAGCTGAATCTGATACAATCATTTTGTAAATTCAACATTATGAAACAAATGAAATGTCTGCAAATGAGTGAATACCTTGCCACTTTGGATCTTCGTTCTGAAGATTTCTTTCTCTATCTAAGGCGTTAGGCGCCGCGGCGTCTGCGTCGGCGGCGTCGGGGTTATCCAACGCCTGCAGCTCGCGCATGTCCAGCACGGGCGGGCGCAGGTCGGGCGCTCCGTGCGCGAAGGCACAGTGCGCGCCGTTCTTGGTGCACAGGCCCCGCGCGTCCGTGTCGTGCACACACATGCATGTCTTGTAGTACCGCAGGTGGTACCGCCGCTCTGTGTCGCCCGCCGTGCGGTGCAAGTACGGACACCTATCGTAACAAAACAACGCTCAAACATTGCTAAATAAATGAGGGCTGGTAGACGATTCCAATATGATAGCACATTGCGCGCAGTGGCTGAGCAATTGGACTGCTACGCTGTGTGTCGCGGCTTCGATCCCCGCACGGGACAAATATTTGTATGATCTGCAAGTAGTTGTTCCGGGTCTGGGTGTTTGTGTATGAGAGTATAGAAACTCACATATAAGACTCACGATACAAGAGAAATTTCTAGTGTGGGCCAAAAATTTATATTAAAAAAAAATGGCATAGTTTCTCTGCCTAATAAAACGTGGTACATTGTCGCAGTCGCTATTGAAAGCTATCAATTCAATACATTTGTAAACTATTATTCAGTAAATTTCCTCATAATGTGCTCTTTTTTAGGGTTCCGTAGACAAATGGCAAAAAGGGAACCTTTATAGATTCGTCATGTCTGTCTGTCTCTGTCTGTCTGTCCGTCCGTATGTCACAGCCACTTTTTGTCGAAAGTATAAGAGCTATCCTGTTGAAACTTAATAGGTAGATGTATTATGTGAACCGCATCAGGATTTTCACACAAAAATAAAAACAAAACACAAAAATAAAAAAAAATTGTGGGTGCCCCCCATACTTAGAATTGAAACTCATTTTTTTTTTCACCAAAACCATACGTGTGGGGTATCTATGGATAGGTCTATAAAAATTATATTGAGGTTACTAATATCATTTTTTTCTAAACTGAACAGTTTGCACGAGAGACAATTCCAAAGTGGTAAAATGTGTGACCCCCCTCTGTAACTTCTAAAATAAGAGAATGATAAAACTAAAAAAAATATATAATGTAGACCTCAACAAAAACTTCCAATGAAAATTGGTTTGGATGAGATACAGTCAGCAGTTTTTGAGATATAGTACATTTTCAAAAACCGCAAATATAACTTTGCCATTCATACAAACACTGTGAAAAAACAAAGTTATTTTTATTGTTTGTGTATATTACTTACTAATCTCAATATAATTATATCCCTAATCTATGTTTGCTACTACGGAACCCTTCATAGGCGAGTCCAACTCGCACTTGGCTGGTTTATGATATTCCTGGATATACTGATCCCAGTGTACATTTGTTTCTCAAAGATAAAATGTTCAAAAAAGAAGTGGGAAAAGGCAAAAAAAGAAATTATAAATAGGTGAGTCCACACAGAACGAGCACCCTCGCGAGGCAAGGCGAGGTTTTAAAGATCTAAGCATACATAGGGACTTGAGGAGTGGCTGGATAGGTGTCACGGCGTCCTGACCTACCGCATGGCGAAGGTCCTCACCGGACACGGGAGTTTCGGGAGGTACCTGTGTCGGATAAGGAGGGAAGAAACGCCTGGGTGTCACCACTGCGAGGATCGCCTGGAGGACATGGTGGAGCATACGGTGCAGGACTGCCCCGCTTGGGCAGAACACCGCCGTGTCCTTACGACGGCGATAGGCGGAGACCTCTCGCGCCCGGCATTGGTCGAAGCTATGCTGCGGGGCGAGACGGAGTGGGAAGCGGTCGCCTCCTTCTGTGAAGCAGTCATGCCCGAAAAAGAGGAGGCGGGCCGCGTGAGGGAGAGGAGTGTCCTCCCTCCACCCCAGCCGCAGTGGTAGACGCCCACGGCGACGGACGTCGGCAAACGATCTCCGGCCACCGTAGGCGCGGGCATGCGGGCGGCAAGTTATGGGCGACTCGCTGTCCGACCATGGACCATGCCGGGTCGAACGGCACGTTGTGTCCCACGCGCGCCTCAAAGAGTTTCAGGATGATGACGGGGGCCCCCCTCTAGAGGGCTAAAGCCTGCCGGGGTCGCGGGACTTATCCAATTACGGTGACCCTGGAACGTAAAGGGCTATTGAAGGACACCGTGGATTTTAGTCAGTACAAGTCTGACAATCCCTCCCGCCCCGCCCTGGGAGGACTCATTTTATGATTTTACCACGATAAAAAAAAGCATACATAGGGACAGATAGATAGCGGTAACCGATTTTGTTTTATACTACCTAAGTATGTAGTGATTCATCAACCTTCCGGGACAATAAAAGTTGTCAATAACGAAAGGGGATTGGTATAAACACAAAAAAAATGCAAGAACCAACTACCTGCAGGTCATTCTAATATTTGTTCCGTGCGGGAATCGAACCCGCGACACGCTGCGCAGCAGTCGATCACTCAACCACTGCGCCAACCGTGCCGTCGATTTATTTGCCCAACACTGGGTAGACAGTAGACACAGGCTACGGTAACAGTATGTATGCATAACTGGAGTTTATTATAATTTTCCTGTTCCCAGTTATCTATTTATTAACTGCCGGTGCATCCACACCGCTGGTAACATTTGTAGCTCAACGTTTCCAAATGTTACTCGGTAACATCAGCCAACAAAATGTTATTTAATGTTACTAAGTGTTGACATGTTACTGTAAGTCGAGTAACGTTGCTCAACATTCGGTAACAATGTTACCCCCATTATCTAACAATGTTACCGATTGTCGAGCAACGTTACTCGATTTACAGTAGCACGGCAACACTTAGTAACTTTTTGCTGTCGGATGTTACTGCAGTGTGGATGCACGGGTAAGTAACAAGGAGCCACAAAAGCCTTTTGTTGCTCCACAAATGTTAACGGCGGTGTGGATGCACCGTAATCGAACAGCAGCTTAAATAACTTCAAACTGCTGTTTTAATTTACCATAAGTCTATTTATTTTAGATTTTACACTTTGTGACATTACTATAAATTGGTTTGTTTGTGTAAGGAAAATGAATAGTCTGTAATAAACAGGTAGAGAACACTAATTACGCACACTTTACACTTTTCTAAAAAAGTCACTTCACAAAAAACATTTTGTTTTGTTTTGAACACGGAATCTGGACATTGATGAGGGTATAGTCACGAGCAGAAGCTAGTTTTGTGTACATAATGTAGGTAGCTTAGTTTTTTTTTTTATTCTGTGTAGTTTATAAGACTAAGAGAGTGATGAGTATGAATGTTGATGGATGGAGAGGAAGAGGAAGGCCAAAGAAAAGATGGATGGATTGTCTAAGGAATGATATGAATGAAAAAGGAGTAAAAGATACTGTGACGTCTGATAGGGGAGAATGGAAGAAAAAAACGTGTTGTGCCGACCACAAGTAAAATTGGATAAGGGCAGGAAGATGATGATGATGTGTAGTTTATACAGAGAAGTACTAGAGGAAGAAATATTGGACCTAACCCAGTTAAATTAGGATTTTTATAAAATCTATTGATGGTTGAACATACTTGCCCATTCTTGGTAGCATAATTAACTCTATTTCCTTTGTTATAAATTTTGACTTTGCCTGTTATTTATTGACCTATTTTTTTAAATTATTTATTTTATAAAAACGTTGCCCCCCCCACACTAGGAATTTCTCCTGTATTGTGGGTGCGTTTACAAACATAGAAAACTCACATACACAAACACCCAGACCCGGAACAACTACTTGTCATACAAATATTTGTTCCGGTTGGGTAATAGAACCCGCGACACGCTGCACAGCAGTCCCATCGCTCATCCTCTTCACCAACCGTGCCGTCTACCATTTAAATAAATTCTAAGACTTTGAAATGATTGTTAAAAAGTTATACGAGGGTGGATTATTATTATTATCAGTCCGTGACGTGAAGTTTTTTTGATAAAAATCATTTTATTTTTGAACATTGTCTCCTTTGAGCTCTATATACTTAGTCTGTTGTTTCACCTTTTTTTTTTCTTTTCCAAAATATAAGATCTGCCGAGTGCCTCAATATAGGTATTTGTTTGTGAAATGATTTCATTATTGATGTACGTCAGGATTGAGGAGCCACATCAGATTTTTAAAATCTGATTTCACCATTATTTAGCAGCAATGTAGCTGATTTTGCAGCACAAATTCTAGATTTAGCAGCAAAATATATCACTAGTTATATTAATGCAAAAGTGGCTCCTCAATCTAAACGTTTGAATTGAGGAGCCACCTTGGATCTCGGTAAGTAATAGATGCACATTGTTGAAACTTTTGCAGCATTTAGCAGCAATTGTGCATATTATCGTCTAAAAATTTGGCTACTGTAGCGCTAAAATCAAAGAAAATACAATAGTTTTAGTGTGGCTCCTCAATCTAGACGCAAGAGCTGAAATTATATTGGATGTGTGAGCGATCAATTAATATATTCAACATAATGATCATTTAGCAGGTGTTGTGTTTGTTTTTGCAGTATAGGAATAAAATGGTAAAACAGAGTAAATTTTTTAGATGAACGTATTTTCTTTGGCTCCTCAATCCTGACGTTCTAATTGTATATTTTTGACTGTAGCCATCTGAGTTCTCAACGGAATCTTAAGCCAGATATACTAACATTTAGCAGAAATGTCTGCTAAAGATATCTGCACAATTCAGCAATGTACATATTTTGGATTCTGAGAAAACAATACTTAACTATTTTCTTGTAAATTAAGTGTGTAGGGTGACCATGTTATACTCGTATTAATGAAACCAGTACAAGTAAATTATTAAATGTTTCTTTTCATAATAGGTTATATCTATCATACCTATGGATGTGCCGTTACCAGCAATATTGCCCAAAATGGGTATATAAGTGACAATATTGCCGGAGTGGAAATATTTGGGAATATTGCTCAGTTATAAACCAAATTACGTACGGAAACTATGATTTTGCATGAAAAACAAGTACAGTATTAAAATAAATTATTCGAATTTATGCCTTTTATTCAATACCTACACAACGATCGTAAATTCTTACGTAAAATTTATTTGTTATTTCTTATATTCGATATCGTGTGCGCCAACACGGGCAATATTGCCGGTAAAAAACCGGGAATATTTCCAAAATGCTGGCATTACTGGCAATTTTACCCAAAACCATATTTTATTGTATGTAATGTAGATGATTGCCTGTAAATACTAACTTTAAGTGTTGTACATCAGTTTTAAGTTTCCGTACGTAATTTGGTTTATAACTAAGCAATATTCCCAAATATTTCCACACCGGCAATATTGCCACTTATATTCCCATTTTGGGCAATATTGCTGGTAACGGCACATCCATAGGTACGATAGATATAACCTGTTATGAAAAGAAACATTTAATAATTTACTTATACTGGTTTCATTAATACGAGTATGACATGGTCACCCTACACACTTAATTTACAAGAAAATAGTTAAGTATTGTTTTCTCAGAATCCAAAATATGTACATTGCTGAATTGTGCAGATATCTTTAGCAGACATTTCTGCTAAATGTTAGTATATCTGGCTTTAGATTCCGTTGAGAACTCAGGTGGCTACAGTCAAAAATATACAATTAGAGCGTCAGGATTGAGGAGCCAAAGAAAATACGTTCATCTAAAAAATTCACTCTGTTTTACCATTTTATTCCTATACTGCAAAAACAAACACCACACCTGCTAAATGATCATTATGTTGAATATAATAATTGATCGCTCACATCCAATATAATTTCAGCATTTGCGTCTAGATTGAGGAGCCACACTAAAACTATTGTATTTTCTTTGATTTTAGCGCTACAGTAGCCAAATTTTTAGACGATAATATGCACAATTGCTGCTAAATGCTGCAAAAGTTTCAACAATGTGCATCTATTACTTACCGAGATCCAAGGTGGCTCCGCAATTCAAACGTTTAGATTGAGGAGCCACTTTTGCATTAATATAACTAGTGATATATTTTGCTGCTAAATCTAGAATTTGTGCTGCAAAATCAGCTACATTGCTGCTAAATAATGGTGAAATCAGATTTTAAAAATCTGATGTGGCTCCTCAATCCTGACGTACATCATTATTGGAGTCACATCTCTTTCTGCTGAGCCCTTTCTTGAGATTTGGGAACAAAAAATAGTCACTGGGACCATACAGAGGAGAATAGGGTGGATGAGGAAGCAATACGTAGCTGAATTCATGAAGTTTTGCCATGAAAACTTCATGTGTGTGCACTGTTGCATTGTCTTGGTGGAAATGACTTTTTTCTTTAGATTTGCTAAAGAAAAAAGTGCGGACGTTTTTTTATCGAATCATCATTGAATCGGTTCAAGAAGATGGCATAATAGTCATTGTTGATTTTACCCCGTGCATCCCAAAAAACGGTCACCATGACTTTATTGGGTGAGAAACCCACCTAGGCCTTCTTTAGTGCCGATTCACTCGGAAAAACCCACTGTTTTGACTGTTGTTTCGTCTCAAATGTGTTATGATGGATCCACGGTTACTAAACGGCGTAAAAACTAATCCATATTGCAGTAGAACAACGTCAAACGCTCCTGCAAAGTGGTCACACATTTGTTGACGATTGTGAGCGAACGTGGCACCCATCTTGCGGAAAGCTTTCTCATGGCCAAGTGATCATCCAAATTTGAATCCACTTACCCACGTGAGATGCCTATGGCTTCCGCAATCTCTCACACTTTCAATCTCCAATCTGCCAATACCATATCGTGAATTTTTTCGATAGTTTCGGGTGTAGAAACCAAAATTGGGCGTCCAGAACGTCCCGCATCTTTCGTGCTCCTAAGGCCACAACGGAATTCAGTGAACTTTTTATCATTTAAATTGATGGTGCAGTGTCCCTGTAGTATTTATTGAGCGTGGTTTTGTTGGAGTGATGTTTTTTTCGTAAAAATAATGGTTACTGAGCACATGGAATTCACTTGTTCCATTTTCTCCTCAAATCACGCACTATGCTGCTATTAATGGCTGTCAAACACAAACTTTAGAACGTAATTTGCTCAAATTTTGTCAGGTGTCTTACTGATAGATGCTCGTTGACAGGAGCAATGTTACTTATCCAGTCCTCGTATTTTATTATTTGAGTTACTGGTCCATGTTTCTTTGGTTTTCAAGAGCACTCTGCCCATGTCTTTGCAAAGAAAACTAATTGACATAATGTATGTGGCATCTTCACCTATGGTACAAACTTGGTCTTTGACAATTACCTAACATCCAAAATTCCAAACTCAAGGTTTGCCAATGTGCTATGGAGTGCAATATCTTAGGTGTTAAATGAACAGATCATGTTTAAAAACTTTTTTAAAAAAAAGTACCGACTTCAAAACAAATACAAAAAAGTTTAAAATAACTTTTCTTTCGGAAGTCGGTGGCAATAGTCAATGACACAACAAAACAAAGCCACCGACTTCCGAAAGAAAAGTTATTTTAAACTTTTTTGTATTTGTTTTGAAGTCGGTACTTTTTTTTAAAAAAGTTTTTATTTTACCCTTTTTAGTTTATTTATTACATATTCAACCCAAATTCTTGTAAAATACAAAATTTTCTTACATATGCACTAATCTTGTAATCCATCACTACATAAAAAAATCCATATCTCTAAAACTACTGAACCGATTTTGATGAAACTTGCAGTGTACCCTAAGTTGAACAATACCTAGTACAACAAAAAAAGAATTACTTAAATCGAACTTATAGTTCCGGAGATATGCGTGCACAAACATAAAAACATACATACATACACTTATGAAATTTGGCACATTTGTTCAGACGCTGATATAGACTAACATATATGAAAACTGGGCAGTTCTGGTAATATTACATACATACAGGTCGAATTGATAACCTCCTTTTTTTTGAAGTCGGTAAAAACACTACACTGCAATCCAAAACACAAACCATTGATGCTCAAAAGGCTGCCCAATTTAAATGGGATTGGGTGGGACATGTATGTTGCATTCCAAACAAGCTGTGGCCCAGCTACGCTCAGGACTGGTGCCCTAAAACAGCGAAGAGGGGTCGAGGCAGACCACAAAGGAGATGGCAGGTAGGAAGAAATTGATGCCATGCCAAAATTGGAAGGAAATAGCACACAATCATGACCGTTGGAAGGAATGGAGGAAGACCTTTGCCCAGCTGTGGGACAGTGTAGGCCAGTACTAAAATTATTTAATTACATATCTTACTTCAGTCACCATAATGACATTAACTTCTTTAGAACTTATAGGTGCATTTGACACAGATTCTAAGATGATCCACTGACCATTCCAGCTTTCATTTACCACACTATCTTCTGATAAAACCTTATGAACTCAATCTATGCTACTTTTTTAAAAACTATGTAATATATCATGCCTGCATATATTTACGAAATCTTTTCAATAAACATAATAAACTTGTATGTTCAAGCGCGGACAATGAGCCACATCAATATAATCTTGCCGAACCACAATGCCATGAAACGTATCAATCGTGTACTATGTTTGTACACTCAGAATTTGGTCGGGTTATATTTCAGATATCAGTAAACAAATTAGAAAACCAATTAGATTCTAGTTATAAATCGATTAAGAATAAATAAAAAACAATAATAACACGATAGGAGTAAACAGTACGAAAAAAACAAAGTAAAATAACAAAACAAAGCAATGAAACTCACTCGTCCCCATCTTCACAAATGCCTGATGTCTCGTTATATTTCGTACAGTAGTTATCAGCGCTATAGTTAAAAGTCCCGTCTCTTTTTCTGACGGGCCTCCGCCGTCTTTGATTATTAAAATGCCAATGAAAACATGTAAATGGCCTATGTTGTGTACATTTATGTTGTAAGAAAGACGGACACTGCTCTACTCGAAACTCCTTTAGATATCTGGAACATAAAATCGTAGACTCAGAGCTAATACACTATATTGAACCTCACATGAAACACTATCACTTCACATAAAACATGAATAAAAACAATCAATTACTTATAATGGTTCGGTTTTTCTGTTTGAGCTGCTAACAAAGGTTTAGATTCCGACGGCATTTTGGAAAATTATTGCGCCTCTCGCGTCGCGCAGGGCACGCTCACCGACGACCAATTAAAATTCAATATACGATCACGTGATACATTATACTTTAGAAAGGGAAAAAAGGTAAATAAAGTTCAATTAAGTTATAATAGTATCAAAATAATATAAAAATCACCACACAATTTAATTTTAAACGGCCTTGAACTTAAACAAGCGGTATCTTTACGTAGAACTTAATTTCGGGACATAAATAAAGCGAAATCAAATGACAGCACCATCGCACTGTCAAGTTGAATGTTTTCTATTTGGCTCGCTCTTTACCACGATAGAAGAGCTTAGAGAAACCGAGACAAAAAATAGGACACGTACTCCTTCATTAAAAAACAATAACAATGAACGCCTTCAAAAAATAATTTGACTAATAAAAAAGGTAGTCGAAAAAAAAATGTTACGCTTGATAATCATGACAGATAACTATAAATTAACTCTGTTAGCCTTTAAATTTTATAATCATTCTGTTACACTTGTTACAGGTATTCTTTAATACTCCATTTACACATTCACCTCGCTATTCGCCTCCATCGAATGACGAGGTCATTCGCCGAAACATTCGTCAAATCATTTGTGCACGAATGCCGTCGCGAACTGCTGTTCACACATTCGCGGGATAATTCATTTTAACATTCGCAAACGAACAAGGAGGTCGTGAAATCTATGAATTCATACAATTATTTGAATTCCAAATACTTTTAAAAAAAGCCTGTACGGCCTTAGTTTTTTTTCCTATACTGTGGGTGCGTTTACAAACATATTTTATAAACTCACATACCTATGTACACAAGCCCAAACCTGAAACAATTACTTGTAGATTATAATAATTATTGCTTCGTGTATCAAACCCACAACACGCAGAACAGCAGTCCAATGGGGAAGGCAAGTGTCAAAGTGAAAAGTGACATTTGTGTCCCAAAAGAACTGTCAAATCAAAGGAATTTTCTGAAAAAAAAGCGTTTTATTGATGTAAAATGACTAGATGTTGTGTAAAAGGCTGTAAAATGTTGGAACATACAAATTTCCGACAATTCACACTATCAAGAAATAATGGGTAGCTGCTAGAGTCTGACACACGAAACATGAGATTCAAAAAATTTACATCTGTCTGGTATCACTGCATATAGTAAGAAAAATACATTTTGATACTTGAATTTACATCATGGATTACTAAGTAATCCATGATGAAAATTCAAGTATCAAATGACGATTGAAGTATCAAATGACGATGAACGATGTAGATTTTTTGAATTTGCCGCTATTTTCCAGGCTCATGTTTCGTGTGTCAGACTCTATGACTGCTGTGAGAACTAAAATTGTATTATCAATAAGGAAAAGCTATATAATAAACAAATATCTACCCTTGCGAAACCGGGACAGGCCGTTAGTTGAATTTATTAATGAAATTCTATGATTATACCATAACTAAACAATCGAATACACCTTTCAAAATAATATCTACTTTTCTATTGGAGGTTAAGTATTGCATCGCTCTTTATATCATGAAATGGTTCATCTGGTGGAAGAATTATCACCGGGACCGAGATTTGTGATAGTGGTGGTGTTAAGTTAAAGTCAAAGTTCATTTATTTGTCAGAAACATGAGTATACACACAAAGCATGCAAGATGTTAAGTACATTATAAAGAATCAAAGTCGTGTTTTACCTTTACGGTGTACAAATATGTTTTATAAATTTTATAAATTATTCAATTCATTAAAATTATTAAACATGTTTATATTAAAAAACAAATCATTAAAATTAATTTGTCAACCATCACAATAAATTCCATTTTCATAAAGAATAGGTACTTGCAGGCACAGCATAAGCAATTAAAACATCAATTAAATTCGATTAGTAGAATAATATAATATTATCATCAAACAAACTAACATTAGTCAACAGAATCGAGTTTCATCCCACCTTAGAATTATTTACATTAGAATTAGTTTGTTTTCTCCAATACAAACTCAGCAATACTATAGAAACATTTAGTTACCAAAAATACTCTTTTAGTTTTTTTTTTGAATAAATTAGTACCAGTCAAATCTCTGAGTACCTGTGGAAGGTGGTTAAACATACGTGGTGCCATACAGAAAACACTTTTTTGCATTAGTGCTGTATGGGATCGTCTCGCACACAACCTGTGTTTATATTTATCGCGCCGGTTACGGTTATCCATATATTGCTTCTTAAATAGATGCGGGTTTGATTTTACGAACATTGCAATTTCAAAGATATATAGTGATGAGAGGGTAAGAATTCGATATTTTTCAAAGAATGGCTTGCATGAGTCAGTTGTTTTAAGCCGAACATGGTTCTAATACATCTCTTCTGTGACCTGAATATAAACTCCTTGATGGTTGAGTTTCCCCAGAAGATAACTCCAAATCTCAGAAGAGAATCAACTATACCATGATACGCCGTGAGCTTGGCATCCACACCCAGAACAGGACCGATTTTTGAGAGCATATAGGCTGATTTACTCAGTCGCTTGCTTAATTCCTCTAAATGTGGTTTCCAGTTTAATCTTTTATCTATTGTGAGACCTAAGAACTTACTCACATCCACTTTACTTATCTGTTTGTCATTATTACGTATATTCAGGGTATTATTAATATTCAAACGCTGACTGAATAACATTACTTTTGTTTTGTTAATATTTATTTTAAGATTATTATTACTTAGCCACGTAATAATGGACTCAACTGTATTATTTATTTCATCTTCATAATTTTGCTCATCTTTGCATTTTATAGGTACTGTGCTGTCATCGGCAAAAAGTGACATTGGGTTACTTGTTATTTTAGGTAGATCATTGATATAAATTATGAATAGTAAGGGGCCCAGAACACTCCCTTGTGGCACGCCATACTTAACCGATTTGTGTTTGGATGAAAATATCTGCTCTTCTTTAGTAACCTGATTGCATTGTCTTATTTCAACATACTGCTTTTAGTAAGTGCTGTTAGGAAGTAAAAATTCTTATCATATTGCTCCAATCTATAAAATAGATGTTAAATTAGATGAAGAAGACAAATACAAAACTTGATGACATTTTTGTCAATATAGAATATCAGAAGCAGTACTATATTCTTTGTAGAGGCTAGCACACGTAATACCTACTTAAAAATTACAATTTTAAATCCCATCTACAAGTAAATGTGTGTTAAATGTAGTAGAATCAAATTTCTAGCCTCTCAACCAAATCACTTCTTTTCCTCTTGTAGATGCACCGCGGCGTCTTAGTTCTGGTTTTTAGTATAATATGCACTTGCATTGACGAATAATTTCCCATATTTGTATTTTAGAATAAACTCAATTTTTATAACAAAATACGTGTTTGTTTTTTGTACAAGCTATACAGTAATCTGACATATGGGACAACGATCGCAGCGACATCTACTAATAGCTTTGAGTTGCCATCCCCATTGCTCAGCCACTGCGAAAATCGTCACATCGAATCAGCAGTTCCTTTTGCAATAGCTCATAGCTCTAAACTTCACTACACTCCATTTTTAACCGACTTAAAAAAAGGAGGTTCTCTGTTTGACTTGTACGAAAAAACAGATTTAGATGCGATTTTCAGAAAAGTGTTCGTTACATTCAGGAGAAGGTTTTAGTATGTAACAATTATGGATATCCATGTTCGTGTGCGAATGTTAAAATGAATTACCCCGCGAATGTGTGAACAGCAATTCGCGCCGACATTCCTGCACGAATGTTTCGACTTTCGGGTAATGACGAGGCGAATAGCGAACACGAATGTGTAAATGGAGTATCAAGCATAATAATGCAACTGGCCCCCGTTCAATTTATTTTATAAAACAGTTCTTTGGATGGGATTATTCATGGAGAACGTGCTAATTATTAATCATTACAAAAAAAAAATCAATAAAAATCTTTAGATTTTTAAACTGAATAATGATCATTGTTTGACTTTTTTGCAAGCCCACATCTTGACTACAAGAAGGTGTATTTTATTACGTGCATCTTGTCACGAACATTATTATCTACGGATTTTATTCATGAAGATTTTCATAAATAAAATCCGTAATTCCGTAAAATGTAACAAGTATTGTGCTGAGGCATGAGGTCTGAGGTCATCAGAATAATTATTTCAAATGTAATTTATGTAATAGCAACATTTCGCAACGGCGTTAGTAGATTTTTATTTTTGCAATACAATTATAATAAATGGCTACACTTTCCTTCGAACAACCAATCAAACGTCGTGGTTAAAGAAACTCTTGTTCAGTCAACCAATCACAGTGCTTGCATTTCCCACCAATCAAAAACTTTATACATCAACGTTGTCTACCAATCGGCCATCGTGAACATTGGCGTCTATTTCACCCGCCATTCCCTTTGACGCCATCTTGAGCATATGATCGTTGTTGTGGACACTCTGATTCTATTTTACTAAAAATTGTGGTTTATTTCTTGGAAATAACTTTAAAAGGTGTGTAAATTTGTACAAATGATGTAGATTGTTCAGTGTGAATTACTAGTGTGCTCATCGTATCATGATACAGCTAGTTTTGCTTGTGTGGAGAAACCCTGTATCAAGGCATTGTTATAACTTAACGCTTCATTTTTCTTTTAGTGAATAATGGCACGTACCAAGCAGACCGCGCGTAAATCTACCGGAGGTAAAGCTCCCCGTAAACAATTGGCCACCAAGGCAGCGCGTAAGTCAGCGCCTAGCACTGGTGGAGTCAAGAAACCTCATCGTTACCGCCCTGGTACAGTAGCTCTCCGTGAAATTCGTCGTTACCAGAAGTCTACCGAGTTGCTAATCCGCAAGCTGCCTTTCCAACGACTGGTGAGAGAAATCGCCCAAGATTTCAAAACCGACTTGCGGTTCCAGTCAGCAGCTATTGGCGCTCTGCAGGTGAGCACTGATTCCATCCTATTGTTATTAACTAGGTAGAGTGTCAACAGCGTGCAGTATTGTTCTTAACGCTCATTTTCAATTTTCAGGAAGCTAGTGAGGCATACTTGGTCGGCCTGTTTGAAGACACCAACTTGTGTGCTATCCATGCCAAACGTGTGACAATCATGCCTAAGGACATCCAGCTTGCCCGACGAATCCGTGGCGAGCGTGCTTAAACCTATCGTAAACTTAATCATAAATTATTTTGTAATTCAATACTTAGATCTAAATTCCATAACAAGTTTATAATGTCTCCTTTAATTTTTCTAATACTTAACATCATATTCATTCATTATATTAAGGATGCAGCAGAACTGAGTTTTTATTAATACATTCTTATTATGTAAGTCGGCTAAGCATATGTAAGAAATACTAATGTTGGTTGATTGTTTAATACTGATTAACTTCAACAGTATTCCATACATGAGCATAGCGTTGTGTTAGTAAGTTGATCTTAGGTAGTCTATTAGGTAATGTGAACCATGTGCAGTGGAAGAATATTCTGTGTTTGGTGTAATTAAGTTGCATCTTATGATGTTTTATGAGAAATTTGGTGTTTAATAAATATGATTAGGGTCAGATATGTGTTTTATTTTTAACCAAATACATTGCCATTAGTATCCATTTCGAATAACATGATTCATTCTTGCACAACATTTTCTGTTAATTAAATGAACTGAGTCACCAAAGTTAGTTTGACAAAACTAATTTTCTAAATCAAGGGAAATTTATTTTTATTTTATACTTAATTTCAGGCAACTAAGGCCCACAAAACACGATACATATAAAAGTTTAAAAATAATTACTAAAATATTTTAAATCCATAAATCATGACTAACCGATGTGTTATTTAGAGATGTTTATCATTGTAAACTTATTCGAGTTGTGGATATATGTCACATCACACATGTGATGGACCACCACTTGACCACAATATGACACACCAACTAGGTACCTACCAAGTTCAGGGATAAGGAAGTTGCTTAAGTAGCAGACTAGTAGATTTATCATCTTTTTTTTTGTGTTGTTATAAAATCATCAAATGAATCATCCCACAAGTGAGTTTGCGACCAGGTGCATCATCAACTAATTTCTTAGCACACCATTTTGTCCTGATACTTTATGGGGTTTCTGATTCGGTTTCTGGGATATTGTGAGACCGAGCCATTTGACTAATGCGTTCTACTTGTAGATGATCATGACGGAAGCAAAATCAAATGGTCAATTCCTAGAAGACGCAGAGTTTTAAAATAAGTTGTGATAGATTTTCTTTGGAACGAAAAATTTGAACTGCGGGCAGGATTCGAACCTGCGACCTTGTTGAAATACTCTGCAATAGATGGCGCTAAACGTCACCTTGAGACGTTAGAAGCGGAATGAAGAAACGCCGCGGCAGGCAAGGTCCTCGGTGGCTCGGTTGGAAATGAGCGTCCGATGTACTGAATCCGAAGGTCGCAGGTTCGAATCCTGCCCGCGGTTCGAACTTTTCATTCCAAAGAAAATCTTTGAAAATTCGCTACGCATGCGTTAATATTGCGTTTAATATTTATAAAAAAAAAACATTAAGTTGTGGTAGGGATACGTCAAAGCTGGTCGACGGAAAAGAAAATGGTGTTGGCGCAGTGACAGCAATCGCGGGTTCGTTTCCCCCAGACCCATAGTACAAACTTATATCTCCTATCCTCCCCATGTTACCTATAAATTCCGATTTGACTTTACCTCTAAAATCTGCCGGTTCCTCATTATTAAATATCATAATATGGCCTATAGTATTATTATTTTATCTATGGTATGGCCATAACATTATTTTTTCTCTGTAGGTAGGTCTGTGCGGGTCTGTACCTACCTGAGGTACCTACCAAGAAAAAATAATGTCAGGGAAAGTTTGAAAAGAAAACAAACACATTAGTTCTTTTAAATCTTTTTGAAAGAAAACTGCTATCTAGGTACAGACGCCAGCACATCAACCTACCTCAATCTGTCATTTTCTTTAAACTTTTAACCGCCCGACTTCATAATTCATATCAAATTGTCGTGCCCCCAGCGCCAGACACAGTAAAAAAAAAAGATCGAATAACAAAATCCTACAACAAAGACGGATGTACAGACGCCAGCACATCAACCTACATCAATCTGTCTTTATTTAATAGATTTTCAACCTTCTCACAATAGTAGAACGTTAATGTTCGATTGGTAAAATTTAACAGATTTGGGTAACTTGACCTGCTGGCGTCTGTACAATACTCAAAGCACATTATATGAGTTGTGGTATTTTAGTCGGATATATCCGGCTCTGGCGAAATGGCCCCGAAAATATTTGTCGGATATACCTATCCGACGTTGGCTGAAAGGTTAATAAACCTTATCACAATAACAGAAGAAGACAGAAGGTTAAAATTCAATCGGTAAAAGGCAGATTCGGGTAGGTTGACCTGCCTGGCGTCTGTACTTTACATAGTAGTTTTACCCACATTTTAACTGTGAGTTATAGACTTTTATCACAACAACTTGCCTGAAGGCAGCTCGGTCGAGTAGGGTGACTGGATGATTTAATTAATAAGATAGAATGCCATGCTACATCGGTTCGGTCCCGCTCGTTAATACACCGTCGCTATTAACGACTAGGAATGTTTTGTTTCACTAATAATTAATATTGCTGAAGAGCACGATTTTCCAATCGTTCACCCCTCATCAGAATAAGGGGTGAACGATTGGAAAATGCAGAAGAGGCAGAAGCAGATTTCTACCTTTAACTTTGCTTTAACTACATTCATTTGGGGTACCTACTGCAGCACGTCTTCTGTTCTTGTAGTCAGAGCAGTCACCTTCTTTACACGGTGTCCTTCAATAGCCCTTTACGTTCTGGGTTCACGGTAATTCGTTAGTCCCGCGACCCCAGCTGGCTTTGGCCCTCTCAGGGGGGCCCCGTCATTGTGCAGACACTCTTTGAGGTGGTTTGGAACACAACGCGCCGTCGACCCGGGCATGGTCCATGGTCGGATAGCGAGTCGGCCATTAGGCTGCCTGTCCATTGGCTGGCGGAGCAGAGCGAGCGAGTATTGCGGAGCGGAGTTGCGGACTGTCTGTCCATTGATGCGGAGCGGAGCGAGCGGACTGTGCGGAGCCTATACCCATCCCCGCCGCCTCACTGTCGCCCCGCTCCGCCAGCTCGCAGGCTGCCGGTCCATTGAAGCGGAGCGAGCTGGCGGAACGGAGAGACGAGGAAATATTAACCAATAGGATTGCATAAAAACTCCGCTCCGCTCCAGTGGACATGGGTCTGCGAGCTAGTTTTTAAAATTCATACATTTTTGGAAGCGGCGCTCGCACAGCCAGCTCGCACCGTCAGCTTGCACAGCCAGCTCGCACAGCTAGCACGCGCCGCTTGCAAAAATGTATGCAGATCCATGTGTACTGGAGCGGAGCGGAGTTTTTATGCAATCCTATTGGTTTTCTCCGCTCCGCTTCAATGGACAGGCAGCCATACTTGCCTCCCGCATGCCCGCGCCTTCGGTTCCGACGATCGTCTTGCGATGTCTGTCGCCGTGGGCAGTCTTCCCCTACACTAACAGCAATTCTTACTCTAACTCCTCATTTCTCCTACAATGTTTCACACACGCATTGAAAGCTATCTGGTAATAATTATAATGAAACCAAAACCATTGTTTTAACTCTGAATAATAACGTCTAATGATTGAGGATTATACCTATATTGTACTAGCTATTCCCCAAGCGGTTTATTTCTATTTCTGCCAGACACAAAAATAAGGCTTGGATTCAGGATGCAGTAACACCCTCCCAAAATGTGAGAATTAATAACCACCTGTAAAACGTGAGAATTTAATAACCACCTGAGAAACCCATGCTTTCCATAAAGTTAATAGTTATTAATAGTCCCTAAGCATGTAGAGGCAGTTGCAGTTTCCATAGGTCCCTTTGGAAGAGATGGTCCTAATTGTTACGGTGCATCCACACCGCCGGTAACATTTGTGGAGCAACAAAAGGCAACACGGTAACATTCGGTAACTTTTGTGGCTCCTTGTTACTATTTGTTGATTGTTACTCATCCACACCGCAGTAACATCCGACAACAAATGTTGCCGTGTTACTGTATGTCGAGTAATTTTGCTCGACAATCGGCAACATTGTTAGATAATGGGGGTAACATTGTTACCGAATGTTGAGCAACATTACTCAACTTACAGTAACACGTCAACATTTGTTGGCGGATGTTACCGAATGTTGAGCAACATTACTCGACTTACAGTAACACGTCAACAATTAGTAACATTTTGTTGGCGGATGTTACCGAGCAACATTTGGAAACATTGAGCTAATGTTTCCAAATGTTGCTCGGTAACATCCGGAATTTGGAAATGTTGCCGGAGGTGTGGATGTACCGTTATTTAAATGGCAACAAAAAAATATATTCTTTAGATATTCCACTGCTCCAGCTGCTACTGGTTTTTTACAAATAAAAATAAAAGACATGTGCAGTTAAAACAGAGTTAATAATGAAGTAATCTATTTAAATATTGTGTACATGACTATTTCACTTATATTATTATCTATGCAACTAATGCTGTTTCTTTTTCTTCTAATTCTTTGAGTCTCTTTTCTATTTCATCTACACTTTTCCCATGCTCTTTGTTGAATCTGTATGATTGCAAAAGTTGTTCTTTTTCTAGACCTTTAATTCTATCATATAATGTTTTATCAAATTCGAGGTCTATATCGCTCTCTTCCCGTAAAACACAGAAGTATATGAGGAATACTGCAACACTCCCCACCACTGAGTATGGTTGATACCATGGCATGTTTGTGGCTACCTTTTTTACTAAAGGTCTAGTCGTTTTCCTTGCAGCTTGACTAGTAGAAAATTTGATTGGCTCATTTTCACTAGGTTCAACTTTACTGCTGAATGATCTACTTGTCCTGCAGTCACGGACTAACTTTCTGAAAGAAAAAGAGCAATTTTATTGTAAGGTTTTGAGGCGCCATTTCATTCTGTTTGTGATGCAAACTGCAAATAACATTTAATTTACCTAAAGCAGTTGAAAATGTGTCTGTTCATTGTTGAGATTACTAAGATAAACTCATTACGATGATTTTAAACACCATGCATGTAACTAGAAGATCATAGGGTTTATTTTTCAGACTAATTTGAATGAACAAGTGACAATGACATGACATGACATTTCTTTACACAATAGTTTGACAGTGACGTATACAGGTGAAATCATTTTTTTTTTTAAATGTTTTTGGCATGGCTTCGAGGCCTTTATGCCAATAGGTGAAATCACTGTTATCTCTGGTAACATGGTAACATCTTTGGTGCTCTGGCTAGTGCATACATTACATAGCGTGTTGTGTGAATTTTCGTCTGCTGTTTTTAAGTGATTGTTGATACTTTTTCGTGACTTTATACTGTTTAGGTGTATTGTCTTTGTATTTGTACTCCCATACTAACCCCAGGTTTAGAAACCCCTGTATCATCGAACGGAGACTTCTAGCTTCCATCGTTCTTTCTTTGTTAAATATTTTATTGTGTTCTATTTCGGTGCTTTTTAACGCACGTTATTACACGTCGTGTACAATACGTGCTGTACACCCACGAAATTTTTTTGTGATCAGTTGATCACTAGCATGGCCAATGAAAACTGTCCACGACTTATTTTCTAAACTTTTGATATGGCAATATTTTTGGACTGTCAAAATTGTCAAATCATTGATTTCATATTGGTGAACCATCTTGATACTTAAAGATGATTTTTGAGGAAAGAAAAATTCAGTTGCAAGTGGGATTCGAACCCATGCAGTACTTATCCAGAAGACGCTTCTGGATAAGTACTGCAGACGCCTTAACAACTAGGCCATTGCAACCCACACCTGCAAGCTGAAATTCCAAGAGATGGCGCCACGCTACCGTGAAGCGTTCAAACGAGGAATAGAGAATTTCAGCTTGCAGATGTGAGTTGCAAAGGCCTAGTGGTTAAGGCGTCTGGAGTACTTATCAAGAAGACGCGGGTTCGAATCCCACTTGCAACTGAATTTTTCTTTCCTCAAAAATCATCTTTAAGATGCGCGTCGCATGCGTTAATGCGTTTAAAATAAATAATTATATTTCGGCTTCGTCCTCGAGATTAGTATAATACCATGTTGTTACGCCTACTAGTACATGCCATTCCACACTATTTTGAGAGTATTTGATTTTTTTTTTTCTGTGGGTAGTTTAGTCTACTTAGATACAGCTCTCGCTTCGCTTTTTAGTGCTCCGCCGTTTTACGCGCGCTCGTTCTAAAAAAGTTATTATAAAAATGTGATAGTGTAGTGTTATTGTTATAATTAAAATAATGCATAAAAAGTGTGATCTTTTAATAACGAAAAATTAGAAGAACACGTGGCGTCGATCGCGTGATCGTCATTACACGGAAGATTATGAGTTTTCGTCAACAGGTTTGTGCTGCCCGTTCACCATCACAAGGTATGTTTTCTTTTTTCCATCCTATAATATGAGTCTGTACCTAATTACACATTTTATATTCTTTCTATTTTTAAATTAATGATCTGTTAGATTCATTAATATGAAAACGGACGATATATACGTCTTGTTTAGTTTTTAAATACAAAAGAATATCATATACCTGTGGTATTACTTTTGCTCAAGAAATTAGTGCTACCGACACTAATAAGGGCCAGAATAATCTAAGAATAATGTATTGGCCTATGATAATTGCATTTACCTACCTTACAGTTGGTAATTCAAGCACAAACCATTTTTTGCCCGCTTATATAGAGCATGCAAATATCTTTACATCATTGCTTACATAATGTTTTCTTTATAGTTTTATACCAATGTTGGCAAAGTGTTTTCTTAAAATTTAATTATTAAAAATAATTCACAATTTCATACTTTTAAGATGTTGTTATTCCTAATTAGGGAATAATAGTCTGCGGACAGTATCTGCTTGCATTAAGACTGTTCCGTTCTGTTATTTTTCAACTACATTTACCTAAGTATGGTTTATCACAACTTGGGACCGTAACTTAAAATATAATATTGATTTGCATAAATTGGGACTGTTATATGGTGCTTGATAAAATTGTTTGCGGACAGTACGTGTTATCATAACTGGGGACTGTCTATTACAATCGAATATTAAATAACATTACACGGCTACAGGGAACCTTTGTCTCCTTTTACACAATGCAACGGTCAGGTCAGACCTATATCAGCCCTATAAATCTAATGCAGTCATCCAGCCCAACGAGCAGTACATTGGGACTGTTGCATGGCGCTTGGTAAAATTGTTTGCGGGCAGTACTTGTTATTACAACTTGGGATTGTCTCTTACAAAATTGTTTGCGGGCAGTACTTGTTATTACAACTTGGGACTGTCTCTTACAATATAATACTGACTTGCAAGGCTACAGGGGACGTTATGTCCCCTTTTTAGGGTTCCGTAGCCAAATGGCAAAAACGGAACCCTTATAGATTCGTCATGTCTGTCTGTCTGTCTGTCTGTCCGTGTATGTCACAGCCACTTTTTGTCGAAAGTATAAGAGCTATCCTGTTGAAACTTGGTAGAAAGATGTATTATGTGAACCGCATTAGGATTTTCACACAAAAATCAAAACAAAACAAATTTTGGGGGTGCCCCCCATACTTAGAATTGAAACTCAAAACAAAATTTTTCACCAAACCCATACGTGTGGGGTATCTATGAATAGGTCTTTAAAAATGATATTGAGGTTACTAACATCATTTTTTTCTAAACTGAACAGTTTGCGCGAGAGACACTTCCAAAGTGGTAAAAAGTGTGTCCCCCCCCCCGTAACTTCTAAAATAAGAGAATGATAAAGCTAAAAAAAATATATAATGTAGACCTAAACCAAAACTACCAACGAAAATTGGTTTGGATGAGATACAGTTAGCAGTTTTTGAGATATAGTACATTTTCAAAAACCGCAAATATAACTTTGCCATTCATACAAATACTATGAAAAACAAAGTTATTTTTATTGTTTGTGTTTATTACTTACTAATCTCAATATAATTATATCTCTAATCTATGCTTGCTGCTACGGAACCCTTCATGGGCGAGTCCAACTCGCACTTGGCCGGTTTTTTACACACTCTAACGGTCATGTCAGACCTATATCAGCCATAAATATCTGATGCAGTCACTTTCCAGCCCAACGAGAAGTACATTGGGACTGTAGCATGGTGCGTGGTGAAATTGTTTGCGGACAGTACGTGTTATCTAAACTGGGGACTGTCTCTTACAATAAAAATGGTTTGCGGACAGTACGTGTTATCAAAACTGGGGACTGTCTCTTACAATCAAATTGTTTGCGGACAGTACGTGTTATCAAAACTGGGGACTGTCTCTTACAATCAAATATTGACTCGCATTGTCAGACTTCAGGGGACTTTGTCTCCTTTCTTAGATGGAGAATATAATAAAATTATAAAACAATGAAATTGTTACGTCAGACCTATATCAGCCATATCAACGATTCTCCTGATCTACAAACAGATGTAGACTTCACGCAGTCTGAAGTGGACCAGGAACCAGATCCAATCCTTTAAATTAAAGGTAAAAATAAAAGCAGCTGTCTTAATACTATTAATTACGCTTACGCAATAAAACAATTCAAGAGCACAGTGCAGGTTTTGACCTGCACCAAGGATAAAACAGCTTGTGGACATCGACTGCCAATCAGCTAGCCAGCTCGTCCAAGCAGCTTCAGCATCAACAGCAGCGGTGAAACTACAGACCAAACCAGGTGAACCAGGTGAAAGCCAGCTGTTCGATTGTCTTGCTTTTATAAAGAATGCTTGATGATCAATCAGGATCCAAAGATCCTTTCATATACATAAAAAGAGTTAAAAACTCCCTTTTTTTTGTCGTACATAAATTCACGCAATACCTACGAGTATTCTTTTCAAAAAGAGCTCATTTAATTGAAGCCATCGATAAATGGTTATCATTAGGAGCTACTTCCGAATCTGTAAAGCTGACCCTGGCCAATAATTGTCAAAAATCTTTTTAATACTAAAGTACAACTAAATGCGTCTTAGCTAGATGCGTCTTAACTTAAACAAGAGGTTTCCCGCGGTTTCAACCCCATTGTTACTATTGGTCAAGACAATACATGCTACAAGTAGGTAGCATGATATTAGCATAATAGTCTTCTTAGATTAATAGATATAATCTATTTTTATTCAACACGGAAAGGGTTTTTACAATTCGTACCCGTATTTCCCTGAGATTGACACGTTCAATCAAATAAACTCTTCAGGTTTATAATATTACATACCTAAATATATATTTAAAAATATTACATGAATATAGAATTAAAATCTGTGAATAGATTTATTGATACTAACCACTTTTCATTGGAAGACTCGAAAACAGTACTAAAACTGATATCAAGAGTTATGTTCTATTGACATAAAGGATAACATTGATAAACTGGATAGAAAATATCTCCGGTTCCATTTGAGCATTCTATTTTTGAATTAATACCTTACCTTTCGCCCAAAATACTGCTCCGTTTTGTATTCAAAAAGGTAACGAAACCAGTCATGAAAATATTTAGGTGAACACTTATATTTACAATGAATATTTGGACGTCATTAGCTTTATGGATGAGGATTATCTCTCTTGCAGATTTAAATGACCACTTTCATAAAAATCTGTAAGTAACCAAAGATCTCCCCACGAGCTTTGGTTTTATCATACTCAGGGAAAAAGGTCATTTCAATCCTTTTCCACTTTTGCAAATATCTAGGATATGTTTTAGATACGAGAAAGTTTCAGGTCACACTACCAAAAAATAAAATAAACAAAACAAATTTTTAAAAAATCACAATAAGAAAAATCTTATTCAATTAAAGATTAAACAGTTAAAAATAAAATGTGCATAAGCACATTTTATTGATATCTTAGTAGGTACTTGCCTGCCCAGCTGCGAAGTACATAAGTATGACAGGCTGTAAGTATACATTTGAAGATTTAAAATACCGGAATTAAAAATAACACAAGCTAACAAGCATTCTGTTTGTAAAATTAAAGGAGATAAGTATGATCTTGAATCCCAACAACGGGGGGGGGAATGTGTGTGGTGATGAGAGAGCTATCAATTATAGGTATCTGGAAATAATGGCAGATTGACAATATTGTATCTGTTATATACATGTTATCTAGTTACATTTGACATAACTTTAGCAATGGTGCTAACATAAAAATGTTTATGTGTTTCGCTTTATTTATTCATTCTTCTGAGAACTTTGAAGCATATCAGGAGTTAAGATGTATCCATTCAAATATTGAGTGCAACTTGCAAACAATGTTTTTGTAAAAATTGTAATAATATTGATAATCCCACAAACATAGTTTTATTCGCTAGCCGATTAAATAATATTAAATATCCAAGATATATTTCCTGGCATAGAAATCCGAATGCTGTAAATGGTTTACAATTTCTTGTTTAGAGTTTTTCATTTTCATGCAGTTAATTCTTTATTATGATATAAAAACAGTCTGACTATGCCAAGGTTTCAATGGTTGACCCACACTGGTCAACACAGCCGTGGTTATTTAAAGGATTTGTGGTGTCTAAAAATCGTGATAATTATCGGGTAACTCAAAAATTTATTTTTTATTTACTGATTTCAGTCGGCGCCACAGGTGCAACACCATTACCTCAGTGGCAGGGAACTCATCCGCGAGGTGATGACGAAAAGAGGTATCCCACCGTCATCTATAAAACGATGCGATAAAGGGTGGTTCATTAATTATTTATTTATAACATGTTTGAGGTATCAATTCTAAATATTATGAAATTCTTTTTCAAATCAAATCAAATTTTCGTTTATTTATAAAAAGGAACACATTTACAACAAAAATGTCTTAAAAATTAGAAGAGAGCACAGTTGCACATTTGCCTGAACTAGGTTAAACCTGTGTCTCAGGCTAGACAGTTCATAAATAATTCTTATCATAGTTATAAATAAATTAACAGTCTAAAGTACTAAAATTAAAACCTACGTAGCATGAAAGTAATAACAGCGTTGTTGCGGATTATTTGCTGACTAGGTAAATGTTTATAATCGGTATGCATTAGGCAATTCCGCGCAAAAATATAATTATTACGGTTGCTTTTATAATTAAAATAATTCATTTTAAAGACGCTTAGTTTTCTATTTAGCCTATATTATCATACATTCTAAATCTAATTAACAACAATCAATTACGTCTAAGCAACTTGTATAAACTAATAAATATGTCACACTCTTAGGCGCCTTCATAGTCTACCGAGTTTATATATCTATATTCAGCAGCTATTTTGCCTGGACACACTGCGTCTCCCGTCTTGTGGTTAGCTGGTTTCTTAAAATGTGAACATGTGGCACATTTTGGGTCAGCGGCTGTCTTTGGGCAGTCTTTGTTTGCGTGTCCTACTTCTCCGCAATGTCCACACGTAGGAGTAGCGACCTTGCATGTCTTGGCTACATGACCGTACTGGTGACAATTGTAACATCTTGATACCAGTGTGAAGTCTCGTATCGGGCAGGACGTCCAATTGATAAATAATCGTTCCTGAGTGATGAGGGCTTTGCGTATAACGGCTGTAACTTCTATAATGTAATTGCAGTGTTCAGCATCTTTCCTCCCAGATTTATGGCTTAGTTTTAATGAAGTCATAAATGTTTCTAGGGACATAGAGGGCAGTTTGTCGGCTACATTTTGCTCATAGATACATTTAAAAACCTCATTTTCGGCCATTGATGTGGGCACTCCAATAACTATGATGCGAGGTTTGCGCTTTCGCGGTTCGTCGACGGTCAGCACTGACGAAGCAGTTTGCACTGTTCGCTTGAGTTTTTCTAGGTCGTTTTTAGTTTCAGTGCTGATTATTAGACCTCCCTTTCCGATTTTGCGTACGCCTCGCACTTTCAGCTTCATGTCACCAGGGCAGATAATGTTTTGGACCATGTTCTTGGTTTCCTCACTGGTCTTTGAGTTGTCGCAGGGGAAAATCGCAACGGAGCTGATTTTGTTCGGACGAACAAAACTGCTGGTCCCCTTTTTCACCATATCGGCAAAAGATGTAGTACTAGCTTCCTGTTTTGCAGAGGACTCCTGAATGGTGCGGTTCATCTCTGTAAGACAGTCCGCTAGGTCTCGAGCTTCGGTCATGGTTTTTAAGGCAGTATGGGTTTGTATGGCTCTTGATTTTAGCGACTGGTATTGAACAGCCAGTTGCGAAACTCCGTGGCCAACTTTCCGGCAAAGATTGCTAATTCTTAGCTTCTGCTCAGAATTAAGTTTTCCATCAGAAGAAATAGCACAGACCTCATTCAAATACTGCTCAATAGATCCCAACCAGTTCTGAATCTCCGGAGTGCTGACTGCTTCAACGCCTTCTTCTTGATTCTGCTTGGGTTGTTGAGGTGGTCTTGTTGTAGACGGAGGGCTGCGCGGCGTCTCCATGCTCCGATTAAAGGCTAAAAAGCCTTCCATATTTCAGTTAACACTTCTAATTAATTTTATCTAGTCAGTCCATTATTTTACATAACACTCTGATTCACGATAAAACTAGGTCAGTATTTTTGCTCACGTTAATTTATTTATTTTTAATAATGCATTGATGTGCACGTCCGAATGCGTTAAGCGCCTCTCAGAAGAAATGAATGTATAATAATAGTGCCCAATAAGGAACCTTAAATTCAAACCGCTCTGCTCGTAAGTTTAATTACTAAAGAAAATATTCCCAGGAATTAAACCATTAAAAATTCTTTAAAAGGTTTTTAGTTCCGAACCCTCTCTGTCTGTGAGCCTTGAGATGTTTTTGGTACTTAATCTTGATAAATGATACCCAGAAGAACATTACATACAACACCCAGAAATAATAATAATAAGATATATTTTATTAAAAAAAAAAAAAAGTATTGCTACCCAGCTAGCCCCAGGATATACATAGGATGTAAACAAGCATTATAATAAATAAAACTGACTAATAATGAAAGGTATGAGACATTTCATTATTAAAGTTAAAATTCCCGTTCTTATAAACAGTCCTAGAATTAGATCATATATCAACCAAATCAAATCAAATCGTTTATTTCAACTAGGCCAATTACAGGCACTTTTGGATTGTCAAAAGACATAAAATAAAACAAGTACAAAAATAGCACACAGCTTGCACAGCTGCACAAGCTATACAGAAACAGCTACCTTAAAGTTATTGACCTTATTCATAAAATTCTCAAGCCTTGTATTTCATCCAACTATATTTTACGATTCAAATCTCTAAAAATCTACATAGTATTATGCTAATCTCGAGGACGAAGCCGAAATATAATTAAGGATTAAACGAACTTACCTGTAAGTGAAGTTCTATCCTCATTATATTGAAGGCTTCGTCCGAAGAGATTAGCAACCCTCCCACCCGGTAGAGACCGAACGAGTCTATCAATCGTAAAATATGAAGTTAATAACGGGTTAGACTCTAAACTAAATGACACGAATTGCGAGAGCTGTATCCAAGTAGACTAAACTACCCACAGAAAAAAAATAATTAAATACTCTCAAAATAGTGTGGAATGGCATGTACTAGTAGGCGTAACTACATGGTATTATGCTAATCTCTTCGGACGAAGCCTTCAATATAATTAGGATAGAACTTCACTTACAGGTAAGTTCGTTTAATCCTTAATTATCTTGATACATTGTCACTTGAAAAAAAAAAGTATTATTTTGTAAATACAAAAATTAAATAACACATTTTTTTTCACGGTTTTTCTATTTTTTTTTCTATGTAATATTAACGGCGAAGACGAGGAAGCAAAACTTTGCAGTAGGTATCAGGTGTAGTATACTTGGAATCCGGTTTCGATTATGACTCCTAACCCCTGTGTTGTGGTAATTTAACTATTGTTACTTAACTATGTCAAATGTAACTATTCTATCAAATATAATAATATATCCCTTATTGGTCTTGAATAATAATAAGTATCAACTCCGTTTAAGCAGCGTGTAGCCGGGGGGTTGTCATGCCTGGATTTTTTTAATTTGCCGCTTTTTTGCGTTGGACAGCTTTCGTTGGCCAGACTCTAGCTGTTAAAGGGGTTTGAAAGTTTTGGCACATTACCTAGTTCTTCTTTATGCTATTTTATGTATGGCATTTTTATTTTTTTGGTCAAGTACGACTTGTCCATAAAAACGATTGAAATTGCCCAATTTTTTTTTTAAATATCCTTGGACTCTATAAGTAATGGGCCGATGGGCCTACCACACGTACTTACGTACAAACACCACAGTTCTTCCTGTGCAAGCCGGTTTGTACACGGAACACCGTGCGTGCGTATATCACGCGCCAGCTTGCAGCCACAAAGCTTGTGCGTGTGTTAGGCCCATAAGGATCATTTCAATTTTTAATAGAAAGTCTGAGCGAAGAAATACCCTCAGGAAATACCTATTATTTGGTTAACTATCATGTAAGAATAATTTCATTGTTTGGGAAGAAAAATATCTGGGCAATAGAAGTGGGTGGTTGGTAAATTACGGCGGGCGACCGATAGTAGGGCAAATCCCTTATTTAATTATAAAGTGCCTGTAGTATAAATATGTCAATATTCCTTCTTTTCAATTCGTGATTACTACTAACCTTATAACACGTTGGCAGCTATCTTCATTGAATACTGCAGAGCATTTTTAATACTGAAAGTGAATAAAATGTGAGTGTCAGAGTTGGTCAAGTAGTTATCATCAATTTACCACTCGAATAGTCGTTAAATCGAACGTCCGTTTCTCCGAAAAATTACCGGTATTCGGGGCAATCTTGAGGCAGGGATGGGCATTGTCAGTACCAGTCCGCTTTCTTGCTAAGAATAATAGGAGATACTCTCTTTACCGAAAGCAGTGGTGGCAGTTGTATCGGCCCCGACTACGAGTTGTAGGTCGTGGGTTCGAACCCAGCCGCATTACTTTGTGTAATTTATTTCATCACCACTGCTCTGAAAACAAACGGCGAAGGAAAACATCGTGAGGAAACCGGCATTGTCCTAGAACCATCTAATTCGAAGACATATATGTGACATCCACCAACCCGCACTGGGCCCGCTGCGTGATGGATTATGGCCCACTCCTTCTCACAGAGAGGAGGCCTGTGTCCCAGCAGTGGGAACATTATAGGCTGATGAACTCTCTTTACCAGTCGCTCAATAATACACACATAAATCAATTAAAATAAATTAGTATTTTTGTTAGTTAGTTATTATGTTATAGTTTAATTAATATATATTTATTTTATTACTACAATTACAAATATCATGTTGTTCAATAAACACAGTATTAATGTATATTAAAAAAACATCATCAACGAAAGTTATATACTTTTTTATTACTCACCGAATGAATTCGTCTCCTACTTCAGGTTCAGATAATAAATAATTACGTTCAGCAAGTGCTTTATCTCGTCTCTCCAAAGCTTTTATTATTTTACTATCGTCATGGACGAGTTGCTCATTAATTTGAGTAGGTTTTATGCTTGGCACCATTTCATTGTGTGAAGGTTTAATAAGTAATGCCCAAATGTCGCACTTATCTGTGATGCCTTGAATATTTTCGAGTAACTTCGACCGTTTATTCCACACTGTAGATACGCCATTGGTCTGTGATTTCAGTTCATGAAAAAAGTTGTATTAAATGTATTATGATTTATAGAAAAAATAGGTACCTATAACTACCCATGCACGCGCGCCTCAAAGAGCTGACAGCAATAATATGTCGGGGCAAAAATTAGAGGGCCAAAGCCTGCCGGGGTCGCGGGACTTTCTTGGTAACCCGCGTGACTCCGAAACGAAAAGGTTTATTTAAGGACACTGCCGATTTTAGTCAGTACAAATCTGACAGTGCCTCCCGTCCTGCCCTGGATGGGAGGACTCATTTGATGATTTTACCACGTAAAAAAGACCTTCGATCAGGGGTTCCCAAACTGTGCGTCGCGACGCTCTGGTGCATCGTAGAGAGTACAGAGGGGCGTCGTGAGACGCGAGGATCGACCATTCTCCGGATTGATATTGCGTGGAACCAAGATACTATATGTATAAAATGTCCACCAGAAAGAAGAGGATAGTCTCATTGATCTATTTTGCAGCAACAAACTCAGATTCACGTGTTCTGATTTCGTGGAGTTGGGAATCAAGTATTATTGTTTTATCATTCACTGAGACGCCGCCCTACGCCGTGACGCCCTAGCTAGTTGATACCAGTATCAACTAGCTAGGGTGGGCGTCGCGAAAAAATTCTAAACCTTTATGTGCGCCGCGAGCTGAAAAAGTTTGGGAACCCCTGCCTTAGTTTAAAAAAACCGGCCAAGTGCGTGTCGGGCCACGCACAGTGTAGGGTTCCGTAGTTGCCCGTCAAAAGTTGATTTGATTCAAAAAAAAAAAAAAAAAAAAATCAAAGCGTTTATTTCAATTAGGCCATTACAGGCACTTTTGAATTGTCAAAAGACATAGTACAAAAATAGTTATGGTGCTACAGTCCCAGTCACAAGACATAAAAACTGTGAAAGTACCGTAGGTGCTCATTCCAAAGCGTAGATCTCTATGGAGAAGAATGAGCAAGAAACTCCATGGACACTCTTTTTCAATCGCCAAAATTATTACAAAACTTTTGTTACATCATTCATCATCAGATGGTACATTATGTGAGAACGATGTGGCAAGTTATTAGTGTCCATAGTAAATATAAAAAAGACAATTCAAAAATAAAGTTATTAATAATTAAAATAGACCGTGGCAGCTAAGAGATGACCAGTCTCAACTGACAGCGCCCGTTCACGAACATGACACATATATCAGCACCATTCAGCTCAACCATTTTGAAGGGAGCTAAATGATCCGACACACGCGCCACCATCAGCGAGACATTCGAGTGAGCATGACATAACTTTCAACCGCCAGGGTTATTCAAGTCAATAAAGTGAAGCACGTAGGTATCTAATCAATAATGGCTCTAAAGTACATGGCACTCACACAATGCTGGTTATGCAGCTATATAATACTAGGAAAATTGAATCTATACATTGCAAAGGTGGTTTTACAATCTTCATCAGCTCCGACAATAGTTTTAAAATGCTATGTATGTCCGCTTACATGAGGGTTTAATACACATATCATAGTAACATAATGATATCCTACGATCTATACTAAAATAAATAGATAAATAATAATAATAATAATAAAAAAAAATGTATACTAATAATAATACAGAATTATATGAAAACATATAACCTGTCAGCAAGCTAATCTTGGTAAAAAGAACATGAACATCATTGTCTTGAGATCAACATAGCGGCCAACTATCCTTATCGTCTAAATAATCGCTAACAGAATAGTATGCCTTAGAACAGAGGTTGGCTTTTACTCTTGCTTTAAATGCATTAAAAGGTAAGTCTAGAAAAGAAGACGGTAACTTGTTATAAAAAGTTATACCGATCCCTACGAATGAATTATGCACCTTATGAAGCCGGTGAAATGGTGCACGTAGTTTGTGCTTATTTCTAGTGTTAAAGTTGTGAATATCACTGTTTTTACTATACATGTGAATATTTTGCCTAACATATAAAATGTTGGCGAATATGTATTGTGAAGCCACTGTGAGAATACCAATCTCTTTAAAAAAATCTTTTAGTGAAACTCGCGCACCTAGTTGGTAAATTGCACGAACCGCTCGCTTCTGGAGCACAAATATATTTTGGATATCAGCAGCTTTGCCCCACAGTAGAATACCGTAGGACATTACGCTGTGAAAATAACTGAAATAGACTAATCTTGCTGTATCAACGTCAGTATATTGTCTAACTTTTCTGACAGCGTAGGCAGCCGAGCTAAGCTTTCCTGATAGGTTTGATATGTGTTGGCCCCATTGTATTTTCGAATCTATTGTTATACCAAGAAACACAGCTGAATCAACAGTTTCAAGTTCTTCATTGCAAAGGACAATGTTGTGACCGAGATTTCTAACATTAGGCAAAGCGAACTTTATGCATTTAGTCTTCTTGGCATTAAGGACAAGGTTATTTGTAGTGAACCAATCTGTGACCATAGAAAGTGCGTTGTTCACATCATCAAAAACTTGTCTATTCCTATCTACTTTAAAGATCAGAGAAGTGTCATCCGCAAACAGTACAACGTCACAAACACTCTTTAAATAATATGGTAGATCATTAATATAAACCAGGAATAAAAACGGACCCAGTATTGAGCCTTGAGGTACACCCATCTGAACAGGTAACCTAGAAGATTTCACGCCGTTAACATCTACACATTGGAATCTATTTTGCAAATATGACTCGATTACATTAAGAGCTTCCTTTTGAACACCATAATGAAAAAGTTTGCGCAAAAGTATATCGTGGTGTACGCAATCAAAGGCTTTAGATAGATCGCAGAAAACACCAATTGCATTTCGCGAGTTTTCCCATGCGTCAAATATGTGCTTCAACAAAGCAACACCCGCATCAGTAGTCGAGCGACCTTTCGTAAACCCATATTGATCATTGTGAAGCAGGTTGTTTAAATTAAAGTGTCTAAGCAACTGTTTGAGAATTAACTTTTCAAAGATTTTGCTGAATGCAGGCAAAATAGAGATTGGTCTGAAGTTACCTATGTCGTTTTTACTGCCGGATTTAAATAGAGGGATGACTTTACTGCTCTTCATGAGATCAGGAAAAGTGCCCCAATCAATACATTTATTAAAAGTAATAGCAAGATAAGGGGCTACAATGTCAATTATATTGCTCAATAGTTTAGTCGAAATGCCCCAGTAATCACCAGTGTTTTTGGAGTTCAGTGAATTAAAAACACTAACCACATCATGAGGCGTTACATGTTCGAATTTCAATACATGACTACATTTAGGGACGCTACTATGCAAAAGGTTTTCAGCCTTAGAGGGTGATGAACTTAAGGAACGAGTCGTTGTTGTAGGTATACTGGCAAAAAACTCATTAAATGCCTCAGCTATGTCAGCTGGTCTATTAACTAATTTGTTATCAACAATGATTTCCAGTTGTTTTTCTTGTTTAACAGATTTACCCGTTTCTTTGTTTATGATTTTCCAAGTGGTTTTTACTTTATTATTAGAGTTTTTAATAGTATCACTTAAAAATTTAGATTTTGCAATACCACAAATCTTTTTAAATAATTTAGAATAATTTTTAACATAATCTAGGAAAGCGCTATCAAACCTGTACTGTTTCAGACCATACAACTCATATAATCTCTCTCGACTTTTGTAAATGCCTGGTGTAGCCCATTGGTTGAAACCAGCGGAAGTCCCGTTAACGTTTATAGTTTTAGTTTTAAAAATGGATTTAAATTCATTTTGCACAACATCAAAAAGAGCTTCATATATTTCATTCGGGTTTTCGTGTTCTACTATGGACGGTGTAACTTTAAGAGCTATATTATTTTTAAACTTATTACAACGACTAACGTTATATGGCCTGCATTCTATTTTGCGCGACTTTTTAGTTGACGGCATAGGGAAGCTAGCCATCAATCCACAGTGATCAGATGATAAATCACTAAACACTAATTTATTTTCGACATCAAAATCACAAAACATGTTATCAAGACAAGTCGACGAAGACGCCGTGATCCTTGTCGGCTCAAAAAACAAGTTAACTAAATTATAAGATTTAAATAAGTTGAGAAGCCTGATACTTAGTGGAGTAACATCTAAAATATTAACATTAAAATCTCCACATAAAATTATATTTTTACTGTTGTTTTTTACCTTATTAAGTGCATCCTCCATTACAGATTCAAAACTAGTAAAGTCCCCAGAAGGGGGTCTGTAAACACAAATTATAATGTGCCGCTCTAGTTCAACACAAGACAACTCGACAGTGCGCTCAATGGAAAGCTTGACTAAGTCTAAACGTTGTTTGCACTTTAGCTTGTTTGAAACGAGAACTAAAGATCCACCGCGAATGGCATTTTTTCTCACAAATGCACTCTGTACAGAAAAAAAATCATCATTGATAAACGCTACTTCATGTTCTTTCAACCAATGCTCAGTTAGACACAATACCTGAACATCATAGTTTTCTATAAATAAGCTTAACTCTAATTCCTTGCCGGACAAACCCTGCATATTTTGATGCACAACATTCAACATATGCGACTTAGCCTTTGTCGAATCAATCAGTTTAAATTACTAGGTGTAGGTAAGCTATTGTTAGTATCATTACTAACAGAATCAAAAATGAAGTTAGTACTAAAAGTATCAATAGTGACGTTAGTGTCACCACTAACAGAAAACGTAGGTACGATACAAGTACCGGTGTAAACGCGTAAAGTGTATGCTAAAAGGTTAGCAATCTGTCTCCTACAACTAGCTGGCAAAGACATGGAATGATCAGTGAGTCGGTAATCTGTGATAAAACTATTACAATCAAAATAAATAATAGCATCACTGTGACGACAAGTCCTATTATACATGAGAAGATTTAAATTATAAATATGCCTATTTTGTTCATCAGACAAACAATTAGAGTAAGGCAAAGCAGAAAAAATAAACTTACAATTATTGGACTCATACAGCTGCATCATTAAATTAAAACATTTAATAATATCCTTTTTTCTTACCGCTAAGCTATTCCCAAATAACAATATCACATTCGAATTGGGATTTATTTCAGTTGATTTAATACTACTAATTAATTGGCTAAAACTGGCACCGGGTAGACAACTATTAATTATATACTGTTGAGAACACTGACTAAAAATACTACCAAAACCTTGACCAAACTTGTCAGAAAAAACATATGTTGTATCAATAGACTTTCTATCAAAACCGGCAGGTTGAGCTGAAGAGGGTATGGGCGTAACATGCTCCGGCAGGGGCCTCTGTAGGCATGCACAGCTACAAGAGAGGTTGTTTGTCAGAGACTCATACCTCTCTGCATTATAAGTAACCAAGTCTACCAGTTCATTAGCCTCCTGCAAGCGCTTACTCAGGTCTTGTTGAGAAGCCTCATATTTACTAAAGATATCCTTTAGAGTGTATTCCCTCACAAACAACTCATCCCGTAGGTTTTGAGTGTCGGTCTCATATATATTCCTACATAGTTCTAAATCAGAATTACATTTCTTTAATTCTTGCATCACATTTAAATTTTTTTGTCTTAGTTTTAAGTTTAATTTATTTAGTTTTAGTCCTTTCATCGATTTTTTAATTTTCCTAATTAACTTATTAATCCTAATATATTTTTTAATCTTATTATGACTAGTAAGACTGGTAAATAAACTACATTTATTAAGAGTATCATTGGTTAAGTCTATGGTCACTATTGGCTCAACACATACGGGTCCGGACCTGCTATCAACCAACTCATCATAAAGACTGCAGGTGTTCGCAGACTCTTCACTGGCCTTAACAGATTCCAAACATGTTATGGTGTTGTGTGCCTTGCTTAATTCCAGCTCCAGTTCTGAAATACGTTTTAAGGCCTGATCGTATGTGTCACTACACTGTTCAAAATTAGCAACAAGTTGTCGGAGTTGTTGATGCTGGTCTAGTATATCCACATGCTGCACATGTAATTCAGACAATTGGTTCTTGAGCTCAGTGTTCTTCTTAATAATTAACCCTATTTCCACCTCACTTTCTTCCCTTTCCTTTAGCAATTGACTAACAGTGGTTTGGCTAGATTGTAGCTCCTTCAAAGTAGCCCTCAGTTTTTCCTCTAAGGATGCAGCTCTACGGGTCAACATGTTGAAGACAACCTCAGAGGCACCCTGGAATTAGAGAAGGAACGGCTAAGTATGTGAAAAGAATAGGAGTGAGGGACAGGATGAATATTTTAATATGAATAGTTAATAGTTTATAGAATGAAAACTAAGTTTGAATTATTTAAGTACTAATAAAGAGAAAACAAAGAGAAATAAAAGTAGTTTTGTTTAGATTGAGACACTATTTTACTGGATGAATAGGAAAAACAACAAATTAAATTACCTAAAAAAAATAAAATTAAAAAATAAGTTGAGGGTACTAGTACTAGGTGGTTTGATTTTATTGTACAAGTGTTATAAAACACATTAATTTCTCAGACTGATACTAAATCAAAACAAAAACATAAGAGAGCTTATCCTATTAATCAAGTTTATTGATTTAATAGGGCTCAAATATGTTACAAAACATTTCAAAAATTAATCTGCATAAATATCATGTCAATTACAAGGAATTGTGTTAAATAGGCTACAGCTTGCAGGGAAGAGAGAATAATTGTTTAGTGGGCAATAGGATTATTATTATTTATTCTAAATAGGTATATAAATGCACAAAAATACTCCCCGGGTAAGGTGGTGACTTCAAATTCGTCCGTTGGATGACAGTTCAACAGTTGATACTTGCACGCTATATATTTCGCTGATTTTGCATCGGAACAACTTGCCAACGCTGATCCTTGTTATTTATAGGTATTTTCATTATATTTATAGGTTTGGTGAGGAAATTATATTAAGTTACCAATTATTTTTTTGTTTTTTAGTTCCTGGGTGTTTTTTGAAGTCGGTTTTTTTATTGTTTAAAAAATATTTTTTTATATATTGGCCTATCTACAATTGTTACACTATTACAGCAGACCAGACAAGCAAACATACCAGCTAAGTGCACAATATTAGACGATAGACACAGCATGCAAAGATTTTCGTTTAGTAATTCCTTATGTGCCTTTGACCACTTTCAGTTCCATCATCAGACCCTGGAAATGATTTAGCACCCGAATATTTGTCAAAACCCAGAATAATATCCAACACCAAAGTCTATGTAAAGACGAATCAAATGAGCCCAAACTCGATGGGATTGCATTATTGTATTACAAAGATCCCATGGCTACCTTCCAGCTCCATCATAAGAGACTGGAAAACATCCAGTACAAAAGCCCATGTAAAGACGAATCAAATGACCCTAAGCTCAGTAGGATTGAGTTTTTGTATAAGAAAGAACTCATGGTTACCTTCCAGCTCTATCATCAGACCATGGAAATCATCCAGCATCAATGTCTATGTAATAAAACGACTTTAACGAGCCGAAACTCGACGGATTGGTATTGAGTTGTTATCAAATCGCTTCAAGAATGATTTAAAATTTAAAGAGTTCCCACGATTTCTCCAGGATTCCATCATCAGATCCTGACTTGAGGACCAATTGGAAGGTGTACTCTTTCAATCAAAAGAAGAATTTTCAAAATCGGTCCAGGAGTCTTTGAGAAATCGGGGAAAATACATTTAAAAAAAAGACTACGACGAATTGAGAACCTCCTCCTTTTTTGAAGTTAGTTAAAAATAGTTGACAATAAAAACCTACCTATCCCCAAAACATACCCACCTAAAGCTGTAAAAATAAAGTTGACAAACTTACATTTGCAGTTGAAGAACATGTTCTCCGATACATTTTATTTAGGAAAATATGTAATCCAAGTACGTTTTATAAGTTGGTCGACTATTACTCGTAAACTTGTAAAGCCTACTTAGTCATGATAATTTTCTTTTAAACTTCGTTATACATGTCGCAGAATCAACACAGAAGCACAATAATTCAGAATAACGCCATCTATTGTCATTGCCGAGAAATCAAAACAGAAACACAATTTGGAATCTCTATTGATTATTGTTAATTTAGAATAACGCCATCTATCTCTCATTGGAGGAACTATGAAGTTAGATTTGACAGATAACGTTTAGGAACGGCAAGTTAATAACTTGGGGATGGTTAGCGTGGAGTAACGTTGAATTCGATTGAATCGATTCGGAAGTTTAATCAGCTATTCGACGTTGACATGTAGTGACGTTGACGTATAGGTTGGCTAACCTGTAACTGACGTAGGCCACGTGGGTGGTGATAGTTGAGTGAAGGAGCACTTTTGATCGGTCCGTCAAGCTGGGTAGACGTCTTCGTTGCTCCACGATAAACTTCCCGCGTTCCTAAGTTTTTAATCGAGCCATATCTCGGGCATCCTTGATTATTTTGTATTCGGTGTGCTTTAGCAAGTAATAAAAAGTGTTAACGAAGGTTTTGTGAGTGTTATTTTCGATATCGCGACCCACTGATGACGATTCCTCGTCATACATATATGCTCGTCAAAACAAAATAAGGGCCACTTTTTAAATTGCACTTTAAACAAGTATTGCCCTTATTCTGGGTACATAATAAATACTAAATATCTTGTTATGGTTTCTTTCAAGTATTAATATTGTTTCTACTGCATAATTGGTAATTCATAACTTTTTTTTAATTAGATATTTGAGATTACTTAGAATTTACGGTATGGTGTTTTTTTAATTTTCAAACTTCTAACGGAGTTTTCTTCGACTAATACAGCAAGCAGGCTATAGTGATCTTTCAATCTCATAATGTCATGTATTCGGAGACATATGGACGCATAAACAGCCACTTGGGGTGTCACCTTAATCCAGGGGGCCCGTAGCCAGAAGAGGTAGGTTTAATGGTGGAATATTCCCAACGAGTAGTTCAAAATGCTTGAAACTGGTCGTAAAAGACGGGAAATATCACCAGACGCCGTGATCAAGGAAGAAAGTAAGTAAGTAAAGCCCAAGAAGACCATTAAATTGGTTTAACCGCGCAAATAGAGCGGAAATCTACTGCGCGGACCGTACAAACTCCATTGCGTCGAGCTACAGGCACCCCTGTAATTGACTACACTATTCCGAATCGACTCCATAAAGACTAACAATACTCAAGAAGATGCTTGGTTGGCCTCCAGTTAACTGCAGCGTATGTTGCAAATCGTGAAACATTAGCGAAGGAGAAAATTTATTGATCTGTTTTGACTGGGCTTCATTGGTTTTTATTGATGACTGGTGGGTTATTTTTTTTTCAATAAAACTGATTCATAAGAGTGTAGAGAAGATCTAAACAACAGGTTTCAGATCCTTGCACTCTTAAAACAGACTATTCTGGCGAGTTCTGAGTTATGCTCTGGGGCGGTTATCTCTATCACGCAAAACTGAGCTCGCACTTGTTAACGAGGGTGCTGTAACTCCTCAAAATTGCGTAGAGAATGTGGTGCAAGTCCATATTATCCCATTCGCACAGCAAGGAATACCTGAGTTCTTCTTGAAGCAGGATAATGCTCGAGCTAACACGACGCGACTAACAGTGCACACATTCCCTTACGCTCGAATTACGATGTTACAGTGGACACTTAGGATTTTTACCTGAGTTCTATTGAGCATTTAAGAGATGAGTGAAAGAAGAGTGAAAAAGAAAGTAAAATTCCCATTAACACCTAGCTGGATCTCATAAATTGTCTGAAAACTTGCTGGTAGAGTATCCCAAAAGAAAATGTTCGGTATTTAATCCAGACCATTCCACCTCCCATAAAATGAGCAGAACAGAGAGAACAGAGTTAAATTTGGAACATTAAAGAAGTTATTTTTTCGTTTTTTTTTATGTTTTATGTAACTTGATACATTCCTGCAATTCCTCACTTTTCATTCAATTTGGTTTATTTTAACGATTTATTGGAATACATATTTAATTTTTGTGTATTTCCATCTAAAACCATTAATATTAATGAGATTCAGTCATTGTAACTAGTAATATTTAAACATTATTTAATAAATTGAAAAAAACCAGGTGGCCCTTATTTTGTTTTGAGTAGTATATATACTACTATTGTAAATTTTTTCACACCCCCCAAAAATAACCGTTTAGCTGGTAGAGGGGGGGAACACTAGAGTCGAGCAAAAATTAGCACTTTAAAGCTTAATATTTCACAAACGAATCTTTTTATCTGCTTATTATGCTGATGATATGGTCCTGCTGTGTCCCTCAATAAAGGGATTACAAAAACTTTTGAAAATATGCGAATCTTATGCTAAAGAACACGGTCTTCTATATAACGCAAAAAAGAGCGAGCTGTTAGTATTTAGAGCAGGAAAGGGACCTGAAGTCATTACACCTGTCTACTTGGACAATGAGCCGCTCAAGTTAGTGGATTCGTTTATGTATCTTGGTCATCACGTAACCAGTAAATTGAACGATGATCTTGATCTAGAAAGAGAAAGACGATCACTGGCAATCAGATCCAACATGCTCAGTCGACGACTTGTCAGGTGTTCTGCTCAGGTCAAGAGGACACTGTTTCGCAGCTACTGTCAGTCCTTCTATACATGTAACCTCTGGCTTCAGCATACAAGACGTGCCCTTAATACCTACTATCAGAGTGCAATACAATAACGCTTTCAGATTTCTAATGCGTCTCCCTAAGTTTTGGTAGTGCCTCGGGCATGTTTGCTGATGCCAGAGTGGATGACTTTTTTGCAATAAGAAGGAAGAGAAGTTCGTTTAGGTTGCGGCTCAGTAAAAGTGATAACTTGATAATTAAACAGCTTTATGACAATGTATTTAATAAAATTGACATGATATGGAATGCACAGTTGACATTGGAAAATAGAAGATTATAATTTGTACCTACTAACATAGTTTAAGTTATTGTATACTAACACTTTATGGGACATGCGCCTGAAATAAATGATATTAATATAAATATTTAATTTAATTTATCAAAAAATTGTTGATGGAAAATAGCAATATTTTTAAAGGCCTATTTAATGATATCCCACACTAAGGGGTACGCGAGGAAAAAAAAACTTCCCCACTTTACGTGTACAGGAGGTACCCTAAAAAAATATTTTACGAGATTTTATTTTACCACTTTTTCGGCGCAACAAATCCGTATATTTACACCAAATTACAGCTTTCTAGTACTGGGCGTCTCTGAGCTAAGCTGCGGACAGACGGACGGACGGACGGACGGACATGGCGAAACTATAAGGGTTCCTTGTTGACTACGGAACCCTAAAAATGTCGATTCCGTGTTCGAAACAAAACGTAACGTTTTTAGTGGTGTCACTCTTTTTAGGGTTCCGTAACCAAATGGCAAAAACTGAACCGTGATAGATTCGTCATGTATGTCTGTCTGTCTGTCCGTCTGTCTATACGTCCGTATGTCACAGCCACTTTTCTTCGAAAGTATGAAAGCTATCCAGTATCCTGTTGAAACTTGGTAAGTAGATGTATTATGTGAACCGCATTAGGATTATTATACAAAAATAAAAACAAAACAAGTTTTGGGGATACCCCCCATACCACAGAATACTTAATAGTACTACCCATACTTTGAAACTCAATTTTTTTTTTTCACCAAACCCGTACGTGTGGGGTATCTATGGATAGGTCTTTAAAAATGATATTGAGTTGAAGTGAATTTTTTTCTAAACCAAGCAGTTTGCGCAAGAGACACTTCCGAAAGTGGTAAAATGTGTAACTTCTAAAATATGAGAATGATAAAACTAAAAAAAATACACCGTGACTTTTTAGTCGTCTTACAACGGCAGTCCAGTTCATGTATCCAATGATAAGTACACGTTTATAATAAAAAAAATAGGTTTTTAAGAGATTTGAAAAATTTAAAAATAATATTTTAATTCATTATTATGACGCATGGCGTAGTTAGAAACACCCTTGTCTCATAGAAAATGGAGATGGAATGATCTGCCAGACTATTGCGCTGGGTAGGTATACTCTATAGCTTGTTGTAAACATTTTAACAGAGTTTTTCATATTTCTATGCATCTATTTGTTGGTAATAAAAATTATTATAAACGATTAAAATAAAAAAAAAACTCGCCTAGAGGAATTTTAGGCCGGATACATTAAGTGGACCACTTTTGTAAGGCGACTAAAAAGTCACGGTGTATATGATGTACATTATCATGCAAACTTCCATTGAAAATTGGTTTGGATGAGATATAGTTAGCAGTTTTTGAGATATAGAACATTTTCAAAAACAGCAAATATAACTTTGCCATTCCTACAAACACTATGAAAAACAAAGTTATTTTTATTGTTTGTGTATATTACTTACTAATCTCAATATAATTATATCCCTATCTATGCTTGCTACTACGGAACCCTTCATGGGCGAGTCCAACTCGCACTTGGCCGGTAAATGTGCGAGTGAGCGCCACGCACACATTTATATGTTTTCCTTGGAAATGTTATAATTTTTGTAGAAATCGAACCACGGGGGTAATTTACCTAGGTACTGTGTTTTTGGCTTCAATTCTCAGTGGCCTCCTAGGAATCTGGACATTCTATAATAATCTAAGCCGTAGACCATGGTCGCGGGACATATGAATTACCGTGACCCCGAAACGTAAAGAGCTATTGAAGAACACCGTGGATTTTAGTAAGTACGAATCTGACGGTCCGGGACTCATTTGACGAAGCCGTAGACCATAAAATATAGTTTACGCGGCGCATATTTTGAATAGCTACCTACAGATGTTTCACGAAGCTTTTCCAATTCCTTGCAGCAACTTTCTACTTGATATTCGAGAGAGCTGTGTCGTGTTTTCTCCATGGTCAACTGATGCGACAACTTATCAGTACTATGTGTGAGGGATTGATATTCCTTTGACAGTTTCCCCAGATGTATCAACATATCACGTATTGCTCGATTGGTAGTCAGGACTGCATTATTTACTGTTGAATATATTTTAGGATTATTAGCAGCAAAAGCAAAAAGAAAAATGCGTCGTTTTGAAGTTATCAATAATTTCATTACAGAAACATGAAAAATAAACTCACATTCACGTTTTTCTCTCAGTTTAACTTCATTATCTTGTTCTTGTAGTTTAATTCTCTCAATTGTTTGCCCTACAGACGAGTCCATAATATTCTGGATTATGATAGGCAATTTAATATCGTTATAACGAGCACTGAATCAGTGGGTGCGTACTTACTTAAAGTACCTCTCTGTGTACTCGGATGCGGACTCTTGGTGGACTTTTATTATTCGTAGACTCGGTGGTACATAAAAATTATTATCTACCTAATACTACTGACAAGGGTGGGTGGGTAAAATTAACAATGCGTACTACCCTATATTATTTTTATGAAAATGGCGCCAAAAAGTGATGTCTATGACTACCTGGGCCATGATTGGCCATGATGGACAAGCAACATGGGCCGCATGGGCGTAATAAGATGGTGAAAGAATGTTTTGTTAATTAAAAACATGTTTTATTATTCTAATAAAACACTAATGATTAAATTAACCTAGTTCTTAATATTAAAATAATTTTTCCATCATAATATTTATATTTAATTAAAAAATTAAATGCATTTTATATTTAATGGAATTGTAAAGGAATGTATAAAAATAATGACACGAGGTTGCCTGGGAAACATTGTAAACAAAACCACAAATAACGTAATATTGACACGAGGTTGCCTGGGACACGTTGTAAACAAATTACCACAAATAACGTAGGACCGGACCATAATAAGTGGGACCATATTCAAGAGCAATCAACAAATCACATTTTGTATTTATCAGAATGTTAAAACCGGACGCTAACGGTTTTGTAAATGTTACTTGGCCCAGTAAAAATATTCCACATGGGGGTATTTTCCATACACGTGTTGCTGAACCATCGGAGAAACAGCAACAATTACTCAAGGGTGGGTAAACTCATGTATTTGTAGTACTGTAGTACTCATGTATTTGAACTGGCCCACAAGTAGTTTTGATAGGTGCAGAAGAAAAGCCTCATAGAAGATACAAGAAATTGCATGTAATTTTGACAACATTTGGGTACCTACCTATTTGTTTGATCAACTGAATTATTCATTGTCCAGACCATTCGTAGTCCGCTATGTAGTTTTATTAAATATAGAAGACATGGTTTCGGCCTTGATCATGTCATAAAAAGACAGAAAATTAAATCAGACTCGGCTGTATGGGCTCAGCTCCCTTTGCCTGTCCAAAAGATGCGAAAAGAACAAAAACAAAAAGTTTATGGTTACATTCGTCCTATGGTCCAAGATGACTGTTGGTCAGTGTTGCCAACTACACCGTAATTACGGTAAAAACACCGTAACCAGGAAAGATTTACCACCTACCGTAGGATTATAATTACGGTAGCAAAATACACCGTAATACCCAATGAAGAGCGTATTTAGTTTTAAATACCTATTTCAAACACTTTTTCCATTTATGTTGGTCATTTTGTCTCTACCACACTCGAATGCTGAGTGCGAAAGAGTCTTCAGCAACAATTATACTGCTGTCTGATTCTGATTTAAAATATACGTTTTTTTAACTCTGACCCTTAGAGGTGATTGGGTAATAGTAGCCCGCGAAATTCAAATTTTCTTGTGGGAGCAAATGGAGCGAATGTTTTGATCATTCTTGTATTTTTAATTATATTTGCTAATGTCGCGAATCATATTTTGATCAAGGTAAAACCACAGAGTACTACAGAGGGGTCTCTATGCGGTGTAGGTATGAAACGGCACGCACACACGCGCACACCGTTCACGGTGCCGTATGCCGGGCCGCCCGTCTCGCACGCGTTCCGTATCTTAATATTTTTGTTACGTTTACGTATGTGAAAGAGAAAATAACCAAAATAAAAAGTAGTATTATTAATTAGGTACTGTGTGAAATAACTTTATATTAGGTTGGGGAAAAAGTCTTTTCGCATTATAGTATGTATGAACTTGTAATAAAATCTCTTTGGCTATACTATTTGTATCTGGCTGGTTTTGGTATCATTGAAAGTTTAAATTAAGAACATAATTCCAAATTCAAATTAGGAAAATGTGTGATTTTCATTTGTTTTTCGTACCATCAAGATGAGTGAACCTAATGAAGAAATTCGATACATTTTAAAATTATACTACAAAAAAGGTAAAAATGCAACGCAAGCCGCGAAAAAAAATTGCGATGTTTATGGACCTAGTGTAGTGTCTGTGAGAGTAGCACAAATTTGGTTTAAGCGTTTTCAATCCGGAAATTTTGATGTCAAAGATGCACGTCGCTCTGGTCGCCCTATTACGGATAAAATGGATGCCATTTTTGAAAAAGTGGAGCAAGATCGGCATACCCGTAGTTACGACGTAGCTGAAGAACTGGATATTGACCACAAAACAGTTTTGGCGCATTTGAAAAAAACTGGGTACACAAAAAAGCTCGACATTTGGGTACCTCACGAGCTCACTGAAAGAAACCTAATGAACCGTGTACTCATTTGTGATTCTTTAATACGACGTAATGAAACCGAACGATTTTTGAAGAAGCTGATAACTGGTGATGAAAAGTGGATCACGTATGACAAGAACGTGCGAAAAAGGTCGTGGTCAAAGGCCGGTCAGGCTTCACAGACTGTGGCGAAACCCGGGTTAACTCGCAACAAGGTGATGCTGTGTGTGTGATGGGATTGGAAGGGCATTATTCATTATGAGCTGTTACCACCAGGCAGGACCATCGATTCTGAACTCTACTGCGAACAACTGATAAGATAAAAGCAAGAAGTTGAAAGAAAGCGGCCGGAATTAATCAACAGAAGGGGTGTGGTTTTTCATCATGATAACGCTAGACCTCACACATCTTTAGCCACCCAACAAAAATTAAGAGAGTTTGGCTGGTAGGTGTTAATGCATCCGCCGTATAGTCCTGACCTTGCACCTTCAGATTTCCACCTGTTTCGGTCTCTTCAGAATTCTTTAGGCAGTGTCAGGTTAACATCACGAGAGGACTGCCAAAACCACTTGTCGCGGTATTTTGACCAGAAGTCCCAAAATTTCTATAGCAATGGGATCATGTCCCTACCTACAAGATGGCAAAAAGTTATCGAACAAAATGGTACCTACATACTTTAGTTAAATGTAAATAAACTTTATTAAAAAATGTTTTGAATTTTCTTAAAAAATGCGAAGAAACTTTTTCCCCAACCTATTATATATTTTAGTTATAAAATATAAGGAAAAGCAAATACTGCATAGTTTTTGGTTGCTTAAACGACAATAGTGACAAGAGCCTCACGTTTCATAAACTACCGCGTCACGTCAAAAGGTGAAAATATCGACCACGTTCAAACTCAGAAAATAGCAGCTCGATTCAAGGTCAGCGATCGTAATTGGTTGCGCGACTTTTTTACCATTTACAAAGACTCGCAACGTAGCACCTGTGACGTAGGGATGGAGATCTGAGATCGATTAACCGAAGAATCGATTGTTGGAGCCAAAAACTTTTTCAAAAAAAAATGTAACCGCCTTCAAAAACAACCATAAAAAACGGTAAAAAAACCTACAAAATAACTTTTCTTTCGGAAGTCGGTGTCTTTCTTTTCTTTATTTCATTGTCTTTTTTTTGCCGCCGACTTCCGAAAGAAAAGTTATTTTGTAGGTTTTTTTACCGTTTTTTTATGGTTGTTTTTGAAGGCGGTTACATTTTTTTTTGAAAAAGTTTTTATTTTACTCTTTTTAGTTTAAATATTCAACCCGAATTCTTGTCAAATACAACATGTGCACTAGAATTTTGTAATCCATAACACCGGTAATAACATGGCTCATGTACACAATCTATACTAATATTATAAAGCTGAAGAGTTTGTTTGTTTGTTTGTTTGTTTGTTTGAACGCGCTAATCTCAGGAACTACTGGTTCGAATTGAAAAATTCTTTTTGTGTTGAATAGACCATTTATCGAGGAAGGCTATAGGCTATATAACATCACGCTATCACCAATAGGAGCGGAGCAGTAAAGAGAAATGTTTCAAAATCGGGAAAATGGATTCCATTTCGAGAGCTTCCGTTGCGTGCGCTGCGTAAACGGTATAAGATACGCAAAAATAATGTACTACGGAATTATTCCTGATAAAAAGTTCTAAAATAAAGTCCGCGAGAGCATACATTTATCTTTTAAGGTTAAGTCATTATAACCTTTTTTATGGAAATCAAATTTGATTTTAAAGTAATGCATTACTTGCGAAGGTATTTTCATTAACACAATATTAATCTTTATCCTAATAAATACGTTAATCATCACAAGCATTTAATTTTGAACAAAATTGCCCTTGACATCGTTTGGTTTCAATGAATATCTTAGGAGATATCATAGTTTCAAAATAATACCACAATAAGCATTGCCATCCAACGTGGCAATGCTGCGTCTTCTGGGCACGTTTCCGGATGACAGCGATGCGGAGGAGTACTTTGACGCCTGAGTCTCTGCCTTTTTGTGTTTTTATTTTTTTTTGTATTATTATATTTTACATTATATTTTTTATTATAGGATGGGATAAGATGGGATAGGATGGGATAGGATGGGATAGGATGGGATAGGATGGGATAGGATGGGATAGGATGGGATAGGATGGAATACGATGGGATACGATGAGACACGATGGGATATGATTGGATAGGATGGGATACGATGGGAAAGGATGGGATACGATGTGATAGGATGGGATACGATGGGATACGATGGGATATGATGGGATACGATGGGATACGATGGGATACGATGGGATACGATGGGATACGATGGGATACGATGGGATACGCTGGGATACGATGGAATACGATGGGATACGATGGGATAAGATGGGATACGATGGGAAACGATGGGATACGATGGGATACGATGGGAAGCGATGGGATACGATGGGATACGATGGAATACGCGTTGTGTTCAACACGCGCCTAAATGTGTCATCACAATGACGCCCCCCCCCCCCCCCCCCTTAGAAGGCCAAAGCCTGCCGGGGTCGCGGAACTATCGAATTACCTTGACCCCGGAACGTAAAAGCCTATTATAGGACTTATAGGACACCGAGGATTTTAATCAGTACAAGTCTGACAGTCCCTCTTACCCTGCCCTGGGTAGGAGGACTCATTTGATGATTTACGTACGCATATTTATGTATGCTCCATAACTATGGTTTACAGCTAATGTTGTTAATAAAGAAGCACTAAAAAAATACATTGTTGAGTTCCGACCTCCACGCGAACGAAGTCGCGAGCACAGCTAGTAAGCTAATAAAATTCCCTATCTCAAAAACTACTGAACCGATTTTGATGAAACTTGCAATATTCCCTAAGTTAAATGATACCTCTCCTTCTGCGAAGCAGCCTCCTTCTGCGAAGCAGTAATGCTCGCGAAGGAGGAGGCGGGCCGCGTGAGAGAGAGGAGTGTGTCTCCCTCCGCCCCAACCGCAGTGGTGGACGCCCACGGCGACGGACGTCGCAAGACGATCTCCGGCCACCGTAGGCGCGGGCATGCGGGCGGCGAATAAAGGGCAACTCGCTGCCCGACCATGGACCATGCCCGGGTCGACGGCGCGTTGTGTTCCACGCGCGCCTCAAAGAGCGTCAGCAAGATGACGGGGCCCCCCCTTTAGAGGGCCGAAGCCTGCCGGGGTCGCGGGACTTATCTCATTACCGTGACCCCGGAATATAAAGGGCTATTGAAGGACACCGTGGATTTTAGTCAGTACAAGTCTGACAGTCCCTCCCGCCCTGCCCGGGGTGGGAGGACTCATTTGATGATTTTACCACGATAAAAAAAAAAAAAAGTTAAATGATACCTAGTACAACAAAAAAAGAATTACTTAAATCGGACTTTTAGTTCCAGAGATATGCGAACTCAAACTAAATCAGTCGATGCCTACTCCTTACTATTAAGGAGTTCTACCTTCCATCATCAGCTCAGCTACATGAAATTATGATTACCATACGCAAGTACTTAAATTACTTCATAAAATGTGCGAAAAACGGTGTGTCGGCCTATAAAATTCGAGGGTTGCCCTCGATTTCTCCAGGATCCAATCATCAGATCCCAACTTGGTGACTATGGGACCACCTCAGAAGTACCTCCTTTCGAACAAAAAAAGAATTTTAAAAATCGGTCCACAATTGGCGGAGTAATCGCGTAACAAATATACAAAAAAAAAAAAAACATACCGTCGAATTGATAACCTCCTCCTTTTTGAAGTCGGTTAAAAATATCGATTTTTTAAATTGTATAGTACTGAATGGATTCAGTGATTCGATACTTCACCCTTGAAACGCGACATTCGATTTTAGTTTTTGCTATAAACCATAAAGCCTCCTGCAGCCACACGCGATTAATCGCGCTGCGACAACGAGCCAAGCTAATTTCCACTCTAAAAATACTGCGAATGGACCGCGACATGTCGCCCCGTGCGATTAATCGCGTGTGTCTGCAGGAGGCTTAAAAGTATTTACAATTAATTGAATGTACCTACCCATATTATAAGAGTGCTGCCGGTTAAAGGGTTAATTATTCAAAAACTCGCGAGATGGCTGTATGTTTGGATTCCTTCGCCTCTCTTTAATAAAAAAAGTAACGTTTGTTTGTAATCTTTGACTTTCTTTTTGTATTCTGTGACTGACATTTCTTGTTGCGTCATCATCATTCATTAAAATTCATTTGTTTGTTGTTTTAGAAACTGTGTGTCGTAAAGCAAAATAAATACTGATTTTTATGTACCTAGTGTTTGTTGTATAATAATAACTAAGTAATTGTAAACCAATACATTTAATAAAGCCTATAAACAACAAAGCCTAACATTTCAAATATTTTTAAATAATATTCTTTTTTGTTTTTGTAAGATGAAATGTTTAAAAATATTACAATAATAGGTTCTAATGTAAGGTGCCGTTGGTACTATGTATTAACATTCTGTGCTACCAATCGATAATGTATGTAGAATGTAGTAACGAAACCAAAAAAAGATATAGGCTGATGATAAAAAAAAATCCCTGAAGAACATTTATGTTAATAGTGTAATTTAACAAATGCATAAAATACACCTACCTACCTTATTGCGCCTCCTAAACTCGTAAGTCGCAACCCTATTGAGATTCACGGATAGCAACAATGTAATCACATTGTAATGTCGTTAGCGTCAGATTAACAAAAATAAACTCTCGCGCGTAACCATTCAGTACATTTTTGCTTGCGCATGGGAAGTTTAGGCTATTATAAAAGTACGTGGGCGATGCTGATGCTAGTAAAAATGTACTTTATTCTCTCGAGTATAGATTTTACATTTGTTTGATTGTTTTTGGGAAGTGACCCAACTGTTCTAAACTGTGGTAAAACTTGTAAAGTTGTAACTGATATGAAAATTGACAAAAAACACAAGAAAATTTTAATTTCGCGGGCTACAACTACGCAATCACCCTAACATGCTACTATATAAACAAGGTAATTCTACCGTATTTCAAATATATTTTTACAACGTAATTTCGGAAAATCTACCGTATTTTTAGAAGAATTCTACCATCCGCTAGATTTCAAACCTGGCAACACTGCTGTTGGTTGTTGTATAAATAAACATTTAAACCATATAAACAAACGCACTCGGATATTGGTAGGATAAAGATTATTGTAATTTGTAAATTAAATTAACATTATGGCGCTTAGGGATTTACGTTTTGAATTGCATCAATTGCGTGGATCTGATTGGAACTGCATACCGATGCTATTATCCATTTCAACTCGAGGAATTGGTCTCAACCTGTGTTCTTTTTATGCTAATCATGAGGCTTTGAGATATTCGAATCGGAATGATCTGCCAGATATATACGCTGTTTATCGAGCACTGCTAGCTATTGTAGAGATAAAATTATATAATGTAGGCCTAGCTCCAAGGAATAATGAACACGTTTATAAATATGAATACCGAATGAGTAATTTAATTGTTGGATGTTATTGGATTCCTGTAACTATAAAGAGAATGATAGACGCAATCGGAGTCGTTATTAATGGAGACGGTGTTTATTTTCCAGTAATGTCCAAAAACACTGAAATTGATGGTAAATTTGTACCAAGACCTGAGAATATCCTTCTATCAAATCTTCGTGAAACAGTAGTGGCATTGACAGATACCAATGACTCGGAGACTGCAGCTTTATATAGGAAGAGTTTTTATCTCAATAATCCTTTACCAGCATCCGAATGGGGTCAAAGTCACACATTATTGAATGCTGATAAGATCATGCCAGCTGAATATAACTATGATACTCATCTTGTTCTTGATTTCCAAGCATTACGCAGCTTGCAAAGTTTTATTAGAATGCCAAATGATTTGCATAGAATCAGTATTGATAATCCTAGAGGAAATATTTCAAGTCTAATGAGCAGTGTAATGAGTGGACTACGAACGCCTGATCTGAGGGCAGGAGAGACACTTTCTGAGTACTATCAACATGCTGTGCCTGAAAACGACATAAACATGTTCCACAGCCCTGTCAAACTAAATGACAAGGAAGTTATGATGGGGGCAACTATGCTACTAGGGGAAAGGCCAGCTATTGACAACTGTCCTCAAATATATGCTTCACGCTCAGTAGCTGTAAACCCTTATATTTTAAGAAGTAGTTACCGACAGAGTTTAAACATACAAAGTGTTGATTTATAATTATTGATGTCTCTTTTTTGTATCTATGTAGTACTCTTAGAAGAATCAAAGCTTACTATTGCACAGCGACAGAAATCTGCTTTCAAGCTTCGTGAAAAAGATGAAAAGAAATCAGACTCTGAGCTACTGGTACAAATGCCTCTTGTTCGACCTAGAACATCTCGGCGACGTTCACTATCCACCATTAGGGAGTCTGGAATTTATGAAATGGACAGGTTGGTAACAAAAATATATTTCCTTATTTTGGCACAGACACCAGCCGGTCAATCCGAATCTGTTTTACCAATCGAACATTAACTTTCCACTATTGTTATAAGGTTGAAAATCTATTAAAGAAATTTGGATAGATTGAGGTAGGTTGATGTACTGGTGCCTGAACATGACTTCTTATTGTTTATAGATATCACCCAACGAAACGTGGAGAAGACAGGGAAAAAATGAAGGACAGACTGGCAAATACTATGGCGTATGGGGACAACGAGGAGCAACGGCCACAGCCACCACCTCCAATTAGTAAAAAACCGCAGCCCAAATTGCCAACTTCTAAACAAATGTGGAATGAATGTGAGACTAATAATAATATAATTATTTTACATTTTTTACTCCTCATTACAATATCTGATACTCTGTACATTTGCAAATGAAGCTTCAACAACTATAAATTTTTTTAACAGCAACCAACAAAAATAATATTGAAAGGAAAAAATAATAATTTTAAAGCAATGCCAAACATGAAAATAAATTAAGAGAAAAATTATTGTAACTATCCACTATAAACATATATTTATTTTTTGCCAGTAAATAAGAGTCAGCCTCTGTGGAACGCTTGTTTAAAAAAATTGTACTTAACCAAAAATCCGCAGCAAATTGGCAACAATTGTGTTAAATCACCACCTATTGATTAGGTAAATGTTTGGATAATTTACCAACGGCTGGTTATTTTCAGTGGTAACTCAAATTCGAGAACGAACTGAATGGCTTGCTGAAATGGAGTATCTGGGTCAAGCTGACCCACACAGAGACATCATAAAAGACCAGATTGCTGAGAGGATGCGTGCCCTGGATGCTTTGGGAATTGATGACAGTGAGTGCTCGACGCCTAAATCAGCAGCTTCTGGATTTACGTTAAGATATAAGGAACCAGAGCCAATTGTTCAGAGACGTAACTCGTCAGGTAATTGTCCTTTTTTTGCATTTATTTAAACCAGCAAATGCCCGCGACTGCGCTTACGGCTCACGTGAAGTTCGTAACTGTCATTTGTCATGTGTCATGTCCCATGGGATGGTTGTTATCCATAAAAAATAACATCGAGTTAGGCTTTTTTTAGCATTGTAAAATCATCAAATGAGTCCTTCCACCCAGGGCAGAGCGGGAGGGACTGTCAGACTCGTACTGACTAAAATCCACAGTGTCCGTCAATAGCCCTTTACGTTCCGGGGTCACGGTAATTTGTGAGTCCTGCGACCCGGGCAGGCTCTGGCCCTCTAAAGGGGGTATAGTATCCTTTTCAGGTGAGAAACAATAAAGATAAAAAAGAATTAAGAAAAATAAAGGACATGTAAGTATTCTTTTGATATTTTTTTTTATTTTATTGTAAAAACGTTGCCCCACACTAGTATTTTCTCCTGTGTTGTAAGTGCGTTTACAAACATATAAACCCGGACCCGGAACAACTACTTGTAGATCATACAAATATTTGCTCCGTGCGGGAATCGAACCCGCGACACGCAGCGCAGCAATCCAATCGCTCAGCCACTGCACCAACCACAGAACATTTATGGATAGATAGAATACTCTTTATTATGCACACCATACAACAGGTAATTACATTACAAATTTTAACTTAAACATAGGGTGACACAATGGGCGGTCTTATCACTAAAAGCGATCTTTTCAAGACAACCTTTGGATGGATTAGGAAGAAAGAGACATACTGTTGGTAGTACTGTGGTGTACAATTTTAACCAATTAAACAAGATAAAAAATATATATAAATACATACATACACATACAAACATATATAAATATATGTATATATAATATACATATGTAATAATCACGAAAACAAAGAAAAGAAGCATTATAGTCACATGGTTAGGGAGAGAGGTAGTGCTTCTTGAGCAGATTTTTAAAGATTTATCTGTTCTGTGGTACCAACGGTTGGTGCAGTGGCTGACCGATTGGACTGCTGTCGTCTCTAATTGCATCTAAACTCGAGAGAAGGGTTCGTGACGTCAGAACTAGTGAGAATAAATACATAAGAGTGACGTCTCCGTGAGGACACGGTGGTGTTTTGCCCAAGCGGAGCAGTCCTGCACCGTATACTCCACTGGGCAATCCAGCCGATCCTCGAAGTGGTGACACCCAGGCGTTTCTTCCTGCCCAATCAGACACAGGAAGCTCCCGAAATTTCCATGTCCGGTGAGGACCTGCATCAAGTACTTAGAAGGTGAGGACGCCGTGGCGCCTCTTCATTTAGACACTCCTCAAAGGAGGGTTTACCCGCTGCGATCGGCTTGTCTGAGCCTAATCCAGAAAGACGAGTCCTGATCCCAGTTAAATTTTTCTTTCCGAAAAGTCTTTACGATTCGCGATGCAGGCGTTATTGCGTATAAATATTTATATTTTGTAAGATTAAAAGTCTATTTGATTTTGTTTTGTTTCAGTGTCATCAACTAAATCAGGCAAGAGTGCCCGGAGTACAGCTAGAGCTCGGAATAAGGAAGAAAACGTGTCATCCTACTCTCAGCTATCTCCGTTGCAATACTCGCCAAGACGTCGCCAGTGACCATTTCATTCCATTCTTTAATGTTATTTTCCGCCTTTCTATTTCTACAAGCACATCAATTTCTAATTTATTTTTTTGGTACCTGGGGGCCTGAAAATACCACTTTACTAGTGGAATATGTGTGTGTATTTTGAATTGCATCGTAAAAAGGATTATTCGATTCTATTGCTTCCGTAATAGAGTAGATTATGGTTAAAGAATAAAATTATCGGAACACTTATTATGTGATTCTGCTAAAGTGGCCTTTTACCTTTGTAGCTTCGTGAATGAATAGCCAATGGCGTTGAGAGTAGGTACATGCATTTCCCGCTCTTTTGTTGAATTTACTACAAAGAATGTTGTGAGCACCTGAACCTAAAGGCTTCTACACACATTGCTGGCGGGGCAGTATCCTGGCAGTGCCTCATAGATGAGCTCACACTGCAGGCTATAAGCTAAACAGTCACAGAATAATGTCCTAAGTGCAGTGTGTACAATCGTTTCCCTAAATCAAAAAGCTTGGTTGTGCAATAGTAAGTTTTTAGATTCTTTGTCTTTTATTTTGTTTTTTTCTTTTATTTGAATTGTATAATTACGGACATTTTATATTAATAGGAAAGTTAGGCTAGCTTAGGGTTGCAATCTCTAAAATTTGGAAACAAGGAAAAGACGCGTGAAAACCCGGATTTTAGTGTCCAGAACCCGGACATGAGTCGAAGTGCGCACTGTGGCAACTGCGTCGGGAGGAGTGGGGGGACGGTGAAGTGTGCGTGTGTCGCGGGCGGCCCAAGACTTGAAATTTTTAAACCCGGACTACAAATTTTGAAGGCCCCCCGGACGCTCCCCGGATGCCCTCTAACTAGGACAAGTCCGGGGAAACCCGGACGGATGGCAACCCTAGGCTAGCTTAAACATTACACTAACTGCCAACTTTACAATAATTATATTCAGCATCAATATCTATCATGTTTTTACTTTAGCCTCATAGTCTAAGATCCCGATATACAACGACCTTCACCGAGATGCTTATTTAATCAAACGTATTTTATATTTAATTTAATATGTCAATAAATATAATCCATATGGGTTGCCTAGCAAATTTCAGTCCAGAGTATGTTTAATTAATAACTAAAAAAAAATATTTTTTTAAACATTTCACCGGTATGATTATTAGATAAATTCTATACCAATCGAAAGTATGAAGCCCATAGAATATGCAAACGTTAGGTTGCCTATTCTTTTCCGGTCACAACTATCGGGTTGCCAGGTATAAACAGGTAAATCTGTACTAGCATTTTGCAACGGTCTGTTTATTGAATGAAATTTAAATGAAATTAAAGATTATTTTATTCTGAACACGGTGGTATACAGGGTGTAAGAAGACACTTAACGAAGCCGAAAGCCACGTATTCTACCCATTATTTGGATAATTTTTTTCCTTTAGACCGTACCTGGGACTTCAAGGGTTCTCGAGATATTGAAGGTCAAAGTTGCATTTTTTTTTAAACTTTTTTTTACGAAATCGAATTCTAAGTATTATTACAAAACTTTTTCCCAAACAAACATTATCTGAATTTTCGATATTTCTAAAAAAAATACGCACGCACGTCGATACATTCATATCACAGCGCGTTCCAGCATAGACGCGTGGCGAGCGTCAAGCCACCCGCCTACGCACACAACGACACGAAACCTGTTTGCTTTACATTGCGCGCAATAAAATTATGAATTTTTTTTATACCTAAAAATAAAAGTCGGTTCCCAGCGATAATTTTAGCGTAAAGCTACTTAGTTAGATGTACAGTATGCGTAGTTAATCGCTATGTGATGTGTCTAATTACACCCTGTATGTATGCCTGCAAAAAATCAGTCCAGAATTGCGGTTGTCCATAGACATATAATCCTATGGATTGGAAATACCTACACCAAAAACGTGTATACCTACAAGTTCGCCGGGCATATATAATCGCGGCCAATGCTAGGATTGTGCCAATCAAGGAACATAGTGTTACTGTAACGAGTATGGATACTAGTATCCCTAGTACTTTTAGGATTACATAATAGTATTACGACTAGATACCATGATTGAATTAGAATCCATGTAGTTACGTAAAAATAATGTAAATTTTCACATTTGCGCTATTGCTTGTAATTAAATATTGTTTATTGCTTGTAATTAAATATGTGTTAGCGTTAATTTAAAATTTGACAATTAATTCGGATTGTACAGGTAAACCTTTGGACTTGTTAATTTGTCTTTTTAAAAAGTTTTTTGGTCCCGCCAAGTCTTATACCACAACAGCCTTCAAATCAGCATTTTTTTTTTCCTACGTATTCTTTCATTGAGGCGTTTAATTGTTTTCTGTTGATTGACATATTTTTCTTAAAGGCTTTAATTTTTCCAGTTTGTAAAACCTGTAATAGAAAAGATAAATAGTTAAATCATATCAAATTTACTTCAACTAAGCCAATAATTACAGGCACTTTTGAATGATCAAAAGACATAAAAATAAATCACTACAAAATTGTTATGGTGCTACAGTTCTAATCACAAGACATAATAACTGTGAAAGTACCGTAGGTGCCCATTCCAGAGCGAAGATCTCTATGGAAAAGAATGGACTAGAAACTCCATGGACACTCTTTTTATACTCGACAGTGTACAGTTAATATTAAAAAAAAAAAATGAAAAATTAAAATAGACCGTGGCAGCTAAGAGATGACCAGTCCCATCTGACAGCGCCTTTTCACGAACATGACAAATGTATCAGCACTATTAACCAATAACTAACAAGATAAAGATATAATTATGCACTGTTAAAAAATAATTTGCAGAATGCATTTTATTGCTAAAAGTTATTTTCAAATGACAGTTGACAAGTCTTAGTCTTTACAAATTTGCAAGTTTACCCTGATTTAAAAAAAATCACTTTTATGGGTTTTGAATTTTTTCCAATAGTTTCAATTGATTTCGATTTCTCTGTTTACATTTATAATTTGCATGTAGTATTTTTTTTTTTAATTTTTTTCAATCAATATTTTTAATCAGCGTAGTATTATATATGTATCACTATAACCTTCTTTTTTACTAAAGATGTATATATACTTTAGTGTCACATAAAAAATATACACATAAATAATCAACTGATTAAAAAAAAATATAACTATTTCTCTATTTAAATAATAAACTACTCCAAAATGATGCATAGTATATTCGAGTCTATCGCTATCCTTTTCTTTTCCAATCCCAAATAGCATGCCCACTCTCTTTCTTTAAGTGGGCGGACTTTAAACAGCTGCTATGCTGTGTCCTCTTCTATCGCATGCGATGGTCGGTTGGGACCTCTCAGTCGCACACATTCACTCGGAGCAATATTTTACTTTTTAAAATTCGACAACCGCAATTCTGGACTGATTTTTCGCAGGCAACCCTATACCACCGTGTTCAGAATAAAATAATCTTTAATTTCATTTAAATTTCATTCAATAAACAGACCGTTGCAAAATGCTAGTACAGATTTACCTGTTTATACCTGGCAACCCGATAGTTGTGACCGGAAAAGAATAGGCAACCTAACGTTTGCATATTCTATGGGCTTCATTCTTTCGATTGGTATAGAATTTATCTAATAATCATACCGGTGAAATGTTTAAAAAAATATTTTTTTTTAGTTATTAATTAAACATACTCTGGACTGAAATTTGCTAGGCAACCCATATGGATTATATTTATTGACATATTAAATTAAATATAAAATACGTTTCATTAAATAAGCATCTCGGTGAAGGTCGTTGTATATCGGGATCTTATACTATCAGCCCAAGCCTATGAGCTTCTAAAGGCTGTCAATTTTGTAAAGAACTATATTATGTTGGTATGAATATTGTTGAAAATTCAATTGATTCGTAATAAGACAATGTTGTTTTTTCATAATTATTATTAAATGCACCTACATTATAAAATAAATTCTCGGTTATAATTAAACTTTTTTTTTAACAAATTTACTTATATAAATATGACTTTTTTCCAATTCTTTTATCAGCAGATTCCTCCGTAGCAGCCCGCAAAATTCAAATTTTATTATATATTTTTTTTGCAATTTGCTTATCTGTAATCAAAATATGATTCGCGATTAGCGTTGCCAGGCGTCCAGATAAAGCCGGACACAGTCAGGCTTTTTGGTTGAGTGTCCGGCCAAATTAGACCGCGTTCGGCCTGTCCGGCTTTTTGGACTTCGCTCATCGCTAGCGCAACGCAACCGAGAAAACTAACACTAGCCGCGCTCGCTTGCGCCGTTGCACGGCGAGGGAAAACTTGTTTAGTTGAACCGAACTTATATACAAAAAATTCGATGTGTCCGGTCTTTTCACCCAAATGTCCGGCTAACCTGACGGTTCTGTCCGGCTTTTCGATTTTAGGACCTGGCAACCCTATTCGCGAAGTGTTTTACTTAAGAATCGATAGACGGGGGTAATTTTTCTACCGTGTTTTGGCTTCCATTCTTAGTGGCCTATTAGGAATCTGGATATTCTATAATCTAAGCCTTATCTAAGCCCATTCATTTTAAAGCATTCTTCAATAAAATTAAGTACCTATATAGGGTTGCCAGGTCTTAAAACCGAAAAGCCGAACAGACCAGTCAATTTAGCCGACAATTAGGTGAAATGACCGGACACCTTAAATTTTTGACGAACCTTTCATTACCTAAATAAAATTCTCTTGCTCTAGCCATATAAGGTGAGGTGGGCGGAGAGTAATAAATAATATAAAAATATGAAACTAAAAAGCCTAACAAAGGCCGGACAGGGTCTAATTTGACCGGACACGCAAAAAAAAGCCTATGTCCGGCTTCATCCGGACGCCTGGCAACGCTATACCTATAGGATTATGGGTTTGAGGCCTGATCAAACAATTTACCCTAAGCAAGATAGCTTGGAAAATTATTCTTTTATTTTTATTTTTTTTCTCTTGTGTTAGATATAGGTTTTTTAGTTTTTTTTTTCTGTGTTTATTTTTATTTCGAATGTGTGTGTCTATCGTGGTCCCTTTGCGCCAAATAAATGTTTTTTCTTTCTTTACTACTATGGTAGACTACAGGCCCATGTCCAAAATGGATGGATGGGTCATATGAACCACCAGGTGACGTATATAGGATGATATAAGAGCATAATGGCAGATTTACATTGAGTCAGTAACTGGCGTCAGTGCTGGCGCCGAAAACTGACTCATGCTATTTATACGAGGTCAGTATTTCAAGAAATCAATTTACATTATGGCAGTGCCAGGTCAGCACTGACTCGTCAGTGGACCACAGATTAAATATCAGTGGACTGACGCCAGTTACTGACTCAATGTAATGGCAGATTTACATTGAGTCAGTAACTGGCGTCAGTGCTGGCGCCGAAAACTGACTCATGCTATTTATACGAGGTCAGTATTTCAAGAAATCAATTTACATTATGGCAGTGCCAGGTCAGCACTGACTCGTCAGTAGACCACAGACTAAATATCAGTGGACTGACGCCAGTTACTGACTCAATGTAAATCTGCCATTTAATAATAAGATCAGCACTATGCCGTCACTTGTAGGCTGTCCAACTGAGTGCTGGTGAGAATTCAAAAGTGCAGGTAGAGTGAGTACATGACCAAATCATTATATTTTTGTACGGGCATTTTTACCATCGTTTAAGAAAGCGTGCAGTGCCGTAAAAAAATGGTGTGCCACAAAATCGGTATTTTTATTTTATTTTCTGTCAATTTCTAGGGTAAATAATTTGGTCATTTCATTCTGTACGGCATCAGTTTCAATACAGCTTCTAATCCAATGATATTATAAGTAAAAAAGGTGTAGATAGGTACGTTATACGCGCTCAAAAATAGACGCGCTCAAATGTGGTTGATTCACAAACCTTGACCTCAGTCCGACGTTGCCAGCGACAACGGATGCACTTCACGTACTACAGAGTGAGTCAAAAGTAAAAGTGACTCAAAACCACCGAAAATGCCGTCGTGTGTGATAAGATATTGTACAAATTATACAAACAAGACTTCTAAAAGTCAAAGAATCACTTATCATTCGTAAATATATTATTTATCTTAATATTTTCACAAATAAAACATTACGTTTCTATAATATGGCGTCGTAAAAGAAAGAGTGCGAGTGAGATAAAAGAGAGAGCGTCACCATCTAGCTGTCACTCTTTTTCATATTGGTTTTATCAAGCTATCCTTTTTACTTGTAGTGAAATGTAATGTGTGTGAATAAAAAGTGTGTATGTGTGCTGCCTCTCTGCGCGGTACGCTTTTTTCTGTTGTTTTGTACGTGTCATATCTATGACTTATAATACCTATCATTGTTCTAATCCATTATTCCGCAACGCCGTACAAAAATCAATGACAAGGGGAAAAAATCGAGGGTTGCAACCCCTGGATCACGAAAAAAGGGAATTGGACAGCTTACAAGTGAGAGCATAGTGCTGAATCTTATTATTTAATGCTCATATACCGTCCTATATACGTCACCTGGTGGTTCATATTATGACCCATCCATTTTTGGATATGGGTGGATATGGGCCTGTAGTCTATGGGTATATTCAAATAAATCACTGCTAGTATGCTGCTATGTATATAGGTAACTATATTTGTAGAACAAGGAATAGATTACATTAATCACTGTCATCAATTATCATTACTGTCTTAGTTATTTTGGACTTTGATCCATTAGTAGCAGCACTAGATTTCCTTTTTTTTGTTTGACTCCCTTCATCAGAAATTGTTGTGATTGGTTGATAATCATTGGGAGGAGGTTCTTGAAGTTCAAAGGGTGAATATCTCCTTATTGGCATATTTAGTATAAAGCTATCATCATCAACTGCATCCATATTTGGGCCTATCTTTATATAACTTATAGTAGAATAGGCAGTATAGTGAAAATCTTCTATTAAATAATTACCAACTAATAAATATGCAATCACATCTTCACCTAGTACTCTTGAAAAGTTTGGCTCCTTTCCTTTATGTCTCAGATTAACTGGCCCTTTGAGGAACCATGCATCAAGCAACTTTTGAGCTGTTAGTTTTACATCTTGCTTATCCGCATTCTCAATAATACCAGCTAATGTTTTACAGAGAGGCTTTACATTAATTTCTTTAACATTTGAATGAGGATGGCAACACACATCACACATTTTGTTACAATCTGCATCACCCCAAGTTTCATCAAAGTGCTCAGCTATTAAAAGCCTCCTACACAATGAGCCATTGAGACAGTATTTGACCATACCATACAGGTGCTCCAGACTCCCGACAGATGAGAACACCATTGTACTGACTTTGAAAACATCTTGCATTCTGTACATAGTAACACATTCTGCTCTGTGGCCATCTCGACCGGCCCTGCCGCTCTCTTGATAGTAGTTTTCCATAGACTTGCTTATTGTGTGATGAATTACAAACCTAACATCAGGTTTGTCAATCCCCATACCAAAGGCTACAGTGGCTACAATGGCTTGGTAGCGTTTTTCATGCCATTTCAAATGAACCTGAGATCTGGTATTAGCATCTAAATTTGCATGATAGCAACCTACCTTTAATCCTCTTTTACGCAAACCCCCTGAAATGTCTTCAGAATCTTTAATGCTGTTTGTGTATATTATCCCACTTTCACCTTTGTATCTTCCTTTCAATAACTTTTCAAGAATTGTGATGCACTCTTCCTGTGAAGTTGGCTTCTCCAGTATTTTGTAAAATAAATTAGGTCTGTTAAATGTTGACTTGATAACTAAACAACCAGGAATATTAAGAATTTTCTGCACATCAGTCAGTACACTAGCTGTGGCAGTAGCTGTCAGTCCTAAGATAGGCACATTAGGAAACATGTTAGACAAAATACCTAAATACTTGTAATCAGGTCTAAAGTCATGGCCCCACTGAGAACAGCAATGTACTTCATCTATAGCTATCCTTTGCAATCTACCATCTGCATAACATTTTTGTAAGTTTGACATAAATCTTTTGCTTTTAGCAAACCGTTCTGGGGTAACATACAGCAATTTAATCTGAGTCTTGTTATCTTTTAGGATGTTTAAAGCTGCTGAAGTGTCTTCCTTAGAGCTAGAGCTTGTGATGAGCATGGCTGGTATGTTTCTATTAGTCAGTGATCTAACTTGATCTTCCATTAATGATATAAGGGGTGAGACAACAACTGTTAGGCCAGGTTTTATTAAAGCAGGCAACTGGTAACATAAACTTTTCCCCGCACCAGTTGGCATTACTACAATGGCATGTTGCCCTGATAGAGTAGAATTAATTGCGCCAAGCTGTTTCGGTCTAAAGTTTTCAATGTGAAATACATCTTTCAACGTCCTTACTACGTCGTCAGACCACTCATAAGTGGTGCCTGCCCAATCTACACTGGATAAAGTATCAGTCTTCAATTTGTTTATAGAATTCTTCAAAGAAACTTTCTTCTCGTGCAGCACACGTTGGAGATTCTTCCATTTTGTTATCTCGGCGTCAACTTTAGATATTTCCTTATCTACATTTTTTAGCTCTTTTTCGAGATCATCTACAGTTTTCATGTTTTACGTATTGTACAATATGAATAAATTAATAATTAAGTAAGCGGTTAATTAACTCGGCGGTTGTTTATTATTTTTACTGCCCCCCAACTACACATATACAACGGTCAATGAAAATGAATGACAAATGATAGCCTTTCTGTCAATCTATCAAACGCATAGACATTATAATCCTATGGACTGGAAATACCTACACCAAAAACGTGGATACCTACAAGTTCGCATGGCACATAAAATGGCGGCCAATGCTAGGGTTGTGCCAATCAAGAAACATAGTGTTACTGTAATGAGTATGGATACTAGTATCCCTAGTACTTTTAGGATTACATAATAGTATTACGACTAGATACCATGATTAAATTATAATCCATGTAGTTACGTAAAAAAAATGAAAATTTTCACATTTGCGCTATTGCTTGTAATTAAATATTATACATATATTTATGTGTTAGCGTTAATTTAAAAAATTGACGATTAATTCGGATTGTACAGGTAAACCTTTGGACTTGTTAATTTGTCTTTTTAAAAAGTCTTTTGGTCCCGTCAAGTCTTCTATCACAACAGCCTTCAAATCAGCAATTTTTTTTCCTTCGTATTATTTCATTGAGGCGTTTAATTGTTTTCTGTTGATTGACGTATTTTTCTTTAAAGGCTTTAATTTTTCCAGTTTGTAAAACCTGTAATAGAAAAAATAAATAGTTAAATCAAATCAAATTTATTTAAACTAGGCCAATAATTACAGGCACTTTTGAATGGTCAAAAGACATAAAAATAAATCAGTACAAAATTGTTATGGTGCTACAGTTCTAGTCACAAGACATAATAACTGTGAAAGTACCGTAGGTGCCCATTCCAGAGCGAAGATCTCTATGGAAAAGAACGGACAAGAAACTCCATGGACACTCTTTTAACACTCAACGTAGCAAGTTAAGTGTACAGCTAATATTAAAAAATAATAATAATGAAAAATTAAAATAGAACGTGGCAGCTAAGAGATGATCAGTCCCATCTGACAGCGCCTTTTCACGAACATGCCAAATGTATCAGCACTATTAACCAATAACTTAACAATGCACCGTTAAAAAATAATTTGCATATTGCATTTTATTGCTAAAAGTTCTTTTCAAGTGACAGTTGACAAGTCTTTGACAGATTGCGGCGCTTGATGTGCTGCCGTCTGTTTGTCAGAAAACGGTTAAAAATTCAACATCTACATACCTCTTTGTGCACTGTTCCCACAAATTGATGGGTCAACTGCAATGGTGCCTCCATTACACTAGATGGTTCATCTATTACGGTAGATGGTTCCTTTATTACAGTAGATGTACAAGAAACATCAGATTCTTGAGTGTTGCTTGTTTCACAGAATACAAATGACTCTGGAAGTTGTTTTTTGTTGGATGTCTGAAAAAAAAAATGAAATATGCATTACTATCCATATAACTTAGGCTAAAAAACCAGGCTGTTATTTAACAATCATTTTAATACACACTTACCGAAAATATTGTAGGTACAGAGTTCTCATGTAACCTAATAACATCAAGTGTTCTGTTAAAACATTTTTCTACAAAGTGAAGTGAACACATAAGCCAGTCTTTACTTCGAGAACAAATTTTTTCGTCACTGATAGAGTCCAACCATTTTTTCTTCAATCTTTCATTTTTGGGAAACCTATAAATGATTAGTATTTTTTTATCAATATATCATTTGGTAACAGTTTCAGTGTAACGAAGGACTAGTATCGGGAACTATTACAGCAACGGTACAACACTATTATTATTGTAAACAAACAAACGAAAATAAGAAATGAAAAATATTATCTGTAGGACGGAAATAAACCCAAATATTAATACTCTAACCATGAAAACAAGGTCACATAGCGATTTCTTTACCGAAATTGTTCTATTTCATGTAGTTTTGCATGAAAACGTGTTACTAACCTGTACAAAGTCTATTCAGGCTGATTTTTCTTTTTCCTGGCATGACAAGACACAATGGAACATCCAGGCATGTTGAATTACTGTTTCTTAATGGTAACACGCACTTTTAAAAGAAAACACTCCGTAATTTACTCAAAAATCTAAATTCAACAAAAAGTAAACAACTGTTTGACAGCAGAACTACCACGAAACTTGGCACATAAAATGGCGAAATGGGCACGTTTCTGTAACTGTGGGAAATATCCCAACAAAATATTCCATTTTGAGCAACAACCGAAATATTGTTGTCTCTTTTGTCAAATATGATTACTGCATTAGAAGGAAAGAGACAAACCAATATTTCACTCTCTGTCTCATGTTTGACTCATATTTGTATAAGCAAAATGTATGTATAGAACATCGGGGCATCTCCATATAACTTCATCTCAATGATCAAACGTCAAATGCCAAATTGCCATTGTCAGTTGTCAGTTTTAGACCGCGTACTTCAAGTTTTTTGCCACACAAAAATGAACCTTAACTCTCTCAATTTATATTTTCTTTTTTGTCTGGCAGTCATAGCGAGAAAAATACGTTTTAACTACGGGTCTCTTCTATTATTATTTTAAAATAGTAAAATATAATGTATTAAGACTTATAGAAGTGATTCATTATATTGGTTGTGTGGGCTGTGGCATATCATTTCACAGGTAAGGAATATCGCTGATTAGTGTGACAATACTTAAGGAGTTTTGAAGACAAATCTAACTTATATCATTCATGTCTTTGCGATGAAAACTAAGGAAAATATGGGAAATATAATTTGAATCTACGAGTGATTATCACATTATTGCAATAGTTTATAAATTAGTTTAACTTTTTAGTTGAACGTGACAAAAAAATATTGTGTGGAGTCTCCATTTCAAGCCAGGTGTTTTTTAAGGGTTCCGTAACCAAAGGGTGAACGAAACTCTAATACTTAGACTTCGCTGTCCGTCTGTCTGTCTGTCACAAAGCTGTATTTATCAACTGTGATAGTTAGACAGTTCAATTTGTCACAAATTATGTATTTCTGTTGGCACTATAACAAACTAAAATAATAGATAGATTTATTTGTGCATTTTGATGTATTATATATTATAGTATATTAGTTCATTATTACTTATAACAACATTTGTACGCCATTGATGGCAAGACATAGCGTTCTAAATATTATTTTTTAACATCTGTACTTTTGTTTACCTATGTTCTACAAATAAAAATGATTTGATTTGATTAGAAAAAATAATATTAAGGGGGGCTCTAATACACCCGCGCCCGTCCGCATGGACCATGCCTGAGTCGACAGCACGGCGTGTTCCATACGTGCCTCAAACAGCTGTCAGCGGGACTGTCTTATCAGGAGACCCAGAACGTAAAGGGCTATTAAAGGAACACCGTGGATTTTAGTCAGTACAAGTCTGAGAACCCCTTCGCGTGTTCGCGTCTTGCTTGGGATGGGAGGACCCATTTGATGATTTTACCTAGATAAAAAAGAGGGCCCAGAGTTTTTTGCTCTTGTTTACTCGATAACGGCAACAAGTAAGAGTGTTGATGCAGTGTGCGCCTGAACTGTCTCCTGTGTTGACACGCCTGTACCGCCTCTCTCTTGAGAAAAGATTGGTGCCAAAATCTTGGAAGCTTGCGAATGAACATACAACCTGTGCCAAAAAAGGGCGACCGTGCAGACCCTGCTCATTACCGTCCGATAGCCATTACCTCCATCATCTGCAAGGTTATGGAAAGGGTACTGAACAGTAAGCTGCTGACCTACCTTGAAGACAATGATCTCCTCAGTGACCTTGACGGTCACTGAAAAACTTAAATTTTATCAGCCTAGGGTAATTTATGAACAGTCAAATGTGGTGTACGTACTGGTTTCAAATTAAACTACCTACTTCGTAGTTTCGCCTGACACAAATCATTGATGGGCCAACGTCAGGGCCTCAGGGGCACCACGTCGAGGTTTGGTTTGGTTAGATTCCTTCAAGCCCTGCAGACAGAAATAAGAGCCCCGCCACGTGGGGCGGGGTCGTGGCAGCACGTTGCAGTTCACGTGGGACATGGCGGGACGAAATTGATAGATCCCTATGAATTGACAGGAGCGGCGATTTGGCCACAAATGGATGGAAGGGAGGCCGGCCTTAGCCTCTGGCAAAAGCTAGTTAATTGTAAAGAAGAGCGTACCTTAGAGTTTGAATTTTCTGTGCATTTCCCAAACGAAGTCTTAAAATGTAAATACTCCTATCGACTCCAGTCAGCGTTCGGTAATAATCTCAACCTACTTTAATTCAATTTACCATTATCGACATAATAGAGACTTCCTTTCAACTGCGTAATGCTTTCATAATTGAATCGACGAAGTGAACGAGTGAACACAAACTGAGTGCAACTCTATTTTTAAATAATTTAATATTTTTTGATAACCAAGTTTCTAAATCTATTTATTTATACCTACGGTCCATGCTATGTGAGGGTGAATTTTATAAGAAAACTATGTGGTTCAAAGTTCTAACTGTTGTAACTATGTGAGTACCAACTGTTTGTTATGAATTATGATAGTTATTTACTTTGTGTTTCAATATTTTAATTACTATAGGAACAGCTTGGTCAAAACGTCTTGAAACAGAACTAATCTTTTTATTTGCTGACAACGTTTTAAAATATTTGATGTAAACAAAGACGCAGGTTTGTTAGATTTATTATTGTGCCATAAAACTAACGTAATATGTGAAAATAAATAAAATAAAATCATTCAAAGTGCTGGTAGCGAGAGCACAGTGGCGACTTCCGGTTTTCTACTGTTTTTTGCCAAGCTGTATCTGTTATCATTAGTAAGAAGATAAGTATAAGTACCCTGACACTAGTGTACCAAGTTAAATGAGAGAACTGTACTGTACATATTGCAGTTTTTTTTTTCTTTTGCGTGGTAAAATCATCAAATGAGTCCGCCCCACCGCGGGAGGGACTGTCAGACTTATACTGACTAAAATCCACGGTGATCCTACAATAGCGTTTTACGTACCAAGGTTACGGTTACCAGGTGAGACAGTCCCGCGACCCCGGCAGGCTTTGGCCCTCTTAGGGGGCCCCGTCAGATTGCTGACAACTCTTTGAGGCACGCGTGGAACACAACGTGCCGTCGACCTGGGCATGGTCCATGATCAGGCGGCAAGTCACCCATAACTCACCGCCCGCATGCCCGCGCCTACGGTGGCCGGAGATCGTCATGCGACGTCCGTTGCCGTGGGCGTCTCCCGCGTCGTACATATTGCATTACGTTACGTAACTACACTGGTGACAGAGACCTATGCCAAGGCCTAGTATTATATTATCTATGCCAAGGCCTTTCTGACTTGCAGGGATATTATGAACAACTGAACGTTATATTAAACAATTGTACGACAGCTTGTTTTACAGTAGTGCTGAAGTGGCGGTCCTCATACTCGCCAGAGGAGGTTCGAAGGGCGTGCGTCTCAAAAATTTGCAAAAGGTGGGCGGTGCAAGTTTGTTGAGCCGTACAATAAACACAGCTAAGGCTGCCGGCTTCCACGATATAACCGTGTCCACGGATAATCCATTAATAGCGCTTAAAGGCATTAAAGGTTTGTGGCATGACGTGTCCAGTTTTTCTTGTATGAATCAATTTTGTGTCGATCGTATAATTATAAGCAGGTTGCTTTCTGTAAGGACATTCAGCGCCATTTCAGAAATGAAATATTATTTTTAACACAATAGATTTTGGCAAGTTCTTTTTAATTGTTTCAGAAAATGTTACTGTTTTCCAAAGAAGTTTCGTAACTGCCACTGATTGGGCACCTTCAATTTGGGGAGCGTTAGAGTTTATGTCATCTCGGCCTAATGTGACGATACTAATATTGATGCAAGCCACGTCACCATTCACTCGACCGATACAGCTGAGAAGAGCCTTTCAAAAAATTGCTAGTCCTTTTCCTTTTGATTGTGTGTTTTCTGTGACAAGGTAATTTTCCCGAGTCGGGTTTATCCGGTAACTTACATAGCATAATATTATTATAATTAAGTAGGTATACAAGCATACAATTAATATGCCAATTAAAATTACTCTATCTTTTATCCATAACACAAAGGTCAATTTAGATTATGATACCAAACACGATACACTCCAGTTCAATTAAAATGTTTTAATACCTACCTAACAAAATTACCTTTTTTTAGAAGTTTTAAGCTTCGTTGGCAGCTTTTGGATGGAAAATTCTTTCCAGTGAACTTTCGTGTTGATAGTAGAGTTCGTAGACAAGATTGGAACGGAGAGTTTTTGGAAACAGGAGCTTTTTATATAACGAGGAGATCGCTTTTGGAAATGGGAAAATTTCAAAATCACAAGTTAGTACCTACGTGACAACAAGTATTTTGATTTAACCTGTTTTTTATTCCATTTCGATTTTTTTCTTACCGCTAGTCCTTGGTGACTGTTAGTGACTGTTAGCCGGGATACGGTCGAGTGACGGACGAGATAAGTAGGTACCACAGAAGTACTTGTAGTATATGGTATTTATATGGTAGGTACAGACCTTGGTACAGACACAGACCTATTGAAAAAGTCGCTAACATTCAAAAATACACATAAACCATGAAGTATCCGTTTCCTTCACGTTTATTAGGCCCACAGTCAGTAGCATACCTCCGCCACCCACGGTACATAACTAGACAAAATCGCAAAGTGTTTGTGATAAACGTCGGGCAGGAGGAACGAAGCCTCGGTTAACAGCTAATCCACTATAATCAATTCCTCAAGAATGTTCTTAACCAATGCTACAGAATTTGATCCACACAGTCCGTCTCTTTTACCCCATTCGCACGAGTGCTTTTTTTTTTGGGCGGTAAAAAGCGCTGAGTTTTAACAAAAAGGAGAATTGAACTTACGTCACCACCCAGCACTTTTATTCAAATGCAGCACAAATACAGTTCGAATAAAAGCACCGCGCTAAAGCGCTGACGTGTGAACAGATAAGATAAGATAAGGATATATGTATTTTGTAGTACAAGGGAATGCATTTTGTTCTATTTTGCCGCTTTTTTATGCGCCCGTAAAAAGCGCTCGTGCGAATGGGGTCTTCACACTGACCTCTATAATTACCACTGGACTGGCTATTCCATACATTTGACAGCTAAAGAAAGTGTGCCTATTTGAAGCGCCAGTAGCGGGTGTTCACAGAAATAATTTTGACGTATAATTGCAAATGGCTGCGAGAGAGAAGGGCCGTACCAAACAATGTACAAGGAATTATCGATATCGAAGCAATGTATGGGGTACATAGCAGGTTTTGTGATTAGGATCTGAAACGTAAATATGTTTCAGTTTGATTAGTCTGTATAAAAAAAGTGAAAAACATTGACTGAAGAAAGTGAATAAATCATAATGTCGTTATTGATGTCAGATTTTAATCATTATTTTTAATATTCTATTTACATAACATAAAGTTAAGCAATTACTCATGATTAGTGAGTGTCTTGTAAATTGTTAATATAATAAAGTAAGTAATTATGATAATGCATTTATTTATTGTAAACACTTTTTAACAAGAGTTATCGATATTTTTTCCCTGATGTCGACATCACTAGTCTTAGTACCAAAAACATCCGCTACGCCTGACAGCGCCAAAATGGCGAATACAAAACGGGCACAAAAGCACTTTGACAGCAGCCAGTCCAGTGGTAATTATAGAGGTCATTGTTCTTCATGATCCTAAAGGCGGAAACACACATACGTGTCGCGGCGTCTCGTGATGTGACGCGCCAGAAGCATATCGGTTTCTTCTTCTTCTTCCTGACCTTATCCCATTCTACTTGGGGTCGGCGCAACACGTTTTCTTCTTCCATTCTCCCCTATGAGACGTCAAAGTATCATTTACTCCTTTTTCTTTCATATCATTCCTTAGACAATCCATCCATCTTTTCTTTGGCCTTCCTCTTCCTCTCCATCCATCAGAAGTATATCGGTTTCATACATTTAATATGGTTAAGGACATATTTGCTTGTCGTGTTGTGTCGTGACGCGCGACTGAATGCTTCTAGCGCGTCACGACACGCCACGACACGTAAGTGTGTTTCTGCCTTAACTTGCAAGTAGTTTTTCAAATGACGTGTGGACGTGACGCAAACGTGACGGATTCGGATTTGATTTGATTTGACTGTGACGTGACAGTGACACATTGACACTACGTGACACTTTGATAATACCATGATAATACGAGTTCTTAAAATTTTACATATTTAGTTTCCCAAAAAGGAGTAAAAGATACACTAAAATGATACGAAAATTATAATTTCAGTTGCACTGTACTAGAAGTTAGTGCCAAAGAAAGTTTAGAAATTGACACACCGGAAGATTTACAGCTTGCGAATACTTTACTTAACGCTAACTTAGTTGCATAGTTGGCTAAAAAGTGTATTCGTAAACAAACGGAGTTTATAAGTAAGGTAATGGAGCTCTATCTATACATTTCACATATTGATACGCCCCATCTGATACTTTTATATTTAAGAATTATACTTGTGCATTAAAAATTAAATGAAAACAAAATACTTCTCTGAACCTTAGGTCGGAGACATAAAAAGTGGGCTGTCTATATCTATACCTATTTTGATCATGCTAATATTATATTATGCTATTTTATTATACATATTACATTATGTGAAAAGTAGTTTAAAGTTTTCTCTCCTGTACCGCAAGTCCTGTCACCTGTACACTTGACGACCTTATGACTGCATCAGTGAGCGGGGTTCGCGTAGCTGAATTTTGGGCTAAACAAAATATATAAAATAATTTGCCATCGACACGCTAAGAAGAAGTAGTTTAAAAAAATACTTTTACAAAAACATGTAATTTTTATCTGTTAAATATTCAATTTCAGTTTTTATGATGTCAAATGAGATAGTGACATTCGAAGACTTGGAAGCCACGGATGTCATTAGCGTGGAGCTTGTGCCTGAACGTAAGGGTCTCATACTGAAGCACTGTGAATACTACGTCAGCTCAAGAAGACATGGCACAACAGTTTCAAGGAGATACAATGATTTTGTGCAGCTTTATGATGTGTTATATGCAAAGTACCCTTATCGGTATATTCCTTCTGTATTTTTATGTTTTTTTTTTATTATTTTGCGCCTACAAAAATGGCAAATACAGTTTAAATAACTTTTTTTTTCAATGTTCAACCGTGTTTGTTGCTATTTAATTGCTAATGTAAGAATTTACAAAGGAAGTCTTTTAAAGAATTAGTAGCATTAATATGTTAAATTGACCATCTGTACACTGTTTTATTTACTATTCTAGAGCAATTTGCCGCTTGCCACCAAAGCGTGTGGTGGTCGGTGGAGGCAGTTCCCGGTTCCTTTTACGTCGACGTGCTGCGCTCCAGCACTGGCTGACCCTAGTGGCGCGACATCCAGTCATGGCCCACGACGCTGACCTCAGAATCTTCCTGTGTGAGACCACCGTACGACTTGAAAAGCCAAAACATGATGAGTTTGTTCTAGCTGGCACACAAGAGGAAGAACTTGTAAGGAATTTATATTTTGGCTGAAGCTATACGAGCGTAAATATTTGAGTTGTGAGACGCATAATTTCGTGTTCTGGTACAGTGCAGACCACCCATTTTGCGTCGCAAAAGACTTTTTCTATGAAAGCGACCGAAATTCTGCGACTCACAATTCATAAAATTATGCTTGTTTGGCCTCACCCTTTAGGTTTTCTTTATCAGATACTCGTTTTTTGGCATTGTACTGATTAACTTTTATTATGGGTCCATGCATATACAGAGTCCTTTGTAAATCAATTAATTTCAAACAGAATTGCCACTTGTCTGTTAACAAATATTTTTTTGGTCCAATTTTGGGGCCTCCTGAGACATGATGCCCTAAGCAATTGCTTAATTTGCTTAATAAATAGGGTGTCATATGGAATTGGCTACAATATTAATTGAAAACACACTGAAAATTTTCAAAATTTTTCTTGAGCATAAGTAAGGTACTGTTGAATTTTTGGTTGCTATTTCAGAAGTTTCTGGTAAAGGACCTCGTTTAAATTTATTGAACTCATTTGTGGCTCCTCCAATAAGTGTGTGAGATAGAGGTATGTAAGGTATTGATGTTTCAATAGAGGATAAAAATCAATCATTTTCTGCTATTACTTCAATGCTTTTGATTATTTCCCCTCATTTATGGGTTGGTTCCAGTGATACAGTTGTAAACAATTGTTTTTGGTGGCATAATAAATTGCCTGGACAAAAGTCCCTCATCTGAGCAAGCCTACACTGCTAAAACTATAGTGAGACTCCTGTTAGTTAGACTGGTCCCTAGGCAACACTGCCTGAGTGACATGTCAAAATTGTGCTCCGTATTTTAAAATTAAAAATAATTAGTAATAATGTTATAATCCGGTGTAATTATAAATGCAAACGTATTATTTATGTATAAATACTCACCAAAATTGTTTTCTGGAAGATTGGTAAAGTTTTCGGTGACATAAAGTTACCGGTAACCTACAAATAACAGCTGACGTTCTAACTCCAATATAATTACGGATTTATACGGGGAAGTATTGTTTACTTTTATTATAGAATAGCACACAAATAACAGAAATCATTTGTGTATCACGTACATGCCAATTCTGGTTTATTCCTGTTAGTTTAATATAGGGTCAAAGTCCTTTTGTTGACAAATCTAACTAAAGTCCAAAAGTAAATTTTGTGAAGAATTAATTTTATATTATTTCTAATATTACTGAATAGAGTTTAACGATAGTTTGTGTTAATTTTAATTGTTGAATCTTTAATATTTCAAAATAAGTCGTTTTTTTTTTCAAAAAGAGCAATCTACCCACATGTATGAAAAAGTAAATCACTAATTAAAAAAAAAAATAAGTTGAACATTACTGTTAGACAGTATTAACCTTATGAGCCTATAAATAGCAGCCTACCTCATTTCTTGACAGTGTAACATAAACTTTTCCTGCTTTTTTTATTAATTTTTCCCCTTTTTTATTTCTAACTTTCCTTTGTAAGTCTACCCTATTGGTTCTCACCATTTCCTTTTCATAATTTTTCAGTAACCACTACATCTTGTAATCATGCCTGTGATGACCCGAAAGGCTACTGCTAAGGATTTAGAGCTCAAATTGAGAACGGCCCTCCAAGAACTTAAAGACTCAAAACTCCAATGTCAACAACTGCTTAAGGAGATAGAAGAGAGCGAGGAGGAAGTCATTAATATTAACACCAAAAACTCAAGCTTAAAACGGGAGCTAGTGGACCTTCATCAGCAATATGTAAATGTTGTTGATGAACGGGATCGTCTGAGGGAAGTCACAGATGGATTCAATACATGTAGCAATCTATACGAGGAGGCTTTGTGTAAAATCAGGGACCTGGAGGATGAATTGATACATGCCAACTCTCAAATTTTAAAGTTGGAGAAGAAAAAGCAACACACTCAGATTGATGAAACGAAAGAGCGATCCGAGCTATATATAATCTCCGTAGACGCGATTCTCTAAGGGAACTGTTTAAGGATATTAACATCATGACGGTGCCTTGTCAATATATCTATGAAAACATAATGTACGTTAGGAAAAATCTGCATCTTTTCTCTAAAAGAGGTGACAGACATAATTATCATACTAGAAATAGGGACCAATTAGTTCAGCCGGGCTTCAGACTCGCCAAAGTAGACTCTTCCTTCATGGGGTACTGTTTAAAATGCTATAATAAGCTACCACAAAACGTTCTTGAACTGAATGAAACTAAATTCAAAACATGCATCAAACGCACACTTTGTAAGCAGGCATATTATAAACTGGGCGACTATATCGCTGATAATAATGCTTGGCTCCATGCTGGTCCTGCTCCATGAGACAGTGAATGTATAAATAAATTGACAGTTGAAATATACTTTATACCATTGTTGGAGCTGCTGAAGATTGTACAACTGTATTTGCATTGTATAGATTCAATCTTCCTTGTATTATATAGTGTCATAGCCGACATTGTGTGAGTACTATGTACTTTAGAGCTGTCATTCACTGGGTACCTACGTCTCTTGTTGACTTGAATAACCCTGGCAGTTGAGAGTGTGTCATGCTCACTCAAATGTCTCGCTGATGGTGGCGCGTGTGTTGGATCATTTAGCTCCCTTCAAAATGGTTGAGCTGAATGGTGCTGATGCATGTGTCATGTTCGTGAACGGGCGCTGTCAGTTGGGACTGGTCATCTCTTAGCCGCCACGGTTTATTTTAATAATTATTGATCATTTTGTTTTTGAATTGTCTTTGTTTTAATAGTTACTATGGACACTTTTAATTAAAAAACTTGCTACATCGTTCTCACGTAATGTACCACCTCAAAATGAATGATGTAACAAAGGTTCTGTAATAATTTTGGCGATCTAAAAAGAGTGTCCATGGAGTTTCTTGCCCGTTCTTCTCCATAGAGATCTACTTCTTGGAACGGGCATCTACGGTACTTTCACAGTTTTTATGTCTTGTGACTGGGACTGTAGCACCATAATTTTTAACTTTAATGTCTAATTATATTCTTTTATTTGTCTATGACAATTCAAAAGTGCCTGTAACTGGCCCACTTGAAATAAATGCTTTGATTTTGATGATTTTTTGATTTTGTTCATGACCTTATTTTACTAATCTAAACCACAAATACAAATAAAATCATGTTATTTATTATTTCAAGCATACATACCATGGATAACATAGTGATGTGAGTACCTATAGTGAAATATGGTAGAACTGATAATGCAGGCAGGAAGGATGTTTATAAAATTATCTCAATTATTGGCTCAGCTGTAGTGCTATTCAAATATAAAATTCGAACTTTGTTCTTCTCATCACATTCAAAATTACAAAGGTGTCTCAGAATTGTATCCACAAACTAATAGTTACATTGCAAGTCAATTTAATTGAATTGCAATATCTATTTATAGTAATTTGTTACCTATTTGAATCCATGCCCCTGTTCAATTTGATCCACAGTTACCAGGACACCCAGATATTTCTTACCTAATTGCATATGCCAATAAATATATGGCAAGTTTCAACCTTAGCTATTGAAAGTTACATTCCCATACACACAAGTAGTTTGTATACACAAACTTGTAGTTTCATGTTTTTACCAGTAGTCCAGTACATAGCGGTATTTATACTATAAAACGTCTATTTCTTATTTAAAAATTCTTCTAAATTAAGGGTTATTTAAAAATTCTTCTAATTTAATTTTTATGTGCTTGCTCTATACTAGTCTAGTCTATACCTAGTCCGGTAACCGGTATGACAGTATGCGGTTATGCATACTATCGGTAAAAGGTTTACAATCCCTGAGGACGGCGGCCATTGCATCTGTGTAAGCAAGACTCATTATATTTACGCGGGAGTGACAGAGACAGGTAATAATAGGTTAATGTACGAAATTCCTCCTGCTCTACGACCGGACTTTACCCTTAGACACGTCATTGGTTTTTACTTATAAATGATCAGCTTTTGCGAACGGTTTCGTCCTCGTGATTGTGAAAATAATTTTACGGGAATATACCTAGTATATAGTAGAATAACAGATTAGTATCTTTTACAGCCGTACGTACAACCATATTCCATGCAATGAACTGTTCAACTATTCTGCCGTGATTTAGTAACAAACATCAGCAAACTTTTGCAATGATATAATGTTTTATGTTGAACATATTGTGTTGGCAGAGCGAGCTGAGTACGGAGGACATGCAAGCGGCGTTCGTATCGGAGCAGGAGCAGCTGCGTCTGGCGCACCTCGGCCTCGGCAGGCTCACTCAGATATTTGAAAAAGGTAGGTATTTAACAAAAAAATTATAAGGCACAGATCAATAAGTATTTGTTTCATATGTGCAGGAGAAATTCCTGGTTCATGTGGGGCAAAGTTAAAAAAACACTTCATCTATGTAGTACGAGTGGCCGGTCGGTGGAGCGGTCTAATAAAAAAACCGGCCAAGTGCGAGTTGGACTCGCCCATGAAGGGTTCCGTAGCAGCAAGCATAGATTAGAGATATAATTATATTGAGATTAGTAAGTAATATACACAAACAATTAAAATAACTTTGTTTTTCATAGTATTTGTATGAATGGCAAAGTTATATTTGCGGTTTTTGAAAATGTACTATATCTCAAAAACTGCTAACTGTATCTCATCCAAACCAATTTTCGTTGGTAGTTTTGGTTGAGGTCTACATTATATATTTTTTTAAGTTTTATCATTCTCTTATTTAGAAGTTACGGGGGGGGGGGGCACACTTTTTACCACTTTGGAAGTGTCTCTCGCGCAAACTTAGAAAAAAATGATGTTAGTAACCTCAATATCATTTTTAAAGACCTATTCATAGATACCCCACACGTATGGGTTTGGTGAAAAATTTTTTTTTGAGTTTCAATTCTAAGTATGGGGGGCACCCCCAAAATTTGTTTTGTTTTGATTTTTGTGTGAAAATCCTAATGCGGTTCACATAATACATCATCTACCAAGTTTCAACAGGATAGCTCTTATACTTTCGACAAAAAGTGGCTGTGACATACACGGACAGACAGACAGACAGACATGACGAATCTATAAGGGTTCCGTTTTTGCCATTTGGCTACGGAACCCTAAAAAGGGCAGTTTGAAGAGATGAAGACAATACAATACAAAACAACAAACAAAATATCCTGTGACTAAATAATTGCTTTTACACACATCAAAAGTGTCTAGGGATCAACATATATTTTTGCAATAACTTTTCTCCTGATTGATATTAATTAAAACTTTCTTTAAGGATTCATCAAATAAAGTGTTTTCGTTTGTCACAGTAACGATAAACCAAGTCACCTTTGCATTAATAAAGAAATTTGCCATTTTCCTAATAAAGGGATTTTTGGCATTTGAACCACTAACACAAAAGTTCGAAAAAAAGACTGAAATAACAGTTTTCTTTAAAATTTTATTGGGTAACTTAAACAATTAATAATCCGTGTTTCTACCGCGAACACTAACAACACAAGAACATCGGTTTGGCATACTCAAAATGAGTTCATCCAAATCACGCTGTGGAATGGCCGCCCATGTTCGTTGCAACAACAAAAAAAGGTCTTCTTGCGACTGGATACCCTCCATATTCGGCAGAGCTCTACTCTGTAGCATATCCCATGCATGCTCAATCGGATTCAAGTCTGGCGACTGAGCAGGCCAGGGCAGGACATTGATGTTAGCTGCGGCGAGAGTCTGTCTTACAACTCTTGCGGTGTGCGGTCGTGCATTATCATGCATTAACTGAAATAAGGGACCGATTTGCACTTGTAGAGGAACGATGACGTCTGATACAATCGTCTCAGCATAAATTTGAGCGTTGAGGTTGCCTCTGATCCAAATCAACTCAGTTCTTCCGCCGATCCAAATACCCGCCCATACCATGATGGTTCCACCACTATAAGGATGGACTTCCTGGCAGGATTTTAATCGCTGTTGGCGTCCAGGGGTTCTCCAGTGTCGTATACGTCTTGTATCCGGTCTCATACCGAAACGAGACTCATCAGAAAAGCACACGAAACGCCATTGTTCTTCTGCCCAATTTCTGTGTTCAAGAGCCCATTGATATCGAATCCTAAGATTGTGCATTGCTATAGGTGGTACCCGTAGCGGTCTTCGGGAATGAAGGTTCACTTCATGCAAGCGGTTTCTGACTGTTTGGTCGCTAATTAAGTTCCCTGAAGAGTGATGAAGCCTCACGGCTAACATCATGGCGGTTATTGTTGGAGCTCTTCGAGTTAAGATTTGAATGTATCGGTCTTGTCTCCGTGTGGTGCAGCGATACCGTCCTCCATGGCGCTCAGCCACGGTACCAGTGCTTCGGTAACGTGTCCAAAGTCGACTGATAACACTCTGACTTGTATTCAGAGCTAAAGCCACAGTACGTTGCCGGGAACCAGCTTCTATCATTCCCACGGCTCTGAGCATTTCTTCCCTGCTTAAATGACGTCGCCGCTCCATAATAACGTTGGTTTTAATCAGTAGTAGGGAAACAGTAGCACTAATAATGTCTTCAATGCGTTGTATGTTTTTATAGGGAAAATATTGACAGCTGATTTTCATCTTTTACTCGAATTTGATTCACAGTTCCTGATTCAAATTATGAAATGCACCAAAAAGGATCCATATAAATTTATAATATAGATTGAGATGTGGCTTTGTAATAAATTTATTACAAAGCCACATCTCAATCTCAAGAAATCCGTATAAAAATGCTTGATCCCTAGACACTTTTGATGTGTGTATTTTATTTTTTTTGAGAAAAGAAAAACTCAACTGCGAATGGGAATCGAACCCACGTCTTCTGGCCTAATTGATAAGGCGTCTAGAGTACTTTCCAGACGTCTAACCAATTAGGCCATCGCAACCACTCTTTTTTGAAGCTGAATCTTTCATTCCCTTGTACGTGAATTATGGGCCCCAGTAAGGGCCCTTACCCATGGTGCAATGCGACGCGATGCGTTTGCAATTCGATCAATTCCAACTACAAGTGAAAATCAACCTTACCACTACGACATGTGACATAAAACACGTTGTTATCTATGGGTAGATGAAAAACAAAACACGATCGCCACGACGACGTCAAGTCAATCGAATTGAATCATTATTTCTTAGTGGCAAGGTAGATTTTCACTTGTAGTTGGAATCGGTTGAATAGCGTCGCATCGCGTCATGGGTAAAGTCCCTAACAGTGCATCCCTGCAATAATCGTGTGGTGTTCCAGTGCAGGACCGGTGCGGAGCTGAGCGGAGCGACATGCGCGAGCTGGGCGCGGCGCTGAGCGCGCTGGCGGCCGACGGAGCGCGCGGCCCGGCCGGGCTCGGCGCCGCCGCGCAGTACGTTCACCACACTCGCTTGGCTGCAGGCGTACCTATAGCTATAGAGTAGCAAATGTTAACAGATGGCTACTTATTGTAGGTTAGCATGCACGGTATGTCCGGAAAGTGACGAGAGTTGGGACGAAGAGGGCGCGGGCGGGCTGGTGCGGCTGGCGGGGGAGGCGTGCGGGGCGTACCGCGAGCTGGGGGCGCGGCTGTCGCGCGGACTGCACGCCGAGCGCGCCGCCGCCGCCGCCGCCGCGCCCCGCGCCCCCGCCGCGCGCCCCCTGCTCCACCGCCACCGGTACGCGTTGCGCGCCGCGCTGCAGGTATGTACCATGTCACTAGTGCGGCTGTGAGCTGCCTAGCTATTTGGAGTCTGATGGGTGTTTGTTCCCGCAGGAGGGGTGCGTGGCCCGCGCGTACGTGTCGCGCGCGCTGCTGGCACTGCCCGAGCTGTGCGCCGCCCGCGCCGCGTCGCACGCGCAGCACGCCGCTCTGTGGCAAGACCTGCACCGCGCGCTCACACATGCATAGAACACGTCGTCACTTCGTTTCCTGCAAAACTTAAACGTCTAAAGACCTTTTTTTGAGGGCTATTGTGTATTTATATTTGCTGAGCGTTTAGGTTCTCGAATGGAGACCACGCACCGGCAAGCGCAGCGTAGGACGTCCACCCACAAGGTGGGCAGACGATCTTATGAAGGCCACAGGATCACGCTGGATGCAGGCCGCTTACAACCGGTCCTATTGGAAGTCTAAAGGGGAGGCCTATGTTCAGCAGTAGACATCTTACGGCTGATATGATGATGAGCGTCACCGTGTAAAAGTGTAATAACATTGTTTTTAAACTTGCTCATTTAATTTTTTCATTTAAAATAACAATTTCTTGAATATTAAGTTTTATTAACAAAAAGGGAAGGGTGTAATATCAGTAGGTACTAATAAGTTTCTTTGGTGAACATTTACAAAAAACACCAAGAATAAAAGCATACATAATTTAAGAAGGTTTTTAAACGGTATTATTGCCGTTGTATTTTAGAATTAATTAGTTAGTAATTTGTTATCTCAATGTAAACTTTTATACATTCCATTATATAACTTTTTACGGACATTGCTAAAAAAATATGGCAATATTTTTTTAATTATTTACAATTTTATGACCTAACTGTAAACTATAATTATGTTAAGAAAAGATCCATTATAGTGCCTTAGTGTAGGTAATATTTGATTGTAATTATTTTTAAGTTGACAAGGTTATAAGTAATAATATGGTGAGTGGCCAGCATAGGGTCAATCTTCAATATTTGAGACATCCGTTGAGGATAATGACGCCCGATCTTTTACTAAAAAACAAAAATATAAATTATTTATTACATCTAACTTAAATGAAATTAAAATAATTTATATTTTTGTTTTTTGTCAGTGGATGGTTGCACTAGTAGTAAAAGATCGGGCGTCATTATCCTCAACGGATGTCTCAAATATTGAAGATTGACCCATTACTTGATCCTCTTCGTTCGTTTTTCTGTTTTTTTTTTTTTGCGTTTTTCGTTTATTCTGCAGGATAAGATGGCTCATGTAATGAGCCTGAAGTAGTTGAGTTGTGCCTGATTTTTTGTTTAGTCTTTTGGTCATTTTAAAAACTCGAATATTAAAGTGATCTGTATTTTCATATTAATGTTATACATATATCTAATTCCGTGATATCTGAGTGCACAGAGCTTATTTACTATAGGCATATCAAAAGATTTTATTGTAGGTAAATAATAGATTGTTAATTTAGGAAATGTAATTAATTGTGATTAATTGAAAATTAATAATATAATTACATCAATAATTATTTTTAAAAAAGTAACCAACTTCAATAACAAACACTATTGTTTAAAATTGTAATCTTTATTTTTCGGAAGTCGGTGGCAAAAAAATTAAGCGGTGGCTTAATTTTTTTGCTTTCGAATGAAAAATTGTTTACCTAACTCTTTATATTTCTGTCAGTTACATTTTTTTCGAGGTTCGGAGATATAAAAAAATACTTATGTTGAAGTCTGTTAATTAACAAAATCGTAAGTAAAAGTAATAAATTAATCACATTAAGCGGTGATTATTAATGTAATTTTTCAAACGTTGTCGATGGAGCATCGCTTTGAGGTGCTCCTGCTTGTGGGTGGTTTAAAATAAAACGGCATAATGATGGAAGATTATTGATATTTTTTAATGAATCATGCCATAAGACATTATATCTATTTATTATATTAATACGTAAAGCGAAAACAATTTACCTACCCCTTTTTACGAGGAGGATAATGTTTGACTCAGTTAAAGTTTTTATTGAGAAGGAGTTGAGAAAGCTAATATATATAATGTATTTGTTTGAGTCTACCATAAGCTTATAATATAGGGCTATTGAAAGAACACCGTGGATTTTAGTTAGTACGATACATAACAAAAATATTAAGACACGGAACGCGTGCGAGCCGGGCAGCCGGCACCGTGAACGGTGTGCGCGTGTGTGCGTGCCGTTTTATACCTACACCGCATAGAGACCCATCTGTAGTAATCTGTGGTACGAGTAAAAAAAGAGTATAATGTATATTTCGTTATTGCTATGTAATTGTTTGGATATAAATATATAGTATTTTAACCAAATTATTTGTCTTATTTGTAGTTATTATTTTATATAGAATTTGCCAGATTTTTTTTTAATCGTTGCCCTCTTGGAATTTTTCGTGTGTCATGAGTGCGTTTACAAACATAGAAACTCACTTAAATAACACCCAGACCCGGAACAACTAATATGTGTCCGTGCAGGGATCGAACCCGCGACACGCTGCGCAGCAGTCGATCACTCAACCACTGCGCCAACCGTACCTACCGTCGAATATGATTCTTTTTAGTAGAGCCAAACTAGTGTCCCACTGCGGAAAGAGAGACTATCAACTGTTTTCTTGCACAAGAAAAGTACAAAAAATCGTATAGTTCTCATGTTAGTGAGAACTATATCGCCAGCCTATCAACCTACTTCAATCTGTCAAATTTCTTTAATAGATTGTCAACCTTATCACCATGTTCGAATGGTAAAAGACAGATTGGGGTAGGATGACCTGCAGACCGCAGCGGTAACAGCGGGATTTTTTTCAGCGAAGCTCGCTGACAGACGCGGAACTCGCCAAGAGATTCTTACTAAAAATACATGTCACATAATATCCTAAGTGTCTGAGCGAATAAATAAATATATTTGAAAAAAGGGTAAGAACTATATTATTGCAATAGTAAGGCGAGATGCGACTAGATTAAAGATTGTTGGGTTCGAAAACGCACCCGCGACAGGAGAAAATCTTAGATGGGAAATGTTTAAAAAAATTAATAAAAAGATGCCATCTAATCACCTCGCCGACTCGTTTCTTTGACACTGTGCTTGATACTTGCTCGGTTGCGAGCCCATAACCACGTTATGCTCGACAGGTGAGACGCCGGTCAATTGATAGAAACGCTAGAAATATTTTTACTGCATTACATTGTGGAGATATAAGAGAATTTGCTGAAGTGAACCTTACCCTCTGAGCTAACAATATAATTTTATAGTCATTCTTCTTATGAAAAACAGAAACTCACATTCTAATTTTCCGACTGCTTTCAACAATGAGATGAAGTCTCCTCTCGCTTACAATGTGCGACAGCCACCGCTAGGAAGAAGTGGCGATGGTTTGGTTACGCATTCCTGCTTACGTCTTTAAACAAGAGAATACCCTACAAAAGATGATCTAAGCAAAATAAACTTATGTAATTGTTTACAATTTGTTCCGTACTCGAACAAGCGGTTGTGCAATTTATGCCATCATTATTAAACAATAGGTTTACAAACATACCCTATTGTCACTTTCGGGGCGTAATTACGACTGGATAATTTTACTTCAGTGGGCTTTAGTGTTAGAACAGACTCCTACTGAGATGGTGTGTTGTGTAGTGTTCGTACTGATGGCGGGGCTGTGCGCAGCCGCCGCCGAGCTTGCTCAAGACCTGTCGCACATCGAGGACTTCATACAGCAGAAGAGGTACCTGCTCAAGAAGAAGTACCGCACATTGTACCACATATCCGCACCAGTGGGCTGGCTCAACGATCCAAACGGTTTCATATTCTTCAAGAAACAATATCACATATTCTATCAGTACCACCCGTACAACGGCGCTTGGGGTCCGATCCACTGGGGTCACGTGATCAGCAACAACCTCGTCGACTGGGCGTTCTACCCGCCTGCGCTCGTGCCCAAGGACCACTACGACAAGCACGGTTGTCTCTCCGGCTCCGCGGTCATCCACAACAGCTACCTGACGCTTTTCTACACGGGACACGTTTTATCTAACAACCAAACCTTTCAGACTCAAAACGTCGCTATAAGTGCGGATGGCATCATCTTTCAGAAATATTTATATAACCCCATAATACGAAATGGACCCTTCGGCAACGCAGACTTCAGAAACCCTAAGGTGTGGAGGTTTAGAAACTCCTGGTACATGCTGATCGGAAGCTCGAGATACCAAGAAGCATATTTATTACTATACACTTCGCCCGACTTATTCAATTGGAAATTGAACGGGACAATAGCAAAATCTTACGGAGACATGGGATACATGTGGGAGAGCCCAGATTTTTTTGAAATTGATGGATTTAACGTTCTCATTCTGTCAGTACAAGGTATACAAGGAGATGGCCATCGATTCAGAAATCTGTACCAGACGGGATACGTCATCGGAAATTTCAACTATCTGAATGGACAGTTTGAAGACTTGGAAATTTCAACAGCAACTTTCAACGAACTGGACTACGGGCATGACTTCTACGCAGCAAAAACGATGCAATCCCTCGACGGGCGAAGACTGTTGATCGCCTGGTTGGGAATGTGGGAGAGCGAATTCGAAGAATCGAACGACGGCTGGGCGAGTATGTTAACTTTAGTCAGAGAATTGAAGCTCACTCATCAGGGCAAGTTGCTAATGGTGCCGGTCAGAGAAGTGGTTGAGTTGCGAGCTGAAGTGCTGGAGGACGCCTGGTACAGTCCCGGAGAGGCATTCTTTGCGGGCTCCAGAGCGTTCGAGATGCTCGTGAACTCGAGCACGGTGATGTACGACGCCGCGATTGTGTTGGAGTGGAGCGGCGAGCGGCAGTACACCATCGGCTTCTCGTCGGAACTCGGCTACGTTAGTGTGGACCGCGGCGGCGTGGACGGCGTGCGGCGCGCCGACTGGCAGCCCATGTCCCACATCTACTGGCGCATCTTCGTTGACTACAGCTCCATAGAAGTTTTCTGTGGTATGGGCGAGGTTGTATTTTCAAGTCGCATATACCCCCGAAAATCCATGCGCATAAGGATCGCAGGTGAAACACAATTACATGTGACGCAATATCGACTCAGGCGCAGCGTTGGTTATGACGGCAAAATCCGCAAGCAGATGAAAAACCAAGTTATTAAACGATATCAATAGATTTACAGGATCCCAAACACGTGACAAAATATTGGTCTAATAATACAAGTAAAAATATCGCCAAATGCTATGGAACTTTTATCTACATAAAAAGTCATTTAGGTACTCGTACTTAAAGATATCGACGAAAGGAGTTCAGAAGATCATGGCTCAAAAATGGGCAATAATATGTATGAGTCTGAGTCACTGCAGTTATAACTTGAAACTGCATAATTTTGTTGTATTTGAGCCAGAGAATTAGTACCTAATCGAAAGATGAAGTCATGTGCAGCGAGTGATGCGTGATGACGTGCCGGACAATTGTTGTAGCCCATACAATAGGTGTTGTGTTTCTTATGCAGCATTATATTAATTTTCAATTAGGTAATAAATGATGCAAGACGACCGCTCGGCAAAACTCTCCTCAATGGATGCCGGCTCAGTAAGAGGTGGCAATATGTTAATGTAATGTAAAGGAAAGGGGGATTCCCTACGTGCTTTCTAAAGTTGATGGTTCGATATTTATAATATCGAACTCGTTATGTCGATAATTTAGTCGTGCGATGTTTTATTATATCGATGCTTTATTGGTGCGATGTAATATTTGTCAGAAAAATATTGTTGCGAAAAACTCTAGGTACAGCGATTGCTCATTATGTTCGGTAGTAATTAATAATCATATTTTGCATTTAATTAATAATCTTATATTTTGCGTACAATTGAGTTGTCGACATAATGAATTCGTTATAATAAAAATCGACACAACAACTTTCGAAAGCACGTAGGGATTCCTTTCATAAGGCTCAGGCCATGCTCTATGCATACGATTTGGGCCAGCAAAAAGAGTTCATGGAAGGAATTCGGAGGGTTTTGCCCAGCAGTGGGACAGTATAGGCTAAGGAAAAAAGTTAATAATAGTTCAAAATGATAATAAAAAATTCAAACTGAATTAATTTTTTTCATTGTTAGAAATTCCTCTCCCTGCCCGTTGCCTGTTCATTGTTTAATATTGTAGGTCACCATCATCATTTAGACTCTAAATGATGATGGTCCAATGATGATGATGTAAATGATGATGGACAGGTTGAAGTCGGACTCTAAATTTTAGAGTCCGACTTCAACCTGTGGAATTCGGGCTGTTGTGGGTGTTTTTTTTTATAAATAAGTACTATTTTTTAGAGTGTAATGGTGACGTAACGAAGTCATTCAGCAGAGAACTAAAGTTACCGATATCGATATGAGTGGAGACCACGTATGTGCAAACACACGATGGATTGATGATTGGAATAAGGTGGCTGGCAGTGGATGGATGGGGACAGCCAAGGGCCGGGATGGTTGGCGTTCTTCGGGGGAAGCTTGCGTTCGGCAGTGGACGACAATTGTCTGAAGACTTATCCTACACTTCGGTACATCCAAAAACAAAAAATATTTTATCCCTCACTCGCTTCATCAAAGCGTAGGTATTAAGTGTCAACAGTAAAAGTTGTACGTAGGTATGTATTATAAGTAAGTATATAATTTTACAGCAAATTGTACAACCCTCTGGTGCTTTTAGGAAAAAAACATGAATGAGTCCGGCGCGGCGGGGTGTAAAGGTCATTTACCGCCCACGGATACGTTCCGTCACAGTCGTCATAGTACCCATATCATCAAGAGTCGGTACTTACAGTATTTCAACTAAGAACAAAATATTGCAATTGATTCCTACATACCGCAAGTTTATAGGAATCTTCAGATACCTACTTACCTATTCTTCTATAGACTGTTGAACTTGTAGGACGGGCTCGCTGGCGGTAGATACTGAAGGATGGTTGGTTCTTCAAGCAGGTTCGGCGCTGATGAGACTCCGGATTACTTTCTTACTTCTTGTTTCTTATAATACTGCTGGTTTTCGGAATGAATGCCATAGAAAACTACCCCTTTTTTATAGAGAGCTCTGACCAATCAGAACCCTTAAAATTTGCACACGACCCTAATATTTTTCCCTTCAGCCCTCAGCCAATCAGAGCAATCCATTTTTGCACACGGCACTTATGCGACTTTGTATGAGGAATTTTAATTTGGCAGTTTTCTATGGTAAACCTTCCCCTTTTTGCTTTACAATTTATCTTATAGCCTAGGGGTTAACTTAGTCTATCTAATTACATAAAAACCTTATCAAAACCTTAATTTTTAGACCTAAAAAATGATAAAAAACTAATTTTACATCAACCTACAGGCAGAGACACCAAGTGCCAAAAATCGGAATTACAGTGGTTTGTCACCGTTTTTGAGGGTATTTGTAAAATGTACACTTTTATGTCTACCTAACACTTTGCTTACATTTTCGGGACAACACAGTTTCTCAACTTGTTTGACGGTGTATGTAAAATGTGCATTTTTATGTTTACCCTACTACGGGTTTACTTTGTGGCATCAGCAGAGACACCGGTGGGAAAAATAAAAGACAAAACAGCTTATCAATATATTTGAAGATACTTATAAAATGCACATTTCTGCATTTACCCAATCCTTATTAATCATAATAAAACTAGCCTAATCTCTCTAAGTACTACATATTTACATAATTGCTTGATGCGATTATTATTCGTCGCTAACACTATCAGTTAATTTGTGACCTTAGAAGATACCAGATGATATCGGTCTTGGTGTAGGCGGGGGCAAGACGGGACGAAAAGTATGACATTCCTCTGCTCGACGTACCTTATTGTAAGATGACTTGGTTCCCCCACGCCATCTATACCAAATGTGAGTGTCAGCGATATCAGCTTTGGCAGGCCTTTTTGACTCTTTTAATTCCCAGGTTACAAATAAAACGTACCCAAGTTATCTTGCAAGATAGGGCCCCCGCGAGCAGTGGAGGCGCTAGACCTAAACGAGGTAGTCGCGACATCAGGTGGCCTACCATACTTTTACTTAACACGATCCAGTTTAGGCTGTGGAAAAGAGATGGCGCTAGACGACTTGTATAGCTCTGTCTCTTTCCCACAGCCTAAATTGGATCGCGTTAAGAGCTCGTGGCAAGGCCCCAGGATTGCGAGGCCTCTATTTCTTAGTAGAAATTAAGTTGTACTGGATATACTGCTTTACTGACTGGTTGCAAACAGGTGCGAGGTCGGGGGCTAGGGTACGCTACGCACGCCCCCGCCTAGCTACGCCATCGGACTGTGTCCTTTGCATAGCATTACAGTCCATTCTCTTAAATTCTCTAAAAATATCTATGATTGTGATGCGCCTGGCTGGGTTCGAACCCACGACCTACAACTCGTATCATAAGTCGATGCCGTTACTGGACTACTATACCATTGCTTGCATTGCTTCCACGACAAACAAAAAATAATAATATAATATTAATAATTATCCAATTTATTTCAGGCTACTTGGGCCCATATATGTATATACACCGTGTTCTTCACGTTATCCATAAACTTTAGCAAATACTTCTATGGCTTTTACAAATCAAATCCAACAAAGGAAGTAGTACTTAAAAAGGCTTCGTTACAAAGATATTTGTAATTTCATTTAATGAAATTTAATTGAGCTATGCAGTGAGAAAGTATCTTAATTTGGCCTATGTTGCCGCTTATTGCAATTAAAATGATAAATCTATCAAATACTATTTGCATTTCATTTGTTTCAGCCCGCCAAATGTTATGAATGAAAATACGACGTTGCCAATTCGGATAAAGAGGCATGCATATCGGGTTATTTACGTCTAGGTATTTAGTTTGTATGAAAATTAACAAAAAATAAAAAATAAGAATTTATTAATGTGTCCATAATGAAAAATGCTTACTTCCGTGGTTTGAACATCTGGTCGAAGTTTATGTATATCGTCCGGAACACGGTGTATACAGCTTGGCCAGAACGTCTTGAAACGGAACTAATATTTTTATTTGCTGACAACGTTTTAAAATATTTGATATTTTATGTAAACAAAGACGCAAGTTTGTAATATTTATTATTGTGCCATAAAACTAACGTAAAAAAATAAAAATAAAATAAAATCATTCAAAGTGCTGGTAGCGAGAGGACAGTGGCGACTTCCGGTTTTCTACTGTTTTTTGCCAAGCTGTACCTTATAGACTAACATATTGGTATATTATTATAGTACAATTTGTGTTAGTATACCTACATTACCTACAGAATAAAAAATTATGAAAGTCAAAAACTGTGGGTAAGTAACTACCTACCTAATAAATGATAAGAGATGAACGATGGACAGGAGTTGAGATAATGGAGGTTTTCACACGACGGATTTCTTAAAAAAAAATAAAGTCAAATTATTATAGGTAGGGTACCATGGTTCACATCTCATGCATTAATACATACTACCTATACAGTGAACGAAGATACTATAATTAGAATAGAATAAAATAACAAAAAAAATAGTTGATTTACTGGTTTATCACTAAAAGGTGGTTCCGTCCGTGTTATGAAGGCCGCCCACTACAATAATATCGATGCTGTAATAGGGTGTTGGGTCAGAAAGAATCTCGTTATTGTCGTTTATGGTGTCAAGACTTTTCATACGAAAATAGCGAGTTTTTGAAGACTGCGCATGTAGGTAGAGGTAAATACCCTAGTGGTACCTATGTTATACGGTTATGCGTAGGTATATCGTTAGGTAAGTAAAGACGCCAGCACATCAACTTATCTCAATCTGTCAAATTTCTATAATAGATTTTCAACCTTATCTTAATAACGTTAATGTTTGTTTAGTAAAATTTGACTTTGGGTAGGTTGACCTGCTGGCGTTATTGACCCTATGGTGCTGCCACCCGGGGGGCTGTGTCCAGGGGGCGCTTACCACATGCCTGGCGCCGCGCCGTCAGTCAGGTCAGTGCACATATTGCGCTTTATTATACCTATAGGTATAAAAATGTAGCGATTTTAGACGTAGACTTAATTTAGAAGATGAAAGACAAAAAAAACATAGGTAGGATACTTAATAAATGTAGACTTCTAGTTAGGTATCTGTAATACTAAAATAAAGCATATCCATATTGTTCCGGCAAATCACAATTTCCAATGATTGCCACGGCCACCGAGTCACTGACGTCATGAGGGATGCTGGTGACGTCACTAGCTAGAGGTCAAAGATTTTAAATAAACAGATATGAATACCTATGCATGGAAAAAGGTAGGACCCATAGTAATGAAAATGGACCACTTTGATGTATGTACATATTACCTACAAATTTTGAAAGGATGGTCCTGTAACAATTCAATTTAATGGCCTCATGAAGACTATAATAAAATTAATATTAAGAAGGTAGTCCTACTTAGATTTTAGGTACAAAACAACGACTATCGTAGGAATGAAGTCATATATGTCTACTCTTCAGAAGTCTACTCTTTGTCATGAAAGGGTGGTAAGATAATAATTTTCCCATTTAACGTGGCCTTTAAATGACTAAGGTTTATGTTTCTTTTTCAATACAAACATTAAGTACAAAATGATTTTATAAATATCTAAATTCAATTTCTTATTTTTTTTTAATTTTCACAGAAAATAAGACTGTCAGCCATCGTTTTATTTCATAAATTGAGGAAACTTTAATTTTAACGTTGTAACCCTAAAATGAACTGTCAAAATCAGTTGTGTGTGGATGGGATGTGGACGAGAGGTGAAAGGTTGTGGAAACTCGAAACAAGTTTCACAAACCCAGTTTTATCAATGATACTGTGTGAAGTGGACAAGAGCACGTAATAGAAGTAAAGTGAATTGGTACATATGCTTCAAAAGTAACAAAAAGTCTACCTGTGTATTTAATAACGTTAATAATCATGTTTAAATCAATGCTCTATTTGACCATCGCGATACTTTGTTTTACATCTGTAAACACAAAAAAAGGACTCAAATTTTATGAAGAAAAGGTAAGTAGTATTATTAGCGTGTAGTAATATGACTCAACTATATATCCAAAAAGTTTTTTTTTGTGCCTTATGTCAACAAGTTTGGTCCAACTTTTTAAACGCGAAGTGAATATAGGTAACTCAGTTGTAGATGTTTTGTATTGTTTTTATTTTTATGTTAGACCTGAAAAAGAATGTACCTAATTTAACTTCATCATAGGTATTTTGCTTAATTGAGTAGGTATTATAATTACTGATATAAATAATTAAATTCAAATTATCTGCTATGTTGAAATTGTTTTTTTTATTAAGGTCATTATATTTTAGTAAGATACTTCGTAATATCAAAACGTGTCAAAGAGTGTTAGAAATTAAGACACACTATGACAAATTGTCCAGCATTCACAATTAATTGTAACAGTAATTATTCCCCCATTTGTCAAAGACGCCTGGACCAATGTTGAATATTCTTTTTTTGTCTGACCTGTTCGTAATAAGACCATAATAAAGTAATGCACTTTCAGACAAAAAAAAATAATTTTCCAAATCGGTCATGGCGTCTTTGAGTTATAGGGGAACATACTACTTCTATTGGTGGTCACTGACTGCTGGCCTTTTAGAGAGACTAAGAGTCACTCAACGAGTGATGGAAAGAGCTATGCTCGGAGTTTCTATGCGGGATAAAATCTGGAACATGGATATTCAGCGAAGACCCAGAGTCACCGACATAGCTGAAGTGGCAATGGGCAGGCCACATCGCTCGTAGAACTGACAACCGATGGGGAAGAAAAGTTCTCGAGTGACGACCACGGACCGGAAGACGCAGCGTAGGCAGGCCTCCCACTAGGTGGACCGACGACATAGTGACGGTCGCGGGCAACCGGACGACATCGTGATGGATGCAAGTGGCGAATTGTCGTTCGGCGTGGCGGTCTAAGGGGGAGGCCTATGTTCAGCAGTGGACTTCTTCCGGCTGATGATGATGATGATGGCTACTACTATTAAGTCTTTTCATATGTTAAGGACTGAATAACAGGACTTGAATTTTTACATGTTTGCCAGTAAGGATCACTTTACTTTTTATTTGAGATACAACTTGTTTCTGCCGGAGCTGGGTTTTTAGAAACCCTCCTGTGCTAGTTTCCTACTCTATATTTATTATAAAAACAAAGTCCCTTTAAGCTGTCTGTCTGTATTTAATTGATTTTCTCAAAAACTCCTGAACTGATTTTTGAATGGTTTTTGGGTCAGGACCAAATTTTTGACGGAATCACACAACGGAAATCACAACGGAATGTGTCACAATGGAAAATAAATATATATTGTTACGGTGTGTGTAAAATAGTCGTAAGATATTAAATTGCTTTTTTGTCCTACCTTCCTTCCTTTACCACATTCCGTTGTGATTTCCGTTGTGCGATTACGTCAAAAATTTGGTCCTGACCCTTTTACTAAAAGATGTAAGAGCAAGGTTTTGGGAAATACCTAGTACATTCAATCAATTTTAAACACTGCTCAGACACTTTTTCCATAAAGTCAAGGTTTTTCACAGGATATTTAATTTTATTATTGGAGGGTCATTTTTTAGGGTTCCGTACTGTACATACTCCTACTAAGACTTTTCTGTCCGTCTATCTATCCCTTAATCTTTCATGAACGGTGATAGTTAGACAGTTGAATTATGGGATGCATCGATACGTCTTTTCGCCGATACGATACCGATACTCTTATTGTGAATTAAAACGGCGCCGCACCGTAGACATGGGTCCACGCTCTTTTACCGGCGGACGCCTGGCAACGCTATCCGCCAGTTTCTATGATGACGAGGTGGGTCTAACCCAGGTCGCATCCCATCGCCCGCACGCGCTTTTACTTTTTACAATTTTTGCTAGACAAAAATTACGATAGCTAGTTAATTTGCGTGCTATAAATATTTTACGGTGCATCCACACCGCCGGTAACATTTGTGGAGCAACAAAAGGCAACACGGAACATTCGGTAACTTTTGTGGCTCCTTGTTACTATTTGTTGATTGTTACTCATCCACACCGCAGTAACATCCGACAACAAATGTTGCCGTATGTCGAGTAACGTTGCTCGACAATCGGCAACATTGTTAGATAATGGGGGTAACATTGTTACCGAATGTTGAGCAACGTTACTCGACTTACAGTAACACGTCAACACTTAGTAACATTAAATAACATTTTGTTGGCGGATGTTACCGAATGTTGAGCAACGTTACTCGACTTACAGTAACACGTCAACACTTAGTAACATTTTGTTGGCGGATGTTACCGAGCAACATTTGGAAACGTTGAGCTACAAATGTTACCGGCGGTGTGGATGCACCGTTAGAGCATAAACAGCGGCATAGAGCATTATACATACATAAAGCTGGGGAACAATCTGGAACAATGTAGCTCTTACCAGTTTTTGTAGATTTTTCGAATTAGTTCTGGAGTAAGGTGTGAAAAAACAAACAATAACCTCTTTATAATGCTGGCTTCTCACGGCTTGTGATAGCGGGCCGAGCGATTACCTACCATAACCCGAACTTCTTGCACGGCGAAGGCGCGTAAAAACGTGTCAAATTGACATTCATTAATTTCGACATTAGCTGTGATAATGTAATTATTCTAAGATGAGGTCTAAATTCTGAACTTCAGAAGAGATGGGCTCAAGAACAGGATTCCGCACAGCATTACGAAATTTGCGATGTCGTACTCGACAGCTGTGTACATTTTTGCTCATTCGTCGGAGTCTCCACCGGCCGTCCTCTCCACAAAACTCTACAATACCGCAAGCAATCCTTAAATTCTTACAATATTTTGACACAAACGCATATAATCCTCAATTCCATAAACACCCAACTATTATTTTTTTGCAGAATGTACACGAAGCTCAAGAATTATCAGACCAAGATGTGAAGGATATAGCAGCATTGTCTGACATGACTCATTTTAGATCTGTTCTCAACGAGATTCTAATCCCAAGGGTTGTGGGTACACCGAATCATGTTAAAGTCGGCAACTATATATCGCAACAGATGAGGGATCTTGGCTGGGACGTTACGGAAAATGTATTCTCTGACAATACACCTGTTTTTGGTCCATTAAACTTTAAGAATATTATTGCCAAATTGAACCCTGATGCTGAGAGGTTCTTGGTGCTAGCGTGCCATTATGACAGCAAGTATATGAGGGAGCATGTGTTTGTTGGTAAGTACATGTTGCCATAGTCTAGATTGTATTCATGCGTAGTTTTTCATTCTTACTATTGCAATATGATGATGAATTTCTCTTCCCATATTTTAAACCCAGATCGCGGCTGATCGATTATGATTATTATGAACCAGGAAAACTAACGAGGTGGACAGACGACCTTATAAAGGTCGCCGGAAGACGCTGGATGCAGGTCGCTTCCAACCGGTATATGTGGAGATCTAAAGGGGAGGCCTATGTTCTTGTTCAGCAATGGACGTCCTATGGCTGAGATGATGATGATGATGATGAGGAAAATTTTTCATCGATCGTTAACATAAATAGTACATTGTGTTTCATCCTTAGATAGAATATACCTATCACTGTTTGTTAGCGTATTAAGTCCAATCTTAATTTCATCAAAATCGGTTCATCACTGAAATCGTGACCAACGGACATAATAAGATATTTATAAACTAGCACTTCGCCCGCGACTTCGTCTGCGCGTGTTTCTAACTTCGAACTCAGTGAAATTAATGCCCGGTAATGGAAATCTAAAATTGGTCTAGTAGTCCGATGTTCACCCCGCTAGGAGTTGATTTTTGAAATATAAATAAATACGCATCCTTTATACGATTGAGAGATTATTTATGACCAGTTTTGAGTTTATCGAAGCAAGCAGTAAAATGCCTCCCTTAAAAAATAATCACCCCTTTTCACTAACTTGGGGGGTGATTTTCGAAAAATCCAAAAACACTTATTTATTATTTTTGATCTAGTATATAAATACTGATTTTCACATTAAACAACTCACGCGTTATGATTTTCCCATACAAACTTTAACAACGCCTAGATTACCAATGGAGAGTAGTTTTAAAAAACTAATAATGCCCATCTTTTTTATTTACTTATACTCATATTCGTACCAAGTTTCAAGTTCATAAACCCAAGGAATAAGATTTTTCATACAAACGTTTTCACCCCTTTTCACCCCCTTAGAGGAGGATTTTTTTCGCAAAATCCCTTCTTATGGTCACCTACATAATAAATTGCAACTACCGATCAAAATTCAGGTTACACGTTTAGCGGTGAAAGAATCTCCCCTTTAAACTTGAATAATACCCCTTTTCACTGACTTGGGGGTGATTTTCGAAAAATCCAAAAACAGGTGTTTAATTATTTTTGATCTAGTATATAAATACTGATTTTCACATTAATCAACTCACGCATTATGATTTTCCCATACAAACTTTAACAACACCTAGATTACCAATGGAGGGTAGTTTTAAAAAAATAATAGCGCTAATCTTTTTTATTCATTATGGTTCTTATTCGTGGTAAGTTTCAAATTCATAAACCCACGGAATAAGATTTTCCATATAAACGTTTTCACCCCTTTTCAACCCCTTAGAGGAGGATTTTCGCAAAATCCCGTCTTATTGCTTCCCTACACGGTAGACCGCAACTGCTGTCCAAAATCCAAGTTACTGCGTTTAGCGGTTTTGGCTGTAGTCGAGTCTTAATAAAAAACCCTGTTCTTTTATATATATAGATAAAACATATACCTACGTAAGAATTCAATAACGCAAGTTTCAGATCGTAATAAAACATAATAAATACCTAGTAGAAATTGTAAACGTGTGTAATTGACATACGACCTTTGGGATAACGGGCCTTGGATTGTTGAACGACAGGCCGAGAGCCACGGGGGAAATACTCGCAGCTTGATTATATATTAGCTTTACTCAAGATTGTGTTTGCACACTTATTACTATCGATATTAAATAAAAGAAACTACATTGCTGCTCTACGTTCTGCTGAGCAGATTTCCCGGGTTCAATTTCCAAAGTTGGGCAAGGGTATTGTGACGAAATATAAACATTCCACATTGTTTTAGGTGCGACAGATTCGGCAGTACCTTGTGCGATGATGATAAACCTGGCGAAAGTGATGTCAGCTCAGCTTGATCCGCTAAAGAACAACCGGCTGAGTCTAATGTTTATTTTCTTCGATGGTGAAGAAGCCTTCAGACAGTGGGGCCCCAACGACTCTATTTATGGAGCTAGACATTTAGCTAAGAAATGGCATGGCACTGAGTTCAAGGATGGCGCCAATGAGCTGCAGAGGATGGTATGTATTTTTTAAATTATCTGTGGGACAATGCAGGACAAGAAAAAAAGAAGAAAGAAAGAAAGAGAGAATATTATAATAGTACCTATTCAAAACAGCCTATGGGACCAAATCTATAAAATGAGGTCACAAACAAAATATATTACCAAGGCGATTGTTATTAAAACTGCGACTTACTGTGTTTATAAGCAACTACACTCTGTCCGCGAATTCATAATTTCATTAATTCGTAACGCCTTTAACATTATACCAACCGTTTTGATTTACGTAATTATAGTAAAAATACGGGTCAAATATTTTTTGTTACTCTTTCTTTCGGACTAATTATTTTGTTTGAGTAAAATGGCCTATTCTTCACTCGGGAATGGAACCCAGAACGTCATGCTCAATAACAGCCTTAGTGACCACTATCAAGTAGGCAACAGCTACTAATTAATTTTGTCCTTTTATCAGCTGTGGTGTCATATAGACTTACATTTCATGACCTATCGGTATTCATATTTCGGAATAACATAATGCAATGATAGCCTTTTGTCCTCGGCTACATTGACCGATGCGGTCGAGTGCCCAGCTTACATTAATAGAAAACATGTTCTGACTCAAACATTTTTTTTATCGTGAAAAAAATCATTAAGGTGAATGCTCCAGGGTAGCCAGTAAGAAAATTTGAATTTCGCGGGCTACCCTGGAGCATTCACCTTAAATGAGTCCTTTCGCCCAGGGCGGGACGGGATCACGGGAGGGACTGTCAGACTCGTACTGACTAAAATCCACGGTGTTCCTTCAATAGCCCTTTACGTTCCAGTGTCACGGTTACCTGATGAGACGGTCCCGCGACCTCGACAGGCTTTGGCCTCTATTCAACATTTCTATTTGAATACCATAGCAACCATAGCCAATCACCTATTTCTCTTTATGTCCCAATTCGTCTCGTTTTCTGTGAAATGCATGGCACATATAATTTCGGTAGAAGGCTATCTATCCAATTAGCTTGCTTTCAAAAAGTTCAGAACACGTGTTGCTTATCAACTAACCAACTTTTTGAAATTATGTTGATGAAGAACAGGCGACGGTTTTCAACGTGTTTTAGGACGTGTTCAATCATTTAGTTGTGTAGAAAATTAGGTACCATTATCATTATTATTGTGTTGTGGAACTCTCATTTTGGATGGTAAGGGCTTGTGACTAAATATTACAGCGACGTTGATAGATCTTTTAGTAACGCCCGCGCCGTGGATGGACCGTTTCGCGTCTTGGAATGTGTTTTAAGTAATTTCTTGGTCCTGCCGGGGTCGCGGGACTATCTCATCAGGAAACCGTGACCCTGGAATGTAAAGGGTGAAATCATCAAATGAGTCCTCTCACCCAGGGCAGGGCAGGAGGGACTGTCAGACTTGTACTGACTAAAACGTACGGTACGACCCCGGCAGGCTTTGGCCCTCTAAGGGGGGGGGGGGTCGTTGTGCTGACACTCTGAGGCGCGCGTGGAACACAACGCGCCATATAATCTGACCTTATAATATAATTTTATCAGTGACACACTCACTCGGCCTTGCCAAGTAAGGTGGAGCTAGCTAAATAGGTCGGAGTTAAAAATAACCCTCCTCTTCTCCACGTCTTGTTAAGTATTTAACGCGCGTTCTTTCTCAGTGCTAACGAACAAGGAAAATGAACTTTTAAATAGGGACTTTCCGATAGTAATTAAAGTTCTCGGAAAGGGCCTTTCACGGCTGACGGAGTGACGGCAGTCTATAAATAAGTTTGTTATTTATTTATTTAACAGTTAAAGAGAATAGGAAAATGACAGCAGAAGAGAATAGGAAAATGGGTTTCAAGATCAAAGATTGCATTAGGCTATTTCACTCAAAAAAATTAATTAGTCCGAAAGTTAAATAATCAAAAAATAAGTATTTGACCCGTATTTTCTCTTTTATTACGTAAAAGAAAACGACGAACAAATAATCACAAAACGTCCCTCGTTCGGTAATTTTACAGGCGTTATGACGTCACACTCACAAGCCTCCACTCCCGAATTTCGAAGCGTTTTATCTTTGATATTCAATGATTAAAAAAAAAAGAAATTAATGATTTTTTTTTTATTTATGTAAGTGTTATTTTTTTTGTTCCTGAAGCTTTATGAACTTGGAGGGTTGTATTGGTGATTTTGATGATAATAATTCTGTAACTACATACGTCTTACAGTCGCGATCAATATTTTAATCAACATACAACCTAGCACTGGCCTGCAAATTGCAAAAAACCCAAGAAATTTTGAATTTCGCGGGCTACCCTGGAGCATTCACCTTAATGATAAATAATAAACAGTTTCACACATCTCATTAGATTTTTTTCATTTATTGTATTAAAATACACTGTAATTTTAATATGATTCCCAGTTATTGAAGAACGCACGTAAGTTTTTGTTTTATTTTGGGGTTCCGTTAAAAATTTTGCTTTTCAAAAGGGTTCCGCCAAAAAAAGTTTGAGAATCGCTGCTCTAACTGATCAGAAAAAGTTAACAATTTATTTTTTATTTGACGGTGAAGCGCGCTTGCATAGAAGTAACCTATTAACTTTAACTTTGTCCACAGGATGTGCTAGTCCTACTGGACCTGCTGGGTGCTCCCGACCCAGTGTTCTTCAGCTACTTCCAGTCCACTGAGAAGTGGTACGTCCGCCTGGCCGCTGCTGAACAGCGGCTGGCAGAGCTCGACCAGTTCCAAGCCTACTCCCGCGGCAAGGTGGAGCAGACCTACTTTAGACTTAGGAGCTCCGGTGCAGTCATTGAAGACGACCACATTCCCTTCATGAGGAGAAGTAAGTTTATTTTTATTTTTGAGAGAAATAGAGAGATAGATTTAAGGCTATTTCTTTCACTTGAAATCTTTGATTCATAGATTACTTTTGAATGTGTGATACGCTTAATTGCTATTTGCAATTCCAAAGGCCTTGAAGTTATATTATTATCTTGGAGAGACAAAATTAATAATAATATTCCACAACTATCACACAACGCCATCTAGTCCCAAGCTAAGCAGAGCTTGTGTTATGGGTACTAGACAACTGATAAACGTACTTATATATTTCTAAATACATAAATATTATAGATAAATTACACCCAGACACAGAACAAACGATCGTGCTCATCACACAAACATTTGCCCTGGGTGGGAATCGAACCCACGACCTCCGGCATAGCAGTCAGGGTCACTAACCACTAGACCAACAGGCCTGTCAAATAAAAAAATTGGATTGTCAGTTGCAATTTCGATTATGTCACAAACCATAAACCATTTTTCAAAGCGTCACTGAAATAACGACACTAATATCTTCTGATAGGGTCTCTGATCTCTATAGTATTCGTCTTCTTATCGTGTCGATGACAAATGTTGAATCGATGGACGTTTTCCATCAACTCCTGCAATGAACAGTCAGGAGAGCACGAAGGACACGATATTAAGTGCCTCATAGTTTGTGGAGCAGCACCACACCTGCACTCCAGAGCAGAGTTATAAGTCTACAGTAGGTATTAGATATGTTACAAGATACCGGCATGGATCTTGAGCGCTGACCTTCACCTGCGCAGAAGCAGGCCTGTCTCACTCCGCGGTGTAGGCATAAAACTGCAAGTAGTTGCGGGGCCATTATGTCGTGGCCCATTCACTACGGCTGCCACGCGCCACCCGTTGTGCACGCGCTCCGTCTCCTTAATATTTTTGTTACGTTACGTGTAGTTACGCACAAGTTTCTTGCTTTACGTGCTTTTGGGAAATTAATAAAACAATATTATTATGAAGAAAAAAAATAAAGTACTTACATATTTAGTAATGATGAACAAAATTATCTCCCTGCTTGTGAAGTATGGGTTTAATTGATCATGATTAGGTAGGTTACAAGTTTGGAAATGAGGCGAGATACTAAGTGGAGGGGGGGGTGAGCCTACTAGACGACCAAGATAAAAAGACGACACTCTCACTCACCTTAAGCTGAGTACTAAGAATTAAGATCGGTAGAAGTAGAAAGATGTTTGCGTTGTTGTTTAAAAGTTCTAACTCAGAAAATGGCCACACTACGCATTCAAGGTCAGCTATCGTAATTCGCTGCGCGCCTTTTTTACCTACCTACAAAGACACGCAACGCGGGGCCTGTGACAGTATGCGATAGTAATTGGTCGGTTACTAGGTTGAGTGCAAAATAATAAGGACTGGCTATTTTGCCATAAACGATAAAAATCTTTTAAATATTATTCTTTTTTTTTTGTAAGACGTAATGTTCAAAAATATAACAATAATAGGTAGAAAAGATAATATTATTAAAAATATCATTCCTCACGTAAGGTGCCGCAGGTACCTACTATTAACATTCTGTGCTAACAATCAATAATGTAGGTATGTAGTAATCGATGACAAAAAGTAATTTAACAAATGCATAAAATACGCATAGGTTCCTACCTATTTCTGCCTAAACTCGCAAGTCGCAACCCTATTGGGCTTGACCCATAGTAACCTTTTAATGTCGTTGGCGTCAGATAAACCAAAATAAACTCTCGCGCGTAATCATTCAGTACATTTTTGCTTGCGCACGGGAAGTTTAGGCTATTATAAAAGTAGGTGGGCGGTACGGCTGCCAGTTAAAATGTACTTTATTCTCTCGTACATAGATTTTACATTTGTTTAATTTTTTTTTGGAGTGGGACTTCTGTTGTACTATTAAGTATTCTGTGGCAGAAGTGAGTTATTAGGTCCTTTTGGTAGATGAAGTGAGGAAGGGGGCGGGGAAAGTGTAGTGATTGGCCCGCGTAGCGTGCCGTAGCGCATCGCGTCATAGCCGCCACTCGGGATTCATTGTTTTGTGCGTTTTATTTGTTTTATTGTGCGTTTCATTTGTCGATAAGTGTACGATGCGTAAAGCAATCCCCACTCTTACGCCGAGCGCTCAAGAACCGTGCCGGTATTTGTACATATAAACGTGCCCTTGTTGCCGTGAAAAACCACACTTAGGCAGGGCTTAAAAAAACTCAGGATACTAAGAAAAAACTTCGGTAACGGAATGGGCAGACTACAGGTTATTTTTTTCCTGTTTAGTGCATCCATATTAATACACTTACTGTAGATTGCAATCAGCACGCGAGCGATCACACGTTGGCGCCTAGCTAAAGGCGCCAACTAATCGGCACATCTGTGATCTTCGAAAACATCGAGCTATACTTTATAGTTTCATTCTATACGCAGAATAAGTACTTATTTTTAAATCATTGATTTTTGTTCCAAATAAAAGAGGCGGCAAAAATTCATACCTAGAATGTGGGCTTACATAGAGGAATTATTTTGTAGGAATTACATCAATAGATCGAAAGTCAAATGCTTACTTTTATGACTGCACAATGAGAGAAAAGAAATAGGTATAGAATATTGAGATAAAGTCAAAAACAACTATTTTTGATTAAGGTCTAATCTAAATAATAACGGAATCTTATGTTTTTTTTATTTAAAAATATGTATTTTTTTTTTTCACTTAAAAGATCGTTTTTAACCCACAGCTCAGTAACAAAAGCTTTTATTTTCTTTTTTTCTTTTAGGTTAATGTAATGGAATTGTATGTTTTATGTACATACGTATTTTATCATTATCGAAATCAACGGACATGATATTTCCATCAAATTCTCAATAGTGATATGACATAGTGAGGTGACAAAATAAAATCTTTCTGATAAGCGCCCAATGCTGATAATATAGTGCCCAAATTAAATCAAGATATTTTCCCGTAGTGGGTTTTTCTAAACAGGTTATTCTACGAATCTACATATTGTTTGTTTTTCCGAGAAGACCATTATTATTTTCCAATGTTTACTGAACGTTATTATAGTTAAATATGGAGCTCTTCTATCTAGAATAATAAACTACTCTGTGCGCCAACATTTACTAGGACGCCATATTATGTGACGACAATTAAGTTTACTATACTTTATGCAAAATATTATTTTTTAATAATATTTGTTGTCTATATTACATATCTTGCTAAAATTAAATTGACATGAGTAGGGTTGCCAGGTCTTGAAATCGAAAAGCCGGACAGAACCGTCAGTTTAGCCGGACATCTGAGGGAAAAGACCGGACACCTCTAATTTATTGTCCTGGTATAGGTAGAGCAATTTTTTAAATTAAAGTTCGGTTCATCTAAATTATTCTAAACAAGTCTCCCCTCGCCGTGCAACGTCGCAAGGAGCGCGGCTAGTGCTAGTCCTCTCGGTTGCGCTAGCGATGATATAAGGTGAGGCGGGCGGTTTGGAAGCCAAGTCATGACGAATACAAAAAAAAAATCTAGTCCTAAAAGCCTAATAAAAGCCGGACCGGCCGGACGCGGTCTAATTTGGCCGGACACTCAACCAAACAGCCTGACTCTGTCCGGCTTTATCCAGACACCTGGCAACGCTACACATGAGTATTGTTTATCTAAGGACCCACATTAATAAAGCGTGGATGACGTCACAATATGGCGTCATCAAACCTTCCTCGTTAATTTTGTTGCATTATGGGGTGTACATAGAGGTAATTGGATGTTAGTTAGTACAAGTCTGACAGTCCCTCCTGCTCTGTCCTGGGTGGGAGGACTCATTTGATGATTTTACCCCGATAAAAAAGGGATACTATACACCGTGTTCTTCACGTTATCCATAAACTTTAGCAAATACTTCTATGGCTTTTACAAATCAAATCCAACAAAGGAAGTAGTACTTAAAAAGGCTTCGTTACAAAGATATTTGTAATTTCATTTAATGAAATTTAATTGAGCTATGCAGTGAGAAAGTATCTTAATTTGAAATCTATCAAATACTATTTGCATTTCATTTGTTTCAGCCCGCCAAATGTTATGAATGACGTTGCCAATTCGGATAAAGAGGCATGCATATCGGGTTATTTACGTCTAGGTATTTAGTTTGTATGAAAATTAACAAAAAATAAAAAATAAGAATTTATTAATGTGTCCATAATGAAAAATGCTTACTTCCGTGGTTTGAACATCTGGTCGAAGTTTATGTATATCGTCCGGAACACGGTGTATATGGCGGTCATGACTCCTAATTCCTTCGGTAAAAGAGGCATTAAATAATGGAACGGGAAAAGTTTTCACAAAGTGCGTAAGTAGGTAGCTCCACCATTGCTAAGAAAAACGATTAGTTTTACGGTTTAATTTGTCAAACGGCTCATTTGTATGGGTACCGTGTAGTTTGAAGTTCGAACGGCTATACATTCATGGTCGAAATAACAAATATGGACACTGCAGTCTTCCTTATTGAAATGAGATTGAGAGACTATCAATCTGCTTTGTTCTTTATAATACACGTAGGTACTACTAATAAATCGTTGCGATTACTCAGATATCACGTAACAAATAAGAACTAGCGACCCTTTTTTTGGGGTTTTAAAATCATCAAATGAGAGAGACTTGGATGAAGTAGAGCGGAAAAAACCTATCAGACTCATAGTGACAAAAAAAAGGCAATTACATAATTTGCTTGGGGAGGCAACTACGAGTATCTATCTATACATCTTTAATACATACATATAAATAAAATTAAAGTGTCTGTTTGTAATATTGAAATAACCGTTTTTTTCTACTTGCGTATGAATATAAATACGGTACATACACTACATACAGTATGTAGTGTAAAAAAATGTAAGTTGTAAGTAAAAAATGTTATTTTGTTGTATGTAACATACACCAAAATAACATTTTTTACTATTTTGTCTGTTTGGATCGGCTAATCTCTGAAATGGCTGGACCGATTTTAACGGGACTTTTATGGGTAGGTAACTGATGTAATAAGGAGTAACTTAGGCTACTTTTATTTTAGAAAAAATAAGATTATGTGCACTAGAGTGAGTCTGAGACTTTCACCGAAAGGGATTCGAGTCACTAAAAAATACATTGTTAAGTTCCGACATCCACGCGAACGAAGTCGCGGGCACAGCTAGTACTAATATAAACCTAAAGAGTTTGTTTAGTTGAACGCGTTAATCACAGGAACTACTGGTTCGAATTAGCTAGCTTTATTAGCCTTCTGAAGTAGCTCACAAATATATCAGTGTAGGGCCTACACTGATATATTGGTGAGCTACTTCAGAAGGGCGTCCTCTCCTGGCGTCGCCTTTTGTTAGTAGCATCATCCTCTCAACATAGTCAAACCATAGACGTTTTTAAATTTTTCTTTAATCCGTACTCATTCAACGTCATTCCCCCAAGTTATATTACCAATTTGGCATTTATTAGTATGAGTCATTTACCATAAGTTTTTGACCCTGCTTGAGTTCGTTTCAAATCTTATCGCACAAGTTGAAAAGTTATCGTATTTGCCGAATTTTATCAACTGCCTAGGACGCTGCCTACTGTTGAAGTTTTGGTTTATTTTTGTTCGTTATATTTTTATTTTTCAATAGAAAAATGTCAGTGACTCCTCAGTCCGTGCGATCGAGTGCACTTTATAATTACCTACTCAATGCGAGCGACTCATCTGTAGCTTTGCCAGGCGTCCGGATAAAGCCGGACACAGGCAGGCTTTTTGGTTGCGTGTCCAAATTAGACCGTGTCCGGCCTGTCTGGCTTTTGTTAGGCTTTTTAAGTTTCATAGTTTTTATATTACTCACGATTTGGTTTCCGCTCCGCCCGCTTCACCTTATATCGCTAGCGCTAGCTAGCGGTCTAGCACTAGCCGCGCTCACTTGCACTGCAAGGCGATTTGTTGAAACGTACATTACGAACTTTTATTTTGTTTTAAAAAATTGGTCGAGCCATTGCAAAAAATAAAGGTGTCCGGTCTGTTCACCTAAAAGTCCGGCTAAACTGACTAGTGTGTCCGGTTTTTCGGGTTTAAGTCCTGGCAACCCTACTCATCTGCATAGTACCTCTTCTGATTTGTATCTTGTATGGCAGAGAAGTCTATCAATATAGTTTTATTCTAAGTTCTATGTTTCCGCACTATAAATAATTTATTATGCATACAGTAACAAGATAGTGTATTATTAGAATGTTATTATTGGCATTGAGATTTATTTCGAGATGTAAAAGTAGGTTTGTTCACAACATTGACGACGCAAGGCCAGAGATACTTACCTACTACCTTTATACCTATTTATTAGACATAAGAAATAGATAAAATACTAATCAGTGGATATTTTGAAGAAGGCCAGTTAAAGCTCCTTTTTTATTGAGATGGTTTGCTCTTGACTCGAGTCCAGGTCAAAGGATAGGAGATAAATCGGCAAATATTCCATGAAGCATCGTATGTTAATGTATTAATGATTCGTATTCCCTTTGTTTCAGATGTAGACATCTTGCACGTGATCCCGTCGCCGTTCCCCGACGTGTGGCACACTCCAGCAGATGACATGTCGGCTATAGACTTCAAAACAATAGAAAATCTCAACAAAATTATGCGAGTCTTCGTTGCAGAGTACCTTCACATTAAACCGAAATAGCGGCTAAAATATGACAGGCAAGATTATTACTTAAAATTAGTAAATGGAAAATTGAGGAGGAAATGATGTACCTAAAATGAAATTATTATATAGGTTTTAAGTCCCGAGTTGCTTGCAATTTTATTATATCAAACCTCAGTTCATAACGGATTGTTCACGTAGGTACCTACGTTATTGAAGACTGCTCTACTGACTTGTACTGTACATAACGTGAGCATTTCATTGTTCATATCAATGCTTTTTGTCGCGAAGTGTCTGAAAAATACGATCGGGGCTACCATTCTGATACATGCCCATAAAAATATACAAAAATAGACCACTGCCTTTGGCCACAGGATTGTTTACCAAATTTCAACTTAATCGGTCAAGTAGTTTCGGAGGAAGACTGTGAAGGTCAACAGACTGACACACGAGTGATCTTATAAGGGTTCCGTTTTTCATTCGAACTTACGGAACCCCAAAAAATTTAGGCTCTTGGACCTCTTTCTCTATGTGGGTCAATAAACATTTTCAATTTTTCTTCCCTTCAGTCGGAAAATTCCGGATTGGGCTGTAAAATCAGATCAAAGGTATCCCTAAACAATAAAAATATTTGCTTCTGTGAGCAGTACCTTTGTCGTGCGATTTACCAACTTTAAAGACTTTGTAAATGTATGACTATAATCGTTGCTTGTTTGGGCCTTTTCACAAGTTACATACCTATAATTAACTTTATAAGAATTTATACAAAAGCTTACAAATTTTACTTCATGGGCCGCAGATAAAACTGTCCCTCACGAAAAAAGTGAAAAAAAAAATTAGAAAAAAAAAATCTGGCATTAATTTCTGACTAAAAACTAGTTAGCTTGTTTGTGAATTAATTTTCTGATTCACGAAATCCAAATAAAAAAATGTTGGTTTTTCAGATAGAAAATAATCAACTTTTTTAATTGCAGAAACTCAGTATATTTTTACTGTATTGTTTTTATGTTTGTTGCCTCATAAGTATAACTTTCGACTGGTTGAACCGCCTCCAATTTCATAAAGAAAAGTTATTTTACTTTTTGGGTAGTTTTTGAACCTAAATGTTCTTTCTCACGCATTTTACTAATAAAATATTTTTTTTGTTACATATTATCATCCATTTCAATATATGATATTATGTTCCGGCCGGTTATTATAAGTTCCAGTTTTGAATCTTGTAATTAAAACTGGTTGATGATAAGAAGTATTGTTAAAAGTCTGCATGGGCGCGGACAATCAATTTACCTGGCATTTTATAGCAAAACATAATAGCCATGGCAGTGAGTAAGGGAGTTTGCCGATGTCGCGATGTGACTGATTGTGCTCAAACACACTGCGAGCCTAGCGCGGTGGCGGCGGCGGGCGCGGAAATATTGAATGTATGAAATCGCCGCTCGTGGCCATATTGAAGTAACTAAGGCGGGGGCCTAGCGCGATGTCTACAAGCGATTTTGCGAGCCTAGGCGTTGCTAGGCAACAACCGATACAACGGGCGGGTGGCAGGTGTATCAAACCTTTTCGGCCTTTTAGTAGCGCCATCTAGTTACCAGAACATGCACTACAGTACTACCGTTGGATGTTTTTGTACATATTTAAATTATTTTTACCGTACTTGAGTAGAAAAATGTAGAATGATTGATAATTTACTTGTATGCAATCCTAAACAACCTATAAAACATTTTAAAATGAATTTCTTTAAACAAGATTTATAGAAACTACTTTGTACCACCGGTTTGCAACACCTGAATTCGCCGCTACAAAAACAAACGCTTGATTGGCAGTGTGGACACAGATCGCACCCGCCGTCGCGCCCGCCACCGCGCCCGCCGCCGCCGTCGCGCTAGGCTTCCAGTGTGGACACACACATTGTGTCTAAACACACTATGCCGAAGTTACCGAAATTCGGCGGCTGATTTCACGTTCCGACGTATTTGGCTGATATGACACACATAAGTGCCGAACTTACGGGCAGAAATACGGCGCGGGCGGCTCCCTGCTGCTCCCCGCCCCCGGATCTTCGTCGGTAAGCGAACCGAACTTCGGTCGCGTATAATGTGTGGCCACAGAATAAGTTGCCGCTGAACTTACGCCCGACCGAAGATAGGCTGTACGCTATGACGCGACTTAATTTTGGCTTAGTGTATCGTTAGTAATTTAAAAAGCATTGCAGGCGTAATTGTGCTGAACTTCGGTCGCGTAACTTCGACATAGTGTGTTTAGACACATTCCAACTACAAGTGAAAATCATCCTTACCACTACAACATATGATATAAAACGTGAGGTTTTCTACAGGTAGATAAAAACAAAACACGCTCGCCACGACGACGTAAGTCAGTCGAATTGCATCATTATATGGTAGTAGCAAGGATGATTTTAATTTTTAGTTAGTAGAAATTGCAAATCACACGAAGATCATGAGCAAACTCCCTTAATGGCTCAAGCGACATTGTAATTTTTTTTCTTTTAATTAGAGTCGAATTTTACCGATGAAACATTCCAATTATTTTCTGATCTGTACCCTTAGCACGTGTTTTCACTCTTTTACTTTACAGCGTCTTTTCAGTATAACAGCGTTTTTTGTATGAAAAAATAGAACAGCGCCTCTGGTGTGCGAGGAAGAAACTAATTTTTTCCTTGAAGATTGTCAATTTGAAATTGTCAAAGTTCCAGTTTACTTTACGTCTCAAATACTGAAAACTCGTGCTAAGGGTACAGTTTTAATTTGAACGTTAGCTGCTTAACGATTGAGATTATGTATACCTTATTACATTCTTTATGCATTTGCCTAGTTCAATGTTCTATGATAATATAATTGTAGGTTTTACTAGTTCATTATACCTTTTATTAATTTTATGTATTGTGTACAGCATTTTATGATTTTCTTCCGAAGTCTTGATAGCCTATATTTATAAGTACATATTACATTATAGTTTTGTTTATTTCTTTTCTGATTAATTATATCCATATTTGTTATAATATGAAACAAAACTAAAATCTGTAATATCGAATAAATGAGCCATTTTACAAAAAAAAAAAATGCGTTCCTGAAACGGTTGTGGATATCTAAAATTAATATTATTTACACTAAAACGGATCATATTTTCATATATTATAATATGCAATGAATTTAATGTAAATATGTATCTTAGAATCGATTTTATTTCAAATCTTAAGTCGATATTTCTCTAAATGTACTTAATTTAAATATTTGTGGACCGAATAAATTTTTTCGAGTTGTTTTTCCGTAAAAGCGAATTACTCTGTACAGACGGTGTACTGTGTAAATAATTGTTGACCAGTGTTAATATTTGCACAACTTTTTGCTTGCTAACTGTATTTATGTCGGTGCTTTTTTATACGAACTATTAAGGTGCTTACTAGGAGCATTCACGTGTAATGTGATTTGAGTTTTAGCATAACTTTACAATACTACCTCCCTGACTGACGATCACTCGCGTGTAATGAAACTTATGCGGCCCACCGAAGTTGAGCGATTGATTGTTACAAGTTGCAACATTACAAGTTGCGCATTGTAATGCTCTATGTTACTCTCAAGTTCGGTTCAACTAAGGAGAGTGTCTATGGTTAACAGTCACTTGAAACTATCGTTTAGCAATAAAATGCTCTGTGCTAATTAATTTTTAATTGTGTATATTATCTTTATTGTCTCGTTAGACTTATTTTTCAAATGATAATTGTTAATTTAAAAGTGTGCAAATATTGACGCCATATTGTGTCATCACGACACAATATGGCGTCATCAACTTTCCTTCTTAGTTGAAACGCATTATAATTCTCGAATGTATGTTACATTATAGGTGGATGCTCGCGATGAGGGGGCACCTTTAAATGTATTTGAGATATTCGCTTCAAAAATTCGTGTAATCTTAATTAATGATATTTATGATGTGTACTTGCCGTATTATCAAAAAAATATGTCACGGGATATTTAGACTTTTTTTGACTATTCGATTTTGAAAACTGCAAAATATAAAGGCAGATACAAAGCAAGACGATACCTACAGTCCATTCATGGTTACCTTTGATTTTGAATCACTGTAAAATATTTTTTTTACAAATTAATAAGTAGTTGCTACGGTTGCCCCTGACAAGTCTCTCAAAGATTGATGTCTTCACAGGTAAAACTGTGAATGGACTGTGTTGTAAGACTAAACGAACTAACATATGACACTTGCTTTCAATTAACTGAATCCAGTTAATTTAAGTTATTTCAAATAGTTTTTAGTTTTTGAAATTCCGCTATTCAACATTGGTGCAAAATAAAACAAATTATGAATTGATGTGATACATTTGTATACAAATTTTATTGCAAATGATATTATCTAAGCATAGAAAAAATAAATATGTTGATGTTTTTGTAATTGTTTTCTTTTATTAAGGTGCTCACCTAAGTTACTTTTTGTGGAGCAATATTTGCAAGTATCAGGGGGCAACAAAGGATGGAAAAAGCTGCATACTTTAGTAAAAGGTGATTAACGTTATCATGTTGTAAAATGTTGCTTTACAAAAAATAGCTTTGGTGTGGATGAACCATTACATTCCTTGTGGTATTCCCTTTTTCCTGTGACTGAATACAAAGCAAAAGATGGCAAAGCTACTAAATTCATTAGCTTAAACGGCTGAAAGTGGTGTAGTCTAGTCCACAGCAAGTCATTGTACCATTTTCACCTGTATATTACAGTATATAGAGCTCATATTGCCAATCCCCTTTTCCCGGGAATATATTGTAGCTATTTACATGCGCAGTTATAAAAAGCTGTATTTGTAGTACATAGATCTTGTGTGCGTGAACATTGGGACAACAACATAATATCGGCAGCATCTTGTTTTTCAATACTATTTTGGTAAACTACTTCAGAAATGTTAAATAACAGCACCCCACTGGTAATGCAAGGGCGCTCTCTCACCGCGAGCATTGAGAACTGTAATGTAACGTTACAGATTCAAACATTCGGAGACAATAGAGCATCAAATTGCGCACTTTTATGGTACATTACAGGTGAATGCTCGCGGTGAGGGACCGCCTTAAAACGCCAAAAGATCCGTGAAACACTGCAGGTGTGCTAACTCTACATGGCTAAAGAAACTTTGTCCATTTTCACTCTTATACAGTACTTATTATAATAATACATATGACGGTAAAGTTTACGTACCTATTAACTGGCGCAAATTGACGCCACTGAGTCCAATGTAAGGTATATTTTAGTATGTACAAAATGCAGGCCACGTAGAGTAAGATATTTACAATACATTCATGACATAGAATCTATTATTTTATAAGAAAAAATATAAGTCGATAATATAGTTATATATTATACAGCTTTTAGCTTCCAAAGATCATATTTCCATTTTCTATATTACATGACTAGACTGTTTAGCACTATGTCTACGCAAAATATCAGAGCGTAGATATTTGTATTTAGAACTAAGAAATAATTTACATAGCGAATAAGCTAAACATAATCAATATTCCCGTAAACAGGGCCAGACAGAATAAATAAATTGCTGAAGTAAATCTACTAGAAATGGGATCACAGGAATAAGACACAGGAAGTGTTACAGACAGGCTCATAAAAAACATTTATTGTTACATCCTAACATGAACTTAGTCTAGTCACACTCACACATTTAAAACAGGCTATCTAACAAAGACCCCTTGAACTTCTTTGAGACAGTCTCTTCGCATTCTTTCATTTTCATATCAATATTATTACGTTTGAGACTATTCCCCGTTTGTTCTGTGCTCCTAGCACTCGCAGCACTGGATTGAGTATCAGGTTCATTGAATATCCTTATTATTTCACATGTAGCAGTCTCACTGCTGTGCGTGGTCTTCTGTCTTTTGGCTAACGGCTCAGGTTTATCTGTTGTGCCCAAGTCTCGCATTTCTTTATTTAGCTCATCAACATTAACTTTAATGATATCTACTTCTGGCTTATCAGTACTTATTTTTGATTTATTTCTTATTATTTCTCTATCATTCTTATCATCTCTCTCAGTATCCGAACATCTTGTAGATGTTTGGGAAGTTACGGTGCTTGTACTTTTACTGTTGGCTGTAAATAATGTGTTATGAGTGCTAGGCTCGCTAACAGGCTTGCATGTTAGAATTGTGTGCGGTTCAGTTTCTTTCTTGTCTAAACTTTTATGCTCTTTCGCGGAGATTTCATCAACTTTGGAAATCAATGTGTCGTATCCGAACACTAGCGTGTCCATCTCTACTAGCTTGCTGGCTGGGGTTTGTGCCGGGGCATCAGGCTGTTGGTCTATCTCAATTATTTCTATTTGTTTATCTGTCTTTGCTTTGCTACTGTCCGCGCTGGTTTGCTCGTTATCTTTCACCTTATAGTTTTCAATGCTAAAGTCTACGTTACTATCGAATGTTTCATCTTCTTTACATTTAGGTGTTTCGCCTAGAAGCTTGGTGAGAACAGCGATCGGCGCGGCCGGCTCTGACGGTTTTTTCGCGGTTTCTGTGTCTATTCTTGTTTTGGATCGTTTTATCTTGGTGCCGGTCGCATCTTTGTTCTTCTTCGATATGGTAACTGTAGGTACAGGAGCAGGCGTGGGGGCTACGGTCACGGTTGGAGGAGTTATGGTCGTGTCACCCACAGTGAATATACAACTTAGTTTAGGAGTTATGGTTGTATCGCCTACATTAAACATACAATCTGCTGTGGAAGGACCGACTGGTGTGGGGGTTACGGTTGTGTCACCAAAAACATAAGAACCTACTTTAGAACAAACTCCAGTTGGACGTATTGTTGTGTTGCCCACGGTTCTAAAAGGAGGCTGCCTTGTATCTGGCTCAGCTGTGGCAGTGTGTGAAGAGTTAGGACCGAAGACAGCTAAAGAAGTCACAGTTCGCTTTGGTACAGTTTTCGTAGAGGTTCTTTGGTGACACTGAAAGAAAAAAAAACTCGTTTTAGATAATTAGACAGTTTCGACCATTTGTCAATTATTTCGATTGAGTCAATTTATAATTCCAATATTACAACATAAGCCATTCTCATAATAGTGCAAAAGTGTGTGTGAAAAGTAGATGTCTTATTGTTCATTTTCATCTCACAATTCGATTGGAGGGTAGGCAGACACGACCAGCACATCCAGTCCCGCCTTGGGTGGGAGGACACATTTAATGATTTTACGACGATAAAGAAAAAGATCATCACGCTTCGCGAGTGGACTTCAACAAAAACCTTTTTTTTACTAACCTCAATAGAAGAACTCAAATCATTCCTCCTTAGAACAATATCTTCAAAAAATGAATCTAACATAATAGACTTTTCTAAGACGTCTTCGGGATCCTTATAATCAGCAATGTAATTATGTTTTTCAAATATTTCACGGGGAAACAGCCATTTGTAAACTTCTTCAAATCTGTCCAAGTTGTCCTGTAATCAAAATAAAAGAAAATGATTTCGATAGTGGAAGATTTTCGCAATAATAGTCTTTAAAACTTCTCGTCTTTTAAACGGGATATATTACGTGATTAAATATTTCTTCGGGTTCCCGATATTATAGTCTTATTATAAGAGTCTTTAAATATTCGTATAACGCAATAATAAACGGCATTTTGGAGGACACTGTAGACTATACGGTGCAGGGGGGGTATTACAACGTCTTAAAACCAGGCTTGTTTCAGTAAGTGAACGAGATGGCGCTAGACGACATGTATAGCTCTGTCACTTTCAATAGGCTAGTTGCCCTAAAAAATGTAATTAGTCCGTCTTTTAGATTATTCCAAAATAAAGGACACGTATTTTTTTATTTGTAAATTAGACTAAAAATGACAAAGATATAACCTATTAAAGTTACGTGTGACGTCACGCCGCGTGCCATTTTTTCGCGCGGGGTGACGTCACACGTAACTTTAATGGGCTATATCTTTGTTATTTTTTGTTTAATCGAAAAAAGAAAAAATACGTGTCCAATATTTTTTTATAATCTAAAATACGGACTAAATAGAATGTAATTATTTTGACCCTGGAAACTACCCTATTGCCGGAACAAGCCTGGTTTTAAGACGTTGTAATACCTCTCCAGGACTGCCCCGCTTGGGCAGAGCACCGCGGTGTCGGTCACGACAGCGATAGGTGGAGACCTCTCGCGCCCGGCATTGGTCAAGGACATACTGCTCCCTGCGGGGCCAGACGGAATGGGAAGCGGTCGCCTCTTCTCCGAAGCAGTCATGCTCGCAAAGGAGGAGGCGGGCGCCGTGAGGGAGAGGACAGCGTCCGCCCCATAACCCAGCCGCCGCGGGAGACGTCAGCGGCAACGGACGTGGCGAGACGATTTCCAGCCACCGAAGGCATGGGTATGCGGATGGCGAGTAATGGGTGACTCGCCGTCCGATCATGGACCATGCCAGCGGCGCGTCGTGCTCTACGCGCGTCTCTAAGAGCTGTCAGCAATCTGGGTGCCCCCCCCCTCCTTTAGAGGGCTAAAGTCTGCCGGGGTCGCTGTAATGTCTCATCAGCTAACCGTGACCCTCGAACGTAAAGGGCTATTGAAGGATCACCGTGGATTTTAGTCAGTACAAGTCTGACAGTCCCTCCCGTCACGCTCTGTGTGGGAGGACTCATTTGATGATTGTAAAATCACTCACAATTACGATATAATAAAATCGCATTTCCCGTAAGTGTGATCGTAGTAGAAATGTTCCTATAAAAAAATATTAATCTAAAATAATATAATCGCTAACTTTCATATTGATAGAAGTGTTCCATATCTTGAAGCAGGCTTTGAAAGGTAGCTTCAGTATTGGGTTGGGGGAGGTGACTTCATCGCCGTCCACTATGATGATACTCCACTCGCGGCCACAGAACAGATGTAGGTTCACCATCGTGTTGATTATCACCATGTTCTTGACGAAGGGATTCGACGTCTCTATTACCACGTCTGAAAAGAAAAAAGAAATAAAAAACCGGCCAAGTGCGAGTTGGACTCGCCCATGAAGGGTTCCGTAGTAGCAAGCATAGATTAGGGATATAATTATATTGAGATTAGTAAGTAATATACACAAACAATAAAAATAACTTTGTTTTTCACAGTGTTTGTATGAATGGCAAAGTTATATTTGCGGTTTTTGAAAATGTACTATATCTAAACACTGCTAACTATATCTCATCCAAACCAATTTTCGTTGGAAGTTATTGTTGAGGTCTACATTTTATATTTTTTTTTAGTTTTATCATTCTCTTATTTTAGAAGTTACATGGGGGGACACATTTTACCACTTTGGAAATGTCTCTCGCGCAAACTGTTCAGTTTAGAAAAAAAAATGATATTAGTAACCTCAATATAATTTTTAAAGACCTATCCATAGATACCCCACACGTATGGGTTTGGTGAAAAAAAATTTTTGAGTTTCAATTCTAAGTATGGGGGGAACCCCCAAAATTTGTTTTGTATTTTTGTGTGAAAATCCTAATGCGGTTCACATAATACATCTACATAAGAACGGACAGACAGAAAGACAGACATGACGAATCTATAAGGGTTCCGTTTTTGTTCCAAATGAAGAAGTGCAATACAAATGAGGTTTTTTAAGAGTATTTATTTCACTGCTTGGGGGGCGTTAAGGGCCCTCGCCCACGGCGACTTTTTGTAGCGATGCAGTCGCGCGTTTAGCAAATGCGCGACAGCATCTCTTCTAACGCGTGTTAGTCGCATTTGCAACGCGCTACTGCATCGCGATTGTATCGATACAAACGCGCGACCGCGTTGTACGACTTCGAAGAGAGAACAGAGGGGGGAAGGTGTGTGGCGCGGCGCGGGAGTGGCAACCGAACAATAGTGCAACGCAGACAGAAATCAGTCGAATCATTAATTAATTATCATTGTTTTAATTCGAATTGTCGTAACTGCATCGCGACCGAGTCGCGTTTGCATCGTGACTGAATCTGGTCCCGTGGGCGAGGGTACACTGCTAGCGACCGCTTCGCGTCTGTGTCGATACTACGCGCGACAGCATCGCTTCAAACAGTCGCCCGTGGGCGAGGGGCCTAAAGGGAGAGGGAGGGTCTTGTTAAACATTACGAATTACGATGCGTTATGGGGGTGGAAGGGGCTCCGCACAACGCTTTACTATGTAAGTATAAAAGTTAAGAAATTAAAATCTCCCAACTGTGTAACCGTTTTCGTGTGTTCTGCTGGGCATAATTGTGTATGTTTTTAAAAATAATCAAATGAGTCCTCCGGCTCAGGGCGGGACGGGAGGGACTGTCAGACTTGTACTGACCAAAATCCACGGTGTTCCTTCAATAGCCCTTTACGTTCCAGGGTTACGGTTACCTGGAGTAAGTGTCTAAGCACACTATGCCGAAGTTACGCGACCGAAGTTCAGCACAATTACGCCTGCAATGCTATTTGAATTACTGACGACACACTATGCCAAAATTACGTCGCGTCAAAGCGTACAGCCTAACTTCGGTCGGGCGTAAGTTCAGCGGCAACGTATTCTGTGACCACACATTATACGCGAGCAAAGTTCGGTTCGATTACCGACGAAGATCCGGGGGCGGGGAGCAGCAGGGAGCCGCCTGCGCCGAATTTCTGCCGCGTAAGTTCGGCACTTATGGTGTGTCATACATATCAGCCAAATTCGTCGGAAAATCAGCGGCCGAACTTCGGTCGCGTAACTTCGGCATAGTGTGTTTAGACACTAAGAAATGGTCATTTGGCTGTACATGGAGGGAAGGGAAGGATTAAAATTCGTGCTCAAAAGCCCTGAGCATGGTATCCACGGGTTTGCTTCCCAGGCAAAGCATTACTGGGCTTTTCCCACTAGAAATTTTTCAGTAGCAGCCACGGAGTCTGTTGTGCTCGGTTAATGGTAATAGGCTCTCCCCCTCTTATATGAGATTGAAACATAAGTGGCAAAATGAGATTGAACCATTACACACCACTGTCTGGCCCTTCGGGGATTACAGGTGTGATGTTATTTTTTCTTTTCTGAGATAAATATTTTTTTTGTGAAATAGTTTAATTTGAAGCTGAAATTAGGCAGTCTTCAGCTACATTTGGCGGGCCCGATTTGTTTGCTAGAGACTAACAGACGCACACTGCATCGCGAGCTTACAAAAAACAGAGACAGTCGCTAGATAGCTTTTGGGCTTTTAGTAAACAAAACATTACAGTACAAATAAGTAATATTACGCATATACAGGGTGAATTTTTCAACTGGGTGTGGATGGCTATATTCGAAACTATGAGGAATATGAAAAACGTTGAAAGGAGTCTCGAGGCCGATTTTGTCGAAAACTAAAACTACATCATTGGAGTTTAGAAAATTCAATAATCCTGGCCAGGAATCGAACCCGCTGATTTTGGAAAAAAAATCACATCCTGTATTATTACACCATTCGATAGTGTTGCTAATAAGGTTCAAATTCTGGGAAGTAACGTAAAAATATACGGCAAACTTAAGGAAAACGTCTAATTATGAAAAAAACTGATCAATCTCAAGGCAATGACTGTATTTGAAACATAAGTTAACCGTTTCGTAGACTAGATCTCAACATTTGTGACCAAAATGTAAACCAGATTAGATAGTATTTTTATACCATAAGGAGAATGGTATAAAAAATCCATAAACTTGACCAAGCCATCCCTGAAACTAGTTTTAAAAATATCTGATTGGGGCGTTAACCTGGGTTTGTAGGTTGCCACCAGGACCCTACCGGCCCAATCCGACCCTGTGTATGGGCAGAGTGAGGACACACTTTGAACTTTCGCTTAGTATACTAGTAAATTGTACGCACAGCTAAGGAATGGAATTCCCTGCATCTGTATTTCCCGACAGCTATAACCTTGGGGTCTTCAAGTCAAGAGTGAACAAGTTACTTTTAGGCAAGCGTGCTTCACCGTTGACCACATCTTCGCTTACTATGAGGTGAGAAATAGGTCAAACGTGAACCTACCATTAAATAAAAAAAAACAGCAATGTCAGGCAGAAACTGAAGTTATCCAAAGCATAGAAAGAGAAGAACATAGCCAAGATATTGTCTCACCATCAACCAAGCTATCATCTGTCCAGGTGTCGAAGCGAGCAACCCAATCCTGTGCATTCTCCTCCTGGCACAAGATGAGTACCGGTCTATGGAGCAACGGGCGAACAGCTTTCAGGAAAAGGCATATTTGGATATTCCGACCAAAGCTGAAGGGATCATTTAATATCACGCCATTCCTTCTCTGTAAAATAAAACATAACGGAATGTTTAATTTGTGTTTCAGAATCTAGATAGAATGGGGTTCCGGTGATTTCTAAGGCAACAGAAGCCTGTTGTCTTCTATTTAGCATTTCTTTCAACAGACAACATGTATGAACTTGGACAGGGTACCACATCCCTGGAAAGCAAAGGGCAACTGAGAATGGGGTGGTTTATAGTCATCCCTTCCGTTCCACTCACATTAGAAGGTTGCATTTAAAGATTTTCCTCACAAAAAAGGAACATGGGATGTTCCCTTGGGCTAAATCATGGGAAAAAGGCGTGTGATGTGTACTATCAATGACAACCATGTTCTAGCCAATATAAGGTGATGACCTTTTGTGCCTTGATTCCCTTGTCTGTGTGAATCCCAATAAAACTTGATCTTGTTACAAATTATAGTTTTACCAATCAAAAGAATATACCTACCACATATTTTGTACCAATGTAACAGTTAATTACAGCAAAGCTAATACAGAAAAATTTGATCGGTGAATTATGTTACATGTTTCACAAACATGTTACATGTGTTACAAACATTTTAAATGAGTTATAAACATGTTACATGTTTGACAAATTTGTTTCACATTGAAACATGTTTTATGCAAATGTTGGCCACTTGGAAATTATCAGTAACAACTAGGGAAATGTCACACCACTGCCTATATCCTCTGTAATTACAAGGGTGACATTGCTATAGATGATATTTACCCTTTTAAACTGCTTGTAGAGAAACCGGATGCCATTAATGGTATTTTGTGGTATTTTAGCATGGTCTATGTAAATGATGTCCTCATCGCCCTGCGAGAGGTACAGCCGGTCAATCATGTTCTGGTTTCGGATCATTTTGAGTTATTGTGAATTAATGGAACTGAAATTAATGTTAGGACACTGTTTATAAAACTGTTTTGATGTAAGATTAGTGGCTATAAAGAGGATTTAATTGCTTTGCTTGCAGATTCCTAAATGTCAATGTAAAATTTCCTACAAGAATGTGAAATTAGGATAAAAATCCCAAGCACTGACACAGCCTTTGTGCCAAATTTTACCAAATTTTTTTCAGTCCTGAGGTCTGACAAACTCACTTTCACATTAGTGTACTACTAATTATTTTTCACTTTTAAGTGTTGGAATGGTACTCATTTTGTAATTAATATTTAATTATTATGGTAAACAACTTTATATAGTATTAATTGAAGCAAGCACAAAACTGATTTGATAAAGATGTTTGGTTCACAGAAAACTGTCTAGTGAGATAGGTACCAGTCTGTGGGTGGCTACTAAGAATATATTTATTGATCCTTATTTCTATTTTAAGGACAAATATGTGGGATTGATAATAAAGCTGTGAACCTATGTATTTCATTGGTGGGTAAATAAAACTGGAATGTAGGTGTTACACATTTTGATTTCTATAATCAAATAGGATTCTCTGTGGTGCTAGGCTAGACTGTAGTATACACTGTGCAATTTTCCCATTTAAGATTATGAATAAAAATAGCCAGGAATTAAGTTGAAGGAAAAACATATGTTAACTTTGTATGTTATTATTTTTATACTTACAGTGAGTGTTGGTTTACGACGGTAGGTTTTGATTCAATCTATTTAAAATAGACAGCGTCATGATTAAAATATAAAGCATTTCTAAATAAAATAGGGCCACAAACACTGATACACTTGTTTTGTGTACCTCTATGTCTTCGAACTCTTGCATGATGTGCCTGTTACGATAAACATGATCCCAAAACATGGACACAGATTCTAAAATAAAAACGATAAACACGTGTTCACACACTGGAGTTACACATATGACTAGTTAAGTTTTCTTTGCATTATAAATGAATAGGCTAGAAATGCTAATTAATTCATTTAAACAGTAAATACCAACATGCGTACCAAACAAACTTGTTTTCGGAATAACATTTTATTTTATGCTGACATATTAAAATGTTGTCAATGCAATCAGAGATGGTATCGTTTCGAGCATCATTCAATTTTGCTGTATTATATTTTGACAGTTACACCCATATTTCATTCCCGGTGACGCCATCTAAGCAAAGGTACACTCTTTAAACTGCCAACTGCCAAGTCATTCATCTTCCCCGTTTGGCTTACTGCAAATGCAATGCAACCCTCATTGCTGGCAGGGAAATATTAAAAAAAATTTGGGTTACTATTTTTTGTGCGCAGAACTGCGCGCATATGCAGTTCTGCGCACAAATTATTGTCGAAATAATTTCATAGAAACGACCTGTATGATGAGATTAAGGACGCGTTTACGAATCTGACAAAAATAAGCAGTTTTTCGGTACATTTTGCGGCAAAATGATACAAAACCAAATGTAACTAATAATTACCACAGATAGATTACTCCTTAATCTTCAAATGGTAGCAATTTTTTATTCGAAAATTTTGGTTTATAATATTGTAAAAAGTAATTTCCGTTACCTCTTCACACAAATTTGACGACATCGTACTGACTTTAGGGACATTTTTCTTTTATTTAATAACATAAATTTATGTATTTAAAAATATTTTATGTAAGCAGACATGTTCAACTCAAAAAGGTAGCAAAAAAAAAAACTAACAAAATGTTACAATACGCTCAGAAAACAAAAAAATTGAGTCTTATTTTTTCACATATTTAGCGGTAACACGTGATTCTTATTGGATTGAAATAAGGGTTATTTTACTGGTAACTGTCTTGATTTATTGCACAAAAATTTGTAATGAAATATTAGTCTGCGCTCGGCCGCCGTCGTGAGTGGACACTGTGACGCTTGTAAGCAGCTCCTCGTATAGGAAAAGATCGCTGTACGAATACAAAATATTTGACCTAACAAACTTGATCCTTCACGCATTCTGCACGGACTACGGACAACCAAGGTAAGATTTTATTCACAGTTTCTTATATGTACTTATAAATTTCATATTTAGTTTCGGACTTGATGGAGTGACCTGAAATGTACTTCGAAGACTGCTACTGGAACTAATAGACGAGTAGAGCTAGGTGTGTCGAGTTTGGGCTCGTTTTGTTAGTTATGTTGAGACCTTACCTCCGGACTTGATGGAGAGACCTGCTGGTGTACTTCGAAGACTGCTACTGGAACTATTATACGAGTAGAGCTAGGTGTGTCGAGTTTGGGCTCGTTTTGTTAGTTATGTTGAGACCTTACCTCCGGACTTGATGGAGTGACCTGAAATGTACTTCGAAGACTGCTACTGGAACTAATAGACGAGTAGAGCTAGGTGTGTCGAGTTTGGGCTCGTTTTGTTAGTTATGTTGAGACCTTACCTCCGGACTTGATGGAGAAACCTGCTGGTGTACTTCGAAGACTGCTACTGGAACTAATAGACGAGTAGAGCAAGGTGTGTCGAGTTTGGGCTCGTTTTGTTAGTTATGTTGAGACCTTACCTCCGGACTTGATGGACAGACCTGCAGGTGTACTTCGAAGACTGCTACTAGAACTAAACTAATAGACGAGTAGAGCTAGATGTGTCGTGTTTGGGCTCGTTTTGTTAGTTATGATGAGATCTTACCTCCGGACTTGAGGGACTGACCTGAAGGTCTACTTCTGTGACTCCGACTGGAACTCCTCGACGGATCGAACTAGATGTGTCGTGTTTGGGCTCGTTTTGTTAGTTATGATGAGACCTTACCTCCTGTCTTGATGGAGTGACCTGAAGGTCTACTTCTGTGACTCCTACTGGAACTCCTCGACGGATCGAACTAGATAGATGTGTCGTGTTTGGGCTCGTTTTGTTAGTTATGATGAGATCTTACCTCCGGACTTGAGGGACTGACCTGAAGGTCTACTTCTGTGACTCCTACTGGAACTCCTCGATGGATCGAAATAGATGTGTCGTGTTTGGGCTCGTTTTGTTAGTTATGATGAGATCTTACCTCCAGACTTGATGGAGTGACCTGAACGTCTACTTCGGTGATTGTAACTGGAACTCAGCGACGGATCGAACTAGATGTGTCGTGTTTGGGCTCGTTTTGTTAGTTATGATGAGATCTTACCTCCGGACTTGAGGGACTGACCTGAAGGTCTACTTCTGTGACTCCTACTGGAACTCCTCGACGGATCGAACTACATGTGTCGAGTTTGGGCTCGTTTTGTTAGTTATGTTGAGACCTTACCTCCGGACTTGATGGAGAGACCTGCTGGTGTACTTCGAAGACTGCTACTGGAACTAATAGACGAGTAGAGCTAGGTGTGTCGAGTTTGGGCTAGTTTTGTTAGGTATGTTGAGACCTTACCTCCGGACTTGATCACGTGACCTGAAGGGCTACTTCTGTGACTCCTACTGGAACTCCTCGATGGATCAAACTAGATGTGTCGTGTTTGGGCTCGTTTTGTTAGTTACGATGAGATCTTACCTCCGGACTTGAGGGACTGACCTGAAGGTCTACTTCTGTGACTCCTACTGGAACTCCTCGACGGATCAAACTAGATGTGTCGTGTTTGGGCTCGTTTTGTTAGTTATGATGAGATCTTACCTCCGGACTTGATGGAGTGACCTGAAGGTGTACTTCGGTGATTGTTACTGGAACTCGGTGAGATCTTATCGCCGGAATTGATGAGCTGATCTGAACGTATACTGTTTTATATACTTTTGATAATAAGTATGAATTCCCTTCGTCAATATTATTTGTGCATAGTGCCAGTGGCATAACTTTCAGAGCTAACGAGCTCAAACTCGACACATCTAGTTCGATCCGTCGCCGAGTTCCAGTTACAATCACCGAAGTAGACGTTCAGGTCACCCCATCAAGGCAGGAGGTAAGGTCACCTCATAACTACCAAAACGAGCCCAAACACGACACATCTATTTCGATCCATCGAGGAGTTCCAGTAGGAGTCACAGAAGTAGACCTTCAGGTCAGTCCCTCAAGTCCGGAGGTAAGATCTCATCATAACTAGCAAAACGAGCCCAAACACGACACATCTAGTTCGATCCGTCGAGGAGTTCCAGTAGGAGTCACAGAAGTAGACCTTCAGGTCACTCCATCAAGACAGGAGGTAAGATCTCATCATAACTAAAAAAACGAGCCCAAACACGACACATCTAGTTCGATCCGTCGAGGAGTTCCAGTAGGAGTCACAGAAGTAGACCTTCAGGTCAGTCCCTCAAGTCCGGAGGTAAGATCTCATCGTAACTAACAAAACGAGCCCAAACACGACACATCTAGTTCGATCCGTCGCCGAGTTCCAGTTACAATCACCGAAGTAGACGTTCAGGTCATTCCATCAAGTCTGAAGGTAAGATCTCATCATAACTAAGAAAACGAGCCCAAACACGACACATCTAGTTCGATCCGTCGAGGAGTTCCAGTAGGAGTCACAGAAGTAGACCTTCAGGTCAGTGCCTCAAGTCCGGAGGTAAGATCTCATCATAACTAACAAAACGAGCCCAAACACGACACATCTAGTTCGATCCGTCGCCGAGTTCCAGTTACAATCACCGAAGTAGACGTTCAGGTCTCTCCATCAAGTCTGGAGGTAAGATCTCATCATAACTAACAAAACGAGCCCAAACACGACACATCTATATCGATCCGTCGAGGAGTTCCAGTAGGAGTCACAGAAGTAGACCTTCAGGTCAGTCACTCAAGTCCGGAGGAATGATCTCATCATAACTAACAAAACGAGCCCAAACACGACACATCTAGTTCGATCCATCGAGGAGTTCCAGTAGGAATCACAGAAGTAGCCCTTCAGGTCACGTCATCAAGGCAGGAGGTAAGGTCACCTCATAACTAACAAAACGAGCCCAAACTCTACACATGTAGTTTGATCCGTCGTGGAGTTCCAGTAGGAAGTAGATCTTCAGGTCACTCCATCAAGTTTGCAGGTGAGGTTTCATCTTAGCCAACAAGTACATATTACTTAAAAAAAAATTACAATTTTCATCGTATCAAAATTAGTTCACTTGACTATTTATTCCCGCAGCTAACACGCTAACGCTTGTGTGTGTGACTTGTGTCTATGTAGTAGTTCAATTCTCAACTTGTCATTTTTGCATATACGTCCTTAAACACTGTCGATGTAAAGATGATTTTTGAGGAAAGAAAAATTCAATTGCAAGTGGGATTCGAACCCGCGTCTTCTGGATAAGTAATAAGACGCAAACACTAATCCAAGAGATGGCGCCACGCTACTGTAAAGCGTTCAAACGAGAAATAGAGAATTTCAGCTTGCAGGTGTGGTGTTACATTGGCCTAGTTGGTAAGGCGTCTGGAGTACTTATACAGAAGATGCGGGTTCGAATCCCACTTACAACTGAATTTTTCTTTCCTCAAAAATCATCTTTAAGATGCGCGTCGCATGCGTTTAAAAATAATTAATACTGTCGATGTAAGTAAGCTACTTACTGGGTGTCACTGTCAATATCCGGAACGTTTTTATTTTTTTTTGGGGTGTAAGAATCAACAAACAAGTTCCTTGCTGGAGTGGGAGACCACTCATTTCCTTCACATGCCCTTTGCGTTCCAGGGTTGCATTACCCTGCTTAGTCATGATAAAATATTATTGTCAACAAAATAAAAATAATATCCAAAAATAAATTCATTTATTGTAAACAAAATACAAACTGGATAAAAAGCATTCTGGATCTATTGTGTATATATAGCACCTTATCTTATACTATACTAGGTTTATGGGAGACAATGATCGAGTAGGTACAGTGTATAAAATTTCATCAATCAAGAGTATAAAATTATTCATTCTTAAAGTTTGGTGGTCTCTTCTCAACGAAAGCGGTCATGCCCTCTTTGCGGTCCTCCTGTAACAGAATAAAAACATAAGAATTAATATCAACTTATTTTATGTATACTTACGGTCAGCTCAGACCGAGACGTGACGCTGCGCGCACATATCAATAGAGCTAATTAAAATCTAACTCTATTTCCTACACGAAAAGATACACCTGTCACAACCTAGCGCGGCGCCGCGCTGCATTTTATTGGCGACTCAAAATCTAAGCTTTATTTACTACACGAAGTACACGATAAGATACACATTTGCAGTATCGTTGCCTCCCGTCGCGCCGCGTCGCGTCTCAGTGTGAACTGACCGTTACTAAAACACTTTTTTTACGTCTTTGAAATCGATTGAAAGACTGAACGATCTTATACGTATTATTCAGATTGCTGCCACTATGGCGCTGAGGTGCTGAGCAACAGTGCGCCTACCGCGCTGATTTTTGGGTAATTTATCTGTTAATATATGAACACAAGCTGCTGTTCCCCGCATATTCACTCCTTCTGCTCGACTCCTGTTTGTCATAGCGTGATGTTATAAAGCCTATAACCTTCCTCGATAAATGGACTATTCAACACAAAAAGGTTTTTTCAATTCGAACCAATATTCCTGAGATTAGCGGGTTCAATCAAACAAACAAACTATCACGCTGTGAACAAAGGGGTTTAGTATATTATAAAACTGATTCTATAGCGTGTGGTCGCTCTGTTAAAAACCAAAACTTACAGTAGCGAAAGTTCCATAGAAGTAAGCCTTTTCGAAAAGCAGTCCGGACTTCAGGGTGGTCTCATAGGCCTGGTTGACAGCTGCCTTGGCCATCTTCACGATGAGGGGGGAGTGGGTGCCGATCCTCTCCGCTAGTTTGATGGTTTCTTCAAGTAGTTTGTCCACGGGGAATACGCGGCTCACCAGACCTGGGGAAAAAGAATGAATAAAAAAAAATACGTGTGGCACTCGAGGACTGCCGCGGTAAAGATTTATTTATTATATTTATTACTGTACTAATTAGGCTATGGTCAGCCACGTCAATCAAGTGAAACGTCAAGAAAAGTTCTCTCTCTCCCTCTCCCTCAATAAAATTGCCCCTTGCTCAATAAAAGCATGCTTTCCTGCTAGTAATGAGCACGTCTGTCCATACCTGAATTAAAATTCGATAGAATTTAAATTCGAATTAATTAATAATACACGAATTAAAAAAAAAAAAAATAAATAAAAAAAAAAAAACGCGAAAATGCTGTTCATCTATAATAACTATAATACATAGCGCATCTTATAATCCAATTTATTAAGTAAATATTCTACATTATGATATATGTATATGACTCATACAAATTTAGTAGGTAGTCCTCAATAAAATTAAATAAAAATTGAATGAAATATTATGATTATGATTTATAATACATTGAAATACCACAAAAGCCATTTTATTATTCTAATTTAATACTTCTTAACTTTCTTTTTAAAAAACAAAAAAGCGCCTTCATCCTCTCTCCTATTTCCAATTAATTTAACTATGCTGTGCCCGACGGGGTCCATAATTGATTCAATGTTTTAACCTACCAACTGTTTTACCTAACATTATGGAATGCAATAAAGTATTGAGTACCTTTATGAGCACGTCTGTCCGTACCTTTATAATTGCCGAAGTCTCCCGAACTGAAACGACGTTAGACGACGGTGTCAGGGGTTTTCCTTAGGTTTTTAGGATTTTCGCGCTCAAAGCCCGCGATAAAAGCTAAAATAAAAATGTATGTAGGTAATTTTGGAATGGTAGCTAGCTACTAGTACCTGTCCTATGCCTAATGAGCAAATCAGCTCATCTCTCGATTTCTACGAGGTCTGGTACCACGCTTACTGGCTGGCTGTGTTATAGGGCTTCACATAATTGCTATTCTGGCTCTTAGCTCATTGGCAGTGATTGAAATGGGCTGCTTATATTTACCTAAACTTCGAGGAACAAACAGAGTCAACAGGTGGAGACTCCTTATGGCAATCATTTTTAGCGAGATTAAAATATACGACCTACCCATCCTCTCAGCTTCAGTGGCATCGATAAAGTTTCCGGTGAGGACGATTTCCATGGCCTTGGACTTGCCCACGTATCTGGGCAAGCGCTGGGTGCCACCGGCTCCGGGAATGGTTCCGATGTTGATCTCGGGCTGGCCGAACTTGGCCTTCTCGCCGGCGTAGATGATGTCGCAGAGCATGGCTAGCTCGCAGCCACCACCAAGCTGGGTTAAACAGATCATAGCATGTAGATTTGTAAGCACGAATGGAGAATTTGATAAGAGTAAGTTATCTTTGACAATTCGATATACATTGTATTTTTTATAAGAACACATAAAAACGACGAAGTTCCATACAAAAATTCCTTGTTTGTTAGTTTATTTCCTTTCAATTTTTCTTTGGTGCTAATCTTCGTTATTTATGTCTAAGATTATTTTTTTTAGCTTCTGCAGGGCTATTGGCTAACTTGATAGTCACTGACCAGCGGTTGTCCACTGAACTTGATGGCTTGATACCTGTTATGAGACTAAGTTGAGGAGTGGAGTGCCTCAAGAGCGTTAGAATAGTTGATTTTAGGGAATATTTACATTTATCAGTTTCATTGCAAATGCCAATACGTTTACCTTTTGGCAGCCATCGAGATACGCAATAGCCCCGCTGGACATCAAATGCGGTCTTTGTCTGCTCACAAAAGCTTTCATGTTTTATTGCTAGTACATTTTATAAGGGTCTCTTGGGACTGTAACACCATCAACATATTTTAGCGAACACTATTCTTTTACTCTAACTTTAATGTGTAGTTATATATACAGCATGTATCAGAAAGGTATGTGCACCATACTAACTCGACCCAAATATAATAGGGGCGGAACAACTGATTATTTTTGCGTTTATGACGTTGGTCTTAAACCCCTTCTACACGATCAGACCCGACCGCCGACAGAGGTGACCTTGGTCGCGTCAACAGTACCCAACCGTCTGGAACGCTGTCGGCTGACGGTCGGGTCCGACCGCGGACGCAGCCTGTCGGGACGGATGCGCTCCCGACCAAGGTCATCCAAAGGTCGATTGACTCCGCCCATATTTGGTCGCCCGACCAACGTCTACACGGTAGATTTTCACACCCACCGGACCAAGGTCACCTCTGTCGGGCGTGTCGAAGGGGTTTTAATGAGAAAGTTGTTAATTATTACTCGATAGATTTTGTGTATTTTATAGCGGGCACTAGGTCCGAAATGCGCGCTGTATTTTGTACCAGATCCTTCCTATGACCGTACTTTTCCGATAAATGCTTAGAGGGGTTTACTGTCATCAGTGCCATCTCTTACTTAAAAGAAGTAAGATCAAAATAACACTGCTTAAGGGTACGCTAGTCGGTCATTCTTCCATACAAACGTACGAGTAGTTTGGCGATTATTCCAACATTTGAAGGTATACATTCAGAATAAACAATGATTCACATTCATCTCATCGTTATCTAGCCCTATATGGAATCAAAAAAGTAAAAAAAAAACATCTACTATGAGTTATGGGTGTCGAAACTTCCTTATTTTAAGACTAATTTTAACGCATCTTCGGGGGGAAATAAATAACAAAAGAAGATGGTAAATTGTAAAATAATTACCATACAGGGATAGATAATTTGTTCAAAAATATAAATTATTTTATTTGGAACAGATACATTCTGTAGTTTTATTATAATATCCAAACTCCCGAAGATCTCTTGAAAAGTTGCAGTAGTCCATTCTTCAATGAAATCACGCATGTATGAGTCAGTCGAAGGTTGGGGTATGTGTGCGTAGGCGCCCTAGCTTCTTACTGCTCATCCATCTCATTGGTACGTGATGTTGGATGAAATAGCATGCATTTTAATCCCGCCCGCCAACGAGTTCGTCCCGCCGACTAGGGCACCCTTAAAGAGATTGTGGAAAGCACCAGTTCGAAAAGCCTTTATGTGTGGTTTACTTACAGCGAATCCATTGACGGCAGCAATGAGAGGCTTGCCACAATTGGAGACATCCTCCCAGTCCTTAAGGAATCCCTTCTTAGTGTTTTCACTGAATGTGTTGTTCTGCATCTCCTTGATGTCAGCACCAGCGGCGAAGGCTTTCTCGTTACCTAGAAGAGAAACAAGCTTTGTTATTTTCAGGGTTGAACGGGACTGAAAGGGCCCGGGTGGCTCTCAAAAAACCAGAGTTATCACCATTCAGAAATTTTCAAAATTAATTTAAGGGATGACTTGCTCAAGTTCAAAGATTTTTCGTTTTTTTACCATTTCATTTCTGTCTTGTGTATGAACGAACTATCTAATCTACTTTACATTTAGGTCTCAAGAGCTGGGAACTCTGGCCCGACAAGCCAGATTCGTGGGGAGCCAGTGCTGTTTGTCTCAACGCAATGTCGGTACGGCTGAACGGATCTTGAATTTTGATTCAGAGAAGTCCGAGATAACACAATATAGGTAGTTAATCCAGGAATTACGTTCCTATCTATCCTAACTCCTGGAGTAACTCTATCGTGTATCTCAGACTTCTCTGAATCGCTTCAAGTTCCGTTCAGCCGTCCCAACATTGCGTTGAGACAAGCGTCGAAACTTTCACATTTATAACATAAGTTTGAGTTGGATTATAGAGAACCTAGAGTACTATATCATTTTTAACCGACTTCAAAAAAGGAAGAGGTTCTCAATTCGTCGGAATCTTTTTTTTTTTTTTATGTATGTTCCCCGATTTCTCGAAGACGCCTGGGCCGATTTGGAATTTTTTTCTTTTGTTTGAAAGGGTATACTTCCCAAGTGGTCCCATAATCATCAGGTCAGGATCTGATGATGGGATCCCGGGGAAATCGAGGGCAACCCTCAAATTTTATAGGCCCGCACATCGTTTTTCGCAAATTTATGAAGTAATTTAAGTACTTGCGTATGATAATCATCATCTCATGTAGCTGAGCTGATGATGGAAGGTACAACTCCTTAACAGTAAGGAGTAAGCATCGACTGATTTAGTTTGTGTTCGCATATCTTCGGAACTACAAGTCCGATTTAAGTAATTCTTTTTTTGTTGTACTAGGTATTGTTTAACTTACGCAATACTGCAAGTTTCATCAAAATCAGTTCAGTAGTTTTTGAGATACTTAGGGAATTTTATTAGCTTATTGTGCACGTGAGCGATGTTGTTACCGGTGCTACGGATTACAAAATTTTAGTGCACATGTAAGATAATGATTTATTTGACAAGAATTTGGGTTGAATATTTCAACTAAAAAGAGTGCACATGTAAGATAATGATTTATTTGACAAGAATTTGGGTTGAATATTTCAAATAAAAAAACTTTTTCAAAAAAAAATGTAACCGCCTTCAAAAACAACCACAAAAAAGGGTAAAATAACCTACAAAATAACTTTTCTTTCAGAAGTCGGTGGCAAAAAAGACAATGAAATGATAAAAAATAAAGGCACCGACTTCTGAAAGAAAAGTTATTTTGTAGGTTATTTTACCCTTTTTTGTGGTTGTTTTTGAAGGCGGTTACATTTTTTTTTGAAAAAGTTTTTTTTATGTTCTAAGATTAGATGTAGATAGGTAGGTAGGTACTTATCGAAAACTATCATTGAAGTTGCTGATGATATTAATATTTTTTATTGATAAAGGAATTTGCACAGTCCAGCCACAGACACTGGGTGTGTTTTTTACGTAACACGAAGATAACAAAAACGATATAGATATTAATATGACGAAGCAATTTTTTATTTAAATGCTTTAAAAAATAACAAGAACTAGCATTAGGCCCAGCTTCGAAAGTCAAATTTTCGAACTATCGTATAGATTTTTATAAAACTTTTAATGCAAAAACCTTATCCTGACAATAACAAACAACAAAAAAATAATTATGCAATTTGGAAGATAAGCGAGCAGAGAAAGACTGAGCGACTATGTAAAGATACTTATGTAGATAGATATTTGATCAAGGTCGATTTCTTTGACAAAGTTCAACTAGTTATTATACCTACTTATACTTTATCTTATACCGAGATTATATCATACGTGCATGAGGTTGCTTCTCCGGCCTGTTTTCAGTAGTCATTTCAAAGAGTATGCATTTGTAGAACTCTCTGAGGGGTTGAACAAAAAAAAATACCGGCTAAGTGCGAGTTGGACTCGCCCATGAAGGGTTCCGTAGTAGCAAGCATAGATTAGGGATATAATTATATTGAGATTAGTAAGTAATACACACAAACAATAAAAATAACTTTGTTTTTCATAGTGTTTGTATGAATGGCAAAGTTATATTTGCGGTTTTTGAAAATGTACTAATCTCAAAAACTGGTAACTGTATCTCATCAAACCATTTTTCGTTGGAAGTTTTTGTTGAGGTCTACATTATATATATTTTTTTAGTTTTATCATTATCTTATTTTAGAAGTTACAGGGGGGGGACGGGACACATTTTACCACTCTCTCGTGCAAACTGTTCAGTTTAGAAAAAAATTATATTGGTAACTTCAATATAATTTTTAAAGACCTATCCGATACAGATACCCCACACGTATGGGTCTGGAGAAAAAAAAAGGGGTTTGAAGATTTTACTATGGAGCGTGGCATACCTACTGCCGCCATTTTGTTTTTTTTTCAAAATCGCGGCCAGCCATGAAACCTTTATAAATCGATAGCTGACATCAATAACAACAAAAAATATTATGACACCAACCCTCGTAAAGTGTCCGGTTTCTGAGATAATAACCGTGAAAGTTGATCACGTGACATTCACAATTCTAAGCTAGTGTATGTGTTCGAATGTATCAAGATGTTAAAAATAATAACTTTTTGAACGTAATATGTATGTTGCATTATATCTGGATGTTATTTAAACATTATACGTCTGACATAATCTACTTTTTGAACTTAATAACTTATTTTTAGTAAAGTGTAATTCTCCCTCATAAAGTGTCCGGTTTCTGAGATATAAAGTGTTAAAGTAAGCCTTTTTATAAATTATTTTATTTTTTGCTATTTTTTTATAAAATATTTTAGTAATTGATAATCCTGGTCTGGGAGAAAAAGAAAAACGTAGAATATGCCAGCTGCTTCTCTTCCCGGGCAGACCGTAAAAATCGGTCGAGGGATAGGGCAAAATGTAAGATCCATAGCCCCTCAGCTTAAAACTCTTTCAATGGGCAGCAGCGTTGGAAGACTAATAAGCTGAAATAAATGCGCTCGCCAACCCGCCTGCCAAGCGTGGCGAGTATGGCAATAACCATCCAATGGAAAATCCTTGGGTGAGGCCTTAGTCCAGTAGTGGACTTTCTACGGCTGCTATGATGATGATACGCCTCGTGATGTTTCTACTTACTGTGGCCATCACAGCAATATATCTGGATAGAAGCAATATGTTCTTCAATTTGTATCGAGACGAGCGTGTCATATTTTGCATAGATATTTTGATGATACAATTACTGTAATTTAGTATACAAACTTCGTCATAGTCGTCCCACTTCTTGTGTATTGTTTCTACAACTCAATACGGCACATTTAGGCATTTTTTACTTTTTGTATTACCTCTGACTGCGAGAATATTCGAGCGCGGACTCATTAAAAGAAATCAAAATATCTCCTTTTTTTACACGCGAAGTAAATACACTTCCGGTACAAGCCAATCCAAGTCTGTAGTGGTCATAATTGTTGATGATAGGGATACAATGTAAAGGCTAAGTTATGGCTTCAGGTACAAACAAGAAAATTCGATATTTAAAAATGTGGCAAAATCTAACCATCCCTACCAAAATTGCAAAAAGTAAAGGTGACATGCTATGGTGACATGCCATGGTTATATTTATCAAATAAAAACATGACGCCTAAAATTGTTTGATAGGCAATAAAATGTTCTTAAAACGGATTTTTAATTTTTCTATCCCTATTTGTGCCAGTATATTAGAAAGAGAGACAGGTTTATGCAACCAATAGAATACAATTTTGCTTAAAATTAGAAATTGTAGTAACCACAGAACCATCACACAATATAAATGTAACGAGTACTGTCAGTTGTATTTTAGACTGAATGTTTAAACCTGTCTCATGTATTACATTTACATTGTTTAACATTTATCGTATAACTATCGTATTGATAGTTAAATCATATGAAGATATTACATTCAAACAAGTGTAGACGGTCTAAAAATAAGTTATTAAGTTGAAAAAGTTATTATTTTTAACATCTTGATACATTCGAACACATACACTAGCTTAGAATTGTGAATGTCACGTGATCAACTTTCACGGTTATTATCTCAGAAACCGGACACTACGAGGGTTGGTGTCATAATATTTTTTGTTGTTATTGATGTCAGCTATCGATTTATAAAGGTTTCATAACTGGCCGCGATTTTGAAAAAAAATCAAAATGGCGGCGGTAGGTATGCCACAAATCTTCAAACCCCTTTGAGTTTCAATTCCAAGTATGGGGGGCACCCCCAAAATTTGTTTTGTTTTTATTTTTGTGTGAAAATCCTAATGCGGTTCACATAATACATCTACCTACCAAGTTTCAACAGGATAGCTCTTATCCTTTCGACAAAAAGGGGCTGTGACATACGGACGGACAGACAGACAGACATGACGAATCTATAAGGGTTCCGTTTTTGCCATTTGGCTACGGAACCCTAAAAAATACAGGACAATAATTTTTCCTATGTGGGCTGGCTGAGTGTGGAAGATACCTTACAATTTTCTGGGGGCCTAAAATGCCCCTTATCAGACGAATAACGATAGCGGCACGATTAATGCAGCGGGTCTAAAATCGCAACTTTATCAATGTTACTAAACTATTCTTCATAAATTATGCTCTATTGCTTGAGCAATAGAATAGAATATTCCATGTAACGAATTTTTTTGAATAAAAATTTGTTCATGCTCAAGACTTAAGATTTTTAGATTAGAAGAAACAAAAACTACCAAAAGCTACCTAGTGGCCTACCATGACGTCTTAAAGCGTGAGAACTGAGAAGTTAGGCTGTGGAAAAGAGACACAGCTATACAAGTCGTCTAGCGCCATCTCTTTCCCAGAGTTCATGGTAGGCCATCAGGCCTAAAATCCTTACAAACCTTTAACTTAAGGACTTACCAGTAATGATGATGGCAGCAATCTTTTCGTTAGCATCAAAGTCCCTGACTGCCTGGCCTAACTCCACAAAGAGGGGGCCACACAGTGCATTCAAGGCCTTAGGCCTGTTCAACTGGATGAGGCCTACATTCTTCTTGGCGCCAACAACATCGATTTTGATGTTTTCGTATGACGGGCCTGTGGAATTAATAAAGGAGTTAAAATGACCATGGATAAAAATAGTATGTAGATATCCAGCAAGCAGGCAACTGATAGTGGTAACTGTGGTAAGTCTTGAAGTCTCACTAGTTGTGTTAAGGATACTGTTGTATCCATAGAATTATTATATTTTGAAATAGCTGTGTTTTGGTGTGTTGATACTGATACTGTTAGCCTATTTCATCCCACTGCTGGGCAAAGGCCTCTCCCCATGGGGTGCTAAGACAGGAAACCTCCACGTGCGCCCGTGGACTAGAGTTCCTTCTCGGATACGTCCGGGGGGAAGACTAGTTTTTCGGGCCGGTGCACCCTGAGATGCGGGCAAGAACTCTTCCTTAGGCACTGCGTGCTAAGGGGTCTCTTTGCCCGTATGCGAATGGCCTGTCGGGTGGATGCTCCAACGCGTGTCCCTCTGAACAGCAGAGGGCACAGCGGCGGAGCGGGCTTGCGGAGTAATGGGTAAGCTCGCCGTCCGACCAAGGACCAAGCCCGGGTCCCTGGGCCCAGCAGGCATTTGGCCCCTTAAAGGGCGAAATGTCTGCTGGGGTCGCGGATTTTTCTTAATCCAGGATACCGTGGCCCCGGAACGTAAAGGGCATCCGAAGGAACACGGGTGGATTTTAGTCAGTAAGAGTCTGACAGTCCCACCCAGGGCGGGAGGACTCATTTGATGATTTTGCCACCCAAAAAAATAAATAAAAAGGCCTCTCCCCATGATCTCCAGTTTTCTCGATCCAGGGCCAAAGTGGACCATTATTGGTTTTATCCAGCTCATCCCGCCATCTACTACGAGGTCTGCCGCAAAGCCTTTTGGTGTGCATAAAGATAATTTATATTCTTTTTTTTTTCTGTTTTTAAAAGCCTTTTACCCAGGTTACAACTACTTTTTTTTTAAGTTTATTTCATTGCTGCAATGGTGTGAATTGGAATGTTAATTTTTAGCTTGTATTCTTTCTGCTTTTAACCTTCTGATGAAAAGGGGTGGTTTTATTTAAAGTTTATTGTGTGTTTATTTTTAGCATTGTTGCTTCAAAACAGATAACTGTTGCTGATATTTAACGTTTTAAAGTATGTCACCAGGGATATAGCAAATCATCATTGTATTAAATAATAAAATTAATCTTTTACCAAAACAACTTCATTTTGATAAGATATCAGTTTAATTGTCAAGGCCATAATAATGTGATAACTACCTTACTAGCACTGGGGGGGTATTACAACATCTTAAAACCAGGCTTATTCCGGCAAGTGAAAGTGAAAGTGACAGAGCTATACAAGCCGTCTAGCACCATCTTGTTCACTCACTGGAACAAGCCTGGTTTTAAGACATTGTAATACCCCACCAGTAACTGAAACAAAAATGTAAAGAGGGTCTAAAATGGGCTCTTCAAGCAATATTCCAAAAGATTCACTTCATGCATTTCCAGCAATGTCATTCGTGAATGAATAGCCAATGACATTACTGGAAATACATGAAATGAATCATTTGGGATATTGCCTGGTGACCGTTTTTAGACCCTCTGTACTGAATAAGCTGATCTTCAAGTAAAGATAGATTGATCTTCAAACAAGGTAACTTTGTAGTGTGGTTAATAAATTGAAATTTATACTTGTGCTAAATTGAGTAAATCTAATGTCCAAAGATAAATTTAACAATTCGTGATCTTTAAGAAGCGATGACCTATAATAATATTTCAAAATAGGTATATTATTTTTCATAAACTCAATTTGGTAAGGAGATTACCGATGATAGTGATAACAGTTAGGTACTTTAACTCTGCTATCTCTTACATCACACCATTTAAGCCCAATAAGACACATGTTCGATCAAATGTTTGTCGAAGTTTTTCTTACCAGTGCTGTAGAATTTAACAAAACCGGTATTTACGGCAGCTACTCTGTTCACCACATTCTTTCCCAACAAAACACGGGTTACTACACCGACTGAGGCCATTTTCTGTGATTGGTATTATTAACGACTATAACGTCGCCTTTCTTAAAAAATACTGAACGATTTAACGTCCAAAAGTAATACACCGGCGAAAATAACTTCGGAAGAATGAACTTTGGTACAGTGATAAAGTAATTGATAAGAATAATAAATGAGGGCCGAGAAAGAAACAGACATATACGTAGTTTTAATGTGTGACAGAGAAATAAATTAGTTACATTCTTGCGAGTTGCATAATACGACTATGTTAAGATGGCCACATTTTGAGTGCCTACATTACAGACACATATAGCATTACAAATAAGATGCATTATTGATGGGTTGAAACGTCAATTACGTTTAGTTAGATCACATGTTGTTATTTAAACCAATTGCTCATTTTGGAGTTAAATAGATGGTCTGAATATTAAAAACAGTGCCTCAGTTATTATTAAATACTTTATGACTAGGTATTGAATTAAAACGTTCAATACGTTTTTCAAAGTTATAATTACGTACAGGAATTAAAATATTTAAAATCAGTGGGTGACAAGAGCTGTGGAAGTAAACGTTATCAATATTCTATCAATGACCATAATGTCTATACGAGGCAGTATGGTCTATGACCTTCGCCTGTCCAATCATGGACGAAGAGAGGAAAAAAAAAAAAAAAAACCATAATGTCTATGTCAATGACAGACAATGACAGCCCAAAATAAACAAATACATAACCTAAATCAGTTCTAGAAAAAGCCCAAAAATTGTGCATATTTTTGTGATTACTGCATTTTTTAAGTTAGTAGTAGATGACATTCACAATGGCGACTAGAAAATATAACTTCTTCATTCTAACCGGCGAACCTGGTTAGGTATTGAATGTCGAAGTAAAAACATTGAATGAACCTTCGGAATTACTATAATATCTGATTTTTTTTCAGGAGTTGGTAAGACTACGCTGACTAAGAAAATATCTTCAGAAATCGCCGGAAAGGGTGTCAAGACTACAGGATTTTATACTGAAGAAGTTAGAAAGAATCGAACAAGAGAGGGATTCGATGTAGTTAGTCTGGATGGAACCAGAGGCCGTCTAGCAAGAGATCAGAGTCTCTTGAATGGCCCAATTAAATACAAAGTTGGAAAATATGGCGTTTTGATACAAGAGTTTGAGAATGTAGCATTGCCCTCTTTAGTAAAGGTGATTAATTCTTTGAATCAAGTTCTATTTCACCATACACGCTATAGGTACTGTTTACCTTTTTAATATTGAAGGAGGTACTGAAAATAGAATAGCAGCCTTTTTTATTTCATACTAGGTGGGTCCAGTAACTTCACCCGTGTTGCACATGGAAATTATCCTTATGGATTTCACGGGGGCGACTGGGAATGAATTATTTCAGACTATTGTCTATCTTTAAGCTAAATCTTATCAAGATCCATTCAGCCATTTTGATAAGTCATCCATCTAATATTTCAAAATCATAATTATGGAATTTCTGTTTCAGCCTGACAACACACAGGCACATTTACTGGTCATAGATGAGATAGGTAAAATGGAGTTCTTCAGTGAGCCGTTCAAAACTGCTGTGAGAACAATATTTAGTCCGTCATCTAACTGCACAGTGCTTGCCACCGTACCTGTAAGGAGGGGTGATCAGTTGATCGAGTCTATTAGAAATAATAGCCAGGCTAAAGTTTGGATGGTAAGTTAGACTAAAGCATCATTGACAAAATGTTTCCACCTAGTGGTACGCACACAGGCCTTTTTCTGTGTGGGTGGGAGGGTGTGGGCATGTACTTACCTGCACTTGAGTATTGTACAGACAGTCATGCCATGCCAGCATGTCAACCTACCTGAATCTGTCAAATTTAAACCTTACACTATTGTGATAAGGTTGAAAATCTATTAAAGAAATTTGACTGATTCTAGTAGCTTGTTGTGCTGGCGTCTGTACATGGGGGTTACCCCTTATCAATAGGGTATTTGACTAAAAAATCTAATTAGTCCATCAGATTTATTTGCTTCTGACATCACGACACGACTCTCGAATTTAGATGCATACTATCTTTGTAAACATTCATAGGAAAGAAAGAAAACAAAAATATGTGTTCTATTCTATGTGTCCATTATTTAATTTCTTCAAAATTAGCTGACGGACTAATTTATTAGATTTGCAATTTATTGGTGCTGTCAACATGCTGATCTCACAATGTTTTTCTTCATATTGAGAACAGTGCATGATGATACAGTAAATTAGTGATCGGCAAAGCGCGGCCTGTATGCTATTTCGACCACTGCAATAAATTATACAAAGGGCTTTTCCACTCATATTAGGTACACAAGAGCGTTCAAATAAAGAAAGGACAAAAAAACTCCATTATTTTTCGTAATATTTTTTTATTATTCATTTGATACATCATTGGTCCATTATCTCCCTGCTTATCTCAGTTATCGCAACTCCAAATACTACAGTCCACAAATATGCATCATATAACTCTTATGCAGTTGTAATAAGGTATAAATCGGAACAATCGATGCACATTCTAAATGTAACATTTGTACATGTTTGTAAATACCCATTTTAATTTTCAGGTAACCAGAGAGAATAGAAACAATATCCATGAAGAAATATTGAAGGAAATTTACACAGCACTAAGCTTTACAATATAAACTATTTATTAATACAGTCATATAATAGTAATAAAGGTACATTTATAGGACAACATATTTTTTTTTGTAAGAGCGGCGCTTAAAGGCGCAGGCGCATGCAATGCATCTCTTTCTACAGACTATACCCGTGGTCGTCAAACAGCGGCCCGCGGGCCAAATGTGGCCCACGGGCTTTATTTGTGTGGCCCACAACAAAGTAAATTATTTTATTGACGCGTAAATGAATTGTAATTGTAAGTATGAATTCCGTTAAAAAATATTTCTCTTTCTTTGTTATTTTCGTAAAAACGGTGGTTACACATCTGTGATCATTGTTAGAAATCACAGATGTGTCATTTTACGAAGTTGTTATGCAAAAAGGTTTACACATCTTCCGTTATTTTTTCATTGTAACAGCTATTTGGTCCCATCTTTCTCCTTTTGTTTTGTTTTGACTACTATTGGTTCTCCAAAAATGGGTGGTTCGCAGATGTGGTCATCGGTGCAAGCGATTTTGGTTTAAGAACGCCGCCCGCACCAGCGGCGCTCACTTCGAAACGAACCGCGAGCTATAACATTTAATTTTGTTTCAACGCACAAGACTGAACGTTTCTTGCTTCATCGATTGCGCGTGCAGTATTATAGGATAATGGCGGGACTATCATCTACTCTTAAATGTGCTACTAAAAGGAAGATAGCTGACGTATAAAGAAGTTTTCAAGAAAAATGGGAGGAAGAATTTGGTTTTGTGTATAAACTTAGTTCATTATTTTTTACCTACCTATGTTTGTTATGTTTTTCTAATAAATATTTTTATGCAATATGTATGAGTATTTTTTTCGGTACCAACTCCCACGTGAATATTTATAATATGTAGAGGTAAATAACGAAATGAGCTGAATTGAATACATAATTAATAGCTAAAATATATTTGTATGTTCTGTTTTTGTAATTCGAATCTGTAGCAGTAAAGTGTTTATCTATCTCTGTCTATGTATAATTGTGCAAACGCTCTTGGAGAGTCTTCACATACTCTGCGGCCCGGTGCTGGCACTCACATTGTCATGGGTGGCCCTTGGCGAAAAAAGTTTGACGACCACTGGACTATACGGCAGCACGACAACCTAACCCAAACTGGCAATTTAATTTATAACTTTATCACAAACGAAGAAGGCTCATGTTCAATTGTCAAAATTTGAATGATTGGTGTGGGTTGATATGCTGGCGTCTGCGGGTCGAAATCGAGTCTGCAGTGCAGTCTAAAATCCGCAGCGTTAGAAAGCGGACGTGTGATCTACTTTGACACGGGTAACTCGTTAGACAATTAAAATGAAAGTCTCCGAGCACAGGTTCCTAGTACAACAGTAAATACAGCAATATAATAGAACTAGTGAACACATCCCCAGCTTCACACGGCTTATGAGACCAATCTTGGTTTTCAATCATTTATAATATCAGAAAAATATCAATTTAACGTCCAGAATGCAGAGCTCGAGCAATTCTACTTAGAATAAGTCATTTATATACATTTCAATTATTTTTTTCTCGAGTATGGCACTGAATGTAGGCGGCTGAAGAATAGAAATCACTTTTTCTACATCGCCGTGCTTAGGACACTTCAAATCTTTAATTTTTTCTATTTTTCCGTTTACAAATCCTTTTCTACTGTCATGCTATGCGTGCTGGACGTCGTAGCTTTTTCACAATAAGTAGTTTATTGAGGGCCTTAAGACTGAGGTCTTCGATTAGCGCGTCCCACTTGTTATGGCTTGGGTACCTACAGAGCTAAGACCACGATAACTGGTCCATAAATTTAAAGTCGCTCATCGAGCCATGAAAATGGCTATGCTTGGCGTTTTTCTGCGGGATCGAATTCGTAATGAGGTCAGCCGACAGAATGTGATTGACGTATCCTTAAGCAAGCTGAAGTGGCATTGGGCCCGTATATTAGTCGTAGGAACGATGATGATGGTAGAGGGGTTCGCGGGTGGAGACCACGAATCGTCAAACGTAGGGTTGGACGCTCTCAGACAAGGTGGAGAGACGATCTTTGCAAAGTCCACGGTAACTGTTAATTGAGAGTAGCCAGGGATTGTCATGCTCACTCAAATGTCTCGCTGATGGTGGCGAGCGTGTCGGATCATTTAGCTTCCTTCGAAATGGTTGAGCTGAATGGGGCTGATATTGGAATGTGCAACTACAGTACTTTCAGAAGATACTATGTTGTGTGTGGCACTGTAGCCTAGCTTCATTTTTTTTTTGACAATCCAAAAGAACCTGTAAAGGTCTAATTGAAATAAATGCTTTGAGTTTTAGTCTAGGTACTATACTACAGGCTGATGGCATAAAAATATTTCTATTGCCCTAAAATAATTCCGAAGCAGTGAGAAGATACCAGAAGATCGGTAGACCATGACCTGCATTAGGACATAGGATACTTTTTGTCCCGGAAGTACGATCCTGTGGGACAGTTAACGAACTCCACGCGAGCGGAACCGAAGAGTAAAAGGCCTACTTTAACAACCCATTTTTCATACGTACGATAAAAACTTAGCACCGCGGATTTATTTCATTTTCTTTCACCTAGGAGGTAGCTTTAACATTTTAGCACCCTGAAATGGATAGGTATAAATATTATAAGACAATACTTCTAAAAGGCTTTGGTGGCCTTATAATAAACATATTCAACAATGATAATAATTAATGCTCAACAATGGACATTTGTAAAATAATATTATAATACTAATAAACAAATATTAAGGTCTAAACACAGTTACATTTAGGCGCTCCCTAACCGGCTTGTTCTCATTAGTTCTATTGGAATCAAATATAGCAGCTCACAGTTTAGGACCCATTAATATTAGTAGTCATTTTTACCCGTGGTGCAAGGCAACTGGGCTTCTCCCAGTTGTAATGTCCCTTTGTGCCTATTGGCCTTGCTTTGTTCTGTCTCCTGCTTGCATGGAGGGAAGTGGAAACATATTTTTCCTACTCCTCCACTATTCTTTTCTGATAATTTCGTGCAGGATCCAAGACAGGTAAATTCATTCTCCGGGACACGTCGAGCTTCATTGTCTCGGCGCTTTTCTGGTGGTTGCCACTGTTGATTCTGGCTCTCAGGAGTTGCAGTGGTTTGGGAATAGTGTGGTGGGTTTGTCCCAAAAAAACATATTCAACAATGATAATAATAAATGCTCAACAATGGACATTCGTAAAATAATAATGCAATACTAATAAACAAATATTAAAGTCTAGTCACAGTTACATTTAGGCGCTTCCTAACCGGCTTGTTCCCACTAGTTCTACTGAACAGTTCTACTGTAGAACTAATGGGATTTTTTTTCTCTCACTGGTTCTACGATATTAGGTAGAACAAAATAGTAGAACTATTGGGATTCTCTATTCCCACTTGTTCTACTGAACAGTAGAAGGAGTTCTAGTTCTAGGGGACTGAGAAAAAAAAATGTCGTAAAAACGACTGGGGGGGCACCCCGACTCGGACAGGTTAGGTTATTTTTTTTAAAACCACCCAGAAGTAGGAGCACCGCGAAGCGGTGCTCCGTCGACGTTTTCTGTCATAGTTATAGTTAGTTACTGTTCAGTGTACTATTTTGTTCTACCTAATATCGTAGAACTAGTGAGAAACAAAAATCGCATTAGTTCAACCGTAGAACTGGTCAGTAGAACTAGTGGGAACAAACGCCCTAACCAGGGTCCATTCGTATCAATGCATAATAATAGACAGGTACAAACGAAAACAAGCTATTGTACTTATTTCTGTACAAGATTGAACCTTTTTCATCATGGTAAGATCATCTAATGAGTCCTCCCACCCAGGACAGACTAGTACTGACTAAAATCCAGTGTCCTTTATTAGCCCTTTACGTTAACGATAAGACAGACCCCCCCCCCCCCGTCAGGCTTTGGTCATCTACGGGGGGGCAACATATTGCTGACAGCTCTTTGAGGCACGCGTGGAACACGTCGCGCGCCCGTCCCGGACATGGTCCACGATCGGACAGCAAGTCACACATTACTCGCCGTCCGCATGCTCGCCACAAGATCCTACCATGGATTGTATTTGTTACAATATTACAGGCGAAAGCTCTGATGAGGGAGTGTTTTTATGTAAAGTACAGCAATAAGAGGACTAGAAATTTTCTATCCCCATTTCGATTATTCTACAAAGTTTCACAATCTCTCAAATTTCTAGATTTTCAACCTTATCACAACAGTAGAAGGTTAATGTTCGATTGGTAAGATTTGACAGATTCGGGTTTGTTGACTTGCGGCTGCTGGTGTTTTTACCTACATGTGTAGGTTTTTGACGGGCTAACTGAAAGTTATAGTTAAAATATATAAATGTCATGTTCGATAACGGAACCTATCAGTTATTATAAGATTAGGTGTCAGGAAAACGTGGCATAGGCTGAGCGTACCGAGCTCAAAAATATTTAGCACCAAGGATAGATTTCATTTTAGCTATTGTTGAGGTTTTTGTCTGAAAATTTTAGCACCCGCTAAAGTTACGAGCCACGTGGATGGCAGGTACAGGCGGCGATAGCGACCATGTGGGTAGTCCGTGTGTATATGATATGAAAAAAAAAATTAGGAAGCGGAAGACCTTTCATATACCTAGTAGGTAGGTATATCGCCAACGTAACACTTAAATCCCTGGATAATTAGAGTGCTTTAGTTAAAAATTAAAAAGCAAAGATACTGTAGGAATAATAAAGTTACGAACAGCACATCATACTATTACACGTATGCAGAACCACGCCAACTATACCCTTCATCTTGCACAAATTAGTTTTCATCATTAAGAAATCGAACAATCAATATAAATTCACGAAAATGTTAGTTTGCCAATCAAAATGTGCCGTGAAATAACCACCAAGCTGGTGAAAATGTTAATCAGCTATCATCATCAGAATAATCGTCAAACTGTCCGTCAACTTCAGCTACCACTGGAGGATTGCACTCCTTTTCATATTTCACTATATCCGCTATGGACACCGGATGCGCGTCCATTGGGCAAAAATTTCCTTCCTCCATTTTCTTTTTGACGAAGAACACCCACGGCGAGCGTGGCGGTGTCACCGCCTTGAAATACTGGGGAATCCAGTAATCATCAGAGTCCCAATCTTCAGGAGTACTGCACCTGGTGTCTGGAATATCTGGAAAAGTTGTTTTTTCACTATAATTGACTTTATATAGTGGCTGCCATACCTACATACAAGTCATATTTTTTTTGCCCCACTCTGGGAATTGACCTGGGGTCGTTCACAAATATTTAAACTCTTATACACAATCAATTGATCAATCATGCACATTATAGTGTGTCACATTATAGCAGGGATATCATCAGACAACCAAAATATGATCTGTGTGCCGAAATCAACGCAAGAGACCAGGATCGAGCATCTACATATCAGCATTACCCTAGGGCCTAGGTGGTCGCAGATACATCAGCACCGTACGCGCCGCATTACATATTACATTAGACGTAATCATCATAAATTGGATGCTGGCAGCATTTTCAGATTTCATACAACAAATTATAAAATGCAGAACTTTATGCTGCATTAGGTGCTGACAAATGTGCGATCAGCTTTACATGAGATTACGGAGGTATGATAGTGTTCCAAAATACAGTTTCAAATTGATCTGTTTTTAGATAAACTTTTTGTGTAAGTATATTATTATTAGTAGTTCAGTCATTTTAGATTTATCTGCGGAAAAATTCCTAGAGAGCTGAATTTGTAACTGTACACACCTTTATTGTACATTTGATTGCTATCCATTATTGTTATAGGTATACTAAAACCTTCCTCAAAATGTAACAAACACTTTTCTGAAAACCGTATCAAAATCGGTTTAGCCAAACGCGAGATAATCGCGGTCTAATATACAATCGTCTTTGAATATCCACAATCCAAGTAAAAACGGAGCCATGCAGGCAACGTCACGGGATATCCATTAGTGTTATATACTAAAAACTTCTCCAGAATATAACAAAAACTTTTCTGAAAACCCCATCAAAATCGGTTCAGCCAAACGAGAGATAATCGCGGACAAACATACATACATAAAAACATACATACATACAAACATACAGGTCGAACTGAGAACCTCCTTTTTTACGTATGGTAAACAATACCATTTGTAAGTACATTCTAGGCGCTTTCTCAGCGCTCTCTCTACTCTATAAACAGTTAATTTTACAGAAAAATGCAAGAGGCATTTATTGTAGATAATTAAAACACCGCAATAAAAAAGATGTGTACAAGAATACAGCTCTCTAGGAATTTTTCCGCAGATTGGGGTTTATGTGTGTATTGGGTTTTAAAGTAGGTAGGTACCTAAAATGACTGGGCTATAGTATTAAACAGAAACTCACCTTGAGCATCAACATCTGCACATCCTTCAGATATCAAATTATAAAGCTCTTCATCATCGCTAACGTCTTTACTATACTCGCTATCGTCTCGGACCACTTCAATCTTCCTGAAAATTAATATTGTAAGTCTATTAGTGATTTCTGCCTCCAACAGTATTGTATTAAGTTTTATTTAATAGATGGACAAACTAATGTAACTTAAATATTTAAAAAAATAAGTGTGCATAAAGGATTTGACTTTTGGATTAGCTAACTGCTAAATGATATTCCTGACCTAAGACTTATTACATTATTTCATAATCACTGCTCTAAATGTTGAAGGAAAACAATGTGAGGAATTTCCAAGAAGCAAAATTCAAAGTAACTTGACATCAATCTACAACCACCTATAACCCTGTTCAAGATGTGTCTATCAGCCAATCCCTTTTCAGAAACTGGAGGCCTGTGTGCTCATATACATGAGCACACAGGCCTCCACACCCAGGACACCCAGGTGTCCCAGTAGTGGGAATATTATAGAAATATTATGCTTATGCTGCATTTGTCCAATGCATTAATATAATTTAATTTCTTATTACCAGCTTAGTTGATAAAAAGATTTTGCAAACATACCTTCCATCATTTCTCTGAAGACAGTTTGCTCTAAACTTTTCTTTCTTTATCAAATATTCTTCATCTTCGGGTTCATCAAAGTAATTTTGAGCAAAATCGACTTCTTCCAAGTCATTTATCTTAGTTAAAGCTTCATATAATTCATTGTTGTAAACATCCAGGACTTTTAGATTACTTATCTCATTCAATGTTGGAGGGAGCATGCATAACTTATTATCATCTAAATAAAGTCGCACTAATTTGGTTAATTCACCCATATTTTCAGGCAAATAGAGAATGTTATTGCATGACAGTTTACATGTCTCTAAGTTCTTCAAATTACAGAATTCATTTGGTAAACTGTAAAGATTATTCTGTGCCAAATTAATTTCTTTTAAGTTTTTATAAATATCAACATTGGAATTGATGTGGTATAGACGTGTGTTGCATAGATTCAGTTTCTCCACTTCCTTGCACTCTTCTAGACCAGCACATGGTAACTGTTGTAAATTATTCATATTCATCATGCAATCATAATCTTCAGATCCTAAGCTGACAACTTTTGCATGGCGGAATGTGGCCATAAGGCCTACATATTTGTCTAGTTTACAATTATGTACATCTATTTCATTGACTAGAGTTGTATATTGTACTAGATCTTCAAAATACCCATCAGTAAAAGACTTACATATTCCCTTGTTGTTACTTAAATTCAAATATGTCAATTTGTTAGGTTTTTCTGCCCAAACCCAGAAAGGTGGTCCCTCTAGGCGATTATTTGATAAATTAAGCCATTCTACAGTATGGCAAAAACTAGGAGTGTCGTCGAAAAACACAATTAAGTTGAAGGATAAGTCCAGAGTTTTTAAATTGCTTAGTTTTAAGACTTTATGCGGTACTTCAGTCAACTTGTTGTTGGATAACTTAAGATGGACTATGTTCGGTGGTAGCTCAAGGTTTTCAAGAAAATGTAGTAATTTCTCATTACTCAAGTCCAGGTCGGTGATATTCGCTACATATTCTATTGTTTTCAAGTCAATATTTTTGACGAAACCGTTTTTTATGCCATTCTGGTTAATAATCTTTTCTTCATTGCCAACCATTTTGACTTTTCTATAGTTAAATAGATAACAATTGTTTATCTGTAGCTTAGGAACTGTGTACCAGACATTTATTAATAAAATACCTTAAAAGTTGCTTTCTCCACCTCTCCAATAACCCCAATAACAAATGCAGTGGTATTTTAAAACAAAAAACAGCAACTAAAAATAATTGACACGGGATGACAATTGACAACAAAAAATACATTTTATTGTCACTGTCAAATTGACAACCGAAAGAAATACATTACCATGAAAAAAAAACTTGAGTGTTTATGGAATTTCTGTTTAGCGTGTCCTCAAAAAAGGCATTAATATTATGAAAAATATCGAGCTTTAATTCCGCGACAAAAATCCAGGCTTGGATGTAGGATGCAGTCCTAAGGTTAGGCTGCGTTTCCACTGAGGCGGAGCGGAGTGCGATTCACCAATCACATTGCTTGAGTGGAGAAGAGTGAGATAGGAGAGAGTGGATTTCAAGGCTTGTGATTGGTGAATCGCACTCCGCTCCGCCTCAGTGGAAACGCAGCCTAAGCGTCCACAGGCCCGCATCGCACGTATTGGACGCATCGCACGTAACGGATTTTAGTTTGCCTTGTATAAAAACTCGTACAAAATCGTCCACTGATCCGCACCGTACGGACCGCTCATCGGCACGGCAATGCCTACATGCGATGCGCACCGATGACGTCATACGGAATGCCGATCAGTGGACGCGCCTACGACTTTTTCATTGCTTCCCGCCATTCTCACAAACACTTTTCGCACGTACGATCACTACAAAAATCCGAATGAAGGTGGCATCGGCAATCCGATTGCTGATACTCGCGTCGGCAATCCGATCGCTGCCGATACAGTGGAGGCAGTGGCGGAAATAGGGGTGTGCCAACGGTGCCCAGGCACCGGGCGCAGGTACTGGAAGGGCGCAAAAATGGCCAGAGAAGGACCGCAATAGACCAGACCAGGGTGCAGTTAAAAAAGCTCGCACTGGGCGCATAAAAGGCTCGTTACGGCACTGAGTGGACTCAGTCTAATTTATCCGTTTGATGCGACGCGTCCGATACGGGCGATGCGGGCCTGTGTACGCTTACCTTTAACCTCCCTCCCTGCATGTATTTATGCATGAGGCATTGAACTATAGGTAATTTTCTACAACAAGGTAGGTACCTATCTGTAAAATGCATGTCATAAACCCAATTAAATGTAGGGCCCGAGTTCCCACTACAGTTAAAAATGTGGCTATTACCATTACACATATAAACGGTATTTTAAGTACCTAGGCAAAACAATCGTATTTAGGGTGCGTAATGTTTTCATAATTTACAAACAATGCTTGATGTAACAATTTATATTGTTGCTTAGGCAAGGCATAAAAGTGTAAAGTTTCCCAAATGGAGCAATGTTTTGTAAATACTCTTTCCATGAAAAATCATATATTCTAACTTCCTCAAAAGTCGTAGAAGTTGGTAGTCGCGTTTAGAACATAGAATGATTTCAAAAAAATATTTAACGGTTAAAGTGATTTTTGCATTATGTTTCGTTACTTTAGTTCACAGTGCAAAAAATTCTGATGAATATAATAGCCAGAACAAGCCTGAAATTGGACGGCAAGGGAAAACAAAGAAAGCTCTGATGGGTAAGTACCCACTTACCCACATTGGCACAGCTTCTAGCTCTCATTGGTACCCATCCATGAGAGCTAGAAGCTGTGCCAGCAATTCTAACCGCGTAACAATACCTACATTGGGCTCGAGTGGTTAATTATGGCCCACTCCCTCTCACAGCGAGGAGACCTGTGTCCCAGCAGTCCCACATTTATAGGCTGATGTTGATGAACAATACCTATGATTCATAAAATTTATGTATAATGAGTAATGACTGAAAAAACAAAAGCTTAACTATCCGAGAAAAGGAGGCCTAAATTATTATTGTTGTCAGGTTGTCCTACATTTTAAAATTCTTGTGAAAAAGTCGAAGACGAAATCACTTCACCGGAACTCCCGGTAAATTGCTTAAAGGAAACCTATCTTCCATACTTAGGTATTATAAAAATTAATGGCTAAACTCCAGAACGACCAATATTCGGCTAATTCTTTTTTATTTGAATATATGTTTCACTTTTCATTTTCCTACTCCTCATTAGTGAATTGCACAAAGCGAAGCCACACGGGTGCTTTCACGATCTCTAGTATTCATAATACAATTTGAGCAGCACATATCTCTTTCGTACTCTTTTTTTTATTAAGATATTTATAAACGTTTTTAATTTGTAGCTCAAAAAACGGCAACTGGCACATTCTCAAATGTAATCACTCAGATACAGAACTTACCGACTATGGACCTCGGCAGAAAGTTCCGGACGCCATGTAAGACAGGCAATCGGTGTGGGAAGGTATATTATAATATCATCATTTTTTCTCTCTTATCCTGATTTAAATAGATATTTATTTGCCGCCTAATCGGGCAGTTTCTGGTTATCTAAAACTTGCGGAAAAGGGTCTTTCGGTTTCGACCCTATTGTTGCAAGTAGTACGCGGCTATACTGATTTTTATGTTAAACATCCAATGAAGCGGCGGCGGGACGGATTTACTGATGGAAAAAAGAAGGATTAAAAACCCTTTCTTTTGGCTTCGCCGTAGTTGCGTAAAAGGAAAAATCTGAATATTTCATTTTGCCTTAAATTATATTTATTTCCTTTCATAAGCTTTCCTTTAATGATTATTAACAAAATAATTTCGATATTTCACTTCTGCCAGGCGTCCTGAGACGACTCGCTTTTTTAAGGCATATTAAAAGTCCCAAGATCATCAAACACCTATTATAAGGCATAGAACTAAATAGCTGCATTATTCCCCAGGTCATCAAAAGGCTGATGGTACCAAAACTGGCGCAGTTGGAGAACACTATAATGGGCATCATGAAGGAGCTGACGAAATTGCCACCAGGATCTCGTCTTCCCGACAAGTTCACGAAGACAGAACCTATCAAATTATTGTTGGATCAAAATTATAAGTGAGCAAGTTTTGTACAGTGGCTGACTAGTTTTAAATCGAGGTTTATAAAACGTCGCTAAGGACAGAAATGGTCCTTGGTAGGGTTATATAATTAATTAATTACCTACCTATTTTCAATAATTAGCAGTAATTTGAACAAATTTTCAGAACCTTCGCTTGAAGCAATGTCGTATCATAGTTGTCAATTCAAGATTCACATAATAAGCCCCTAACAATGTTACACTTAAAAGGTATTAGGTATTCAATTAAGGTTTGGCTTAGGAAATACTTTAGCAATAACTTTATGTTTCAGGGAGGAAGTTTGTATGGACAAGCTCGAGTCATGTTTAAAGGAAGACAAACGTCGGAAGCGGATCCTAAAGAAACTGTTCTTCAAGAAGTACAATTCTCTGCGGCAAGACTTGATTGGTTACGGGGGAAGAAGGCTTTGGGGCGGGGAGGGCAACTTGTTCTATAGGAAATAAATGTTAATTGTATAATTATAGACCTAATTACAAGAAATTTGGGCTTTTTTTCCCCTACAACTCGTTATTAAAATTTTCACATTTGCGCTATTGCTTGTAATTAAATATTATACGTATATTTGTGTTGAGGTTAATTTAAAATTTGACGATTAATTCGGATTGTACAGATAAACCTTTGGACTTGTTAAAGAGATCGCCATTGACGGTTGTTGGTAGATATGCCAACAAAATTCAATAGACAGGATGTGTTCTGGCCGAAACCGAAGTTGACTTGACAATCGAACAGCATTTGGCAAAATTCATTCCATTATAATCCTAATGAATTGCAATACAATCAATAGCCTTCATTTTTCCACTTGGGAATCGAAACTAGCACCTCATGCTGAGCAATAGCGCTGCGCTGGGTCCATAAACGAATGAGATTTTTACGATCAACTAAGTTAGACCACATGTGAACCTTACATGCAGAAATGGCCCTGATAGCGAAATTAGAAAATAGTTCTCAGGTCGACTATTTCACTTAACAATGGTCTAGGCTAAAATATCGAGAGAGCTGGTTTTAAACGGCTTTTTGAATTATAGGATATTTCATACGACTGTCTTACGATCCATAGTTGTAAGAGTAATTGCTTATAGGATATCTTTGCTAGTTGGGTACCTACGGGTGGGGAAGCCCGGAAACAGCTGTGGTCTGTAGCTTACAGAAAAGCTTCCAGCAGGCCACCAACTGCCATCGCTCACTTGGAAGAGCTTAAACCGATTGCAAAGCCAGGTTTTTCGCTGCAAGAACAACATGGGGTATTTGATGAAGAAGCCACCTTCTCACTTGTATTTTATGTAATTCCACCTGCACTTTAAGGGACCTGTCCGATGCCACCACTAATGCCGTAAATGTGGCAGAGTTTTGGTCGAAGCTCATATATCATAGAAGGGATCATCGACACGACGAAGATGAAGCGACATTGGCGATTTTTGACTGGCCTATAATGTTTTTAGGGTCATTCGTGTCTGTGTAGGAATATAACTCGTATTTGCTAGACAGGCAGGTAGGTATAATGGTAGGTTGAAAGGAAATCAGTGAGACAAATGGTGAATAGAAACTTATGACCAGAAAAGCCTTTATAAAATTGAAGATGAGTTGGAGAATGATGATGTCTTAGCTGCAATTAACTGTATTTAATATGCATGACATTATTATTAGAGTCCGCGACACCACTGAAGTTATAGTAGCTACTATGTAATTACATTAGAAAAATGGTAGTACCACAAATTTTCCGCAAGACTTGACTCGTGGCGGGGACTTTAAATCCACGTTATTTAAAGTACCTAGCATCTGATAACAGTTATTTTTCAAGGAACCATAACAGGAACTTTCATGCGATTAGGTACTTCAAAGTCACGTGTAGAATAAGTTACACAATCCATTGTTCGCAGTGTCAACGAATGAACCGCTAAACACCAAAAATCATTTGATAAACACAGTTCATGTTTTACAAACTTTCAAAATAACGGAAGTCGAAATCAACAGACCGAACTTGATTCAGAATCACATCGAAACTTTTTACTGAACGACTTGTTTGAAGCGATTCAAATTAAGTTTTTTTTTATTATGATTTTCAAATTTGTGTGCTAAAAAAGAAAATTTAATTCCTGGCCAGTTATTGCATAAATACCAAAAAAACTTTACTCAATCCTATAATAATGTGTGAATCAAAATTAAAGTTACAAGTAGTGTTAATAGTTTTATGTGTTGCGTTAGAAGGGTTTCATGCTGTTGATGATTGTAAGTCGTAGTCCGAATATATTTTGATATTTATATCTTCTATTCGTCAGAATTATTCCTTTATTGAATGATAAATTCGAGATATCCTTATAAAAATCTTATAAAATATCTTTCCGGTGCTGGGGAAGCTTTTTTTTAAAGTGTCACAATTTTTATGTCTTCAGCCCTATTATTTACGGTGACGCGAGCCCCACGGTACTTCGGTATTCTTCAAGACCATAGGGGACAGCCGCTTTCTGTGGAGGTTTCAGAAGAATATATGGATCAGGATTATATTGCTACGAATAGGTATTATATTTTTTTTTCTGTATTGATTGCTTATTCATATTATGTGTTCAACTGGTAAGCATTAATTTAATCTTTATTATTTCAGAAAACGGCACAGAATCGCTTGGAATAAGTGAGTACCTATGCACAAATTATACCTAGAATATTTATTGTCGTTCCCAATATTTTTATCCCTGGTTCTGACTAGTTTTGCAAAATCAAAAAGAGATATAGGGCTATGGTTGACTATGTACCGGAATGGCCGTTAGCAAAAGTATTAAGTTTTGTTTCCCCATAACATCCAAAAGGTTCATTTAGGGGAAAGTTGTCCCATAGATTTATCTTCACATAAATAACCATAATGTAGGGAACAGCAGCCGTTGTTTTAAGTTAGTGTTAGTAACTAAAAAATTACCATGACTTCTTTAGAGGTTGAGGGGGTTTGAGGAGGTTCTCTCTAATCTAAAGTTAAACAGATATTTTGCTCTACCAACAAATTAAATTTTCAATCGTTCTCAATTTTATTTATTTTATTTTATTTTGCATTTACAAGTAATCGTAAAGTGAACAGACAGCTGAATTTGATTTGAGGCTTTTAAATTTTTCAAGGAATCCCCTGGACATGGAAGATTTTGACGACGACGATACGGAAGAGATCCTGGATGAAAAAGACAAGGATGTTAAACTCCCCAACAAATTTAATTTACAAGCGGGCCCTGTTTAGAAACTTACCTAATTAAAGATTTTAATTTTAGTACTAGAATTAAGGTTATTGTAAGAAAAGTATTAATAAATAAGAAAAGTATTTAATAATGCTTTTATTCACTGATGGAAACTTTGCTTTTTGCGTTTGCGCTACATCGAGCGAGATTAATGCTAGGCGCTTTTGTAAATGTGCTTGCTTACTACGTTGTGAATTATTAGCCAACGTATTGGCTAATAATTCACAATACTTGTAAAATATTACGTATTATAAATAATTTTAGATATAAAGGATAATGCCCAAAAATATATGGAGCAAAAACCCAGAATCGATTAAAACGATTTATGTGTGTAAAGGTTGAGTATACTATAACATTTTATATCCCAATTCCAGTAATAGTTTTCGATTAAACCATCACCAAGTAAAAGTTTACCGTATATGATTACTTCCCAGAATTTGATCCTTATTAGCAACACTATCGAATGGTGTAATGATACAGGGTGTGATTTTTTTCCAAAATCAGCGGGTTCTATTCCTGGCCAGGATTATTGATATTTCTAAAATCCAATGATGCAGTTTTAGTTTTCGTCAAAATCGGCCTCGAGACTCCTTTCAACGTTTTTTGATATTCCTCATAGTTTCGGATATAACCATCTACGCCCAGTTGAAAAATTTATTCTGTATAATATGCTGCTGGTCTGTTTGGTTACCTATGGTTTTATGCGTATTTATGACCTCTGATTTAAGGACTATTTTGTTGTTCATAAATTATTTTAATCGACTCTGGGTTTTTTTTGGGCATCCTCCTTTTCCAGTAGTAAATGTATATAGGAAGAAAAGCAGCCTTGGTCGCTATATTTTGTAGAAAAGAAAGTGACTGGCTTTTCTATGGACAACACCATCAAAGAAAAAGTGTTATAGGAATCCAGGGGATACATCAACAATGCTATTATCTATAAACACAACCTTATTGTGACAGCGCGTTCGCGGCGCACACGTCTTCGGGACTAAAATTTGATCTTAGAAGTTACTGATAGCGACACTAGCGCTAGCGCTCACCGCTCGTGCTGCACAATCGGACGATCTCAAAGCGGACTCCTGGAAGACCACATCGTATAGTCCAGCGATGAGATAGATGTCTTATAAAGAATAGCATAGCTGGTCTAAAGGGATCCATCGACGTACAAACTGTTTTCGAGAATATAAAACATTTTAGATTTATCACTGACTTTTTCGCGTTTAGGTATTCACTGACCGCAGTAGACCTTTTACGTGTTTTAGGTAATTTAATTTTCAACACATTTGCTCGAAAAATGCGTTTACGAAGCCTGTATACATTGTTCGAAAGTTAAAAATTACGCACCATACAACGGAACGTGCGGTAAAATAGGTACTCTCACCTAAGTACCTATTTTACGGCACGCCCCGTTGTATAGCAACGTGCGTTTTCTTTACGGTTTTTTTTTAATTTCCATTAAAAAAAATAAGAACTCCACCAAAGAGTTTCACATTATGAGAATAAACAAACTGACCTGGTCGAACCTCCTTGGAAGCGCTTTTGCTCAATACGTTGTCTCATTTTAATACTAAAGAGTAAATGAGACGAAAGATGTAGTTCTATTTTTCACCACGTGCATGTGGCGCCATTTGCAAATTCGCGCCATTTTCATATTAGAAACTTCTAAATAAAGTTTGTTTAATTACATATTGTACTGTTTTCTCGCAAATGTGTTGAAAAACATTGTATGACACACGTGCGGAAATTGGTATTTACAAACTCGTGACTATGGTAAGCCCTCGACTTCATCTCGGGCTTACATTCGTCTACTCGTTTGTAAAAACCAACTTACCGCACTAGTATCATAAATAACTATTTCATCTTTGTAGACTTGTTTGTGAAAGTACGAAATCGTTTCAAAGCCGCCGCCTAGATCTCTAGCAGGCAATAATGACTAACAAACTACATAATTTGAAAACACGCAGTCTTACCAAATGATTAAAAAAACCTTTAAATAAAAACACATTTAATCATGAAACGTATAAAAATATAAGAATAAAAACAATTATATATCTAAATCGCTGTACATTTTATCTAATTGAGCCTCTATGGAGGCCGGAACTTCAGCTGGGAACAGTGGCAGTCGCGCCATTTCCAAGGATTCTCCAGAAGTATCCATGGACTCTGCAGAGTACTGATCGTCGAGATGGTCCTGATAGATCTTCTCGCATTCGCTCGGGTACTCCGACTTCATAGTGCTGGGGTGATACCCTATAGCTTCTATTGGCCCCACGGTTAAATACGGTAATGGAGTTGTCACTTCGAAGTGTTTGTCTGAAAATTGTAATGTGATACAGTTTTAGGATGAAAGCACTAGCATAGTGAGATCAAATCTAGAGGGGGGCAAGGCGCATCGGCGAGGTCTTTTCCTTTCGGGATGTTATCTTTTTTAGGCGTTTTCTGTCACTTGATAATAAAAATAATGGCACCATTTTGCGACCAACCCTCTCTAGTCACGCCACTATAAGCAAAGACGCGGGGTCGTCATAAAAGGACACCGTGACCCTAAAATGCGAAGGGCCGATGAAAGAACTCCGATGTTCCACGGAGTTTTTTTGTCCATGTTTGATGGCTATATTTTTTTATTGGGACAAACCCACCACACTATTTCCAAACCACTGCAACTCCTGAGAGCCAGAATCAAAAGTGACAACCACCAGAAAAGCGCCGAGACAATGAAGCTCGACGTGTCCCGGAGAATGAATTTACCTGTCTTGGATCCTGCAACGAAATTAATCAGAAAAGAATAGTGGAGGAGTAAATTGATGGCTATATGCTCGCCCTTATCACATGAGAATTTAATATTATTGGTGTCATGTGAGTGCTGTAGGACTAACATGTCGTGGCGTGACTAGCTGCTCCCGGTGGTTTTACCCCATTACTCAGCTCCTACTGGTCGTATCTCTATCTATCCAACACTATCTAACCAACACTATCCAACACAAAAACATTTTTTTGATCCGAACCAGTACTCGTAGTTCGTGAGATCAGGGCGTTCAACCAAAAAACTCCTCAGCTTTATAATATAGATAGGGGAAAACTAGGTAATAAGCCCTAGTTGACAAAACGCCCCGTCATTATAGCACTGCAACGAGGTCGAGGTCTAGAGCCATATTCTACTCAACAGTGGCCACCCTCACGTGTGGTTTCGAGCAGTAAGTTTGAGTTATAGAATGATGGGGCGTTTTGTCAACAAGGGCGTAGGGGAACAGTCTATAAGACGGGGACGCTAGGTATAAGGGGATACACACACTTATGTCAAACTTAACACAACGCTAACATGGCGCAAGCGCCAACAGGACGCCATTTGTTAATGGCCACTTGCAAATGGCCTCCTATTGGCGCTTGCGCTACGTTAGTGTTAAATTTGCCTTAAATGTGTGTGCCCCATTATACCTCGCGGCCCCGTCTTACAGACTGTTCCCGTATTACCTAGTTTTACCCTAAACGAAATGATCAACTCATACTCACGGTCAATGTGGTCGGGGAAGATGATCGTGGCCATCGTCTTCGCTGCTTTATCATCATAGTACTCCGCGAAGATGTCCACGGCAGGACCGTCATTCACATCAATGCCATGTGGTTTCTTCACACAGTCATCTTCTAAATGTCTTCTGCCTGATATATGGTCCGGGGGGCCATGGGGAGTGTGCATACCCCCTTTTGGTGGGGGGATTTCTGTGAGCGGCACAAAGCTCTTCGCGACTTGAGCTCCAACTGGCTGTATTTTTGCGAGTTTAGGTGGCAGTATTCTGTGGAATATTATTTGATAAATTAGGGACAAAAATATTTTTTTTTCACGGAAGTTTCGTTTCGATTTCCAACCACGCACCGTAGGCACTGGCATGCAGACGGACACGCGCTCCTCAAAAATCTGTCAGCAATATGACTGGGACCCCTTAGAGGGCCAAAGCCTGCCGGGGTTGAAGGACACCGTGGATTTTATCCAATACAAGTCTGACAGTCCCACCTGTCCTGCCCTGTGTGGGAGGACTCATTTGATGACTTTACCACGTAAAAAAAGGGGATCAGCTAGTCATATTGTAATATTGTACTCACTTGTTCACTATCACACTTGATCTGATTACAGCCGCTACATAGTTCACGTGCAATAAAACTGCGAGGTACAATAACTCCATGGCGCTGTTCGACGGTCAACTATAGCATCTTAACAATTTTACTGAACACATACAAGAGTCTTTATAAAGCCTCAGACGTGTAACAATGAATGAAATTCTTATTGTTTCCTGCACAATGCAACAGGTGGGTAACGAAACTTCTTTTTTTTTATTTTTTAACTAGGAAATTGCTGATGTTATAATCAGTGAAACTTTTTGTAAAAACGATGGTGAAATTATGCCCAGATGTTTGTAGTCCTTGGTTTTTTTTATTCTTCTTGAACATTTTTGAGGGAAAAGGTTGATTTTGGTTAAAGATACACTTCCAAAGAATATTGGTCACTGGGTAGGTAATCGATTTTAATTTTTCCGAAAATCCCAAGCATTTTACAAAAAACTCTATTTATTTAGTACCTATGATTGGATTCTTGATTTATTAGTCTAACTTGATTTTTATTTTCGTATGATTAATTGTTTAAATGAGCGTTCAAATATTAGAAAGTCATGCATGAAGTCACAATATGGCGCCATCGAAGGTTTATTCATAACGTAGTCGCATATTATAATGACTTCACGATTTTCCGAAGAGAGGTTATTTCGTTTTATATAGGTTTTTTTTTTTTAATTTATTAATAGGTTCGCGTTTGACCACTATCTCGCCTGATGGTAAGCGAAGAACCCTATAATTACAAGATTGAGGATGTCCAGTTAAAACCTTTTGAATCAAGGGAAATTTCAAACAGTATTTTGTAAGTACCATAATATTTATTGAACGTAAAGCTAAAAGAATCGCCCCTTCTTCTTTTTGTACACGACGGGGTCCAAGTGCCAGGACTGGTTGCCGCCACAGGAGACCAGGGTGTAGCAGCCTCCGAACACGATGGGTGGGTCCGTGTCAGGAACGCAGATGTTGTCTTGGCAGAACGTAGCAGTTCCTGGAGGAGAAGATAATTATTTTGTTTGTTATAGGTGGGCATAAACTCGAGCAGTGGTGGCCCAGTGGTATCGGCCCCGACTTACGAGTTACTTTGCGTAATTAATAATGTCATTGTATTTCATTACCACTGTTGTCAACACGGTGAAGGAAAACATCGTGAGGAAACCGGTATGTCCCAGAACCAAACATTCGAAGACATGTGACATCTACCAACCCGCACTGGGCGCGCGTGGTGTATTATGGCTCACTCCTTCTCACAGAAAGGAGGCCTGTGTCCCAGCAGTCGGAACCTTATACGCTGATGATGATGATGAGGCATAAACTGCAGAAAGTCACCTGCTACAAATCTTTCGAATATAGGTACTATTATTTTGCTTCGTTAATACATTTTGCCACACGCATTTTACGAGCATAGGCACTTCAGAAGAATCCTTTTTTAGGGTTGGAAAATTTTCAAGTGTCATCTCCCGTTCTGAATGTAACGAGAGCTCTCGCTCGCTCCTGTTGTTTCTTCAAATTCCCGTTTTAGTTCCGTTTGCATGGATGTTTGTAACTTATTCACTTCGGAATAGCTAAACAAATATAGCTAAAGCCTGGAATATCACATATTATTTATCTTGGGTAGGGAAAAAAAATTGTTGAATAATTTTAGCGAGCGAAGCCGCTGGCAACGGCTAATGTGGTGTAGTGGTATAGATGCCAGCAGGTCAATCTACCCGAATCTGACCAATTATACCAATCGAACATTAACCTTCCACCATTGGGTTAAGGTAGAAAATGTTTTGCAGAAGTTTGTCAGATTGTGGTAAATTGATTGTGCTGGCGTCTGTACGTTTGATTCTGATAAAATCAAGCTCATAGAAAAAATAATCTAGAATGACATCTCTTACCAACATATCCCGTAGGTCTGGCCTGCCGTCTGTTCTTCACATAATCAACCACAGCCTTCGACAGCGCATAGAAGTGCTTGCTGGCCTTATACCGCATCTTGGCGAGAGCAGCATCGCAGTCGCTCTTGTCAGCTCTGCAGTGGTACACGAGGTTCCTGGTGTTGCTCTTAATCATCTCTTCTCTTAACACCTGATACTTACTGTCCGTAAATAGCATCTGGCCGAAGCGGACGTTCACTTCGGAGGAAAAGGGGGATTTTGAATGCGAGGATTCACTTTGCGGAAAAGGAGCTTTATATCTATGCGATAAAAGCGTAATACATAGTTCAGGAGTTAAACGATTCGTAGTGTAACGACACCAGCACATCATCATCTTCCTGCCCTTATCCCATTCTACTTGTGGTCGGCGCAACACGTTTTTTCTTCCATTCTCCCCTATCAGACGTCACAGTATCATTTACTCCTTTTTCTTTCATATCATTCCTTAGACAATCCATCCATCTTTTCTTTGGCCTTCCTCTTCCTCTCCATCCATCAACATTCATACCCATCACTCGTCTTAGTCACATGATTCTCATCCCTCCTCATCATGTGATGAGGAGGAATAATCGTCTGTCTTGGTATGGACACACGTCCATACCAAGACAGACGATTCCCTTTAACGACACCAGCACATCAACAATAATAGATTTTAAAGATTGGGGTTATAGATTTTACAGGTAAAATTTGACAGATTGGGGTAGGTTGACCTGCTGGCGTCTGTACATTTTACGTTTTTATTTCGCAGATATAAAACAAAACCTTGCTTAAAATTGAAAATTTTTTGGATATTTTCCAAAATTAACTCAAAATTATAATTGCGAATAGGAGAAATCTGGGAGTTATCTGTTAGGTACTTTTCTATGCCATGACAATTGCACTTGGTGGCACATATATGAATGAATTATCTGTAAAATCGCTGGTCAATCAAGATTTGCATAATGAAGACAAATTTTTATTCTTGTTAACAAATTCTTCATTTCGTGATCACTCAAAGTTGGGTGTAGTACCTACTCCTTTTTTTCTGACATTCGCATTGCATCCGTCATCCTAGTGTTTCACGCGATTTTAATGGTATCGTCTATCCAAATTATCTGCATTTAACAATGGAGAAAAAAGTAGAACTCACATCCAGCCCCAACAATGTATCCATTGAGCAATCCAACATAGTTGGCCAAACATGTCAGAACGGTGGCCAAAACGAGTCTTCTCATCTTTGTGGGTGACCAAACTGAGCACTTTAGCGCCCTTAACCACAAATAGCCAATTATACAAAGATTTCATTGGCCAATTTATACTAACAACTTGCTAATTGGCCACCAAAGATTAGAAATCTAATTGGAAAATGTTATTGGAATTCGTGAAACTGGTTAAACAGACGCAACTGTTACAAAAAGAAATTAAATAGGTAAATCAATATTTGTAACGGTACAGCCCTAAAAACGCGACAATTTAATTTTCGTTGTGTTCCAAAAACCTTTTTTTTTGGTTCTTTTCGCCTCTCTCCACAGGCAAAGGGAGCTGAGCCCACACAGCCAAGTTCCAAAAACCACGTTATATTACATCATTCATTTTTATTTTTTAAAGCAATTCGTAAAAACAACAAAAGCATTCTTCTATTCAGCCTGTAATGACCCTTTTCATTCATAATCATTCCAAATTCAAATATTCATTCTTTTACTATCTTGTTTTCCCGCCAAAACACTGGTACCACAAACAAACATGGCTACGAGAGGTAAGACCAGAAACAATTAACAATAGCTTACACAATCGTGCGCTGGTCGGGAGTTAATTGCCCTCCTCTCTCGCTCCCCCCCTGACAGCTGATAACACCGAATTATACCAGCATTTCACGCTTCACTGTAATCTAGACTCCATTTAAGGTGGCATGAACTAATTTTGAGGAGTTAAGAGTCTCGTAGAGGGTTTTCTGAATTATAATACTTACTTTTCATGTATGTCACGCTTTGGCATTGACGTCATATACGCCTTTTAAATGCAAGCATCACGTAGACATGATTATGATGACATTTGTTTCCAACAATGGTTCTTTGGTCAAAGCCAAGCTGTATTTCCACTGGGAATTTCTATGATATCACTCTTTGAAAAGCGACAGGCGCATATTTACGTGGAACTGCTGCTTGATACAATATATTAAAGCTATATTGCAAGTCTAAGGACCCGTAGCTCTGTACCAGTACCAAGTAAGGAGAGTATGGCACGTGTGTTATCGCCGCTGTCCATCGTCTATAATATTGTATGGCCTCTTGCACTGTTCGATCGTTTCTCGTGTTACATTTTTCGATACACTACTGCAGTTGAATTTAGGATACAGTGGCCTATTTCAATGTTTACGCTGTGAACAATAATTCGGTTGTTATGTCGGGAAAGGAGGCTGACTCGTCCTTTTCGAAACTAGGACCAGGGATCAGTTGCACTTTATCTTAAGGATTAGGTCAATTCGTCCCACTTCGAAACTTTGAACTGATACTATTTCCACTTTTTTTATAATATAGCAACTGGTCCCACATTTTAAAAGCTTAGTTCAATAAAGCCTCCTAAAAATGTACTTTTTTAGTTCGTCCAAGCAGTTAAAGAAAAAAAAAAACATTTAAACACATACACAAGCACCCAGACCTGGAAACTACTTATACCTAGATCATGAAAATATTTGTTCCTTACGGAAATTGAACCTGCGATATGCAATCCAGCCGTCAATCGCTCAGCCACTGTACCGACGAGAGGCCTTACCACGAGCTTTTAACGCGATTCAGTTTAGGCTGCGGGAAAGAGGCAGAGCTATACAAGTCGTCTAGCGCCATCTCTTTCCCACAGCCTAAACTGGATAGCGTTAAGAGCTCGTAGTGAGGCCTCAGGTCATCAAAGTATTGTTACACAATTTATTGGTAGCATAGCTCAACATAATTATGTCTGCATTCCGTGATGGGTTAGTTATAACTATAGCCAACTGTACCTATTACGAACCTATTAGTACTGCTTGCTTCTACACCAAAGATGCAGAGGTTCAGATTCTATACGAAGATAAAAACAATAATAAAGAGGATCCGAACCTTTCCTAACCCAGCAATGTATTTCTCCTAACAAATACAACCACAGATTCTCAACAAATTGTGTTCTAACAGACGCACTAATTGTCTAACAAAATAATGCATCAAGTTTATCTGTGCTCGATACAGCGGCGCCGCCACAATATAATTAGACGATTGTATCCATTGTCTATGGTCCCCGTGATATATTGGCGCGGAACTCTATGGTTTACGCGTTTGGGTATATTTCAAAACTTAATGGTTTGTACCTCTTCGGTGTTGGAGAATGGAAAGTCCATATCGACGGGTTCCGGGCTAATTGTATTAAGCGACACTCTGAGCGATATAGACTTTTATACATATTTGGAATCAGCGAATTTTTCTGCGTCATTTGAGCTGGGTTTGGTGACGATCGGAGCACTTTTTTGTCGCTTAATACAACCGCATTTTTTGGGCCCATTTTGGACTGCAATGAATGAAGCGACATAAAATATTGACAAATTTAGGAACTGTGTACTTAAGCTGACTACCAAATACCAGGCAGTCGTTTAAACGTTTTTTCCTGGAGCAACAATTTACAGGCAACGTACGTTAAAGCATTTAGCCTGACTTTATAAATATATAGAAATGTCGCTTCATACAATTAGCCTCTTTGTTAAATTCTTATCCAGTGTCGCTTAATACAATTAGCTTTACCGTGTAAATATACAAGAATGTCGTTTAAACCATTTAGCCTCTTTGTCAAATTCATACCCAGTATCAATCCATACATTTAGCTCTGTACATGAAATGTTAGATGTTGTCACTTCAACCATTTAGCTTGCAGTAGATAAATGAAGTGTCGGTCGCATGAACTATTTAGGATTTCAACTAAACATTTAAAGATTATGGTTAAACCTATTTGTTTTATTCTCCGATGATGAAGTGGAGACTATGTATGAGGACATAAGTAGGGCCATACATAGTTCCAAAACCCACTTCACTGTTGTTATGGGAGAATTTAACGCAAAGTTGGGCAAGAAAAGCGGTGATGAGGTGAGAGTGGGGCCATTTGGGTATGGGCAACGGAACCCTAGGGAACAGAGGCTGGCCGACTTTCTGGAGAAAGAGGAACTCTTCATGATGAACTCTTTCTTCCAGAAGCCGCCTCACAGGAAATGGACCTGGTTGAGTCCCGATGGTTTCACGAGAAATGAGATAGACTTCTTCATGACCGACAAGAAACGGATATTCAGTGATGTCTCTGTGATCACCAGGGTAAAAACCGGTAGCGATCACCGAATCGTAAGAGGCTCGCTGAATATCAATGCTAAATGTGAAAAGTCCAGCCTGATGAAGTCTACGCTCCGACCTACTCGGTTCCATATTCAAAACCCCGAAAGCTTTCAACTCGAGCTCTCTAATCGCTTTGCTTGCCTTGAGAACTTAGTTTCAGTGGACGAGATCAACGACGGGCTAGTGGAAACTGTCCGCACGGTAGGGTCTAAGTTTTTTAGACCCTGCCGTAAAGAAAGACCTCAGAAATTGACCGAGCAAACCTTAAACCTCATGGCTGAACGACGCTTGCTACAGTTGCGGTCTTCCGATGTTGTCATAAAGGCAGCTCAATAGACTTATATCTAAGTCCTTGCGACATGATCTGCGTCTTTTTAATATGAATCGTGTTACAGAGACCATACAGCGAAACCAAGGCTCCAAAATGTTCGCAAAGGACAAGTCTATTGGGCAAAGTCGGATCACAAAGCTGAAACGGGAGGATGGTAGCATAGTGTCGACCAAAGTAGAGGTTTTAGGCGAGATCGAGAGGTTCTATGGACAGTTATACACTTCGGTCGCAAAGCCCGTTGACAGCTTGGTAGGAGATCCAAGAGCCAAGCTGTCCCGACATTATACCGAAGATATCCCGGACATCAGTCTGTACGAGATTAAGATGGCCCTGAAGCAGCTTAATAACAATAAGGCGCCGGGCGAGGACGGAATCACTTCAGAGCTTCTGAGAGCGGGTGGAACACCGGTATTTAAAGTCCTCCAGAAACTCTTTAATTCCGTCCTGTCCGAGGGCAAAACGCCTCAAATGTGGAGCAGGGGTGAGGTGGTGTTGTTCTTCAAAAAAGGTGATAACAGCCTGTTGAAGAACTACAGACCCATCACGCTTCTGAGTCATGTTTATAAGCTGGTTTCAAGGGTTATCACGAACCGTCTCGAACACTGACTTTATGACTTCCAGCCTCCCGAACAAGCCGGTTTTCGAAGACGCTATAGTATTATAGACCACATCCATACGCTGCGGCAAGTTATACAGAAGACGGAAGAGTATAACTTGCTATTGTGCTTAGCGTTTGTGGACTATGAGAAAGCCTTCGATTCGGTGGAAACATGGGCGGTACTTGAGTCACTCCAGCGATACCGTATTGACTATCGGTTCATCGAGGTGTTGAAGTGTTTGTATAATAACGCCACCATGTCGGTCCGAGTACAGGAGCAGAGCACAAAGGCGATTCCATTGAGAAGAGGCGTAAGACAGGGGGACGTTATCTCCCCGAAACTGTTTACCTACTGCCGCAATGGAAGACGCCTTCAAACTCGTGGAATGGCAAGGACTTGGCATCAACATCAACGGCGAATACATCACTCACCTTCGGTTAACCGACGACATCGTAGTCATGGCAAAGTCGATGGAGGAACTCAGCATGATGCTCGATGGCCTCGACCGAGTTTCACAACGGGTGGGCTTGATAATGAACACGGACAAGACGAAAATTATGTCAAATGCCAATGTTGTGCCCACCCCAGTCTCTATTGGAAACTCGGTACACGAAATTGTTGACTCATATATCCATTTCGGACAAGTAGTCCAATTAGGTAGGTCCAACTTCGAGAAAGAGGTCAACCGCTGAATCCAACTCGGTTGTCAAGTCACCGATATAGCCCACCGGATTAGCAAGCTGAAGTGGCAATGGGCAGGCCATATTGCTCGCAGAGCAGATGGCCGATGGGGTCGAAAAGTGCTAGAGTGGAGACCGCGGACTAGCAAGCGCAGCGTAGGACGTCCACCAACGAGATGGACAGACGACCATATAAAGATCGCCGGAAGACGCTGGATGCAGGTTGCTTCCAACCGGTATATGTAAGTATTTTATTTTTTATGTGATTATTTTAAAAAGAAGTTATCTTATAGATAAACCTTTTTTTTGTAATTGAAGAGATCTCAAAAAATAAGTTTTTATATACTCAAATGTTAAAGTTTAGGAATGAAGAAGAATGAGAATAATTATTTCAGGTAATAAGATTGTAGGCTACGTAATAAAAAGACTGTTTAACTTCTGATTCCTATAAAATTGTGATAAAACTTTAGTTGTTACCTTGGTAAGGTAAGAAGTTACTGCTGTTCCTAGGTGATTGTCATTTTAAATAAAAAACTTATCTTTAAACAATTTATAATGTGTTTTATTTCTCATTTCATGTACCTTTTAATTTATCAATGTTTTACCCGCCAATTTCTGCAAACTTCATTATTCAAGTATGATTACAAACAATTTATTTAAAAAAAATCAGTCGCATAAACTAATTAGCCGTACATTAATAAGTTTAAGATATGGTAGTTAAATCAATTAGCTTGGGTTTGAAATATGACCAACTCTTTGATTAAAGCACTTAGCTTAGAGCCATTATTTGCATGCCTAGGCGGTTAAGTCATTTAGCTTGGAACAAGAAATAATAAACCTAGGCGGTTTAGTCATTTAGCCTGGAATAAGAAACAATAATCATAGGCGGTTAAGTCATTTAGCCTGGAACAAAAAAAAGTAAAATATGGGTCATTTTGTATTAAGCGACATTTATCTTCGTTAAAAATAGGAATATTCGAAAAAAATAATAATCTGATTATGGGGAATATGTTATAAAAACAGTAATATCCTTCTTTTTAAAGAAATAATGCGATTTGCTAAAGTTATTATTTTTTTTCTAAAAATCGAAACTTTAAACTGCTCTGGTGTAAAGTTTCAAAAATGTCGGTTAATACAAATAGCCCGGAACCCGTCGATATAGATAATCCTTAAATAGGCTGATCAACATTTATGATGACAGCCAAAGTACTAAAAGTCACACACATTTTTTTTGCTAGTTCTGCTCTCACAGAAATATTAAAAACAAACTTCTTTATTATATCTATGTCTACTCTATGAAAAACAGTATAAATAAAATGACATACGGTACAGATACATGCCTAGATTAGTAACCTGCAGGGAAAAACTGAGGAAGACTGAAGGCTAATAAATAATTTTATTGTTGTACTATGCGGTTCAACTAAGAACTAAGAAGGAGAGTGTCTATGGTCAACAGTCACTGGAAAATAACGTATAGCAATAAAATGGTCTATGCACAGTTGACTGTATGGGCTCAGCTCCCTTTGCCTGTCCCAAAGAGGCGAAAAGAACCAAAAAAAAGGTCTATGCACAGTGTGCAAATTAATTTTACATCTCTCATATTCGGTAAGTAGGTCCTTATTATCCCCAAATGGGGCTTGTAGGTAACCAATTAGCGCTCTAGGGTAATAATGTAGCTAGAAAAGCCCTAGGGCGGTAAGTAATTAAAAAAACTCTTCGCTCTTTCAAAAATTTCGCGTACATCTAACCATCATACTGGCAATAGACATCATGCATTCAGTCCAATGATAAAAGAGGTCGCTTCGCTATTCAGCCTTGTTTTCGTATGAGTATAATAGTCATCAATTTTAAATATCGAACGGCGAAGCTCAATTTCGTTCTTGAAAAAATAAATGAAAAAGGCGGTAATAGAAAACTTTTACTTTAAATATTGTTTGCTTTTGGGTTTTTTTTTTATAATTACTGTTTTATTCTTGTAATGCCGGTTTTTTCTACTTACCTCACAATCGAGATGTAAAGCAGAGTAGTTAGCTCGGGTGTAAGCATCAATTGCACCCTCGAACTATAGGCGCAAATATCTCGGGCTGCAATTGATGCCTTACAGCCCTTGGCTACTAATTTACTATTTAATAGGTAGTGTATAATAATATCATAATTATCTTGATAGATTTATTTAAAAAAAATATTTAAAATCGTGCAAGCAAGTGTTTAAAAAGGGTCCGTGACGTCACAATATAGCGTCATCAACTCTCCTTAGTTGAAACGCATAGTACTTAAGTAGAGCAATTTTAATATAATTTTATATTGTATGTATTATATTTATACACGTATTTGTTTATTTAAGTATGCATACATTATTATTGTTAAATGTTGTACACCGAATATCTGTCCTCGTTAAAATAATAATCTCGACTCTATCGCTCTAAGGTTACTACTGTAAGAAAACCCTATTCTGGTTTAAGCTCGCCTTTGTACATAACTTACCCTTATGTGAAATGTTATTTAGGTAAATTATGTGTGTACAATAAAGAATAAGAATAATATGTACGAAAGAAGTGTCATTGGTTGCTCTAAGATAAATATTATTATGCTGTACAAGAAATTCATTACAAAGTAAAAAGAAAGCCCGTATAAATAACTTTTCAATATCAATAAATAATTCAGTTTCTATAAGCGTTGATATCTTGTTCCCTAAGAAAACCTGAAGGAATAAACTAGTTTTATCTGTAATAGCAGGTGACACCACATACAATTATGGGATTGTGAACCAATTTCAATACAGGTATCCTGGTGGGTGTCTCGCGAAGAGTTATGATGGACAGCCTGACAGTCTGTAGTTGTACTACGGAATTTATATCCCTGATACCTATTAACCATGTAGTAAATGTGAATTATCGACAAACTTACTTTTCCTGCTAAACGGTACGAATATAAATCTTACGACGTTTGAATAAAGGTTTACAACAGAGCTGTCTGTTGGCAGATTTATCTTTGTAATAGTAACATCTATGCGGGGTGGTCAAGTCGATAAAATGATTTTATTGGCGGATAATATTAGGGAGATGGCACTGAATCCCGGCAAGTGAATATGATTTGTTTATAATTATTGTGATTATTAAAGATTTAAATTAAAATAGAACTTTATCTCTACGGTTTAATTGATTGAATTAGAAATCTGTTGACAGGAAACTCATATAAAAGCTGACATTAGTTTAACAGTTTTCACTAGTGCATCTTGAGGATTTCACTTTCCTTTGCCTGCTGTTTGATAATTAATTTACTCGTCACCATTGGTTTTTCCACTCCAGGAATATTATCATAGGCTAGGATAGGATAACTATCTTTGTTGGTGAGATTCGTCTCTTTGGGAATGCGTGCAGCAGGTACTTTGTGAAATTTATTTCACCACCACTGCTCTCAAAACAGTGAAGGAACATCGTGAGGAAACCGGTATGTCCTAGAACCAAACATTCGAAGACATGTGACATCTACTAACCTACACGTTATGGCCCACTCCCTCTCACAGAGAGGAGGCCTGTGTCCTGTGGCCCAGCAGTGGGAACGTCATTATAGGCTGATGATGATGAATCAAAAAGTTTAGGTAAGTTTCGTACCAACCGTCTTTCTATAATTTCTGTCCACTACGGCGTATCCACCCTATTCCCCGTGAATTATGACATGTTAACAAGTATTGGTGCAGGTCTGATGACTTTTAACAGACCACACAGAATGTACTTATAGGTTCGATTCGAAACTGTTCTAGTATTTCTTGTCTTTATCAATTCTGGTCTAATTAGTGCTGACAGCAGAGGTTTAATTAAAAGTAAATACTGTGAATCAATAAAGGCGTTTCAAACAATTTCCTTTCGCAAAATACTGAATTTTCCTTTTCTGGCTGCACATTAGATATCGCCTTTAATTGGGACGATAGTGTTAATATTATAATGTTCTTTTCTGATTCGTCTTGCCTTGTAATTGTGAGTTCAATTTTTTCACAATTGTGAATTAAATTTCTCATGAGGGTGTATGTATAGCACAGTTTTACCTACTCTTTCTTGTATTACAAACGTGATGATATGTTATAAGTAGTCAGTTGCCAGTGCGAAGATTTAGAAAATGTTTTCATGAAAAGTGAAAAGCGTTGCACTTGATATCTGCGTAGGCAGGTTAGTTGTGTGCTATGAATTCTCGTCGCTAAAATGAAGGATTCGCTTTAGTTAGGACCTGTTAAAGTGGCGTGAGTGATATGCAGTATAGTCACGTAAATCAAACAGAAACAAGCAAAACAACGACCCACAATAGATTACAACCGCATTACAGTTTTGTAACACCCATAATTCGTATTTAACGGTTTATCAAAGCTGAAGCGGCCTGATTCCACAATACTAAAACTAACTAGACTAATAATAAATCTCTGGTTGAATAATAACAATCTAAATGCTTTCAAAACTAGTACATTATTCAGAATCCGTGCAGAATAATGGAGGTAGACGGTTATCTCGCCTATTGTTGCCATTAGCAGCCATCTTATAACAGCATTGTTTCCACCAATCCTAGCCGCACGAGCGCCGTAGATTGCCGGAGATGCACGAAGTTCAAATTTAAATGTGGAATTCTAATTTTCGATTTTGTTTTGAGAGAACATGCTATTTTAATTGAATGGAGATGATGTTCGGAGTTTGGATTCAATCTTTGTTTCCAATCTAAGGAGATATAGAGCCGACTATGGGGTAGAGTATTACCTACATCATCCTTGTCTGCCTTGTTCCACCTACTGCTGAGTGGTAGGCCTCCTCGCTTTTGTATCAATCTTTCCTGGTCTCAGTCTCATTATTTCTTATTATTTTATACTTTACAATGTGTACCAGGAATCTATCCAATGTATCCAATCAGTAGGCTACTACGCCATTAGGTCGTCGAAAGCACATGCAGCCCATAAATAATTATGATTTATAGTCAATAAAGGGCAAAATATTAATTTTATAAAATTGTTTCCTGATCACCTAAAGGTACTTAACAGACTTATAAATCTTGTTTACATTCAGTTATAACTTGGAAAAGTAAGTAAAAGGGTCTCTATTTATTTTACTTGTGGTCGGCGCAAAACGTTTTCTTCTTCCATTCTTCCCTATCAGACGTCACAGTATCATTTACTCCTTTTTCTTTCATATCATTCCTTAGACAATCCATCCATCTTTTCTTTGGCTTTCCATCAACATTCATACTCCATCCATCAACATTCATACTCATTACTCTCTTAGTGACATGAGTCTCTTCCCTCCTCATCACATGTCCATACCAAGACAGACGATTACCTTTCAAATAAAAGGGTATCTATTCACCTAGCGAATATAACTCTTACTAATCTTTATTTCAAATGTCATATAGCCGATAGATAATTTCCTCAACTCATCATTGATCGAACGTCTGAATTGCCGAAATTCCATTTCAACGATCTCCCACAATTTGGAAATTGGCTTTCTATTTTTTCAATATTCATTTCAATATTCGAAGATCGATCGATCGATCGATCTGTCTTGCCAACTTGCCTATAAAGCAAGAAGAGAGGGGGACATTGAGAAAGTACGAAAGTTGGAAAACGGAAGTACTCGTGTAAATACGAATAGAAAATGGCTATAATTTTTTCATCTTTAGAGAAAAACTGGCGATCAAGGTAAGTTTTAGAAAAGACAATTTTTTGTTCTAAAGAGTTCTGGTGATATGATAACATATCACCAGAACTCCCTTCATTCGTAGTTCCTGACGTTCGGCACAGCAAAGCGATTCGAGTTATACAAGTGCATTGTTTACTCGACATCGCGCCCTAACTCTTTGTGCAGCATTTATGGACAATAAATACCGTGTATTGAACAGTGGGCCCAAATTAATTAGTATTATGTACCGATGTAATCAGTAACGATTGTTTCCAACGATTTGTTATTGTTTCAGACCTTTTGGTTGCGAGTTTAAAGGTGGGCTGGCGAGTTTGTTTCGATTTGTTGTTGAATGGGGCTTTGTTGCTCTGTGGGTATTTAAAATCCAAGCTCTATCTACAAATCGGGCACGCCGCAATCGCGGCGGTAAGACCCCTCTTTGAGGAGTGGCTGGATAGGAGTCACGGCGTCCTGACCTACCGCATGACGCAGGTCTTCACCGGACATGGAAGTTTCGGGAGGTACCTGTGTCTAAGGAGAAAGGAGGAAACGCCTGGGTGTCACCACTGCGAAGATCGCCCGGAGGACACAGTAGAGCATACGGTGCAAGACTGCCCAGCTTGGGCAGAGCACCGACGTGTCCTCACGGCGGCGATAGGCGGAGACCTCTCGCGCCCGGCATTGGTTGCGGCCATGCTGCGGGGCGAGACGGAGTGGGAAGCGGTCGCCTCCTTCTGCGAAGCAGTCATGCTCGCGAAGGAGGAGGCGGGCCGCGTGAGGGAGAGGACAATGTCCTCCCTCCGCCCCACCCGCAGTGATTTACACGCACGGCGACGGACGTCGCAAGACGATCTCCGGCCACCGTAGGCGCGGGCATGCGGGCGGCGAGTAAAGGGCAACTCGCTGCCCGACCATGGACCATGCCCGGGTCGACGGCGCGTTGTGTTCCACGCGCGCCTCAAAGAGCGTCAGCAAGATGACGGGGCCCCCCTCTAGAGGGCCGAAGCCTGCCGGGGTCGCGGGACTTATCTCATTACCGTGACCCCGGAATATAAAGGGCTATTGAAGGACACCGTGGATTTTAGTCAGTACAAGTCTGACAGTCCCTCCCGCCCTGCCTGGGGTGGGAGGATTCATTTGACGATTTTACCACGATAAAAAAAAAAAAAAGCTCTATCTACAAATACGTTGTCTCCAGTGCTGGTTTCAATTCACCGATACGGTTTTCGTAATTAGTGTGCTGTCCTTGGTTCTCCAGCCACCCGTTATGTGCAGTCGAATTCGTCTTGGAGACAGCATAATTATTAACATGAACTTAAATACACTCGGTCCCAAAAATTACGGGTCAGTCACAAAAATTTAAATACCTCCAGAACTGTAAAAGTTAGATCAATGAAATAAAAAACAGAATAAAGACTTTTTAGTTGCGCTTCTAATAGCATATTATTTAAACGGGTTGATGAAAAAAACTTCATTAGAAAAACAAAATTTACAAAAATGACTATTTTTAAAAACAATATTTTTGTTTCACGTTGATGCTTTCCATTATGGATGCTTTCCATTTCTATTCTGTCACAAAAAAAATATCGTGAACGTCTTCCACGTGCATAATTATTATTCTGTGAAGTGAAGCATGGCAGTCACGCTAGAGGAATGTACCAGAATCCTAACTTTTTTGGAACTTGGGCGGAGCCAGCGTGAAACAGCCAGAAACATTGGTGTATCTTTGTCGATTGTACAGCGGGTAGTCCAGCGGTACCAAGAGACCGGATCACACCTTAGAAGACCAGGAAATGGCAGACCAAGATGCACAACGGCCAGGGAAGACAGACAACTGGTGGCTACAAAGCTCCGAAATCGTTTTCAAACTGCTGTTGGTCTAAAAACTCACTATATTCGCTTTGGAGGTGGCAAATTAAGCGCTCAAACAGTAAGAAGACGTCTTGCTGAAGCAAATTTGAAACCATTGAGGCCCGCAAATGACCCCAAACTGGAACGGGGACATCGAATTGCAAGACAGAGATACGTGCGCGAGTACCTAAACTGGACACTAGACGATTGGTCTAGGGTAATGTTCACGGACGAGTCTAAATTCATGCTTTATAAGCATGATGGTAGGCAGTTGGTGTACAGAAGACCAGGGGAGCGCTTCCATCAAGCGTGTGTGGAGGAAAAAGTGGCGTACGGTGGAGGCTCCGTACAAGTTTGGGCTGGGATTTCTGCTGAGGCCCGCACCGAGCTGGTACTCATTCAAAATGGAACTCTAAATGCAGAGAGGTACGTGGAAGAGATCCTCAATGAACATGTAGGTCCTTTCATGGCCAGGATGGACCGGCATGGCATATTAATGCATGATAATGCGCGTCCCCATACCGCCAGAATTGTACATGACTACCTTGAAGAGGTCGCGGTCGGTATCGAACTCTCGCAGTGGCCAGCGCGAAGCCCGGACTTAACCCCATCGAGCACGCCTGGGACGAGCTTCAGAGATGCGTGAAAGGTCGAAACCCCCCACCAATCACGCTTCCCGAGCTCAAACAAGCACTGGTGGAGGAATGGGAAGGTATTCCTCAGCACCGGCTCCGAAATTTGGTGTACAGCATGCCTAATCGCCTGGAAGCTGTCAGAAGAGCTCGTGGAGGCAATACAAAGTATTAAATGAAGAAAGTGATGAAAAAAAACAGCAAAAAAAAACAATCATAAAAAAATGTAATCTTAAGAAAAATATGACTAGTTTTTTTTAATTTAGAGATTGATATTGTGGGTGCAACTAAGTTTTATTTTATTTTTTATCTGTATAATTAAATTCTCAATTGAACAGTCTTCGTTTCATTAGGATGGCATACGTAGTTCGGGAGATATTCGGGTTTATGTGACTGACCCGTTATTTTTGGAACCGAGTGTAGTTATTATTGTTTGTTAAAAGATTTACTTGTCTAAACTTTTGAATTTGTTTCGGTAGGTATTTCTTGGCGGTCGCGGGACTATCGAATTACCGTGACCCTGGAACTTAAAGGGCTATTGAAGGACACCGTGGATTTTAGTCAGTACAAGTCTGACAGTCCCTCCCGCCCTGCCCTGGGTGGGAGGACTCATTTGATGATATATACACGTAAAAAAAAGTATTTCTTGGCAGAGTAGTTAGATTTTTTTTCTTCTTCTTTCGTGTCAATGGACTCAAATTGTATTTGACCGATACGTGGCCACACAACTCTGTCGTTTACCTCGTTCAAATCCTGGAAGGTGCATAGGGGCAGAGGGGCTCCATCTGTAGACATCAAGCAAACAGGAGCCAGAAATTTCACCGGCATTCCCCAGAACATCATTAATAAGATATACCAGTCCATCCTGACCGTACTTTAATACATGTATTTCAGCCATAGTTATCGACGGTGGATCTACGCAGTAGTATCGGAGGCGTCCGCGGCGTGGCGTGTACAAATGGTGCGCACGCGCGTAAACACTCCAGATATTTTACGTTCGTGCTTCATGTGAGGTGGCGCGCGAGTCAGAAGATGAGGCGGGGCACATATAACAGCATCGCATGCGCTGCTCTCGCTTTATTTTAAGACATTAGACGGCATCAGTATTATTCGGATGCTTACAACATTTTCTGGTGGCCTACCATGACGTCTAAAAGCGTGAGTCTTAAAGCTGTGGGAAAGAGACAGAGCTATATAAATCGTCTAGCGCCATCTCGTTCCTTGAGCGCAACTACTCATGCTTTAAGACGTCACAACGAATTCTAAAATGCGGCGCGTACGACACGTGCGGTGCTGACAAATGTGCGATCAGCTATTTAGCCTCTCGTACTGGAAATTATACAAATTTGACGCTAGTAGACAAAATATTACCTCACTCAGACACTATTATTCTGCATAGTTCTCAAGTGACTTGACTGAAATTATGTTTGGATTTTAAAAGAGCCTCTGTTATCTTTTTATTTTTATTCGGCTGTTTATTTTCATCAAGTAAAAAATATACTGATACCGGCACGGATCTTGAGCGCTCGGCGTAAGAGTGGGGATCGCTTTGCGCATCGTACACTTATCGACAAATGAAACGCACAATAAAACAAATAAAACGCACAAAACAACGAATCCCGTGTGGCGGCTATGACGTGATGCGCTACGGTACGCTACGCGGGCCAATCACTACACTTTCCCCGCCCCCGTTCCTCACTTAATCTACCAAAGGGACCTAATAACTCACTTCTGCGCAGGTGAAGGTCAGCGCTCAAGATCCATGCCGGTAATTGTACATTAATTTTTTGAGGACTTGTGGTGAAAAGATTTGAAAGTCAGCATTGGAACTCGCTGACTTTGAAAAAAATCAGACTCAGTCGGTCAGTGTGTACGTCACTCGGTGAGGCGCACATATGAAGACGCGCAACGGATTGATTCGGTGGTATTTTATGTTCGATTCTTATGTCGAAGAAGCCACGGCAAAAGACAGTTTTAAATAAATCAGCAGATCATTATTTTTGATGTCCAAAGCAAATCACCCTTTCCACCACACTGCAGATCAAACCTAAAGTATAATGGGTACCTAACATCTGGGTGTTCTGACGCAACGACTCTCCAACTCTTAATGCCTTCAATAACTTTGCTTTTCCTTTTAATATTAGGAGCTCATTCCTAAGAACAGTGATTGCGATACCCGGCTAAAGTTTAACTTCGTGATCGCTACCTGCGGTGTTTTATTTATCTTTTATCTTGAACGCAATAAAGCGGTAGTTGGGTTTAGTTGAAATATGTATCACCATTGGAGTGGTTAATAAGGTCTTGAACTTAGTTCAGCAATTTATAAAATTAAATATTCATCTGTTAGAGGCCGTCGGTCACTGTCTTAAAACTGCACCGTGGCTCTAGTACGCATAGGCATAAAGGAACCGGGTGGATTTTTAGTCAGTCTGCCAGTCCCTTCCGCGCCTAGGATTCATTTGAAAATATTACCATAAAAAAATACAGGGCCTTAAATGATATTTTCTTCTTAACTGAGTTAGGTTAGAGATTGATTTGCCTACTATCTAAAATCAATAAGCGAATGGTTTTTTCACGGATTTCTCTTTCAAAGTTTAGAGGTTGTATATGTGTTGTTTATCTCAGACTAAAACGTCTGTGTGGGTTCGGACGACGTTCTTTCCCCAAAAATAGTATGTTCTTTTTTCTCTTTAGTAACCCACATTACCCAAAACAGGACATTAACTGTGTAAGTCATTGTAGAAGTTTATCAGGTCCCTGTCCATCTTGTCCATTTATGTCCGTTCCTGATCAGGCGATCATAATGATTCGTATCGTGTGATCAGATTGTAAACAGCAATGTTTGCGTCGGCCACAGATGATAGTTAAGATGTATGGCGGAGTACGGACCTGACCTTTTGTTTCCTTGGTTATTATTTGAATAAGTTTATCTTAGGGTTAGCTTGTAGGTATTGAGTTTTTCTGGGATGGAAAATGGCCAATGTTCTTTTCGGTGTTAAAAGTTTGACTGTCAAATCGAAATACATATAATAAAATCGTCAAGCGCAACGTAGGCGTAGGCGCAGCGCAATTTGATGAAGACCAAAGCATAGCGCTAGATGCAACCAGTCCTGTTAAAAATCTATAGCGGAATCCTATGTTCAGCAGTGGACGGTCTACGGTTGATATGATGATAATAAAATTGTAACAGGCCGAAGATTGAAGTAAAACTATGTCTCATAGTTTTTGACCACGCATCATGCAAAAACGTCTTCATAAAATTGAATGCAGTTTTTAACCGACTTCAAAAAAAGGAGGAGGTTCTCAATTCGTCGGTATCTTTTTTTTTTATGTATGTTCCCTGATTTCTCGAAGACGCCTGGACCGATTTGGAAAATTTTTCTTTTGTTTGAAAGGGTATACTTTCCAATTGGTCCCATGATCATCAGGTCAGGATCTGATGATGGAATCCCAGGGAAATCGAGGGCATCCTTCAAATTTTATAGGCACATAGTACCATTTTCATATATTTTCTAAAGCTGTTCAAGTATTTGCATCTGATAATCGTCATTTCAGGTGGATGAGCTGATGATGGAAGGTACAACTCCTCAACGGCTTGGAGTAGGCATCGACTGATTTAGTTTGTGTTCGCATACCTCTGGAACTACAAGTCCGATTTAAGTAATTCTTTTTTTGTTGTACTAAGTATTGTTTAACTTACGGAATACTGCAAGTTGCATCAAAAGCGGTTCAGTAGTTTTTGAGATAGGGAATTTTATTAGCTTATTGTGCACTTGAGAGATAATGATTTATTTGACAAGAATTTGAGTTGAATATTTAAACTAAAAAGAGTAAATTAAAAAACTTTTTCAAAAAAAAAATGTAACCGCCTTCAAAAACAACCACAAAAAAGGGTAAAATAACCTACAAAATAACTTTTCTTTCAGAAGTCGGTGGCAAAAAAACAATGAAATGAAAAAAAAAACAAAGGCACCGACTTCTGAAAGAAAAGTTATTTTGTAGGTTATTTTACCCTTTTTTGTGGTTGTTTTTGAAGGCGGTTACATTTTTTTTTGAAAAAGTTTTTTCACCGATGTATTGTTAGAGGTATATTTTTTTCATACTACTATAATAACAAAACAATAGTAAAATAAATAAAAGGACGAAATCCAAATCTCTCAATCCGACTTCGTAATCGGGAATCCTCGGCGACTATCGGCGATCTCCGGGTCAGCTGCAGGTTGAACCGAGACAACATCGGTACATTTAAATATCCCAGGGGCTGAATGTAAACAGCTGATATCTGATTAAAGGCTCGTGGCCAGATATCGGTATCCTTGTCTTACTACTGATGGTCGATATACAAGGAAATGGGACGATAGGAACTGTTATTTTTGAAGTGAAACTTTTTGCAGACCGTTAAATCTAAAACATGGTACTTATCTTACATTTAAACAGAAGATGCATGGTGTCCGAATCATAAACTTACTAATTTATGTATATTTTCAAAGTTTCATGCGGGAAACCCCTAAGTAGGTGGTAGTAAGCGATACTAAATGCAGTTCGTAGCAAAAAATCTGCTATAATTGGATACAGTAGTATAACAACAAAAGGTATAATAATTAGCAACGTTATAGGTAAACCTTTCCTAACCATAAATCTCAAACTGTGGCCATTTTTAGGGTTCCGTAGCCAAATGGCAAAAACGGAACCCTTATAGATTCGTCATGTCTGTCTGTCTGTCTGTCCGTGGATGTCACAGCCACTTTTTGTCGAAAGTATAAGAGCTATCCTGTTGAAACTTCGTAGAAAGATGTATTATGTGAAACGCATTAGGATTTTCACACAAAAATCAAAACGAAACAAATTTTGGGGGTGCCCCGTGCCCCCCATACTTAGAATTGAAACTCAAAAAAAAATTTTTCACCAAACCCATACATGTGGGGTATCTATGAATAGGTCTTTAAAAATGATATTGAGGTTACTAACATCATTTTTTTCTAAACTGAACAGTTTGCGCGAGAGACACTTCCAAAGTGGTAAAAAGTGTGTCCCCCCCCGTAACTTCTAAAATAAGAGAATGATAAAACTAAAAAAAATATATAATATAGACCTCAACCAAAACTACCAACGAAAATTGGTTTGGATGAGATACAGTTAGCAGTTTTTGAGATATAGTACATTTTCAAAAACCGCAAATATAACTTTGCCATTCATACAAATACTATGAAAAACAAAGTTATTTTTATTGTTTGTGTATATTACTTACTAATCTCAATATAATTATATCTCTAATCTATGCTTGCTGCTACGGAACCCTTCATGAGCGAGTCCAACTCGCACTTGGCCGGTTTTTTAACAATTGTTTTGACAATTGAAAACCGATACCCTTGACGTAACACTATTACCTACAAGAAAACGATTTTTGAAAGTCTTACCTAACGCAATTACTTGCATGACAAAGAATACTACACCTCTAATAGACCTCATAGTAATGTTCATGAATACGGGTAGTACTTAAGTTTTATTGCGGTTAGCAGAAGAAACTTGAGCTACTACCGTTTGGCTACTTTGTTGCAAGAATTGATTTGCTATCGTAACTGTACGTGAAGAAACCTAGATCTGGGTTTTAGTTTTATACAGTAACTCAAAGGAGTAAATGTAAATGGCGGACGAACGCTTAATCTCCGGAGCTGTGAACAAAATGTTAATAACAATACTGTACTAGCGAGCAAAAGTATGGAATTAGTTACTTGGAATTTACCCGGTTTTACTCCTAAAATAATGGCGTGATTGATGAATTTGGTATCAATTTAAAGTTAACAGTCAAACCTTTAAAATGGTACTATTCTTATTGTTCTTAACTAGCAAGTATTCAAGATTACGCGGAATTGGAGTAAGTGATTCCATATTTATTTACCACGTTTTTTTATTATTTTACCACGTTTTTATACACTCACTTTTCTTGTTTGTATGTTTGTTTGTTTGTCGTTCCGGTTGGACTTTTGCAACTCAATTTTGAGGCACTTCCCGATAAGCTAGCAGGCTGAAATTTTGCACACACTCTGAGTTCTGATGACAATACATGACTAGCTAAGAAACGTCATAACAAATCCAATATGGCGGCCTCCCCAAGATGGCAGACTGGCTGTTTGAAATCCACCCCCATGATATGGGTATCAAATGAAAAGGTTTGCTGTCAGGAATACGAAAAAAATAGTCAGGTGACTTTAAATCCAATATGGCGGACGTCCAAGATGGCAGACAGGCTATTTGAAATGCACCCCTATGATATGGATATCAAATGAAAGGGTTTGCTGTCAGGAGTACGAAAAAAATAGTCACGTGACTTAAATCCAATATGGCGGACGTCCAAGATAGCGAACAGGCTTTGAGGCACTTCTCGATAAGCTAGCAGGCTAAAATTTTCAGGGTAGCCGATTACCAAAAATAAAAATAATAAAATACTTAATTAATAGATTTTAAAAAATCTAAAAACCAACGTTTTTAAATGTCCTAAAAATAAGAAAATAACCCTACCTACGGGGCTGAGAAAGGGGCCACTCAAAACGTGGGGGCGTATCTTTGCAAGTTACACCCACGATCTATACACGTCATGTAAATATATCCCATAAATAATCCCTTAAATAATATACGACTCCACGTTTTGAGTGGCCCCTCTCTCAGCCCCGTAGGGTTATTTTCTTATTTTTAGGACATTTAAAAACGTGGGTTTTTAGATTTTTTAAATCTATTAATTACATTTATGCTCGCTATCGCAGTAGGTACAGCCTAGGCTTTAGAGTCCCACCGTGCAAAATATTGGTGTTCAGATACATTAAGTAAAATGTGGAAATTGAATCTAATAGCCACAGTCATGCTATGCTGCATGCACAGCTAGCTGCTAAACACTTAGGTCCTAATAGCATTTGGGTGATAGATTTCTCGATGCATAATTTCATATTTACATAGTACCCCATTACACAATTACCCAGCTTTGAGATTTACTTTTCAGTGCTCTATCTCCCCAAATTATAAGAAAAAGGTACAGTAATAGTCTCAACTTATATACCTTACTGTACAATGGGAAGGCTACGTACAATCTGCATTGTTCCGATTTCCTCAGTTAGCAGTAGTTGTAAACGTAGGAGCTTCCAGCGTCGACTGTATGTCTCGGAACTAATCTGTAACAACTGCTTAACGTCACACTGGTGTGAAACATACGGGTTATTATAGTGGACGGGGCCGCCAACCTACTTACTGCTTGCCATATCCAACAAATTATAAACTCGCCAAGAGATAATGTCGCGCACATCCAAAGTGTTAAGCGTTGCGAAGCACATCTGCAATAACTTAAGAATAGCAAATACATTACTATTCTAGGGATATATAAGTTGAAATTAGAGGCATGGGCACATGGGGAATACCACTGCTGGAATTGTATTCTGGTTTAAAGGTACAGATGCCAGATCGTCGATTGGTAAATTTTGACAGATTGGGGTAGGTTACACAGGTACAGCATATTACGTTGCTTGGCAGCAATCATTGTGGAGTGGCAAACATTCGGAACTTCTCCAGAGGAGACAAAGGATTCGTCTCTACGTTGGACGGTGATAAATTACCCCCAATGAAAGTTACGATCAAAAATGTGAAACTTTACCGTCTCCGCTCATGATATAAATCCGTATATTCTTCTGATAATGTCTTATTTACGAATAATCCGGTGTGTGTGTTTCAATAAGCGCGCGTGCGTTGCCGATGTGGTAATGATGGCGGTGTCTCGCCATGGGGTTACTTAGTTATATTTAAGTACCTACTGGCAACAGATAGCCCTGTTAGGTACCTACCTATGTACAAGGTTTTCAAACGGTTGGGCAGCTGATATATTCTATTTTCCATTGCTTGAATCTTTTTCACTGTTTTTCAGGGGAGCTTGGCGAGCAGACGCCTATCTCCTCTGAAATATGAACAAGAACACTGCTCGATAATTAACGTGCAGGCACGCTGCTGGATCTAGTCAAAAAAGGTTCAATTTCCTCAGTGTTTCGAATGCCTTAGCGAATAAACTAACTTTTACTTGATATTCAATAGTACATTTTTGTACCTAAATAATAGAGATTGCCGAGACCTGGACCACAGCATCCCATTACCGACAATTCTTATCAAACGCAATCCAAATGCGGGTGGCATATAATACCAATTTAACTGCTGTTAACAAGAAAAATAATAACAACCTTGTCTCTAACTCAATAATGCTGAAAATCCGCTGCAGCGATGGCAATGTAAATGTAAATCCGACTTTGCACACCGAATAGATATTGGCCCACAATGACTATTCGACATGTCAAACAATTGAAGAATTCCTACAGCAATAAAGTCTATACTCGTTTGAAGATTAAGCGCCGCATTGTGGAGTTTCTAAAAGGTGGATGGTGGAGTGTGCAAGTGATATTGATCCTTAAAGTAACGAGCAGTTAGAATGTGTCTTACTAACGAACGTGATAGGTCTGTAATGGACTGGCTTCACGCCACCGATGACATCGAGGACAAAAATCTGTGGAGTAGTGAGGCTGCAATTATTTGAGATAAAGTACCGTACTGTGCGCAGATGAGATCAGACGGAGCTGAGAAAGGTGGAGGAAATAATGTTTAAATTGGAATTTATTAACTGATTACTAGAAGCAGATGAACAGGGCTTGGGTCATATGGATTGTCATAGTCACTGAAATGTCACAGTCACTAGTTGTACCTTTACTGGAAGAATTGGCGACATACCTATGTACGAGTATATTTTACCACCAAACAGTGACATATTATGGTTCTAGATCTACTTTTCCACCATGAATATGATAAACGGTGAACTAAATACCGATGCAGCTAATACTCATGATACTTTACTTTTCATACAGAGAGTAGAGTAGGTGTAGTAAAACCTTTTTCTGAGAAGCAGGTGTTTTTATAAAACGAAGAAAAAAATGATGTGCAATAGAACCTTTTTGCGGGCATCTCTCTGTAACACTATTAAGGGCATGTGAAGAAACTGTCTGACAGTTCCTTTCGCTCCACCCAGGGGGGTGGGGGGGGGGGACGCATTTGATGATTGACTCTAAAAAAAGGATTACTAATTCACTATTCCTCTAAAAATATCCACAAGCGGCTCCACACCTTATTTTTACAAGTCAACGAAAAAGTTCTAAGTTGTGGTTGAAAATTGTGTCTGTCGTTATGCAGCTAATCTCGTATACAAATTGTTGTTTAAGCCGTATCTCATTTGTTTATCAAACAAACGAGGACTGGGCTCAAATAAAAGGCAGTTGTGGTCATTCTAGGCGATGGAAACATCTTGATTCTTGTTGCTGTATGCAAAGTTAGTGCTAAAAGTTGATCTGAAAACGAGGCTGTTTACGCTATCTCGGTTTTGGTTGGGTGTGGGTCATCAATGTCCAGATTATTACCATGAATTCAGCATCATTATCAGCTGTTCGTTGTTGACGGCATACAGAAAAAAAAGTTTTTTTTTATTTGTGATGGGTTTGCTCTTAACTCTAGTTTAGGTCAGGGGTGACAGACAACAAGTGCCTAAACACACTATGCCGAAGTTACGCGACGGAAGTTCGGCGGCTGATTTCACGTTCCGACGTATTCGGCTGATATGACACACCATAAGTGCCGAACTTACGCGGCAGAAATTCGGCGCGGGTGGCGCGGGCGGCTCCCTGCTGCTCCCCGCCCCCGGATCTTCGTCGGTAATCGATCCGAACTTCGGTCGCGTATAATGTGTGGTCACAGAATAAGTTCCCGCCGAACTTACGCCCGACCGAAGTTACGCTGTACGCTATGACGCGACGTAATTTCGGCATAGTGTGTCGTCAGTAATTCAAATAGCATTGCAGGCGTAATTGCGCCGAACTTCGGTCGCGTAACTTCGACATAGTGTGTTTAGACACTAATTTTTTATGTATGTCTTCATATACTATGTACCTACAGTCCTACACTAGCGCTGGGCCTGCAACTTCGTCCGCGAGGATATGGCATTTTCCCCCATATTTTTTAAATTTACCCTTTGGGGTTGGAATTTACAAATAACTTAAACACGTGTTTTATTAATTAAGTCTCCCTAAGAAGATTCTAGTAAATCGGTTGAAAACAAAATTTCAATTTCATACAAACCTACATCCTATTTTTAACCCCCATAGGGAATGAATTTCCTTAAATTCGTTCTTAGTGCACACTTACGTCATTTAGGGACAGCAAAAACAAAAAAAAAACCGAAGCTGTTTTCAGCGTTATAGACATAAAAGGCGCTTACCTATTGATTGACACTAATCGCAACCCTTCATTTTCATCCCTTGCCCGTACTTGGAAATCTTTCACATTATTCAAAATTTTATTTATTTATTTAAACTTTCACGTACAATTGTGGTACATAAGGCGGACTTAATGCCGCATGGCATTAAGTTATTAAGGCATTTTACACTTACCCCGTTTGATATCTCGTTAGTACCTAACAATAGTTAGACAGTCGTTTAAATTCTCTAGTAGTCGCTGTACCTACCTCCTTCCATTCCAGTGATCAGGTCCGCGTTCCGTGGCCCGAGTCCCGGTCTGGGGGTTGTAGAAGTCTATTTTTGACGTAAAAAACTGGTTTTTCGACCAAAACTCAAAATTTTACCTTTAGTCGCACCAAGTTTTATTGCAGAATAAGCTAGCCTAATAAGCTAGACCTATCTCGGGATACCTCGCACGACCGTCTAGCTCGCAAAAAAGTTCCCCACCCAAATGAATTTCCTCAATTTCAGAGTAGTAAGTGCACACTTACGTCATTTAGGGAGAGTTAGTGCAATTTCATGAAAGTTTTATGCTTTCAAGTTTAAGCTGTGCGTTGATCGATCAGTCAGCCAGTCAGTTTATTCTTGTAAGTAAACAGATTCCTGCTTACAATGTCATCTCAGTAAGATCAGCGGCGGATGTTGATCATTTTGTGACAACTTATGGAAACAATCATTGTGTCAATTAGATCTTGAATCCCGTGAGAAGACGCGTTGTTAGTGTTTACGACAAATACTTAATATGGTCGCCACATTGGTGAAATTTATTTACAGTGGATCAGACAGAAATTATTAAAAAAAATTACCAGCAGGGAATCAGATCAAGGTATCGGACCGCAATAAATCGTTGATACATACCTTCTAGCGAAGATTGACAATTCATTAGATAAACCTTTGATTTTATTTTTGCAGAATTTTGCTAGTATTTCCGTTTGTTTTGTTTGGTCATTACCATTGGCATCTTTGTAATTTATTTGACGTTTATTAGGTAGGTACCGTGGTTTGGTGTTTCGGGTGAGGATTTCCTCCCTTTTTTCATTTTCTCATACAGTCGAATCTCGTTAATTCAAAACTGCGATAAATTGAACCTCTCTATTATTCAAAGTTATCACTCGTTCCCTGCAAAATCTCTTTATATTTCGAACTAAATCAAAATATTTTATGTACTTCGTAATTCGAACGAAAAAATCATTGCTACGTAACAAAATGACGCGTTAATTCGAACTCATCGGCGCCAAAAACTCGACAATTTAAAATTGCAGAGAGAAAGAGTCAGAAAGGTTGTAAGTACATTTTGAGACAAGTTCAAATTTTGTATCATATAATAATTGATCCACACTTTATAATTCGAAGTTTTTTTTATTTATTTTCTCTCAATTTCGAACTCAATTTTGATATTTCAAACACTCGATAATTCGTAATATTTTAACGGTCCCTCGAGTTTCGTATCGAGAGTCGACTGTAGGGGAACAGTGTATAAGACGGGGACGCGAGGTATAATGGGGACATACACTCTTTAGACATACTTAACACAACACTAACGTAGTGCAAGCGCCATCAGCACGTCATTTGCAAGCGGCCATTAACAAATGGCGTCCTGTTGGCGCTTGCGCTACGTTAGTATTGTGTTAAGCTTGCCTTAAGCGTGTGATTTCCCGGGAGGTTCCTGTGTCTGGTAAGGAGGGAAGAGACGCCTGGGTGTCACCACTGCGAAGATCACCCGGAGGACACGGTGGAGCATACGGTGCAGGACTGCCCGCTTGGGCAGAGCACCGCCGTGTCCTCTCGGCGGCGATAGGCGGAGACCTCTCGCGCCTGGTCGAGGCCATGCTTCGGGGTGAGACGGAGTGGGAAGCGGTCGCCTCCTTCTGCGAAGCATTCATGCTCGTGAAGGAGGAGGCGGGCCGCGTGAGGGAGAGTACAGAGTCCTCCCTTCACCCCAGCCGCAGTGGTAGACGCCCGTCGGACGTCGGCAGACGATCCCCGGCCACCGTAGGCGCGGGCATGCGAACGGCGAGTAAAGGGCAACTCGCCACCCGACCATGGACCATGCCCGGGTCGACGGCGCGTTGTGTTCCACGCGCGCCTCAAAGAGTGTCAGCATGATGACGGGGGGCCGCCCTCTAGAGGGCCAAAGCCCGCCGGGGTCGCGGGACTTATCTCATTACTGTGACCCCGGGACATAAAGGGCTATTGAAGGACACCGTGGATTTTAGTCAGTACAAGTCTGACAGACCCTCCCGCCCTGCCCGGGGTGGGAGGACTCATTTGATGATTTTACCACGCAAAAAAAAAAGTGTGATTTCCCATCATACCCCGCGTCCCCGTCTTATGCACTGTTCCCCTATTACCTATCATGTTTTAGTAGGTATACGTATTTTTATAATAAGCATTATGTTTTAAAACGTTTTCTTTTGTCATAGTCCATTTGCACAATCATCAGAATTTGGCAGTAAAAATCAGTAAGTATTTATATTTGGTCGCGGGACTTATCTCATTACCGTGACCCCGGAACATAACATATTGAAGGACACCGTGGATTTTAGTCAGTACAAGTCTGACAGTCTCTCCCGCCCTGCCCGGGGTGGGAGGACTCATTTGATGATTTTACCACGATAAAAAAAAAAGTATTTGTATTTAAAACCTTGTCCTGACAACAGAATTTCAGAAAAAAATATTATAATGCAGCCGGGATATATCAATGTCGTTCTAGAACTATCACAGTCACCAATAAATTATTGAATTCGCCTTTAGTGGTGAAAGTTAATTTTAATGCAATAAATAATAGCAATTGAAAGCCCAGTATGCTGCCATAAACCCATTATCACGAGCAGAGAGGACATATCCACGCTAATTGATGACGTCATAAAGTTCTTAATTAGACAGACTGCAGAATTGTGCACTTAGAAGCAATTTGCACAGAGATTGTGTGGCATTCACATTTGGCTAATAAAATTTTAGCTTTATTGACTTTCCTGGTCAAAGATTAAGTCGGGTGAATCACCGTGGCGTAGACTTTTTTTTCTTGGAATTCAGCCTAGCCTATGCATCAACCGTATTTTAGAGGTAACGTTTGTATGTTTGATAGTATGGGCTACAGGCTTTGTTAACGACAAGTCGACAATGGAGTGAACTTACTTAGTGACCGTTTTAAAACCTTAGGCTTTCTCTGGAAAAGTTCGGCTACTTAGCAGTTAGAATTAATAGCTAATGACCTTGCTGGAATTGTACGTAGTGAAAGTCCTCTAAATTTGAAGAGATTCGGGTTTCATTTCAGATATAAAAGAGAGCGATGACGCGGACTGCATTTGTTGCTGATTGAAGGTCTAAAATGAAACGAGATCACCCAGAAAGAACTGGAAATCCGGCGCACCGAAGGCTCACAGTATAAACTATTTGGCGCAGGACTGCGACAGGATGCTGGTCGCGCCAGTGGCCGTCACCACAGGTTGCAGGTACTCGGTGATGCCGGGGTGGGTGAACCGCTAGCATCGATATATGGTGAACATCCCTCCGGTACGTACAAAGCGTTTTGCCAAATACTTTTACTGTGCGCAAAACCAAGGAGTGGAATTCCCTGCCGGCATCTGTATTTCCCGACAGCTATAACCTTGTGGTCTTCAAGTCAAGAGTGAACAGGTTACTTCTAGACAAGCATGCTTCACCGTCGACCACATCTTCACTTACCATCAGACGAGATAGTGGTTAAACGCGAACCTATCATTAAATAATAATAAAGAAAGGTGCTAGAGTGGAGACCACGGACTATAATTATAGCAAGACCTTTACAAGTTGGACAGACGACCTTATAAAGGTCGCCGAAAGACGCTGGATGCAGGTCGCTTCCAACCGGTACATGTGGAGATCTAAAGGGGAGGCCTATGTTCAGTAGTGGACGTCCTATGGCTGAGATGATGATGATGAAAGAAAGGTGGATCCCACCCACCCTAAAATTAGCTTATTAAATTCGTACCCATGGCTAAACATCAAGCTATAAAAAACCAGTTTATTGTAGTCTCGCTTTGTTGATATTTCCGCACATTCAACAGTCAGATTACACTGGTTATCATAATAAACTTACTTGCCTTTACAATAAAATATACTTAACCAACAGCTAAGTCAGCAAATTGTTTATCCTGAGGCAAAAGTAACAAACCAAAACACCTTTGCATCAAAAAATATGCAATACATTACGAAGTCGCCCAATTAAGAATAACCCGGCCGAATATAAACAGTCGGCATCACATTCGCTAGTTTACGAGTGTTGTACGCAATTTATTGAGAACACGACGCCGATTATTCTCGGTCGGTTAATCATCGGGAGGCTATGAATTAGAATCAACCTGTTGTTGATCTGCATCTATCATAATTATTCGTTTCGCTTGTAAATCTTAGAAGCAAGTTGTGAAGTTTTTAAAGCAAAAGACCGTTTATAGGACGAAGGGAATATTTTAACCAACGTTATTTTACAATAAAAGTTAAAATTATCTTCCTGAGAAGTATATTGTTCTGAGCAATGCTAATTTAACTCTATACTGTGTTTATTTTGATGAGAAAAAAGAAAAGTTGAAGGTATAAAAAAAGTTTGTAACTTTACAAACAATTTAGTAATTTTCACTTAGCCAAAATAATATATACCTACCTAAGAAGAAACTGATCTATTTTTAACAGACAAAAAATTTAACCTTATGTAGTAATTAATGGCGAGTTTAATTTAGAATCAAATAATGGAAATAACTTGCACGTTGCACCCTGTATAAAAATTACCCTATTCAATTTAAATTGACCCTGTCATAAATGAAAGGTTTCGTTGGACGTTAATCGATGTCCACCAGAACGGTAGTAAGCTTTTAATATAATTTCAAATTGTATTTGCCTTGTTAGGTGTGTTTTTATGAAAATAATGTTTAATATGGTTATTTAATTTGAAGGTAATGGGACATTTGCACCTGCTTACAGCACTTGTAATGTCCACGATAATACGTACACATCTAGCACTGTCAAAACAAATTAAGTTGTATGCGTCTTAATTATAGAGGTGTGCAGTGTGCATGTTATTAATGAAAGTTCTACCTGTATATGTAGTTTGTTTTCTTTACTAGGTATTATTTTATCCATGTCATTTTTGCACGAAACTTGCCCAATCTTTTTGTGTTCATGATATCTCATACACAAAGTTGTGTTTCAATTTATATTATTTTTTGGCCATTATATGCACTGCCAGAGTCTACTTAAGAGGGCATATTCTGAAAGTTGGCAACGTCGCAAATAGTTGTTAAATATTAAAAAGTTCTAATTCATTTAGCAATGTTACTGTATGGATACAAGACCTATGGCTCTGTAGTGCACTAAAAAATTGATAAGGGCATGCAATAAGTAATATCGTAACACCGAATATACAATTTTAGATGTAAAAAAAGTATTTGGAAACCTTCCAAATGCCTTTTTTACACCTAAAACGGTGACAACATCAAATTCAGTGTTTTAATTGCATTCCTATATCAACTCTGTAGTGCACTACAGAGCCATATTTCTTATTTTCATACAGTAAATTTACCAAATTAATTAAAACTTGTAAATATTTGACAGCTATTTGCGACGTTGCCAACTTTCTGGTTATGCGCCCTTAAAGGGTAGAGTGGAGACCGTGTATGAGAGAACGTAGCGTGCATCACGATGGGTCGATGATTTGATGACGCGGACTGCTCAGGACCGGGTTGGTTGGTGCTCTTTGGTGGAGGCTTACGTTCATTAGTGGACCGCGATTGGCTGACATGATGATAATAGAGTCTGACACACGAAATATGAGCCTGGAAAATAACGGCAAATTCAAAAAATCTACATCTGGTATCACTGCATATAGTAAGAAAAAAACAATCAAAATGTATTTTGAATTTGTAGATAGATGTAGATTTTTTGAATTTGCCGCTATTTTCCAGGCTCATGTTTCGTGTGTAACATAATAACTGTAAAAGAGCATAATAACTGTAAAAGTACTGTAGCCCTGTGGGTTTTTCATCCCAAAGCATAGATTCCTAAGGAGAAGAATAGACAGAAACTCCATGGACAAAGAGTAGGTAATTGTGAGTCTCATCATCATCTACGAGTATATCCAAAATATGGTAGGGTCGGCTTCCAGTCTGATTGCAGCTGAATGTCAACGTACCGAGTGATCATTCATAAATAATCATGTTAGAAGTAGTTTGAATATCCGATTTCCTTTGCATCTCACCAAATCGGAAAACTCACGTTTGTTGCAAAACAAAATTATCTCCTAAGCACTGCCTAAGCAAGTTGCACGCGCAATTACGTAGGCATCCGAATGATACAACCTTGTGACGGGGTGCATTTTAATTTATAACGCTCTCTGTATCGAGCCTTTATTGTCGTTTGCGATGCAACTACAAACCATACTAGGATACTGCAGGGTCACCAAAATATTAAGTAGGTTCTTATTAAATCCTAAAAGACCTACCTATAGATCAAATTCAGATGTGGTTAGGTACGGTAATGTAACGAACGATTTTATTATTTTGAACCACATTTAAGTATTTTTTCTCAAATAAACAAAAAGTTAAATGCCAACCATTTTATTTTCATCATTATTATTATCATTGCCCATGTCATTTTGATAAAATATAAAAAAGAAACACCCAGTGATGTTGCAATATTTTAAAAAATATTCCTTGTAAAATTGTAAGATATACCTACAGTTACACAGTCACCGTTATCGGCATCCAGTTATTAAAAGTGACAGCTTCGAAAGTGTGAACCGGACCTTTACAGCATCATATCCCTATTACCAGCCCTGGCGTTGACACTTCACACCTCACTACAACGTCACTTCGTCCGCTCTCTGTCAATTAGCTACCTTTGGATTATGAATACTCAATTACATCGCCTTCTGAGGGTGAAACAGTGAAATCTTCAATTATATTCACAATAGACTTGTGTTCGATTGTGGAGTGTCGCCGGAATAAAGCAGTAGCTTTGCATAACAAATGCTTAAACTGAAAAGTGTTACCTGATTTTGGTTTGTAGACTTTTAAGCCATTAATGTACATCTATCACAATCGGTTAATTTTTTTAAATATATTTTCAACCTTATCACAGTAGTGGAAGGTAAATGTTCCATTGGTAAGATTTGACAGATTCGGGTAGGTTGACCTGCTGGCGTCTGTACATTGTTGGAGAATCTCATTTGTTCTATATATTTTAAAGTTGTTGTTATAGCTAGAGTTGTACTTTTGTGGGACAGCAGGTATTTTTTTAATAAAGGTACCTACTTACTGTCCTCGCAAAAAAGGATTGTGTCACCAACACCATGCATCTTACATTTTTTTCTTGACTGTTCCAGAAGGAGGGTTATATTTAGTTATCAAACCATTACCTACATACCTTCAATTACACATCTTTGTCTTTAATTATTTTAAGATACAGAGATATAAATATACGAGTGACGGACACAATCTTTAATCTTAATAAAAGTCAAATATTTTGCACATGTAGACATTTTTACGATTAATTGTCGACAAACGTGTCAGAGGCCGTGCAAACAATGCTACACTGTATGTCACGTCACTATATTAAATGTCAAACGCATGTCAAATGTCACATTTTAAGCGGAGATCGCACTGTATGAGATATTTTTTGACAAGATGGTCTCAAAATTAAATAAGGGTGTTTTAAGATAAATATTCTTATCAGAACAGTTAATCAACGATTAAAGGTATGATAATATTACGACAGGCGTCTGTTATTGTTGCATTGTGTGTCACAGTCATCGTTTGACACTATTACTACGTTAGTCATTTGTAGCAGAGCTCATTTTCAATTTTTTTTTATAATTTTTTTATTATGTCTTGTTTATGATAAGTATCAGTTAGCGTAAGCAAAGAATACAAAATAATCGACTGAATTAAAATGATAACAGCAGCAAGATATTTCCGAATGTCAAACAGTTTAGCGCGAATTTCTCTTTTAAAACCGTCGTATCTATCTTCGTCCAAAATTGACACAAGAAAAAAATAAGGGTCAAATAATTTATCTTAATCAGATATTTTGTATATCTTACTTAAATAATAATTAACAGTAGTTAGCAGCTATTGGTTAGTTAACTCCCCGATTCAAATATAACCTTTATACGTGGAAATATTCCTAGTATTTAACTTTATCTAGTTTGTATCTAGCGAGGCGCAGGCGCAGCTTTAATAGTATTGTTTAATTGTATTCGTTGGGCTGTAAAGAATACTTATCGCGATCAACTGAACTTTATATGATATCTACTAATACGGAATCGTGTGTGCCTGTGTTTATCTACGAATTAAATGGTAATGGAATAGGTTTTGTGGGCGATGTAAGAGGTTACTGTTTTGTTGATATTGTTTTTATGCAAATTATAGTCAATTAGTAAAGGATTAGAATTTTCATATTTTGTTTAGTTTAGCTATGGTCTTGCCTTTTCTCGATCTCCTATAGCATCCGTTACAGGCTTTTTCTTTCTGTTTTTATGCAATCAGAAATAAAAATACCTTTCATTTTGTGAATTTAACAACAAAAAACAATAAACAGATTATCAATAGGACGCATTTTTCGAAAATTATTCGTCAAATTATGACAGAAAGTTTCTTTTCAAATAAGGCTCTGTTTCTAACGGTGCAATGAAAATAGAGGCAAAATCAAGCAGAACCGGGACGTCTAACACTAGTATGTAACATTTGAATGATACAGAGCCAACAATGCTTATTGTGGAACGATTGATGTCTGTATGTCTCTAACTCTAAGTTATTATACCATTGCTTATTCTTGCTTAGACTCAGGGACAAAAGTATGCCGCTTAGTTAAGAATAGCTGTTGTGCAGTCGATCTTCCAGGTTAAGCATCACTTGTTTAGGTTGGTTTGAGGATGGGTGAGCATCCACTACATACCGCATTACTCGGCATCTTTGACAGTATTATGTATGGTCAAAAATCTGCAGTGCTATTCTCCATATTTACAGCCTTGTGATAAGCGCGGCTGCAGCGCTCTTGCATCGCTGAAAGTAAAGATTGATATTTACTAAGCTATTGATAGCAGGGTCGCGGGACTTATTCCATTACCGTGACCCTGGAACGTAAAGGGCTAATGAAGGACACCGTGGATTTTAGTCAGTACAAGTCTGACAGTCCCTTCCGCCCTGCCCTGGGCGGGAGGACTCATTTGATGATTTTACCACACTAAAAAAAAAGCTATTGATAGCAACACTAGCACTCACCGCTGCGACGGTCGTGAATAAGCATTCTCAGTGGATCACAAATTGACACTGTCTTCTTGATATTTTGGCAGACTTCAGACTATACAGGGTGATTTGTTATTCGATGCGGTCCTTGAAATGGGTGATACTAGACCTTATTTGCAACAATTTTAACCCCGACAATATGGGGTCTAAACTAACTGGTTTTAAAGATATCTAACTTTAGAGATTATTCGAAAAATTTCCACCTCTCCCTCATTAAGTGCTTATTGTTAGAAAGTAACGATAGTCACCACTTAGAATTTATGCTTTTCTGATAGAATATGAACGACTGAATCTAGTGAATACAAGTTTGTTATAAAAATAATCATATCTTGGGAAATTAAGTGTCATAAAGTTTCTGTTTTGAAGTTTTCTGAAAACTTTCCTTGTCTTTCAAAGCATATTTTTCAAAATAAATGTATGACACTTGGTGTACAAATTACAGGAAAAACTTCCTTGTCTCATTACCTTTCTAAAATGGTGCCACAGTGCCCACTTTTAGTTAGTGTCTTACTAGAAAATTAGGGTTGTTATTGACAAAGTAGTAAATCAACGAAAATCGGTTATAATGTTTTTTCGACTTAACATTTTTTTTCTGTGGTTTTTGTCTAAACTGCTATCTGATATTAGCTTTTTGAGTCAATGCGCTTAATTTTGGTCGATCGCCTCAAGCAAAATCGGTTTTTATCTGGAGTAAGTTTACCTGTCCTACAAGTAGGGTGACCCAACTTTTATGCACGCCAGTTTAGTTTATTTTTGCGAAACCAGAGCTTATAAACATTCGGTCATTGTACATTTGTTTCAAGTAGCTGTTTTAAATGGAAGAAAATTGATGGTTTGACTATCTGGTCCATAGGTAAAAATACTCCAGATAAAGACCGATTTTTGCCTGATATGATCGACCAGGATTTAGAGCACTGACTTAAAAAGCTAACATCAGATAGCATTTTGGACAAAAACCACAGAAAAAAAATGTTGGTTCGAAAAAACATTATAACCGATTTTCGTTGATTTACTACTTTGTCAGTAACAACCCTAATTTTCTGATAAGACACTAACTAAAAGTGGGTACTGTGGCACCATTTTAGAAAGGTAATGAGACAATGAAGTTTTTCCTGTAATTTGTACACCAAGTGTCATACATTTATTTTGAAAAATATGCTTTGAAAGACAAGGAAAGTTTTCAGAAAACTTCAAAACAGAAACTTTATGACACTTAATTTCCCAAGATATGATTATTTTTATAACAAACTTGTATTCACTAGATTCAATCGTTCATATTCTATCAGAAAAGCATAAATTCTAAGTGGTGACTATCGTTACTTTCTAACAATAAGCACTTAATGAGGAAGAGGTGGAAATTTTTCGAATAATCTTTAAAGTTCGATATCTCTAAAACCAGTTAGTTTAGACCCCATATTGTCGGGGTTAAAATTGTTGCAAATAAGGTCTAGTATCACCCATTTCAAGGACCGCATCGAATAACAAATCACCCTGTATAAAGCTGTCGTATTTATCTGTCAAATCGATCGGTCGGTTTTAAGACTGTCTCGTCTCTGAACTCATTGTTCAGTCCAGCGTTGTGATTGTCTTAAAGAGAAAATAGCATAGCTCTGCTGAGAGTGTGAACACACTTGAGGGATATCACGAAGTAGCTGTGATGTGGTCCTATGGAAGTCAATAAGTAGTATCTTCGAGCTATTTAACCGACTATACTGAATGCCAAAAGCTAGGTAGATTATTTGGTAAATAAAAAAATAAAATACCATAACATGTTATTTAAATGCAGTATAATAAACTAGAAGCAACCCCAATAAAGTAGACAAATAGAAGGTTAATGATGAGTTAAATTACCTATGAAAATTTAGCCCACTGTGCCATTAATCATTTTTAAAAGCCATGTGCATAAGCATTTCCCTAATAAGGCCTGGTTATTTCCAAAGCAACTTATCTAATGTCAGTAATGAAAGTAATAGCGATGCAACAGTATAACTTTTATAAAAAATGGCATCTAATTCAAACGGTACACGGACGTTCATTACATTACCACGAGACCTTTGGAGACCCCAATATTTCTATTCCCGCCATTTCATCTGTCAAAGTCGAGGATACGCAAAGGAAATTATAGCGAACAGCCTATTCGCCTGACTTAATCTGTGGTCTGACAGCTTATAAGTACCGCTTAATTTGCTAAGACAAACCCTTAAAGGGGGCGTTGCGCTGATCATCCATCATTGTAAGGTAGGAGCGTTCGGTTTATGGAGGTTGTGGCCTAAAGAAGCCTTGAGAAGCGTTCTAAATCTCGTTTTTGTAAGTTACTGCGATGGAAAAGAGCAGGCTAATATGATTCAAATGGTATTAAGATAATAAGGTTTAATAAAAGGCAGGAGTACTTAGGTACAGAACAATAGCTAGGCTTTCTGGTTCACGAAAGTAGACAAGTTTTCTAAAATTAAACTTTTACCTTTGTGATATGTAAAACTTTTTGAAGTAAAAACCGTTTAATATTAACAAAATTTTATTTGTAATGTAACCTCATTTTCAAAGTGAGATATGTCAACACTGGCTCTTTGATAAAGAAAAAACTCTCGGATGCCATTAGTGTTTTTTTTAAATTATTTTTTTAATAATTAGCAAATGGCCACTTCAGATATTTTTGTCAGAAACAGCCATTGTGTTTTGACATTACCAAAGCAAAACCTTTTTGTATTTATAATAACAATGTTTTGTAGAATTGAAGGCTTTGCTATCCATATTATTTGCACTATTTTGTCCGTACCGAAACGAGGCGAGACGGCTGACTTTTTTTAAAACTTTTTATTGCCACAAATTGAAGCATTTTCTACCCGGTTTAAGAAGCTTTTGCGCCTATATTACTTCCTTACAACACTAGTTTTTTCATCTAATTTACAAAAACTCGCTCCACTTCTACCATAGACCACATAATTGGTATCGTCTTCTATCAATAACATATTGATAGTATAAAATGTAGTTCTGATAACGTCGTTAAAGATGCTGCAGCTCTATTCAGTGATAATAAATCATGTTCAGATGAAGAATGTTATCGATAACGATTTCTATCTATTTGCGTGTAAAACGAAGGTTAATAACAAATCTAACTTTCTTATGGTGTTTTCTTTAGGATATTTAATAAATAATTAATTAAGCACGTTTAACTGTGCTATCGATATTAGTACAATTAGTGCTCATCAGATAATACTGAAAATAGTTGTAAAAAAACTTTTTCCAAAGTCAGAAGCAATTTTGATTGGAGGTATGATTCATAAATATTGCCATACAGGTTTGTATGAGCTTGTCAGCAAATCTGATGGCAAGATCATACAAAACATATCATATCGACACTGCTGCATGTTTTAGATTGGTATCATACCTTTACGATATATATTTCACAAAACAGGTGACCTACCACGAGCTCATAACACGATCCAATTTACGCTCAGGGAAGTGGCGCTACACGTCTCTTTCCCACAGCCTAAATTGGATCGCGTTAAGAGCTTGTGGTAAGGCCTCAGTTTAGCAACAGTTTCTGCAATTTGAGAACGTCAAAAGATATCTGAAGATAAATTAGCCTTCATTTTACAAGAAGGTTCTGCTAACGATGATGTAATAAACAATGGCTGTTTTTGCAGAAAAAATATAATATCGCCATTTGTTTATTTTTAAAAATATATAGAAAAGAAAAACTTAATGGAATTATAGTGTTTTTTTTTAAATCGAATGGCCAGAGACATCATCATATGGTCATCACTCTTGAAAATGAAACCTCTTTTGATATCAATCAATAAATATTGGAGCGAGTTCCTTATTGCGCGTTGCCAAAGGGGGCTAGACGGAAAAAAATAAGACGAAAAGTTGTAACGACACTTTTTGCTATAGCACAGAATACTTATGGCTATAGTAAGCTATTGTAAGCCATGCGGCGTGCGCATGTTTCTCTGTCTGTCTCTCTCTCTTATAAACTTCGTTCCATCCGGGTGTCCCTTTTTTTTTTTTTTTTGCGTGGTAAAATCATCAAATGAGTCCTCCCACCCCGGGCAGGGCGGGAGGGACTGTCAGACTTGTACTGACTAAAATCCACGGTGTCCTTCAATAGCCCTTTATGTTCCGGGGTCACGGTAATGGTATAAGTCCCGCGACCCCGGCAGGCTTTGGCCCTCTAGAGAGGGGGCCCCGTCATCATGCTGACGCTCTTTGAGGCGCGCGTGGAACACAACGCGCCGTCGACCCGGGCATGGTCCGTGGTCGGGCTGCGAGTTGCCCTTTACTCGCCGCTCGCATGCCCGCGCCTACGGTGGCCGGAGATCGTCTTGCGACGTCCGTCGCCGTGGGCGTCCACCACCGCGGGTGGGGCGGAGGGAGGACATTGTCCTCTCTCTCACGCGGCCCGCCTCCTCCTTCGCGAGCATTACTGCTTCGCAGAAGGAGGCGACCGCTTCCCACTCCGTCTCGCCCCGCAGCATGGCCGCAACCAATGCCGGGCGCGAGAGGTCTCCGCCTATCGCCGCCGTGAGGACACGTCGGTGCTCTGCCCAAGCTGGGCAGTCTTGCACCGTATGCTCTACTGTGTCCTCCGGGCGATCTTCGCAGTGGTGACACCCAGGCGTTTCCTCCTTTCTCCTTAGACACAGGTACCTCCCGAAACTTCCGTGTCCGGTGAGGACCTGCGTCATGCGGTAGGTCAGGACGCCGTGACTCCTATCCAGCCACTCCTCAAAGAGGGGTCTTACCGCCGCGATTGCGGCGTGCCCGGCCTTCGGTAGCGACAGTCGTGCCCTCCATACTGCCCTGAGATCGCGCCGGAGCTCTTCCCGCCGCGCCTCGACTTCTCGAGGCAGCGGGGATACACCCCGGCGCTGCGCCTCCACGCGCCACTCATAGACGCGCTGGAGGGCAGTCGCCTCCAGATCCCAGGGCAGTAATCCGGCAAGCAGGTTGGCTGATTCGCCGGCGATCGTGCGGTATCCCCGGATCATCCGGATAGCCATGACCCTCTGGCATGCGACCAACTTCAGTGGTCGCGTCCGGATGCTCAGGGCCCACACGGGGGCCCCGTAGAGGGCCATGGACCGCACGACACCGGCGTACAGCCTACGACAGGAGGCGTTTGGCCCGCTGAGATTAGGCAGGAGTCGCCTGAGGGCGGCTGCTGCCCGGTTCAGCTTTGGGGCCAAACTCAGGAAATGCTCCCTGAAGTTCCACCGGCTGTCGAGGACGAGTGCCAGGTACTTCATCGTCCTCCCGACGCCGATGCGAACCCCCTCCACCGTTATGTGGGACTCGGACCGTGGCGCGTTAACGCGGCCATGAAAGCACATGGCCTCCGTTTTGTGCAGCGCCACTTCGAGTCCCAGCTGCCGGATCCTATCGACGACTGTCGCAACCGCTTGCGTCGCCAGGTCGGCCGCCGCCTGGTGCGACTCTCCCTCCGCCAGGACGAGCGTGTCGTCAGCGTAACATATTACGCTGACGCCGTCAGGGAGGTCGCCGCGCAGCACCCAATCGTATCCGATATTCCACAGGGGCGGCCCCAAGACCGAACCCTGTGGAACACCGCACGATATCTCTCGCCGGTTCCACTCTCCCCGGTGACCGGGGTAGATGACGGCTCTGTCCGTCAGGTAGTCCTCGACTATGCGACGGAGGTAGGTCGGCACCCGGTGATACCGGAGTGCCTCCCTGATGCAACTCCAGGGCAGGGTGTTAAAGGCGTTGGTGATGTCCAAAGACACCGCCAAGACGACCCTGCCCCGGGCTACTGCATCCCCCGTCGTGAGGGCTCTCACGCGCATGATGGCGTCCACCGTCATCCGGGTGTCCCTTGACACCTCTCAAGTTTTTTTTCTTTTTGTTTTGATTAGGTTATTGTGTCCACAATCTAACAAGCTTTCTCCATGTGTATCGAAATGTACTAGGTATATTGAATAACAAAGTAGGAGTGAAAATAGAGGTAGTTTTCTTAGCAGACTTGTGAACGACTTACAATAGTATGACACAAAACTGTTCCTGCGGGGTCACACACTGCTTGGCTCCTTTTGAGCGTAGCGTGATTTTATATAGCCTTCCTCTATAAATGAGCAATTGTATACCGTAGACTACCTACATTATTGTTTCTCCTTTACTTTTGAAATCCATCCAAAGGTAACTTTATTAGGTACACTTAATTTCCCAAGACAACTTTAAAACAAACTATTCACTAGATTCAGTCGTTCATATTCTATCAGAACTCATTCAATTTATATTTTCTTGAATTACATCTAACTTAAAAACAATACAATAATACATTAATTAAACCTAAATATTTACCAAACAAAAAACTATGACATAAAATCAATTAAGTAAATTACACTATTATAGAGCATCGAAAAACTCAACCTCAACGCTGACAGCTGGTAATGTGCCCAAGAGACTGGCGGCGTTGCCTCTTTGTATGGCTATACTTAGCCTCTGACCAAGGTAAAAGCCAGCTCTTGGATCACGGGAAGCGTCAACAAGTCTTTTCGAAATGTCTCTGAAGAGTCTGTGAGCACTCGGACCCCATGGCCCTATAGTTTCAACCCCAAACGGCTCAAAAATATAGTTACTACTTAGGTTACTATATTATATTTACGCCGCTTGAGGTTTTCAGCAACCGCAGCAGCAGCGCCAGCAGAGCACGATGAACTTGGAAGATGGGATGGCGCAAGAGTATCGACACAGGTTGCGTCCCACACTAGAGACCTACCCATCTTCCAAGGAAACAAAGACATACCGTCCGGTCTTTTGCCATTGTCGCGTGCCAAGCCGTTGGTTGAAAAGGTTGTCTTGAAAAGATCGCTTTTAGGGATAAGACCGCCCATTGTGTCACCCTATATATAAGATACTAGTGGCCCGTCCCAGCTTCGCACGGGTATATTAAGAACCGCTTGTTCGATTTTGTGAAAACTTCACATAAAGCAACTACTAAATAGTTCGAACAAAGCCTTAACATTTGGTTTGGATAGATGAGCCCGTTCTTGAGTTATAACATTACAACGAAAAGTGGCATTGATTTTTTTATATATTAGATTATTAATTGGATGTATCTGTAATTTGTATGGTGTATATAATAAAGAGTATTCTATTTTATTCTATGAGCTATCCAACACAATACTCCTGAGTCTGAGGCAATAATATCATAGATACAATTTAGTCAAGGTTAGGCCTTCAATAGTCGTTAAGGGTGGTAAGAAGCCAGAATATCTGGCAATTTGGATTAATAAGGGGTAAAGTGTTACTTATTTATTAGATTGAGGTATGATCTAGGCTGTCTGTACCTATTTGTATTCTTAAATACAGACTGGAAAAAAGTATACTGGGGTATACTTTTTTTATATATATATAAGGTGCTTTATTATTATCTGCCACCGCTTTAATGGGGGGTAGTATTGTGTTTAAACATTACAATAGTGAAGAAATTTCGTACCTTGGAACAGTTGATTCAATTTGAGAAAATAAACAAGTTAAATTAACATTGGCTCTATTCTGCATAACGTGGTTCACAAATTACTCGCGATGTGTCGCTTCGTCAATGAAAACAACTGCTATCTCTTTCTATCTGTTCTGTCAATGAAAACTGAAATCAGCTGGCTAGCTTCGTCACTATCTAACCTACCTACTAATACGCAGGCAAACAAATGTTTTAAAAGTGTAATTACTTACCAGCTACCACATTCTTCCAAAAAACTGGCGTAAATAAGATGATAAACTTCCCATCACACTTAAAACAGGCTTTGGACTGACAAGTTAGTGTAAGAATCGCAATTTTTATTCTTATTATTTTTAAACAATAAGTAGGTACTTAGATTAATATCAAATAACAAATTACAGTAACTTGGCGTGTTTAAAAGTTAATCATCTTATTTACAATAATTGCACAGTATTTACACTTAATTACACACTTCCTACATTAGCTACAAAACTGTTGCAAGAGTCCGCCTTCGCGTTGCACACGAACGAAGGCACGCTTACGTACCTACGTGTCTCTTCACTTTATTGAATGTGTCCGTTTCACTTTTTACCTGCCTAAATGCGCGTTTGATGCGCCTTTTAAGTTCTTCCGCACGCACTTCTAATATCATATCCAGTTTGGCCGTACACAAGGTCCTTTACACGACCCCACAAAAAGTCTAAAAATCCGGTGAGCGAGGAGGCCATGGCACTGGCCCTCCTCAACCTCAGACCTGCCTGCGTCAACGGGAGGCGGGTCAAAGCGGCCGTGTTTACTGAATCTGTACACGGCATCCAGAATGGTATGATGACTCACTCGCACACCAAATCTCTGCTGGTACAAGTTTACTGCATGCGCAGTTATGAAGTTACACTCGGTCACTCACGGTAGCACAATACCATTTCAAGGTATTATTGATTGGAATACCGTCGTCTGGGAGGCATTTTTAAAGGAAGCGCGAGCGATTTTCCCGTCGCTAACTGCTAAAACTAACTAGTAACTACCGAGCGGGCGGGCGCGGCGACGGGAAGAGACTGGCGCAGTGTTGCCGGCAGCAAGTTTCAATTTATTCCGTTTCCTCATCTCAAAAGTTCCGATAAGTTCCGCCCGAGTAAAATAAAAAAACGATAATAAAACACACCTTTTATTTTTTTTTATCATTATACATTAATTCTTTACAACCATCAATTTAGTCCAGACGATCTGAAAAGAAAAATGCTCTAAAAACATTTTTGTGTTATGTATGTCATGTCTATGGCCTCGGATAATAATGTCAAAATACTATGGCGTTTTGACATAGTATCAAAGAGTAAGCGTTATACCCGACGCGCGACGTTTCACGATAAAATCGCGGCGATTTAACACGCGCGATCATTCTTTTTCGTGAGAAACAGTCAGAAGTGCGTATCTCATATATTCTGTGGTATCGCTACTTACGATTGGTCGAAACCACAGAGCATGTAATTTTTCGTTGGTCGAAACGGAAATAAAATAGGTACCTACCGCGCGCGTTAAATCGCCGCGATTTTATCGCCAGTCTGTTTGCAGCAACGACCATTTATATAAATGGTCGTTGGTTTGCAGTTTGCATCGTGAATCTAGCGCAGATCATTTTGTATAATCAGATCAACGATTTACGTGTACTTGTAGTAATATTCAGTATTTATAAATTACAACATTTTTTACAAATAAGTGTATTAAAGTGATACCTTAGATTACGTAGTAGGTAGGTACATGTAAATCGCTGACTCAGATATTTCTTATAAAAAAAAAAACTGGAATCTCGGTAAATGAAAAGTTAATTTATTAGTTCATGCCCAGAAGAATCACTTCACATATTCAACCAACAACTTTCTTCTACTGTGCAATTACAACAAAAGTACGTAGTATCTTTATGTCTTGAATTGAATGTAATTGAAAGAAAAGAAACTTCACAGTAGATCTCTAGTTCACAGGGATTAGACTACAGACCAGCGTAACGTAACACCAAACCAATGATATGCACCAAACCAGAAAAAACAAACGGCAACATTGATTTCTAGGGGTACACTCTTCTTTATTATTATGATTATTATGTATATGCTATGGGTACACTCCAACAAAGTATTTTACATCTATGTAGGGGTATACATGTAAGTGAACAACGAAAATATCTATAGCTACTCCTGTCAGTCGGGTTTATTTTATTTTATATATTATTCTAAGCAAAGGAATCTGAGTCCATACAGCCAAGTCTATGGCAAATATGATGATGGGTAACCCAATGTCGCTTTTTGTTGGTTGGTTTGTGCCAAAGTTCCGAAAAGTTCCGCCAAAGCGGAGGTTCCGCAAAAGTTCCACCAAGGGCTTCAAAGTTCCGAATTCGGAACAAAAGTTCCGCGCCGGCAACGCTGGACTGGCGAGCGGGCGCGGGCGGCGGTCGGCTGGCGCGTGCGATGAACAGAGTAGTGCGGGTGAGAGTGGGGGCACGCGGGTACTGCGCCTTGACGACCGAGTCGCCGCCGGCGCGCAGCGGCATCGTTTGATAAGTATGGCAACAGTGTACGAAAGGCGCGCTGGCGTTTTGCGAAATGATTTCAATGAATTCAGTGCGGAGCGGCAACAGCATAAGTCTACTGGATGGTTTTATACTAATAAATCCAGTCAAATTTATACGTAATTATTTTTGTATGAAAAAAAATATGACAAATAACCAATTATTTATCTTTACTATTTAAATCTATACACGCAATACGATCTCCCATTAAAGCGGCGGCAGATAATAATGAAGCACCTTATATATATTTTATATAATATTTGAGGGCGCCGAAAGATCCTTGTAGCACTGTGTATCTCTGTAAACAAGGAATGGAAAAACAGCCTTCAATTATCTAAAAAGGTTTTTGGTGAAGGAACGTGAAACATACTGGCTGTTTTTGTTGAAAAAAATATGGACTAGCCATTTGACAATTGTAAAAAAAATACATAAAAAAAACTTTAATGGCATCCGAGTGTTTTTTGACATCGAACAGCCAGATGTTACATCGCTTTTTGAAAACGAAACCTCTTCCGATATCAAACCTGCTTAGTTAGGTTTTGAAGTAAACAATCAATCAGTTATTGTAATAAAATATTTATTTCTTTACATTGAAATAGATAGTGCATAATTTTATGAAGTCTATTAACAACAACACCTCTGACATTTTTAATTTGTTTAAGAAAATTTGTATTATAAGCTTTATCAGTGAGTAAATAAATGATTAATAAAAACCACTTCAACGCTATCCTATTTACAACTACAACATTTACTTCGAACGCTGGCAACATTGCGGTTACTTTCCTAAAGGGTATGATTTACTTCATCGCCGTTTGATATTTAATCAGGATTCCATCAAAATTGATCAGCTGTTGGTCACTTAAGGCAACCAGTTATTTACACAATTTTCACACCTACCGCAGTGGGTAATTTGAAGACATAACTTTGTAAAGATTGGGTACCGCTGGTCAGAATAAATATGGCTTTGAAGTTGCCTCATTGGCGTTTCTAGACGCCCTAATTCTATTAGGTTTGAGTGATAAGCTGGTTAACGGATTGATTCTACTCTACTGTGATTTTTCCCTGTGTCCATCTATACTATAGTACCTAAAGTTTGTTTGTTTGAACTATTTTTAACCGGCTTCAAAAAAAGGACGAGGTTCTCATTTAGTTTTCAAAAATTATTGTGTTGGATAGTCCATATATGCTACGACTAGCGGAAATGAGCCAGTCTGAAATCATATTTTTTATAACATCATACAGGTAAGAAGTTATTGTGTTCATGATTGAGTTTAAATGTTTGTGGAAGCAACCAGGACATATTTTTTTTACGTTTTTATAAATAAAAACTGATATAACTTCTTTTCTAAAAACACTTTTTCTATTTTTGATTTTCAACGTTACTTATAACGCAATGAAGGTGTTTAAATCTTCTTCTTCCTGCCCTTATCCCATTTTACTTGGGGTCGGCGCAACACGTTTTCTTCTTCCAGTCTCTCCTCACCCACCAATGAAGCTGTTTAAATATTATCATTTAAACTACTCGAAAAATCAAAGATCATATTTAAGTTTAAGTTAGCAGCTAACCAGCGTTTGTTTACTTTATCCAATCTTACAAATGCAGCTTGAGGTCATCGAGATCAAAATGTATTCTTTACCAACTTTGGTTCTGAACAAAACGTGACGATTATATTCTCCGTATCTCTATTAGTTTTATATTTCTTCCAAATCGTTTTAATTATGTCAGCCATTATTTCAGTTTTCATGTTTATCAAAACATTACATCTTAGTGTATTGCATATGTAAGCAACTTACAAGCCATTTACATGTAAAACTGACTATTAGGTAGGGTTGATACGTTCTGGTTTATAAATAATAAATATTATTCATTTTATAATTGTCAAACCTACTATGATTTGCATGTGAAAAATAAATATTTAAAAACTTGAAAGGTGTCAAGGGGGTGTCCCTTGACACCTTTCAAGTTGTCGGATGGAACGAAGTTACTGTATACACTCAACAAAAATAATCGTCGCGACACCACACTGTTCAATGCGAAATAGAAAGACGAAACAAAAATATCTGACTTGCTTTCTATATGAGAAAGAGAGACAGACAGAGAAACATGCGCACGCTCGCACGGCTTACAATAGCTTAATATAGTAAAAAGTGTCGTTACAACTTTTCGTCTTAATTTTTTTCCGTCTAGCCCCTTTCGCAACGCGCGATAAGGAACTCCGTTCCAAAACCGTGAACAAGTGCTGGGAATAACACGGAAAAATGTAAATTACTTGTACTAATTAATGGCTAGATACCCATCTCTACCTTGACCTGACTCCGTCGTAGCCGAAGAGTTTAAAGAGTTAAAAGCAGTGTCCCCGCCACAACTGAACTCCTTTTGACGCGGCGCTAGTGTCTACGTTATTACATCAAAATGCATAAAAAAATAGTACCACTAATTTTCCGCGGTACATGAGTCGTGGCGCGGACTCATTATCGTCATTATCGCTTGACAGCTGTCAATATCTCAAGATGACATTAAGCAGTTATCTAGCCCTCCTAGACAGCGGCAGCCCTGCCGACAGAACAGTCACGCCGGTGGTCCGCCGCTCCACGAACACATTTACACGCGCGCCCCCTAACACACGCCTATTACTTATAACAGTCGCAATCAAACGGTGCCTTATCATGTCCTGGTATCAGAGATCTGCCCTCTATCATGTACTATTAGGATGATACTAAAGAAATCGTCTGATTTGAGAGCTTCCTTTAGTACCTAATCCTCAGAAACAAATGATGGTGAAATGAGAGACTTGAACTATGGTAGCATTTATCAATTTGATATTACAGATGTTACGAGCCAGTCCAGGTGCAAGTTAGGCTAAGTTTCGTGAGGGAGAGGCAACCCTCTGCCTCACGTCACGACCAGGGGATGGGGAAACGCGCGGCGATTTACGACCAACGTGGACGCAAAATAAATCCTAGTCGCGAGATCTGTTATAATAAGGATAATATTTTTGTGTTCACCAAAAATACTGATCGTGCACCAAATATTCCTGAATGTTACACATTTGATGATGGACTGCAGTTCTAAGAGCGAGCGAAGCGAGCTCGGGACTCGCTGGCACCCCGACTTGGACAATTAAGGTTAGAAGAGGATGGCGGGGTCTGAAAGACCCCGCCATCCTCCGTCGACCTGCTACTTTACTAATAAAGCTACATTGGACATTAATTGGTGTCAGTTGTTAAATAGATGCTCGTTATGACATATTTTAATTAACATATTTTGGTGCACATTCTGTATATTTGGTGGAAAATGGGAATAAATTGGAGTACTTTTAAATACCATCCTTATAATAATTCGGAATCAGCAATTCAGAATTTGAGTATAATTGCTTTCCTACCACTGCCACAACGGCCATTTAGCCACTGCTAGAAGAAAACTGCCCGAAAGTTAGGTGTATAAGGTTATAGCTTTACATTAGGGTTTATAGCACACGAGCAAGTTAGTCTTTTAGTGTCAGACTAATTTTAAACCAATGCAAGTCTATCCTGTTTATTGAATTCATTACTAAACAAAACACAAATGTTAACAACACCAACCTTTCAAGCGCCTGAAAACTTGTAGCATTGTTCAGCCGGTGTATTCCCATCCAATACCAAGAGCTAATACCATTTGGTATTAGTTTATTTCCGAATTTGTTTTCTATTCCCAACGATTACCACATTTTTTTAAATAAAAAATCTATTACTAACGAATACCAAAACGTGACTTTTTGTAAACTCAGCTACACAAATGACATAGCGAAGCGAGCTCGGGACTTGGGGCACTCCGACTCGGACAGGTTAGGTTCCAAGGGGGATGGCACGACACGAACGGGATGGCGGGATCTTTCAGACCCCGCCATCCCCTTCGTGTTAGGTTACTTTAAGCCTTGCAAACAGAAATAGGAGCCCCGCGAAGCGGGGCTCCGTCGAGCTACCTTGGTAGGTTTGGGCATAAATGGTATAGCGGGCTTTTTAAGATATCGTCGGCGTTCTTTGAAACTGTAGTAGGTCATTTTTACACCTTAATTAAAATCACTCAAAGCATTTTAATTTTTCTGAACCTGACTGTACCTAATTTCTTCAAAGTTTTGGTATTGGTTTTGAAATGTGGTACTCGTTGGGAATAGAAACAAAAGTCGGAAAATAAACTAATACCAAATGGTATTAGCTCTTGGTATTGGATGGGAATAGATCGTTCAGCCAAACTGCATTACTTATCATAAAAAATCCCCCAGGTTGAAGCCGTCAAAAGCCCCTTTAAGCGAATAAGCCTTTTTGCACTACCTTACTTTTGTTAATTATTTAGATGAGATGATAATTGAATTGCCAAGCAACTTATCCTAGACGTGTTAAAACAGGGGCTTTTAATACAACCTGAAAAACGAAAGCTCTGCCTTCATTCATCAAATAAAATAGCACTTAATACTAGATAGTTAATAATGGGTGTATCTGAAAGGAAGAACATCCTCCATTATGTAGCAAGGTAACGAAAGTGTGCACTGTGCTGTCCACCCGTATGTCACGATCATTATCTAAAGCAAAATGATATAACTGACGTTGTCTGTTGTCATACAATATAAAAGCTATTAATTGGTATGCTTAAATTAAAGGTTCCTTGCCTGTTACCTGTCAACCACCATTTCGAAAAGCTGATGATAAAAAGTCTTCATTAATTTTTTTATCTGTATCATCCATGTTTCCTCATGTTTATGTCACAAAAGTGATGTGTTCTGTTGGAAAAGGAAAAAAAAAGTGTAATTAGTAAAGGTGAGTTAAAAAAGGTGAAACAGTTGTCATTCATAAAGTTCTTATCATTGTGATGATGTGTTACTATTTTCCTTATATCGTTAGCGTATTTTCATTTTTGTTTCTTATTCTTTAGACAGTCTTTATCATTCAATAACAGGAAATATCAACCAGTTTGGTTCCAATTAATTTCATGCACGGTTGTTTTAATATCAAAACAATGACAACGAATAAATATGAATGAACGCGAAATGAATAATGAAAAACCGTTTTGATTAAAATATTTACAAAAAATCAAAATGGCGTCCTCGTGTCAAATTGACAGCCCGCCTTTTCGTTACACTTGCGACGTGCGATTGCAATCTGGCGTGTGCCATATTTTTATGGTAATAAAAAGAAACAACGAAAAATGTGAGCAGGATTTAAAAACAGGGGTTCTGTCGATTTTAACTTAAGTTTTGGACAGTAGAAATTCTTGAGAGATCGACTGAGATTAATGAATAAGTAAAGTCTGTAAAATTAGAGGAAATGAGATTTACCTACATAAATTCTGAGAACGAGGTTTGATTCTAAAAATTATGATCTTTTATTTATCCAATTAAAGTAACTCTTTGCGAACATGCAAAAACAATTTAATTGTTGTCCTAAAATACTTCTCTAGCAGTAGTCAAACTTTTATTAGCACCTGCGACCCCCTTTTTACCCGACTACGGCAAAGCCAAAAGGAGGGTTATGATTTTGACCGGTATGTATGTATGTACGACAGTACGAGTATGTACGTATGTATGTTTGTCTCATCATCATCATCATCATCTCAGCCATAGGACGTCCACTGCTGAACATAGGCCTCCCCTTTAGATCTCCACATATACCGGTTGGAAGCGACCTGCATCCAGCGTCTTCCGGCGACCTTTACAAGGTCGTCTGTCCACCTCGTTGGTGGACGTCCTACGCTGCGCTTGCTCGTCCGCGGTCTCCACTCTAGCACTTTTCGACCCCATCGGCCATCTGCTCTGCGAGCAATATGGCCTGCCCATTGCCACTTCAGCTTGCTAATCCGGTGGGCTATATCGGTGACTTTAGTTCGTCTACGGATCTCCTCATTTCGGATTCGATCACGTAGAGAAACACCGAGCATAGCCCTCTCCATAGCTCGCTGAGCGACTCTGAGCTTTGAGATGAGGCCGATAGTGAAAGACCACGTTTCGGTGCCGTAAGTCATCACTGGTAACACACATTGATTGAAGACTTTCGTCTTGAGGCACTGAGGTATGTCGGACGAAAAGACATTGCGTAGCTTCCCGAACGCTGCCCAACCGAGTTGGATTCGGCGGTTGACCTCTTTCTCGAAGTTGGACCTACCTAATTGGACTACTTGTCCTAAATAGATATATGAGTCAACAACTTCGAGTACCGAGTTTCCAACAGAGACTGGGGTGGGCACAACATTGGAATTTGACATAATTTTCGTCTTGTCCATGTTCATTTTCAAGCCCACCCGTTGTGAAACTCGGTCGAGGCCATCGAGCATCATGTTTGTCTGTTCCCTCATAACTTCTAAACTACTTATCATTACATGACCAATGAGGTGTCGTTAGAAGCGTCTCAGTTGTCCGCTGGTTATCACCTAGCCAATAAAGATTGTGTGATTAACCGCAGGTGGCATACGACCACGGCTTGCGCAGTATCGGTCAAATGAATATTGTTCTTGTTTTATACTTTTCAGTGCGCGTTTTTTTTCGTAGTCGGGTTTTAGTTATTTTTAACTTATTTTTTTTAGCAGTAAGTATCATCTTTTATACAGTACATACGAGTTTAATTATATAAAAAACATAACTATCTTATACCTACAGTTTTCACATTTTTTTTTTATGTGTAATGGGTTTGCTCTTGACCTTAGTCTAGGACAAGAGTGACTAAGACAAGGTCGACGATGGAGCGAGCTTACCCAGAAGAAGCCTGTTTACTCTAACTTTGAAGAGATTAGGGTTGTATGCGTTCAGAAACACAGACGCAGGCAGAGAGTTCCACTCCTTCGCTGTCCGCATTATAAAAGACGTTTGGAAACGCTTAGTGCGAATTGATGGTATGGCAATAAGGTAAGGATGGTAATTTGAGGGATGAGGTCGTGGAGTTCTTGGGCACACTCTCCGAAGTACAATCTGTAAAAGACCGACAGGCAGGCAACTTTGCGGCGATGAGTCAAGCTATGGAGCTTGGCATTCACCAATTTTACGTCGCCAACGAGCCTCTTAGCTCTGCGTTCCACTGAGTCAAAAGGCAATTTGGTATTTAGCTGAGCCATCCCAAAGGTGGCTACAATACTCCATGCAGGATCGGACTTGTGCTTTGTAAAGAGTTAAAAGCTGTCCAGGCGTGTCTAAATGTCCAAATGTTTACATTATAAGTGGAACCTTAAAAATATAGTATACTTAAGGCCATTGACACTATTTGTATAGGATGCATCAGCAAAAACCAAGCAATATGTTTTTATAATAGCATTGTAATAGTAAATTGTACGAGGTATTTATTTTAATAGTTTGTTTGCTTCACATTTTTTGCCGTTGTTTTATGAAAATGGAGGATCGCGATAAGACGCTGCAGTAAGCGCAACATTTAACGATAAGAGAGGTTTTGGAATATCAATTAAAATACTTCTAAATTCTAAACTATTTCTTACAATTTGCCGAATCTTGTTTTTTTGGAGAAGTCTAATCTTAGGTAGCTCTATGAATGTGTAAAACCTTTAGGATTTTCAAGTCGGTATAGGTACATAACAAGAAATCATTAAACTCGTAAACTAATACCGAATTCCAATAAAATTCAAAAATATATTGCACGCTATAGGTACTTACGTGCACAATGCACATCCTACCTACAAGCAGAACAAGAACTGCCCATAAATATGAGAACACAAACAAATCCTGTCTAACAACGCTTATATTCTCGGCACGTACAATCCGCAATCACGCAAAACTTTATTAACTCTTCAATATCCATTTCCAATAGAAGCAATCTTGGGCCATTACTATTCTTTATAGACATAGTTAAAGGCATAAATTACAGCCCATATATTATCTCAGAATGGCTAATGTAAACGAGGATCATGCAACGTGCACGGATCGGAAGCTATGACAATGCCAAACAATTTATTTTAATGGGCATTTATTAAGTTGGCTGTATAAAATCGCTGGTAACTCGGCGGGTGGCTGAATGCTTAGATTATCTGTGTCATGCGCCCGCGCGCTGAGATGCGTATCGGGTGTATTCGGCTTTATTCGGCTCGTATCGGCAACGATGACAATGGCAAACAAATGCGATCACGTTCGCTCGTATGCTCTGTAATATATGATTTTGATGTTGCGATTTGAATTTTGATTTTAGTTCTTAATGATTGTTTAGAATTTCTAAAGGAAAGGACCTATTCAGGTCCACGAGTTGTATTAAGGAACAATTTAAACTGGATCGTGTTAAGGTTGCAGAGCATCTGTAAATATAGTATTATTCAACATTGTTAGACCGTTATGGCTGACTGTATACTTCAGAAGCTTGGTGTCTATGTCTACTTTCACAGTTTGTCAACGAAAACACGGGAACGGATACTTAAGTACGAACGAATCTAACGTCAAAATCAAATGGACGGATAAATAATACGGCACGACTGAAGTTATTTTCACGTGGCGCTAGTGTCTATGTCATTGCATTAAAAAAATGTAGTACCACGAATTTCCGCACGTCATGAGTGGTGGCGCGGACTCTGAGGAGCTATCTGTCAAAGTCAAATCGTAATATCATTCATTCTTAGTTCGGACTCGTCAAAGTATGTCACTAAGGTCGAAACCATAAGTTTCGTGCTACGGAATAGACCCCCTAGACTTAATGCTATTGCATCGACCTCTACTGAGGCTGCCCAAGCCATTATACCATTTACACCTTGACCATGACATGACCTGTCGTTATGGCGAGTCTGAACCAAACAGGTTTCTTTGATACACTAGTAAATAACTAAGATACCTAGAAGTATTCAGGAGTTTGGACCAAAGACAAGAACACTTAGTTTTTTGTTTTGGAGCACAGAATATAAAGGTCAAGACAGGAGGAGGGTCAGCACAGTAATATAAAAATAATGAAAACCAGTCAAGTGCGAGTCAGAGTCGCGCACTAAGGGGTCCGTACCATTTTCTATAAAAACGGCAAAACAATCATGCCTGGGCGCCTCTTATTTTTTTTTTAAATTCTGTGTTTTAGTATTACTCGTAGTTGCTATAGACTCAACAGAAATACGACTATATCATCTGTGTAAAATTTCAACAGTTTAACTATCACGGTTCATGAAATACAGCCTGGCGAGAGACACGCAGACAGACAGACAGACAGACAGACGGACAGACAGCGGAGTTTAAGTAAAACGCTTCTGTAAAAGTGGGAAAACTATGATAAATTAGACCTCTTCAAGGTTCATTTTATGTAGGTAGCACTGGTTGGTAGAAAGCCATAACTCAGTAATAAAAGTAAAGCGATGAGTCTCCATTTCCTATAGCTAGTAGTGCTAGTACCGACGGCTAAGAGATTCATTTCAAAGTGTTAGTCAAGTTGGCAGTTAAAGCGGGCGGTTAAGCGTTAAAACACATAGTTTTGCTCATAGTTGACTACTTGCGGCGATAGTAATGGCAGGAGCATTCTTTTAATCATATTATGGGTTCTTCATACTAATGACCTTCTTATTTTATCATTTAATTTAATGGTTTCAGTAAACAAGAATATTATTGGCATATACCTTTCCTATCTACCTACCTAGCTCAGAAGTAAATACACAACACTTACTTTAACACTTCTTGTATTGCTTGGAGCAAGAATTTTAGTAGCCAAAATAGTATTTAATAGTATTTAGGGCCTAGAGAAGTTCTGACGGGCCCCCCATAGACCAAAAGCTTGCCGGGGTCGGCTAACTATCCAATCGGGTAAATGAAGGATATGCTGTAATTGTAGAAAACGGTGAATTTTAGTCTGTACGAATCTGTCGCTCCACCCTGGTTGGGAGGACTCATTTACTAGTTTCTTCAGCTACATCAAAAACATATTTTCCATAACAAATTTCGTCTAATCTCTCCCTATTCTCATATTCTTTTCCGCGATCTCCCCCCACTTGCGCCGGCGCAAACCAACAGCAATTTAGAGCCGATACGAAGCGTTAGTCTGTCGGGCCGGGTGCTAAGTCATGCAAGGCGAGCAATAACGCTGCATAATTCAAGGACACAAAGGTCTAGCGTGATAAACGCCCCGGTTCATTCACTGGCATCCCGACACTTTTGTCCGCCATTTGTTTCTTATCCAAAAAGGTCGGTATTATATTGAGTTTCGATGTAGAAGTGAAGTTGGGATGTAAAATGCTACTGGCGAGTTTCGTATCTAAAAATGGAATAAAAGAAATGGGTGTTCGGAAGTCAATGTGAGTTGATTTGGTAGCCATACACCATACTGCCTATCGTCCAATCAGCATGACGATCGATTTGATCAAACTTCAAATCGCAGTGATGCCAACTTAGTAACTTTATAACTAGACCTAGCTATAAAGTTGCTAAGTTGGCATCGATGCTGCCGATTTGAAGTTTGATCATGGCGATTTGATCCAATCGGAAGGATCAAATTGGCATGATCAAATTGGCATGATCAAATCTGCATGATCAAGCCTATCAAACTTAACTGTCATGCCAATTAGAAGGAATCCACGCCCACACACGGTCAATTCTAACTGATCCAATCGTCAGCGTCATGCCGATTGGACGATAGGCAGTATGGTGTATGGCTACTTTAAGTGGTAAGATTTTCTTGAAATATAAACTTTCAAAATCACTAAGAAAAAAAAAAACAGACAGTAAATCCTTTTCCAATAAGTATTTTTACAAAAAAAATCGAATGTGTATGTCATTCAATCCATTTTTGAGTTTTCTTTTCTCGTTTACAATGATATACATTTATTATATTAATTGTATCTGGGCTTGCTGGTTTTCTACAGGAAGGAAGCTATTTATGTTATGCCTTCATTTCAAATAACTACCATATTTGCTCTACAAAGAGCTAACAAAGAGCTTCATTGCAATTTCTGCATTATCCAAAACATAGGAGTGTCCCAAATACATCAACTTCTAAATACCGCGGCAGTTGCCCAACCTCATATGAGATACAATAAGCTACTCGTACTTGACAACACAACAAAGCTTTGCGAATACACATATAAGGTGCTTGTCCTACTGCACGAGGAAGCGATTAGTTATTTTATCACTCAGGTCCCAAGTCAGCATAGCGTTGAGTAGATGATCGACAATTTGCAAATGCAAGGATAAAACATAAGGCTCTCCTGAACAGGATTTCGATTTGATTTCGATGTAGCGGTTATTTATATTCGGCACAAAGATAATCAAAAGATACACATAGATATTAAAAAAGAGATATTCATCGATCACTGACACACAGTTGTCGTCCGCCGAATGCCGACGATGAAAACTTTGTAATTGCATTCAAGGAACACATAAAAATATAATTACCTACCTAAGCGTGTCTCACTATTGCGCCAAAGAGATCCATTTCAGCTTGTTGCTAGTATAATCGCTCTCGCTAATCGCCGGCAGTAATACCGAAGCCTAATATAAGCCACAAAACGGCCGCCTGACCATAATCCGAGCGCGATGTAAACATGTTACAATTTGCTACGTTTACCTACCACATGTTCCGATGGCCTGACCTCACGTGTAACTGTTAGAGAGAAGCGGTTAGCTTGCCTTTAATTTACAAGAGGTGAGTAATATTTAGCCGCACAAAAGGAAGAGCGGAAGGTTATGGGGACACCTTTGTCCAGCTGTGGTTTGTACTCAATACTTTTATTGCATTCCACATAGTTATATTCTTAAATGGTAAAACTTATAATTAGATCATAACACGGACCCTGTCTTGCACAGCAAAATAAGTGAGTTTAGGAGAGAGGAAGCTTATTATTGATAATATCATTATTATAGGTTAAAGAGCAAAGCCAAATAAAAGATGGATGGATTGTCTAAGTAATGATATGAAAGAAAAAGGAGTAAATGATACTGTGACGTCTGATAGGGGAGAATGGAGGAAGAAAACGTGTTGCGCCTACCACAAGTAGAATGGGATAAGGGCAGGAAGAAGAAAGATCAATAAATTGCAAATCTAATAAATACATCAGCTAGAGTTTTGAAAAATAATAAACACGTATTTTTTATTTTGGTAAATCAATACATATTTACAAAGATATCACGCACAGTTCGAGAGTGTCGTCAGAAGCAAGTAAAAACTGTACTTGCTTGTGACGTATTGACAATTTTTGAAGTGCCATATTTATTAAATTTTGGTTCTTCAATAATGTCGATGGGAGATTTGGTCCAAATGGTGGGAGCCATATTTTACGATGTCAAAAACTTTGATACTTCCCACGGCACGGCGTTCGTAAGAGAGGTACGTGGTGGAACATTAGAGGTATTCCCGTTTGAGCAATTATTTTCAAAGCACCTAAGTTAAGAGCAATTATTTATTCCCGATTGAGCACTTATTAAAATTTTGTCAAATTGCTCAATCGGGAATGAAATTATAATTCAAAACTTTTCCATGTATTAGGCACGAACTAAACCATTTATCACATTTCGACATCGTGAGGGTCGCGGGCAACCGATGGATGCAAGTGGCGAATTGTCGTTCGGCGTGGCGGTCTAAGGGGGAGGCCTATATTCAGCAGTGGACGTCTTCCGGCTGATGATGATGATGATGAAACCATTTTTACTGTAAGTTTATTTACTGATCGCAACAGATCTGAAAGAAAGCAGAATGATCACAACGATAGAGGGAACAAAACATGTGAAAACCATAAAATAAAGACCAAAAAAATTTTGGTCTCAATCCTAGCCATGAAAGATGCGTCCATGAAGACACGGCAACATAAACGCAACGATATGAATTTCGTACTTAATAGAGAACAAAATAATTTATGTGCAAAGTAATGCATCTTGCGTCGGTCGCCGCGGGCAGGCCGGTGATTTTACGCATTGCGAGTCGTTCCCAGCGCAGGGCTTTGTTATTGTTTTATACTTATAAATGCAGGATGAACTTAGATTGAACTTGATGTTTTAGAATTTCAGTCAATCTGAAAAGCGTCTTACAATCAAAGATTCAATGGCCTCATACGTATTGGTAAGTTAAGTGTCTAAACACACTATGCCGAAGTTACGCGACCGAAGTTCAGCACAATTACGCCTGCAATGCTATTTGAATTACTGACGACACACTATGCCAAAATTAAGTCGCGTCATAGCGTCCAGCCTAACTTCGGTCGGGCGTAAGTTCAGCGGCAACTTATTCTGTGGCCACACATTATACGCGACCGAAGTTCGGTTCGATTACCGACGAAGATCCGGGGGCGGGGAGCAGCAGGGAGCCGCCCGCGCCGAATTTCTGCCGCGTAAGTTCGGCACTTATGGTGTGTCATATCAGCCAAATACGTCGGAACGTGAAATCAGCCGCCGAACTTCGGTCGCGTAACTTCGGCATAGTGTGTTTAGACGCTAAGAGTTCCCCCTTTTAACGTTTTAAATCGTTGCCCCATCCTAAGAATTTCTTTTGTATCGTGGGTGCGTTAACAAATATTGAAACTCACCTACATAAACACCTAGAGCAGCTACCTGTAGGTCACACCAAAATTTCGTTCTTTGCGAGAATCGAATCACGACACGCTACGCAGCAGTCAATCTCTCAACTACTGCTCTAACCGTGCCGTCAGTCTTTTCTTATATCAATTCATTAAAAAAAAAGAACAAAAAATGAAAGCATTTATTTCAAATAAGCCAATTACAGGCACTTTTGAATTGTCAAAGACAAGTAAAATATTATTAAACACAGAATACAAAATTATGGTGCTACAGTCCCAGTCACAAGACATAAAAACTGTGAAAGTACCGTAGATGCCCGTTCCAAGAAGTAGATCTCTATGGAGAAGAACGGGCAAGAAACTCCATGGACACTCTTTTCAAATTGCCAAAATGATTACAGAATCTTTGTTACATCATTCATTCTTAGATGGTACATACATTATGTGAGAATGATGTAGCAAGTTAAAAGTGTCCATAGAAAAATTTAAAACAAAGACAATTCAGAGGAAAAATAAGATAATTAAAATAAACCATGGCAGCTAAGGGATGACCAGTCCCAACTGACAGCACCCGTTCACGAACATGACACATTCAGCACCATTCAGCTCAACCATTTTGAACCTATTTATCATCTTTCTGACTTAATCTGAATGAATGAATGAAACGATGATGTGGTTGTTACGTTACAAAGTAGGTACCTAATGGTGGCCCAAAAAGGCGGTGAGAAATAGGTGTGTTGTTGGCTCCACATAACTTACCATCTTTGGCACCCCTTCTCTGATCTTTCTTTTGTTTTTATGTCTATGTGATAAATATAAGGAGCACAATTCTATCCTATTGTCACTTCATTCATTAATTACATCGCTTTAAAATTAACTATGCACTAGAAGAAGGACAATAACATTAATACCCATTACCCGTGCTACATCGGCGATCATTCGACTGACCATGGCCACACTTTAGCACCTAATCGGGGATGTATTGAGCACAATAAACAACAATTACTGCGTATAATGAATGTCGCACAGACGTCATTAGTCGTGTTAGTACAACGGCACTAATACAATAAATAATATAATGTTATAGAGGACGCGGATAGCTACGGACGGGCTCGAACGAGATATTGCAAGCTCGCGATCTACACGCTTTGTGGTGCCGCGGGGTTAGGGTTGCCAGAGATACCATTTAATACTCATCTTCAATGAGAAATCACAAATGTTCTTTCAATAGCCGAACGTGTTCAAAAATTAGAAAAATTTAATGTGCTAAAATGTGGCGTATCATGGTTTTTTTTTTCTACCATAGCAAAAGGCGTGAGTTTTTGTAAGTAATATGTAGTAATAAAATGCTGCCTGGAAATTCAGCTGTGTAACAGTAATGCTGTAGAATAAAGTTTGGGAATAATCGTTTTGTAATAATTAATTAGGTACCTAAATAAATATTGATGACAAAAATATACATGATTTCTACCAGAAACACAATTTTTCGATGAATCTCGAGTGGCAGCAAACACTAGGTTTGTTGAAAATTACTATCAATTTTGTGAAATGGCGAAGAAAGATTTTCTTAGGACTTCCATACGACAAAATTGAATTGAGAGTGCAAAACACACCAAATTATTTTTTTATTTTTAATCATGAATGTATTATTAAGCTTCCTAATATTAAAAACAATAGTCACAATCATAGCAGCCATTATAACGCGAACCCTAACAGAATGAAGCACAAAATAGCAGCTTGATTGAAGCGGGTTTATTGCATTAAATTCTCGCGGTGTCAGCCCTAATTCCGAGTGCATACGATACGGGACGAGCTTTGTTTTGTAGTGCCATAGACTGAGGAAGAATGTAGATGTGGACTGTTTTTTTGTGTTTTTTTTTTTTTTTACAGCATGCTTGAAAAATTTGATTTATTCCATTCTAATACCAAAAACTAATACCACTGGTATTTGTTTCAACTCATATTTTTTTTCTATTCCGAACGGATACCACTTTTTAAATAATTTAATTTAATGTACGAACGAATACCAACAACTTGAATTTGGTACAGTCAGCGCAGTCAAACCTAATCAAAGTAAATTTGTTTTTCAATATTTTTATGTAATCGTAATATAATGCTTAAAACTTTCCAAATTCACTTCACTCCAATATTTTTACAAAGGTTAGCATAGGTAAGAGTAGTTTTAGTGAATCATCTTGCTATTTTTTTTACCTGCGAGAAAGGGTGAGTTTGCTCTATTGTTCCAAAATTCGAAACAACCAATCAGAGTCAAGTGTGACTGGAATGTTGTGCTTTGACTCGGAGAGAAATTTTATCTACATAAATTCCTCAGTACATTTCCGTGCGGTGGCGGTGGCGTATTGGTATCAGAGTGACAGTGATTTTTATTTATTAAGTGAGTATATTAATTTGTTCTTTTGTATAATTTACTTCTCTTTATTAAAATTAGTGTTATTTAAAATACCTATTATTTGATTTTTTTATCATAATCCAATCAAATGTAAAAGTTACATACAATATATAATTTTTTTTAGATATGTCTGAGGAAGCTGATAATCAGCCCTCAACATCTTCGGGAAAAACAGGAAGCTTGACTTTCATAACAAGAAATGGTGGCTTGGTTTTAATGAGAGCTGGTTACCAGTACACAAAAAAAAAGGGATAATAAAAATGGATGGACCCATTGGAGATGTGTGAATGTTAAAGAGTGCAGTGGATCTTTACAGATAAAGGTATGTTACCAACTTCTTACATAGAGTTTAACTGGCTTATTTATAATGGATTAGTGGAGCTTTATAAGGCCTTTGTAGCTTGTTAAAAAAATGGTATTCATAATCGTATTTTAGAGGTAAAAACACTCTTTATTTCTCCATTAAAGTTAATTTGATTTAAAGAAGCCATGACCCTTCTTTAAACGTTCGTTAACAATAAAATGGCCGACATCAATTCTATTCTATTTCTTTAAATGGCAATTAGTACCGATGCCGTTGTTCGACAATTCTGCCATTGTCAAAAGTGAATTGGAATAGCAAGAGTAAAAAAAAACACTAGATAAACAAAAAAAAAAGGGAAACAAATGGCCGACATCGATCAGTTGTTTCGTGTTTGACGTTCGGTTTACAATGTCAGTCAGTTAGTATTAAAATACCTACTTTAAAATCCCTACATAGCATTGTGGTTGTTCGCGTATAAGTAAAATTGTATTAGCAGAGATTCGATGCATTTTATCTGGATGACGAAGAATTTCGTAAATGGTACAGTTTTTCCAAAGAAACGGCTGCTTTTATAATTAATTTAGTCGGTGGTGTGGTACTTCACCAGAATTACAAGTATTAACGGCAACGGCCTTTGCCGCTTTTTCCCAGATTGCATGATAACAAATTCAACAAATTGTTCAAAAGACTAGGTAGTTCAAACTATTCCCTCCTTTACCTTGGTGTACGTTTTTTATGTCAGTGTTTAAAAATGCATAGACAAATTTTCTGTGACCAGAGGCAAACAACGTTAAAATCGACTAAAATCGCATATTTTTCTACAAAATGGCAACATTGTGTACGATAGTGGCGTTTAGTTATGGGAGCTCTAAGAAACGATTATGAATAAGAATTTTTATCGAACGTTCGGTAGGCTTAAGGTGAATGCTCCAGGGTAGCCCGCGAAATTCAAATTTCCGTACGTTTTTTGCAATTTGCAGCTGAGTATCGGATATTTTATTAATAGAAACTAAATTCGCGGTACTGGCATGTATGTATTTACACAATTATACTTATTAAAACCTTCAATATAATTGTCTAACTTAGAGAAAAGAGAAAATGTGCCATTTTAATAATAACTTTACGTTTAATAATTTTAACTTAGTGGGTTACATTGATAAATTTAACTAATATAATGATATAAATACATACATGCCAGTACCGCGAATTTAGTTTCTATTTACCATACTATCCCATACTGAGCTGCAAATTGCAAAAAACTTACGATAATTTGAATTTTGCGGGCCACCCAGGAGCATCCACCTTAAAACATGTTTTAACTAATGAAGGTTTATACCTTCGGTAAGCGTTATATTATGAATAAGACAGTTAGTGTTCCATCTTTCAATATGTATTTTTATCCGAAAACTATTTTGCTAAAGCTATTTTGTTCTCCTCACAGGATGGCAATATTTCCAATGAGAAAAATCATAGCTGCGAGCCCGATGAATTCAAAAAAGTAATGGCAAAAAAGCTGGATGATTTAAGAGATAAAGTGATGAAGTCTGATTTCGCCCCAATACCAAACATATATAACAAATTCAAATCACAATTCTGCGCTACTGAATCAGATTTGGTGAGAAATATCCCATCGTTTGCAAACATCAAATCAAAATTGTATTATGCAAGAAACAACGCAGCTGGTGTAAAAAAAATTAAATGTAAATCAATTGATGAAGTAGAAGTTCCATTACAATTTAGAGATTTTTTGTTTTGCGATTATAAAGATGAGTCTTCCAATACCCGAATAATAATCTTGGTCAGTCCAAATCAACTAGAGATAATTCCGAGCATTAAATTTTTTGAAAGCGACGGAACATTCGATTGCACCCCTGAGCCTTTTGTGCAGTTATATACTATCCACGGAGATCTGGGAAGTGACGAAGATCACACTCGTATAGTTCCTCTTATTTATGTTTTACTTAACAAAAAAACAGAAGAAATATACAAAAAATTATTTGAAATTTTGAAACAAAACATTCCTGGGTGGGAACCCGTAAAATTTTTAACAGATTTTGAACTAGCCGCAATGAACGCCATTACAATTGTTTTTCCGTCAGTTGTGATTAAAGGATGCTACTTTCATTATTCCAAAAATGTATGGAAAAAAGCAAAACAGTTGGATCTGACAAAAGATGCTATCACCCAAAGACATGTAAGACTTTCAGCTTTACTGCCTTTACTTCCTCGTAAATTCATATCAGAAGGATGGTGCTACATAATGGAAGACTGTCCTGATACTGACGCCATTCAAACATTTAATGACTACATGGTGTCACAATGGCTAGAGAACGAGAGTTTTGTAGACATTTGGTGCGTTCATGGTGAACGCCATCGAACCACAAATGCCGTAGAATCTTGGCATAAGAAATTAAACTCGGCTGTGCCAAAGAATGCTAATTTATATCAGCTTCTGAACGTGCTGAAAGAGGACGCAGATTTACAAACAGTGGTTGTTACTCAATATAAATCAAACGCACCCCCCGCAAAACGATGTGCACAGACAACTATTATGAAAAATTCGTGGATCACATACGTAACTGACCAACTCCTCAAAAACAAAATCTCCGTAGGTCACTGCTTAGAAAAATTAAGGGTTTAGCTACTAATTGTTGAAATATAAGAAATTATTTACACGTCATTTAGCTGATTATACTAATAGTTGATTTTCTGTGATATTTTATAATTCTTAGATTATAAGTGAATTATTCATACATGACGTTTTTGCAAAAAAAAATTGCTGATTCATTGCTATATAGGTGAAGAATGACTGATTTGATTAAACAAAAAGTTGATTTTCTGTGAAATTTTACAATTGTTAGGTAAGGTTAGAATTCATTGCAAAAAAAATTGCTGATTCATTGCTATGTAAGTGATGAATGACTGATTTGATTATACAAAAAGTTGATTTTCTGTGATATTTTATAATTGTTAGATTTAAAGTGAATTTTTCATATTAGATATTATTGCAAAAAAAAAAAATGCTGATTCATTGCTATGTAGGTGATGAATGACTGATTAGATTATACAAAAAGTTGATTTTCTGTGATATTTTACAATTGTTAGATAAAAAGTGATTTATTTTTGTTAAAAATTTACCTGACATAGTTGTTATGAGATAGGTAGACGTGAATAATTACGTACCTGTCTAATAATAACTATGTCAGATAAATTTCAATATAAATTAAGAGTTAATTTTTTGAGATATTTTGTAATTTTTAGATTGTAAGTAAATTCTTCCTGTTTGATGTTTTTGCAAAAAAAATATTATACAGGTATAGAGAGGAACTAAAATTATATTAAAGTTGATTATTTAAGTGATATTTTATTATTGAACAAGACGTTTGCTAACAAAATTTGTTTTTTTTGGAGTTATCTGTTTTTTTTTTTCAATTAAAGGTCTTATATTTACATACAAAGCATTTTTACTGACTGTACCTTATATCTTTGAACTTGTTTTGGTATTAGTTTAAACAATGGTATCGGTTCGGAATAGAAAAAAAATATGAGTTGAAACAAATACCAGTGGTATTAGTTTTTGGTATTAGAATGGAATAAATCAAAAATTTGAAGAGTGAGATAGAAATGTAGGTAAACGCTTTTCCGTAACTGTTTAGTATTAAGTCTCCTTGACCGTCTGTAAAGGTAACAGTGAGTGAAAGGGCTACTGTCAGAACGGGGTGAATTTTTAGTCAGTCGACGGCGCGTTGTGTTCCACGCGCGCCTCAAGGAGTGTCAGCATGATGACGGGGCCCCCCCTCTAGAGGGCCAAAGCCTGCCGGGGTCGCGGGACTTACAAATACCGGCATGGATCTTGAGCGCTGACCTTCATCTGCGCAGAAGTGAGTTATTAGGTCCCTTTGGTAGATGAAGTGAGGAACGGGGGCGGGGAAAGTGTTGTGATTGGCCCGCGTAGCGTGCCGTAGCGCATCGAGTCATAGCCGCCACTCGGGATTCATTGTTTTGTACGTTTTATTTGTTTTATTGTAGAGATGCGCAAAATGTGTCAGTAAAAAGAAATGAATGAAGTATATCTTTTCACTTGATGAAGTAGTCCACTCATTTAGTTCAGTACTTCAGTTAGTTCAGTACTTCAATTAGTTCAGCAAATCAGAACGAGAACTGACTGAGATGATTGACTGAACTAGTGATTTACTGATGCATTTCACTAAATCACTAGTTCACTGAACTAGTTCACTGGACTAGTTCACTGAACTAGTAATTTAGTGAAATGATGCATTTCATTAAATCAGTAAAGTTCAGTTTTAAATCTGGCATGTCGATTTTCCTTCATACTTTATACAAGCTTAGGAGTCTTAGGACTGTCAACCTAGAAATATAATTGTATGTCTTGTGTTTTTTGTTCTTCTTCATTCCGTTTTGGTTTACGTACACTGTTGTACGTTAATAAGACTGTATTCCTATGACTATAAAGTTCATATAAGGGTGATAAGACTAATTACTGTTGTTGTCATACATAATACATATTTCCGTGGTCACGTGGGTGGTGGTGAGGCGCCGTAGTCGCTCGTTACTTCATCAGCCGACGTTCTCCGGTCAGCCGACGAAGTAAGTCGAACATGTGCGAGTGAGAGAGTGCCTTGGCTGAATGTGTGTGAGTAGAGCGGGCGTATCGTCCATGGTGCACTCAGCCATGCGCGAGCGAAAAGAAACACTGAACTAAATGAAGTAGAGACACATTTGAATGGCCACTGAATGAATGATAAGTTAATTTTGGGAAATGAAGTAGTTCATTTCCTTCAATCGTTCGCGAACTACCCATGTCTATTTTATTGTGCGTTTCATTTGTCGATAAGTGTACGATGCGCAAAGCCATCCCCACTCTTACGCCGAGCGCTCAAGAACCGTGCCGGTTACTGTATTACCGTGACCCCGGGACGTAACGGGCTATTGAAGGACACCGTGGATTTTAGTCAGTACAAGTCTGACAGTACCTCCCGCCCTGCCCGGGGTGGGAGGACTCATTTGATGATTTTACCACGCAAAAAAAAAAAAAAGTAAGACTCTCACAGTCCCTCTAACTCCACCCAGGACGAATGAACTCATTAAATTCGGTAAATTTATCACGTCAAAAATACTGTTTGGTCCACTTGTAGAAGGGATATAATTTACATCAGATTGCAGTTAAGGAATTCCAAACGTTGCCCACCGTATGTCCTGTTAGATTCCATGGTAAGCAATAAGTAGTAGGATAGACGACTAATAGTGACTGACAGTCTAATTCTGCATCAATAATAAAGTCTTTAGCAAGAAGTTCATTGGAAGCTCATCATCAGCAAAGTTTTTGAACGTCCAATGTAGTTTCAGTTGAATCTCTCGCGAAAGGGAAAGTTCACAACTGAAGTCCTAGTATGACATTTTTCACGTTTTTGTAACCGAAAAAAAAGTTATCGAAAAAATTAGTTCCGCGTTCTTACAATTTAGACGCTTTTTCAATTTTCCATCCAATAAACGCAGTAAATACTTCTAGTACGATGTAAATAAAACAAAAATCTTATAATAAGGCCTCTGATTACTTATTCAAGGGGGTCTTTCATCGCCAGTATTAACTTGTTTACTGCAGATAGGTATTTAACTTGTGTACAAACAAATTTATCAAAGTAACCCTCCAGCGGTGCCACCTGTTATCAAGCCGTCTCTATCTAACCTTAGCTCGTGGGTTGCCAGCTATAAATATATTTTGTAGCGCACGCACAACAATTAAATTATCATAGGGAAGTCACCGCACGCGACCCGAGAGTTATAGGGACGAGTGGATGCCGACATTCCTGTGGTGAAGTGGGATAAGTGAAGAATTGAGAAAAAGGGTAGCATTAGAAAAAGGAGGCCTTTTCTTAACCAGGCCGTTTGGAAGTACATATTTTTTACTGGGCCTGAAATAAACCAACGCAGAGTAACTCCTGGGTTAGGGGAACAGTGTATAAGACGGGGACGTTAATAATCGCGAGGTATAATGGGGACACACACTCTTTAGGCGTACTTAACACAACACTAACGTAGAGCAAGCGCCATCAGGACGTCATTTGCAAGCGGCCAGACGGAAATAGCGTCCTGTTGGCGCTTGTGCTACGTTAGTTTTGTGTTAAGTTTGCCTTTGGTGTGTGATTTCCCATCATACCTCGCGTCCCCGTCTTATACACTGTTCCCCTATTGCTAATGAGGATCTTTCGATCACAATTAAAAACAAGTGTGAGAAAACTATTTACTGAAGTAGATTTGGAGTTTTCTATATATAAATTACAATAAGGTGGATTCAATTTGTAAGTTCAGATAGACAAATGAGTTAAAAACAAACCACCTAATGTCGTTTTGACGTTGGCAGTTTTTTTTAGACAAGTGTTCAACAGATGCTTATGTTTCTTGTGGTAAAGCGGAAAGAGTTCGAACGTATAACAAGTTGTTGATAAAAGAAAGTGGAACTGCTGGCATTTTCATGTTCAGCTCTGCAATTTTTGGCACCACCCTCCATAACAATAACCTCCATACTCCACTCATGTTAAATACACTTCAATTTTCCATTTTTTGGCATCTAATGTTCCTCAAAAGCTGTATAAGTCACCACATTTTAATTGACCTGTAATCTCTCTAATTTCTAAATTCCCGACTTACCCCCCTGGGGCTAGCCCCCCGCCGGCTGGGTGGCTGACGTCAATTACCGGAGTTATAGCCAGGACTGATCGTGAGTCGCGTCCTCGCCGCGCATGTAACATGGCGGTCGGAATGCTCGGCGGCGGGTTTGCGAGTATTCTCCCAACGTAGTCAACGATCGGATTCGTTTGCCGATTTGATGGACATATCATAAAGTTCGTAATGTTTTCCGTGTTTGGTTATGGGCTTGGTCTTGTTAAGTCTGTTTGTGTATGTTTGATTTGAAGGACGGAAGCAAGCAATCGCGAGAAGTGTATAGCAATCGTCTACGTCCCAATAGACGCTGCCACAATAATTTAGGGGTGAAGAGTTAATGGGACAGATAAAATAAGTAGCCACTACAAGTTATAATTCTGTTTAATTTCACTCCAAAGGTGGAACCATTTTATAAGGGTAGATAATATTCTTTAAAACTTCATTAGAGTTATAGGAAGCACAACATAACTGAATTTACTTTAAACATGAAAATAGATAATATTGCAGAACAGGTGCAGCTGCAAGGCTTGGAAAAATTGTACTGGCAAGAAAAGGATTGAAAGTGACGCAGTGACAGATGAAAATTCGAAATACGAATTAAAAAAATAATATTAAATCAATATAGATCTTAAAGGAAAGAGGTTGGGGCAACAGAAGAGGTGGAATACCCACTCTGTTACAAGTGGAAGGGTTTGATGATCTTTGCCCAGTTGTCCTACAGTTGGTCTGCATTTCACAGAGCTTTGTTTTAGGAGGAAATCAGTGCAGCTACTCCTTTTATATTGGGAAGGAGTTTCCAAGTTTTCCATTCATAAACACTGTTTTGTAATTCAGTCCTTCTTGAAGGATTGGTGTGCCGTTAGCTGATGAAGGACCTACGGTACAAACACATCATCATCATCATCATCAGCCTATAAATGTTCCCACTGCTGGGACACAGGCCTCCTCTCTGAGAGAGGGAGTGGGCCATAATCCACCACGCGGGCCCAGTGCGGGTTGGTAGATGTCACATGTCTTCGAATTTTTGGTTCTAGGACATGCCGGTTTCCTCACGATGTTTTCCTTCACCGTTTTGAGAGCAGTGGCGTTGAAATAAATTACACAAAGTAATGCGCCTGGCCGGATTCGAACCCACGACCTACAACTCGTAAGTCGGGGCCGATACCACTGGGCCACCACTGCTCTCATCGGTATAAACACATTTCTTCGTAAATATCGTCCTTTTAACTGTCGGCACACATTTCCCCTACTTTCTGGAGAGTGTGAAAAAGTTGCAAAGTCGGCAATGCGCAAACGATACTTCTGTTATTGCAGGTATCCATAGGCTATACTTAGTGAATTAACTTAGTCTAGGCTAGGTATTTTTTTAGATTATAAGAAAAAACGCCTGACTTGTAATGAATTGCCACATTTAGATCCCACTATAGGTACCGGTAGCCATCTTACCTATAACAATCTAACCCAATCCGTGGCGAAGACGTGACGAGGCGAGTCAAAGGTCGGCGCCGCCCATATGCGTGTGCGCATGTAGGTACGTGTATTACTCACATGGGTGTAGGCTAGACGAAGTGAATGGAAGTGGGTTCCCACTTTTGTTGTTGAATGTGCGTGGAGGGATTTGAGTTCAGTAGGTTTATTTTTTTTTCTATCAATAATTTCGTATTGCTGAATACATTGCGATTTTTGAAAAATGAAAACTACTGCACCAAACTAAATGAAAATTGTATGGGACCAAATGGCAGATATACTGTATCGAACAAAAAAAGAATCATCGAAATCGGACCAGAAACCTCGGAGTAATCGGTGTAGACAATGTTGAAAACTTTTTAGATTTTTGTTGATTTTTGTTGATTTTTCAAAAAGTGCTAGTCCGATTTCGATGAAATTTTAATGGGACCATTCGGGAAGTATACCCTTTCCAACAAAAAAAGAATTTTTCAAATCGGTTGGTAAACGACGGAGTTATGCCCGAACAAACATAAAAAAAAATATAAACATCCGAATCGAGAACCTCCTCCTTTTGGAAGTCGGTTAAAAATCAGCTATTTCCTTAAGTTGCCGTATATCATTTACTTCTCAGAATTTGACCTTAATAGCTACACTATCGAGTCGTGCAATTATACAGTTTGTGATTTTTTCCAAAATCAACGGGTTCGGTTCCTGGGGACGATTATTGATTTTTATAAAAAAATATCATGCAGTTTTAGTTTTCATCAAAATCGGCCTCAAAACTCCTTTCAGTATTTTTCGATATTCTTCACAGTTTCGGATTTGGCCATCCACGCCCAGTTATAAAAACCTTGTATGATACTCGTACACGTACTTAAAATTATAGTAATAGATACAATAAGTTCTCTGACACTATTACAGTTCTATATGACTGTAATAGTAAACAAAATCGGACGTGGATAACATTGAGGGACTAACACAGATCTATCTCAAATCTAATGAGTTCTAAGATTTCTTAAAGTGCGTATTCTTTGTTAATTACAACAATTTTTTACAAAAATTATATGCACAAAAATTGTTGGAAATCTGACTGTGGTGCACCAGAAAAGTTACATTACCATTTAATTTTGTAGACGAGCATTTGTAAGTATTTCAATGCACTGTACAGTCAAAAGCAGAGATGCCACGGGAATTTAAAAACCAATCGAAAATTAAAAGCTTGTTTCAGTACATGTTTTCATCAAAGATTCAAGCCGATACGTGGCACGGACTGACGCATTATTAATAAACTAAACGAGCCAGCAACAACCAGTCGGCTTCAGAAAAATGACGATTTCGTTCGCGGTTTCGTCTTTCGTAACATACATTTAAAGATACTTTTCACGCATAAAATAACTTATCCTCGGCGTCTTTGACGGCCTATCAGCCAAGTTTAACTCAGATACACCTAATATTCATATCCAAACAGGCATGCAATTACAAGTAATAATATTAATAACTCTGCTATGTGATAAGACACGAGTAAGTACGTAATAGCTTTTGATAAGCGATAGAAGTGACCGTAGCAGAAATATTGACGCGGCTTTGAAGAAATCTCGTTGTATAACATGTAGGTGAGATAAACCCCTGATTTGTGTTATAGGCGTGCTTAATTAAAGGATTAAGAGTAAATAGTAGGTTGTATCGTCTTTAGTTAATTAGTTTGGTATCTTTATTACTTTTAAGTTCTAGTTGGGATAGTGTTGTAATTTAGTCCTGTAGTTTTTGAAACCGTAGTTTCCCAAAAACGAAAAAATACATTCTGTATTAGAAAAAAATTTGTATGTATTTATTTGTGACCAAGCTAGGCTTTAAAAATAAATGGTCTTTGACACATTTGGTACCTTTATGAGTCTTCTCACCTAGGACGGGATCTGTCAGACATGTACTGACTAAAATCCACGGTGATTCTTCAATAGCCCTTTACGTTTTAGGGTCACGTTTACCTGGTGAGGCAGTACCGCGAGCCCGGCAGACTTTGGCTCTTTGAGGAATGTCTAAGCAAGCCGGCTTAGACATTCCTCAAAGAGACAAACCCAATTAGTTTAACTATTCTAGAAATATAATTATCTCATGTGTGTTTTTGCTTGTAGCAGTGAATTGTGGCAAACTATTTTGTTTTCCTAAAACTTTTTTCATCGCCTGTACAGCCCATCATTCGCTCTATTTCCTAGCGAAGCCGAGTGACCTTAAAATTTTATTGTTATAACAGCTCACACAAGTACTCAATGCTTTGTGTTCGGATCGTGTTGCATCTAATCAGGGTTGGGCAGTATTTGAATTACTTGTAATTGAAATACGTAATTGAAATACAAATACGTATTTTGTATTTGTATTTTAATTACTTCCTTAAAATGTAATTTGTAATTCGTATTTCAAATACCAGACAACGAAGTATTTTGTAATTAGTATTTCAAATACTTGAAGCTTCAAAATACTTAACATTAAAATACATTTAAACTTCATTTACTGAACGTGAGTGTGAGTGCGAGGCGAGAGTGCAATGATCGTAAAGCAACTATCAGAGTTGGCAACACTATACCTTGTTATGTGTACACTGTACGCTGTGACTGTACGTCAAACTTGGCCAACAAAACGCAAAAAAAAAATGTCGAACTGTGAACGTCAAGCTAAGGAATTTCCTCTACTTTTCAGCCATTCAGCCCATGCTGTTCTAGATTACTTATTTTGTAATATGTAATTAGGGTTGCCATCCGTCCGGGTTTCCCCGGATTTTTCCTAGTTTAGAGGGCATCCGGGGAGCGTCCGGGGGGTGGGGGGGCTTCGTTTGTAGTCCGGGTTTAAAAATTTAAAGTCTGGGGCCGCCCGCGACTCGCGCACACTTCATCGTCCCGGGACCCCTCCCGACGCAGTTACTACGGTACGCACTTCGACTCATGTCCGGGTTCTGGACTCTAAAATTAGAGATTTTCAGGCGTCTTGTCCTGATTTCCAAATTTTAGAAATGGCAACCCTATAAGTGATTTGTAATTAGTATTTTGTATTTCAATTAAAAATGGCTAAAATACTGTATTTTGTATTTTATATTTCAAATACCTTACTTAAAACTATTTTGTATTTTATATTTCAATTACTTGCGTTACTGTATTTTGTAATTTGTATTTAAATTAAAGCAAAGCATGTATTTTGCCCAGCCCTGCATCTAATTGCGGTTTGCTTTTAACGTGGGATATCTTATAGCGGCCATACACCATACTGCCTATCGTACAATCGGCATGACGATCGATTTGATCAAATTGGCAGTTCGTCCATATACACCATATACCATACTGCCTATCGTACAATCGGCATGACGATCGATTTGATCAAACTTCAAATCGGCAGCAGTGATGCCAACTTAGCAACTTTATAGCTAGATCTAGCTATTATTCGGTGACCGACAGCTACAATTTTATAAAACTTGTGGCTTAACTTTTTAGCTACTTTTTTACCGACTTGATTTTTTACCGATTTATCCCACTAGTGGGAATCAGTTGGTAATACAAGTGAGGGTCGGAAAACATTTGCTTATCGTTAAGCAAATGTTTTCCGACCTTCAAGCGATTTTCGACTTTATTGACATTTATGCAAACACCGGATTTTAATGAAGGAGCAATGTTAGCTAACGAGAATGTGAGAAAAAACAAACTAAATTTTGAATGTCAATAAGGTCGAAAATCGCTTGAACCTGTTTTTTGAATTTGCTTAACGATAGCAAGTTACAAAAAGGTTCAGGCGATTTTCGACCCTCCATTTCATTCCACTCCACTCCACTCCACTCCACTCCACTCCACTCCACTCCATGGAATGGAATGGACTGGACTGTAATGGAGTGGCCATTACAGTCCAGTCCATTCCATTCCATTCCATGGTAATACACACATTACCCTCCTTTGCGTCGCGCAGTCTGTAAAAAGTGTCGTTACAATTTTTTCCGCCTAGCCCCCTTTCGCAACGCGCCATATGGAACTTCGTTCCAAAAAAATTAACGTTTCGAATTGAGAACCTCCTCCTTTTTTTTACGTCGGTTAAAAAGTAGCTACCGAATATTAGCTAGATCTAGCTATAAAGTTGCTAAGTTGGTATCACTGCTGCCGATTTGAAGTTTGATCATTCCGGTTTGATCAAATCGATTTGATCAAATTGGCATGATCAAATCGGCATGATCCAATCGGCATGATCAAGCCTATTGTCATGCCAATTTGATGGATTCCACGCCCACACACGGTCAAATCTAACTGATCAAATCGGCAGCGTCATGCCGATTGTACGATAGGCAGTATGGTGTATGGCCGCTATTAAATACCTGAAGGATATCGATCTGGGTACTGAAGGTGGGTAGTTTGAAAGTTATTGTTGCTTTGAAGAATTGAAAGGAATTTCTGAGCTCTTGAATTTAAAGCGTTGGTTAGTGTCTGTTTATTATGCACTAGAAGAAATATAGAACACTGAACATAATCTGAAACGTCTAGCACATTTATTTTTAGGTAGTAAAGTCCTTCAATATATTTTATGTCCTCTCCCGCTCTGGGGGGAGCGGAAGGCACTGTTAGATTCGTACTGACTGAAAGTTCACCCTATTCTTTCAGTAGCCCTTTGCGTTCCAGAGTCAGGTTACTTTTACAGACGGTCTCGCGACCTATCTTTGAACAGATTTCGAATATTACGCTGATCATTATTAAATTTTTGTGTTTTGTAATAAGATGATCAAAAATTTTGTACGAATTACTGCAAAGCTGTTGATTTCTTTTCCTTAAACTCCTTCTTCTTTGTCCTCGCCTTATCCCGTTACGCGGGGTCGGCTTTCTTAATCTTGAGGCGCCATCTATTCCGCTGTTTAGCATCGTCGCCTGACAGGCCACATTCCTTCATGTCGTTCAGGACTTTTGTCATCCAAGTTGTCTGTGGCCTGCCCCTCCCTCTCTTTACTGTAGCCATGGAAAGGCACTTTTTAACAATATGGTTATCGGGTCTTCGCAGCACATGCCCATACCATCTCAGTCTGGCCTCGGTAAGTTTTTCAGAAATAGGTGCAACTTTGAAACTCCCTCTTATGTGTATGTTATGCACTTTATCTTTAAGCGTAACTCCACCTGCCCAGCGTAGCATACGCATTTTTTTTTTCTTTTCCTTAAACTGTGCTTTCTAATAATGAAGACCGTAATCATCTGCAATATAAATTCATGACGATTTCCTAATTCTACGTTATAATTATAATTTCGTTGCAGGATCCAAGACAGGACATGTCGAGCTTCATTGTCTCGGCGCTTTTCTAGTTGTCGCCACTGTTTTCAGGAATTGCAGTGGTTTGGGAATAGTCAGTGCGCCGGTGGGATTGACCCAAAATAAAAAAGAATACTTGGGTAGTTCTATAAAGAAAGGCGCGGAAGCAGGCGCGGAGGCGGGGCCGGAAGCAGGTGCGGAAGCGGGCGCGGCAGCGGGTGCGGCAGCGGGAGCGGGAGCGGAAGCGGGTGCGGAAGCGGGCGCGGAGGAGGGCCCAAGCAACAAAACATTAATAGCCTTACTACAAAAACTTAAACTTCCTGCATAAAAACACAAATCCTGCATCAAAGCCTGGTTTTTTGTCGCGGATTTAAAACCATCACTACATAACATAGTGTCAGAAATAAAAGGAAGACCATGCATGGTATGTTAAGTTTTTCTCGCTTTTCCTGCATGTGTGCATAGGCCTAGATCTTTGTAGCGGAATTAAAACTAAATATTTTTCATAACATTTAGGGCTGATTTTTCAATAGTTTTTATTGGAGGAATAAAAATAGCGATATGACATATTTTCTATAGATAAGCTGTCAAACCGCCATTTTTATTCCCCAGACAGAAGTTCTGACTATTGAAAAATCAGCCCTTACTGTCATGGATTTAAGCAAAGTAACACCTAATTCTATAATTAACTTTAAAAAGGCTGACGATTAATGATGTGAGAATACTAAATACTAGTCAAGGCAAGGTGTAAACATTGTTATAATTCAGAAACATAAAATAGCAGTTTCAAGCCTAGGGCTGAAATATTTATAGGTACTCGATTATGAAAATTGGTATACTAACTTAATCATTCGCGTTTTGTGATATTATACAAAAACCTCCAGGGTCTCTTAGACTCGACATATTTAAATAAACTTAATGGATAAGTACTAATTGACCTCTTGATATTACAACTTACAACAACAGTAATAAAAAACGGCGAGTCGGACTCGACTGGTATGAACGGTTCCGTACCATCTACATTAATATTTCAAAGAGGAAAGATATGTATTTTTCAGTTGTGTTGTTTGTAATGAATAAACTCAAAAACTACTGTGGTAATTTAAAAAAAAAACTTTTTTTTTTTGTACTTGATTTTATATCAGCAACAGAAATAGGTACATCATTTTGTGAAAATGTTAATGTCCAACTATCATGATTTATGAGATACAGCCTGATGACAAACGGACAGATAGACAGACGGACAGCGTCTTAGAAATAGGATTCTGTTTTACCCTTTGACTATGAAACCTTAAAAAGACTACTTAACTAATTACTGATCATTCTTTATGTCTAGGCCTTTTGTCCTACCTTATTAGCGCGTATGATTCCTTGCTATACTTACCACCCGGGGCTATGTGTTACCTTACGATATCTCATCTTTTAGTATCAATACAAATGTATTAAATTGATCACTTAAATTGAGTTAAGAAGTACCACTCAGAAAGACAATAATACTGTCTAAAGTGAAGTTATCAGCTCTTGAAACTTTATCAGATCAGACGAAGGAGGAAAGCAGGGCTCGGAAACGTTTTTCAAAATAACGTTTCTTAAACGTTTAGAACAGTTCTTTGTACCTCATTTTGTTCGGAACGAAAACGAAATGGGAACGTTTTGAAAGGCCTTAAAATACCGGTTTATATCACAGGACGCAGTCGCGCCCGGGGTGCGGCGATAGAAAAGAACTTGATTAGTTAAATCGAGCCTTGAGGCACTCCACTGGGTACGTTTACCCAGCTAGACACATAGTTATTGATTACTACTGCTTGTGACCTGTTATCAATGTAAGAAGAGAACCACCTTAGCAAGTCTCCACGGATGCCTATGTGTCTTAACTTTTTTATTAGGGTTACGTGCTTGATCCGATCAAATGCCTTACTGTAGTCTGTGTAAACCACATCGACCTGTTTACCATTATCCATGGCCTCAGTGATAAAATCATTAAATAAAATCAGGTTGGAAGTTGTAGACCGTCCTTTTAAAAACCCGTGCTGAAAAGAGCTTAATGAGTTAGCAAGGGCAGGGTTTAACTGGTTATAGATAATCCTTTCAAATATTTTAGCGATGATGCACAGTTTAGATAGGTCTGTAATTAGTAATCTCAGTCTTAGCGCCCTTCTTATGCACGGGTGTGATAAACGCAGATTTCCATACTCTAGGGACGACATACACCTTGAGACAAAGACTTGGTAAATAAAATTGAGATAGGAAGAGCAATGGAAGGTGCGCATTTAATAAGGAAAATAGAGGTTAAATTGTCCATCTAAAGGCGGCACCTTTAGATGGATCCAAGTTGCGAAGTAGACCAGTCACAACGTCGTGATTTACTTCTATGTGACAAATATCGGACGACGTAACATCATTATCGCGATGAAGGTCACAGGGTGCACTAGGAGAAATAGGTGAAGTGGAATCGAGGAAGGTTGATAGGAAGTAAGAGGAAAAGGCCTCACAAATAGAATCCCCGGAAAGAAATATTTCATCATTATAATTTAATGTATTAGGAATAGCGTTGGAATTGTAGCGATTTTTAACATAGGACCAGAAATTTTATTTCTGACACTATGTTATGTGGTGATGGTTTTAATTCCGCGTCAAAAAACCAGGGTTTGATTTGTGTTTTGAGGCTATTCATGTTTTGTTGCTTGCGCCCGCCTCCGCTTCCGCTGTCACGCCCGCTGTCGCGCCCGCTGTCGCGCCCGCTTCCGCGCCCGCTTCCGCGCCCGCTTCCGCGCCCGCGCCCGCTTCCGCGCCCGCGCCCGCTTCCGCGCCCGCGCCCGCTACCGCGCCCGCGCCCGCTTCCGCGCCCGCGCCCGCTTCCGCGCCCGCGCCCGCTTCCGCGCCCGCTTCCGCGCCCGCTTCCGCGCCTGCTTCCGCTACCGCTCCCGCTACCGCTTCCGCTACCGCTTCTACTACCGCTTCCGCTTCCGCTACCGCTTCCGCACCCGATTCCGCACCCGCATCCACGCCCTCCTCAGCGCCTGCTTCCGCTACCGCTGCAGCGCCCGCTTCCGCGCCCTTTTCCGCACTCGCTTCCGCGCACGCCTCCGCACCCGCTCCCACGCCTGCTTCCGCGCCTGCTTCCGCTAGCTTCCGCGCCCGCTTCCGCGCACGCCTCCGCACCCACTCCCGCGCCTGCTTCAGCTACCGCTTTCGCGGCCCCTCCCGCGCCTGCTTCCGCTACCGCTTCCGCGCCTGCTTCCGCTAGCTTCCGCGTCCGCTTCCACGAACGCCTCTGCACCTGATTCCGCTTCTGCGCCCGCTTCCGCACCCGCTTCCGCACCCGCTTCCGCGCCCTTTTCCGCGCCCGCTTCCGTGGACGCCTCCGCACCCGCTCCCGCGCCTGCTTCCGCTACCGCTTTCGCGCCCCCTCCCGCGCCTGCTTCCGCTACCGCTTTCGCGCCCGTTTCCACGCCCGCCTCCACCCCCACCTCCGCGCGCCCCTGCGCCGGTAAGCTAAGAGTTGAGCGAAACGCATCCTCCAGTGCGCTGCTCAATCGTTCGTAGCACTGGCTACTTACCGTGGCAACCGTATCATCCTCCTCCAACGGACGTCGTTGTGCTTGTTAATGTGTACATAATAATTGCGTGTTGGTTATATGTATATACCATTTAGTACCTACGTATTTTTATTTTACAAAATGCTCGACTAAAATCTACTGAATTTGATATTAATTTGAAAATCTTGCCCATCATTCTTTACCCCCTAGCTAAGGAGTGCGCGCGCGTGCCGTCGGTGGAGATCGGTTGCGAAGTGGTGGCTCGACGTCCCGTCCCGCGCACCGCAGCTCGAGTCGGCGCAGCCGATGATTGCCGGAGACGCCCGAACATCCTCCCCGGGATGAAGGATTCAAGTGAGAGGAAGTGGACAGACGTTGGTAAACGCCCGCAGTACCATTCCTCTCTTCGTCTTCAACTCCACTACCCGTGTGATGCCGTCGCTGCTAGGGAAGACCTTGATGACACGGCCCAGTGGCCAAACCAAGGGCGGTTGACCTTTCTCTTTGATGAGAACTAGTGACCCCGCTGCAAGCTGACCTGTTGACGCTGTCCATTTAGTTTTTAACTGGAGCAGAGAAACATATTCTAAGTGAAAGCGGTTCCAGAAATGTTGTTTAATGTCGACTTTCAACTATATAACCTTGTGTTTAAAGTTGAAAATGTAGTTGAATGTCTAGGGACTTCGAGCGACAGCGAGCGATGATTTTCTGCCGCTATCCTGTACATTAACATTACAATTCAGTGCTGTTGGCAAGAGTGTCATTATTGAAATATTGTCCTTTACTTTAACAAGTGGAGAGAAAATAGAAGAGTTGTATTGATGGGCACTTGTAAGCGAATAATTATGTAATGGCTACTTAACTTTATGCAGGTACCCATACATTATATTTCATTGTAGTTCATGGTGTAGGAAGGTTGGATGTGGTATATTATTAGCTTATGAAAGTCAAACATAGGCAGTCGATCCATGCAATTGTATCTACATAGTTTGTATGGGAGCTACCGTAAAGCGTTCAAAAAAGGGAATGAGAAATTCCTGCCTTGGTAAGGAGTTTTGATCTGGAAGAGCGCAGGTTCGAGTCCTGCTTGCTGCCAAATTTTTCTTTCGGGCGTTAATGAGTATACAATATTAATTAAAAAAAAGGGAACTGCTGCTCAAATGATGGCGGTGGTTAGGTTTAAAGAAGAGAGAGAGAAAGACTGAAGAAGAAACAGATGAGGAAGGGAACATGGAAGTTTTGTGAGAAAAAAGAATTATATGAGGGAAAAGGGAATTGACAGGAGAGAATAGAAATCGACTTACATAAATCAAGAAGCCATTAAAAAAAAAACAGCACTGTTCAATGTTGTAGCTGCACGGTGCACCCACTTCAAGGTCAATTTACATAACTATTAACAGAATTCGAATTTCATCGAAACGATGCTGCTAAACTGCTTCATAAACGCAGTTAACATTTTGGCTTTGAAGATCGAACTTAGGATCACTTTTAACGTGAATTATTAGGACATTATTATGGATCTGAGATCAATCATCATCCATTGCCGTATCCATAGGTTTTCATTCTTACATTCAAGGAAAACTTGTAGGTACGAACGGCACAGTTATAACTGACCAATAATATTAAAATATTTCTTCTCACAGAATTAAACTCGGAGTTATCATCAAATGACACTGCTATTACCTGTCTCATGTAAGGTAAATAATATACACGGTAAAATAAAATTTATAATGTTTGTTTTACGAGTGAAAATCCTATGAAATATTGACAGATGTTGATCCAGCTGTCTTGTTGACTGTACCACTTAAAGTTTGAATGTTATGTTGATAATATAATTATTATGAATTATAAAAGTGGTAGTGAAATTATGTTATTTATCTTTAAAGTAATATAATATAAAAATATCCCCGTAATTGTCCTACTATAACGACAAGGGCTTGTATAAGTGACTCTAAAAGCTTCTCATTTTTTTTCTATAATATTTAATATTTATTATCTTCGATAAATTATGTCAATTCAATATAAGTATTACTAATGTTTTGTCAGCGTAATTGCTTTGAAATGTCGCTATGCTTGTTAATGTGTTCATAATAATTGCGTTATATACCATTTAGTACATATTTTTAACCGACTTCAAAAAAAGGAGGGGGTTCTCAATTCGTCGGAATCTTTTTTTTTTATGTATGTTCCCCGATTTCTCGAAGACGCCTGGACCGATTTGGAAAATTTTTGTTTTGTTTGAAAGGGTCCCAAGTAGTCCCATGATCATCAGGTCAGGATCTGATGATTGGATCCCAAGGAAATCGAGGGCAACCCTCAAATTTTATACGGGTCGCACATCGTTTTTCGCGAATTTTATGAAGTAATTTAAGTACTTGCGTATGATAATCATCATCTCATGTAGCTGAGCTGATGATGGAAGGTACAACTCCTTAACAGTTAGGAGTAGGCATCGACTGATTTAGTTTGAGTTCGCATATCTCCGGACCTGCAAGTCCAATTTAAGTAATTATTTTTTTGTTGTACTTGGTATTGTATAACTTACGAAATACTGCAAGTTCCATCAAAATCGGTTCAGGAGTTTTTGAGATAGGGAATTTTATTAGCTTATTGTGCACTTGAGCATTGTTGTTACCTGTGCTACGAATGATTTATTTGACAATAATTTGGGTTGAATATTTAAACAAAAAAGGGTAAAATAACCTACAAAATAACTTTTCTTTCAGAAGTCGGTGGCAAAAAAGACAATGAAACGACTTCTAAAAGAAAAGTTATTTTGTAGGTTATTTTACCCTTTTTTGTGGTTGTTTTTGAAGGTGGTTATATTTTTTTTTACAAAATAGCTTGACTAAAAGTTGCTGAATTTGAAATTTATAATTTGAAAATCTTGCCCATCATTCTTTACCACTTCAAAGCTTTAGATATAATTACAAAACTATTTAAGTAAACGCTAAACAATAACTAAATGTACTTATTTGTTATGTTGCTATCACTTTCGAAACTAGTCAAAGCGTATATTAATGTAATAATGAACGTAAACACAAAATAGTGATCAAAGAAAACAACTAGAATAATGTGCCTTAATTCTAAAGAGATAGATTTTATGGAGTTCGTATACCAAAGGCATTATATTGAGGAAAACTGGGGTCATATTAAGCCGATGAGGAACTGACCTTGAACCATCAGTCAACAAGCGTACTTCATTTAGCACCGTTGGTAATTCCGGGGTCGCGGGACTGTCTCATCAGGTAAACGTGACGCTCGAATGTAAAGAGGGTCACAGTGGATTTAAGTCAGTACAAGTCTGACAGTCCCTCTCTTCCCGCCTTGGATGGGAGGACTCATTTGATGAATTTACCACGACAAAATAAAGCCGTTGGTATGTAGATCAGTTGGGTTTAAAATTGGTCTTCAGTTGGTTTCACCACAAAGATAACCTTACTTAAAATAATTTAAGTAAGTATGTAACTCGTAGCTGAAGGCGTTACATTCAAGCTACACCACAGGATTGTCCGGATAAGCAGCACACATCTCCTGTCATCTCCGTTTAATTCTGCCACACAATGGGAATTTACAAAAAATAAAAGAAAAGAAAAATGCTTCCATGAGGCGGCTTTCAGACGAGCTAACTTGTACGTGTATTATTCATGGCTACGCTACATTAAACTAATATTTTTACAGCTACCTGTGTTTCTGAATAAAAATACCTACACAAGTAACTAACTACAAATCCGCTTCTCCTATGCACCTTGTACCACACCCAAAATCGCCGATAATCGTCCGAGGCGATTGTGCGCCGCCTCCGGGCCTGGAACCAACAATTTGTGGACATAAACCACAAGGTTATGATCTAACTACAAATCGGGACAAAGAAGATATTTGCAGAATGCAGAGAATTATATCGGTAAATAACGGTATATATATATTATACTGGTACGAATTTTGATTATATTTTCTTGACCATTAGCTTTGTTTTGTCTCACGTATTTTACAGTTCGCATACTTATAATATATTTGTAGTAAATACAAATTAATACATTTTATGTATTTTTGTCCAATAGGGGTTAGGCAGAACGCCACCAGTTACCATCATACTAATTTACCTTGGCCAGGTTGATAATCTTGTCAGCAAACGTAGCATGGCACCGCAGAAACATATTGTCTTGACGGAAGAAAAGACAAAATTACAGAACGTAGGAAGATTTTATCGTTTTTAACATTCAATGTTTAAGATACAGAAAGAAAAATGTTTCTATTCTTCAACGGTATACGGATTGTGTCATACTCATGCAAAAGAAAAAATAGAATTGTAAAGAAATAGATGAAAAATCTTTGTCTATTCTTGGTAGAATAGAGATAGAATTAGTCATGCTACGCGTGCTGGTTCCATCATACAAGTACGCCGAGTTGCATGGACCTACTATGTATGCACTTATATCTATGAAGTATTTAGGTACATACCTACTCATTCAAAGAAAGGTAAAGAAAAAGCATGAAAGATAAAGCAGTAAATTATAGCGAGGTGATTGTCAGGGGAGAAGGGAAATATGATGAAGATTCATGCACTAGTCCATGCATGAGGCAACTACCGATATATTTTTTGAAAGAACTTGGTGTTAGTGCATGGCATGACATCACCTGCCCAGCCTTTTCCCAACTATATTGGGGTCGGCTTCCAGTCAAACCAGGTGCAGCTGAATATCAATATTTTACATAAAGCGACTGACAATCGGACCTCCAAAACCCAGTAACTGGGTAATATGATATCCCTTGGTAAGACTGGTTGTCAGACTTTAGAGTTTCTGTTAGTGCATGGTATGACAAAAAAAAAAATGTACAATCGAATGTAATATCTCACACTGGGAGCGAAAGTTTAAACTATAAATAGATAATGGTTAAAATGTTTAAAAATCAGATGTTGTTATTGGACAATTCCCCATTCAAGCTTAAGTTCAGGCTTGTTTTGGTTCAAATATCTTCCTGTACCCCACAAGATTAATCTAAAGCCTACTTCACACTATCATTTTCCAATTTCACGTAATGTTTCAACACAATGACTCGGACAGGTTAGATTAGGAGGAGGTGGCGGGTCATACCGCGCGTTGCTTGTATTTAAACAAATCAGCTGAATATGGTCTGTGTAACTTTGTGTTCAGGCATCCAAACTGTGATTTATCGCCCACACTTTCTGTTAAGACAAAAGCAAGACACTGTATACCTCTTGGGTTTTTTTTTTCTATCAATGTTCTACTAAACAAACTACTTCGTCAAAGTATATACCTATTCATCACTGAATCACACCCTAAAACCGTGTGATCAGCTTTAAAGTCAAGCCACAACTCCACAGCTCCGCTGTTCCATGCGCGGGCGCTTACCTAGCAGTAGCACAATGAGCGAATAAATTAGCGGCAGTTATAGCGATGTCCGCGCGACACAGACGACTCAATGACTCCCATGATATACGGCCAGCCATCGTCACTGAAATACTTGTATTTACTTAGTCTGTGCGAAGGTTTTGTGCTAAAAGATAGGATTTTAGTTCAGTTTCTTAGTAGGTTTTACGTAATTGACTTTTACTTATTAAACATTTAATAAGTGACCGATAACAGGCAACAGGGATCGACTTTCTGCTTAGCAAAATCTATCAAATGTAAGTTTAATATTTAATGTTATTGTAATTCCGAGATTGATTTTGTATGAAAAAATGCATCAACAATCATCATCAATGTCTGAAATTTAGCAAATCTAAGCGGTTATAATTTTTTTAAAGCTATTGCATAGCTTTTATCGCAGGCTCTGAGCGTATGTATAATGAGGTATAATATTGGGCCCAGTATGCTACCCTGCGGGACACCTGATTTTATTTCGTGGGGTTCGGAGCATTCTTCGTTATACTTCACCTGGAAGCTTCTTTTATCTAGATACGATTTGAGTATGTGAAGAAAACTGTGTGGGAGTGTCTTTTTGAGTTTATAGAGAAGGCCGTCGTGCCATACTTTGTCGAAAAAAAAGCGGTTATAATACCGTACTAATACCCTGTATAAAAAGCGACTTTGATTTGTAAAATACCTGTAGAAAGGTGTAGATACTTACCTATAACTTATAATGGCGTAAGTTATAAGTAATACGTATTTACTTACTGATACTATTACATATTATATACACTAGCACTCCGCCCGCGACTTCGTCTGCGCGTGTTTCTAACTTGGAACTCAGTGAATTTAATGCCCGATCACCCTCTTTATAGAATACTTTCAATACAAACAATCAAATCTTTCCTCTTTTTGAAATATTAGTACTACTGATTTTCCGATGTTCACCCCGCTAGGGTTTGATTTTTGAAATATAAATAAATACGCATCCTTTATTCGATTGAGAGATAATTTATGACAGTTTTGAGTTTATCGAGGCAAGCAGTAAAATCCTTCCCTTAAAACTTAATCACCCTTTTTCACCAATTTAGGGGGTGATTATCGAAAAACCCAAAAACACTTGTTGCAGTATTTTTTATCTAATTTCTGTATACTGAGTTTCAAATTCATCAGTTAGTGAGTTATGATATTCCTATACAATCTTTAACATCGTCTAGATTACCAATGGAGGGTAGTTTAAAAAAAAAAACTAATAATGCCCATCTTTTTTATTTACTTATAATCATATCCATACCAAGTTTCAAGTTTATAAACCTAAGGAATAAGATTTTACATCCAAAGGTTTTCACCCCTTTTCACCCCCTTATGGGTGGATTTTCGCAAAATCCCTTCTTAGTGTTCACCTACATAATAAATTGCAACTACCGACCAAAATTCAGGTTATACGTTTACCGGTTAAAGATCCTCCCCTTTAAACTTGAATACCCCTTTTCACTAACTTGGGGGGTGATTTTCGAAAAATCCAAAAACACGTGTTTAATTATTTCTAGTCTAGTATATAAATACTGATTTTCACATTAATCAACTCACGCGTTATGATTTTCCCATACAAACTTTAACAACGCCTAGATTACCAATGGAGGGTAGTTTTAAAAAAAGAATAGTTCCAATCTTTTTTATTTACTTGTGTTCTTATTCGTGGCAGGTTTCAAATTTATAAACCCAAGGAATAAGATTTTTCATACAAACGTTTTCACCCCTTTTCACCCCCTTAGAGGAGGATTTTCGCAAAATTCCGTCTTATTGCTTCCCTACATGGTAGACTGCAACTGCTGTCCAAAATTCAACTGCGTTTAGCGGTTTTGGCTGTAGTCGAGTCTTAATAAAAAACCCTGTTCTTTTATATATATAGATAACTGATCGGAACAGTAATCAAAAAGGTCACGCTGAAAAGCACGGGTTTTTGGTCCTCTAAACCAAAAATAACAGAATTGTATTACTGTTTAACCTTATAATAAAACATAGGCACAACGCCATCTAGTGGTGAGTGGTGGAACCTTTTTAGAAATCAATGGAGGCAGGCGTGGCGTAATGTTCTACTTGCTTGATAATAGGTGTCGCCAGTGGTTCCATAATAGGGTTTGTTATAGATTTTTTTTTCTACGTATTTTTCCAGGATATAAAGTATCCTATTTTATGCCCAGGATAATAAGGTATAATTATACCAAGTTTCATCGAAATCGAACCGTTGGTTTTCACGTGATGCCTGCATATACAGACAGACAGACAGGCAGACAGACAGACAGACAGACAAAAAATTTTTTAATCACATATTTGGGTTTGGTATCGATCCAGCAACACCCCCCGCTATTTATTTTTTCAATATTTTCAATGTACAGAATTGACCCTTCTACAGATTTATTATACATATGTATAGATTAGTTAGCTAAAAACCAAATTGAGTGAGTGTGTGATACTATATTTTCATTTTATCCTAATGTTGTTTGTTTGTTTTTTCTAAAAATACCAAAGTATGTAACTAATTAAAGTATTGTACACAAGGCATCAAGCTATACAAAACCATTATAAGCTGATCGTTGAATATACGGAAAGACCATACAAAGCGAGACCACGATAAACTGGTTTTGTATAGCTTGATGCGTAGCCGTGTGTACATTTACGCACCTCTTTCGTCAGATCCGAGTTTCTTACACTGAAACCACTACTTAATTGAAGGTCGACAAGGCGACAACAGAGAACTGCAAACTGGTAATAAAGTAAGTTAAAGTTTATAACGACAGATTCATTACAAGTACCAAATTGTAATTATGCTTAATGTACATAATTACAATCAATCATTGTGTCTAAAACTAGTCTGATGAATTAGCAATTAATCACCCATGTTGATTTAATTCAGCATTAGTGGTAATTACGCATAGATTACAAGCAAACGCTTGAAAAGCGTTTTATATTTATTTATAGATCCATTTTCAGAGGAATTGATTGAAATCAGTTTTTCGGGAGCATAAAAATATGAGTCCAAGATTGCAATTGAGTGTTGCGCTTTGTGTCGCGGGTTCGGATTCCGTACGACACAAAAAAATTTAGTTACATATAGTGAAACAAAGAAAAAAAGTTATAGTAAAATTTTTAGTTATGTTCTTAGTGTGGGGCAACCGTTTCATATAAAAATGTATCTTGACTCAATCAATAAAAGGAATCGGCCTTTTATTTCTTTCAGAAAAAAAATACAATTTAATTTTAAGAAGTATACCTTTTTTTTTTTTTTTAGCGTGGTAAAATCATCAAATGAGTCCTCCCACCCCGGGCAGGGCGGGAGGGACTGTCATACTTGTACTGACTAAAATCCACGGTGTCCTTCAATAGCCCGTTATGTCCCGGGGTCACGGTAATGAGATAAGTCCCGCGACCAAGAAGTATACCTAACAAACATTGTAAAAAAAATACACTTAATTTCGGTCCTCGGACCAACATTAAAACCTGCTCCAATATCTATACAAATAATAAATTGTGGTGTATTACAACAGTCAGGTCAAACTATCCAATACGTACAGTCGGCTGCTAAATAAGGTCCATAATCAGGGTTCAGGGGGCCGTCAATAAATCCACGGACACTTCCCTTTGTGCGCGATTGTCCGCCACCTACGTCACCTGTTGGTGTGGTAAGGAATCATGTAGTGGGAGCAGAAGAGATTGGCCTAAATAGGAAATAAGGGGTTTGATCAAAATGTTAAGTATTGCTAAACAAAAATCCAGCGGGGGATTGATTTTGCTCAAATTGCTTTTTATATAAAGAACAAGGTTTTTTTTTAAATAAAAAAATAACTCATCGTAGCTGGCAATTTTATCGTAGTCTTTAGTCTGAAGATAATTATGTTAATTATCTTCAGACTCTGAAGTTAAGGTCATACGCTTATATTGTTACTGATGGAGTACCGATGACCTATTCTTTTTTTAGTTTTTGATCTTTTGTCATTATTATTATGGAGTTGAACGCTGTACGTCATGTCATGAGTGCAATCAACAAGCGACAATAATTATCCGAGTATTCTACGCTGTCTTTCAACACGATTGATAGCTCCTCAGGGAAGATCATATCAACCAAATATATCTTTGGCTTTCCCATATTCTTTATCTTAGCCCCTAGATGTAGTATGGTTCTCTCACACAATACGCTTACGAGCTCTGTGATTAGCTTTAAAAAATCAACAGCAGCCACTTCACAACAACACCACTATGTTATCTGAGGTGTGCATTCTCGTAAATTGAAGATAACTTTATTCATGTGATAGTAAAGTCAATGTAAATATATATTTTATACATTTAATTGTCTATGCGTTAGATTTGACGGCGGGAAATAGCTTGCTTAGAATTTACTAGCCGACTGTGAGTATGCATTAACAGCTTAGGAAAGTAAATATTGCATTTTATATAAGTTTTAGAACGACTTTCTGGACATTTTCATGTGTTGGTCATGTTTTAATGTATCTGTAACTCTTATATATCTAAATATATGCTCTTTTATGCTTCCTATTCGCACCTCGTATTGGTTATTAAGGGTTAAGTACCAACTGCATCATAGTCACAAAACTGGAATTAGCATAAACAATTATAATTTCGCTTCCCTAGCAAATTTAACGTACGACATTTTGAGATTAGCTTCTTAGTATTGGAAGAATTTCCGGAATTAAATAACAGTGAGTTTCGAAGATTAAACTAACTTGCTAAAGGCTCTGAACTATTTCACCTGCCTAACTTCTGAACTTTTTTTTAACAATAATCCGTAGACGCATTGTTGTATTAATAGCTGGCATCATAAAAATGAGCTGAAAGATTCATCATCATCAACACGTTTTTTTCTGAGAAAGTTTACTTCTATGAAATAAAACACGTGTTTGTTACTGTGGGAAGCTTGCCCTTTAACCTGAATCCTCTTACAAATGCCAATGGTAAGCAGAGATGTCAACACCTCCTTTTTAGGAGCCGTCAGCTGCATCAGAAGCTTTGCGTTCCTTTAACAGAATAAGCTATTTGAAGTATTCTGACAGGCTAATCAGAAATTTTAGAATACAAGTACTTTATTTAAACATAACTTGAAGTGTTGGATCCTCATAAATTTCCGGCAAGGTTGGGCGGTGTTCACACCGTATAAGTATTCAATCGGACTGTAAATCAGTGGGTTGCACGCGTGCCATTGTATGTACAATGTACGGTGTGACAGCGGCCGTTATTCCAGAATATTTTGCTGGTTGTAACTTCATCAGGCTAGTGTAATAGGTGTATAGTTGTATATATGTTTTTGTTTGTAGAATAGGTGAAATCTAGGCTGATTTTATGATGATTTTCTCTCTGTTCGGCATCGTGAAAGTTCTATTCTTACTATCTAAGTAATAAAGTACATAGACGCTTCAGTTCTTTCATTCATTAAAATCTTGGGACTAGTCAATGTTATACAATCAATGTTATACCGGTCATCATCAGCTCATTTTCAAGGTACCTATAGTTTGATTATTAATTCGAGTCAGTAAAATGACAAGTGCAACTGTCACTGATACAAACAAAATGAAACAAACCAGGAACATTGGAAATGTCATTTTACTGACTGGAATTAATAATCGTATTTTATACATAAACAATTACCTATACATTCATCTATTACTAACGCGATCTCCAGCTACTCTCAGCTAAAAAACATATTGCGGAGATCGTCGTTTCACCTACACTGATTAATAAGACGCTCAGAAATCCAAAAATGTAATAAGTAATGGAAATTAAATTAGTGTAGATTTCCCAACAATCTAATATATAAAATTCTCGTGTCACAGTTTTCGTTGCCATACTCCTCCGAAACGGCTTGACCGATTTTGATGAAATTTTTTGTGCTTATCCGGTATCTATGAGAATCGGCCAACATATATTTTTCAATTAATGAATGAATAGTCCCCTTAATGTTAGGGGTGGACTACCCCTAACATTAAGGGGGACAAAATTTTTAATTTATGGCAAAACAACGTTTGCCGGGTCAGCTAGTAATATATAAAATATCCCCAGCTATGACCAATTAAAGGTTTTTCCCAATTCCCACTAACCCCTAATACTAATACCAAAAAATGTCTGCATATTATGTAAAATGGCGGCAATCAGATCGAAGAGCGGCGCGGGCGCATAGTTACCGTTTTGTCCCACATCCATAATTAAGACGATAAACGTTTGAGAAGCGATGGAGCAGAAAACTTCTTTGAGATAAACGATTAATAATGAGAAGATAATACTGTCTGTATGTATGTTTGAAATATTTCAAATCATTTCATTCCAAATAAACATAAAAGAATAGTCATAAAAACAAATGTTCCTTGATCCTTAGTCATCTTTAGTAATCAGGTTTAACACTTGTTATAAAAACAAGAGAGGAAGTAAATTGTCGTAGCTAAGCCAAAGTCAGTGCTTAGCGACGTTCTAAGCATCCATTTCGTATAAATAGACAGTTCTTTAGTATTTAATTTCGATGAAGCCAACCTAATACTGAGCCAATACTTTTCTTAGCCATAGTATCGATTTTCGTGCTAAGTTCACGAAAATTGATACTCTTACTACTTAGCTTAGAGAATGAATAACAGTGTTAATTGATAACTTAACTCGGTTGCTGTCTCGATCCCGATTTTACCAGATCAGGGACTTACCTATCCGTGTCTTAAAGATGATCATCACGGGATTTGGATTGAGATAATTACAATAAACATTTGACATAAATAGTTAAATACGTTTATATTGACCGATTTAACCACCGACAAACACGTATTGGATTAACTTGTGCTTATACCTACATATAATGAATTAGGAAATTTTATCGATTTGAAGTATTCTATTAAAACTCAACCATTTATACAAGGGAGGGTCAGCAAATTGCCATAGCTTACTATACTACACACTTTTAAATTTTATGACCAAGATTTCATGAATGATCAAATTTTTTGACGCTGTCAAGCTTAGTTTCCTTATAAATAAAATTAAACCATATTCTACACTGCCAAAGTCGATTATTGTTTCTTATGTTGATGAGGCGGATCCTATGACAATTTATGAGCAGCAGTACTATAAAATAGGCGTGTGGCACCTTAAACGCCGTAGTTTATAGTTTAATAAACGTCCATGGTTATGTATGGGGCTTTATATTACTTGCTCCTGTCTCAGACATCAAATGTTTGCGATTGTCACCGGCGTGGGAGTTGTGGGAATCGGGGCTGACAAAAATGGAAGTCCTGCTGTACAGTTCCTTTTTCAGTTGGATTTTACCACGAGTGAAAGGGACTGTCAGACAAACACTGACTGACAACCACCGTGTTCTTACAATAGACTATTTGACAAAAAAAAAACTTAGTCCGTCAGTAAGATTATCAAAAAATACTCGCCTCGTATTTTATATTTTTGTACGACTGCCAAAATAGACGGAGATACAACGCTTTCAAAATTAGCAATACGTCACAATTTGACATGCCTGTTGGTCTAGTGGTTAGTGACCTTGACTGCTATGCCGGAGGTCGTGGGTTCGATTCCCACCCAGGACAAATGTTTGTGTGATGAGCACGATCATTTGTTCTGTGTCTGGGTGTTATTTATCTAAAATATGTATGTATTTAGAAATATATAAGTATGTTTATCAGTTGTCTAGTACCTATAACACAAACTCTGCTTAGCTTGGGACTAGATGGCGTTGCGTGATAGTTGTGGAATATTATTATATTATAATTTAGTACAATTTCAACTGAATTCTGACGTCACCAGCCCCCACTCTCGAGTTTCGATGCGTCATATCTTGGTAAATGCTCATTGAATTTATAAAAGAAAAACACGTGTCCGTTATTTCTCAAAACTCTAAATGCCGGACTAATTAGATTTGTGATATATTAATACTGTCAAATAGCCTATTGCTGTATACAATCCGGGGTTACCTGTTTTGTGCGGGCATGCGGACGAGGAGAAGTGGGTGACTCGCTGTCCGGTAATGGACCATGCCCGGGTCGACGGTGCGTCGTGTTCCACGCGCGCCCCAAAGAGCTGTCAACAACTGACGGGGCCCCCCTTAGAGAGCCTGTCGGGATTCGGGATTGTCTCATCAGTTTTAAAATCAGCTAAGACTACTTTTTAACCGACTTTAAAAAGGAGGAGGTTATCAATTCGACTGTATTTTTTTTTTTTTATGTTTGTTACCTCATAACTTGCGACTGGGTGAACCGATTTTGATGATTCTTTTTTTATTTGAAAGCTGGTGCTTCCCGTGTGGTTCCATTGTCACCATTTCAGTATCTGATGATTGGATCCTGGAGAAATCGAGGGCAACTCTCAAATTTTATAGGCCCACACATCGTTTTTCGCAAATATTATGAAGTAATTTAAGTACTTGCGTATAGTAATCATCAACTCATGTAGCTGAGCTGATGATGGAAGGTTCAACAACTCCTTAACGGTAAGTAGGCGTCGACTGATTTAGTAAATTATGTTTTTTCATTAAGTATTTCAAAGCACTACAATTTAATAAAGGTCTGGAGTATATCTGATGATGGAGCCGAGAGAAAGTCGAGGGAACTCCTCAACGATTCACAGCAGCTACCTTGTGTTTGAGCTTAATTAATTTGTATTGATAAGAACTTTACACCTAGATGAGTTGTAACTGTTATTAAGGGTCTGATGATGAAGACGAAGGACAGTTCAGGGAATTCCTCAACGGTTTATAGTAGCTACCTTGTGTTTGGACTTAATTCATTTATATTAATGAGAACTTTACACCTAGATGGGTTGTAACTGTCATTAGGGTTCTGATGATGAAGACGAAGAACAGTTCAGGGAACTCCTCAACGGTTTACAGCAGCATATGGGTTATTGTTCGATGCAGTATACCTGCCATTAGGTCCCAAAAAAAAAATCATTTATCTTGGTGTTCTTGCTTATTGTGTACATGGGCGATGTTATAACCAGTGCTAAGGATAATAAAATTCTAGTGCATAAGTAAAAAAATTATGTTTTTGACAAGAATTTCGGTTGAATATTTAAACTAAAAAGGGTAAAATAAAAAAGTTTTTTAAAAAAAATGCAACCGACTTCTAAAAAAACAACCACTAAAAAGGGTAAAATAACCTACCAAAAAACTTTTTTCGGAAGTCGGTGGCAAAAAAATCAATGAAATTAAAAAGCAAAGCCACCGACTTCCGAAAAAAAGTTTTTTGGTAGGTTATTTTACCCTTTTTAGTGGTTGTTTTTTTAGAAGTCGGTTACATTTTTTTTAAAAAACTTTTTTTATAATAACGTACCTATGTACAATCGACAAAGTGGAATCATGAACCATTATGACAATGAATTGTTTGAATCCATGAAATTGACAAAGATCAAAGTCGTTACCATGGATATGTATGTTTACGCGAAAGTGGCCTAATTGTATTTGAATGTCTGTAGGAAAAAAAACTTTTTTTAAAAAAAGTACCGACTTCAAAACAAATACAAAAAAGTTTAAAATAACCTTTCTTTCGGAAGTCGGTGGCAATAGTCAATGACACAACAAAACAAAGCCACCGACTTCCGAAAGAAAGGTTATTTTAAACTTTTTTGTATTTGTTTTGAAGTCGGTACTTTTTTTAAAAAAAGTTTTTATTTTACCCTTTTTAGTTTATTTATTACATAATCCATAATAATCCGTCACAACATAAAAAAATCCATATCTCTAAAACTACTGAACCGATTTTGATGAAACTTGCAGTGTACCCTAAGTTGAACAATACCTAGTACAACAAAAAAAGAATTACTTAAATCGAACTTATAGTTCCGGCGATATGCGTGCACAAACATAAAAACATACATACATACATACATACATACATACATACATACATACATACACTTATTAAATTTGGCACATTTGTTCAGACGCTGATATAGACTAACATATATGAAAACTGGGCAGTTCTGATAATATTACATACATACGGGTCGAATTGATAACCTCCTTTTTTTTGAAGTCGGTAATAAGCTTATCCGGCGTAATGTTGAGGCGAGCAATTGGTCGGTTTTCAATTGTCAAAAGAATTGTTAAAAAAATGGCCACAGTTTGAGATTTATGGTGGGTCATAGTTCCACTTTGTCGATTGTACTACCTAGTTTGCTTTGTTTCCTGCATGGTTATAATACAAAAAATGCTGGAGTAGGTAGACACACCAAATAGGTGGATGTGTTGCGTCCATCTTTCTTCATGCCATATAAACGATTAATTAGAGTCCACGCCATGACTAAAGTGCAGCGGCAAATTAGTAGTACAAAAGCTTTTTTAATGCAATTTAATGATAATGACAATGATATAGGACACCATCGCCACGTTAAAAGGACTTTCATCGTGGCGCGGACTATAAGTTACTATGCAGTTCAACTGTGAAGAAGAATTGCTGACGTCATAATGTGATGTCATGCACCCCTTATTAACACTTGCGCGCTTTCAAATAAACATTATCCTATTAAAATTAAAATAACTCTAAGGCTGAGGCCGCACTACGATTTTTTTTTTTCTAACCGCTACAACCGCGAAACCGCTTGAGACGTAGAGTTCGATTCAAACTTAATGGCGGTTCGGAAGTTAGCTGCGAGTGCAGTTGCGCGCAGGTACAGTCAAGTTGACAACAAACATACACCGCGTCGCGCGAGTGCGAGTGAGACAGAGGGTGCGCGGGATGTGCCCCGCCCGTCTTCACCCCGCTGATACCCAAAATTGCGTTTTGCGCATCGGAACGCACGATGTTCCGAGCCGCCATTAAGTTTGAATCGTACTGTACACACAATTAAAAATCGCGAAACGACTCTCAGTTTGAAGATGGATTTTAAGGTAGCAGTATGTGTTGTTGCTCTGATAATAAGAAATAGAAAAAGAAGACGTCAACGCAAATTTCGAAAATATTGGATCCATCCACTTACTGGGCGTAGATTTGAGAAAGGATTCTTTCATAAAAACTTTCAAAGCTTAAGAGACCATCCTGATATTTTTTTAAATTAATAATTAATTAATACCATAGACTTTTTTATCTTTTTCTTCCCGACATAGACACTCCGTACTGACCAAAAAACCGCCCGTGGTTTTAAAATCAGTCGTGGGAAAAAACCGCAGGTGCGGCCGCTTGTATTAGTTTTCTAGGGGCTTAAATCCCGCGATTAAAAACCACAGCGGTTTAACCGTAGTGCGGCCTAGGCCTAAGACGATAATACAGATAGTATACACTATTAAAAATTAAATTGTACAAAGTATTTTATTGCTATTGCGTTATTTTCAAGTGACAGTTGACAGATGGAGATCATTGACACTTCCCTTCTTAATTGAACCGCCCAGTTGGTGTAAGTTGATTTGGATTGGATAAAAGCTGTCAAAATGCAGTGACGTTTTGACATGTCATGTGGTGACATAGGTGACAGATCACAGTCAATTTCACGTCGTCTTATGAAAATAATTACTCGGTTCGTTAATTAAAAGTGTTATCAGATGTTAACAAAAGATATTGATGACTTTGTATCCCGTTTTTAGCTGTTTATATTTGTACCGGGATACTTTTCAAAAAAGTAAGAAGTACTTTAATTTAATTAATATATTATTTCAACAGCGGTTAGCTTCAAATAAATTTTAAACAGCATTCCAACAAGGTGTTGAGTAGCGATTAAAGGTCAAGATCCCAAATAGAACAGTTGCTTTGTTTTGTATTTTTTTTTGTCCGCTAGAACTTCGAGTCTTTGGAATCTACAAAACTTTTTCTAAAAAAATATATTAAACTGAAATATAGGTACACTATAAAAAAAAATATTTGACCCGTATTTTTCTTTTACGTAAACCAAAATTGACGAAGATACAACGCTTCTAAAAATCACAAAACATCACTTGGTCGGTATAATTTTAATACAGGCGTTATGACGTCACAAGTCCCCCACTCCCGAATTAGGAAGCGTTTAATATTTGTCATATTAATTCATTAAAAACAAACATTCGTGTCCATTATTTTTCAACATTCTAACTGACAGACTATTTAACAGATTTGCAAATAATTTATGCAGTAAAATTTTTTTTTTTTGTTTTTTTTTACTTTTATTTCAATATTATTTTCAATTTTTTTAGATTATAGGAAAACTAATAAAATAATAATTTTATTAGTTTTCCTATAATCTAAATGTAAAATAAAATAATCTCTTTATCAGAAATAGAAAATGGGTAAATAAGATCAGATAATTTCGACAGATTTTAAAAATAGAACGTCTAGCGCATTCATAAATTATTATGTTTCCAAGTCGACAAAAACATATTTATGTTTTAAAAACACCCCGCGTTATATTTTTTAAATCTATAAACATAAAAGATTTTTAATTAATTTCAAGTTTTTAGTTTGACTTCTGGCTCATGTTGTAGTGGCACGGGAATCTTAAATGCGTGTAAAATTACATAAGAATCGGTCCAAAGACAGTAGTTGAAAAAGCTTTAACAAACAATATTTCTAAACGGGATAAAACCGTTTCATTTCTCTATTTCTTTTTATTGTATCCGGCATCCATTTATTCATAGGGTTTCACCTTTCACACTTTAAGAAAGTACCGCTTTAATCATCAAAATAAATATAGTAATATTTAGTAGTAGAATTACACACATCAAAAGAGTTTGTGATCACCTAAGCGGATAAAAATGTTTAAATTAACTTTATGTTTATGAACAAAAATTCTTTGTTGTGTATTTTCTTTACATAGAAATACTCTGTAATAATAATTTAAAAAGAAGAAGAAACCATATCAACCGCAACAAAAAAGGTTTCGATTTTTCAAAGTGATCTTAACCTTTTTTTAATGTCTGTATGTAAAAAGAAAAATGAATGAGAAAGAAACAAAACCGAACAGAATTTTGATTTCCATTTTTGAATTGACAGACGTCAAATTTTTTTTTTATCAGTTCAAAAGAAGCAAAGAGTACTATTTTCAAATATTTAAAAAGTTTACGCTATCGCCACAAGCCACAACCGAGTTATCAATATCACAGATAAAAATAAAAAATAATAATTTTCTTAGATGTTTTGGATTTTCTTTGTCTATATTATGCATATTAACAAGGATTGAAGCGAGAAAACGAATTTAAACTATTACATACAGTCAACAATAAATTGAATAACATTATTCAAATGACAAAAAGTTAGAATAAGAACAAAAAGGTTTATATTAAGGCTGTATAAAGTAACACTTTGATCATTATTAACTGACAATATTGAGGGTAAAAGTAAAAACATTTCGACATATTTGGCAGTTATAACGAACGATTTATTATAAACGCGCAAATGCCAGTGAAGTAGTGATTTACTTTAAAAAAACAAAGGAATAAAGTGAATATTCTTTGAAAATTTTAATTATTATGATGAACAGAACAACTTTTGCTAAAAAATCTGTGAGTAAACACTTTTTCTATTTACATTTACCGTTACATACAACATAAAAAGTCATGTATGCACTTTTCTGATAATTTTATTGTGTTGAAGAGTTTTCCTTTAGTAAAATTCAAGTGTTCGTTTGACAATGTAATAGACATTTATACGACGCAACACACTTTCACTATTTATTATGCACTTTAAAATTAATTAAGCAGTAGTTTCAATTTAGTTAAATTATTATCACGAACGGTCATTCTGAACGCGCCTGCGCTTTTGAAATCACCAAAAAAGTAAAGTTTGGCTTTTTAGACGCTTTTTTGGTGCCTAATAATTGATTCCGTAAATGAGCGTACGGTACGTGAGTCGGCGACTCAGTCAATTTCAATATCATTTAATTGCAGCTAGTACTAATAAGTACTTCTTACTGCAAACACTGCTCAGTTTAGAAAAGCATACAATTGACATAAAACTTTCAGACTCTTTTTGCTTTGGAAGTATGTTAATAACATAAAAAATATTGTGGAGAGGTTCAGTGTTAAGGGTCATCTGTTTTGTGGTGTAAAGGCAAAATCAGATTAATCAACTCAATATTACACTAAATACATTTGGTGCTCAATTATTTTATAACCTGGACTAACACTTAGGACGGTTTTTTGAACCTGATTTTATGTTTACGTGGGCTAGTTTCTCAGAAACCCTAAGATACCAGATATCTTCCGCCGATATCAGCTGTTAAGGCGTGAAAAGGCCACAAACACACATATGTACATTTATCCATTCCACGAAAATTATCCCATGGGGAAATCAAGATTATAAATAAAGTATCTGTGTATTTTGGTACCATTCATAGACGGAGTTCTTTGCTAGTCAATTTCAAACAGCCTTTCGCCTTCGTGTGCTATCAAATAATTTCGTTTTTCATCAAATAATTGTGTTTAATCTTCGTGTGCTATAAAACCGAAAAATTATTTGATAATATTGAAAGAGAAAGAAAGAAAGAAAAAGCTTTATTGGACTCACACAGGACAGAACAACAACATAATATTAAAAACAAGGAGGTAAAAATTAACTAAAAGAAACTTAAACAATTAAATTAAAATAATAATAAAATCTCGCTTCTTTTTGTACGATTACAGCGTATTAATATGATAAATATATTCATCATAAAACCACGATGGACATTCATGGTAAAAGAACATTTAATTGGAGCTTGCTACTTATAACAAACAAGACTTATTAGGGAGCAACATGATTGCCATTAGTAGTTAGCAATGTGTGAAAAAGGTATTGATTTAAATGTCCTTAGAGATCCTTGTGGGGCAATCCCCGTCTTAATGCCGATTTTATTTGAAGATTATCTTCAGATGCCGATTTTTAGACACTTATAAATATTATTCGTTTATTTAATTAAAAAAATTGAACAAACTTTTCGAAATCATTCAGATTTTTAATCAATTTGTAAGTATTTTATTTTTGCTTTCTCCGTTTTGATAATATAGTAGGTACTGGTAAGAAATCGGCATTTGATAAGAAATTAAATAATTTCAGTTTTAACCAGCTTTTGTGGTCTACATAAAAACTACGCCAGAAATCTACTCATAAAGAGGAAAGATTTGTATTTTTGTATGTAAATGTTTGTAATGAATAAACTGAAAAACCAATCCAAAAGCCAGCTCCAATTAAATGTTCATGACATAAATCTGCTATGAAATTAGATAGTAGGTATCAGTAATAATAACTAAAGCCCGAAAAAATACCGTTTCGGCCCGAAAAACAAAAATAACGTTTATATGATTCAAAGATGACGTCATATGTACGGTCCGAACTAATTGTTAAATTCTAAATTAACGTGTACGAAGCCGCGAGAAAAATTAGTGGTATGATAGAATTTAAAATAATAATAATTGTCCAATATTTGTGCTCAGCATACACTTTTCTTTTTAAATAGGGCTTTAAACACGAAATCTGGTGAGTACAAAATTACTCCGTTCAATAAAAAATCTACACTCGCGAGCAATAGTACCTATGGAATCACTTTACACCGATTCCGCGAGATCTTGAGTACTAAATAACTAAATAAGAATAATAAAAATGGTACCATTGTAAAGGTTTAGCTGTTAACTTTAAATTGATACCAAATTCATTAAAATCACGCCATTATTTAAGGAGCTATCTCGTATTAATTCCAAGAAATTGATTGCATATTTTTGCTCGCTAGTGTAGTAATTAGTTACAATGATAGTTACGATTACTTTCATCATCATCATCTCAGCCATAGGACGTCCACTGCTGAACATAGGCCTCCCCTAGGACGTCGACCAACTAGATGGACAGACGACCTTATAAAGGTCGCCGGAAGACGCTGGATGCAGGTCGCTTCCAACCGGTACGTGTGGAGATCTAAAGGGGAGGCCTATGATTACTTTGCAATAAAACAATTGATGACAAACTAATTTTCCAGATTGCTGCATCGGATCGTGCTGATGATAATTCTCGTTTTGAGGTCATTTTTTTGTGAAATTTACGAATGCTATTCAAATACGATCAAAGTACTAAATAAATAAATAAATAAGTACTAGGTAACATTGAAACAATGGTTTAACAAATTCTCACTTCAGCTTTCAGCGATTACTTTCTTTGTTAGGTTAGTTTTTTTATACTTGTTACTTAGAATTTATTACGGATTGTATTTATTTCTTTGATTAATTATCACTAAAACATATAGACACTCTTGGGCATATTTTTATTTTTACTTTTAACATAATTTCTGATACCTTACCTTCCTTATGTACTAAGCTGACTTTTAGTACCTATCAACCCATGTTCAACTGGTGATAACAGTCATATTATTATTTTATCAAATAATTTGTTTTTTTTTTGGGACAGATAATGAATTACGTAATATTGGTTTGTCTTTATCTTGAAGTAGTCCTGAATTTTCTTATAAAAAGTTCACACTGTCAATGTCGTTTAATATTTTTTGCTTTTGCTGCCCATTAAACAACAGCATCAATATCTTTTCTATTTTTTTTAAGTTATCGTAACTAAAAAAAATGTCTTATTTTAAAAATAATAAATTTCTCCGGAACCCTCTATTTTTAAAGCTTCTGACTTGACCTAATCGTTTACCAACAAAACACAGAAAATGATTAATAATAATGGAATAGCGTACTTTGTTTTAACAATGTGGCGCACTTCAGTGGTCATTTTCTCAGAAGCTCGCTGAGCCAGTGCGCACATTCCCAGAAAACGGGCGATCGTCCGCGGAAAGAGCATTATCTATTCCATGTATGTTTTACAACAATTCTGAGTATTTCGAGTAATGTTACTAGAAAACTAGTTATGTTTCGCAGTAGCGCTCTTGTGAGGTTTGTTATAAAAACTTTTTGTTCACAGTTGAATGGGCAGCGACCCCGGGTAGATAGGTTCATAGCTCCACGGGAACAATTCCCGGAGTTGTGCAGGAAGATGAAATGGGCCGCCAGGGAGAAAAGTGCTGATGACGTGTGGGTAAGTTCTGACTTTCTGTGGTCCTGACAAAAAACTGAAAAATCAAGCGTGTAGAAAAACGCGCTCATGTGCATTTTTCTACACGCTCATTCCACGCGCTTTCCTACACACGTACGCTTTCATGTGCGTTTCTGTGATTATTATTTGTGCTAATAAGCACGTTTTATAATAAAAGCGAGCAATTTATTAATATAAAAAGGTAAAAAGTGTTGATGAACAACACTTACCTTGAGTACTAAATCTGAAGGAAACAGTGATTCTTCGCCTAGAACTGAAGCACTAGCATGACTTTTTATGACATAAAAGTAAACAAGAACTTTTAGAGTAATTTGATTTAAATAAAATTAGTTCCTCTATAGTACACTTAAATAGCACTAATCGTACTTCTAGTAAATAAAACACAGAAATCTTGGGATAAGATCAATGGCATAATTAAAGTTATTAAAAAATTCTGTTGCTACAGAAATTATGTGTTCACCAACTGTTCCCCGTAGTTTCACCTTCGCTGCTCACCTCCTTTTGTCGTAGCGTGATATTATACAGCCTATAGCCTTCCTCGATAAATGGACTACCCCACACAAAAATATTTTACAATTGGAAACAGTAGTTCCTGAGATTAACGCGTAGAACCAAACAAACTCTGCAGCTTTATAATATTAGAATAGATAATCTCTTTTTTCAATCCACAGTATACAAAATACCTACAACAGAAGAGATACGCGAGTTACTTGGACGAGGCTTTCGGCCTGGAGCCGACGAGGTCTGAGCCATTACATCCTGGTGAAGACGACTGCGTGCAGCTTTGGCCCTGTGTTCCCAGGAAGAAGAGTTACCTGTCTTCAGCTGACAGCATCCTGGACTTGCCCACTTATAGTTATGCAGCATGTATGTACTGATAAACCGTTAAAAGTCAAGGCATCATCAATATTTCTGTTCCCGAATTAGCAATAACATCGTACCAAATTTAAACTACAGTGTAAGGGTGTTACCACACCAATCGTTCGATAATCGATCGACGATCGATCGATGGTGAAATGGATAAGTCGACGTCGATCGAGCTGCGATTGGTGTAGTAGAAGATCGACGTCGACCAGTCCATTCTACCATCGATGGATGGCGTCGATCGAGCGACGGTCGATCGACTGGTGTTCTAACACCCTAAGCGAGCTTGATGACGCGAAGTGACGCCTGCCATATCGAGTCGATTGCCGATTCAAATGGCATTTATATGCTATGCAATCCGAGTGTGGACTATGAAAATCCACCTTACTACTACGACATAAAGACTCCGCCAATATAAAATAGTTTTTGGTATTTATAATAACTCACAAAATGTCGCCAATGAGGTAGTAATAGCACAATCGCACCAGTATTTCAAACATAGGATCGAGTGCATTGTCATTGGCGAGTAGATCTGTGAGCAATATCGTAAACCCATGTGACTCCATTAGCAAACACTAGCGATTATCCATACATTTTCTTCGGCCGGACGTCAATCGATGCAATTTTGTAACGCGTCGCGTCTTGAGCAAGCTACAGGACAGTTTCAGAATGCGTTTCCCCATTTGTCCTACATCGTAATTGCTTACTGTCTCATATTCTTTAGTGTTTCATACTGTTACTTATTTACGTGTTTTTATTGCGTTGTAATTCCAACAATTTCGTTAAAATTTTACTTTCACACGCTTATCATTAGTTGCGTGACATTGATTTTTCTGATCAACTGTGATTGAGTGTTCGCATATTATCGCTGAGTTGATGATGGTGTAGGTAGCAAAAAAATACGGAAATAATCTTAAGTGACAGACAATAGTGTGTAGTTTGTAGTACTCAATAGACTCATTTTCCAGCTATAATTTTTTGTTTGGGACATACATGCGATGCTTCTGGACAAACAAAAAGAAGAAATAGACAATGTGCAATTAGCGATTATTACTTCATTTCCTTCTTACTTATGCCATACACTTTAGGGTTGTCGGTTATACGTGCAAGGTTAAAATAAACATGCAAACCCTAACGTGTATGGCAGGGGTCACCAAATCGGGCACGCCGCAATCGCGGCGGTAAGACCCCTCTTTGAGGAGTGGCTGGAAAGGCGTCACGGCGTCCTGACCTATCGGATGACGCAGGTCCTCACCGGACACGGATGTTTCGGGAGGTACCTGTGTCGGATGGGGAAGGAAGAAACGCCGGGGTGTCACCATTGCGAAGATCGCCCGGAGGACACAGTAGAGCATACGGTGCAAGACTGTCCCGCTTGGGCAGAGCACCGCCGTGTCCTCACGGCAGCGATAGGCGGAGACCTCTCGCGCCCGGCATTGGTCGAGGCCATGCTGCGGGGCGAGACGGAGTGGGAAGCGGTCGCCTCCTTCTGCGAAGCAGTAATGCTCGTTAAGGAGGAGGCGGGCCGTGAGAGAGAGAGGACAGCGTCCTCCCTCCGCCCCACCCGCAATGGTAGACGCCCACGGCGTCGGACGTCGCAAGACGATCTCCGGCCACCGTAGGCGCGGGCATGCGGGCGGCGAGTAAAGGGCAACTCGCCACCCGGACATGGACCATGCCCGGGTCGACGGCGCGTTGTGTTCCACGCGCGCCTCAAAGAGCGTCAGCACGATGACGGGGCCCCGCCCAAGAGGGCCAAAGCCTGCCGGGGTCGCGGGACTTATCTCATTACCGTGACCCCGGGACATAACGGGCTATTGAAGGACACCGTGGATTTTAGTCAGTACAAGTCTGACAGTCCCTCCCGCCCTGCCCGGGGTGGGAGGACTCATTTGATGATTTTACCACGCTAAAAAAAAAAAAAAAAAAAAGGGGTCACCAAATGGCGGACGGCGGTCCGCATCCAGACCGCCGCCGACCCATTTTGTGCGGACCGCGAGAACACAGCGACTTGACTTAAGAGTACGATGTTATGATCGATTTACAAGAAAACACAGTTTTAAAACACAAACATGCATAAGTTTCCAGTGAACCGAATTTGATTCGTCTTTGGTAATAAAATAAAATAAAAGAACTACAAACAATTTGCTTTGAAACTTGTTACTTTGCTTGGGTGTGAAGCAGCATTTTCGAAGAAACTTTTATTCATCTATACATATAATAAATCTGTAGAAGGGTCAATTCTGTACATTGAAAATATTGAAAAAATAAATAGCGGGGGGTGTTGCTGGATCGATACCAAACCCAAATATGTGATTAAAAAAATTTTTGTCTGTCTGTCTGTCTGTCTGTCTGTCTGTCTGTCTGTCTGTCTGTATGTGCAGGCATCACGTGAAAACTAACGGTTCGATTTCGATGAAACTTGGTATAATTATACCTTATTATCCTGGGCATAAAATAGGATACTTTTTATCCTGGAAAAATACGTAGAAAAAAAATCTTAATTTTTTTAATTTTATTCATAGACGTTGTTCTGTAGAACCGCGAACACACGTTGCATTACCCGCAGTGTATTCAGCGCCGTAACCTGTAGCGCCGAAAGTCGGATTTGGCTTGAACCGTTTGCGGGCCACGCCTCCCCGACTCCTATATAAGGAGCCGCGTTCCGCGCCGCGCGATGCATATAAATTATAAATTTTGATGCGAGCGGACGTGTCCAGTGTGGCGAGCGGTCGTCCGTGGAATTAATATTGTATGCGTGTAATTTTTAACCGTGCTTTTCAGCGCGACGTTTTTGATTACTTTTCCGATCAGTTATTTGTAAATACACGGTCGGAATAACTATGAAATAAATACTTACTACAGAACCCGAGCTCAACAGCAGTAGCTCAATAGAGGGATCTCCTTAATTATTATAGGCTTAGCCGTATTTGGGTCCAATAGATATTTATAAGATGTCATTGTCAGAGTTACTCAAAATGGAGAAATAAACCATCCACGCGAAGACCGACATCCGCGCGGACGGAGTCGCGGGCGGAAGCTAGTTAAGAATAAATTTAGATTTCGACTTAGTGATGAACATCATCTGGATTTAATATCAAAAATAGAAATGTAAAAAACTACCTTGTTATAATTGTAATATTACATTTGTTTCACATTTTTTTTAACCGACTTCAAAAAAGGAGGAGGTTATCAATTCGACTGTATTTTTTTTTTTTATGTTTGTTACCTCATAACTTGCGACTGGGTGAACCGATTTTCATGATTCTTTTTTTGTTTGAAAGCTGGTGCTTCCCGTGTGGTCCCATTGTCACCATTTCAATATCTGATCATTGGATCCTGGAGAAATCGAGGGAAACCCTCAAATTTTATAGGCCGACGCACCGTTTTTCGCAAATATTATGAAGTAATTTAAGGACTTGCGTATGGTAACCATCATCTCATGTAGCTGAGCTGATGATGGAAGGTACAACTCCTTAACAGTAAGGAGTAGGCATCGACTGACTTAGTAAATTATTTTTATCATTAAGTATTTCAAAGCACTACAATTTAATAAAGGTCTGGAGTATATCTGATGATGGAGCCGAGAAACAGTCGAGGGAACTCCTCAACGATTCACAGCAGCTATCTTGTGTTTGAGCTTGATTAATTTGTTTTGATAAGAACTTTACACCTAGATGAGTTGTAACTGTTATTAGGGGTCTGATGACGAAGACGAAGGACAGTTCAGGGAATTCCTCAACGGTTTACAGTAGCTACCTTGTGTTTGGACTTAATTCATTTATATTGATGAGAACTTTACACCTAGATGGTTTGTAACTGTCATTAGGGTTCTGATGATGAAGACGAAGAACAGTTCAGGGAACTCCTCAACGGTTTATAGCAGGTATCTTGTATTTGGACTTAATTCATTTATACTGATGAGAACTTTGCACACATATGGGTTATTGTTCGATGCAGTATACCTGCCATTTGGTCCCATAAAAAAACATTTATTTTGGTGTTCTTGCTTATTGGGGACATGAGCGATGTTATAACCGGTGCTACGGATAGTAAAATTCTAGTGCATATGTAAGAAAATTATGTATTTGACAAGAATTTGGGTTGAATATTTAAACTGAAAAAAAATAAAATAAAAAAGTTTTTAAAAAAAATCTAACCGACTTCTAAAAAAAAAACCACGAAAAAGGGTAAAATAACCTACCAAAAAACTTTTCTTTCGGAAGTCGGTAGCAAAAAAGTCAATGAAATATAATAAGCAAAGCCACCGACTTCCGAAAGAAAAGTTTTTTGGTAGATTATTTTACCCTTTTCGTGGTTGTTTTTTTAGAAGTCGGTTAGATTTTTTTTAAAAACTTTTTTTTCAATAAAATGTTCTGCGGATCGCAATGGTCTTGGTCATTTCATGTCCTAAAACGGACCCCGAACGAAACTAATTAGTGACCCCTGGTGCATGGCCTCCATTAGAGACACAGTATTTATTATATTATGTTTAGCGATTGTCATTCTCTATACGTATGTGTTGATGTGACGCCTATGTTGTCTATTTTGTACTATTTTTATCGCAAGACATATTATGACGTTGTTAAATTGGTTTTTTAGACCCGCTGAAAAAAACGTTTTAATTTCAGTTCCAGAGTTGCTCGACTGGTCGAACGACAACATCTTGGTGGCGGCGCTGGGTAGAAACTATCACAAGTGGTCCTGGAGGTCTCAGAGTCTTATCAGCCAGGGGTTTACGGACTATGAGATACACTGCTGCAAGTTCGACCCTCAAGGAAAGCTGCTTATCGTTAGTATTTTAAAATGACATCATATTCCCGGATTTGATCTGATAGTGCCAAGATGGAAACTGGGTGGAAATTCTTGTAAACTTTATAATGGCAGTTGGTGGAAAATTGTTGCAGCAAGTGTTGTGATGCAGTTCGGGACAGGTATAACCCTGTCCTCATGGGTTCGAACCCAGCCAGGCGCATTACTTTGTGTAATTTATTTCATCCCACCACTGCTGTCAAAATGGTGAAAGAAAGCATCTTGAGGAAATCGACATAAAATTCGAAGACATGTGACATCTACTAACCCGCACTGGGCCCGCGTGGTGGACTATGGCCTACTCCCTCTCTCAGAGAGGAGATGAGGACCCAGCAGAACATTATAGGTAGTTGATAACCTCATTCAGTTGCCAGCAAAAGGCCGTGTGATTAAAAAATTGATGATGAAAAGAGACCAGTGATTTTTCTACAGGTGGGTACAGAAGTCAAAAGTGTGGAGGTACATGACAATGCGCAGAGCAAGTGCATCGAGAAGAACAGCTGCCGGTGCCAGGAGAAGGCAAACACAGAATACTGCTCCATCACCGCCATGGATTGGAGCCCTACAGGGAACTCCTTCATCACGTAATGTCAACTAATCTGCTACTTGTCTTTTTCACTAGCATCTTGGGTATTGCGAACAACGTCAATTTAAACGGTAGAAATAATCTGACTGGACAAGTCCTCTCAAAACTGTGTGGTTCTTTCTTCAAAAGACCATCTCAGATAACCTGCATGGTCCTTGTACAATCAGATCTGTATAATGTCTGGACTTTAAAAGGGACTGTGTGTGACCTCTGAGTTTTTTCGGCTGTTTCTTCCCACAGTAGTCAGGTACAAAACACCAGCCTCTCCTAATTTGTGAAAAGACGTGTAAAAGTGTTGATAAAACCTCCTTCCATTAATAAACGTTTATTTTTTCACCATTTTGGAAATTGTATCTGCCTTTCACCAGAGGCTGCTCGCAGGGCATGCTGAACGTGTTCACCCGCAACGCGACCCCGATTAGCTGGCGCCAAGCCAAGAGGAACGCTATCCTCATCGTCAGGGTGTCTCCGGATGCACGCTACGTCGCGGCAAGTTCTGTCAACGACGATGATGTCTGGGTTTTCACCTGGCCCAGTCTCCAGCTGTTCTCCAGTCTGAAATCCGACTGGACTATAAAGGTACGGTCTAGGCAACAGTTCTTAATGAGGGAATTGACAGGGCTGGATTAACCCTATCAGGGCCAGGGTAACGCGACTCTAGAAATTTTTTATTTTTGTAAAGTGACAAATGTACCATTCCAACATTTCTGTTTTATTTCATTCCAACTTTTCTGTTTTTTTTTTCTTTTTCGTTCGATGAAACTTTCTTTTTTTTAGAGTATGCACGGGTATGCACATTCAAAGTAGGCAACTGCCTAAGGGTCCCGCTACGACTAGGGCGTAGCGGGGCCCATAGGCAGTTGCCTACTTTGCCTTAGGGTTAATAAGGCCCTGGGATTGCTAAATGCTTACGAAATTTTTCATTGTGGGCATACCACCTGTGACTATGTAGACTTAATGCCATTCTAGGCTCTAACGTGGCACCCCTGGCGCAGTGCCCTACTCGGTATTGGTGCCGTAACGTCTAACATGCACGCACGCGTTGCCCTGTGGGACGCGCCCACAGGCAAGGTGCGGAAACAAAACTTGGGCAGATACCACTACAACTTGGACGCGATGCTGTTCAGCAAGAGTACTGGTGAGCTGGTGCTCAGTCTCTGGAATACAGGTCAGTTGTGCAATTATTTCTTTCTTACTGGAAAGTTCTGGATCATAGGATAGTATTTCAATGCGCGAGGTTCCGTTTTCCAGTATAATCATCAATAGAAAATCTGAAAGGAAATTTAGAAAACTATACCCAAGTTTGCTTCACTCGTTCAAGCATTCTCGTTTCAAAAAGTTGATATTTAAAAGTCTTCGTCAAAACGTTTAATATTAAATTTATTATTCCTCCAGAGTACTGAACAAAATATAGGATACAAAAATACTTTATTGTTCTATAATGTGTGTTTTGCTATATACATATATAATATAGCTACGAGTAGTATAATAGCTGGTATCTTAAAACATCAATAAATTATGGATTGCTTGATCTTGAGAAGATATTAATTTCCACTGGCCGCCTGATTTACGAGTAGAATCTGTTTTTGATTTTTTTTGTGTTCTCAAACAATATTTTGTACCAAAAGACAGGGAGTCGACGACCCCGAAAACTTCGTCTCAACTGGTGGTGATGAGCGACCCGGACACTGTGGTGGACCAGTGGGGCGAAGGCCGGACAGGCCTCGACCGAGTCCGGACCATGGTGTTCAGTCCAGATGGGACCAAACTAGGTACTAGTATCATCATGCATCACTAATAATATATCGTACTCTTTATACCGAAGAGATATCTCCACTTTAATATTCAATTCAAACTTTCGATTTGTAATTTACGTAGTAAGTAGTTTCATATTCAATTACAAATCATAATATGGTAAGTTAAGAAAAATATCACTGATAACAAATCGGGCATCGGGATAGTCGTTTAATAATGTTGTCATCAGTTCTTTATTAATACCACCAACTAATCTTCGAAACGCCCGAAGCTTTGGCCGAAGCGTCGGGTTTCGTGCTTAAATAGTAGTACTCTGAAATGTAAAGGTGGATTTTTGACAGTTACTGTCTGACAGTCACTTCCGTTCCACCCAGTGCTTCGTCTCTGGGTTGAGATGGGTGGACTTTTTTTATCGTAAAATCATCAAATGAGTCCTCCCACCCGGGGCAGAGCGGGAGGGACTGTCAGACTCGTACTAACTAAAATCCAAGGTTTCCTTCAATAGCCCTCTACGTTCCAGGGTCACGGTAATGAGATAAGTCCCGGGACCCCGTCAGGCTTTGGCCATCTAGAGGGGGGGCCCGTCATAAGGTGGGTGGTCTAGGAGAAAAAGTGAAACGGCTATCCGCTGTTTCTACTTTATTTTTCTCGGCCGAAGCCGCTTTTCCTTTATTTCTAGGTATGGAATAAAAGAATGGCGGTAATAATAACATGTCAGGGTTGTGTAGCATGTCTTCTTATTCCATAACATATGACTCGTTATCATGCAACCAAGTTTGCCTGATAATGAAACCACTAAGTTTGTCTGACATCATTCAGAACATTCAGCTACAGTAGCAGTACACTCCGAGTACTAAAGTTTTCAAAAACAAAATGGTAGCTAGTTATGAATACACCTCGCCCGTCTGCTCTAGATTAAGCTGAGCACGCATGTTGTGTCTCTACTTTAGTTATAAGAAACCATTTGCAAACTCAGCGGTCTATGCCCACCGAGTGAGCCCTGTACGAATATAGAATCAGAATAAAGTAGCCTCCAAATCGGCAGTACGTGATCTCAGTTTTAGCCTCAGTCAAAATCCTGAGTTAAGTGTAGTTTTAAATAGGGTGAGTGGGGACTCACCCCCACTCACCCTAACGGTTTCTCACGCTCCGAAACCAAAAGTAGCTAGCGAAATTGTAGTAAACTAAAAGTTAACTATTATATTTTTAAACTATTTTTACAATTTTAATATTGTATATTTTAGCGACTATGTTCCATATCTACATGCAAATTTCGCCGATTTCGAGTTGCATAATTAATCCGGTCACTATTCAAGACTTTAAATCTTAGCCATCACTGCATTAATAATATTAATCATACTGTCATAGCAACGGCGACTGCGGACGAGGACTTGATCATCTGGAACTTCCTCCCAGAGGACAAGAGAAAGAAGAAGAGGTGTTGCAAGAGATTCTGCGCAATACCCGTTTATTTAGACAAGGCTACCAATGGCGTCTCCTACCGATAGTTCTCTAAAATACGATTATTAATTCGAGTCAGTAAAATGACATTTCCAATGTTCCTGGTTTGTTTCATTTTGTATGTATCAGTGACAGTTGCACTTGTCATTTTACTGACTCGAATTAATAATCAAACTATAAGTATATTATTATCTAGATGTATTAAATTATTGCAGAGCATTGTTATTTTGTTAATATAATAATAAACTTTATTACTACTAATTTTGGTTGTTGCTGATTTTTGACCGATTTCAAAAAAAGGAGGTTCTCAGTTCAACCCGTATGTTTGTATGTATGTTTGTTCGCGATTATCTCGCGTTCGGCACTATTGGATGTCCAGCGACGTCGTTCGCATGGTTCCGTTATTGCTTATTTATAAGGGCTGATTTTTGTTGAATATCTGAAGTAAAAAAAGGTCGACGAAATAAAAAAAAACCGGCCAAGTGCGAGTTGGACTCGCCCATGAAGGGTTCCGTAGCAGCAAGCATAGATTAGAGATATAATTATATTGAGATTAGTATGTAATATACACAAACAATAAAAATAACTTTGTTTTTCATAGTATTTGTATGAATAGCAAAGTTATATTTGCGGTTTTTGAAAATGTACTATATTTCAAAAACTGCTAACTGTATCTCATCCAAACCAATTTTCGTTGGTAGTTTTGGTTGAGGTCTTCATTATATATTTTTTTTAGTTTTATCATTCTCTTATTTTAGAAGTTACGGGGGGGGGGACACACTTTGTACCACTTTGGAAGTGTCTCTCGCGCAAACTGTTCAGTTTAGAAAAAAATGATGTTAGTACCCTCAGTATCATTTTTAAAGACCTATTAATAGATACCCCACACGTATGGGTTTGGTGAAAAAAAATGTTTGAGTTTCAATTCTAAGTATGGGGGGCACCCCCAAAATTTGTTTTGTTTTGATTTTTGTGTGAAAATCCTAATGCGGTTCACATAATACATCTTTCTACCAAGTTTCAACAGGATAGCTCTTATACTTTCGACAAAAAGTGGCTGTGACATACACGGACAGACAGACAGACATGACGAATCTATAAGGGTTCCGTTTTTGCCATTTGGCTACGGAACCCTAACAAGGCAGCCGACTTCCGAAAAATAAGTTATTTTCCACTTTTAAGTGTTAACGTACCGTTACCATTTAACGGTTTACCGAGAATTCTGAAAAAAATCAAACATTAACCTTCCACTATTGTGTTAAGGTTGAAAATCTGTTAAAGAAATTATACAGATCGAGGGTGGTTGATGTGCTGGCGTCTGTACAATTCCACCAAAACAGTGTGCTGCACTTTTGTTCGCGAACAGAGCTTCAGCAGTGCGCGTACTAAGCTGGTCTTGCTTTGAGCCTCTGCGTCCACCGTCAAGTCTATTTATCTAATGCTGGCGCACTGTGCAGCACATTTGTGCACAATATCACTGAACTGACAATTACGAGTCCACTAAGGTATGCATACGTTCAAAAATGGATCAACAAATTGTGCGCGAACATTATAAAAATGTTTGTTGTTAATGTGAACACAAATGCGTGGATTGTGTGTGATGTGAACGAGGAGTCTTATAAATAAACTTTCATAAAATATCTAAGAAATCCTTGTAGTGCAAAACATACTCGTACCCATAGTATATACCTATCCTATGATTAAAATGTTGGCAATAACTACTGGGATATCCTAACTTAACCCAAATCTGTTCAGCCGTTTTAGAGTAAAAATGTAACAGCCAGATGTTCACTTTTGAAGAAATCTGTGAAATAAATAAAGACAGTAAATTATGTATACGTGCCTCAGTCGCGTGGGGCATAGCGTAGTCGCCTATTTTGTAAGTATAAAATGGCGGCAGAAACGGCACATCATGTCAAAATGTCTGTCTTGTCACCGAGCTTGTAATTTTGGTGAAATTCTGTTGAAAGATTCGACAGCCAAATTATTTCGTATGTATAATTAATGCTTGTTACTGGAAAAACACAACGTTGACCACTCATCACTTGCCTGAAAGAATTTATTCAGTTTTTTTCATTTATTTAACATTAAAATTAAAGTAGCTACTACTAGCTACTCTCAGTGGTTTCACCCCTGTTGTTCAGCACCAATTGATCGTATCGTGAGCTCTTATAGCCTATAGCTTTCTTCAATAAATGGAATATGCAACACTTTTTTTATTATCGTGGTAAAATCATCAAATGACTCCTCCCACCCAGGTGACCCAGGGCAGGGCTGGAGGGACTGTCAGACTAGTACTGACTAAAATCCACGGTGTCCTTCAATCGCCCTTTACGTTCCAGGGTCACGGTAATGCGATAAATCCCGCGATCGAATATGCAACACTAAAGTATTTTTAATCAATTTGAACCAGTAGTTCCTGACCATAGTGCGTAAACTTGTTTTGTCTTGACTTACAGTTACCCTTATCGCACACAACTGCCACTGAGAGCAAAGTTTGTTGGCTCAACGGGCTCAACTTACTGATTGGCCGTCACTACTCGACACTGGCATAAATAGTCACTGAGGGTTCCCAAAAAAAAAAAAAAAAAAACATAATTATTGTTAATATATTTATTTACTAGCTTCCGCCCGCGACTCCGTCCGCGCAGATGTCGGTCTTCGCGTGGATGGTTTATTTCTCCATTTTGAGTAACTCTGACAATGACATCTTATAAATATCTATTGGACCCAAATACGGCTAAGCCTATAATAATTAAGGAGATCTATTGAGCTACTGCTGTTGCTCGCGTTCTGTAGTAAGTATTTTTTTCATAGTAATTCCGACCTTGTATTTACAAATAACTGATCGGAACAGTAATCAAAAAGGTCGCGCTGAAAAGCACGGGTTTTTGGTCCTCTAAACCAAAAATAACAGAATTAAATTACTGTTTAACTTTATAATAAAACTTAGTAGCCGAGTCTTGTGTTTGTGTAGCTATTCCAATTAGGACGTAGCCCGCAAGTGCACTGCTAGTTAAGTCACACGGAAAAATAATAAAGTCGCGGTAGTCATTAACTGTCGGAGAATCTTAACACCGCGATTCAGAAATGCGCGTCATAGGCACAACGCCATCTAGTGGTGAGTGGTGGAACCTTTTTAGAAATCAATGGAGGCAGGCGTGGCGTAATGTTCTACTTGCTTGATAATAGGTGTCGCCAGTGGTTCCATAATAGGGTTTGTTATAGATTTTTGTTTCTACGTATTTTTCCAGGATAAAAAGTATCCTATTTTATGCCCAGGATAATAAGGTATAATTATACCAAGTTTCATCGAAATCGAACCGTTGGTTTTCACGTGTCATTAACTCTCGGAGAATCTTAACACCACGATTCAGAAATGCGCGTCATAGGCACAACGCCATCTAGTGGTGAGTGGTGGAACCTTTTTAGAAATCAATGGAGGCAGGCGTGGCGTAATGTTCTACTTGCTTGATAATAGGTGTCGCCAGTGGTTCCATAATAGGGTTTGTTATAGATTTTTTTTTCTACGTATTTTTCCAGGATAAAAAGTATCCTATTTTATGCCCAGGATAATAAGGTATAATTATACCAAGTTTCATCGAAATCGAACCGTTGGTTTTCACGTGATGCCTGCATATACAGACAGACAGACAGACAGACAGACAGACAGACAGACAAAATTTTTTTTAATCACATATTTGGGTTTGGTATCGATCCAGCAACACCCCCCGCTATTTATTTTTTCAATATTTTCAATGTACAGAATTGACCCTTCTACAGATTTATTATATGTATAGATTTACATCTGACACATTGAGTTAAAAACCTGTGACATAATAAGAGATAAGATAAGATTTTTATTTCGCAAATATGGGTACAAGTAAGGTGTTACAATAAATAGAGAAACAGCCATATTTTACCAATAACAAGGCATGCAAAAGTACAGAGTTATAGAAGTAAGCTTTTTAAAATTTTGCTACTATACAAGAAAAAATATCTAATTACTATTCAAATCAATACATAATCATTAACATGTTCATCAATTAAAAAACAATGCATTTAATGTCAATTCATTTAATATTATTCTAATTAATTAGTCACTAACATATTTAATTAATATCACATCATTTTCTGATTAAAATACATTATACAAAACAGTCAAACAATTTCCTTCTTCAACAGAAAATCCCCAACACTATAATATACTTTGTATACTACATAGAAAGTTTCGAAGTTTTTTTTAAAGCTATTGCATAGCTTTTATCGCAGGCTCGGAGCTCGGCGCGCGCGAAAAACGTAACGAAAAATCCTAAGGAAATTTCCTGACCACATCTGACAGCACGCATCGTCTAACGTCGTTTCAGTTCGGGAGACTTCGGCAATCATAAAGGTACGGACAGACGTGCTTATAAAGGTACGGCCAGACGTGCTCATTACTAGCACGAAAGCATGCTTTTATTGAGCTAGGGGCAATTTTATCGAGGGAGAGGGAGAGGGAAGAGGAGGAGAACGTTTCTTGACGTTTCACTTGATTGACGTGGCTGACCATAGCCTAATTAGTACAATAATAAATAGGTATAATAAATAAATAAAGTTGATAAAAAATGCTATGCAATAGCTTTACCGCGGCAGTCACCGAGTGCCACACGTTTTTTTTTTATAAATGTCAAGCTGTTATCTTTCCAACTACTCGGTATTCTATTACAAATCACCGGTGCCATGCAACATGCAACAGACACATGGCGGCATTATTTGATCTTTCACACCTTCATTTTATCGATTAGCCATTACCAGATATACTTAGTATCATCGAAGAATAAGTTTCTTGCTGAATCGCGTGCCAACAAACAGTAAATCATCGGTTCCTGCCACTAGATACCGAGTGGTATTACTGATAACCGAATACATCTCTGTCTTTTGCCGTCACTCAAATATCGTTATTAATCGCTCTGTCAGATATCGTTCTTCGATAATTATAATTAATTTGTAATGAATGTGATCATTACTGACGGAATAAATACTGTCTTGCTGACTAATTATAAGTTAAGACAGTTGTTGCTAATTATTTTTCTAAAGCTACTAAGTTTTCGTGCCAGGTTCTACCAATTAGCGAACGTTATCGATGACTGAACAGTGAGTTAAGAGCCTGTGGTATCACAAAAACGTCGTTTTGATGTGAGGGGAAAAGACGCCGCCGCCACCATCGCGAAATTATTGAAATCGAAAGTTTTTCTTCTACGAGGTCTGCCGCGACGTCTTTTGGCTGTGTCAGGGCTCCACATAGTGGTAATTTTGGCTCACGGTTCATTGGCTATCCGGCAGACGTGGCCAGCCCAGTCCCACTTCAGCTTAGCGGCCATTTTAGCAACGTCGATGATCTGTGTTTTGGAACGCAGTGTGGAGTTACGAATATGATCAGTTAGCTTAACGCCTAGAACACTGCGCTTTGCACGTTGGCAAACCTTGAGTTTGGACTTTTGTATGTTTGTCAAAGACCAAGTTTGGGATCCATATGTCAAAATGGGAAGAATGCACATGTCCATGATTTTGCGTTTCAGTGATAAGGGGAGATCTCCCTTCATAAGGTCTTTCATGGACCAGTAGTTCTTCCAGGCATTTTCGGTTCGTCTAATGACTTCCCTGTCTTGTCTAAAGATGGCGGGATGAGCTGGACAAAATTAACAACCAGTGGCTCATACTAGCCCTAGATCGAAATAGTTGGAAGTCATGGGGAGAGGCCTTTGCCCAGCAGTGGGATGATACAGGCTGACAGTAACAGTAAGTTTTATGTATTTCATTTCCTTGGAAGATGGGTAGGCCTCTAGTGTGGGACGCAACCTGTGTCGATACTCTTGCGCCATCCCATCTTCCAAGTTCATCGTGCTCTGCTGGCGCTGCTGCTGCGGTTGCTGAAAACCTCAAGCGGCGTAAATATAGTAACCTAAGTACAAACTATATTTTTGAGCCGTTTGGGGTTGAAACTATAGGGCCATGGGGTCCGAGTGCTCACAGCCTCTTCAGAGACATTTCGAAAAGACTTGTTGACGCTTCCCGGGACCCAAGAGCTGGGTTTTACCTTGGCCAGAGGCTAAGTATAGCCATACAAAGAGGCAACGCCGCCAGCTGACAGCGTTGAGGATGAGTTTTTCGATGATCTATAATAGTGTAATTTAATTGGTTTTATGTAATAGTTTTTTATTTGGTAAATATTTAGGTTTAATTAATGTATTATTGTATTGTTTTTAGTAGTGTTTATTTGTAGGTTTAATTACTGTTATCATTACAATATTATATCGTTAAAATTGTTGACAATAACTCTCAAAGAAACAAAAAGTTTCATTTCTTCAACTTCAACATTTCTTACCATAGATATAATAAAGAAGGAGATATGGCGTGGAGTTCAAAATGTATAGAAAACCAATGAAGCCACAGTAGCCCCTCCATTACGCTAATATTGCGCACACAGCTCTGTCACAACAATACTACGAACAAGTGCACACACGCGCCTTCGATAGCTCAGTCATTTAAATATAAACCTTATTCTTTAAACCACAGCGTACTTTTTTCGTATTATTTACTCACACTAAAACAATTATCATTGTGTGTTGTCGGGACACGGGGGCGGATACGACTTCATACGACAGTGCTTGACTAAATCGAAGTGTTATCGATAAACATATCGATAATTTTTTACAAAGGTTTTGGAAATAAAGTAAATGAAAACAATATGAAACCAACAGTAACCAATATATTTAAAAAAAAATACAAATCAAATGACACAGTTACATGTAGTTCAAAATCAAAGCATTTATTTCAATTAGGCCAGTTACAAGCACTTTTGAATAATTGTCAAAGACAAAATAATAATAATTAAACACTATAAAATTATGGTGCTACAACTACAATCCTAGTCACAAGACATAATAACTGTGAAAGTACTGTAGATGCTCATTACAAGGAGTAAATCTCTATGGAGAAGAACGGACAAGAAACTCCATGGACACTCTTTTTGGATCGCCAAAATTATTACAGATACTTTGTTACACCATTCATTTTGGGATGTTACGTTATATGGTACATAGCATTTCTATCAGCGATATAGTCGCTCAGTTTATAATATGCCTGGTTACAAAGTGTGCGTTTAATGCATGTTTTGAATTTAGTTTCATTTAGTTCAAGAACGTTTTGTAGTAGCTTATTACAGCATTTTAGACATTACCCCATGAAAGAAGGGTGCAAGTGATAATAAAACTTGCATCACGTCACAATATAGCGTCTCCAAACCCTCCTTAGAAATTCTGGGGCATAGTACATCAATAAGACTATTGATGCTAATTATTATAATGCATAGGAAGCTAATGGTGCATTTATGAAGACTTCAGTTAAATATCATAACCATAACAAGTGACGAAACCCAAGGACATTCTATAGATTACTTTACTAAACATTAATTAACTTATTTCACGATCTTTGGTAACGCTCTACTACGCTATAAAATAATAAAAACCGGCCAAGTGCGTGTCGGGCCACGCACAGTGTAGGGTTCCGTAGTTGCCCATCAAAATACTTATGCGAACTAACTAAACTGATTCGCTGAATTTGATTATAATTTACGCATTAACATTTATTAGGTACCTAAGTGATAGTGATTCAGTAGCCAACTCATAACGTCTAAAAACGGGCCCACATAGGACGATGGTAACTGTAGAAGGAGTTATAAAAACCAACTTCACAGGTAAAGTTGGAAAAGATGTTGTCTATTTGAGTACCACCGCGTGTAGAGGGAAGCGGCTGTAACAAAGATTTAAAACCAGCGTTACATAGTAATTCGAATACATCGCTTCAAGAATGATTTAAAGAGTTCCCACGATTTCTCCAGGATTCCATCATCAGATCCTGACTTGATGATCATGGGACCAATTGGAAGGTGTACTCTTTAAATCAAAAGAAGAATTTTCAAAATCGGTCCAGGCGTCTTTGAGAAATCGGGGAAAATACATTAAAAAAAAAATTACGACGAATTGAGAACCTCCTCCATTTTTTTTGAAGTTAGTTAAAAATAGTTGACAATAAAAACCTACCTATCCCCAAAACATACCCAACTATCATTAGCTGTAAAAATAAAGTTGACAAACTTACATTTGCAGTTGAAGAACATGTTCTCCGATACATTTTGTTTAGGAAAATATTTTATTCAAGTACATTTTATAAGTTGGTCGACTATTACTCGTAAACTTGTAAAGCCTACTTAGTCATGATAATTTTCTTTTAAACTTCGTTATTTATACTACTATTGTGAATTTTTTCATAGAAAAAAAAACATCCCCACTTTACGTGTTCAGGAGGTACCCTAAAAAAAATATTTTCGAGATTTTATTTTACCACTTTTTCGGCGCAACAAATCCATATATTTACACCAAATTACAGCTTCCTAGTACTGAGCGTCTCTGAGCTAAGCTGCGGACAGACGGACGGACGGACATGGCGAAACTATAAGGGTTCCTTGTTGACTACGGAACCCTAAAAATGGGTAAAAAAGCATAGAACCACATCGGCCTTCCAAGCGGTCACAAGAGTTAATACATTGAAGAAAAATCTGAAATAGTAATAAAACATTCGCAGTCGACCTTCTTGTCGATAGACTTTGTCAAACCTGCACGAGCACATCACTAGTTGCACTCAAATACGGCGGACCGGAGCAGCGGAGGCACCATGCGACATTACGGTTTAATGATGTTTCGTTATGTCAGCTTTACATTGCTTGTTCAGTCACTCAGTGACAGACTGAGGTGGTTGTAAAAGAGCAATGTATTTAATGCAAACTAAATACAGTCGGAGTAATACAAGAAAACAAAAATAAAGTAGTACAAGTCAGATATATTTTAGGGATTGTTGTTTTTCGTGATTTTTAAGACAAATATTGTAAAATACTTGTACTTACCTGTGGTAACTGATGCCATGACTTCTAAAATTTTTGTCTTGGCTTCTATTTTTGCACGAAACCACCGAACAAGACGGTATAATCGTTTTTTTACGAACGCGGTTGACAACACACTAACTCGCGGTGACGGCCATTTTTTCACTAGCTGAGCTATACGCTCAGCACGACGTGGCCGCGGACACGCCCCCTTGCCACTTCTCCTGTTTTTAATATTTCTGTGTTTCTTACAGTGTTCCCTTTACGCAAAATACATGTATTTCTCTAGTAGAAATATTTTATTACAAGGATGTCGAAACATTTACAAAAACAATGGTGGCCCACTAGTATCGGCATCGACTTACCGAGTTGTAGCCGTTGTAGGTCGTGGGTTCGAACCTAGCCAGGCGATGATCCATCGTGAGGAAAAGCAAAGCATGTGACAATTACCATCTCGCACTGAGACCGCGCGGTGGATTATGGCTAACGTGACCATTTATTTTTTTTGTCACAGCGGGGACATCTGCGGAATTAAGTAATAAAAACAGTTTTTAGTGTTTTAGAATAGAAGATAGAATAACTTATTCTATCTTCTATAATAAAAAACTTGTAAAACACTATACAAACTTTTAGTTATTCCAAAGGTTACTCTGAATAACTCAAAATAATCAAAACAAATTCGGCTGGGAATCCCATTTTGAACGAGAAAAAATACATTTTAAATTATCGTTTGGTCTGTTTGCAAAAGCGGGACAATTTCGGCCTCGCGGGGGACACCGGGACAGACTGCCTGAAAGCGGGACTGTCCCGCCGAAAGCGGGACTGTCGTCACGACGAATGGTCACGTTAATTATGGCCCACTCCTTTTGATAGAGGGGAGGCCTGTGTCCCAGCACTGGGAACATTGATAGGCTGATGATGATGATGTTGGATGTTAAAATTTAGTACATTTTTTTTTCACAATTCTTGAGATGTGAACTACTCTATGTATCGAACAATAGCGAACGCTCTAGTCGACGTTGGTAAAAAAAAAAATTGTACATGAAGATGTCAGACTTGACAGTCGGCTCGGCAAAAAGTTCACCAGAACGCTTGTATTGTTAGAATAAATGTACTCGCTAAAACGATCTCGTTTGTTTTTCTGTACATAATATAACATTCGCAAGAATGCTCATTAGGGTGCTTTTCCACCAGAGATGTCGTGCGAGGATGTCTAGCTTTGCTGTGAAAATGTGTGGGCGTTTCCACCAAAGCTGTGCGATGAAAATGTGCCTACTAGGATGTGTAGCGGAGCTGTGAAAATGCGCATTAATGTGTGGTGCGAGGATGCGTTGTGAAGCTGTGAAATGTGTCGACGAGGGTGCGGTGTAGTGGGAGCGGAGACAAAACACATCCCTCGCAACACAATCTCTCGTACACATCCCTCGCACAAATCCCTCGCTTGTTTTGTATGCGCAAAAATCTAGCTCCGCTGACCCGTTTCCACCAGAGCTGTGCTGACCGAGGCGAGGTAAATGAAGCGATTCTATTGGTTCGTTACAAACACATCCCTCGCTACGCATCCTCGCACATCTCTGGTGGAAACGCGGCCGTACACGTGAATTTTCAAGTTTGATTCACTTCGTGAATGAATAATAGAATAGCCAATGAATTGCTTAAAGTGAATATTGCCTTGAATAGACCTTCTATTTTTCACTGGAAATACCTATTTTAGGATAAAATAGATTGTTAATTAAAGTGATAGAAACTTGACAGGAGGGTATGTTATAGTATAGGCCTAATTTTTTTTTTTTTTTTTTTTTTTTTTTTTTTATTGGCAAGTCGCTATTTGCGCAATGCCACTAACAAAAAACGAGGAAACTTGGTAGAAAATGAAATTGTTAATTTAGGACACGGAATTTGGATGTATATTGGATAGGATTATTAGGAAAGGCACAAACATAAATAGGAATTATATGCGTATATTATTATGAGTGATAAATGATGATAGATACATATATATTTTTGAATCATTAGATGCCAGTAAAACAGAGATGGAGGTAGGAAAAGCAATGTTATAGGAAAGTAAACTAGAAATAAAAGAATCATGACTAAGAAGAGGGCAGGAGAAAAATATATGATTTAAATCGCCAACATCACCACATTCGCAAAGGTCACTGGCAACGATCTGCAATCGGGCAAGGTGGACTTTGGAGCAATTGTGACCCAATCTCATTCGAATAAGGCAACTGGTAACAGCCTTACCAAAGTTCAATTTAGAAAACCATGGTTTTTTGGGAATATAAGTTTGAATATTAGAATAATATTTTCCTTTAGTAGTGCTGCTGTCCGCCCACAATTTGCTCCAGGCATCCCAAAGAGAGTTCATTGGCAGATTCGCCAAGTCGTGGCTAAAGTTAATGTAAGGGAACAAATCACCACAGTCTACAGCCTCATTAGCCAGTTGATCGGCTTTTACATTTCCCGCGATACTACTATGGCCAGGTATCCAAGCGAAAGAAATTTGAAGACCTAATTTAAAACATTTATATAAAAGACCTCTAATAAAAAGAACTATGGGAAATATTGGTTTACATTTAAAAGGATTTCTTTTAATAGCCTGTAATGCACTTAGAGCGTCTGTAAATATTATTGCTTTTTCCAATTTCATGATGGAAATATACTCTAAGGCTTTGAACAGTCCGAAACATTCACCAGTAAATACTGATGATTCAGGAGGAAGCTTGATTTTTTGTACTATGTTATATTGCGAGTGAAAAACTCCAACTCCAACATTTCCTAAAGAAGAGTGCTTAGACGCGTCTGTGTAAATATGATGCCAATTCTCCCATCGCAAGCCTTTGGTTATGTTAAATGATTCTTTTACAAAACAATCATTTTTGTTAATGCCTAAGTTCAGGATAACATCTGGAGTAAACACCAATGATTCATAAGAATGATTGAAGAGAGGAAATGATAGTGACTGGTAAATTGGGGCTTGCAAAGCCATTAATTTTTTATAGCTAACAATAAGACAGGGAAGGGATTTATTAGACCAATAACGAGAAGAATTGGTTTCGTCTAGAAGAGACTGCAATTTTTGACGTAACGGGTGATTGGAAAATTGAAATGAACGGAATAGAAATTTGTCAGAAAGATACTGACGTCGGAGTGAAAGAGGAGGATCTACAGTTTCAACCTGTAAAGCATTTATTGGACTTGATCTCATAGCTCCGGTCACTATTCGCAGTGCTTTTGACTGAATTCTATCCAATTTTTTAAAAGCAGCTGAATTACCAGGTTCCAATAAAAATGTTCCATAGTCAAGCACACTTCTAACTATTGCGTTATATATTAATTTTAATGAATAGGGGTGGGCACCCCACCAGACCCCCGATAAACATCTTAATATGTTTAGTCTTTGTTCACATCTTGCCGTTATATAATCACAGTGTGGAATACCAGTGAGTTTACTGTCTAAAATCACTCCTAAAAATTTTACCGAAGATTTCACAGGTATTATATTATCATCATAATATACAGAAACAGGGGGAGGAAGGCGCATCCTAGTAAAAAGTACAACTGTACTTTTAGAAGTAGATAGCTCAAGGCCATTGCTATCCATCCATTTTTTTAAAAGGCTGAGACCCGATGTCATTGTATTGCAAGCCGTTTGAATAGAGCTGTGAGGGCAATATAAAAGAAGATCATCAGCGTATTGAAGCACTTTTACTTCATTGTTTAAAGAACTCTCAAGATCGTAAGTGTAAATGTCATATAACAAAGGGCTAAGTACTGATCCTTGAGGAAGACCTTTCCACACGACTCTAGATTCACACCTAGAATCCTGAAGTGTAAGATTAATAAATCTCTCAGATAATATGTTTAGAATGAAGTTTCTGAGAAGAATGGGGACATTTAACTGCTCTAGTTTATATTTTAATGTTGATATTACAACATTATCATAAGCAGAGGTTATGTCAAGAAAAGCAGATATTATGGATTGATTCGAAGAAAATGCTAATCTAATATCAGTGACAAAGATGCTTAAACTATCTATGGTACTTTTACCTCGCCTAAAACCAAATTGACTCTCACTAAGTAATTTCTTGTTTTCTAAAAACCATTCTAACCTATTTTTTACTAAATGTTCTGTGATCTTTAGCAAAACCGATGATAGAGCAATTGGTCGGTAAGAAGTGCTACTGGATGGACATTTGTTAGGTTTGAGAATAGGTAAAATATCTTGTGCTTTCCAAGAAAGCGGAATATTTCCGGTTATCATAATGTTATTAATTAGTTTTAAAAAATATAAAAGAGAAGTGTCACTCATATTTGATAGAAAAGAGTACGGAATACCATCTGCGCCCAGAGCGGAGTCTTTAATGTGATTTACGACACCTTTTAGCTCTTCTAAACTAAATGGAGAATTAAGGTCACAAAGAGAATCTACTGTCGAAAGGGGTATAGAATTTGAAATAATATTTTCCGGGACGTATGGTGGAGCTAATTTACCTAAAAAACTATTTACCAGCTCAGGTGGAAGGAATGTACTAGATGAATCTGAGAACGCCGATCTGAACCTTCTAATATTCCGCCAAACCACAGATGGTTGAACGTTAGGGGAAATAGAGAGGCAAAATGATCTCCAGCTTTCAAATTTCTTTTTTTTAAATAATTTTTTTGTCTCTGAAATTGATACGCTTAAAATATTAAAATTCTCTTCGGTAGAATTTTCATGGTAGTTCAGTTCACACTGTTTCCTTTTTTTTATTGCATCTGTGCAATCTTTGTCCCACCATGGCGGAGATGGGATTTTATTTTGTATCTTTTTCATAGGAAAAAGTTTGTCAGCCGTTTTTACTATGGCTTCAGATAAGGCGTCGGCACAGACCTGTTCATTACCAAATTTAATTTCTGGAAGAACAGAAACAATGTTGTCTAAATGCTCTTTAAAAGTTTGCCAATCAACATCCCCCAGTTTATACTTCAGTCGTGGAACGCTCTTAGAATAAAGTTTTTGACTGTAGGGAAATGATAAAACTATAGGGAAATGGTCACTGCCAAAAGTGGAAAGTATAACTTCCCAGGTCAAACGCGAAGCTAATTTGTCAGTGCATATTGATAAATCAGGTGCACTAGCACCTTCATGTGGAGAAGTGCGTCGAGTTGGGGATCCAGTATTTAATAAACAAAGATTGAGGTTATCTAGAATGTCAAGTAAGGTGCTACCATAGTTATTTGTTGACGAACTTCCCCAGACTTCATGCTGGGAATTAAAATCACCTAAAATTATAAATGGTTTAGGAAGAATTGAAAAAATATTTACAATTTCATTAAAAATTACAACAGATGGACGAGGAATATATACAGAAACAAAACAAATATTATCTACAACTGCTGCAATAACAGAAAAATCATTATTATGAGGTGGGATTGTGAAAAATGAAAATGAATGATGATGTTTGATGAGTAAAGCAACACCGCATACCCATCAGAGCGGTCTTCTCTGAGACATGCATAACCAGGGATCCTAAACGAGGACCCTGGTTTAAGCCATGTCTCTTGAAGAGCAAAAACAAAAGGTTTATATTTATTTACAATATGTATAATTTCAGATTTTTTATTAATTGCACTTCGGCAATTCCATTGAAGGACTTTGTTGTCCATGATTATTAATAGTTGATGATGATTCAGTAACTGCATTTAATACAGTGGCAGCGATGGACGGTGAAAGGTGATGTGTTTGAGTTAATGATTTTATCAAAGCAATGATTAGTTCATTTACAGTCAATGCAGACAGATCATCCTTAGGGATGAGGGCACAGCCATCTTTTGACTGAGGTGCATTCCTAGCAAGGTCCTGATGGAACTGCTGATCATAACCTTTAGAAAAGTGGGGTGGGGAGCGAGGTTTAATAAAAACTGTTTTTTTATATGATATTTTATTTTGTTTAGATGGTGAGTAATCAGGAGGAACAGAGGCTTTGATATGGCTTGAAGTTTTGGGAGAGGAAAGCAAGGCATCAGCATATGATATTTTAGAAATTGTGGGATGAAGCTTTGAAGCTTCAGCATATGAAATACATGATTTGGCCATGGATTCCTTAATGTTTTTTTGACGTTCATATTCTAAACATTTCTTGCTAGTAGCCTCATGAAAGCCACTACAAAGACAACAAGATAAATCATCCTCAGAGACTGTGCACCCATCCCCAGAGTGGCCTTGACCACACTTAAAACAGCGGGGTTTAGACCTGCACTGGATTTTGACATGTCCATACCTGCAGCAGTTGTAGCATTGAATTGTTGGGTAAATGTACAAGTCAACAGAAAGTGCTGTGTAACACATGTAAACACGCTTTGGAAGGATCTGGCCATCAAAAGTCAAAATAACCGTTTCTGTGTTTTTTAATAAAGGTTTTCCTTCAAAAATTGTTTTTCTCTTTATTCTTCGTAACTTTAATATTTTGCCACAACCAATTGGCACAGAGATATTTTCCATGATTTCATCATCCGTCCACTCTATGGGTACGCCTCTGACGACTCCCATGCGAGTGACAGAAAATGTCGGGACAAAAGCCTTATAAGATTCCTTTTCCAACAACTTACTGGATATAAATAAGTTGGCATCAATAAAATTGGAAAAAGCAAGAACCAGCCTGTTACGTCCTATTTTCTTTAGACTTCCATTTACTACATTTTTAAAAGAATTCCTTTTTAAAAATCGTCCAAAAGTGATTGGGTTTAAAAACGTGTTCTCGTTAGAAGCGGTTTGCTCCCGCTGAACATGAACCAAAAAAGGAGCCGCATCGGAGGAATTGTATAAAAGCCGAGCAACTGAAGCTGGACGCTGAGACAACCCACTCAGATTAACAGAACCAGGAGTAAGGGGAAGATCAGATGCCTTATTACTATTAGAGTCATCTACAGTTATCATATTTTCCACTTCGCCGCAATCACAATCGTTATGACGTCTCCCGCCATTTTTGCGCCTTTTTTTATTGCAATGTTTGCAAATTGTCGGCCGAGCAGACAACCTTTTGCGTTTTATATGATCTTTGGTTGCTATTGATACAGAGCAATCAGTATCAATACTCGCTTCATTATTAGAAATTGTCACATAGTGACCTATTTCTATTGGAACCGTTCCCCCGGGGTCATCCGGAGGATCCATATTAAAACTACCAAATAAACTAAAAAAGACTTACCAAATTTGAAGAAAACACTACGACTACACTAAAACTAAATAATAAGATGAAATATAATACAAAACTTAATCTAATCCAATATTTAAAAAATATTTTTTAAACAGCCAGAAAAACCACGTCCGCCGAAGTTCAGGTTTCCCGCGCTTTTTTCTATAGGCCTAATTAAACTGTTCTCGTGAACTGAATAACGGAAGCTAAAAAGTTGAAGTTATAGGTTATCTTTTTTTTTCGAAATGTCCGGTTGACAGTTACCCAATGAGTAGTTTGTTGTGTGCAAATGTGAAATGTGGATCAATTAATTTTGTATTTCGTTTTGGGTATTGCGTTAAATCAGGGTTTCAAATTGTCAATAACTCAATGACAAACTTCATTTTTCATCTCAATCCGCATTTGATTTAATTAATTTATTTATTTTGGTGTACACACAATTATACATGACAGGAATACACAAGACATAATTATAGTACCTACTCGAGTACAAGGATAGGTACTACTTTTGCCAACAGTCCAGCGAAATAAGATATGAAAACGAATAACACTGTTTTATTAATATCTCCCAAATAACGTTACATTACCTAAACTTTAGTTTATAAATTATGTCTCAAACGAATATAAATAACTGACTATATTTTTTGATTTTTAAACATGAAAGCGATGAGGATTTTATAAATAGAATGTCAAGCCTTTGGAATAATAAAAAAAAACTTACGGTGCATCCACACCGCCGGTAACATTTGTGGAGCAACAAAAGGCAACACGGTAACATTCGGCAACATTCGGTAACTTTTGTGGCTCCTTGTTACTATTTGTTGTTACTCATCCACACCGCAGTAACATACGACAACAAATGTTGCCGTGTTACTGTATGTCGAGTAACGTTGCTCGACAATCGGCAACATTGTTAGATAATGGGGGTAACATTGTTACCGAATGTTGAGCAACGTTACTCGACTTACAGTAACACGTCAACACTAATTAGTAACATTTTGTTGGCGGATGTTACCGAGTAACATTTGGAAACGTTGAGCTACAATAATGTTACCGGCGGTGTGGATGCACCGTTAGGGCGTCCTTTCCTGGCGTGGCTTTTAGTTAGCATCATCCTCTCAACGTGGCCAAACTTTATTTAATTTAGAGTTATTTATGACTTTGTTTAAATGGCAAGAGATACGATTTACGATTTAAAATAAAAAATATATATTCTGCTGCTATAATTAAAAACTATCTATTCCCTGCAGTTTTACCTGCTGCTCGGCTACCGTTAGTCGAAAGAAATTATTTATTTAATCCTCTTTTAAGCTATTGCATAGCTTATATCGCGGGCTTTGAGCGCGGCGCGGCGACCGAATCAAGAAATTCAGAAAAACCAAACGAAAAATCCAAAGGAAAATACCTGACACCACGCATCGTCTAACATCGTTTCAGTTCGGGAGACTTCGGAAAAAAATATCCGTCATAAAGACAATTTACCTTTTCTTTCTGATTCTAAACGGACAGCTACAAAAGGAGTTTTCATAATGAAACATACTTATAAAATTCTCCTACGACAAAGCAGTTCTTCTTTACAGTAGAGCACCACAAACATTTTAAATAAATTATATTCTCGTTAAATATTCGCGGTAGGCGATAAAATTTTCTTTAAAATAAAAAAAAGGTTATGCAATAGCTTCACGGCGGCAGTCTCCGAGTGCCACATGTATTTTTTTTATATTTATTTACAAGTAACTAAGCTAGGACTAACCAACACGAACAAGACGGAAATGGAACAAGCAAACTTTTCAGAATGAGTAAATTAAAAAAATATGTAATAATCAAGTAATATTAAAAAATAGTATATGTAGTAAATAATTCTAAAAATATTGCTTTAATGCTTTGGAGTAAAGCCTCCTGCAGACACACGCGATTAATCGCGCTGCGACAACGAGCCAAGCTAATTTCCGCTCGTGGAGCAGCTAGAACAAAATTAAACTTTTTAGTCACGCAATCAAAAGATACGGTCGTCTATGCGTCGTATTTTTTAGGGTTCCGTACGTCCCAATACAAAAACGGAACCCTTATAGGATCACTCGTGTGTCCGTCTGTCTGTCGCTTACAGTCAATTATCTCTGAATCTACTAGACCGATTGGGTTGAAATTTGGTGCACATATCAATTCCTGTGACCCAAGCACAGAAGTGTGACGTGAATAGATGAAATCTGTATGTGGGAGGTAATTTTTGGGGGGGAAGGGGAAAATGAAAAAAAAAAGTTTTGAAAACTGCATCGTGTGACATACCAAATGAAAGGTCTTGTTGAGACAATCTTAAATATATTTTTATTGTAATTTTAAAATAAATAGTTTCCAAGTTATTCAAGAAAATAGACGAAATTTGACCATTCCCCCCCCCTTATCTCCGAAACTACTGAACCTAAAATTTTGAAAAAAATACAGGAATTAGTTTTCTACTTATAGATTATAGGATAACCTATAAGAAGTAAATATCTGTATATGGGAGGTAATTTTTGGGGGGGAAGGGGAAAATTAAAAAAAAAGTTGTAAACTGCATCGTGTGACATATCAAATGAAAGGTCTTGTTGAGACAATCTTAAATATATTTTTTTTGTAATTGTAAAATAAATAGTTTCCAAGTTATTCAAGAAAATAGATGAAATTTGACCAAACAACTGAACCTAATTTTTTTTTTTAAATATAGAAATTAGTTTTCTGCTTATAGATTATAGGAAAACCTATAAGAAGTCCATGATATTAAAATAACATGGTAAATCACTCAATATTTTGCGTACCAATTTGGGTCAGATTTAAAAAAAAAACGTGATAGGTAACATCGTACGGAACCCTCTTCACGCGAGTCCAACTCGCACTTGGCCAGTTTTTCTTTTATAAGATGATAGTTGCATAACATTGTTTGGCCTGGGGATCGAGCCTAGGAATACATACAGTCTGTCTATAAAATCATGAAAATCGATGAGGGCGCTGCGGATGTCATCGACTTGTTTTTCGATTCTATTGCATTTTTATTCCTTTTTCAAGTCTACGGTGATAACGAGTCGCAAAACAAGTAGATGACATACGATGTAAGTAAGTACTTCGATTTGTGCTGCCCTACTTTGAAAAAATTTGGTTCCCCCAAAAATCGTTTTCGATATTATAGACAGACTGCACCTAGCAGTCGCTTATGCAACAAGGAAAAAAAGCTATTTAGATAATTTTAACTTATCTATTACAACCGTCACGCTTTTGTTAAACTCACAATTTTATCATAGGTATATTTTTCTTTTTCTGAAACACAACATAATGGGGTTGAGTAAGTACTTAGTTAGCAGAATTTGTAGTTCTTTTAACGTATTTAATTGTCAAGTGTGGAAGACATTTTGTTCCGTCCCCTAATGACACTGGACTTCAAAATGGCGGTACTATATGTTTTTTAAGTTTTGAAGAATATCTGAATTCTTTGCGTCAGCGGGTATTTAACGAGGTCTTAAAACTAAACTGAAGGAAAGACGCAAAAACTGTACTATGCTTTATAAAGTTAATTATCGTTCATGACTTCATCAAATTAACTGTTTTTGTTTTTTCAAAAAACGTCTCCTCCCCTGACTGAGACGTGTTCTTTATCCACACAGATGAGGTCAAAACAAGATTTCGACAATTGTGTTCAGTTTAAACGAACTTGAAAAAAAAAGTCCAATAAAAAAAACCGTCTGCTATTTGCACTGTAGAATTAATGATTTTGTTATTATGTACTATACTTATTCTGTGTAGGATAAAATTCTGTTAAAATCGAACACAAGCGGTGTTCGATTTTAACAGAATTTTATCGCTTGTGAGCATGAAACGCCATCTATGTTGCGATGCGGAGACTACAAATAAGTAATTCAATGCGCGCCACGGGAACTGAGACGCTTGTTAGTACGAAATTACGAATGCGTGACGTGAACTAAATACATTGATTTTTAACCGACTTCTAAAAAAGGAGGTTACTCACTTCGACCGTATATATGCTTTTTTTTTTCTTTTTTTATGTTTTTTCGCGCAGAACTTCGTTGTTTATGAACCGATTTTGATGATTCTTTTTTTGTTGGAAAGAAGATATTTTAGAGGTGGTCCCATTATAAGGAAATCAAGGTTTGATGATGGAAGACCAGAGAAATCGAGGGGAACTTTCAAAAATCGTAGGGGCGACTAGTGTGTTTGTAAGTTTTTTAACCGACTTCAAAAAAAGGAGGAGGTTCTCAATTCGTCGGAATCTTTTTTTTTTTTTTTTTTTTTTTATGTATGTTCCCCGATTTCTCGAAGACGCCTGGACCGATTTGGAAAATTTTTCTTTTGTTTGAAAGGGTATACTTTCCAATTGGTCCCATGATCATCAGGTCAGGATCTGATGATGGAATCCCAGGGAAATCGAGGGCAACCTTCAAATTTTATAGGCACATAGTACCATTTTCATATATTTTCTAAAGCTGTTCAAGTATTTGCATCTGATAATCATCATCTCAGGTGGATGAGCTGATGATGGAAGGTACAACTCCTCAACGGCTTGGAGTAGGCGTCGACTGATTTAGTTTGTGTTCGCATATCTCTGGAACTACAAGTCCGATTTAAGTAATTCTTTTTTTGTTGTACTAAGTATTGTTCAAATTTCGGAATACTGCAAGTTTCATCAAAATCGGTTCAGTAGTTTTTGAGATAGGGAATTTTATTAGCTTATTGTGCACTTGAGAGAGAATGATTTATTTGACAAGAATTTGAGTTGAATATTTAAACTAAAAAGAGTAAAATAAAAAACTTTTTCAAAAAAAATGTAACCGCCTTCAAAAACAACCACAAAAAAGGGTAAAATAACCTACAAAATAACTTTTCTTTCAGAAGTCGGTGGCAAAAAAATAATGAAATGAAAAAAAACTAAGGCACCGACTTGTGAAAGAAAAGTTATTTTGTAGGTTATTTTACCCTTTTTTGTGGTTGTTTTTGAAGGCGGTTACATTTTTTTTGAAAAAGTTTTTTTCATTAAGAATTTTAAAGCACTACAACTTAATAAAGGTCTGGAGTTGATCTGACGATGGAACCGAGAGACAGTCGAGGAAACTCCTCAACGATTCACAGCAACTATCTTGTGTTTGAGCTTGATTAATTTGTATTGTTAAAAACTTTACACCTAGATGGATTCTAACTGTCATTAGGGGTCTGATGATGAAGACGAAGGACAGTTTAGGGAACTCCTCAACGGTTTACAGTCTACCTTGTGTTTGGACTTAATTCATTTATATTATATAATAATAATATATAATATAATATTCCACAACTATCACACAACGCCATCTAGTCCCAAGCTAAGCAGAGCTTGTGTTATGGGTACTAGACAACTGATAAACATACTTATATATTTCTAAATACATACATAATAAAGATAAATTACACCCAGACACAGAACAAATGATCGTGCTCATCACACAAACATTTGTCCTGGGTGGGAATCGAACCCACAACCTCCGGCATAGCAGTCAGGGTCACTAACCACTAGACCAACAGGCCAACAGTGATGAGAACTCTACACCAAGATGGGTTGTAACTGTCATTAAGGGTCTGATGATGAAGTCGAAGAACTGTTCAGGGAACTCCTCAACGGTTTACAGCAGCTATCTTATATTTGGACTTAATTTATTTAAATTGATGAGAACTGTGCACCCATAAGGGTTATTGTTCGAGGCAGTATACCTGCCATTTGGTCCCATAAAAACATCATTTAGTTTCATTCAGTAGTTTTTATGGTTCAGGTTTGAATATTTAAACTAAAAAGGGTAAAATAAAAATCTTTAAAAAAAATGAAACCAACTTCAAAAACGACCACGAAATAAAATAACCTACTAAATAACTTTTCTTTCGGAAGTCGGTGGCAAAAAACTTAATGAAATAAAAAAGCAAAGCCATCGATTTTCGAAAGATTTTTTAAAAGATTTTTTTGATACCAGAACAATCAGTATTCCTCAAAGGTTTTTGTATTCTTACATAATTTTATTAATGTGATTATTTATAGTGGTGAATTTATGTATAGTGGTTTGCAATGGTGGCCCCGTGGTTTTGGCCCCGACCTTCGCGTAGTGGGGGTACCCAGCCAGGGAGCCAGGGCCATTAGTTTGTGTAAGTAATTCATTCATCACCACTGCACTGCTCTCAAAGGGTGTAGTACAACATCGTGAGGAAATGCGTAGAACATGCGTTCAAGTCCAAAAATTCGGGGACATGTGATATTTACCAATCCGCACTGCACCGTGTGATGGATGACCACTCTCTCGTTCTGATGATGATGATGTTAATGATTTTTTATTTATTTATTTAATTTGACAACAACATTGGTCCACTGGTTAATTGGTTAGTATACCTAGAACACTCACTTTCGGAAGTCACTGACTTCCGAAAGTAGTTATTTTACACACTTTTTTTTGTTTTGGAAGCCGGTTATTATTTACCGTGTCAACTCATAGTTTACGGTGGGTCTCAAAACATTTAGATGATGGATGCCTAATAGGCATTATGAAATTTTAAAAGTCATAACATTTGAAAGTTGCATTTAAAAAAAAAAAACACGTGAAAAACTTGAATCTTTGACCTATAACATTTCCGTAATTGGAAAGTCCTACGCCTGGTCTACAACAAACAATGATGGGTAGAAGAAGTACCTTTCGGCTTCGTAAGGGCCTTTTAACCGACTTCGAAGAAAAACGGAGGTTGAACTTTTTATATTGCACTATCTAAGGTTGAAGCCACACTGTATTGGCAGCGACGCGACGCAACGAAGTTTTAATAAAAGACAATATAAACTTTATGTACAATGTTCGGGCATGCCTCAATCGCGGCGGTAAGACCACTCTTTGAGGAGTGGCTGGAGAGGCGCCAAGGCGTCCTCACCTTCCGCCTGACACAGGACCTCACTGGACACGGTTGTTTCAAGAGGTTCCTGTGTATGATTGGAAAGGAAGCAACGCTTGGGTGTCACCACTGCGAGGATCGCCCGGGAGACGCGGTGGAGCATAAGGTTCAAGTCTGCCTCGCTTGGGCAGAGCACCATAGGCGATAGGCGGCAACATCTCGCGCTCGGTGTTGGTCGAGGCCATGCTGCGGGGCGAGACGGAATGGGAAGCAGTCACCTTCTTCTGCGAAGCAGTCATGCTAGCGAAGGTGGAGGCGGAAGACAGCAATTTCCGGCCACCGTAGGTACGAGCATGCCGACGGCGAGTATTGGTGATTCGTCCAATAATGGACCATGCCCGAGTTTACGGCGCGTCGTGTTCCACGCGTGCCTCAATCTGACGTGACCATGGAACGTAAAGAGATATTAAAGGACACCGTAGATTTTAGTCAGTACGTATCTGACAGTCCCTCCCATACCGCCCTGGGTGGGAGGACTCATTTGACGATATTACCACGATAAAAACATGTACAATGTTACAAATGATGAAACTCTTGATAGAATGGCCCGACAGGCTCGAGTCGTCTCACGAGGTTGCAAGAAACGCTTGATAATGCTTGTAATATTGTAAATACAGTTTATAAAGTCTCCTTAATAAAACTGATGGTCGCATCGCTGCCAATTCAGTGTGGCTTGATCTTTAGAGCACGTAACGTATATTATGATGGATTGATAAGTTCAGTCCATTCGCTTCTTTATTTTAATACTCGTACTAGCTGGTGCCAGCGGCTACACCTGCTATAATTCGAAGATTATCCCACGAGACTACCACACTAGACTTTTTTACCGACTTCAAAAAAAAGGAGGTTATCAATTCGACCCGTATGTATGTAATATTATAAGAACTGCCCAGTTTTCATATATGTTAGTCTATATCAGCGTCTAAACAAATGTGCCAAATTTCATAAGTGTATGTATGTATGTATGTATGTATGTATGTATGTATGTATGTATGTATGTATGTATGTATGTATGTATGTATGTATGTATGTATGTATGTATGTATGCATGTATGTATGTATGTATGTTTTTATGTTTGTGCACGCATATCTCCGGAACTATAAGTTCGATTTAAGTAATTCTTTTTTTGTTGTACTAGGTATTGTTCAACTTAGGGTACACTGCAAGTTTCATCAAAATCGGTTCAGTAGTTTTAGAGATATGGATTTTTTTGTGTTGTGACGGATTACAAGATTAGTGCATATGTAAGAAAATTTTGTATTTTACAAGAATTTGGGTTGAATATGTAATAAATAAACTAAAAAGGGTAAAATAAAAACTTTTTTTAAAAAAAGTACCGACTTCAAAACAAATACAAAAAAGTTTAAAATAACTTTTCTTTCGGAAGTCGGTGGCTTTGTTTTGTTGTGTCATTGACTATTGCCACCGACTTCCGAAAGAAAAGTTATTTTAAACTTTTTTGTATTTGTTTTGAAGTCGGTACTTTTTTTAAAAAAAGTTTTTATTTTACGTGGTAAAATCATCAAATGTGTCCTCCCACCCAACTGTCAGACTCGTATTTACTAAAAACCCACGGTGTCCTTCAATAGCCCTTTATGTTACGGGGTCACGGTAATGAATTAAGTCCCGCGACCCCGGCAGGCTTTGGCCCTCTAGAGGGGGGCCCCGTCATCATGCTGATACTCCTTGAGACGCGCGTGGAACACAACGCGCCGTCGACCCGGGCTTGGTCCATGGTCGGACAGCGAGTCGCCCATTACTAGCCGCCCGCATGCCCAACACACCAGACTTGGGAATCGAACTCTTTTCAGTTAATTTCAGTCTACAAAGTCAGTACTACAAGATTCAAGTTTTTGTGACGTAAAGTAATAGCGGCCATACACCATACTGCCTATCGTACAATCGGCATGACGATCGATTTGATCAAATTGGCAGTTCGTCCATATACACCATACACCATACTGCCTATCGTACAATCGGCATGACGATCGATTTGATCAAACTTCAAATCGGCAGCAGTGATGCCAGCTTAGCAACTTTACCTATAGCTAGATCTAGCTATTATTCGGTGACCGACAGCTACAATTTTATAAAAGTTGTGGCTTAATTTTTTAGCTACTGTTTTACCGACTTGTTTTTTTACCGGTCTATCCCACTGGTGGGAATCAGTTGGTAATACAAGTGAAGGTCGGAAAACATTTGCTTATCGTTAAGCAAATGTTTTCCGACCTTCAAGCGATTTTCGACCTTATTGACATTTATGCAAACACCGGATTTTAATGAAGGAGCAATGTTAGCTAACGAGAATGTGAGAAAAAACAAACTAAATTTTAAATGTCAATAAGGTCGAAAATCGCTTGAACCAGTTTTTTCCACTCCACTCCACTGTAAAAAGTGTCGTGACAATTTTTTCCGCCTAGCCCCCTTTCGCAACGCGCCATAAGGAACTTCGTTCCAAAAAAATAAACGTTTCGAATTGAGAACCTCCTCCTTTTTTTTACGTCGGTTAAAAAGTAGCTACCGAATATTAGCTAGATCTAGCTATAAAGTTGCTAAGTTGGTATCACTGCTGCCGATTTGAAGTTTGATCATTCCGATTTGATCAAATCGATTTGATCAAATCGATTTGATCAAATCGATTTGATCAAATCGGCATGATCATGCCAATTTGATGGATTCCACGCCCACACACGGTCAAATCTAACTGATCAAATCGGCAGCGTCATGCCGATTGTACGATTGGCAGTATGGTGTATGGCCGCTATAAAAGTGGACATTAAAGTTAACCTCTAAATTGCTTCTGACAACATCATCATCATTATCATCATCATTAGCCTTTAAATGTTCCCACTGCTGGGACACTGGCCTCCTCTCTGTGAGAGGGAGCAGGCAGTAATCTACCACGCGGGCCCAGTGCGGGTTGGTAGATGTCACATGTCTTCGAATTTATGGTTCTAGGACATGCCGGTTTCCTCACGATGTTTTCCTTCACCGTTTTGAGAGCAGTGGTGTTGAAATAAATTACACAAAGTAATGCGCCTGACTGGGTTCGAACCCACGACCTACAGCTTGTAAGTCGACGCCGGTATCACTGGGCCACCACTGCTCTCGGCCACCACTGCTCTCTTCTGACAACGATCGTTTCAAAACCGAACTTTGCTTTTAGCAACGACCGTTGCCAGAAAATGTTTTTTATTAAACGTCTCTAAACTCTATTTTGAAGGTTTTAGAGTCTTTTCAACAAGTTTTCTTGTCTTTAATTAGTTTCTCGTTTTACGTCACAATAAAGGCCGTAAATATGTACTTCAAGTACGGTGTTGGTAAAATACGAAAATCTTGTGATAAGGTTTCTGATTTTGGTCGCTAAGAATTAGTCTGACGCATCGTCCCGGTATGAACAGCCGATTAAGAACGTCGCGTGCGCACCACAGGTAAATCAGAGCTGCTACAGTCCCAGGTTTATATTAATGACTAGCATAACCGCGTGACTTTGCCCGCATAATCGCTTAAATGGGCTTTATCATGATGAATAGAAGATTAGATTACTAAAAGATAAAAAATATCAAAGCAATAAATAAGTCATTAATATGACTGAAATACTGATCGCGCTCTTCCGCGCCTCCACAAGCGCTAGGGATCGGTCGGAGGACGTGCCAGTTCGAGTCGTGCTGAGCCATTGCCTCCACACGACTCAGTAATATAGTACGCATCTTGTAAACACCGTTTCTTCAAAAGTAACATAATTTACGTTAGCTTTGAAAACTATATTATGTAATTTGGGGCTCTAGAAAGACATCAACGCGTGAATTGAACAACAATTCACTACTTGATTCTTGGCCCCCATCAATTTTTATGTTATTAAAAATGAAGCTTTTCCATGTAATATTTTGAACGTCACGGTCAGTTCACACCCAGACGCGACGCGGCGCGACGTGACGCAACGATACTGCAAATGTGTATCTTATCATGTAGTAAATAAAGTTAGATTTTGAGTTGCCAATAAAATGTAGCGCGGTGCCGCGCTGCGCCGCGCTGGATTGTGACAGGTGTATCTTTTCGTGTAGAAAATAGAGTTAGATTTTGAATAGCTCTATTGATATGTGCGCGCAGCGTCACGTCTCGGTCTGAGCTGATCGTTACGTTACGGCTTTGGCCTTAAGGAGGCCCCCGCCATCTATATATACGCATACTGCAGGGGTCGCTGGACTGTCTCTTCAGGTAACCGTGATCCTGGAACGCAAAGGGCTATTGAAGGATCACCGTGGGTGTTAGTCAGTACGAGTCTGACACTCCCTACCGTCCCGCCCCGGCAAAAAAAAAACCGTGTACAGATATTTTGCTGAACTAACACTATACTACTCGTATAAATTAATCATCAATAAGCGTAATTATGGCCTAATTTTTTGGGGGTAGAAGGAACGGAGTGTAAAGTTCTTTGATAGCCCAGTACTTGCGACCAGACGGGTGTTGTGTCTTGGGGTCTTATTTCGGAATATTCTACGTGTTCTAAACTCGCGGATTTACATTATTGCGTGATGTGAAACACGAACACTTAGTTCCTTCTACACTGCATAGATGGCGCTAGTGTTCATTTATTTGTGTCAAAATCCGGTAGTTCTTATTTTGGCTTAAATAGCGAAAAATATTAACCCTAAAGATTTTGTTACTGATGATAACTTTGTAGGACGTTTTTAAAGATGAAAATTTGTATCTTAATTTACTGCAAAATGCGACTAGTATTGTCTCCGTAGACCCAAAACTTCCAAGATAGAGGTTTTCAAAATTAATCATATTTTCAAACATTGCAACTCACTGAATAAAGTTTTCCCCGTGTGTGGTGCGGGGGGATGACGCTCACGCACACATGAACAATATGGCACACGAACCACGATGTCAGGTAATATAGCATGGTTTTTGGCCGTGCCTGCCAGTGAGTTCGAGCCCGCGACAAGTGCCACCTTAATTTAATTTTTATTCATATTTATTTTTGTTTTGTATCACTGCTAAATGCTTTTGTTATTATGTCTTTCAATTTAGACTAAACTTTTAAAATTATATAATTTACTATTCTTAATTAGTTATAAAATACTCAAAATCGTGCTTATACTTTATACTTTTCTCTTGCTCTCGAATGTATTATAAATAAAAATATAAATATAATATTCCACAACTATCACACAACGCCATCTAGTCCCAAGCTAAGCAGAGCTTGTGTTATGGGTACTAGACAACTGATAAACATACTTACATATTTCTAAATACATAAGTATTATAGATAAATAACACCCAGACACAGAACAAATGATCGTGCTCATCACACAAACTTATTATTATTTTAATAAATTGATATCCATACTAATGACATTCCACTAGTAAACTAGCCAATAGGAAGGCGTACTGCTTTCTAATCGACCAATTAGAGCACTTTATAGTTCTTTACCCGCATATAAGGGAGCGATTAAATTGAATATAATAGTTGGACTTCATAGGCAGCGTTTTATAAACGATTTGTTTATAATATGTATCTACACTAATATTATAAAGAGGAAAACTTTGTATTTTTGTTTGTTTCTTTGTAATGAATAGGCTCAAAAACTACAGGTCCGATTTCAAAAATTCTTTCACCCGTTGAAAGCTGCTTTGGTACTGAGTGACATAGGCAATAAGAATGGACTCATTACTACTACTAAAGTTAGAGTGAACAGGTTTCTTCTGGGTAAGCCCACTGATCACTTCATTGCAGGCTTTGTCTCTCCAACTTCTGATCTAGACTAGAATCGAGAGTAAGTACATTGCAAATAAAAAAATGTCAATTTCTAAGCTATACAGGAAGACTTTTTTACCACCGTCCAAAATTTTTCTAGGCATTAGGTATTAATCACTAACCCCATTTTTGAAAAATAATCGATACCTATAATTTTCATATTAAATCATTTTCTCATAAGAATTATCCGCTCTGCGTGGTCACCAAGCTAAACGTTAATAATACTACATTTGCCGGCGCATGAAACGGGTAGAGCTTACCCCCCGCCCCGCCCCGCTACACCTGAGCGACACATCACAGCGCGGTGTCCAGATTCATCAACTTTTTATAGATAACTTTGTGACGTGATCTCAATATTTTTGTATTGAGTATTACAAAAAGAAAAAAACGTATTCAATGATTTTCGCCAAATATTAATATATCAAAATTTGGATGGTGTCTAAAAAATCATCCTGTATGCTATAACGAGCTCGATATCGAGATATTGTAGCGGCACACAACACGACCTCATCCCGCCAGCCCCCTTCTTTCATCGCACATCTAGACGCACTGCAAATTACCATCCTTACCTTATTATTGCTATTCCACCAATTCGCACTAAAGCTATTGTCAAACAGACTGGCGAAGCGAATGCGATCAGAATTTTGTCATATAGAAAAGCGAAAGCAGTCCGATAGTCTATGTGACTGGCTACAAACAATTCCATCATACATTACAAACAAAAACGCTTCGGTTCACATTCGCCTAGCCTGTCTGTTTGACAAAGGCCCAAGCGTTTCCAAACGTCTTTTATAATGCGAACAGCGACGGAGTGGAACTCTCTGCCTGCGTCTGTGTTTCTGAACGCATACAACCCTAATCTCTTCAAAGTTAGAGTGAATAGGCTTCTTCTGGGTAAGCTCGCTCCATCGTTGACCTTGTTTTTGTCACTCCTGACCTAGACTAAGGTAACGAGAACACATCTCAAATTAAAAAAAAAAACATTTTCTAGGCTGTACGCCACGACGAGCTCGTCATCGAGATATTGTAGCGACATATAGCTGTCAGTATAGTAATGAATAGCAAACTGTAGTGGCGCTGCACATACACTCGCAAGTAAAAGTATGGAAACACTCCGATTCCTCGCAATCTTGAGTACTTAATAACTCATTATCATCAGCCTAAGTATAATGTTCCCACTGCTGGGACACAGGCCTCAGCTCTGTCTCTCCACGCGGTCGCAGTGCGGGTTGGTAGATGTCACATGTCTTCGAATTGTTGATTCTAGGAAATGCCGGTTTTCTCACGATGTTTTCCTTCACCGTCTAGGGAACAGTGGTGCTGAAATAAATTACACAAAGTAATGCGCCTACGTCGTAAGTCGGGACCAATACCACTGGACCACCACTGCTCAACACCGTGACTTTTTAGTCGTCTTACAAAAGTGGTCCACTTAATGTATCCGACCTAAAATACCTCTAGGCGAGTTTCTTTTTTTTTAATCGTTAATAATAATTTTTATTATTAATAAATAGGTGCATTAGAAATATGAAACACCCTGTTAAAATGTTTACGTATCAAGTTGTAGAGTATACCTACTCAGCGCAATAGTCGGGCAGATCATTCCATCTCCATTTTCTATGAGACAAGGGTGTTTCTAACTACGCCTTGCGTCATAATAACGAATTAAAATTTTATCTTTAAATTTGTGTTCTAGTCATTGGATGGACACATGAACTGGGCTGCCGTTGTAAGACGACTAAAAAGTCACGGTGTATAGTTTACTTGATAACTAGTTAAGTATAATAAAAATATACCATTTTTAAAGGTTTCACTGTTAACTTTAAAATGAAACCAAATTCATTAAAATCACGCCATTATTTATAGAGCTATCCCGGATCGATTTCAAGTAAGTGATTACATACATTGGCTCGCGCTAGTGCACTTTTAGTGTCTTACGATTTCTGTTCTGTTTCACTTAGTTGTAAGTTTTCCACAGAAAAAAAAAATACGGCGGTATCCTTATAAGTACACCTATTTACAGTACAATAGTATTTTATTACTTCATTCACAAGGCAAAATGGCACGCACGTTAAATGTAGGGTGTAGTTCAAAGTAGGGTCAATTAAAATGGCCTCAGCGAGTTGCAATTGAATTTAAATGTATGTCTGGCACTCCGGTGCTTCCTGTTTACCACCTTGTTGACTGCCTGAACAAGCCCTGGATATTTAACATGTCAAGTTAAACACGAAACGAGTGAGGAAAATATTTGGGTGCATTCGTACTTTGAATTTTGCGATTTTTTCTTATTGTCAGCCAGTATCCTATCTTTCTTTCTTTCTTTCCAAGCTAGACTCCCTCTCATTCTTTTTGTATATATTTCTAGCGAATTCGCAAGCGTGTATTTCGAAAGCTAACCCACAGGCACATTATATCGAGATAATAAGTATCCTGCATGTTAATCTAGGTTAATCATCAGATCCTGACTTGGTGACTATGGGACAATGGGACCACTTCAGAAGTGTCTCCTTTCGAACAAAAAAAGAATTTTAAAAATCGGTTTTCAATTGGCGGAGTAATCGCGTAACAAACACAAAAAAAACATACCGTCGAATTGAGAACCTCCTCCTTTTTTTGAAGTCGGTTTAAAAATCAAAGTTACATAATTACCGGTTTTGAATCAAGAAAACTTTTCTTTGAAAGCGGGTCCAAACGACCAATTCAAAAACGCATTAGGTCGTTTGGACCCGCGGGTCCCGCCTGAGCGGGATCAAACGACCAAAGAGCCAATAAACTATCTGTGTATCACAATTCATCTAAATCCGTAGTTTTGTGTGCTATCGCCACCGACTTCGTACATAGCGTATAAGTGGTAAGCCTCAAAAAACCAAACACAAATAAATTAAAACACAAACAAAAATTAACATATCCCAATAAATTCTCACTAACTTTTAATTTCAAATTCAATCAATCGATTGATCAATCAAGATATGATTGAAACGTGTTTGCTGGTTGTAGGCAGGACTGGCAGTGCCGTTACGATTGGTGATGAATATTCATTGATGTAAGTGACATTGGTGATGGCCCACAGTTGAGTGTAGTGGCCGGTGGCCGTGTATACAGTGGCCGTTTACCTCTTGATTTATTTTTAAATTATGTAGATGTTTGAGAAGATTTAATCTGAATTATGATAAGAAGACAGTTTAAACAAAGGTACCATGGAGAATGGAATAGGAAGTCAATTAAAAATAAAATGATAAGCCTTTTTGTATTGATTTATTGTTTTTTCCAATAAATTGTGTATTTTTCTTTCCATAAATTAGTTCAACAGACGTTACCCAAAAATCCTTTTGAAAGAGATAAACGAATTCGGCTAGACTTGCTGGTTGTCTGTCAGATTAATAATAATAATATTCCACAACTATCACACAACGCCATCTAGTCCCAAGCTAAGCAGAGCTTGTGTTATGGGTACTAGATAACTGATAAACAAATTTATATATTTCTAAATATACACCGTGTTCCGGACGATATACATAAACTTCGACCAGATGTTCAAACCACGGAAGTAAGCATTTTTCATTATGGACACATTAATAAATTCTTATTTTTTATTTTTTGTTAATTTTCATACAAACTAAATACCTAGACGTAAATAACCCGATATGCATGCCTCTTTATCCGAATTGGCAACGTCATTCATAACATTTGGCGGGCTGAAACAAATGAAATGCAAATAGTATTTGATAGGGGAACACCCAAATACTCCGAAATATTTTATTCCGAATTTCGGTATTCCGATTTTCAAAACTCCGAATATCATAATACCTAAAAATTACAATATCTATTATTAAGAATCACGAAACTTATTTAACCGAAAGTCGTATATCCGATTTCTTAGTTTTCCGATTTTCACATATTCGAAAAATGTAATGCTCGATGAGTTCTCATTCCGAAAAACGAAATTCCGATTTTCAATATTCCGAATAAACTGATTTTTTCGGAATATTGAAAATCGGAATTTCGTTTCTCATTCTACAAAGTCAGTGCCAGAAACGAATTGCTGCAAAACCGGCTCCACGTAGTTTTGTCTACCGTACTCTTAGAGAGTTATTTAAGCCTGTGTAGGCGCGGAGTGCTGAGGCGTATCCTCTGGACTTTGACTGTTTGCCTTCGGGATTGTTATTGTTATTAGGAGAACTTAGGAGCTCGGGACTTGGGGCACCCCGACTCGGACAGGTTAGGTTCGAAGGGGATGGCGGGGTCTGAAAGACCCCGCCATCCCCTTCGTGTTAGGTTACTTTAAACCTTGCTCACAGAAATAGGAGCCCCGCGAAGCGGGGCTCCGTCGATCTACCTTGGTAGGTGGTAGTCAACAAATTGACCAAGGATGCAAGAGCGAGCGAAGCGAGCTCGGGACTGGGGGCACCCCGACACGGACAGGTTAGGTTCGAAGGGGATGGCGGGGTCTGAAAGACCCCGCCATCCCCTTCGTGTTAGGTTACTTTAAACCTTGCTCACAGAAATAGGAGCCCCGCGAAGCGGGGCTCCGTCGATGTACCTTGGTGGGTAGTAGTCAACAAATTGACCAAGGATGCAAGAGCGAGCGAAGCGAGCTCGGGACTGGGGGCACCCCGACTCGGACAGGTTAGGTTCGAAGGGGATGGCGGGGTCTGAAAGACCCCGCCATCCCCTTCGTGTTAGGTTACTTTAAACCTTGCTCACAGAAATAGGAGCCCCGCGAAGCGGGACTCCGTCGATCTACCTTAGTAGGTAGTAGTCAACAAATTGACCAAGGATGCAAGAGCGAGCGAAGCGAGCTCGGGACTGGGGGCACCCCGACTCGGACAGGTGAGGTTCGAAGGGGATGGCGGGGTCTGAAAGACCCCGCCATCCCCTTCGTGTTAGGTTACTTTAAACCTTGCTCACAGAAATAGGAGCCCCGCGAAGCGGGGCTCCGTCGATCTACCTTGGTAGGTGGTAGTCAACAAATTGACCAAGGATGCAAGAGCGAGCGAAGCGAGCTCGGGACTGGGGGCACCCCGACTCGGACAGGTTAGGTTCGAGTTAGGTTAAGCTAACAGAAATAGGAGCCCCGCGAAGCGGGGCTCCGTTGAACCACCTTGGTGGTAATATAACTCAGGAATTCAGGATGCGATAGCGAGCAAATTGTGTCTTGGGGCACCCCGACTCTGACAGCTTTCGTTCTTCTCACAGGGATTTTTTGTAATATTATGAATGAAAATACGTAACTCAAAAATAAATTATTTTAATTACTCAAAAAAAAATTATAAAAGAAATTATTATCATTGAAAAGAAAATATTCTTATTCGAAAGAAATTCTTTTATTGAAAAGTAAAGAGGAATTTTGACAAGGCGTTTTAAAAGCATACTTTTCTCTGATAAGCGATTAAATTTTCGGAATTCTAATTATTCGGAATTTTAATAATCGGAATTTTAACCATCGGAATTCGTGTTTTTGATGTTTCGGAAAATTATTAATTCGGAATTTTTGATATTCGGTCTATTGAAACTCTGTATTTTGAAAATAGTAATTATAAATGTTAGGAATATTGAAATTTCGGAATTATGAAAATAGGAATAATGATCAATCGGAGTTGTTATATTAGGAATTTTGAACCATTCGGAATTATGAAAATCGGTATTTTGAAATTCGTATTTATGAATTTCGGAATAAAGTTTTTCGTATTATCGTAGTGTACCCATTTGATAGATTTCAAATTAAGATACTTTCACACTGCATAGCTCAATTAAATTTCATTAAATGAAATTACAAATATCTTTGTAACGAAGCCTTTTTAAGTACTACTTCCTTTGTTGGATTTGATTTGTAAAAGCCATAGAAGTATTTGCTAAAGTTTATGGATAACGTGAAGAACACGGTGTATAAACATTATAGATAAAATTACACCCAGACACAGAACAAATGATCGTGCTCATCACACAAACATTTGTCCTGGGTGGGAATCGAACCCACGACCTCCGGCATAGCGGTTAGGGTCACTAACCACTAGACCAACAGGCCTGTTTAGATTAGAAATGGGTTAAAAGAAACACTGAGCAATAAAATAGTATTCAAACAGTTGACGACGTTTTGGTAGACTATAGCAAAGATGAGATTAACTTGATTATTACCGAAATGACTTACTAGCACAAGCAAGAAACAGCATAGGTAGTGCTGGCAACATAGTAATTGGAGGAAGCTAAATGCTGCAACCAGAAAAGACTCCGAAGGTAGTTTTTGAGGAACTCATGAACGTACATGCCAGAAATGAGATAGAAGTAATAACTATGTGCTGTTTTTATTTTGAATATTTATGAACTTTAGTTTCCTTCATAAACTTATTGATGATTCTTCTAATGATTTATGTTGTAAACGAATATTATTCCGATGTAAGAAGTATAAATCATTTTTAAGCAACAATATACTACCACATACGTAGTTGTATCTACGCCTTGCGCACGCGCCGGTGGTTTACAACGGCAGTTAATAATGCTCTGAAACACGTTCTGTGGCGCCATCTGTTGCGCTTAGTACGAACTAAAGTAGCCTCACTTAAATTAATTTAATAATTAACTGATTAATAATTAACTTGCAAAAATTATGTCGTCAAATTCTGGAAAGAAACGATATAAATAAAATTAATTTTAATTACTGTAATTTCAAATTAATTGAAAAATTAATGATAAGGATTTTACGGAAATGTTTTTGTTCAACCATTTTTTTAGTAAAGAAATTATCTGTCTTGAAAAACAGACAGATAAGTGTAAAATAACGGTAGTCGGTTAAAAATAACAAGCATTAAAAAATATGATAAATTAATTTTTATTTATATACGTAATACAAAGTTTACAATTATTTAAATAATAAGTTGCACAGGTTACAATTTAATTTTAAGAAATATGAGGTACCAAAATTTTATTTGCATCGTCAAAAATATACCTTTCAGGTACCCAAAATTGCCACCGGCGAAACATTTTCTATTGTTTCATTGCATTTTCAAAAACGTTTGAAACATTACATGAACCTATCTTTGTATGACAACATCGCTGAAACTAGCAATAGTAACATCTGTGTTTTTCTCATAACTTTTTTTTAAAAAAAAAAACATGAAGTTTGGTATGTACACATGTACAGACGCCAGCACATCAACCTACCCGAAACTGTAAAATTTTGCCAATCGAACGTGAACCTTCTTGTTTTGTGATAAAGTTAAAAATCTATTACAGAAATCTGAGACATTGTGGTAGCTTGATGTGCTGCCATCTGTACCTTCTACATAATAGTCATATTTATGCAAACCCCAAAATATTTTTACGTAATTAAATATCCAATTATTGAATCAATAATCAAAGACATACGATACAAAAAAATGTGAAACCGACATAAAGTTGCCAGCCGCGAACTATTTCATACAAAAGACATCAACGAGAGCTAACTGAAAGTGCTGACTTCCGTACACGTCTTGTTTCGCGGATTGACAAATAAATTAATGTCACTATTTAATTATAATATTACTGAAGTTTAATCATATTAATGTGTCAATTTGATAAACAAAAAATCTAAAACACCTATCTCCAATGCAAATATGAGATTAAAATGCAAAAAAACGACGCAGGAAACGGTGCTACGAACGAATAAATTACTAATAAACATTTTGATATAACAGTGTCAGACATTAAATTGATGGTCGCGCCATCACAGATGTGTTAGGAGTTAGTGAATTAATTAAATAAATATAAATCTTGTGTTAAACACGACAGCCCCACTTCCGTTGTCAGGCACACTACGGCACTTGAATCACACAGCACACTTGTGCACGCGCAGAAAAGGATTAGAGAAAAGATGTTTGAAATAGTTCTTCGGCTCCTCATTCGCTGCGGAGACCGCGGGCAGAGCGCGCGCGTTCGGCCTATAGTAAAAAAAAATAAAAAACAAAAATACGATATACCAGTTCATTCACGGTTCGCCGGCTGGGAGCTTTTCGGGTGCAATGACCTCCGGTTATATCATACTGCTGTCATTTTTCCCACGTTTTTTTTTAAAGCGAACGTCCTTGCGGTGGCGCGAACAGCTGACGATCGAAATCCCGACGCGCCATCGCAGTCTAAAAAGTTAAGTGCCCAAATGTTTCAACTTGTAGTTAGTGATTAAAGAGTCTGTGCAAGTGTGCGAATGTTTTTTTTTTCAGTGAAGTGCTTAGTGCCAGTGATGTAAAGTGACAAGAAATAGCAAAGAGGTAAGTTGTTAGTTCGTAATAGTTATTTATGATACTAGTGCGGTAAGTTGGTTTTTACAAACGAGTAGACGAATGTAAGCCCGAGATGAAATCGAGGGCTTACCATAGTCACGAGTTTGTAAATACCAATTTCCGCACGTGTGTCATACAATGTTTTTCAACACATTTGCGAGAAAACAGTACATTATTGTAATTAAACAAACTTTTAGAAGTTTCTAATATGAAAATGGCGCGCATTTGCAAATGGCGCCACATGCACGTGGTGAAAAATAGAACTACATTTTTCGTCTCATTTACTCTTTAGTATTAAAATGAGACAACGTATTGAGCAAAAGCGCTTCCAAGGAGGTTCGATCAGTCAGGTTGTTTATTCTCATAATGTGAAACTCTTTGGTGGAGTTCTTATTTTTTTTAATGGAAATTAAAAAAAAACCGTAAAGAAAACGCACGGTGCTATACAACGGGGCGTGCCGTAAAATAGGTACTTAGGTGAGAGTACCTATTTTACCGCACGTTCCGTTGTATGGTGCGTAATTTTTAACTTTCGAACAATGTATACAGGCTTCGTAAACGCATTTTTCGAGCAAATGTGTTGAAAATTATGTTCTAATAGGCGGTTTCACGTTGCCCATTTGTTAACACTTGCTTAATGTCTTTAGGCGTTTTTTTGTGGCTTAATATAGGTCGTCATTAATAATTATTTACGTGTTGTAAGTAGGGCTTGGAGCTATTGTAATATTTTTTATGAAGTTGATTGAGACATAAAGGCTTTCGTAAGTTAATCGCTTAGTAGTAAATGGTTAAAAAGTGTCGATAATTTTTATTTTACTCGGTTTCACTTTATTTGTTCAGGTTTTTCTTTTCAAACTGACCCCACTTTGTATGTTGCTAAAATTATTAAATTACTCTAATAATTTTCTAACGAACCTTCACACTTAAAACAACCAATATAATTACAAAACGTCTTCGTCAAACCCATAGAATAATATCTATGGTTAACTTAACTACGTTTAACAAGAGAAGTGGACCCGTGGGGTGAGCTGTCAAAACAGCCTTAGCCTTAAGGGTTCTAGGTACAAACCTAATAACTAGATCTAACCTAACCTTTTGTACTGTTTGTGATGAGAGCAATATAATCTTGTACCCAGGGTTTTATTTGACATTTAGGTTTTTTTTATAGAAAAGAGGTTGATTCCAAGATAGGTTCCCAACTGGTCTGTTGCTTGTCTGATAGAATAGATAAATATGGAAAAAGGTGATCTAAGCCATTATAATTTACTTAATACGTATGTTGATAAGATATTAATACAAGTTTCATGATCATATTTGTAGGAAAAGGTTTATGCATTTAAATTAAGGATTCCTTCTAAATAGGTGCAATTTAGGATAAGCCTGGGGATAAGGTTAACTCTAGATTAAATATTTGATGACTATGCTTTTCATATTATGCAGCACAATATCTATCTCTTGATGATATGTGTCATTTACTAGCTGGTGGTTTGGTCTCTAGAGCCAAAAAACTTTGTATTTTAAAACTTAGTCTTCTTTGTATACTAAACATCCACAATTATTTAACAGGTTGCGAATAGCGAATTTCAACTTATTCGATATTGGTACTGATAGGTTTATTTTGCCATTATTCCAATAGCAGCCACGTTAACACTACACTCAGTTTGTAAAAAACTGGTTGAAGTGTCCAAAATGTTGATTCTAGCATTAAGATAAAACTCCTTGAACCTAAGAAAAAAATATCAGATTGTTAAGAAACTGATGCACGTGTACAAAACGTTAGGTCTATAAACTAGAACTCTTTAAACATAAAAATCACATGATCATATTTTTAAGAGTGCACCAACAAGTTAGGCTAAATTATAGATACGAGTATGTTTTTAACCCACGGTACACACTGGGATAGTTAGTAGAAGATTATACATTTGATTGTTTAAACTAAGAACACACACAAAAACAGACAAGCAAACAAGCAGAAAATAACAGGAATAATGGAGCATTGTGATACTTATTCCTACAGAAATCTAACCCTGCATTACTGTAAAAAGAGAATATTTAAAAACCGTTGTAGACATGTTTAATTCTATAAAAATTAGTTCCAATAATTGAGAATTGTCCAGCGAACGAAGTCTCGGGAAACATCTAGTGTAAAATAAATGCTGAGTCACAATCTAATTTAAATTGTTATTGTTGCTATAGAGTGCAGGCGTAAAGTAGACGGCGGCGCTTGAAATCATGCGCCGGCGCCGATCTCAGATGAAATGACATTGACCTCGCAATGATCAGCAACTAGAAGATAGAAAGAAAATATATTTATTTATAGAGAAATGGTAAAACCGGGTAAAAACAATACAACAGTGGAAATATTTGCTAAATATTCAATGTAAAACCACCATTGGTCAGAAAAACGACGAGTGTGTGCGCGAAGTGAGGCCAAAACGCTGATTTTCAGCGACAAAGCTGAACAGTACCCCTAGCACGAATCACTTTCGAAAAAGTATTCGTATCGTCTTGGAAAGCATTTTGTATGGGAACTTGAACAGCGCCTCTGGTGAGCGTAAATTAAACTAATTTTCAGAACATAATACACTTAATTAACAAAACTAATAGTTAATTTACGCTCACCAGAGGCGCTGTTCAAGCTCCCATTCAAAATGCTTTCCAAGACGATACGAATACTTTTTCGAAAGTGATTCGTGCTAGGGGTACAGATCTAAATTTCCCTACAGTCCTTACTGTCGAAGAAATGAAGATCAGCATTATCAGCGATGGGCCAGTAGGTTACGTAGGGTTTTTTGTTATCATGGTAAAATCATCAAATGAGTTCTCCCACTTACGGCGGGACGGGAGGAACTGTCAGACTTGTACTGATTAAAATCCACGGTGATCCCTCAATAGCCCTTTACGTTCCAGGGTTAAGGTTATCAGTTTAGACAGACCCGCGACCATGTTACCTAGGGTAAAGTTCAATTTACATTGGGATGGAAAAGGCAATGTTCTAGGATAAAGAATAAAAATGTAATGTGTAAACTTGTAATCCCTCTGAGATAGGTAAAATTATAATTGGGCATTAACTCCTTATTGTAAAATAGAAAAAAAAATCTTAGGAAAAGCAAAAATATAAATGTCACGTTAAATTCATGAACTAAAACGCAAGGAAAGCTATTACAAAGTTTTATGGAAAATACATCGAGTTCTGGGTCCGCGTGGTGGATTACGGCCCACTGCCTCTCACAGAGAGGATGATGAATGTTACAGTAGTGGGAATATTATAATGAATATGCTTATGTTATACATGGGATGCTGTTTGTTTGATTCTCAAACCGTCTGAGGACATCTGAGGTTTGACCAATTGATCAGTTAAAATGTATTTCCAGGTTTTATACGACTTCAAAAAAATAGGGTAGGTTCTCAGTTCGACCTGAATGTTTGTTTTTCCGTGATTATCTTGCGTTTGGCTGAACCGATTTTGATGCGGTTTTTAGAAAAGTGTTTGCTAAATTCTGGAGAAGATTTTAGTACTCAACAATCCCGTGACGGATTTTAGATTTTCTTATGATCATACTGTCATCGTGCAGTGATCACAACTTTTTTTAGGGAACAGCAATTTACGAGTATCTTAAAACTGCTCCAAAATATTTGGGGTAGTTTATAGTGAATCAGATTGATTTCTTTGTCAAACTGATTTATCAATGATGAATTGATGACATGACCGTGACTCGGTTAAAGTATTAAACAGACAAGTAAAAATTGTGTAGTTTGACTTCATTTTCATCTACTAGTCGTATATTTTTAAATGTTTTATCAGTATCCATTATTTCTATCCACAATTTTATTATATTTGACTGTTATTGCAATTCCGTTACTAATAATTAATATTTTAATGTGATATAAATGAATGGCTGAACCGATTTTGATGAATCATAGTAGAGAAATAGAGGGAAACCTAGTGATTGTTATTGGCTATAATATAGGGAAGGGAAAGTGAAACCACGGGCAATAGAATTTTTTTATAATACTTAAATATGTGTGATGTCTCGAGGTTGCACTAGATGGCGTAACTATACTCGAAAGATAGCTAAGTTGAGTGGGTATTCAACTAATATTCCTACTATCCATAAAAAGAAACAACTTTAGGAATTATTATAAGTTGAAGGATTACTGAAATCCCAAAAAGGCTGACCCAAAAATTATTAAAATAAACATGCGGTAATCGATACAATTGTTTCTCAAACTTTACGTGTTTGTCAATTAATTTGATCGTCGGCAGTTGTGTTTGACGCCTCTGTCAAATAGTGTTTCATGAAAATTTTATTTGACAGACAAGTTTAAACCTGTAACGGTGTTTGTCAAAAATGGGTTCAGAAAGTCTGTCAAAGCCAAAAATACGTTATTTGACAAATTTATTTATGTACTTGATTGTTAAAATCGTTAAGTTCGATCACCATATTTGTCAAACTGAGGATGCTTTTTAACTCGTTTCTTGAGTTACCATTATGGTTGATAATTTTCAGCAGAGACAAAAGTAAACATTTTTTTTTGTAATACAAACTAAGCGGTAGAAAACAAATAAAATGATATGACACCATCATGTCTCAATTGATTTGAACGATTTTTGTAAATTTGCCACAAAGTTAATTCGCCACGAAAAAAATATGTGTAAATTAGGCATAGTTTTTGTTTTTTGAATTTTGTTTAGTGTAAATTAGGCAACAAAATTCGTAAAATCGAATATTCCATTCTATTAATCAAGATAGCAATACAATAATCTTGGTATAGGTACTTCTATTGAAGTGGTCCTTTTAGACTCTCAGTTCAGAATATGGAGGTTTTCGCAAATAGAGATACAAGCCGGAGACATTATGCGCTCGCGACGGGGCGCGGGGGTGTAGGCAATTGTTAATGTCACCAGTAGTTGATGAATTGCTCTGTAACGTTACATTATGGATTTCGTTCTTTGTTACTGCGTATTTTATTGACGTACATATATGTTAATGTGCGTCGTCTGTCGTAGAGTTGGGAGATGTTTAAATTGATCAAGAATTCCGTAGACACATAAATAATTTATAACTAAAAAAATAGGAATCCGGTTAGTTGATTAGGATTTCTTGACACAAATTGTTAGGCGGTCTGAATGATTTTTTTGTCTTATGAACAAGATTTGTTGGAATAAAACCAAAGTGCAGTGAGATTTTTTAAACACGAAAATGACAAAATTCCATGAAAAACTTTCATCTTCTTTTAAACATCTTTTGAAAATTTCACACTTCAAGGTCTAGCGAATGGTCTATTGGTCTATTTGATACGAAGACCACCATTTATATGAAAAACATGCAGCTCACAGTTTTTACTAGTTTTCAAACGATTAGTTGCGCATCAAAGTCTTTGAATACGAAATGCACGTCGCTGCACAAAAACTATGGCCGCAGTCTTTCGAGGCGGGGATCTTCACGATCGAGCATAGTTTAACTCGCGATGTGATTTAATATTATAATGATGGATGTCGCCCATTGTGAGTGTTCTGTCTGAATTGAAATTGAAAATTCTAGGTCGTTGTGATTTTATTCGAAATTCGAATGGGGGCTTGTGTACGGTGGTGTTTGTAAGTTCCCTTTTTAAAGTTTTTTTTTTAATTTAAAAACCAAAAATGTATGGCTTTTAAGAGTCCAGAATAATATTTAATATGCGAATGTTTACTATAGCTTACTTTATTTTTACGGCTTAGCGGCTGATCGAATTTTCATGAATAGTATTCCAAAGACCAGACAGACATAGCGTTCTTTGCATCGTAGTAGAACATTCCCGTGGGATGTTTTCCCACATACTTACCCCATTTCTAAATAACGATAATTAGTACAATTTTCTAGGCCATTTTATAACTTTAACTAAGTGAAAATCAAAACCCAAACGAAAACAAAAATTATTTAACTAACTCCAATTGGGCTCTAATGGGCTCTAATTAACATCGTTGCTCTAAAAATAGTTACCCTAAAAACGTTGCTCTAAAAATGTATCTCTAAAAACCGGTGCTCAAAAAATCGTTGCTCAAATTGGAATAATTACTCATTTTTGCTCTGTACTAGTAGTGCGTGTAAAAAAATGTAGGTTAGTATTTTCTTTTTTAATTTCTTTCATTAATATCTACCAACCACATAACCTGTCTTTCTTTTTCTATATGTATAGTTTGTAAGCCGTCAGTAAAGACACAAAGGAGGATGAATCACTTCTCGATGTCAAAGACACTGGAGATCTGACGGCGGGCGATCGTGCGTGACACTGCGCCGTTTTTTGTGTGGCTTAACACCGCTTAGGGTTCTGTCGCGGTTCGGAATTTGAATATTGATTTGTAAGAAATTAAAGGAGGATTACATCTAGAAACTTCACTATAAGAAAATTAACTGTATGAAATAACATTCTCAACTTTAATTAGTTTAAAATTAGTATGTTTGAAACATCTTTTAAATACTGTAGATGTAGACAATGGTGAAAATTATGTAAACGAAATACACTGTCTCCTTACTTAGGTATATTTGCAGAATTCTCAAAGATGGGTTCATTATCTTTGACAATCTTAGTTTTTATTCAAAACACTATGTGTGATGGATCTCTATTTTTTAATATGAATACGAGAATTATGTAGGAAGATAGACAATAACGGCTGAATCCCGTTATTGTCTATCTTCCTACATTATTTTTTTTACAATTTTATTTTTTAAGTCATCTTTGACATTAACCTAAATTAAAACGAATTTCCGCGGAACCCAGACTAACAATGCGAACCAACTTGACGAAATTGTTGGTGTTTTCTGCTTTTTATTGAATCGTGGTGAGTTCTATGAATTTCATGGACTCAATATAACATTTAAATAGCTTGACACTAGTAGAGTCGGATATTTGGACAGAAAAACTTTAACATTGTACGGCATAATTATTTCTACGAATTATAATGTTTTTGATGTTTATAAAATCGCACTCTACGCGGGATAGTCTAATTTCATTTTGATGTCGAGAGGCCTGTTTTGCAATCCCTTTATGTGGCCATGAGCCATTTGTTTATCTGTAACACTAAATTTATAGTAATTTGACTGCCATTTTAGAGTTGATGCTTCTATGACACAAAGTACTATGCAGTTCAACTAAGAAGGAGAGTATATTGTGACGTCATGGACATGCGGACAGCGAGTAACGGGCGACTCGCTGTCCGATCATGAACCATGCCTGGGTCGACGCAACGGCACAATGACGGGGCCCCCTCAGAGGGTCAAAGCCTGCCGAGGTCGCGGGACTAACGAGCTACCTTGGCCCCGGAACGTAAAGGGCCATTGTAGGTCACCGTGGATTTTAGTGAGTACAAGTATGACAGTCCCTCCCGCCCTGCTCTGGGTGCAGGTGTACTCTGCACTTTGCCATGGAAAAAAAAATTGTGACGTCATGCATCCCATATTAACACTTGCACGCTTTCAAATAAACAATTATCATATTATGAAAATAACTTTATGAGATATTAAATATAATATAGACTATTAAAAAAATAATTTGCACAAAGTACCTATTTTATTGCTAAACGTTATTTTCAAGTGACAGTTGACAGATGGAGATCATTGACACTCTCCTTCTTAAATAAACCGCGTAATAAAATAAATACAAGAAATGATATTTCACTCTCAAACGATAAATTAATCTGAATTTGAAGTGTACTCCACTCCGGTAATAAAATGAAACCATTAACAGTTACGGAACTATTTCGTACCGTGCCTAAAACGTTACAAGTGCATGCCAGTCTGTTGTAACTTTTATACTTAATAATAATATTGATAATAGATGTTATTCCTGACTAATATTAAAATGATACAAAACTGTTTACTATGTAAATTACAAAATTAGGGCGTCTGATCTCTTCGTCCGTCAATGAAGATACGGGCCCGTACAACGAAACACGATTTTTTAAGTGAATAGTCTCTATTAGTTTTGAATTCAGAAGAGATATCTGAGAACGCATCAGGAGTCAAGACAAATACAGCCCTACTACAAAAACTTAAACATCTGTTGAACACTTGTCTAAAAAAAGTGTGGCTGCAAAACGGACCTTATTTCAACGACATAATTTGACATTTTTAGACAAGAGTTCAACAGACGTTTAAAAGTTTTTGTGGTACGAGGGTTAATGTCTAATCATGTTATCACCAATTTTAGTTCCTATACCGCTAACTAATCTTAATTATGTCCGTAAGTGTTAAAAATTAAAAATGGAGCGAAACTTAGGCTGAAACTATGTGTATCGTATTGTTTCGGTTATCGTATTGCTTAGACAGTAGGTACGTTGTGAATTAACATATATTGCGCTGCGTACACACGCACACTATCAGAAAACAAATAGCCGTCTATACAGGCGTCGCTCACAGCGCATGAACATTCACAAACATAGCGGGTAATGCACGCACGGAGGCCGTTCTTCGCCGTATGTTCAACCATCAAATACATAGGCATCGCTTCCTAACATTCACTTTCCTAACATTCTCGTGTCGTGGGTGGGGTGTGTACATAAAAACGCAGCGATACGCCGTTTATTGGGCGGTCCTAAAGACGCGCACTCAGGCGGAACCCACTCTCCCTACTACTAGTAGTGAGGAGAGGGGCCTAACTGTCCCACGTATTAAAATGGACTGTTTTAATTATTTCTACGGCGTGGTTCCGTGTAGAGGTGGGCAGAAGTGAAAGAAAAGGAGGGATGGGCTGGAAGTCGATTAAGTGAGAAAGGTGCTTGAAAAATGATGGCTGTTGCGATATATTGTCGGTTTTGTTGTGCTCTAGCACGAACACGGTATAAATTTAAAGTAAACTGTACCGATTTCAATATTGGAAATACAGTTGCAATATTTATGGCTCTTTTTATTATTATTTTACAACAAGCGCAATATCCTAAAACTAAGTTAATCTGCGGGTTAAATCTCCGCAAGGAACAAATATTTATATGACCTACAAGTAGTTGTTTCGGGTGTGGGTGTTTGTTTATATTTATGTGTTTCTATGTTTTAAAACGCGAGTTATTCCACTCTGATCCCCAAACCGATCCCCTCGCACCCACGACGCCTTATTAACAGAAGAATGAGAAAATCTTTTCCCTCTTGCCTTTATCTCTCTCTCGACTCATCGACTTTCGAATCGCAGTTGGACAAAACAGGCACAAATTATTCAATCCATTATGATACTCACTTTTGAATCGATATCAATGACCTATTGATATCGACCTACCAAGCTTAAAGCAATAAATAAAAAAAGCAATAAATACCAAGCTAAGTAATAATGACAGTTGCCTGTATCACACTTTTTTATCGGTAATTAACATTTGCTTTTGGTGCTGATTAATGCCGCACTGTTTTTGAATTGGCACTAAATTCTATCATGCAGCTTACATTATTTTGTACATTTACTTAAATTATAATAACCTCTAAACATTTTTGTACGCTAAGGCAAAACATTTTAGGCCGGAAAAAAATATGTTACCATCTAAGTATATGTACGAGTACATATATTCATGTATCATATATTCATGTACATATATTCATGTTTAAGCAAATAAATATATCTTATCTTATCACACAATGACTAATCTTTTTTATTCAGCTTTTTTGTTAGGGGATTTTATGCTTAATTGGATATGACAACCCCATTGTGTCCATCATTAGAGATTACAAACTCATAAGATAAGAAAAACATCAAGAAAAGCTGCTATAGAAGTACTAAAAATAAACTGCAAAACATCCTCGCTTATCAGATGTTGGGGATTATAAAATAGTTTGCGCCATTCCTACACAATACTTAGGTGCGTCCCCACAGAGCGCGCAGCCTCGCGAGGCATTTGCTGCGCGAGGAAACTGACAAGCGAGGCTGCTCACTCTGTGTGGACGCGTCTATTGTTTTTCGACCGAGGCACGAAACAATATACGCGAGCAAAACAAAGGCAGACACTGGATGGCTCAAGCGCTCGGTCACTCGGCCGCTGCAGCGCTGTCACTTGCCTCGCCCGAGACACGTCCACACCAACCGAGCTGCTTCGCGAGGAAAATGCCTCGCGAGGCTGCGCGCTCTGTGGGGACGCACCTAATGACTAGTAATCTGAGTGTATTTTCTTTTTTAACTACTTATTTAATCTCCTTTTGTGATAGTCATTTGTCACGATTTTGTGACATGAAGTGTAAAAGATCTGACAAGCTGTGACACAAATGTCATGTGTTGTCATTGAGTGCGTGTCTTGTTGACAAATCAACTTATAGGCTGAGTAGACATAATGTTGCCTTAGATTATTTGATTGGTTACAATTACAGTTAAATTAGCCGACTATTAAAATAGTACAGTATAATTTATTTATTGATGTAGTAATACATTGTTGGTTGACACTATAATAAGAAGTAGTGACTTCACTCTGAGGCCCTTACCACAATATTTCTGTATTTTATTTACAGCATACTTGAACTACGTTTATTGTGTGGAAAATTGAAACGCCTAGCTCTAGTGTATGTACGAACCAGGAACTATTTTTTCCATAAAATTAACGTCAAAGTTCCCATTTACTTTACGTCCCAAAAACGTAAAATTCATGCGAAGGCTTGTATTTTAAAACAGGTTATATTTTTATAACTGAGCATGTAACTATGCTAATAAATACAAAAATATACTAATGCCTATTGATTGATGATATAACGCTCAAATACCTATGTAAGCTAATACTAATTAATTCACATATTGTACATTATACAGTCTTACTACAAAAACTTTAACATCTGTTGAACATTTGTCTAAAAAAAGTGTGACTGCAAAACGGACCTTTTTTCAACGTCATAATCTGACATATTTTTAGACAAGTGTTCAACAGACGTTTAAAAATTTGTGTGGTACGACGGATAATGTTTAACATAAAACTGAATACTAAATATTAAATTACGACAAAAACGGCAAAAAAAATGTGTCCGTGCCTCTTTCAAAAATTCTTTATGACCTATTTGTCATACCTATCAAATACAGGGTAATTTTTTATGAAGTGGGTATTTTTTTTCTAGGGTTTAACACACAATAAGACAGTAATAATCTTACTAGAGCTAAGACTAACGGCTTTACGTGCTTATAGACGCAAGGAGGAAAATCACTAATGATAAATGGACATCCACAGACCGACCTCGGCAAGTGAACGAGCTCCTCTCAACACACTAAAATATTACGCACTCATAAAAAAATCCCTTAATTTAAAAAAATAAATATATAAAAATCGGGCGGGTTGTTTCGAAGTACTGCAACCACCAACAGTAGTGACAAGAGTTTTTTCTTTATAATAGACTAGCTGAATTAATTAAACATTAAAATTATCGCTTATTGGAACGAAGTTCATCATGGCGCGTTGCGAAAGGGGGCTAGACGGAAAAAATTGTTTTCCGACCTTCACTTGTTTTACCGATTTGTCCAACTGATTCCCATCAGTAGGATAAATCGGTAAAAAAACAAGACAACCATTTTAATTCGGTCGCATTGAACAGTGTGGTGTCGCGACGATTATATTATTTTTGTTGAGTGTATACAGTAACTTCGTTCCATCCGGGTGTCCCTTGACACCTCTCAACTTTTTTTAAATAATTACTTTATGTCAAATTCATAGACCCTGGTAAAGATTTTATCAAAACTTTCACTTAGCTAGTACTCATTTAAAATTATTAATAATCTTGATATAATGTGCGCGGTTTTGCACGTACGCAAGTACTTTTGAAATTACTCGACCGATCAGTGCGATTTCTTTTGAGCTGTTCTTTAATAAAAACTGAACTATTATATGCTTTAAGTTAAATTGTGATAACAACTGAAGAATTGTTTCTTAGAAATCTTGGTTTTAATGAAGCACAATTAAATCGCACCCTTTCTTTTTTTTTTCTTTTCTTCAACTACTTAAAAAAAAGTAGGGTCTCAGTTCGACCTGTATGTATGTTTGTCCGCGATTATCTCTCATTTGACTAAACCGATTTTGATGCGGTTTTCAGAAAAGTGTCCGTTACATTCCGGAGAAGGTTTTAGTATCCACTGGTAAGCCTAAACATCCAATAATATCAGACCTGTCAAATGTCTGTCTTGTCAAAGTGAATGTTCTTAACCGCCACTGGGAGTAAAATTTGGCTTTTCCGAAATTTGACACTAATGACAGGTTGTGGGAAGAAAACTTCCCAGTGGCTTACAAGGGAGTATATAACAATAATGGAAATCCCGTGACGTTGCCCGCATGGATCAGTTTTTGTTTACTTGGATTGTGTTTGGTTTTGAAGCTGGTTCCTTTTATTACAAAAAGTTTTTTTTTTATATACTCTTCTTCTGGTGGCCTGTGTGTAGGTAATTTTTTTTAAAGTGAGTTTTCTGTTCGCCTTAATCTAGCCGAGAAGCAAAAAGGAGACCTAAGATCGTGAGAGCTCACCCATCAGGCATTGGAACTCCTACATACCGACGGAACACAGTAAAAACTGTTTGGCGTCTGATTCTGATAGAGTGGTAAGACCTACAAACACCAGTGGAATTGCTGAGCCATCATCCTAAAGAGAGACCCTTTTTTAGCGTGTTAAAATCATCAAATGAGTCCTCCCACCCAGGGCAGGGCGGGAGGGACTGTCAGACTTGTACTTGACTAAAATCCACGGTGTCCTTCATTAGCCCTTTACGTTCCAGGGTCACGGTAATGGTATAAGTCCCGCGACCTCGGCAGGCTTTAGCCCTCTAGTGGGGGGCCCCGTCATCTTGCTGACGCTCTTTGAGGCGCGCGTGGAACACAACCCGCCATCGACCCGGGCATGGTCCATGGTCAAACGGTCAAAGTTGCCCATTACTCGCCGCCCGCATGGCCGCGCCTACGGTGGCCGGAGATCATCTTGCGACGTCCGTCGCCGTGGGCGCCTACCATTGCGGCTGGGGCGGAGGGAGGACGCTGTCCTCTCCCTGCATAGAAAGGAGGCCTGTGTCCCAGCTATGGGAACGTTAAAGTCTGACTATGATAACAGACTCAACTGTGGGCAACTAATTGGCTCAACATCTGACAAAAGGTCTCAAACGATGAAGAACTTTTTAGAAGTAGTAACTTCGAAGAGTCTTTCTATCTACTTGCAGAGTCAGTAGTCAAGACTATCCATTTAGTTCAAGCTGAAGGGTTCTCAATTACTTTATAATTATATATTACTATCTGAAAAGCGATAATTATTAATGGAGTGTACATCTAAAGTAATTAAACGTTAAACTTTAAATTACACCACAAAACAACTGACAACCCAGCATTATAATGCGTTCAACTTTTTTTTTTTTGCGGTGGCAAAATCATCAAATGAGTCCTCCCGCCCTGGGTGGGGCGGAAGGGACTGTCAGACTCTTACTGACTAAAATCCAGCCGTGTTCCTTCGGATGCCCTTTACGTTCCGGGGCCACGGTATCCTGGATTAAGAAAAATCCGCGACCCCAGCAGGCATTTGGCCCTTTAAGGGGCAGCAAGCCCGCTCCGCCGCTGTGCTCTCTGCTGCTCAGAGGGACACGCGTTGGAGCGTCCACCCGACAGGCTATTCGCATACGGGCAAAGAAACCCCTTAGGCACACAGTGCCTAAGGAAGAGTTTTTGCCCGCATCCCAGGGTGCACCGGCCCGAAAAACTGGTCTTCCCCCCGGACGTATCCGAGAGGGAACTCCAGTCCACGGGCGCACGTGGAGGTTTCCTGTCTTAGCACCCCAATGCGTTCAACTTGGCAAAATAAAAGTTAATTTCAAACTATCGTTCTGAAATTAATGTTTTTTTTTTGTAAATGTAAGTATAAGGATTCTGTTTGTTTGTGGTATCGTTATGTCTCTAGTCTATGGTGGCTGACAGTCTGACGTTGATGAAAAAAAAATGGCGGATCTCAGATAAAAGTGCGGATCGGTTATTAAATTACGGGATATTTCATATTTGGAGCCTTCGGATTATGTGGCTTCGTTATTAACTAATTAATGTAAACACATCACACTTGTTATACCTGAAGGGCCAGGCAGAGGTGTACCACATACTCGTATATGGGCAACCTCATTTCACCAATTATAATTAAGTTCCTTGGGTGCGTAGGTATACAGCTACCAATCGGACACAGATCCAAATTTAATTTCTGCTTCTGAGAAAATCTTCTTTTATTTAAAATTTGATTGCTCTTGCCTTCATTCCAGCACAGAGGCAAAGATGAAACCTTTTTTTTAACTTGGTAAAATTATCAAATCAGTCCTCCCACCCAGGGCGGTATGGGAGGGCCTGTCAGACTTTTACTGACTAAAATGCACGGTGATCCTTCAAAAGCCCTTTACGCTTCAGGACCACGGTTACCTGATGAGACAGTCCCACAAACAAAGATGAAGCATTTTTTTATCGTGGTAAAATCATCTAACGAGTCCTCCCACCCAGGGCAGGGCGGGAGAGACTGTCAGACTTGTACTGACTAAAATCCACGGTGTCCTTCAATAGAACTTTACGTTCCGGGGTCACGGTAATTCGTTAGACCCGCGACCAAACAAAGATGAAGCATGGATCGAGATCTCTCAGAAGGCATTAGAGCTCCTACGCACCGACGGACGGACGCATTTATCTGGTTGACGCCAGACTCCGACAGAATGATGGTCGCGATTCAAGCGCCCTGGTAAAGCTACCACCTACATTGGGATCCTTCAGTCGTAAGTGCGTGTCACAGGACTCACAGGTAGCCTAAGTATGAGTATTAGTAGTCATATCAACGCTAGAAGATGGATCCCACTCACCCCAATTTCTGAAGAAAACTTCCGATATCACTATACCAGATCTGGGAATTGATTCCAGGAGCTGCAGAAGTGTTTGCGATCGCTTGAACAGGTAGCCAAAGTCACTTATACTGTGCAAGCGTATTGGCGAAAATAATATCTACGTGGATTATCATTAAGCCTCCTGCAAACACACGCGATTAATTGCGCTGCGACAACGAGCCAAGCTAATTTCCACTCTAAAAATACTGCGAATGGACCGCGACATGTCGCCCCGCGCGTGTGTCTGCAGGAGGCTTTATCAGTAGAATTTAAAACGGGATATTTACCATGTTTGTTCATGATGCAGATTTTTTAGCGCGTAGTAGCATGATTTTTAATTAAAACAATCTCCGCCTATTTTTTAAATCCAGTTTTTTAACCAGTTTTACAATTTTTAACACACCGAAAACAGACGTCAAAGCATTTTCTCTACGTTGTAGTTTTAATAACAGGTTAAAATGTCAATGGTTAGTAATAAAATACTGTAGGAATTTTAATTATTCCAAAAAACAAAACAAAAGTAGTTTATTTTATTCAAAGTTGTTCTCGTCAGTCGTTAAATTTTAATCTAAACGAATTTAAATGAGCAACTATACGTGGAATATTAAGTTTAAAGAATAAATAAAGCTCAAACAAAAATCTTAAAAAATCTTTTTTTTTTAAAACACAAGATATATGTTAATATATATTCATCATCATCATCAGGCCCGGTGCGGGTTGGTGGATGTCACATGTCTTCGAATTTTTGGTTCTAGGACATGCCGGTTTCCTCACGATGTTTTCCTTCACCGTTTTGAGAGCAGTGGTGTTGAAATAAATTACACAAAGTAATGCGCCTGGCGGGATTCGAACCCACGACCTACAACTCGTAAGTCGGGGCCGATACCACTGGGCCACCACTGCGCCACCACTGCTTGTAATATGCACACTTGCAAGTAATATAATATATTACTTGTATCTAAATAAGGAGTCTTTTCATTTTACAACTTTTAAATTCAATTAAAAATATAGGGTTAATGGAATCAGGGCAACTTTATTCGAAGTCACATTTATCTTTCCCATTACTCGGAATAGTCGTTTATTTCAAAAAAGGTTTATAAAAGGGGTATTCCGATCACACCAGCGATCTCTAAAAACGAGTAGATTTATGGAAAATAACATTAATTGGTCCAGATATGCCTTGTACGGAGTATTGACAAGACCCAAGTTATTAACGCACGGGCTAAAGACCGTACACACTTGTGCTGGATTCGCTGAAGTCGATGAGAAATTACTCCGACCCGTTAAATGTTGAGTCGTGACCTAAGATTGAGTATGTAATGCTCCAAGAATCTTAAATGATTTTATTGACAGCGAGGCATTGTTGGTAAATCTTAGATTTTTTGTGGAAACACAAGATGGCAGCGTTATTCATACTTAAGACTGTTCGGTGAACAAAATATAAGAGAGTTAATAGAATAGGTATTATTGTTTGAAATAGTCCACTTACTGTCAATGGCTCGAAATCAGTGGTTTTGGTTTTGGATCTTAAGGTGAAATCGTCAACTGCTTCAGACGTTTTGAGGAACGAAATGGACAAGTTCCGTCTAAATTAGAAGTTATTCCTTCTTTATCTTAATCGAAAAACTGTTAATAACATCTCCTAAATATTAGAATTGTGTAGTCAATGAAGTCTTCTCTGATGGCAATGATATTTACAATGCATCCGGTTTCGGTCTGTACAAATTAAAGAGGAGGTAGCTTGCTCAATTCTATCAATAAAATTAATTTACATTTGGGGTTAAAAACCAACTCCTACTGAATGGTAGTATTTCTGTTTTTAGTAGTTTTGACATTTACAGCGAATTCTGATAAAAACTACATTGTGTATTACATTCAGTTACCACTGATTCGCCGTCATGTGTGTAACCTCCTTAATTATACATTGTAAAATCCGGTCACGTATTTTTAATATTAATTAACGTAAGCTAAATTGGCATTATCTGGACCTCATGTAGGCAATGTAAATATTTCCATGGCAGAACGTTATTTTACTTTGACAGTTGACTTTTTTCTATCGAAACGATACGAAGCCAGGTGACGGGTTTCGATAAAAAAATAGAAAAGATATTTTTCTCCATTATTGATAAACTTCTAATAAGGTTTCAAGCTGAGTGAAGTAATTTTACGCATATCCGTTAAAGGTTTTTGAAAGAAATATTTTTTTTAAAATCGATAAACGGGTAATAAACGTAGTTTTAATAATAATTAAATTATGATATTGAAAATCGGTTTAAACCTAAAAATATGGTCCTTGCAATGTTTTATCATATCAGTACCAAATTACATTATTTATTTTGACGAAAATAATCCGAGTTAAAAAAAATAAAAATCAAAGCAAAAAATGCATTACATTTCAACAAAGTTGTAATAATAACATTAAAAATTAAAATAAAACTTTTATGGCACTTTTATTAAAATTAATAAAGACGAGAATAAATTTTATTAAAAAGGACTGAACGGTACTTTATTAAATTACATCAATTGCCTTCAAAATAAGATTGAATGAGTAGGGTTGTCACAGTCCAAATTAAAATACTTCCAAAAAATTTAAACATAGTAAGTAGTACTACTTAGATTTAGATAACAGCAGGTCTAAAAAGACCACTCCTTCATATAAACCCTCCTTCTCTTCCTCCTCCTGCTCCAATGGGACAGGTGCGCAGCCTGTCCGACAGTTATCTACATTATTTTAGCAGTTTAGTTCGTATATGATAGTATAGCACTCTCTACATTGAATACTTATAAATATTCTTCTTGGACGACTTCCTCGACCCATTTCCATAATTTGGATTTAATACGATCTCAAAAAATTGTTTCAAGAGCGGTTTTAATTTCGGAATTTAAAAAATTTATTAAAATCTGATAATTGTTGTTTTAAATTTGAATCTGACAACCCTAATAATCTGATATGGTTGTAAACGTGTGTCGTTATTAATTTACCCGTTTACTGCTGATTGCAGTGATCATAAGCTGTTACGATTGTGTCTATTACGATATACATAAAGTAATTTCTAAATATGCGTAATTAATTTAGTCCTAACACGCCCATATTTATGTTTATTGAAGTTATTAAAACTTGTTAATAATTGCACTTGTACATTTATAACTAGCTTTTGCCTCCGGTTTTACTCGCGTTTTTCAAGAATTTTTCGGTCGATTCTGGTCGTACATGTGGTGCCATCTATTATCATTATGAACTTTATTGATGTTTTCTCGAGAATAGTACTTTTTAAAAAAAATGAAAGGTACCCTATGTCCGTCTCTGTACATCTGAAAATGTATATGCAAAATTTCAGAATGATCAGTTCAATTGTTTTGGCCTGAAAAGCTGACAAACATACTTTCGAATTTATAATATTAGTTTGGATTTTATAGGTGCTACCAATATAGACCTTAAATGATTTTCTAAGTCATAAATTCATAATAATTATGACTGGAAATTGAAGCAAATTAATGATTTCTTCCAATTTACAGTTGCAGTTAACACCGGCACCTTGTTTTACAACCCACAACACTTTGTGATGATTAATGTGTGATTCAAATCTTTGCTTGCAAAAATATTAAATTATTACGAGTCTTAATGTACTGATTTTAAAGTTGTCATTCGAAATTCTATAGGTGAATCGGTTTAAGGTATGAAACAATTTACCAATTAAACTGAGTACTTTTTCTTCACATTTTGTTTTGTAATTTTGTCTCACGTTATGAAAAACTCCGATATAGTGGGCGCGTTTACAAATATTTAAAGTGTGAGTGAGTGACCGTGAGGGAATCGAATCCGCACTGGGCCCGCGTGGTAGATTACGGCCTGCTCCCTCTCACAGAGAGGAGGCCTGTGTCCCAGCAGTGGGAACATTAAAAGGCTGATGATGATGATGATGAGGGAATCGAACCTGCGATACGCCGCGTAACAGTCAATTTTATTATAAAATACACGTGTCACTGTCCTTAACGATTTTTTGCGAAATCGACGAGGTCAAACGAGTATCGAGATGGACAATATTATAATAACGATATTATTTGCGTATATTTTGAGTTAAATCTTTATTCTGGTTTCACAGCCCAAAATGATTCGTAACCTATACGTGCTTCTGATATAAAAAATTTCACAATTTTCATAAACGTGGAGACGAGGCTCTTGCAGAGACGTACAAAATTCGACCAATCATAGAAGACACAAGATTTGCGATGTGTATTATAACAAATCTGATTGGCCAATGCTACCTCCGCTCGATCCGATCTTCTCCACTCCGCTTATTTCGCTTTGTCCGAAACCGGGCCTCGCGCATGTTTGAGGCCTCACGCATGTATCGGGCCCGCCGGTTTCTTGCACGTGTTCTCACCGAGATCGAAGTCATTGAAGTCATCTTTAACAAGATCTTCAATAGTTGACAGTTGACCGGTCAACATACCTATAACACGCATTTAAATAGGGAATTATAGACAGTATTCGTTTTTAATTACTTTTATTTTTAAGGACCAGAAATAAATATTGACTGTTTTTGCTTTAGATATTTTAGATTATTGTCGGACTAGCCACATAGTCGAGGTGGCATTTGCCAGCCGGGCCCCAGGCTTAATCTAGAGTGGCTGGCTGACTAGATCAGACAATCCTTTTTTAATTAAATTAAATAGTAACCTGAGCAGATTATCCCTGATGAATAGTTTTCATTTGTGAACGGCGACAACACGGGTTTGGGAGCCCGGGCCACTCCGGCCCAGTCCGACCCTGATGTAGATTGTAGATATAAAAGTACAGTTACTTCTCGATTCGCGATTTTTATAACAATCATAAATCAAATATTTTACAAGCTTTTTAATTTTGACGGACTTTTAAGTGCGTTTTTACGATATTTTGACGAGACATAAATACATAAAAAATACAAAGTTTGCACTTTTTTAGGCATTATTAACTTGTTTGAGTTTTTATAGCTTTGTGTGGAAGTGGAACTAATGGATTTCGGTATAACAGGATTAAATAATAAAATTATTTGGGATAATAATTATGTATCGTTGCGGTTGTTATTTTTAAACTTGTTACTTTAAAACTTTATCTCTGTACAATATTTTTGTAGGTTTCATCTTAAAACAGACGTTTTTACGGTTTTTTGTGACCGTTTTCTATAAAACCAGCAATATTACTGTAAGGAGATTAAGTTTATAAGTTGGGATTTAAACACTCTTTGCCGGTGTGTAACTAGAAAATTATGTGTTCCAGAGCCACATCAGGATCCGTCCTTCCTTTTTGGGATTGAAAAGAAACATCCAAACTTCCTAATTTGTAATATTGAAGTTATATGGTTAGAAGAAATATTCATGTAGGTTCTTAATTGACGGCCTAATAAAGTTATTCATTTAATTTGCAGTATTTAAATCCAGTCTACTTCTCCGTAAACCAACATCTCAATAGTAGCAATAATTAATTAGAAAACGGCCATATTATCACCTAATTAGAAATCAGTGCTGCCCAATATGGCCGGGCCGTATTAGTTCCTAATTATATGTATAGTGGTAGGGGTATTCTGTTGAACCTAAAGTATCGATACCTTCATTATCGATACTTTAGGTTTTCTCAGGGATACATTGAAATAATTTTGCAATGGGTAAAATCAACGACCATAGTGACCATAGGCTGTATGGTCGTTGGGTACAATTCAACCAGAAAAAAGGCAATCACTTCAGTAAAATTTCTATTTCCAAATTCTCTTGAACTGAACGCACAGTGAGGGTACTACTATGTGCGTTGATTTAATGTAGTGAAGTTCTCTTTCTGCGTTCTTGTTGCTCTGGTCGCAGAGCGTCAATAATTTTGATGTTTTTAATTGTATATTATTTTGTGTTTTATTAATCTTTCATTTTGTCAATCATCATATTATTATTACAACATAGGCAAGTTCCTTCCACTCTATATTGAAAAAATATCATATTTGTTATTTTTAAAGATTGACCAATATCTGAAAGTATGTACTATATATATGTATATATAGGTATCTGTTCTTTCTGAGGTAAGTCTAAACTTTCTGTTGCCTTTAGTTGAAGAGATTCTAAGATTTTAAGACACCAAAACTTCATAAACTCTTTCAGACGAGATTGACCAAGTCCTAATACTTTTTTATTAATATCGACCTGGGAATCGCATCGAGATTATCGATAATTTTCCCGTCCTTACTTGGCTGCAATACGAGCAATATGTGTACATTAGGAATAATTAACACGTACGGTATCATTAGGAGAATGTCGTCATCTAATGAATAATGAAACGCTATTGAAGTACTCGTGAAAATGGCTGCAAGTTCGACGCTTGGAAGTAGAACTATTTATTAATTGGAGGAGATGTTGTAAATTTATATTATCCGGTGTAATGTTGAGGCGACCAATTGGTCGGCTTTCAATTGTCAAAACAATTGTTAAAAAAATGGCCACAGTTTGAGATTTATTATATTGTTAATTTTATTTAAAAATTATAGAAATTGTCGATTTCGTAGTTTGAGGGCAAAGTATTAGAATGCCGATTTTTCGTTGCTTCTTATGTTAAACTTGTGCGACGTTCGTGCGTATGTACTTATATAATATAATGTAGTGTCAGGTTTAGAGTATATTGAGTTATTTAAAATCAAGAATATCTTCTAAATATTATGCTAGATTTTGTTGGTTATTGATTTTGATTTTTACAAAGAAACGATGGATGGATTGTGTGATTAATTATACGGATTATACCTACGGAAGAAAAAGAAATAAATGATGCTGTGACGTCTTTTATTTTACGTGGTAAAATCATCAAATGAGTCCCCCACGTTGGATGCAGGTCGCTTCCAAGCGGTATATGTGGAGATCTAAAGGGGAGGCCTATGTTCAGCAGCGGACGTCCTATGGTTGAGATGATGATGATGAGTCCCCCACCCAGGGCGGACTGTCAAAACCGTACTTTGCGGCATGCCCGATGTTGCGAAGTTTGGAAGAAAAGAATGGCAATTCTGTTCAATTCAATGCAATGTATACCGCAAAGTAAATTTAATTAATTTGTCTTTTCATTTAAGAGTTTGTTTATTTATTAGTACAATTTAAAACATACTTGTTTGAATTTTGCATTTAATAGCATGTTGTGACTGTATTCAGAATACTGTTAAGATAATTAATGCTTTTTATTGCATGTTAATGTCTTTATACTAATGTACAGGTGTTTAGTTCTAGTATGAGTTTACACGCTACGTTTTGCATATTAATCGGTGAATGAAAATATTTTATAGGAGTTGAATGTAAAAAAAAAGAGGAATGCCTATATTGGGCTCAGTAGGGGGTGTTAATAAAGATGTATTGCCTACGGTTATGATACATTATGTTCAAAAATACGGACACACATGACTAAAAGTCGGTCTAGTATTTTTAATAAATCAAAAAAAGAACTATTTGAGAATTACAAAAAGAGATGCTCTATTTTTAAGCTCAGTCGTCAGTTCATTCTTTACGTTTCGCCACTGCAGGAGGCACTATTAAAGAAAACTAAAAAAACCGGCCAAGTGCGAGTTGGACTAGCCCATGAAGGGTTCCGTAGTAGCAAGCATGGATTAGGGATATAATTATATTGAGATTAGTAATTAATATACACAAACAGTAAAAATAACTTTGTTTTTCATAGTGTTTGTATGAATGGCAAAGTTATATTTGCGGTTTTTGAAAATGTACTATATCTCAAAAATTGCTAACTGTATCTCATCCAAACCAATTTTCGTTGGAAGTTTTTGTTGAGGTCTACATTATATATTTTTTTTAGTTTTATCATTCTCTTATTTTAGAAGTTACGGGGGGGGGGACACACTTTTTACCACTTTGGAAGTGTCGCGCAAACTGTTCAGTTTAGAAAAAAATGATGTTGGTAACCTCAATATCATTTTTAAAGACCTATTCATAGATACCCCACACGTATGGGTTTGGTGAAAAAATTTTTTTGAGTTTCAATTCTAAGTATGGGGGGCACCCCCAAAATTTGTTTTGTTTTGATTTTTGTGTGAAAATCCTAATGCGGTTCACATAATACATCTACGTACCAAGTTTCAACAGGATAGCTCTTATACTTTCGACAAAAAGTGGCTGTGACATACGGACGGACAGACAGACAGACAGACAGACATGACGAATCTATAAGCCCCTTTTTAGGGTTCCGTAGCCAAATGGCAAAAACGGAACCCTAAAAAGGGGCTTTGCGTTCCAAAAGCTCGTCAATGTTTTTTTAAATCTAAGGAATTAATCTAAAAATTGAATATAATTTAGCCAACACAACAACACAGTGTTTAGTTATGGAGCTCATTAACGAAAGGAATCCCATCCTTCTTTACAAATCATTGATTTATATACCAACCACGTTCCACAGATGCTACAGATACATCAAATGTTAAAACCACTCCTTCTGCTAATCCCAAAAAGGCTTAAAGATATTGAAGATAACATACAATGGCAAAAAAATCTGAAAATGAGGTCTTTAATCAATAAATTAAGTACTTTACTTCCATGCAGAGCATAGATTAACGAGTTTTTTTTTTTCTAAAGATAATGCACACGTCATTAGCATGCAACGAAAGCCACAGGCTGTATATAGTCTGTATCTCTTGCGAAAATAAAAAAGTTGTCAAGTGTGAGTGTTAGTTTATGGCGTGTTCCGTATGTAGTTTGTTTATGTTCGCTATTTACATAATGAGCTGTGTTGGACACATTATGTGACTTGTGATGGATCTTTTATGAACGTTTGAACATGGGAAAGAGATAGTTAGATTTAAATAATAGGCAAATTATAACCAAAAGCTGCTTGGAATTTATCTTTTTCTTAGATATCAATGGTGTTTACAATTTCCATAAGGCAAAAGAAAAATAAACAATAAATACTGATGTATGCTAATTTGTTTTTATATTATAAATCGACCAAAAAGCCGCAAGGCAAAACCGCGTAACTTTTATGTGTACCTATATCGGACTAGTAACGGTTTCTCCTACTATGTAAGTAAATAACTAACTTACCATGCGGAACCCTAAGGCTTGTATGCATAGATCACTTGCAACTAATTAAGTCGTAGCGTCAACTAGTCTATGCCTATTTAAGATGGCGCGACCAAAGCATAGACAAGAAAAAAAGATCAATTAGAGGGAACCATTTCGATTGATTTATTTTAACGAATTCTTTTCAATGTATATCTTACATCTTGTTTAGTAGAAATTCATGCGTTTCCATGTTTATATTTCTTAGTATTTTCGTTTATGGGACTGTTAATTAACGTTGTTAATACGTTGAGTAGTAGAATTCCTATAGGAATAGTTCGTATTAGAATGATTGAATATATTGGTTTGATCAGCCTAGAGTCGAGAGCCTGACTCTTTTTGTTCAAAGAATTATCTTTAAGTTTACCTAATTTATGTAATGTAGTACCTAGTTTAATTATTCTTTAAATCATACTGACACATTTTCAAGGACTTTACTGTAGGTAATAGAAATATGTACGATCGATATAAACTTAAAACGTCAAACTTTTCGACGTTGGTTTAGTTTGTCATGGGAAAATCTATTTTCTGTCATATTTTTCAAAACCACATTTGATTAACGAAGCCTAGAGCGGCGGCGGCGGCGGTGGCGGGCGCGATCTGTGTCCACAATGCCGATCAAGCGTTTGTTTTTGTAGCGACGACTTCAGGTGTTGCAAACCGGTGGTACAAAGTAGTTTCTATTAATCTTGTTTAAAGAAATTCATTTTAAAATGTTTTATAGGTTGTTTAGGAGTGTATACAAGTAAATTATCAACCATTCTACATGATTCTAGTCAAGTACAGTAAAAATAATTTAAATATTTTAGTGTATGTCCTGATATCTAGATGGCGCTGATTATAAGACCGAAATGGTTTGCTACACCAACCACCCACGCGTTATATCTGTTGTTGCCTAGCAACGCCTAGGCTCGCAAAATCGCTTGTAGCCATCGCGCTAGGCCCCCGCCTTAGTCACTTCAGTGTGGCCACGAGTGGCGATTTCATACGTTCAATATTATCGCGCCCGCCGCCGCTACGGCGCTAGGCTCGCAGTGTGTTTGAGCACTATGAGTAATAGGGTGAACAGATGATTTTGAAGCCTACAGGATCGCATTGAATGCAGACCGCTTCCAACCGGTCTTATTAGAAGTCTATATGGGAGGCCTAGCTATGTTCAGCGGTGTACGTCTTAAGCCGCATTTACACTTGTCTGACGTGTCGTGTTGTGACGCATCAAAACGGAGCGATTTCATACATTTAGTATGGCGCATCACAACACGTCGCGACACACAAATGTAAACCTCACCATAAGAAATGTATGAAACCGATACCGTTCTGATGCATCACAACACAACACGTCAGACAAATATAAACCCAGCTTTACGGTGATGATGATGATGATGTAGTGTGTTCGAATTTTAAATGCTTTTTCGTCATATAAATACCATACCGTTTTAATTAAGTAGGTTCATTTGTAAATAACTGGATAGTTCTGCCATGTAACATGATTTTAGATGTAATTAAAGGATAACAAAGTTATTTAGTTTAAAAGAAAATATTTCCATTTATTTCTTATTACCGTGGCTATAAAATCCAATTATAGTAATTCCAATATAATTGACTTGTTTCAGTTTGTTAGCATTAATTGAATTAATAGAATACTTCTCTGGTAAGTCTAATTCTTTTGTTAAATTGAAATACCTTTTGCCATTATGTTGGTTCATATTCAATTGGCATTTTATTTTATTTTAAATACAAACGGCAATTTTGGAATTCTTTGAAGTTATTTTAATTAATTGTGTTGGTTATAAATTGTTGCACATGCGTACCTAAAATACATATATCGTAGTGTAAACTTTAATTGCAAAAAAATAACATTGAGGCTTCCATAAATGCCATTTCGTAAATAAGAACAGAATTTGAGAATTTTTTCGTTTAATTATTACGAGTGCCTCATTTTTTGAGGCTTCCGGCGACTGGGGTCGCAATAAACTGACACCACGGTCCCAGTTGCCGGATGCATTTAATTTTAATATTTGTATTCCGTCGACTGGGACCAATCCATAAATTAATAAAAAACTCTATTGTTCATGCCAGAATGGTACAGTCAGACGAAAAAGTCTATGAAAATTGTCTTGTTCAATATAGGTAAACCAGAAAAATTAATAGGCTAGCATAGGTTCAAACATACCACTTTGAACCTATGCTAGCCTATTAATTTTTCGGGTTTATATTGAACAAGACAATTTATTAAAATAATTCTCGGCAGAAAAAGGTTACCTGAAATTGTCTTGTATCGACCCAGAAATATTTAAACAAATACCATTTTGAACTTATGCTAGCCTAGTATTTGTGCTAGTAAGTCAATGAAAAAGACAATTTCACGAAACTTTCCTTAGAATTAGTTAAATACAGACCTATCTTGAACTCATGCTAGCCTAGTACTTTCTTCTTTTGATAATCGGGTTTTTTTTCCCATATGTACCCACTGCCTTTGTCACCACTGGTTTGTCACCAGTGCAGCAGTGAGACAATTAGGAGCTAACAAAGAGTACGGTCAGCCAAGAAAGTGGTGTACCAGTTTTGATTTAGTTTCCCGGTCATCGAAAATTACAACAAGGTTCGTTATAAAAAGATATTACTGAAAGAGACAACATTATCATGACGTAAACCTATGTATTTAGTATTCATACGTCATATGTCACATATAAGTACATGACATTTTAACCTTTAGTATAAATGAAAAGGACATTAGTTTCTACAAAGCAATTGAAATGTTTCCAAACAAAAGTAATAAAAACTATTTAAATAGACAACCGAATTCCATTTGAAAAAGAAAACTGACAATTGACATTTTGTCAAATATATGCAAAAAATCGATATATTTTCCGTGTTATTTTTCAATCAACTGCATATAAAATCATCTCAATGCCTGCCAACTTGACCATTGCCGAAAGAGCACAAATAATTGCCCAATTTAATGAGGGAAGCAGTATCAGTGCGATATCCCGGAATTTGAATATATCGAGGCGTTCTGTCCGCTTTTGGATTCGTCGTGAAGGAGAGGAGGGAAGTTTGTTGGATCACAGAAGAAGTGGTCGCCGGCCTGCACTCTCCAATAACGATAGAGAATTCATGAGACGGGAATATGAAATCAATGGTTTTAAGCCCACAAAACATTTTGCGGAGATGTTCGATGTGAGTGCCCAAACAATAAGGAATCATCTACATTACATGGGGTTGCACCACAGGCATTACGCCAAGAAAATATATTTGACGGATGCTCACAGACTTGCTCGTCTGAACTTCGCCAGAGAGCACTTAGAGTTTGATTGGTCTAATACAGTGTTTTGTGATGAAAAAACGTTTAAATCCAGTCAGCATGGACGTCTTCACCTTTGGAGATATAATTCAACACGGTATAAAGATGATCATGTAATCCCAAATAGAGAATCAGGTCGAATTTCCGTAAATATTTGGGGCTGGATGAGTGCGGATAGTGTAGGAGAATTGTGTTCTCTACCTCCTCGAGCGACGGCTGTAAATTATATCGACGTGCTTCAGAATGCAATGCTACCGACAGTCCGTAATGTTTACCCGGAGAACGAAGTGCCACAATTTGATTTTGTTCAAGATAATTGTTCAATTCATAATGCGAGGATCGTAAGAGCCTGGTTTCGTTCACACACTGACGTAAGGGTAATTCAGTGGCTCTCAAGATCGCCGGACCTGAACCCGATAGAAAATCTTTGGGGCCTTATGGTCCAACGATGGTCGCATCAAAATGAAAGAACCAAACAAGCTCTTATTAGTCACTGTAATTATATTTGGGAGGAAATGCTGGGAACCTGCTCACGGCTTGTTGGTTCAATGAGGTCTCGTGTTTTAGAGGTTATAGAGGCCAACGGCGGTTACACCCGTTTCTAATTTTTAAAAAATTTCAATATCTTCTAAATATTACTATATATGCTATGTTTTTGTTTGTTATAAGTATTTTAAAATTGATTGTAGAAAAGACATGGCCAAAAATTGCATTCCATCAAAATTCTATGTACACGTACATAGTAAATACCATTGTAAAATAAAAATATAAAAATAAATTACTGCGTAGGTTTTAGCCTCTCTGAACTTGTCAGTTTTTAACCAACTTCAAAAAAAAAGTAGGTTCTCAGTTCGACCCTGTTGATGTTTGTCCGCAATTATCTCGCATTTGACTAAACCGAATTTGATGCGGTTTTCAGAAAAGTGTTCATTACAGTCTGGAAAAAGTTTTAATACATAACACTAATGGATATCCCGTGACGTTGCCCGCGTGGATCCGTTTTTGCTTTCTTGGATTGTAGAATTTCAGTGACCATTGCATGTTTGTCCGCGATTATCTTGCGTACGCCTGAACCGATTTTGATGCGGTTTTCAGGAAAGTGTTCATTACAATCTTAAAAGAGTTTTAATGTATAACACTAATGGATATCCCCGTGACATTGCCCGCGCTGATCCGTTTTTGCTTACTTGGATTGTAGATTTCAGTGATCATTGCATGTTTGTCCGCGATTATCTCGCGTTTGGCTGAACGAATTTTGATGGAGTTTTCAGAAAAGTATTTGATACATTCTGGGAAAGGTTTTGGTATATAACAATAATGGATATCTCGTCAAGTGGCCCGCATAGATCCGTTTTTGTTGCTAGCTAGGATTGTAGATTTTCAAAGACGCCGATTATTGAAGGAAACGAATTCAAAACAAAACACAAAAAAGTCTAAAATAACTTTTCTTTCGGAAGTCAGTGTCTTTGTTTTTATTTCTTTGACTATGGCCACCGACTTCCGAAAGAAAAGTTATTTAACACTTTTTTGGGTTAGTTTGGGATGAAATCTTCCCAGTAGCTTTCTAGGGGTGGACCTTAGAGAAAGATAAATATAAGAAAGGAAATTCCAAACGACTTGTAATTCTAGTACAAAACGTGTGATACCTATGGTCGACAAATGCATTTTATTAGAAACATTTCATTCATACAAAACTGTATTCATTGGTATTTGTTACGTTTTATAAAATACTCTGTCATAATTATCTATTTTAATGCGTTTTACCCAATTCACCCAAAAAAGCTTTAAAACGGAACGAGTTTACTGGTTTGATAGTGTGGTTTTGTTTACGTCAAATGTCAATTTAATTTTAATATCATTGCAGACGTTCTGTGATTGCAGATTCAACGTCTATTGTGTTTGTGTTTTGCGGCTATTTTCTGATATTTTTGACCCCCACTGATACCTTCTACCGTACGATTGCCTTGCTTATAATACTGGACTCTGATTTGCTTTGCGTTTTGGATTTGTTTTGTGGATTACTATGAGGTGCATCACCTGCGGAATAGCCATACAAGGGCTGCAGAGACATCTCTTATCCTCGCTTTCTGCACCCCATCAAACCAAACTTTCGCGTTGGTTAATTAATGCTCAAACCCAGGTATGAAGTCGGAACATTAAAATACTTAATCTGTTTTTTTTTTTATGTTTTTTCATGGTATGCGATTTTAAATAGTGCCATTTTTTTTCAGTTGCCTCTAGATATATTCATTTGTCAACCATGCTTCTTATTATTGAATACTGAAACTGGTGAACATGAGAGACTCAGTCAGAAAAATAAGACAACAATAATGTCAGTATGGAGTGTCCATTGCTCGCTGTCCTAATATCACAAAATATCATTAATGTGGTAAGCATTTTGTTTTTAATTCATTATTTAAAATACATAATTATCTGGTTAAGTATTAATCTATAAAAATGTTTTTTCATAGTATGTTTGTCTGATTATAATATACACATTTATCTTTATGTATTTTTCAAGTTTTACATATACTTTTTTAAAGTAGGCATGTTGTAACAATACTTCTCATTGTACAAAAACATAAAACAATTCAAGAACATACTGTTAACAATTCAAGAATATTAGGATAATGTATAAAAAGGCAAATCTTTGTCCCGCAATCACAATTATGAAATAATGTATCCTTTTATGCTTGTATTTGTTTTACTATGTTCAAAGCAGTTATTTATAAAATAACTGAATCACTACAAAACCTTAAACTTAATGCTGATAAGAGTATGAAATAAAAATGTAGTTTTATCTAAGCTGGTTGGTTGCCCTGTGACTCGTTTAACACTAACTCATCACTGTAACGTATGAGTTATCTAGGTAGGCATCTAGGACAGGTATAATGTAACAAAATAATTTTATTTATTCTCTATACCTTTTAAATAAATAATTATTTATACTCTTTTGTTTCATTTGTGTTTTCCTTTTTAATTGGTCAATAAGCCTTTTTCGGTCAATAATTCTTAAAAGTATGTTTTTAAGGCAACCCATAAAAATCCACTTTAAAGAAAAACATGAAATTCTATTAAAGGTACTTTGTTATTATTGTCAGATTTTAATAAATAATTCATTAAAGCGCCTTTCTATTATAGCAAATCCTATTCTATGCACTTATTGCCAGCAATCTGACTAAAGGTTTAGTGAAACTGTTTCGTTTACTCTGTTGTAGTGACAAGTTATTTATGTGTTTTATTTACTGCAATTGAATGTACCAATATCCACGAATATAAAACACCAAAAATCATTGGTGTACATTGAATTCAATAACTATGCAAACGCCCATACAGAAATTGGCCATGTCCTTAAATAAAAGGATAAATCTATTTTTAGCTTGTTTTTTATTGATATTGTAATTACAAGTTTACAGAAATTGTAGGTTTGTGGATTCGCCTTGTGCCTTTACAATTTTATGTAACTTGTTGATTACAATTCTGAATTTGTAGATACAATTTTGTCATCAAAATCTACAGCCCCCCGCCGTTGATTTTACGACGCCATTGGTTCCATCAAGTTCAAACTAAGAACAGCTGTCACGTTACAAACAGTAATAGTCGTTATCAATAATCAGATAAAGACAGCAATAGAAGTTGTCAGATCGATCTGCAAGCGAAACTAATCTTTATCACCTATGAATCTGCAAGCGATATTCAACCTTAGGGTGGTACACCACTTTCTTGGCCGACTGTACTAGGCTAGCATGAGTTCAAGATAGGTCTCTATTTAAATAATTCTAAGTAGAGATTACCGTCCTGAAATTGCCTTTTTCATTGACTAAACAGCCAAAGTACTAGGATAGTATAAGTTCAAAGTGTTATTTATTTCAATATTTCTGGGAGAATTATTTCCAGAAATATTGAACAAGACAATTTCCATAGACGTTTTTCGTCTGACTGTACCGTTCTGGCATATTTATGGATCGGTCCCAGTTGACGGAATACAAATATTAAAATTAAATGAATCCGGCAACTGTGACCGTGGTGTCAGTTCATTGGAAGCCTCGATTTTTAGGGTTCCGTAGCCAAATGGCAAAAACGGAACCCTTATAGATTCGTCATGTCTGTCTGTCTGTCTGTCTGTCCGTCCGTATGTCACAGCCACTTTTTGTCGAAAGTATAAGAGCTATCCTGTTGAAACTTGGTAGGTAGATGTATTATGTGAACCGCATTAGGATTTTCACACAAAAATAAAAACAAAACAAATTTTGGGGGTGCTCCCCATACTTAGAATTGAAACTCAATTTTTTTTTTCACACTCCCATACGTGTGGGGTATCTATGAATAGGTCTTTAAAAATTATATTGAGATTACTAATATCATTTTTTTCTAAACTGAACAGTTTGCACGAGAGACACTTCCAAAGTGGTAAAATGTGTCCCCCCCCCTGTAACTTCTAAAATAAGAGAATAATAAAACTAAAAAAAATATATAGTGTAGACCTCAACAAAAACTACCAACGAAAATTGGTTTGGATGAGATACAGTTAGCAGTTATTGAGATATAGTACATTTTAAAAAACCGCAAATATAACTTTGCCATTCATACAAACACTATGAAAAACAAAGTTATTTTTATTGTTTGTGTATATTACTTACTAATCTCAATATAATTATATCTCTAATCTATGCTTGCTACTACGGAACCCTTCATGGGCGAGTCCAACTCGCACTTGGCCGGTTTTTTTATATTAATAATAATAAACCATTTATTTTCAGGTAACAAAGACCCATAGATAAATACCTTAACCTAAGTATACATACGTTTTATTACAATTGTATTAATAAATATTAATATAATACATTACTTTGTAGTTTGCCAGAAGCGCTAGCGCAAAGTAAACTATGTACTTCGATTACTCAATGTCATGAATTTATTTATTTGAGGAATTGTGGTTGTGTTTTTCGAAAAATTGACCTAAACTCTAAATAATACTTTGTATTATTGATTAGGTGCGTCCCCACAGAGCGCGCAGCCTCGCGAGGAATTTTACGCGCGAAGCAGCGCGGTTGGTGTGGACGTGTCGCGGGCGAGGCAAGTGACAGCGCTGCCGCGGTCGAGCGACCGAGCGCCCGAGCCATCCAGTGTCGGCTTTTGTTTTGCTCGCGTATATTGTTTCGTGCCTCGGTCGAAAACAATAGACGCGTCCACACAGAGTGAGCAGCCTCGCTTGTCAGTTTCTTCGCGCAGCAATTGCCTCGCGAGGCTGCGCGCTCTGTGTGGACGCACCTATTGAAGAATCGGCGTAAAATCATGAACTAACGATCTCCCTCACTCCCAAAAAAGATAACTTGACGACATTTTCTTTGACTTTTTATTTAATACATAGGTAATACTTTACTTTACTAAAGGTTTTCGTGTGCAGGCTAGCTAAATTTAATTTGTTCAAACAAATAGGTACTTACACAATATTTTCTGTAACAGTAGGCAGCACATTCCGAAACGGTATCGTCCTTATAAATAAAGATAAATGGAATTTATAAAGGCTCTCTCACATTAGCTACTGTGCTTGGTCACTGCGATTTGCAAAATCCTGAAGTATTGTGTAATTCATGTAATTAAATGTTATAAAAGAAATAGAACTTTCTTTTATACGAAATTTAACCCCAAATTCAAATTAAAAAAAAAACTATGACACTCCTGAATTTAAAAACAAGCTGAGGTGATTTCCTGTAAGCAATTTAAATCTAATTTGCATTTATTTTGTTGAACTTACTCTTTTCCGAGGTTTTTTCAATAAGCTACAACATGGGGCTCTTCAAAAGAGCATGGATGCTTCTGCAAGTAAGTACAGTGACCGGCATGGATCTTGAGCGCTGACCTTCACCTGCGCAGAAGTGAGTTATTAGGTCCCTTTGGTAGATGAAGTGAGGAAGGGAGCGGGGAAAGTGTAGTGATTGGCCCGCGTAGCGTGCCGTAGCGCATCGCGTCATAGCCGCCACTCGGGATTCGTTGTTATGTGCGTTTTATTTGTTTTATTGTGCGTTTCATTTGTCGATAAGTGAACGATGCGCAAAGCGATCCCCACTCTTACGCCGAGCGCTCAAGAACCGTGCCGGTATTTGTAGTAGAGATAACTAGGACTTTTTTTTATCGTGGTAAAATCATCAAATGAGTCCTCCCACCCCGGGCAGGGCGGGAGGGACTGTCAGACTTGTACTGACTAAAATCCACGGTGTCCTTCAATAGTCCTTTATGTTCCGGGGTCACGGTAATGAGATAAGTCCCGCGACCAGATAACAAGGACTTAGTATTTATTACTAGAAATGTTGTAAAGTCAACTAGTGAGTCTTGCTGTCACGGTTGCAACCAGAAGTTCTCGTATAGGTAGCCAGACATTTCTCTGCGTGTTCGCTTTTATGTGAAGATACCTTTACCAGTACTTTGTGCCGTATTTAAATTTTATTGTTTAGTAGATAGCGGTCTGGTACAAAACAGGTAATCATACCCGGGTCAAACATTACCGGTATACTTCTACTAATATATTATATAATAAATAGCTGTTATTGGCCATGAATTGTGTAGATTTCCTCCGGTTATTGCCCCTCTGCCTTTCTGGGGTCAGATATCGTTGCACCAATAGGGAGAACTGATAGGAAAAGCCTATTTATGAGTTTTGATACTTAGATGAAAACAACGCGGTGGGTATTTCAAAAATTCATTTAATTAATGTTTTTTTTTTTTTTTTATCGTGGTAAAATCATCAAATGAGTCCTCCCACCCCGGGCAGGGCGGGAGGGACTGTCAGACTTGTACTGACTAAAATCCACGGTGTCCTTCAATAGCCCTTTATGTTCCGCGGTCACGGTAATGAGATAAGTCCCGCGACCCCGGCAGGCTTTGGCCCTCTAGAGAGGGGGCCCCGTCATTATGCTGACGCTCTTTGAGGCGCGTGTTAGATATGGTATATAACCCCAATGCAATAAATAACAATTGAATATTTTTATCGATTTAAGTTAAGGTTAAAAATAAATACTTACTGAATTTCTAATTTATTTAATCAAGTTATAAAATGATAGTACTGTACAAGATTTGTTTACTATTGTGATAGATGTGGTATATAGCCCCTATGTAATAAATAATAGCAATATATTATTTAAAACAACTATCAAATAAATAATTTCTGAACGAAATCGGTTGATGTTCAAATATTTATCGAATTATGTCCAGGTTGCAAATAAATCTAATCAAGCTTTAAAATGAATCTACTGTACAAGATTTGTTTATTATTGTGATAGATATGGTATATAGTCCCTTTGTAATAAATAATAACAATATATTTAAAACAACGATTAAATGATTTCCGAACGAAATCAGTTGATGTTCAAATATTTATCGAATTATGTCTAGGTTACAAATAAATACTTACTGAATTTCTTAATTATCTATTCAAGTTTTAAAATGGTTCTACTGTACAAGATTCATTTATTATTGCTTATTTTATTACTTATTTAACTGCAATGTATGAGGATCTGTGATTGGTTAATAATGGCGGTAATATTTCTTGGGGGTGGTACAATTCTAGGTTTATAAAAACAGATGTACCCTCACATTCGTGGTCATTATTCTTCAATCGCTATATGAGATAAGCCGTGCTCTGATTGTTGTTCTGTTATAAATGTGAAATAATAATAGAGAATCCAAGTGTGTGAAGCTGAAAGTTATAATTTGTGTTCTAACGTTCTACAGTGAAAATGTAAGTTAATAGATATTTATTATGATCTGAATATTATTGATAATGATAATGTATGTTTTATAAATGTGTACTGATATTGTATGTTTTATAACTGTGTAAAATATGTTGCCGTGGAGTTTCTTTCTCCGTTCTTCTCCACGAAAGACCTAGGGTTTGCGAACGGAGGTAGTTTGGTAATAAATACCTAGTCTTGATTTTGTGCTTTTCTTTATAAACCCATTCCTGTACAAAAGTCCTTAGAGATACCTTACATACAGTAAATAAATAACATTAACCATCCTGATATCTAAAACTTGATAATAAAGTCGATATTAATGTCAATAAAACTAGAAATACATATCCTATTTATCACACACACATATCCATTTTCTAACACGCGCGTGGAACACAACGCGCCGTCGCACTATGGAACGCGCTAGTACATGACCTGATTAAAAATACATTTCCGAAGTGTCAAAAATTGACCATGTTTTTGGTTTTATTTTATTGTTAAGAAGTTGTTCTTATATAAACACATCGTTTTTTATGTTTTTACTACATATAACATAGAGAAAATGACGTTAGATTTCGAACTTATGGAAATTTTGTGATTTTGTTTCTGGCGGTTCTGAATTTTCAGAGTAAGATTTGGAGCATTTCTTCCAAGAAAAGTTATATTGTGTGATACTGATTTACAAAGTATATGGCTTGCAGATTTGAGAACAGTTTTTAAAATTATATTTTGATGTAATATACTGCTGCTATAAATTTTATAAAAAACTTCATAAAAAATATCCTTTTGTACAACTTTGACGAGACTTTTGACACTTAGCTCAGTTTGCCTACCACGTAAATTTGCTTTTGAATTATGCGTACACTATCTGTCTATTATATATGTAGAAATCAGCTGCAAATATGTACAACCACAGAAGTTATGAGCTATCATGTGGCGAGGCGTCCAAAATGCATTATCGTGGGATCTTAAGAAATAAGGGTATTTTTGCGGTTTTGTAATAGTTTTATCAACTTTGTCTGTCATTATGGGTAGATACTGATAATGTTTTGCACTTAAGTAGCAAATGAGAGTATGTACATTTATATTTTGTATACTACCTTCATTTATTGTATTTATCTATAAAGCTTACTCATAAAAATGTTCTATCATTTTCAATGATTATTTTTGGGCGATAAATAATATAATATCAATTATAATGAGTTTTTCTAACTATTGAAGACGTAAATTCTTACTTTGTCATATTTTAAACGGTAAAAGTGTTTCAGCACTGTCAACGTTTCAACGTAAGTAGAAACGTTCTGAAGATAACATCGAAATATTGACTGTGATCATTATTCAAAGAAGTTATTGACGAATATTCTGCTGTTTTTTAAATTGGATAACTCTCGACAGATGATCAAGAGTATCAAAAAAATCTACTATTCTTTACTACATCATGCAAGAAAACGTTTAAGAAAAGAGAGAAGGGCAACAAATGATGATTTGTTATGTTACTGTACACATCTACTCCACACAAAAATATTATTATCAATAGTTTATGAAAAAATATCAAAGAACTTGACGAAGTTACTTTGCTCCTCTTCAAAGTTAATCAACTCAAGATCCTGAGTCCAGATTAGTTCTGAGACACCAATATTTGTGTACCCAAATATTGCTAAACCGTATATTTTACAATAACATACTATTACGTAGTATTATTATTTTGTTTTTTTTTACTTCTATTCGACAAATTAGTTTTTAAGATGAAAACGTATACCTACAACTTTTTATTTACTTTCTTTTGGTAAAACGCCTAAAAAAATTAATCAATGTGTTTTTAACAATGTAAAAGTTTAAATTAACGTTTCCTACATTATAATTGAGGATAGAGAAATGATTCATCCGCGAAACTCAAATAATGTAAAGCTTTTGGACGAAATTAAAAATTCAAACGCGAGTAAAGTCGCGTGAAAAACATAGTTTTCGAAAAATTTATGAGTGTTTAAATTTCTTATATAATATTCTATGCTTGTGCAAAATTTCAACTTTATATCTTAAGAAACAAAAAAGTTATAGATTTTTAATCAGAAAATGACCATTTCGTCCCATAGTGCGTCGATCGGGCATGCGTCGGTCGGGCTGCGAGTTGCCCTTTACTCGCCGCCCGCATGCCCGATGTCTAGGCATCTTAACGTTGGGTTTCCGGCTTACTAAATTGGAAGGCCGCAGGGTCTAATCCTGCCTTTAACGCGTGTGAAGAAAAACTTAATTTGTTTGGTTCCATTTAATTTCACGGCTGGAAAAGGGTTTAGTTTGGGTTTAATGGAGCTTTTCTTTGTTTTATCAATTCCGAAATACAGCTTTATGGTGTGAATTTGTGTTTGAGGCCCTAGCATGACTTTTAAACGCAGTAAATACTTCAAGTAGGTACCTACGCTGTAAATAAAATACAGAAATCTTGTGATAAGGCTTCGGGTTGAAGGTAGTATAGGCTTATCCTCTATTTCAAGGGACTAAAATGCAGTTTCAAGGGACTAAAAGGGCAAAAATGCAGTTTTTTAAGCAACTTATTATCTGCCTAACCCTTTGGACTTTACTATTTATTTATTATATTTTGGAAAACAAACAGCAGTACATTAAGGGTAAACAGTGTTGTCTTAACATTAAACTAAACAAATATACCTATTACCCACAACATTTTCCACAGATTACTATAAGACTTAATAGAAACAAACTGTAAGCAAACGTTAGCTGTAACAGGGCTAAATTATGGGGACAAAAGTTACGGTTTATAAAAAAAAGAGGTATTAACAATATTCTATCAAAGAGGTAGGAAAGAAAATTACAAATACGAGTATGCAGGTCTACAATCTATACTATATATAATATTATAAAGCTGAAGAGTTTGTTTGTTTGTTTGTTTGTTTGTTTGTTTGAACGCGCTAATCTCAGGAACTACTGGTTCGAATTGAAAAATTCTTTTTGTGTTGAATAGACCATTTATCGAGGAAGGCTATAGGCTATATAACATCACGCTATCACCAATAGGAGCGGAGCAGTAAAGAGAAATGTTTCAAAATCGGGAAAATGTATTCCATTTCGAGAGCTTCCGTGGCGTGCGCTGCGTAAACGGTTAAAGATACACAAAAATTATGTACTACGGAATTATTCCTGATAAAAAGTTCTAAAATAAAGTCCGCGAGAGCATATATTTATATTTTATGGTTAAGTCATTATAACCTTTTTTATGGAAATCAAATTTGATTTTAAAGTAATGCATTATTTGCGAAGGTATTTTCATTAACACGATATTAATCCTTATCCAAATAAATACGTTAATCATCACAAGCATTTAATTTTGAACAAAATTGCCCTTGACATTGTTTGATTTCAATGAATATCTTAGGAGATATCATAGTTTCAAAATAATACCACAACAAAATTAATACCTAATGACTGCCTGGTCATCCGGATGTGGGACACCAAGATCCCAGCTACACTATAACATAATTATATAGGAATGACGCGACGTCTTAGCAAGAGTTGTTCACCCTGATGGGCACTCTCTGTTGACGTTTAAAAATTGAATCTGGAACACCTGATGTGAAAATCAAAGCTATCACTAATTTCACTGTATAATTTTAAAATAACATAAGCTTGGAGTACCTCCACGCAGTAAAGGCGGTAACAGCTTGGAACTAATTTTTAATGACGATGAATAATTATATTATATGAATAAAAATTTGACTCTACTGGCCAAAACTCCCATTTATTTTTTACCCGGGCTCTTGGAATTGGACATCAGACTTATCAGATGTTCGATTTTGACGACCCCGTGTCGCTGGCATAAGCAACAGGATCCGCGTACGAAGTCGCGGGCAGAAGCTAGTATAAAATAAAAAATCAAGAAAAACCTATTAATAGAGCCTACTGCCGATCCTTAACAATTTTAATTACATCGTTTTTAAATTTACATCTGCTCACGAATAATATATCTATTGCACTAAAACGCGTATTGTAAGTGTCGACTAAGCGAAATAAAGGTGAGCGCACACCAGCGTTGGATTTGCAAAAGCCGGTAGCAAACAGTTGTCTAGTGCGCACCTCCCGCATCAGCGCGGCGTGCGGGACAATTAAAACAAAGGCAACCAGTTTACGCTTTTAAGAAACTCGAACTCGCGACGGATTAAAGCATTTAACATAATGTTAATAACTTCCAGTCTTAAAATAACTTTTACTCTTAAAAAATAAACAGAACCACGACTCCACTGAATGACGGTTAAAACTGCCCTCTTAAAACCAGTTGTAAATCGGTCCCTAAAAAAGAAAATGAAGTGAGATTACCGTTTCATTACATCATGCTAAATGGCGGTGCACTTGCGTCTGTATCAGCTGGTTGAGTGGCTGGCTGAGATTCTTGTTATCCTTTTTAGGGTTCCGTAAGTCCGAATACAAAAACGGAACCCTAATAGGATCACTCGTGTGTCCGTCTGTCTCGCTTACAGTCAATTATCTCCGAATCTACAAGACCGATTAAGTTGAAATTTGGTACACATATCAATTCCTGTGACCCAAGCACAGAGGTGTGACGTGAATAGATGAAATCTGTATATGGGAGGTAATTAATGGGGGGAAGGGGAAAATAAAAAAAAAAATGAAAACTGCATCGTGTGACATATCAAATGAAAGGTTTTGTTGAGAAGATCTTTTTAAATGTATTTTTTTTTGTAATTTTAAAATAAATAGTTTCCAAGTTATTCAAGAAAATAGACGAAAATTGACCATTCCCCCCACCTTATCTCCGAAACTACTGAACCTAAAATTTTGAAAAAAATACTGAAATTAGTTTTCTACTTATAGATTATAGCAAAACCTATAAGAAGTCCATTATATTAAAATAACATGGTAAATCACTCAATATTGTGCGTACCAATCTTCAATTATTCGTAAATTTCAATTCATCTATTATTTACGGTTAAAATTATAGGTAGGCAAAAAATAAATCGTACGGAGTCCAACTCGCACTTGGGTGTTTTTTTTTTATCGTGGTAAAATCATCAAATGAGTCCCAGGCCCATTACTGTCAGACTCGTACTGACTAAAATCCACGGTGTTCCTTCAATAGCCCTTTACGTTCTGGGGCCACGGTTACCTGATAAGACAGTCCCGCGATAAAATTATGTCTTCTGATTATAGATGAGATGACATAATTTTACTTATCCCGGTATCTTAAACCATCTCAATATTTTACAAAACGAAACATCTTAAAGCCGATTTCGGTTCAAACCTGTTCAGAGATACGGGAACTGAATTAAATTCCACTTGGATGTGTCAAATTCATGTTTATTGGTTCAATTATAAGTTCAATACATTGTTGCGAACCAAACCGTACTGGTTTGTTGTTACTATGGGAGGTTTATTTACCTTTATAAGGCGCAGTAGGAAGTATTTATTTAGGTAAAAACAATAGATGTAGTTTCTTCTTTAAGATTTTGCTACAGGAGCTTTTAATTATAACCTGTTTATTTATTTATATAAGCTGAAGTGGGACTGGGCTGGCCACGTCTGCCCGATGCCCAATGAACTGTGGGCCAAAAAAACCACTATGTGGAGCCCTGACATAGCTAGAAGGCGTCACAGCAGACCTCGCAGAAGATGGCGGGATGTGCTAGACATAACTAACAACCAGTGGCTCACGTTAGCTCTAGATCAAAATAGTTGGAAGCAGGGTTGGCATGATTAAAACAAGTTGAAACATCTGTTTAAAACAGTGTTTTAAACAGTTTGAAATTAAACAGTGTTTTTTATTACCCGTTTCAACTACTTTTCAAGGCGGATGAATGCATACAAAATGAAAACAAATTAATATTCAGGAGTCTAAATAGCTTGACATAAAACCATTTGAGTCTATGCCATTACTATATCATATTTTTAACTTTTATTGGCATTGTAATGAAATAATGCCTAAAAATATTCTCTTCTTTTTTAAATATCCGCTGTGGACGTTGCGGCCTCCAACCCGAAATAATAGTTTTTATATTATTTAGAATAGTTTAATTCAAACGTTGCCCGTCACTACGAATATGTCCCGTAGGTGCGTTTACAAACACAAACCGCCAGAACCATAAAAACGACTTCTAGGTCATTTGCATAATGACGCCCCCCCCCCCCCCTTCTAGAGGGCCAAAGCCTGCCGGGGTCGCGGGACTTATCTCATTACCGTGGCCCCGGAACATAAAGGGCTATTGAAGGACACCGTGGATTTTAGTCAGTACAAGTCTGACAGTCCCTCCTGCCCTGCCCGGGGTGGGAGGACTCATTTGATGATATTACCACGCTAAAAAAAAAGGCCATACATATATTTGCTTCATGCGGGAATCGAAACCGCGACACGATACGCTTATCACCCATTAAAATAAATAAAAATATGGAGCCTTTTGCTATCAATCTAGCACAACTCCTGACTCCGTGATACTACCAAGAAATTCCTGATAAAATAACACAGGTTACAAGGCAAAAAATCACCAAGAATAGCCATTTACCACCAATAAACCGCTACGTTTAACACACTAAACATTGACAAGCATCTAATTTGATTCGAATCTGATCCGTAATGAACTTGCTTCTGAGAAGTGGCTCGTGGCTCGTGGCTCCACAAATAAACGAACATTTGATTGAACGAATACTTCCATGACTTGTGATTTGTGTTTGCTGTGTTGTACAGTGATCTGCGTATACTTAGCTTATGTTACCTGTATTGAGTGGTTCGCGGGACTGTCTAAACGGGGGTCTCCTAAAAAAATATCGAGTGTAAAATGGCATATTATTATGCTAAAAAGAAAGAGAAAGAGACACATGTGTCGAATAATAAATTCTAATTAAAGAAATCTGTCGGTTGTTATTCTTACTTTTTTTGTAATTTTCAAGCGATTCTTACAGTAAATTAGGATACTGAACAATATCAACCTAATAATAAATATATAGTTTTAAGAAACACTTTATCTATCTGTCATAAATTGAATGTGTTGTCTCTTTATAGATACACAGGGTTCACATCCACGAAATAACCGTACAAAATATTGGCAATCCAAAAAACAATAAACTTTCTTACCACATCATTTCATTTTTATTAAAATGTCCCATACAACGACCTAATTGATTTTGTACTCAAAGTATTGTGTATCAAAATTAACTTACACGAAGTTATGAAGTACGGGAAAGTTCAATTATTAAACCATTATAAAAGTTCAGTAGGGAACTATAGCGAATTGAAATCGATTGAATTCATTTTCTTTATAATAAACTACTTAAGCTTTCAATTATTGCGAGCTTTTGAATCAAGTGTGCATCAATAGAAATATGAAATATTATTAGGTTATGTTACGCCATAATTTATGTTTACTTTAATAAATTCTTTGATAAAAAGTAAGTGGTACTTACATTTTTTTGATTTGGCTCGCTCCCTATTTAAATGGAACGTGTAATTTATACATAACGGGCAAAATGTGGCACGTCAGCCTATTCCAAACTTTAAAATTTTCGCAATCGAATAGTAACTATACTGAATAAATTCTTTTAAATATAATGAATAAATTATTTTAGAAGTAAGTGTACTTTTGAGATAAAGTTGCAATTCCATTAAAGAAATTCGACAGTTTGGGGTAAGTGGATGTGTTGGCGTCTGTACTAACTACATCTCTTTTTTCGAGGATTACAGGTGTGATGTTATATGGACATTAATGTCGCCATAAGCGTTTCGTCTAATGTGGTGTGATTAAGATTAATCAACGAGTTAATTTGCATAAAAATCTGATTTCTTTTACGCATCACGGCAGCAAAATGATCGGTATCAAACCCGCATAATTTAAGTAATTATCAAGCGTCAATCTAAACTGGATAGTTGTCCAACTTACTTCTCACAGCTGATTCTATCAGAAGACAATTAAAAGGCGTCAAATCGTTATAACGATCTCTATAAAAGGTTGTCTGACATCTGATTATGTCGTAAGGCATGCTCCACATTCTCTAATGTGTCCATCTCCTTATACGCGTCGTCAGGATTGGTCACAGCAATGCGACAGATTAATGAAGTTCGTACGAGGGCTTACGGTGGTAAATGGCTATTCCCACGGGAAATGTGGCGCGCTTTGTTTGGTTAAGTGTGGCGCCATCTAGTGGCGGGGCGGGGTAACGGTGGTGTAAGCTTTTTGGGAATGTTCTGTGGCGTAAGGTGAATTTGTTTTCGTTTGTTTTGCAACTTGAGATGTACTTACTATGTTGCAACACCATACTTCAAGAGAATTAAGTAGATATCCAGAAGATTGGAAGCAGTACCTATCCTTCTAAAATACAAAGATCATTTTTTGGATTAAATAATTATGCACGCACTGATTGGGGTTTCTAGAGCCTGATAGCAATATTAGTATTATTTCTCTAAGACTGTTGTGCGCAAAAAAAGTTGATTGCAAATCCTTAACGTCCAAACAAATTCATAATCGTTAAAAACATCTGTACACTCTCGCGCATCGGAGGCATCCAAATGATTTCATTTCCGCACGCCGTCCATTACCATTCCTGGCAAGAAATAACCCGTGCATTTCAAATAAACTGCGCAATGGACGCGTAAACTGCGCATTCCAGTGTACCCACCTCGTAAACTCGAGTTAAACTCAACATAAAGTAGAGGGCACACTGTGATTTTTTGTATCTAATTGGTAGCCCTATACAGTGTAAAGTCTTTATTAAAATACCTTCTAATAAGGCTTATTTTTTATTAAAGTTTTCAATGGAGGCGTGAGGAAAACATGGTTTTTCTTTCCATGTTAGTTTGAGTAAATTGGGTGTGAATAGGCGGCGTGTTCGGTTCACTTTGAATTAAAGATAGTGGATTTTTTGTTGGGCTGTGGCAAGCGGTTGTCAGGAAAAGAGGAAAAGCTTGCACAAGATGAATACCTAAGCTAGTCATATTTATTATCACTTGGTTTTCTAGCTCCTCTATAGATGTCCTGAGCTCGTGGCTAAATAATTACAGTCGCAGCGAGTTTCCTCGGTGCCTAAAAGTAAAGCCGTTGATCCCGGCTGTCATTTGTAGATCTTTGACAGTCGTTACTATTAGTCAGAAGCTCTAAAAGTCTGACAACCAGTCTTACCATGGGATATCGTATTACCCAGTTACTGTGTTGTGGAGGTCCGATAGGCAGTCGCTCTATGTAAAATACTGATATTCAGCTGCATCTGGTTCTTGACTTTACCTACTTATAATTTACACGCAGAGAAATGTCTGGCTACCTATACGAGAACTTCTGGTTGCAACCGTGACAGCAAGACTCACTAGTTGACTTTACAACATTTCTAGTAATAAACACTAAGTAGTAGAGATAACAAAGACTTAGTATTTATTACTAGAAATGTTGTAAAGTCAACTAGTGAGTCTTGCTGTCACGGTTGCAACCAGAAGTTCTCGTATACATTTCTCTGCGTGTAATTGGGGTGATCCCACGGGTCCAATTTGAGTGGGACCAGTTGACTAAAGACTCTCTATAAACGCTGAGCAGATGATAAGTACAGAAAAACAAACATCGTCTTTGCTCATCAAATGCCGAACACAACTTGTTACATCGTTGTAGTCGGCAACGCCATATTTTTTCAAATATGAAATAAAAACATCTCAAGTTATTAAATCAAGATTCTTGCTACTGCTGCTGGTGTGTCGGGCATTTTTACTACCTTGTCGACTGACCGTTAGCGATACACACTGAGCATTATTACTAGTATATTTAATATAATATATTTTATTTACAGAACTTGAAACAGAAAATATTATTAAATGGATGCACGAGGAATTATAAGATAAATGTTTATAACTTTTCAAATGTTTATAATTTAAAAAAAAAAAAAAAAACTTAGGTTGTTTGAAAGCGGAACAAACACAAGGCCGAATTATAATTTAAGGAGCAGTTAAATTATAATTCGGCCTTGTGTTTGTTCCGCTTTCAAACAACCTAAGTTTTTTTTTAAACTATGGTTGCCTAGCATTTATCTCCATTTTATAGCAGAAAATACTAGCCAATGAATGGAAACGAAGAAAGGTTTGTTATCCACGACTCTTTAAATGTAATAAATATTCAAATAATTGTTGATAACTAATAAATCCGCCTCTCAATGACCATCCGTATATTACATAAGTATACAAAAACATAAACATCTATTTCTCAATACTAACAACTAATCATAGCACTTTTTATTCATTTTTATTAGTGCAGCTTACAACACATCTAACTTTTTATTCATTCGCCTGGATAAGAATATAAATAAAAACAAGGTGCTACTCGTTAATAAGGCTAGGAATAATTTCTTGGCCATGTAGGAGTAACTAATCGTTAGCTTTTATGAGCTTTTTTCTTGAAACTGCGATCAGAAAAGTAAGGCCTAACATTGGGTACACGTACATAAACATAACACATATGGTAAACATGGTTTAAAAACAATATTTCTGGCCAATGGCTATGTTTCTGGTAGCTATGTAATTTTCTGCACGAATACCTCCTAACCAGAAGGTTAAGGGCGCATAACCAGAAACTTGGCAACGTCGCAAATAGCTGTCAAACGTTTACAAGTTTTAATTAATTTGGTAAATTTACTGTATGAAAATAAGAAATATGGCTCTGTAGTACACTAAAAATTGATATAGGAATGCAATTAAAACACTAAATTTGATGTTGTAACCGTTTCAGGTGTAAAAAAAGCATTTGGAAGGTTTCCAAATACTTTTTTACACCTAAAACTATTTATTCGGTGTTACGATGTTAATGATTGCATTCCCTAATCAATTTTGTAGTGCACCACACAGCGATATTTCTTATTTCCATACAGTAACATTGGTAAATTAATTAAAACTTGTTAATATTTGACAACTATTTGCGACGTTGCCAACTTTCAGAATACGCGCTCTTATATAGAAACATCATAGAGTAGTCTGTTTAAAAAAAGTGCCTATGACCTGTCAATAAAGCCAGATAAAATGAGAAGCATTTCGTTCTACGTCGTTAAATTTTATCACTTATAACATTCTCTATTGGATAACAATATAGGTACTTGGTTTTCAGCATGTTTTCAGCATGTGATTGGCTTAGCAGTCTGTAAAAGTTGAAGTTTGCTTGTGAAATAGAAATGATGACTCCTGTCTGACTTTTTGTTGTATAATTACGTAGGTAATTATTATTGGATCTAGAATTTTGTACTAAGTTTTATTTTTCAGTAAACGAAAAGTCGTAAAAAATCATTTGGACAGACTCCATGGAATAAAAAGTGTTGTAATGTTTACATTTAAAAACTCGATTACTAGCTGTAGTTTTTTCCACTAAGTGTATTTCAACGTAATTAGGTAACTAAAATCTTTAAAAAACATCTCATTAATAAAAAAAGCTGAAAGTTAGACATTTGCCAGCAAAAAATGATGTTCAAAACTACACGTAGGTGTATAAAAGTTTGGATTCAACGTAATATACTCTTTATTATTTCTTTTAAAAAACAAAATCAACCGTGAAGCAGGTAGACATAACATTATCATTATTTAAATGTATTTTTAGCAGCTGTTTAAAAAGTCTTTATTACCTAAAGGCGTGGCCAACACGCAATGTTTTACCTAACACAGACCAAAATATTACTTAACAAAAAAGCAGTAGGTTCACTCGTTTGCTGATATGAATTTGTGTCAGACAAAAACAAAATTCAGAAGTCTTGGCTACAGGGTACTATTGAGTTTTCAGATACCTACTTAATTTACTTTGCCTTTTACTTAAACGTAACGTGGATATGTTTGTTCAGTAATAATTATAAAGGATTTATGCTAATTACTCAGAACAGTATTTGTTCAAATAAATGTAAGGCGTTTATATTGTTTTATTATTTAGAAACAATATAATTAAACATAATAATTGTTCAATATGACACTAACTAAATATCAAGTTGTGTTCCATATAGGTATCTTGTAAATTCATTATTTGCAATGGAAGAAAGTTCCTAATTGCGTCACATTTCGTTTTGTCACAATTTATTTCTAAATGTTCAGAAGTTTAAGATCAATATTCTATTGCGAATGAATTACGCATTGAAAACTATTATTAATTTGTCCAAATGAACGAGGCAAAGAAGAAATTTCTGATGAATTGTCCATTAAGCCATAATGTTATATGGTCCCGATTTTTTTGACACATCATCGTGCTGTACGGAACTTCTACATTTACCTGATCTATGCTACTAAATTAAACAGTTTGATCACTTTACATAGTCTATCATTATGTATGTGGCCATCTCCTCGACTACATAGCGGATGCTTTGTTAGTTTTACGCTTGTAGTTTTTGTGCCTATATCAAGCGTTGATTTATGAGATGTTGCATTTTGTATGTTTAGCTTACGTTATGTTAAAATGGCTGCACATTTTTGTGGAAATTGATATGTGTGTGACTAGGTTTCTCAGACACAATGTGAGATGAAAATATCCAAACAGATGGAAGAAAAGACAGATTGGAATTGTGGGTAATTATTATTATTCTACTACTACTAGCTGTTGTTGAAAATGATCCCATAAGAACGTAATACCGGGGTAAATATAATAAACTATCTGTGTACCAAATTCCATTCAAATTCGTTCAGTAGTTTTCATGTGAAATAGTAATAAACGGCCATCGTTCCGTCCTCATTAACTTTTAGATTTAAAATATTAAAGTTAAATTAGATAGATTAATTAATCTGGTGTCACTGTCAAAAAACTTTTTTTTTTTTTTTTTTTTTTTCCATTTTACAACTATCATTACAGGATTACAACCTAATGCGATAGTGTACACACAGTTATATCAATTAATTAATACGTTTTGTAACTAATTACAAATAAAGCATTTCTTGTGAATTCACTCAGAGAACAATGAAACAAATCAATGTCACTAGCTATGAGGTTGAGAGTGCGGAGTGCACGCGTCAGCGGCGCCTCACCTAACAGATTGGTTCGCGCGTGGGGCACCACCAGCAAGCGTGGCTGTCGGCGTCGCCCCACGTATCTGTCCGGAATACACAAACCTACCTGCCCTAATATATCCGCATTATGTACCTTCCCTCTAAGTATCTTGAATATGTACGAGGTGAGTGTGAGATCCCTCCTGACCCTCAGCTCGTTATAACCAACCATACCCAAAATAAATAAAGTTGGGTACATAAGCGGATAGAATGGGTATACACCATACAATTTCAAATACAAAAACCTGATAAATTTGTTCTGTACTTTCTCCAGCATGCACCTATATTTAGATTCATGTGGAGCCCAGATGATTGCGTTGCATTCTAATTGGCTCCTAACCAATGCATTATATAGGGCTATGACGGCTTTTATGTTGGAAAAATTACTTACCGTACGAAGCATAAAACCTAAATTACGGTAAGCTTTTTTGCAGCAGCTTACAATGTGATCACGGAACGTAAGCCCAGTGTGGAATTTCACCCCTAAATCCCTAACTTCCGTAGTCCTAGCCATTGATGACCCGCCTAAATTATAATTGTATAATATAGGATTACGCGCGCGTTAGTGATGGTTACGCACTTTGAGGTGTTGAACTGCAAGTGGTTGTCCTTGCTCCAGGTCACCACTCTGTCTATGTCCCTCTGGAGTCTCTCGCAATCATCCAACCCCCTTACCTCTAGCGACAACTTAAGGTCATCAGCAAACAGTAAACACTTGGCGTCTTTTACTACTTCTGGCAGGTCATTAACCATGAGAATGAACTGCAAAGGCCCTTGGCCTTGAACAATAGCCCAAGTATTTGAGAAAAATAGGCAAATGCTGAGAAGAGAGTATTGAGACACACTACCGAGAAAATTATATTTTTCAATTAGATCTTATAAATTTAAACATAAACAGATGCAACATCTAAATTGAATTCAATCGATTATATTCGGTCTGTAATTCATTTTCTGTAGTAAAGGAACTATCCGTGCCCACGGTATCCGTAATAAACGCGAGATAGAGCCCATAAAATTATTGCTTTTGTTTCGATCATCGGCGCAGGAGTCGATGGAATTATGTTTTATAGAAGAGCTGTGGAACAGATGTTATTTTAGATTCAACATGAGAATAGTTCTAATAAATTGCTTTTATATTATTTGATGTAGGTACTTTCTTTAAATCTTATCTGGAGATGACCTTTTTGGGTTATTTTTCGCGAACAGTCTATTTAACTTTAACTACAAAAACTTTTTGACAAAAAAAACTAACTTCAAAACCAAACACAAAAAAGTGTAAAATAACTTTTAGAAATAACTCTTTTTTTAAATAATCGCGATCAAACATGCAATCGTCTTTGAAAATCTACAATATAAATAAGCAAGAAACAGATCCACGCGGGCAACGTCACGGGATATACACTATTGTTATATACTAAAACCTTCTCCAGAATGTTATGAACACTTTCCTGAAAACCGCATCAAAATCGGTTAGCCAAACGCGAGATAATCGCGAGCAAACATACATACAAACAGGTCGAAATGAGAACCTACTTTTTTTGAAGTCGGTTAAAAATATCGAGAAACAAGAATGGTAGCAAGGACAATTTTGCTCCACCATTCTCATATTTGTGTATATTTAAATAACTCCTCAATTCCTCTTCAAAGCGGTCTTTCGACATCGTCGAAAACCTTAACCAAAGTATTTTATAATTTAACTAGCAAACCCGGCGAACTCCGTTTCGCCACTAGATGACTTCGTTTTATGTAACATTTCGTTTGGTGATTTTTGTTTTTTTTTCCTGAATTTTCTTTGCTATAAACCTCACGGAGCCCGAGACCTTTCCAACGAATGCAAAACCGTGGAAATCGGTTCGTGCGTTCTGGAGTTATAGCGTCAGGAAAGAAAACCCGACTTATTTTTATATAGTAGAAGATGTTACAGACATGGTGATTTTTACTTGGTTTCAATTAGAATGCATGCCAAGTTTGGTCAACGATAGGCTGTTTCCATTTGTCTAGAATTGGATTGCTGTTAGATATGTTTATTGATTAATGCCATAATACATGTTACGCATTTAATACTTACTGACTTACCAACCCGCATTAAACCTGCGTGGTGGATTACAGCCTTCTCACAGAGAGTAAGTCCCAGCAGTGGGGAACATTATAGAGGCTCAGTAAGTTTTTTTTTTATCGTGGTAAAATCATCAATTGAGTCATACCGCCCAGGAGGGCACCGGAAAGTTGTCAGACTAGTACTGACTAAAATCCACGGTGATACTTCGATGCTCTTTACGTTCCAGGGTCACGGTTAGCTGATGAGACAGTCTCGCGACCCAGGCTGATTATGTTTATTTAATACTTGTCGCAATATGCATCACACAACGTATACTAAGTATGTTAGTTTCCAATATTACTATGTCTGCCGGTTGCATGAGCATAATTAGCGCAATCAATTTCTTTGATTATCACTTACCTGTCGAGGTTACGAATTACGAATTAATTGATATTTAAATACTGGTATTGTCCTACTTTTGTAAAGTTTAACAAGTAACTTCATCCTGTAGTTTTTTTTTGCTTTTGTCTTTCGGTAGACGCGTGGCCTTAAATGGAACTGGCTTACTTTCTAAACTATTACAGCCTTACTACAAAAATTTAAACATCCGTTGAACACTTGCCTAAAAAGAGTGTGATTGCTAAACGGACCTTATTTCAACGACATAATCTGACATTTTTTAGACAAGTGTTCAACAGACGTTTAAAAGTATTTGTGGTACGAAGGTTATGATCGAATTAAAATGCTTTTGACATCTTACAAATTGATATAATTTAGGGTAACAAAGTACTAACTGCTAATTACTGGTCGAAAACACAAATGCTAAGTGATTTCCACCTGAGTTCCATGCTTGATCGGGAAATGTAATTGGTATTTTCAGAATTGTGAAACTGTACACAATTTTTGAAACTATACCTAGCCTAGTAGACCAAGATCCCAGAGCCCCCAGACCTACGTCATTTTAGCAAAGCTGACATTTTGAGGGTTTGTAGTCTACTATAAATAATATAATAATAATAATATTTCACAACTATCACACAACGCCATCTAGTCCCAAGCTAAGCAGAGCTTGTGTTATGGGTACTAGACAACTGATAAACATACTTATATATTTCTAAATACATAAATATTATAGATAAATGACACCCAGACACAGAACAAATGATCGTGCTCATCACACAAACATTTGTCCTGGGTGGGAATCGAACCCACGACCTCCGGCATAGCAGTCAGGGTCACTAACCACTAGACCAACAGGCCTGTCTGAAAAAAGTTAAGACAGTATGCGTACGTACTAGCTCGAAAGCGGGGCCCTTCCACAGGTAGCGCGACCTAAAGGGGCATATAAATCATCCACTGTGGACGTCCATTTTGTAATTGTTCTTTAATTGTTATGCGGACCAATTGGTCCGATCAACATTTATATCGACCAACTGGGAGAATGATTGGCCCATCGGATTGGTCTGGTAGCTTTACAAATTGTCTTGAAATAGTACCATGAGTAATATCATGTAAAATGTAGGCTTGCTAAAATTACGTAGTTGAGTAAGGTTTTTATCCACCTTTAGGTCGCGCTACCTGTGGAAAAGCCCCGCTTACGAGCTAGTAAGTACGCATACTGTCTTAACTTTATAGTAGACTACAAACCCTCAATACGTCAGCTTTGCTAAAATGACTTAGGTCTGGGGGCTCTGGGATCTCACTCTATAGCCTTATACTATGAAAAACAATGGTGATATGTTTTAAATAATAGAAAAACGAATGTAGCCTTACATGAAAAACAAGTGTACAGTGATTTGTATAATAGAAAAACAAAGCGATATGTTAATACATAAATATTTTTTTGTCATAATTATATTCTAGTAGTTGTCCTTGTCATCAATGCTGACAACATCCCAACAATTTACATCAAATCTTTGCATTGACAGATGACAGCGAGTAAGCTACAAATATGGCGACCTACTCATAAATTATGAGCTACATAGTCTATATATTAAAATAAGTGTGTCCTTATCAAAACACTTCACGTATCACCCAATTTACATATAACATTCTCACACAACTTAGATCCCATCCTCAATATCAACATCCCGACAATTTACATCAAATCCTCGCATTGACAGATGTCGGCGGGTGAGCTACGATTAAATACAGGAATATGGCTGGCCACTCATAAATTATGAGCTACATAAATACAGAGAGCGAGGGATCCGAGACAATTCAATTACTATGAGTTACAGAGATGCAGGGACATTGAAATAAGCGTTCGGCGACTGCTATTTTATGTAAAGGTTGGTACACAGTGTTGGTGAAATGGCAATTTTTTTGATGTTCCCTTTTTATGGAAGAAAAATCTAAAGTTTTATAAAGCCAGTTTATTATCGATCTTTTAGCACCTGGCCCACAATGTCACCTTATTTTTTGTTTAATACATTTTCTTTTTTTTATTTCATTGACACATTGACTGACAATGTCAATCAAACGTCAAAAGACACAGGTGGCATTTTAGGTAAATTCTTCCAATTCCATGGATTAAAGACTGCGTTAAAGTTACAGCAAAATATATTTTTGCATGAATTACGAATAGGAAATAAGTTAAGTTTTATTTAGCTGACATTGGATCTTTCATTTCCAGTTTAAATCATTATGCAATCATACCAGATGATCCAAAACAAGAGTTGATTTTTAAAACAGGTATTTTTGAATATCGTATTTTTAGTTTAATTCATATTCTACGCCATTTATTTAAATATAAATTATATTATTCACAGATTCCTATGTAGTGTGTAAGAGCTTTAGAAGCACTTCAAACCGAGTAATGTTTTTCCTATGATTTCGCCTGCGGGTCCACTCAAACTTGAACAGCTAATATTTATCATGTAAGTAGTAAGGAGGAGTTTTACGGCCTACAGAAGTTCTAATCACTTTCAAAACTGTGAATTTTAACTACGACTTTCAACATGACCCACTGTAATTCTTTCATGTGTAATTGACGTAAACTTTAGGATAGTATCAACATGTTTAACATAAGGAGGATGTTCCCAACTCGGTCCGTATTTTTTATATATGTGCGCTGACAAATCATATCATTAGCTATTTCGTCTCTTTCCCTATTACGTCACATTCACTAATTCGTCACCTTGTGCATCTGGTAATTTTTATTAACTCGTTTCATGCTCTATTTCGTCTCTTTCCCAACTCGTCCGACGCAAATGTACAGACGCCAGCATATCAATCTATAGTACGCGTCACGTAAAAAGAACGCTGGAAGAAACTGATGGGGATGTGTTTGCGCATGGGTACAGTCTCGCATGTGCCTATTAGATGTGGATTCTGCGCGGGAAGCAAAGCTCAACTGACGAATCAATAGCGCACCGGCAAACATGCAGCGCGTGTCTCACCCGCCCCGCGCCCTACCTCAAACCACCAAATAGACCGATAAATCGCCTATGCGCAGCTTGATCGCCAGCGTTCTTTTTACATGACGCGACCTGTACCCAAGGTGTCAAACTTTAACAGATTTCATCTATATCACAAACAAGGGTACCACTCTATAATTCGTGACGTCGTCGTTTTTAATAGCGCCAATTTTTTTTTGGTAGATTTGACCATTTCTATTGTATATTTGAAATCGGCGAATTGCGAAAAACCATAGGGGTTGAGAAAAAAAATCCGAAAGTTTCCTTCGGGATCGGGTGAGAATGTGGGAGTATTATGGGTGGAAAAATCATGTGAAGGGTCTAAACTCATTTTCAAGTGATAATGAGGTCAATGACATGTTTAAGGTCAAGGTTAACAACTCAGAAGTCAAGGTCAAATACTCTGATGGTCAAAAAGTCTAGATCAACTTAATCTTTTTTCTAATTGTGGAATGCTATCTGAAAACGTTGACGGAGCACCGCTCTGCGGTGCTCCTACTTATGGGTGGTTTAAAAAAAAATAACCACGAAAGGGATGGTGAGGTCTTTGAGACCCCGCCATCCCCTTCGAACCTAATCTGTCCGAGTCGGGGTGCCCCAATTCCCGAGCTCGCTTCGCTCGCTCTTGCATCGATTGTATGTAATTTGTGTAGCTGAGTGTACGAAAAGTCACGTTTTGGTATTCGTTAGTACCTAATAGATTTTTTATTTTAAAAAATGTGGTACTCGTTGGGAATAGAAAATAAATTCGGAAATAAACTAATACCAAATGGTATTAGCTCTTGGTATTGGATGGGAATAGATCTTTGTCCAGGCTCTCTAATATAGGTACTAACATTGAAAACCAACCTTATTTATTAAAAATAAACATATTTATTAATTGTAAGTGGTGGTACAGTTAAGATGAACGAGTATGCTTGTATGCTTGTTTCTGAGCCGATAAGTGGTTACCGGCGTATTATTTAAATAGTATGGTATTGGCTTGTATGGGCAGGGTCCGGGAGTGTAGTAAGTAATTATCACATCTTTGTAATTTTATGTTTATTTTTTCTTAAAGTAAGATTTTAAAGGAAACTGGACTTTAGAGCTTTCTGGGTAAGTAAGTAATCTTATTATTTCTCTTTCTTATTATTTCTGCAACATTTGTACTAGCCTTTCTTGTCCCACTGCTGGGAAAAGGTCTCCCTCCATTCTTTCCAACATTCATGGTGGTGCGTTAGTTCCTTCTAATGCACAAGGAAGACGTCCAGTTTGTCCAGTTAAATAAAAAAAACACTAGGTACACAATAACCTGTAGGTAACGTTGCTGGATATCGGGTCACTACACATACTTTACAGTAACTTATGATTATTGATGGAAATTATATGCTTTGTAAACGTAACTCAGATATTATTATGAGAGTTTACTTCTTAGACAGGAATGCAAAACATCTTAACGGGCGTTGTGGCGCTACTTATATGTATATTTAACTATTTATTTACGTATCTTCAAGGAATGCGTTCGCAGTAGTGATTTTACGAATATTTGATTTTGACATTCGCGAATACGAATTCGAATATTCAGTTTTAAATTAATCACGTTTAGTAATTTAGTGTTTTAAAAAATACAAATAAAATAAAAACACTTTTTAAAGATCCAACACCCATCCACTTTTGAAATTTATAACTTATTTTTACTTCCTGTCTGTAACGAGAATGGAAAAAGTATGGTAAGAGTAGCTCTAAGAGTTCCATCAGTGAAAGAAAAGTAGAAAGAAACACATTTATCTTAGCATGGTCATATTAATGATTGATGTTTGTGATTGATTTGCTAAACATTCATATTGATGAATGCGAGATAAAGGCAGATTTAATAAAAGATGAATGGAGAGGAAGCCGAAAGATAAGAATGAATCGAGTGTGTGGAAGTAGGAGTACCAAATATTGGTAATTTTTCAGTCATTCGCACTTATTCGCAAAATTTACGCAACAATTTTGCGAATGCGATTACGAATGCGAATGTATAAAAATATGCGAATATATGCGGATGCGAATGTGAATATTCGTAACATCTCTAGTTTGTACCAATGAATATAAGATACTTATCGCTTCTGCCACAATAGTTTATTTGACTGAAAAAATAAATAAATGGGTTTTACATTTTGTTACATGAACAACAATCGGTTTAAGGTCGTGTTAGGACGCGGACTGACTACGATTTTAATCGCTTATGACCGCGTAAACTATTGTCACCACTATGGAGCGTCAATAAGATTGAAAATTGAAAAATGATATTTGTGTTGAAATGTGACGTAAGCTGCGAATGGGCATTTATTTTACTGCTTTTGTTTAGATTATTTAAAATATAGACATAAAATTAAATATAGGTTTGGTTAAAGTTAAAAAAAAATGGAAAACCTACTAAATATACTAAAAAAAAACTGTTGTTGTCGCTGGAAATACAGAGATCTTCGACGTCAAAGTTTATTTTTGTGCTACAACTTCCAATTTTTTATTGGGAATATCAAACTATTATTTATTATTCTGTTCGGTTTAAATTATTCTTCTTTATACCCTTCTCTGTTCACTGTATTTTTAGCGTTACTTATTTTTATTACATTACGTCATACTCGACGTTCTAAGAAACCAATTTTTGGGAATATTGAGATAACACCGCGCCTTAATATCCAGTGTTAATATGATAATAGGAAATACATAAAAGTATCCATTTACAGACAAAGCTACCAGTTAAAGCAGATATCTATTAAGATAATCTTGTTGTGTGATCCCTAATCTTTATGATGTTGTTTATGATAACGATCCGTGGATCCGGAATAAGATGTTCAGTTGAATAGTTGAAGATAACATTCGAAATTCAATTCCTAGTTGGAAATGAATGTCATTATTAGAATACTGTATGCATTTACTTTGGAGCACTTACGATATCTAACTTCCTCCCGTTTTCAAAGTCGGTTAACCAAAATAAATAAAAGTTTATTCTTAAATAGATAACTTTTTTTTTTAGCGTGGTAGAATCATCAAATGAGTCCTCCCGCCCAGGGCAGGGCGGAAGGGACTGTCAGACTTGTACTGACTAAAATCCACGGTGTCCTTCATTAGCCCTTTACGTTCCAGGGTCACGGTAATGGAATAAGTCCCGCGACCCCGGCAGGCTTTGGCCCTCTAGAGGGGGGGGGGGGGGCGTATCTTGCTGACGCTCTTTGAGGCGCGCGTGGAACACAACGCGCCGTCGACCCGGGCATGGCCCATGGTCGGGCGACGAGTTGCCCGACCATGGACCATGCCCGGGTCTTACAAAGACCCGGGTCCCGGGTCCCGGGTCTTACTTTGGTTTTACTCAATTTTTTTTTTTTAAATAAGATAATTTGAAAGTTTATTACTTAGGTACTTTTAAGACTTGTTTTCTGACTTTTTTTCGGACAAACCCACCACACTATTCCAAACCACTGCAACTCCTGAAAGCCAGAATCAACAGTGGCAATCACCAGAAAAGCGTCGAGACAATGAAGCTCGACGTGTCTCGGAGAATGAATTCACCTGTCTTGGATCCTGCACGAAATTAATCAGAAAAGAATAGCGGTGGAGTAGGCAAAATTTGTCTTGTTTTCTGCCTAAATGTTTGAAGTTGCATTAAAAATAGTCATTTAGAAAATAAAGAATTTGTATGAAACGTCATTCGGCGACCACGCTCTTAATAAGCCATTTATCCTTTCCACAAGATTATCACAATTAAGTATCATACACTTTATCATCATGCCATTCCGACCTGATCACTTAACAGTTACATATTTCATTAGATAATTATCGAGATTGGCCCTGATCGACCAATCATCTATCAATCATTAAGCTATATTTTATCGAGAACTTAGGGCGCGGGTAGACAAGAGGAATTTTCGACTAATCTTTAAAATCAGTTTGCTGTATAAAATTTAATTTCCCATAAGCAATTTACAATTGCTTATGTGTAAATAATAAAGTGGCAATCAAGTATTTTTAGCGCTAATTTCCAAAAACATCCATAGTATTTCCTTCCAGTTTGTGGGATAAGATTTGTTCAGACCCTAGTATTTTGTGATTTTTCAAGCAAACTGAGGCCTTATCATGAGTTTTCACTTATTGTGACGTAAAGTAAACTGGAACTTTGACATTTTCAATTGACAAACAAGGAAAAAATAGTTTCTTCTTCGTACACCAGAGGCGCTGTTCCACTTTTCCATACAAGAAGCGCTGTAAATCATAGAGCAACACAGGCCAATGCTGTAAATACTGGAAAGTCGCTGTAAAGTAAAATAGTGAAAACTCGTGTCAAGAAAAAGATTCTCTTGCGTTAGTTATATTTGTATCAGACTCTAAGTTTTCGTTATTCCCGTCTCCCGAATCCCCGTCTCAGGTTGTATACTTTCTAAGTCCGTCACCGAAAACACGGGAACTGACACAGATGTACGAACGTTACTAACGTCGAAATAAAATTGCGGAGGGATAATACCGCTACGACTGAAGTTGTTTTGACGCGGCGCTAGTGTCTATGTCATTACATCAAATTGCATTAAAAAAATGTAGTACCTCGAATTTCCACAGGTCATGAGTGGCGCGGACTCGTAAGGAGCTATCTGTCAAATCGTAATATCATTATTTAAATTTAAACTTCAGGTTCGTTGTCAAAACGCCTGTTACTAAGGCCGAAACCACGGGTTTCGTGCTTAGAAAATAGACCCCCAAAAACTTTAAGGCGCTCTCTCACCGCGAGCATTCACCTGTAATGTAACGTTACAGATTCGAGCATTTCATCAGTGAGGGAGAACAATCGAGCATCACAATGCGCACCTTGTATCAAATCTATTCTAAATGTACGCGAATGCTCGTCAGTCAGGGAGGTAGTACTGTAATGTAATGCTCAAAGTCGAATCTATAATGTTACATTACACGCGAATGCTCGCGGTGATAGCGCCTTTTCCAGAAAGTATGTAAACGATACCTTACCACCATGCCGATGAAACGTTGTTGTACGTGTATACTCGCCTTAATAGCAATAACTATCATAAAAGTCAATTGATGGTAATAATCGAATGTATGAGACGTGTACAATTATATTCTTTAGCGGTGGCTAATGGTAGTTTAATGGGAACAGAACTCTTCGTAATCTTCTGAACAAATATGTTATTAGAGTATTAATGTAAGTAATTGATGATGTTGATGCCATATTAATTAGGTTTTCATGGATTAGCTAGTTATTTCAGATTAAATGGAGAAAGACTGATCGACCATAAGTTCAATAGCACAAACACCCAGTCGAAATAATTTCTAAAAATTTTCAACCAATGACGATGTTTGAAACTAGGTATGTGAGTACCGCACCATAACTTTTACAATTAGTTAAGTACTTTCTCCATTGTTTTTAACCGAATTCAAAAAGGAGGAGGTTCTCAATTCGGATGTTTATATATTTTTTTGATGTTTGTTCGCGCATAACTCCGTCATTTACCAACCGATTTGAATGATTCTGTTTATGTTGGAAAGAGTATACTTCTCAAATGGTTCTATGAAAATTTTATCGAAATCGGACAAGCGATTTTTGAAAAATCAACAAAAAAATTCTAAAATTGATCTAAATTGCATACTATACTCCGAGGTTTGTTCGATGCAGTATTCCTGCTATTTGGTCCCATAAAAATTTCATTTAGTTTGGTTCAGTAGTTTCATCAAAAAAGGGTAATAATATAGTCGGTGGCAAAAAAGTCAAATTTTGTAGGTTATTTTACCCTTTATTGTGGTTGAAACTTCTCATAACAAAATATATCTCTGAAGATCTTTCTTCTAGAATCTCGATAGTAAAATATAGGGATTTCTCTTAAACTACCTAGTCACCACATACTGCTACCACTTTGTATTATTTAAATAAGCTTTTAAAGAAATTACAATATCTTGCCTGCGAGACTGGTGGCAGTTTTTGTTGAACCTGATTCGCCCACGTTTGGAATACTTACGGTACCTTAATAAAAGGTAGAATATATCTTCCTTCTAGGTTACTTCAAGCACGTTATTCCAGTATAACCAGATGTGGTTGAATATGTTAGATTATATTACTATAAAGGTACTAGGCTATCGATATACCTATTCGATATAAATTGTTTCAGTAGAAGAAAAAATATGGAGTTGTTATAGACTTTTTAGTCGTCTTACAAAAGTGGTCTACTTAATGTATCCGACCCAAATTACCTCTAGGCGAGTTTTTTTTTTAATCGTTAATAATAATTTTATTAAAAATTAAATAAGGTACATTAGAAATGTGAAACATCCTGTTAAAATGTTTACGTATTAAGCTGCAGAGTATACCTACCCAGCGCAATTATAGTTGGGCAGATCATTCCGTCTCCATTTTATATGAGACAAGGGTGTTTCTAACTACGCCTTGCGTCATAATAACGAATTTTTTTTTTAAATCTCATAAATACCATTTTTTATTATAAACGTGTTCTAGTCATGGGATACATGAACTGGGCTGCCGTTGTAAGACGACTAAAAAGTCACGGTGTATAACAACTTTTGACAAAGATTTTGTTTGTTTATTGTATTGAGATGAACATTTATTCTACGCAGTTTTTATATCTTCTTGTTAAATGGAAGGTGTTAATAAATAATAACGGCATCGGCACTTTAACGGTCCTCGAATTTTGAAACTTTGAAAGGGCAAGGGTGGTACAAATTGGTCAATATATTAAGAAATTATTAAGAAGGTACATGTCTTTTTTACTGCCTCACTTGCTAAATGTAAGAATAAGATGTTTCGAAAAATATCCTCTCTCGAAAACATCCTTTGACTTAATATTTGAATTATACATCCTAAGTATTCTAAATCTACATAGAGCATGCAGTATACATTAATTAACATACGGCATATTAGGTATACACACCTTAACACTTCTTTATCAAAAGTGAAATAACAGCGAGATCATTTATTTGCAAATTACCTGCGTCCGCGCCGACAGTGTCGAAACATCTGTTAGGCCGTTGTTTACTTAGCTACGATAAGTTAAGCTGATAGGAACGTAGGGTAAGCATCTGTACTGAGATTGTAGATAAAGTACAGTACACACCGTTTCGTTTGTTGAGAACTTGATTATCTAACTGGGGAAGTTGCTTAGTAAGGGTCAGCTCACAACGAGACGCAGCGCAACGACGTGACGCAACGATACTGCAAATGTGCATCTTTCGTGAAGTAAATAAGGTTACATTTTGAGTCGCAGTGCTGTGCTGCGTCGCGCTGCGTTGCGAAATGTGTATCTTTTCGTGTATAGTTGATGCCATTTAAGATGTCAATAGCGGACATTGACCCCTAATTACCAAGTCCTCGTATAAATGAAATAATTTATTGAGATTTATTTATTTAATTTTATCCAGAGACAATTTGACAAAAGTAAATAAGTACCTATGTTAAATGCATTTTTACATAATAAATTACTGAATAAATCAGTAAGCATATTGTAAGGATATAAGTATCTAAGTATCCATAAGATAGATATTTCACCTATACCTAAGATTTTATATTATTTTTACCTATAAGACATCACAAATAGGTACTATCACATCACAGAAAATTAATAGATTTAAAAAATCTAAAAACCCACGTTTTTAAATGTCCTAAAAATAAGAAAATAACCCTACGGGGCTGAGAGAGGGGCCACTCAAAACGTGGGGCGTATATTATTTAAGGAATTATGGATATATTTACATGACGTGTATAGATCGTGGGTGTAACTTGCAAAGATACGCCCCCACGTTTTGAGTGGCCCCGCTCTTAGCCCCGTAGGGCTATTTTCTTATTTTTAGGACATTTAAAAACATGAGATTTTAGATTTTTTAAATCTATTAATTATTTTATTATTTTTATCATTGTTTATCGGGTTTGAAGCTACCCTGAAAATTTCAGCCTGCTAGCTTATCGGGAAGTGCCTTAAAGCCTGTCCGCCATCTTGGACGTCCGCCATATTGGATTTAAGTCACATGACTATTTTTTTCGTATTCCTGACAGCAAATCCTTTCATTTGTTACCCATATCATGGGGGTGGATTTCAAACAGCCAGTCTACCATCTTGGACGTCCGCCATATTAGATTTAAGTCACGTGACTATTTTTTTCGTATTCCTCACAGCAAACCCTTTCATTTGATACCCATATCATGGGGGTGGGTTTCTTGTTAGAAACCCACCTCGCGGCCTCCTCAAGATGGCGGACTGGCTGTTGCCAGTCCGCCATCTTGAGGAGGCCGCCATATTGGATTTGTGATGACGTTTCTTAGCTAGTCATGTACTGTCATCAGAATTCAAAGCGTGCACAAAATTTCAGCCTGCTAGCTTATCGGGAAGTTCCTCAAAATTGAGTTGCAAAAGTCCAACCGGAACGACAAACAAACCAACAAACAAACAAGAAAAGTGAGTGTATAAAAACGTGGAAAAAAAAGGCTAATTCTGATCTTATGTCATTATACGAGGACTTGATAGTTAGGGGTCAATGTCCGCTATTGACATCATAACCAAAGTATAAAGACCCTCTTTATACTATGTCATAACTGGCACCAACTATAGTAAATAGATTTAGAGTTTGAGCAGCTCTATTGAAATGTGCGCGCAGCGACGCGTCTCGGTGTAACTTGACCCTAAGTGCTCATATGTTTAGTCGGCCTGATTCTAGCCGGGTGGCAAAATGTGTATAGATTTATTGTTGTTGTCCGCTCTGCGTCGTACTAAGCCTAGACTCTTCGCGGGATTGTCTCATCAGATAACCGTGACCCTGGAACGTAAAGGGCTATTGAAGGATCACCGTGGATTTTAGTCTCTATCATCTACCAATCCGCACTGGGCCCGCGTATTTAATAATTGAACTCTACATGTTGCTTGCCAATAGAACAGATGACCTAGAATACCGGTGCGGATTATCATAAGAATCATGACACCAGAGAGAGGCCTTTGTTTATCGTGGTAAAATCATCAAATTAGTCTTCCCACCCAGGGCAGGGCGGGAGGGACTGTCAGACTTGTACTGACTAAAATCCACGATGTCCTTCAATAGCCCTTTACGTTCCAGGGTCACGGTAATGAGATAAGTCCAGCGACTCCGGGAGGCTTTGGCCCTCTCGAGTCCCGTCATCATGCTGACACTCTTTGACGCGCGCGCGGAACACAACGCGCCGTCGACCCGGGCAAGGTCCATGGTTGGACAGCGAGTCGCCCATTACTTGCCGTCAGCATGCCCGCGCCTACGGTGGCCGGAGATCGTCTGGCGACGTCCGTCACCGTGGGCGTCAACCACTGCGGCTGGGGTGGAGGGAGGAGGCTGTCCTCTCCCTCACGCCGCCCGCCTCATCCTTTGCGAGCATGACTGCTTCGCAGAAGGAAGCGACCGCTTCCCACAAAGTCTCGCCCCGCAGCATGGCCTCGACCTGTGCCGGGCGCGAAAGGTCTCCGCCTTAGAGAAAGGCCTTAGCACAAGTTTTCCGTACATCGTACGTACCTGAAGTAAGTATTTACGGTGTTTATTGTGTATGTATACATACAATGAAAAAGCGCCTCTAGTTTACAAACGAGGAACTATTTTTTTCAACCAAATCAACGTCAAAGTCCACTTTGTCTAGAACCCTAGACGGTCAGCTCTAAAGCAGACTTCAAAATCGATCATTTCCGAATATGGAATCCCTGGGAAATAAGCCTTTGCCACGTGGGTCAGTATAAAAAATATTCTATAACATTCCATGCCATACGTTTCCTATACAGACCCATATCACTAAGTTTAATCGATGAAGATATATCACAGTATCCAGTCTAAGAGCATGGCCAGACGGCGCCACATTACAAACGCACGCGCGACCGTGCGAACGCTCGCGACTGTGTGTTTTTGTCGCAAGCGTTTGTTCGATAATCCGTCAATACGTCATAACCGTCGACATTTGGTTATCTTTTTGTGTTATGTGTTTGATAGGATTATTATTTTGTTTTATTTTATGTACTTAGTAAGTTCTTTTTATTGGTGTTAACGAACCTTACTGAGTTACACCATGGAGTCTTTCTAAGTCCGTGAATGAAGACACTGGTACGGATGTAGGTACGAACGTAACTAACATCAAAATCAAATTTGCGGACGGATAATACCGTCGCAACTGAAGTGCTTTTGACGCGGCGCTAGTGTTTATGTCTGTTACATCAAATTTCTTTAATAAAATGTATTACCACAAATTTTCTGCTGGTCATAAGTGGTAGCGCGAACTCTTTAGAAGCTATCTGTCAATTCGTAATATCAATCATTCTTAGTTCGGGCTCGTTGTCAAAACAATTGTCACAAAGACCGAAACCACGGGTTTCGTGATTAGAGATTAGACCCCCAGCTCCGAAAGTGAAACTACAGAGGACGTACATTCATTGTTTTCTGTAACATTAGACGATACCTTAATTATTGGCTGAAAACCTACATTATACACGTCATTTTCTGCGTAGGACGTGCTCGTGCACCACGAGATCAAACACAAGGCAGTTAAATTTAAAATGTCACTTACGGGATATCTTCCGTGATTATATTTTTGTTTGATATAAATATAATCACGGAAGATATCCCGTAAGTGACATTTTAAATTTAGAGACAAACCGTGAAAGTTTAAAACACAAGGCAGTTATCATACTAAGTTGTAAGTGTTATTGAAAACTGAATCTGAGTCAGGTCTGTCAATTTATGCGGACATGACATGAGATATGTGGAGATTGTATTGTTGCATTTTAGGATGCGGGGGTGCATATAAGTCTTCATTTAAATATTATGTATTTTACAACCCAAAAAAGGTTCTAAGTAAATCTGATAAGAGAGCGGTAAGTTTTCAGAAGCCCTAGCATGACTTTTCATGTTTCTGTAACGAAAACTGGAACTTTGATGTTAATTTGATGGAAAATATTATTTCCTCGTTCGTACACAAGATGCGATTTTTCGATTTTCTAACCAATAACTGCAGTAAAAGTACTTTAAGTACGCTGTAAATAAAATATAGAAAAATAAGAGTTCTGTATTTTATTTATATGGTGATAAGGCCTCTGATATATGGTTTCCCCAAAAGCAAGATTGTTTACTTGTTTTTTTTGCAATTTTGCGCGTACCTATATATGAAGGAGGTTCGAGTGGCTGACACACCACGTGTCGCTGTTTATCCGTCATCTGTTGGTCCTCCATTAAGGGAGTGTAGGTGCAGGTAGTTGAAAAATAATATTCACAAAATATCTCACTTAATTTGACTTTTAATAGGTATTTTAACAAAACTTCACCAAAATAACTAATGATTACAATAATAATTACTGAATAAATAACGGAGGGAAAATAATTAAACTTTACTCTAGAGCCAATGGGTTTACGCATGCGCCTCGGCTGACGGTCGCATCAATAGTGGCCAAGTGGCCGTCACCGCCGCCATGACACTCACAGCTCCATTCGGTGTTACCCGCTCTAAATTAAAAGTACCAATAAAGAAATAATTCTTAGACCAAAGAGTAAAAATAATCGATTACAACTTATAAAAAATGTTAAAATAAATCAACTAAATTATCGCACACCGTTATATAAGGTGCTTCATTATTATCTGCCACCGCTTTAATGGGGGGTAGTATTGTGTTTAAACATTACAATAGTGAAGAAATTTCGTACCTTGGAACAGTTGATTCACTTTGAGAAAATAAACAAGTTAAATTAACATTGGCTCTATTCTGCATAACGTGGTTCACAAATTACGCGCGATGTGTCGCTTCGTCAATGAAAACAACTGCTATCTCTTTCTATCTGTTCTGTGAATGAAAACTGAAATCAGCTGGCTAGCTTCGTCACTATCTAACCTACCTACTAATACGCAGGCAAACAAATGTTTTAAAAGTGTAATTACTTACCAGCTACCACATTCTTCCAAAAAACTGACGTAAATAAGATGATAAACTTCCCATCACACTTAAAACAGGCTTTGGACTGACAAGTTAGTGTAAGAATCGCAATTTTTATTCTTATTATTTTTAAACAATAAGCACTTAGATTAATATCAAATAACAAATTACAGTAACTTGGCATGTTTAAAGTGAATCATCTTATTTACAATAATTGCACAGTATTTACACTTAATTACACACTTCCTACATTAGCTACAAAACTGTTGCAAGAGTCCGCCTTCGCGTTGCACACGAACGAAGGCACGCTTACGTACGTGTCTCTTCACTTTATTGAATGTGTCCGTTTCACTTTTTACCTGCCTAAATGCGCGTTTGATGCGCCTTTTAAGTTCTTCCGCACGCACTTCTAATATCATATCCAGTTTGGCCGTACACAAGGTCCTTTACACGAAAAAAAAGTCTAAAGGGGTTAAATCCGGTGAGCGAGGAGGCCATGGCACTGGCCCTCCTCAACCTCAGACCTGCCTGCGTCAACGGGAGGCGGGTCAAAGCGGCCGTGGTTACTGAATCTGTACACGGCATCCAGAATGGTATGATGGCTCACTCGCACACCAAACCTCTGCTGGTACAAGTTTACTGCATGCGCAGTTATGAAGTTACACTGGGTCACTCACGGTAGCACAATACCATTTCAAGGTATTATTGATTGGAGTACCGTCGTCTGGGAGGCATTTTTAAAGGAAGCGCGAGCGATTTTCCCGTCGCTAACTGCTAAAACTAACTAGTAACTACCGAGCGGGCGGGCGCGGCGACGGGAAGAGACTGGCGAGCGGCGAGCGGGCGCGGGCGGTCGGCTGGCGCGTGCGATGAACAGAGTAGTGCGGGTGAGAGTGGGGGCGCGCGGGGGCGGGGCCGCGCCTTGACGACCGAGTCGCCGCCGGCGCGCAGCGGCATCGTTTGATAAGTATGGCAACAGTGTACGAAAGGCGCGCTGGCGTTTTGCGAAATGATTTCAATGAATTCAGTTCGGAGCGGCAACAGCATAAGTCTACTGGATGGTTTTATACTAATAAATCCAGTCAAATTTATACGTAATTATTTTTGTATGAAAAAAAATATGACAAATAATCAAATATTTATCTTTACTATTTAAATCTATACACGCAATACGATCTCCCTTTAAAGCGGTGGCAGATAATAATGAAGCACCTTATATACATATTTTTTTTTTATCTGCTCATTCTTCATTGATTCATATCTCTCTCGAAAAATAAAGCAATAAGGGAATTATTACCTTCCCTATCTATCATCAGCTGATCACAAGATCTACAACTCCCAGCGTTGACATATTAAGTACCTACCTGGCAAGTAGGCACTAGGCACCCACACGACATCAAAGAATAAACACCTTATAAGTAGTCATTTAAATTATATAAATGAGTACATTAATTCCTTATTAAGACGTAATGCTGACATGCTATATAGACATTGAATTTTATGAAGGATTAAATAACTTTTTATTTCAGTTTTTCCATAGATTTTGTGTCTTGTTACATGTTGTCATTGATGAGATCATAAATTACAGACGTTTGTAAGGTTTGCAAAAAATATTAATTTATTGAAGACAATAAATTATTTCAATGTCAAAACAGTAGGCAATAGTTATACTAAAAAGAAACTTCATTTTTGTCTGTAAATGAGAGGAAAAAGAACTTGAAAATCATAGGGTGAAATAATTTTCTAGAGGAACTGTCATTCCAAGTCATTTCCATATTGACTACCTATTATAAAAAAAAAAGTTTTTATGTAAATGGTACCTACGATGTTTTTTTTTTTAAAAAAAGAAGCATTTTCTCAAAGGTAGGTTGAACTATCGAGGATTATATTAGTGTCGCTTGTAAACTATCGATTAAACGACAGTAGTAATTGTGATCATGTATCGATATTACTTAAGTTATCGATACTTTTCACATCTCTATTTGTAGTGGTGTTTCATCGCATGTTGCACGCATGAAGATTAAAACTATTAAAACAAATGAATGTCAAATTGACTCCCGTTCCACTGTCTTATCTGTGTGTCTTGTAGGGAATTGTCAAAGCAATTCCTAACATGAACTGCAAGTTACTATAGTAATCGAGTGGTTATCTACAAATTAGTACACAAATTGTTGTGACATGTGTGTGCTTACAAACACATGTTTTTTTTGCGTACCTATGTTTATTATTCATTTCTAGTCCGTATTTTTTTTTTTAATTTTGTTTAGGAAAGTAATATTTTTTCAACACATTTGCTCGAAAAATGCGTTTACGAAGCCTGTATACATTGTTCGAAAGTTAAAAATTACGCACCATACAACGGAACGTGCGGTAAAATAGGTACTCTCACCTAAGTACCTATTTTACGGCACGCCCCGTTGTATAGCACCGTGCGTTTTCTTTACGGTTTTTTTTTTAATTTCCATAAAAAAAAATAAGAACTCCACGAAAGAGTTTCACATTATGAAAATAAACAACCTGACTGATCGAACCTCCTTGGAAGCGCTTTTGCTCAATACGTTGTCTCATTTTAATACTAAAGAGTAAATGAGACGAAAGATGTAGTTCTATTTTTCACCACGTGCATGTGGCGCCATTTGCAAATTCGCGCCATTTTCATATTAGAAACTTCTAAATAAAGTTTGTTTAATTACATGTTGTACTGTTTTCTCGCAAATGTGTTGAAAAACATTGTATGACACACGTGCGGAAATTGGTATTTACAAACTCGTGACTATGGTAAGCCCTCGATTTCATCTCGGGCTTACATTCGTCTACTCGTTTGTAAAAACCAACTTACCGCACTAGTATCATAAATAACTAATATACATTAGATAACTAAAGCTAGTCTAAAAATAAAAATAAATAAAACTATATAGGGTAAACTACCAGTTATTGGACGCTATCAGTTATTGGACAGAACTCCCTTTAATCGTTTTTATTAAGGTTATGATTCAAGAGTCTAACAATGCAACTGACTCTTTCTGCACTCTGTTTATTGGTAATACTTAAAAGTTCAAAACATTTCTAATAGACGGCAGTAATTGGTCAAAATTATTTACTTTTCTCGGCGTCCGGACGGTTAGCGGTCATTCTAGTGAGAAATAAAGAATTTGGTAAGTTTATCTATACATTATTTAACGATTTAAATTCTACCTGATCATCCTATGTTCTTAGTAGTTTGCACAGTAATGTATTATGATATTCTGTACTGATTTTAATATGATAACATACAGTCAAATAGATTTTTTAAGTTATTATGTAATGTCCAATAACTGAAAACTTTTTTGTTTAAAATTTAATTATTGGACAAGTGTCCAATAACTGCATTTTTTAAATTAAAAATAATTGCAAATATTTTGGACTCTACTGCCTATAAATTTAGGCCGAAGGAACCATTTTTAATCATGTTGCTCCAAAGCAACTTCTAGTAGTCTTTGGACAGGGTGTCCAATGACTAATTTTGAGATTCAAATTAGTCATTGGACACCCTGTCCAGAGACCAATGACTAATTTTAAGATTAAAATTAGTCATTGGACACCCTGTCCAAACTAAAACCTCCATAACTAATGGAACTGTCTGATAACGGTGTTTAGAAGTAAACCAAAGATGCCCATGGGGAAAGAGAAGACTACGAAAGTTTTTTTTTTGTATTACATAAGAGTTGCTAAGACGGAGTAGTTTTGAAAGCAATTAATGTTTCTTCTAAGAGATATGTAGGTAAAAGCAATTTTAATAATATCATAATAAACATTACTAAAATGTTGTTTTCCTCTTTATTACCTATTTGCTATTTTAACGATTTATAAAAGAACATTAATGAGCTAAATTGTGCTGTCCATTAACTAGTATAGACTGTCCAACAATAGAAATTCTGTCCAATGACTATATATTTGGGTACTTTTTTTTTAACAGGATTTTTTTTAATGTTAATGCTGTAAAGTACTTATAATTTTTAAAATGAAATTATGTTCACATACATATTGAATAAGCAAAATAATAACAATTCTAGCACGTAGATTCATAAATGTGTCCAAGAATTATTTTTCGTCAATGTATGGCCCTTAAGTGTCCAATGACTGGTAGTTTACCCTATTTACAACTAAACTTAAACTAAAATACTTAATTAAAAAAAAAAAACATTCATTTCTTGGAATACATTTAAAAGCACAAGGTTTTTTTAACACGTGGTCGTAATTGGCGCCATCTTATTTTTTTATTACTTATCTACTAAAGAAGGTTCGGTTGTCGAAGACTATGATCTCCGTAAAAATGTAGGGAATTATAAATAAAAAGAAGTGTGTAGGTTCTGAAGAGGCATTTTTTCTGCTATCAGTATGAAAAAAAAGCAATGTGACGAAATCACAGTTATAAAAATTGATAGGTAAATAAGAATTCACACATACTTTTTTTCACGACGATTCAACTTTCTGACAAATGTACAACGGTCCTTAAAACTTTATTTCTCATTTTTTGTTTTATTGAAAATAAAAAAGAAACACAGCCATTTACTTTTTTAGCAAACTGTACACAGAGCATAAAAACCCTAAATAACCCATTAGCATTTGCATTGTGTATTAATAGTCTTTTATGCTCATTTGAGGTAATTTATTAATATTCTTCGCTGTACAGAGATGGGGCTAAGACAACTGCAATAATTGACATTATTTTTTATAGCCTATTCTGTATCCCACTGCTGGTGCTGCTGGACAAAGACCTCCATTTTCTCTTTGAAAACCTCTCGATTTTGGGACATTTCTGGCCACGTAGGCACCGTAGAGACATAATTTAGAAAAAAATGTCAACCGTCTGTTGTTCCTAGAAACGTAAAGTATAGATAGACAATACGACAGACCCCTAAGGAATGTTGTGAGTGAAAATACATGGATAATTTTGGAGATCGTGGGTGAGTGCGAACACCTATCTATATTATGCTGAGGAAGGGGCATTCACGCACGAAAGCCTTTACCTCTTTAACCTGGCAAATATTTTAGAAAAAAAAGTGAAAAGTCGTGCTAGGGACTCAGGTCCTTTTTTAACGACTAAAAGTTTTAATATTGCGGGTAAAGATTTATTTGTTAAATTGATGGTAGGTAATTGGTGTGAACATCAATGTGAGGACATCAATCTGTATTTCATTTTGATTAGCAACAGTATGATAGAGCTGGTGATCATCAAGACAAAGACAATGAAAACTTCTTTATTTCAAAATACCTATATATATTAAGAATATAAAACAATAAAACAGTTCAATTTGTTTTCCATAACATTTAATAATAAATAATAATTAGGTTTATTTATCTCTACAAATTACATTCTTACTACAAAGATATTAAGTTGACAGGCATTTTGAAAAAAAAATGTAATTTGTGGGAGATCTGGAGTCTAAACTAAGCCTAGGCCTGTATATTAGAACTCCATGCTCCCCAATTTAAAAAAATAAAAATAAAACAGCCTAAGCTAGTGATCGCAAACTTTTTTTAACGTGTGTACATCAAACAATTACTGAAATGTCCCGTGTCTCTGCGATGTTCATATCGCTATAAAGCCATTATTTTTGTAAAAAATAAACATTTTAAAATTCTCAATTCATCTTGATCTACTTAGTTCGAGATATAACTAAACAGAAAAGGAAACTAGTTTTGACCAAAACCAGAAAAAGTTTGCTATAATTGATCATTCCGGAGTGAAAAACGACTGTGACCATACTCTACTACTTTCCGGGACAAAACCCATTGGGAAAAAATACCTTGCACAACATAAAAAAAAACATTGTGCGTACTCCTTACTGTTTAAAATTACGTCATAAGAAGGTTTAATCTTTTATTGCATAAATTAATCACGAATGGGAAAATATGATATAATTATGACTCGTATTCCCATTTAGAACATATTCCCACAGTAAGATTTTTTCCCAATCACGACGCAAGATTGACGTTTCAAATTAAACAAAAAAAACTCGCTTTGACTTTCTGAAATGCTGCAAAAAGTGGTCTATGTGAACTTCATCCGTTTTGACAAAAACAGCAAAATTATATTGTAAAAGATATTGAATCGTAAGATATTTGTATGTTATAAAAATAAGTGCTTTGACTTAAATAAGAAACCAAAATGTTATTTTCTCATGTGCAATGTTTTTATAAAGTTACAAATGACTCAATTAACACGCATTTAAATTGATGATGCCTCACAGGTCATAATTGCTTGTCGCAAAATCGCTACAACAATGATTAAATTAAACTTGTTGCAATAAAATGGATTTATATCTAGACCTGAAAAACATTACAATAAGGTTTTAAGTCGGGCGGGCCTTATACGGCTTGAGCATTATATTTAAGCGTCTTAATATATGACATTTGCATGTAAATGTGGTATTCCGTACTTAAATTAATACAATCCTTCAATGATGTTTGCATCAAATAATTGGATCACAACATATAGTTATTCAGTTGTCATCGTTTATCAACAGCATTTTACAGCGGCCATACACCATACTGCCAATCGTACAATCGGCATGACGCTGCCGATTTGATCAGTTAGATTTGACCGTGTGTGGGCGTGGAATCCATCAAATTGGCATGATCATGCCGATTTGATCAAATCGATTTGATCAAATCGATTTGCTCAAATCGATTTGATCAAATCGGAATGATCAAACTTCAAATCGGCAGCAGTGATACCAACTTAGCAACTTTATAGCTAGATCTAGCTAATATTCGGTAGCTACTTTTTAACCGACGTAAAAAAAAGGAGGAGGTTCTCAATTCGAAACGTTTATTTTTTTGGAACGAAGTTCCTTATGGCGCGTTGCGAAAGGGGGCTAGGCGGAAAAAATTGTCACGACACTTTTTACAGTGGAGTGGAGTGGAAAAAACTGGTTCAAGCGATTTTCGACCTTATTGACATTTAAAATTTAGTTTGTTTTTTCTCACATTCTCGTTAGCTAACATTGCTCCTTCATTAAAATCCGGTGTTTGCATAAATGTCAATAAGGTCGAAAATCGCTTGAAGGTCGGAAAACATTTGCTTAACGATAAGCAAATGTTTTCCGACCTTCACTTGTATTACCAACTGATTCCCACCAGTGGGATAGACCGGTAAAAAAACAAGTCGGTAAAACAGTAGCTAAAAAGTTAAGCCACAACTTTTATAAAATTGTAGCTGTCGGTCACCGAATAATAGCTAGATCTAGCTATAGGTAAAGTTGCTAAGCTGGCATCACTGCTGCCGATTTGAAGTTTGATCAAATCGATCGTCATGCCGATTGTACGATAGGCAGTATGGTGTATGGTGTATATGGACGAACTGCCAATTTGATCAAATCGATCGTCATGCCGATTGTACGATAGGCAGTATGGTGTATGGCCGCTATTAGAGGAAGTTTTAATTTAAAAAGTGAGAAAAAACTGAATGGATGCCTGTAGTAGCGGCGTCCTTATAAACCACTCGTTTCTATATGTCTACTGGTATCTCTTTCCCTCACGTAAAGAATGGACACTCGTTCATGCTTGTAGTTTCCAATGACGACGCGGCCGCATTCATTTACTTTACTACTACGCGAGGAAGCAAGGTCCAATTCCCATTCGCTCTGTCTGCCTTATACATTTTTCCCAGTCGCTACGCTGCCATCGTATGATTCGAATCTAGAGTTTACAGTGGACAAAATGTATTACTGAAATTGTTGTTTTTATTTTTAAACCTTCATATTTTTTATTACAACGACTGTTGATTGCAAGTGTTTTAAAAAATATATATAATTATATATTCCGTTCTATATCAGTTTTTACCGTTCAATATAGTAGACGATTTAACGACACTAATAAAATTCTACGATGTCCACAATTAGCTATGACATTATAAAAACAGCTTTTGGTATGGTTATAAAGTTACAGTTTGTCGTGTAATTTTTTTCCCATTTGTTACGACACACGCCCACAAACTCACCTTGTTAATTGTTGTAGAATAGGTACTATGTCCACCAATTTCCTACGTGACTGAGCTTCGAATTATAATTCAAAGACATTATAGCGTGCACTTTATGAATAAAACGATAAATGTATTCATTTGACAATAATTTATTGTTTGTCATAACACATGTTATTTTAAGCACTTACTCAAGCAAGCATTCATATAGGGTTATAAGTTATAACGTGTAGGTTACATTCCCGTTTAAAAGACAAAAAATAAGGAATACATTTTGCACCATTTTAAAGATGTGTGGACAAACGCAAGACTAAATTGCAGTACCTATTATTGTTAGCTCCGGAATCCTCTAACTACCGTAGATTATATTATCAATACGTAATCGAAAAAATAAATAAAAAAGCGTGTCAAGATCGTGACAAACATGATAATTCGTTTGATGTCGAGAGTAACAGCTCAATATGCGCCTTATATCTTTTTATTAGAGACTCAATAAAAAAATCGTTATGATCACAATAAAAAGTAGACTTCAGTTTAGTGCTTCTGCATTCAGTGAAAAAATTTTCATCATATACGTTTTTTGCTGGCAGTAAAAAACTAAATACATGATGAGACTGGTACAACAAAACAAAAATTTTAATTAACCTTTATGGTGGTCAAACGCCCGCTTTGAAAGGTCTTATGTGAGGTAGTGACACTAGTTTCGCTCATAACGGCTCGGATGCCATTTCTAGGTTTAAAAAGAAACATCGTGTGTTGTCTGTGACATGCCATCTAGTATTGAAAGCTAATTGGCAGGTGGTCGTTTTTTATACTTTGGGTAATTAACCTTTCACAGTGTGAAGTGTACTCAAAATTGCAGAAGAAGAAAAAATAATACAATTATGAGGAGAGTTACAGGCATGACTTAAATTTTTGAATAAATGAAACGTTTTTTTTTTTCTTATTATTGCTACATTACTGCGTTTGATAGGGCAGAAAGACTGTGAAATAAGGTCACTGAGTTTTTACCTTTGATGTTGGAAAAGGCAGGATCCCAATTTATTTCATTAATTAAGATTGAGGTATCAATATTAAAACATTTAACATATTCTACTTCGATGTTTGCCATTATTAATGTATAATTAATTAACTATTTAAGCGGCACGTATCATAACCTTTTTCCGAAAAAAAGAAAGGGTTTACTTATTGCTTTACATTGATTGATATAATTGAAAGATCCCATTGTCTGGCTAATTGCAAAACATCAATTTATATAACAGCACCGCAATTAGTAAGTAGGTACTCGACAATTACTGTCGCAGAAATTCTCATACGTCCTCAGACATTTAGGAATAAAGTAATTCTGAGAGCTACTCAATCACCTGTTGCCTTACTCAATAAAGTTATAATCGTAGTTAATACGATTATTACCTTATTATGGTGTGAAAATAATCATTCCTATTGTTAAGCAGTTTTAACGGAAAACACCGTGTCATTATCGAAGCACACATCTGTAGGGTCCGCAGATGTTTCTCCACCGTAATGGTTGGTTAGAAGCAAACCATCTGTCGTGTCATTGAGTTTGCATGAAATAAACATAAAATCATCCCTTACATCTACCCTGAATACTTGACATAAATTATTTATAAGTCTATCAATAAGATCAGTACCTATATTTAAGATATCAGACATTAATTATGCTCAACGTCAATATTGCCTAAAATTGTCTTTCATTTTATTAAAACTTTAACGGCAAAACAGAAAAGAATGATCATTTTAATTGGTCTGCTACATTTTGCGGTTTAAACGAGATAACATTATTAATAAAACATTTATTAATTAGATTATACCTCAACTAATATGTCACTGTGACATGTTTTTGTGGGTATAGTTAACAAAATGCCGTTTATAGCGCGGCTAATTAGAGAAAATCCTTATCAGTTTAAACGTGTACACATGCAATCTAGAGCGCGGTATTGAAAATGTTCATACCACCCAACGTTGAAACAGTGTTCACTTCATAATTAATTTTCCGTTCACTCGAAAATCGCTCACACATCGATGAAAGGTAATTTTTAGAACAAAATCCGAAGTTCACGCACACATTCCCAGCGGCTACGTCTGACGGCACACGCCAGCGTATCCGTTGGGAAAAGTAAAATTATGGAGTCATTAATCCACGCAAAATTCAACAATTAATGCTGCTTATCGGAAACGACATTTTTTATTGTGACCTTTAGGATAACTGTAGTTTAGAATTTAAAAGCACGCACTCGATATTTGCTACTCCCTAGCAGGAAATGTCTTTATATTGTCCGGAGTCGTCAGCGGTCATTTTTCTAAGAAAAATTTATCGTAATATGGTATTTAAAAGCTTCAAGAATTTAATTATATATTCGAGTATTTAAAAAAAAAACATTACAATTATATGGTCTTACATTTTGATAGATTAAAATAAAAACTTGTGAATGTATAAAATATTTCTAAGAAAATTCAATTAGCGTTGTTCTTAAACTGAGTATTTTTGGTATATACTCGTATATTTATAGTTCTTTGAAAACAGAATTACATAATATTTTGGTTAAAGGTATTTTTAATCATTATATTTTTAAGCGAAAAAATACCTCTTATATTGTTACAGGTGGAAATTCATTGGAAGCGAAGTGGACGTACAGTCAACAACAGCGATTGGAGTTTCAATTTTCCAATAGGTAATTTATATTAATAACAAAGTTACGATTTAATTGTTACAAGTATTCGTATAGGTCTTTTTTAATAAATGATAATATAAAAATAAATACATATTCGGGTAATAAAATACATCTATTTCCTACCAAGAGACACTGTGCTAATATTATATTTTTGATTGGACATTATGATGTGTGTGATAAAATAATAATTATTTTAAAATTGCGAAACGAAAAAAAAACCTTCAAATTATAAATAATAAACTGTCTAGACATGGAGCCTTGTTGAAGTAAATTTTATTTGTTTCAAACAAGTTTCCCCGTACAATTCCGGTAGCGACTGTACTTAACACGTACCAATGACTAGGCGTCACATTTGCCGCTTCTTACGACATTTTGTAGCTATCGCCGGTGCAATTTGTCGCACCCGTCGTATGACATTTAACACATTTAATCGATTCTTCACTCGAGTGGACGTTTAGTCGAGAACGCAATTCGATAACCGCATCGATTTGCTAAGAATACAAGGGGCAGTTAAAATATCAAGGGCGTTTTTACTGATTTTTTGTATCGTATATTTTATTAGTTTTTTATTAAATTTTCTGTTGAGGGAAGAATAAATAGTGCAGTTTTGTTCGTTAGCGCCCAATATGTGAATAGTGTTATTTGTTGACATTATCGTATCTTAGGTCATATAATATTTTCTGAATACACGGTTGGCACAGATCGACGATCGATCGACTGCTGCGCAATGTGTCGCGGGTTCGATTCCCGCACGGAACAAAATAATAATTATGTGTGATCTGCAAGTACTTGTTCCGGATCTGTTTGTTTGTGTATGTGAGTTTCTGTTTTTAAACGCACAATACAGGAAAGATTTCTAGAGTGGGCCAAAGTTTAAATAATAAAAAAAGTATTAATTATGGAGATAAAATCCATCCCGGTTAGGTTTAAACTTAGTCACACTTTTGTAAATTTCCAAATTTTGAACCTATTACGACAACAGAACGTTAAAAAAACAATAAAAACAAATAGGTAAGGTAAATAAGGTGTCCGCTTAAACATTACAAAAAAGTTTTTTTTGCTTTAAAAATAACATCAATAAGAATGTAGGTATATTTATTACCGTAATTTGCATACAAGATAAATATTATGTACAGATCCATGTAGGTGCAAAAAGTGCAATTATCTTTTGTGATTATATCTTCATTTAACGACTGCGAAGTTTATCAGAGAAATATTTTTAACATTTTTGGTTCAACAATTAATTAAAATTTGTCAATTGAAAATGTCTAACTTCCAGTTTACGTCACAATAACTGAAAACTCATGATAAGGCCTCTGAGCCCTTATCACGAGTTTTCACTCTTTTACTTTACAGCGTCTTCTCAGTATTTACAGCGTTTCTTGTATGGAAAAATGGATCAGCGCCTCTGGTGTACGAAGAAGGAACTAATTTTCCTTCCCAATTTTTTATTGGGAATATCAAACTATTTATTTATTATTCTGTTCGGTTTAAATTCTTCTTTATACCCTTCTCTGTTCACTGTATTTTTCGCGTTACTTATTTTTATTACATTACGTCATACTCGACGTTCTAAGAAACCAATTTTTGGGAATATTGAGATAACACCGCACCTTAAATCCACGGTGATCCTTCAATAGTTCTTTACGTTCCTGGGTCACTGTTACCTGAGGTGACAGTCCCGCGACCCCGGCAGATTTAAGTTCTCTAAAGAGGGAGTCCCGTTGCTGACGGTCCATGATCGGTCGGCGAGTCACCCATTATTCTTCCCTTGTTAAAATTAATGCCGACACTAACATAATTCAAAATAATACCATAGCACAAGATACTAGAGCCCATTTTTCTCCAGCAGCCACAAAATATAATTTATGATAAATTAATAAGTTGACTAATTGTATTTGAAAAGCCAATTTGTTCTAATTGTGAAATGATTAATGATCGAACATTAATTATATTTTAATAACTGATTAAACAACTTTATCTCCACGATTGTCATGCGACTTTGACAGACAAATGACATCTGTCACGATATGATAGTAGGTAGATATTTTTGTTGCATTACCTATTTGACATGAATGGCTACTGATCTAACCTCCACTTTAGCAACTTTGCTAATATAATTGCAAAAAATTATTCTTTATCAATTCCCTATTCTATTGCGTGCGCAATAAAGTAGAATATTCAATTTTGCGAATTTTTCGCAGTGCATATTGTGATGTTGTATGGCCTTTTTAGGCCCGGTGTAAATTATGACTATGATTCTGCCTTTCTAGAGGAAAATCAGACATTTATGTCAGTTTTACGGTTCGTAGTAACCATAGAGAATATAAGACCACCAGTGGTTATATAGTCTTTGGTAGTAACACACCGGTAGTCATTATTCGCTGGGTGCGAAGTATCTACTAGGTGGGGTGGGGGTAGCACTATTCGATTGCAGCGCTCATGGTGGCGAATAGTAGAATTGCCAACAGCTTTGTCTCAGATACATTCAGCTTTGTCATCTGTCAAAAACGCGCTAATCTCAGGAACTACTGGTTCGAATTGAAAAAATATTTTTGTGTTGGATAGTCCATTTATCGAGGAAGGCTATAGGCTATATAACATCACGCTATGACTAATAGGAGCAGAGCAGCAATGAAATATGTTGCAAAATCGGGAAAATCTTATTGAGAGCTACCATTGCGTGCGCTGCGTAAACGGTTTACATTACGCAAAAATTATGTATGACGGAATTGTTCCTCCTAAAACGTTGTAAAATAAAGTCCGCGACAGCATATGTCTATCTTTTAAGGTTAACTCATCATAACCTTTTATATGGAAATCAAATTGGTTTTAAAATAATACATTTCTTGCGACGATGTTTTCATGAACATCATATTAATCCATATCCAAATAAATACGTTTATCATTACAAGCATTTAATTTTGAACAAAATTCCCTTGACATCATTTGATTTCAATGAATATTTGACGAGATATCGTAGTTTCTTCAACGGCAGGTGTTGGGGTGCAGTCGGAATACGACGGCTCTGTCTCAGAGTACATTCAGCTCTGCACGTAATTTTTTTATATTTTTTTTATAAATAAAATAATATAATACATCATTTCGCCAGAAAAAAATAGTTTACACTAAAAAAATAGTTTATAAACTGCAAGAATACTTGCAGGAATAGTAAATTTAAGTTTTATTGATTCCCAAGCGGTTCTTAGAAAGATAAAGCGTGATGGTTAGCTGCCGTGAAGAGAAAAACCGGCCAAGTGCGAGTTGGACTCGCCCATGAAGGGTTCCGTAGCAGCAAGCATAGATTAGAGATATAATTATATTGAGATTAGTAAGTAATATACACAAACAATAAAAATAACTTTGTTTTTCATAGTATTTGTATGAATGGCAAAGTTATATTTGCGGTTTTTGAAAATGTACTATATCTCAAAAACTGCTAACTGTATCTCATCCAAACCAATTTTCGTTGGTAGTTTTGGTTGAGGTCTACATTATATATTTTTTTTAGTTTTATCATTCTCTTATTTTAGAAGTTACGGGGGGGGGGGGACACTTTTTACCACTTTGGAAGTGTCTCTCGCGCAAACTGTTCAGTTTAGAAAAAAATGATGTTAGTAACCTCAATATCATTTTTAAAGACCTATTCATAGATACCCCACACGTATGGGTTTGGTGAAAAAATTTTTTTTGAGTTTCAATTATAAGTATGGGGGGCACCCCCAAAATTTGTTTTGTTTTGATTTTTGTATGAAAATCCTAATGCGGTTCACATAATACATCTTTCTACCAAGTTTCAACAGGATAGCTCTTATACTTTCGACAAAAAGTGGCTGTGACATACACGGACAGACAGACAGACAGACAGACAGACAGACAGACATGACGAATCTATAAGGGTTCCGTTTTTGCCATTTGGCTACGGAACCCTAAAAAGTAAGTAAAGTAAGTAAATTACATCATAATCCTCATTTTAATCCTGTATTTGATATTTTTCTTGTAGAATACATTTTGCCTATGTTTATTTAATTTTGTTCAGAGCCGATGGATCGCCATGGAATAGAAAACCATGTGGTTTGTAAAAAAATCTGATTTAAATTTGAACGGTCAGAGCCGTCGACGTTGCGTTGCGAACGCTAGGTGGCGCTAAAGTCGTGCACGGTGCCAATAGGGTTTGGTAGAGGTGCACCATATGCTACTCCCTTAATCCACTAATTTATTGTCTTTGAATATCATGCATCAATTGGAGAAACATGGCAGGAAAAGGGAGGCTTACACTCACAAGTGGGTGATACAGGGCTGAAATGCTGTTGCTGATGATGATCAAACAATAGGAGGCGAGTCTTTTGCCAGTAACCTGGCACAAACCTTGACTCTTGTTGCTACTTGAAATTTTTTTAATAAATCTCTACCCGACCTGGGTTCAAAATCAAAACCCAAGATCGTTCAGCAGTAACGTTTGCGACCTTAGACCAACCAGACAGTTAATACGGTCCATAATTGTGTGAAGGATTGGGAGATGGGACTGTTAGTACAAAAGGCAATGTAGTCATTGCCTTTTTATCTATTGTATCCAGATACTATTGACTGGTCACCAGGTATCAGGTGGGTTAATCGTTTAACAGGTTTTTTTTAAAGAGGGTGACGAGGTACGAAGGGCTGACTGCCTTTCATTCTGTTGGTATTAATTCCTCCATAATTATATTTATCTTCTTTTAGTTCACAAATTAATGAAATTAGAAACATGATTATGTAGGTAGGTTATCGTTAGTTAAACTTAGTATACTAGAACAAAAGAGAGTCATTTAAAATACTCTATTAACTGTATTCATTATGTCACCAAAAACAAAATACAATGATGAGTAAAGGAACGAATAATGATAGAATTCAAAATGAAAAAGATTTTATATTTTTATTTTGAAAATGGAAGTGTCAACAAAAAGGAAGTCAAAGCTTCTACACCAGTGGGGTTGAGGGCATCCCTCGATTTGACTCAATGAAGAGGTTTACTTGCGTTAATGCGTTTACTTGCGTCTGAATAACGGGCTGTCGGCCGATATCTGAACGGACCTTGGCGCCGAACGTGCCTCACGTGTATGAATAACAGGCATTCTGAATGATGCTGTTTCCGATTACGTCTTGGCGAGACTGACACAGACCACCCTTGCGAGGCTGTGCTGAATGGTGATGGATTTAGGGTAGCTCCACCCTATCTACTACTTTACTGTGTAGAAATGGACTCCCCGTATGTATGAAGCGCCGAGTGCATCTATTGAAAGGGCGACGAAAACTTTGATAGCGCGATTTAGAATATTTGTGTTATTTCTGTCTTATAAACACTCAAATACATTCAATTTTATTTCAAAACACACACAATTTAATAAAAGTAATATTATTTTTCATAAAAGATAATTAATATTGGAGAAATAAGCAGGAAAACTATTTAAATTTGTTCGTCACGTGAAATAGGAACATATAAAAACACGAAGAGCGACCGAGATAGAGATTACGCATCCAATATGCGGCTACAGTGCTGCCATCCTTTATCGATTAGAGGAACTAGTCTTAAATACCGATTGGTTTAATAGCTGGGACATTTAGTTGTCTTTCTAATGATGGCCATGTAATAATATCAATATAAATGACTATAACTAGAAATCTAACATGTAAACTTTTTTGTTCCTAGTTCAAAAAATATTTATGAATCAGATACTACCGAGTGCGCATGTCCCTTCGAACTCGCCCCAAAATTCTTGCTATTTCAACTAAGGACACGTGAAAAAACGAGACGCCAGTATATTCTTGACAAAAAAAGACTTGCAACCCTTTGGGAAAGAGGGTGTTTAAAACGAAAACATAATCTTTGTAGAGTTATTTGAATTTACTGTTAAGACGCGGACTGACTACGATTTTAATCGCTTATGACCGCGTAAACTATTGTCACCACTATGGAGCGTCAATAAGATTGAAAATTGAAAAAATGACATTTGTGTTGAAATGTGACATAAGCTGCGAATGGGCATTTATTTTACTGCTTTTCTTTAGATTATTTAAAATATAGACATAACATTAAATAATGGTTCGGTTAAAGTTTTAAAAAAATGGAAAACCTACTAAATTCTTAAAAAAAACTGTTGTTATCGCTGGAAATACAGAGATCTTCGACGTCAAAGTTTATTTTTGTGCTACAACTTCCCAATTTTTATTGGGAATATCAAACTATTATTTATTATTCTGTTCGGTTTAAATTCTTCTTTATACCCTTCTCTGTTCACTGTATTTTTCGCGTTGCTTATTTTTATTACATTACGTCATACTCGACGTTCTAAGAAACCAATTTTTGGGAATATGAGATAAGACCGCGCCTTAAATAGGCATGCCTATTGGCCAATTATTTTTGAGTTTATTCATCCTAATGTTATCATCGCTAAAAGTTATTTTAAAATTAAGATTACAATATGGGGTTTTGTTACAAATACTGTATTTTTGTTACTTTTCTGATTTGCTCTATTAATGACGTAGCGGCTGTCATCTGAAAAAAAATGCACAATTAAAATCGCAGTGTGTAGTCGACCTTAGTGTTACCATATCCCCAAAAAAAGTCTATATACATATATAACAGTCTAATCAATGTTACATAATTTATGAAGACCCAATATGACAACTTCTGGAAAAGACTATCCCGTCATTTTTCGCATGATCTTTTTCGCATCGACCGCCTTCGCTTTTGCTTTATTCTTGCGTTACACAAACCTCTATTATAGAGTAGATAAAGCCGTGTTAGTTTAGTAGGTAGCAATGCGGCGCCCAATTAGTCACCTATTTAGGTCAATTATAATTGACCTAAATAGGTCATATAACTAGTATACTAGTTAGAATTGAAAATACTGTTCAATTGTTAAGATAATGTAACATTTTTAATTTTTTTTATGGAAATCGGCCTTCTCATTTTGCATCTATTCACTTTCCTTTAAATTCCGATTTATTTAATTATGATCCGGTTCAGGGGTCTAATCACTAGAAACGAAACTCGTGGTTTCGGCCTTAGTTACGGGCGTTTTAACAACGAGCCCGAACTAAGAATTAATAATATTACGATTACGAGCTCCTTAGAGTCCGCACCACCACTCATGACCTGCGCAAATTCTTGGTACTACCTACATTTTTTTTTCATGTAATTTGATGTAATGACACAGACACAGCGACGCGTCAGTCAACTCATGACAGTATTATCCGTCAGCAATTTTGATTTTGGCGTACGTTACGTTCTTACATCCATCGGTATTCGTGCCCGTGTCATCTTTTTTTTTTTTTTGAATGGCATCTCGCAGGTCAACACAAAAGAGGTTGTGTGCTGCTTAACCGGGCTTTTCTGTGGATGCCATAGATGACTCTAGGGCCTCCAGCCAGAGCTTAAAACTAAAGAAAGAAACTACAAACTAAAAACTAAACCCGTGTCTTCGTCAACGGACTTTACCTTAGTACCCGGTGATGCTCGCCGGAGGGCACTCGGTGCATACATTTTCGAAATTTCTGATAGTGTGAGGGGTGTATCAGATTTTTCTGACAGAAACATATAGTATGCGCTGGCGCTTATACATCACATCTATGAATGACCCAATGTCAACGGGTGTCCTCCGGTGTCACTCAACGAATAATGTTATTTCTGAAACTTGAGTGACTAATTAAATTATAATTATGTACTGGTATTATCCTATAATAGGTAATAAATATGCATAACCACACGCACAGAATTTGAACCCAATAATTGTCGACCATTAGAGGTCTCTGTAGCTAAGTACATAAATTAATAGTCATAAACGTAAACCCATTTTATCGATGTCATTTAAACAGTCAAGTTTTCCGCCATTTTGTCAACAGGTGACAGTTTTATCGATGGTCGGGCCGAGCAATGATCAAAACTCTAGGCATGGACAACGACACCTTGACGGCTCCGCGTCTAACGACAGTAAGGTAAACGGCCCAGTAACCGTGAAGTTTTGAACTTCACTGACTTTGCAGGTACGCTATGGTAAAACTAGAAGACTTACAAAAAAAATAATTACATGACTAGAGAGATAATTTAAACAAGTTTTATTGTAATATTCTTTTTTTTAATTAGTATAAATTTTCTTTAACAATTAAAGAAAAATATAAAATAAAGGGCTAATTGTACCAGTACCCGGTAGATTTGTACTAGTAAACGTTAAATTGTCCCTGAATCCGGTAATATTCAATGCGAATTTGAACTCTATTGGTTTACGTTAAAGTTCACAGAAATACTATTTTTGCATATCTGTGTAAAATAAATAAAGAAGGACTTATCCAAAGAAAAGACATTTGTATAAATGAAAAATTTTCAAATGTATTTATGAAAATTATTATAGGTAATAATAGTTAACATCACGAAGTTTAAACTAAGTATCATTATGAATACGCGTAATTTGTCATCCAACGTCGACCGTGAGATACCGAACTGCCTGGCAGCAGCTGAAATTGAAGCTCCTTTTATGACTGCTTATGATTATCAGCCCGTTGCCATCCACTGCTGAACGTAAGCCTCCCCCAAAGAGCTCCAACCCTCCCGGTCCTGGGCAGTCCGCATCCATCCGCTGCCAGCCACATTCCTTAATGACGACCCATCTTTTCGCAGGGCGTCCTACACTACGTTTGCCCATTCACGGTCTCCACTCCAGCACTTGTCCATCTAGCATCAGTCCGTCTACAGACGTGGCCGGTCCACTTCCACTTCAACGTGCTTATCCTACTCGCAATGTCGATTACTTTGGTTCTCTGGCGAATGACTTCGTTCCGAATTCTATCCGCCAGAGAGACTCCGAGCATTGCTCTCTCCATTGCACGCTGAGTAACCTTGAATTTGTGGACCAGGCCTATGGTAAGTGTCCACGTTTCGGCTCCGTAAGTCATTACGGGTAGGACACACTGGTTGTAAACCCTGGTTTTGAGGGATTGTGGGATCGATGATTCGAAGATATGACGCAGCTTCCCGAATGCTTCTGGTTGCTTCCTTCTCGAAGTTGTGCCGGCCCAGTTGTATAGTTTGGCCTAGATATATGTTTTCTTGCACAACCTTGAGGGCAGCACCATTTACGATTACAGGTCTCGGATTGACATGACCATTGAACATGATTTTGGTTTTGTCTAAATTCATTCCGAGACCCACACGTCTTGAAGAATCGCTGAGGCTGTCCAGCATTACTTCCAGCTCCTGCAAAGATTCTGCCATGATGACAATACGCAAATCGAAGGTCTGAGATGTACTGACCATTTATATTTATACCACGTCCTTTCCAATCAAGCGTCTTGAATACGTCCTCCAACGCGTTTGTAAACAGTTTCGGAGAGATGACGTCTCCCTGTCTTACACCTCGACGTAGTTGGATTGGTTTTGTGCTGTGTTCTTGTACTTGGACGGTCATAGTTGCGGCCTTATACAGACATCTCATCACCTCAACATAGCGGTAGTCGATGAGACATCTCTGCATGGACTCCAGCACAGCCCAGGTCTCGACAGTATCAAAGGCTTTCTCGTAGTCCACATACGCTAGGCACAGAGGCTTATTATATTCCTCGGTCTTTTGGATTATTTGCTTTAGGGTATGTATGTGGTCCATGGTGCTGTAGCCTTTTCGGAACCCGGCCTGCTCCGGCGGCTGGAAGTCATCGAAATTTTGGGCGAGACGATTCGAGATAACTCTCGAAAACAACTTGTAGACATGGCTCAGAAGTGAAATGGGGCGGTAGCTTTTAAGAAGCGTGTTATCGTCTTTTTTGAAAAATAATACCACCACGCTCCTGTGCCATGCGTCCAGTGATGTGCCAGCTTGACTGCTTCCATGGCCTTTAATATGGCCTTCTGCCTATCAGACATGGCTATCTAAAAAAAATAACACTGTTCTTGAAAATTTCTGAATTCGTATCAATAGGAAAATATAAATACCTACGTTTAAAATATTTTAACGACGGTACATTAAAACATATTAGTAATTGTGGAATGGATATCTGTCCCCCAGGGCATACATTATAACTAAAAATCTTGCCTCAATTTTCTTTAACACCTTAAATTAACTCAAGCTCAAGCTTAGATGATAGAAAAATGGATAGAGCAGCGTTATTAAAAAGAACAAGTTACACAAAATTAAATTGGTCGAGTAATCCCAGATCGAGTCATATAATTTTTCCAGGTCCATGTCTTTGTCCAAAACCTATTCAATTTGACCAACCACTCACCAATCAATCAGTCACTCCCAGAAGCGATAGTAAAGATGTTACACATCAACAACTAAGGAGGCAATCGAATCCAGGTGATTACAACACAAACAAGGAACACAGAAATTGCATTCTGTTGATTCGAAGGAAAAGAGAACTTAGCACAAGGCAATAAGGACGATGTCGGGTTTAAATGCAACTTTTAATACAAGTCCCAATATCCGGCAATGTATTCCATAGTTTTAAAGGAAAATGAGACCTATTTCAATGTAATAAGTACACAATAACGGGTTTCGGTACAACGTGTGTTACCGGGTTCATCATGTACCATTATCCGGTAAAAAAATTACGATTTTAACGGGTACTAGGTCAAGAAGGGTTTGTTAGTACCAATAGATGTTAACGGCAAAATAATTTATTTCTCAATTAGATTCACCTCAATTTATAGGTTTTATCGCAACATAATATACTCATATATTTTAGAAAATTATCACTCTTACCTTAACGTTATCCGTCGCAGTATGGCTAGCTCATCAATGCGACGTGGTGGATTCGTAGTTCACTGACAGAACTTTGAACTTACATAATATTTTCACACTGCAAACTTTTGTCATCGCATGGTTTTAACGCCATTAAACTTATTGGACAATGTTGCCATTACAATTGTACAAAATATTACAAAGAAGGTATTGCCATTTGCAAACTTAACCTTATAATTGGTAGAAAAATGCAATAATAAAAAAACTGACTTGTTAACGGGTACTGGTACACTAACGGGAATACGTACTTTTACCTTATAACGAAAAAAAACACTAATTGTCTATTACAACTGCTGCGGCACTCTTTCATCCCTTATCTTCACTATAACGAGATGTTTAATTGAAAAAAAATACGGTACTTATTTAACATGACGGTTTGGCTGGTTTGGCGTATCAAAGGAGATGCGACTATGGTCAGGAAAAAATATCGGCTCTCGAAATTATTATTGCAAAAAAAAATATGATTTTTCTTTATGGTATAATTAAACACTTCATCATCATCATCATCAGCCTATAAGTGTTCCCACTGCTGGGACACAGGCCTCCTCTCTATGAGAGGGAGCGGGCCGTAATCTACCACGCGGGCCCAGTATGGATTGGTAGATGTCACATGTCTTCGAATTTTATGGTGAAGGAAAACATCGTGAGGAAACCGGCATGTCCTAGAATTAAACACTTACGCAATAATAATTGGATATTTACTTATTTATAGATTCATTTATATTTACAATATGCGTTTTGTAAATAATGATTAAGTATCTATTATTTTTAGCATGACTGACCAATTATAATAATATTTTACTTCAATGTCGAGCCACAACTATGGCGACAGTGAAACCCCTTCACTGCTAAACCGCTATTCTTTTTGATTAGATATTTACAATTTTAAATTCTACATCAGTGGGTATACGTCAGTGGCGTAGGGTAAATATTCTTGAAAGGGAAGCCGGATCAAAACGTGAATTCCAGTAACTATAGCTTTGGCCTAATTTTAGTCTTTTTAGTTTAAATATTCAACCCAAATTCTTGTCAAATACATATTTTTCTTACTATGCACTAGAATTTTATTATCTGTAGCACCGATTATAACATCGCCCATGTAGGTACATAATAAAAATGCTCATGAAATAAAAACTACTGAACCAAACAAATTTTTATGGGAACCAATGGCAGGTATACAGCATCGAATAATATAACCCATATGGGTGCCAAGTTCTCATCAATATAAATGAATAAAGTCCAAATACAAGATAGCTGCTATAAACCGTTCAGGAGTTCCCTGAACTGTTCTTCTTCTTAGTCATCAGACCCCTAATGACAGTTACAACCCTAGGTGAAAAGTTTTCATCAGTACAAATTAATCAAGCTAAAGCACAAGGTAGCTGCTGTGAATCGTTGAGGAAATCAACTGTCTCTCGGCTCCATCATCAGATATTATAGTCCAGACCTTTATTAAATTGTAGTGCTTTGAAATACTTAATGAAAAACTTACAAACACATGAATCGCCCCTACGATTTTTGAAATTTCCACTCGATTTCTCTGGTCTTCCATCATCAAACCCTGATTTCCTTATCATGGGATCACCTTTGAACTAGCTTCTTTCCACCAAAAAAAGAATCATCAAAATCGGTTCATTAACGACGAAGTTATCCCGCGAACAAAGAACAAACATAGAAAAAACATAATTATAGGGACGAATCAATCGAGTACCTAACCTTTTTTGTAGTACGAGTAGGTTAATAGGTTAATATTTTGATTTGATATGCGTAGTACACAGTTATTAATAAAAAAATATGTTCACAAAACCTTATACTTTAATCGCCTATTGCACAACGCCATCTAGTTCAAAACTTCGAAACTAACATGACACTTTTACGGTGAACACTTATCAAACAATACCATTGAACTGAACTAACCTTGTTGTTACTGCACTAACTACGCAAAACTTATCAATTGCAACAATAATACCAAATCAAATGCAAATGGACAGGTGAAAACAATAAATACAATAATAAATGTGAATCTGTCATCCAAATAATACTATCTAAACGAATTACGAAGTCCAGTATCATTCCATCTCGTTCTGGCGTACGCATTTCATATCTCTGTCCTTACCATAAGCCGGAGACATTCGGCTTCCTCACGTCCTTAATTTAGCGGTGTTATGTAGCCTGAAGCATACGATCGCTACAAGAGGAACTATGAATTAAATACTACCGGATTCCTGATTTGCCTTACGGCTTACAAACCTATCCTGTTTTGCGTGAGTTGAAATTGCACGGAAAAAAATTGTAAATGTTTATTATTTCTTTGAATGTTGGTTTTAGTTTGAGTGTTTCTGTTTGATTGTTATTTTCACAAGCAATGTAACTTCGTAAATAATTATTTTTTTTAAATGATAAATGAAAATCATTGTTAGTATTTGCTATATTTCGAAAGTAAAGCCGATAGGAATCGGCATGTTAGGTACCTTCGGGCCTGGTATACGTATCACTACAATAAAACAAAAAACCACCAAAAGTTCTTAGTAGCTAGCTTTAGCTTAGTAAAAATTTCTTAATAAAGCTTTGCTTTTGGGTGGGTAAGATTCAAAAGTAGACCTTATGCTACGAGTATTTGGTGTTTTTTTGTGTTAATTATACTCCACCTTTTTTCATTTAGGCTAGTGGGAAATTAAACAAATAAACACACAAATCTTCTATTTTAAACAAAAAATACCTTCGGAAATTGACCAATACGCTTTTACTGATCATTGTGATTTAACTATTTACAACAACATTAGTAAGTCAAGCTGAATACTAGAAACATTTACATGTTTTAATTAAGACGAAGAAACATTCTATTTTGAACTATTTTCACAGGTTCTTCGAATTCCTAAACGTTGGCCTCTCGCTAGCGCCTGCTCAGCCCGCACAAACTCTAGTTTTATAGCCCGAAGTAATTACAAAAAAACGGCGGCACATACAAAGATATTTTACATGAAACAACAGTATATTATCGTATAATTATTCATCTATTGACAAGCCGCCGATATGCGAAACTATGCCGCACAATTAATTTAAAATTGAATGTTCCCGATGTGTCCCACCCTTATTTAGACAAGCCCTGTCTCATTTATCGCCAAGACATTTACTATCTATTAAATTAATTTGTATCTACTGTGACTTTCTGTGACATTTTTTTTTTCGGTAAATTACATGCCTTTTATTTCTGCCGGTATTTTTTGTGATATGTGACATGAGATCGTACCTAATGTGACATAATGACGTTCCAGTAGCCATATTTTGAGGAAGTTCTGTGACGGTTGCCGCATTCGTAACCTAAACTGTCACATTCATTTTATTCAATTTACTATTGGAAATTAAATTACTTGCCATGTAATGTCAACTTCTTTTCCGGTGCCATATATGGGTAAGGGGATCATACCAATTCAGTTAGAGATAAAAAATGTTAAGTAAAATTGCTTATAAAATACATAATTAAGGACGACAGACACAGCAATCAACCAGCAATTACCATGCAAAATAAATGGTTGTTTCCCGAACTAGGTGCAATTCAAATAAGGAATTAAGGAATTCTTCTTAGGTACAGTTATTTGTCGATGACAATTTTGTCATATATAACATAGGCAGTTTCAATGCAAAAAGACATGGTGTAATTTGTCAGCCCAAAAGTGGTAAGTTTTATACATATTTTTGGTATGGGTTTACTCATTCTCATGATTCCAGACCAGGTCGAAGGTGTATTAAACAAAGCAAGCTAACCCAGAAGAAGCCTGTTCACTCTAATTCTGTACCCTTAGTGAAAAGTGATACAACTCTACTGCCTTCTTTAAGCAAAAAGGCACATCTACGCAAAAAAGCAAAGAAAAAAATAATCTAAAAACCCACGTTTTAAATGTCCTAAAAATAAGAAAATAACCCTACGGGGCTGAGAGAGGCCCACTCAAAACGTGGGGGCGTATATTATTTAAGGGATTATTTATGGGACATATTTACATGACGAGTATATGATGTGGGTGTAACTTGCAAATATCGCCCCCACGTTTTGAGTGGGCCTCTCTCAGCCCCGTAGGGTTATTTTCTTATTTTTAGGACATTTAAAACGTGGGTTTTTAGATTTTTTAAAATCTATTAATTATTTTATTATTTTTATCTTTGTTCATCGGGTTTGAAGCTACCCTGAAAATTTCGGCCTGCTAGCTTATCGGGAAGTGCCTCAAAACCTGTCCGCCATCTTGGACGTCCGCCATATTCGAAAAATGAAAAAAATAATCATGTGACTTAAAACATGATTATTTTTTTCATATTCCTGACAGCAAACCCTTTCATTTGATACCCATATCAGGGGGGTGGATTTCAAACAGCCAGTCTGCCATCTTGGACGTCCGCCATATTGGATTTAAGTCACGTGACTATTTTTTTCGTACTCCTGACAGCAAACCCTTTCATTTGATATCCACATCATAGGGGTGCATTTCAAATAACCTGTCAACCATCTTGGACGTCCGCCATATTGGATTTAAGTCACGTGACTATTTTTTTTTCGTATTCCTGACAGCAAACCCTTTCATTTGATACCCATATCAGGGGGGTGGGTTTCAAACAGTCAGTCCGCCATCTTGGGGAGGCCGCCATATTGGATTTGTTATGACGTTTCTTAGCTAGTCATATATTGTCATCAGAACTCAGAGCGTGTGCAAAATTTCAGCTTGCTAGCTTATCGGGAAGTGCCTCAAAATTGAGTTGCAAAAGTCCAACCGGAACGACAAACAAACAAACATACAAACAAACAAACAAACAAACAAACAAACAAACAAGAATTGTGAGTGTATAAAAACGTGGGAAAATAAGCCTTACCACTACTACTTAAGGCTTATTTTTCTTTGCATTTTTTTGCGCACTTGTGCCTTTTTTGCTTAAAGAAGACAGTCGAGTTGTATCACTTTTCACCAAGGGTACAGAATTTGAAGAGATTTTTGTGAAGTGGAGTTGCGTTAGCCTAATTGGTAAGGCATTTAGAGTACTTATCCTGAAGACGCGGGTTCGATTCCCACTCACAGCTGAAATTTTACTTCCTAAAAAAAACTACAATCAAGTAGGTAGTGTGTGATTTCCATAAACCAAAAATCTTTCTATAATTTTGGGTTTCCATGTAGTCGAAGCGACGCGCGACGCGGACGGGCAAAAGCTAAGGAAATTTGAGATAATAACGATACTTCATTTCATATTGTCCAATTAAAATTTTCACATTCCTTACATTCCCTCCGGCGAGATAATTATTAATAATGAACATTTTACTGTTCATTTATGACACTTTCCCTTCATTTCTGCGCTTTAGAAAATTAACTTTAAACTCATTCAGAAATTAAATTACATATTTTAGTGGGTTGTAAACCTGGGATATGGTTACTACGCATTGTTGACACAAACCTCCTGAAATAAGTTTCATAAAATTATGATGAAAACTGCATCAATGTCCTGTTTTGTAGTAAAATGAACAATGTGCTAAAATAGAAATTATGGAAAGCGCATTGTTATAATAATTAGAATTGTAAACACACCCACAACACAGGATAAATTCCTTGTTTGTGACGAGTGATTTAAAAAAAAAAGAAACTAATCTACTGCATCTTTGTTCTTATACATTTTAAATGCACTTTTAAGTAATCCATTATTATCATTCATTATGAATAAAAATACATATATTTTAAATAGTAAAAAACACGAAGTTTTAGGGTTGATTTTTCAATAGTCAGATAACTTTTATCTGAGGAATAAAAAAGGCGGTTTAACAGCTTATCTATAGAAAATATGTCAAAACGCTATTTTCATTCCTCAGATAAAAGTTATCTGACTATTGTAAAATAAGCCCAATTAGAAGAATCTTTCACAAACTCAATATTATTTTAATAACAATCGTAATACTTTTATAAAAAAAAGAAAGTTGAAACCAACATCAACCCAGCATCGTAGCTACTCGTAGTACCTACCGCAGCATTTGTAGCCCGGGCAATAAATAGCTCATTTATTCCCAAAGGCCTAGAGCTCAAAGCCGTGAACACAAATTATTGAGTTATTTTACTGTTGCGTTCTGAAAATGTGCTTCAGGCAGACAGAAACTAGGTTGGGCTGCATTATAAAGTGTTTAAATAGTTATAAATCCTTTTTACCTGCAATAAATAATACAATTTTAAAGGGAATTAAGAAAGGAAAGTGATTCGTTATGAACGCAATTAGCAAAACTGTAAAAAGTAGAGAGCGGTCTATATACAAATGCATATTTGTATATGCAAAACTATATATTTTATATATGCATATTCATATTTGTATATGTAATTGCACATTATTGCTATTTTTACGATATTTGCAAGTATATAGAACTCTCTCTAGTCACAAATCCTGGTCGTTGGACTTATCTCATTACCGTGACCCCGGAACATAAAGGGCTATTGAAGGACACCGTGGATTTTAGTCAGTACGAGTCTGACAGTCCCTCCTGCCCTGCCCGGGGTGGGAGGACTCATTTGATGATTTTACCACGATAAAAAAAGTCACAAATCCAGACTGTAGGTTATTACAGAGAATTTCCAGCAAATTTAATTAAACAGCACCTATGCATTGTATAGCCCAAGGATAGACCAAAAATATGTCAAGACTCATCATCATCAGCCTATAATGTTCCCACTGCTGGGACAATGGCCTCCTCTCTGTGAGAGGGAATGGACCATAATCCACCACGCGGGCCCAGTGTGGGTTGGTAAATGACACATGTCTTCGAATTTGTGGTTCTAGGACATGCCGGTTTCCTCACGATGTTTTCCTTCACCGTTTTGAGAGCAGTGGTGATGAAATAAATTACACAAAGTAATGCGCCTGGCGGGGTTCGAACCCATGACCTACACTCGTAAGTCGGGACCGATACCACTGGGCCACCACTGCTCCGTCAAGACTTATAAGACTATACAATGTCAAGACTTGGTCAAGACTAATCAAATACCCCCCTCTCTAGAGGGCCAAAGCCTGCCGGGGTCGCGGGACTTATCTCATTACCGTGACCCCGGAACAAAAAGGCCTATTGAAGGACACCGTGGATTTTAGTCAGTACGAGTCTGACAGTCCCTCCCGCCCTGCCTGGGGTGGGAGGACTCATTTGATGATTTTACCAAGCAAAAAAAAAAGACTAATCAAATATAAGACTCAAGATCCCATGATTAATAGCTTTAAATAAGAAAATTATACTCATAGTGAAGACCACTATTTCCTGTATTCATATTCTTCACAGCCGCCCTTAATAAATTAATCTAAATAGGCTGCATATTTCTACAATAACCACCAAGCATACAAGTAAAACAATATGACAACTCATCCCACTTTCCACACAAACAGAAATCTACAAACTATTAATCTTCAACTATAAATCAAAGGTTACCTGAACATTCCACAAACCTCCTGAGGAAACAATAACTCGAACTAAACATTCTCTATAGATAATTTGTTGGTAGAGAGATTTATATCTTTGTCAATAGCGAAAAATGGCCACTGTCTCGGAATAAAATGAACAAATGTAACCTCATCCATTAGTGAACTATAAATATTCTAGTTTGTTCACATAATTCTCTGCAGAAGATATGTATGACTCTATCCGATGGATCCTGGATCGGTGTGCGTACACTGAGTACGACGGAAAAGGGGCCCATATTTTAAATAAAAATCTTTATACAAAAAACATCAATTAGCCAAGGGCCCTGAGTCAGGGAAGGGTGATGGGTCATGATGTGAACATTATATTTTGTTTAGGATTAGAGCTAAATAATGTCGTAGGTAAGTATATCCCCCACCTGCAGATAAATTTTTAATATTTTTTGAAGTCTTGTTATATAACTAAACGATACTTTCTTGTGTATATTATACTAGCTTTTCCCAGCGGCTTCACTCGCCCCCCTCCCGCCCTATTGCCTATGTCACTTAGGGCCAAAGCAGCTTTCAACTGGCGAAAGAATTTTTGAAATCGGACCAGTAGTTTTTGAGTTTATCCATTACAATCAAACAAACAAAAACATCCGAACTGAGAACCTCCTCCTTTTGGAAGTCGGTTAAAAATACAAAGTTTTCCTCTTTATAATATTAGTGTAGTTTTTTTTTTACAATTTTATCATATTATTAGGAAATATAATTATTTAAGCAGTACATACATACCTCTGCCTACCTCTGGACTAATGATCGAGTAATGAATATTGCAGATTACGAATTTTTAGCAAAATGAAATTGGGGTCATGCTGGTAAACTACCACTTTCATATTTTTAGATGTTTCTTTAACAATTTTGCAAAAATGTAACCAATGAATACCTATATTAAAAAAAAAAATATCAATAATAATACACACATTATTCAGTGCTGTCGTGTTTATTGGTAAACGGAAGGTTGCGACTACACGTTATTAGTGACGGTCTGCTAACCGTGGCTAGTACACATACATTGTTCTCAATCAGTGTACTTTGTTGCAGCTAGGGCTTCCAATTCGAATATTCGTATACTTCGAATATTCGCCCTATTTCACTATCCGAATACTGACTTGGGTTATTCGAATATTATTCGAATTGTAAACGTCAAAAGATTTTCGGTTTTCGAGTACAAAAGAACCCCGAGAAAACGAAGACAAGTGGATGAAGCTTACAGGAGGTTGTGATTTGATTCTCGTTCAAAAATGATACAAAAAGACACCATAAACTGCACGAGACGAGTGACCGACGCAGCTCTGTCGGGTAGTGGTGGTGGAATGGCGGAAGAGGGTTGAGCTATATCGCTGGCCTCGATAAGTTCAAGGAGATGCGGCCTATACACGATGACTGGCTTTGAAGGAAGCACGGCTCCCTGACGTTTCGAGTGACACCGGCGCTCTCGGAAGGCCAAACGGGTGTATTGGATAAACGGGAAGCCAGACGCTCGGTGCTATCACTGCTCCAATGCTTAGGATACGGTGCGGCATACACTAGCCGAGTGAGCAGCATGAAACGATTCGCGCTGTACCCCCGAGACCTTTTGCCATCGACTCTAGTTCGCTTCAAGCTCCCACCCATTCTGCAGCAAGGCATCAAAAGTCGGCAGAGAACGTGCAACTCCCGTTTTCAAACCCCCATAAACAGGTCCAGATGTAGTGGTAGATTTGGTCATATTCGCTGCTCCTCATTAAATTGGAAATGAGACGACATTGCGTAGTGCACCTCATTTACCTGACTCCTACCCGGAACGAAGCCCACAGGCGTTACTAGTTTGGGGAAAAATAGAAGTGTTACGAAAGTGCACGTGGGAACACCGCAATGGTTTTAGCCAGTCGAGTCTAAGGTCCATGTTTCACAAGCGGAAAAAGTCAGCGCCCTCAGCTTAATTAGATTATAATACCAGGGAAGGAAAAAACAAAATTATAATTAATTTCGTTCCACTTCCTATTTCTTAGTGACAATTTACGACTACCAAAATAACGAAAAATAGCAATTTTATTTCAAAATAGCTTTTGCCCGCGGCTTCGCTTACGTTAATATAGAATTTTGAGAAACAATACGCATCGTGTAAGTGGCACTTTCTAGATTATGAACGTAATTGTTGTTTTTCTGGGCAATTACAGCTCTCTTCTGTTTTTCGGGTTGAAAGATACCCTTTATCCGTGTCTGTACTCCTGACAACGTATATGCAATATTTCAGGAATCGATGACTAAAACTTGTTGTCGCTTTTGAATCATTAACATTCCGACATATCGAAACAACAAATTACAGTTTAAAAAAATATTCAACTTACCTACCTACAATTTAAATCAGCGTATCCTAGAGAACTATTGAAAAATATTAAAAAAAATTGCAAATAATATTGAAATAAAAATATGGATAAAATTATTTTTTAAACACAAAAAGTGAAATCGAAAAATCCAAGATTTGATCCTAAGACCCTGCTCTTGTAATGACGCGGCCCCCCCCCCCTCTAGAGGGCCAAAGCTTGCCGAGGTCGCGGGACTTATCGAATTACCGTGACCCTGGAACGTAAAGGGCTATTGAAGGAAACCGTGGATTTTAGTCAGTACGAGTCTGACAGTCCCTCCCGCCCTGCCCTGGGTGACTCATTTGATGATTTTACCACAAAAAAATAGGACCCAAGAATTTCAGGTTGTTTGAATCCTCTAAATTCATTGTATTCATTATAACGATCAAATTGTACTTAACCCGAAATCGCGGAGAAACAGCTGTTCAATACATTTTGACGAGTTAGACGATCATAAATGTACTAACAACAGGTTTTTTTAAACTTACTGACTTTAATATAACGTTGCATAGTATTTGGGCGACTTTCTCGTCGTGACAAAGTTTCTTACAAACATTAAAAAAAACTTACAAACAATATAAAACAATTATTCGAATAATTCGAATATTTGCTTATTAGAAAATCGAATATTCGAATATCAAATGTCATCGAATATTTGGAAGCCCTAGTTGCAACAATATACACAACACCTACAATAGAAGATTTTGACTATTAAATGAATGTGAGAATGAGAAAATACTACAAATAAACTTAAATTGACATAAAGGTCGTTACAGACTACTGCATTCACGATAACACCAAACGCATGTCAATGAAACTTCATGGAATCTTTAAAAAAATCTAAGTCGTTGACTTTTGAATTTCGAACCATCACGAACTGTCAAAATTCTCCGAACATCGAAATCCATTTATAAAACGAATTTAGAATCCTTCGACAGTCATCAACATTCAAATAAAGAATTTATTAGTCACGAGTTGTGCAGAAATTCGTCGAATTTTTCCGAAGTTGGTTCGTGTAAGTTCGTAAGCAGTGTACTAGCACGTCGTAGGTTTTTTCCTACGGTTGGTAACAAGGTAGGATGTAAATCAAAGCTGCTGCGATCTGCATAGCGCGGCCGGTGCATTCGTTAGAACAGATAGGAATACCTAAATGTATTAGAAATGATATTTAGTATACAGACCGTTAGTGAAAATAATTGGGCTGAGGCTGTAGAGGATTGGACTGAGCTTGAGATGTGACAAAATGAAGTACCAGTAAGATATTGATGCTTGTAATGACTTGGAATTTTGAAAAAAAATATCTTGATGTACGGTCAAATCAACAGTCGACTTCTAAATAAAATTGTCATGTTATTTTATGTTATATGTATATGTCTCAGCCACTCGGCTTTAATTGAAAAATACGAATGTTAAACTAATTGCTTTTATCTTTTTACAGGTACGAGTTATTTTACCCCAGATGGTTCCATTGATGGATATGGACTAGTGTGCAATTAGGTAAGCAAGTTAAAAGAATTTTAATTTATTCAAGTTTCCATAGTTTCTATGTATGACTCTTTTGCCCGGTATCGACAAAATCCACCGTGAAATACTCCTGTAGCGTTACGCCACCTTTAGGGGTAGAGCAGGGGTCTCACGCCGTCCACCGAGATGCTGCTACCAAGGATGCTATGCCAAGGATGCCGTCGAAGTTAGCGGCCACGAAGGCAAGGCCGGCTATGGGTCCAGGGTTTATGTCCACCGAGAGCGACATCACACACATCGTCCTCCGAGAGGAAGCCGGATTTGGAGCTCGTAGTACTCGAGTTGTACTGGTTGTGTAGCAGTTTTAAAAGACACAACGGAGTTTAATAAATACTTATTTTATTGTAAAATGAGAGAATAAAGTTACACACAGCACATGCTGTCGGAGCCGTGGCAAAAATTGAAGTCCTTAGAAATAATTGAAGGTGACGCAATGACACATTGAAAATTCGAAATATGATTTTTTTTTAAATATTAAAACAATAAAAAGAACTTAAAGTAAAGAGGTTGAAGGAACAGAAGAGGTTGGATACCTCTCTGTTACACTCCTAATAGCTAGGTTGATGTGTAAGTCGGTCATTATTCACAAACCCGTAAAAGTTCTTCAACTAAACAAATTGCATGAACAATTAACTATGTTTTTCGCAAAACTGTATAGGTACTTGGCGCGACTTCCAACAAATTACACAGGTAAAAATATCTTAGTACATAAACTACACGCAACTCTACCATAAGATATAACAAAGTATCTACCATTAATGTCTTTAGCGAGCCAACCACAACAAACTACCAACCACGGACCACATACTAAACACTGACAAATGCACCACTTCAAGTTATAATTACAAAATGTCACATACCCGTTTTTACTTCAATACACAAACATTAGATTAAGACATTAGCAAGTCTGGAACATGAAGGAAAAAAAATGGAGTCGGACAAGGTGCAGTGGCCCGCACTTTACAAGAATCACAGGCATTAATAGTATTTGGAAATGACCGTTTGTAATTTTTCATTTTATAGGGTTGCGCTCGATTCGCAGTTATCGATAATTTCTTCGAAAATAGGGGTAGGAAATAGTGCGATATTTCTGTGGATTTTGTGATACTTAGTTTTAAATCGTTTGTAGGCAATTTAGTTCTGATAATTTGTTCGTCCATTGTTTTTAGAATGTAACTAATAGTACGGGGGTATAGGTTTCCGAAAGCCCCTTCGCCGACGACTTTGATTGGTCAATTCCGCTTTGTTTTTTTTTATATGTCAGTTTAGAGGAAACAATTGCTTGCCTGTGTTTTGTGGTTCGGCCATTTGTAATGAAGACTACACAGGTTTTTAATTACAGGGTGATATACAGGTATTTCTAAATTAGGCTTTAATGATATTGTACACACAATACATAATAGGGTGAATTAGGGAAGGTTGGTTTGAAAAGTTGTAAAGGAAAACTTGATTTAAAAAAATTAAAGTTATGCATTAATAGATATTTAACAAAATTCCGTACATAAGTGTAAGTTTTTCTTTATTGCACTTACATTGAAAAAACTATTAGGTCTGAAGTTTTTAAGGCACAATCGTCGTTTCGATATACGATCTCCAAATTGATCGCTAATTTGGTGTTTTGAAAATTAGCACATCCCTAGCCATTGTTCCTAATGCCGAGTCGATGCAGAAATAAAAAATACCTTGGGTCTAGTATACCGCGGGTTCCGCAGAACATTTAGCGTGTGCTTGTACCATAGAAATTATAATGTTTCCAGGACCTACAGTGTGGACAACATTACTACGAATTTCGCCGATATCCACTCAAGTTTTTCCAAGCACATTTCGAGAAACTAGGGTTTACAACCAATTACTATTTCCTAAAAATCATTCCCTACTATTCTATCATGTAGGGATCAGACAGAGATAGAGCGATTTTAATATATTTTAATTGGGAAAGAAAACAAAATGGCGTCATGTTTTTTTTTATCTCGTACGGTATTTGTTAACACTTAAGTAGTTATGGTGTGAAATGGGCAAATCGAAAAGTTCAATTTTTTGTGAAAGTTATGGTAATCGAAAAAAGACATTTTTACATTTTATTTATCGATGCATTTGTTGTTTGAAAAGAAAACAGAGAGGTGTTGAATTGTTACAATAATTATTTTCTGAGAAATTGTTTCTTGTTTTACCGCTTTATTAACTAGGTAGTTTACTACATAAATAAATTGAAAATCTGTTTAGTAGGTATGTACGTCAGTCAGAGAAATTAAAATAATGAACAAGTGTTTTTTATTTTATTAATTCAATGAATATTGACAAAGATAAAACGCTTCGTAATTCGGGAGTGGGGGCTTGTGACGTCATAACGCCTGTAAAATTATACCTACCGAGTGACGTTTTGTGATGTAATAAATGAAAAATTACGGGTTAAATATTTTTTGATAATCTATAATTTCGGACTTATAATTTTTTTAGAGTAAAATACCCTATTGAAGAATACATTGCTGTTTGATATTAAACGTTGGTCAAACCAATTTATTGTCATTAGTAGATATTAGCAATGGGTTGTATTGTGGTTTCTCCTCTTAAAGGTTCAGAAAACATAATTAATGGCGACAGTTTAAAAAGGGGCGTGTCTTCAGATATTTAAGTTTTTAAGTGACAGCTAATAAGCGTGTCATTGATGTGTTATTAAAACTTAATACTCATTTGACGGTTAAACGATGTTAAAGTGACGTAACAGTAATCTGACATTTTGCGGTTTTGACTTTACAGGTGACATTTTGTTTTTAGGATCTTGAATTAAATTAATAGAGGTCGTTGTTGGCGAACATTCGTGTTTGAGAAATAATATTCAATATATATGTTATAGGCAATGTGTACAATGCAGGCATTCTATACAATACTTAGGAAATGTATGGAATGCCGGGGTCGTTCAGGCAAAGTATGAAATGATGTTCAATGTTTAAACTATTTTACACTTTACCTAGGAAATGTATAAAATACCTAGGCATTGTATAAAATGCCAGTTAAAGTACAGGCAATGTATGTAATCGATTTTTCTTCTCTATGATTTAGTTTGATAGGTACTGATATTTTGAGATCTAATCCTAATTTCAACTTCCATTAGCAGACAGCGATAAGACATGAGTTCTTTTGGTTTGTATGTACTTAGGACATACGAGTTTTTGCGTATCGAGCGTTTCTCACATAGCAGTTGCCTTCGGCTAAACATTTACATTTTATCTCTTCTCATCTGAGAAGCGGTGGCTCCGTCGAGCCACCTTGGTAGGTAGTAATCAGTGACTTAGTTGACCTAGGATGCAAGAGCGAGCTCGGGACTTGGAGCACCCCGACACAGACAGGTTAGATTCGAAGAGAAACATTCAAATTTCATTTGATTACGTATTACCCATTCGACTGTATCATGCGCAAGTTCGGAGTCCCGCACACCGCACACACGTGTCTCCTTCTCGTGGTCGTTCATTATACACATTACCTGATGTGCTTTGGGTATTTTATACAATACCTAGGCAATGTATGAAATGAATCGTGTTATATACATTGCCTGAACGTTTTAGGCAATATATATAAAGCCTAGGCATTCTATACAATGCCGGATTATACACATTGCCTATAACATATATAATGGTGTACATGTTATATCTCGTAATTTATTTATACAAGCTATTTATTTAAATTAATACGCAAATTAATTAATTGCCTTTTATTGATTCGTCACTATAGCAACCTAACCACAGAGCATGTATCAATATTCTATAATAAGTAGGTAAAACTAAAAGAGGTTCCAACAATTTGTTTACTTGATTAGTTTATATTTGAGGCGTAAATAGACAATTATTGTACAAAAATTTATACTTATTTGATGACAAAATTTTATCCAGCTCTTAAACTTGCCGTAGAAATTAGTAGGTACTATCGCGAGCTTTTCCGCCTGCCCAGTTAAATTTTTTTTTTTTCGCATAAATCATGCGGAGGCGCCGAGCCACGCCCCCTTAAAGTTTGGGCCTATTAGGAAAGCGGAAAAAAAAAAACTCTCGTTTGGCGTGCGTCGTCAGTGCGCTCGGCCGATCGGTATTTCATTCATTATTTCTATACAAGGGAAACCGCCAACGGGGCGGGGCTAGAGAGCGTGTCTATGTTGTAAGTGCAAGCAAAAATGAGCTTAGTGGTGGTCAGGCGGCAGTGCTCGCGATAGTACTTAAAATTTTTACTCTTAATTCTTACTCATTGTTATTTTTTAATAATATCATTTGATAATCGGACATTTGTTTTCTTAATTTTACGAGTAGGTACGTCATAACTTTAGAGTTTTTTTTTTGTGGTGAATACAGTACCCAAAGACTACCTGGAACCAGCGCAGCGGTGGCAGCTGAGAGTGAACTAAAAATTGGTGAAAATATGATTGAACAGTTATCAATTCCCGAGGTGTTTTCAGAATTTATGAATCCAACACTAATATGGAGTACGGTTCACTAAAAAGTTTCGAGTTACTTTAATACGGGCCCGTATCTTCGTTGACGAACTTGAAGAGTAGACCCCCAGGCGCCAAATCCTTTTTAATGTGTTTCGTAGTTGCTCATGAATTCCAGTTCCTTCTGACTGAGATTGCTCCAACTTAGGCCTCGTTTTTGCTTCTAGGCTAGATTTAGGCAAAAAACAAACTTATTTTTAAATGAAAGTACCGTTGTCTTCGGCTCATCTAATTTATACTCGAACGAGCATCCTTTACAAAAGTAAAGCCTCATTTAGACGGAGCAAGAACTCGCATGCTAGTTTTATTACATTGCGGTATTTGTTTGATCAACTGAATTCGTTGTACCTATAAAGTCCGCTATGTAAAACAACTCGCGTGCTAGTTCTTGCATCGTCTAAATGAGGCTTAATTAGGGTGAAATATACATTATATATAGACAGACTATTGACGAGTGTGAAGCCAGACAAATGATATATTATCACTATGTTATGGACGCATACCATTGTGAGAAAACTTAATTACAATAAGATTCAACCGTTATCCTATAAATAATTAAAAATGACTATATTCTAGATTAAAAAGTAAACAAGAAATTGTATATTTAGAAAGTATGCTCTATTTTAATTACCCTCCTTACAATTGGACTCCATAAAAATACTCGTATGAATATAACTTGGTAGAGCAGTTTTTCATCCGTCTTTCCGCCTTTTATTAACAGAGTTACCATATAAAATAATTAAATGATAAATAAAAACATAATCACATTCCGCGACGTGGCTGAAATAGGATAAATTAATGCTTCCTTCATTACGTTTAGTAATTGTTTGTTACATTTTATGCCTTAATTATATAACATAAACCTTTTTGTTTGACGCTAAAGGAGTATATGGTTGATTTCCTCTAGATTTTAATAACTGTCATGAATTTATGTATGAAAATGTATGGGGTTTAGTGATGAATATTAAAATATGCTAGATTTTTTGTGTATGTATCTCTATGAAGGGCCTCCCACGTTGGCAAACTGGAGCTTTAGTTTGCATTTTGTCGTCATTTACGGAATCATAACTGGGAGTTATTTGTTTTCATTTATTATCAAGTTTTTTAAGTGTAGTACTATGATATTCAAATGTACGAATGTTTTCACTAACACGGCAACTAAATAAAACAGCACAGTTGAATTTTAGCGCATGTCAAAATTCTAGGGGTGCTAAGACAGGAAACCTCCACGTGCGCCCGTGGACTGGAGTTCCCTCTCGGATACGTCCGGGGGGAAGACCAGTTTTTCGGGCCGGTGCGCCCTGGGATGCGGGCAAAAACTCTCCATAGGCACTGTGTGCCTAAGAGGTTTCTTTGCCCGTATGCAAATAGCCTGTCGGATGGACGCTCCAACGCGTGTCCCTCTGAACAGCAGAGGGCACAGCGGCGGAGCGGGCTTGCGGACGGTGAGTAATGGGTATGCTCGCCGTCCGAAGGACCAAGCCCGGGTCGGTGGCGCGTCGTGTTTCACGCGTCACCGACGGGGCCCCTTATGGGGCCAAATGCCTGCCGGGGTCGCGGATTTTTCTTAATCCAGGATACCGTGGCCCCGGAACGTAAAGGGCATCCGACGGAACACGGGTGGATTTTAGTCAGTAAGAGTCTGACAGTCCCTCCCGCCCCACCCAGGGCGGGAGGACTCATTTGATGATTTTGCCACCCTAAAAAAAAAAAAAAAAAAATGTCAAAATTCTAACAGTGTAATAATATCTAAAGCATTGACTCATATTTTTGATTACTGTTAGTAAAAACTTAGTAAGTGATTACGTGTGTTACCCCTTTTTGTGATTCGGTTTTCTAGGGAAATACAAGGCATTAACAATGCGCTTAGTAGTTTTATGAAATAACCTTTTAGAAAGTTGGTCAATGTTCGGATTTCAAATTAGTGCAAAGTTGTATATTAGCAGCATGCAATAGGTAATTGTAGTTAGTTTTTTAGAGGTTGCTTTTAGCTTGGGATATCAGTAATTTTTCTAACCTTGTAACACTATAGCTATTGAAGTAAGGCATATTAGTAATCTAAAATTAAAATATAACAAAAATAAAGGCCGCTCTATGATAAATGTCCTTACTTTCCGCCGCCCGCCCTCATCAACGAAACATCACTACTATCAAAATGAACACTTTTCAATTAAATCAACCCCTCACCATTTACACATTCATTCAATAATACGTTAAAACAATTAGATGTGACATTTAAATTTTACACCGCCGAGTTAAGCGCGCAAAAAATGTAACGTAACGTATTTGTGTTCTTATTTTTCTTTGAGAAAAATTGCCGCGACTATAACAGGGTTATGTTACCAGGCAATCTACATATTGTTTTTGTTCATAAATATAATATGTGTAAGGTGTTTAAAAATTCTAATGTTTCATTAAATATGACGTTGAAAGGCTCAGTTAAAAATACCATGATATACTTATTGGTTTGGATTCTTAATCTGAATGAAAATCAGTGGAGTTTATTTTTTTAAATTACTTTTCTTCACACTAGGAATATTTAATCTAACGTGGGTACATTTAAAACATTGAAACTCACATAAAGAAACACCCAGACCTGGGAGAACTATCTGTAGGTCATCCAAATATTTGTTCCGTCCAGGGATCGAACCCGTGACACGAAGCGCAGCAGTCTAAACGTGCCGTTCAAAAGGCAAAAATGCTCTTTAAGTAACAAGATAATGCAATAAACATTATTTTTTACGACAATCCAATTTCTAATCACTGTATACATAATATGTACACAGCTGCTCAAGTGCTCACCAAACTATCATTACGACTCCCTTTACTTACAAATCCACAATTTTTCTAATAACATAATAAGCCGTACGAAATACTTGCGCCTCAGTTATTGGATGTTTCAATTATAAGAAAGCTGTATGCTGTTATTATTCTCTGCTCTCCCCATTAGTGCTCCGCCGTGATACTCGGCTCTATGGTGTAATAATAGTCTGAAGTACACAGTATAGAAGCAGTAAATCAAGTGCAAAAATTATTGTGGTTCTAGTGATTCTTTATGTAGTAAACTGTGGTGTAAGGTTACGAGTATGTGTTTGGGTAAGGACTACTGAATTATGATGATTTATGGATGGTTTTTAATACCTAGTTATCTATACTAATAATATAAAGCTGAAGAGTTTGTTTGTATGTTTGAACGCGTTTATCTTAGGAACTACTGGTTAGAATTGAAAAAATATTATTGTGTTGGATAGTCTATTTGTTGAGGTCTATAAAACAGCAGCGAGGGTGAAACCAAACCGCGCGCAACAGCAAATGAGTGAAATTCGGTGAAAAGCTTGTGGATTTTCTAGAAGCTGTTCGTTGATGTTTGTTCATCAAACATAATATTAACAAATTAATGTTGTTAAACTACTGATGTTTTATAAGAACGAGAGACATAAGAGTTCGTAGCTATACCTACTCGAGCGGCAGCTCCTAAAGCTACGAAGAAGATAGATAAATATTTCGGAAAATGTCCAAATTAGCTGTATGCGTCAGTTAGTTTTTTTACGGTCATAAAGTACTAATATTGCCACATAAATGGATAAAAATAACCTGAAAGAAGAAGTGACTTTAGTTTTTTTTTTGACATAGGTAGCTTAAAAAACAAAAAAAAAACTGTAATTCTTGCAAAAACGAATTTTCAAGAGTCCAGACCAACTTGTCTTACTGTCTTTCCTCCACTGTCCACATACCGGCACACCTAATCAGGATAAATGCTATTGAACATTAATTGAGGATGTAATCCATATGGATGCCTCCTGGAACTGCCTGCTCTCAATATTATTTTTTATAAATAAAATTCTCAACTAAGGAAGTGTCGTCGTTTATTCGAGTTCTTTTTTTTCCATGAAATTCCGAGCCCAGGCTGGTTTTATTGATGACAAGACATGAAAGATGATTTTATGTAGTTTTTTCTGTGAAGATATTTTTATAGTGGTTGTCTTTTCTTTATAGGTAATAAATACCTGGATGGTAAGATAAAGCGTGCCAGCGATTTTTCTGGGTAATGCCATTTTTCTGGTCCTACGAGTCTACAGATTAAAATTGTAGCAGTTCTTGTGTGGGTCTGTTATTTCTTTTATGCGTGTTGGTACATAATTTAGTACTTAGTAATACCATTCTATTCATAAATAATAGAACAACCATTCGCGGGTACATTTACAAACGGTTTATTAGCTGGCATCTGCACTTATTAACATCTAATAATTTTTTAGAAGTAGCAGCTTAAAAATCTTTAAAAATAATTAATTTATTCTTCAGAAAATATTATTTTTATTGACCCTACACATTGACTACAACTTGACATTATTTAAGAAATAGACGTAACACTATTTTACAAACCTAAAGATGTATTCACTTCACAAATTAGATGGTCCTTCGCATCCGACACGGCTGAGTGAAAGTGGTCTTTATGCTCACTTGTGCACGCGCAGGAGACGATAACGATCGCTATTGTATACAGGGGCCATATAACTCATCACTGTGATATAGCGCCTTTATATTCTCTTTGGTGTAGGCAGCTAATTAAATAGGATTACTGGAGTTTTACTGTGGTCTTGCTTGGTCTTGCGTGGTCCATGGTGGTCTTGCAAATCGTCCTTTACTTTCCGCTAGTCCTGCGACCCCGGCAGGCTTTGGCCCTTTAAGGGGGGCTCTGTTTTTTTGCTGACAGCTCTTTGAGGCGCGCGTGGAACAATACGCGACGTTGACCCGGGCATGGTCCATGATCGGACAGCGAGTCGCCCATAACTCGCCGTCCGCATGCTCTTGGATGAGCGCTTAGAATGGATCTTAGAATCGACGAATATAATTATCAATTTCACAGGAGAAAAACATATTAAGATTAATGAAAGTGATTTAATTATATATGTCGCATCCGGGTAAATAATAATAATATTCCACAACTATCACACAACGCCATCTAGTCCCAAGCTAAGCAGAGCTTGTGTTATGTGTACAGACAACTGATATTTCTAAATACATAAATATTATAGATTAATTACACCCAGACACAGAACAAATGATCGTGCTCATCACACAAACATTTGTCCTGGGTGGGAATCGAACCCACGACCTCCGGCATAGCAGTCAGGGTCACTAACCACTAGACCAACAGGCCTGTCTAAAAGGTTTTCACCAAGTTAAAACACTGTTATACCTTAAGAAAATCCCTTTTGAATGTTGTGCAAATACAATATATTTATAGGTTATCGACAACAGACCAATACATAACCCAAAAACATGTTTTTATCCAATAACTCAACTAAACGTGCCCCACATAACCATATATCTATAAATCCAACTTATCAACATAAATCTACATGCATAATTAACATAATATCTTTGAAATACAGATATTGCACACTCGTGCTTGTTGGGGCATGTTGGTGAAAGATATGATGAAGTGGCCTGGGGTCAGAAGTTACAACCTGGGTCCTAACTGCCACTGGTCTGCCAGTATATTAGTGTGTCGAGGTTCACGACGGAAAATGTGGGTTGTATTGACGATTTATTGGAATATTATCGAATATTATAACAATGTGTTGGTTCCTTGTTTATTAAATATTGTTGTAAGGAACCGTCAGATTACCTATATACTTGGGTATTTAAATGAAACAACAACTTCCCATCCCAAATCCATGTACAGTCTTTTGAAATATCGTGTGGATTTATGAAGTTTTATATTAAATAACTTTTCGTACGTACACGTGAGACAATTTTATTTATTGACATTTCGACAAACCATAGATTTACATCACAGACAAGACATTCATTTTGACATAAGAGTTCCACAGATTAAAATACTCATCACATAGCGGTGAGGTTTTTATGTTATTATTTCATGTTTTTATTAAAAGTAACTCTGTATAAAGAAGCCAATCCAGGGAATGCAAAATCTATCAAAAAAAATAAATTGGTCATTAGTGATTTTTTCTGATAAAGAGTCTATGTAAATACTGAAGCGACACTCAGAGGATAAGGGGAAAAAAGGAACTAATATTTATGGTGCTCTACCACGTTCTTCACCCTTAAGAGAGGGCGTAAATTTTTACACAGTCTCCGTACCGTAACGGTTAAAAAAAACGGTTTATCTTTTTTTTTAGGTGGCAAAATCGTCAAATGAGTCCTCCCGCCCTGGGTGGGGCGAAAGGGACTGTCAGACTCTTACTGACTAAAATCCACCCGTGTTTCTTCGGATGCCCTTTACGTTCCGGGGCCACGGTATCCTGGATTAAGAAAATTCCGCGACCCCAGCAGGAATTTGGCCCCATAAGGGGCCCCGTCGGTGACGCGTGAAACACGACGCGCCACCGACCCGGGCTTGGTCCTTGGTCGGACGGCGAGCTTACCCATTACTCACCGTCCGCAAGCCCGCTCCGCCGCTGAGCCCTCTGCTATTCAGAGGGACACACGTTGGAGCGTCCACCCGACAGGCTATTCGCATACGGGCAAAGAGACCCCTTAGGCACACAGTGCCTAAGGAAGAGTTTTTGCCCGCATCCCAGGGTGCACCGGCCCGAAAAACTGGTCTTCCCCCCGGACGTATCCGAGAGGGAACTCCAGTCCACGGGCGCACGTGGAGGTTTCCTGTCTTAGCACCCCAACTATAACCTATCTTTGATTGAAATTTCATCAAGTCCGTTCAGCTGTTCCGACAAGATTGAATAACAAACACCCATAAATCGGTCCATCCATCCAAACTTTCACAGTTAAAATAATTAGTAAGGATAGACAAAATCATCCTCATTACTCCATCTCACAGCACTAACAAATCTAAAAATAATACCTACACATCACAAACACCATTAGGGTTCCTCAAGAAATCTATTCAAAACGAAAACATGTACGTTAACATTTTGCAGTAAATTTCCCCGGGAGGACGTGATAATGCGACTATAAATAAGGCATAAGATGAGTTATTACGACACAGCACAATAGAGATTGTTATCTCAGCTCGGTGTACTTAGATGCTGTACACCAAATTGTGGACCGAAAATAGATGTCCACGGGTTTATGGTAACTGGCTTGTGAAATAGATGGTTGCTTACAAAACTTATAAGTAACTTCTAGTAACTTTATCTTTTTAGGGTTCCGTAGCCAAATGGCAAAAACGGAACCCTTATAGATTCGTCATGTCTGTCTGTCTGTCCGTCCGTATGTCACACCCACTTTTTGTCGAAAGTTTAAGAGCTATCCTGTTAAAACTTGGTAAGTAGATGTATCATGTGAACCGAATTAGGATTTTTACACAAAAATAAAAACAAAACAAATTTTGGGGGTGCCCCCCATACTTAGAACTGAAACTCAAATTTTTTTTTTTCACCAAACCGATACGTGTGGGGTATCTATGGATAGGTCTTTAAAAATGACATTGAGGTTACTAATATCATTTTTTTCTAAACTGAACAGTTTGCGCGAGAGACACTTCCAAAGTGGTAAAATGTGTCCCCCCCCCCTCTGTTACTTCTAAAATAAGAGAATGATAAAACTAAAAAAAATATGTAATGTAGACCTCAACAAAAACTTCCAACGAAAATTGGTTTGGAAGAGATATAGTTAGCAGTTTTTGAGATATAGTACATTTTCCAAAACCGCAAAAATAATTTTGCCATTCATACAAACACTATGAAAAACAAAGTTATTTTTATTGTTTGTGTATATTACTTACTAATCTCAATATAATTATATCCCTAATCTATGCTTGCTACTACGGAACCCTTTATGGGCGAGTCCAACTCGCACTTGGCCGGTTTTTTTACCTTAATCTAATCCGTTATACGGATTTGTATAGAATTCGGCATTTGGTCAGACATGACGGCACGATTTGATGGCACGGTCAGCGCAATGGTTGAGTGATTGGACTGCTGCGCAGCGTGTCGCAGGTTCGATTCCCGCACGGAATAAATATTTGTATGACCTACAAATACAAAGTTGTTCCAGGTCTGGGCGTTTGTGTATGTGAGTTTATATGTTTGTAAACGTACCCACGACACAGGTGAAATTCCTAGTGTGGGGAAAGGTTTTTTTTAAAAAAAAGAAAGAAAAGATTGGTGCAGTGGCTGAGCTATCGACTGTTGCGCTGCGTATCGTGGATTCGATACCTGTACCGAACAGTTTTTGCGGGTCTGACTATTTGGAGCTAGAACTTAAATGGTTGTAAACGCACTCACGTCGCAAGAGTCATTCCTAGAGCTGAGTAAGTTTAAAAGAAGAGAATGAATTTGGACATGGGTCTTTAGGTCATAGTGTACCAGCGGCTTTTTAAACGCCGTCAAATTCATGCTGCACGCATGTTTGCAAAGTAGCGCATGCAAGAAAATTTTACAATCAGAAATACATAAGTGAAGAATTAAAAGATCGGATTCAATGATCTTCCATCACCTTTGGTATTCTCAAATCCTCATTCCTGTATATGTTATAGTGTAGCTGGGCTCTTGGACTTCAACAGCAGGTGTTCCATATCTTCAAATTTATTCTCTCAGCAAAAAATGCTCATCATCTGGAACAATTTTTGCAAGGGCACTATTTTTGTATCTCTTATACTTTACTGGTCTGTTGCAGTTCTGCATCAGGTTCAAGTTTCCAAGATAAATTATAGCCTGTATGTTGCCCAAACTTAATACTTATACAACAAAAAAAAAAACATTCAAATCCGTCCAGTAGTTCCGAAGATTAGCGTGTACAAACAAACAGACAAACAGACAGTTTTTTTTTTGGATTCGTGCTCTGTTACTGTTTCTAAACCCCCCTCAGCTATTATTTTTTTAATATATTCAATGTACAGCCACAGTTTTTTTATTGTTTTATTATATTATGATTGCTTGGTGACGTTCTACGTCATAGCCTGTCACTCTTTCCTTAGTTTAATCGAATAATATTTTTATCCAAATAAAAGTACCTATAACCTTCATGCTAAACCATAAGGTACTTAATAAAAAGAATAAAATCTAGCTAGCAGGGATCAACAGAAACACATACAAACAAAGCCGTACTACAAACTTGCCAGAAAAAAAAAACGTACAGAAAATAAGTATTGCACTTATTACACTTCGTTGTTCTTCCGAAGCACCACTAATTCCGCCTGTAAGCCCCAAGTGACACAAATTACAACTTCTCACATTTTTCCCGTACAATTTTCGCGTCACTTGGCCTCTGAGCCTGAAGCTACCGTTTCGTCTCAGTTACTAACGATAATAGTCGATAAGTAATGTAGGTATAGGTACTATGAGTTATGATGACGGTTCACAATTGTCGATAGTCGATGATGGTAAGTGCGATGTACAACACTATTGTTTGGTGTTTTGGGAAAGTTATCTTTAATGGAGTTATTTTTAGATAACGATGTAAAGAAAATGCCAAAAGATGTTGAAGTATCTTCTGTTTATTTTTCCTGTCTGGCACCTCTGCGAATCCCACAGGGCATTGACAAAATAAACATGACTTAGACTTACATTTATTATAGCGTCATATTTCAGGATTTCAAGCGATGTTTTCCTTAATTGATTTCAGATATTTCTACGATTTTTTATTTTGACATTGGCACTTGCCCCGGAAAACTTACAAGAGAAAAAACAATATTATTATCATAATTTCAACAAGTAACCTAACCTTTCGTAACCATTGTAATGTTAAATTGTTTGTTACGTGTGTCGTTTCCTTAAAAAAATATGGTGATTTACATTTAAAATATTAAATTTCGAAAATAAATTGATATATTTTCTTAGACAAGGAGTATATCGTAGATCGCTATTAAGTGCTCGGCTCCGGAGGTCTGGCAATAATCTATATTGTACTGTGTCGACATAACTCATCCGACGCCATATTTATCGATAAAACATAAACAATATTATTGTTATAGATTGTGTTTGTAGATTAATATAATAAGAACGCGCCTTGAACGCACCCTCAATTTTGCCATCACATGTTGACAGCTAAGAAATAGGAATTATTATCTGTGGTAACACTGTTCAGATCCCATTATGATAAAAGTGAAAACTAGACTAGAATACAGTGGAGAAGAAAAAGATTTCACACACCCAATTCTACTACCAGGGAATAACGAGATAGTACAGAGAATGGTTCAAGAAACACATAGAAAGATGAATCACGCTGGGACACAGACCTTGATGGCTGCATTAAGGAATTCATTTTGGATTACTGGTGTTAGAAAGCTAGTAAAGAATACAGTGTCAAGATGTATTACCTGTAAGAAAGACAAGGCTAAACACTATGTAGTTCCCGAACCACCTCTACCAGCAGACCGTATCAAAACAACAGCAGTTTTTGAAGTGACCGGTATAGATTTGGCAGGGCCATTATTCCTAAAAAATAATCAAAAATGTTGGATCGTTCTTTTTACCTGTGCTGTTTATAGAGCAGTACATCTGGAACTTGTAGAATCATTGTCCACAAATGCCTTTCTCATGGCTCTAAGGCGTTTTATAGCAAGGCGTGGCCGACCGAGAACTATTTATACAGATAATGGAACAAATTTTGTTGGTGCTGTTAACCTGCTTCAAGAAGTAAACTGGCAGGAAGTTGAAGAAGCCACGAACACTTATAAGATCCTATGGAAGTTCTCCGCGCCAGCAGCTCCGTGGTGGGGAGGATGGTGGGAGCGATTGATTCGAGTAGTAAAAGAAATGTTGCGCAGAATTCTAGGCAAAGCATCAGTGGATTGGATAGAACTTTCGACTATTTTATGTGACTGCGAAATAGTGATTAACAGCAGACCCCTTACATATGTGGAAATGGGAGATGTTAAACCATTGACACCATTATTGTTTTTACAGAACTTACCTACTGGAGAGACACCTGATCTTGACCAGGTTGATGAGAAAAACATACAGGTTCGTTATCGTTACCTACAACAACTAAGACTACAATTTAGAACAAGATTCAAAAATGAGTACTTATCTCTACTTATAAGCAAGGGAAAGCAACATAGAAAAGAACCAAAAATAGGGGAATTAGTTATAATGGAGACAGAAGGGAAGAGACTATACTGGCCTCTAGGTATCATCCAGGAGACTTACACAGGTAAGGATGGTTTCACAAGAGTAGCAAGAGTTCACACCGCCACAGGAGTAAAGGTAAGACCCTACCAAAGATTATACCCTCTGGAACTTTCTATCTCAGAAGACTGGCTAGACAGCATCCCTTCATCCAGCACTGCTCACCCTCACCATTCAACGGAGCAGCCAGGTAATTCTCAGAGCTCAATTACACCTGTGCCTCTAGGTGCGAAAACTAGGTTAGGACGTGCAATAAAACTACCACTTAGATTTATGGAATAACTTTATTACTTATTTTTCACAGGGCTTTATTCTGAATGGTATGATGCTCTCTGTTGTGCTGTGTACTGATTATTAAATGTAAAGTTTGTCGATTGTTACAGTTTATTTTGATATATAGACAGTCAATAATGTTATTTTAGTAACACTAAACTCAGTACCTATTTAAAGTTATGTTGGTGATGTTAGATGTAATTATAGAACTAAACTTAGAGTAAGAATGTAACTAAACTTGGAGTGAACTGTAAACGAAGTATGTACGTTCAACCTTTTAAGTTTTATTCTGTCCCGGGAGTGTGTTATAGATTGTGTTTGTAGATTAATATAATAAGAACGCGCCTTGAACGCACCCTCAATTTTGCCATCACATGTTGACAGCTAAGAAATAGGAATTATTATCTGTGGTAACACTGTTCAGATCCCATTATTATAAAGTTAAAAACTAAGAGTTGTTTTATTAAGAACTTGCGAAAATTCTCCATCAAAGACTCAATCTATAGGCATCAGGAGAATCCCTAAGAATTACCACAATTATGGTTTGTCTTGGTATGCTTTAGAATTCAATTTAGCTTGGTGACAGTTCATAAACTACTAATGCGGGAGCTTTCGATTTGAATGCAATTTCAACCAACTTTTTTGTTTTTCAACTTATTTCTGAAGAATAACATACAAGACGAATTGAATATTATATCAAAGGTGATGGAAGATCATTGAATCCGATCTTTTAATTCTTCACTTATGTATTTCTGATTGTAAAATTTTCTTGCATGCGCTACTTTGCAAACATGCGTGCAGCATGAATTTGACGGCGTTTAAAAAGCCGCTGGTACACTATGACCTAAAGACCCATGTCCAAATTCATTCTCTTCTTTTAAACTTACTCAGCTCTAGGAATGACTCTTGCGACGTGAGTGCGTTTACAACCATTTAAGTTCTAGCTCCAAATAGTCAGACCCGCAAAAACTGTTCGGTACAGGTATCGAATCCACGATACGCAGCGCAACAGTCGATAGCTCAGCCACTGCACCAATCTTTTCTTTCTTTTTTTTTTAAAAACCTTTCCCCACACTAGGAATTTCACCTGTGTCTTAGCAAGAGTTGTTCAACCTGATGAGCACTCTCTGTTGAATATGAAAATTGAAGATCTGGAACACCTGATGTGGAACTCCAAGAGCCCAGCTACACTATCACATATATGTACAGGAATGACGTCTTAGCAAGAGTTGTTTAGTCTGATGGGCATTTCCTGTTCCCTTTTATCATCCCGTTGTTTTCCCGTCACCAGGCTCTTAGAATACGACATCAGACGTTTGATCTTCAATTTTGACGACCCCGTTGTCGCTGGCATAAGCAACAGGATCCGCGTACGAAGTCGCGGGCAGAAGGTAATGAGGTAATATAGGTTAAAAAAATGCGATCAACCTAAGTGTGAACAATCTAGTCATAATAATGGTTAGATGGTTACCTTTTAACTTGTGAAGTTTTAATTTTTAGTTTCTTCAGATTCATCGAAATAAATTCAGATGTCACTTTTTCTTTAAAAGCCCAGACATAATTTTATTTTATTTGGGTGGTTTACAGCTAACAATACATAATATGTAGATAATGAGTTGATCAACGATCAGCCATTTAAAAGCCTCCGCAGTTAGTAAAAATATAATATTGTTGCACACAAAACAAAAACAAAATATGGTCATATTGTAACTTACAGAATTTAAAGACAATAAAGACATCAGCACACCAAGCTGTCCCAATCTGTCAACATCCATTAATAGATTTTCAACCTTATGACAAATGCATAGGGCTCAATTTTACTCGGTAAATTTTACAGACCGGGCAGTCCGATGCGCTGGCGACTGCACGAACAGGGAACAGGGCCAAATTAAATGTGTCTATGTCAACCAAGGGTATCAATAATAATTGCTGGGACGAGCTTGCAGATGGCGAGTAATGAGAAGCTCCTGTCCAGTCAAGTACGTACCTCAAAGAACTGTCAGCAACCTGAGGGTCCTAAGGCCTGCCGGATTTATGGGACTGTCTTGAAACAGCACCACTGCCGTGGAACACAAAAGACAACTAAATGAACAGTCAGTCATGTCTAGCAGGCCCTCCCCTTCTACCAAGTGCACCTCATTTGATTTTTTACAACATACAAATGGTATCCATTTCTTAAGAGACTTCAGCTCAAAAAACAAAAGAACAAAATATCAGAACCTCATAAGCTAATAGGTATGTGCAATAATTTACTATTTTCACACAAACATTATACGCAATTTAGAGAAAATAGAATCTGTCAGAACATTAAGAACAACATTAATAACGTTCAATTTAAGTGTTGCACCACATAATATTACCGTCTAGCACTAGTGCTGTGCCAGTTACTGTCATATCATAAGCGTCGATGAGTTATTGCCGTCTAAACTGCCTGCCACACGTCATAAACTAGTCATGGGAATGCAATATCGATAAAATAATGATTTCACGAGTAATGGAATTTTATAGCGTCATGAATACTTAGAAAACAATTTCTTTACATAATCTAAAGTGTCGATTGAATTTAATGGTAGCTTCTTACGAGCAATCATATGGATAAAATATTTTCTTGTGATTTATTAATTTTCTTTAATGTGTACTCTAGAAACAAAGAGAGAAAATCTTCCGTCATCATCATCATCATCAGCCGGAAAACGTCCACTGCTGAACATAGGCCTCCCCCTTAGACCGCCACGCCGAACGACAATTTGCCACTTGCATCCCGACCCTCACGATGTCGTCGGTCCACCTAGTGGGAGGCCTACCTACGCTGCGTCTTCCGGTCCGTGGTCGCCACTCGAGAACTTTTCTTCCCCATCGGTTGTCAGTTCTACGAGCGATGTGGCCTGCCCATTGCCACTTCAACTTGCAAATTTTATGTGCTATGTCGGTGACTTTGGTTCTTCGCCGAATATCCATGTTCCGGATTTTATCCCGCAAAGAAACTCCGAGCATGGCTCTTTCCATCGCTCGTTGAGTGACTCTTAGTCTCTCTAAAAGGCCAGCAGTCAGAGACCACGTTTCAGAGCCATATGTCATCACTGGCAACACACACTGTGGTTAAACACCCTTGTCTTGAGACACTGTGGGATTCTCGATGAAATCTTCCGTAAAATTAAATATTTCAAAGAAACATTTTCATATAACGCCAGCTTATACAGTTTAAGTGACACGGATACGCGAACTGTGAAATGCCTCATAAAAGGTTTTTTACCCGACTGCGCATGAAAGAGGGTTGCGTTTATGTTTTAATAACATTTTTTTACATTATTTCGTATTAATATAATTACCATAATCTTTGGACGTACGTTTCTAGAATTGAGTATCAGATGCATTGTTCAGGGTGCAAGAATGCGCATAAATAGACAAAATGACATAACCTAGGGGTCTTTTCTTTGTCGTTGTAATATCATCAAATGAGTCCTCCTAGCCAGGGCGGGACGGGAGTGACTGTCAGATTTGTCTAAAATCTACGGTTACCTGATGAGAGAGTGCCGCGAAACCTGGGGATCTAGTACTGGTTTTGAACACACAATGATCGGTGATCCTCTTTCTCATGTCCTATTTATCATAGCAGTCATCACCGCAAAGTTACCTAACGTTCAGAAATGACAGTTTTACACTGAATTATTTTCAAACGAATTATAATTCGTTTTAAAATCAAGAAGCAATCGAGTCAAGGGCGCATCTTTAGAGAGGATATCCTCTTCACAGCATACTAGACTAAAGGAAATACCTCATTAAATAAATAGGCTGACAGCCCTACCTATTAACGAGCATACTTCTGTAATTATCTATTGTTTACACAGCTTTTATTGTTACACCACGAAGGAAATACCAGTCTTTATTGTTTTGAACTTCGTAACGGTATGATGGTTGTGGAATCAGCTGTCGGTATGCTGGAACTCATAAACGCGATTCCTCATTTCTTAAATTTTGTCATCAGAGCAGAGTTTAACTATTCATAATAAATCAATCAAGTAAAATCAGTAAGTCCAAGATTGATTAAAAACCATGAAAAGAGATACCTACTCGTATGTTATGAACCAACCGTTATAATAAAGTTTGGTAACCATAATGCAAAATCCTACTCGTGGGTTATGAACCAACCGTTAGCCCTCGCTTAGGAGTCGTGAGTTTGAATCTAGTTATACTAACAAAAATTTGAAGGAAAAGTTAAGAGTAGCCATGGCATGGTCTATCTAAAATTTTTGGAGACACATTGTGACATCCATCCAGGAACCTGCACTGGGATTGTGACGTATTCTTTCAAATAAAACTGGCTAGTGCCTCAGCAGAGCATAAATGAAAACACTAATAAGAATTGTTGAAATTAGCGTTTAATTTTTGTTCGTTTTATTTTTTCAGAACTAACGAGTCATGATGCGTCTACCTTACCGAGTTATGACTAATGTTATATCGATATAGTATGAGTGTTCTTTCACACATCTACATCTCTATCGATCATCATCTCAGAACCCTATACAAAATCCATGCATTGTTTCTATATAGGAATCAATTACCTATTTAAATGTGAAACTTAGTAATTAAATTATGGTTAACGGAACGCTTAAAATAAAAAGAATAAGCGGTATCGTTTAAAACATGGCGATGCTCTATCAAAAACAAATATTAATCAACACTGTAATTATCTCTACGTTTAAAAATACTTAACAAGCAGTTACCAATACTTTTTTAATTCAACGTTTTCAGTGCTTAAAAGTTTTAATAACTTCACAATAATCATTATTTGTTATGTTCATTGCCAATCACTTAAATTATAATTACTAACAATATTTAAAGCCAAGTTAAACCCATAAATTGAAACCAGCCCTAAAGTATCTGCAAAAGTAGGAAAGCTTCCAAGATGAAGATGCTTATAAACATTTTTTTATAACTCTTGGATCTGATAAATCTCGCTAATCTAATGATTACTGAAGACTACATTAAAGCCTCTGTCAAACAGACAGGCGATAGCGAACCGAAACGAGGCTTCAAACAATTCCATACATTACAAACAAAAACGCTACGCCACGGATTCGGTTCGTCTGTCAGTTTGACAAAGGCATAAAAGTCGCGTAAATTTATGTCAAAAATCATCATTTCCCAGTGTTGGAATAAACTCAGTGCAAAATAGTGGGCTGGAATCCATGCGCGGACATCTTGCGGATTAGACTCGAACGTTGAACATTTTAAATTGATGACGATTTTTCCCTCCACTCCCTGTCAGTACATTAATTAAAACAACTGATAATATCAGAAAGGTTTGTCAATCAAAGAAATACGATCTGCTTTCTTATCCCCCGTCTTAATTGCAAACCTCATTAAAACAAGCCAAAGACATACATTTACTCAATCGTCTTCAAAAAAGTGGTTTGAAACGTCATAAATATCGGTGGGTTGATATCAATCAAGTCTAGTCGGCCGACATGCATTAACGGCTCGCGCCAGAGCTGTTACTGTCGTCTTATACAACACTTATGAGTTATTGCATCGTAAATTGCTGACACGCGTCATTCTGTTCGGAGAATATCGATATCGATAAATACTGCACAGTTCTAACATCGTAAATTGGCTGGTGAATTGAGATTTTAGGGTTGAAGTTTGTTACGGGCAATTAAGATAGTTACTTAGAGTCAGGTACGTGGTTGTTTTTTTCTGTTAATTGGTTGAATTGTCAATCAATTAATATTGACATGTTTTTGCGAAACACTTAATTTCTTAACTCGAAATATAAACTTTGATTATTTATTTAATTTAGGACAACTTAATTACGCTTTGATATTGTAGAAATAAACTTACTTCTGATCATTGAGAAGTCGATATTTTTGCGACATCTAAAAATATCGATGCAATAAAAACGAATATGTCACGTCGTCACATCCCTATGAAACCTAACACCAATAGAGGTATTGTCCCGCATATTATCACTTCATTTCTCGTACACATATAATTTATAGGGACAATACGTAGATTTAGAGGTGTCTAATAACAGAAATATTATTTTACGATAAAATACGTCCCGTCCGATAGACATGTTTTCAAATAGTGGGCCATGAGATGGGCGAAATGGATAATCCAGTGGTTGATACCTTCCTAACTGATATACTCGTAACTTCAAATATGAAACTTTGATATTAATAGGGCAGACTGTAATATTTGAGTTCCTTTAAAAAGTTTAGAACTTTAGAAATATGCATCAAATAGAGCTGGTATGGTTCGATCAGCAATAGTTATACTGCTGGCTTGTTTAATATAATTCATTATAAAATTTTAAAGCTAGGTAACGTTGTATGTCACACATAATTTTCTAACAATGCAGGGGCTAAAGCAGCAGCTGTTACAGCTTACAATTTGATTGAAACAAATCAATGCCTTATGCGCAGATATCTTTTCCTATTTCCTTAAAAATGGGTGACACCTCAATTAATGCCTAAGTAAAAGGGCATCGAAGGATTTTTCCGGCTTAGCTTTCGAAATCTAAAATTAGGTTTTAGTTTTTAAGGTTTACTTTCGCGATATTCTCGGGATAATCGCATCTCGCTAATCCGTCCGCTCTTTGCATAGCCCTCACCACACTCGTGATACATCGTGTAGACATGGAATGTGCTCAACTTTGTGCACAATATCCAGGTATATTCCACAAAGCGGTCGCCTCCTTCTGCGAAGCAGTCATGCTCGCGAAGGAGGCGGTGAGCCGCATGAGGGAGAGTTGTTCAACTGTTCAATTTAGAAAAAAATAATATTAGTAACCTCAATATAATTTTTTTTAAAGACCTATTCATAGATACCACACGTATGGGTTTGGTGAAAAAAAAATATTTGAGTTTCAATTCTAAGTATGGGGCCTACCCCCAAAATTTGTTTTGTTTTTATTTTTGTGTGAAAATCCTAATGCGGTTCACATAATACATCTACTTACCAAGTTTCAATAGGATAGCTCTCATACTTTCGAAGAAAAGTGGCTGTGACATACGGACGGACAGACAGACAGACATGACGAATCTATAAGGGTTCCGTTTTTGCCATTTGGCTACGGAACCCTAAAAAAGGTATATTCCACAAGAAACCATGATTACCACTCCGCCCAGTCGGTAATCCCTGCTTTATGAAGGTGGGACCTAATTAGATGATATTAAGTTTGATAGCTACCTCGGTTACTTGAGTGTTTAAGATTTGTCTAGTTCAAACTTAATTAATGATGTAACTATAGTTAAGTAGGTTTTATGCAAGAAGTACCTATTCATTTACGTGTTGGTTTACTGAACGGAAAGAAACGTGAATTTACGTAGTATTAACTGTTACACACAGAAACATTAGGAAGATTAAAAAAGTAGGGAATTAATTTTTACACGTTTTGAGGAAGGGTTTTATAAAACAAGCGCATCGTGGAACTTAGACCCACAAGGTGGACGAACGACCTGATGAACACCTCAGGATCGCACTGGATACAAACCGCTACCGACCGGTCTTATTGGAAATCTATAGAGGAGTATGTACAGCAGCTGACAGTCATCCGCTGCTGAACATGGGCCTCCTTTACAGATTTCCTAAGGTTGATAATGATGATGATGATGAAGGTTTTATAATTCCACAGTAGCCGGCATTGGAAAGCCAGGCAGTAACTGCTACCTTATCTTCTCTGCTTTTTTCTTTTGGCGTGGTAAAATCATCAAATGAGTCAGGGCAGGGCGGGAGGGATTGTCAGACTCGTACTGACTAAAATCCACGGTGTCCTTCAATAGCCCTTTGTGTTCCGGGATCACGGTAATGAGATAAGTCCCGCAACCCCGGCAGGCTTTGGCCCTCTAGAGGGGGGCCCCGTCATCATGCTGACACTCTATGAGGCGCGCGTGGAACACAACGCGCCGTCGACCCGGGTATGGTCTTATCTTCTCTGCTGCCGTAAAAGCACAGCTATTCTTTCTACATACGATATTATCGTTTCTCCGCATACGGGGACAGTTTTGACAGGCCTGTTGGTCTAGTGGTTAGTGACCCTGACTGCTACGCCGGAGGTCGTGGGTTCGATTCCCACATAGGACAAATGTTTGTGTGATGAGCACGATCATTTGTTCTGTGTCTGGGTGTAATTTATCTATAATATTTATGTATTTAGAAATATATAAGTATGTTTAGCAGTTGTCTAGTACCCATAACACAAGTTCTGCTTAGCTTGGGACGATGGCGTTGTGTGATAGTTGTGGAATATTATTATTATTATTAGTTTTGCAGATAGTTTCATAGACGTAGGATATGTTCAAAACAATGAATAACACAGAAGCTTAAGAACCACCAATCGATGATCCAGCACAAAAACAGGTTATCCGATACGATTTGTTAGTTACCCGTAACATAGTGCATGGCATCGGAAATTACATCTCAAGCGTAAACGACGTCGCTTACTTAGACCGGGTTCATTGCGAGCGTTGTAAGCGATAAGCGCGCGTGCTTAGCGCTTACATTATAAGGGGTAAGCGAGGTTGATGAGGTTTTACTGTTCGTCAAGTCACGAGTGTTCAGCTTTGTTTAGGGTTTCGTAGCCAAATGGCAAAAACGGAACCCTTATAGATTCGTCATGTCTGTCTGTCTGTCTGTCTATCCGTCCGTATGTCACAGCCACTTTTTGTCGAAAGTATAAGAGCTATCCTGTTGAAACTTGGTAGGTAGATGTATTATGTGAACCGCATTAGGACTTTCACACAAAAATAAAAACAAAACAAATTTTGGGGGTGCCCCCCATACTTAGAATTGAAGCTCAAAAATTTTTTTTCACCAATCCCATACGTGTTGGGTATCTATCTTAAAAATCTATTAATTATCTTTAAAAATTATATTGAGGTTACAATATACAATATCATTTTTTTCTAAACTGAACAGTTTGCACGGGAGACACTTCCAAAGTGGTAAAATGTATGTCCCCCCCCCCCTGTAACTTCTAAAATAAGAGAATGATAAAACTAAACAAAATGTATAATGTAGACCTCAACAAAAACTTCCAACGAAAATTGGTTTGGATGAGATACAGTAAGCAGTTTTTGAGATATAGTACATTTTCAAAAACCGCAAATATAACTTTGCCTTTCATACAAACACTATGAAAAACAAAGTTATTTTTATTGTTTGTGTATATTACTTACTAATGTTAATATAATTATATCCCTAATCTATGCTTGCTACTACGGAACCCTTCATGGGCGAGTCCAACTCGCACTTGGCCGGTTTTTTTAAACTGTCTCTGGGGGTCTACTTTCTAAGTCCGCTAACGAAGACACGGGTACGGATGCAAATGTACGAACGTAACTAACGTCAAAATTGGACCGTCAATACTTAGAGACCGCGCCACGACTGAAGTGACTGCGGCGCTAATGTAGACATTGCTGAGAAATTCTTGAAGCAGAATATCTGATAATACACGAGCCAGCAAAAATATGGAATCACTTAGGTACTTCCAATTGATCCGGGAAAGCCCATGTAAGCAAAATGGCGCCTGAAATAAAGTTAACAGTTAAACTGTTTATTAAATGATAAGTTCGCGTTAGACCACTATCTCGCCTGATGGTAAGTGAAGATGTGGTCGACGATGAAGCACGCTTGTCTAGAAGTAACTTGTTCACTCTTAACTTGAAGACCCCAAGGTTAAAGGTGTCGGGAAATACAGATGCCGGCAGGGAATTCCACTCCTTAGCTGTGCGTACAATAAAGGTTTGGGCAAAACGCTTTGTACGTACCGGAGGAATGTCTACCATATGCCGATGGCGAATTGCCGTACGTCTTGTAGGCCGATGATGGAAAGGGCCAGGCGGAATCAAGTTGTGCAGTTTAACCTTTAAAATGGTACCATTTTTTTAAATTCTTCATTATGAAGTACTCAAGATCGCGCGAAACTGGAGTAAGTGATTGACTTTTGTTCGCGAGTGTAGTTTGCCTAATCAGTGAATCGAACTCAGGAGACATAATAGGCTATTTGTCAGTATTAATATATAACAAATCTAATTAGTCCGGCATTTAGTTTTGAGAAATAACGGACACGTGTTTTTTCTTTTGTAAATTCAATGAACATTTACCAAGATATAACGCATCGAAACTCGAGAGTGGGGGCTGGTGACGTCAGAATTCAGTAGAAATTGTACTAAATTGTGACGTATTGCCAATTTTGAAAGCGTTGTATCTCCGTCAATTTTGGCTATCGTACAAAAAGAAAAAAATACGAGGCGAATATTTTTTGATAATCTTACTGACGGACTAAAGTTTTTTTTTGTCAAATAGCCTATTCAGCGGTGGTACTTGAACCAACGCGGACTAAATAGGAAATAGTAAAAAGTGTAGAATCGGTTGTACCAGTGACTTTTCTTCGATCACTCTTCAGTGCTGTTTACCAACTTTCAAAACATAAAAAAGTAGTAGTAGTTAGTATTTCAAAGACGATACTTACGCGGTATTAATTATGTAAATGTTCCACTAATTAAACAAATACATGCCTAATCCATATTCTAATGCTAATACGATAATTTAATACAAAATCAACTTTCTCATTACAAAACGGTTCGGCAAATTATAAAGAACAACGGGCAATAACTGCGGTTTTGTGCAACAGAATAATCGTGTTTAATTCAAATATGTAATTGTTTTAAAAGGCGGTTGTTTCCTAACATTAGTTCCACCCACACCCATCTTCATTGCGCCATACATGAAAATGTGCGCTCACGCACTCCCCACCGTGCGATTCGTGACACCTCCCACTTATTACAGTAGAAGGTAGATCCCCCCCTTGCATCTAAACTTGGGCGTTACTCACTAATGTAATCAGTTTATAGCAAAGCGGCGCAGACGCAGCAGATGAATAAAGTAAGTAAAATGTACAGACACGATCACTAATATCTATTCAGCTGGAAAAATCAGTGGTTTTTTTTCATATAATTCCTAAGACTTAAGTATTTTATAAAGCCCATACATACATTTAGGTACGTGTTATAACTTTGCTTATGCTGTTACTAACTTTGTTAACGGGAGCAATATCGAAAATATACATTTGTTACCGATATGGTATAAAGTTTTATATATTAACACCCGCAAGAACACCTCTGTTGCGTTTTCGTAAAGATTTTGAAACGTTACCGTAAAACGTTCAAACAAGGGAATAATAATATAATAATAATATTTCACAACTATCACACAACGCCATCTAGTCCCATGCTAAGCAGAGATTGTGTTATGGGTACTAGACAACTGATAAACATACTTATATTTTTCTAAATACATACATGTTATAGATAAATTACACCCAGACACAGAACAAATGATCGTGCTCATCACACAAACATTTGTCCTGGATGGGAATCGAACCCACGACCTCCGGCATAGCAGTCAGGGTCACTAACCACTAGAACAAGGGGCCTGTCAAAATATATGCCATCACAGATGTCCAGCAGAGGATACTTTGTTAAATCCAACTTGTAATTCCCCTTTTAAAATCATCTCCAAAGAAAACTTACAAATACACGACGCAACAATGAAGCTACAAGTACACACCTTATATTACAAACAACGCAAAACCTAGACAGAGAAATAGAACAAGCCTATACTTCCACATTCCCACATACCATAGTACCAAAATGATGACCAACTCATCATCATCCCAGCTCTTCTAACAACATAACCATCAGATAGACCAACCATTATACTACCATAACATAATAACCCCACTTTTTAACCTGTCCCGGTACATGCGCACGCGCTGCATCAATTTTCTATACACCCCGGCTACGTAATTTAGTTTAATTAAGTCCAACACGGCTATAGTTGGTCTAATTTTGCTCTATGCCTATAATATGGCAGGTTCTACTGTGAAAGCTAGGAGAAATTACTGTGATCGAGTACCGTAAGGTAAAAAGTACTTGTGCTTAGTTAGTAACTTAAGTTGCCCTCTCGATGTCGGTGTGCACTTTGCTGTAGGGAAAATGCGGATACTAGAGTCTGCAAAAAAACTAAAAAAGGACAAACAGTTTAGTCATACACACGACATTCTCATTATTAAATTCTTTTATTAATATTCTGTGTATCAGATTCTTTGAGTGCTCAATTATCTAAGAATGTTAAATGTTAAATTGATATGTTAAACATTTAAACTTCTACATTAGAGCGCATTTTCTTTCTTAATTAACGCTTACAAAATCCAAAAGTTTAATACGTAGGATCATCGCCATTTTGATGGCAGTGCTGACCGAGGCTAAAAATAAAAAAAATGGTTCTCCACTTTATTATGGGCGGAACGAATAACTCGTCATTTCGTATTGTAAAGAATTCATGAAGAGTTCAACTTTTTACTGTGTCATGCAAAATAAATTCAAGTTTTATTCAAACTTTTAAGATTAAAAATAACCATCATTCGAGTTGTCAAAACCTGCATCCTGTCTTCCAAATAAATATAATAATTAATATTTAGGGGCAGCGCAGAACAACATCAACAAACTCTACTGTCTCATAATAAAGACACTTTTGTCTTAAAATAAACAAATCAAAATTAAGCCTCCTGCAGACACACGCAATTAATCGCGCGGGGCGACATGTCGCGGTCCATTCGCAGTATTTTTCGAGTGGAAATTAGCTTGGCTCGTTGTCGCAGCGCGATTAATCGCGTGTGTCTACAGGAGGCTTTAAACTAAACCATCGACTAAACATAATAACCAAATTACGTCAAACCGATGTCAAAATCATTTCAATCTGACAACCCACTCATTAGCAATCAGCATCAATCGCATAAAGAATCACCAGATTACTAGACCGAACTAATCACCGCACAATTTACCGGCACTGCAGTTACATTGTGAAATCTAAATGGCCGAAACGTTAACTAATCGCGTGGTATAAACGGCTCCATATTAATTAGATTAGCGTTCGACGTGATCCGCGGTTGGAACGTCTCAATTTTGTTGTGATGTTTATAGGTTACGATACGGATACGATACGATTTTCTGTAAGATTAATGTGTTGTTAGATTTTAGAATAGGATTATCTTTATCTGTTTCAAAAATGGTACCTACATAGGAGTGTGAAATCACTACATATTCCGCTATGATTAAGCATGCAAATATTATTAACTATGTCAGTATACAATTTGTTAACGACATGTTTGCAGAGCGTATCTTAATTATATTATTTAAAACATTTAGAGTATGCTTTACAAAATTGGTAATTAAACCAGTGTAATGTACTGTGCATACTATACCTATCGTTCTAATGTAGCTCTTAATCGTTTCCACAATAACACAACAATACAACGTTAAAAGAATTTAAAGATTCCTGCTTCTATCAATGATGTTGAGACCACCAAACGTTGTTTTAAATTCACTTAGCGTCAAAGGTGTTTGTGATGTAAATAGGCTAATTATAAATCATTGTACTCGAGGTCTTAAGTTCAAATATCGTAAAATCTCCGCATCATCATCATAAGCCGTAAGACGTCCACTGCTGAACATAGGCCTCCCCCTTAGACCGCCACGCCGAACGACAATTCGCCACTTGCATCCATCGGTTGCCCGCGACCCTCACGATGTCGTCGGTCCAAGTGGGAGGCCTGCCTACGCTTATCTTCCGGTCCGTGGTCGCCACTCGAGATCTTTTCTTCCCCATTGGTTATCAGTTCTACGAGCGATGTGGCCTGCCCATTGCCACTTCAACTTGCACATTTTAGTGTCGTCTCCGCATCGTACCCTCTAAACCGCCCCGAACCGCTCTCTGTATATTCATGAGCGAATTCCCAAGTGCGACTATGTGGTCACAGACGCTCCAATAATTAACTTTACCTTCATAAATTTTAATTATTATTTCAAACAAGTCGTCCCGCTGCGTGCTATGAATACCTAATGTTTACTCGTGTTATGATTTATCAACGATTAACGGTGAAAATTGTTCGCAATTTAACTTCCAAAAATGAAAACAAAAATTGTTTTTAGAAAAACAATCTTCACCTACAAATAAAGTTAAGTTCACGTTGCACTACAAACATCTTCATCATATAATGAGTCATTCTGAAATCAACATAGGTAGTTTATGCTACAATAAAGTTGGTATTCACTTGACTGGAAATAACGTCAATTGGGTACTTGGATATTATTCGACTTTAGATTAAAGCCTCCTGCAGACAGACGCGATTAATCGCGCTGCGACAACCAGCCAAGCTAATTTCCACTCTAAAATTACTGCGAATGGACCGCGACATGTCGCCCTGCGCGATTAATCGCGTGTGTCTGCAGGAGGCTTAACGCTTTCATATGATCACGCCATTTCCTTTCCTAAGGTTAGGTAGGACTAACGAAGCATTTAGTAGGCACTGTTTGATACCAATTATAACGCAATGTTTGATTTCTAAATTGCTATTGGTTGTAGTTCTGTAATCTAGTTTCACATACGAATACTATAAACTGATTAATCGGAAGTTCTAAATGAACCAATGTTTTGTACAGGATGTTCTGATTAAGATTAGATTTAGCACTCTTTGATCGATCTGCTATGGCATAACGGCATGCTATGCTCTATAAGAAATCTCATAGCTGGACTCTAAGATGGCACTTCGATGAGACGGCTTTGAGATCGTCCGATTTGATGACTTAGGTGACAACTCATCCACAAACATTTTCATCCGCGGATGAAACGTCACCCTGCGAAATATAATAATGTAAGGCGTCGACTCGACCGCAAGTTCGGACGAGTCGTCGCATAGCTAACATTGATCACATCATTTCATCCAAATAGACAGAAAGAGTAGACACAATTGTGTAAAATTACAGAAAATAAGAACACGATATGGAATCTAAACAGACAGTAAGTACCTACTAAGAGAACAGGATCATGAAGGTGTTTGGGGCAACCGTCTTTAGTAGTGTCACTGTCAGTAACTTAGTGAATAGGTGCGTCCACACAGAGCGAGCAGCCTCGCGAGGCATTAATTTCCGCGCGAGGAAAATGACAAGCGAGGCGGCGCTTACTCGTCTATTGTTTTTCGTCCGAGGCACGAAATAATATACGCGAGCAAAACAAAAGCCGACACTGGATGGCTCGGGCGCTCGGTCGCTCGACCGCGACAGCGCTGTCACTTGCCTCAAGGAAAGCTAGTGCGCTGCCGCGGCCGAGTGACCGAGCGCGCTGCCGCGGACGAGTGACCGAGCGCCCAAGCCATTCAGTGTCGGCTTTTTTTTTGCTCGCGTATATTGTTTCGTGTCTCGGTCGAAAAACAATAGACGCGTCCACACAGAGTGAGCAGCCTCGCTTGTCAGTTTCCTCGCGCAGCAAATGCCTCGCGAGGCTGCGCGCTCTGTGTGGACGCACCTAATGGTAAACTTTAGTCCCAGTATAGCGTGAGCACTGCGGCCGTCACAAGGCTGTGTTCATAGAGATTAGCACTACAGCAAATAGGTTTTACAGCAAAGACAAAAATAAATATCAAAAAATTAATTAAAGTGTAAACGTATGGCATACATCCAAATGCCATCTCTAGCTGCCATTCACACGAGCGCTTTTTTTCGGGCCTCCAAAACCGCTGAAATAAAACAAATGCGGCGTTTTTTTCAAACTGTAATTTATTTTAAGTGCTGGATAGTGACATTTAAGTTCAATTCACCTTTTATTGAAACTTAGCGTTTTTTTAACGCCCATAAAGCCTCCTGCAGACACACGCGATTAATCGCGCTGCGACAACGAGCCAAGCTAATTTCCACTCTAAAAATACTGCGAATGGACCGCGACATGTCGCCCCGCGCGATTAATCGCGTGTGTCTGCAGGAGGCTTAAAAAGCGCTTGAGTGGAGGCTTACAGTCTTTCATATCACAACAAAATGCTATGATTTTTTTAGATTTTTTTCTTTTTAGGATTATTATAATAATAATAATAAATAACAATAATATTCCACAACTATCACACAACGCCATCTAGTCCCATGCTAAGCAGAGCTTGTGTTATGGGTACTAGACAACTGATAAACATACTTATAATTTCTAAATACATATATATTATAGATAAATTACACCCAGACACAGAACAAATGATCGTGCTCATCACACAAACATTTGTCCTGGGTGGGAATCGAACCCACGACCTCCGGCATAGCAGTCAGGGTCACTAACCACTAGACCAACAGGCCTGTATTGGAGTGAATTTCCCCCCTTCCTCTTTTCACCCTTCTTCTTTGTCAAAAAAGTCTTCTGATAACCACCAACTCTCTGATTCTATTCCAACGGAGAGGGTCTCATAATTACAACACAAGAATGTCCATTAATTAACTAACTAATAAATATTAAAACACAAAAACTACATACTCATACCGGGTACGTAAGGAATGGGACCACTGATCTCATGCCTCGGCTTAAAAAACTGGCTCTCATTGTTGAATGAATGTTTACAATTCATCATGACCAGTTACTGTTACCGATGATTCATTATATGTTTTATTTTATATACCTACAAGTACAGTAGGTACTGCATAGTAACACACTCAGCAGTTTATGTGGACTCTCTATTCAGAGTTATAATTACATAGTTAATAAATCTATTGAGTACGAAGGGGGGAAGTTTGGTACGAATTTTTGTGGAAAAAATAACCTACAAAATAACTTTTCTTTCAGAAATCGGTGCCTTTGTTTTTTTTTATTTCATTGTTTTTTTTGCCACCGACTTCTGAAAGAAAAGTTATTTTGTAGGTTATTTTACTCTTTTTTTGTGGTTGTTTTTGAAGGCGGTTACATTTTTTTAAACGTTTTTTTTTACTCTTTTTAGTTTAAATATTCAACCCAAATTCTTTTCAAATAAATCATTCTCTTACATATGCACTAAAATTTTGTAATCCGTAGCACCGGTAACAACATCGCTCAAGTGCACAATAATCTAATAAAATCCCCTATCTCAAAAACTACTGAACCGATTGTGATGAAACTTGTAGTATTCCGTAAGTTAAACAATACCTAGTTCAACAAAAAAAGAATTACTTAAATTGGACTTGCAGTTCCGGAGATATGCGAACACAAACTAAATCAGTCGATGCCTACTCCTTACTGTTAAGGAGTTGTACCTTCCATCATCAGCTCAGCTACATGAGATGATGATTATCATACGAAAGTACTTAAATTACTTCATAAAATTTGCTAAAAACGATGTGCGGGCCTATAAAATTTGAGGGTTGCCCTCGATTTTTCCCTGGGATCCCATCATCAGATCCTGACCTGATGATCATGGGACCATTTGGGAAGTATACCCTTTCAAACAATAGAAAAAAAATCCAAATCGGTCCAGGCGTCTTCGAGAAATCGGGGAACATACATAAAAAAAAAGATTCCGACGAATTGAGAACCTCCTCCTTTTTTTGAAGTCGGTGAATGAAATAAATCCACTCAGACAAAAATAACCTATAATAGGTACCTAATCCCTTTCAAAATCGTACAACTTCAATCGCTATACTCCATCTACATTCATCTATATCTCGATTACGTTATGATGTAACGTCAACCAGATACGCAAGCTTATCGCAACAAATATATCTGTTGTAGCATTCCTCGCTGTGTCTTACAACAGGTAATCTTTGATATATATTCCGTACAGTGTCAAACCAGCTCCTTATAATACGCCTATTCGCTTTTAATAATCACTACATGCGGCCATTATAAGTAGGAACTCTCCACAGCAATGGACTCTACGTAGGTATGTCTGTTTGGACTGTTTGGTAAATTACTCTTTTTAGGGTTCCGTAGCCAAATGGCAACAACGGAACCCTTATAGATTCGTCATGTCTGTCTGTCTGTCCGTCCGTATGTCACAGCCACTTTTTGTTGAAAGTATAAGAGCTATCCTGATGAAACTTGGTAGGTAGATGTATTATGTGAACCGCATTAAGATTTTCACACAAAAATAAAAACAAAACAAATTTTGGGGGGCCCCCATACTTAGAATTGAAACTCAAAAATTTTTTTTCACCAAACCCATACGTGTGGGGTATCTATGTATAGGTATTTAAAAATTAGATTGAAGTTACTAGTATCATTTTTTTATAAACTGAACAGTTTGCACGAGAGACACTTCCAAAGTGGTAAAATGTGTGTCCCTCTAACTTCTAAAATAAGAGAATGATAAAACTAAAAAAAATATATAATGTAGACCTCAACAAAAACTTCCAACGAAAATTGGTTTGGATGAGATCTAGTTAGCAGTTTTTGAGATATAGTACATTTTCTAAAACCGCAAATATAATTTTGCCATTCATACAAACACTATGAAAAACAAAGTTATTTTTATTGTTTGTGTATATTACTTACTATAATCTCAATATAATTATATGCCTAATCTATGCTTGCTACTACGGAACCCTTCATGGGCGAGTCCAACTCGCACTTGGCCGGTTTTTTATTTATTTAATACAGTCAGTATCATTCAGGAGCTCGTGACTCGTAAATAATTTACAGTCGCACGTGAAGCCGTGCTTGCAAAGGTTTGGTCTGTAGATGGGTGACCATCTGTCATAGCGAGTTTCCTCTGTGCCTCGGAAAACACGTAAAGCCATTGTTCCCGGCTGTCATTTGTAGATCTTTGACAGTCGTTACTGATAATCAGAAGCTCTAAAAATCTGACAACTAGTCTAACCATGGGGTACCCAGTAACTGGGTTGTGGAGGTCATACAGACTGAGGCAGTCGCTCGATATAAAATACTGGCATACATGAAAAAATACGGGCCTTTCACAACGGACCAAATTTAAAAGCTCTATTCGTGTAGGGCCGTAAAGACCAGCACATTGTAGGCAAACCCATAGCAAAAGCTAGTGAAATACGTGAGTGGTGTCGAACCAGCTTCTTATAATACGCCTATCCGCATTTAATTATAAGATTTAATGCAGCGCGTATCAACCATCTCAACCGTACAAAAACGGATGAACGCGCTCAGCACACGACTGGCATGGAGTCGCAACTTATAGGTACGTGTCTCGCATTTTTGTCTTTTATTTTCATGGATGGATGAGTAAAGATAAATTATTGTAAGTTGTAGCTGTATGTCTGCAGAAATAGCGTAACGAATATTTGGTTTATTCATTTTGTAAAGTTGGCTGGTTACGATAGCATTGCGAAGATATGCAAAATTGCAAATTATATTTTGAGATACGGCTAATAGAAAACTTAAAAGGTAAAAAAGCATATAACTACGTATTTTTTCTGTTTTTTTTTTTTTTTGAATAAAACATCAATATGTTAAGGTATGTTGATCGAAAATAACTCAAGCAAATAACTGTTAGCAATTTCATATTTTTCAACAAAAAACAAACCTAACAAAGGCAACTCTACACCTCTCGTGTAGATCGACAAAAAGCGTACATTTTATAATGTTTTTCGTGTAAGCACAAAAAGCCTATCCGTTGTAGCTGTCGACCGCGCGTACTGATTGAAAATTGGTAGCTGACATATTTTCCTAGAATCAGAGTTCATTGACATTCCATTTTTAAAGTGAACCATGGAATGCGTTACTTTTTAATTCTGTTTTTGAACGAATACTTCTTGGAAATATGTTGCCTAGATTTTTTGTGCTAGATTCTAGACGGAACTTCGTCCGATCTTTTGGTCTAGTTTTTTCTGTACCTAAAAAAGCAGTTCATTGATTATTAAGCTGTTTGTGTTACTGTACAATCTATTTTAAGACTCGCTGTGTTTCACGACTTGTTAAATAATCATGACTATTTTTTGTTTCCAATGCTTTTAAAACAAATTGGTCTAAATTCTTTTGATGAAGTTGTATTGAACAGTGAGGCCTTATTTTATTTGTTTATGGTACCGTAGCGATTTAGCTTCAAATTATAAAACTGAATTAAATAATGTCGGACGGCTCGCTTGGCGTAGTGGTTGAGTGAAAGACTGCTGCGCAGCGTGTCGCAAGTTCGATCCCCGCATGGAACAAATATTTGTATGACTAACAAGTAAGTGTTCCGGGTGTGGGTGTTTGTTTGTGTATGAGAGTTTCTATGTTTGTAAATGCACCCACGATATTTTTTTTTAGCGTGGTAAAATCATCAAATGAGTCCTCCCACCGAGGGCAGGGCGGGAGGGACTGTCAGACTTGTACTGACTAAAATCCACGATGTCCTTCAATAGCCCTTTACGTTCCAAGGTCATGGTAATGGAATAAGTCCCGCGACTCTGGCAAGCTTTGGCCCTGTAGAGGGGGCCCCGTCATCTTGTTGACGCTCTTTAAGGCGCGCGTGGAACACAACCCGCCGTCGACTCGGGCATGGTCCATGGTCGGGCGGCGAGTTGCCCATTACTCGCCGCCCGCATGCCCGCGCCTACGGTGGCCGGAGATCGTCTTGCGACGTCCAACGCCGTGGGCGTCTACCACTGCGGCTGGGGCGGAGGGAGGACGCTGTCCTCTCTCTCTCACGGCCCGCCTCCTCCTTCGCGAGCATAACTGCTCCGCAGAAGGAGGTGACCGCTTCCCACTCCGTCTCGCCCGGCAGCATGGCCTCGACCAATGCCGGGCGCGAGAGGAATGCACCCACGATACTTACAGGCAAAAATCCTAGAGTGGAGCAACTCTTTTTTTTTAGTATAATTATTTTAAAACTGTCTCGAGAAATTTACTTTGTGACATTTTAAGTTAGAGCTATAATGAAACTTACATTATGTTTATTTATTGACTTAAGTTTGTTGTACGTCTTTAAGTAGGTATATATGCATTTTCTCAAAGACTCCGACAGCCTGTGTTGATAGTTAACAGGTTCCTAATATATGTACAATTATTAACATAATTTATTAATGTGGTGTTGCAATGTTGTGACGAATTAAGGACCACCCTCTGTGTCGTGACAATAGACAATGTATTAATGGATAATAGAGCAATTTGCGTGCCTTTGTGCTCAAACACACTGCGAGCCTAGCGCGGTGGCGGCGGCGGGCGCGATAATATTGAACGTATGAAATCGCCGCTCGTGGCCACACTGAAGTGACTAAGACGGGGGCCTAGCGCAATGGCTACAAGCGATTTTGCGAGCCTAGGAGTTTCTCAACAGATATATAACGGGTGGGTGGCAGGTGTAGCAAACCAAATGGTTTGCTACACGGTCTTATAATCAGCGCCATCTAGTTATCAAGACATGCACTAAAATACTACCGTAGAAGGTATATGTAAATTTTTAAATTATTTTTACTTTTTTTAAAATCATGTAGAATGGTTGATAATTTACTTGTATACAATCCTAAACAACCTATAAAACATTTTAAAATGAGTATTTATAGAAACTACTTTGTACCACCGGTTTGCGACACCTGAAATTGCCGCTACAAAAACAAACGCATGATCGGCAGTGTGGACACAGATCGCGCCCGCCACCGCGCCCGCCACCGCCGTCGTCACCGCCGACCCTGGCAGGCTTTGGCCCTCTAGAGGGGGGCCCCTGTCATCTTGTTGACGCTCTTTGAGGCGCGCGTGGAACACAACGCGCCGTCGACCCGGGCATGGCCCATGGTCGGGCAGCGAGTCGCCCATTACTCGTCGTCCGCATGCCCGCGCCTGCGGTGGCTGGAGATCGTCTGCCGACGTCCGGCGCCGTGGGCGTCTACCACTGTGGCTGGGGTGGAGGGAGGACGCTGTCCTCTCCCTGACTCGGCCCGCCTCCTCCTTGGCTGGAGGCCTTAGACTCATTTAAGGCATCCACAGAAAAGTCCGGTTAAGCAGCTCACAACCTCGTCTAGGTTGACCTGCGAGATGCCTATCACTAAAAAAAGATAGATAACGAAAGACATGTGAAATAAGTAACTGGGGACACCCGTGGAGTGACGTTCGTGTCAAGTTTAACATGCATCACAACCTTACAAGTACTTTTTTATGTGTCATTTTAATTTTTAATAAAAAATAAGTTAAAAACGTGTTTATCAAAATATCTTACTGGCCAAAATTAACAGATCTCAAGTCCCCATATAATGTGGTCACTAGAAGCTGTCATCGCGTACATAGCTTACATGTTTGTTTTTATCGTGGTAAAATCATCAAATGAATCTTTCCACCCAGGGCCGGATGGGAGGGTCAGACTTGTACGGACTAAAATCCACGGTGATCCTTCAATAGCCCTTTACGTCCCAGGGTCACGGTTACCGGATGAGACAATCCCACGACCCCGGCTGGCTTTGACAGCTTATAATGATAACAAGTTTATTTGACACGGACCAAGTCGCAAGCAGAAACTAGTTTCACATTAAATGTAAATTCAGGCATTCACGCTAATCCCCCATTATCTGACAATACAGTGTTTAGTTGTTATTACACTAAAATAAAACCTGTGAAGGTGTTTTATCTAATACTTCTTTGTCAATTTGACACAGGCATGGCATGTTAGGAAGGTATTAAAGCCTGCCATAAGTAATTATGCTAATGCCATCGTTGGAATACATGTTAATCTCGAGCGATTCGCCTCGCGACCAACGCGTCTTGTGGCACAGATATCAAGCGATTATATGCTTAGAGTTTTTAGAACAGGATGTAGCAGCACTTGTGGCTGAATAATCACAGCCGAATAGGTCATTTTTTAAGGTTAAGCCGCGTTTGCCGAGGTCGGTCTGTGGATGGCTAACCATCTATCATAGTTAGTTTCTTTCGGTGGCTCTAAAAGCCATTGGGCCAGGGTGTCATCTGTACATCTTTAACAGTTGTTCTAATCAAAAGCTCCAAACAAACTTTGACAACCGCAGACTTGACAAGGCGTATTATTACCTAATTATTGGAGCAGTGGTGGACCAGTGGTATCGGCCTTGAGTTACGAGTTGTAGGTCGTGGTTTCGAACCCCGTCAGGCACACTACTTTGTGTAATTTATTTCAACCACTGCTCTCAAAACGGTGAAGGAAAACATCGTGAGGAAACCGGCATGTCCTAGAACCAAAAATTCGAAGACATGTGACATCTGCCAAACCGCACTGGGCCCGCGTGGTAGATTACGGCGCACTCCCTCTCACAGAGAGGAGGTCTGTGTCCCAGCAGTGGGAACATTTATTATAGGCTGATGATGATTGGAGGTCTAATAGGCACTCGCGCCATTTAAAATACTGATAGTTGGAAAAAGGCGAGGCAGATAATGAGAACAGCATATTATAGAAGAAAGATTTCACTGTTGAGACACACGCCTCCAATAAAATAGAGGAACTGGTAGAGCCCGTTCAACATCATTCAGCTCGTGGACTAAGAGCAAGTTGGCGTGTCTCACGTGTTATTTGCCTTTAAGACATGTCAGCCAGCGAACGATGGTTATTTTTTATCGTTTAGAGAACAATGGTGTTTAAATAAACAACGGAATATAAAGTGCTTAGCTATAATATGTTCGAACTGATGGCCAACAACATCAAAGTTCAAAATTGTCACTTTTGATACTAACTTTACCTTTTACATCATGATAGATTTGCCTTTTAACTATTGAAAAACGCTTGTAACTGGCCTATTTGAAATAAATATTTTTGAACGAGCTTTTCTTAGACCGCTTCAACTAGAGAAGTAGACAAAGTCGCAAATATGCAAAAGGCGTGCTAACTAGGCAGAAAATAAGGAGTGGAAAGTATTTAATTCGCTACGCTAATCATATTTATCGATGTAACAATATGATAAAATGTCTTTTACAAAATTATGTTCGATAATTCTCGGAATTTCCTTCATTTGGTAAATTATGAACATGGTCGTATTACCGTTTACGGTATGTAGAACCATTCCAATACTAACTTAAGTTTAAAGGTTCTGATAATGTACAAATTCTAATAGATTGACTTTTACTTGTATGGTGTGAACATAATGGGGAACTTTGGGTACGCCCTAATCCCTATATGCAGACACGGTAGCCCGACGGCGAACGCAAGAAAGGTTATGAATTTCAAACAGTTCCTTGACTATTGTACCCCTTATGTTTAGTATACAATATACAATCATAATTATATCAAATGAGTCCTCCCACCCCGGGCAGTGCGGGAGGGACTGTCAGACTTGTACTGACTAAAATCCACGGTGTCCTTCAGTAGCCCTTTATGTTCCGGGGTCACGGTAATGAGATAAGTCCCGCGACTCCGGCAGGCTTTGGCTCTCTAGAGGCCGTCATCTTGCTGACGCTCTTAGAGGCGCGCGTGGAACACAACGCGCCGTAGACCCGGGCATGGTCCATGGTCGGGCAGCGAGTTGCCCAATTATATTAGGGCTAATTTAGGAAATTCTATTTCTTTAACCGATTTCAAAAATGAGGAGGTTCTGAATTCGGTCGGTATTTTTTATGTATGAGTACACCGATTACTCCGAGGTTTCTGGTTCGATTTAAATGTTTTTTTTTTGTTCGTTATAGTATACCTGCGTTTTGGTCCCATAAAAAAATCATTCAGTTTGATTCAACAGTTTTTATTATAAAAGCAACCCTCGAATTTTATAGGCCGACACACCGTTTTTCGCAAATTTTATGAAGTAATTTAAGTACTTGCGTATGGTAATCATAATTTCATGTAGCTGAGCTGATGATGGAAGGTAGAACTCCTTAATAGTAAGGAGTAGGCATCGACTGATTTAGTTTGAGTTCGCATATCTCTGGAACTACAAGTCCGATTTAAGTAATTCTTTTTTTGTTGTAAGTACTAGGTATCATTAAACTTAGGGAATATTGCAAGTTTCATCAAAATCGGTTTAGTAGTTTTTGAGATAGGGAATTTTATTAGCTTATTGTGTACATGAGCGATGTTATTAACGTGTTATGGATTACAAAATTCTAGTGCACATGTTGTATTTGACAAGAATTTGGGTTGAATATTTAAACTAAAAAGATTGAAATAAAAACTTTTTCAAAAAAAAATGTAACCGCCTTCAAAAACAACCATAAAAAACGGTAAAAAAACCTGCAAAATAACTTTTCCGACACCCACCGACTTCCGAAAGAAAAGTTATTTTGCAGGTTTTTTATAACCTGCAAAATAACTTTTCTTTCGGAAGTCGGTGGCAAAAAAAAGACAATGAAATAAAGAAAACAAAGACACCGACTTCCGAAAGAAAAGTTATTTTGCAGGTTTTTTTACCGTTTTTTATGGTTGTTTTTGAAGGCGGTTACATTTTTTTTTGCAAAAGTTTTTTGAAAAAAGTTTTTTATTTCATTCTTTTTAGTTTATATTTATTTATTTACCCAAATTCTTGTTAAATACGTCATTTTCTATGTGCACTAGAATTTTGTAATCCGTAGCACATCGGTATTAACATCGCTCATGTACCTACATGAGCGATGTTAATACCGAGGTACACAATAGTTAATAAAATTCCCTATCACAAAAACTACTTAACCGATTTTGATGAAACTTACAGTATTCCCTAAGTTGTACTAGGGATTACAACAAAAAAAAAAAGAATTAATAAAATCGGACTTGTAGTTCCGGAGATACATCGATTGATTTCACATCGATTGATGTGAAATCAATCGATGCCTACTCCTTACTGTTAACGAGTTGTACCTTCCACCATCAGCTCAGCTACATAAAATGATGATTACCATACGCAAGTTCTTAAATTACTTCATAAGATTTCAGAAAAACGATGTGTGGGCCCATAAAATTTGAGGGTTGCCCTCAATTTCTCCAGGATCCAATCATCAGATCCTGACTTGGTGACTATGGGACCACTACAGAAGTATCTTCTTTCGAACAAAAAAAGAATTTTGAAAATCGGTCCACAATTTACGGAGTAATCGCGTAACAAATACACAAGTCTTATCGATCAGAAGTCTATTTAATTTTTTAAAAAGAAAAAGCAAATCTACCTAGAACTATTAGATTTTAATTAATTAATCACAAAATCAGCACTATTATAAAAACCGTTAGACACCGAAATAATTTAAACTACACGGCTCCCAATTAACGTCCGTCGCATCCGAGCTCCGAAGCAAAAGTGATCGAGCTCCGAGACCGCACCGCTCACGTTGTGTCGCCCCCTCTACTCGCTGCGTCACCACTATCGGACGACATCCCCGCCCTCTGAGCTGGCAAATCTTCTAAGACGGCCGTTCCTGACAGCTGCACGTCCTCGTCAGCTTGGCTTTCTCTCATTGCTTGCTGGTCCTCGCTCGGCCCATCCATCACACAAGGGCTGTTTTCTGCCTGGTCTTCTGCACTTTGGTCCTCATTGGTAGACTCGTCATCTAAAACATAACGGATCCGAAACTATTATGAAGGGGCTGAACTCTAACTGTCCGTTGAAATGAAATTGCAAGCAATTACATCAAAATAGACAGCAGTCTGTGAATTGTTTCGCCAATGAAAGAGTTCCGGACCTCAATCATTACCGAAACATCCACAACCTCGTCCTGGAAACCACTAGCAGGGTTCCAGATAGCCATAATGTCGAGGCCATAAGAAACAAAATTGCCACTGGTCGGGGCAACTAGCCACTGGTTGGGGCTAAAATAACAATTGCCACTGGTCGGGGCAACTAGCCACTGGTCGGGGCTATAACAACTAATGCCACTGGTCGGGGCAAGTAGCCACTGGTCGGGGCTATAACAACAAATGCCACTGGTCGGGGCAATTAGCCACTGGTCGGGGCTATAACAACTAATGCCACTGGTCGGGGCAAGTAACCACTGGTCGGGGTTACTTAAACTACTCACCGTCACCGAAAAACGCTTCACACGCATCCGGGGTCCACTCGCCACGCCACTGAACCATGTGTTCTGCGGCAGTTTGAGTCTTCTTCCCGTAAGAGCCAGCCAACAGCTCAAGCTCGTATCGGTGATGTGGTAATGCTTGCACAACCCTATAGGGGCCGCGCATCCCGGAGTCCAACTTTCCAGTGCTTTGAGATCCCTTGCTAACAAAAACAAAACTGCCGACAGTGAATGTACGTGGCTGTCGACGACGCTCGTTCACATATGCATCCTGTCGCTGCTGATTTTCAGCCAGCAACTCAGATGCCCTCTGTCTCCTTAGTGTGAGCAGCGCTTCTCGGTTAGAGTGAGAGTCATCCAGGGCGACATCTCGCACCAAAGATCTCAGGACTGGTGTCGTGCCTTCGACGCCAGTCAGCAACTGTAGGGGCGAGGTGTGGGTCGTGGCCTGCTTCGTTATGTTCAGAGTTAGCTGAATCTTCCATAATGTATCAGACCACTGAGCACCCTTGTTGTTCACCTCGATGCGCAACATATTGAGGACCGTCCGGCAGTAACGCTCGACTTGTCCATTCTCACGGTGCATTTCCGGCGTGATAAAATGCACGTCACAGCCTAACTCAGTGACCCAGCTTTGAAAGGAAGCGCTTTCAAACATCCTGGCACGATCACAAATAATTGTTGACGGAGTACCAAAAAGTGAGATTGTGTTTGAAAATACACGCTTCAATTCGACTGTATCTTGTCTGTATAGAGCGTACAAGAGGCAATATTTCGAGAACGAATCTACAACGAGGAGTATATACCGGAACCCGTTTGACTCCGTTAACGGTCCAAGAACGTCAGTGTGAATCACTGAAAACGGTATTTCGGGCTTCGTCCAGGATTCAATCGGTTGGCTGGGGGCTCGAGGTACTTTCTTGTGCGACAAGCAAACAATGCAATGACCGATATATTTTTTTACAAATGGTCTCAGGCCGGGAAACCAAAAATGACGCAAAATAAGCTCTGTAGTTTTATCTATTCCAATATGATCGTGATCATCGTGGAATACTCTCAACAAACTAAGTCTATGACCTTTTGGAATAAAACATAAAAAGCGAGCATCCTCACCAGTAGTCACATACTTATAGTATAACAAATCTTTTTTTATTATAAACCGGGAGGAATCTAATTGGCCATCTCTCAACCTTTCCATTAAGCCTTGAGTTTCCGAATCAGCCGTCTGAGCAATCTTCGCCCAATTTTGTGGATTTTGTATCTGGAGAACAGTAGCGGGCTGTCGGCTCAAAAAGTCTGCATGTTGCATGAGACAACCCTTTCGATACTCTAATGTGAATTGAAAATCCTGCATGTAGATCCACCAGCGAGCAACACGTGGCAATAAGTCTCTTTTACGCTCGGTCAACTTTAAAGAGTTACAATCGGTAACAATTTTGAACTTAATTCCAATTAAGTAGTGCCGAAAATGTTGTAATGCGCGAACAATTGCTAACGTCTCGAGTTCGTAGCTGTGGTAACGAGACTCTGCTCCCTGTGTGGATTTGCTAAAATAGCCGACAACTCGCTTCCGTTTACCCTCGTGTTCTTGCATTAAAATCGCACCGTAACCAATAGCACTCGCGTCGGTATGAAGCTCAGTCGGCAAATTGGGATCGAAAATTGCTAAAACTGGCTCCTCTGTTAGACTTTTTATAACATAGTCACGTGCCAGGTCTTGTTCCGCTCCCCATTTGAAAGGTTCGCCTTTCCTGAGCAACTTGGCAATACAAGCGGTTTTTGAGGCATAGCCTGCTATGTACCTACGGAAATAGCCTGCCAATCCCAGGAATTGACGAACCTCTCTTACATTAGATGGTTTCGGAGACTTAACCAGAGCTTCAGTCTTACTTGGGCTTGGCCGTACCTGACCTTGACCAATAAGTCGACCAAGGTATTCAAGCTCAGTGTCCAAAAACGTACACTTTTTTAGATTTACCGAAAATCCGGCATCAGTCAGGGTTTTTAACACCTCGCGTAAAGTTTTCAGGCCATCATCGACAGAATTGGACATTATAAGGACGTCATCAATATAAATTAGCACATTACCGGCATCCATAAGTTGCTTCAAGGTTTTGGTAATGACTCTCTGATAAACGATGGGAGCATTAGCGAGCCCATAAGGCATTTTTAAATATTCGTAATGCCCTTCAGGCGTTACGAATGCTGTTTTGCTCACAGAGTCGTCATCCTTCATCGGCAACTGATGGAAGCCGGTGGCCATGTCCAGACTGCTAAAATATCTAAAACTTCCCAATCTGTCAATGTGGTCGTCAATAAGCGGTAACGGGAATCGTTCTTTAATAGTAATAGCGTTTAGAGCCCGGTAATCGACGCACATCCTATCAGACCCGTCCTTTTTCTTAACTAGGATGATAGGACTCGCGTAATCGGACTGAGACTCTCGGATCACGCCTTTACTCAACAGATCATTTATAATCTCGCGAACGCGACGCTTTTCATCTGCAGAGAGTTTATAAGGCCGATAGTTAATCGGAATATCACTGTTCAGCTTGATTTCCATACTACCCGTATTAACCGTTGAGGTCGCTGTCCCGGTGGTGAAAGTTTTGGGAAATTCATTTAACAGAGCTAGCAACCGCTCTTTTTCATTGCCAACCAAAGGCGTGTTTATTTTAGTGAACTCTACAGTTGACACGTTTTGTATTTGCGATACTCTAAACAAGCGTTGAGAGTCATTCGTTCGAATATATGTAACCCCGGTACGATTTAAAACATCTGTGCCTATCAGAATTGGAGCTTGAATACAATTCGGGGATACGACATACAAGTCTATTTCTAAGGAAAGCTCGGGAAACTCTATAATAGTGTTTACAAATGATGTAGACTCTATGTCCTGACTTCCAATACCTCGCATACGGCGATAGGTAGGAATTTTATTCAAATTAAAATGCTTCAAAATGGAATCAGATATAAGCGAAATATCTGAACCGGAATCAACTAAAACATCTACCGGTACATTCTGAATGACTGCAGACATCACATTGTTTTGTCTGGAGGAGAGTCTGAGCAAAAATTTACGTTATTGGTTTTATTTTTGTTCTGAGATTTAGATTCCGAACGTTCTTTAATAAAGCAGGTTTCGACAGAATGCCCAGTCTTCTTACAGTACGTACAAATTTTCGCGACTTTAGAAACCGACTTGGTTGTACGTGAGTCGTGCTCGGTTTTTGCTTGCGAATCCACAGAATTCGTTTCCTTAGCAGACCTTTTGGGACAGTGAACCTGTTTATGACCTACGTCTCCACAGGAAAAACAAGTCAACCGACCATATTGCGCAGCGGCCTTGCGCTTACGCGGATCAGAGGTATTTGAGTTTGACGTGCGAACAGGATTGCCTGTAGTGGTTGGTGCACTTTTAGGTTTCACATATACCGACAAAAATTCTACGAGGTCTTTTGACCCCAGTTTTGCGTTTGTAGTCGCGGCTTTAACTTGGGGATCAGAAATACCACGGATTACTATGGCGGCTTTCAGTTCATCAGAAAGCCCCCTGACGATGTTCAATCGTAATAAGGACTTTCGAGCATATTCTGCGTATGTGGCGAACTTGTTTGAATTAGTGCTCATGACCTCATATAGCACAGTGGCCATATCAACTTCACGCGGACACAATGATCGAAATTCAGATTTAAAATTCGTCCACGTTCGGTCACTGGTCACCCAATCATTCAGCCACGTTTTCGCATCACCACGCAAACAGCCACCAATTCGTCCCAAGCATTCCCGATCGCCCCAATGACTTAGTTCGCGCCCCTTATCCACTTCAGCACACCACACATCAAAGTCATGTATACTGGGATCAAAATTCGAAATATAATAATAGTTCGATCTTACTTGAATCAGGGATGAAAGTGCACCAACAATCCTGTCCGCAGCGTCAGCTTCACGCGACGCCTCGGAGGCGGCGGTCTCCGCAGCACGTGTTTCCATACTGGGAACAGGTTCCTCGGCGGCCACCGACACCGGCGCCGGCGTATAGCTCTTCGTGCACGGATGCGACGACATGGGAGTAGACGTCTGTATTTCGTTTGGAGGCAAGCGTTCCTCTAAAGCGTTCAATCGATTAATGACTTCGTTTATAGGGTCGCGGCGAAAGCTGTCCGGACGCCCATAAGAACACTCACGGCGCCTACGTGGACTTTCAAAACTCACTGATCTATCGCGGCGACGCCTAGAGGACCTACTACGTGTCTCACGATAGCGGTCTCGACGCCCCGTATGAACATCGCGACGGCCATGCGGCACATTACGGCGGTGGTCGCGAGAATTACGCTTAGATGAATTCTCACGCGGTGTTTGCTCACGATCCGACATAATTATTATAACCTAGCACGCTACGTTACTTAATTATCAATGTAAACAAAATTCAATATAGCCTACACGTGGGCGTTAGCCTGAACGCGCACAAAAACTAAAAACTGATACACTAATTAACACGTTGTAGGGTACTTTTAAATTGCACTCAAACTTAACACTTCACAGCAAAACGAAACACTTCACAGCAAAAATAGATGGCGAACGATCAAAGTCGCGTGTAATTTTTAAGCGAATCCCACTTCTGATCTTATCGATCAGAAGTCTATTTAATTTTTTAAAAAGAAAAAGCAAATCTACCTAGAACTATTAGATTTTAATTAATTAATCACAAAATCAGCACTATTATAAAAACCGTTAGACACCGAAATAATTTAAACTACACGGCTCCCAATTAACGTCCGTCGCATCCGAGCTCCGAAGCAAAAGTGATCGAGCTCCGAGACCGCACCGCTCACGTTGTGTCGCCCCCTCTACTCGCTGCGTCACCACTATCGGACGACATCCCCGCCCTCTGAGCTGGCAAATCTTCTAAGACAAGATAATTACATCATCCAAATAGCGGTAATCAAAAAAATGCTCACAAAATAAAAAGTACTGAACCAAATTTGATGAAATTTTTATGGGACCAAATAAAAAGTATACTGCATCGAACAAAAAAAGAATCACACTAATCGGTCAGGAAACCTCGGAGTAATCGGTGTACATACATAAAAAAATACCGACCGAATTGAGAACCTCCTCCTTTTTTTGAAGTCGGTTATAAAGGTAAAAAAATTAAACTTATCAATTCCAATTAAATTCGATCGAGAATTTAGTACTTTCTTTTGTTTTTTGAACATACCGTCCAAAGTAATTTTGTTTTGTGATTTTTTTCAACTATCTTCCTTACCTGGTAATTATCATTATTCTTCAATTTTCTCCGTTATCCGATGCGCACGCGATACAGCTGATAGGTGTAAAACATTAATTTCAAAAGGAAAATAAAATAAATAATTGATAATCGCTCCACCTATTAATAATTAAGTAAATACTATAATTAAACTTCACCTCTCTTTCGATGGTATCTCAAAATTAATCGGACACGAATCATTTGAACAATGAAATTAATTGACTAAGCAAATGAACTACGAGTATCATTACTTATTTCTTCGAATGGGGATGGCAACTGGGGAACTAATGGCGCTAGTATAGCTTGTTCCAAGCTAAGATTTGAGCCGATGACGATTCATTGGCTCAAATCTTATAGGTACTTCAAAATAAGTAGTACTACCTCATTGGTCGGATTAGGAATTAGCTATGGTGGCGCCATCTACAATTAGCCTTCCCCATTGTGTCACTTGGAATTTAAAGGAAAGATTATACTTTCAGAATTAGCTTATCAGTTGATAAGGATCAAAGATCAGGGTGTTATGTATGATGAACTAGCTTTACCCGCAGATTCGCTTGCGTTGTGTTCTGTTCGTATTTTGAATTTTTTTACATAAAAAATAGTTATTTTGAGTTAACCATAAGAGATAGAGACATGCAACCTTAGAATTTTTTGTAGTATTCGTGTAGATTTACAATTATCTAGTACATCACTTTTGTGTATCTCTGCTGCGATATGCGGCGCACGCGAGTAAAGCTAGGCAGGCGACATTTTTACGACTGGGCGACCTCTTCAACAGTGATCATTATATTTTAGTCAATTTACATAAAACGATAATTTATACTATGTACCAATACCTTTCTCAAGAGTTGCATTATCTTATAGTAAAACCCGTATTAAGTTCCGTTCCGTAGTTTTTGAGAAAATCATTTACACACAGACGGACAGTTTTTGAGGACTTTATTTTTAATATGTATAGATAGATGAAGTTAAATATGGTCTAATTAAGTAATAAAGAGGTTATCCCTTGAATTGTTGAGCGGACCAATTGGTCCCCTCAACAATTAAAGAACAATTTACAAAATGTACACAGTACATGATTTATGTGACAAAAAAATAAATACTAAGAACGGCTTTATTTAATCAAATTAAGTACCTTTCAGCCGATTATCGCTTTAAGGTACGACTTTATGTCTTTCTGAGTAAAAACTGTTTTCTTCTTCATTTAACGAAGTTATTTTATCTATTCTAAAATTGACAAAAGAAAAGAAATATTATGAGCGGTTTGAATAACTTTTGCGTTTAGATGTTAAAACTGAGAAATTGTTTTAATTACAAACAATTAAGCAACATTAATGTTTCGAAGCCGATTCCATCATAGATAGAATATACTCTTTCGTACGCCACAAAGAGTTTAGAGGGCCAAAACCGTGACCCTGGAATGTAAAGGGCTATTTAAGGATCACTGTGGATTTTAGTCAGTACCATCAGACTGACAGTCCCTCCCGTCCCAGCTTCGGCGGGAGGACTTATTTGATTTGATAATTTGATGTCTTACGTAACGTAGAAAAGGGTGCGTTGTTTGATCAATAGTTAAACTAACTATTGACCATCAACTGACACTTTTTTTTTAATTTTTATAAATCCAAACATTTTTTTTAACAAACGATTATATGTGTAATATAATAATAACAAATAGGTAGTTAGTTTAGTGAGAACCAAATAATGACATTTAACCCAGCAACAGCATGCAGGTAACATTTTAGATAACAGAAAACATCGGAACTAAATCACAATATAATTCAACTTTCACGTTATACTGGGACCGATCGCGTTTATCTAAATATCAAAGTAGTTGTAAGTCGTAAGGTCGGGCAGTGGGTGTGCATGCGCACGACGCCTGCGCCTGCGCCGGTAGTCCGGAGCCCGGGGCTCCGGGGCTACAGGGCCCCAGGGTTCCGAGCGAAAGGGCCAGAGGTCAGTTTTGTGGTGTGATTATCATATCAACGCTGTATGTGGTGTTGGCCACCCTGTAATTTAATGAGGGCAAGAGTGCTAAAGTGTAAAGTGCTGCTAGGTATACTATTGAAGTGCAGAAGTGTACCTCTTTGAAGTTATAGCCACGAGTTATTAATGCCTTAAATGTCTAAAAATGTGTCATAAGAAAAAATGATTTAACAAGGATTACAAAATATATATATGTGTCTAAAGTTGAGAGATAATTAGAGCAAAAAAATAATGTTCTGGGACTTCTTTGCTGTTTATAATTATTTGTTTCCTTAAAAGTAAGTGTATCAACATAAATACAGGGTGTAAGAGACATCGATGCACAAACGGATACCATGAGTCCAGGACATGATTCTGGACCCCCCCGTGTTGGAATTTTTCGTCGGTTTTTTCCTATTTTATTTTTATTTTTTATGTTTGTTTTTTTTTTAATAGTGAGCCGCGCTTAAAGTACTACAGGTACTGTGGTACTGGACACAGTATTTAGGTATATGATGACCTTTCATTATAAACATCTAAGAAGACACCATTTATAGTTTTATTTACATTGCTACTTTTAGTGAAAGTAGTGAATTAATTACTTTTCTATTAAAAATCTCATTGGGTTCGGTAAGAATAACGATTTTGAACAGTCTAAAGTAAAAAAAACTCCAAAATTTTTTTTTAAAAATTCGGAAAAATCCGACGAAAAATTCCAACACAGGGGCGTCCAGAATCATGTCCTGGACTCATGGTATCCGTTTGTTCGTCGATGTCTCTTACACCCTGTATTATACCTACTCTGTGTTATATAACGTTTGTAAGAAACATTTTCAAAGAAAATAAAAACAACACTGTCTGTCTGTAAACCGTTAAACTTGCCCAGTGTCCCCCATAAACTGAACATAAATCCAATCTCTAAGTTAGTACTGCAAAATTCCCGAAAACCCAACAACACTTCGGAAAACAACACAACTTAATCAAGCACACGTGTACTCAATAGTTAATAACATTTTTTTTTAATTAATTTTGTAAATGAATAAACAATCAATCAATCAATCAAAAGTTTATTGTGGATCATAGGTATTTATAGTACAGTTCTAAAATATTTGAAAATTTTGATCAGCTATGTCCCGCCCATAGGGCATACAATAATTACCTACATTTAAACAAGCTACTAATTACAAACAAAAAAAAAACAAACACAAAAATAATAAATCATAACCATTGCTCAAAGTCTTAATAAAATAGAAAAGCTCGTGTTTTATATAAATATCAGATAGTTTGTGAGTTTGTCGGGGCGTGCCAGCTCACGGAGGCTCGCCGGTAGTCGGGTGAAAGGACAAGGTTCAACTCCCGACTACTGCGATTATCATATCAACATCATCTGCGCAGGTTTATTAGATTTTATGGATGTTGCTGTTTTATTGTTACAGTGATGTAATTGGTAATCTTATTTTACTGATATAAATGTGAAAGTGTTGTTGGATGGATGTTTGTTAGATCACGTAAAAACTGCTGGAACGGATTTTAATAAAGTTTGGCACATAGCCTTTTCAGTTTATAAACTATCTATGTGTCAAAGTTCCCTCCAAAAGTTCATGTCAAATATATTTTTTAGAAGAATGATAGACTAGGGTTTTAGGCTCTAGCACGTTTTCACTTGTTTCTGATGTAAAGTAATCCGTAAAATTCTCAAAACCGCCAAATCATGTCATGCGATAATACCATATTTTTACAAGTATTTAATTCCCAATTGTAGAAAATGTTCTATTTTGATCATTTTAAGAATCAGGCTTTTTGATAATTTGCTATTTTGGAAATTTGAACTTATTTGCCATTTCAGAACCTTTGAATTAGGCTTTCTACGCCTAAACCGTTCATACTTCAAGCATGCTACACGTAAAATATAGAAATCGTTGTGCTAAGGCTTCCTTTAACCATGTTCTTTTTTTTCAGTTGAAAATTAACCTGCCTCTAAATCCACAGGTTTTTGTACCTAATTTCCAAGGGTTGAAAACGATTTTAAACTATTCCCGTTGAAGTTTTTTACTTACTATTGAAAGTATACCGTTAGCCTTATGAATTTTGATAGAGCATGTTATTTTTTAGATATTACCCATCATTATTAGTAGTTATCATATTAACATCGCACTACATAACAAAGATTAGTTATTTTTGCACACAAAGACCACATTTAAGACATAGTAATGTAGATAGTGAGTACTAATAAAACCCCATTAAATAACTACCAATGATCATTTCTTTGATAATTTGTAAACTTAATGAGAATTTCGACATTTCATTAATTACATTGTTCTCAATTAATTTCGTATCTAAAATCAATAGATAGTGCTAAATACCTTGAAGTTACAAGTTCACCTTTTATATATCTCAAGATCTGAATAAAAATGCTCTTTTCTTGTTGTTTTTTTTTTAATTATTTTTTCGATTAGAATGCTTAATTTGCCTTTACATCTGATTCTGTGTCCGATACGATAATTATGCAACATAATTATTACCTTTAATTAAATGGGAGATATAAATAATAAAGTAATTTCATTATCCTAATGGCCGCGTAAATTAATAGCACTATTATATGTATACATAATATACTAGTTGTACAACACGTAGGTACATTAGATTCTGATCGAAGCATTTTATAAAATACTAGTGGCCCGTCCCAGCTTCGCACGGGTTATATTAAGAACCGCTCGTCCGATTTTGTGCAAACTTCACATAAAGCATCTACTAAATAGTTCGAACAAAGCCTAAACATTTGGTTTGGATAGGTGAACCCGTTCTTGAGTTATAACATTACAACGAAAAGTGGCATTGATTTTTATGTATTAGATTACTTACATCTACATTAAATTACCGAAGGGTTAGGTAATAAGGCCCAATAAGGCCCCATCCACGCAATGTAGGTAACCTATATTGCGTGCAGGGGGTCAACCGGGCCCAAAATCCAGATTCCGTGTCATTCGTCATGATATTATAATTATTACAAATATAACGTAATAGCGGTACCCCTGATCTTTTTCGAAATGGAGGCAAATGGCTAATCTGAAGGCAATTCGATACGGCCTATGAGATGTCAGGCAGAGAACTTTCTAGACACGGGGATATCACTTAGAAACTGACTGCGGCATCACGAGGCATGTAAAAATTAAAAGTTGTTATTATTTAGGGTTTTTTTAATACATAAGAAATACAAAAAGCAATACATAAGAAAATAAGTACTCATTAGATCTTAAGACACGTACAAATTATAAAGCTCCTGCACGAAATTCTTAAAAAAAAAACCCAATTGTTTAAAAAAAGAACACCCAGGTACCAACCGAACGTCTTCATACCACTGGCGTAAAAGGTCGGAACGATTTGTAATTCCGGAGTCCGAGAGCCTCCGTAAGGTTGGTATTAAATCGTAACTATTTGCAATATTAATAGGTTATTTTGTACGTAAACTGTTCGCTATAAATACTAGTGTTGTGCTCCCGCCACTAGATTAATAGTTGTTTTGAATCTCGCTATCGGGAGCCCGCGAAATTGTCCGCAGTTTCGTAATGTTGGTAGGATGGAATGGTGGCTGTTTGGCGCGGTCCTTTGTTCATTTGCATTTAGGTTAATACATTTTTGAATGAACGTGTTCGTTTGGTCTCTTACAGTTTCAAAATATTTTTTTTGGTAAATCCAAACCACAGATATTCCTGAAAGCAAACATCAGCAGTGGTAGAGTGACATAGAATCCAAGACAGGTAAATTTATTCTCCGGGTCACCGTCAAAGATCATTGTCTCGGCGCTTTTCTGGTGGTCGCCATTGTTGATTCTGGAAATGACTATTGTCAAGTAATTTTGCGATAGCACTGCCTTGCAAATTAAGTTGGCCCAACCCATTCCATCTTCTTTTATTTGAAGAACTGTCCCTGACTATTTAAGTATTTTTCATCACATTATAAAATTACCGATGTGTGTAAGTACAAATGGTCTAGTAAACACTACCTTGCGGCAACTTTCATTTCTTTACTAACTAATAAAATTTCCTTATTTAACTGTAGGTAGTCCATTAAGCCAGCCAATCCCAAAACATTAGCCCATAATAAACCAATCCCTCCGCCATTAAAAATAAGTGTTACAATTAGAACAGCCAATTACAAGAGCTTGTATTTTAATAATCAGTGTAAAAATCTGCACAAGTTACAAACAACGGCCGGTTCGTGAGCTACGATACCATGGATTAACGGCTGCGAGGGCCAAATGAAATTATTTCGCCTCTATCCGCCATCTTCATTTCGCGGTATCACGCTAGGGCTGCGTTTGCACAAAGCGGGGAAGATTTGTGGCGTAGGGTTATGGGGAAACACATTCCACTCCAAAATGGCCTCCGTTTCCTTTTCCAAATTCATAATATAGATATTAAGTCCCGATGGCCTCTCATGCACAAGGTTGAGAATTCAAACCCTGCCTTGATTAACTCTGACACCAGAGGGTCACATCCTAACAGGGAAGTTCGAAACTCATTTAAAATGAGCGACGTTATTTCTGGACGAATATTTCGCGATGCATTAGACTGGACTCTTCCTTAAAAGGAAATATATTGCAAGAGTTTTCACCTGCAAATGGTATTAACTTAGTTCTAGTTCTAGAATTTATCATAACGCAAATTCATATTGTAAGGATTTCTTGCACCTCAACCATAGATATAATAAAGAATAGAATTTATCATAACGCAAATTCATATTGTAAGGATTTCTTGCACCTCAACCATAGATTAATATTTCTGTGACCTCAACTATAACAAAATGCGTGTAAAGTATTAATTAGATTAACGTTTTACATTTTGTAGTTATTTATGATAGATCATCATCATCAGCCTATAAATGTTCCCACTGCTGGGACACAGGCCTCCTCTCTGTGAGAGGGAGTGGGCCGTAATCTACCACGCCGGCCCAGTGCGGATTGGTAGATGTCACATGTCTTCGAATTTTTGGTTCTAGGACATGCCGGTTTCCTCACGATGTTTTCCTTCACCGTTTTGAGAGCAGTGGTGTTGAAATAAATTACACAAAGTAATGCGCCTGACGGGGTTCGAACCTACGACCTACAACTCGTAATTCGAGGCCGATACCACTGGGCCACCACTGCTCTCAGCTTATGATAGATATCGAACAATATTTTAAATATGTCTAGATTAAACGCATTTTATGATTGACCTGCTATTTTCTGTATGAGATTTTTCGTCTTAAAACTTTTAAGAATTAAAAAAAAAACTATTTGTTGAAGCCCCTGCCCCCACAGCTAACCACTAAAAACTAATCTATTTCTCCAATAAACAATAAAAGCAAGATCTCCTGCGAACCCTGTGCGCGCGCCTCTCAATTTGTTGTCCGATCATATTGAGATCTCTTTATATCGGCACAAGTGCGCCCGCGCAGCTAAATTGAACTAACTGTACTCCGCCAGTAGATGATTGTAAATATTTGTGTTCGGTTAAAAATAGCGAGCGTTGATAGATTGGCTTCGGACTTAGATTGTTGTAAGTATTCTTTAGCTGTGGAACTTTAATAGGTTGTGCGCCGGCGCAGGCGGAGTGAAGACTATCTTTATTATTTACTGGCTGATGCCCAAGAGTTCTTCCTCGAGTAATTCGGTAATTATCCAACGAGATTGTATTACCGGGAGGAACAATATCCTATATGGATCCATAAAGGTTATAATTCTGTTAGTTTACACGCAGAAAGCCTTAATCAAAAATGGCAACCGAGTCTGAGCTTTTAGAGAATTGGCCATTTTGAAAACTTCTCTTTTTGCGATTGTGTCCGTTACCCAGGCCAGATGTTGTCGAAAATGGTCATTTGAATCTTATAGATAATTAGTTTTGCGGCTTCTGTAATTGTTGCGCACATTTTTAAATTTGTTGCGTTTATAGTTTTTTAATTATTTCACAAAAACATTTCCTGCTGGGGTAACGTTACCCCAGCCAGACCTTTTTCTTTCTAATGGGAATATTTAAATAAATACTAGCTATAAAATTAGTTGTCTAGATGAAGTAAATGTTGTGCCTTATTTTGTATTTATTCTTTCTTCGGTTGCGAAGTTATTCGAGATTTTGCTGGGGTAACGTTTTTGGTTTTGCTAGATCTTTGAAATGGTTAAGCGGATTTTTATCATATTTTGTACATGACTTCTTAGGAATCAGTTTAAATTTGTTCTGCAATAAAAAAACCAAAATAATGCATAGCTTAAAGGTTATTTCATTAAATAGAAAAACACTTCAATTGGTCCCAGCACTCTCAATAAGAAGTCTAAAGACTTACTTTAAACGTTATTTTAAAGCTTGTAACTGACTTCAAATGTATATGAAGTTTCATTAGTATCCTGTAAGTATTTAACAAGTTATGATGATATTCAGTTCTTCACGAGCACGATCTTGATGCGCGCCGTGTTATTTGGCCACTGGATTGGATATATGAACTGAATGTTATGTCAATTATTAGTTTTTTAGTTCAGTTGTATATCAGTAAAATTTCAGCGTAGTACATTGGATAATTAATGAGATAATACGATTAAAGTCATTAGGAAGTGAATGACCGTGGTAACCCGACCAAGTTTAGGTGGTTGCGAAAAAGCGAAAACGCAGAACATTACACTATCTTTTGAAATGTTTAGTATAATACACCTTACAATTTCGGTACAGACGCGTACACTGTTAAATAATAATACAATAATATCTGTACTATGAAAACATTATTATTATCTTCCAGTTGCACAAACTTATCGAAAATCACCGATATAATTATGTCGTTCGGTGGGACGTAGGAGGGGTGGGGTGAAGGGGTGTAATACATTGTTTGCATGAATTATGTGATTATGGAGCATGTTTAGTGCGTTATGCACTAAACATGCTCCATAGTCACATAATTCATCTTGCAGAGTGCGCGTGCACTTCGGCAGTTCCGTTTCCTGTTTTTGCAAATATTTATCGAGTGCGTGAGAGCTATTATATAATAATAAGTGTGGCGAATTACTGCTAATGTGGAGTGCTTCTATTGATGATCATAATTATGGTGCAGGCTGCTTGATGAATTCACGAACAAGGTAAGCTTGCATAATGTAACAACAGAAATAGTAGCAAAATTATTATTAATATATACCTACATGTTGTTAGGTACTTATCTAAAACTGTATTTTTTTTAAGGCTTAAATGTTTGAATTTAGGAACTTACTTATTATTTTCTTTTTTTCGTACTTAGTTATTAACTGGACTGGAATTTTCAACAATGATAACGACATATTTATCCTTCGCTATAGTGCCTATAAAACAAAGTCGCTTCCCGTTTGTTTGTCCCTGTTTGCTTAGATCTTTAAAACTACGCAACGGATTCTGAAGCAGTTTTTTTTAATAGATAGATTGATTCAAGTGGAAGGTTTTTGTGTATACATTGTCAACATATGACTAAAAAATTGATTAATGAAATTCATGACTTAGCAACCGATTTTTATCGTTATCAATGTCGGGAGTCGGGACTACCGCAACAGGTAGGTAGCTACTTATTTCCACACACTCCTTGGACACGTAGACTTTAAGAAATCCATGATTACCTTGTTGCAATACTCGCGTTGATATAAACTCGCAAATAGATGACGATTCGAGTTTCAAATGTGTATCAATCATTACACATTCCAATATGTGTATATTTCAATAAAAACTGTAACTGTGTACTGTGTATACTGAAATTATAGATTTAAATAAAATATAACAGAAAATTTCAAAAAAGCAAAATTACTATCTGTAATTTTAATCTGTGAGTGTTTTTAAGTATAAGTTCATTAATACTTTAAAAGTTCAATTTAAATGGTTATTTTACCTGTCAATAAAAAATCTTTAATAATCATGTAGTATTTTTTTAAACTTGTGTACATGTCTGTACTAAATTTGAAACACTATCCTACATATTTTAGAAGGTACCATAATGTTCTGCGTTTTCGCTTTTTCGTAACCACCTAAACTTGGTCGGGTTACCACTGTTATTCACTTCCTAATGACTTTAATCGTATTATCTCATTAATTATCCAATGTACTACGCTGAAATTTTACTGATATACAACTGAACTAAAAAACTAATAATTGACATAACATTCAGTTCATATATCCAATCCAGTGGCCAAATAACACCGCGCGCATCAAGATCGTGCTCGTGAAGAACTGAATATCATCATAACTTGTTAAATACTTACAGGATACTAATGAAACTTCATATACATTTGAAGGCAGTTACAAGCTTTAAAATAACGTTTAAAGTAAGTCTTTAGACTTCTTATTGAGAGTGCTGGGACCAATTGAAGTGTTTTTCTATTTAATGAAATAACCTGTAAGCTATGCATTATTTTGGTTTTTTTATTGCAGAACAAATTTAAACTGATTCCTAAGAAGTCATGTACAAAATATGATAAGAATCCGCTTAACCATTTCAAAGATCTAGCAAAACCAAAAACGTTACCCCAGCAAAATCTCGAATAACTTCGCAACCGAAGAAAGAATAAATACAAAATAAGGCACAACATTTACTTCATCTAGACAACTAATTTTATAGCTAGTATTTATTTAAATATTCCCATTAGAAAGAAAAAGGTCTGGCTGGGGTAACGTTACCCCAGCAGGAAATGTTTTTGTGAAATAATTAAAAAACTATAAACGCAACAAATTTAAAAATGTGCGCAACAATTACAGAAGCCGCAAAACTAATTATCTATAAGATTCAAATGACCATTTTCGACAACATCTGGCCTGGGTAACGGACACTTTGCGATTCGGTTACCATTTGCGAATTAGGCTTTCTGCACCTAAATCATCTGTTCATTATTTTTGCGTGCGAATACGTGTTGCACTGATCACAAGTAGAATGGGACAAAGGAGAAGATCATAGTGATGATGAAAGTAAAACGTACCTCATAGGTATCACAGTTGTTTTTGACACGAAATATATTTTTCAACACATTTGCTCGAAGATTGCATTTTCAAAGCCTTGTAGGTATACGTTGTTCGAAAGTTAAAAATTACGCACCATACTACGGAGCGTGCGGTAATATAGGTACTCTCACCTAAGTACCTATTTTACGGCACACCCCGTTGTTTTTTTTAATTTCCATTTAAAAAAAATAAGAATTCCACCAAAGAGTTTCACATTATGAGAATAAACAACCTGACTGATCGAACCTCCTTGGAAGCGCTTTTGATCAATACGTTGTCTCACTTTAATACTTAAGAGTAAATGAGACGAAAGATGTAGTTCTAATTTTCACCACGTTCATGTGGCGTCATTAGCAAATTCGCGCCATTTTCATATTAGAAACTTCAAAAATTGTTGCGACTTTCCCACTGTTAAATAAAGTTTATTTAATTACATATTGTACTGTTTTCTCGCCAAATGTGTTGAAAAACATTGTATGACACACGTGCAGAAATTGGTATTTACAAACTCGTGACTATGGTAAGCCCTCGACTTCATTTCGGGCTTACTTCGGTCTACTCGTTTGTAAAAACCAACTTACCGCACTAGTATCATAAATAACTATACTACTCAAAACAAAATAAGGGCCACCTACTTTTTATCGATTTATTAAATAATGTTTAAATATTACTAGTTACAATGACTGAATCTGATTAATATTAATGGTTTTAGATGGAAATACACAAAAATTAAATATGTATTCCGATAAATCGTTAAAATAAACCAAATTGAATGAAAAGTGAGGAATTGCAGGAATGTATCAAGTTACATAAAACTTAAAAAAATCGAAAAAATAACATCTTTAATGTTCCAAAGTGTTCTTTTAATCTTCTCTTTTAACTCTGTTCTCTCTGCTTTGCTCATTTTATGGGAGGTGGAATGGAATGGATTAAATACCGAACATTTTCTTTTGGGATACTCTACCAGCAAGTTTTCAGACAATTTATGAGATTCAGCTGCGTGTTGATGGGAATTTTACTTTCTTTTTCACTCTTCTTTAACTCATCTCTTAAATGCTCAATAGAACTCAGGTAAAAATCCTGAGTGTCCACTGTAATATCGTAATTCGAGCGTATGGGAATGTGTGCACTGTTAGTCGTGTCGTGTTCGCTCGAGCATTATCCTGCTTCAAGAAGAACTCAGGTATTCCTTGCTGTGCGAATGGTATAATGTGAAGTTGCACCACATTCTCTACGCAATTTTGAGGAGTTACAGCACCTTCGTTAAGAAGTGCGAGCTCAGTTTTGCGTGATAAAGAAAACCGCCCCAGAGCATAACTCAGAACTCGACAGAACAGTCTGTTTTAAGAGTGCAAGGATCCGAAACCTGTTGTTTAGATCTTCTCTACACTCTTATGAATCAGTTTTTATTGAAAAAAAATAACCCACCAGTCATCAATAAAAAGCAATGAAGCCCAGTCAATACAGTTCAATAAATTTTCTCCTTCGCAAATGTTTCACGACTTGCACCATACGCTGCAGTTAACTGGAGGGGAACCACTCTTCTTCTTGAGTATTGTTAGTCTTTATGGAGTCGATTCGGAATAGTGTAGTCAATTATAGGGGTGCCTGTAGCTCGACACAATGGAGTTTGTATGGTCCGCGCAGTAGATTTTCGCTCTATTTTCGCGGTTAAACAAACTTAATGGTCTTCTTGGGCTTTACTTACTTACTTTCTTCCTTGATTACGGCGTCTGGTGATATTACCCGTCTTTTAAGACCAGTTTCAAGCATTTTGAACCACTCGTTGGGAATATTCCACCATTAAACCTACCTTTTCTGGCTACGGGCCCCCTGGATTAAGGTGACACCCCAAGTGGCTGTTTATGCGTCCATATGTCTCCGAATACATGACATTATGAGATTAAAAGATCATTATAGCCTGCTTGCTGTATTAGTCCAAGAAAACTCTGTTAGAAGTTTGAAAATTAAAAAACACCATACCGTAAATTCTAAGTAATCTCAAATATCTAATTAAAAAAAAGTTATGAATTTCCAATTATGCAGTAGAAACAATATTAATACTTGAAAGAAACCATAACAAGATATTTAGTATTTATTATGTACCCAGAATAAGAGCAATACTTGTTTAAATTGCAATTTAAAAAGTGGCCCTTATTTTGTTTTGACGAGTATATTTTTCATTATTTCTAACTTTCCTAAAAAAAGTGAAGACGTGCAGAACTTACGAGTACAAGGCTGAGCGATATAAAATAGTGGAAGCACATTATCTCCAATCCAACAGTTGTGTTGAATTGCAATGTTTTTGAACTACAACTTTTAATTTGCTGGCTGTTTACACTAATAGAATAGATAGATAGAATACACTTTATTGTACACCAAAACTTTAACACAACTACATATATTTATAATAATCATTACTAATTCTAAGATTACAGTGGCGGTCTTATCGCTATAATGGCGATAACTTCCATACAACCTTTGGATGGCCTGTGCAAACAAAAAAAAAACCGGCCAAGTGCGAGTTGGACTCGCGTGAAGAGGATTCCGTACGATTTATTTTTTGCCTACCTATAATTTTAACCGCAAATAATAGTTGAATAATTGAAATTTACGAATAATTGAAGATTGGTACGCACAATATTGAGTGATTTACCATTTTTTTTTTAATATCATGGACGTCTTATAGGTTTTCCTATAATCTATAAGTAGAAAAGTAATTTATTCAATTTTTTTTAAATTTTCCCCTTCCCCCCAAAAATTACCTCCCACATACAGATTTCATCTACTCACGTCACACCTCTGTGCTTGGGTCACAGGAATTGATATGTGTACCTTTCAACTTAATCGGTCTAGTAGATTCGGAGATAATAAACAGACAGACGGACACACGAGTGATCCTATAAGGGTTCCGTTTTTGTATTCGGACGTACAGAACCCTAAAATTAATAAAAAGGTGGAAATACTTACCTTATTACCAACAAATAACGGCATTAAGATATCTAAAAGGATTGTGTTAATCGGATAAGAAGTGACTTTGGAACTGTAAACGCTTAAATCTTTAACAAAGAAAGCGTAAACCTCTTCATACATAACGCGACGGAAGTCTCCGACTACGACTTTAGTATCCAGGTGACTATCACAATACAAAAACAAATCCAAAGAGGTTCGTACACAGGCACGCGTCAATGGATTCCAAAGTCGCAAGGTATCAGAGACTTGTGTCGCAGTACGAAAGGGACTTTTTACAAAGTGCATTGTAATCGTTATCGCTGAAAGCGATAAAACTGTCGAGTACCCATAATCTTTGTTGTCTGTTTGTGTCTATCTACCAATTAAGGTAAACGGCCCAGTAACCGTGAAGTTTTGAACTTCACTGACTTTGCAGGTACGCTATGGTAAAACTAGAAGACTTACAAAAAAAATAATTACATGACTAGAGAGATAATATAAACAAGTTTTATTGTGATATTCTTTTTTTTAATTAGTATAAATTTTCTTTAACAATAAAAGAAAAATATAAAATAAAGGGCTAATTGTACCAGTACCCGGTAGATTTGTACTAGTAAACGTTAAATTGTCCCTGAATCCGGTAATATTCAATGCGAATTTGAACTCTATTGGTTTACGTTAAAGTTCACAGAAATACTATTTTTGCATATCTGTGTAAAATAAATAAAGAAGGGCTTATCCAAAGAAAAGACATTTGTATAAATGAAAAATTTTCAAATGTATTTATGAAAATTATTATAGGTAATAATAGTTGACATCACGAAGTTTAAACTAAGTATTCATAGTGTTACTTAGTTTAAACTTAAGTTTAAACTAAGTATCATTATGAATACGCGTAATTTGTCATCCAACGTCGACCGTGAGATACCGAACTGCCTGGCAGCAGCTGAAATTGAGGCTCCTTTTATGACTGCTTATTATTATCAGCCCATTGCCATCCACTGCTGAACGTAAGCCTCCCCCAAAGAGCTCCAACCATCCCGGTCCTGGGCAGTCTGCATCCATCCGCTGCCAGCCACATTCCTCAATGACGACCCATCTTTTCGCAGGGCGTCCTACACTACGTTTGCCCATTCACGGTCTCCACTCCAGAACTTGTCTACTCCATCTAGCATCAGTCCGTCTACAGACGTGACCGGTCCACTTCCACTTCAACGTGCTTATTCTACGCGCAATGTCGATTACTTTGGTTCTCTGGCGAATGACTTCGTTCCGAATTCTATCCGCCAGAGAGACTCCGAGCATTGCTCTCTCCATTGCACGCTGAGTAACCTTGAATTTGTGGACCAGGCCTATGGTAAGTGTCCACGTTTTGGCTCCGTAAGTCATTACGGGTAGGACACACTGGTTGTAAACCCTGGTTTTGAGGGATTGTGGTATCGATAATTCGAAGATATGACGCAGCTTCCCGAATGCTGCCCAGCCCAAGCGTATCTTTCTGATTGCTTCCTTCTCGAAGTTGTGCCCAGTTATACAACTGGGCCGGCATACGTTTGGCCTAGATATATGTTTTCTTGCACAACCATGAGGGCAGCACCATTTACGATTACAGGTCTCGGATTGACATGACCATTGAACATGATTTTGGTTTTGTCTAAATTTATTCCGAGACCCACACGTCTTGAAGAATCGCTTAGGCTGTCCAGCATTACTTCCAGCTCCTGCAAAGATTCTGCCATGATGACAATACGACGCAAATCGAAGGTCTGATATGAACTGACCATTGATATTTATACCACGTCCTTTTCAATCAAGCGTCTTGAAAACGTCCTCCAACGCGTTTGTAAACAGTTTCGGAGAGATGACGTCTCCCTGTCTTACACCTCGACGTAGTTGGATTGGTTTTGTGCTGTGTTCCTGTACTTGGACGGTCATAGTTGCGGCCTTATACAGACATCTCATCACCTCAACGTAGCAGTAGTCGATGAGGCATCTCTGCATGGACTGGAGTCCATGCAGAGATGCCTCATCGACTACTGCTACGCACAGCCCAGGTCTCGACAGTATCAAAGGCTTTCTCGTAGTCCACATACGCTAGGCACAGAGGCTTATTATATTCCTCGGTCTTTTGGATTATTTGCTTGAGGGTATGTATGTGGTCCATGGTGCTGTAGCCTTTTCGGAACCCGGCCTGCTCCGGCGGCTGGAAGTCATCGAAATTTTGGGCGAGACGATTCGAGATAACTCTCGAAAACAACTTGTAGACATGGCTCAGGAGTGAAATGGGGTGGTAGTTTTTAAGAAGCGTGTAATCTTCTTTTTTGAAAAATAATACCACCACGCTCCTATGCCATGCGTCCGGTGATGTGCCAGCTTGACTGCTTCCATGGCCTTTAATATGGCCTTCTGCCTATCAGACATGGCTATCTGAAAAAAAATAACACTGTTCTTGAAAATTTCTGAATTCGTATCAATAGGAAAATATAAATACCTATGTTTAAAATATTTTAACGACGGTACATTAAAACATAGTAGTAATTGTGGAATGGATACCTGTCCCCCAGGGCATGCATTATAATTAAAAATCTTGCCTCAATTTTCTTAAACACATTAAATTAACTCAAGCTCAAGCTTACATGATAGAAAAATGGATAGAGCAGCGTTATTAAAAACACATTACCCTCCTTTGCGTCGCGCAGTCGGGTAAAAAGAACAAGTTACACAAAATTAAAATAAAATTGGTCGAGTAATACCAGATCGAGTCATGTAAGTTTTCCAGGTCCATGTCTTTGTCCAAAACCTATTCAATTTGACCAATCACTCATCACTCACCAATCAATCAGTCAATCCCAGAAGCGATAGTAAAGATGTTAATACACATCAACAACTAAGGAGGCAATCGAATCCAGGTGATTACAACACAAACAAGGAACATAGAAACTGCATTCTGTTGATTCGAAGGAAAAGAGAACTTAACACAAGGCAATAAGGACGATGTCGGGTTTAAATGCAACTTTTAATGCAAGTCCCAATATCCGGCAATGTATTCCAGAGTTTTAAAGGAAAATGAGACCTATTTCAAGGTAATAAGTACACAATAACGGGTTTCGGTACAACGTGTGTTACCGGGTTCATCATGTACCAATATCCGGTAAAAAAATTACGATTTTAACGGGTACTAGGTCAAGAAGGGTTTGTTAGTACCAATAGATGTTAACGGCAAAATAATTTATTTCTCAATTAGATTCACCTCAATTTATAGGTTTTATCGCAACATAATATACTCATATATTTTAGAAAATTATCACTCTTACCTTAACGTTATCCGTCGCAGTATGGCTAGCTCATCAATGCGACGTGGTGGATTCGTAGTTCACTGACAGAACTTTGAACTTACATAATATTTTCACACTGCAAACTTTTGTCATCGCATGGTTTTAACACCATTAAACTTATTGGACAATGTTGCCATTACAATTGTACAAAATATTACAAAGAAGGTATTGCCATTTGCAAACTTAACCTTATAATTGGTAGAAAAATGCAATAATAAAAAAACTGACTTGTTAACGGGTACTGGTACACTAACGGGAATACGTACTTTTACCTTATCATGCAATGTTCCGCTTTCGTTATCAAAATGTTTCTTTATCAAATCGCTGGTTATTAACCAGCAAGTGGCAAGCAAATTCGAATCCTTTGTTAAAAGAGATAAGATAGAATTTTAAAAGAAACTCCAAGCTTGCTTTAACCGCCCCTTTTACTAAAGATAATCCTCCTTTCATTAAAAATATCAGAACAAATACGAACATAAATTATCAAGGGAGTTGAATGTTCCACTTGAATGAAATGACATTAAAATTAAGGGGAAAACTCAAAACTGGCTGCGATTTCACCTGCCGTTTAACAAGAAGAATTGATTAGTTAAGGGAGGATGGTTAAGGCGTATATTTTAATACACTTTTCTTTCCAAATAATCTACCAGATACCAAAAATATCTAAGCCTTTTTTGACCAGCTATTTAATAAAAACTGAATATTTAATAATTTACCTTCCTATATTTTACGAGTTAATGTTTTGATTTAATTAAAAAAAGAAAGTTAATGTTAATGATAGGAAAAAGAAAGTTATTTATATACCTATTGTTACTAGAAATGCAAACTGAAATGCAAACAACTAGAAATGCAACAAAATTCTTGGCTGCTACAAACCAGCAGCCAAAATTTTTCAACACTTATCCTGTGTATAACTATAGACAAGTGAGATTTTTGTTGCATATCTAATTCAGGATACACCTCTTCTATTCACAAAACAGCCTGCCCCAATTAACCTAAATCCGAACCAAAAATAATCACCTTAGTACGCAGACAATCCCCACAAAGCGACCAATCTCACACTCCATTTGAGATAACAGATACAGCCTGATGGTGTACGGAACCTCGTTAGTCCAAATGGGGGTTTGTCACGAAGACCTACCTCCGTATTTATGATGTCAGTACCCTGGTGTTCCGATCAGGGTATAAGATTGGTAGAACCTTCTTGTTATCTTGTCTTGATCTCTGTTTTTGCATTCGGGTGACAAATTGAAAGAAGTATTCCATTTAAGGTGACTGCGAAAGTTTTCGTGTATTTTTTTGCAATTATCAGGTCGGTGTCAGGTTACTCAATCGAATTATGATTAGAGACTATGAAAAGTATGTTTTTACATAACTTTAATACATCTCTCTAACTTACATTTTGTGCATCATTGGTTAAATTTCAGAAATCTAACTAATATTGCATAAATGTAAGTTAGAAAAAAGAAATCCTGGGCTACTTCTACCCAGTTACCTTAATCAATAGTTATTTGTTATACAAGAGTGCAAAGTTGCTTTTTAACCGCATGTTCAATTTTGATGACCGAGCAAGCACATGCTAAAATTGAATCACGAGAGAAACGAGTGATTCAAAAATTAGAATCCTGAGTGGTAGCGACGGAACACGTAAGTTTTCATCCCACCTCAGCGAGGAAATGACTAAATGCAAAAAAAAACACATGTAGGTACATACATTGTACAATCACAAGATAGGTACTTTTATTTCAATTTAGGTATTAACTACTACGTTAAAATAGGTAAGTATTACAGAATATTTTTTAAATTATAACATATAATACTTAGGTAGTATGTTTTCAAGTTTCTTATTTTTATCTTGGTTTTTCTTAACAATGTGACGTGAAAAGAAAACCGCGCAAAGCAAATTAAAAAGAAAAAGCAATAAAAAAGTTCTGAGTCAAGAAAGTTCCGAGTCTGGGATTTTAACAAAATAAAAGTTTTTGGGGTTTATTTATAGTCTTTTTTATACAGTTCGGAAATAAACAGGTTTTTCCTAGTATAGTATTAGAACAAGGCTATATTATGGTTCGAGTCCTGTAATTATAATTATAATTAAAAGAAAAAAGCTTGATTCGGGATTAGATTCGGTATCTGTCTTTACGCACATTGCACTGCAAATTAGGTGACACGTTTAAATGAAAGCTCTGAACTAGATTGTTATCATTTATCTCAGGAGACTGTTCGCGTCCTAAATGCCAGGCAAAAACAACTTGAAACATTAAAATAGAGTATAAAAATGGTTTATAAGTAGGTCATGAATACTGAGTCTGTACTTTTTCTTAAGTATTTTTCCCTAGCCTGTATCACATTTCACGAGAATAGTTCAAGTCGGAAAGATCAGCATTAAACTAGCTTTTCCCTTTTTCTTCTTCTTCTTCTTTCTTCCCAGCGGCTTCGCTCGCCCCCCTCCTTCCCTTATTGCCCATGTCACTCAGGCTCAAAACAGCTTTCAACTGGTGAAAGAATTAAAAAAAACTGGACCAGTAGTTTTTGAGCCTATTCATTACAAACAAACAAAGTTTTTCTTATAATATTTCCTTCTATTATTAGTATAAAAGTATAGATTAATTAAAATTGCGAAAGCGAGTGCTTAGTGTCTGCAGTACATGTACAGGATGAATTTTGCAACTGGGCGTGGACGGCTGTAACGGAAACTATGAGGAATATCGAAAAACGTTGAAAGGAGTCTCGAGGCCGATTTTGACGAAAACTAAAACAGCATCATTGGACTTTAGAAAATTCAATAATCCTGGCCAGGAATCGAACGCGCTGATTTTTGAAAAAAAATCACACCCTGTATTATTACATCATTCGATAGTGTTGCTAATAAGGATCAAATTCTGGGAAGTAATCATACACGGGAAACTTAAGGAAATTGCAGATTTATATGAAATTGCCATGTTACTTTACTTCTACTGAGCCCTAATCTATTCGAAATGATAAAATTTCATTTTTATAGTTTCGGATATAGCCATCCACGCCCAGTTGAAAAATTCACCCTGTATATCATTTTCTGTAACTTAAAATAGGTTTAACTTAAATTATTCTCACTTTAAGTTATCCTCATACTTAAAGTCTACCCACAAAATTAATTTTCGCTAAGCAGTTCTAAAGTTAAACATCCAAAGTACTACCCATAACTCAACATCTACTCACCGTCATATTTTTAAACTTAAATGGCTACTTAAGAGCAAAATATAAATAGTCTCGGACTCGGTAACTCACTGTTAACTGAGTAAATTGACGGTAGAACGCCTTACCTAATGGTGGAGCTAACTAGTACAAATCGATTGTTGGAGTCAATCGATTTATGATTTCGAGTAACGATGGAATCGATTGATCGGAATGGTTTTGAGTGATGGCTGTCTTTGTGGTTGGCGTCATTTGTTAGGTATCAATAAGTTATTAGATTATCGTAACTTTGTGGGGTCTACTGCAAAGTCGATATTTTCAGGATTAAGTCCGAGTTAGGATTATAATTTTGCAGTTAATTTTATTAATGTAACTGTATCCTAAGAGCAGTGATGGCCCAATGGTATAGGCCCCGACTTATGTCTCTTAGTCATGGGGTTCGAACTCCGCCAGGCGCATTACTTTGTGTTCTGTCATCACCACTGCTCTCAAAACAGTGAAAGAAAACATTCTAAAGAAATCGGTATGTCTTAGAACCAAAAATTCGAAGACATGTCTGGGCCCGCGTGTTGGATTATGCCCCACTCCCTCTCACAGAGCGAAGACCTGTGCCCAAGCAGTGAAAATATTTAAAAGTTGATGATATTGATGATGATTAACTGTATCCTAGTGATCGTAAGCACCATTGCCAAACGAAACAAGGGTCCCATTTTCTAGTTTTTAGTGATTTAGGCTTCAGAATTTTTCTCAGAAGGTGATAAATGTAGTAAATTACTCCGAATTTAACGAAATGTGACCGAAGGGCGCGCTATAAGTATAGCAACATCATCATCATCATCAGCCGGAAAACGTCCACTGCTGAACATGGCCTATGTTCAGCAGTGGACGTTTTCCGGCTCCCCCTTAGACCGCCACGCCGAACGACAATTCGCCACTTGCATCCATCGGTTGCCCGCGACCCTCACGATGTCGTCGGTCCACCTAGTGGGAGGCCTACCTACGCTGCGTCTTCCGGTCCGTGGTCGCCACTCGAGAACTTTTCTTCGTCAGTTCTACGAGCGATGTGGCCTGCCCATTGCCACTTCAACTTGCAAACTTTATGAGCTATGTCGGTGACTTTGGTTCTTCGCCGGATATCCATGTTCCGGATTTTATCCCGCAAAGAAACTCCGAGCATAGCTCTTTCCATCGCTCGTTGAGTGACTCTTAGTCTCTCTAAAAGGCCAGCATAGCAACATTAGTGATTAACTCTAGACAACTCATGTTGGAGTTAGCTTAACATCTGCGGTAAAATTAAGCAGTCATTTATTGAGAGACAAAATGTGCGAGGGTTTTTCAGCTTCTTAAGGTAAAGCCGAACGAGCGTAATTTTTGAGTTGCGATTCGCAGAATTTCGGTCGCTTTCATACAAAACAAAAGACGACTCTTTCGCGACGCAATTTTTTTCTATGAAAACGACCGAAATTCTGCGACTGAAATTCTGAAATTACGCTCGTTTGGTCTCACCCTAATATACACCATACACCATACTGCCTATAGTCCAATCGGCATGACGATCGATTTGATCAAACTTCAAACCGGCATGATCAAGTCTATCAAATTTAACTGTCATGCCAATTTGATGGATTCCACGCCCACAAACGGTCAATTCTAACTGATCCAATCGGCAGCGTCATGCCGATTGGACGATAGGCAGTCAGTAAGGTGTATGGGTACCATTAGTGTCATCATTGCATTAGAGATAGAGTCTGCCATAGAAAAGAGTTCAACGCGAGTCTCAAATATTTGTATAATAATATTAATAAATCAAACAGAAGAAAATGGCCCTATTCTGTTCTATTATTATGTGCAATGTTGTTATTTTTGATTTGAAGAATAACATTTTTTTTTTAATTTTATTCTACCTCTCATAGAGTGGAGCCCTGTGTGTCAGCAGTGGGAGGCTGCTGGAGTGCATTTACGGACTGATGATGATGATGAATGAAATGTGTTCTATTTGAAGTTACATCTTCCTGTGAGAGTATTATAGTCGTAATGTTTCGTTTTAACAAAAGGGATAAAAACATATGAAAGAAAATACTGGTTTTTGGTTCATATCACAAGTTTACATGATTGAAATTAAATGTTATTAAAAATTATCTAGTTTTAATTCCGCTACAAAAATCCAGGCTTGATGCAGGATGCAATCCCACCCTCCCGCCCTCACGCATATGCACATGAAGCAAAGGACTCACCCTCCCGCCCACATGCATATGCATACGTGCAAGAAAAATGTAAAAACATGTCATGCAATCAAACCTATACTCGACACGTGTTTCGCCTCTCTACGGGGCATCCTCAGGAGATGTTGACTCGACAAGCGCTCGGCCTCGAACTTTCGGGCTTTCGCTTTAATGTCATGGATTTCCGCCAAGTAACGCCTGATTGTATAATTTATCTTTACATGATTGGTTTATTTTTCATCTTAGTAAAATAATCAAATGAGTCATCCCACCCAGAGCGGGACTATCAGACTCGTACTGACTTAAATCCACGTGGACTTCAATAGTCCTTTACGTTTGTAACGTATGAGGGTGAGATTGAAAGAAAAACTCACTAACGTTAACAAGAATTTATTAAAGGTCGTGGTTCACAGCCGTCACTTGGTTCATTTATTGTTCCGTGGAATAGGCGCACTAGTACTGCCCTGGCTATCGCGTAGTGGAGCGACGCGACGCCGTGGAGTTGACCCTGAGGTGAGAGTGACCGCAGGGACGAGATGGTGGTTGCGCCGGCAGGTCTGGTGTGTGTGCCGCTTGGTGCAGTGAGCGCAGGTCTCGAACGTTCGGTAGGGTGAGTCAGCTGAACTCAACGAACGTCGAAAATGGGAATTCCAGTCCCAACCTTGTTCCCTGGAATCAACGTCCAGCGGTAAATAAAGGTCCTCTGCTAATCCTCTCTGATGATGACCTCACAGCATAGGCGAAAGCTAGGACGTACGGCACTAAGGGTGTTTGTGTTTATTGGTCGTCATCAGATCGGAGTTTACATGGCAGGAACAATAGTTCTATTAGCGTGAAGCATTATCACACAAAATCATAGTAAGGCCTACGAGCGTATGTAATACTCGAGGCTTAAAAAAAAAGTAAAACCAACGGACAAAGAAAAAATATGAACACACAATAATTGAGTCCGAAGGTACCTACTCAATAAAAAAAAAACAAAACATGAGCTAGCGGTTATAATAATTGTTTGGATTGCTTTTGGCACTTACCCTAATCCGGGGCGAACACTTAACTAATTTTATTTTAAATAAAATATCGAATACAAAAAAATATTTTTTAAAAAATCTGTTACGCAAGGTGTCACAAGATTCTAATGAAGAGAGACAGTGTAACAGCCGACAAAGTTTAATCGTAAATGAGTGCCGTTGACGTCTGTGCGAGCTTATTTATACTAATGAGCACATTAGGTACCTCACTTTAATTATCAACCGGTTAACGTTGAACAACATGTCTTCCGGCTACAACACCAAAACTCTGTAAAAATTCCGAACTACCCGCCTATAAATGACTTTTAGTCTCGACGCGAAATAAAACAATTTTACGATACCCTCAAGTACGAGTTTTTTTCTGAGTCGGTTGACGAAGAACATTGCGTATGACTATAACACGAAAAGGAATGTGTAGGCATTCCTTGCATTCCATTGTAACTATTTTGTTAAACGTTGACTAATGGATTGATTATAGGTCAAAGGATAACGTTGATTATTCACAACGTTACAATACCCCCTCGCGCAGTCAAGGATTTTGTCTTCTATAATGACAAAATCCGCACGAAGAATTAGAGCTAAGTATTGTTTTACCTATCAAAATCATCATTCATACTTCTCGCAATCATAACTAGCGGCAGCTATTGTATTCAGTGATACGAGAGATAGCTGTCGCACAATATAAAATATTTAGGTATCCTGTTGTCATTAACCTGATGCCTTACAATAGTTTTCTTCAAGGATGAAAGTGTACTAAGCGAGAGAATAATGCAATCGTATGTATTGAGTTCAATAAAATATTACTATTTAATTATTTTTTCCCTTTAACCATCTACCGACCAATACTAATCCACCTACCAGTTTTTGATTTTAATGAAATTGAATCTAAATTTAGATGATAAAATCATGTTTTTGGTTTCGATTTATGGCTTATTTATGGAGTAATCGACCGCTCCTGCAAAGGGCTTATTTAAAGAGTTGCTACCGCTCTAAAGAACAAGTTATGTTTGTAAGACACAGTTGTATTTTATGATTTATGGTTTATTTATGGAGTAATCGACCGCTCCTGCAAGGGCTTATTTAAAGAGTTGCTACCGCTCTATAGACACAGTTGTGTTTTTTATGATTTATGGTTTATTTATGGAGTAATCGACCGCTCCTGCAAGGGCTTATTTAAAGAGTTGCTACCGCTCTAAAGAAAAAACACAACCGTGAAAAGAAAACACAACCATGTATTACATAACTGAAGTGATCAATGGGTTAGAGCCACGATCATTATAATAACCGTCGGTGTAGTCCCGAAAGGTTTAAAATAATTAATAAAATATAATGAATGGTGTAGGCCATCATTATAAAAAAAGATCAAAAGTAAACAATAGAAAAGCAATGGTAGGTTGGATAGTTCGGTATAGTAGTATTAAAAAATATTAAGTTAGGATTTACTGCTGTTTTGTTCTTTACATCAACTATTTTTTCCTACTAATTTTAAATCTTTAATATGCCAAGAGCCTAGATTCTTTCCAGACATGTCTTGCAGCACATAAACTAGAGGCGATCTCTTCTGAATTATTTTTGCCTTTATAAATTTAGGAGCCAGTTTCTTTGAAAATCTACTATCTTTGTCACTTAAGACGTAAGCGCGTTTCATGACTACATCTCCAATGTTGAACTCAGCAAACTTGCGTCTGAGATTATAATGTGAGGTGTTCTTTACGTGGGCTTGCCATAGCTTTGACTGAACGTTGTCGAAGATGGAAGATAAGCAACCTAAATTTTCCGCGTATAAGTCACGTGGCAAGAATATTATCTCGCTACCGAGGTCATTTTCCAAATAGTGAGATCCACAAGTGACTAGCTCACGGCCGAAAACTAAAAATGAAGGTGTAAAACCAGTTGCCTCGTTAACTGAGTTATTAATAGCGAACTGAACTTTAGGAATAAATAAGTCCCAAGATCTATGATCATTATCAACGTAGGTAGATAAACAGGTGATGATGGTTCTGTTGAATCTTTCTACTAAGTTTACCTGAGGGGTCTACTTAGGTGTATAATGAACATTAGGAATGTTGTATTTCTTAAACAATGCTTCCGCAACTTTACCTGTAAACTGAGTGCCATTATCCATCATCACTGTTTGCGGTATGCCATGAACTAAAAATACTGATTCTTCTAGGATTTTAGTTATAATATCAGCCGTAGCTCTTCTAATTGGAAAAATTAAACAGAATTTTGAAAAACAACAAGTTATTACGAAAATGTAACTGTTTTGTTTCCTCGTAGTGGGAAGAGGTCCCATGAGATCTATTGAAATCATCTGAAATGGTCGAGAACACTGTTTAGGACGACCCATTTCTCCTAGGGTTTGATGATTTTGAGACTTGTAAGCTAAACATTTATCACAAGAACCAATAAGCTTTACAACGTCTTGGTACATACCGGGCCAGTAGTAACGTAAAGCAAGACGACGGTAAGTTTTAAAAATGCCCATATGTCCTGCCGTAGGAACAGCGTGGTTCTCATTAAAAATAGTTTCGCGAAGTTCAGAAGGAACTACCTCTTTCCACGAGAATTCTGAAGTAAGTTCATGTTTATTTTTTGATAATCTAAATAATGAATTATTTTTAATAATAAAATTTGGGAATTTAGAAGGATCATTTAAACAACCATTATAAATATTTTTGTACCAGCTGTCTTTAGTGTCCAAATAAGAGTTGGATATGCTGATAGCACTTACTGGAATGATTCTAGACAAAGCGTCAGGTATAACGTTATCTACGCCTTTCCTATGTTTTATGACAAAGTTAAAGGCCGAAAGACGTACACCCCAACGAGCTAGACGTCCAGTTGGATTGCTTAATGATAGGAACCATTTAAGAGCACTATGATCGGTATAAACTGTAAACTGTTGTCCGTTTTCGATATAGCAACGCCAATGTTCGAGAGCGACAATAACGGCTAGTGTTTCGCGTTCCGTTATGCTGTAGTTCTTTTCAGCGGCAGTTAGTGATCTACTCATATAAGCAATTGGATGTTCCTTGCCTTCAAAAGTCTGAGTTAGCATAGCACCGATACCGTAACCACTGGCATCCGTGTGTACTTCGAACGGCTTAGTATAATCCGGACAAGATAAGACTGGTGCTGAAACTAGACACTCTTTGAGTTTTTGAAACGCTGAGTCAGCCTCAGCAGTCCACTCAAAAGGAGGAGTGCCCTTCTTAGAAGATGTCAACTTATTTAAGGGACCGGCTATAGTACTGAAGTTTGGAACGAAACGCCTGTACCACGTCGCAGTACCTAAAAAACGTTTGAGGTCCTTTCGACACTTAGGTGTCGGATAATTGAGTATAGCCTCAACCTTAGCCGGATCAGTACGTAGGCCAGCGCCATCGACGACGTACCCCAGATATTTTAGTTGAGAACTGAAAAAATTTGACTTCTCAAGGTTAATTGTTAGGTTTGCTTGTTTCAACTTCTCTAGCACACGCAATAGTAGTGTCACATGGCTATTAAAGTCTTCAGAAATAATAATTACGTCATCCAAATAAGCAAACACCTTGAGGTCAAAATTAGAAAATAATAAATCAACTAATCGTTGTTGAGTAGCTGGTGCATTCGTTAAGCCAAAAGCGGTCCGTTTGAAACGAAACGTGCCTCTTCCAGGAACGAAAAATGCCGTTTTATCTCGATCCTCAGGAGCAATCGGAATCTGCCAAAAAGCTTTGGATAAATCGATGCTAGACAGATAACGAGCATCCCGTAAATTATCCAAAATCTCAGAAATGTAAGGAAGATTGTAGGCATCACGTTTTGTGACAGAATTAAGTTTACGGCTATCCAAGCAAAATCGAGGTTGGCCGTTCTTTTTGGTAACGATGAGAACGGGAGAAGACCACGCGCTCTCGCAAGGCTCGATTACGTCCATTGATAGCATCTCGTCAACCTGATCAACCAAGATACGTTGCTTCTCTGGTGACAAACGATAGTATCGCTGACGTATTGGCTCAGAGTCACCGGTGTCAATATGATGAGTGATAAGACTTGTAACGCCTAAGCCCTTGTTTGAGAAAGAAATGTCCTCAAACTGCTTTATTACATTATCAGCCAGTTGCTTTTGTGACTGAGTAAGATTATCATAACCTTGTATGAAGGTAGGATGAGATTTACTTAGGGAACAACTATCTGCTTTAATCATAGAAATACTATTAATAAATTTTGGACAAAGTTTAAACTTACGCCAGAAATCTATGCCCAATATAAGATTACGCTTAATTTCCGGTATTACAATTGCTTTCAATATGTGAAACTGGTTTTCAAAATTTACGGGTACATTAATATAACCTATACTTTTTAAAGTTTGTCCTCCCGCTGCCGTTACTGTTATGCAATCAGCCTTTACAAGTGGTAGGCCATATGCTTCTAACACGGAATGAGCTTTATTGCCTATAATTGTGACCGCAGAGCCAGAGTCAAGTAAACCGGAAACGGTAAGGCCATTAATCTTCACAGAAACGTAAGGTCTATCGTCAAGATCACTCTTATCATCGAGAATTGTGTAGATGTTATACGATTTAGAAAATAATGTAACAGTTTGTAACCAGTTCTTCCAGTCCTCAATATCAAAGTTATTAACACAATTCCCGCGAACTAGTTTTTTGGTTTAGATTCCTTTTTATTACACTTTGGGCAATCAGGCTTCTTAACACCCTTCAGGCCACAAGAAAAACAAATTAACTCATCTCTATTAGCGGTACACTGCCTTAGCATATGTGTATTATTACGACAACGAGGGCAGTAAGGTTGCTTCTTATTAGATTTAGATTTATCTACAGCGTGTACATAATTAGGAGCTGAACTATTATTTGGATTTGGTTTATTTTCAAATTTATTATGCTTTGAATAGTCCTTGTTATATGAGTTATTGTAGTTGCTTTTAAAATTTGGTTTACTAGTTGACTGTCCTGAATAAGCAAACTCAGGTGCTAATGTATTAGAACACGGTTTAGGTGGTTCCTTAAACTGAGAAAAACGTGCTTGTATAGCCTCATAATTTCGACACAGAGTTCGTAAATTATCAATTGATTTGATCTCTGATACCGAAGAGAGTGTATTAGCGTAAATTGGACGAATATTATGTAGCAAAATTTCTAATTTGTCTTCCTCTGAAAGCTTCTTAGTAAGGCGCGAAAAAAGTCCAGCCATAATGGATAGGTAAATTATAATATTTTCTGTTTCCCCTTGCGTGCGAGACCTAATTTCTGAAAGAAGTCTGTAATCATAATCAGACTGATCAAAATCACGTCTTAATGAAGCTGCAAGATCATCCCAACTCGAAACCGATTCCCTAATGCTTCTGTACCAATGCAAGGCATCGCCAGTAAATATTTCAATAGCGTGGGGTAAAATATTATTAAGCGAAATATTTTTAACTTGACAAAATTCCTCACACCTAAGTATAAAAGCTCGAACACACGATTTGCCGTCGAATTTTAATTTAGAAAATTTATTCATGTTACCATCACAAGTAACCGAAACATTTATTGGAATCGCAGAGGAAGAAGCTGTTGATAAATCTGTAGTAGGTTGAGAATCTAAATTTGAATCACTAAGTGCTGAAAGCCTTAAAACGGTCTTTTTATAATAGCCAACGCAACGTTCATAGTCAGCCTTTACTTTATCGGTACAAGTAATGCGATTAATCCGATGATGTAAATGATTAAGTAAATTTTGAGACCGGAGTAAAGAATTTCTATCAAAAGTCGAAGTTTCTAAACTAGTGTTAACCCTCTCCAAGACGTCAACTACACCCCTCAAGTCCTCCGCTGGGTCGAAGGGACTAACTAGAATGTCTTCCGATGGAAATAATGGTCCACATTTAGCTATTTGTTTACGTAAGTCCTGCACTGTGGCAGCAGGTGTTTCGCCTCTAATGGCCACCTCGTACTCGAGCTCAGACTTTTGAAGCGACATAAACTTGACTGGATAAGCCATGATTTAAATTCTTTCAAAAGAGAAAAGAAAAAAAAAATATAAGTGTAAGTGTGGGTAAGCTGGGTAAGTGCCAAAAAAAAAATTTTTTTTTACAATGATAAAAAAATATTAACGGTTATTCTACTAAGACTCCGTCTGTTACAATTTAAATTTAAAACTACAAACGTTTTGGTTGAGAAATATCTAGAATAAACAAGCACAAAAACAATTGCACAGAAATAAAAAATAAAATAACACACAAAAGGAGTTAATGCAACCAATGTGTACGCTTTACAAACCGTTAAGTTGTTAAAACAAATATAATAGAAAACGAATAAAGAAAAAAAAAATTGACAGAATGAGGTAGGTAGTCTGCAATAATGTGTAGGTTAAACAAAAGTTAAGTTGTTTTAAAAAAAAGTAATTACAATTGAAAACGATTTGAGAGGAAATTATAAATTGACAGAATATTGACAGAATGAGGTACTCTGCAATATTGTGTAGGTACTGTTTAAAAATAAAGTTAAGTTGCTGTTTCAAAATTATTACAGTTGAAATAATGAATTGAAAAAAATATTGATATTGACAGAATGAGTTACTCCGCAATAACCAATAAAAAAAAACAATTTACCTATATAAAAGAAAAGAAAGTAAAAATTCTTTTATAGGCAGACGAACCCAGGTGAAAAGGTTGTATAAATATGTGCCTGTAATAGAAACCCGGCACCCACACCCTACAACCGAAACATAAAATGCTATGCGGTTGAAATAAGTGTGGTTGTAGTACTTCCCCGGACGGGCCTTCACAAGAGCCCTACTACTATGAAAAGTTTTTAAAATAAATAATAATATAACGCGACAGAAAAAAAAACCGTTACTTTCTTTTTTAACAAAAAAAAAACAATGCGTAGGGTAGGGTACACTTTGGCTGCGTTAAACCAAAAAACGTTTTCACAAACACAAAAAAATAAAAAAACACACAAACACCAAAATAGAACACTACCTCACAGAACAATAGAACCAAGCGACCTTTATAAAAAAACCACGTTTTTGGGCGCCACTGTAACGTATGAGGGTGAGATTGAAAGAAAAACTCACTAACGTTAACAAGAATTTATTAAAGGTCGTGGTTCACAGCCGTCACTTGGTTCATTTATTGTTCCGTGGAATAGGCGCACTAGTACTGCCCTGGCTATCGCATAGTGGAGCGACGCGACGCCGTGGAGTTGACCCTGAGGTGAGAGTGACCGCAGGGACGAGATGGTGGTTGCGCCGGCAGGTCTGGTGTGTGTGCCGCTTGGTGCAGTGAGCGCAGGTCTCGAACGTTCGGTAGGGTGAGTCAGCTGAACTCAACGAACGTCGAAAATGGGAATTCCAGTCCCAACCTTGTTCCCTGGAATCAACGTCCAGCGGTAAATAAAGGTCCTCTGCTAATCCTCTCTGATGATGACCTCACAGCATAGGCGAAAGCTAGGACGTACGGCACTAAGGGTGTTTGTGTTTATTGGTCGTCATCAGATCGGAGTTTACATGGCAGGAACAATAGTTCTATTAGCGTGAAGCATTATCACACAAAATCATAGTAAGGCCTACGAGCGTATGTAATACTCGAGGCTTAAAAAAAAAGTAAAACCAACGGACAAAGAAAAAATATGAACACACAATAATTGAGTCCGAAGGTACCTACTCAATAAAAAAAAAACAAAACATGAGCTAGCGGTTATAATAATTGTTTGGATTGCTTTTGGCACTTACCCTAATCCGGGGCGAACACTTAACTAATTTTATTTTAAATAAAATATCGAATACAAAAAAATATTTTTTAAAAAATCTGTTACGCAAGGTGTCACAAGATTCTAATGAAGAGAGACAGTGTAACAGCCGACAAAGTTTAATCGTAAATGAGTGCCGTTGACGTCTGTGCGAGCTTATTTATACTAATGAGCACATTAGGTACCTCACTTTAATTATCAACCGGTTAACGTTGAACAACATGTCTTCCGGCTACAACACCAAAACTCTGTAAAAATTCCGAACTACCCGCCTATAAATGACTTTTAGTCTCGACGCGAAATAAAACAATTTTACGATACCCTCAAGTACGAGTTTTTTTCTGAGTCGGTTGACGAAGAACATTGCGTATGACTATAACACGAAAAGGAATGTGTAGGCATTCCTTGCATTCCATTGTAACTATTTTGTTAAACGTTGACTAATGGATTGATTATAGGTCAAAGGATAACGTTGATTATTCACAACGTTACACGTTCCAGGACACGGTTACCTGATAAAACAGTCCCGCGACCCACACAATTGGTAACTACTCTTCTCAAATCATCATCAGCCTATAATGTTCCCACTGCTGGGAGACAGGCCTCCTCTCTGTGAGAGGGAGTGGGCCATAATCCACAACGCGGGCCCAGTGCGGGTTGGTAGATGTCACATGTCTTCGAATTTTTGGTTCTAGGACATGCCGGTTTCCTCACGATGTTTTCCTTCACCGTTTTGAGAGCAGTGGTGATGAAATAAATTACACAAAGTAATGTGCCTGGCTGGGTTCGAACCCACGACCTACAACTCGTAAGTCGGGGCCGATACCACTGGGCCACCACTGCTCTCCTTCTCAAATAAACACAACTAAAAAAAATTTCTTTTTCAAATGATAAAACGTGTCATTTTATTTCCAGATGAGCCGTCGTCAGTGATTCACCAGATAGCGGGTAAGCACAACTATAGCTCATGCAAATCATTAAATAAATCTACGGAACACTTACAAACGAATCATAGAAACATATCGTGACAAATGCTTATTAGGTGCGTCCACACAGAGCGCGCAGTCTCGCGAGGCATTTTCCGCGCGAGGAAACTGACAAGCGAGGCTGCTCACTCTGTGTGGACCGTCTATTGTTTTTCGACCGAGACACGAAACAATATACGCGAGCAAAACAAAAGCCGACACTGGATGGCTCGAGCACTCGGTCGCTCGAGCGCTCGGTCGCTCGACCGCGGCAGCGCTGTCACTTGCTTCACCCGAGACACGTCCACACCAACCGAGCTGCTTCGCGCGGAAAATGCTTCGCGAGGCTGCGCGCTCTGTGGGGACGCACCTATTGAATATGATTAATGAGGCTGTGCGAGAACCACGCGTTCAGACTTTAGATCTTTCTTTAGATCGATTATGCAGAACTATGATCCCTCTCAGAGAGAGGAGGCCTGTGTACCAGCTGTGGGAACATTATTAGGCTAATGACGATCAACTTGTTCTGTCCCACTTTAAATGGCGAAAGCTTACCTTAAAAGACTTTTTTTTGATTTTCAGCCCTGTATTTTAAATAGTTCTAATACCACACTGTTTTCTTCCACGCCTACTACGTCACCGATTCCTGTGTTTCGAACCTAATTTTGCTCAATGCGGAGGTGGAGGAGGTGCATTGGCATTACAAGCGATCGACTACGCTACGTCGTGGATTCGATTCCCTCACGGAACAAAATACAGGGTGTAAGAGACATCGACGCACAAACGGATACCATGGGTCCAGGACATGATTCTGGACCCCCCGTGTTGGAATTTTTCGTCGGTTTCAATTTGAATAGATATCGTTCTGTAAAACCAATAACGGATTTAAAAAATCCGCTGTTTTACAAATCGGAAGTATCTTTTAACAAAACGTAAAATACTTTTTTTTTTTTTTGCGTGGTAAAATCATCAAATGAGTCCTCCCACCCCGGGCAGGGCGGGAGGGACTGTCAGACTTGTACTGACTAAAATCCACGGTGTCCTTCAATAGCCCTTTATGTTCCGGGGTCACGGTAATGAGATAAGTCCCGCGACCCCGGCAGGCTTTGGCCCTCTACAGAGGGGGCCCCGTCATTATGCTGACGCTCTTTGAGGCGCGCGTGGAACACAACGCGCCGTCGACCCGGGCATGGTCCATGGTCGGGCAGCGAGTTGCCCTTTACTCGCCGCCCGCATGCCCGCGCCTACGGTGGCCGGAGATCGTCTTGCGACGTCCGTCGCCGTGGGCGTCCACCACTGCGGGTGGGGCGGAGGGAGGACACTGTCCTCTCTCTCACGCGGCCCGCCTCCTCCTTCGCGAGCATGACTGCTTCGCAGAAGGAGGCGACCGCTTCCCACTCCGTCTCGCCCCGCAGCATGGCCGCGACCAATGCCGGGCGCGAGAGGTCTCCGCCTATCGCCGCCGTGAGGACACGTCGGTGCTCTGCCCAAGCGGGGCAGTCTTGCACCGTATGCTCTACTGTGTCCTCCGGGCGATCTTCGCAGTGGTGACACCCAGGCGTTTCCTCCTTTCTCCTTAGACACAGGTACCTCCCGAAACTTCCGTGTCCGGTGAGGACCTGCGTCATGCGGTAGGTTAGGACGCCGTGACTCCTATCCAGCCACTCCTCAAAGAGGGGTCTTACCGCCGCGATTGCGGCGTGCCCGAAACGTAAAATACTTTGCATAAGTGTTGTTTCTAATGTTCTAGTTAACATATTTTAACACGTGTAAGCTTGTGTAAGGTCTATTATTATGAAAACTAAAACACAATGTCGGCGCAACCGCAAAAGGGGTGTTTTTACGATCTGCAAATGTACGTAAATACTCACTTAAGCACGTGTTAAAACACAAACAAAGCATAAACACGCAACTGCACAGCAGTTTAATAGCATCGCCAAAGACTTCATCAGTAGTAATAGAAAAAAAAACACAATGAATTAAAAAAATATATACAAACTGCCCATTAAAAACCTTACAAGCATCTAACGTAAGAACGTTTTCTATAAACGTCGCTCGTTCGTTTCGAACTTTTACTATAAACCATAGACTTATAGTATGGACTAAGTATTGCCAAATCACTAATACCATAAAGAAGTCTAGTTTGTAAGTTTGTGACTTTGTTTGTAGGAATTATTCTCGAGAACTACTGATTTGATTTAGAAAATTCATTCACCTGCACGCGTAGCATGGCGATTCTATCTCTATTCTACCAAGAATAGACAAAGTTATTTCATCGTTATTTCTATAAAAATCGACTGTTTTTTTTTGCACAAATATGACACCATTTGTAAACTATTGAAGAATAGAACGTTTATTTTCTAAATTTTTTACATTACCATGCTTAAAACGCTAAACTTATTTCTACTTTCTGTCATTTTGTCTATTCTTCCGTCGACAAAACCCCTTTCTACGGCGCCATGCTACGCCTGCAGTAGATAACTATATTATTCTTGAGTGACGTAGGCTGTATACTTCCAATGAAAACCTGTGCGAAGCCAGGGGGGTTCGCTAGTATCAAATAAAAATTACCATACTCTTTAGGTGGAAAGAAAAAGAATTAAATATTAAGAGTTTTTTCTGTATATAAGATGGTTTTCTCTTGGCCTTAGTTTAGATCAGGAGTAACAGAGACGATGGATTGAGCTTACCTAGAAGAAGCATGTTCACTCTAACTTTGAAGAAATTGGGGTTGTATGCGTTCGGAAATACATAATCAATCATATACAAATTACCTAATGATCATACGGATCATACAATGAGGACTAATCTGATTGATAGTTTGACAGGTCTCCAGAGTCAGCGGCGCTGCCCAAGCGGACATTTTTGGAACTGCTCAGATTAGTCCTCATGAGGTCCTCATTGTTTATCTCTCTTTCTAGATAGTACAGCAATTATATTTGACATTTGGCTAAGGAACGCCCAGTCTATACTCTATGTCTACGTCTATGCATGCAGGTATTAATTCAAACCAGCGCCAAACTGGCTGGCCAATTGTATCCTGGACACACTGTACTCAAGTTCCATTTACTTTTAATTGGATTAAAAACAGGATACGGACATAATTAACAATTTCTATCCGCTACGTGCTTGAGAATGCGAATCCCTCGGTATAAAGCCATAAAAGGTATAAAGGAAACCTCAAAATATTTTTATGGCATCTTTACTGGCAGATGTGCCACATTTCTAGCAAAGTTTTGTAAATTGTTATGACTATGATGCGCCCCCGACGTAACACACTGACAGATTGGCTGTAAATACGGTCAAACATCAAACCATGACAAAACCAGTGTAAGCTGACCGTTGAATGTGCCGAAAGATCTACAAAGCGAGACCACGATAAACTGGTTTTAATAACTTGATGTGTAGCTTTGTGTACATTGGTGTTCTTTAGAAATTAATTCAAAATGAGCCACTAATATGCGCTTGCGCATTCTTGGTTTTTGTTAAAAATAACTTTGATTTTAATGAGTGGGTGCAAAAATGGAACGGTGAATTCCAAAGAAACAGTCCCCGGTAGTAGGAAAGGAGTAAGGGACTCTTATTTTCGATTATACTATACTTACCCTGTACGGAGAAATTGAATCTCTTTTATCATTAACTAACATTTACCAACAGCTTCAATCACGTTTGTTTAAAATTTGGCAATATATTCGACGACACGGTGAAGGAAAACATCGCGAGGAAACCGGCATGTCCTAGAACCAAAATTCGAAGACATGTGACATCCACCAATCCGAACTGAGCCCGCGTGGTGGATTATAGCCCACTCCCTCTGACAGAGAGGAGTCCTGTGTCCCAACAGTGGGAACATTAATAGGCTGATGATGATTCGACGACACGTGCCATAGAACGGCCATCTATTATTATTTTATCAGGAGAACGATGCTGTGGTGTTTCCTAAGTAACGCGCTTTTTCGGGAGGATGGTGTCTTTTAAGATAGTCCGGAAACCTCGGCCAGCAGTAAATCGTATTCACATTCAGGAAAACAAGTACATTATTACGTGTCACAAGAGCGTGACAAATAAAAATTAATTCAAAATAAAAGACTTTAATAAATGATAACTTAAGTATTTTTTGGAAAAATTACGTGTTTAATCATATTCATTGAGTACCTATACTAAAATATCCGAAGTATACAACATTACTTTTAGTATATGCGAAACCTGAATATAGTTTGTTCAGAATCAGTAACTGATTCGATTCCAATATTTTTTTTATTTTCTTTTCAAAAATATTTTAACTAAATTTTATTACCAGTTAATTACAATACAATCACCGTACGGTTAGGTACCTATTGCCAAACTATTATCACGAGTGTATAACACAGGAGACGTGGTTTATGCTGGTGTACCGCAAAATGAGCATGTTTTTGAACGAACAACCGGGTAATATACAAGCTTATAACTTTGTGATTTTTTATGACACGGTTTTAAAATTTTGTACATAGATTCTTTACACAAAAATACTAGACAGGTGTATCGGCTTTAGCATAAACAAAAAATAATGTTGTATAAAAATTGCCCTGGATACCTTGGAGCTGATCCAATATACCACATCCAGTAGCGTCACACGGATCATACTCTCCAATCTCTCAATAGTAATTGGTCTAAAGGTCGGACATATCTGGCCATTGTAGTCTCTGGCATTTGTACATTACAACATTTGGCATTTAAAGTTTATTCCGAATTAACGTTTGACTCCTACTCTAAGATAACTTCGCTGTTATTATAGAAAAGCTTTTCAGGAATTTCGACCATTAGACCATTATAATATTATTCATTTAGGTCGAGATTTGTTTGAGGATAAAGAAGTTAAATGACTTGCCATCTTAGTGTTGTGGCTTTGAGATGTTGTCTCAGGGGTGCGAAACATTTTGTGTTTCGGCAATTTTGTACCATAACATGCGTATATCTCGCTCCGAATTATTTAGTTCAAGTGTATCGTAGTTCATTCACAGCTAGACATGCCTAATGCTAAATTAGTCAAAACTACCACTAATAAACTGATAAAAAATCCAACAACGCTTCTCGACCTGGAAATGGTACAGTAAGCTCCCACGAGTGTTTTTTTTTTCGGGCGTTAAAAAGCGCTGAATTGGAACAAAAAGGTAAATTGAACTTAAATGTCACTGCTTAGCACTTAAAGACAAATACAGTTCGAAAAAGCGCCGCGCTTTAAAAACGCTGACGTGTGAACAGATACGTAACGACGTGACGTGTGACGTCTGATAGGGGAGAATGGAAGAAGAAAACGTGTTGCGCCGACCCCAAGTAGAATGGGATAAGGGCAGGAAGAAGAAGAAGAAGAAGTGTGAACAGATACATGGGATTGCATTTGTTCCATTTCAGCGCTTTTTTAACGCCCATTAATAAAGCGCTCTCGCGGATGTAAACGCACCCACGACACAGGAGAAATTCTTAGTGTGAGGCAGCTTTTTTTTATAAAGAAGAAACAGTTTTAGTTTCGTTTTGACATTGATTTTTAATTTGGGTTTAAATATGCAGGATTGCAGGCTAACTAGAGGAAGACATTATAATAAAGAGAAAAGATTTGTATTTTGTATTAGCTCAAAAACTACTGGGCCGTTCTTCACGTAAAGAAATATTATAAATTATTATCAGCGAATATCTTTGTGAAGCCACGGTTGGTCACTAGTTTTGCATTTAATTCTGCATTACAATCCTGTAACACAAAGTTTTTGTGTTCCATTTAAAGTTAATCCATTTCAAAACAACAACAAAGCAAAAAGCAAGTCTTAAATCAATCCGATGAACGAAACATTTAGAGATACGTCGGAAACTAAAGTACTATCGCTACAGTAATTAATTTTCTTTATCAGACAACGAGAAATACCTGCCGCTGGATATAATTTAGTGCGCGCTGGCCATTAGCGGGGTAAGCATAAGCACGGTGCTACCTTTTCGTTGCAACACTGTTTTGTGGCAAGTTGGGTAAGCAAGGATTTCAATACATCAGGGTAAAGGTAAGTTAGGTAAGTAAGGTTAAATTTTGAGTGGCCCCAAAGAGCTGTCAGTAATCAGAACCGGGCCCTTCTTAGACGGCCAAAATCTGCTGGGGTCGCGGAACTATCTTGTCACGTAGCAGTGACCCTGGAACGTAAAGAGCTATTGAAGTACACCGTGGATTTTAGTCAGTACAAGTCTGACAGTCTTTTCCGTCACGCCCTGGGTGGGAGGTTACCACGATAAAAAAGAAGTAGCTATATTTAGAACTAGCTAATTGGCAAGTGTTAACTCCACTCTCAGATTTGCGAACAGGTTCTCTTCTGTCTTCTATTACCCTTTAAACATACAATACAGGGTGTATAAGTACTGTCTTCCAAATGTTTCAACTTTTGAAGTGGATGTGTCATCAGAGGTGTCGGATCGCACCATAGGTGAGCTACGTGAGGGGCCAGGCCACCTTACATCATGTAACTTCGTTTATTTGACGTAAAAGCTAAAACAATTTAATGTTTTTGTAGAGATTGCTGTTTGGGATGTTAAATGATAAACTGAAATGCTCACAGAAAACTGTGTATTTTTCAGAATGTTTCAAATAATGTTTGTTAATAGAGCGATCTGTTCGGTAGTCCGGGTCAGTTAAATGTCCAAAAAGTTTGGCTCAAAGTTATCATATTTATTAGAGTGAAGTATTTCATGTAAGCTTGTGTAGGCACTAGCCACGCGAAAAAAACTTGTTTACAGTTTTAGATCAAATCGCGGCTGCAAATAAATCAAATTTTCAAAAAAAAAAAACAGTTTGTACTCTGTAAAGACCGTAGGTATTACAAGATCCGCTTCCGAGTAAGCCCTAGTAGTAGTTAGTAAGTTGCTTTGCCATATTTCCGATTAGCTTATTCGTAATTAATCCCCACGAGCCACTCAGGAAATTCAAAGTCATTATTTAAAATGTTACAAGCTTGCTTCCTTCATGCACGCATCCCGTCACTCCATCCATTTATGACCGACACATCAATTACCGCTTAATCAAGCATCCCACAAAACGACCCAGCTTCTAACTTTACAAAACTACTCTCCAACGCCATAAATTCAACTTAAACGCTTTGTTATCACAAAATTTAACATCTAAACTACTCGTTTCCCCTGATAAGTTGTTGTAAATAACTTCAAAAATCAGATAAAATACATTAAAGCGGGCTGTATCGTGAATCGCTTAATTAAACAGCACTAAATCTGTCATTTGAGCCTTCTGTGGGGCTTTACAGCGCTTTAGAGCGCTTTCCCCTTAAACTGTGCGTTTAAACCCTTATCTGAGTCCCATTATATCACTAATAGAGGCTGGTTTATGTGGATGCAATGAGCTAGGAAGTGGAGTGCTCGAGATTGATAGCTCCAGTAACAGCGATTGTGTTTGAGATATTGATGTTCATGAGTTCCACAAGACGAACTTTTTACTCACAATTTTTCGACTTTCGTCTATTTCATTAAAGTTTTTGTCAAGATAATTGTACACAACGAATCTTTTCACGTTGACTGTTTATGCGTTGATTTTAATTTTATATCTCGATTAAGCTAGCCATACACCATACTGCCTATCGTCCAATGTTTGATAAAACTTTCAAATCGGCAGCGACGCGGTTCAGATGTTTTAGCTGTTTTGGGCATTTTACTCGTGATAAAGAAACAAAAGAAATCGGCATTATCATGCCTATCAAATTTAACTGTAATGCCAATTTAATACATTCCACGCCCACACGGTCAATTCTAACTGATCCAATCGGCAGTTTCATGCCGATTGGACGATAGGCAGTATGGTGTATGGCTAGCTTTATCCGAAGTGCATGATCACTCTTAAGTGTAATCGTTACTATGCATATGTTTTAAAAAAAAATCTTTTATATACATCCTAATAACTTACTAATATTTTAGCACACCATCATTTTTATGAAAACCCAAAGCCTTTAATTTTCTCTATACTCCTTTATGTAGCCTATCCATTTCTTATCTCCTCCATGTTCTCATACTTCCAGTGCCCGCGGACAGTACTTACCGATCATCGATATTACCTAATTTAGTTATTTTCACAATCCGCACTTAATACGGACCAGATCAGGCAGATCTTTGATAGGCAATTGTAGGCTTCATTGTGCTGAAATAGTCGCATTTTGTGATATTTTCTTGTGATAACTGTTGTTGTGTTTTGATATCGTTTCCGTGGGATTCTGAATAAACTATGTGGATTTAAAGTTATGTATAATTATCAGCCGTAAGACGTCCACTGCTGAACATAGGTCTCCCCTTTAGTCTTCCAATAGGACCGGTTGTAAGCGGCCTGCATCCAGCGTGATCCTGTGGTCTTCATTAGATATTCTGTTCACCTTGTGGGATTTATGTTTAATGCATAGGTTACAATTCATAGATGTTTCTATCCTGAACTTCGATTCAAATTGATGAAAACAGGACATTAATTGCTTAAAATGTTTAAAAAAAAAAGAAGCTATTCTCATTTTTCGTCTTTTGGGATTCATTTGATTAGAAACAGTTTTAAAACCATTAAAATACTATTTTGTCCCATAAAGAAGAATTATAAAATTCGCTTCAGCTGCAATGTTTTAGATGTTTACTTGCGTGAGACGTCACACATGTCATGTGACCAGCGCCATTACAGATTTTGGCAGTGTTCTGGAACTTTAACATTGACAAATCATTTCTGTAGAATGTTGTCACTAAAACAAAAAAATAAAATAGTGATCATATTTTTTTGCCAAATTGAGCTATCTTGACGATCTTATCACATTTAATAGTAATCTATCACTGTCAGGACATGATCTTTATTAATGGTCATGTGTCCAAATTACCTTTACGATATATTCATAAAACATGACATTATTTAGCCCATAACTTTGAGAACTCACTAAAAACTTGACACTTTTAGAACACCTTGTTATTTTTGTCCCTTTCCATTATCCCTGTTTCCAATACAATGTGACAAAGATAGAATATAATTGGAATAAGTTTTTAAACTTATTGCTGGACCATGCAGGTTTATTGAGCAATAAATATAGGACATAAACTACTAAATGTACAACATAATAGTTTCAGGACAAAATTATACCATTACAATATAATTAGTTCAAACTTTTAAACAAAATTATTAGCCACTCTACTAGAACAAAAAAACTTTCTTAAACCTAAGCTTTTAGTTATTTACTATTGAGTAATTGGATTAAATGTAAACGATTGGAGTTGCCAATCTGTTTCCTGTGATCCATCATTACTTATCACGGTAGATTGTATAGCGGCTTAATTTTGTATCGAACTGCTAAGAATGATGAACGAATATTGATAATTTTTACAACTAGCGATTTTCCATTTAACATCGAAAATATAAAATTCGTCCTATTAAAATAACACTAGTTTGCGCTGCAAAAAAACAATAGCTACTGGAGCAGAAAAAAATTGTTGCCTTTTAGTTTCAATTTTCAAACAAAACAGATAATGTTAGGAGATAGACACAATTGATAAAAAAGACAATTATTTAAAAATAATTACACGTATACCTATACCATGTATACCTATACAATGTATATCTATACCATGTATATTGTATACTCGGCGCGTAAGATATCCGTCTAATTAGTCTGTAGTCTATTGAAATCCCAAGCCTTCAACACAATATTCTAACAACTCAATCGCAAATTGGCAATAACAACAATTTATAGCTATCAATAAAATAACAATCTATTATTATAAATTATGAATCACGACACTACGGGATCCCGAATACTTGGACAATGAGTAATTGTGTCAAATAACTCAGCTCAGATTGAGCTGATTTGATTTACAAGCCAATTGACTGTGACTCAGTCTTTGTAAGCGCCGGGCTGATAAATCTGGAGCGAGATTTTCGGTTTAATCTGTTAAGCTAGCTATTTGTCTATGGTCTGGTATTTTAGATGTGATCTTTAAGTGATTTTAGTCACTAAGAGCCCATTCGCACGAGCGGTTTTTTATGGGCGTTAAAAAAGCGCCCGAAATAGAACAAATGCATTTCCATGAATCTGTTCAGTTGTTCACACGTCAGCGCTTTTAAAGCGGAGTTTTTTTTCTAACTGTATTTGATTTTAAGTGCTGTGTCCAGCACTTATAATCAGGTAAATTGAACTTAAATATCACTCTAAGTTCAATTTACCTTTTTGTTCTAATTCAGCGCTTTTTTAACACCCGTGATAAAACGCTTAATTTAATTAAATCAATATAAAATGTTGGGTCTAATAGAGCATCCATATGGACACATGACATTAAATGCGCTTCGGCTCATGACAACTGACGCTGGCATACACATTAACTGCCAGAAACATTACAAAAAGAAATAAAAAATGACACCTGACGTAAGTGACTTAAGCATAATGAGTAAATAGTTACGATTTTGGCGCGCAGAGTTATCGTGTATTGAATAATGTTAAGTAGAAACGCAAATGATGCTCTCCATTTACAGTCAGAAGCTTTAAAGTCTGATCACAAGTCTCTTAAAGACGTATACTCGTAATCTAGAGACCGTGTATAATTGTGTAATTGGATTGCGAGACTACAACTGTTTAGACGGGAACCAGCCCCTTACTTGAGGAAAGGCTAGACAGGTGATGAGTCGGTAACCAAGAATTATCACTGAAGACGAAACTTAATTATATCGTAATAAAAAAAAACGCTGCCAGCGTTCTGGGAACTTTCCCCATTGACGGTGATGTGGATGAATTTTTTGACGCCCTGTAAATTTTAATTTGAGTTTTAAATTATTCCTTTTTGTAAATATTTTAGTATTTTTTTAAGTGGCTAAATAATTACAGCCGCACAGGCCGATCATCCGGGTTAAGCCGCGCTTGCCGAGGTTGGTCTGTGGATGGGTGTCCATCTGTCATAGCGATTTTCCTCCCTGCCTCGGACAGCACGTAAAGCCGGTCCCGGCTGTCATTTGTAGTTCTTTGACAGGATCGTTACTATACCGCAACTGATATCTACAACAAACTCCATGCAGAAATAAATAGATAGAAGAGTTGCAAACACGTGGAAGAGATTTTGGTCGCTTAGCGAAATTTTGAAAAATAAAGATATGCCTATGGCAGACAAGAGAAAAATTTTTGATGTTTGCATACTCCCTTGTCTGACTTATGGATGCCAAACATGGGCTCTGACCGAACAACAACAAAACAAAATAAAAGTATGCCAGAACAGCATAGAGAGAAGTGTCATAGGAGTCAAAAGAAGAGATAGAATTAAATTAAATGAAATAAAAGAAAAAACAAAATTCAAAAAAGTGCATATTGTATACAGGGAACTAAAATGGCGTTGGGCAGGACACATGTTAAGAGAGAATAAAGAGGACAAAAATAATAACTGAGTGGTACCCAAGGGGAAACAAAAGAAATAGAGGAAGACAGTTGAAGCGATGGGAAGATGATTTGAAAAAAGTGGCTGGCCCAGAATGGATGCACATTGCAAGAGACAGGACAAATGGAAAGCTTTAGAGGGGGCCTTTGTCGAAAGACAAGCTGTGAAAGAGTAACCGGATGCCGTTCAAAGTGCGACATAATCAAAACATATTGTATATTTTTAAATTGAACTGTAAAGTAAAAATAGTTAAGAAAAGTTACAGCAAATAAAGGCTTATTTTATTTTTTATTTATTTTATTTACTATACCTCAGAAGCTCCAAAGTCTGACAACCAGTCTTACCACGGGGTATCGTAGGTATTACACAGTTACTGGGTTGTGGAGGTCCGATAGGCAGTCGCTCCATGTAAAATACTGATATTCAGCTGCAACTGTTTCGACTGGAAGCCGACCCCAATATAGTTGGGAAAAGGCTTGGTACATGATGATGAAATATAATACTTAGTAGAGTTGTTTAATGTTTTCTGCTTCTTATTACAATTAAATCGTCACTTAAAGAAACATTCCCTGCAAATAAATGCCACCATCTTGAAATCAAAAGCTACAATATAATAAAGGCAATCATTAACAGTTACAGCGCATAAAATCAAAGTAATTACCTTTATCGCTGTTACTCGCTATCTTACGTCTAACATTTAATTACTTAGGCTAATTAAGTGGAGCCCAAGCTTTAGAACAAGTCACGAGTCAACGTTAAACTATTTAACATACGAAATGTTATAATGATTAAGTTTGTATGTGATACAAGCATTAAGCAATTAAGCAAAAATAAAAAATAAGTGGTTTTATTTTTGTTTATGGTTTTATCACAATTCTGTACATAGGTTAAATTATGGGTTAAATAATGTCCTAATAATGTCGCCATCTTGAATTTTATTAATTTCCAATTTTTTTTACAAATGGTTACTACAAGCATTCTCCTGATAATGTCATACCTAAATATTGCCAAAATGACGATACCGTATTCTATTGATAACTAATTGTAGAAAGATTAATAGCTCTAAGTTAACTTTAAGTTTTTACTGGCGAAATATACGGCTAATTTTAAAAACCTTAGACTTCGTAAAGTTGTAAGCTATTTACCTACATTACCACTGCAAGTCCTAAGGAATGTGCGAACATGCCCTCACCAAATCGAAGTACTATGATTAAAATATAGTTTCTGCAATTTATTTAGAGTGAACATCTCTTCGTTTAACCCTTGCTTGTGGCGGAACGCGTTTATTTTTTAAACGTTTAATTACTGAGCGAAAACATTCAATTTCCCGCCCATCAATCACGCTTGCTTCCTGCGGCATCCGCACTTCTTCAAGCTAATTACTTCGGGAGCCGGTCACGACTATAAGCTGGACTATTTACATTACTCGTTATAAGGTTGGTAATCGTTGGCTGGATAGCTTGTGGTCTTCGCCTAGAGCTGTCTGAGAGATGCACTGTGGTGAGATGAGAATATCAGTATTGACAAAAAGCAGCATTGGCCTTGAAGCCATGCCAGAAACCAATAAAAAAAGAATATCAGCAATATTTTTTTTTTCAAATTTAGAATGCATTTGAAAATGATAGAAATGCTTCTTGTTTGTAATGGCTTGGACTTTATGCCAATAATATTGATGTGCGTCTAATTTCAATGTTGCTTGCTAAAAAAAAATCTGGATTGACTACGACTAGAGTTATAAACGTTTCCATTTGAATTGTAATAATTGAAGTGTTGCAAAGCGACTGCTAATATCAATGTATGAATATTATCAATCAAAGAACACTGTTCACACTTTGAGGAGTCACGACTCTTTGTGTATTTACATACGCGTTCTATGTTGCTCTATGAAGTAGGTAGAACGGCTTGTGGCCTTTGCCTCCCGCTGCTGCGTTTCGCTATGTCTATGGATTTGGAGAAAAGAGGATAACTATAAAAACCATTACAAAAAAAAACAAGCATGTCTTATAATCATTTGAACAACTGCTTTTATTTTTCGGGCCTAACAAACAGGCCCAGAAATTATTCGTCGGACTTTTTGCCATTTGATTAACTTGTGACTAACGAGGTACCTACTATCTGATTCTATCTATATATTCATTTTAAATCTTTTTTATAACTGCTCTAAAATATGTGACATAGATGACAAACTTCCTTGACTCCCAAAAGTAGAACATTTTTTTGGTCGAATCGGGCTTAACACATCGGCTTAAGGCTTCAAGATGTGTGTTAGTACTAGGGTGGTTCAGAACACCCTTAGCACTGTCTCACTGAGTAGACTCGAAAGCATTGTTCCTCTATTGCAATTGAGTTTAAAACACCTACGGCTGGTGTCAAAAGCTCAAAACATACTAAAATTCCATGTGTTTTTAAAAGTAATGACAATATCCTTAGTTCCCCACAACTATTAGTCACCATGTTGTCATCGCGTGCCGTGAAGCGCCGGCGCGTTGAATAAAATTAATCCTCTCAAGTAAACGCATACAAATTCCGTAACGTTGTTGTAATTTCTGTTTACCTGCCTACAAACGGTTGTTGCCAGGATTATGTTTCACAACTCCTGTTTTGTGTGTGTTTTGCTCACTTTGAATTTTAAATAGACTGTGGTATATGGGTTCTTGGTTATCGTTATTTTCCAGAATATAACTGGGCTTAAATGATAAATAGTGAGGTTTAAGAGCGCATATTCTGAAAGTTGGTAACGTCGCAAATAGTTGTCAAATATTAACAAGTTTTAATTAATTTAGCAATGTTACTGTGTGGAAATAAGAAATATGGCTCTGTAGTGCACTAAAAAGATATAGGAATGCAATTTGTCGGGGTACTTCGCGAGGTGTCGGTGTTTTTGAGGTGAAACACAGTTTATGGGAACCACTGTTTATTACTTCACACTCGAATGTTCTTAACGACTAAAATGTTATAAAATGTTGGATGAAATGTTTGAATACACCCGGCTAACGCGATAGACGAAAGTGCACTGAATATAATGTAACTTCAATTATTCTAAGTAATATTTAATTAGGTCAACGCGCTGCGCCGATATTGCAATCTAAGGTGTTCGGTAAAAACACCGAACATATTCCGGGGCACGATGAAGAGATGGAGATGCTGAGATGAAACAATGTTATGTTAGTACCTTAATGAAATGATCATGGTTTAATGTTTACAAGGTGAACACAAGATAAATTTAATTGTTAGTTGATATAAAGTTAAAATGATGCTTTATCAAAAACTCTATCTTACTGTCTCTAAAAGATTTCTAGATACTCTAGATACGTCATGTTTTCACTGTATTAACACTAACGACGTTCAACCCCGTTTTGTCGCGCACTCACACTATTCACATTCACATCACTAACACTTCTGGTAGGTTGAAGCTCCATGTCCGCCGTGATGTGAGCGCGGCGCGCTCGCCGCCGCAGCCACCTGTACAGCAGCGCTCCCGCCGCCAGCGCCAGCGCGCCGACCAGGATGTAGCTTACGGCATACTGATGGATGTCATGGATGGATAATACATCTCCTATTTCCACTTGGCTGTTTCTCATGTTCTCAATGCGTTTGTGAAGATTTTCTAATGCTATCTTCATTTCGCCTGAGTCTGTTTCGTCTTTATAGATTTGTAAAGGCATCGTGCTGTTAATTATAAAGTTAAGTTGATCCACTTCAGGTATAAAAATGTTTGGACTCATGTCAATTGTATTTTTCTCTTGTCTCTGAATGTGTAGGGTAAAATCTGGACCCTTCAGCAGGCAACCTGGTTCCAAGTAAATTAGACCCGCTTTGCTGAGTTGTATTTTGATTATTTGTTCGCCGCAGATTATTTTGACGGCATAAATATTGCAGCAATGGTACAAGAAAAGAGATGGGTTTGTTAGAGGTGTAAATTTGTTTTCACATCTCGACCTTCGTACCTTGCACTTGTCTGTGTCTCGCTCGCGGTCACAGAAATTGTTCTCGTTGTTTAGGTGGTATATCGGCTTTTTCCAATCGCACAGAAATAGGTCATCTTCTTGTTTGCAAAGGGAGAGTTCTTCCGACGAGATTGTTAAGTATGCGTCTCTTTTTAGATCTGTAGCGACGTATTCAGCCGAAGGAATGAACTCTATCATGGTGTTATTCATCTGATGTGGTATCGGATGGATTTTGTACACTTTGTATCGATCTCTACTGATAAGTGGGAATGTTATTTGGAAGAGGAAGTATTTTTCAGTTACCCTTGCTTTAATGCTTATCAGTGAATATAACTTTCGGATGTCGTGTGGTTCGATGGGTAAAATTAGATCTTCAGATAAATGTCCAGAGATAATGTTAAGTTCTTTCTGGAGTTGTTCTGGTGTAAGCAGATGAATGTTAACCTGTCCATGGTGGACGTTGGTAAGGATATCTAGTAAAATGTCTTGAGTTTTTTCAAATTATTTAACAAATTACTGGCTGTTAACGCTGTCATGGTAAATTCTTGTAGTAAGGACATGTTGTTAATTTCTTGTTGTAATTTATTTGAGAAATTGTCTAACGTAATTAGGTGTTTATTGATAATTTTATGTTGTTTAGCCATAATTTCTTCGGTCCTTTTCAATAAGTTGTACTCGGACTCAACAATCGACGTCTGGTTCTTCCATAAACTCGCTAAATGTTTTTCGTTTTGTTGGATCATGTTGATGTCTCGACTGTACTTTTCCGCGAATTGTTCGTCCAATACGCCGAATAATGAATTCGCAATGTTTCCAACTACATTAATAAGTCCCCGTCGCCGTCTGGAGTGTCCACTTACGTGTTGCGTCATCAGAAGTTCATTATAATATTTCAGTTCATTACACTCATGGATCAGCTGAGGGACTATCATGTTACACTGTTCGCTGCCTGTTGTTTTGCATGTTTTATCCAGATACGTTGTAACTTTTTCAAATGCCTGCATGCCTTCCCAATACGGCGACATGTTATAAAATACAACTAGGGCCCAGCTATCTTTTACAAGGCTGATTTTTGATATCGGGTCAAAGTAAAGACATTGATTGTTATTTAATGTAGTTATATTGTAACTGCAGTTTGCAACGCTGCACAATGACATAAAAAAGGTCAGTGCCATGACGATATGTGATAATGTACCCGGTGTCACCTTTCTAATTCGTTTGTTATTATTCCGGGTTCTAGCGCTCTGTTTAGCTGACTTATCTGTTTCTGTTTTACTGTTATGTTTATCCTTAGTCTCTGTTTCTACTGGTAATAAAGAAAGTTTTACTACTGGTCGCTTTATGATGCCATTTTTTGTTTTCAGTGACACAACCCTGACATAGCCATCATTACCGGGATGTAGATCTATTACTCGGCCCATAATCCATCGTCCAGCAGGAATGTTATCTTCATGGACTACCACAATGTTGCCTAATTTTAAGTTTTCTTGAGGTTTAGACCACTTTTCTCTTGCTGTTAACTGGCTCAAATACTCATTCTTCCATTTTTGCCAAATCTGTTTAAAAATGTTAGTTGTTAAGTGCCACCTGGTTCTCGCATCCTCCTTTGTCTCGATCACTGTTAAGTCTGATCTTCCTGTTAAAAAATGTGCAGGTGATAAATAGTCTAAGTCTTCAATGTTTTCTGTAAGTGAACATAACGGTCTCGAGTTCAGACACGCTTCCAGTTGTGTCAGCACAGTGGTGAACTCTTCAAACGTCAGTCGTTGCTCACCTACCACTCTTTTCAGGTGGAACTTCAGACTGCGGACAGCTCTTTCCCACAGCCCACCAGCGCTTGGCCAAGAAGGAGCATTGAAATGCCATTGTATGTTCATTTCAGCAATTTCTGCTAGGCAATTATCCCCGAAAACCTGTTGTAATTGATTGTACTCTTCTTGTAGTAGCCTGTTACCTCCGATGAAATTTGTGCCTTGGTCACTATATAAATGATGTGGTGCTCCTCTCCGGGCTGACATTCTCCTTAGTGCAGCCAAAAATGCGGAACTGGTAAGATCAGACACCAATTCCAGATGAACGGCTTTCGTGACCATGCATATGAATACGGCTACGTAGCCTTTCAGTGTTCTCACCCCCCTTCCCTTGTTTGCCTTGATGTTTACAAAACCTGTGTAGTCCACCCCAGTATGGTAGAACGGTGGAGCGGGGTTTGTTCGAGCTGCGGGAAGGTCACCCATCAATTGATACTGCTTCCTTGCTTCCTGTTTCCGGCAAGTCACACAATTTCTTAATTGTTTCTTAGTCGTACTGTATCCACTTGTGATCCAGTATTGTTGTCTGAGAGTAGCCAATGTTAGTCGAGGACCCCCATGGAATGTTAACTGATGAGCTTCTTCTATTAGCAGCTCGGCCAGTCTACTTTTGTTAGGAATTATCATAGGATGTTTTCTTTCCTCGTTTATAATTGCATTTCTTAAACGTCCTCCCACTCGGAGAAAACCATTTTTGTCGACGAAAGGTTTTAAACTTAACAACTTGCTGTTTGATGCAACGTGACCGTTTTTGTTTAGCATTTCAATTTCTAATGTAAATGCTGTACTTTGCACTCGTTTTATAATAACTGATTTGGCTTTTCGTAATTCTAATAATGTTATGTACTTCGGTAAATGTTCACGTTGCGACTTTGGCGTCAATGCCCTCAGTACCCATGACAAGACACGTGCTATTTTTATAAAAGAGTTATGTTGTAGCAATAAATTATCTATTATGCTGTTACTGTTTATGTCTTGCACTATGTTAACTAATTTATTTGTTTTTCTTTCTTCCTCTGTTTGGTAGGTCGGTTGATTTTGATCTTTCGCTACGTCGTACGATGCTAGCCATGCCGGTCCGTTCCACCACAATGGATGCTGTAATAGTTGTGGAGCGGTTAAACCTCGACTAGCGCAGTCGGCAGGGTTGTCCCCAGATTTTACGTATCGCCAGCATTTTGTCGGCATTATCTGTTTGATAGCGTTGACTCTATTAGCTACAAAAGGTTTCCAACGTGCTGAGTCACCCTGTAGCCAACCTATGACCACCATTGAGTCACACCAGCCATAGATTTCTAGCGGACAACTAATGCCTTGTTTTATTTTGTCAATGAGCTTAGATAGTAGATAAGCCCCACAAAGTTCTAATCGTGGCAACGTAACACTCTTTTTGCTGGGTACAAGTTTTGATTTCGCTGCGACGATCACTGTTTTTTGTTGTTGTTTTGTTCGTGCATAAACCACACATGCGTATGCTTCGATGGACGCGTCGCAATAGCCATGTAGTTCGATGACGTCATTCTCGTTGCATAATATCCACCGTGGAACTTTACAATTGTTTATTTGATCAATTTCCGTTATCAGTTTAGTCCATTCATTATTTATATCATCTGAAACTTCGTCATCCCACTGTAGGTCCTGTTTCCATAACTTTTGAAAAAGAAGTTTTAGTTTCGTGGACAAAGGCGTTAGCCAACCTAGGGGGTCATATAATTTTGATATTTCGGATAATAATCCCCTTTTGGTTGGTTTCGAGGTTGATTGAGAGAAGTTGCAACGGAATGTAAATTGGTCGTCTTTTGGGCTCCAGCACAAACCCAATGTTTTCAACATGTCATCGTTTTTGAAGCTATAAACGAGGTCTTGACTTGTTGATATGTTTTCCAATAATGCTTGACTATTGGATGACCACTTTCGTAGATTGAAGCCGCCTAGTTTCAAAAGCTGTATTAAATCATTCATCGATTTTTTACCCTGTTCTATATTGTAGCACCCGTGTAATAGATCATCCATGTAAAAGCTGTTTTCCAGGACTTTGGCTGCTTTTGGAAATTTGCTTCGCTCATCCGCCGCTAACTGTTTTAAGGTCATTATTGCCAAGAACGGTGCGGCCTTTGTACCGTATGTTACCGTGGTCAATTGATACACTTTTATAGGTTGTTTTGATGACTCACGCCAAACGATTTTTTGTAGATGTTGGTCAACAGGATTAACTAAAATTTGACGATACATCTTTTCGATGTCTGCAGTGAAGGCAAAGGGATATTGTCTCCATTGAATTAGTAACGCCTGTAGATCTTTTTGTAGATTTGGGCCTTTTAGCATGACGTCATTCAAGCTATGTTTAGTGGACGTTTTGGCGGATGCGTTGAAAACTACGCGAAGCTTTGTTGTTGACGAATCTTCTCTTAGCACGCTATGGTGAGGTAAGAAGCATTCTAATGTTATCTCATCTGTTCTCTGTTCTGGTTTCATATGGTTCAACTCAACATATTCATTCATGAATTCCTTGTATTTTTCGGCTACAGCTGGTTGTTTCTCTAACCGACGTTCCAAATTCTTTAGTTGGGCTATAGCCATAGGTTTAGAATCCCCCAATTGCTGTTTGCTTTCTTCTTTCAATGGAATTTTGACTTCGTAGCGACCCTCGCTGTTTCTTGTTGTTGTTTTGGTGTAGAAGTCCATACATTCCTGATCTTCAGACGATAGGTTTGAAGGCTCGGAAATCTCCTCAACTTCCCAAAATTTTTGTATCTCCTCAATGTTATTCAGCACCACATTACAGTGATATGTTTTTACATTACCACATAGTAGCCATCCCAGCTGTGTTTGCTGAGCCATCGGCTGTTGGGCTCGTTCTCCTTTTATAATTCCACCTAGCATGATGTTAGCATAAATATCGGCCCCGAAAAGCAAGTCAACTGGTCGACTTTTGAAAAATTCCGGGTCCGCTAAATTAATGTTTTGTATGTAAGTCCAATTTGGCTTAGCGAATGTTTGGTTTGGTAGACTTTTGATAAGATCATTCATTATGAGGACCTCAGCTTCGAATTCAAAATTGTTGTAAGTAGAGGCGCACTCCAAGCTCATCATCCCCTTACATCTGTTTTCTTGTTGTCCTACTCCAAAGATAACACCTTTGCATCGTTGTCTTCGGATCCCTAACATCTGAGCCGCTCCCTCTGTTATTAAGGAAATCTGGGACCCTTGGTCGATCAAGGCGCGCATGGTTTGATAAGTTCCATCAACACCTTTGACCTTCACCAGAGCTGTTGCTAACAATATCTCTCCTTTTTCATCTTGAGAAGTATTCACGATGCCCGTCATTGGTTCATTGTTTTTTCCATTTAGTTTCGTGTTGTCAGCGTTCGCCAATTTCCCAAATGCGTCATGGAGAATTGTGTTATGTTTATCTTGGCATTTTCGACATGTTAAAGTTGAGTTGCATTGATTTCCATTATGACTAAATAGGCAATTTGTGCAAAGTTTTAATTTGTTCGCAGTTTTCAACTTTTGTTCATCACTCAATTTTAAATATGTTTTGCAATTATAAATGCCGTGTTGGTTATTACAAAGTGGACATTTTTTGTTGGAAACATGCATGGATTTCGCAACAGTTTTATTTCCGTTGCTTGCGATGTTGAAATTATTTTTCCTATTATTAGGTGTTTGATGTTGATAATTGCTGTTTTGATGAGCAGTTTTCGGAGGCACACTGTCTTTTCGTTGAACCGTTTCCAGGGATGTAAATTTTGTTTCAAGAAATTCCAGGAACTCTGCGAGTACAGGAAGTTCTTTGGAATTCTTTAGCGACTCGATATAGTCGGTGTATGTTTCCGTGTCTAGTTTTTGACCTAAAACGTGTACGATCATCGGGTCCCACGATGTTATGTCAACTCCTAAGTTCTTGATGGAGTTAAGACATTCTAGGGTGGTGTCATGCATCCGCTTAATCTGTTGTAAAGATTGCTGTTGTATGTTTGGCAGGCCTAGCAAAATGTTCATATGAGACGAAAATATTAGTTTTTTGTTATCATACCGATGTGTGAGGATATTCCAGCATGTCAAATAATTATCAGTACTTATCGACAAATGTTGGATTAGTTTTTCGGCTTCTCCTCGAACCTTACCCTTCAGATACTGCATCTTTTGACCGCTGGATAACGAGGGATTGTTGTGAATTACTTCCATAAACAGGTCTCTAAAGGATACCCATTGGTTGTAGTTCCCGTTAAAGTTCGGTATCTCCAGTTGAGGTGTTGATTTTTCTCTGTGTGCGACTGACCACATTTTTGTATTTATGGCTCTTTTCAGATTGTTGAATTTTTTCTCATACTTATCGTACATGTTGTTGTATTGATCATTATCTCCCTCTAGTTCGATCTCGATCTCCCAATGTAGTTGGTCGATAGCTGACCACCTGGCCTGTAGTGACCTCAATACGTCCTCGAATTCCCACTTATCTGAGATAGAGTTCACGTCGATGTTTGCTGTTGTACGTACAAAAGCTTTAAAATTTGCATACTGTTTCTTCAATAAATCGTCTAGCTTACTGTTCGGCTCCCTATTCACCTGAGATGGTCGGTCGCTCAGCTGCCTTGAGGCACTGGGTCCCGCGTCTTCAAATGTTTCCTCCTCTGCGCGCAAATTTGGTGTCGCCGGAGATCTTTCTCGAGCTGTTGCTTGCTCACCTGTTGAAAGGCTTCCTGTCTTCACGAAAAGAAGCTGATACTGTTGATTAATCAGCGCCTTAGTTGACTCATACGCCGTACTTGTTTTCTCAAACTCTCGGTCGGTAAAATAAGGATCCGTCTTACCTACCTCCCTGTTAATTCGCTCATGATTCGTTTGGTAATCTTTCCAATATTGCTCCAAAGTAGTAAGCCTACGCTTAAAATAATCAATTGTTTTCCGGTCAGCACTATCTTTCTTCAAGTTAATGCCAAGTTTAATGATGCTATCGTAGATCATTGATTGCGTTTCAATGAGGTCCGACATTGTTGTAGGATGTTGAATACAGCCCTTACTGACTAAAAATAAGGAAATTTATTACTTGTATTCTCCGCTGTTGGTACTCAGCCTGTGCTGCTGCTCCGCTGTTATCTCCGACCGCCTCACAACGTACACACACTGTTATTTGTTACGATAGTTCAGATCCCGTACCCCGAAATTCCGAATTTTCGAAATTACGCGACGCGAGAGATCCGGCTGAAGGACCAAAAAAATTATGTCGGGGTACTTCGCGAGGTGTCGGTGTTTTTGAGGTGAAACACAGTTTATGGGAACCACTGTTTATTACTTCACACTCGAATGTTCTTAACGACTAAAATGTTATAAAATGTTGGATGAAATGTTTGAATACACCCGGCTAACGCGATAGACGAAAGTGCACTGAATATAATGTAACTTCAATTATTCTAAGTAATATTTAATTAGGTCAACGCGCTGCGCCGATATTGCAATCTAAGGTGTTCGGTAAAAACACCGAACACAATTAAAACACTGAATTTGATGTCGTAACCGTTTCAGGTGTAAAAAAAAGCTTTTGGAAGGTTTCCAAATACTTTTTTTTACATCTAAAACTATATAACTATATATCAATGTTTTAGTGCACTACAGAGCCATATTTCTTATTTTCAGATAGTAAATTTACCAAATTAATTTTAACGTGTAAATATTTGACAGCTATTTGCGACGTTGCCAACTTTCTGGTTATGCGCCCTTATAGGAATAACCGCGAAGTTGTACACCCACGGCGAGAATCGTCAGAAAGCTTGAAGTTGTTGTTGTAAAAAAATAACAACTTATTAGAAACCTACCACTGGAAATTTTTATTTACCTTACGGTACTACTCTTTTACTTTGCCGGGGTCGCGGGAGTGTCTAAACGGATAACCGTGACCCTGGAACGAAAAGGGCAATAGAAGGAACATGGTAGATTTTAGTAAGTAGGTACGAGTCGCACAGTCCCTTCCACTCCAACCAGGGTGAGAGATCTCATTTGATGATTTTAGAAACAAAAAAAGCACATCAAGGCCAAATGCATGACATATTTTTACTAAACCAAAGTATTTAAAAACTAAGATTCATAATACATTGCTTACAAGTCCAAAATAAACTACGCGTAAGCTTAGAAAACGCAATGAATATTACTCATCTGTCAAAATAAATGACATTGGTAACGCGAGTGTGTTACGCACTACGCAATTACCCCGCGGGTGAGACTGGCAACATTAACACAACAATTTCTCCGTCCATCACATCAGGGAATATTGAAAGAGAAAGGCCATATTTCAACTTGTCTATGACAAACAGTCTGCCATTGCTAATGTATGAGTTAACTAACGCGAGAGGATTATTGTAATGCCGTGTGGGCGATGAGCTTGCAACTTGTCACTTTCTGTGCAGTTGGGTTTTGCTTTCGTAGCGGTAAGGACGGGAGATAATGGCGGCGCTCGAAATTGTCAGGTGGCTTACCATAACGTCTTAAAGCGTGAGTAGTTCCACTGTTAGAAAGAGATAGAGCTATACAAGTCGTCTAGCGCCATCTCGTTCCAGTGGAACTACTAGGCTACCTGTACGCGGTAAATTCATCTACAGACACTGCATTGCTTGAAATAAAAACTCTTAAACCCTTGAATTGTTGAGCGGACCAATTGGTCCCCACAACAATTAAAGAACAATTACAAAATGGACGTCCACAGTACATGATTTAATTAAAAAAAGTTAAAGTAAAGTAAAGTTAATCGGTGATAAAAGTTTGTAGAAGTCTGTAATTTTTGTCAATGAAAGACCAAAAGTGGAATCGATACTCAATGATATTATATTTAAACTGAGGGTAAAACCTCACTGTCGATACTAGTGTAAAAGAAACAAGTGCATTCTTTGTTCAAAATAAAGTGTACTGTTCAAAGGACATTACAATTCGTATTTCTCTTTGATCATCATTTATTTTCAAAAACTAACAGCTTTATTGCTAGTGTATTGTGCTATTCGCTTGCGTTTTGAAATTGTATCTAACGTATTTACACTTTACAAATTTATTCATCACAAGGATTATTAAACATTTTAACATATTATTATATCAAAACCAGAAAGGTATCACTTAAAGTTTTCCAACTATTGAACTAAAAAGCTATCTCCAACGAAATTATATGATTTTATAGCGAGTAAGACAATTATGCTGGCAACCCAGTCATTAAATAATTAAAGTTCTGTTGTGAAATGAAGCCATTTTGCATTTCGCTCGATGAAAACGCTTATTACAATCATTTCGTAGTAAAATAAGGGCCTTTAAGCGATTTGATTGCAAAATCTGCTGCACCTACTACAGTGTAGTATGATTCATAACCGATTTCTGATGATAGCTCAGGGAAAAATGCGTTTCTTATTTGAAAAAGAAAAGCTAAACTATAATAATAATACACATAATAAACATCCACAGAGATTGAGTATCTGGGTCACATAATTGATCAAAAAGGAATACGGCCAACAAAAGCGAAGATTAGCGCTATAACCAACGCATCACAACCCACAAACGCAAAGGAGTTACGCTCTTTCCTAGGCCTTATAAATTTTTATGAAAGATTCGTGCCACATCTTCATGGATCATGTGCAGACCTGTACGAGCTAACAAGCGGCAAAAAAAATGGCGATGGTCCGTACACGAAGAAAAAGTTTTCGAGAATGCTAAAAGTAACATAGCTAACTCAAATTCATTGCTAGCGTTCGATGAAAGGCGTCCCGTTTTTCAAGCGTGTGATGCGTCAGAAAAAGGAGTTGGGGCAGTTCTATACCACAAACACAAAGATGTCGAACAACCGATAGCATTTGCGTCAAGAAAACTTCGATCAGTTGAGAGCAAATATTCTGTTATTGACCGTGAAGCACTAGCCATATTATTTGGAACACAGAAATTTGACCAATATCTAAGAGGAACGAAATTTACCTTGGTAACTGGTAACTGACCACAAGCCTCTCATGCACATTTTGGGAAGTCAACGTAACCTACCGAAGCTTGTAAATAATAGACTTGTAAGATGGGTTCTTTTGATTGGAAGTTACCAGTATGAAATTTGCTACCAGAAGGGCGAAAACAATATTCTGGTCGATTGCCTGTCCAGATTACCAAATCCTAAAACAAAACCCTCACACGTGGAAAACATTGTACATAGAGTAGTGTCACGCCTCCAAGAAAACAAAATTGATGACCTACAATTAACAGAAAAAATATTGAGTCTGGAAACATTTAGGGATCCAAGTTTGTCACTCGTTTGCCAGTACCTAAAGACCGGGTGGAGAGACCTGGATTACAGGCAAGAGATGAAACAATACTACAGGAAACGTTTCAAACTGTCTGTAGAAGGTAAAATTGTACTGTGGCAAGGCAGGATGGTTATACCTGAGGTTCTAAGAATGACAGTCTTAGACTATTTGCACCGAGGGCACCCAGGAATATCGGCCATGAAAGCACTCTCACGATTCTATGTGTGGTGGCCATCACTTGACGAGGACATTGAGAATTTTATCAAAAAATGCACCAGGTGTCAAGAAAACAGACCGTCTAATTCCGAACTACCGGTATTCTCCTGGTCTATACCCGAGCAAGTGTGGGAAAGAGTCCACATAGACTTTGCAGGTCCATTCGAAGGCAGCTACTGGCTCGTTTTGTGTGATGCGTTGTCAAAATGGTGTGAACTAAGACCAATGAAAAACATAACTTCAAAAAGTCTATGCGCTGTGCTGGATGAGATTTTTAATACCTTTGGACTCCCACAAATGATTGTATCTGACAACGGCCCCCAACTAACATCAAAGGAATTCATGGACTACTGTAAAAATCAAGGCATTTTACATGTCACCGCATCTCCATATCATCCCCGAACAAATGGGTTACCTGAACGGTTTGCCCACTTAAGCGTCGATTGTTGGAGTTTGTATTCACTTACCGGAATACTTCGCATACCACTACCGGCAAATCACCTGCTCAAATGATGTTCGGCAGGCAGTTGAACTGTGTTCTATCAAATATCCGACCGAACAAGAGAAGAAATTTGCTATACCAACATGTTAAGGCAGACATCGTGTCATCTACACCTACATACCAAACAGGCGATAAGGTCTACATAAAAACTAAATTGGAAAAAAAAGTGGCAGCCTGCTACAGTAGTGACCCGTAAACACCGATACTCCTACGTGGTCACTACATCTGATGGGGTGGAGCAAAGGAAACATGCAGATCACATGAGACCCCGACTTGCTCCTGCAGCCGCGTCACCTGAAAGTGTTGCGACTGCTTCTACATCCTCACCATCCTCATGCTTGGCACCATCACCTATGTCAATTCCTTCTCCATCTACACCGTCCTCTCACATTCCATCCACACTAGAACCATCTGCATCTACATCATCATCCTCATCTCCAGCTGCATCTACATCATCATCCTCATCTCCAGCGTTTGAAACACCGACCGCGACGGTTGCACCACCCCTTCGGCGCAGCCAGCGTGAAGTGCGACCTCCACGGCGTTTGATTGATGAGATCTGAATCAACCTTATATGGGGAGGAATGTTATATCTATGGACGTATTGTCAAATATGACTTGTACTATCTGTCATTAATTAAATTGTATGCTTTAGAATGTGATTCATTTTACACACTACGTTCATACCGGTTTTCATTCCAATTTTAAGCCTCATTTTCCACGTAGGAGCTGTAAACTTTTTTTTAGCGTGGTAACATTATCAAATGAGTCCTCCCACCCCGGGCAGGGCGAGAGGGACTGTCAGACTCGTACTGACTAAAATCCACGGTGTCCTTCAATAGCCTTTTGTGTTCCGGGGTCACGGTAATGAGATAAGTCCCGCGACCCCGGCAGGCTTTGGCCCTCTAGAGGGGGCCCCTGTCATCATGCTGACACTCTTTGAGGCGCGCGTGGAACACAACGCGCCGTCGACCCGGGCATGGTCCATGGTCGGGTGGCGAGTTGCCCTTTACTCGCCGCCCGCATGCCCGCGCCTACGGTGGCCGGAGATCGTCTGCCGACGTACGACGCCGTGGGAGGAGTTGTAAACTTGGGACTGTCAAAACAGGTAGGTAATCGTAACCCTGGAGCATAAAGGGCTATTGCAGGAACACCGTCGTTTTTACTCAGTACGAGTCTGACAATCCCTTCCGCTCCACTCAGGGTGAGAGGACGCAATTGATGATTTAAAGACGTATAAAAAATTGAGCGCGAGTGTGCAGCCCCACTTTTTTGAGGTATGCACGTTGAATAAGGGTTACAGATTCTACCTTTTGACAAAAACGTGACTACAATATTTAAGAATCGACGTATTTACTTACGTAAAGACTACACACTGTCATACTTGCGCCTCAGCAGGCGTCTTAAAGCAAGTAGGAAAGAGACAGATCTATACAAGTCGTCTAGCGGCATCTCTTTTCCACAGTTGAATTACTACCGCTTTAAGACGTCATAATAAGCCACCTGGACATTGTTTGTCAATCAGGACAGACGATTTTATGCCTTCAAAAATCATTAGCTTAGATCAATTTTGTGTCATGAATGACAGATTAGTATAATAAGAAAATATAATCTTAATTTATAATGGAATTAACTTAAACGGCTGAATTTATCTAAATTCTAAATATCAATGCATTGTAAATAGGATTTACACGTAAGCCTAAGAATAGGATTGAAATGAGCAATATAGTAGTCATTGAATATTGGCAGTAAATTGTTGTCAAGCTTAGCCAGTGAATTGTCCAAACAGCATGATATTAGGGTCATTTGGAATGGAACCTAATTGATATAAACCTAATAATTTAAGGGGTAAATTAGCCTAAACTATACATAAACAAGTAGCGGTTCGCTTAGCGAGTAGATATTTTAATTTTACACAAATTGCTTACGAAGGACGTATTGTTAAAATTTTTCAGAATAGACTGTTATAATCTGCATAAAAATCAGTTGCGCAAACTGTAATTTTATTTCATTTCTTTACAAAATTATGACTGTAAACTAGTATTCGTCCAGTGGCCGAAATTCGACCATAATTTGTTAGATTATAGAATCAGGCGTTACTTTGCGGAAATCCATGACATTAAATGTTATGAAAAATATCTAGTTTTAATTCCGCTACAAAAATCCAGGCTTCATGCAGGATGCAGTCCCACCCTCCCGCCCTCATGCATATGCACATGAAGCAAAGGTCCCACCCTCCCGCCCACATACATATGCATACGTGCAAGAAAAATGGAAAAAAACATGCCATGCAATCAAACCTATACTCGACACGTGTTTCGCCCCTCCACGGGGCATCCTCAGGAGATGTTGACTCGACAAGCGCTCGGCCTCGAATGAGCCAGGTTGACAGCTATCGCCTCTTTATATAGCGTCGTGATGACGCAATAACAACGTTCGATACAAACGTCACAAAGACGTCTGTATCGATCTACCTGTAATCATACTTAAAAGAGGTGATGTAATTAAGTTTGTTTGTTCATTCAACAGTGTATAATTATTATTATTATTATGTTTGGAGATTTCTAACTGCTCCAACACACACAACCGGAAATTTTTATCACAAACTTAATTACATCACCTCTTTTAAGTATGATTACAGGTAGATCGATACAGACGTCTTTGTGACGTTTGTATCGAACGTTGTTATTGCGTCATCCCGACGCTATATAAAGAGGCGATAGTTGTCAACCTGGCTCCGGCGCGCGTCACATAGCACGCGCGCCCGTAGGTTTTTAGGCTACAACTGCCAACCCAGCGCGTGTGCCCGCCGTTGCGGGCACAACAGATCGAGACCGCGGGGCAGGGGCATAACCCACATCCCGCCTGCCGCGCGGGGTTGCGGGGGCGCCGCGACTACTACGAGTCAACCTGGCTCATTCGAGGCCGAGCGCTTGTCGAGTCAACATCTCCTGAGGATGCCCCGTGGAGGGGCGAAACACGTGTCGAGTATAGGTTTGATTGCATGGCATGTTTTTTCCATTTTTCTTGCACGTATGCATATGTATGTGGGCGGGAGGGTGGGACCTTTGCTTCATGTGCATATGCATGAGGGCGGGAGGGTGGGACTGCATCCTGCATGAAGCCTGGATTTTTGTAGCGGAATTAAAACTAAATATTTTTCATAACATTTAACATAATTTGTTAGTTAGGACCTTTTGAAGTTCTAGTGTCGGAGACTGTACATCGATATTTAACTTCATAATGTATAGACGCCAACACATCAACCTACCCGAATCTTTAAAATTTTGGCAATCAAACGTAAACCTTCTTATCTTTGTGATAAAGTTGAAAATCTATTACAGAAATCTGACAGATTGTGGTAGCTTGATGTGCTGGCGTCTGTACCTACGACAGTCGACATTCAATATGTGTAATGTTTTTTAAATAATTTAATGTACCTATTTTACGGTATATTACAAAAAAATATTTGCTTTTTGCACTTCTTCGCCACGTAAACTGGCTACCAGTAACCAACACCAAACATTGGTTCCAATACGCCAACTCACCAACCCAATAGTCGGTTAATCTGTAGCAGTAATTACCCTGCCAATATAGCAAATATACAGCTTTCATTAAGAACCTCCATACTGGCTACTAACCAACTCGTTTCTATTATCGGGCTGGGTCCATCCGTGATGTAAGAAAGATGAAATCTGTAATGGTTGCTCATTACCCTGCCATACCCTGCCTTGGTGGGATGAAGGCCGATTTATTAGTTGACTTCGATTAGTTGCATGTAGGGCATGCAGAACCGGTTCCTTTTTAGGGACCGGTACCGGACTTTCGGTACTGGACTTGGTACCGGGAATTCCCGGGAAATTCGGTACTTTCGGTACTTACGTAAAATGTCGCTATTAATTTATTGTATGAAGGGCACGTGCGCGTGGACACTCTTATTATTAATTATCTAATAATTATTATCTAAATCTGTGGAAAAAATAACTTATTACAGAAGTGGGTTGGCGTAGTTAATAAAACTATGTATTATTCGTAAATCTATAATTTACAAAATCATCAGGACACAACCACAACCAAATTTAAATGCTTTTCTGAGATCAAGTTAGGAACAATTTTCAAATAAAGCTTATATTCGAGGTATATTTTGAATTATAAATCAGCCTTTTTTCATCACGTAATTGCTTTGTTTATTCCACTATATAATCAGTCTTTTAAGTTATTTAATCACTTTAAGTATCATTACACAACCATTAGTAAAACAAAACTGTAACAATGAGATAAAAGGTAACAAAAATATATTTAACATAATTTGAGGGTAACAAGCGTTATTCTCCTTAAAATAAAAGTAAAGTATCATTGAACAATCAAATTGAACAAAACTAAAATAAAATGCTTTTTAGATATCTTTATCTCTAAAAAAAGCATTTTTATAACAAAATATCATAAAATTAAACAAAATTTGAGCATGAAAAACATTATTCTCCTTAGAATAACAGTAAAGTATCATTAAACAATCTTTAACAAAACAAAAATAAAATGCTTTTTTGGAAATAAGACAACAAAAAATTATAAAATTAATCAAAATTTCAGCATGATATACGTTATTCTCTTTAAAATAAATGAAAAGGACCCCTTATTTACATTGATGAATAATTTTTTCTCTCGGTAATAAGTTCTGAGGAAACTTATAGCATTTACGCTTTTGTCACTCAACGATGTTCTCAGCTTATTACATATTATACCAGCTGAAGAGAAGATTCGCTCTGGTTCTACGCTTGTCGGAGGTATGGCTTGCAGATAGTCGTATGCCTGTGAAAGATAGCGCCCACGGATACCACCATTTTCGAATAATACCATTTCCACTTGGATACTTGTTCGAATATCCGAATCCTGTTCACGGTTCCGAGTTTTTTTCAGACCGGCCTCTAGTTCTTGATCGAGTTCTTTGTTACTGCAAGCAAGCTAGAACGGCATTCAATAAAATACTCTCGTGTATCTCATCATCATGTTTGGTTTTTACTTCACAACACCGACCGACTAAGTAAATTATGCTTGTTTGAATATCAGATCATTAGGAAATTAAATATGCAATTATCAACTAAGATTTCATAATTTAGGAATTTGATAAGATTCCTCCAATTTCTAGTTTTCTAAAAATTATATTATCATACGAAATAAATAAATAACGTTCAGTGGGTACTTAACTTATCTTACTTAAGTTTATAATTCAGCGGAGCCACAGACACAAACATGTAAGTTCACTTAAAAATGTTTTAAATTAATATTTTGTATAAAAGTAGTTTATTGAATATGATTTGTTCCTTTATATTGAAAAAAAGAAAGAGAATAATAAAGTACCGAAAGTACCGAAATTACCGGGACCACAGAAAGAAGAACTGGTACCGAACTGCTTAAAAAAATCCCGGGATTTCCCGGTATTTTCGGTACCGGGATTTCCCGGTTGCATGCCCTGGTTGCATGTCATCTTGGTGTAGGGGAACCATATTTCAGGAGATATGTTGACTTATACATAGAGCTACATGGATTGGTATTTTCTGGAGGGCGCTTTTGGTATACATCTGTGAAATTATGTATGGGACGATGTATCGAAAAACAATATGGCGGTGTAAATATTGATTAAACGCGTCAGAAGGTTGTATAGTGAAACTTTGACATTTATTTTTAATTTAATTTTTCTGATACTCTAACTATTTGCGACGTTGCCAACTTTCAGAATATGCCCTCTTAGGCATATTCTGAAAGTTGGCAACGTCGCAAATAGTTGTCAAATATTAACAAGATTTAATTGATTTAGCAATGTTAGTAAACAGTAACATTAGAGAGCCATATTTCTTGTTTCCATACGCAAATAAGAAATATGGCTCTGTAGTGCACTAAAAATTGATAAGGGAATGCAATAAGTAATATCGTAACACCGAATAATAGTTATAGATGTAAAAAAAGTATTTGGAAACCTTCCAAATGCCTTTTTTACACCTGAAACATTGACAACATCAAATTCAGTGTTTTAATTGCATTCCTATATCAACTTTGTAGTGCACTACAGAGCCATATTTCTTATTTTCATACAGTAAATTTACCAAATCATTAAAACTTGTAAATATTTGACAGCTATTTGCGACGTTGCCAACTTTCTGGTTATGCGTCCTTAATGTCAGTACTTGACATGATTGTGTGACTACCTATCTGACTTCCAGCTACTGGGCAAAATTATGCCCCTTAGATTTAATCAGAACGAAACGTGTAGAGAGTATTTTCATCATTTCATCATCTTCCTACCCCTATCTCATTTTACTTGGGGTCGGCGCAACACGTCTTCTTCTTCCATTCTCCCCAGTCAGACGTCAAAGCGTAATTTACTCCTTTGACATTCATATAATTCCTCACACAATCCATCCATCTTAGAACATTATGAAGAGAGTATTTTTTAGAATATAATATTATTACCAGAAGTAGAAAATGAACTTTATTCATTTGATTTAGCGCAAAATTTAGACGTTGCTAGAAAAATATGCCTGTTTGCAGTAATCAGAGGCTAGGTACAATAAATTAATTTGACCCAAATTAGAACAAGCAATTACACATTCTGCCAAAATTCCAACCTTAGTTTAACCTATAAATCTTGTACTTTACATAATCTTACCAGGGCGGTATGTTCTCAAGCACAAAGCAACACAATCGGACACGAAAATCACGAATACTATATCGACTATCGATAAATTATATTATAGGGTACCACTCTAATCTTACCGATCGATTGGTCACACCACTAAACACGCACTGCGTACCCTGATCTTGCGTTCAGACATTCAATTAGTCGATAGGAACATAACTTGGACAGATAACCGCAGCGTCTACACAATTACACCTTATAATTGTTCGTATTCATTTATTAATTAAAATACTTGCCTGTATATCGGAAATCGAATCATGTTTCGCAATTAATCGTCGCGATGATGAATTGTTCTTTATTTATTTCAAAAAGGAGGATTAAAAATAAGATAAATGTCATTTGATTGTTATTTTTTACTGTTATTTTTGACTGTCAACAAACTTAACAACACACTTATGACTTTACATAACAATTTAACGAAATACTAACAATATTAATATAATTCTCGTCATTAATACGAGAATAGACGCCATTTAATGACGAAAGAATTGTACCGCGAAAATCATATTGCTGAAGTACGTTTAGAAACTTTCATTTTACATAATATTATAGTTTTCTTTCTATTAATAAATTGTTAGCACATATACACTGGCACACTTGCAAACACGGTAATTAAGGCTCATAAACCACTTGTATAATTCTGTCATTCCACCATGAATTAAATCTTAATTTCTTAATCATTACTGTGCCGCTAAAGTTTTGTAAAACGAGCCTAGATTATCTACGGTCGTTTAGTGTGGCAAGATCCACTGTTGGTGTTGCCAATGCAATAATTAAGAATTATAAAGACTTATATTTAAGTAGTGGAATGATACAGATCGGACTTGCACAACTAATTTTAATAGCAATTTATGTAGTGCTTATCTCAAATAAGTATCTTTTCGGCAAAGTTCAATCGGTTAGATAAAGTAGTTTGTCAGCTGTTATTTAAATTGTATAGATAATGTTAATTACTTAATAAATAGTCGGAGTGCCGTTGCGAGAAATGTGATATCTATTTATTTTTTGCGATTTCTTTTTGGATGAATAAGTTGTAGTAAGTACTGAAGGTTCATGGCCATCGTTTATATTGTGAATTTAATTAGTAACAGTTCATAGCCACGTTTATATTGTGAATTTAGTTTAAGTTGCTGAAAAATACGAGTATGTTAGATACTTATTTGTAACATTTAACACGTTTAAAAGTTTGTAAAGTACCTATTTAATGGTATTTTTTATTTTTCTGTTGACAAAACCTAGAAAGTTTAGTTTTTACGACCTTTTCACAAAGTCAAGAGTTCTTTCTAATAAGTAGAACGCGTGTTACCTGGAATGAAACCCTGGATTTCACTAATTTAAAAAAAATCACTGGTCCTACACGTAGAAACTTAATTATTTAATAAATCATCATCAATTTTCTGTACATAATTTGCAAGTGTCAAATCTAGCTGCATAATAAAAACTAAACCATAGACACTATAACAAGGTGCTTCGATCTTCAAATTGGTTAATTTTCTATTTTAAAAATTCACCGACACATAGTGCTAGAATAATCACCACAGATAACACCACATTTATCGACATTCCCTTTCGATACAAAATAAACAAAAACCTTTGTAGAGAATACAGATATCAGCTACGCTCACTTACACCTACCATTTTTTTATTTAAATCTAGCTTCGATTTATAATTTTTCCCAGTCTAATTAGTACAAATTGGCGTGAAACAAATCTTACTAATCTCTGTACAGGAATTTTACACTTTTTGTTAAAAAAAAACTGCTATAATACCGGTGAATAAGTATCATTTCGTGGAATTGGGAATATTGAAGAGGTGATAATAAGTCTACCTAGCGACCCGAGGCAGACTGCGATATGGTCGCAAGCTCACTAACACCATTGTAAGGTATGCATTTTTTGTACTGGCAATGTCGAAGGGGCTTGAAAACAATGTGTTGCTGTTTAAAAAAAATCTATAGGTATTTAAATCTGTTTATAATAAGTGAATACCTATTTTTAGACTGTCAATAATTTAGATTAACATAAATGTGTTAATATAAATTAATTTTTTGCAAAAAAAAATACTAAGTGCATTCCTCTGAGCTGGCTGTGACTTGTCATATTATTAGGTATATAAATACATACGTACATAATTAAATGGTTTATCTATGATTAGTCTATCTGTTTACAAGCATCATAGTATTCATAGACAAAATATATATTAAGATTATTTGTAAATTCTTTCAACCAAGTCGCCCCCATTTTTTTTCTGTGTCTGGGTATGAGACACGAACAGGACACGAATCAATAAGTTCCGAAATATATTGTATGAACCGAAGACTTACTTAATATTAATAAAAATTGAAAAATATCGTGCTCAAAAAGCTTATGCCCGGGACTTCGTCCGCGTAGATTTCGGATTTGTGACAGGATTGCGTATCTCAAAAGGAAATCAAAATGAACCATAAAGATACTCGTACAAAAAAATCTTTTTCCAAATTCAAATTTAGCCTAAATGTTACTCGTGGATAATGTAGCTTTCGAATGGTGAAAGATTTTTTTAAATCGGTCCAGTAGTTTTTGAGCCTATTACAAACAAACAAACAAAGTTTTCCTCTTTATAATATTATAGTATAGATGATACTGAAGCGGTGCCGATATGTAGACACCGAATTTCGTGTAACATTAATTTTGAACACGTCTACTGTCACTACTTTATTGCCATGAAGTTAATGTCTATAATGCTTTTTATCACCTAAAATCCTCAGCCGTGCCGATGCCGATAGTTGGCGCCGGGCCTCAGTTACCAAATTGGGTAGGTATTTGACATTAATCAAAAAATACAAAACACAATTTCTCTAAAAATACAGGTATAATTTAGGCCCGAAAACACGGTTAACTTAAAAAAAAAGCTTTTGGAATCAATAAAAAGTAATATAAATTGTAATAACTAGTAAGTCGTCACAGATTGCTATTGCCATAACAATCTCTGAGAAAATCGCATTTTGACAACTCATATAAGATACAGTCGAACTACACTATAACTGATAAATGCTTGCACTGACTGGACAGGTGCACTCAAAATCTGTATGGTTCTTTCTTCAAAAGACCATCTCAAACACAAACCTGCGTGGTCCACGTATGAAATCATCCAACCAATACTGGCTGCAAACAATTCCATAAATTACAAACAAAAACGCTTCGCTTCGCGTTCGCTTCGCCTGTCTGTTTGACAATAGCATAAAAGAGATGTGACAACGAAGCAAACTAAGAGAGAGTTTGCTTCGGCTGTTTCTTTTCAGAGTAGTCAGGTAGGTATGAAACTCCAGCCTCATCTATTATCTATTAGTTTTAAAAAACAGTGTTTTGACGTGTCTGTCAATAGATACGTGTCAATACAAATTCCTTAATGAGAGCTGATTCTTCTTCTTCTTCTTCCTGCCCTTATCCCATTCTACTTGGGGTCGGCGCAACACGTTTTCTTCTTCCATTCTCCCCTATCAGACGTCACAGTATCATTTACTCCTTTTTCTTTCATATCATTCATTAGACACTCCATCCATCTTTTCTTTGGATTGAAGATACTTAATATGCATTTTTTCCTAATTATATGAATATAATAGTGCTTCTAACCTCACCTCGGATTATGATACGTCCTATAACATTAGGTACTATGATATCACATTTCACAACCTAACGATACCATCTAAGTACCTATGTTTGTATTGTGGCAGCTGACGTTCATCAGTTCCCTTTCCCCCCTTGGGAAAAAAATGTGAGTCTAAAGATAAAACGGGACCCATATTAATAAGACTCTACTATCCGTCTGTCCGTCAGTCTGTATAACCAGGTTGTATCTCATGAACCGTGATAGTTGACAGTTGAAATTTTCACAGATTATGTTTTTCTTTTTCTGATATAACAACAACAAATAGAATAAAATAAATATTTAAGAGGTGTTCATACCACAAACGTGATCTTTTTTCCGTGGTACGAAAGCCTTCGTGCGTGTATCCGACTCACACTTAGCCAGTTTTTATATTTACCATGAACACACCATAACATTTTACGACTCTTACATTGTATTGTCTATAACATTATACCAAACTTAGCAACAAAACAACAATAGTCTCTGTATGGCGAGCATATTAATATTTTTTCTACAACTTTCGTGTGCAGTTTAATGTAATTCTTAATTAAAAGAGTATTACATGAATGAATAGATCATAAACATTACTTATCATGTGTTCTTGGGACTAATCTAATAATAATATGTTAAGTTTGCAATGATAGAATATCATTGTAAGTTAAGTAGTATGTTTTAGTTACCCGAACAAGGTTTCTTTTTTATTGAAATATTTTTAAAGAGGGAAATAAATTATTACCTTTATTTACCTAGAGCATAACGCAAGAACTACAAACTATAGTTATTTATGATACTAGTGCGGTAAGTTGGTTTTTACAAACGAGTAGACGAATGTAAGCCTGGGACGAAGTCGAGGGCTTACCATAGTTACGAGTTTGTAAATACCAATTTCGGCACGTGTGTCATACAATGTTTTTCAACACATTTGCGAGAAAACAGTACAATATGTAAATAAATAAACTTTATTTAACAGTGGGAAAGTCGCCACAATTTTTGAAGTTTCTAATATGAAAATGGCGCGAATTTGCTAATGGCGCCACATGCACGTGGTGAAAATTAGAACTACATCTTTTGTCTCATTTACTCTTTAGTATTAAAGTGAGACAACGTATTGATCAAAAGCGCTTCCAAGGAGGTTCGATCAGTCCGGTTGTTTATTCTCATAATGTGAAACTCTTTGGTGGAATTCTTTTTTTTTATGGAAATTAAAAAAAAACCGTAAAGAAAACGCACGGTGCTATACAACGGGGTGTGCCGTAAAATAGGTACTTCGGTGAGAGTACCTATTTTACCGCACGTTCCGTTGTATGGTGCGTAATTTTTAACTTTCGAACAATAAGTATGTACTGTACAGGCTTTGAAAATGCATTTTTCGAGCAAATGTGTTGAAAAAGTTATTATATATCTGTATCTATCTGTTTACTTTAAAGTCACACTATGTGAGACAATTTAGAAAAGTGATCTTCTTCTACCAACGCCTCTTGCAATGGTATATCCTTGGGCAGGTAATAGCTCCACCACACGTTCGGCGCCAAATAGCTAGTAGCATTGAAAAGGGGAAACAGAAACGTCATCCACTGTATGGGCATCAATTACCTCCTTCACGCTTAAAAAGTCGTAAAAGTTTTCTGAGACTTACAACTTCCTCAGAAAACGATGCCTCAGATGAGGGGTTACTTACTCTCCACAGTTTCTCTCTCCTCACTTCCTCAATCCAGCAGAGCACCTCCCTCCTGGTTCTGAACTGCAGTGGCCGATCTGGAAATCTCTCAATCGGTTGGGAGCCCAAGTTGGCCGCTGTAAAAATATCTGGTCAAATGGGGTGTACTAGACTCACCCCAAATACACGGAGCCTCTGTACAGGATATGTCCCACCTCCTTTCGTGCCCATCCTGACCAACCACCTGCACCTTCCAGGACTTTAACGAGGACTTGAAAAAATGACAGAGCTGCGCGAGTAGCTACGTATTGGTCGGATGCAATTTTAGTACATCGACACGCAAAGTAGAAGAAGAAGATCAACGCAGACGAAATCGGTTCACGATTTCTAATCGCCTAGTTTTCAAATATATCTCTACTTCTAATAATAAGTCTTATATAGAGCAAATTAAGTATATTGATTTGGGTCGCGAGGTTGTCGATATGTGGGATGTGGATTCAGCGATCATTGTGCCGATAGTCGTGTCGGCCCATGGCTTAATTGCCAAGAGCCTCGACCAACATCTTAGGAGGCTCTCGTTAGGCAGCTGGATCAAGGGCCTGATTCAGAGAGCAGTTCTTCTGGATACGGCGCGCATTGTTAGGAGGTTCCTTTCTTTGGAGACCTGACCGCCGGTAACTTGGACCCTGTTCCTGATACCGGTGGGCCACTATTATTTATATTTTTAAATGATTTTTTAAGTCTTTTTTTTTGTAAAAGTATTTAAAAATGTATATGATAAGATGAAAAAATGAATAAATGAATAAGTCTTACAGAAATCCATCTCAAACGAATAAAAACAGAGATGCAGATCGATCCGAAACCTATTTATTTCATTCTTTATTCACCTTTTTACTTATTCGTTACATTTTTAAATATTTTTACAAAAAAAGGACCGGGAACAGGGTCCGGGTTACCGGTAGTCAGGGTTCTTGAGAGAGGAACCTCCTAACAATACGCGCCGAGTTCATTATTTATTCTTATCTACTGGCAATTTTCTGCATCAAACTATTTGCGGCATCTGCATGTACAAAATTAAAAGATATACGTTTTTTGTAATTAACATCATGTAAAAACTTCGATAACATACTACAAAAATGGAATAAATTCAGATAAAAAATTGTACTCGAGTATTGAAAAATATAAAGTTCTATTATTTTCACTATTTTTATCGATTAAACAAATAAAGTTGTTCTATCCGACCTTTTGATTCCTGATAATAATTAAAATTGAAAGAAACTTGAACAGACTAAAAAATTGCTTTGTTTACTTTATCGACATATAAATCGACGGAAAATGAAAATAAAAACTCAAGAAGATTATTGTTTACATTTTCAATTATAAATTGTTAACTATTTTAGTTCAAAGGGAAGATATTTAATTACTTCATCGAGAAATAATTCATAAAAAAACAATAAATTGAGATATTACGAGTATCAGCTGCAGGTATTCTAAGTTTTTTATTGAATAATAGTATTTTTTTACATAATACAAAGTGCAACGCAAAAGAATTTAGATACAAATCTATAAAATGTTGCATTTTTATGGAATATTATATACTTAACTATTATTTTCTGATTAATTTCGTTGCATCATTCTCCGAAACCTTCATTATCTCGGCTGTTTTCTAGTCGTTGCCACTGTTGATTCTGGTTTTCAGGAGTTGCAATAGTTTGAGAATAGTGCGGTGGAATTGTCCCAAAAAGGATTTTTTGTAATAAAATGCCAACCACCACAAAAGTGCCAAGATAATGAAGTCCCCGTCTGAACGCGCCACGGTCAGAGTCCCACATAACGGTGGGAGGAGTTCGCATCGGCGTCGGGGAGACGATGAAGTACCTGGGACTCGTCCTCGACAACCGGTGGAACTTCAGGGAGCACTTCCTGCGTTTGGCCCCAAAGCTGAACCGGCCAGCAGCCGCCCTCAGGCGAGAAAGCAATTCATTTGCTTCATATTTGTGCCTTCCAACTCCGTATTTTGCATCTTAACAGTCTTTCATAGCCACTTTTCTCCCTATACCATTACTGGTAGACATACCAATCTTTAATCCAACGATTACAAATCATTATATCCCCAGGGTGGCTTAGAATACTTTAAAATATTCTGTAAGTTATAAATAAGTCATGTCCAGTACATAATTATGTTTAATGGTTGTTAGCAATGTTTACTTTAGTCCCTCGAACCCTCAGGCGGTGTGCCTGGGTACTAACAGATGGTTTCTGTCGTTTGAAATATTTTCTAATCTATGCTGCCTCCTTGGTTGGTCGCGGGACTAACGAATTACAGTGACCCCAGAGAGCAGACAGGTGCTAGAGTGGAGACCGCGAATCGGCAAACGTAGTGTAGGACGCCCTGCTGAAAGATGGATCAATGATTTGAAGAATGTGGCTGGCAGCGGATGGATGCGGACTGCCCAGGACTGGGAGGGTTGGCGCTCTTTGGGGAAGGCTTACGTTCAGCAGTGGATGGCAATAGGCTGATAATATAATCAGCTTACTCTTTACTAGATAACAGGCAAAATATGAGAGTACCTTAGTTTTACAATCAGTGCCCATCATTTATTTGTCATTATATAATATGTCACCTATCTTATTCGGCAGAAAAATATAAAAGTGGGTCAAGTAATGCTGGCCAGCGACTACTTGCACTTCTACCAAATTCTTTAAGGATTAGAAGCGTAATATTATGTATTTAAGTCATATCTCAGCACATAATTATATTTAATGATCGTTAACTATGTTTACTTTAATCCCGGTAGCCCTCCGGCGATGTGTCTATGTACTAATATATGGGTTCTATCGTTGAGATATTTTCTTATCTGGTTATCGTGTTCGTGAGCTGAGTAAAAAATTGTGCTGTTAAAGAAATCCTGTGGTTAGGTCGACTTAGCTCATTTGCAAAGTTCTTACCGCGGGCTTTGTTATGTAGCTCCATTTACATGGTTTACATTTTTTTTGCGTAGAGATATACTCCCCATAATCTAATTTATGCCTGAAGATGGATGACTCCGCCGATTTCGGCATAAAAAGAGGTGGAACGACGTTTTGAATACGTGTTGTGAAGGCTGGTCAGAAGAGGCGTTTAAAAAAAGTACTAGGAAATAATATGAGGAGGGTTTTGTCCCGCATTGGGACATAAGAGGCTACTAAAATTAGATAAAGTTAAAATAATCTAACTTGGAGTAAATTAAATATTATTATACTGTTTATTTGATAAAAGAACTACCACCGTAACTTTGAAAGAGATGTTAGATGAAAAGCTAAGAGTGGAACAGCAGGAAGTTTGAATGAAGGAAAATCTGACGTGCACTTGGTTGTTTTATCCACAGCTTCAAATAAACGTTTATTGATATATCCACCTGGATATTAGTATACAGAGGGTCTAAAATGCAATAACATTGGCTATTATTCTATAATTCATTCACGAAGTGAATCATTAGGAATATTACCATACCAAGTGGCCGTTTTAAACCCCGCTGAATTTAACAATCCTTCAGATTTATTCCACAAAACACTTTGCCAACCACAATAAAATTACACAGTAATATTTTAATGCAAAAACAACTATACAAACAAATTAATACTTACTGTACCAAGGATGACAGCAAAATTGTACCAAACACTATTTGTAACCCACTAATACACCGCTCTGTAATGCATTTATAATTGTTAAATTGTTTAATAACATAGAAATAATCGGCACTTATAATAATAACAGTTCTTTATTATACTTGTCCGGTAATAAGTACTTGCTTTAACCAATTAATTGATTAATTTAATTGCAATCAGGTTAAATAGGGTTTTTATTTTTATATTGTTTTCGTGCTAGTTTTATTTTTACTTTTTATTATTTTGCCATCACTAGCTTATTACAATGCGGTAGACCGGTTTCCAATGCGGGCAACCGATGGATGCAAGTGGCGAATTGTCGTTCGGCGTGGCGGTCTAAGGGGGAGGCCTATGTTCAGCAGTGGACGTTTCCGGCTGATGATGATGATGATGAGACCGGTTTCTGGAGCTTTTAAAAGAAAATGTACTAGTTTCTTGGCTTGATATAAACTGAGAAAAACCATTGTTAATGGGACATAAATAACTGAAATTATCCAGAATAACTAGTGAGCTGGTTCATTCATGAAGATTTCAGAGCAATTTACGATAAGAGAAACAAATGTGTTATAGTGTGATGATGTAGTAGAGCCGTGTTGATAAAAAAAAAAGGTACAAAATAATGCGCCTGGCTGGATTCGAACCCTGCACGGCCTGCAACTCGTAAGTCGAGGCCGATACCACATGCATTTACTTAATTACTTGAATGGAAAGCATCGATCATTGTTTATGACGCTATGAATCTTGCCAATCGTTTTAATTACTTCATAAACTCCCCATTTCTAGAAACTTCCGTGTCGTTTCATTTCGTTCTGATATTCTGTCGACTATTTATGACTACTCCTCACACCCTTGGGGACTTGGTACATGATATCTAGTTGTTGGCGTAATGTATGTCGAGCTATGAGACACAGTGTAGGCATGGCAGTAGTACAAGTCAGTTGTGTTCTTGAAATATCATAATATATCTCCTACACTTGATGAGAGACATCAAAAGACAGAATGTAACAGTGACTTGGATCAAGAAACCTTCGGTTTTTAAAAATTTTTAAAATTTAAAGCGTTATTTATCAATATATGCAAGAGATCAGTTATTTTACATTTTGTGTAGATTTGTTATCATTAACGAATAAATAATTAGTATAACACCACTTAAGATTACCTTAATCATATTAATTGTTTTCCAATTTTAAATTCATTCAACCTCAGATTGTTTCATGAGTCGAGTAAGCATCAGTCTGACAGTAGTTGGCCGATCTTTTAAACCCAAGTAAGTTACAAATCGTAACAAATTGGGGGTGGACAACAGGAATTATCTTTATTTAGACTACTTAAAGAGCAGTGACATTTTTATTAAAGAAAGTTCTGTGAAAATCTTTACCCTTTTATAAATGAGAAGTTACTGTTCAAATCCTTACCTGCTCTTTAAATATTTAGGCAGCACAGAAGCATAAGCAAATTTAATACAGTTATTACTTTTCTATCGACATTTTCATTATCGCCACGTTACCTAACCTCCATGCTAATCAACCTCTTTACCATAGACACCCACTTCTACTTTCCCTACTGCTCCCTCCGCTACCATGGTCTACTGGTCAGTCGTGAGATTCTCTCCGCCGGAGGCACCCGGCTTGTTTATAGCCGTATTTAATTACTACGCCCAGTGAATCTAGATTATTACATTAGTTATGGGCTGTCCCCTGGCAGATCACGAAGCTAATAGGCTGATAGGTTATAAATGATCCCACCTTAGATTTTTGGCCTGATTAGTTTATGTCCTATTACTTTGGTGGATGGTCTAGGAGTTTTATGATCATCAAGAAGAGTGATTTTTGAGGAAATAAAAAATTCAGTTGCAAGTGGGATGAAGATGGCGCCACGCTGTCGTAAAGCGTTCAAACGAGGAATAGAGAATTTCAGCTTGCAGGTGTGGGTTGCAATGGCCTAGTTGGTAAGGCGTCTGGAGTTATCCAGAAGACGCGGGATCGTATCCCACTTGCAACTGAATTTTTCTTTCCTCAAAAATCATCTTTAAGATGCACGTCGCATGCGTTAATGCGTTTAAAAATAATTAATCAAGAAGAGTGGCCTTATAAATAATTAGTTCATCATCATCAGCCTATAAATTTTCCCACTGTTGGGGCACAGGCCTCCTCTCTGTGAGAGGGAGTGGGCCGTTATCTACCGCGCAATTAGTTCGTCTAGAAAATATTATTTGTGATCACACAAGAAGAATTTTATATCATGAGAATAAGATAATTTCCTTTTTTATCGTAGTAAAATCATCAAATTAGTCCTCCTACACAGGGCGACGCGGAAGTGACTGGCAGACTTGTACTGACCAAAATTCACGGTGATCCTTCAATAGCCCTTTTCGTTCCAGGGTCAGTTACCTGATGAGACAGTCCCGCGACCCCGGCGGGATGGTGAACCTATTTTCAGAATATTGTTCCTGTCTTGAAGTCGAGTTATTTTTGAATGACGTAGGTATAGATATCACATACTTCTTTTGAATTTTCACAGATACCTAAATTTCCAATAAAAAACAGCTCTTTTTGAAAAACCTTACTGCATTTACAACCACTGTCTCGGACGAAGTAGTAAATCAAATAAAAAACATAAATCATTTTCACACTCTTAAGAACACTCAAAACTCCCAACATCAAAAGACACCGTTGAACACATCAAAAGCATATTACCGCACAAAAAAGCGACCGCTCACTAACCATATTCGGCAACCACCACCACAGCTCTTAATCACAGGCGACAACCGCCAGCGGCAGGCTCTAACTCAAGCAAATGCGCCTGCGCATAAATCTCGCGCACTGATTAAACCCCAGTTAACAATGACGGTTATAACGTCGCGGTGCTTCTGACGGCTAATTGTATGATAATTCATGCAAAATGGGCGATTCAATGGATTCTCTGTGCGTGGTTGTAGCCTGAAGGACCGAAAGTCGGATGATGTATTGCGGTTGGTAGCACCTGGATTAATGAATTGATGTCGAACTGTGAATGAATTGTTTGTGGTGTGCCTGTCTGTAGACCGGCTTTCACCTAACACGGTAAGTTTATTGAATTCTGTTAAATTTTTTAACCGACTTCAAAAAAAAAGTAGGTTATCAGTTCGACCTGTATGTATGTATGTATGTTTGTCCGCGATTATCTCGCGTTTGGCTGAACCGATTTTGTTGCGGTTTTTAGAATAGTGTTAATTACATTCTGGGGAAGGTTCTTTATTTAACAATAATGGATATCTTGTGAAGTTGCTCGCATAGATCCGTTTTTGTTGCTTACCAGGATTGTAGATTTTCAAAGACGCCGATTATATGAAGATTATTGTTGAATATCTAAACTAAAAAGGGAAAAATAAAAAACTTTTTGAAAAAAGGGAACCGACTTCAAAAACCAAACATAAAAAAAACTGTAAAATAACTTTTCTTTCGGAAGTCGGTGGCCATAGTCAATGAAATAAAAAACAAAGCCACCGACTTCCGAAAGAAAAGTTATTTTACAGTTTTTTATGTTTGGTTTATGAAGTCAGTTCCCTTTTTTCAAAAAGTTTTTATATTGTTTGCAAAACTTATTTGGCAATTATCTAAAAATTAATTTCACAATCTATTTTATACCTTGAACTAAATTAAAAAAGGTATGAAATAACACTGCCTAAATTCACATTCATGGCGTACACATCTTGAATAAGTTCAGAATAAGAAGTTTCACCTAGTTGCATCCGACGAGTATAAAGCGATGCTTATGGATCATTGGAACACTGCAAGAACAATGAAAATTTGATAAATTACGCATTAAATACTAGTACTTACATAATCTAAACTGGTGAGAAAGTCATAATCTATAATGTTCCCACTGCTGGGACAAAGGCCTCCTCTCTATAATACTATTGTCAAACAGAAAGGCGAAGCGAACACGAAGCGAACGCGAAGCGAAGCGTTTTTGTTTGTAATGTATGGAACTGTTTGAAGCCTGTCACATAGCCTATCGGACCGCTTTCGCTCTTTTATATGACAGGTTCGGATCGCATTCGCTTCGCCTGTCTGTTTGACAATAGCTTAAGAGTGAGTGGGCTGTAATCAACCACGTGGCGTGGGCTCAGTTTGGCAGTTGTCATTATGACAACATACTACACTATACTAGGTATATACCTATCTGCAATTTTTTGGTTCTAGGACATGCCCATTTCCTCACGATATTTTCCTACACCGTTTTAAGAGCAGTGGTGATGAAATGAATTACAGAAAGCAAATCACCTAGCTAGGTTCGAACACACGACCTGAGACTCGTAAGTAGGGTCGATATAACGGACCACCAGCTTCATTATAGGCAAAATACTGAAAAGTCCAGAAAGACGATAATTTACACTAGGGTATAGATAGAACCGGGAACGCCGGTCCCATAAATCACGGGATTTCCCGGTTTCAAGAAAGACAGTCCAAATTATTCCGATCCCTCATAAAAGAACCGCTTGTCGATTCCCTAATAGACCCGTGTGGTTTGTCAGTATTATGTCCCAGTAGTAGGTCCCTCATAAAAGAACCGCTTGCCGATTTCCTAGAATAGACCCGAGTGCTTTGTCAGTATTATGTCCCGAGAGCCGTAAATACCCGGTGTTACCAGACAACAATAACTTTCTCATCGACTTTTTCCTGGCAATATTTAGCGCTGCGCAATGCGGACGAGCGTGCGGTATTGAATGTAAATCCACCTCCCACGCGGTGACCTTGCGGCGTGGGCTCAATGCGATGCAGTTTTGTTGCTATCCACCGTTGCTATTGAAGTATCGACTGTTGCTATCGATACCAGGTGTGTTTTAGATGCTATGATGGAAAATATTACTACTTTTTATTTAATTGTTATACTAATATTGATTTCTACAAAGGAGGAGCTAATGGCTCAATTATAACAGCCGCACATGTCAATCTCCAAGGCTAAGACACGCCGAGTTAAGTCTGTGGATTGGTGACCATCGTTACTGACGAGTTTGTTCCGAACTTAGAAAAGCACGGAACAAATTAGTCCCGACTGTCATTTGTAGATCTTTGACATTCGTAATAGCTCGAAAATCTGACAACCAAGCTTGCCTTGGTGTATAAACCAGTTACTATAGGTTGTGTCGATCAGATAGTCAGTCGCTACATATAAAATACTGATATTCAGCTCCGGTTAGACCAACCCAAACAAAATTGGGAAAAGGCTAGGCAGAAGATGAGCTTTTCCACAAAGTAAATTCCAAATTCAATAAGTAATGTCGTTTGTATGGAATTCAACAGCCGTACCAACGGTGTTTCCAGAAGACAATAGAAGTTTGTTTTGTGTGTACGTTAGTTTCATCTATACTAAAATTATAAAGTTGAAGAGTTTGTTCGATTGAACGCGCTATTCTCAAGAAGTAATGGTTCGAATGGAAAAATTGTTTTTGGGTTGGACAGCCCAATTATCCAGGAGGGCTATAGGCTATATAACATCACGCTACAACCAATAGGACCGGAGCACCGAGTGAAACCGCGAGGAACAACTAGTTATATGATATTACATCTTTTCTATTACATTAACGCAAAATGATAGAAAAAGGTTTCTACACATAGTGGTACTCTCTAGATCCTGAAGTGAAGGTGGTCTAACACTAAATAAAGGTCTTAGCTGTTATAACTCGAGGTAATGCGACGATTCCGAGTTAAATTGAAATGTATTACAAGTGGGGTGGAATGCATTGTCGCTGTACGTGGTAGCGATAGCAAAAAAAAATTGAAAAATATTTATAAAGGTTTTTTTGACAGTTATTTTTATGAGAGTATTCTAAGAGGATAAAATATACTTTATTGTACAGACGCCAGCACATCAACCTACCTCAATCTGTCAATTTAATATATTTGCAACCTTATTACAGTAGTGGAAGATTAATGTTCGATTGGTAAAATTTGACAGATTCGGGTAGGTTGACCTGCTGGCGTCTGTACATCAAGATTGTAGCAGCTATTTTACATTAGTTTTTATTTTATGAATACCTACAGCAACGACGACCGCCTTTAAATTTTCAAATTTTTCGATTGGTCTCATTGTCCACGATTTTGACCAGCACCAACCTACCTTAGTATAAATACTTAGCTTCCAATTATGTGCAAACAACAGATGCATTCAGTGTTCAGGTGATAAAACACCTTAACCATAATAAAATTTACAAACAAACAAAAAAAAACAAGCACAGTATACGTGCTAACAAGCAAAACAGCAGAAAAACATGTAATTTATAACCTCAACAATTTATTCCTTGTTCTATATAATGTAACTATATAAATTCAGCATTTAAACTTCGCTCCCCGAGGCATCATCGCACCTTCCTTATGAAGCTTCATCACTTTATTCAACTCGATATGAAAACCAATACAAAATGATAAAAAGTTACTCATCTCTGAATATTTTATTAGAAACTGCCTTCGCTCGTGGCTATGAATGGCAGATTTACATTGAGTCAGTAACTGGCGTCAGTCCACTGATATGTAGTCTGTGGTCCACTGACGAGTCAGTGCTGACCTGGCACTGCCTTAATGTAAATTGATTTCTTGTAATACTGACCTCGTCTAAATTGCATGAGTCAGTTTTCGGCGCCAGCACTGACGCCAGTTACTGACTCAATGTAAATCTGCCATAATAATTTCATCTTTTGTTAATGTCACTCGAGATATAATTTAAGACATCAACGGACGAAATTGTTTAAGAAATTAAGTTTCTTATTGACTTATAGGAACATTTATTATTATTATTATAAAGGTAGGTAGTAAATTAAATTGTAAATTGAATGCACCCATTACAGTCAGATTAATGTGCGCATTTCAATTTTCAATTTAATTTAGTGCCATTAAAGTTCGGTTATGATTAACGTGTGCTCAACTTATTCGTTTAGTGACGACACAAAATGTCTCTTATGATGTCTAAAAAAAAAAACCATGTAATATCTCTGTATTATTTTTATGGTAAGCTAAACCTTACTAATGCCACGGTGAAGGTTTAAAAATTAATTACCACGAAGTATTTATCTGAAGGTAATTTTCAAGTGACAGTTGACAGATTGAACTATTTGACGTTTTCACTATTATTCTGATCGCATAGTAGGCACTTTTTCACTTTTAAATGATTTTTTTAAACGAAGGAGGGCTTGTTTAAAAAATCTTCATTTGTAACAAGGGATGTTATAAATGAAAACGAATTATTTTTTAAAGATAAAATGTATTGCCAACTTAGACACGCTCTTTTCACAATTATTTTCTTATTGGAAGGAACAAGACAATTCTACCTCTTATTTTTACCATCATCATGTTATACTACCAAGAAACTATATTATTATTTACAAAAGTATTGAAAATGCAAAACAAAACACCATTTATTTCAAATTTTCTGAACAGACACACAACTCGTATGCAATTACTTAAAGTCAGTTACTACAACCAGAGATAAAATTACACGCATTATTTAACTTTTTAATTCAATTACAGCCTATATATATATTTAGTGTCGACTGATAGAACCTCCTACATATAAATGGGTTTATCAATTCAAGTTCACGTATTTCTATGACTAGACGAGGCTGGGCAAAAACTCTTTCGTTATACATTCGTCATGAAGCTTGCTAAGGAAGGCTGCTTTTCCACCAGAGATGTTCTTTGGTGCTTTGCAGTTGATGCGTTTGATATCCACCAATCATATATACAGCACTGGTGGAAACGGATTCAACTAAGATGTGTTTTTTATATGGAAGGATGCGTGATATGGCTGCATGCTATGGCTGCGTGCTATGGATGCGTGCTATGGAGGCATGCTATAAATGCATGCTACGGGTCGTCTTCCCTACTATCGATAAAGGAATATGCGCAGCTCGAGCTATGCGATATGCATAGCTCGAGCTGCGCATCTTCCTAGCACAGCAGCAGCTACTTTGCGCCGGCGCATCTTCATAGCACATCTTACTCGCAACGCTACATAGCGTAGCATCAGTGGAAACGGTCACACAGTTTCGTAGCTCAGCTTTTACATCCTCGCAGCACAGCTACATAGCACACATCTGGTGGAAAGGCACCCTAAATAAGCATATCTGTGTGTGTTTATCTATTATGTTTTGTTTGTAGTGTCAGTGCGTTTAGATGCCGTTTTTCTTTTAATGGCCAGTAATTTATAGGTGGATAGTGTTAATGGTAAAGTAAGAGCTTACTGCGACCATAAATAACGGAGACTGTGTTGTTTTTTTTCCAATGAAGTGTAGAAGTAAAAGGAAAATATAAGGCTTTTTCTTTCTATTTCATTCTCTAATGTCAACGAAATGTCAAGCTTTCCTAATTTGCTACAAAATAGCAACTTAGGAACGCTTGTACAGTTTTAAATAGCACAAAAACAGCGATAATTTAAAAAAATACTTATTCCATTCCATTTATGCCCGTATTCCATCAAATCGGAAAGTAATGGAACAATAATTATGTGCAAGATTCGACCGCTATTCGTTTTAGTGAAGATTTTGTCAATATTTAACTGGATTAATCTTTACATTATTTTCAGACAATAATTGAAGAATACGAAAAAATAATAACACGGTAAAAAATAAATAATTTAGAAAGTACACCGATATGATAAAAAATGGCGTTTGTTGAAATTCACCCATGTAATCATAATTCTTTTCCTGTTTCTGACGTTGCTAACGCTACATTATCGCTGCGCGTTTAAATCACACAAGTTAGACTTAACGCGTCCGTCGTTCACGAGTCACGACTGACTTATGGCACCCTTAAATGTCCGCCGTGTCCACTGCTGAACCTAGACCTACCCTACTTACGAAACCTTTCGAGATATAGAAAATAGTGACATAATGAATAGGCAACGACGTTAAAAAAAATAAAAGTCAACGACCTTACCTTGAGACTTTAGAAATGGAAGGAAGAATTCGCCGCGGCAGGTGTGAACCCCGGTGGCTCGGTTGGAAATGAGCATCGGATGTACTGAATCCGAAGGCCGCAGGTTCGAATCCTGTCCGTGGTTCGAATTTTTCTTTCTGAAGAAAATCTTTGAAAGTCAACGACCTTCATCTGTTACTTGAAAATTATGTTTTACAAAAAAAAATACCTGGTGCTAATTTATTTTCAATTTTAGTATCGTTATCATCTAATCACAGTCATTTTCATATGAATATTATTTATTTACGTGTGCAAGTGTTAGGTAATGTGTGAATGATGTCATTATAATATGGCGTCATCATAGTTTTGTTCTTATCTTGGTGATCATTTATAATATTCTTACTAATAGTGACTCGTCCCAGCTTCGCACGGGTATATTAAGAACAGCTCGTCCGATTTTGTGCAAATTTAACATAAAGTATCTACTTAATAGTTCGAACAAAGCCTAAACATTTGGTTTGGATAGGTGAACCCGTTCTTGAGTTATAACATTACAACGAAAAGTGGCATTGATTTTTATTTATAAGATTAAAGTTTTTTTTTTTTTTAGGTGGCCATATTTTATTAAGCCAGACACAATAATTAATAGATTTAAAAAATCTAAAAACCCACGTTTTTAAATGTCCTAAAAATAAGAAAATAACCCTACGGGGCTGAGAGAGGGGCCACTCAAAACGTGGGGGCGTATATTATTTAAGGGATTATTTATGGGATATAATTTACATGACGTGTATAGATCGTGGGTGTAACTTGCAAAGATACGCCCCCACGTTTTGAGTGGCCCCTCTCTCAGCCCCGTAGGGTTATTTTCTTATTTTTAGGACATTTAAAAACGTGGGTTTTTAGATTTTTTAAATCTATTAATTATTTTATTATTTTTATCTTTGTTCATCGGGTTTGAAGCTATAGCATCTTGGACGTCCGCCATATTGGATTTAAGTCACATGACTATTTTTTTCGTATTCCTGACAGCAAACCCTTTCATTTGATACCTATATCATGGGGGTGGATTTCTAACAGCCAGTCTGCCATCTTGGACGTCCGCCATATTGGATTCAAGTCACGTGACCATTTTTTTCGTACTCCTGACAGCAAACCCTTTCATTTGATATCCATATCATAGGTGTGCATTTCAAATAGCCTGTCTGCCATCTTGGACGTCCACCATATTGGATTTAAGTCACGTGACTATTTTTTTCGTATTCCTGACAGCAAACCCTTTCATTTGATACCCATATCATGGGGGTGGGTTTCAAACAGCCAGTCCGCCATCTTGGGGAGGCCGCCATATTGGATTTGTTATGACGTTTCTTAGCTAGTCATGTATTGTCATCAGAACTGAGAGCGTGTGCAAAATTTCAGCCTGCTAGCTTATCGGGAAGTGCCTCAAAATTGAGTTGCAAAAGTCCAACCGGAACGACAAACAAACAAACAAACAAACAAACAAGAAAAGTGAGTGTATAAAAACGTGGTAAAAATCAAGTCAAGTTCTATGTTTCATATAACCAGTCCTAAATGTCATTGCTTTGGTAATGCTAAAGCTAATCCAATCTATTCCAGATAATAATTACACAGCTGTAGAAGGAACATTAGGTACAAATTAGATATGCATCTAGTTCATTTTTTTTGGTCCTTCTGCAAATCTTAGATATGTAAAATTTTATGCACAGCCAGAATTCTTCATCAACTTATTGCGAACACTCACACCTCGTCATTTACTTTTTGCATCTTGTTTATTTTTCCTTCAAATTTTTAAATACGCTCTGTTTTATTTGCTGACCCTACACACGCGTTGCTCGTTTAACTTTCACACGTGGTACTTAACTCGGTTGTGTTCTCAATGACACCTAGCTATACTCAGTGCGTAGTTACATCACTAGGAGAACAGGACGCGACGCAAGTGTTAACTAAATGTTAAGGTTTAGAGAATGTTTGTAACACTGCCTAAAGATAATTTTGGGTTGCAGGACGGTCCAAGCAGGATATTTTAGCACCTTTTTTTTGTATCGTAAAATCATCAAATGAGTCCTCCCGCCCATGGGCGTAGCCAGCCATGGGATCAGGGTGGGTCAGCAGTCTAAAATGTTTTTTTTATTATTGTGTCAACTGATGACTGTCAAGTGTAAACTTTTTTACAGATATTAAGTATCATAGTAAGTACCTAGATAATTTAGTTTTTAAGGTTTGGTTAGGTACCTTACAGTTCAGAGACAGGGTGGGGCCAGCGCCCCACTCTGCCCCACCGTGGCTACGCCCATGCTCCCGCCCAGGGCGGAACGGGAGGGACTGTCAGACTCATACCGACTAAAATCCACGGTGATCCTCTTGCCCTTCTGCTCCTTCGGCCCTCTAAGAGGGGCCCCGTCAGGGGTCATTTTTATTTAGTATAAGTCTGACAGTCCCTTCCGCGAGGGAACTTCTCTTAGGGGACTTTATGATTTTGACATGTCAAGAATCTAAATTCGATTTCGACCATAATTATTATTGGAAAAAACCGGCGAAGTGCGAGTCAGACTCGCCCATAAAGGATTCCGTAGAAGCAAGTAACATAATATGTATAAAAGTTCTTGTAGTTGGTTGTAACTTTGAAAAGTAAATTGTGGTTTACGATTTATGACGTATTAAAAAAAAACTTATTACTTGATCTCGTGCAAACCAATTTTCGCTGATAGTTCGCATGGTAATGTACACCATATATTTTTTTAGTTTTATCATTCTCCTATTTTAGAAGTTACAGGGGGGCACACTTTGGAAGTGTCTCTTGCGCAAACTGTTCAGTTTAGAAAAAAATGATAATAGCAACCTCAATATCATTTTTAAAGACCTACCCATAGATACCCCACACGTATGGATTTGGTGAAAATTTTTTTTAGAGTTTCAATTCTAAGTACGGGGAACTCCCAAAATTTGTATATTTTTTTATATGAAAATCCTAATGCGGTTCACATAGTACATCTACTTACCAAGTTTCAAGTGGATAGCTCTTAACGGCCGATCTCAATAACGCACCTACCTTTAACCATCTGTTAGATTACCAATCTTTAGTAGCTGTAGCCGCATTTATGCGTTTCAATAAACTCAAGATAGATAAGAATATCTACCTTTAACATTGATCTATCTTTGGGAAGCTTGCCGCTTACCATAGTTATGTTAAGCTATAGAAAAAAAACCTAGAGCGTTTCAATAACACTTTGGCGGTCAACTTTGGTTTGTTTACGTTACAGTCAGTTACAAATTAGCTATCCCTCAAAATCGGGCGATTAAATGCTGGTAGCAATAGTATTTACAACTTATTTAATTAAAATAATGGCATTTTCCGTGATAATGAGATGTATGAGGCCGGAGCGGACGATGCATTTTTTCATACCTACAATTTATGAACAAAAAAAAATCTTTTTTTTTATGATACTGTTTGACTTAATTTTATGTAAGGATAATTTCATTGTATCGAAGTATGGAAAGGATAATTTCTGGGAAGCAGAATTGGTTCAAATCTTATAAAACATTGACTACAACTAAGTAAAACTTTAGACCTAATGATGAAAAGTTACTTTACTTTTTGGCCAACTTATGGTCCAGATTTTTTCCTTCGCATGCAATAAAATCATCCTCACGTGAAACTTATCCAAACAGCATAATAATGTTTCTTTTTTAATTTTTTGCTGACCAAAGTTCCGAGGTTGCGTTTTTTTCTTCCTATACAATGCAAGATCATTACCTGAAACAGATTCGAACGGCATTAAAAAAAGAAACCCTCTTTTTTTGTGCCCCTAACTGCAGTTAGGGACCGATCTGTGGTTAACTAAAGTTAGCGTTACGCAAATTTTGTTATTGAGACGGCAGTAACAGATAGATCAGAAGTAAGAGTTAAGCTCTGGTAGCTAACCGAGTTTAAACTTCAGTACGTTATTGAGTTCGGCCGTAAGGCGATGACAAGAGCTAATGTCACCTCTCGCTCGCACGTTTCGACATTTTGAAAGATATAAAATCACTGATCCCATTTTTGAAAAATCGCAATCAGCTATTTTTGTGCAATCACAGTGCACAGTTTAGTAAAAAAAAAAACATTTTAATCGATACAAGTTTACCTACTCAAAAATTTGCTCTGCTTTGCTTTGTACATTAGCTCTTGTCATCGCCTTAAACTTTCGAAGAAAAGTGGCTGTGACATACGGTCGGACAGACAGACAGACATGACGAATCTATAAGGGTTCTGTTTTTTTCTTTTTGGCTACGGAACCCTAAAAATGACTAAGCAATAGATTACAAAAAGTTCTGTGTTTAACGGCAGTCAAGTTATGTCTTCAAGAGAATTTGAAAAAGAAATGCGAACAAAAAACGGAAAAAACACAATGTGCAAGGAAGTCTTGACATCATTAGGTAAAAATTACGCATGTTTAATTGACGGACGTGCGGGTCTAAAACTGCCACTTAGCAATATTCCTAATGATTCACTTCATGAATTAATAATAGAAGAATTGTCAATGACGTTGCGAAGTGAATCATCCTACTTCCTACTAATATTATAAATGTGAAAGTTTGTTTGGATGGATGAATTGTCACTAAACTCTTTCCCGCAAAAATTGCCGGACGGATTTAGAACATTCTATGCGTGATAAAATCATTACATGAGACCTCCCACCCCGGCAGAGCGGGAGGGACTGTCAGACTCGTACTGACTTAAATCCACGGTGTCCTTCAATAGCCCTTTACGTCCCGGGGTCACGGTAATTCGTGAGTCCCACGACCAACCTGGTTTAACACAGGATATTTTTATCCCTACTTTATGTTCTAATGGGATAATTTTTGAGCTGTAGCGAATGAAACCGCTGGTGACAGCTAGTTAGGAATATTGCTTAAAGTGCCCATTTTAGACCCTCTGCACTTACCCTAGTTATATCATACAATGTTGCACCCAACACCAACTGTTTACACTCGGAAGTTTTCCCATCAATGCACCCTACTTCCCTACGGTCATTGATCCTCATATTTTCTTACTAAAAACTCAAACAACAGTAATAAATCAACAGCTATTTTACAAACAACCTCGCTAAGAGACACCCGCTACCTCGAACACAGGGCCGTATCGATGATAGTGGGCCCTCGAGTAACAACCTTACCCACAATCTGAAATTATTTATAAGATAACCGAATTAGTAAAAAAAACTTGTATTTAATCCAGAAAACTGCAATTTTTCGAATTCTTTTTACTCGCTTGCTCTACTATGTACGTAAGGGAGCGAAACGAGAGTGAAAAATTTGCGATTGTGATTCATACATGTCAAGATCACATGTGAAGCACTATCGAGGATTTCTCAATTTACTATTTCATTTCGCTCTAACATTTTGGGTTTGGTTACGATTTTACTTTATGTAAACCCTTCCCTGTCCACTGTATTTTTGCGTAAGATATTTTCATTGCATTCCGTATATTCCAAGAAACCAATGTTTGGGAATATTGAGAAAACACCGCACCATTAACAATTAGTCAGAAACTATTTAAATTTTTTACAATAGTCATTACTGGCTTGTTTATAATATTCTGATTTATAATGTTTAATTTATATTGTTCTGTTTTATATTGTTTAATTATTAACAATAGTTAATAATTAAACTGCTACCTGCCCTAGCAGGGTTCATTTACGAAACCTATATACAATTGTAACAACTTGTAAACTATATTAATGCAATAAATGATATCATTATGATTATGGATCAATTATTTTCATTGCAAAAATCTTTACTAAACTACTAGGCTTCCTGCCTACAATATATTTTTTGATACAGGGCCCAATCATGACTAAGTACGCCCCTGACCTCACAATACTAACTCAATACAATATCCTAAACAATAATCACAAACAGGCTCCCGAACGGCAATCCATCACCTTTTTACATCACAACAATACCATTAAGGAAATAGTTAAAATACCAGCACTGGTTTTATGTCACAAAAACTACATGGAATACTAGCATTAATTGCAATGTGAATAATTATATTACGCCCTCTATGCTTTGGACATGTTTTTGTATCTCACCTAAGGCCGAGAATCCGATAATTGTAGCTCGTTGAGTATTCATGGATTAATTACATGTGCCTGGGGAAGTCTAGTTTGCTGTACATTTGTGGAGATGACACCTCGTTTGTCTAAAACAGTTATTCCTCATGATGCAGCCGTAGAAGGTTGTAGAATTAGCAATTGTAGATGGCAGGGGCCATACTGTTTTTTTATTAATAATGATGAGTGGTTTAATGAGAGTTGTATGTCAATATTTGTTTATGGATATTCCTTTTAGAGAGGCATCGTACCTGTCTAGTATACTTGAATAGTCTGAACCTCGAGTTATGGCAATCGTACATTGGTATAATATCCAATTACATATCTACAATAACAACAATACTATGAAATGGAAAGATTTGTATGTTTGTAACGAATAAAGTAAAAACTACTGGACCGATTGCAAAAATTGTTTCACGAGTAGAAAGCTACATTATACCTGAGTTACATAGGTTACAAACTTTCCTCGATATCTTTTTTTTTAGCGTGGTAAAATCATCAAATGAGTCCTGCCACCCAGGGCAGGATGGAAGGACTGTCAGACTTATACTGACTAAAATCCACGGTATCCTTCATTAGCCCTTTACGTTCCTGGGACACATTTACCTTCAGAGTCAATCTCGCGACCCACAAGAGCAATGAAATTTAAAATTCCCTCATTGACATCCATGGTTATTTTCCCATCACTACATTGTAAAAGCTCTTAGCAGAGCATCACTATCGGTAACAGGTACTAAAAGCTATATATTTCCCTCTCATTTTAGATAAACATGGAAATAAAGCAGTCGCGAGAATACCAATTAGGTGTGATTAGTGAATAGTGCTATGTCTACTGCGTGATGCGACGACGACTTGGTAGTTGTACCAGTCTAGTTTACGCATAGGTTAAATTAACGACAGCCTAAAGGCGATCCCTCACCGGGAGCATTCGCGTGTAATGTAACATTACAGATTCGACTTTGAGCATTACATTACAATACTACCTCCCTGACTGACGAGCATTCGCGTACATCAAATCAATGCCACTTTTCGTTGTAATGTTATAACTCAAGAATGGGCAATGTTGTCCACTTTGTTCACCTGGGTGAACAAAGTGGACAACATTGGTGTCCTCAATTCACCTTGGAAAAATATCACCTGACCATGTTTTTCCATTCTATTCTATTGAAGACAGCGCGGGACTAGAACATCTTCTTCATGATCCTGTTCTCCTAGTACTCTTGTTCAGATTCCACCTTCGATCAATAATAGGATTCCACGTTGAATTTCGGCACTAACACCTTTTCATGACCCTGTTCTCCTAGTACCTACAAGTTAATATTAAGTTGTCTGTTGCTTTTTACATATAGGTGATAAATGACCACAAGATCGTAGAAGAAAAGTCGCCTTTGTTCACTCAGGTGATATTTTTCCGAGGTGAATTGAGGACACCAATGTTGTCCACTTTGTTCACCCAGGTGATATCACCCAGGTGAACAAAGTGGAATAAACCACCCGTGCGAAGCTGGGACGGGCCGCTAGTTTAGTATAGATTTGATACAAGGTGCGCATTGTGATGCTCGATTGTTCTCCCTCACCGATGAAATGCTCGAATCTGTAACGTTACATTACAGGTGAATGCTCGCGGTGAGAGAGCGCCTATAGGCAATAAATGTTTTGTATTTTATTAAAAAAAAAACTCTTAAATGTTGTAGTTGAATGTACCATAACTACCATTTTTTTAAACAGAGAAGGAAATAAAACGAATAAACGAAGAGTTCTAGCTTTTTTAAATTTTCCAAGTAAAGAAGTAACGAAGCTTTCAAAACAGAGGTTCTAATCTCTAAGCATGAAACCCGTGGTTTCGGCTTTAGATAAGGACGTTTACGGCCTTGTGAAGTTGTGACATCTAGCCCAAACAAAGAATGAATGATATTACAATTTGACAGATCCTTCGAGTCCGCGCCACCACATGACCTGCGGAAATTCTTGGTACTACATTTTTTTTTATGCAATTTGATGTAATGACATAGACACTAGCGCCGCCACAAAAAGATTTTAGACGTGGCGATACCAAAGCCTGACGGGGTCGCGGGACTTATCAAATTACCGTGACCCTGGAACGTAAAGGGCTATTGCAGGACAACGTGGATTTTAGTCAGTACGAGTTTGACAGTCCCTCGCGCTCTGTCCTGGGTGGGAGGACTCATTTGATGATTTTACCACGATAAAAAAAAGACTGCGATAATTACAATATTTATTTATTGCCTCTGTTCAGTGTTAATAAAATTGACGTAGTAAACAAACATTCTCATTTCCAACCAACAATTTTATCACCCCTGGGGAAACAATTACCTAACATTACATTTTTCATTCGATAATAATTCAAACGGCACTGAAAATAAATCAGTCATCTTTGTAAATTATGTAACTTTATTCATCCTAAGTCCGCAATGTTAGTTCAAGCCACCTCCCGCTCAATCTTCTTCAATTTTCTCAACAATTATCGTCCATCAGACCACGCACTTGCCGAAGGCTGTAAAAGAAAATAAGGAGTACTTACAAAATTTACTAGTGAGAACTCCTTATTACGGACGCTCCGTAATATCAATTAATTTTGCATAAAGTCCGGAGCGGTTTATAGGACTTCGCCGGCGGGTGAGGAACGTTCGAGTTTGAAGCGAATAAACTGTGAGATTAACGGGAATACGGGTACTGTCGAGGTGTGATAAGATGGGAGTAGTCATGTATTTTTAGTGGCAATATAAGTAAAATGCCTTTTTTAAAGAAAACATGGTTCCTTCCTTGCAAGATATTTGGTGTACATCAGAATATTTAGAGGGGTCTATACTTAATCGTTTATATTATACACACATACAACTTATAATCGAATGGGCTATATACTTCCCGAATGGTCCCATTAAAATTTTATCGAAATCGGACTAGCACTTTTTGAAAAATCAACAAAAACCTGAAAAGTTTTCAACATTGTCTACACCGATTACTCCGAGGTTTCTGGTCCGATTTCTATGATTCTTATTTTGTTCGATACAGTATATCTGCCATTTGGTCCCATAAACTTTTCATTTAGTTTGGTGCAGTAGTTTTCATTTTTAGCTCACTGTGTAAGAATACATAGGTACATGGGCGATGTTATTACCGGTGCTACGGATTACAATATTTTAGTGTACCTATACATGTTAGAAAATTATGTATTTGATAATACCTAATTCGGGTTGAATATTGAAACTAAAAAGGATAAAATAATTTTTCTGATTTACTTTTTGATTCCACTTTGTCTTTTTTTTTTTGTTTTGTCCTGTGTTTATCCTTCTTATGTTTTTTTTTTATTTCCGTGCCTTTCGTAGTACTGCAAATTCCGTCAAAGTAATTAGATAAATCAACATCCAGCTTCATTAGTATCAAAATCAACCAAATCGTAAAACAGTGCAAGTGCAATGATCATCAATCGACTAATTTCCGGTGGTCATTTTATACAAGTATGTGACTCATCCGGCCATGCAAGCTCCCAGCCGATATTCTCGATACAACCGCACACATCATCTGCCTAACCTTCTTCTTCTTCTTGTTCTTCCTGCCCTTATCCCGTTCTACTTGGGGTCGGCGCAACACATTTTCTTCTGCCATTCTCCCCTATCATCTGCCTAACCTTATCCCAACTATATTGGGGTCGGCTTCCAGTCGAACGAAATATAGCTAAATGTCAAAATTTTACATGGAGCGACTGCCTAACCTAGTAACTGGGTAAAACGATACCCCATAATGCTAAAGGTAATACAAACGCATTCGATATTTTGATAATTTGAATGGGTACTAACGAATACGACACATGCTTGTATCGATACAAAAGTATCGGTACTGGAATGAATGGGTCATCGCGCGACATTGTTATAAATTTCGTTATCAGCCAATAGGGAAGGCCGGTCAAAGCTAATTGTAGATGGCGCCACCATAGCTAAGTCCTAATCCGACCAATGAGGTAGTACTATTTTGAAGTACCTATAAGATTTGAGCCAATGACGATGCTTGGAACAAGCTATGCTAGCGCCATTTGTTCCCCAGTTGCCATCCTCATTCAAAATAAGGAACCGAATTAGTAAAGAAGTTCTGGAAAATTACCTGGACTCTTAAAGGGCGAATGCGATTTAGCTAAAACTTAGTGGCGATACAGAATGATCCAAAGTATCGATACACATCATGCAAGAACATCTCTAGACTGCTTCCACGTGCCATCTAAGCCACTTTCCAAAGTCCGCGTTCTTAGAAATAAAATAGTCATAAAACAGATAGATATATAAAGTAGTTAACGCCGTTTCCCGTACAGCCGGCGATTAGTGCGGGTCGTAAAATTAATGTTTTGCAAATATCAGTAATAATGCTTTATGGAGTAAATTAGCGCGCCTCTAGTTTATAAGATTATCAAATGGTGCTGTCACCGTTAATACTGGTGGTGTAGAGCCATAAAAGCAGCGGAAAACATTAAATGAAGTTGAAATGAAAAAGACAGAGTAGTAATTTGCTAGATTCCAAAAATATTCAGCCATTTCTGTAAGGCCACCTTTCGGCAACTTATTTTAAGCTTTTATTTATTTTTATAACTTTTACTTATTTTTATAACTTTTACTTATTCTTAAAAGAAAACATGACCACCGTTAAACTTAATAATGATAACTGTGTCCGTTCCAATTATGCAGTCCAATGTTGAACTCTGATAATAGTGAGTGATACTTCTTGGTTAATTTATAGCAGATTTCTTTCAGCTGAAAAGATAACTCAATAAGTCAAAAAAAGTTTAGCAGAAAAATTTCTCCCATAGTAACCTCTTTTCCTACATAGTCAGAGAAACGCTATCGCTTTCCTCTCCGTTCATGCTACCGCCCCTAACAAACGCTGTGGTGCTTCAAATACCATAGTTCAATAGAAACATAACACAAACAATTTCTGCCAAAGCAAACCCATTTTCCTTCATCTTCGCCGTACAAACGCTCCCGCTTCCTGCTCCGCGTATACCTCCGCTTATGTCAAACCCCCACACCTAGCCTCAAGCATCTGTCGGAACAAGTGTAGGCACAGTGTGTGCATATTCCAATAATTCAGATGTAGATACATAAATAAAACATGTCATCTACTTTTATATGGCGATCTGATATCTGCAGTATGCTGCAAATGAGATAAGGTATCGGTATGTTGAGATTAGAGGTGTGGACTTTACGTATGATATTGATATTTATCTCGGTTGTAAAGCAACCAATGAAGAATGAAACGTAGCTATTTCCCTTATTTGTTTTTAAAAACTATCCAGTAAAAATGTTTAGATCGAACCTTATCCAACCTTTTTTTGCCTATCCTCTGAACTTTTTTTTTGTTGAAAGTATGTGAATTTATCAAATAACTTCTCCCACTCATGACGGAAAGGTATTACGGTACTTTCTTCCGTTCCATCAAGAGTCATTCTCTCACTGACTGTCTTGATTGACTTAAACCCTGTTTAGACTGTACCGCGACCCCGAAACTCTATAAATTTTCTGCATTTCACCAGATATTTATTTATTAATCTCAAAGATTTTCGAGAAGACATAGGTGTGTCATAAAATCTTTTGAATAATGCCATGATTTCGCTATCTCATCACGGATGTAGAAATTAGAACTCCGTTGCACATAACTGTTAAAACCTCGCTAAAAACAAATCAATGGTCAATGGACCACAGAGATAAGAACATTTGTCTCCATGACGTTGACAAATGTTTTAGTGATTATAATTAGATTATGTCAAGGATATTTGTACAGCAATCATTCAATTTAAAATAACAGAGCTACATTAAATTGCAATAATAAGGATCAGTATTTGGAGTTCGAGGAGCTCGTGGCAAAATAATAACGGTTGCATAGGTCAATAGGAGTTGGGCATGCGGGCGGCGAGTAAGGGGCAACTCGCAGCCCGACCATGGACCATGCCCGGGTCGACGGCGCGTTGTGTTCCACGCGCGCCTCAAAGAGCGTCAGCATAATGACGGGGCCCCCTCTAGAGGGCCAAAGCCTGCCGGGGTCGCGGGACTTATCTCATTACCGTGACCCCGGAACATAAAGGGCTATTGAAGGACACCGTGGATTTTAGTCAGTACAAATCTGACAGTCCCTCCCGGCCCTCCCTGGGTGCCCGGACTCATTTGATGATTTTACCACGATAAAAAAAAAAGGTCAATAGGAGTTACGGAGTGACTGCCGAGGTTGATCTGTAAATGAGTGACGATTTATCATAAAGAGTTTCTCCGTGTTTTGGAAAATACGTAAAGTACGTAAAATCAGACCCGGCTGTTATTTTTAGGTTTGGTAGTCGTTACCGTTAGTGAGAAGCCCGAAAATGTGATAACTGGTCCGACTGGGACCCGACCCAAGCATTTAAAATCGATTTTTAACTAGAAAGGGTGGGTAATGTGCTGGAAATGGTTAGGTTAGGTTACTCCCTTTTAATGAAATAGGTTTGTGTTTCCACAAAGAAAGAGTCATCTGATTCCCAGAGCCAGCTCATTTTTTTTTAATCCTTTGTTGAAAATAAATTGAGAAATGTTCCAGAAACTAAAAATATATATTTTTTTTTGTTTTTGAATTGAAACAAATGTTTTAGGGTTCCGTACGTCCGAATACAAAAACGGAACCCTTATTTTTTTTTAATTTTACTTTTTTTTGAACATTTATAAATATCTAATCTCCAGTTATACAAATACCTACTAAGAGTTTAACTTATTTGCAATTAATTTACTGTTCTCTCTAGGCTGACGGTCCAAATAAATTGGCAGTTTATATCAATGATCGAAAAGTGTTAGTAACGCGTCCATTTTATTATTTTTTCTTGATTATTTTTGACTTGACTTGACGATAGCCTACCAAAATCGCATGTTTGTTATAAGAAAAAACCTTGTTGAAATACAAAACGCTTCGAAGGAGAGTACCACTTCTCTTAACTCGTAATAAACAAATTATGAAGTTATCCTACATGTTATTTAATAATACTAACAGGTTAGAATTAAATGACTGATTTTTATGACTAAAATCTAATTAGAGCGGATTGAAACAGGCTTCGAAGCGGTTATTAGAAGTTTAATAGCGAGAGATCATCACAGGATCAAGTAGCGAAACGATGATTGTTCATCAATTATTTCCAATCAATTTTCCAAACCAATCACATTAATAATCTATCTGTAATAAGAATCTAGAAGCAACAATGTTAAAAATCAATATATTTTCTATTTCTTCTTTTAGTACACCTATAAAAATACAATGTTTTTCCAATCAGTTGAACGAAATAAAACTTATCATAGGAGACCACTGATCCTAAATAAATGCTGCATTAAAAAAGAAAAAAATAGTATTAGTGAAAGAATTTCAACCTTATTGCTTTGTTTAAAAGTTATAAAAGACGTCTGCATGGCTTTAGGTAATAAGAGTGATTAATACATTGTTTTTAGGGTTCCGTAGTCAACAAGGAACCCTTATAGTTTCGCCATGTCCGTCCGTCCGTCCGTCCGTCTGTCCGCAGCTTAGCTCAGAGACGCCCAGCACTAGAAAGCTGTAATTTGGTGTAAATATACGGATTTGTTGCGTCAAAAAAGTGGTAAAATAAAATCTCGTAAAATATTTTTTTTTAGGGTACCTCCTGTACACGTAAAGCGGGGATGTTTTTTTTTTTTCTCGCGTACCCCCTAGTGTGGGGTATCATTAAATAGGCCTTTAAAAAATATTGGTAGTTTCCATCAACAATTTTTTGATAAAAAGATTCGTTTGTGAAATATTAAGCTTTAAAGTGCTAATTTTTGCCCTACTCGAGTGTCCCCCCCCTCTACCAGCTAAACGGTTATGTTTGGGGGTGTGAAAAAATTTATAATAGTAGTATATATAACGAAGTTTAAAAGAAAATTATCATGACTAAGTGGGCTTTACAAGTTTACGAGTAATAGTTGACCAACTTATAAAACGTACTGGGATAACATTTTCCTAAACAAAATGTATCGGAGAACAACTGCAAATGTAAGTTTGTCAACTTCATTTTTACAGCTATAATAGGTAGTGGAGTGGAGTGGAGTGCAGTGGAGTGGAGTGCAGTGCAGTGGAGTGGAGTGGAGTGGAGTGGAGTGGAGTGGAGTGGAGTGGAGTGGAGTGGAGTGGAGTGGAGTGGAGCGGCGTGGAGTGGAGTGGAGTGGAGCGGAGAGGAGTGGAGTGGAGTGGAGTGGAGTGGAGTGGAGTGGAGTGGAGTGGAGTGAAGTGGAGTGGAGCGGAGTGGAGTGGAGTGGAGTGGAGTGGAGCGGAGCGGAGTGGAGTGGAAGGGAGTGGAGCGGAGTGGAGTAGAGCGGAGTGGAGCGGAGTGGAGCGGAGTGGAGCGGAGTGGAGCGGAGTGGAGCGGAGTGGAGCGGAGTGGAGCGGAGTGGAGCGGAGTGGAGCGGAGTGGAGCGGAGTGGAGCGGAGTGGAGCGGAGTGGAGCGGAGTGGAGCGGAGTGGAGCGGAGTGGAGCGGAGTGGAGCGGAGTGGAGCGGAGTGGAGCGGAGTGGAGCGGAGTGGAGCGGAGTGGAGCGGAGTGGAGCGGAGTGGAGCGGAGTGGAGCGGAGTGGAGCGGAGTGGAGCGGAGTGGAGCGGAGTGGAGCGAAGTGGAGCGGAGTGGAGTGGGGTAGTGTGGGGTGGAGGGTCGAAAATCGCTTGAACCTTTTTAACAGGTTCATAGCGATTTTCGACGTGCCTTGACACCTCTCAAGTTTTTTTTTTAATACGTCATAAATCGTAAACCTTTCAAAGTTGGAACCAACTACAAGAACTTTTATAGTATGTTATTACTTGCTGCTACGGAACCCTTTATGGGCGAGTCCGACTCGCTCTTGGACGGTTTTATTTTTTTTATTGAATGGGCACAGACAACAATAAGCACTCGATCACGAACTGTCAAACTAAATGTGAAGTGCCACGTGCCAATCTGTCGTTAGGTTTGGTGTACATTGATGCGTGCGCAACGGAGTTTGCCGATTAAATTACGAATGGGGGGCCAAAACAAATTTTATTCTGTTTTTGTGAGGCGAAAGGTAAAAAAATCATAATAATTTGAAGCGGAAGGAAGCTGGAGTATCTTAGTTTTTTTAAACGTTAGTATGGGCAAATGACGTGTTTTTATTATTCAAACATAATAAACTCGGCATCTATAAAAGGGTTCTGAAATTTATTATACACCGTGTTCCGGACGATATACATAAACTTCGACCAGATGTTCAAACCACGGAAGTAAGCATTTTTCATTATGGACACATTAATAAATTCTTATTTTTTATTTTTTGTTAATTTTCATACAAACTAAATACCTAGACGTAAATAACCCGATATGCATGCCTCTTTATCCGAATTGGCAACGTCATTCATAACATTTGGCGGGCTGAAACAAATGAAATGCAAATAGTATTTGATAGATTTCAAATTTAGATACTTTCTCACTGCATAGCTCAATTAAATTTCATTAAATGAAATTACAAATATCTTTGTAACGAAGCCTTTTTAAGTACTACTTCCTTTGCTGGATTTGATTTGTAAAAGCCATAGAAGTATTTGCTAAAGTTTATGGATAACGTGAAGAACACGGTGTATAGTCATTTTGCCGTGACTCCTTTCAAGAAGTAGTTCTTATAAGCAATTCTGAGTTTAATTGTAATCTATAGCAAAACTTACGCACGTTAAATTCTACAAAATATAAATGAAATCGATTGATTCTAATTAAGTAATACAAATTAACTAGCGGTTTTTTGACACTCCGCACCAATAAATTACATAACTTCTTGTTACATCGAAAACTGTAACATCTGATATCGCAATAAGGCCAAGACTAAACTGCGATTTTTAGTGCGTTTTTTTTTCGCACGGTTATTGACATTCACGTACAGGAATGATTTTAAGTGCGATTTTTTATTGGCAGTGGGTTTTGCTTCATACAATTCCCATAATATCACAGAGTCCTGTAGATAAAATCGCGCGGGTAAAATTCGCAGTGTATGCATAGCATAAATCTCACTCCCCACACAGTGAGTAACCACCATTACACGCGCACACGTCCGATCACTCGCCTGATTGAAATCTAGAAAGCTATCATTGTTCGAGCATAATCTTCTATATTGTTTATTATATAAGCTGCCATAATACGACCTCTGTTGTCGATGGTAAGGCTTTCGAGGTTATGGGTAATCCCCATGCACTTAGGTACGTTATTATAATGTTTTTGTTGAAGTTGACCGAATACCGTAATTATTTGTGGAGATTATACTTTATAGATGCATGGACTGTGCCAGGATCTATGGACCGGAGTTATAACGTAGTGGTTGGCAGAAGACAGTCGTCGATGCCGAGGTGGCCGATGGAGGCATAGAAAGTTCTGGCGTGACGATTTAGACGCGTTTAAGTGAGATTGGTCGTATAAATAAGAATGGAAGGTTCTGGGGGACCGCTTAGCATAGTATACTAGCTACCCGGCAAACTTCATACCGCCTCAGATTTTTATTTATCATATTTACTCACTTTTTTCAACCTTCCTTAGACTTCCAAATCTGTCCAGCCGTTCTCGAGGTTTAGCGAGACTAATGAACAGCAATTGATTTTTATATTTATAGGTTCAAAGATGTTTGACTTCTGTGTCCGTTTAATTAATTAGTTTCTGTTTAATTTCAGGTATTTCACTTCCTTGGATTCCAAACAAATCGGTGAGTTTAAAAAATCTTAAAAAAAACTGGAGAAATTCTACCCAGCAACTCAAATAAAAATTAAACACAGTAAATATGAATGAAATGGATTTTGAAATAGAATAAATTGCAAGTGATGCATTATTTACACATTGACTTTTCGTAGGCGGCTGTGGGATCATTAGACACATTGGCGGATATTGAAGTGCTGTTTATTCGGGTTTCTAACAGTGATAGTATTGATTAAAGTACATTTAAAAAATACAACCATTTTTGGGCCAAGCCTATTCTGTGCGCGGCGGTAAGACCCCTCTTTGAGGAGTGGCTGGATAGGAGTCACGGCGTCCTAACCTGCCGCATGACGCAGGTCCTCAGCGGACACGGAAGTTTCGGGAGGTACCTGTGTCTAAGGAGAAAGGAGGAAACGCCTGGGTGCCACCACTGCGAAGATCGCCCGGAGGACACAGTACAGCATACGGTGCAAGACTGCCCCGCTTGGGCAGAGCACCGACGTGTCCTCACGGCGGCGATAGGCGGAGACCTCTCGCGCCCGGCATTGGTCGCGGCCATGCTGCGGGGCGAGACGGGAGTGGGAAGCGGTCGCCTCCTTCTGCGAAGCAGTAATGCTCGCGAAGGAGGAGGCGGGCCGCGTGAGAGAGAGGACAGTGTCCTCCCTCCGCCCCACCCGCAGTGGTGGACGCCCACGGCGACGGACGTCGCAAGACGATCTCCGGCCACCGTAGGCGCGGGCATGCGGGCGGCGAGTAAAGGGCAACTCGCTGCCCGACCATGGACCATGCCCGGGTCGACGGCGCGTTGTGTTCCACGCGCGCCTCAAAGAGCGTCAGCATAATGACGGGGCCCCCTCTGTAGAGGGCCAAAGCCTGCCGGGGTCGCGGGACTTATCTCATTACCGTGACCCCGGAACATAAAGGGCTATTGAAGGACACCGTGGATTTTAGTCAGTACAAGTCTGACAGTCCCTCCCGCCCTGCCCGGGGTGGGAGCACTCATTTGATGATTTTACCACGCAAAAAAAAAAAAAAAAAGCCTATTCTGTGCCTTAAAAATATCTATCTGTATCTATCACCAAAAGCATCGCATTACATTACTTGTAACGAATGCTACCCGTCGGACACATTTAATTTCAAGTGGAGCGCAATAATGTTTACATTTTATATAAAGGTATTACACATTGTATCATTACTAGGTGCGCATTGTAATGCTGGTTTTGTCCCTCACTGATGTAAATGCAGGGATCAGGGGTTGTAATCCCTAAGCACGAAACCCTGGGGTGCTAAAACAGGAAACCTCCACGTGCGCCCGTGGACTGGAGTTCAATCTCGGATACGTCCGGGGGGAAGACCAGTTTTTCGGGCCGGTGCACCCTGGGATGCGGGCAAAAACTCTTCCTTAGGCACTGTGTGCCTTAGGGGTCTCTTTGCCCGTATGCGAATAGCCTGTCGTGTGGACGCTCCAACGCGTGTCCCTCTGATTAGCAGAGGGCCCAGCGGCGGAGCGGGTTTGCGGACGGTGAGTAATGGGTAGCTCGCCGTCCGACCAAGGACCAAGCCGGGTCGGTGGCGCGTCGTGTGGGGTCGCGGGTTTTTCTTAACACAGGATACCGTGGCCCCGGAACGTAAAGGGCATCCGAAGGAACACGGGTGGATTTTAGTCAGTAAGAGTCTGACAGTCCCTTCCGCCCCACCCAGGGTGGGAGGACTCATTTGATAATTTTATCACCTAAAAAAAAAGCTCTGTCAAGTCGTAATCTCATTAATTCTTAGTTCGGGCTCGATGTCACGAGGCGTAAAAAACGCCCGTAACTAAGGCCGAAACCACGGGTTTCGTGCTTAGAGATTAGACCCCTAATAACGTCACATTACAGGCGAATGCTCCCGATCAGGAAGCACCTTTATAGCAGAAATTCAACATTATTTTTTCTGAAGACTGATTGCCATGGACTAGAAACTGCTTTAGAGAGTGAACATGAACTAACACCATCACAGAAAATTCCCAATAATATGCCCTTTACGTCTCAACAATTCATCCCACACAATTCCCTAATAATCGTATTACAAACAAACAAATATGTTAGTGCAAAGAGAAAACACGACCGACCAGTCTCCGTCAAAGATCAGATAGGCCATTTTAGCTGCAGAAGTGGCACCGCGGCGCTTTTGATTTACCTCTGTTCCGATGCCGTGAATAATGGCTGAGCTTAACACTACTACTTCAGTACTTGTGAAGTGACAGCCGTATACGGGTGTGGTTAGGTTAGGCTGGTAACACGAGCATGTTTTTGAACCTAACTGCTACTTAACATCGACGTTAGGCGATTTTTTTGTCGGTACTTCTCCTAACCGCCTGTGTAAGGATATTTTACGTTTTCTTTAGTAGTTAGGGTGTAAGGATTTTATTGATTAGTAAGTGGCTTCTGCCTGTGGCTTTGCTCGTGTTTATTTAGAATTTGAAATTAAAGGCGACACGTAACGTCATGTATCAAGAACGTTATTTTTGTTTTCTTCGGGAACATTACTTTTTGTCGGGATGAAAGGTAACTTTGATAGATAAAACATTATTATTCAGTACAATCCAAGGCGCGTCATCATCATCATCATCATCAGCCTATAAATGTTCCCACTGCTGGGACACAGGCCTCCTCTATGTGAGAGGGAGTGGGCCGTAATCTACCACGCGGGCCCAGTGCGGATTGGTAGATGTCACATGTCTTCGAATTTTTGGTTCTAGGACATGCCGGTTTCCTCACGATGTTTTCCTTCACCGTTTTTGAGAGCAGTGGTGTTGAAAATAAATTACACAAAGTAATGCGCCTGACGGGGTTCGAACCCACGACCTACAACTCGTAAGTCGAGGCCGATACCACTGGGCCACCACTGCTCTCGAGGCCGATACCACTGGGCCAACACTGCTCTATACCACTGGGCCACCACTGCTCTATGTAGGTCTCCTGGATTCAAAGATATTTGCATTTTATTGTACATACCCCAGTTCGACAAATCAAAAAACTAAAATGGCCGCCATTCGCGAGGTGTTGGAGTAAGAATTTTTTTAAAAGCAATTTTGTCGATGAAAATGAGTCTATAATATTCCCTTCAAGTATCGCTAACTCGTGTCCGGACACACTGTATATATGCGAAACCAGACCATAGTTTGTTCAGAATCAGTAACTGATTCGATTCCAATAATTTTTACAACATATTATTTTTTTCAAGAATATTTTATTTAAATTTTACTACGAGTTAATTACAAAACTACACCGTACGGTTAGGTACCTATTGCCAAACTCACGAGTGTATAACACAGGAGACGCGGTTTACGCTAGTGTACCGCGAAATAAGCATGTTTTTGAACGGACAACCAGGTAATATACAAGCTTATAACTTTGTGATTTTTTATAACACGGTTTTAAAATTTTGTACATAGATTCTTGACACAAAAATACTAGACAGGTGTATCGGGTTTCGCATAAACAAAAAATAATGTTGTAGTCTTTATGTATTAAGACTTAGGGATCTATGATTGATGGAGAATGTTACGGTAACATTGTTGCGTGTTGTATGTGAATTAAAAATTGCAGTGAGTGGTGTCGACATAATAGTCAATAAAAATAATTTATGACTTAACTATTATTAGGGCTCCGTACCCAAAGGGTAAAACCGGACTTCGCTGTCCGTCGGTATGTCTGTTTAACCGTCCGTCTATCACCAGGCTATATCTCATGAACTGAGATGGTACAGTTGAAATTTTCACAGATGATGAGTGTATTTCTGTTGCCGCTAAAGCAACAAAATACTAATAAAACAGAATAAAATAGATGTTCAGGGGCTTCCATACAACAGACATGATTTTTTTGCCGTTTTTATAGATAACTAACAGTCCCGGCAAACATCGTACCATCATCATCATCATCATCAGCCTATAAATGTTCCCACTGCTGGGACACAGGCCTCCTCTCTGTGAGAGCGAGTGGGCCGTAATCTACCACGCGGGCCCAGTGCGGATTGGTAGATGTCACATGTCTTCGAATTTTTGGTTCTAGGACATGCCGGTTTCCTCACGATGTGTTCCTTCACCGTTTTGAGAGCAGTGGTGTTGAAATAAATTACACAAAGTAATGCGCCTGAAGGGGTTCGAACCCACGACCTCTACTCGTAAGTCGAGGCCGATACCACTGGGCCACCACTGCTCTTCTTCGTACCGCCTCAGAATAAATTTTTCTCACCTTTTAAACCTTTCCTGTACTTCCAAAAATAATTCAAAATTAAAATTAGCCAAATCGGTCCAGCCGTTCTCGAGTTTTAGCGAGACTAACGAACAGCAATTGATTTTTATATTATAGAGAAGAATATATGTATATTGCACGGAATCCTTGTGCGCGGGTCCAACTCGCACTTGGCCCATTTCTTTGTCTCATTATTTTGATTTACAAGGATGTGAAATGGTTTCACTTGTAATGGCCATTTTTTTCTGAATGTTATTATGTGTGAAGCGACTAGTTTACATCGCTGTTGTTAGATTTATGTGTATTTCACTGAATTCATTCAGACCTACATTGTATATTTTACGTCATTCGTATGTACAGACGCCAGCAAATCAACCTACCCAAGTTGTCAAATTTTGCCAATCGAACATTAATCTACCACTAATGTGATAAGGTTGAAAATCTATCAAAGAAATTTGACGCCAGTCTGTGCTATACCGCTCAATTTCTAAGGAAGATTTACTAACGTCATATTGTGACGTCAAGCACACTTTTTTAACACTCGCTAAATTTTTCCACCAACGGCAACGGTCTGTTTGTTTTATTTTTCTCTCTCTCTCTCCCTCTCTCTCTCTCTCTTTGTAGTAGAGTTGCAGAATTTGGTTTAGTTCTTCATTCGTGTCATAGATGACGCTTTATTATCTGAAAGAGTAAATTGAGGCACATCCTTATTAATATAATTAACTAATCATAATTAACAAGCGAAACTTTGGATGGATGGATGAATCTGGCTGAAATATACAGAAATAGGTTAGAAGTCTGAAATAACACATCTAGGATATCGCTTTTAACCCGATAATACGATCCTGCGGGTAAATCGACAACATGCGGGGGAGCCGCTAGTAAAAACTAGTTTTAAATAAAAATAATATGCCTCCACGACAACACGATTCCTTACATTTCACAAACCCACACAAATTAAGTTACAAACTGTAATCGCAGAATCGCAAGTGTGCGCGCCGCCTTCAAATCCGCTATGAGAGACAAATGCCCGAGATAGCGGAATGATATCGCTGCGAACGATTTAAGGTACAATGAGCTGTCCGAAATTTACGTTTCGGTGTCACAGACGAAATTGTAAACCAGGTGAAGATACTTTTGACTAGTTACCGTAGTAACTAGTCAAAGTATCTTCAATAATGGGATTATATATGGACGTTACTGATGGAGTAATTTATTCACAATGATCATCTTCTTTGTATTCCAGTTTTGACTCCGTGTCTTTTTCACTAACTTCATCCAGATAATCAACATTTTCTTCATTACACTCTTCACCACCAACAATCTCCTCATCTTCTTCCAACCATCTTAAAATACGATGACTTTGTCTATTATCCATTTTTACTCATATAACAAATATCCTTTTTTTTAGCGTGGTAAAATCATCTAATGAGTCCTCCCACCCCGGGCAGGGCGGGAGGGACTGTCAGACTCGTACTGACTAAAATCCACGGTGTCCTTCAATAGCCCTTTCTGTTCCGGGGTCACGGTAATGCGATAAGTCCCGCGACCATATAACAAATATCCTGGAACCAAAATATATCAAAATAAAAATTATCATAAAAAAGACTATTAAGTCACTTTTTTTTTTTTTTTTTAGGGTGGCAAAATCATCAAATGAGTCCTCCCACCCTGGGTGGGGCGGGAGGGACTGTCAGACTCTTACTGACTAAAATCCACCCGTGTTCCGTCGGATGCCCTTTACGTTCCGGGGCCACGGTATCCTGGATTAAGAAAAATCCGCGACCCCGGCAGGCATTTGGCCCCATAAGGGGCCCCGTCGGTGACGCGTGAAACACGACGCGCCACCGACCCGGGCTTGGTCCTTGGGCGGACGGCGAGCATACCCATTACTCACCGTCCGCAAGCCCGCTCCGCCGCTGTGCCCTCTGCTGTTCAGAGGGACACGCGTTGGAGCGTCCACCCGACAGGCTATTTGCATACGGGCAAAGAAACCCCTTAGGCACACAGTGCCTAAGGAGAGTTTTTGCCCGCATCCCAGGGCGCACCGGCCCGAAAAACTGGTCTTCCCCCCGGACGTATCCGAGAGGGAACTCCAGTCCACGGGCGCACGTGGAGGTTTCCTGTCTTAGCACCCCACTATTAAGTCACTAGTAAAAATTTACTTACGCCAGTCGTCGCGTGGGATCCCTGAGAGCCTTGTGTAGAAATACACGTCCGTACCTCGAAGGGCGCACGCGCACGCCCACTTTTTAGGAGGGTACCTAAAATAAGGCATCCGAAAACGTATTCTAAGTCTACATATTTAGCAATTTTCTAAACCCTGGGCTTTGAAAGACCCCACGCGACGAGTCGAGGGTTAAGCAGTTACAAACTAACAACTTTTTCACTTCAGTAGCTCAAACATGTAGGTTTTGCTGCCTGAAATCAGTGAGCAAAATGCGATTTTGCTCACTGAGTGAGACAAAGTAACTTATTAATTTTTGTTTTCAGAAAGCCGTGATTATCTTATTCAGCCTTGGGAGGGTTAATCATACGATTCGAAACATTTACACTGCATCTCTTTCCCGCTATTATAAAGAGAGAGGGACAAAGACCAGCCCTTTCGAAATTCCGATTTTGAATTCGACCTCAAAGACAAACACGCTCGGTTTGTACTAAAGAAATTTTGCAAAAAGATAAATATGTCTTAGTGTAATTTACTGAATTTTTAAGTTATATTTTTACGTAGTATTTAAACGAAAATAAGTATTTACTGCAAATAAAACTGATATTTAACCTGTAAATATTTATTTCTAGTTTCAATAATGTTACGTAAATATTTTTTCACTTCAGTAGCTCAAACATGTAGGTTTTGGTGCCTGAAATCAGTGAGCAAAATGCGATTTTGCTCACTGAGTGAGACAAAGTAACTTTTTAATTTTTGTTTTCAGAAAGCCGCGAATATCTTATTCAGCCTTGGGTTAATCATACAATTCGAAACATTTACACTCCATCTCTTTCCCGCTATTAGAAAGAGAGAGGGACAAAGACCAGCCCTTTCGAAATTCCGATTTTGAATTCGACCTCAAAGAGAAACACGCTCGGTTTGTACTAACTAAAGAAATTTTGCAAAAAGATAATTATGTGTAATTTATTGAATTTTTAACTTATATGTATACGTAGTATTTGAACGAAAATAAGTATTTACTGCAAATAAAACTGATATTTAACCTGTAAATATTTATTTCTAGTTTCAATAATGTTACGTAAATATTTTGATTAATAAAATATCATGGGTGCTATAATTTCCGAACACGTCTTAATTTAAATAAAAGAGCGGGAATAAAATTTCGTGCCTGGCGTAAAGAGTTGAATAAGTTAATAGTTATTTCAATATATTCCTGTTTATTATTTTATCTCCTAAAGTGTTCTCGCTGCTGAAGTGAAAAGTTATGTGTGTTACACGAGAGCAAAGTTTTTTGCATCTCGTGCCTTTGAATCCCTCGCTACACTCAGGATTCAACTTCAACAATCCTTCGCTTGCTCAGGATTCAAAATCAGCACTCGCAGCAAAAAACGACTTTGCTCTCTTGTTGCACAAATAACTATTTCAACCATTAATACGCATTGTATGCATTTATTTTTATGTTCTTAGAAACTCGTTAGCTTTTTGTCACCCTTTAATAGAACATTTTGTTAGCAGTGTTTATAAACAATAGGCAAAAAAAAAATTAGACCTGTATCATTTAATTTTACTCTAGTATTATATTATCTGTGATTTAGTCAAAAACACTTTTAAACGAAGAACAGATTTGACTGTAACTTTACTAACAACTCAGACAGACGTGTAGACATAACTGCGGAATTTGTTAGGAAAATGTCGTGTATCCGAACAAAGTATTAGTTTAGGAATAAGGTGAGATTGTCAGATTAGATTGTGGATCGTAGCGCGAATTTCTACTGCTTTATTTACATTGCAGTAACAAGAAAAACAGGTTTTAATCTTCGTCACAATTTTCATCCTAGATTATATAGAATTGAATACATAGACATAGAAATATATATTTACATGCAATACACAATACATTTCATCATCTGTAATCAATAATAATTATTATTAGATGATGAAATGAACACTTTCATAATAATAAGACTGACTCATGAGGTAACCTTGACCCTGGAACGTAAAGGACTATTGAAGGATCACTGTGGATTTTTAGTCAGGACGAGTCTGGCAGTCCTTCCCGTCGCGCCCTGAGCGGGTGGACTCTTTTGATGATTTTGCCAAGATAAAAAAAAAATAAGCCAAACATTAACAAAATCGTTTATCATCATCATCAGCCGGAAGACGTCCACTTCTGAACATAGGCCTCCCCCTTAGACCGCCACGCCGAACGACAATTCGCCACTTGCATCCATCGGTTGCCCGCGACCCTCACGATGTCGTCGGTCCACCTAGTGGGTGGCCTGCCTACGCTGCGTCTTCCGGTTCGTGGTCGCCATGAGAGAACTTTTCTTCCCCATCGGTTGCCCATTGCCACTTCAACTTGCAAATTTTAAGAGCTATGTCGGTGACTCTGGTTCTTTGCCGAATATCCATGTTCCGGATTTTATCCCGCAAAGAAACTCCAAGCATAGCTCTTTCCATCGCTCGTTGAGTGACTCTTAGTCTCTCTGAAAGGCCAGCAGTCAGAGACCAAGTCGAGAGAAATATCACGATACATGTTGTAGAAATGTCACTAAACTAATGTCAATAGATGTGATTTAGTACATTATGATAAAAGTGGGGAAAGTATAGTTATTGCATTCGTGACTGAATTCCTACCCAACTCGTAGGCGAGGGTCTTAACGAAAACACACGTGTGAAATACATTGCATGTTGAACTCATCGTAGTGTGCAATAAGAGCCAGTTTTCTAGAAAGTGTATTTAAAAAAAAGTTTCTTTACTACTTATTTTCTGCCAGAACTTTTTACTTATATGAATTTATGCATTCCCATTGATTATCTAATATATAAAATTCTCGTGTCACAGTTTTCGATGCCATACTCCTCCGAAACGGCTTGACCGATTTTGATGAAATTTTTTGTGCTTATCCGGTATCTATGAGAATCGGCCAACATCTATTTTTCATCCCCCTAAATGTTAGGGGTAGTCCACCCATAATTTTTTTAAATTATTTATATGGCAAAACAACGTTTGCAGGGTCAGCTAGTATATTATATTAATAACACCAAAATAATTAACATTTCAACTAGCAACACTGATTAAAACGTGTCAAAAATATGGCAAGTTGTAACAAATCCTAGATTTTGCCGGCTCTTAGTCTATTACCTGCAATCAATATATTGCCAATCAATATGCCCCTGCGGGTGGTAAATTAGTACCGACAGCAAAAACGTTGCTGATTGTACCGTGTTTTATTGCATTTTAGATGTATTAGGTACCAGTTACTGGTTGTGTCCCGTCGTGAGTCCTATTACGATATATTTCTTTTTTTTGTTCTAAAATGTCTTTAGTTGACGAAGATGTCTTCTCTATAATGACTGGTGACGTACGAGTATGTAATAGCAGGTGACTTTCTGTAGTTTCTGCCTACCTCCATGGCAAATGAGTTTTGTATATTTTATGCTTATACAGGATGTCCAGTAATGAATGGATAACCTTGGAATGGGTCACAGTAGAACTAAAGGCGATTCAGAAAAAATACAAAAAAAATCAATACTTACCGAGTATTTCCTAAGATATGTCACTTTTAAGAATATTGATAATTTACTTTACATTCTTGCACACCACGACCACAAATTGATGAATTCCATCATTTTTTATTGTTAAAATAATATACATTAACTGCGCTGGTAGGTGAGCAGTAAATAACACTGTTAATACACGGCTTTTCAAAAAATTAACTCGAATTAGTGGTTTAGTGAAAAAATTGAGCAAAAATTTCAAAGGTAATGTAGATTATTTTAACAGTAAAAAAAATGATGGAATTCATCAATTTGTAGTCGTGCTGTGCAAGAATGTAAAGTAGAGTACCAAAAATTATCAATATTCTTAAAAGTATATAGGTATACATATATACATACATAATTATCTTAGGAAATACTAGGTATTGATTTTTTTTGTATTTTTTTCTAAATTGCCTTTAGTTCTACTATGACCCATTCCAAGGTTATCCATTCATTAGTTGACACCCTGTATGATATGAACGAGAACGTCATTTATCTATCAACCGTTACTTGGTAATTTTCAGTCATTTTATCGTTAGAATGTTGTTTTTGTTAAATGAAAAGTTCAAAGAAGCTTTTCATATTTCACATTAAAAGTATATCTAAGTTCATAAAAACTGAGATTCATGAAAATCATACCTATGGGAAGAAAAGCATTATGAAATCTTAAATCTCGGTTAGTTTCACAGATTAGAACTTTCTCTTCCTCAGACATTAACAGAATAAAGTAAGAAGTTTCTGATTTCATTCCACTTTGAATCTTACATTGAATCAACGATTTAGCACTTAACCGCTAACACAATCCGACTCCACCATGAAAACACCACAAAATAATTCCAAATAGCAGAATTTACTGCCCCCATCTGCATCACAAAATCACATAGCGACACAAATACTAACTAATGTTCTCTCATAGTGGGTTTAACCATTCAGATGTAAACTAAGTTTAGACTACGTTAACAGCGGTTTAATTTAATGCAATGAATCAGCTCCTCGACTATCCGCGGTTCAATTGAACGCATTCAAGCCTTGCCTTTTGGTGTGAAAAGCACGGATTATAAGATGGTAATTGTACGGTTGTTTTTGTTACAATTGTAAAGCTAAGAACTGGAGCGAAATGTAACTGAACTGCTCTTTTACTGGTACCCGTAATGGCTTATTTTTGTTTTTTGGCCTGTAATGTTTCCCCTTTGCACTATGCTCTTTGTGAGAGAGAGTTTTCTATTCAATATACCTAATTTTCGTTTTCTCTCTATTCATTATTTTTCATTGTTCTTTAGATTTTAAAATAAATTTACAAAACAAAAATAAAATGAAGCGTGAGCCGTCCAGAAGAACTGCTTTCTGAATCAGGCCTTTGATCCAGTTGCTCAACGAAAGGATGTTGGTCGAGGCTCTTGGTAATTAAGCCATGGGCTAACACGACTATCGGCACAATGATCGCAGAATCCACAGCCCAAATATCGACAACCTCGCGAGCCAAATCCTGATACTTGAGTTGCTTTTCTTTCTCGTTTTTATTATAACAAGAAAATTTTTGTCATTTATTTTCAGAGTTGCGTTTATTAGTGTGATAATCTTCTAATATGAAACTAATTCTGAAATATTGATAGAAGCTAGATTAAAACAAAATCAAAAGTGGCATTATAAAGAACACAATGTTGTGTTGAATCGAGCACTTGCCAAAAATCGTGATTGACTCTTTTTACCGACTTCATTACCTACTTCAAAAAAAATGAGGTTGTCAATTCGACCCGTATGTATGTAATATTTCCAGAGCTGCCCAGTTTTCATATAATTTTTTTAGTCTATATCTGCGTCTGAACAAATTGCCAAATTTCAAAAGACATAACACAACAGTGTTATGTTTTTATGTTTGTGTTCTCATATCTCCGGAACTACAAGTCCGATTTAAGTAATTCTTTTTTGTTGTACTAGGTATTGTCCAATTTAGGGTACCTATACTGTAAGTTTCATCAAAATCGGTTTAGAAGTTTTTGAGATAGGAAGTTTTTTGCCTACTTGGGTTGTAGATTTTCAAAGTCGATTGTATGTTGGTCGCGATTATCTCGCGTTTGGCTGAACCAATTTTGATGCGGTTTTTACAAAAGTATTTGTTATATTCTAGGAAAGATTTTAGTATATAACAATCATGGATATCTCGTGACGTTGACCGCATAGATCCGTTTTTGTTGCTGACTTGGATTAAAGATTTCTAAAAACGCCGATTATACGAAGAATTTTGTTGAATATCTGAACTAAAAAGGGTAAAATAAAAACTTTTCTTTCGGAAGTCGGTGGCAATAGTCAATGAAATAAAAACAAAGCCACCGACTTTAGAAAGAAAAGTTATCTTAAACTTTTTTGTGTTTTTTTTTAACTTTTTAAGCGTTTATTTCTACAAATATGTTCACAGGATATTAAATTAAAACTAAAATATATTAATTAAACCTAAATATTTACAACTAAAATATTTACAAAAATAACTAAGTTAAAACTAAAATTAAAAATTTACATGGCGTCAAAAAATTCATCCACATCGCTGTCAATGGGGAAAGTGCCCAGAACGCTGGCAGCATTGCCGCGTTGAATGGCAATGCTGATCCTTTGACCGAGAAATAGGCCAGCCCTCTGGTCACGAGAGGCGTCGACTATACGCTTGGCGATGTCTTTGAAGACTCGGTGGGCACTCGGACCCCATGGCCCTAGTGTTTCAACCCCAAACGGCTCAAACACATAGCTAGAAGTCAAGCCATTGTATTTGCGCCGTTTGAGGTTTTCGGCACTTGCAGCAGCCGCACCAGCACAGCATGTAGTACCGGGAAGATGGGATGGCGCAAGGGTGTCGACACATGTTGCATCCCACACCAAAGGTCTACCCAACTTCCAAGGCATTATAGTCATCCCATCTGGTCTCTTCCCATCGTCGCGTGCCAAGCCACTGGGTTCTAAAACGGCTGGCACCCCGGCGGTGACAAGAGCACGACGGATAATGTCATTTATACTAGCGTGCCGTGCTAGCCGACCTGCACTCTTGCTGCAGGAAAGGCCATGGTGCCCGAGGCAGTCGACGCCTTCGCCACACTGACAACGATGTGGAGCCCCGCAAGGAGCGCCCAGACGCAGGCATGTAGCGATCCGGAAGGTTTCGTCACCCAGCATGGTACCTATGTTGGGTGACGGTATTTTTGTGTTTGAATTGAAGTCGGTTCTTTTTTGATTCAACTTGCCTCTTCTAGACTACAGGCCCATGTCCAAAATGGATGGGTCATATGAACCACCAGGTGACGTATAAAGGATGATATATGAGCATAAAATAATAAGATTCAGCACTATGCCGTCACTTGTAAGCTGTCCAACTGAGTGCTGGTGAGAATTCAAAAGTGCAGGTAGAGTATTGAGTACATGACCAAATCATTATATTTTTGTACGGCATTTTTACCATCGATAGAACCATGAAAAATCGGTAATTTTTTAACGCAACGCCGTACAAAAATCATGCGACAAGGGGAAAAAATCGAGGGTTGCAACCCCCGGATCACGGAAAAAGAGGGAATTGGACAGCTTACAAGTGACGACATAGTGCTGAATCTTATTATTTTATGCTCTTATATCGTCCTTTATACGTCACTTGGTGGTTCATATGACCCATCCATTTTGGACATGGGCCTGTAGTCTATCCCTTTGATTGCCCTTACAAAACCAGAGCACTTCACAACATAGCTCCTTAACTACCACCCGCAAAGAAACAACAAAAAAAAATATCATAAACCATTAACATTATTAAAAAGCAATAGACGTTACCCATAAAAGTCTTTGGCAAAGAACCATAAACTATTTACTATAGGATATAAACCTCACTAATGCTTCCTATTCGAATTAAAGTCTATATGATTGTCTATTACTTGCCGATTATATTTCAAATGGCCAGTTTTCTCATTCATAAATTCTTATGGCTCAGGTTAAACTGCTTATTACGAGAACTGAACTAGTATTTTACTCTGTTTTGTAGTTCGGTGCCGGTTTTTCTTGCTGGCTTCGTTCTTTTAATAAGTGAGTTTGAGTTCATACGATGGATTGACCTTTGATGGAAGATTTTATATCTTTAAATATACTTACTTCTGTGTCTGTTAGTATTTCTTTAAAACTTTACAAAACCACCAAAAATGACGAGATTTAGTATATACGTACTTGTCTTGGGTGACTAAAGATTGAAGAATAAGAAATATAGTTGTAAAAAGTCGAGAACCTACAACAGTTCTCTTCCACAATCCAAATGGTCTCTGATCTCTTCCTAATAATTAATTACATAAATAAATAAAATCCCGTGCCTGCCAAAAAACCGAAATTTCCTAGCACAAACTCATGAGATAAGCATTGGAAGCCTATTCCTTTAAGGCTCCTATTTTGTTCGTTAAAAAAATACGATGTGCTCGTTTAAGGAGAGGCATAGTCATTAAAATATCTGGGAGTTAGAAAGAAAAAAAATAGCTATGAAAACAAATATATCGTAAACCATCAATGTTTTTAAGATTCTGTCTCTCCACATGTCTTCCAAGTGTGGGAAACAAACGAAGTATTTTATGAACACAAAACATCGTATCACTTTGTCAAACATAATATTGATTCCGTATTAATGCCATTAAAATTTCTGCGATTACTCCGTGTATGGAGAAAAATGTGGTATCTGTGGATTGAAAGAACAGGGGCTATCAATTCCATCGACTTGCTGAATAACATCTTGAACTATAAACTAGAGACAAGGTCTGGTCGTTGGTCTATAATGATGAAGAAATCATCATTTTCTATTAAAGAAATAGTAATAGTCTTGCATTTGGTTCAAAAGATGTTAAGGATCTGTTTGACTGACGTATGATGTGATCCGTAGGTATAAAATATAATAATTCCGAGTAATTTGAGTTGGGGTCTCGAATATGATTACATTGAGTAAAGAGTTTAATGGTAAGTTTTATATTAAGGATACATTGAATTTTCAGGATCGACATAAACGCTATTAAAAACAAGGATAGATGTTGATAAAATCTCTAAAATAAAAGATCGAAAATATAAGATCTCTAAAAGAAAGATTATCTCAAATCTTTGAAATAGCATTATTAATTGATGTGGAAGATCTAAAATAATGAATACCCAAAAAAAACATTTTAGCCTGCACAAAATTTTGGCGTATTTATTCATATCCTCAAAATGGAGTCATCATCATCATCATCATCATCTCAGCCATAGGACGTCCACTGCTGAACATAGGCCTCCCCTTTAGATCTCCACATATACCGGTTGGAAGCGACCTGCATCCAGCGTCTTCCGGCGACCTTTACAAGGTCGTCTGTCCACCTCGTTGGTGGACGTCCTACGCTGCGCTTGCTAGTCCGCGGTCTCCACTCTAGCACTTTTCGACCCCATCGGCCATCTGCTCTGCGAGCAATATGGCCTGCCCATTGCCACTTCAGCTTGCTAATCCGGTGGGCTATATCGGTGACTTTAGTTCGTCTACGGATCTCCTCATTTCGGATTCGATCACGTAGAGAAACACCGAGCATAGCCCTAAAAATGGAGTGAATGGTGGTTATTTGGAACTCATCCGTTGCCCAAATGAAGCTGTTATAATAAAAGTATAAGCAAACGAATTGACTCCGTCAATTCACTCCTAAACGATTTCCTTCCTTCTTCATGATTCCCAAGAAACGGACCCCAAACGCAATAAATACCCAAGTTGTAAACACGGGCTATATTAGGCAAACATAGTCATTGACATAATATACTTCAAGTACTGGACCTTAAGTGGCGCCAGTAGGCAATAGGTGCAAGAAGTGCTATAGTGATCTACTATTTAGATAAGCCGATAAGAGCAGATCTATTTGTAATATTCTAGATATTTATGTTTGTGATGTCTCTGTTTGACGATAAAAAAGAATGGTTAGGTTAGTGGCAGCTTTTTAGCTATGTCTGATATAATGTGTAATCCTTGGTGGATTACACTTATACTAAGGGGCTCGTTTGGTGGATTACATACTTAGTAAGGCTAATTATGATAATTATGCTAAGCTTCTAACTAACAGTTCGACAGATGATGCAGTTTTTAGAAGATTAAAGCCTCCTGCAGACACACGCGATTAATCGCGCTGCGACAACGAGCCAAGCTAATTTCCACTCTAAAAATACTGCGAATGGACCGCGACATGTCGCCCCGCGCGATTAATCGCGTGTGTCTGCAGGAGGCTTAAAGCCTTCGCCACACTTGGCGGAAATTTCGCCGCGGATCGTCCGCATCGGAACGTCAATACACATGTAAATTACCCCGACCGATCTTCCGCGTAATGTGCCCGCTATTTGTAATTTATATGCAATAACATGTATTGACGTTCCGATGCGGAAAATCCGCGACAGAATTTCCGCCAAGTGTGGCGAAGCCCTAACAGTCAAAACAATGCAATCGAGTGTTATTAATTGTACAACTCAAGCATTAACTGAATTAATGCCTACATTGACAGATTCGTAGTTTCAAATATATCCTATGACAAGATGTGCGAATTAGTATGAGCATACCTACAACCGTATTTTTTTCAGGTCTTATTAACTTTTATTTCGTTGCTGATTTTTTTTTATTTTGAGCTTTGCTTCAGTGACAGAATAAGATGCATTTTTGGTTCATTTACATAATTAATGTATACTTATATTATATGGAAAGAAATAAAGTTTGTAATTTTGTGAGTTCGTTTCAAGGAACTAGTCTCTGGAATTACTGAAGATATTTTGAAAATTTGTTCACCAGTAGAAAGCTACATTATTATTGAGTGTCATAAGCTATATTTCAGTTTTACATTTCGAATGAAAGGGACGGGTTTCTAGTGGAAAATAAACTTAACCTATAACTCAGCTCCACAGCATAGCAACAGATCACAACCGCAAGATTCCACAAATCCGAACATCTCCAATCACGATATCCAGTTTCTAAACACACATACTAGTACAGTCGCGTTCATTTACATGTTGGCCCGTCTAGACTTCAAAAATATTATGAACATCAAAATCATTCATAGGTAATATTGTGGCAACTACAACCATCATTAAATTGTGATCAAGATTTAGATTCATTAATACGAGTATGTGACTACTTTTTCTCAGATTATCTGAACAGTGTCAGATTCACAATATGTAAGCACACATGAATACAATAATATCAAATCAAGTAAATGTAATTCAAATTCAACCTTATTACTACTGATGATTACTGATGATGATTTTACTAGCAATCATAAAATTGCATGGTCAAGGAGTTTGCAACATTATTAAGGTATCACTGGCTAGTTTTCTTTCGAATGACGTTGTTTTTCTTTCATTAAAATGAAAAAAAACTGACGCACATGTCATTCATATAAAATTATACGAAAACCTGTGGCATCGAAATAAACTCCTAAAAACTATTCGCGCGGAAAACAATTGAAATGCTGTCATTTCTTTATCAATGTAAACTGGATCTTATTTATTCGAGCAAGTAATATACTTTCCTATGAATGTAGAGATAATTATGAAGCTTACCCTGCTCAGATATTATTAAAGCTAATACAGTATAGATTATATTTTTTTAAAAGGTGATCACTTATTATTGCCAGCAAATTAATTATTGAACCGTTCACATGAGGACATATTTTTGATCTATAGATTCTGTAGAATTTATTGAGTTTACCAACGCTCAAAATATTTTGAATCATTGACATTGCCAACATATTATTGAACTCGACTGTACCTAGTTACCTACATTACCTACACTAGTACATAAGTCCGACCATTCATTACTATAAGCATCCCTAGTAACGCATATCTGTCTGATCGAACACGTACCGGTGCATAGTATATGCAAATATACTGATTGTAGAAGCGATACGCCCATTTGGACCCTGTCTCGCGAGATAACCATCGATTTTGTGAGCAGATTACTATTTTGCCCACTAATTATTACTCTATTAATGTTTTGGTTTTGTTTTGGATTGATGTTGGAGTTTTTGATTACGATTACGGTTTTGATATTCGGTTTTTTGATAAGACTAACTTAGCTTTGTCTAAACAGTTTGAAAGATAAATTACTGTATAAGTCATAATATTGAATTGGATTTCAAAATGATAGATATGACTTAGAAAGAAATCAATATGACTAGTCATAAATATTTTATCCAAATAACAAAGACAAGAGGATAAATATAAGGTTCCTTATTCAATTTACAAATGACAAGTCAAGTTTCTTCCGAGTGGATCTTGGCAAAGAACGTTTGCATATGTATTTATGCGGTTGGGGGGATATTGTTGCATACTTTATCCTACCCTTTTTAGGGTTCCGTAGCCAAATGGCAAAAACGGAACCCTTATAGATTCGTCATGTCTGTCTGTCTGTCTGTCTGTCCGTCCGTATGTCACAGCCACTTTTCTTCGAAAGTATAAGAGCTATCCTGTTGAAACTTGGTAAGTAGATGTATTATGTGAACCGCATTAGGATTTTCACACAAAAATAAAAACAAAAAAATTTTGGGGGTGCCCCCCATACTTGGAATTGAAACTCAAAAATTTTTTTTTCACCAAACCCATCTATGGATAGGTCTTCAAAAATGATATTGAGGTTACTAGTATATTTTTTTTCTAAACTGAACAGTTTGCACGAGAGACACTTCCAAAGTGGTAAAAAGTGTGTCCCCCCCCCCCTGTAACTTCTAAAATAAGAGAATGATAAAACTAAAAAAAATGTATAATGTAGACCTCAACAAAAACTTCCAACGAAAATTGGTTTGGATGAGATACAGTTAGCAGTTTTTGAGATATATTACATTTTAAAAAACCGCAAATATAACTTTGTCATTCATACAAACACTATGAAAAACAAAGTTATTTTTGTTGTTTTTGTATATTACCTATTAATCTCAATATAATTATATCCCTAATCTATGCTTGCTACTACGGAACCCTTCATGGGCGAGTCCAACTAGCACTTGGCCGGTTTTTTTTTTTGCGTGGTAAAATCATCAAATGAGTCCTCCGACCCCGGGCAGGGCGGGAGGGACTGTCAGACTCGTACTGACTAAAATCTAAGGTGTCCTTCAATAGCTCTTTGTGTTCCGGGGTCACGGTAATGAGATAAGGCCCGCGACCACTACATCCTACCCTGGATCTAGTTTAAACAGAAAGAAAGCTAAATATAAATAATGTATAATAATTTGACCAAATGTTATAACATGTATTGAATGGATGACTAAGCCGGCTTCTGAACCACATAATTATCTATGAACTGTTTTAATTTCAGCACAGAACTAAAACCCACAGATATTTAAAAATAAGCCTTACTACCATAACATTTACGTGACTCAAAATCGATTTGTATCTACAATACAGGTGGAATTCCAAGTCGACGTTTAGCTAAAAAAAATTGAAGGTACGAGTACCCCTTTAAAGGCAATAAGCCGTTTAGATAAATAAATTCAGTCACTATCTAGAAAACTGGTTGCTACACATTACGGGGGGCTCATACAAAGTTATCTGATGATGTCCAGCCTCTAACAAAGGGAGCTCATACTTCATGTTTTGTCCTGGACGCTATCCAATCAGAATCGTAAGTACTCTCAACTTTGAGGAAATATTCTTAAAGACCAGTTATACTTGGAACACGCTTCCTGAAGTAATCACAATGGTTCTGATAGATTGTTGGAATTAATAGCTTTGCCAAGTACATTATTTTTCATTTCTGATAGTAAAGTCAGGCTTCGAGATGACTAGTTTCGCGGAACCATCTGTTGGACATCATGACCTTGGAAAGCAAAGGGCAACTGAAAGAGCAAGGTGAATTTTAAGTCAGTAAGAGTTTGACCGTCTCTTCTATTCCACCTAGGGCTCCGAGGAAGGACTCATTTGATGATTTTACCACCCAAAAAAATAAGCATTGTATAGGTTTTTGAAACTCGTAAAGACAAAATTTAGATGTGTTCTGGATATTCATAGACAACTTGATAAAATTTATAAAATATTAGTCAGTTTTCAGTTTTTACGGTTTATCCGTACTCTGGTTCAGTTTCACTGATCCTTCAACTCGGAACTTCCAATAAAAAAGGAATACTTGAAAACTCAATATGATTGTCATTTGTTTAAATTATGCGTATTCGCCATAGCATTATTTACCTTTGCTTGAGCTATTATAACTTTGTAAGTAAGTATTTTTAAATTTTGGAGTACGAATCGATGTGGGCACCTATACATAATATCACTTATATACCAACATACTAATCTACTATATTATACCTAATTTTTAGCAAATGATATACTCGGACTAGCCGGGGACCATGTCAAATTATTTCACGGCCATCGAAGCACATTTTTGTCAAATGTCAGTACTGTAGACGGACCACATCTGTCAAAACTCCATGTCGCTCCCACGCGAGATAGGCATCAATAATAATTAGTGGTTAATTTATACAAAAACAAATGTTCTCTGTCAGAAACTTTACATCTGACCAGTTCAAGCGTACATGCACATACTTAATTGTTCGTTATACAGGTTGTTCACAATAAAAAATCTTGTTTATTTTCATCCTTTCGCGTTTTATACGGTACCTTAGTTTCTCACCCTCAAGCAAAATTTTACTTCCACATGGTAGGAATAGGCTATTTGACAAAAAAAAACTTTAGTCCGTCAGTAAGATTATCAAAAAATATTCGCCTCGTATTTTTTCGTTTTGTACGACTGCCAAAATTGACGGAGATACAACGCTTTGAAAATGGGGAAGGCCAGTCAAAGCTAATTGTAGATGGCGCCACCATAGGTTAGTCCTAATCCGACTAATGACGTAGTACTATTTTAAAGTACCTAAGATTTGAACTGATTTGAACCAATGACGATGCTTGGAACAAGCTATGCTAGCGCCATTAGTTCCCCAGTTGCCAACCCCATTGGCAATACATCACAATTTCTACTGATTTCTGACGTCACCAGCCCCCACTCTCAAGTTTCGATGCGTTATATCTTGGTAAATGTTCATTGAATTTACAAAAGAAAAAACACGTGTCCGGTATTTCTCAAAACTCTAAATGCCGGACTAATTAGATTTGTGATTAATACTGTCAAATAGCCTATTACAGAGAAAATTGTGGAGTTAACACATGCGTACATCAAGAATATTTAAAAAAAACACCACTTTATTTTGTAATATTGTCAGCCTATTGCCGTCCACTGCTGAACGTAAGCCTCCCCCAAAGAGCGCCAACCATCCCGGTCCTGGGCAGCCCGCATCCATCCACTGCCAGCCACCTTCCTTAAATCATCGACCCATCTTGCAGCAGGGCGTCCTACACTGCGTTTGCCCATTCGCGGTCTCCACTCTAGCACATGTTTGCTCCATCTGCCGTCTGTCCGCCTACAGACGTGGCCGGCCCACTTCCACTTCAGCATGCTGATTCTAAGCGCAATGTCGGTTACTTTGGTTCTCTGGCGAATGACTTCGTTACGAATTCTATCCACCAGAGAAACCCCGAGCATTGCTCTCTCCATTGCACGCTGAGCAACCTTAAATTTGTGGACCAGGCCGATGGTAAGTGTCCACGTTTCGGCTCCGTAAGTCATTACGGGTAGGACACACTGGTTGTAAACCCTGGTTTTAAGGGATTGTGGGATCGATGATTCAAAGATATGACGCAGCTTCCCGAATGCCGCCCAGCCCAAGCGTATTCTTCTAGCTGCCTCCTTCTCAAAGTTGTGCCGGCCCAGTTGTACAGTTTGGCCTAGATAAATGTACTCTTGCACAACCTCGAGGGGAGCACCATTCACGATTACAGGTCTCGGGGTGACATGACCATTAAACATGAGTTTGGTTTTGTCCAGATTCATTCCGAGACCCACACGCCTTGAAGAATCGCTCAGGCTGTTCAGCATTTCTTCCAGCTCCTGCAGAGACTCTGCTATGATGACAATGTCATCCGCAAATCGGAGGTGTGAGATGATTATTTTGTAAGCCATATTGTTAATTTATATTGCAAAAATCACATTTGAATACATAACCTAGAAAAATTATTTTCTCTCAGAATATTAAACTCGAAATGACAGAAAACTTTACGTCGGACTCACCTTAAATTCAATTCCAAAGGACAGAATACACTCACCGATAAAATGACAACAACACAATAAACTGTCAAATACGCTGTCAATTCTGTCAACGCCATCTTGGAACACGAGCAAGACAATTAAATTTTTAGCCTTCCTCCCGTGGGTGTCGCTTAAAGCGAGTAAAAGATAGCATCTTGAAGGGAGCATGACGTTCTCAAAATGTATCAGATATTATGGCCAGGTTTTGACACTGTTACAGTGAAAATATCATGCTGTGAGAGCCGTGACTACCCATCCGCCCGCGAAACGTGTTAGTTCCTTGTGTTCTGACAAGCCAAGATCTTGGTCCTCCCACATATAGCTTAACAAAGCTGGTGTGTGTTCTGAAAGTGGACATTTAATTTCTATATTCTATTCTTTCATCAATAAAAGAGCGATATTTCAAGTTCTTTAATGCTATTTTCATTTTTGATAAGAAAAACGCAGGTTTAGATTACCAGCCAGAACCTTATTTTTGGGTTGATTAATTCATCATATATGACGAGTCCTTCCCCCCTGTGTAAAACGCATGAGACTGTCAGACTTACTGACTAAAATTCCACACTGTTTCGTCAGTAGCTTTATGCGTTCCATGGCTACGAATTTTTTATGAGGGTCCTGCGATATTTATTTATATTTACGTACAGAAAACGTTTCTTATAATTATGTGAGCATTTACTGCCTAGACCGAAGAAACAGATATATTTAACCAACCACACAAATAAGTAGATATTTCGAGAAAAAATCGAAAGTTATCTTCGTAAGTAGCCATCCATCGACTCTTAAGCAGGAACCTATTCATCCTCTTTCTATACTCAAATACCCTGGAAATCATGAATAGACATTATCACCCTATCACTCTACACCCCGCTATCTTCCACTCCAATAAATCCTAAAGGAAGGAAGGATTGGAAGGTGGACAGCATTAAATACAGTGTGTTGTATTTTTTATTAAGGCTACATATCAAAAAACAAAATTATTAATTTCTGACTATGTGTCCATAGGGTATATAACAAAAAAGAATGTTGATCATCATCACATCTACCACGAAACTAAAATTAAATTAAAACCTGAAAAATTACGCCACAATGTCATGTAGAATTGATTGTGGATTTACAAAAATCTTGAAGTGTATTATATCAATTTTGATAGAATACTCTTTATTCATCTTTTCACTTATTTGTTACATTTTTAAATAATAAAAAAAAAACATTTAAAAATATAAAAAAATAGCAGTCCACCAGCACCGGGAACAGGGTCCGAGCTACCGGTGGTGGGCTGTTGAGAGAGGAACCTCCCAACAATACGTGCTAATACTCTTTATTACTACCACCATTAAAATTACAGGTGATCAAATAAATGTCCTAGGATCGAAATTAATGGAAGACGAGAAAAAACTAGAGGAAGGTCTTTGCTCAACATTTTAATGAAACAGTTATTCAGTTACACATAATGGTACGTAGAAATCAAAAGTTGCTATTTTGAACGAAAACCGGCTAGGTTTTGGAGTTCAGATATGCAGTTAGTCTAAGTAAAACATCTACTGATATACAACTGTATCTTGGATTTAGACTGGACCTCAACATCATTGAAAATAAGCAGATGATGAGGATCTAGCAAAAATTGAAAGCTAGTGATGATGATAAAGCGAAAACCAATAGCCTGAACCCTTTCATAACTAAGAATCCTTGGTTACTTACCCATCATTCCAGTTTACCTCGTTATCTCCCTTTCCAATAACTCCTAAAGATGGGAAGGTGGTCAACATCAACCTATCACAGTGTATTGGTTGTGATGTGCATGCGCACGCTGTAGCTGCGCCCGCGCCGTGTGACCGATACATATCGATGCAATGATTGATGCCGCCGCCCATTTGCCAAACTAGTTCCTGAGAGACGGTGCAGCTAGGAAAACAGCGGAATGAAAAATATTTTATTCTGAATTCTAATATGCGTTTGAACACAAGTGTGCCTCTACTCTAAACCAGGGCTGCAGTGTGTGTCCGCTTGTATCATAAAGTGAATACCTATGAAAAAGCCAAGGGTGCGCTGTCAGCGCTTGAACGACGCTCCGAAGGCAAACCGTAGCCTAAATTCGAGGCAACGACACATGTTTCTGTTGTGTAGTTGCCCTACTGGTATAATATGAACTCACCTGTTCACCTAACTTGATACAACTCTCGGGCAAAAGATTGATCCTGTTGTCACCAAGTATTTTATTTTATTTATTTCTTGTAAAACCTGCACTGTTTATTATTAAGAGGCACTTTTTTAATAGTATCCGTAAAAATTCCTTGTGGGACCACTGGCGGGGATCTTTACTTGATGGTTGAAATACACAAGGATACCAAAATTCTCCCAGATTCATTTGTCCACCCTCTCACTCCATGGCCTCACAATCCAAGTCACTGATGCGCACTGCCTACTGCCGCATCCAGCTCAAATCGTGATTAATGTGACAATCCACGATCTTAACTCCCCCGGTACACGGCACAGATGTGTCTGTACCACGATTATTTATTTTGGGCTGAAGACTCCTAATGAACGAGATCGCGGACGCTTTGCTTAAATCATTACGCGAAATACGGTACGTTTGAATACCGGAGGGATAGGACAGGTAGAAGTATGGTGGTGTAGGTACTTGTATTTCAAGTCCTTCTGCGAGCTGTATATTTTGAGTTAACTGTAATATAGTAGTTTTGAACCACTTTCGTCGTTTAAAATACTGGCGAGCCTACCAGTAGTCGCATAGGATGTGTATCATCTGACTATTAGGAGGGAGAAGTAAGGGACTTTAAATAAAGTAGCCACCACAAGTTCTGTATTTGGTTTATTACAGCTCCAATGGTAGAATCATAGGGTTCTGAGACAATGAGATAAAACAATTAAATTACATGAAATGCTCCTGAGGACCTGTAGAGGTAACAATTAAAAATCTAGTAAGTACATTACCAACCTTTATCAGGGTAGACAGTATTTGAAGTATTACAAAAAATTTAGTAAAAGTTCAATCCAGTTGAAGGAAGCATAAGGACACATAACTGAGTTTACTTTATAAATTAAATATGCAGCAAAGAAAATATCAGCACAGGAACTGCAACAAGGCGTCGTAAAATTGTAATAACCAAAAAAGAATTGAAGATAATTGAATGACAATGAAAATTCGAAATAAAAATGTTTAAATTTTAAAAATCGGATCAGAAAAGTTTGGATACCTCTCTGTTACACGTTGCTTAACCTTGCTCACCCATCGAAAGACAGACTTCGGCAAAAGTTACCACCATAAATATATGACGGCTTACTCTACTGCCGCACGCGCTCATTTGATTCGCCCAATCCTGTTTCAATTCCGTTACCTTTCACGAAATCAGTTTCACAGAAATGATAGAAAAGATGAAATATTAAGAAGAGAAAATTGACAGCAAAACAGTTGGTGTTACAGTTTTACTGACATCGTCGTTTTGACTGACTAACAACCAAAGCCTATCATGACTTTTCCCGTTTCTGTGACGTAAAGTAAACGGGAACTTTGACGTTAATTTTAAGGAAAAAAAATAGTTTCTCTTTCGTACACTAGAAGAGCGCCTTAATTTTTTCCACACAATAAACGCAGAAATACTTCAAATACGCTGTAAGTAAATAAAATACAAACATCTTGTGATCTTTTACTTGAACATTGTTAGAGCAAATTTTTATTGATGCATGCTACAACTTAACCAAAACCAAAGATTTACTTAAACACAAACTTCTTCATCATCATCAGCCTATAAATGTTCCCACTGCTAGGGCACTAGCCTCCTCTCTGCGAGTGGGCCATAATCCACCACGCGAGCCCAGTGCGGGTTGGTGGATTATGGCCCAATAAACTTCTTAACGTCCCTAAAAATCAAGGGGAACTTTTTTACGCAAGACAAAGCATTACTTTCACTACTTATTCTTAAAAATAAAACACTAGAAAGCTGGTACGACCTGGAAAAGGAAATACTCGTAGGGTTTTTGTTAAAAAACGACACAATGACCACTTGTCCAATCCTGCTGACTCAATCTCAAAAAAAAAAAAAAAACAAAATCCAACACGCAACGGACTCAACAACGACAAAACAATCGATAACTTACATTTCGCCGAACATCGCGTAAATATCAGCAACACCTAAACTGAACGCGACCATAATAAATATTCAACGTATTTTAAAAGGTGCAGCTCAATACCTTGTACATTAGGTCTTCACAGCTTTGCTCTGGGCGACCACGCTGACAGCTCAATCGAAGCATTCACCACGTCAACAATAAGATATCGATCCTCACAACAAATAACTTCGACACACCCGGCCAACATAAAGATGTGTTCCTAGATATTGTCAGAGAAAGTTGTAGAAAGAAAAGAGTTTTTGAAAAAAAAGGTTGTTTGATAATGTCGTGTTACTGTTTGAGTGAGCGATCGTTGTAATAACATTAATAATTGTGCACCTCATATATCTCTGTCAAATGGCTCGACATTAGTAACAGTTGTAAATGCGTATCGTTGTGCTATCAAGGATGTTAAGTTGAACACGACAATACTGATACCTTGTTTGATACGAATTACATGCGCATTTAAAAAGAAATGCTTTTTCATTTCTATTATTATCAGTACTTTCTTTATTATCTTAGTCTTGCTAACATTTAATTTACAAATTGATATTTCTTATCAATTTTCAAACGTCAAAACTTTACGCGCCAATTGTAGATTAAAAAAAAGAAACAACAATGCATAGACAAGTTCACTTTTTAAACTTATCTCTCGAACACAACGCAAGCAAAGGTATACATTACAAGTACAGCCTTACACTCATTTCTTACAGCCAGTGAATGAATAACATTATCAGGCCGAAGCTTTCTTGTGCTTGGTGTAAATATTTATTCTTGCTGGCAGTACCGGCCGACATTCCTCGAGTATTGAGTACCTACATAAAAATCTCTTACTTGTGTTATGGTTTAATCCAGTGTTTAATCGAGGATAAAATAAGTTTTTAGTATTGTTAATAATGTTTTCCTGTCTAAAAGTTACTTGAAGGCGTCCACCATGCTAACTAGTTGATTTATTTACAAGTGCAGTTGTTAATAATATTCAGTAACTGATTCGGAGCAAATAAATAAATTTTATAATTAGATATTTATAAAGATAAAAAACTAGGTGTATTATTTTAACTTAAGCACTGTAATGTCTGTCATTTTTTATCAAAAAAGTGCACACTAAACAGGTACCGATATCATTTAGTTCTCTTCGCTGTCGCATATTCATTTCAAAGCAAGATCGATCATGCACTATCTCTACACGCATCAAGAAAATAATAAAATAACAATCTACTGCCCACAAAACAAGCTAAAGAGATCTCCATCAAAGATAAAAACAATTAATAACACTTTAAAAGAAACAGAACACGAAATCTATACAATCAAACGTTTAAAAAAAAATAAGTCATTGTAAAAGGTTACTTGACACTCGTAATTTCTCCACATATTTTTGCCCGCGAAAAATTAGTGTTGCCAGTTACAATAAATACCGTGTATTTAGTTGTTCCTCGTCTTTGGCATCACGCTGGGCTTTGGACACTGAGTAACGCCAAACATTCATGTCCCAACGTATATGTAACTTAAGTTATTGCCAGTCCAGTTTATTTATTATAAAATACAATGGATTTGGTAGAAAGTGTAATGAATAGTGTAGTACAATTGTTAATTATGATGGTTATAAGAATAACAAGTGCACTTTTTATAGGGTTATGAATAGTTATGATGTATTCTCTTGTCAGGACAGTTAAAAGGCCTATAAATTAAGTTATTTTAATGCAACAAGCTGCTTAATTTTTCGTGCTCTTCCTGAATAGTACAAAAGTTTAAGATGTAGGTAATATCATACACGACATCCAAGGATCAAGGAGGCTCTCTCTATTTTTTCTTTTTTATGTCTGTTCTACGCCCCTACCAGATTCTTGTTTGAGCTCTGCACCTCTGAAATCTTATTTTTTCATGACCAAGCAAAAAATGTAAGGCATTTCATATTCAACTGGCTAAAAAAGAGGCTGGTCTTCTTCTTTGCCAAATGAATTCCGCACACACATACGCACAATATCAATCCTAAAAGGCATTTATTTATTATTTCAACTTAAATATTTATGTTAGTTGTCATAAACCAGACAGAATTATGTCCGATCATTAATTTTATTGTAAGCAATTGACTTGAATGGCGTATGACGATAGACGCCATATTCTTTTTTTTTTATCTGCGAAGTGTTGACGTGTGCAGGTGCGCGGATGTTGCCAGTTGCGAAGAAGTAAATTCATCATAAATGATGAATGGTGCGTTCGCTTACACCGCGCGGTATGAGTACATTTTTTTTTAATTCGCGCATGGCAACACTTGGTGAATTAAGCGGGAAATAGATATGTTAGGAAAAAGGTAGACTACAGACTTTATGATACCTGCTGGACAAGTTTAAAGGTATTTTTATTATCTATTAAATTATATATTTTCTTCCACGTGTTTTAATCTGAAGAAATGAGTTAAAAGCGGTGGATATCCGCTTATCTTCCATTCCGGTTTGTAAACGCTTTTGCTATAATGGCGTACTTTTATGTTGAAAATAATTGGAGCCATAGATAATTTAATTTCCTCCAGTAACCTTTAAATTCGATCTGTCCCCGTTCCAGTCTAAATGCTTTCGAACCGCCTCCCTCAGATTTTGTTCACAATCAGATAGACCATGCAACTTACGTGTGCATTTGTGCAATTTTTTTTCTGAAATCAATATAATTATGTTACCTATTCAATTACATACTCGCCAAACTGTTACGTTTGATGTTGAGAGGCAGAATAAAATTGTTATCGTGAACATGATGGCATAATTATTTTATCCTAACACTAACATTAAAATCTCCACAATCCATTTTAAAAGAAGAGTAGAATAAAGGTAATTTAAATTATTTAATTTCATAATTTTTGATAGAGGAGAATGGAAGAAAAATACGTATTGCGTAACCCCAAGTAAAATGGGATAAGGGCAGGAAGCTAATGGTGAATTTCATAATTTTCACACTTCTAGTTATTAAATTGGCTAACCTGACATTTTTGTTAATAAATAAAGTTTTAATGATTCCTTTACAGATCATGAAGATTCTTGCCGGTTTTTCTCCATGGAGACGAGCAACCTGAACTGACGTTTTATAAGTGCTCATTGAGGCCTATGTGAAATGAAATGTTTTGATTTTTTAATGTTAGGGCGTGTTGATGCACATTTTTTAACCACGTTTTAATAATTATTTTTTTAACAATCTATAAAACGACTGACGTTTAGCTAATTTAACTGCTAACGGTAAAATATAACTACAAAATATAGTATTTTTGTATACACACAGCAAATAAAAACCTTAATCAGCATTTACCAATTCGCATTCCTATCAATCAAAGCATACCGGCGACCATCTCACAGAAGCAACATCCTACTTACGTCCTTCCCTTCCTAGCAATCCCGCCAATATCTCACTTAAAACATTGTAAAACAATCCTTGCTATAAAGCTGTCGAAACATTGTATCGTCAGCCATCAAGAAAGACGGAAGAGCTAAGAGTACGGACACAGCGGGAGCGGCGCAGGTAGCGGAATCTACCAGCGAGTATATTAAACACATAATGGCGTTGAACAATAAATTGAACGTTGCAACGCAAACCATTTGGATTTCTCGCTCTTCATGTTAGACATAGCACCCAAATATTGTTTACCCAATATTGTTATGTAATAATACCTATGTTTTACAAAATAATAAATCTATTCTGATACTGACTCAACAACTAGCTTTTTGAAAAAATATTAAATTGGAGCCGTATTAGCAATCTTGCTATTGCATAATTCTATTTATTTAAACCTTCCTAAACCACAACTTTTGAAGCATTATGGGAAATAAAATAATTGAAGGCAGAGTATCTGACGATAATAACATAATCTTGTGATGCTGAATTTTTTTGAAGAAAAAACTAAAACCGTAAGGAATTACGGTTACAAAATTTCACACAGTCATCATAATCGCGTATGCTGACGCTCCGCCACTACCGTTTTCACAGGCTTTCCCACTCTCCTTCCCGCTCATCGTGCCGCTTACACTGAGGTCGCACCCTAAAGTTCGTTCCCGATTGCGCCACGCTATGCAAAACGCCGCTTTCCCGGACATTGCGGGGTCATTCCCGCAGGAATTGATGGGGTATTCTGGTTACCTCCGCTCAGCTCCGTGTATATTTCTGCTAAGTTTCGTTTCCTTTCGAATATGTTAAGTTGGAATTATAAGTTTATTGGTAACGACTGTTTGTGTAGTTAGTTTAAAAATTGTTTATGTTATTCGGGTCTGAAACAAAATACAGTCTAGTTAAGTTCTCTGAAAAACAGAAGTGACTCGACATAAATGATACTTCGATTTTAAAATTCAAAACAATCGTTTTCCCCTACAATTTACTCAATGGCCAGAAAACGGGCGTAAATTAAAAGTTTAAGGATAGGTACTTTAGCATTTCGGTTCGGTTTCGATAAAACCTCAACTCTCCAAACTCCGTAAGCATCAAATTCAAGAAAAATTTGTAGATGTGAAAAGTTGATTCCAGCGTGAAAAATAGTGGCGCCGCTGCTCAGGCGCGAATCAGTGGCTGGTTGCTAGTATTACATATTTGAAGGCTTTTGAGATTGTCTGCATCTTGGAGTAATGCTTGTTGATAATTTAATCAATTAAACGATCAATCATACGTAAAAAATGGTGAATAACATCAAGAAACTAGATTATATACGCCTTTTTTTTCCGTGTAAGCTTCGATATCACCAAAAAAATATTGTTTTCATCAAATGTTTTTAAAGTGAAAGGAGGAAAAAGTCAAAACTCAATACACGGTGACAAAAAAATGTTAGGTTTATGATATTCAAAGTGAAATGAGGAAAATCTACAAATAATCTTCACCTTTGTTCGAAAAAGTGAAAGTCGTTGAATATTACGAATTGTGCCCTGCATTTCAAAAACTGTCTATGCTTTTGGGTTAGGTTCAATAATTTTCTTGAAACAATGAGCTATCATGTCACAAATGCATGAAGATTTTGTCAAATCTGAATCACGGTTCCTCCTTTTAAAAATAAACTTTTCAATTTTGTTAATTTAATATAGACAATGTCACAGCGTTTATAACTGAATGTAACAAATTCTGATCTCAATAGACAGTGAGCTGTGAAATCTTAACATGAGCATAAATAATAACGATTAACTGGAATATTAATTAGAACTACATTACTTTGCGACAGACGGACAATCTCAAGATAACGACGTACATTACTAGCCTAAGTATTTAAAATAACATAATTACAGCTTATCAGTTATAATTTTATTCAAATTAAAATACAATTTACAGAAACCTTAAAGTACATTATAGAATATCCAGATTTCTAGTACGCAACTAAGAATTGAAGCAAAAAAAAACGGAATATCCCCCTTCGTTCGATTCCTAAGTAAAACAAGTGAACATGTCCAAATATTTTCCATATTTAAATATGTTCGTGACCCTCACTCACACATTTATAAAAAGTGGCTACACGAAAAATGTTAAGTTTTGTTTTGAACACGATATCTGAAATTTTCTAATCTACACATGAAACCTTATTGTCATTTACACAACAAACATAATGAACCCTTAATTATAATGTCAACATTAACCTGTCAACATTAATACAAAGTCGCGTCTCAGTTGTCTAAAGAGAACACAACCATTCTGACATCTGTCAATCAAGTCCATGAGCTGGCAACATCGGATATTAATATAGATGCTCGTTAGTGAATTCTTATCATCTTGTTAATGGCAACACTTTGATCATTTACATACCACGTTTGCATACAGCCTAGTTTTGAAAGCGGGCTTGGTATGGCGTGTATTCTCGATATGTTTATTTGAAGGAGAAATAGGCTTTTAAGATATAAATGTATCTTTATTAATGTAATGTTAAACTTTAGCTTAAGACGTCTAACAGCTTTAGACATTGTAATGGCATGGCATAGGTTGTAAATAAATGGTTGCTTGTGTTCTATCAACAATTTTTGGACAGATCAACCACCACATCAAACCCGAGGCCGGATCATGACTACTTTGCCCATTTTTCTGACGTAAAGAAACTGGACTTTGACGTTAAGAAGAAAAAAAAATGTTCCCCGTTCATACACTAGAGGCGCTTTTTAGGGTTCCGTAGCCAAATGGCAAAAACGGAACCCTTATAGATTCGTCATGTCTGTCTGTCTGATGATGATGTAGCTTCTACAATAAACTGCAATTTGAATACTTGAATATTTTTTTTCACCCGAATGCACAAAGTTACTGACAGAGTTATCATTTACCATAGGCATTTATACACACAGAAGCTTGGGATAATATTATTTAATACAAAGTCGTTGCAGAAAAGAAACGCTTTGATACCTATTGGCACTTGATTACGTCCTCAAGGGATACCCCAAAAAGGCCACTTTAGCAGCGTCACAAAGGCACTTGGCAACACTATGCTACTGCTTACTGCCTCTCTAAGGCGCTGAACACACAGAAAAGACGTAAGACCCAGACGGGGCACGGATTTTTGTCTCCACAGCGTTCCTTTCATACAAAATGTATAGAAGCGTTGCGACGCGAAACATATACAGGGTGTAAGAAGACACTTAACGAAGCCGAAAGCCACGTATTCTACCCATTATTTGGATCATTTTTTTCCTTTAGGCCGTACCTGGGACTCCAAGGGTTCTCGAGATATTGAAGGTCAAAGTTGCATTTTTTTTAACTTTTTTTTTACGAAATTGAATTCTAGTATTATTACAAAACTTTTTTCCAAACAAACATTACCTGAATTTTCGATGTTTCTAAAAAAATTACGCACGCACGTCGATACGTTCTTATCACAGCGCGTTCCAGCATAGGCGCGTCAAGCCGCCCGCCTACGCACATAACGACACGAAACCTGTTTGCTTTACATTGCGCGCAATAAAATTATATTTTTTTTGATACCTCCCTAAAAATAAGAGTCGGTTCCCAGCGATAATTTTAGCGTAAAGCTACTTAGTTAGATGTACAGTATGCGTAGTTAACGGCTTTGTTATGTGTCTTTACACCCTGTAGAAGAGTCGGGTCGCACGCGCAACGCTTTTACGTCTGCGCCTGTCCGCGACGCGTCCTCGTCTTACGTCTCTTCTGTCTGGCCTGCGCTTTAGCAACGAACAAAAAAATATAACCGTAGTTCTTATAAAACCACTTACTGCTACATTCAACAAAAACTGCCTCTGTTCAAACACGGTAGCTTTTTGCGACTGATTGATATCATAACATCGAGCTTCGTAACCGATTTTATCATGACAGTTGTAAGTTATATCGTAGCACTTATAGACTCTTCATGGGACAGGAGTTAGAAGAATCCATCAGTGTTAAGAATGTCTATGAATATGTTAAGGTACGACTATTATGTGAAATAGGCCGAAGTAGTACCTACCTAACATAAAAAGCTCACTAAATAAAAACATTACATGATTTTCTTTCCTGCATATGCATATGGAGCAGTGGTGGCCCAGTGGTATCGGCCTCGACTTACGATTAGTAGGTCGGGGTTCGAACCCCGTCAGACGCATTACTTTGTGTAATTTATTTCAACATCACTGCTCTCAAAACGGTGAAGGAAAACATCGTGAGGAAACCGGCATGTCCTAGAACCAAAAATTCGAAGACATGTGACATCTACCAATCCGCACTGGGCCCGCGTGGTAGATTACGGCCCACTCCCTTTCACAGAGAGGAGGCCTGTGTCCCAGCAGTGGGAACATTTATAGGCTGATGATGATGATGATGATATGCATATGGCGGGAGGGTGGAACTGCATCCTACATCCAAGCCTGGACATTTGTCGCGAAATTAAAACTAGATATTTCTCATAACATTTAACAATTTCTGGACTATCATAAAAAGACACCGCAAATGTGAAACGCAAAATGTAATTAAAAAAAACAGCTTATTTTTTGAACAAATCAAATTTCTTCCGCTCCCCAGCCCAAAAGGAAACATTGACAAAAAAATACATGTGGCACTCGGAGACTGCCGCAGTGAAGCTATTGCATAACATTTTTTTTATTTTAAACGAATAAAATCGCCTACCGCGTTTTAACGAGAATATAATTTATTTAAAATATTTGTGGGGCACTACTGTAACAAAGAACTTTTTTTTTGTAGGTGAATTTTATAAGTAGGTTTCATTGCGAAAACTCCTTTTGTAGCTGGCCGTTTAGAATCAGTAAGAAAAAGTAAATTGTTTTTATGACGGATATTTTTATGATTGCCGAAGTCTCCCGAACTGAAACGATGTTAAACGATGCGTGGTGTACCTGACACCACGCATCGTCTAACATCGTTAGGTTTTTGGAAATTTTTTGATTCGGTCGCCGCGCCGCGCCCCGCTTAGAGCCCACGATAAAAGCTATGCAATTGCTTAAAAAAACTACTGAAATAGAACCATAGAACATAAAAATACCGGCACCACATAAAAATACCCCGTACATAAATAACAAGTTCTAACCAATCCACATTTCCATAAAATAAACCATATAGTGTTGGGCTTATTACAACATAAACAAGTACCTATTATAATTACAGAGTAAATACTAAGGTAATCTGTAGTTTGAACGCGTGTCATATCAGAGATGGTTATCAGTACAATCTGAGATGTTATCTCTTGAATACATCAGCTCCGACTACGGTGTGAGAAGTACTGTGTATGTGGACTTAGGAACTTTTGGGAAAATAATTTTTTTGAACAGGCAGCCGAGTCAAAAAATATTATTCAATCATACGTAAAATTATGAAAAAAAGGAACAAAAATGGAATTGATTTCTGCTTCCGAAAGAGTTTATTGAAATTCTTTGTGTAAAATACTTCGAAAGCGCCGCTTGTCAAAGCCCTCATATTTTATAATGGTTGTAATTTATGGTGACTGCAATAGCTGATATAGCCCACCGGATTAGCAATCTGAAGTGGCAATGGGCAGGCAATATTGCTCGCAGAGCAGATGGCCGATGGGGTCGGAAAGTGCTAGAGTGGAGACAAGCGCAGCGTAGGACATCCACCAACGAGGTGGACAGACACCTTATAAAGGTCGCCGGAAGACGCTGGATGCAGGTCGCTTCCAACCGGTATATGTGGAGATCTAAAGGGGAGGCCTATGTTCAGCAGTGGATGTCCTATGGCTGAGATGATGATGATGATGAATAGCTGAAAATTATTAACCATTAACTTTCTTTCTTTCCACATCTTTACGATACGCGAAGCAGGCGTTAATGGCTATAAACATAAAAAAACAATAACTGTTTCTACTGAGGACAAGACACAGAGAACAAGACATATTCTTTCCCCAGGCCATTTCTTCTCTGTTTCATCTTCTGCCTTTACTCCCTTTCATTCTTAAAATACCGCTTCTCTAGAAGAATTAGCTGCTAAATTAAGAACCTCCTCTTAAAATGCCGAAGTCCACAGCTTCCCCAGTTAGTTACAGTCTGAATGTACGGCAATACAGCTCCAGAATACATTGTGTGTTAATGTATTCCGATGTTTGCGCGCCTATCGCTGAATAATTGGAGTCTCCTCGTCGCCTGGGCACACATCGGCCTCGTGGAGAATATCTAAGCTCGTTTGGTGACTGGGTTCAAAATTATAGGACTGTCAAAATATATAACTTGTTTGTAAATTTTATGATAGCCTTTTCTTTTATGGTGGTTAAATTATCAAATGACTGGATGGACATCAATGGACTGTCAGGCTCTAACTAACTGAAAATTCACCCTGTTCTTTCAGTCGCCCTTTGCATTTTTAGGCTGTTACGGGTTGTTCATGCATCAAATAAATGAATGCCCATATATTATAACATAACTTAAAGCTTAGCCAGCCTTAACCTAAGCGGTTACCTAAACATAAAACCTAACTAATCTTAACCTAAACCTAATCTAATTTGGACGCCAGGAGAGTTATATTTTGCGGTGAACTCTGCCAACACCTCTGCCGCTAGCTCGTTTGCTCAGGGACTTGTTTTTACAAAACGTGACGCACAATCACTATTACTTTAAAATAATTCAGACTAATATTTCTCCACTATGTCGGTGGATAATGGCTTACAATGACCTTTAATTTTTTAACACACGTCCGTTCAATACAAGAGAGATGTCGCAAGTGCCCCACCAACCCTCACATGATGAATATAAATTTTAGAAATAGAAAAACAGTCAATTTAACAAAATTGACAAGAACAAAAAGAACTTGTGCGACTCGGATTCGAACTCAAGACTCCTCGTTTGTTACACCGGGCACCCAGCGCTAACCATTCGACTACGCGGTTACTTAGGAGTGTTGACGAAAACAAAGACTGAACTCTTCACACAATCTTAATACCCGAACCTTTACCGACGGTTCCGCGACCCCCAAGTAGCATGGGACAAGAGAAAATGATGTAACATGTCTTCAGTGTAAACAAAAATAATTAATTTTGTTTACAGTAAATACACACAATATTATAAGCTTAAGCATCAAGCATCAAGTGTCAAAGCTTCGCGGGATTGTCTCATAAGTTAACCGTGATCCTGGAACGTAAAGGGCTATTGAAGGACCACCGTGGATTTAAATCGGTACAAGTCACTCCCGTCCAGCCCTGGGTGGGAGGACTCATTTGATGATTTTACCAAGATAAAAAAAAACTATGTTGAAAAAGATAGACACTATATGCACTTGTCTAAGTTCTCTATTTGATATAATATCATGCAAATAATATCTGGACCGGAAGACGCAGCGTAGGTAGGCCTCCCACTAGGTGGACCGACGACATCGTGAGGGTCGCGGGCAACCGATGGATGCAAGTGGCGAATTGTCGTTCGGCGTGGCGGTCTAAGGGGGAGGCCTATGTTCAGCAGTGGACGTCTTCCGGCTGATGATGATGATGATGATGAATATCTGTATATGTATTAAGAAAAATGCTGTTAATTTGAGTAAATGGTGACACCTATACTAAAAAGCTTTTCCTAAATATTTCACACCAGTAAATAATCTCAACGCTAAGTAGAACCAGCATATTAGTAGAGGTGTTTAAGAGTACCTCGTTCAAACCACTTTGCTGTTGCTATGCAATGCAAATTGTCAAGTCAATCGGTTAATATTTTAATTATTGAAGATACGTAAGCTTGTAATCTTACGAGCAAACTAGTTAAGTATGAAAAACCGGTCCAGTACAAGCCTGAGTTAGTCAGGCAGACGGACTGAGAAAATTTAATAAGTGCACTATTTGACCATTGATTAATTACAAACTACTGGAGAAATGATAACTAAAAAAAGAAAATGTAATATGAAAAGTTAAATAAAAAATAAAATAAAGACAAAAAGTTGTTTCTCCAAGGTTCAGTTTTCGGCGAATAACTCCGAAACCTGCCGCTTTAGGACATTATGTCCATTAAATTTTTTGATTGTTCACAGCGATTTTGAAATGAAATAAAAATATGACGGGTGACTGATAGCGCCAAAACCTTCCGACACCTTTATTTCATGCACGCAAAAAAAAGATCTAAACAAATGAAGTCATTTATCGCTGCTTAATTCATTAAAAGAAACGATTTGACACATCTTTACATCCCAGTGGTACAAAACCAGTTTTTATCTGTATTTAAATATCTATCCGTATCTGTATACAAGTCACCCTGTATATGAGGGTCTACTCTCTTAGTCCGTCAACGAAAATACGGGCACGGGCCGAAACATTTGAGTGAACTCTACTCCTTATTAGTTCTGAACTCATAAGTCCTGACAACATATCAGTAGTCGGGACAACTGTCCAATATTTTTTAATATGTGTTAAAGAATAAATCGCCCGAAGCTTCGGTCGAACCTACGGGTTTCGAGCTTCAATAGTAGTACCCCTGAGTCGATAGTCACCGTGTCAAAATGACGCTAAACCTGCGGCACTGGACCTGCCGCATATTTTTATATTATGCTTATCACGTACGAGAATCTTGGATAGATATACGGGAAAATAGTTGGGACTGTTACGTTAGGTGGCTGATGTTAGGGCTTGAAAGAGAGTGAGTCGAGATGACAATAAGGTATTTTAGTATTTTACTGCATAAATAAATTGAAAATCTGTTCAATCCGACACGACAGTTAGATTATAGAAAGATAATGGACACATGAATATTGAAAAAGATTAAACGCTTCCAAATTCGGGAGTGGGAGCTTGTGACGTCATAATGCTTGTAAAATTATACCGACCGAGTGACGTTTTGTGATATTTAGAAGCCTTTATAACTTCGTTTATTTTGATTTACGTAATAAAAGAAAAAATACGTCTGATATTTTTAATAAAATCTTTATTTTGGACACATATTTTTTTTGAGTAAATTCTGTTACGATAAAATTTAATTGTCTTTGATATAAAAAATCGATTTGCCTGTTGTTAGTTCTCGGTTTCTATACTTGATCATTTCTAAATCTCCAGAATGTGATGGGAATAATAGTTTTCTTCCTTGTAAGCTAAACTTGTGTAGCTATAAAATCATAAAACCTAAACCAACTGAAAGTCAGACGATTATAGCTTTATCTTGCTTTAAATACTCCAAGTAATACAATTGATAATGAAGATGATGATGATGAGTACGGATGATTCAAATACCAAATTGGACGTCACGGTTGGCGCAATGGCTGAACGATCGACTGCTGCACATGTGTGTTACTGGTTCGATCTCCGCACGGAACAAATATTTGTATGATCTGCAAATAGTTGTTTCGGGTCTAGTTGTTTGTGTAAGTTTCTATGTTTGTAAACGCATGCACGATACAGAAAGAAATCGCTAGTGTGAGGAAACGTTTAAAAAAAAATCATCGACACGTTCCCGCCACCACTTTTTCTCCTCCCTATGTTTCCAAACGCGAGTGGCCAGCATCACCCGCCGTGAGAACTTCTAAGCCCGCGGCGGCGCACAATACAACTAGTTCTGATCACATACGTATTGTTTATGACCTTGCGACACATGTTTATATACTGCAGACAGCATGTGGGACCATTTCCCACTTCTAAACGGTCACGATCAATAAAGGAAAGCGCTAAGGAAAGGTAATGTTCAAGTTAGAATAACTCCTAAAATACTTGACGTAGAGTGATTATTTTGATATTAATTTGGAGACTGACTCAAATACTTTTATATACAAAAACCCAAGCAAAATTCAGGGGTACTTTTCGAGTAAAAAATGTGAAAATATTCAGTAATTTTTGTGTACAATTTTGTGTTTCCCATGTTTTTTGGTTCTTGTCACTTATTATTCAGAATAACTTTAGTACCTAAGTTTTTCAGAAGCCTCAACGTTTACCTTCGCAATAAAGTCATTTGCATGTGTGTTATGTAAGTCTCTTGGATTCAAAGATATTTGCATTTTATTGAACATTCTCCAGTTCGGCTGGTTAAAAAACAAAAATGGCCGCCATTCGCGTCGTGTTGGGTTAGGAATTTTTTATAAGCAGTTTTGTCGATGAAAATAGTCTATAATATCCTCTTCAAGTATCGGTAATCGGAAATCAAACACACTGTATATATCTCTGGTTTACAAATATTACTTATTTTTCATAAAACCAATATGTATATTTCTATCATACGCCTAACAAAAACGATCATGGCGTCTCATTCCCCATCTTTCAAAGAAGCTAACGCTGCTCCAGTTATAATGGACCAATTGGACCGGTATAAAAATTATAAAACCATTTCTCCACCACCGTGACCGCCTCTTCCGTTTCCTTGTAGCCAACATAACGAATATTCGAGGAAAAATGTGTAGCCAATTTTAACGAGCTAATTTTATATTGGACGACCAACTGACCAATGAGAGCGGACGTGCTCAGGCGCAACACTTCCTTGAAAATTATAGGAAGTAAAAAATGGTGGGTTGATTAAATTACCTATGGTGCTAAAATTATGGAAAGTGATTATCATTCCGTATAAGATGGAGAGGGACGTGCTAAGAATTATAATGGTTGATTGGAAATGATTATGATAAAATCACGATAGGTACAGATGCCAGCACATCAACCTACCTCAATCTGTCAAATTTTTTTAATAGATTTTCAACCTTATCACAATGGTGGAAGGTTAGTATTTGATTTATAAAATTTGACAGATTGGGAAATTTCTAAATGGTTGTCAATGGATAGAGTGAGTAATGAAGATGGTTTTAGTTTAGTGTACATATTTATAATTCATCTAGGTTTGTGTAAAATTATTGAAATATGATGTTAAAAAAAATATCAGCAAAGCTCTTTGAAAAAAAAAATGCCACATACTTTGCAAAGCCGGGCGGGTTACTACTTATAAATAATTATACCAATTTTCTTACAAGCAAGCATAAAAGGAAGTAATAATGTGATAAATGTTCAATTTATTAGATGAGAAACTTATACGGTATACAATTGAAGAGGACGTATTTTTTACATGATAGGACTCAATTTTCATCATTGTTTTTTCCCAACCGACATTAGTTGGCATGCCATCACTAAAAATATCCACAATGATTAGAAATGGTGATAAGTATTGTATTCAATAGTTCTCTAACTTATGATTGTCTAACTAACTTCACAGTTCTTTTGAAAGATCTCTAAGCCGAGAGCCAGAAGCCGAAAATTAAACTATTGTCTCTTTTACTATTTATTCTCTCTGAGCGATCGACTCAGAAACGAGAAGATTCGTAGACGAACCAAAGTTATCGACATAGCCCCACGAATTAACAAGTTGTAATGGCAGTGGGCAGGCCATATAGCACGCAGAACTGATGGCCGATGGGGCCGTAAGGTTCTCGAATGGAGACCACGCACCGGCAAGCACAGCGTAGGACGTCCACCCACTAGGTGGGTAGACGATCTTATGAAGGCCACAGGATCACGCTGGATGCAGGCCGCTTCCAACCGGTCATATCGGAAGTCTAAAGGGGAGGCCTATGTTCAGCAGTGGACGTCTTACGGCTAATATGATGATGATTGTCTCTTTACATGGCGACACAATACCTACTTTTTCCATATCCCCAAAAAGGGCGGGCAAAAGTTGCATGGTAGGCAACGCGTAAGCGATATCTCTTGTGTTCCAGTTGCAGGTGTCCTAGGCTACGGTGTACTTTCCATCAGGTGAACCGTATACTTCTTTGTAACCTCATCATCTGCCTAACCTTTTCCCAACTATATTGGGGTTTTCCCAACTATGTTGGGGTTTTCCCAACTTATTGGGGTTTTCCCAACTATGTTGGGGTTTTCCCAACTATGTTGGGGTCGAACCAGATGTAGCTGAATATCAGAATTTTACATAGAGCAACTGCCTATTAGACCTCCACAAACCAGTTACTGAATATCCCTAGGTGAGACTGGTTGTAGACTTCAGAGCTTCTGACTAATAGTAACGACTGTCAAAGATCTACAAATGACAGCCGGGACCAACGGCTTTGCTTTCTGAGGCACGGAGGAAACTCGCTATGACAGATGGTCATTCATCTATAGACCAACTCGGCAAGCGCGGCTTAACCCGGAAGATTGGCCTGGGCGGCTGTAATTATTCAGCAACGAGCTCATACTACTTTGTCAGCTTCATGGTATAAAACAAAAACTGTTATTTTTCCGGGATTCAAAGTTGAATTATTTTTAAAGGAATATTATCATTCCTTTACATTATCTATGTTGTTCACTTTATCAATTTGGATAAAATGTTTTTAACCATGCGCACCCAGGGTCGAGCAAACAACAATTCGTTCATGTAATTCGCACTTTTCGGGCACCTGCCTTATCGTTACTAAATTAGACTAGAGATAACAAGCAGTAAGTAATGGTGCAGCTCTATTATAAATTCTTTTGAAATATGTTGTCTGTTTTTTACCCCAAGGCAGAAAGTAATGTGATATGTTTATTCAATAAATCATTTTTATATTTACCCTATTATATGTATTTTATAGGCGTTAAGCAAACTGATCATATTCGTAACACCACACTGGGTTCCAAAACACAGATCACCGACGTTGCTAAAATGGCCGCTTAGCTGAAGTGGGACTGGGTTGGCCACGTCTGCCGGATGCCCAATGAACTGTGGGCCAAAATGACCACTATGTGGAGCCACGCACACACACACAGCTGCTGAGACAGCCAGAAGGCGTCGCGGCTGACCTCGCAGAAAATGATGGGATGAGCTAGACTAAACTAACGACCAGTGGCTCACATTAGCCCTAGATCGAAATATGTAGTTGAAAGTCCTGAGGGGTTTCCTTTCCGCCTTTTAAGGTTGTAAACATTTTTGTTGCTTTTGAAAAACGTTACCCCACGTACTATAATTTCTCCTCAGTCGCAGGCAACGACCATTTATATCTAGACTCCTAATCACAGGCGACCGATGTCTGTCAACACATTAGGCAAAAAAGTCTTAAGTTCGTATTAGTTTCGACCACTCCTGTGAGTCCCCTCGTCGCACTGACCGGGACCTTGAGTTAGCCAATCAGAACGAAGTACCCCGTCCCCCTCGCTGACGTCGTACCTCAGCGACTTGGCAGAAAATTTTCGTTAGTCAGATCGTGCATGAGGCGTCTAGATAATATAAAATGGTCGTTGGTCGCAGGTACTTACGTTCACACACACTTTGGTTTTCAAGCATTAGTCATACCCCATATACAACTCATACGTCGTTATTTGTACTTAATAGTTATTAACTTACTTAACCCGTAATGTATCAAACGTTTCCAATTTAATTTATTGCGTGACTCATTAGGCAAAGACAGTTTAGCACATTCGGTACCTAACTATAGAACCAAAGTAGCGCTAACTTGACTAAGATAATGAATACGCAGAAACTGTACTTACTCTACTTTACTACTACCGCTGTACTATTCTTTGTTAGAAATCTCATTATATTAGGTGGATAATTGGATAAAGATAGCTGTTTTAAATTAAATATAAGTATTCTATCAAACTCAAATGTTTCCTTGCATTAGACTTTTTAACCGGTTTCAAAAAGGAAGAGGTTCTCAATTCGGCTGTTATTTTTTTCTCATTAAGCACGCGTAGCATGACCAATTCTATCTCGATTCTACTAAGAATAGACAAAGTTATTTAATGGTTATAATTTACTTTTAAACAATTCGACTGCTTTTTTGAACGAATGTGGTACAATCAGTAAATCGCTTTAGTACTTACCTACTTGAAAATTACTTACAATTTCTGAAATATTCAATTCTTTGAAGAATCACATAGTAGGTAAATGTTGTTAAACAAAGTGTATTCTGTACTAAAAATTTTATCAGAATACACTTGACTCACTTACCTATAATATTTTGTGTCTCAATTCCGCCGTACATTTCAAAATGGCGGTGCATTAAGATAGGATATAACACGACAGGGGGGGTATTACAACGTTTTAAAACCAGACTTATTCCGGCGAGTGAAAGTGACAGAGCTATACAAGTCGTCTAGCGCCATCTAGTTCACTCACTGGAATAAGCCTGATTTTAAGACGTTGTAATACCCCCCCAGGACTATTACGTGTCGTTTAATATGATAGGGCTGAATACACAATGAAATGTTAGTATTAATAGCTATATCTGACAAAGGGTGTAGGCAGACGGACAATTTTTTGGAATAACGCGATGTATTCCGTGATGGACAATCCATTGATGGTTCCGTATTTTTGGATTGGAAATCACTTTATAAAAAATCGCGAGAAGAACTTCGTAAAATACTGAGTTTACAAGAAAAAATAGAACTATTTCCATTTTTCTGATTGCTGCAACTTTAAACATTTCTATGCAATAAAATCTTGTAGAAACAACTGGAATTAATTTGGTCTCCCACGCTGTTACCAAAGGACAATATTTCATATTTATTTCGGATACTAAAGAGTCTTATAGTAAGACACAAAGACCACAATTGATAAATTTCAAACCTGAGGGTCTCTCAAAGCACGAAACCCGTGGTTTCGGCCTTAGTCACGGGTTTTGACAACAAGCCCGAAGTAAGAATGAATAATATTACGATTTGACAGATAGCTCCATAGAGTACGGCCACCATTCATGACCTGCAAAAATTCGTGGTGGTACTACTACATTTTCAAAATGCAATTTGACGTAATGACATAGATAGACACTAGCGCCATATCATAAGGTCTTCAGTAATTTGTCCGTCCGTTTTACGTTAGTTACGTTCGTACTTCTGTATCCGTACATCGTTAACGGACTTAGAAAGTAGAGCCTAGAATCACGATCAATATCGAAAAACAGAGTAATATCCTTTAAAAAATCTAGAAGATCAGAGCCTTACCGAAGCCTACGCAACACCAGTCCGGGCACGCGGCGATCGCTTAAAACGCTATTAATCGCAGTAAGTCGCCGTACAAAGTAATCAACGTATAATTTATTGCTACATTTATGCGCAATGTCGCATCGGACCATATTCATGTAGCGGTCATTTGCTCTGCCGACTTTAATGAGGATCTTACTAATATTATCGAGGCGAAATATTGTGAGGATGAATGTATGAATTTTTATTGTCTTAAGGTAAAACCGCACTAGGCGGAACTGCGCGACACGACGCTTTACTTTGCAACGCAGTTCGGTTGCAGTGCAGTTCCGTTTCCGCTTAGTGCGTGATGTCTCGTATAATTTCATATAAAGAATATTTTGACGCGTCGCCGCGTCGTGTCGCGTAGTTCCGCTGCAGTGCAGTTCCGCCTAGTGCGGTTTCACCTTTAAAGCTTTTTAAAAAAAAAATCAACAGCCAGTGGGACTCAAACCCACGGCTTTCTAGTTCTGAAGATAGTCCAGACTCCTTTTGCGAAGCGGGTTCAAGTCCCACTCGGAGCTTGATGTATGGTTTGTAAAAATTACGTGAAAACAGTTTAGACATCATAAAATATGCCCCACAACAAATTCACCAATAGAATACTGTAATACGAGCAAAACAAAGGACGGAACTCATGGAACAGAAAATCAGAAACGTTATAATAAATAAAACAATAACATGGAATACAATACTGAATTAACTCGGGTGTCAAATACTGTATTTGTTTCTTAAAGGCTTTTCAAATAAAGATATTTATGTAAGTAAATAAAGAAATTGGTGTCCATTATTAAATAGTGAAGTCATCAGATGGTATGACGCAAGCGTCGCTTTTATACTTAAAATGTTATTTCAACTTGTAACGGACTTTATTATAGTTGTAAGCAAAATGTGAGGTTATTTAAACACCATAAATGGTATAAGTGCAAAAGTTCCTTTTTAAATGTAAAGTGAGTGAGTCAAGCTGTTAACTTTCTTCATTTTTGAGGACAGTGCACTACACTTGTTTTGGCAGAAATAATACTTTCTGCATATATTATGTTAAATACCAGTTAATTAACCGACTTCAATCAAGACAACAGTAACTTAAAGTGTTGTCGCTATATACATCGCATTATCCAAACCTACATACTTTAAATCTTTTTTACCCGACTAATCCAAAAGAAGGGTATATGTTTTTAACTTTTATTAGAATGTGGCGGTAGTTCCCCTTCGTTTCCTTCCTTCCTAATCATTCCTGCAGCGTCTGCCATAGGTCAGAGCGAAACAGCGATACAAGGCTGGAAGAAGATAGAACGCAGCCAACGCCATATTGAAGTTTTAATGTTCGTCTACTCCGCCGCCGCGAAAGCACCTCTCCAGGGCTTTATTGCAAATAAATCCAGATTTCGTGATAAATCCAGGGTTTTGGGTTTATAATTCAAATTAGATCCACCTAAATATCAAGCTACAGTGTTTTGAAGTGCTGCAAAAGGAAAAGGAATCCTGTATCTGAGGAACCACGCTGGCCGCCGCGTGGTTAACCTGTACATCGAGGGCGTACAAGGTTCTTATAGCAGGAAAGCGACTCCAGACCTATACAAAAGGTAAGGCGCTGCATCCTGGGTCCTACTGTTCCTGTTTCTCCTTCAAACCAATGTATGCCGACACATAAAGTTTAATACAGTCCACAAACCGCCGATTCTCATAGCAAGGCTTTGAATCACCGCCCCAGGCTTTTAGAAGCCTGGAAGGAGCTGTTTAGACAGTTCTTCCATTTCATGGTAAATTCCCCGCATCCCCCATGTTAGCGTTTAAAGGTTTTTAAAAAAGGCTCATAGCGCTAACATAAAGCTTCATTTTAATTATGTATCTAGTATTTTTTATAAACTAAAAAAATATCTAAATATGTAATTGCAATACATTTTTAAAGATAAGAAAGTAAAACAAAAATCTGTCACAAAATAAGAAATTCTAAATTCAATTATAAGTCACAAAGGACCAGTACTTAAAAATTAAGCCAACCAACGCGTGCCTCTCTTCATTTTTATTCATCTCTAGAACACAAGAAAACATAGTGACCATCATAAAGTACATTTTATCCCATCGTACATTAAGAGAACCACTAAAGTAATGGTAATTCTAAGCGCTATGGCACACGGTTTCCATTTTAAACACATTTGTTTCAGTACATTATCATAATAAAATTATTTAAATACCAACAGACTACTTACTCTGAAACGGTAGATAGATACCTTTATAAAATTTCTTTGGGGAAATGATAAGAATTTAGTATTTTATCAATAATCTTTTGGAATGTAAAGTAAAATATCGTGAAATACATACCTACTTTGTATGTAGAAAATAAAATAATTTCTATTATTCTCTAAACATTTTTAAACTTAAATTTTACATTATTTCAAAAAGAAAAATATCATTTAAAATTAAAAAAAAAAATAGTAGTCCACCAGTATCGGAAATAGACGGTTTTTTAATCAGCACAAATGCGTGACGTCGACATTAACAAGTTACACCGATTTTTAATCAAAAATACCTTTAGCAGCTAAGTTCATTTATTTAACCGACTTCCAAAAGGAGGAGGTTCTCAATTCGGATGTTTATATTTTTTTATGTTTGTTCGGGCATAACTCCGTCGTATACCAACCGATTTGAAAAATTCTTTTTTTGTTGGAAAGGATATACTTCCTGAATAGTCCCATTAAAATTTTATCGAAATCGGACTAGATTTTTTTGAAAAATCAACAAAAACCTAAAAAGTTTTCAACATTGTCAACACCGATTACTCCGAGGTTTCTGGTCCGATTTCGATGATTCGTGTCGGTGACAAAAAGTCAATGAAATAAAAAAGAAAGTCACCGACTTTCGAAAGAAAAGTTTTTTTGTAGGTTATTTTGAACTTTTTTGTGGGAAGTCGGTTACATTTTTTTTTTTGAGATTCCTTAAGATTCTACTTTAAAATATTATAAACGTGAAAGTTTGTTAAGATGGATCGATGTCTGTTCCTCTTTACCACTGAACGGATTTGGTTGAAATTCGGTACACAGATAATTTATAACTTGGAATAACACATAGGATAGAAGTGAAGTTCGTATTTACAACAAAAACAGCTGGTAAAGTATTTCCGTGGGCCTAAACATTTTCATTCAAAGTTAACAAACATAAAACACACCGTACATATTTTCCCACAATTATGCAAATACAAACACGATTGTGTATATTCTAATGAGGCTGTGCACGCGTACCTTTTTACGAAACAATTTATTTTATTGCTAGCAACATCGCAAATTAGCTGCCATTAACATGCAATTGATCAATGACTACTGCTTTATGTAAATCATTTGTTAAAGATATGGGCAATAAAAGATAATTATGATAAAGTGTCTCATAAAAATGTGTTAATAATATGGAAATTAAGATCATTTGTAAATAAAAATAATTGCTGTTCCGTGCTCCCTTATTATGTTATAAATTAAGTCACGTGAGCTTTGTAATCTATTATTGTGTCTTGGATTGTAATCTCTGGATTATAACTGGAATATTAAAAGTCACTAAACATGCAATGTCGTGCCGATGTTACTTGAAAAATTGAGACAGTGAATGTACTCCAAGGGTCACAGCCCCCCGCGGTGGTGGACGCCCACGACGACGGACGTCGTAAGACGATCTCCGGCCACCGTAGGCGCGGGCATGCGGGCGGCGAGTAAAGGGCAACTCGCTGCCCGACCATGGACCATGCCCGTGTCGACGGCGCGTTGTGTTCCACGCGCGCCTCAAAGAGCGTCAGCATAATGACGGGGCCCCCTCTCTAGAGGGCCAAAGCTTGCCGGGGTCGCGGGACTTATCTCATTACCGTGACCCCGGAACATAAAGGGCTATTGAAGGACACCGTGGATTTTAGTCAGTACAAGTCTGACAGTCCCTCCTGCCTTGGACAGAAACCGGATGGAGCTGAATATCAGTATTTTACATGGAGCGCCTGCCTACGGACCTCCACAACCCAATAACTGAGTAATACGATATAGTTACCGGCATGGATCTTGAGTGCTGACCTTCACCTGCGCAGAAGTAAGTTATTAGGTCCCTTTGGTAGATGAAGTGAAGAAGGGAGGCGGGGAAATGTAGTGATTGGCCCGTTCTATTGTTGTTTTATGCGTTTTATTTGTTTTATTGTGCGTTTCATTTGTCGATAAGTGTACGATGCGCAAAGCGATCCCCACTTTTACGCCGAGCGCTCAAGAACCGTGCCGGTATTTGTACCCCATGGTAAGACAGGTTGTCAGACTTTAAAGCTTCTAACTGACAGTAACGACTGTCAAAAATATACAAATAACAGCTAGGACCACTGGTTGTAACTCGTAAATACAGCCGTTTACGGTTTGGTTCAATTAAAGAACTTGATCACTCACTAACTCACTAACTACCTAACACATTAAGCTTACAAACACATCTTTCAAAATTGCCCCTCTTTTAAATTACCCGCGTTTAAAATTACCCCATCTCTAAAATTACCCATCTTTAAAATTACCTAGATTATGCCAATGTTCAACGGATACGCAAGCAAGACCTACAATGATCTACAGACATCATGGTACATAATGACATGCTAGATCTTGCGTTATAAATCTATGCGCAAGCGACGCCGAAATGTGTGCTGGACACGCAAGGGGAATTGGATCATATTTCTTCGTATACTTTGCAAGGGATCTTGGTAAACGTTGAGATTTTTACTTATTGTGGATGCGGGGTATTTTTTATGGCGGCCAAGAGATAACCTGGTAATAAGTGTTCACCTGTGTGAGCAGTGGTGGCCCAGTGGTATCGGCCTCGACTTACGAGTTGTAGGTCGTAGGTTCGAACCCCGTCAGGCGCATTACTTTGTGTAATTTATTTCAACACCACTGCTCTCAAAACGGTGAAGGAATACATCCTGAGGAAACCGGCATGTCCTAGAACCAAAAATTCGAAGACATGTGACATCCACCAACCCGCACTGGGCCCGCGTGATAGATTACGGCCCACTCCCTCTCACAGAGAGGAGGCCTGCGTCCCAGCAGTAGGAACATTTATAGGCTGATGATGATGAAGTGTTCACCTGTGAGTTGGACAAGAAATGCACTGGCCAATGTAGAAAGCACTTGGAGGGGAAATGAAAATCGAACCCGTGACACTCAGCGCAGAAATCGATCGCCCAACCGCTTAACGCGTAACGTGCCGTTATAATTATGTTCTCCTAACTCGTGTATATCTCTTATCGCAATTTAGGGATTTTATTTAACCTCTAGTTTTTAGCACAGAAAAAGGGTTTTTTACATATAATATGTAAAAAAATGCAATGCAACTGATGACGAAGAATGATTAAAAGTGTATTATTGATATGTATTAGTGATATTCGGTGGCTTTGTTTTTGTTATTTCATTGACTATGGCCACCGACTTCCGAAAGAAAAGTAATTTTACACTTTTTTTTGTATGTGGTTTTGAAGTCGGTTCCTTTTTGTTTTTCAAAAAGTTTTTTTTTTTTTTATTTTACCCTTTTTAGTTTAGATATTCATCAAAAGTCTTCATATAATCAGCGTCTTTGAAAATCTACAATCCTAGTAAGCAAACAAAAACGGATCTATGCGGGCAACTTCACGAGATAGGTACCCATCATTGTTATATAGTAAAATCTTCTCCAGCATGTAATGAACGCTTTCCTGAATACTGCATTAAAATCGGTTCAGCCAAACGCGAGATAATCGCGGACAAACATACATACATACATACATACAAACATACATACTGGTCGAACTGAGAACCTACTTTTTTTTGAAGTCGGTTAAAAATATCTTAACGTACCATGGCGTTATTGAATAGTCACTCAGTGTGGCCTATTAAAAAAAGTAAATATAGAAATGTTCAGCGCAAAACTAAAATAAGTAAGCCTAATAAACACGGCACCAATAATTCACCCAAAAAGGTAAAATAGAAAATTGATCAATCACAAACTTAGCCAGCCACAAAAAAACCTTTAACGCCGTAAAAGTATCGAGAAAACATTAAGATTGTTCGTGCTGATTCCACTTAATGTTTCACTCGGTTAGTAATCGTTTCGTTGAATAATCTGGCTCGTATGGCTATCTCAGTTTGTCTAAAAACTTTAAAGAATTTACAGAAGTCTATTAGCCTTAATAAATGATGAATTTGATTTGAGAATCAGTGCCTCAATTCACGTAACTAAAGAAGTGACGTTGCAGTGCAGTTGCAGTTAAGTTTCGATCAAAACACGGCTTTTCGTATTCTCTACCGCTGTCAGACACGCTCGCGTCAAGTTCGCGTCACGCGAGCGCGTTATCGGTATTCTACTGTTGCGCGTCTTTGGTGCGTGTTTGGGATCGCAACATGATTGGTGTTATACTATTCGTTTGACGTCTCAAAATGACAGCATACAAGTTTCAATTCGATCAACTTTTAGTTTTAATGTCATATTCATTGAATTGTAATCGATTCCATTCGATTATTTAGTAGGCAATCATTTTTATCTCCTATGGCCACACCATGAGAAAGTTTGGTACAGTTTGGTTGTCGTACAGTTGACGTGCAGTTCACGCGCAGCTTACGCGCAGTTCAAAGATTACAAGAATACCGTTTATCACTCGAACTTGAACTTAACTGCAATTGCGCTACTACTTCATCGGTGCGTCATAAAATTACGTGAATTAGCCTTCTGATCATTTAAAAAAATATTTCTTGTTATTGACTTTTTTGTAAAGTTAGTTTAATAGTCTTGAAGGAATTAGATCCAAAATTCGTTAATTTATGATAGCTTTGTATTATGCGGGTGCTGTGTGCTGTGCTGTTCTTGGTATCAGTAAGATGCCATATCTGATGAAAAATAAAATATGACTCAAGAGGGAACTTCTAAGTAATGTAACGGTTCAAGAGCTTTCAATATCTTCATCCAGAATGCAACTTAGATGGACAAATCTCGTTCAGTATTATTGGAAAAACTCGCCTTAAAATAAAAGGAAAAAATCTTGTAAACAACAACGTTTAATGTCCACGTTTACAAATTGGGTTTTTTACGAATTGGGCGTTTTAAGAAAAGCATGTTACGCATTTTAAGAAATATATCTACTTTTTCCGACTAAGCCACAAGAAACATTGTCAGAATACAAGAAAACATGTTGATGTCGCTTGTCATATTATGTAACAACACTATTTTACTAAAGCACTGGTTGCTACAAAAACTTTTCATTTTTTTACTCGTATGACCTATCGTATGAAAATGAGCTTTCGGTCACTCCACTTGGGTTCATAATTTGAATCGTTGATCCGTTTTTATTAAATCTTCCAGTTTCTACCTCCTCCAAGCATTTCTTTATTAGGCACGCTCCTCAAAGTCTGCGTCGTGATTTATCGATTCTCGAACGTCCTTAATTGATCGAATCGATCTATAATGGATCGATTCATTAGGTCTCGTCGATTCCTTTGCACAATGAACATCGATGTCCATATTGGATTCGGCATGAATCCGTGAGCCTCGATTAACAGGAATTTAGTTTTAAAACTAAATGGACATCTGAAATGTAATTAAATTTACTGTGAATTGTGTGTAAAAGTAATCTTTATTGGCTACAAAAGATTAAAATGGTGTTTATATTCAGGAATCAAGCAAATATGGTCACCATACTTGTGTCAGTGTCGACAAATTGTGATTCGGTTTTAGAGTGGTACCTACACTTTATTTTTAATTTATTAGGAATTTCACAACATGACTTCAGAAAATAATCGAATAAACGGTTAAATAGAAAAAGAAATGCTAATATAGCTTTCAATACGTTTTGGTAAAATAGTACAATAATCACTGACGGTTTTATATTTCTGAAAGAGATTTTTTCGAGGGATGTTTCCAGACTTATACAGGCTGTTAATTACATTAGAGATAGGTATGCTCTTGACTCGTTATAGGTCACAGCCTCACAGGTGATATACACCGTGACTTGTCTTACAAAAATGGTCCACTTAATGTATCCGACCTAAAATACCTCTAGGCGAGTTTTTTTTTTAATCGTTAATGATATTTTTTATTATTAATAAATAGGTACATTAGAAAATGTGAAACACCCTGTTAAAATGTTTACGTATCAAGCTGTAGAGTATATACCTACCCAGCGCAATAGTCGGGCAGATCATTACATCTCCATTTTATATGAGACAAGGGTGTTTCTAACTACGCCTTGCGTCATAATAACGAATTAAAATTTTATTTTAACATTTTTCAAATCTCTTAAATACCTATTTTTTTATTATAAACGTGTTCTAGTCATTGGATACATCAACTGGGCTGCCGTTGTAAGACGACTAAAAAGTCACGGTGTATATAGTAACTATCATGTGATATGTTAATTTTGGCAAAATCAAAAGGGCAGAAAGAACTAGTTCGAAATAAGTCCGGAGGGATGGTGGCGAGAAGAGTCTGCAGGACATCATCGACCTGCTGAAGAGGACCGATCCGGATGACGTGCCTGATTTTGTGGCGCTGCCTCCCGTCACTTTCGACCACGTCGACGTCACCAGGCTGCTGAAGGACATTACGTCTCTGAAAGTGAGCCAGGCCGAAATGAAGTCCAAGTTGGAGTCATCAGATGTCATCATTGGTGATTTACGAGCCGAAGTAGCGTTGTTGCGCAACGCTATTCCGAAAAGTGGGTCGCCGGAAGGCTCCAACGTGAACACACGCCGTGGAGCACAAAATGCCTCAGTTTGCAGTTTTCAGTCGGCGAGTGAATCAACGTCGCCGGCCGTCAAGAATGCAGGCGTTGCATCGTGTTCGGCTGATCGCGTCGTACCTGCCGGAGAAGCGACGCGTGTAATAGGTACATCGACCCCTAAATGTGCCTATTCTACAATTGTCGCCAAGACGAAACCTGCTGCGTCGGAAACAAAACGACAAGCAGAAAAAACAAAAGGGGGTAAGCAGAGTCGCTCAGTATTGAGCGCGACTAAAGGCGCTGTGGTGGACCACAAACAGCAAGGACCACCGAAGCACACATGCGATGAGGACGGTTTCATCAAGGTGGAGAGAAAGAAGAAGAAGCCTACTTATCGCAACCAGTGCGGGACAGCGCTGGCAGGACCTAACATGCTGCTACGTCCTGCATTACCGACGACGCAGCTGTACGTGTCCCGTTTACACTACTCTACGAAGATGGAGGATATCGTCGAGTACTTACATACGGGTGAAGACCAACTGGGACTTGAGGGTGGAGAAGTTGGAGGCGCGCCATAACACCAATTTTAATTCGTTTGTGGTGCGCGTTCCGACCCAACATTTGGCGACCTTTCTTAAGGAAGAGTTTTGGCCGAAAGGTGTGCTGTATCGGCGATTCCGAGGCCGGCTACGCGACACCTCGCAGCGTAACACGACGCCGTCACTTCGTGTACAGTAGTTTTAAGTATATTGTTTAGAATATGTATTAGTTTATAGTTATTGTTTTATATCTATATGTGTATTGTGTTTTTGATGGATTATGGTCAAAAAGAGAAACTAATTTGTCGATTATCTTAGATTTAATTGAAAAGCAATCAGAGCACCGTACATTCACCAAAGACAAATTATGGAAGAGACAGTGACAACTTCCTTTTTAAGTTAGACAGTTCTGGAGGCGTTTACAGAGCTAGTTATTTTATTGCGTTTACAAAGACTTTTTTTTTTTTTTCCTTAAACCAATAAAATATACATATTCATATATCATGTACAGCACATAGCCTAAAGATTTAGAAACGACAACAACTCTACTTATCTAGGTTACTAACAAATAAGTATTACAATAATGTATACTTAGTTATTCAAGAAAAAAAAAATATGTCACAATTTCTAGCCTTGTATTAATTACAAAGAAATACATTTTCTTGAATACACAACTGTTGTTTACCTTTTTTATAATTAAAAATGTATTTCGTAAGAACACTAGATATCTTTGAACTATCACATAGGTTACAACATAAAATTGAACTCATAAACAGTTATTAATATAAACTAAGTCTTATTTTACTACCAATAACTGAGTTACAAAGTTATTATGTTTTACTTTACACAAAGGTTTTGTTAGAATGTCAGCAAGCATATCATTTGTACACAAGTATTTTAACATAACAATTTTATCATTTACACATTGTCTGATAAAATGATGTCTAACATCAATGTGTTTAGTTCTTGAATGATAAAGGGAGTTTTTACACAACTTTAATGCTGACTGATTATCGTTATGAATAGTTATGATAATACTCTTATTTATTATATCCTTTAAAACTTTACGAATAAACAAACCTTCTTTACAGGCGTCTGTTAAGGAAATGTATTCAGCCTCAGTACTAGATAATGCTACTGTTTTTTGTTTACGACTTTCCCAGGAAACTATGGATTTTCCAATGGTGAATACATACCCAGTGTATGACCTGCGATCTCCGTCATCGTTCGCCCAGTCAGCATCTGCGTATGCCGTGACGTCCAAGCCACTCTTTTGGAAAACTAGACAGTGATTTATCGTACCTTTCAAGTAGCGTAGAACCCTTTTTGCTGCCTTCCAATGGATTTCTGAAAAAGACTCATTGAATTGGCTTAAATAGCTGACTGCATGAGCAATGTCCGGTCTACTGCAGACAGCAATGTACATAAGACAACCAACTAGACCTCGGTAGTCTAGGTTATCATCTTTCTGATTACCCTTTGGTAGTTTTAGGCCGGATTCCATGGGTGTGGGTGATGGCTTACAATCATCCATTTTATATTTCTGCAAGACCCTTTGAATATAACTGCTCTGATCGAGAGTAATTTTTTCATTTTCCTTACACAGTCTCATACCAAGAATTTGATGAGCTGGCCCTAGATCTGTAATTTGAAATTCTGTCATCAATTTCTGCTTTATATTCAATTTATCCTGCAAATTACACCTTGAAAACAAAATTATATCATCCACATAAAGAGCAATTACTATAATTGAATTGTTATTAGACTTTATGTAAACACAAGGTTCCGATGATGACCTAACAAAATTTAATTTGTTACATAAAACATGATCAATCTTTTCATACCAAGCTTTCGAAGCCTGTTTCAAACCATAGATGGCTTTGTTTAACTTGTAGACCTTATGTTCTTGACCTCTTATCTGGAAGCCCTCAGGCTGTTCCATAAAGACAGTTTCTGTCAAATCACCATTTAGGAATGCCGTTTTTACATCGAGATGCTCAATCTCCATATTGTATTCAGCTGCCAAAGCTAACAATGTTCGTATTGTGGAATATCTAACGACTGGGGAAAAAGTCTCCTCATAGTCTATCCCATGTCTTTGGGTACATCCTTTGGCAATTGCAATGCGGGCGAGTGCCTTTTGTACCTTCTTGGCGTGTCCAGCATCCGTCGGCTCCTTCTCCACAAAATCCCATAGGTCCTCATGGATCAGCACCATTTTCATCATAAACTTCCATGAGTTATAATTTTCAAGGCCTTTTAGTTTGTCCATGACTAGAGAAGATGTGTTGATACCTGTTGCCATGTTGCCGCCGCGATGTGGTAAAATTTCAATGAGAGGTTAAGTTTTTCTTCTTTGCCAAAAATCGCGAATTAATTGTTAAATATTGCAAAAATAACAACCAGGACCGTGCCTGGGCCCATAACCTGATGGATTATGGTCAAAAAGAGAAACTAATTTGTCGATTATCTTAGATTTAATTGAAAAGCAATCAGAGCACAATACATTCACCAAAGACAAATTATGGAAGAGACAGTGACAACTTCCTTTTTAAGTTAGACAGTTCTGGAGGCGTTTACAGAGCTAGTTATTTTATTGCGTTTACAAAGACTTTTTCCAACAGTTTTATGGGCCTTTAGATGCCTGAAATAAAGGATAAAATAAATAAAAAAAATAAATAAATAAACGTGAGCGATATAAGATTTCGAAGTTACTTGATATTCAAAGCAAAACCATTTTTAAGCAGAACAGAAGATTTATATAAAAGCTTGTTTTAAAGACTTTTCAAGATTTTTTTCTTTTTTGTTTTGTTTCATGGAAAATAACTTTATCAAAGCCCTCAGATTTATACCTACTGGGTGTAACTTTCAGGGCTTGCTCAGTAGACGAAACTGAACAATCTTCCGCAAATTTTATTTTCAGAAAATGAAAAAAAAAATCAGCCTCACCATAGAAAATTATAAACTTGATTGGACAGTATGTATGGAGAGGCTGGTTTTTTTTTTCATTTCTTGAAAAAAAAATTGCGTAAGATTGTTCAGTTTCGTCTACTGAGCAAGCCCTGAAAGTTTGCGGAGGGCTGTCCCTTACACCCAGTATAAGCAATAGTTACTTTAACCTATCTAGTCTATATCTAGAAGGATATAAAAAACACGGGATATTGCTCATTACAATCATAAATTACAATATAATCGTGATCTTAACCTCAAGTGGCGCTAACGCCGCAGTTTAATTAGTTCGGCTGCCGTTCTGCCCACCTCGTAAAACTAAACGAGCGTGATCATAGATAAAAATACACATTAAAAAGGTAAGTATGTGTTGAAAACCATGCTACTGAATTACCAAGTAATTCTTAGCAAAAATATAGTTGTGTTAAAACAACATGATTTAATTTACCTCCATAATTGAATTACAACGTTTCCAAGGTAAATGTTACAGAATGTTATCTAATATATAAAATGCTCATGTCACAGTTTTCGTTGCCATACTCCTCCGAAACGGCTTGACCGATTTTGATGAAATTTTTTGTGCTTATCCGGTATCTATGAGAATCGGCCAACATCTATTTTTCATCCCCCTAAATGTTAGGGGTAGTCCACCCCTAAATTTTTTTTTTATTTTTTACAAAATTTTTAATTTTTTTTTTTATGGCAAAACAACGTTTGCCGGGTCAGCTAGTATAACTACTCGAAAAATGCGTTTACGAAGCCTGTATACATTGTTCGAAAGTTAAAAATTACGCACCATACAACGGAACGTGCGGTAAAATAGGTACTCTCACCTAAGTACCTATTTTACGGCATACCCCGTTGTATAGCACCGTGCGTTTTCTTCACGGTTTTTTTTTATTTCCGTTAAAAAAAAATAAGAACTCCACCAAAGAGTTTTACATTATCAGAATAAACAACCTGACTGATCGAACCTCCTTGGAAGCGCTTTTGCTCAATACGTTGTCTCACTTTAATACTAAAGAGTAAATGAGACGAAAGATGTAGTTCTAATTTTCACCACGTGCATGTGGCGCCATTTGCAAATTCGCGTCATTTTCATATTAGAAACTTCTAAATAAAGTTTGTTTAATTACATATTGTACTGTTTTCTCGCAAATGTGTTGAAAAACATTTTAACAGTTGTTTAAGCATACCTAATCATATTCATTACCAGCTTCTGCCCGCGACTTCGTACGCGGATCCTGTTGCTTATGCGAGCGACAACGGGGTCGACAAAATCGAAGATCGGAAACGGCTGATGCCCAATTCCAAAAGCCCGGGTAAAAAAAACAAGAGTTTTGGCCAGTAGAGTAAAATTCTTATTCATATCTTCATCGTCATCGAAAATCTGTCCTTAACTGTTACCGCCTTCACTGCGTGGAGGTACTCCCGGCTTATGTTATTTTATAATTATACAGTGAAATTAGTGACAGCTTTGATTTCCACATCAGGTATTTCAGATCTTCAATTTTTATACGTCAACAGATAGTCTCATCAGGTTGAACAACTTTTGCTAAGACGCCATTCCTATATATGTTATAGTGTAGCTGGGCTCTTGGAGTTCCACATCAGATGTTCCAGATCTTCAATTTTTATACGTCAGCAGAGAGGGCTCATCAGGCTGAACAACTCTTGCTAAGACGTCATTCCTGCACCAGGTGTTCACGTTTCCAAGATAAATTATAGCCTATATGTTGGCCAGACTTAATACCTATACAACTAAAAAAAATCATTCAAATCCGGCCATTACTTTTTGAGTTTATCCCGGACATACATAAAGACAAACAGATAAACAGACAAAAATTCTAGCTTCGGTATCGATTGTAGATCACACCCCAAGTATATTCAAAGTAAAGTTTTGACTTTCCTACTATTTTATTATATGTATAGATAATGTTCCCACTGCTGGGACACAGGCTCCTCTCTGTAAGAAGGGGTAGGCTATAATCCACCACACGAGTTTATAGATGTTACATTTCCTCTAATTTTAGGTTCTAAGTCATGCCGGCTTCCTCACGATGTTTTCAAACACGTGCATCTTTCTAAAAATAAAGGAAACACCAGATGAAAAATTAAAGTTTTTGACAATTTCCCGTCCAATGTAAATTCTGCTTACATGCTTCGCTTATATCATGACATGGATGTTAGAAAAAATGTCTCGAGTACAATATTTTAAAACTTAAACCTTTCGGAGAGTTTTCGGAAATTAGTAATATCACATTTTCTCACAGTAAACTCAAACTTTATTAAATAGCTCCAAAGAAAGCATTCCATTTCACCGCTACCTACTCCAATTTCACACATTCCATTTACAAACTGCTCAAATAAAATCAAATATGGCCGTTATAGTGTTCGCATTTACGAAAATATGGAAGTGTGAGCTTACAGTCTTTTCACAGTTATAATACCACTGACAGCTGCACATCCAAAACCAGCTCTATTTTCACTAAAATAAAAATTAATCTAATTTGGACAGGCTTTTCAATGTTAGACTGTTCGCTGAGGTTTTAACAACGATGCAAGCCCACTACTGGGCAACTTACTGCTGGGTCAACAGCCTTGCCCAGGAAAAGATGATGATTTCTGACCTAGTTTGACTATAAGTCCAGGTTTCCTCAAAATGTTTTCATTCACAGATGTTACTCATATCCAAGATAAACTTAAAGTTCATAGGCATTATAAAAAACACGTCTCATTGGTATCTTGGATTCAACAAAAGGCGAGGTGTTCACCTCTAGCCCATCTCATCAATCATCATTATGATTAAGTGTGATCAGTGGATTGATGTATGTATAGAGGGCGGCACTAATCTTCCACTGACGTTTGTCACCCCACCGCCATTATTGTCCCGCAAAAAAACTTTGTTATGCTGTACGGACGTGTTTCATTTCATTCTGCTCCTGCTAAATATTCCTAGTAGCCTAGATCACCAGGATTAGGCTCGGACTTATCAGGTGGTATAATAACTAGAAAAGTACTGTACCTAGATGAAATTCCCAATGGTTCACGGTTGTCGCGCGTTTCCGCGGTCACGCGGCGACGCGACGCGACTCGTTAGCCGCGCCGCGATTTATTCGCGTTACTGTCGGCCTCACGTTATGTTATTTATTATTTTATACAAAACGCTTGATTTATTTCGTGTCGCGTCGGTTCAATGGCGAATTTGTTAGAATTAGAATTGAACACCCACTGCTGTGTGGGTGCTCAAGTTAAAAAGTGTATCATTTGCTTCTGTACAATGTAGAATAAAATTGTAGATATACTTAGAAAGTGGTGACGCAAGTTTGGACTTCTAAATAAATTATTCTTCTATGTAGTAGTAACAAAATTAAAGCTCTTTTTTTTGGTAAGTAAGAAATGATGCTTTTGCCACTCCGCCCAGGGTAGATTGGCCGATACTTACTGAATAAAAATCCTACCCTGTTCCTTCGGTTGCCCTTTGCGTTTCAGAGCCATAGTATCCTGCTTAGAAGTTCCCGCCACAACAAAATTGAACCTGTCACGAGCAATGTAATTGGCAGGCAGGCACCGAATTTAAAATGTACCAATTGTATTAATTTAATAGAATACCCGATGATGAGAATGAGCCCCGCTTGTTCAGAACACAAAAACGGTATCAGAATAAAATCTAGTACTTTCTCGTAAGCATGTCTCAAAAGATAAGTCTTTACTCAGTATATCAAGTAATGGGTGAAACAAGACTGCTGTGGAATAAGTCTTTTTTATGATAAAATTTTCAAATAAGTCCTCCCACCCACTGTCACACTTATACTGAGTTAAATCCATGGAGATCCTTCAATATCCCTTTACCGATGACCCTCTTCCGGGGTCAACGTTACCTGTTGAGACACTCACGCGACCCCGGCAGGCTTTGGCTCTCAAAAGGGGGCCTCATCAGATTGCTGACAATTCTTAGAGGCGCGCGTGGAAAACGACCCGCCCTCGACCAGGGCATAGTCCATGACGGACGGCGAGTCACCCATTAAGCTGATTTCAGACTACGCTATAATATAATAGTATATAGCTCACAGCACAACAATATCGCGCTCCATACATTGTTATGGACACGTTCACATTGTACTGTACTATATATTATTGGCTTGCTATATGCTATAAATTGGTGCGATGCGCAGAGTTCAAGCTATGCTATATCGCGCGCCGCCCTTGTCATCATCGCTTGATGAGCTTTCAAGACTTTCCAGTATTAAATCCATTGTGTCGATCGTGATATGTGCTGTGCAACTGTGCACACTCTTCAAAGACCACGGTGGTCTGAGCTTGCGATAATATCACGTATGTGAACGTCATGCTATATAGTATAGCATTAGGTCCTTCTTTGCTATACTTTATAGCACAATAGTATAGCGTAGTCTGAAATCAGCTTTACTCGCAATTCGCATGCCCACGGTGGAACAAGTCTGCCAGAGATATTGTCGTTATGAAGTGTGTGATAGCTGATAGGAAGGTGTTACACACAATAAAACGTCCATGTTTATAAATGAAACCATTCATGATGATTATAATCAACATTGGCCATAAATTCAAGTTACACAGTTGAACACGCAAAAAGTAATTTAGTGTGAGTGATTGGCACCCATAACCTATTTATATTTATGAATGAAACTCTAAAAACTTTCTAGGTAATATTTATTTTTATCTGCAGTACTTTTAAAGCACAATAAGTACCCTTCTGCGTTGTTTATTCTACTTCAATCTAACAAAGTAGTTGCGGCGATAAATTGATAATACGTATTCCTTACTTGAAACGTTTGGAGACCGTTAATGATTAATGGATACACGGAGAGCCTACTTATCAGCACTCATTATACCCATAACTTGATATAAAAGCATGCGGAGGCTACTTATAGGCTGGATCCCAATTACATCGCAGTATTCCTGTACAAATGTTGCTTATTCCCTTATCGGGCGCGCGTTACCCACAGACATGACTTATAATTATCCCAAGCTATATATCACTTTTTTTACAGTGGCGTGCGTACGCGTTTGCAATTGATTCCGCGCGTTCACGCGATCCGGCAAGATTTCTACTCGCCAATTGCTCCGCAAAAACGCAGCTCACCATTTACGCGGCTCGGCACGTCTGGCGCCTCCACGCACCCCCCGTCCCCTCCCACACCGCGTCCAACCAATCACAGTAATCTATTCGAAATTAGAACTTCACGCGCGCGATTACAATCAAAGAGTGCGGTTTACGCGGGAAACGTTGCGGCGCCATGTTTGTTTTTTTACTGCAACGTTCCGTTTCACGCAACATCGTTAGCGGTTGTTCGCGAAATAATATTTCAAACCTCAATTACACCATCCGTCAAGTTAATTCTCTGGGGGCAGCAATTTTGTCATTCAAAATCGTTGAAACCAGTCGGTGGCCCGTTATGGGATTAATTAATGGTCCGCTGGTTGCGGGGCGGCCATAAGCCAATGTAAACGACTCGGTTGCTTGTCTCACATGTTCAAGAAAAACGATGGAAGCGCGTGTCTCGATCGTGACTACATCAGTCAAATCTTCGCTTGATATTCAGGGGATAGCATTCGTTACGACATGCGACAGCGCGTGCGACTCACATACGTATTATGGATTATTTGCTGAATATTATTATTGTAATGTGTGCAGTTAACAACCCCAAGCTTATTTAAGATCGTATTAGATACCTACTAGTGGGCATAAACGTCGTTTAACAACTTCACTTAAACATGACAAGCATAGACTATACAATTGCTGAGACAGATTTATATGTTTCCATCTCTAGATGAGAGAGATTACACTAAACAGCCAACAATACTTGTCATATTAGAAGACGTACGTATATTTCACCAGTAAACTGAACTAGACAGAAAACTAGAATATTCCAGTCCATACAATCCGAGAACCATCGTAAATGGAACTAGAATGAAGCTCTGTAATTTTGTTGGCACAATATTTATTATATAACACAATATATGACAGCACAATGAGGCCAATACGGTAAACATTTGTAATTAAGCCAACAGAGAAGCTACACAATCATACCCTTTGTCCGACAATACATTATATGGCTGATGGCAGCCTACTATTTCACAACAAACTTACATTAACACTCGAATCACTCAAAAATCATCTCTACGTCTCAGAAAATTAGATCAAGTGTTTCATTTCCCTTCGCAAAAATAATACTTGTTGTATTTCTACGTAAAAGGCGTTCCAAATCACGCAGCGAACGTTGCGTTTAGTCCGCACAGACAATGCTAATAAGACAAGTGCTTCGTACAACGGAACGTATAGATGACAGGTTACAATGCTTTCAGAGGAAACCATTTTACGGTCTGTTAAAATGATTGTCGAAGTGTATTGAGAGTTGGGGATAAATTATGTTTTTGTGCATAAACCAGAGAAATAGAAGATTACTTTGATTTACCTGTCATGTTATTTGTCGTCCGCTCCCCTATTTTAGATCTCACCCTCAGCCAGAAGACGAGACGTCCACTGCTGAACATAGGCCTCCCTCTTAGACCACCACGCCGAACGACAATTCGCCACTGGCATCTACCAGGCCACCTAGTGGGAGGCCTGCCTACGCTGCGTCTTCCGGTCCGTGGTCGCCACTCAAGAACTTTTCTTCCCCATCGGTTCATTCGATTTATTCATTGACTGACAGTAATAGAACCAAAAATTCGAAGACATCTGACATCTACCATCTTCCAACCCGTGGTGGATTATGACTCTCTCTCATAGAGAGGAGGCTTGTGTCCCAGCAGTGTGTGCATTATGACGCAGTTTCATTGGTCGTTAACTCGTATGGTATACAGCATACGGGGAGTCCTCGCATGCGAGATAACAACCAATGAAAGTCACAAACGATAAGTGTTCGTTACACCGTCGATCGCCGATCGTGTTATCGACCAATGAAATTCATCGGTCGCTATACAGCATGCTGGTCTGCCACTCTTATCAATAAATGGTGACGAACATAGAGGTTTTCCTACCGCATGCGGGCTATCGACTAATGAAAACGGTTCCCCGAATGCGGGCCCTGTGGCATGCGTTACACAAATCTCTCGCACCCCGCATGCGGGCCCTAACAACTAATGAAAATGCGCCATTATAGGTTAATGGTGATACTAAAGTAATTAAGCACAGCTTTATCCTTGCTGTCTGGCATATTTTCCCAAGCATGAAATGGTCTCGGAAATAAAGAACTTATCTCGTTTGCAATCTTGATCCCAATCTTTGTCTGTAACCAATCTTATAAAACCATTTTTATAAAGAAAGATATCAGACGCAACCGTCGAAGACAACGGATCAGGATTTGGATTGAGATGCAATACTAATTTCGGTTGTAAATCTTTTTTTTTGTTTCCGCGTCATTTACTAGGGTAATACAATATCACTTACCAGAGCTTTAAATCCAAATTAAGAGGTTGTGAAAATATCGCTAGTACCTATTTACTTATTTACCTAACATTGAAGGAGTTTCCGTTGACACGAATCCTTAATGAATCTGAATGTATTTCATGTATTCAGTAAACCATTTCGTAATGGATTCAGACACACACGATCTGAATTATTCGCTATGGTAATACTGCCATTGGTAGGTGCCCTTAATTGCCAATGATCGCTATCATTCTAGACGCACTAAATTTCAAAACGTTGAAATATACGACACTTATTTTTAAAAAAAGTCAAATCTGATGATAAATGAAAAGTAAAGTGCCAATTGTTCAAATATTTAACAAAAAAAAAACAATTGAAGCAGAAATCATAGACTTAATTATTTATCTATGGTCGATAAGAGCGCGGTAGATATTATTTCACTAGCACTTCGCCCGCGACTTCGTCTGCGAGTCTTTCTAACTTCGAACTCAGTAAATTTAATGCCCGGTCACCCTCATAGGATACTTTTGGAAATTCCAGAAATGGTCTAGTAGTTTCGGAGCCTATTCAAAATAAACAAACAATCAAATCTTTCCATTTGATTGAGAGATTATTTAGGCCATGTTTTGAGTTTATCGAAGACAGCAGTAAAATCCCTCCCTTAAAAGTTAATCACCCCTTTTCACCAACTTAGGGGGTGATTTTCGAAAAACCGAAAAACACGTGTTTAATTATTTTTGATACAATTTCAATAAACTGAGTTTCAAATTTATCGGTTAGCGCGTTATGATTTTCCCATACAAACTTTAACATCGTCTAGATTACAAATGGAGGGTAGTTTTTAAAAACTAATAATGCCCATCTTTTTTATTTACTTATACTCATATTCGTACCAATTTCAAGTTTATAAACCTAAGGAATAAGTTTTTACATCCAAAGATTTTCACCCCTTTTCACCCCCTTATAGGTGGTGTTTCGCAAAATCCCTTCTTAGTGCTCACCTTCATAATAAATTGAAACTACCGACCAAAATTCAGGTTATACGTTTAGCGGTTGAAGATCCTCCCCTTTAAACTTGAATACCCCTTTACACTAACTTGGGGGGTGATTTTCGAAAAATCCAGAAACACGTGTTTAATTATTTTTGATCTAGTATATAAATACTGATTTTTGCAATAATCAACTCACGCGTTATGGTTTTCCCATACAAACTTTAACAACGCCTAGATTAGCAATGGAGGGTAGTTTAAAAAAAAGAATAGAGCCAATCTTTTTTATTTACTTGTGTTCATATTCGTGGCAAGTTTCAAATTTATAAAGCCAAGGAATAAGATTTTTCATACAAACGTTTTCACCCCTTTTCATCCCCTTAGAGGAGGATTTTCGCAAAATCCCGTCTTACTGCTTCCCTACACGGTAGACTGCAACTGCTGTCCAAAATTCAAGTTACTGCGTTTAGCGGTTTCGGCTGTAGTCGAGTCTTAATAAAAACCCTGTTCTTTTATATATATGTAGGTATAGATTTTTTTCTTTCACTTTCTGCTTGTCAAATAAACAATAGTTTCTATGGGAACTTGTAAATGGTTACCTATATATTTTGATTAACCTTTTGTTTAATATGGATGGATGTTGTGCCATCAGAACATAAATAGTACATCCGCCATTAAAAAAGTTTTTTTTTGGCGGCAACTGCCTATCTTAGACAATTGTTTTCAAATTGAAATTATAACTGTTATTCATTTAAAAAAATATATATAAATAATACATTGCTTGGACGTTATTTTTCCATTGTAAGACACTTATAAACTTATAACATAGTTAATTAAAACCGAATGACAAAGAGCGTGTCTGTCGATGTGCATTTGATGTTAATTCCATTGTTTCATTTAACATTTTAAAATACCTAGATTAAAAACTGCAATAAAACTTATCTATGGTTTCACATTTATGTCCATTAAACTCAATTACAGAATATTTCGAACACGGTCTTTCAATATATCAACTTTGTTGCAGAAAACGTGTAGATAATCCATTACAAGTGTGATTTCAATCGTTTTCCATATAATTTTCTTAATGCCCATATTAGGCAGTGCCACCCAGACCGAATGCTTGAATTCTAAAGTAATCCACAACTACCTGCACCCTATATAAACTCTATTCTATTTAAGTAAGGTTGAAATTCCCGTGATTTGTTGTTATAAGAGGTGGTAGTATGGTGTAGCAACAATGATGGAGGAGTGTGTCCAAAGGCGGGAAGAAACACGCGCCATTCGCGATACCTCTATAAAGTTAAAGTATAAACAATTGCGCGACACATTGACTATTGTATGATTGTTTCTTTGATTTGTGATTGGAGATTACATTGTTTATACAAAACATTCAATACTCAACCATAAGAAAACTGTTTAAAGTTGATTTTTGAAGAAAACGGTTTGAAATAATGCAGTTTTGGTATCATTAGTTAAGGTTTCGATAGTAAAGTCGTAAAGTTAAGCGTTAAACATACTTCTTGTGTCGTCCCCTGAGGCTGGTATGCTGGTATTGTGTACAGTCAATACAGTCGGCGCCAAATACCAGGGCGGGAATGTAAGATTGGCGCCAAATCGTAATATACACCTCTTTTGTTGTAGAGTTCGCCATTCTGTTAGACACCGTTATGTTTTATTTTGATGTTGTTAAAGCAATGAAACATAAAAGTCTATCGTACTCCAACTGCTGAACATAGTTTTCTTCGCGATTAGAAGTGGGTCATACATAACCTCAACATTCACAATACACCGTGCGAGCTCCAGTGACTCAGATCATGATATTGGATTTCACAAATCTTTGAATGTTGTCATGATATTTTATTGGTCCTAAGACATGTTTTCAAGTGGAAATTCACAATACACCATGCCTTTTTGTAGTGTGATGATCAAATCTCGTCTCTTCGACGTATGTCCTACAGAAATTAACAGTGCTTAATCCCCAGAATCCGGTGTTTTAACCAGATTAATAGAGCTATAACCATTATTAGTAGAGCTATTGATTTCCTTCTCAAGGAAACTAGTGTTAATTTAACTAAGAACCCCAAAGCGTCGCATATAATGTTCTAAAGCCTAAAACGCATAAATCGTGCGTTCCTAGCGTAGCTTGCGCACATAGCGTCGTAGTGCGCGGCAGCCGCGTTCTTACCGCGTGTGTACCGCGGCACGCACAATGCGACGCATCATCCCTTTAAATGGTAAACTGTAATAGAAGATATTGAGTGGCACAAGTGACAAGATGAAGAGGTATGAGAGAGAAATTCCCTGCAATTTTCCTTCTTCGGACTGAAGTGCGAAGATTTTACTAAAACTCCCTTATGTGGTGCTAATTCGAAGGAACAACAAAAGCGCACGTGTCAGTAATTTTGTTCCATGTCTAACTCAGCCCTCTGAACCGCAATACATGCTGTTACAATAACCTCTGTGCTTGTGCTGTGCTGACACTGCCGCTACGGTGGACGCTGGCGACATAGCGGCCCACAAGATATACGAGTACCATTGAAACAATATGAGAGAATTACTTATTTGACACATATTTTTTAAGCGTGATAAAATCATCAAATCAGTCCTCCCACCCAGGACAGAGCGGGATGGACTGTCAGACTTGTACTGATTAAAATCCACGGTAATTCGGTAAGTCCCGCGACTCCAGCAGGCGTTGCCCCCCTAAAGGGGGGCCCGTCAGTTTATACATAGATTTTATTTTAATACATAGATAAACATTCTATTTAGGTAATGTGCTTCTCTAGTCCACAGGTCGGCCATACCTTTCATCATCTTTTCACCATATAGACAAGAAATACCTACATATTTCTACCACTTGAGATACAAGATAATAAAATATACCAAAATATTTACGAATACAATTACTTTTTGTACCAAAATGGTTGCTAATAGTCGGACAGTCCTGTAGCACGTTAAATATTACAGAACATTCGCTTGTAACTTAGACCACACGCTATTAGTATAGTACAGGATCACGGGTCGCGCCAAATTGTCCCATTGGCGGCTCATTGTTGGGACACTCTGCCGCGGAAATATCCCACATTGTTATACTATAAATGGTCACCCTTTATTTCGTATGCCAACTACTGTCGGCTTTCAAATTGACTGTAATTTAGGATCGTCTTGATTTTATATGCAGAGAAGCTGGCCGGAGAGAATAGAATTATTTTCAATTGTTATTTTTCTTAGCTGCGGAATTTGCAGATAAACCTCTTTTTCTTTATTTATTATTTAGAAACGATTAAAAACAAGCTGCCAAACGATGACACAACCTATCCTTATCCCCTATTGCCAAAAACCGTGATATTCCTAAAAAACTTTAATTTTCTATGAAACCTCCTTTGTAAATTTGACTTTTACCGGAGTAACTTCTCAGAGTACAATAATATAGCCATAACTTGCTTATACGTAATAATTTGGAGGTTCTTTCCATGAATTTTGCCTTAAATAGTAGTATGTATTGCTCATGTCTCATTAGTAGGCTCTCCTTCCTTGTCATATCACACAGAACCACCTTCCTTGCCAGGTACTCCTGTTTAAAAATGGTTTAGGCGTAGCGTTCTCTGTTAGTGAGTAAATTTAAAATGTCTTATCTTTAGAATAAGAAATATCAATAGTACCTATCATCATTATTGAGGCTCTATCCTCCGATATACAATTTTGATGTTAAGACGCGTCCCTGTGCAAAACGCAGCGCCAGCCGTTTTTTGTGCAGTTTTTTGGAGCTATCAAATGAAATATCAAATAATAAAAAATACGTTAAACTTCTACATAATCTTGGCTCCAAAATGGTACATTTTTTTTTTACTCTGTATAATGTTTTATAAATCACACAACCTCACAACGAAACCACTGTAATGACAAATAATTATTGAAACCATGCATCTCCTCGAAAACTAGCAATTATTTTGATTTTTGAACTTTCACTAATGGATAGGCAATTTAATTATGAACATTATGGTAGAATTTTTTTTTTCAAAAGACCAAAATTTGATTTTATAAAGATTTTATTCTAAAATCTGAGCGTATATTTTACGAAGTACCTATTGTAGATGTGATGTGCGGCGAAGAGTGAAACAACAAAAACGTGAAAGTTTGTTGTTTGATGGATGTTTGTTTGAGAACAGTGTTGGCCTAGTGGTATCGGCCCCGACTTACGAGTTATAGGTCGTGGGTTCGAACCCAGGCTGCCGCATTACTTTGTGTAATTTATTTCATCACCACTGCTCTCAAAACGGTGAAGGAAAACATCGTGAGGAAACCGGCATGTCCTAGAACCATCAAATTCGAAGACATGTGTCATCTGCCAACCCGCACTGGGTCCGCGTGGTGGATTATGGCCCACTTCCTCTCACAGAGAGGAGGCCTGTGTCCCAGCAGTGGGAGCATTATAGGCTGATGATGATGATGCGTTTGTTAGTCTTTCACGCAAAAACCACTGAACGTATTTGGATGACATTTGGTACACAGATAGTTCATTACCTGGATTAATAATTTCTAGATTTAGTTGAATATAATTAATTAAAGAAAAAAAAAAAAAAAAAAAAAGATAATAGGATAGTTTTTATACCAATTTTATGACACCGTGGGATAATCGAGTTGTACCGGGTGAAGCCGCTGGCTGCAGCAAGTAAAATAACAAATAAACAAAATCCAGTCACATTCTTCACCAAGATAATCGTTCAAACACAAATAAATAAAGCCGACTACAAACTATTTCCCTAGCGTGAAAACGCGCAAATGATACGCCAACCGAATACGGAACGCGCGAAGATTGAATAAGTGTAGCAATTATATCGCAGGCGTGTGTAAGCGGTGTAGACGCACGTGTGTAACTAGCTTATTTGTATTGGACAACGATTTAGACTTAGGTAGCTATGCCAATAAATATGTTTGGACTACTTGAATTTTCTCGAAGCTAGGAGTAAATGAATGACTTAATTTCTACAAGGGATTCCAAAGGCCATAGCACGACGTTTCACGTTTTTTGTGACGTAAAGTAAACGGGGATTTTGACTTTGATGGAACAAATTAGTTCCTCGTTCGTACACTAGAGGTGTTTTTTACCGACTTCAAAAAAAAAGGAGGTTATCAATTCGACCCGTATGTATGTAATATTATCAGAACTGCCCAGTTTTCATATATGTTAGTCTATATCAGCGTCTGAACAAATGTGCCAAATTTCATAAGTGTATGTATGTATGTATGTATGTATGTATGTATGTATGTATGTATGTATGTTTTTATGTTTGTGCACGCATATCTCCGGAACTATAAGTTCGATTTAAGTAATTCTTTTTTTGTTGTACTAGGTATTGTTCAACTTAGGGTACACTGCAAGTTTCATCAAAATCGGTTCAGTAGTTTTAGAGATATGGATTTTTTTTATGTTGTGACGGATTACAAGATTAGTGCATATGTAAGAAAATTTTGTATTTTACAAGAATTTGGGTTGAATATGTAATAAACAAACTAAAAAGGGTAAAAAAAAAACTTTTTTTAAAAAAAGTACCGACTTCAAAACAAATACAAAAAAGTTTAAAATAACTTCTCTTTCGGAAGTCGGTGGCTTTGTTTTGTTGTGTCATTGACTATTGCCACCGACTTCCGAAAGAAAAGTTATTTTAAACTTTTTTGTATTTGTTTTGAAGTCGGTACTTTTTTTTAAAAAAGTTTTTTTTCATTTTCCACACAATAAACACCGTACGTATATATAGGTACTTCAAGTACGCTGTAAATAAAATATGTAAATGTGCTAAGGCCATTGACTTGAACATCGTAAGGACAGGCCCCACCGAACAATGAAAATGGCACCAGCAGTTTGTTGGCCCACAGCTGTCGTTCCGGGCCGAAGCAACTCAGTCAACGGCGTGTAACGACGTAACTTTGTACGAACGTCATTTTTAGGTAATAAAAAATAGTATATATTATTATAGACATAGTGCAAGTCATTTTGAATATAATTATGTAACATAAGGGTTAAATAAAAAGAGTACAAAAAATTAAGAAGAATTTAAAAACGATAGTTGAATCTAAAACGTTTTCTTTACAACATTCTTAATTCCGATAAAAAAACATGTACGCTCTTACAAGATCACGTCGTCAATTTTTTTGCTTGTATGAAGAAGGTTTAGACAAAATGTTCTGAAGGATGTATCCTTCCTTTTGAAATCATTGGCTAAGGCCTCTGACATATCTACGTGGACAAGAATGGGTTTCTTAGAAACAGTTTAAGTAGAGATTTATTCTGGGATACTTACCTTTATCCAAGCTGCTATTTTCCTATAGATTTTACAAATGATCTGCATTATAAAAAAAGCTAGCAACAGCCTAGCTCCTTTTTAAATCGCCTCTAGAATTCCTTTAATTTATTATTGTTTTTACTTTAACACCAAAATTGAATATTCTTCGATTCACATACACGAGCTAAAGAAAGATATTATAAGCATTAGACAAAAGTGATAGACTAATTTTGGCTAAACTTTGAATGATTTATTTGTCTATTTATGATGGTACAGGAAGATCACTTTATAAAATATGCTCTATACTCAATTTTAACCTTGTCGCGAGCTGTATAGACAAATATTAATCTAAGTAATAAATCTTCGAACCACCGATGTTTAAAGTTTTCAGTATAAAAATAACACACACGTATACAGAAATAGTAATCCATATTGGGAATATCAGCCGACATAGGATTTTCCAATGAATAAATTACGGTGTCAAGCCTAGGGTTCCCAACCCTCCCGGATTGCCCGGGAGACTCCGGTAATAATGGTCAACCTCCCGACCTACCGGATAGCAATAATTTCTCCGGTTTTTCTAAAAATTAAATGCATCCGTCCCTTGGTCGTCGTTATTCCCTCGCGTTGCAGCCACAACACCGCAAAAAAAAAAATGTCAAAACTTAGTTCAATAACTTTATTCAACAAAAATGGTGTGACTTTGAAGATTTTGAATAGGTATCAAGCAATAATATTTTTATTTATCTTTAAAAGAACCAATCACATGAACCAAATACTGTCATAGGTAATGACAAATTGTACGATGAGGTTGGACTTTTGCGTGAGATGCAACCACATGTCGTTGCAGAAAATCGAGTGGTTTTACGCTGGATTGACTTGTTTACGAAATCAAAACACAGAAACCCCTGTTTATTTTAATTTTTCATGTAAAAACTTTTATGATTTTATGGTGAAAAACCGATAAAGATTAGATGCTGCTCGAAAACATTAATGCTTTTCTTTCAGTCTACCCCCCCCCCCCCCAAACTTAAACAAATTCTCCCGGGTTGGTCCTTTCGAGAGTTGGCAACCCTAGTCAAGCCTCAAGACCGGACATTTGCATCAAAGCAGTAAATTGAACAAATTTGAAATTCATCGATCCGACATAGTTTCAACACTTGCTGAATTAAATTCCCATAACATGGATTTATTCGTTGGCTTATTACCATTCGAATCTGGATATCAAAAAAACTTTTTTTTAAAAAAGTACCGACTTCAAAACAAATACAAAAAAGTTTAAAATAACTTTTCTTTCGGAAGTCGGTGGCAATAGTCAATGACACAACAAAACAAAGCCACCGACTTCCGAAAGAAAAGTTATTTTAAACTTTTTTGTATTTGTTTTGAAGTCGGTACTTTTTTTAAAAAAAGTTTTTATTTTACCCTTTTAGTTTATTTATTACATATTCAACCCAAATTCTTGTAAAATACAAAATTTTCTTGCATATTATGTACTTATCTTGTAATCCGTCACAACATAAAAAATCCATATCTCTAAAACTACTGAACCGATTTTGATGAAACTTGCAGTGTACCCTAAGTTGAACAATACCTAGTACAACAAAAAAAGAATTACTTAAATCGAACTTATAGTTCCGGAGATATGCGTGCACAAACATAAAAACATACATACATACATACATACATACATACATACATACATACATACACTTGTGAAATTTGGCACATCAGTTCAGACGCTGATATAGACTAACATATATGAAAACTGGGCAGTTCTGATAATATTACATACATACGGGTCGAATTGATAACCTCCTTTTTTTTGAAGTCGGTAAAAATACAATATGTCGATTTTCCATACCGCCATAAAATAGGCAGAATACAATATTTCCTTTCACTTTAAGAAATCGGTAAGATGTTAAAAAAGATGATTTCAAAATTAGAATCACAATTCGAAAAATGCATGGTATTATTATGTGCAGCAGAAAACGTTCGTAAGAAACAGCAGGACATACACGACGGTACTAATCGATAAATTAATCGGTGGGATAATCGTTATCTAATAAAATCAATTACTGGGTAATTGATTAGCTCGCAAGTTTAGCATTCTCGGAATCTCTACAATGTCTAGGACCACTTAACTGACAAAGGCAAAGGCACAGCAACTTTAAAGCATTATTTACAGGTTTTTTCATTGCAGAAACAGCTTCATCCAGCTTCTACCAGATAGTAATTGCCTTATAAGCCAGTTTACTTGATCCTAGAAAAACCTTACATGACTCCCGCATTACTACTGAATAGGGAAAACTGTTGATTTCTACAGCACAATTTTGCACTGTAAGTTATCTAAGAAACGGTTTAATTTGAAATGAAAAGTGACTAAACGAATTCAATGTTATATTTAAATTATGGCCGCTTTAGAAGTCGAATCCAGATTGTAATATATTCCTTTAGGGTAAGTATTCCATGAATTCATTATGCAAGAAAAACGAAAACCACAACTATTTAAAACTTACTCACTTCTTGGGTGTTATTTTAATGAGCATATTGTTATTCAATAGTTTGTGTGGTTATTCCACATGCACACTAAAATCTAATAAAACTTTTTTCGAAACATCAATTCTCAACACTATTAAACCACTCGCCATCTTTTAAAAAACTAAACCATAGACTCAAAATTACAACTTCTTCCTTTTATTTTAAACTCGGATATAATTTGAAAATAGAAGCTAGGAAATGAAATATTCTAACAAGCTGTACTGACATAACAAAGAGTAGCCCGGAGCGGTTTTCATTACGCCAGTGCAAGTATAATGACACAGCTGAGCCGACCTTTGGGCTTTGAGGAAACCCTGGCTCGCACATAATCGTTTCGTTATTAATAGTTAGCGGTAAAGATTGGATTATTGCAATGTTTATTATGACCTGAATAGTCGGGGAGTTAACTTCCGTGGAAAGATGGAGAGGTTTCAAACTGTGAATAAAATTATGTGCCTTACACTCTTAAAGCCTGCAGGCTAATCACGTGAAATACCTACTTATAATGACAATCCTTTTCAATTTAGTAACTACCAACGGAGCAAAGTAGTTCATATTCCGAATTATGCTTATTATTGCTTGAAAGAATTATAAATCTTGGACCTCTGATTTAAGCTTAAACGCTGTCCATAAAATATATAGCCATAGTCATCAGGACCGTTTTCGGAGGAGATTACTCATCAAAGCAGAACATATTACTGTGCAAAAAAATATATACGTGTACTCTGTGTTTTTTCATTCTCATAGTTCGATGAGATGGCAGGACCGGAGAGAAATCGAACCCAGAAGCAACGGTACATTTTAGGCAAAGCTTATAAAATTCTCACTGATGGGTCACACTTACAGGCCTCTTTTCTTCTCTATTCCAATACCACATAATTCGTAATGGTTGTCGATTTCATGCTTTAAATAGTTTTTTCTCGATGTTTTCCATCACCGTGTGGACAGTAATTCCATAAATTTAAAGAGTTTGTCTGTGTTCGCGTTGGTTACAACTGTGCTAAGACTTTTTTTTTTTGCGTGGTAAAATCATCAAATGAGTCCTGAGCCCAGGGCAGGGCGGGAGGGACTGTCAGATTTGTACTGACTAAAATCCACGGTGTCCTTCATTAGCCCTTTACGTTCCAGGGTCACGGTAATGGAATAAGTCCCGCGACCCCGACTGGCTTTGGCCCTCTAGAGGGGAACACAACGCGCCGTCGGCCCGGGCATGGTCCATGGTCGGGCGGCGAGTTGCCCATTACTCGCCGCCCGCATGCCCGCGCCTACGGTGGCCGGAGATCGCCTTGCGACGTCTGACGCCGTGGGCGTCTACCACTGACTGTGCTAAGACTTAGATTTATACCATAATAAGATTTAAATTATTTGATTTAGTTTTGAAAGTTCTAATAATATGTATTAGATTCATTGCCCGCTTATGATATTAATGACTTAAGTTTCTTCAGAGTATCCAACACGCCTTTAAATGCAGCTTTGGATTTTTTGGAAATTAACTTTTTGTTTTCACGTTTTTGTGATGAAAAGTGAACAGGAACTTTGACTTTATTACTTTGATGGAAAAACATGTCTTATTAATTTATCACATGTTTCTTTGCCATTACTTTTTGCAATAATCTAACGCTACAAAATAACTTAAAATATACTTAAGTAATCCTTACATGCAACATAATACCTACACATAGTTCTTCGTTCGTAAACAATCGTAATTAGTTAGTCAAACACCGTACGTATGTACGGTGTTTGACTAACTAATTACGAGTCAAGTACGTTGTACGGTAAAATACGAAAATCTTGTGTAGTCTCAGATCGTTCTTATTCAAAGCAGTTAATTAATACAGGCTTCAGAAATGTGCCTTAAACACTGTACTAAGCGAGGAATCTCCATCATGCAAGCACTTAGGATACACACGTAACTCTGAGCGGTACTTGAGCGACCGATGACCGTTACACGGGGTAATTCTGGAATTATTTGCATAATGTTGCGCCTGCGCACTTATTACTCGTGCCTGGTAAACGTTCGCTGTAGTTATTTGACGTTATCAGCTGTAAGAACTATTAATTTGATTTTAATTTTGTTTAGGGTTGACAAGTTGGTCGCGGGAATTATTCCATTACCGTGACCACCCTGGAACGTAAAGAGCTAATGTAGGACACCGTGGATTTTAGTCAGTACAAGTATGACAGTCCCTCAGGACTCATTTTTTACCACGCTAAAAAAAAGGGTTGACAAGTTAAAAGATTTGTTTTTTTATTTGTCTCTTCAACTTTTGGCAGATTAGTCACTTCTTGACGAGTTAAGCCTGTGTAGAAATGTTTAAATTTTTTTTGATACGAATTATTTATTTTGTAACATAAGTAAATATTATAAAGATCGCGAAGAATCATGTATACGTACAAGTTAAAACATTTGACCCTATGTACTTTAATTAAAACGATGTTGTATTTGCAAAAATAATAATATTACTAATACTAATACTCTTAAATGGCCAAGAGCCTGCAGGGATCTTTACGCAGGTATATTCTATGTTTTTTTTAAGTTAGAGTTTATGGCAAAAGCTGCTAAACAGGAGAGTATCCTCAGTTTCAGAATCCTTATAATGTTTAAATCTTAGTCAAGTACAGTAAGCAATGTAAGCATTAGCAGTTTAAAACATTAAGGTACTGATACCATCACGAGTTCGTCATAAACTAAACTAATAGACGCCATAATGTCACGCCCCACATATTGCTTCCATATTCTGTTAATCGTAGGCACGGTAGCCTGGCTAATACGACTACAATGTTAACTTTATATCCTCCATTAACTTTAGTAAGTGATTTTAATTGGCTATTTGACTAAAAAAATGTAATAAGTCCATAAATTCAAAAAAATATTCGACCGGTATCTTTTCTATAAAATTAACGGAGATACGACGCTTTCAAAATTAGCAATACGTCACAATTTAGTCCATTTCTATTGAATTCTATGTCACCAGCCCTTCTCGAATCTTGATGCGGTTATATCTCGGTAAATGTTCATTAATTTTAAAATAGAAAAAATACATGTCCTTTATTTTTTAAAACCCTATATGACTTACTAATTAGATTTGTAATATATTGATCCTGACAAATATTCAACTAAATTTGTATTATATTTTTAAGGAATATTTAAATTATTTTGAAGATACCCACGGTTTTGATACAGTCTTGAAACTAATTCGAAGTTACAAATGTCCCGCCTGGATTGCAAAAAGTTACTCCTATGGACACTCCTGGACAAAGCTTTTTTATCCTCTTGGAATTCTCGAAAATGATTGTCCTAAAATCTCGCTGGAATAATTCACAGCAATCTAGTATCGAGTAGAGATTCACCTCGTTATAATAAAATTCCGTTCACTCCTTTAGATGGTAAAATCATCAAATGAGTCCTCCCGCTGCCGTCTGACAGACTCGTAGGGGAACAATGTATAAGACGGGGACGTTAACAATCGCGAGGTATAATGGTGACATACACTCTTTAGGCATACTTATCAGGACGTCATTTACAAGCGGCCAGACGCAAATGGCGCCCTGTTGGCGCTTGTGCTACGTTAGTTTTGTGTTAAGTTTGCCTTATGTGTGTGATTTCCCATCATACCTCGTGTCCCCGTCTTATACACTGTTCCCCTACTGAATTAAATCCACTGTGTTCCTACTCTTGCCCTTTACGTTTTCAGGGTCACGGTTTCCTGTTTGGACATTACCTCGACCTCAGCATGTTCCGTTCACCCCCTTTTCCCAAATTTTACTGAACCTGAAATAATAAAAAGTTTTTATTTCAAACATGACACTCTGTCACAATATCAATTAGTTTCAATCAAGGTTTTAGGCGAAAATTCCTTTTAAAAGTTGCTTAGATACATAGTGATACTGTGGCTGAACCATGCCTGTACCTATAGACTATAGACTTACTGGCATCCGCGTCCGGTACACGACATGATGGTGGCTATTACATCGGATAACGTTGTTTTAGACTTTATAAAGCATCCTTTTACTGACCAGCGAGCAGTCTCTACTTAAAGCCTTTAAATATATTTTTTTTGCTATGATAGATTTTAACTTTCATTTTACTTTGTTGCAGATTGACTGTGAAATTAGGTGAAATGAAACTAGTGCGCATCAATGAAATACGCAAAAGAAATTGGTAAGCATTTAATTTTTCTTGTTAGCATCTTGACGATTTTTTAAAGAAGAAAAGAAATTAAGCAGTTTAATTGCCTTTATAGCATTGCTTCATAAATATAAAACCCATCTTAATTTTTACTTCATTTCAGATTCTATAAGGCCAATTGAAAAGTTGTCTAGAAGCTAATAACAGTGTCCTATTGAAAACAATAGATTTGCATGTGCAGCGGCCATTACTACTTCTATTTGTTTATGGCGCGAAACGCAACAGATAAAATATTAAAATTAGAACGAGCCTATTAATTCTTACACACGTACGTTCGGAATCGATGGCAAATTGAATGTTGCTAAAAAAGGAGGCGTGTGATTGCATTACTTAATTGTTGCTGCGATTGTATTTGAATTAATTGTTTCTCTCAATTATTATTTATTCACTTATATAAAGTTATTTTAAAAGTTTGTACGAGCTGTGCTTTTACTGTATAAAAGTAATCTACAAATGTGTTTCATCAGCGTGGCTGATAAAGTGATTTTCAAATCTAATCGAGAAATAATAAATCTATGCCTATGGTGCCTCAAGAGGTGAAAAACATAAAACTTATCCCTGGAAGGTAATTAAATATGGTGAATTTTATAAAATTAATGCAACACTTATTACTTGTCAACTTTATAGTCCGTATGTCACTAACAACAGTAAAAATAATCACACCACATACTGCTACCTTGCTAGTTGCTACCATCTTGACATATTATTTATCGATATTAGAATATCGCGATATTAGATAATCGCGTGTGCTCAGCGCTTCCATCGCTGTTACAATTTATTTTAAGCGCTACATCCGCTTCTCAAACTATTAATGGTTATCACCGTATTTGGTATATTGTATTTGGAAGGGAAAGGTGATTAGGCACGGGTGTTAAATCTGTCCGAAAACAATGAATTTATTAGGGAAATTGTTTTGTTCATAAACACTAAAGCATACTCTGAGTTTCTGTAATTTTGCATCGGTAGCTTGCAGCATTGGATTTATACTACGTCGAATTACACGAATTGGTGTTTTGGAAATGTGCAAAGAGCTCATGAATTCTCAAGAAAGATTGTTTGAGCTTCGATTTTCACTTCTATGGATTTGGACCTGAATATAATATTGATAGATTACATAACTTCTACGAAAAAATAAAGAGTTTCTGGCGGCAAGTTATGCTTCGAAGCGTAGAAGTCCCATAAAATCTTGGAAAAGTACTTATTCATTCTTAACAGGTAGCTAGTGCCTTTAAATCATTTCCCATAAATAATGTAAAACTAAGGTACTTAGGGTATCCCTTATACTTATAATCTATAATAATCAGGTTAAAACCCATAATTCTTCATCCGTTTAGTAACGGTATCGACCATTTTGTTAAGTTGCCAGTATAATAAACGACAAGCACCTGTTTTATTTTTCCCTCTGGCAGCATTGATACGAAACACGCAATTTACTGAGATGAAAATTGTAATTGAATTTGTGTTTTTGCATGACGTTTAATTTAAGTATGTAATGTAATACCTTTTTACATAATAAGGTAATCATTGGCGGGGTTCTTCTTACATCTTACAATCAAGATAGCGTTTGTTTAATCTATGGTTTTAATTTAGATAAGTATCTTCGACATCTATGGTCAGTGGAAGTGATGTTTCGGACTTAGCATTCTTTTTGTGTTGTGTTGGTTCTGTTATGCTCAAATTATATTTTAGTATAACTATTTTTATTAAAAAATTTTACATTCTTCACTGAAATCACAACCTCTCATCTTTTTCAAAGCGAATTAGTGAGTGAAAAATAAGAAGTCTTTTATTTAATTCAGGCAAAAAGTGTTGATTATCCGACTTTATGAACACTATCAATTACATGAAGAATTCGTAAAGGACTTACCGCTTTACATAAATGAGTAAAATTCCCCACATAGGACATTATTTTATTTTCCAATTTCAGCAATATCTCTTATAAGTACAAGGGTACAATCGTGCAAAAATCATTTTTCACCAGCCCTTCCTGTAAAACACATGCCCTACCTATCGCAACGATACGCTACGATAACACGCGATGCAGATGCGATACGATAACGCTACATCGCAACACGTGTGCGCTGCCTCGAATTAATTAAACTCTGAACAGGGCATGTTAACTTGTACTCGTGTTTAGTTTTGATTCGGTTATTATGTTCCGGAATTGGTTTATAATGAGCTTAGTGAAGAAGGTCGGGAGTTGGATATTAAATAAATATATAAATTAATTAAAATAACATCTTAGAACTTTATTAAAACGAATAAAAAATTTAAACACCCTATAGAAAGCAATTATTGCCTCGCTTAAAATACCTACCAACTTTATTAAATATGGAGTTTCTACCCCATTCTTCTCCATAAGAAATGGGTGTAGAATCAATCCTATTTTGGCCTAATTAAAGCAGATTGATTTACTTTGATTGTATTATTGTTAAGTTACTTAGAATTCACTAAGTTTGGGGCTTTCCTTTTGTTCTGCTCGATTCTTCATTCTGTCATGTTGAAAGAGGAAACATGTATTCCAGATTTTCTGACAATTTCTATGTTTTGCAGGTCAACTTCCCAGGCATGCTGTTATTTTTTCCCCAGGAAATTCTAATCTGATCCGACACACGCATGCCTTTAGCGCTCTAACCTGGTACTTTACAGTGACAAACAGACAGTTCTAAAATATATTCTATCAGATCGATTCGCCTGAGGTATCGATATCGATAACTCGAACTAAGAAGAGATTCGATTGTCGATAAGACGCCGATCTGGGCCCGATAACGTCGCGCGCTACATATGTTAGACGCTGACGTTATAAAGTAGCTTTTATACGATGCACGATGCGCGTATCCGAACGCGTCTGGTTTATGGTTTGTCTGTTCGTGTAGCAGGGTGTTGTAGAGTTGTTCGGAATTTGAAAATGTTTCCCGCTTCGCTGAAGATAATATTGTTCAATCGTTTTTTTTTTTTTTCATTTGAAAATCGAATACCTTTTTATTTTCATCCAGGATAGAAGGAAAACTGGTCCTTTGACATAATAAGTTTCTACTGCTTGTTTTGGACAACAGTAAATATAATTTATCAAAGCTGAGAGGTCCACTGCAGACACCGTTAATAAAACAAAAAAATCTTTTAGCGGGTTACTCTAAAATGGTTACGAGTAATATGAGGTTTTAATTAGAATTCGTACTTGAATGTTCATCATTTCGCATACCATTATTTTTCCAGTTATATTCAAAACTTACAATCTCACAGACGAGAACCTCTTTCATTTCCCAACAAGAAACTCTGAGATTAATTTATGTTACTATAATTACACAATTATCTCCGTTTACCATCTAGTGTCCATTGGTTTAAATATTATTTGTACTGAGACTGCCTCGCCCGAGATCCGAACTGACTGACCAGCGCTCCAGGCACTCATTATGGTGCGGCACAACCTATAAGCGATAATACGTTTTATTTTTAATTATTTTTTTATTGCTATGTTGTAATTAGTAATTTAGGAAATGGTTAAATTATTTATGAATGTAAGTAGTGATAGCTTCGTCGCCATTGTATTTAGAAAATAATAATGGCATTGAGGACTGGCTGGAAAATCCATTCCAATTTTGAAATTACCTATACCTTTTTTGTAATATTTGTTTTGACTTTCGTGTTTTTGGTTTGTCTTTGGTCTGATGTCATGTTGCCAACTTTTAATGGAGGAAAAAAAATAATTTAACTGAATTTTGGATTTAATTTTTTTGGTTTTTTTGGTTTCAAAGATCTTTTAAAGACCCTTTTTTCTAAAAAATAAAAAAATCTTATTCAATGAAGTCTGTCAACCCGCTACCAGCCTAAAGCTTAGTCCACACTATAAGATAAAGTAGCCACGGAGGTAGCAAGCAGTAATCACGCACAAGCACGCTCAAGGGTATGTGTGTACCGGCCTAATCATTACAACATACGTATAATTGTGGGGAGCCGTTTCACGCTGACTACATCAAATGTTTGACTTTACGAAAGTACGTGCAGCTTCAATGGGCCATGTTAATTCATAAGTTTTGTTCACTTCTTCACTCTAGGTGCTGTAATGACGAACCTAATGCATTTTTTATTTTTTGTAAATCGTCATCTGCCGCACCTTAATTTTCCCAACTATATTGGGTTCGGCTTCCAGTCCAACCAGATGCAGCTGGATATCAGTATTTTACATGGAGCAACTGCCTATCGGACCTCCACAACCCAGTAACTGGGTAATAATACGATACCCCATGGTAAGACTGGTTGTCAGGCTTTTAGAGCTTTTGACTAACAGTAACGACAATCAAAGATCTACAAATGACAGCCGAGCTTTACGTGCTTTCCAAGGCACGGAGGAAACTCATTATGACAGATGATCTCCCATCCCCAGACCAACCTCAGCAAGCGCTCCGCTTCCGGCTTAACCCGGAAGATCGGCCTGTGCGGCTGTAATAAATTAGCCACGAGCTCCTCATTTCCAATTTTTTTTAATCTGCTTGCAAAATGTTAATTATGACGGGCTGCCTTTGCGCTTTCGAAAGTTCTTGATTCAAGTTTTATTACATCGAACTCGATGTTTCGATAATTCAGTTGTGACATACCTACCTATACTATGTCTGTTCCTAAATTACCTGAGGCTGATAGAATATTCCTGTTAGTGGAATAGCTTTTAATAAGTATTAGGATTCACCTAGAAACTGACACAATCTGTTTAAAAAAAGATTAAAGGCCGATCCGCACACAACAGGCCGGCACGTGACGACAATTCCGTACCGTTCCGTGATGTCCGTGACGTGCTATTCATACATGTCAGTACCGTACCGACACGACACGTGCAGTGATTTTTAGTACCTTACCTTGCAACAGTTTTCGTCGTCCATCTTGAAACACTGCGACAGTCTCAGGCAAAATATTGTCCGCTACAAATTCACGTCGGATCACGGACAATGTCGGCGCAGCACGGACACCACTGAACGTCACTGTCACTGACGAGTACGGACAAGTACGAATAGCGTCCTACAAAATGTATGCTACAATATGAAATTTCACTGACACTGATCGTTACGTTACGGATCGGCACGTGTCGGCACTGTTGTGTGCGGATGGACCTTAATTCACTGTAATTTCCTGATGACACGATTTGCAGTTTAAAATGGCGAACAGCCCATACATTTTAGGCTCTTTGAAAACGTTTATCCTTTTCATGTAAATAAAATTACATAGGTAATAGATAAGGTACCTACTAATTTCTCGAAACTATTTATATGCTAATTTCATGAAATCTTTCATTAAAATTAGAATCTATCACAATTTCGGTAACAAAACAAAACCTACATGAGTTTGAAAGAAGAATTTAAAAAAAGAAGCTATTTTTTTTTTTCGTAACTAGGTGCTTATAACGTTAGATTTAATTAATACTCCAGCTTAAACGACCATAAGTTAAATATCGTCTTCCTCATCAGGTCCCAGTAATCCCGGTGACCCCCGGACGCTATCTGCGAAGCGCACGTTACCGCAATCGACAGTTAAATTTAACCGGAGGCAATGAGATACAGATATCTGGGTGCTACTTTAAATTTATCCCTACGGATAGTATGCCTGCATAAAGTTGGGACTAGTTGTTTGGTATGGATAATCTATCTTTTAAATAATAACAATAATGTGGAAATATTTTTGGTATTACAATTTGGTACCTATTAAACCCCGTTGGGTTGACGATATCGTCAAGATCGCGGGGAATAGATGTATAAGAGACGCATAGAACCGAGAGATTGGCAACAAAAGGGGGAGGCCTATACCCAGCAGTGAGTGATCCTGATATGATGATGATGATGATTACGATGTGCGCCAATTATTTCTTTGGCATCTGAATGAAATTGTCGGAAAAAGAGAACGGTAGTTATGTTGTTTGATGTACCTATAGGTTAAGGTTCAATTTATACTGGCAAGTGCTGTTCAATGAAACGAGCGTCTGTCTTAGCTGGTGTTTATTAGCAACTAACAAAAAACGTATGCATACATCTTATTTAATATCGGCGGCCCTGTGGTCAGTAGCTATAGATCTATTCAATGTGGACAGTATGTACGTTTGAACTCTTAAACTTTAAATCTAATCCAACATGTTCCAAATGTTTTTTTTTTTTGCAATTTACACTATTAAGTAATTTTTTTACAGTTCTTCAGATTGACTTGAAATAATTTTATGTTGTCAAAATATTCCTGTGTTCCACAATGGACAACAGATGTGGCATCCCAAAAAATCCGAAGAGCAAAGTTCAACCATATTTAAACATTATTTGTGTTCTATATCTCAAAATTTCGACTTCTCTAACAGTAACTTGATCTAGGCGTAGTTAACAATAGTTTAATTTAACGCCAATTCAGCGCGCTTCTCTTACTTCTCTATTGTCCGAAATAAAACAAAGCTCGTATTATCCATGTTTGGGCTCTTGGAAATACTCACTGGAGAAGCTATTGTCTTCCACGACCTTTCTTACACCTGTTCCTAGCTGTACCTATCTAATAGAGCACGATTTTATTTTGTGTGTTGTATTTGATAGGAATCATTTTTTTTAAAAATTAATCTCAAATTTCCATTAAAATATATAAAAGTGACACTGGTAGAATGGTTATTGGCAGTTGCCAAAAGGAAAAAAAACATATCCTGTTCTCTGATCAGTTTCAATATTTTAAGTGAAATTCGCCCTCCGAAGGTCTTAATGTTTTTTTTTTTAATACATCTTAAAAAAAATGCCGTAATAGTCTGTGGTCACCCAATACATCGATAATTAAGCTCTTAGCTGGCCGCCCATTAAGGGGAAGATAACTCTAACATCGCTAAATAAATAAATACAGCGCTTGTCACGACAGCATTAGCTTCCACTTAACTGGATTAGATTAAATGTTCGATTTTGTTAGCAATACTGCACTTTATATTGGCAACACCGTTACTGAAGATGGGGATTTGATAGACCGCTGTAATTGGCCGGTGGAATGGTCAAAATCCGTTACTTGAATCTGTACTTACATAATATATTTCAAGGCACACAGTTTCATCGAAAATGGCAGTATTTTTTTTTGTAAATAAGTCATTAGGATTAGGGATCTATTTAATGTGTAGGTAATCAATTTCCTCGAATGTTCCCTTTACACACACTCAGGACATAGGGCTTTCAGTGAAACGGAGTCGGCCTACGGCCTACACACGTCTTCATCTTTTCTACAGGAAGTGCAATAAATTGAAAGAAATAATGAACAAAATGTCTATTGGCAAAAGGCACATATACAAAAAATATTAAAAAAACAAAAACAATATATAAATTAAACTGAAAAACTAAACAATAAACAGGTAGGAACTCACGGCTACGCCAACTTATGTCAACCAATTTTGTAAAATGGGTATTCCATTTCACAAAGTAATTTGCCAGTTCGGGTACAAAACAACAACCATGCCCTTACAGGAAAAATAGATAGATAGATAGAATACACTTTAATATGCACACCATACAAATTAGTGGTACAGAGTATATCTTATACATAGGGTGACACAATGGGCGGTCTTATCGCTAAAAGCGATCTTTTCAAGACAACCTTTGGATGGATTTGAATAGCAGGAAGAAACAATACTGTAGGTAGTCACAGTACAAAATACATCAATTATCATCATCTGTCAATAACAAAATCATCTAATAATGATCCCACTGTTGGGACACAGGCCTTCACTTTTTGAGAAGGAGTGGGTTGTAATCCATGTTATTTTTTAACCCTATCGTACAGGAATATCGTCGCCAGCCGCCATCCAAATGTTTATGACGCCTTCCTAACTTAATTAAGGTATCTGCACCCTACAATATTTATGAACTTTGCTATGTATCTGATAAATAAACTCACAAAGCACGAGGTCTGATTGCCATATCGCCCGTAACGAACTATGGTGTATGGAACTGCGGTAATCAAGAGGCATGGGAGGTAAATTGCGATAAGTATTGGACGATTGGAAACTGCAGGTGAATGGTAAGGGAGATATACAAAATTCTCAGGAAAGTATAGATACTTTGTAGATTCTATTTCCCACGCCTGCGCCCTGCCAGTTAGCAATATTCCTAATGATTCACTCCTCGAACGAATAGCTAATGACATTGCTGGAAATACACGAAGTGAATCATTTAGAATATTGCGTTAAGGGGTCGTTTTAGACCCGCTGATGTCTATATTCATATTATAACGTATTTTCCTGCTTCTCCGCTTTTATTTTCTGTTCAATTTCGTTTTAGAATCGAAGGCGGTCAGGTTCATTCTCCGGGACATGTTGAGTTTCATTGGCTCAGCGCGTTTCTGGTGGTCGCCACTGTTGATTCTGGCTTTCAAGTAGTTTGGGAATAGTGTGGTGGAATTATCCCAATAAAACTAAGAAATGAAAAAATAACGTTAATGTATCGACGATTTGTTTTTAAATCTCCTAAAGTTCAAGCGTCTAATGACGGTTTCCACTAACACTTGGAGATGGTAGAGTAACTCGTGGCGCTCTACAAAGCATTGACAATGCAACAGTATACTTTTATTTACGTTTAGAGTTATTATTAACATACTCGTACCTACCATTCAATCAGAAAAATGATCATGACAAAAAGCGACGATCTAGCTTAACTTTAATTCATTTTTAGTTTTTCTATTCTACTTTCAAGTGTCAGTGCTTATGGGTGGGTGTGTCGCGGGACTACCTTAAATGGGCATCGTGACCTTTGGAACGCAAAAAAGCAAAAAAAGGCAAGCAAGGAGCATTTTAGTCAGTAAAAGTCTGACAGTCTATTCTGCTACAACCGCGGCGGTAAGACACTTTTGATGATTCTACCAGCTAAAAAAAAGTGTGGAGTCGAAGACAGACAGTCCAGTAAGTACTAATAATTACACCCTGACACCAACTGGCACCTCAGTGTCACCCATCCAATCAAAGGCGCATTATTAGCACGTGAAGCAGACGGCGCGTCGCGTGCGCATGTGGGCGGGGCTAACGAGCCGCGTCAACGTCACCGGGCGGTGACACATTGATTGATTTGAGCGTCGGCTGACCAATTAAGTGTGTGTAATGAAACGTTTACTAGATGTTAGTTGTCTATGGATCTGCCATAAATGGTGTGGGTGCGCTTCCTGATGTTTCGTGCAGAATTTGACAGCTTTCATTGTAGTATGTATTTTTCCGGAAACTGTACAGCACATCAATTAAGGTGATACGTCAGTACTCATACGGTTTTTATTTTTTACTTTCTATCGTACATTTCTGGACTAAAGATCTAAGAACTTGGAATATAGTTTTTGACTGTAATATGATCTAAATTGTCACAAAGTTGAAAACACGATTCAAACGCTTTCGCTCTACCACACGGCCTTTAGTAATTTGTACGTGATGCATAGTTTTCATTGCTTTTAATGGGCCCTCTTAAAGACATTGAGATACCCACCTTCACCAAAAGTACTAATTAAGATCGTGTAAGCCGAACGATCTAGTTAGTCTTGAAATCTGTTTAATAGGCTATTTGACCAAAAAATTCTAATTAATCCGTCAGTTACATTATCAAATAATATTTGACCCGTATTTTTTCTTTTTTTTACGCAAACCAAAATTATGATGCTTTCAAAATTGCCAATACGTCACAATTTAGTACAATTTTTACTGAATTCTGACGTCACGAGCCCCCACTTTCGAGTCTTGATGTGTTATATCTTGGTAAATATTCATTTATTTTACATAAGAAAAAATATGTGTCCGTTATTTTTCAAAACTCTAAATAACGGAGTTATTAGATTTATAATTTATTGATACTGTCAAATAGCCTTTTTATCTGTACCTATAAGTATTTTTCATGTGATAACTTTATAGACCTATGTTTCCTGTTTGTGTTTATGAGGTTTCATTTCAATCTGTTCAATCATTTCGATAAATAAGGACTTGAAAAGATTGAATGAAAAGCCGTTCGGCTTACACGCTCTTAACAGCTAACAAATTGGAAATCAATGCAAGATATATATTACTCAAATTGACCATTTGACTTTTATAAATATGTGGCTGATATAAAACGCGAAGCAGCATCAGTTCACGTCATTGTTAGTAGTAATTGGAACTCCTTGCTCCCTCGGGTGATAACTACGATTTAATGACTTTGTGCACATTTGTTCATGCGATGCAAGAGTTTGTACTGGAGTCAAATTCAAACAAAATAGTGAAAAGGGTGTGAAAAGTGGCGTTGGCCAGTGGTATCGGCCCCGATTTACAAGTTGTAGGTCGCTAGTACCCACCCAGGCGTAATACTTTGTGAATACAATAGAAGAATAGAATATCATTTATTTCTGAGTATATGGTAGGTACACAAAGATGTTATAACATAGATTAGTTCACATATACTACCGTTGACGGTGTAGAAATATTACAATTTTACAATCATAAGACTAATATACTAAAATTAATTTAATTAGACAATAATCATTATATATACATTTTAAATACTATTATATTTATTACAATTTATTTTATATTATTATACAATTCATATTGTTAGTGGAAAATTATTAAATCTTATAATCAAGGAATTCGCTAACAGAATAGAAACACATGTCCAGAAGCCAAGAAAATATTGCATGTTTAAATTTATTTATAGGCAGCTGTCTGATTTGTGATGGAAGCTTATTAAAAATCTTTATCGTCATGCAGTAGGCATTTCGACCATACAAATGAAGTCTTTGGGCTGGTACCAATAGCTGTTTACCGGTACCAATAGCTGTGTATTCTCTTGATCACCACTGGTCTCGAAACGGTGAAAGGATATATCTTATCGGCACGTCATAAAACCCAAAAATGCTAAATCATGTGACATATCAACCCGCATTGAGCCCGCTTAGTGGATTACAGACCAAACTCTCGCACAGGCACGAGGCCTTTGTCCCAGCAGTGGACAAAAAGGATAATTCACGCTCAAAAAAATCTTCTTCCAGTCCAATCTAACAAATATTTCCCGCACAATAGCGAGCACGAGCAGTGTCGGGCTTGTACAGTCAGCAACACAATTACGTGGCGCGCTGGGCAGTTAATTGTGCCGGTTAATTAGGGACGTGTCGCGTGGGCACGACGCCCCCGCGCGCGGGCTTTTGTGCTGACCGTACTGACTGCAAAAAAGTTTAAAATTATCTTTGATATTTAATATTTATAATTTTTGAATGTGTCATATTATACTGGCAAATATAGTTGGTCTAGTGGTTAGTGACCCTGACTGCTATGCCGGAGGTCGTGGGTTCGATTCCCACCCAGGACAAATGTTTGTGTGATGAGCACGATCATTTGTTCTGTGTCAGGGTGTAATTTATCTATAATATGTATGTATTTAGAAATATATAAGTATGTTTATCAGTTGTCTAGTACCCATAACACAAGCTCTGCTTAGCTTGGGACTAGATGGCGTTGTGTGGTAGTTGTGGAATATTATTATTATGTTAGTTAGTATACAGTGATTAGCTGAGAGATGACAACTAGTTTTGAGTCTTTTGTTAAGTTCTATATGGCTCACAAACTCTTGACACATGTTCAGAGGTACGTAGCTCAATTTCACATCAGATTGTTCGCTTTAAGTGCCTGAATAACGAATATAGGCAATTTTTTCTAACTTCCTCGAGACGATTTTGCGTCGATATGTACGGTCACTCCCCTTTTTTTGGGATAATCATCAAATGAGTTTACCCGCTAGGTGTAGTTGGAGAGAGTATCAGACTCTTACTGACTAAAAATTCACCGTGTTCCTTTAGAAGGCCTTTGTGTTCCAGGATCACGGATACTTTTATACACGATTCCGCGACACACACAGTCACTCTCTTAGATTATTTATGTCTTTCGGCCTATTTTTAAAAATAGGCCGAAAGACATGACGTCAAAAAAGGAGGATGTTCGCAATTCGACTGTTTTTTCTCCAACTGGGTTCAAATCTAAATTGATAGTCTCCATGCTCCACCCAGTAAAAAACTAAGTGAAAAAAAAATAGGGGGAGGACCCGTTCCTCCCGCTAATTTTTTTCATAAAAACATGCTTTTCACACATTGATATTAACCGGCTTTGCTTATACACAAAAATTTTATTGATGAAAGACTTTCGCTCTGTCGCTACTTGATATTGAATTTTAGCTTAATTCCTGTGCCATGAGCACGCGTGGCCTGGCCTCGTGTATGAAATACTACGCATGCCATTGTGCATAATAATATTATACAATAAGAATACAGATACGAATTACGATCTGTTCTAGATTCGGAAGATATTATATGAAGGTGAGACTTTTCAAGATCACTGTTTCCTTCAAAATAATTTTATTTCGATAGAAAGACAAAATCCTTGTCATTGAAAATATGTATTTAATTACCTCCAAACAATCTTTTCAGAACAATCTCCTCTCAGTTTCGTTATTTCATGATGTTTCTGAACCAACGATCCGAATCAATCAAACAATATTTGATTTTACTCTACACTTTTCAGTTAATAATACTGTAAATTACAAATAAAATTGGATGAGGGATGCATAAAACTATAAAGTGTGACAGAAGAAAATAAAGATCAATACCGAACAGTGGGTGACGAGTGAGGACATTCAAAGATGACTCTGTCTCTCTCTCTCTTGGAAGACTTTTCACAAATATTTATTTTACAAATCTAGGCCTATTTTATCTATCCCTACACCTCCCAGTTTAATTCTAGTCCGATGTAAACGCACTTATGAAATACTCGGCACCTATTGTGCGCGATGAGTACAAGACTCCGCGCCACGATACCCACTGGATATGGTAGCTATGCTCATCTTTAGCCACACAATGATGTGTTCGCTCGTATTTGGAGTATTTGGTGTTGTTCTTATCCGACAAGCAGTAGAAAATGAGGCTGGTGGTGACTGTTGTTACTGGCTTTGTTTGTAGAGAGTTCCTGTTAACGGAGATGGCGTTGACTATCTTTTACTACTAGTTCAACTTAGGTGAATTGTTTGAAATGTTGCCCACAGCAACCCAAATGGTCGCGAACATCCCGATTGCAAAGGTGTTTTCTTCCGAATGAACTCCGTTCCGAGTTATTCCCTATAACACGACGCTCTTCAAAAAGGGCGTCATAAAGTTTCTGCAGGGTCGGCAAAGGTGACACCTCTGGGTGTTGTAGGCGTCCATAGACTAAGGTGAACGCTTTCCATCAGATGGGCCGTATGTTTGTTTGTCGCCATAATGGTCTAAAAAGTGACATTATGTTACGAACTTACGACGGAGACAGAGAAAAAGAATTAGCGTAGAGCTTGCCAGGGACATGAAATCACCATGATGCGATCTTGATTCAACCGAATGGAACAGGTGGCCTACCATGAACTGTTAACGCGATCCAGTTTAGGCTGTGGGAAAGAGATGGCGCTAGACGACTTGTATAGCTCTGTCTCTTTCCCACAGCCTGAACTGGATCGCGTTAAGAGCTCGTGGTAAGGCTCCAGGTGATGCTTAATACGAGACATAAAACCAAATCAAATTGTACGAGCTGTGTAGGTACACATTTCCCAAAAACACAGGAAACTATCACAAACAATTAAACCCATTCCATTCCCTGCGGGACTTATCGCATTACTGTGACCCTGGAATGTAAAGGGCTATTGAAGAACATTGGATTTTAGTCAGTACGAGTCTGACAGTCCCTCATACCCTGCCCTGGGTGGGAGGACTCATTTGATCATTCCCTGCTTGACCATTGTCGTTTTATTTTAACAACAACATTAAATCTAGATATCTAGTCGTATAAGGAAAAAGAATCCGATAATTTTGTACTCGTTGTATTTTAGTAAATCTCTCAAATAAGTCAATAACCTTCACTAAAAAAAGAATTACATAATCCACCTGCACAATACACCAACAAATCCGCAACCAAAGAAAAACTATCAGATTAATAGATAGAAATAAAATCAAGCCATTCGACGTATTAGAAATTCCTGCGCAGTCGTGACCGGCCCATCGTGAACAAAAGACAGCTCGGAAATCGGAATGAAACCGAACAATAAATCCAAGCTGACTGCAAACTGTACAGGGAATCAATTGAGCTTTTGAATCTGGGTGCTACTTTGTCCAAGTTCCCCCTTTCCCCCTTCATATTACTGTTTGTTTAAAGTCCCCCTTTTGTTTCAACTCACGATCGGATTTGTGTTGTCAGTTTTGATGTGTGTAATGGTTTGAGTTGTTGTTTTAAAATGCAATGAAATACTGGTTGAAGATTATTAGAAAGTTTATAAGTTTTTAGCTAGCTCTTCGTGTACTCGGCTGATAGTTTTTTCTAAACATAATAACGTTGAACACTGATTCACCTTTATTTTGAGTGTTTACAAACATTTAAAACGCACATACGCGAACAACCTGACCCGGTACAACTACTTGTAGGCCATTCAAATATTCGTTCTGTTCAGGAATTGAACCTACGACATGCAGTACTGCAGAAAAACACTAAACCACTACACTTTACTCCAATAATGAACTCCATACATTATTAAAAAGTATGATTGCAAGTTTAATTTTAGCCAGCTCTTCATGTGTATAAGACAATCTATCTTAATTTAAGATTTAAGTCTAATAAATTGTTTGATACTGCTAGTACCATCTAATCAAAGCTCGAAGTAAGAAGAATAATTGGCTCTGTCATATTATGAGCATGTCTGACTTTTCAAATACACCCTGTACACACTCGGGTCTAAAACGGTCACTTGGCAATATTCCTCATGATTAACTTTGTGAATCAATAATAGAAGAATAGCCAATGACGTTTGCTGGAAATTAACGAAGTGAATCATTAGGAATATTATTTAAAGTGGCAGTTTTAGACCATCTGGTTCATTTAATTTAACTTGATGTTTAGAAAAATCGTCTTGATATTATTACTATGGGTAATCTTCACATATTTTCATGTTGTATGTTCATTGAAAATGGCTGAACTTTATGTTAACAAACAGATAATCTTTTCACTTACATAACATGTTATCTACACATAATCATCAAACTAAAACTAAAGTGAATTTCCAACCATCAAGCCATCTCAAATCCATCAATTTACCCCTTAGCCGTAGAGCAGGAACCATAGATAAAATGGCTCGTTCCCCGGTTCTTCTAGCGATGTGGCCATAGATAACAGAGCACACCTGTTTCCTAGGCCGATGCGGACGGTTCGCCACACAGGAACTAAGGTCGAGTCGCTGCGAGCAACCAACTGATTTATATTAATAACTAGCTTTTTGAACAACAGTTTGGTTAGGGAGTTACTTGGGTAATAATGTTTATGCATGGAAATAACAAATACTGGAATGGAAGAACAGAATAACCTATAGACACCAGTCTCTGTGAAACTGTGATGAGAGAAATGAATTACTTATTACTTAAAATGCCTCGTTAAAGTAAAAGATTCCCTAAGGGAAAAAATCCGTGAAATACCAGCCTATTACTGTCTCAAAGCTGAGCAAAGGTGTTCTTCTCATGCAACGAAAACATGATCATTGATGCCACGATAGCAATGACCATATATTATCAATGGCGATTGATGGCGCGGTGATTTCTTGCACTGACATTAGTGATGTCCAGGATTTTTAGAACTGAAACTTAGAAAAGTAGGTATATATAACTATTAAAATGAATTCAGGTGAAACAGTGTTTCATTATGGAAGAAAAGGTATCACCTGACAGTTTTTTTTTATGTATATTCTAACATTAAGGGACATTGACGCAAAACTGATACGATGAATTTTAAAATAACAGTTATACAACTATAACTTAACTAACTTTTTAAAACTGTAACTTGAAAAATTAGTAACGCTTATAATGCTAGGTCCTGGGAAAATAGCGTTTTGGCAGCTCATTGAAAGTAAATCGATTGATGGATCCGTGACCGTTGACGTGGCCCTTGCACGGACTTTACTCATTTGAGCGTACTTGAAGTATGTATTACGACGTAAATTGTATGAAAAATGAAAAAGCGCCCCTAGTGTAAGAACGAGGAACTAGTATCCATCAAATTAATCTCAAAGTTCCCGTTTACTTTACGCTCCAAAACGTGATAAGGCCTCCTTTAAAAAAAAGATATCCTTTTGTGTTGAAATCAAGATACGTATTAACTTGAATTCACCCAGCTAACTTCCTCATCCATATAGATCCCACCCATCCCGCATCTTCAACTCCTGCGCAATCACAACAGAGCACCATTAGTATCGGAACAATGGCAGCCATGTTCTAAATAATATCAGCTAACTGGAAGGCATGCTCGTTATCATTACGACCAGTATCTGATGCATTATTTATAGCTGATGTAACGGGTTCCTCTGGGGGGGGGGGGAGTAATCTTCTAATGTAGAATGTAACTAGGTTGGGAAAGGGAATTTTTCGTTTGGCGATCTGCTTTTGTTTGTATGTAACTGTTTAGGTTCTGTTGGTAATTTATGAATATAGAACACAGCGTTGTGAATTAAATGATTTGGTGTTAAAATATAGGTAAATGTTTATCTAACTCAACTGTTACAAATGCGAAAGTTTTTTTTTCATCTTTTTGAAATCATCAAATGAGTCCTTCCAAGGCGGGGATGAGGATGGACGGGGATGATGGGAGGGGTCAGACTTTTTTTTTCCGTGGTAAAATCATCAAATGAGCCCTCCCACCCAGGTCAGGGCGAGAGGAACTGTCAGACTTGTACTGACTAAAATCCACGGTGTCCTTCAAGAGCCCTTTATGTTCCGGGGTCACGGTAATGAGATAAGTCCCGCGACCTCGGCAGGCTTTGGCCCTCTAGAGGGGGGCCCCGACATCATGCTGACACTCTTTGAGGCGCGCGTGGAACACAACGCGCCGTCGACCCGGGCATGGTCCATGGTCGGACAGCGAGTCGCCCATTACGCATGCCCGCGTCTACAGTGGCCGGAGATCGTCTGCCGACGTCCGACGCCGTGGGCGTTTACCATTGCGTCTGGGGTGGAGGGAGGACGCTATCCTCTCCCTCACGCGGCCCGCCTCCTTCTTCACGAGAATGACTGCTTCGCAGAAGGAGGCGACCGCTTCCCACTCCGTCTCGCCCCGCAGCATGGCCTCGACCTCAGACATGGTAAAAATCCACGGTGATCCTCCAATAGCTCTTTACGTTCCAGGGTGACGTTCCAATGTCGGTTACTTTGGTTCTCTGTTGAATGACTTCGTTCCGAATTGCTCTCTCCATTGCACGCTGAGTAACCATGAATTTGTGGATCAGGCCTATGGTAAGTGTCCATGTATCGGCTCCGTAAGTCATTACGTGTCGGCATACTGGTTAGAAACCCTAGTTAGTCACGTGTCGGCATACTGGTTAGAAACCCTAGTTAGTCAGGGATATTAAGCTACAAAAAAGAGGTTAAAATAACAACCTGTGAATTCTGAGAGGTATTTAAAACAAAGAAAATTACTTGTCGATTACTGTACGTACTTTAAAGACCCAATTAGTTTTAAATGCTTTAAGATAAAAATCTTAAGGATTGGATTACATTGATAATAGAATTTTATGCGCCATTGAAACGGGAAAACATCTCTGGACTAATAAGGGTCCTAAAAGTTCGAATTTCTAACGAATCTTGTGAAAGTAGATGACTTCTACAAATTACATTTCTATTTTTTTATATTTATTTACAACTATTACTTTTAATCATAATCATATCGACTGCTGAACATAGGTTTTTTTATGTGTTATTTTTTTCTCTTGAAAATACCGCTGCATCACACAAGGTATTTCTCATATGTCGTGAGTGCATTTACAAAAATAGAAAGACACATAAACAAACACCCAGACTCGGAACAACTTCTATTTTTTCCGTGCGGGAATGGAACCCGCGACCCGCTGCGCAGCAGTCGATCGGTCAGCCACTGAGCCAACCGTATCAAAAATTAGGAACACACTGCTTATTTTTTTATACAGAAATATTCTACGAGAAATGAAAGTGTAATTATCACGATACTAAAAGAACATCGCTCTTTTTTAACAATTTCTTTGCAGATTACACGAAGCCTTAAGCCGTAACTATGAATAAATATAAATGTGTACCTCTAGTGACCCTACAAGTACCACAAAGTAGTACCTTGCAACAAACACCGTTAATATCTGTCGTTGTCCATTGTCCAGACCTCCCATTTTGAAAATTGCAGCAATCACTTAGAGGGACGATCGACACGAACCTCGTCCCCAACCTCCCCGGGCCACTAGCCAACAAAACTGTTATTTCCCGATTAAATCAACAAACCCAGAAATAACAGATAACGATTCCATGAATAAATAATCGAATACGGTAAAACGGTATCGATTTACAAACAACAAAACCCACCTTTATTTATTTTCGCCTGGAGCGTCGCATTACTTATAAACGAATAATCGATTCAGCACTCAATTTCCCGTCAGCACTCGGTATAATAACAAAACTATCGATAACTGAATCGCGGGCGACGTCTCGCGATTTCTATTATTCGAATGAATCGATTTGCCCGCAGCGAGTAACGATGCGACAGCCATTATTCGATTCGGACGGGATTATTTTAGACGAATTTATCATCGAAATATAAATCTTATGATTTATACTTGTGGATAATGAAGGTGGTATTAGCTTCCTGTGGAGGACAATGGCGGTGCCTCCGGGTTTATTGTAACAATAATATATTGTTTTTATATCAGTGGTAGCGACAGCTGTGTAATTGCATTATGTAAATAAATAATTTCGTTTGACGTTCACAGCCCACAATAGCCAAATCACATAAAGCATCTCGAAACAATCAAATATCTTAAGATTAGAATTGCAACACTGTCTTTGGTTGTTATAAACTTGCCCACAGTTTTCATAAGTAAAGACTATATCATCATCATCATCAGCCTGTAAATGTTCCCACTGCTGGGACACAGGCCTCCTCTCTGAGAGAGGGAGTGGGCCATAATCCACCACGCGGGCCCAGTGCGGGTTGGTAGATGTCACATGTCTTCGAATTTTTGGTTCTAGGACATGCCGGTTTCCTCACGATGTTTTCCTTCACCGTTTTGAGAGCATTGGTGATGAAATAAATTACACAAAGTAATGCGCCTGGCTGGATTCGAACCCACGACCTACAACTCGTAAGTCGGGGCCGATACAACTGGGCCACCACTGCTCACAAAGACTGCTTTCAGATAAACCTTTCACGAAATTCTTAATATAGCGTGCAGAAAACTCTCTGATCATTTAAATTCATTTAACTCCTTTGGAACTTTCATCTCACCTCATAAAAACCATAAAATTTTGTGGAAGTATGCCAAGTCTATCGCTAGGGATTTTTTTCGAACACTTCCACAGATTGACTCGCACTACATTACTATCGTTAGGTACAACATGATTTGAACGCGTGAGTTCTGCGTTGATGTCTTTTACTAGAGACTTCACTGCCCCAAGAAAAGACATAAACGCACATAAAATTCTGAAAGCATTTGTCAATTGGCGCTAAACTTTCTGCTAAGCGTATTATACGAAGTAATATTTGTTTCTGTAGCTCTTCTGCCATAGAACCTCCTTACACAATCGAAAATACAAAATTAATTACTCATTATGAATTATGCAAATGAATAGTATTCATACTGAAACCTTTACAACTGAATACATAACATAAACAATAATTAATCCGGCCCACTACAGCTTATAAAGCGGGCTGCACACATAAGACTGCGACACTCGATGCCGGCGGCATAGCAACGACAATTGTAATAATCGTACGTTTGAGTCGTGCGCGGCGTTTCATAGAAGTTGCGTATCGACTCCTGTATTGCTTGTTTATTAAATAAGGCTTTTATGGAAGATTTTAGAATTTCCTTTAGTTTAGTACTAGTTCTGGTGTAATGATTATCACTATGGCTTTTGTATACTCAAGAGAATAATGTTGGAATGGGCACTCCATTAGACACTAGAAACAGTTTTAATAGAAACTAAAGAGAAAAATTATGATACATTTCGCTAGGTTTAATATCGAACAAAACTAATTGCTGACCGCGTTTCTTAATTTAGAGTCATTGAAATTGACAAATCAAAATACAGTTAAGTTTAAAATGAGTGCGACATAATTAGTTCTCTATTCAACTACTCAAATCAGTATAGTAGTTTATGAAACTGGTACATAATGAGGGGTATATAAAAAAACGAGCGAAGCGAGTTTTTTAAAAGTATCACACGAGTGTATAATACCTAGTTATGTACAGTTTCATACACTACTTTATCTACTTTCATTGAACACGAATTTATCAAATAAAAGATAAAGATTGACACAGTATTATGGCGCCAAAATTCCTGTTATCACCGCGCATAGGCCACAGCGCGCGCAGCCACAGATAAAAAATCAAATGGATGTATCTATGATCTGTAATCTGTACCGTAATGAAAAATTTTTTTATTATAACATTATTTTGTTAGAGAAATAGGGTCATAATTTAATTTTTTAATTTCATTTCGATATACTGTGTGTAAAGTACGTCATTATAAACTCGTTTTGAGTTTTGTATTTTGAATTTAACGATATGAGAGTAGATAAAAGAGTTTAACAAGGTTCTGCGCCAATTGGACTATTAAAAGATGTGTTGAACGCGCAATGCTTACCACATTGAAACGTTAACCCAACTGCCTAACAACCAGCCAACAAAACAGTCTAAACGACCTAAAAAACAAGGCCTACTTAACAGCCTTAAAAGTTTAACACCATCTCACAATTGTAAGGCAACCTGCACAAGTTCGACTAGACGTGGCGCGGCGGCACAATCTGTAATCGCCGCCTGAGGCCAACACGCGAACCATTCTTCACCTGCCGACGATGTGAGCTTGATTAATCGCCGGTGTGTAGATACCCTAACGCCTACGGAGAGCACTAAGATACGATTGTAATATGCAACGAAATGTTGGTGTAAAACTTACCGTTTGTATTATTTTAATTCTGATGTCTTGCGGCTATGAGTTTGTAGATGTCAATTTGTGAATATAGTGCATGTTTTAACAGTCGCACGATTTTCTAGGTTAAGCAGAACTTTCCGAGATCGGTCTGTGGGTGCATTATTCTCTGTCCCAAAGAAAACACGTCGTTGGTCCCGGCTGACATTTATAATACTTAATAGTCAGTAAAAGTAGTCCAGAAGAAGTCTAAATGACTGCAGCCAGTCTTATCAACCGGTATATGCTAACTGTGTTGTGAAGGTCAGTTAAGCAAGCGCTCCAAGAAAAACACTGATTTAAGCTGCATATTGTTCGACTGGAAGCTGAACCCAACAAGATTGGATGAACCCAACAAGATTGGAAAATTCTGGGAAGGTGATGTTATAAAGACTCCTACACACAGTGCCGGACGCAGGGCCGCTGGGCAAGCTGACGGCCAAGCCGCCGTGCACTCGGCGGCATTCAAAGCCGCTTTGCCACACAAAGGAGCCACCGGCATGGCCGCCGTGGTGTGCTGACGGGTTACGCGGCTTGCCGGCGTCAGTTTGTTCCTGGCATTCGAGCGGTAGTGGTGTGTCCTGTCACAACCGTAATGATGCTTGGCGGCTTTACGCGGCTTGTGCCGGGGTCTAGTATTGCCAGCGGCATAGCCGCTCGGCATAAACCCGGCGGCATTGCCGCCGGCACTGTGCGTAGTAGCCTTTTTAGACAACCAAAGCTTTGTAAACTCGCAAGAGCACTTATTTTTTACTAAAAGCACCCCTACTAAGTATTCTTATGTTTAGTTAACAACTGTACGTACAAAAGCAATAGTTTCTTAACGATATTCAGGATCATAGAGTGTAATGTACCTAATCACTAATCGTAAATACCAAAGATTGTGCATTTTTTTATGTCAATCAGAAAACAGAACCGAACTATAAGAAAAAGATATTCTATCTTCTTTGATAAATTCGAATTTGACTAGAATTTCAACTTTGGTCTGAGTGTCGACGATCCAATACGCGTTTTTATGACATTCGTTTATGTTATTGAACTTGGGCGTATAAATGTGGTGTAATTCTGTCCTACTCCTGAGCAAAGGCCTCCCCCATGGGTTTATGTTTAGGTCAGTCATAATAACAGACGCTTCCCTGGTGGCACTGACGGTGATACTTAGCGTTTCTATAATCGTGAAACATTGAAATGTTGAACACGTCGACTCCTTGTATCAGCTGTCTTGAGTAATTAAGTAGTACAATCAATTGATACCTACTTGGATCGAAATAACGAGAGTCGCATTTAAAACAATTATTTGTAATCGCGTAATCGTATATTCTCTCATAACACCGTAAAAAGTAATTATTTTTGAACCGTTTCTACAAATGCTCATGCTCAACGGCTGTAATTGTTTTAAATAGGGCACGCAATCCGCCATTTGCAATTTCATGACGTTTAAAAAACCGCGGCAATCACTTAATTAACAATAAACTAGATAACTTCCCTTATTTTAATTGTAAGCAGTTATAATGATAGCAGGGACATTCTACATTCATAAAAGTAGATTAAAAGCGATGAGAAACTGTAACTTCTATGTAATTGTTTTATGATGAGCTTGCATATTTTATAACCACCGTAACGAAGTTGATTTCAAAAGGTTGCCAATTGAGAAAATTGCATGCTAACTATGTAATGCCAGGCTGATTAAAAAAACATATCATTGTGTAGTGAAGAAATCGATGATGATGACATTCAATTCAGTTAAGCTTAATCGAATATCTAATAATGTTTTTAATTTGGCTAATATTAGTGTCTTTATTTGTTACAGGTTATTTAATTAAGGGCTGGTTTTTCAATAGTCAGATAGCTTTTATCTGAGGAATAAAAATGGCGGTTTGACAGCTTATCTATAGAAAATATGACAAACCGCTAATTTTATTCCTCACATAAAAGTTATCTGACTAGGTATTGAAAAATCAGCCCTAAACTGGACATGCAAAAGCTGTAATGGGGATGACAACTGGGGAACTAATGGTGCTAGCATAGCTTGTTCCAAGCATCGTCATTGGCTCAAATCTTATAGGTACTTCAAAATAGTACTACCTCATTGGTCGGATTAGGACTTACCTATGGTGGCGCCATCTACAATTAGCTTTGACCGGCCTTCCCCATTTGTTGGTAAGTATACTTGATGAAAGGAAATCACGAGGTAGGTAATTGCCGTATTCAAAAATGATAATTAATATCCCCCAAGCAGCGTGTATGAAGAACTGGAACTGAGAAGAGGGTCCATCACGGCAAGGGTCTTGGCGGTCTGGTCGGTGTGTCATTCTTACTGGCCTGCTAAGTCCCAAGCTATGGTGGACCTTGTCAACGTTAAGAAGATTATCAGCATCAAGAAAAAGAAGACGTAGTTAATAGATATCTCAAATAAATTGAGGTACGAGTGTATTCTTAAATCTTGTCAATGAGTTCTTATAATAAGTCCAGGTATGGTCAGTGCTAAAGGGCCTTGATAACAGGTCATCACTTCCTGCAAAGCGTTTCATAATTTATGGTTTAAGAGTTTCAGTGACTTTGTCAATTAAATATTTTTTTACTTTATAAACCGTTAAATTCCTTATCGCTGGTAGAATGTCACTTTATCTAGGTTCTCCGTCGGTTTTAAAGCTTTCAATTAAACACAAAAATAGACCATTAGGTACTTCTTTCTAAATTCAGGCGGAATTTTAATTTTGTTTTGTTTCTTGTATCTTGTACCTACAAACGCCAGCACATCAACCTACCAAATTCTTTAGATTTTTTTTTAACTTTGTTCCAAAAGAAGTTCATATTCGATTAGAAATTTGACAGATTGGGGTAAGTTGATGTGTTGGCACCTGTAGTATTAATTATATCAGTTCTTGAGAATATTGGTATTTCTTTTCAAAGCGATTACATGATTTCCCAAGCCAATCCATTTAAACTGAACATCGAACCCGCAACTATTAATTGACCAAATGCCCACCAATAGACAATATTACAAACTAAGAACAAAACCTAACAATTGTGGCGACCATTCCACTAATTGTGCCATAGAACGTAGCTTGCTAATTAAGAGGGCTCAGCAGCTCTGTAGGGCAGTTGACGTGACTTTCATGTGGCCGGCGAGAGCATTGTATTGTAGATCACAAGTTCACGACATTGTCTCAAGCTTGTTCATCAAATGAATGGACGCTGATTCCGATGTTTGTGCCTAAGGCCTCGTTCATAGACGCAAGGGGCGGGCAGCCGGAAAAACAAACATAAGGCGTTGTACAGAGCATTCAAAGAGAAGCGGCAACAGTAGCAACAAATCGCTGCTAAAGCTACTTAATTTTTTCATGTTGCAAAAATAATGTTTTGTGAAATGTCACTTTAGTGTGGAATTGGATGCACCTTAGAATAACCGCTGGAAATTAATAAAACTATCTTGGTCGCCGGCACCTTTGAACCTGATCAGAAGTTCGGGATCACAGAAGTAACCAATCAACAACCGTATAACGGCCGTAAACTAAAATCGATTGGGATTTGAATTGAGATAGAATATCAATTTCGGGAGTTAGTGTATTAGTTTGCCAAAGGACTGTGATGTTTAAATTGTGTTAACGACCGTTTTTAATGAATGGTGAAACATTCACATATTTTTTTTTCTAAAAAACTATATTTCTCTCCCTCACTTCTCTAAGTAGAAATGTTTTGTCTCATCAGACAACGTGATTTTTTTAAACTTTTTATGCGAATGTGTTGCCAGTGCCACCAGGCAATAAGGACATTTTCTATTCAATAAGTACAGTGTGATTCAACTAAAACGGATAGTCTCTATGGTCAACAGTCACTTAAAAGTTGAAAATAACGTTTAGCAATAAAATGCTTTGTGCTAATTAATTTCTGACAAGCGTTCAACAGATATTTATCTTTTTGTGGTAAGGCGGTATGTTTATTTAAAACCGTGCAAGGCTTTAAAAGTGTTGCATGGCAGCATGACGTCACAATTATGGCGTCATCAGCTATCCTTCTTAGTTGAACCGCATTATAGTAATTTGTATTATGTAGGTATGAGCATTGTTGATTGAGAAGTATGTCGCCGTAGAGCTGGGGTTTCAAAGCGGCATGTGCCTCCCGCTATGCAATGCCCTTGGAAATCCCAAACGTGCTGGCGACGACTACCGACTACTATACGACGACGGAAGACCGAAGAAAATACATCATTACTGTTTATTATATTTTATGCAATTTACTGTTTGATTTGTGCTGGTTGATTTTTCAAGTTTATTTTGTTATATTTTTGTAATGCTATTTTTACCAATAATAAGAGACAACAAAATACTACTGAACAGTTGAAATTTAGCCGTCTTACTACAAAAAGTTAAACATCTGTTGAACACTTACCTAGAAACTAAAAATTCAACTACAAAACAATATTTGACGTTGATATAAGGATCATTTTTCAATTATACTTTTTTTAGACAAGTGTTTAACAGATGTTTAACTTTTCGTAGTAAGGCTGTAGGTGTCTCCTAGTTTGACGGCAAGATTGGCGCAGTTGCTGAGCGATGGACTACAGCGCTGCGTGTCACGGGATCGATAACCGCACGGAAAAAGTATTTGTATTATCTACAAGTAATTGTTTCGGGTCTGAGTAGGGTAAACTACCAGTCATTGGACACTTAAGGGCCATACATTGACGAAAAATAATTCTTGGGCACATTTATGAATCTACGTGCTAGAATTGTTATTATTTTGCTTATTCAATATGTATGTGAACATAATTTCATTTTAAAAATTATACTTTACAGCATTAACATTAAAAAAAATCCTGTTAAAAAAAATGTACAGAATATCATAATACATTACTGTGCAAACTACTAAGAACATAGGATGATCAGGTAGAATTTAAATCGTTAAATAATGTATAGATAAACTTACCAAATTCTTTATTTCTCACTAGAATGACTGCTAACCGTCCGGACGCCGAGAAAAGTAAATAATTTTGACCAATTACTGCCGTCTATTAGAAATGTTTTGAACTTTTAAGTATTACCAATGAACAGAGTGCAGAAAGAGTCAGTTGCATTGTTAGACTCTTGAATCATAACCTTAATAAAAACGATTAAAGGGAGTTCTGTCCTATAACTGATAGCGTCCAATAACTGGTAGTTTACCCTATTTGTGGATGAGTTGAAATGTTTGTGTGAACGCACCCCAAATACAGGAGAAACTATTACCCAATCAGCTTGGAGTATATCATATTTTTCCGACTTGGAGATCAAACCTGAGTTCGTGGTTTTAACTGTACTAGACTAACGAAGCAATTTAACTTAGTTTACAAACATTGTATAGCAAGACAATGCAGCAATGTTTAGTTAATTTAATTCTAACTTGACTAAGTTAGGTGAGAATTGAGAATATTCAGGTATTGTTTAATTAGTCGAACAAGGTATGTACTGCTCTATTTGTATCCCCAGTAGATATATTCCAGGTAGGTACTTTACATTTCAAATGTTATTTTAGTGTTTGCATTATTACATGCCTAATAGATGGCCCACACTAACGGCATTTTCCGTTGATTTTCGCTATATCTTTAAATGTCCATTAACGGCATTTCCCTTTAGTGTGGCCCTAGAGTAATAAAGACATTTCAGCGAATAAATTGTCATGGTAATGTTTAGGATTTTTAGAAACTGCAAGGCTATTTATTGAACTTAACTGAAGTACTCTAAAAAAGATTTAGTTTTTCGCAAATGTCTCGGAAACGAGACGATCAGGATGAATGTAGGTTAATAGATTACACTATCTATACTAAAAAACCGGCCAAGTGCGAGTTGGACTCGCGTGAAGAGGGTTCCGTACGATTTATTTTTTGCCTACCTATAATTTTAACCGCAAATAATAGATGAATTGAAATTTACGAATAATTGAAGGTTGGTACGCACAATATTGAGTGATTTACCATGTTATTTTAATATAATGGACTTCTTATAGGTTTTCCTTTAATCTATAAGTATAAAAATATTTTCTGTATTTTTTTCAATTTTTTTTCAGTAGTTTCAAAGATAAGGCGGGGGGGGGGGAATGGTCAATTTTCGATTTTCGTCTATTTTCTTGAATAACTTGGAAACAATTTATTTTAAATTACATTTAAAATCTTCTTAACGAGACCTTTCATTTGATATGTCACACGATGTAGTTTAAATTTTTTATTTTATTTTCCCCTTCCCCCCCAAAATTACCTCCCATATACAGATTTCATCTATTCACTGCACACCTCTGTGCTTAGATCACAGGAATTGATATGTACGTACCAAATTTCAACTTAATCGGTCTAGTTGATTCGGAGATAGAGTTTTATACCCTTTTTTTAGCGTGGTAAAATCATCATTTGAGTCTTCCCAACCCGGGCGGGGCGGGTGGGACTGTCAGACTTGTACTGACTAAAATCCACGGTGTCCTTCAATAGCCCTTTATGTTCCGGGGTCACGGTAATAATGAGATAAGTCCCTGGACCACGGCTTTACTCGCCGCCCGCATGCCCGCGAGTTTTATACCCTTTAAAAAATATTAAAATAAAACAACAAAATCCAACATTGACTTATTATATTTAATAACCCATCAGTCCCAACTATCGCTTTCCTTGAAAGCACTCACACAATTCGACTTAGCTTTGCTGTCAAACTTCTCAATCACTCTCTTAGCTTCTACTTTCTCATTTATCTTTTCTTTTTTCTTTTCTCCGCTATCTTTTTTCTTACTTTCTTTTTTCCCAGTGTCTGTTGGGTCAGTCTTTTTGCGGCCGTTTGTTGGTTCGGTCCGTGATCTTGGGGCCTCGACGGTTGTTTGGCTTGCGTCGGCACCTGGTCGCGGCCTGGTGGGTGGACTTGGAGTCAGCTCGGATTTCTTGGGTAGAGGTTCCGACTCGTCAACCTGGCGGAGATAGAGGATCGATTAAAAGGTATATTTATGGGAATATTTGGGTACCTATAGAAAAAAAATTTTTTTTTACTGAATTCTGACGTCACGAGCCCCCACTCTCGAGCCTTGATGTGTTATATCTTGGTAAATATTCATTGATTTTATTCGTTATTCGTCCGTTATTTTTCAAAACTCTAAATAACGGACTTATTAGATTTATAATTTATTGATACTGTCAAATAGCCTATTAGACTATCACACTTATAATTTCCTAAAGCATATTCAGTTCCTGTAATGTTGCCACAGCTGGGACGTGGGCTTCCTCTCTATGTGTCATCCAGGCAGATGTCACATGTCTTCGAATTATTAAAGGACATTGTAGTTTATTTCATCACCACCATCGGTGATGAAATAAGCTTTGCAAAATTTCTACCTGGATTGGAATTAGAACAACATATTTTTTTTTCGTCATAACGCGATAACGTGCTTACCGAATCAGCTGCCAGTCAATCTGGATACACCTGAACACTAAGTAGTATTTTCTAAGTACAGACGCCAGCAGGTCAACCTACCTGAATCTGTCAAATTTTACCAATCTAACATTAACCTTCCACTATTGTGATAAGGTTGAAGATCTATTACAGAAAGGAGAATGAGCAGCCGACTATGGCACTTGGTTGCGCTCCTTTTTGACACTTATAGTAGTGAAAATTGGACACAAGTAAGGGTTATTTACATACATGAAAGCAAAGTTAAATATAGATTGATATTTTGAGGGGTTTTCCAAAAAACATTACTTACTCAGGATTTTGTTTGAGGTTATATTATTAGGCGTCAAAACAATGCAACATGTAATTAAAAGATTAACCATAGCATGCGTTGCCTTTCTTATTTGGCGAATAGGCAGTGGATGCGATAATAATAAAACACAGTTCACACAGCACAACACAGTATCCAGTAGATTGAACTGGAATGAAAGAGAATTACTTAGTTTACAAAGGTCTCCGACTACAGTCGGGGGAGCTAGATAAAAAAATAAAAATAAAAAAGATAAAAAAAGTATCCAGTAGAAATCAACGTAGACGTATAAATTCACTATAACAGCGCACTACAAAAAGAGTCCAATTGCTCGATGTATATCAACGTGGAGGTATCCTAAAACTCTACTCAACACGAATATAAGTTTACTAGCAGAGAAAAGCTAGAAATAGTAGTTCACCGGTAATAAAGAAATCAAAACCAAACAAACACGAAAATCATGAGTTTGACTGGTTTGACTTTGACAAATGACATTTCATGGAATAGTGTTGTGACACATCAGTCAATTACGAAATCTTAACTTAATCGATTATATCTTTACATTTATTATAAGACCTCAATATGTGTTATCATAAAATAAATCAAATTAGAGTTTATAGAAAAGCAATAATAATGGCTTTTAAGGTGGTCTTTAGGGAAACTAGTAGATTTTTTAATTGTTTTACGATTTTGTTCTTTGTTTAATCGATCGATTCTGGTAACGTAGCCCTTCACTATACCGGAACAAAAATATAACAGTAAATTACTAATAATATTGAAAATAAAAACCCCACAAATGTTTAAGTGAATTTATGCTAAAACAAATAAAAAATAATAACATTATTTATAGATTTGCTTAAGTGACCATACGCTTCAAAAAGCGAAACCATGAACACTCATTCTCCATCCATGGCTGTACATACTGGAATGCGTATCTGACCTTCTCAACACTCCAAAAATTCTTTTGTTAGCCATTATCTCAATAAATAATTAGGTAACAGTGACTTAGGGCTCCCACACATAAACACGATACGACGTCGCGTCGTTCAACGATGAGCATCGTTACAGTGAGGTGGTGTTTTAGTTCATTCCGAAAAATGGACCGCTCTAGACGCATTCTGTTCCATAGTACGGGACGCTGCTCGACTAGCGTAATTAAATAATCGACTTTAATACCATCCGTCATCTTTGAATTTCGAAAAACAACTGCGCAGGATTGCATTGTGAGTCACGTCGTATCGTAGATTTCCACGACGCGACGTCGTATCGTAGATTTCCATGACGCGACGTCATATCGTGTTTATGTGTGGGAGCCCTAAGGGAAGCAGCTTACTTGGAACACTCCCGACGATGTTCTCTTTCTTGTAGGCGCGGGTGGCGAGGTCATCGAAGTACTGTTGGAACGAATTCTGCTGACTTTTTGGGGAAGCTGGGGCGTCTGGGATTGGGGCGACGTCCACTGACTGGCCACGTTTGTCCGGCACAATGCTGAGGACAAGAATGTACATGACAGTAAACCAAATAGCATCATAACAAACTAGGAAAGGGCTTTGTGCCTTTTGTACCAGTTTCTTATCCGCCATTTTGATTTCTTTTCAAAATGGCGGTAACGCATGAAACATTCATACATCGATAGATCACATCAATACAAACGTAAAATGTAAGCGGCAAAATCTCGTAAAGCGTCGCGTTTCCGAGTTATGAGCTGTCAAACATGGGCAAATAGTGACACATTTTTACTTATTTTTTCGCATTTCAAATGCTTTTAGGCAGGATTATTTCGTTTAACGCAATTTCAGCATTTAAAATGCGTGGAAATCCTAATATTCAATTAGTTTTATTGCGGAAGTATCCTTTTTGATCAGTAAAAACAAAATATTAAAAAATGAGAAAAAATGTGTCGCTATTTGCACATGTTTGACAGCTCATAACTCGGAAACGTGACGCTTTACGAGATTTTGCGGTACATTTTATGTTTGTATTGATATGATCTATCGATTTATGAAAGTTACATTCGTGACCGCCGTTTTGAAAAAAAAAACAAAATGGCGGATGGCATGGATGGCACCTGGTACACGGCCCATACAAAAATGTTCAAACCCCTTTGTCACTCATGCAATTTGTATGAAAAAAATATTTTGCTTTTCACTCAGCAGTTTAATGCGGAACAAGCAAGCAAGGATTATTGAGGTCTGGCTCGATTCTGTTTGTCATACTTATGAGGGTGCGTGATACAACTTAAAATAATATTTGACTTTTACTTAGATAGCACTTAGTGTTCATAATAACAATCATGAAACTTTCTAATAGTGTCCTTAAAATAGGCATCAATAAATAAAAATAGGATCGTAATTTGAAAAGTTAAATAAGTAAATGTTACTAACCTTGTCGCTGTTTTTCTGTCTTCGCTCTGAAAAAATAATAAGCAATTGTTAATAAAATTTCAAAACGTTGATAAGTAATTTAAATTTCATTTTATATGGGTAACAGTAATCTTTAATGTGTGGATACCATTAAAGAAGCATGCATATTAAAATCGAGCTGCAAATCTACCCTGAAGATTAATGAAATAACAAAGGAAGCCATGCAAACTAAATAAAGATTGATTAAAGTATTTAGAAACGAAATTGCCAAATAATTAATAAATGTGCAATGCAAATATGGTGGGGGAAAAAAACAGGGCATTAATTATAATAAATATCAATTTAGAAAAATTCTGCACGATCTCCTCTAACTTTTTGTCTCAAATTTTAAAATGAAACGAATGACCATTCGGAAATAAAACACCGCAATGTTTTAATTTGAACGAAGAACGCTATGTCTCTGGTATTTCTTTTTTTTTCTAACCAGAGCGAAGGCGCAGGACTTGTCGCCGTGTCCGTTTAATTGGTATCCGAACGCATCCGCTAATTGTGGGTGAAGTATCGGGCAGCACTAGCGACACTAGCGCCGCGTCGCGCATTCACCTGTCGACGCGGGAACATGCCGCCGGCAAACCAAATTACTCGAACGCGGTCACGACTAACCAAAGTTGTCTTTTTTTTTTGCTTTTATTTTTTCTAGGAATTCTTGAAACTACTGTGTCCTATTTTCTTGGAAATAAATTATCAATTTGAAGCAGACTTGTACATTTACTCAATCGGTTGTTTGAGAGATACAAAATATACCGCGTTTTTAGTAGATTTGCGAACTTTACTATCTTGTTAAAACACTGTGCAGTTTCTTTTGCAATAGGTAGTTACTCCTTAAAAGGTTTTCAGATAACTCTGTTTTTATTTTCCACAACGTCAAATTATAAGGGTACGTTGACAGGCCTCAGAATCTATTGTTGACTTATAAAAATGTATTAGACGTTCACACTATGAAGCGGACGTATTTTATATAGATTTATGGAATAGCCTACTTAAATCTAAGAAGATCCTTATACCTTACTAAGAGACCTCTTCAATCTTCAACTAACATACGGCCAGACATAAAATGTCGCAATCCTCTTCATCCAACCCTCGCATTGGATATAAATTGACTTATTTTAAATCTAATACTCGGTACTGGAGATCAATCAATTATATACGATGAGGCAAAACATAGTCCAATAAAAACTTCTACGTGATAAGATTGGAAGTATTAGAGAGGAAGCCTTTGATATTTTTATATAAAAATGTTATTTATATGTTATAGTTGCGGACGTGAGGGAGTCAAAGCTGACGACGCGGACGGTTCATCTATCAAACGTTTGCCCGTATAAGGCGAGCGGCGCGCCGCGCAGATGACACACCAGAGACAACGTTTGATTGACTTGTTACTTTTTATTTTTTGTTGTAACGCTCGCTAATAAGCTATGTTCCCGCCGTTAAGGTAGCGTTCGGATATATGCGGATGAACGGAACGTATCCTAGTGAATCGGGATTACGTGTTTCTTTGGTATCTAATCGTGGAGCGGCTGATTACAGTAGTAGAAGGTAACAAGGCAAAGGTAGTCTGGAACACATGCACAGCCAAGCTTAATAAGTTATCTACAAAATTAATTCCGGCAAATAAGTAAGTTGAATTAATTTCAGTATAAAATATAGTTCCATTTCAAAGTAATGCAATGATGAAAACGTGTAAGGGACTTTACACATTGCGCGATGCAACGCAATGCGACGCGATTCGACCGATTCCAATTACAAGTGAAAATCAACCTTGCTACTAAGGGCCCTTTTCCTGTCACGTGTATTTTAATCCGCACGCGGGTCTCGTCCGCATGCGGGTGATAGCACGCTCCGGGCCACACGCAGGACAAAGATTCCGTTTGCTGCTGCAGTGTTGTGCGTGTCGCCAGTGGGTAAACTCGTGCACAAACATAAACGTTAAAACTTGCGTGCAACCCGCTTCACAGTAAAAACAACACTGAAGGCAGAAGATTACTGCCCGCATCCGGATAGCGCGCACGCGGGCTGAGCGCCCGCAGCCAATCCGCGTTCCGCGCGCGTGCTACCCGCATGTTAGGAAAAACATGTTGTATCAAATGATAGGATGCGGGCAGTCCGCATGCAGGCGAGACCCGCGTGCGGGCTAAAATACGCGTGACAGGAAAAGGGCCTTTAGAAATAATGATGCAATTCGATTGACTGACGTCGTCGTGGCGATCGTGTTTTGTTTTTCATCTACTCATAGTAAGGGCCCTTTTCCTGTCACGCGTATTTTAGTCCGCACGCGGGTCTCGTCCGCATGCGGGTGATAGCACGCTCCGGGCCACACGCAGAACAAAGATTTCGTTTGCTGCTGCAGTGTTGTGCGTGTCGCCAGTGGGTAAACTCGTGCACAAACATGAACGTTAAAAAAATAATTATCGCTTATATCATTTTCAAAAATAAAAATATAAAAAAAAAAACAATTCAGAGTAGATCCATATCTTGAAACTAGATCACTCACTGGAATGTTTAACGTAAATTTTCAAAATCTCCGAGATAACCATTGCAAATTTAAGAACTACTTCCGAATTTCCCTGTGATTCCGCTTGTCCCACAACAAAGGGTGAAGGTGCACTTCAAAAATAACTCGTTCTGTGTCAATTTTCATTTTTGTTTGCGATTATATGCGGACTATGAGCTTGCGTGCAACCCGCTTCACAGTAAAAACCAACGTAAAAACAACACTGAAGGCAGAAGATCACCGCCCGCATCCGGATAGCGCGCACGCGGGCTGCGCGCCCGCAGACAATCCGCGTTCCACGCGCGTGCTACCCGCATGTTAGGAAAAACATGTATCAAATGATAGGATGCGGGCAGTCCGCATGCAGGCGAGACCCGCGTGCGGGCTAAAACACGCGTGACACGAAAAGGGCCTTTAACAACGTGTTTTATGTCATATGTCGTAGTGGTAAGGTTGATTTTCACTTGTAGTTGTAATCACCGGTACAATAATAGTTATGGCTTTTCTAAGTCATGTTATAAAATTCGACACATTTCTTTACATTTCATAAAATCCATCAAATATGAAAAAGCCTATTTCAATAAAAAAAACACCAATCGATTTTTACATTCAGTTACCCATTTTTTGCGTAAGCCAAATACTTGGTATTTGCGTGATTTAGGAATCGCCAACCCCGCTGTGCGAATCCGATCGCAACATTCGCAACCGTTGATAATAATAAATTTAAAAACGTAAATAAATTAAAATGGCGAGGCACGTAGTTAACGGATGCTTAGATGATTTTTTCCAACTGGAAAACACGTTTGTTAAGGCTTTTCATTTTTTGTAACACGATAATGAAATAGAACATTCCATTGAATTAGTCGTTACATTTTTCAAATAGAATATCAGAAAAAGTTTAACTGATAAATTAGTTGAGCTGTAGCAAGAACTTTGGTTAGCGCAACGGCTTTATAAATAAATCATTGTACAGACGGCAGCACATGAAGCTCTGCCAAATTTCTGTAATCGATTTTCAGCTTTATCACAAAACAAGAAGGTTCACGTTCGATTGGCAAAATTTGACAGGTTCGGGTAGTAGTATATGTGCTGGTGTTTATACTAGTAGTTCGGTTATCTCTATCTCTTCTAATTTACATCATTTCGAAAAAAACGTTTCATACAGGTGAACCTGGTTCTTTAAAACACAAAAAAAAACCGAAGTAGGTAAGTTAACTAGATGACATTGTCACTGGCTGGACAGTAAGGTACGCTCATGACTTATTAAAAAAAAAAAACCCACAAGCCTCGAAGCTTTAAAACAAAACTGAGACACGTCATGACGCCACTGAACTTTGCTTGCATGGTTTCTAAAACGCATTTAATGTACTGCCTATTTTAGAGTAAAATTTATCATTAATCTCGAGAACCAGACTTATCTGCCCTTTAGTGCCTCCAAAGATTTCTTCGTCCATTAACCATCTCCTTAACCTAGCCTATCACACCTCATATCCGCAGAACAAACCCTCAATTTAGCTCGTATGATTTAAAAAGCTCACACATTCCGAATCTATCCAGCCAAACGTGTTACCGCGCAAATAACAGCCTTATAAAGAGAAATGGGCGAGTTAACAGACCATAGACAAGGCTAAGGACATATTGTTAGTGCGGGTATGATGGAGTCTCATCTGAAAACAAAGTGCACCTCCGGCCACAGAGCATCCGCGTTTGTAACGAGCGTCAAATACATGCGATTTATGTATCTTCACGGGTTCCTTGTTCGGGTGGTTGAGTTTTAGGTGGGCTGCGTTCATCAGTGTCGTTCAGAAGATTTGAAAGAACTTCATAGAGTAGAATGGATAAATAAATTGTAAATCGGTTTACTCCGTCCGTCAGTTAGAGTATTGAAAAATAATGAACACTTCTTTTTCTTTTTTCTTTTAAATATATGAATATTGACAGACAAAGACGCTTCGAAATTCAAGAGTGGGGGCCTGTGACATCATAAAGCCTCCTGCAGACACACGCGATTAATCGCGCGGGGCGACATGTCGCGGTCCATTCGCAGTATTTTTAGAGTGGAAATTAGCTTGGCTCGTTGTCGCAGCGCGATTAATCGCGTGTGTCTGCAGGAGGCTTAACGCGTGTACAATTATACCGACGGAGTGACGTTTTGTGATTTTTAGAAGCGTTTTAACTTCGTTAATTTTGGTTAACGTAACAATAAAAGAAATACGGGTCAAATATTTTTTGCTAATCTATCTTTCGGTCTAATTAATTTATTTGAGTAGTGTTTGCACAGAAGTTTTTACAGTGGGCAAGCATAAGCAATAGGCTATTTGCCTATAAATAATAAAACAACAACAGCGATTCAAGTATTATCAATATTATCATTCCAAAGTATTCCATCGATTCTAACACCTAATTATTAAATTACTTCTCAATAAGTCTATTTGACAAAATTCTGTGAAACTGCGTAATTTTGCTTCCGTGACAGGTACTAAGAATTCAAATACAGAATGTGAGAATTGTGCCAGCAACTTGACCAATAAAATTCGTGGCAGAAAGGCATGAATCCATTTTTTCCATATCATATAAAAAAAACAGAACTATAATAAAAGAGACTTCTCTGTCTTTGTCAAGTTGGCTGTATGGGCTCAGCTCCCTTTGCCTGCCCCAAAGAGGCGAAAAGAACAAAAAAAAAAATGTCTTTGTCAAGAACATTCGAATTTTAAATCCAGTCTCAATGTTTGAAATTATGTGTAAATAAATTCTCAGATAGGATACAAATTGATTCCGAACGTTTTCTTAAGGTATTTTGTTTATCGTGGTTATATCGTCAAATGAGTCCTCCTACCCAAGGCGGGGTGGGAGGGACTGTCAGACTTGTACCTACTAACTAAAATCCATGACGATCCTTCAATAGCCCTCCAATTAGGTATGCCTTCTAATTCAACTTTGCTATTACATAATTATTTTAATTAGTATATATGCGTAGGTATATTTGTAGAACATTCAAACACCATGTTTGTTTTCGAATAAATGAAAACTTCGTTTTAGACTTATACGGCTCGCACTCTTGATCTATCCCAAATTATTATATCTGTCAATGCACATTATTATTATTAGTTTTCACAGTAATTCTACACTGCAGTGTTACAGGTCAATCCGCATTTATTACACACGAAATGGTTTCACGTTGAAATACTTAGTTGTTCAATTTCGTAAGATTGTGCGAAAATCATGTTGGATTAAATCACAGTTAATGATCTGGTAATCAAATGATTTCGGTTCGATAGCGAGACAATAAGCGTAGAATTTCATTTCTGTTTGTTGCATGATTGTGTCTTATCCTATTTCTGTTAGAAAATGGGTTGTTAGTACTCTGGTTGAGTGTTGCGGGTTTGCAATCCCTGCTCTTTTCATGGCCCGAACGTTTTTTTCGCTCTCTTGATTTTGGTTGGATGTGTTGAGCTGTCGTCCAATTAGTACTAAAGACACTAGTTTGGACAAATTCCTAATAGGTACATTTTTATCATACATTCATTTATATCCAATTACTCTAATTGACGCCTTAAAAGCAATAGATGCGGAGTTACCAGCATACCGTTTTAAATAGATAATAACCTCTCATTATTTCATAAACAGCATATTCACACGAAGTGTCCACATTTTCATAGTTTTCTATGAAATCATTACATTTTTATACCGGATGGACCCGTCCCGGCGACTTAGCGTTACCTTAGCTTTATGTTAATTGAATGTAAGGAACAAGGATAGGCGATTATCGCGACGAGTAATCGTTCTTAGTGGGAACTATTTGGCGCGCAATCCTCTCAGGGCTGGAACTTGTCTCTGGTTTTACAGTGTTGTCTATGGCGCTAGGATCCCGCTCGTGTTTTGAATATTTTATTTTATCTGTTGCGCAATGTCTTGTTCAATTAACGTCTTCAGGCTTTTAGGTTACTTACTAGCTATTTCACAATAAATCAATAATTATGTGAAATGAGGATGAGGCATATTATGAAAATATTAGTAGAAGGTACCTACTTAACTATTTTTTTCTTGCTTACAATAATAAAGCAAAATATCGTTAATAGATAGTTTACAATTTCCCTTCACCTTTTTCAAAATAGCAAGCGTTTGTAATAAAACAATATGCAAGCCGGTCAACCAAAAACCAGCTACGAAGAAAGAGCATATTAATAATTGTTTTTTTTTACCCAAAACCTCTACTACTTTAGTTAATCACAATTAAACAGCACCTCAATTGCCCAATAACCACAAAACCCTCCACCTGGCAACCCTGCACGCTATGCCCCGGCTGCGTGCGCGCACGCGCGTTACGGCGCCGTTTTGAGAGCCATTAACGCGATCACTGACTAATCGGCATTTGCAGGAATTTCGTACGATTTGCCGCGCTTATTGCTTCACCAATATAACTTGAAACATCAGGTTGGCGCTGCTTGCTAAGAAAAACATCACCCTGCTGTCAAATTCGGTACATTTCAAACGAAGTTCCAAATAACGCCACGTGTCAAGTTATGTTGGTCAAGTAATACCTGTTACTGACACTTAACAGCGATACTTTGTAAGTTCTGGAGATGTTATCACTGAATTGATGTGGACATTCACTATTGACACTTGATCTACTGTTGATTGGCTTACAGTGACTATTACATGTTTTATTAACCACATCTGGACATTGGTAACAAAATACCAAGGTAATTTAATAGGTGGAAGTACGGCCAAAAGCATTCGTTATATCTTTTACCGTTTTCAGAACGGCAAAAGTTTACGCTACGCTTAAGTTAAGAGAACTTTTCAGAAATTTTGTGCATAATGTTACGTCAAAAATATTTATAAACTACAGCGGAAAGACTAAAAAAACTTGAATTGTAAACAATGTACATATATTAAAACATAGACTAACCACAAGCATACCAGAAGAACCATAATTTTTTTTTTTTTTGGTTTTTTTCGCCTCTTTGGGACAGGCAAAGGGAGCTGAGCCCATACAGCCAAGTCTGATTTAATTTTCTTTTTCTTCCAATTCTTCTTTTCTTTCTTGTCTTTCTATGATATAATCAAGGCCGAAACCATGTCTTCTTTAAGAACCATAAAAAGATAAGGACAACTGAAGTTACTTTTTTAAAAATAGACCCCCTTACTTATAAAAACTTGTGTTGCTTAGCTACCGATTAAATATCACCTGTCCTTGTCATTTCTATTTTAATGAATAGAGATGGCAAGTGACTTAAGAGCTATTTAAGATAAGTAACGTCTAATCAATGTTTATAAGTAAGGCCCAGAATGTTCTCCCACAATAATAAGATTTTCTCAATCATCTGTAAAAATATCAGTAGATATTTTTTTTCCAAAATAGACACTTATAGCAGTACCCCTAATGAAATCTATAACAACACCAAATTTCCTAACTCTGACACCAAACTCGATCACGTGTTATCGAATCCCTGAATTATAATAACGCAACAAGAAATGTTCTCAGATTTTACACCGTTCGCGTTGACATTTACTCGAATAGGCAGGTGAAAACAAGAACTTATGATTCAAGTAACTATTTCAGTTTATCTATGTAAATCTCTTGCTAGAATTTGTGTACAGGTGTCTTGTTCAGAATGTAACCCTATGGTCTGTTGCAGAATCGACAGTTTGCAATGCTTTCGCGACAACTTGATTACAAAGCTTAAATGCGAAATGAGCTTTAATTTAGCATTAAAGCTTCTATATTTTATAGACAATTCTCTAAATTACTCAACTTTTTGACTAACTAATAAATCTTTAAATATCCTTAGAAAAGGAGGTCCATAAAGAGTATTTTGCAGTTACACTTCGAGATTTACTCGATACTACATAAGATAAAAACATAAAACAATGTTGGATCTAAACAGGGACCTATAGCAAATCAAATCTGACAACGTAGATATGACACAGGAACCCTAAAAACACAGCAACATTTTGAAGCGACCATGGCGTGCCTTCACCCTGCCTTTACCGCTACAGAAACTTCTAGCAACTTTTATCTAGACCAAAATAATTTCCGTACTTCAAGTCTAACACTAAACTGCTACAAAAACGAGCTCCTAAAGCTATCAAACGTAACCCTACACGTCCTTGTTCCGAACTAACGTTTAGGTCTCGTCTTTAAATCGCTACCCGTATTTATTAGTCGTGTCGCTTAGTGAGGGGACAAGGGCGGGCCTCGGGTAAATCACCTGCAAGCGAAGCCCGCTAGGCTAGCTAAGGCACGTTTACATGGTACCCAGCCACTTTTGGTGTGACCACCCATAAATGGTTGAACAAAGAAAAGGGATTGTTTCGGTGTAAGGTGACTGTTTTTTGGTCCCGATTAGGTTGGGGTTAATGTTACTAAACTGGTAAGAGTGGTTAATGGGTGTCGCGGTGAAGCGGAAAATGGTAGCGGTGAAATTAACGTGCGAACGAGACTTTTTGTCGCTAGACTTCGTAGTACTCAGATCGAAAAACAATGGCTTGTAGATTTAACAGTCGCAGATATGTGATTGGGTTCACGTGGTGAATTTAGACCCAATTGCTCATAAAGAGAGGAGGCTTATGACCCAGAATGGCATCGTTGCAGCCTGATTTTGGGCCCAGAGTTATCCCTAATTGCAAGTACATAGTTGTATCAAAATCCCATGAAGTTCCATACTTTTACTAGGTATAGGTCAAGAAGCAGTTTGTTCGGAAGTCTTCGACGCACCTAGAAGAAACTGATAAAAAAACAAGCAAAACAGCCTACATTTCCCAATCACCATGCGTCTAGGAGGCACTAACGAGGCGCGCTAATCGCACGTCGAACCGACACATCGGTACATCTCCGGGACGCATTCGATCAATGCCGCACCAATCCCGCATAGTTAGCGAGTTAGCGCGTATTTTACTGCCAATGAACTGGGATTTAGATGGTTTTGACGCTCTCTGGGTCTTTTACCACCATCTTTAGCATTGGTTTCACTTACTGCCGAGTGCAAGCCTCCATCCTTGACATGCTACCTTCGTTTGCTCGAGTCACAACTAGAACTTCCCCTTAGGTTCTTCTTAATGCGTCTCCATATCTCGATAGCATCTAATTCTTTTGAGCTCGTCATCTCATCCTTCTAGCATAGTATTTCTCCTTCTTCCATACGTCTTTTGAAAATTATGCAAAATAAACAGTCGTCATGTAGGCCGGGCGTGCACTAACAAGGCGCGCTAATCGGGCGTCGGAGCGACACATCAGTCCGTCGCGTGCGCATGGTCGATCACTGCCGCACAAATCTTACATTGTTAGTGCGCATTTTTACTTCCAAGCTGCATAGATGCATCTTCGTTCGTAAATGTGATCCTTTTTGTATGTAAGAAAGTTTTGTTGTGAGTAAACGCGTTGAGATTTTTAAAGAAAGTAATTTTCAGGAATTGTTAACCAGAAAACGACATTTTCTAGAACAATACCTGTGTTTTGGGGACTTTACGGCCCAGATTTCGAATAGATATGGATTTGCGACAGAAAAGGCTATTTCAATCGACCTACTAGCCGCTCCTTACCCTTACGAATTCCAGAATCACTTTTAACATTTAAAAACCCCAGACACGATCCACAAAATCGCATTCAAACGACATTCACACTCGAAGAGTAACATACGTCCGACCCTACGACCGCCGCAACTCCGCGACCACAGTAATTGACGATCATTTGACAAGCGTTGTCGCGCCCAAAGCGGGCCCAAATAGGTAACTCGAAATGTCAGTGACAAAACGGCCCGGACACGTCGCTCAACTTAATTGGCTATTAGCTAATGAGATTGTAAGATAGTTATCTGGTCGGCGACGCAAAGCGAATATCGCGTATATCGAAAGCGCCCCGTTAGGTGCCAGACGATGACATCGGGCAGGCGACAAGACGAAAGGGATTTACTGAGATACGATGTGCGAATGTAACTATCGGGAGGCTGATAACAGATCCTTGTTAGGGCTGGAGGATGAGAGGTCACGTATTTCTGTGGTGGCAGTAAATTATAATAACGGTTGATAACTCTCGGCTGATTACCACGGCTCGTCTTCAGTCGTATCAAAGTCAGTCAGTCGTACATATCGTAACGGTCTTCTGCGTCTTTGGTTCCGATTTTAATCTGTGGCAGATTTATTATCAGCTCCCATTGCTTCGGAGATATATGCAGACATTCTGATCGTAATATCAATTTGAAAACTGAATAATTTCAACGAACAGTTGAGCAGCCTTAAAGTTGACTCCAGCGAACACAAAATATCTCAATTTGCTAAATAAAAGCATTGTTCGTTTTCCATTAGCGTTTCCTTAATGAACTGTTAGCACAATCCTGGGTGGATCTAAAGCGTAGAATGGAACCGTGTAAAGAAATCCGTACACGTTCGGTCGACCTGTTGGGTGAACTCGGGCCCTTTCGAGCGAAGCGTTAATTTCGCTGAAACTCTCGGTTACATGTTGCTATCACCTTTAGGGCTAGGCAGAAGATTTAGTGCCATTTATTTCATGCTTTGTTCACTTTTGAAACGCTGTTTCCGTTGTGGAAAATTTTATGTACCTAATTAGTCACTTGGCCTTTGGGGTCGACTGACATTATTAGTCTCCGTACTAACAAGGATCAACGTTTTTTTGACAGAAACTGGAATGTATCAATTCAGAAAAATAAGAACATTAAAGACGGTAACTATTAAATGTAAGGAGACACAATTTAATCCTTGAACAAGTTTTAAACCAAGAAAGTTACTTTAATTTTACAAAATTTGAATATGACTGATTTAGCTCGGGCCAGCACAAGGCCCCATGCAGCGAAACCTAGGCCCTATTCAAACAAAAGCTCATAGAAAGTGCTAACAAATGAAGCTCTTTCACGATTCAACAGGAGTCTTATAAAATCTAAAGCAAGTGGTTCCGCGATATTAGTCAGAGAACAGACTCCGGCGCACGTGCCAAAGAAACAAAAGGTGAATGATAGCGGCAATAGCGCCGAGCGCAGGTATCAACCTGGTACCTACGAGGGGTGCATACTGGGGGAATTTCGGTGTCAGGGATTTACAATTCTTTGGGGCATTTGAGTACAGCTCAGGAGATGATATGCATTCTATAGGAGCGAGTGGAACATAGTTTCAATACTTAATATTAGGTGCCTAAACGTTGGATTTTCCGTCGATTATAAGGGTAATACCTGAACAAGCTATCTAACAGTTTTACAATGTTTCGCCTGTTACAAGCGCTCATTTTAAAGAGTGTCTTTGTCATCTTATACTTCATAGCTAATGGAAGATTGTCAAGCACAATTATGTGACGAAATCTAGGGAAGGTAAATCAAGCAAATAATTTTGACCAGGGTTGATCTAGTACGGACTTACTTTAGTGAGTATATGGTTTATGTTACAGAAAAACCGGTACGGACCAATTGTGGAATCTGACAGAAATATGCCTACTGTAATAAAATATCCGTCAGTATCTGCCAGTAAGCCAATGCACAGAAGCTGCCAGAAAAATCATCCCGTGTGTCGCTCCCTTTATTCGCTGACGTGATACTAATGGCACCACCCGACGATGCCCGCGATTTATTGTCGCAAGCACCGCCGTCGGCTCAACGACTCGTATGTTTCACTCCTTAGTTCCTTACAAAGTGTAGATTAAGCTTTAGAAATGTAAATGCGCGGGAGTGCGGTTGGGGCACTTAATTTATGATGTCTTTGGTTCGTTTCTAAGTGGTGTAGGTTTGTTGGTTTGTAAGGATGGATGTATCAGTGTTCTTCGATGAACTTAATAGTTTAATTAAAAGAATAAAACCCATTACTAACCACGCCGATAGGAGATGACATCCATTTTAATATTGGACTTGAAGAGTCAGGGAGGTTACCATGGAGTAATCGTCCTAAATCGGACGGATAGACAGACCAACAAAGCAGTGTAGACATATAAATTCATGCCTTTTTTCCCCACCTGCTAAGATCCTTGCATACTCTTTTTATTTTATCCACATTCTAACATCAGGGAGTGCAATGACAGATTCTTTTTGGTGATGAAATGAAATGATGATTTTCATTTCATCCTACCATCCAATGAAACTTTTGCTTTCCAGGGCTGCCGTACCCTGTTTTGACAGTACCGCGACCATGCTGAAATGCCTAGTATAGCGCACCTAACTTTTCTATAGAATTAGTGATGTTCTATGGTCTGGGTATAACACTCTCTCTACTAGGACGATACGTCGAGTCGATAAGACTTTATTTTTGCTACTTAAAGAGCACTAGAACACAAAATTTCACTAACCCACTTAAAACTCACATTTCCCCTAAACTATGCACGAACAAGCCGTCCCTTACCTTAAAACAAACAATAAATTCAATTCACACAATTATCGCGTGATCGACCGTTGTGCGCCGGCATTAACATGTGGCCACATCACGAACTATTAAATCAGGCACAATGTGCAACTACCGTCATCGCTATCTGCGGCCGAGGCGCGAACGACCCAGTTAGGCGCGTGCGCACCATAGATCAACTGATTAATGATAGACCACCGGGGCGCGAATATTTTGTTGCTAGATTTATAATTGGAGGGTACTGTTTTTGTGACTGCGGTGGCCAATTATAAAGCCATAAAGGCTAGATACGAGTAGCTAAATCCTTGGGTATTTCATTATGATTATTTTAATAGCAGCAGCTAGTCTTGTTGCTAAATAATAATAGCCACAGGGATCAATCTTTAGGATAAAGCAACGCGTGCTGAAATGGACAATGGATGGGTGGCCATCCATTACCCGCTTCGGAAAGCAGTTAGCCTCGCCTATTATTCGCAGATCTTTGAAAGGCGTTACAGTGCGATAGTCATGCCAAGGGATATCGTGTTACCCAGTCAATGGATTATAGAAGTCAGGTAAACGCTCCAATGTTAAACACTGGCAACCAATAAGAAAACGCTTTACCGATGACATTGAAAAAAAAAACACCAATCAGAAATAGATGTGGCCTTTATCACGGTTCTATTTGCATTAGTCTCCGACTTCCATTTCGAGGAATGTGAGCAATTCGTACCAGTTCGTATCAAAATAAATACCTTCAGTAGCAATATTCCTTATTAATAACGTCCAAACCCATTGTCTGTTCATCTAAACGACTCCTACCGACCAAAGATGATCGATACGTCGGTTCTGCGTAGTCTGCTAATCTTTGGCTCACGACGTAAGTCAGCGGGCTCGATATGATCGGCACGAGCGATGCATCGCGGCAGTTTACGAGCCTACCGGCGAGATTGCGGCCACGGGGCTTTTTATACAACCAGCATTTGAGGCTCTTTATCTATGCACTTGTCTGTTTCTATGGATTCCTGGTAGCGATTCTCTAGAGCCCTTAATGGTTTGGTGGAAGTATGCAACTGATGTGGTGTAGGGTATACCTGTTTTGATATTTATCCTGGTAAAAGCAAGGAGTTCTGTACAAAAAGTGTTTTTTAAAAGAATGCTGATACTGTAAAACAGTCAATCTAGATGGATTCTCGGTTAAAAACTTGTTAAGAGCGCGTTTCTGAAAGTTGGCAACGTCGCAAATAGTTGTCAAATATTAACAAGTTTTAATTAATTTGGCAATGTTACTGTATGGAAATAAGAAATATGGCTCTGTAGTGCACTAAAAATTGATAAGGGAATGCAATAATTAATATCGTAACACCAAATATATAGTTTTAGATATAAAAAAGCATTTGGGAACTTTCCAAATGCCTTTTATACACCTGAAATGGTTACAACATCAAATTCCGTGTTTTAATTGCATTCCTATATCAATTTTTAGTGCACTATAGAGCCATATTTCTTATTTTCATACATTAAATTTTCCAAATTAATTTAAACTTGTAAATTTTTGACACCTATTTGCGACGTTGCCAACTTTCAGAATACGCGCTCTTAAAAAGGTACCGAATTATATTAAAATCTGATCACTTAAAAAGATCTGAGATACTAACACAATAAAAGCGCACATAACTACCCACATTTTGCACTAGAAAATTCTGCACTACATCCCACACAGCAAGATCAAAGTCAAACATCAAAGTCGGGTCAATTTCGGCAAGTAACACGCATATACCATTCAAGGAAGCTCAATTTGACTTTATAAGGAGACAAAAGATTTGCCAAATAGACAGGGAAGGCATAAAGCTTAGGGAGTGGGCGGAAATCTCCGAATCTCCAGTGTTCAGGCGCATGCAAATAGTTGTACGACAATATTTATGAACTGTGTGGTAAAATGTTAATAGGAGTTGACATGCTTAGATAGGGACGGGGAAAGAATGAACTGTGCTCTATGGGTATCTGTTTATATGGCATAGTTAGAAGCTAGCCGCTTTTTAAAGGCATTTGAGAACTTTTGTCTAGTTTTTGATTCTGCTCTAAGGTAGTTTCATACCCATATCTGGCATACCCCATAAGGCATTTTTAAGAAAGATGGAAAAATTATTCTGGATCTGGAATGGAAGTTTTTCGTAACTAGGTTTAGCTATATTTTGGCTAAGCAAGTACTAAGCCTGTTTGCTGACGGTCGTATCCAGGCCAAATTTTTGTATGATGACTACGCTTCTTCAGATTGTGAAGAAGCGTAGTCATCATTAAAAAATAAAAATAGATAAAGTCGAAATAAATTTTATGCAATCAATTCCTTCCAAGTAAAAATTTTTGCTATATTTTTCTGTTTATTTAAAAACAGAAAAGAAGTTCCAACGTAAGAGGGAACAGTAGTATTCCTATCCCCTATAACTCTGACACTTTTTTTCTGTAAGAGGGAAAAACAGTGACCTCTAAAGTTTTAAGTATCAAAATATCTCAAACAATTCACGTTTACAAATACACAATCTTCACAAACGTGCAACAATTCACAACAATTAAATCTAAAACTACAACTACCAACAAACACAAACAAAACAAACAGAAAGTTCCATTTAAGTGCATAAGTAAACTAAATGAGAATAAAATATCATCGCACACGTCTTAGGTATGCAAATGGGGCTGCGCGGGCGCATTAAAATGCAAAATGGCGGAAGCGCGCACGCGAGGTCGTGGGGTCGCCGGTATCGCCACGCGCCATTGTCCAGGCTACCGAGTAGGGCGGTATCAATTACTGTGATACTGGGATATATCCAGGATATACAGGTTGAATTTTTCAACTAGGCGTGGATGGCTTTATCCGAAACTATGAGGAATATCAAAAATTGTTTAATTATAATTTCGAATAAATTATGGCACAGTAGTAGTTAAGTAACATAGAAAAATAGCAATTTCATGAAAATTTGCTATTTCTTTAAGGTTGTCGTATATGATTACTTCCCATAATCTGATCCTTATTAGCAACACTATCGAATGGTGCAATAATACAGGTTGTGATTTTTTTTTCCAAAGTCAGTTGGTTCGATTCCTGGCCAGGTATACTGATTTTTCTAAAATCCAATGATGCAGTTTTAGTTTTCATCAAAATCGGCCTGGAAACTCCTTTCAACGTTTTTCGATATTCCTCATACTTTTGGATATATCCATCCACGCCCAGTTGAAAAAATCACCCTGTATATTAAAAACGATTGTGGAAAGCTATTTGTAAGTGACAAAGCGGAATGAAATGTTATCACTCAATGGAATTGCGGTGTTGTGTGGTCTTGATTACGGATGGGATCGTTCCGTCACTTTTGTGAGTTTATTAGTGTTATTAGTAGTGAAACATGATGATGAATTTAAACTGATATACCTATTATTACCTATATAATTTTCATGGTAGCTCATAATAGCAAGGTAAGAAGTAGTTCTGGATTCAGGAGTGCTAAGGTCTGTAAATTTCGATTTATCGAGATACTACTATTGATTAGACAGAAACTATAAACAGTAGATAAAAAAAAAATTGATTATGTGATATACTACGTAGATAGAAAAAAGCCTGTACAGCTAGCTGTACAAGGATTTTTGCCGCTGGGCCAAAATCTTCATCTTTATTAAACTGAATAGAAATCTTCTATCAACATGATATCTATTGGGACATAGTGCTGCACAGTTAATTTGGAGCGTGACATAATACGGAACGAATGCTTCATATTATTTTAATCTCGTTTTCTCGTCATGCAATCGCCATAAGCACTATGCAATACTATTACCATTATAAACCGCTACTATTTCTACTAATTACGGACAGTCCCAAACCACACAAATTCCTATCCCCAATACTGATATCTTCTCACCATCCGCTAAATCGCGGCGTACAATAGCGGCGGAGCGGTGGTTCGGTTCGCTAAAACAAAGTAGATTCACAGCTTACACAATGTGTGGCGAACAGTTAGAAGATTATTTATGGACGATTTATATAGGTCGGTTACTTGCTGCCCTAAGGCCTGTGGTGGCCGGTTTTTTTTTAAATAGGCTAGATAGATCTTCTTTAAAAAAAAGTTAAGGGTTACTGAGAAGAATTTAGATTTTCGTCGCAACTGTTAACTAACTCTGAACTTTCTTACAAAAAAATAAGATGAGGATGATGAGATTATTTATAAATAGCCATAGTTAGATGTAGTAGTTTTAGTTGTTTTGTATTGTACCTACTGTTGTACCTATTCCAACTGCTTCTCCATTTGACCCAAAGGTTGGCTGGTAGATAATGCCTTGTGGCATTAAGTCCGCCTTATGTACCACAATTGTACGTAAAAAATAAATAAATGAGGGTAGGAGGATAGGTTACAAAAATAGTTAGCGAAGCAAGCTCGAACATACATAATCTACTTAGTTTCAGGTATTTGCTGAGATAATAGCCTTGATAAACGGGCAAATCACACGTAAAGGCGCTGTTTTTGCCGTTCGGTGTCTACGGAACTTCAAAAATGATTACCTGCCTAGCCTTTTCCAACTATTTTGGGATCGGCTTTCAATCTTACCCAATGTAGCCGAATACTAGTATTTTACAAGGAAGCGAATGTAGGTAAGTATGGCTGTTAGACTCTCGGGTCACTAGCAGTAACGTGTCAAAGATCTACAAATGACAGCCGGAACCAAAGACTTTTTTTTTAGCGTGTTAATATCATCAAATGAGTCCTCCCACCCCGGGCAGGGCGGGAGGGACTGTCAGACTCGTACTGACTAAAATCCACGGTGTCCTTCAATAGCCCTTTACGCTCCGGGGTCACAGTGATAAGTCCCGCGACCCCGGCAGGCTTTGGCCCTTTAGAGGGGGGCCCTGTCATTATGCTGACGCTCTTTGAGGCGCGCGTGGAACACAACGCGCCGTCGACCCGGGCATGGTCCATGGTCAGGCAGCGAGTTGCCCTTTACTCGCCGCCCGCATGCCCGCGCGGGACCAAAGGCTTAACGTGCTTTTCGAAACACGGACGAAAGTCGCTATGAAATGTATTCAACATCGTCATCATCGGACTGACCGAGACCATTGACCATTTACACGCTGCAAGACGTTAGGTATTGGAACCACCAATAAATTGACAAACTTTTTATAAGGTGTCAAAACGTGATTTTCCCATACATTTGGAAAAAGTAAATTGTGACGTCAGTAAACATGGAACTCGATGATCTTACTACTTATTGATTTCAGAGCTAGAAAAAATCTACTTTAACAGGCTTTTGAAAATTAACTGGGTTTTCGGGCCTAAAATAAAGTCTTTGTAAAGAAATTGTATTTTGGAATTATTGGTCTGGGCGTTTGTGTATGTGAGTTTATGTGTTAGTTTGTTTGTATGTAAAATTCCTAGTATGGGGCAAAGCTTAAAAAAAAATTGTCGGTAGAGTCAAATACCCAATTGCATTCATGTTGCATGCAAGTTTAAGTACATTACTGACTCTGTATAATAATTAATTCAGTTGACCAAACAAATACAGCAATGTAATCCAAGCTTACAGCGTGCTTGCAATTTCTCGCATCGTCTAAATTAGGCTTTATCTTAAAGCTGGACCCGTTTGAATGTTATAACGGGATGAAAAAACAAGATCATTGTGCACTAAGAATTTATTGAACTATCCTAAGTACAGACAACTATGGTTTCTACTGCTAAGAATATAAAAGTCACATTAACTGCTTAACCTACTTTAATACTAATATTGTCTTTAGCCTTCAAACGCATAGGAAGAACAAGTTAAGCGCATATCAAATGGAAAAAGGATGATACATGCATGTTAGGGTTATGAATACAGAGCATTTAAAAAATAGAGGTGCCCTTCTCATGCCACAACTTTTTCAATACTTAATCCCTTTATTTAAAATCACTTAAACTTAAAATCACAATTTCAGTCTATCCATATGATTACAGCGAGCAAATACACAAATATTTAAATCTTTAGATACCCTCACCAAAATGCCGCGTCAAATGGTGCTTACAAAAAAAAACATACACAAACACAAAAAGTATTTTTTTTTTATACAACAATACTTTTTAAAAGTAATTGTTAACGATACAGAAACGTGATTATTTTTTGATGCGGTACGAAGAATCTAAAGATTCAAATCGTTGATCATACAGCCATTTTTCACAACGAACACTTGTTTATAGGAACCTCTACATTTTAAACGCTCTATGGAAACGACACAGAAAAACACAAACATTAATCTACCTTTAAACATCCACACAACATTCTAAAACTAAATATTTCAAACACATGCAAATTATTTCCCGATTATTCACAAAAGGTATGTTGACAGCATAAATAATATTGCCAAATTAATTAGTATGTCAGTATTAAAAAATAAACGACACATATTTTTTATGTTAAATCAATGAATGAACAAAGACAAAACTGTTTATTGACCTTGGTACTACCTGTATTACTACCAGTAGTACAAAGGGTTAAAAATAATCCGTGGGGGGTTAAACTACCAAGCGATCTAGTAATACCATACGGGAAGTTTTTATTTACCCATGTTACTACTCTTACCACGGCCACGGGTAACAAACGGATAAAGGTAAGCGTCCACAGGTCCGCATCGCACGTATCGGACGTATCGTACGTAACGGATTTTAGTTTGCCTCGTATTAAAACTCATACAACAGCGTCCTCTGATCCGCATCGTACGGACGGCTCATCGGCAATGCCTACATGCGATGCGTACCGATGACGTCATACGGAATGCCGATCAGTGGACGCGCCCCGTACGCTTACTGGACCATTTGTTCTTTTTTTTTTCTTGCATTCCTCTTCTGCTAATAAACAAGCAATAACGACTTCTTCATCGCTTTCCTCCTTTCTCACAAACTTTCCGAACGTATGTACGATCACTAAAAAAATCCAAATGAAGGTGGCATCGGCAATCCGATTGCTGATACTCGCGTCGGCAATCCGATAGCTGCCGAAACAGTCTAATTAATCCGTTGGATGCGATGCGTCCGATACGGATACGTACGATGCGGACCTGTGGACGCTTACCTTTAAACGCATCAAAACTCGAGAAACGCTCGTGACGTCAAAACCCAGTAAAATTGTACTAGGTTATGAGTTATGCCAGTTTTATAGCGTGTTATCTTCGTCAATTTTAGTTTACATAAAAAAAGTAACAATAGGGGACAAATATTTTTTTGATCAACTGACGGAATTATTCGATTTTCTTCAGTTATGAGTGTTGGTTTAAACAATTTTTATTAAGATCTTTGTCGCTTTCATTAATAGTAATCGTAAAAAATATAATAAAGAAATTCAAATTGGGTAGTATTTTAACGGGTACCCACCCGAAAATAGAGCTTTTTCAATATTATTTTTTATTTTGTATTGGAATATTGTAATAATAATATGTATTTGATATAAAAGAAAGCAAATATAAGATCAAAAGCACTTTAACAGATTATAATTATTATAGTATTATAATTACAGCAGATAATATAAAATAAAAAGGCTGGGCCTCTTCGCCAAAATTAACGTAATCAGATAATTGTAAAATATTCGAGGATTAAAATATTTGACAGAAAAGTCATATCTGAAAAAAGACCGTATAAAAATATACTATAACGAATAAGAGATCAATGCTCTTAGGCAAATAAAATCGAGTATATTGCTAGACAGGACGCATAAAAACATGCATTATCTTCCTTTCAGGAGATCTACCCCTAAAATCACAGTCACCAAGTGACCATAAACCAAAATAACAAAAAAAAAAGAATTTGAAAAAAAAAAGAAGGAACAAAATTAGTAAAAAATAAAAATCTCTCAATTGTAAACACTAAATAAAGTGTGACCATTGATTACACGCCGCCAAAAATTTGGCAGATCAAGTTTAAACAAAAAAAAATCTTAGATTACCGTGTCTATGGTACATATCAGAGTGACAGCCTTCTTTCTAAAGCTGGATGTGAAATTTTCAGGCAAAGCTACTAAAAGGTAACCAAAAGTGTTAATTAAAAAAGGCCTTAAAGTTTGTTTTCTAAAGTTCTTTTTCGTCAGGGAACTCAATGATTGCATCTAAAATATCCATGAATACCTTCGATGCGAAGTAGTAGCAGTTGAATAGAATTAAGAGCGCTATAAAAGACATGAACACAAATACGAACATTAGTTTATACGTATCCGGTTTGGACCGCTCGCCCCGCAACGCCATCTGTGGACAAGTGATTGCAACATTAGAAAATATTTTTAATTTATTAAAATTATTAATTTTAAAAAATTAAGAATGTGTTTGGGAATCTCAAGGCCCGTTTACACGAAGCAATTTAGTTGCACTGTCAAAGAAAACAAAAAAATAAGAATTTGGATAGATGCAGAGAATGGCTGGCAATGGAATGATAAGTTGCTCCTTGTAAATGAGCTCTTAGTGGGCTACCATGATGTCTTAAAGCGAAAGTAATTCCAGTGTAAGAACGAGGTGGCGCTAGACGACTTGTATAGCTGTCTCTTTCCCACACTGGAATTACTTTCGCTTTAAGACGTCATGGTAGGCTACCTGATACTACTCGTAAAACGATGTTCAAGCAAAGAAAAAATTGAACATTCCGAGCTTATCAGTAGCCATAGCATACATTACAGATGGACCATTTTTTTACGTGGTAAAATTATCAAATGAGCCCTCCCACCCAGGGCAGGGCGGGAGGGACTGTCAGACTTGTACTGACTAAAATCCACGGTGTCCTTCAATAGCCCTTTACGTTCCGGGGTCACGGTATTCGTTAGACCCGCGACCCCGGCAGGCTTTGGCCCTCTAAGGTCATTATGCCGACACTGTTTGAGGCGCGCGTGGAACTCAACGCGCCGTCGACCCGGGCATGGTCCATGGTCGGACAGCGAGTCGCCCTACAGATGGGACCTAGGATAAAAAAAAACATAAAACAATGTATAAGGTACCTCGCTGTCCCCGCAGGCTGATTTGTACTTGTGGTACGGAGTAAGGGTGACCCGTGAGTTCTTAGCCAGCGCCCGCATGACGTCACTGGCTTGCTCGCGACGGTCCAGTCCGATGTACGCTGAAGTCTCATCTAGGAAGTGCACTGTTATTGCACCTGTAAAAAAGAATTATGCTTAGTAACAGAGACGTTACAATAAAAAAAAAGAGTTAGAGTAGCACATCCGACAAACCTCAGGGCAGGGTCCGAGAGGTTGCAACGAATTAAGCCAATGGGACAGTCGATGTCCAGCAATACATTGGGATGGAAGATACTGATTCTTCAAAATTATTGAAAGAATCTCTTGAGATGCAATTGTTTAAAATTTTAATAAGCGGTCTGGTTATTGTCTCAGGGTGTTACCACACCAATCGATCGATGGTCGATCGATGCTATCGACCGACATTGGTCGACGTTGATCGATTTGTGTGGTAGCTTTAATTGTTCGACGTATACCGGTCGACTAACAAATCGATCGATTGGCGGTCGATGGCATCGGTCGACGTAGATCGATTAACGTGACATGGGGAGCTCAAGCAGATCGATTGACGTCGACTTATCCATTCTACCATCGTTCGATCGTCGATCGACAATCGATCGATTGGTCTAGTAGAAACTATCGATCGACGTCGACTAATCCATTTTACCATCGATCGATGGCATCGATCGATCGCTCGATTGGTGTGATGACACCCTTAAAAAACTTGTTCAACAATAAAAAGCTTTGTAAAACACTTCGATCAATAATAACTCTAGATTAAGGATCACGAACAAAAAAGAGTTGCTAAAGTGGCCACAATTGCACAGACGTAAACATCTACATTTCTTAGAAAAATGTTCAATAATATGAACAACCTCAATTTATTATACACCTTAACACTCAAAAATAAAGTTTAATTACCATTGCAAAATATGTTTATTTAAGTTCTTTCATCCGACAAAGGTTTAACGTTCACAATTTAAAAATGTTTCTTGAAGATATAATATCATCAGTATAAAAGTAGTCATTCTAAAATGATACTTAAATTCTAAACAGTAAGGATTCGAAATACCGTCACAAAACCGTTTGTGGCGGTATTTTTCGGGCCGTTTTTGAAGCGCTCATCGGGAATCTAGTACTATTATTGATCGAAGGTAAAACACAAAAAAAAAATACATATCTCACCGAAAGGACTGAACAGTTGATTGAGGTCGTTCCTCTGCCACTCCTTGGGGAACACCAGGTGGAACACGTGATCTCTGGACGGCGCCGCTGAAACAAATCTTTTATATATACTCGTCAAAACAAAATAAGGGCCACTTTTTAAATTGCACTTTAAACAAGTATTGCTCTTATTCTGGGTACATAATAAATACTAAATATCTTGTTATGGTTTCTTTCAAGTATTAATATTGTTTCTACTGCATAATTGGAAATTCATAACTTTTTTTTAATTCGATATTTGAGATTACTTAGAATTTACAGTATGGTGTTTTTTAATTTTCAAACTTCTAACCGAGTTTTCTTCGACTAATACAGCAAGCAGGCTATAATGATTTTTTCAATCTCATAATGTCATGTATTTGGAGACATATGGACGCAAAAACAGCCACTTGGGGTGTCACCTTAATCCAGGGGGCCCGTAGCCAGAAGAGGTAGGTTTAATGGTGGAATATTCCCAACGAGTGGTTCAAAATGCTTGAAACTGGTCTTAAAAGACGGGTAATATCACCAGACACCGTGATCAAGGAAGAAAGTAAGTAAGCAAAGCCCAAGAAGACCATTAAGTTTGTGTAACCGCGCAAATAGAGCGAAAATCTACTGCGCGGACCGTACAAACTCCATTGCGTCGAGCTACAGGCACCTCTATAATTGACTACACTATTCCGAATCGACTCCATAAAGACTAACAATACTCAAGAAGATGCTTGGTTCGCCTCCAGTTAACTGCAGCGTATGGTGCAAATCGTGAAACATTTGCGAAAAAGAAAATTTATTGAACTGTTTTGACTGGGCTTCATTCCTTTTTATTGATGACTGGTGGGTTATTTTTTTTCAATAAAAACTGATTCATAAGAGTGTAGAGAAGATCTAAACAACAGGTTTCAGATCCTTGCACTCTTAAAACAGACTGTTCTGGCGAGTTCTGAGTTATGCTCTGGGGCGGTTATCTCTATCACGCAAAACTGAGCTCGCACTTCTTAACGAGGGTGATGTAACTCCTCAAAATTGCGTAGAGAATGTGGTGCAACTCCACATTATCCCATTCGCACAGCAAGGAATACCTGAGTTCTTCTTGAAGCAGAATAATGCACGAGCGAACACGACGCGCCTAACAGTGCACACATTCCCTTACGCTCGAATTACGATGTTACAGTGGACACTCAGGATTTTTACCTGAGTTCTATTGAGCATTTAAGAGATGAGTTAAAGAAGAGTGAAAAAGAAAGTAAAATTCTCATCAACACGCAGCTGGATCTCATAAATTGTCTGAAAACTTGCTATTAGGTAGGCTTGGTAGAGTATCGAAAAAGAAAATGTTCGGTATTTAATCCAGACCATTCCACGTGCCATAAAATGAGCAGAACAGAGAGAACAAAGTTAAAAGAGAAGCTTAAAAGAACACTATGGAACATTAAAGACGTTATTTTTTCGATTTTTTATGTTTTATGTAACTTGATACATTCCTGCAATTCCTCACTTTTCATTCAATTTGGTTTATTTTAACGATTTAATGGAATTCATATTTAATTTTTGTGTATTTTCATCTAAAACCATTTATTTTAATCAGATTCAGTCATTGTAACTAGTAATATTTAAACAATATTTAATAAATCGATAAAAACCAGGTGGCCCTTATTTTGTTTTGAGTAGTATATATCAAAGCTAAAGATCATTCACTCACTCATCACCAAGTCTCAGAAACTACAAGTGCTAGGAGTTTCAAATTTTGCATAGGGGTTATTTTAAGGTCGTAGGGGTTCTTTTTAGACGGGATAGTGCGAATTTCGATCCCTAAGGGTTTGTTTTTGGGGTTGATAGTTTATATAAAACTTCGTTACTATGCGATTCAACGTTATCGGTTGCTGCTGACTTCCCAGAATTTGATCCTTATTAACAACACTATCTAATAGTGTAATAATACAGGGTGTGATGTTTTCTCCAATATCAACGGGTTCAATTCCTGGCCAGGATTATTTAATTTTCTATAGTCTCCGCCAGATAAGTTTGGAATAAAATTCGTTGACCCCCGTGTACAGTCGGCCAAGAAAGTGGTGTACCACCCTAAGGTTGAATATCGCTTGCAGATTCATAGGTGATAAAGATTAGTTTCGCTTGCAGATCGATCTGACAACTTCTATTGCTGTCTTTATCTGATTATTGATAACGACTATTACTGTTTGTAACGTGACAGCTGTTCTTAGTTTGAACTTGATGGAACCAATGACGTCGTAAAATCAACGGCGGGGGGCTGTAGATTTTGATGACAAAATTGTAGCTACAAATTCAGAATTGTAATCAACAAGTTACATAAAATTGTAAAGGCACAAGGCGAATCCACAAACCTACAATTTCTGTAAACTTGTAATTACAATATCAATAAAAAACAAGCTAAAAATAGATTTATCCTTTTATTAAATTTCTACAATCAATTTTAAAATACTTATAACAAACAAAAACATAGCATTATATAGTAATATTTAGAAGATATTGAAAATTTTTAAAAATTAGAAACGGGTGTAACCGCCGTTGGCCTCTATAACCTCTAAAAGACGAGACCTCATTGAACCAACAAGCCGTGAGCAAATATCGGTTCCCCGCATTTCCTCCCAAATATAATTACAGTGACTAATAAGAGCTTGTTTGGTTCTTTCATTTTGATGCGACCATCGTTGGACCATAAGGCCCCAAAGATTTTCTATCGGGTTGAGGTCCGGCGATCTTGAGGGCCACTGAATTACCCTTACGTCAGTGTGTGAACGAAACCAGGCTCTTACGATCCTCGCATTATGAATTGAACAATTATCTTGAACAAAATCAAATTGTGGCACTTCGTTCTCCGGGTAAACATTACGGACTGTCGGTAGCATTGCATTCTGAAGCACGTCGATATAATTTACAGCCGTCGCTCGAGGAGGTAGAGAACACAATTCTCCTACACCATCCGCACTCATCCAGCCCCAAATATTTACGGAAATTCGACCTGATTCTCTATTTGGGATTACATGATCATCTTTATACCGTATTGAATTATATCGCCAAAGGTGAAGACGTCCATGCTGACTGGATTTAAACGTTTTTTCATCACAAAACACTGTATTAGACCAATCAAACTCTAAGTGCTCTCTGGCGAAGTTCAGACGAGCAAGTCTGTGAGCATCCGTCAAATATATTTTCTTGGCGTAATGCCTGTGGTGCAACCCCATGTAATGTAGATGATTCCTTATTGTTTGGGCGCTCACATCGAACATCTCCGCAAAATGTTTTGTGGGCTTAAAACCATTGATTTCATATTCCCGTCTCATGAATTCTCTATCGTTATTGGAGAGTGCAGGCCGGCGACCACTTCTTCTGTGATCCAACAAACTTCCCTCCTCTCCTTCACGACGAATCCAAAAGCGGACAGAACGCCTCGATATATTCAAATTCCGGGATATCGCACTGATACTGCTTCCCTCATTAAATTGGGCAATTATTTGTGCTCTTTCGGCAATGGTCAAGTTGGCAGGCATTGAGATGATTTTATATGCAGTTGATTGAAAAATAACACGGAAAATATATCGATTTTTTGCATATATTTGACAAAATGTCAATTGTCAGTTTTCTTTTTCAAATGGAATTCGGTTGTCTATTTAAATAGTTTTTATTACTTTTGTTTGGAAACATTTCAATTGCTTTGTAGAAACTAATGTCCTTTTCATTTATACTAAAGGTTAAAATGTCATGTACTTATATGTGACATATGACGTATGAATACTAAATACATAGGTTTACGTCATGATAATGTTGTCTCTTTCAGTGACATCTTTTTATAACGAACCTTGTTGTAATTTTCGATGACCGGGAAACTAAATCAAAACTGGTACACCACTTTCTTGGCTGACCGTACCAGTGTATTCCAATATTTCAAAACCATTCGAAAAAATGTAAAGAAGTGTCGTGCCAAGTCGTGCCACGATCAAAACAAACGTATCGTGGTAAGAGGCGACCTTGACCTTATATTTTATTTTGAAATTCGAACGATGGTATTATGAAATTCGAACGATGCATTATTAGGATCAATGATATTTATTCCAGACTTATCTGGTGGGGACTATAAAATCCTATGATGCAGTTTTCGTCACAATCAGCCTGGATACTCCTTTCACAATTTTTCGATATTCCTCATAGTTTCGGATATAGCCATGCACGCCCAGTTGAAAAATTCATTTATATTTATGGTATACAATTTTATGCCTGCCTGTATACATACATATGTCGGCGCACTGCGATCTGGCTCTCTAGTAGTTAATTAATTACAATAGTTCCTGCTACAGATTTGTTTACGTTAGCAAGCTTATCGCTGAAGAATTCGTATTGCGTACAGAGGTCTTATTGTTTCTGCTTTGTGAGAACGACGGTGACATCATGCTTGCCGGACGCGGTCGTGGGCCCTTCGATATGATTTTGTTTATGTTACGAAGCCCGGAGCTTTGTTTGACTGGCATTACTATTTCGGGACGGAGTAGATTCGAACGTGGCCCACGAATGCGTCCACGTTCTCTTTGTGTCGCGAATTGACTCGTGGTTTAGTTTCGCCCACAAGACTTATAGTAGACACGAGCGCGAATCTCGAAAATGCCGGCGGCGGCGCGCCAGCAAATATGAGGCGGCGGCGGAAGCGCGCCGGCGTGGAAGTCCCTTCTGATGTTGTTCCTGAGCGACCGCGCGCTCCGACATCAGAAGTGGGATGGACCCTCGTTTTTCCACTAAACGTGAACAATCAAAGTGCCGAGTAATGGTTCCCCTGGAAAGGGACATAATTTCGTGTGTGGGGCCGCGCCCTACTGCCATCACCGACACGGGGACGTCGCAGAGCGTATCATCGATGCGCTGAGGAGCTTAAACCCGGTGAGATCAAACCATTATTGTGTCTCTGATTTCGACCTTAGTGTTCATGACGTCGTTGTGTTTGTGTTTGGAGGGCGAGTCTCACTCTTGACTGCGCGATTGTTACCGAGAAATCGCGATTAAAAGCGCTGTATCCGCGACGTGTCGATGTCGCTAATATCTTGTATGACATCATGCGCACCGAGTCGGATAAATATTCCACATACGCGGAATCCGCACGCAAATCTCTGTTGCGTTTGCGTGTTGTTAAGGGGCTCAGTGACGAGCTTTTGTGTGCAGTTATTGTGCGAGGTAAAAAATAAATTCGTGCTGCAGTATTGAATGCAAAATTAACTGGTCAACTCTGGGACAGTCGAGCGTATTCAGCTCCGAGCAAATATTGAGTGACGTCATTATTATCGGTTACCATAAATATTATGGAGTTGTTGCTGCACATATTACCAGATATTTATTTACAAAGCAGTATTACGAGTATGTTGGGACGTGAAATATTAAGTCAAGGGTTTGTTGTGAAAACTATCTCACAGTTTACGATTTCGAAACCAAGTTTTTTTTTTTATCGATTGATAAATGTGAAGTGGCGGGAACCGTCCCGAACTCAAGTGTTTTTTTATTTAATATCGACGTAGACATTCCTTTGGATAAGAGACATGATTTGTTCAAGGTTTTAAAGGATTATTTAGAATGTTTTGTGACTGGGTTGCCGAAAACGCGAGTTTTGACTAGAAAACTCGAAATAAGATTGATAGACCCTAGCAAAATAGTACAGTGACGCCCTTGTCACTGTAGTCCAGAGGAACGTGAGGAAATGCGCGCGATAGTATGTTAATTACAAGACGCTAGTTCTTGGACCTGGTGGTTCTCCTTTTGCAAGCCCTGCCATATTGGTTGGAAAGAGGGACGAATCGTGCCGAGTGTGTATCGATTACCGTGAGCTTAACTTAGGCACTATCGCTGATGGGTGCCAGATTCCTCTAATCGCCGATCAAGGCGTGCGTCTACATGGTGCCTATTATTTTTAAAAGTTGGACAGCACTAGCGGTTCAAGGACGTTGTTTCGCGAATAAAGAGTTTCGTTATTTTTGAGTGAGCAAGAATATTGACTTGCATCTAGTAGCGACAGGTTTGTCTTGTGTTAATAGACAGGTAGAGCGCGTCATGAGTGTGCTAAAATTGATGCTTACTGCTATAGAGACCGATGTAGACATAGACGAAATGCGCGAGCGTGCTTCAGAAAACTTAAAGAAGTGTTGGGAATATGATAAAGCCCGATTTGACAAAACAAAGGCAAAAATTCTACGTTTCAAAATCAGTCTTAATTAGATCCAAAATTCAAGGGTTCATTTAGAGTGATAGAGATTTTGTATGGTGAGCATTAGACATTGAAACCCTTGAATTCTAAGTGTACCTACAAACATGCCAACGGGTCATGTACCAGTCGAAATTACCATAGATTCTGATTAAGTTGCGGTGATAGGTCGAGTAAAGCGGTCTATCGGCCGTATTGTTTTCGACCGAACCAGTGGTTATTACGTAGTCGCAGCCCGGTAGAAATCGGTATCTCTTGAGGCAACTCAAGCAGACCGTGGGTAAGCGATAGGCGTTTAACTAACCCTGGTGGAGGTTGAGGTCTTGAGAGACCGTAGTGTGTAGTCAGTGGGTGATGCACACGGGCGATCCACGTGGTGGATGCGCACATGTAGAAGTTTTGATCCATGCGTTGCATGTGTGAAAGCAATGTGATTGCTGGTCGGCTGGAGTGCCGTGGCGTTAGAGGTTTTACTCGAAAGTCGAATGTTACTGGAAGATTGGTAGTTTCTTTTGCAACTGAGTTGTGAAAGTTGATTCGAACGACTGTGGTACATGGCCTAGGGTGGTTGTTAGTGGCCTAGGGTAGTGATTGTTGTATTTTCAATTGGCTCTTAATTACACCATGAACTGCTCTACACAAGCTTCACCCCTAGAATTATTGATTGGTAAAACAGCGCGTCCGTTAGCTTTGATGGCAAGTGACGAGTTGGTAGAATCAGAGATAGACTTACCGGCCATTAGGGCGGAGGCCTCTCATAACATCGACAAATGTGCTACTTATGAGAAAGAACGTTTCGATAAACAAAAGCTTGTTTGCAAAGGTTTTATGTAGGAGATTTCGTTTTGCTAAAAAATGAGTAGCGAAATCAATTAAAACTTGACGCTAAGTCAGAGGTCCTTTTAAAATAGTTGAAGTTTTAAGTGGGGGCCGCTGTGCGCTTCAGACATTGAACTCTTGGCGTACATACGGATGCGCTCACGATAGGCTTAGGAAAAAGCCAGAAACAGGGCAAATCATTAATGAGACAGATAATGTAGAACGAGAAGATGATGACCAAGATGGGTCAGTCAGTATGTAAGTAATATTTCATTCTAGATGTTAATACTGTCATGTAATGTGTGAGAGCTGCCATGCTCTGTTGAAATGTTGACCGTACCAGAGACTATTTCGTAGCCGTAGTCCGATAGAAATCGGTATCTGCCATGCGGAATGGTAGTCCGTGGATGCGCGGTGCGCGGGTGGTCTTGGCGGAGGTCGGGTTTCTGGAGGAAACCGTGGAGTCGGTGGACTCTGCGATCCCAAGAGAGGATGCGCGTGGTATTGTGATTTTGTGATGTCAGTTTAACATGAATGAAATATTAGTCAGAGTTTTGTTTTTAATGATTGATAAAGAGCAAGAAACTATGATTACCCTGTTTTGGAGCGACAATCGAAATTTTTAGATAATAGTAGAACTTATAAGTATGCACATGAATGCCTGCGAGCGATGCCAGAATATTACGTTCCCACAGAATTTGAGATTTGGATGAAGCCAACAACAAAGAACAGTCGGTTTTGGCCGTTGTCGGCGCTGGTGATAGTAATGTTGAAGTTAATAAGACTGGCTAAATAGTTTCACAACCTATTCTTGTTGTTGATCGTAGGCCATATTCCTAACCCAGTTTAGCTGGTCGGAGGCTACGCGACTGCATCAAGTATTAGGTGGGTGAGACTGACAGCTGGTCGGACATTGGTTCTATAGTGGTACTTACCTTGTTTCACAACCTATTCTTGTTGTTGATCGTAGGCCATATTCCTAACCCAGTTTAGCTGGTCGGAGGCTGCGCGGCTGCATCAAGTATTGGGTGGGTGAAACGGACAGCTGGTCGGACATTGGTTCCATTGTGGTACTTACCCTGTTTAGCGGGTATGGTCAAGCAGCTTCGTGCTGGTGAGTTCGGATGTATTCCGATGTTGAGAGGCTTTTAGGCCTGGTGAGTTCGGATGTATTCCGATGTTGAGAGGCTTTTAGGCCTAGTGAGTTCGGATGTACTCCGATGGTGCCAGATTACGTGGCAGATGTGTTTGCGTGGTTCCAATGATCCGACAGAGTCCAGTTATAGTTGAGTTGTAGAATTTATGTATTGTGCTATTTGAGCAACTTATGGAAATTTGTGAATTATTAAGACTTGTTCTTTGTTGGTTGGTCTTTTGTTAGAATTTTTAGTGTAGATAGAACAGTTAAAAGAGGTTATCTGTGAACATGTACATTCTGAGATCGTGGCAGGACAGCCGAACGGTAGTTATACAAAGGCTGTCTCTCGTTTGCAGATGGACTGAAGTTTACTGGGCCACACGAGGACGTGTGAGAGTCAGGATCGCCGTGTCGGCGCGCTGCGATCTGGCTCTCTAGTAGTTAATTAATTACAATAGTTCCTGCTACAGATTTGTTTACGTTAGCAAGCTTAACGCTGAAGAATTCGTATTGCGTTCAGAGGTCTTATTGTTTCTGCTTTGTGAGAACGACGGTGACATCATGCTTGCCGGACGCGGTCGTGGGCCCTTCGATATGATTTTGTTTATGTTACGAAGCCCGGAGCTTTGTTTGACTGGCATTACTATTTCGAGACGGAGTAGATTCGAACGTGGCCCACGAATGCGTCCACGTTCTCTTTGTGTCGCGAATTGACTCGTGGTTTAGTTTCGCCCACAAGACTTATAGTAGACACGAGCGCGAATCTCGAAAATGCCGGCGGCGGCGCGCCAGCAAATATGAGGCGGCGGCGGAAGCGCGCCGGCGTGGAAGTCCCTTCTGATGTTGTTCCTGAGCGACCGCGCGCTCCGACACATATAACCCTTCCTCTTGTATCACTCTATCTATTAAAAAAACCGGCCAAGTGCGAGTTGGACTCGCCCATGAAGGGTTCCGTAGTAGCAAGCATAGATTAGGGATATAATTTTATTGAGATTAGTAATATAGACAAACAATAAAAATAACTTTGTTTTTAATAGTGTTTGTATGAATGGCAAAGTTATTATTGCGGTTTTTGAAAATGTGCTATATCTCAAAAACTGCTAGCTATATCTCATCCAAACCAATTTCCGTTGGTGGTTTTTGTTAAGGTCTACATTATATATATTTTTTAGTTTTATTTGTCTCTTATTTTAGAAGTTACAGGGGGGGACACATTTTACCACTTTGGAAGTGTCTCTCGCGCAAACTGTTCAGTTTAGAAAAAAAAGGCATTAGTAACCTCAATATAATTTTAAAGACCTATCCATAGATACGCCCCACGTATGGGTTTGGTAGAAAAAAAAATTTTTGAGTTTCAATTCTAAGTATGGGGGGGTAACCCCAAAAATTGTTTTGTTTTTATTTTTGTGTGAAAATCCTAATGCGGTTCACATAATACATCTACCTACCAAGTTTCAACAGGATAGCTCTTATACTTTCGACAAAGAGTGGCTCTGACATACGGACGGACAGACAGACATGACGAATCTATAAGGGTTCCGTTTTTGCCATTTGGCTACGGAGCCCTAAAAATCGCCATCATAATTCGTTTGGCAGTTTTATACATCTAAGAATACATAGGAACAGACAGGCAGCGGGAAGCGACTTTGTTTTATATTATGTAGTGATATAATCAAAAAACACTTACGATCAGCGCCCACCAAATTAATATACGGACTATCTTGGCGAGCAGTCTTGGCCAAAAAGATCTTGTTCAAGAACGGCTTCAGCGTCGCCGACTGGGGGGCCAAGCGCACTGATAGTTCACCGCGCATGCGCGAGAGATGTGCGTGCATGGCGAGAAAGCAGAGGCCGGTTATGTACGCGTCGTAGCCCGCCTCGTGCTCCTTGTCGTCGAGGCGAGAGTAGCCCCGACCTTCTAGAGATCCTGGAGGGAAGGTGTGACATTATGTATTAGAGGGTACATATGTTCAATATGAGTGATTTAGATGAAGGGGCGTTTTATTAGAGACTTAGTCAGTACTGGACCCTGTAGTATTATTGTACCTACCTCAACATTATAACAGAAGGTATCTAATTAGTAGTAATCGAAACTCGGTGACCTTGTATACCCGAATGTTAAAGAACAGAGACAAAAAATGTGGAGACTTCCTCGCGAACATATATTTTTTCTTTTATTTGAGTCCTGGTCAGTTGAGAGAAAAAAACGTGTGGCTGCTGAGCAAAGTACGCGCAAACTGAGTTATTTCATATACAGGGTGGTCCAGGCCAAATGGATAAAAAATTTTTTTAGGTAGTCTGTTTAGGGACCTATTTGTACGCGCCAGGAAAATAAAAATTAAAAAAAATTTAGATTTTTTTTAAATTAGAGTTTACGATAAATCTGTCGATTTCAAGGAAAGTAATTATTCTTGCATTGATATGAAATTAAATGCACTTAAAATTTGCAGATCAGTCTGATTTTTTTTTATTTCTGAGAGAGTGCAATGTCTAAGTAAGAATATAATATAATTTTTCATTCTAAAAGTAAATAAAATCATGAAAACATTAAAAGTGGTGATATTTCCAAAATTAAAAAAAAAATCATATCTCGTAAGCGAGTGACAAGCGATTTTCACCACGCGAAGGACCACCCTGTATAATGGCATAACTCACCGGCCAAGATTCCGCGTGCAGGATGCAATATTTTTGTTGGTCCCGCAGCCAGACCTTAGCCGCTGGCCGTATAATGAGCACACTTACATCACTCAAGTATCAGTTGGTCGCATCGAACTACCCGCCTAATGCGTGAGGGGCCTAGGATTCTAACTACCCACAACAACTAATAAAGATCCGGCTCGAAGGACAATCAGTTAACAGACGAATCCCCATATCAAATAAATGGTCACTCATCCACAGCAAGCGACTCGCGCTTTTATTATTAACTTAATAAACAAGATAATGATACGAACCCACTTCAGGTATAGAGAATGGTGGTTCAGCTAGTGTGGACAGCAGTTCCGGCAGCACATTGGATGCGAGCTTGTCTTTGAACGGCGGCAAGCTTGACATGTACTTTGTGTCTAATAATCTGGAAATAAGAGTAGAATTACTGATTTACGGTTACGTAAATATGACAGTTAAAGTGAGACCCCATTAGTGCATTACGCCAACGCGAGTCGCAGCGTTGTCAGCGGTGCGACAACGGACAGTGTTCCACAGCTGAAGACTGTGCCACGAAGCGACTTTGCGTCGATCGACAGCAGCTGAGGCATAAATGCTTTGATTCGTTGCTATGACGGTAATCGGAATTCCACATAAGGAATACGGAAAACGTGTGTATGCGGCCAGCCTTAGTGTCTGTCTGTCCCAATTTTTCACTTTAACGGCTGAACAGATTTGAAAGTAAAAATTATAACCGTTATTATTGAAGTATAAGTAGTATCACATACTGTGAATTCTGCCAAAGTTTGCCAAAAATGAATGCAACGAATATCTTACTTGGGGAACATACAATGTGTGAACTCTTTGAATGAGGAGTAGTCAGGGGGCAGTGGCTGGAAGAAATGGCCCAGTGTGTGAAGTACATCTAGTAACATGTTATGGCCAACTACCAGCTTTTCCTGAAAGCAAACATTTTATTACTCAAAACTCCTAAAATAAAATGGCATATGCTAGAGAAGAATGATTGTGCTGGAGAATTAAGAGAGCGAGTGGTAAATAAAATGATTGAGATGGGTGATATGAACGACAAGGGCGTAAATGAATGTTGGAATGAGATAGCTCAGTGTATTAGGAACGCAGCAAAAGATATCTTGGGAGAGACGAAAGGAAGGGGCACGATAGATAGGGATACATGGTGGTGGTCGACAGAGGTACAGAATGCTTTGAGGGAAAAAAAGAAGGAATTAAAGGAATGGCAGAGCATTGGAAATGAGCATGTTAGTTTGAAAGCTGAAAGAAAGAGTGAGTATGCTGCTCTTAAAAAAAAGCCAAAAGAGCTGTGGCTATAGCGAAAGCAAATGCCCAAAAAAAGCTCTATGACACCTTGGATACTCCAGCAGGCCAAAACAACTGTACCGGCTTGCTAGAGCTAGGGAGAGAAAGGCGAAGGATGTTTGTCAGGTAAAGTGCGTAAAAGACGATGCTGGAATGATTCTGTCGGAAGATGAGAAAATTAAGAATAGGTGGAAGGGTTACTTTGAAAGACTGATGAATGAGGAGAATGACTGGAGTGGTGTGCTTGAAAGTAAACCAGTAAATAAATAAGGGATTAGTAAGAAGAATAAGTGTGGATGAAGTGAGGAATGTGGTAAGTGGAATGAAGAATGGTAAGGCATTAGGACCGGACGGAATACCTGTTGAAGTGTGGAAAATATTGCGGATGGATGGTTGGACTTGGTTAGCTTTATTCTTCAATAAGCTGTTGCTGGAAGAAGCCATACCTGACGAATGGTGTAATAGTTCGCTAGTGCCCATTTTTAAAAACAAAGGTGATGTGCTGGAATGCAATAATTATAGAGGAATAAAGCTAATATCACACAGTATGAAAGTTTGGGAGAAAGTTATTGAAAGGCGACTGAGAGAGGAGAGCGAAATTTCACAGAACCAATTCGGTTTTATGCCTGGTCGGGGTACGACGGATGCCATCTTCGCTATCCGCCAACTGTGCGAGAAATACAGAGGTGCGCATAAAAACTTGCACATGGTGTTCGTCGACCTGGAAAAGGCATACGACCGGGTGCCCCGTGAGGTTCTGTGATGGGCCCTTAAGGAGAAAAGTGTACCTGGAAAGTATGTACAGTTGATCCGTGCAATGTATAGTCGATGCAGTACCCAAGTCCGGTCTACAGCGGGCACTACCGGCAGCTTCAATGTAGCCGTTGGCTTGCACCAAGGGTCCGCTCTCAGCCCGTACCTCTTCCTGATGATAATGGATGCTCTGACGTCGGACATCCAGGAAGAGGCCCCCTGGTGCATGCTGTTTGCCGATGACATTGTGCTGATTGCCGAGAGCGGCCTAGAGGTCCAGAACAGATTGGAGGTGTGGTGGCAAAGACTGGAGAATGTTGGCCTAAATTGAGCAGAACCAAAACAGAGTATTTGTTTTGCGATTTTGGCGGTCTCTCCAGTCCTGTGCCCATTACTCTTGCAGGAACGCCCATACCAGTCTGTTCCGACTTTCGGTACCTCGGGTCGCTTGTCCAAGGAGACGGCGACGTAGACCGGGACATAACACACCGGATCAACTCGGGATGGATGCAATGGCGACAGGTCACCGGAACAACTTGCGACCCACGGATGCCCCTCAAGTTAAAGGGGAAAATATACAAATCCGTGATTAGACCTGTCGTATTGTATGGATCGGAATGCTGGGCTGTGAAAAAGATAGATGAGAAACTATTGCATGTAGCGGAGATGAGGATGTTGAGATGGATGTGTGGAGTGAAAAGAATGGATAAAGTAAGGAATGAGTTCATGAGGGGAAGTTTGAAAGTGGCGCCTGTTACAGAAAAAATGAAAGGGAATCGTCTATCTTGGTATGGACATGTGATGAGGAGGGATGACACCCATCCATGTGACTAAGAAAGTGATGAGTATAAATGTTGATGGATGGAGAGGAAGAGGAGGGCCAAAGAAAAGATGGATGGATTGTCTAAGGAATGATATGAAAGAAAAAGGAGTAAATGATACTGTGACGTCTGATACGAGAATGGAAGAAGATAACGTGTTGCGCCCACCCCAAGTAGAATGGGATGGCACTTTGACATTTTTTGAGAATTTGGGATTTGCACATTTTGACATCGCTGGACACGCTTTAAGAATTGAACATTCTGCCCCGGAACGTTTAAATGGGTAGTGTTTTTTTTTCTTTTCGCACTTTTAATGTGGTTAAAAAAAGGGGTATAACTTACCGACTGGCTTAACATCTTCATTACTTTGGAGAAGCCTACAGCCTCCTCTAATTCGTCCCATTCCTTTTTCTTCCTCATAGTGTCTTGATCTTCCATGTCATCTGTTTTACGTATGACTTTGAGCACTCTGGAAAAATTGGTATGCACACAAGATAATATTAACTTTCAAGCTGGGTGTGGACGGCGAAGTCCAAAACTACGAGGAATAGCGAAAAATACTACTGAGAGTCTCGAAACCAACTCTGATGAAAATTGCATTATTGTATTTAAAAGAAACAATATTCAAAAATCAATAGTGGCCAAAGTGGTCTGTTCATTGTAAATATTATGTGGGTCCATACTAAGACTTGCACATATTGGCATTCCGTAAAGATTTCAACCGTCAAAAACTTTCAATGTAAATACAATTAAGAAAAAAATATGCATGAATGTTTGTAAAGGCGATAATTAGCCTACGTAACAAAATGAACCATGTTTTGTATACAAATAGAATAAGATCATTTGTAAACAGGATTGTATTAACTCATGTTATTAAATAAAGACCTTGATACATAAAATAAAAATAATAATAATAGTGGCCAAAAATAATACTCAGGTCATCTTTTCCAGATCATGCCTTAACTCATCAGTGTGTTGTATTGTATAAGGCAAAGATTAAGTATAAAAATGAAATAATTACCTGCTTTTATTTTCTAAAATCTTGGTATCCACTATAACTTGATCCTTGAACCTGACTCTTAGCTCTTGGAAGAGTAGCATCCTTATAAAAGCATTACATTTGTCAATCTCCATCTCATCATCTGTTGTCTTCTCTATGAAATTCTTCACTTTTTTGCTGTAGAATTAAAGAAATTATGTTATTTCTTGAATAGGCAATTTCACAAGGATTTGGACCCTGGTAGGTTATGATTATAGGAGCATAGACGCATTCACTAACCACAGACTTCCTAAATAGTGATGGTCTATGGATCTAAAAAATATGCAGATAAATACAGATAAAATTAAGTACTCTAAAGATCAGAGATATGAGATGGCAGAAAACATAGTGACTTTGAGAACTGTGTTGGGTAAAGTGGTGACCACTTAATCCCTTAGACCAAATACAACAAATAAGAGCAAGAATTATTACAAATTTAACAATCTATTGCGAATTTTAAATTTTAATAAATAAAATTTGTGTCTTTAATTATCGCCCTAGAAAATAGGGCATAATTTTCTTCAATAATAAAACCAGCCAAGTGCGAGTCGGACGCGTGGCCAAAGGGTTCCGAATCTACAAAAAACGAAAAAAAACATGTTGGGCCCAGCCCCAAACATTATATTCCCTGCTGTAAGCTGTCCATTTATGGATTTAACTGATTAGAATAGGAATACTAAAATGGGCATAAGGAATATTGTAACTAACACATGAGTCATGTTACTACAAATAAATGCAATGGGACATTGAAATTTTTAAATCAGCACAGTATCATGCATTTTAAACTGTGTAGGTATTGCACACTTTTTAAGACTCATTCGTTTTTGAAATTGTCACTCAATAAAATATTACCATATATCTTCGATTTGCTGTTTGTTTTCATCAGGTATCCTCACTGTATCCTTCTCCTTGCTATATGACAGTTGTCTCTCCGTCAAGGACTCTCGTAGCCTTGTCTCGTTTGTAGCAGTCATGTACGAGATACCTTTAAGAATTATTACACAATTTAACATCATGCCAGATATATCTGAGGGGTTAAACAAGGTACCAAATATTATTACAACTATATTTTGTAAGTTACATATCATCATCATCAGCCTATAAATGTTCCCACTGCTGGGACACAGGCCTCCTCTCTGAGAGAGGGAGTGGGCCATAATCCACCACGCGGGCCCAGTGCGGGTTGGTGGATGTCACATGTCTTTGAATTTTTGGTTGTAGGACATGCCGGTTTCCTCACGATGTTTTCCTTCACCGTTTTTGAGAGCAGTGGTGGTGAAATAAATTACACAAAGTAATGCGCCCGGCCGGATTCGAACCCACAACCTACAACTCGTAAGTCGGGGCCGATACCACTGCTCTCAGTTACATATAAGTGAGTGATAAGGCTATTGCTATTGCATCAACTAAAAAAATCCTATCCTATACTATTCTCGAGACCAGGCTGCTACTGATAAATTATTGATGATAAAACTGAATAAAACATTAAACTAGGAATAAACCCAAAACCTCATGCTTCTCTGTAACTTTAAAAAGTAAATATTTTAGACAAAAAAGACCATGAACGTTACTAACCTTCTTTTATAAGTTTGTTAAAGTTAAATCCATTCGAAGCCAAGAAATCTAAGCTGGAACTCTGACAGAGGAACATTCTGTCTGGTCCAGGCCGGCCGCGAGGGTATAGGTAGAAATTGTACGTGTCATTCATGTAATGATTCTTCTGCTCATCCCAGTAAAACGCACTCAAGCCAAATTGTATCAATAGAAAATCACACGAGCCATTCATAATACGAATGTAATAGTCCTCAGGTGAATCGAAAACAGACACGTCCCGCCCATTTATAAGCCCTGTAAATTCCGCATCTATAGAAAAAAAGTCCGCTTTCTCTATAGAATCACTTATTAAAGGCAATGTATCCTTAAAATCTGAAAAACAATGAAAAATCAATGAGTAATTGCCGCGCTTATGGTACAACAAACATTTTGTAAATTTCTACTCACTGCTACGAACTACCTCCATTATTTATATAAAACAAAAATGTCCGATTAATATAATATCATTTAGAAATAGATTGGTATAATACTTGTATTTATTTATTTAATAAAATGGACAAACAGAAGAAACAAAGATAGCAGCGCGGCTTACACGCGCATGTCAAAACACTGTCAAACCACATGTCAAACAAAAAGAAAAAACGTCAAAATTGTTGTCATTCATATCGATTTTACTGACTTGGTTATGAGTCTTTTAGCAAATTTAGAGATTGATAAGTAAAAACTTGGTGAATAACGATTAGAAAGAAATAATGAAGTACAAGCAAATAACACAACTAAAATAAAACAAAACAATTCGTTTATTTCTTTCAGGGGTATTGAGGGTATGGACGATAACAGACGTCATCAAGGACGTCAGGACGTCACACACCACGTCTGCCTGGCATTTTCGCGCGAAGTTTGAAACTTTTGTCAATCTTATTTTCTTTTTACCCGACTGCGCCAGAAAGATGGTTTGGTTTTATTAGTCTAGTTAGTCTAGTATTGACATTTCTTCTTCTTTCCCTTCCAAATAGTTAAAAGAGCAACTTGTACCAATTCCATGATGCGGTTAATATTTTTTTAATCGCAGTGCGTGCACAGTACCGTTACTTTCTGCGAGATTTTACAGTACAACACACAATCGTTGCGCGAAAAGTAAAATCTTGATGCAGGCTAGGCCTAACGCAAAAGTTTTGCTAGCAAACAGCTGCATGAAAGGTCACTGTAAACTCAAAACTGTTAATGTCATTGTAGGAAACAAAATTTTACACGTAAAAATCTGTAGAACGTTTTTATAAGAAAGTACTAGTGCCACCCTGACGAAAACGGACGGACGGATGGACAGACGAACGGGAACATAAACTTTATTTATCTACTCTCATATCGTTAAATTCAAAATACAAAACTCAAAACGAGTTTATAATGACGTACTTTACGCACAGTATATCGAAATGAAATTAAATTATGACACTATTTCTCTAACAAAATAATGTTATAATAATTTTTTTTTTCATTAAGATACAGATTACAGATCATAGATACATCCATTTGATTTTTTATCTGTGGCTGCGCGCGCTGTGGCCCATGCGCGGTGATAACGGGAATATTGGCGCCATAATACTGTGTCAATCTTTATCTTTTATTTGATAAATTCGTGTTCAATGAAAGTAGATAAAGTAGTGTATGAAACTGTACATAACTATGTATTATACACTCGTGTGATACTTTTTAAAAACTCACACTCGTGTATAATACCCCTCATTATGTACCTACCAGTTTCATAAACTAAGTACTATAACGTGTTCCCAGTTCAGTGGATTAATGGATGCCTAATTGAAAATATTTTTGAATGGCGACCATTTGCCATTTTTACAAATGTCTATAGCCCTACAACAAGGACTTATTTCCTGATGATTAGATAACCGAAGTCATAATTGTATGAATCTGTAGAAACTAATTGAGTCGAGACATGCTTTGGAGAGACCTATGTTCAACAGTGGATTTATGTGCTGCAGATTTTGCACTTATTATCAATGGACTCAGGGTAAAAGCAAGCACACCAGCAGCGTATTGCCAAACTGTATGCTGACCCAGACACCCATAATCTGTACTGAACTATGCCGTGCTCATTGAAATCACAAACAAATTGGAGCAAAGTACATACGAGCTCAGAGCATTCTGAGATTGTATGCACTTTGCTCGCTTGTATGTAAAGCAAACTGTGACACGCGAATATCGCGAGTATCGATTAATTATTATTTTTTACGGCCCCGGAAAAATATTTTTCGAGACTATAATAAAGAAAAATGGCTCGACTGAGACCTGCTTCGCGGGGCCGCCACCTTGATAAGTAGTAATTAGTTATTTCAGTTATTTGACCTAGGAATGCAAGAGCGAGCGAAGCGAGCTCGGGACTTTGGGGCACCCCGACACGGACAGGTTAGGTTAGAAGGGGATGGCGGGGTCTGGCCATCCCCTAGTGACTGCTGCTAGACATCTGGACTCGTATAATGTATTTTGCTCTAGTATTTTAAAGTAAAATGTCTTTTGATTCAGACACACTCTGAATAGGCCTACAGTTTGCTCTTCAACTACAAGGGCAAACTGCGATCGAACTCAGAGCAACCCCGGTCTGGGTCAGCATACAGTTTGGCAATACGCCACTAGGCATTTACTGAAAACCTAATTCAAATACATAATTATCCACCAAAAGATGATCTGATAGTAGTCTCTAGTAATCTCATCTAGAATTTCTCATTTGCAATTACAGTTATTAGATTTATGCCCAACTGATAGCACTGTACTGGTGGCTACAATATGACGTCTTAAAGCGTGAGTAGTTCAACTGTGGGAACGAGATGGCGCTAGACGACTTGTATAGCTCAATACAACATAACTGGCTAAATGTGCTATGTTAGTACCTACTAGTAAGTACGAAGGATGTCTAATACTTCGGAGTTTACAACCTTTTGTGTTATTGATGAAATATGATGATAGGTAGGTATATAATTATACTTATGAATCTAACCTAAATCACCAAAACTCACATGATGGCACTATGTAGGTAGGCTATTACACGGTGGAGCATACGGTGCAGGACTGCCCCGCTTGGGCAGAGCACTGCCGTGTCCTCACGGCGGCGATAGGAGGAGACCTCTCGCGCCCGGCATTGGTCGAGGCCATACTGCGGGGCGAGACGGAGTGCGAAGCGGTCGCCTGCTTCTGCGAAGCAGTCATGCTTGCGAAGGAGGAGGCGCGCCACGTGAGGGAGAGGACCTCTCTCCAGCCCAGCCGCAGTGGTGGACGCCCAAGGCGACGGACGTTGCAAGACGATCTCCACCGTAGGCGCGGGCATGCGGGCAGCGAGTAAACGGCAACTCGCTTTCCGACCATGGACAATGCCCGGGTTGACGGCGCGTTGTGTTCCACGCGCGCCTCAAAGAGCGTCAGCATGATGACGCTATGACGGGGCCCCCCCTCTAGAGGGCCAAAGCCTGCCGGGGTCGCGGGACTTATTACCGTGATCCCGGAACATAAAGGGCTATTGAAGGACACCGTGGATTTTAGTCAGTACAAGTCTGACAGTAAGGGAGTGGGAGGACTCATTTGATGACTTTACCAAGCTAAAAAAAACGTAGGTAGGGTATACTTATACCTATTACGTAAGTGACATCATTTTTCTGATAAACCAAAGTTCTATGTATTATTGATGAACGATAATATGATCAACAACAAGGATATTCGAAAAGTTAGGGTGTACTCACAGTACTCAGATCTGCGAGCTAAATGTATCATTATTATTTTTAAACCATATCGCGACAAATAATTATTTTTAAACATACGCCTGATGGAAAGCGTCTCTCTTCCTGTTTTAGAGTCCTATGTCCCAGCTGTGGAAAATTTATGGACTAATCATTTAGGAAAAAAGACACAGATACTGTTCCAGAAATAATAATGAGTAATAATACTAGTTAAATCATTAATTATTAACGAATGGAACTTTTATATTTAAGTACCAGATCTACTATTTAGAAGATGAAGCTAAAGATCTGTATAAATTCAATATTTGAATGAGTCATTATGTAGTTGATACCTGTATCACTGCCCACATTAATGAAACATGAAAATGTCTGTAAATCTATAGGTACTAATATTATAAAGCGGAAGAGATTGTTTGGTTGAACACGCTGTTCTCAGGAACTACTGATACGAATTGAAAAAATATTTTTGTGCTGGATAGTCCATCTATCGAGGAAGGATATAGGATATTTATATAACATCACGCTACGAAAAATAGGAGCCGAGCAGTGGAGATGAAAGAACGGGGAACAGTTAGTTACCTGATACTCGTATGTCGCGCAAAAGAATGCTTCTATTTTTTTTTTTGTCGTGGTAAATTCATCAAATGAGTCCTCACACCCAGGGCAGGGCGGGAGGGACTGTCATACTTGTACTGACTAAAATCTTTATATTCCGGGGTCACGGTAATGAGATAAGTCCCGCAACCCCAGCAGGCTTTGGCCCTCTAAAGGGGGACCCCGTCATAATGCTGACACTCTTTGCGGCGCGCGTGGAACACAACGCGCCGTCGACCCGGGCATGGTCCATGGTCGGACAGCGAGTCGTCCATTACTCACCGACCGCATGCCCAGGAATGCTTCTATTTAGGAAGCAATTTCAAATTATAGAGCCATCAAAATGTTTTGCATTGTGATTGCAAAGTCTGTTGCACAATATTGGGGTTCTGGAATTTTCTACCAGTTCCTAATGTGAGCCAATAATTAGTTAGCTATAAAGTAGGTATTCCGCTCCCTCATAAATCAAATTGTTCTTGAACTATTAAATAACTATTAACAACTAGTTAGGTAAGTAGTAATGGCCTCATATTGCTCGAGCCCTTAGAATGTTAATTAACACGTTTGTGCAAATGATGCAGTATTGACAAAATGTTCTAAAAATGGAAGTTTACACGTATTGTTGTCGTTGCGGTTCACATTTTACGGCGTCAGCAGCGGCAATGATAATTATAATTGCCAATGCTAATGCTGACTGTGTTTACATTCAGTTTAGGATTTCCTCAGTTAAAATCTTGATATATATAGAGAGCCAGTGTTACAAATAGCTCAGTGCTGTCAGGACCTAGGAACTTGGAATACATAAACAATGTAAGTTGTTTTGTTTATATTTAAATATATTTATTTAAGTTTATTTTTTCTTCGTCTGTGTGGTCGTGCTGTTATAAACTTTGCAACGGATTTCGATGCAGTAGGTACCTATTAATTGCAATAATTTGGAAGTGTTTTTTTTTTTCAACAATGCTTATCTTTAATTATATTTATCCTACATACTAAAGAAATCTCAATGTTTTGTCAAGTCGTAAAAACTGCAAAGCATGGATATTGCATAATAAGTAGCAGTTCGTTTTCATTTTACGGAAATGCAAGGAAATATTTCAAATAGATTTTTAACCGACGAAAAAAAAGGAGGAGGTTCTCATTACATAATAATAGTTAAGGAAGTACCTATTATTAAAAAAACTGGAACTTCTGAATAGTGACGTTAAGTGAAAATGGATCGAGTTTTGCGATACAACTTCATAGTCGAGAAATATTAAAATTATACCTAAAACCCATGCGCACTTACTACACTGGGACTTGTGGTGAATACCTAACAGGCCTCTCCTTATGGAGGCCTGTGTCCGAGCAGTGGGAAAATTACAGGCCTTATAAATATTATAATGCTCATCATTACCACAGGGACTGTTGAGCATGAGGTACCGGGTTCGATGCCCGAGCCAGGTAGTGGTTACAGGATCTTTCCGTTAGGAATTTCGCAGTAACTGCCACTGAGTCTGGACTTGTACCCGGTTGATAGCAATAGGTTCGCCCCATTACTGGGGGCTTTAAATCTGGCGGAATGTGGGTGTAGGTATTTTTAGGTACAGTCATCTTCAGAGAAACAGCTAACCCCTTTTGGTAGAGCATCACTACCTAAGGGGGTTGATTTTCTCTGAAGCTTACTGTACAACTCTGCCTAACCTTTCGAGGATTACAGGCGTAATGTTATGTTTATCTTCATTTTTATTTCCTCAGAACCATGAAGACCATTCTAGTCTTATGCGTGTTGGTCGCGGCGGTGTCCGCATACGACACCCGGTACGACAACTTTGATGTCGAGACGCTGGTGGCCAACGTTCGGCTGCTGAAGTCTTACGGACACTGCTTCCTGGGCACCGGGCCTTGCACTCCTGAGGGAACTGATTTCAAGAGTGAGTAGATTATGTGATTTTACATAACTGGTGGCCTACCATGACGTCTTAAAGCGTGAGTAGTTTAGCTCAGGGAACGAGATGGCGCTAGGCGACTTGTATAGCTCTGTCTCTTTCCCGCAGCCTAAAGACTTACTCTTTAAAAGGGGTCATGGTAGGCCACCAGCTGACCTATCGTTTTTTGGAGGGATTCACCTCCTAACGGTTAGCCTGGCTATATACCTAACTATCCTGTTGGAGGCGACGACGCCAAATAGTTTATACTGTGTTCCGTCCGTGCGCATGATTTCTATTTCCTTCTGAGGGAGATAGCTCCATTTTAGGACTCAACTTTGCAGAGCTAGATTGAGGCTAACTAACCGACCGAAGTTCTTTTTTAAATTCAAAATTCTTTTGCTATTAAAGGAATTTTGAATTTAAAAAAGAACTTCGGTATTTCATTCTTTCTACATGTAATAGTAGTGGGGGTCTTTGTCAGTCATTATATTGTTAGAAGCCCAAAATTTTGAGAAACAATGTTTGCCTAGATGTATAGTTTCAGTTTCACTCAGCAACTGAGTTGAGGTCCAAGTGGACAGCCCGTTCATGTAAAATAGGGACTTTCAGGTGCATTCGGTTAGACTAAAAGCCGACCCCAACTTAGTCCGGATGAATAAAACTTGCACGGTTGGTTCAGTGAGTAAAACAATTCCGTGACTCCAGCTGGCGTTTGGCCCTATAGTGGCCCCATATGATAGCTCCGTAAGGCGCGCATGGAACACGACGCACCGGCGATCCTTGGTCGGGCGGCGAGGTATCCATAACTCGCCCGTTGTATAATATTTTGCCATAAATACCTATTTTATTTGCAGAAACCATCCCCGACGCACTCCAAACCGGCTGCGGGAAATGCTCGCCTAAACAGAAGCACCTCATCCGTACTGTAGTCAAGGGTTTCCAGACGAAGACCCCTGACATTTGGCAACAGCTGGTCAAGAAGGAAGACCCTCATGGCGAGTACAAGGAGATCTTCACCAGGTTCATTAACGGTTCCGACTAGAATACTTACCAAAGAGTTTCAAGACCAAGGAGGTTTAGATCTAGAAGAGCTATGAGAAATTTTAATGCTGTAGGAAATTAGTTGTTAATCAAATTGACTGTTTTAATTTATACGTTTAATGTGTATTAGTTATTTTGACTCATTATTGACAGTGAGCTGGTGGTTAGCATTTACAATTGTGTAAAAAAAATACATACACAATAGTGCTAACCACCTAATTTTTGGACGTCGTCGTCGGTGAAAAAAAAAAAGATGGAATAAACAAATTCGTAGGAAGTCAATTTGCTCAACAATTTATTTTTGTGATCGTATGTTGTACAATTGTGAAACTGAATAGATCAGTGTATTTTATTTTTATTACGATTTGTATTAACATGTCTATGCGAAAATTAACAACTTATGTGCTTTGTACATAAAGTATCAAAGGTTCTGTTTTCGTATACAATTCTAGCTGACCTTGGTTTGTCATTGTAAGAACAAACTATTCTAAGATTTTGTTTTATCGTGAAACATCACATAAATTGTTAACTAATGACTATGTAGTTTTAAATGTATTTTATACCCATTGTATTTATTTTTTAGAATAAATAAATAAATGAAAGATTTATATTTCGTCTTACCTTTTAAACAATCCTTGCTTTCATAATTTTTTAAGAGTATCTTGCCGATATTTTGTTTAAAAAAGAACATTTGCTAGTAATAAATGTTATAAAGTCGGAGGTAAAATTACTGTAACATAAGATTAAACCTAATCTTGTAACAGTAATTCTAGCTTCGACTTTAGCAACCCACTATCGACCTTACACTAATGACAATAAGCGTCATTTTGATAAACTTAATCGCAGCGGCGGAGTGTTCGACTGCTGCGAAGCGTGTCGCGGATTCGATCCCCGCACGGAAGAAATACTTTGTATGACCTACAAGTAGTTGAGTTTCTATGTTTCTAAACGCAACCACAACAAAGGGGAAATTCCTAATGTAAAAATTATTATTAAAAGAATCAGCCTTTTTTTTGCGTGGTAAAATCATCAAATGAGTCCTCCCGCCCAGGGCGGAGGGACTGTCAGACTTGTACTGACTAAAATCCACGGTGATCCTTCAATAGCCCTTTACGTACCAGGGTCACGGTTACCAGGTGAGACAGTCAAAAAGAAGCAGCCTTATGGCATTGAAATTAAACGCAGTGACCAAAACAGTAATTAAAAACTTTTGTAAGTCATTGCGAAACAACGGAAACTATTAAAATAAAACCAGATCAGTTCCATTTTAATTTTTATTGCATGTAAACTTAAACAACCACTCATGTGCACATCAACAGAACACTCTTTCTTACAAACAAATTAAATTAAATATTACTTTTTTTTATAAAATTCATTATAATTAAAATAAAACTATACATTTCATAAATAAACATACAGTCAGGTAAAAGAATTGGACTAGGTAACCCGAACCATATAATATTAACACGGTAACACCTTTGCAAAATAGAGGAATTCAAGTTATCGTGCATATAACCTAACTTAAAAATATTGGCAATAATGCCAGCAGCAGCAGTCTGTGAAAATCTACTATATAAAAATAAGTCGGGTTTTCCTTCCTGACGCTATAACTCCAGAACGCACGAACCGATTTCCGCGGTTTTGCATTCGTTGGAAAGGTCTCGGGCTCCGTGAGGTTTATAGCAAAGAAAATTCAGGAGGGGGGGGAGGGCGAGCGAAGCCGCTGGGAAAAGCTAGTTATTTATAAAAGTGACTAAACTTTGTTACTATCTTTAAGACTTTTTAATATTTTCTCAATGTGAGTGGACAGTCTTTCATAAGCAGTCTTGTTCCTGTATAGATGTATGTTGGCTCTGACCTTCCGCATTAGAAGCGGCGGGTCCACGTCACTCAGCTTCATTAAAGCCTCTGGAACAAACCAATTAATAAAATCTTTAAGATAAGGGCGAGATTAGGATGTCATCAAGCGATGTTTCTGGCAAATTAATAAATAGTGGCTGGTGAAAAACGCCTGAGAAACTTCGATTTGCGTTTATAAATTGCTAGGGATCCGCTAATTCTCCGTATAAACAACATCGTATTCTATGTACATATGTCAAAGTGAAATGAGGAAATCAGGGATTTCACGAATTTCCGGCAGATGTGGAATATTTTTATTTATTACGTCTTCTTACTAAAATAATTTAGTAGTATAACAAAACACCAAACTAAATCTAGTAAAATGTCAGAAAAGTCGACGGAGCACCGCTTCGCGGTGCTCCTACTTCTGGGTGGTTTAAAAAAAATAACCACGACGGGGATGGCGGGGTCGTCCAGAGCCCGCCATTAGCTTCTAACCTAACCTGTCCGAGTCGGGGTGGCCCCAGTCGTTTTTACGACATTTTTTATTTCTCTGTGCCCCTTTTCGTACACTCTTATTTAAATACCAGCTGAACAACTGTACATTTGAACGAGAAGAAGACGGACTTCATTGACGCCCCGAGGTTCGGTTTGGTTAGGTTCATTTAAACCCTGTAGACAGAAAAATCATCAACAGTATTCTTTATTTCACTACATCTAGTTTAGTGAAATGACATATCTCTGACTTTATGTTTAGTATTTTGTCATATCATATTATCACTAGATACTTTTAGTAAGAACTAAGAAGACGTAATAAACAAGAATATTCCACATCTTCCGGGATTTCGTGAAATCCCTGATTTCTTCACTCCCTGCGACACTTTTAAACCTTCCTATTGAATCCCTCTATCTATTTAAAAAACCAAATCAAAAAATTATTGAAATGTAAATTCACGACATCGCAATAAACATTTCCCACACATTTTGTAACTCTATAAGGCGCCTTGTGTCATATAATCATCAGTGTCTGGACATTTTTTTAGCGTGGTATAATCATCAAATGAGTCCTCCCACCCAGGGCCAAGCGGGAGGGACTGTGAAACTCATACTGACTAAAATCCACGGTGCCCTTCAATAGCCCTTTACGTTCCGGGGTCACGGTAATTCGTGAGTCTCGCGAACATCAGTGTCTGGACATAGACATTTTCTACCAACCAAAATCTCAAAAGTCCTGAGTCCAAACACCCAACGTATGTTTCCGGAACGCGTTTTGCATCATCATAAATATCTAGCAGTCCATTAGACCACATTCACACGAGCGCTTCTTTAATGGGCGTTAAAAAAGCGCCAAAATAGAACAAATGCATTAACATGTATCAACTCACACGTCAGCGCTTTTAAAGGTGTGATGATGATGATGACCTTTTTGTTAAAACCCAGTGCTTTTTTGACGCGCTTAAAAAAACCGGTCGTACAAATCGGGGCTTAGACATAGTTCTCCCTAAACACGCACCATCTATTATACTATAGACTACAAACTTCTACCAGCCAGTGTCTCAAAACCCGGAGTCTACTTACCCAGCATTTGTTTCCGGAAGGCCTCGTCTGCGTCATCAAGATGTATGAGCATGGCGCTGTAAAGTGCGTCGATGTGCGCGCCGTACACCACCGTGTCGTAAGTGTCCGGCCGGTTCGTGAATAATGTCACTAGAGTCTGAACTGCGTAGGAGCGGACTTTGTCGCTACTGTCGTCTAGGCGTTTGAGTACCACTGTTGAAAAAAAGAAAATATTACGAAATTTTTCCATGGAAGCGTAATACAGCGATGAAAATTATAAATATCCTTTGTTAAACCAGGTTATAGCATCTGATTGCCAAGATTCATCGAAATCCGTCACAAACTTTCACATTTATACAAAACTAGCTTCCGCCCGCGACTCCGTCCGCGCGGATGTCGGTCTTCGCGTGGATGGTTTATTTCTCCATTTTGAGTAACTCTGACAATGACATCTTATAAATATCTATTGGACCCAAATACGGCTAAGCCTATAATAATTAAGGAGATCCCTCTATTGAGCTACTGCTGTTGAGCTCGCGTTCTGTAGTAAGTATTTTTTTCATAGTAATTCCGACCTTGTATTTACAAATAACTGATGGGAACAGTAATCAAAAAGGTCGCGCTGAAAAGCACGGTTTAAAATGACACGCATATAATATTAATTCCACGGACGACCGCTCGCCACACTGGACACGTCCGCTCGCATCAAAATTCATCGCGCGTATGCATCGCGCGGCGCGGAACGCGGCTCCTTATATAGAAGTCGGGGAGGCGTGGCCCGCGTGTGCCGCAAACGGTTCAAGCCAAATCCGACTTTCGGCGCTACAGGTTACGGCGCTGAATCCACTGCGGATAATGCAACGTGTGTTCGCGGTTCTACAGAACAACGTCTATGAATAAAACTGAAAAATAAGATTTTTTTTCTACGTATTTTTCCAGGATAAAAAGTATCCTATTTTATGCCCAGGATAATAAGGTATAATTATACCAAGTTTCATCGAAATCGAGCCGTTAGTTTTCACGTGATGCCTGCACATACAGACAGACAGACAGACAGACAGACAGACAGACAGACAGACAAAAATTTTTTTAATCACATATTTTGGTTTGGTATCGATCCAGCAACACCCCCCGCTATTTGTTTTTCAATATTTTCAATGTACAGAATTGACCTTTCTACAGATTTATTATATGTATAGATAATGAATGTGGTAGTCCGTAAAATACGAATTTGTATAGCCATAGCCCACACGAGCCCCCCCCCCAGCTAAGTATGATACTGGTACAGAAACAGGTTTGTCAGTGTCACCGTAGCTACTTGTGAACCATAAAGTGTCATGAACCTATTCATGACGTATTTCAAAGATGTTTTTCAAACCAGTGGTAATCTTCGCCTACTACCCCATTTGTAATAACAGATTAGTCATTTTAAACTATGAAATCATAGACAAGCGGCAATGTCACCTATCTTCGGGCGACGTTGCTGCTGTCTCATTCGAAATTGAACCTTAACTTAGTTTCAAACGCGGGCGACGCCCACGGCATGGGACGTCGCGAAGCGATTTTCGACTAGCGTAGGCGCGGGCATGCACACGGTGAGTAATGGGTGACTCGCCGTCTCATGGACCATGCCCGGGTCGACAGCGCGTCGTATTCCATGCGTGCTTCAAAGAGCTGTCAGCAACCTGACGGAGCCCTACTTAGAAGCCTGCCGGGTTCGCGGGACTGTCTCATCAGCCCCCTTAGCCAATTCACAGCAAGTCGTAAACGATAATCGTAAACGCTCGGTACTCCCCAATAGATTTATAACTTTATAGCCTAGAGCCTAAAGTTGAAAATCTATATAAGATTTCTGAGCGTTAGCGACAGGAAAGATAGAAAACGATAACATAGATTTTCAACATTATACCCAAACATATAAAGTTGAAAATCTATTAAAGCCTATTCAGCGTTTGCGTTTATCGTTTGTTATATGGCTACAGGGCCTGGTAACCGTGATCCTTAGAAGTCTGACAAACCCTCCCGCCCCGCCCCGGGTAGGAAAACTCATTTGATGATTTTACCACGATAAAAAAATAAAAAATTGTTCAAATACTTACCAAAATACAGCTTGTGCAGTATCTCCCCGCCGAAGCAGCTCCTCTGCCGCGCCAGTACTGCCAGGCAGCACACAGCTCGCAGCGTGTGCTGCCGCGTCAGGGTCGAGTTGTCGTCAGCGAGACCCACCAGCAAAGGTACCATCTTCTCCAGGAATGGTTCCAAGGACTCTTTGGACGGGAAGAGATTTACTTCCTGGGGAATTCAATTTTAATTTAAAATAGATATGATCTGAAATCTTTACTTGCTGGAGTTAGTAAATTAAAGATCAAAGAAATTAAAAATAGTCCAATTTCTTTACAGGAATTACAGAAAAGTGGACTATTTTTAATTTTTTGTAATATTATGTTATCTGATTGCGTATAAACTATTGCATAGAAACGCGATAACATCAATCGCCGATGATTTGCTGTCGTTCATTGAAGAGTTCCTTCGATTTCTCCAAGATCCCGTCATCAGATCCTGACCTGATTACAATGAGATTATCTCTTTCAAACAAAAAATAATTTTCGAAATCGGTCCAGGCGTCATCGAGAAACTCGGGATAATATTAAAGATGGGTATGTTATTGACCTCAATCTAGCCTATATAGAAGCAATGGACTAGGCCGAAGATGTAGTTAGCTCACCCAGAATGAACTGGAACTCCTGCGCACCGAAGGAATACAGTAAAAAATGTTTGCCAGACTCCGATAGAACCTTCTATTATTATAAGTTTTACAGTAATAGTAGTTTTACATTCATGAGAATACAGTAATTTTACCTCTGAATTATGTCTCTATTAAAAAAATCTTTAACTTAGTTACAATAAGGATGATTTTAGATTATTATCGGTGGCAAGTCAAAATCATAGTCATCTTAATTTTCCACCAGATTGCCACCAGCCTTAATGCACCCTAAATTAGCAAACAAACCAAAATTAACTTTCAAAGTATTAGAACAAAGACTATTTTACCTTATCCCCAGTATCGCCATCCCCTCCCTTAACCTCAGTCAGAAGGTTCTCATTGTAAGGGTTCTCCTGCAGCGCCGAGCACAGACAGGCCACGGCAGCCGTGCGGATGGCCTCGGCAGTGCGGCCCGCGGACCACACTAGGTTCGGCATTATCACTTCTAAATAATGAAAGAAAAACATTTATTTGCACAACACTTATGCAGACCTGAAAAATACATTAGGGAAGAGTATGACGCCATATTTATGCAAAAAGGGCATTTTTGTAATGTCTCGCAAAGAGTAACAGGTCCTATAGCCAGGCAGGAGTCTATAAAAGATTTTTTATTTAATACCCTAGCTGATAAAGTTGAATATCCATTAAAGACTGCTGAGCGATAGCGAACGGAACGAACGAAAACGCTCTGTTATTTTTAATAAATTTTCAACTTTATGCGCTAGGATATAAAGTTGAGCTTCGAGATTAGTGGTTACGATGGCCTAATTGGTAAGGCGTCTGGTACCTATCCAGAAGATGCAGGTTCGAACCCTACTCGCAGCTGAATTTTTCGTTCCACAAAATGTCTTTGCGAAGACGCGACGCAGGCGTTACGTACTTATAAAACGTCGACAACAGAGGCTCTGTTCAGGTTAGTCGTTTCCATGGAGAAGAACCACCAAAGAACTCCATGGTTACTCTTTTAAATACAGTATCACAAAGCTCACTTACGTACCTTCAATAACAATTTTCAGAAAGGCCTCAAGCTTGTCTGTGTCACACCTAGAGAAGTTGACGTCTCTCCTCAGCAGGAGGGTGGACAATGTGGTGAACACCTTCAGCTTCACCTCCGGGTCCACCTTCGGGGTGGCCAAGCACTCCTTCAGGAGTGGAGCTACGAGGTGCAACTGGTTACCTATCGCGGAACCTGGATAAGGGAAAACAAAAAATAAGAAAGCTTACCGACCGATTCCAACCACAAGTGAAAATCAACCTTACCTCTACGACATATGACATACAACACGTTGTCATCAACGGGTAGATGAAAAACAAAACACGATCACCACGAGGACGTAAAGTCAATCGAATTGCATCATTATTTCTTAGTAGCAAGGTCGATTTTTATTTTTAGTTAGTAAAAATTGCAAATCGCACGAATCGCGTCATGGGTCGTAAGTCTGACAAGGAGATTTGGGCATTATATTCAAACACCGTAACACCATTTTCAGTTGGCCTACGATGATGTCTTAAAACGAGAGTCCGCTGTGGGAACAAGATGGCGCTAGACGACTTGGTATAGCTCTGTCTTTTTCTCACAGTGTAACTACTCTCGCTTTAGGCTGCGTTTCCACTGAGGCGGAGCGGAGTGCGATTCACCAATCACAAGGCTTGAAATCCACTCTCTCCTATCTCACTCTTGACTTCTCCACTCAAGCAATGTGATTGGTGAACCGCACTCCACTCCGCCTCAGTGGAAACGCAGCCTTAAGACGTCATGGTAGGAACTCTGGTCATTAGAAGAATGAGCAGTTCTGTTAACTACTATAAGAATTATAAGAATTTATCACTGGCATTCCAAAGGAGAAGGATTCCAAAAACTGATGAGAAATTAAACCATTTAACCAAACAATCCAACTCATGCTGTTACGTTCGGCATGGCCGCGTTGGATGCAAGCCGTTTCCAACTGGTCCTATTGGAAATCTGTGTGGGAGGCCTATGTTCACCAGTGGACGTCTTACGGCTGATATGATGATGTTTTATTTTTGCCACACACTAGGAATCTCTTCTGTGTCGTGGGTGCGTTTACAAACATATAAACTCACATACACAAACGCCCAGACCCGAAACAACTACTTGTAGATCTTAAAAATATTTGCTATGTGCGGGAATCGAACTCGCGACACCCAGCGCAGCAGTCCAATCACTCAGCCACTGCGCTAACCATGCCGTCGTATGATGATAATGAAATGATGGGCGGCACACACAAGTTCACGACTGGGAAGACATTTTTTCAGAGATTCCTCAACATACATTATTTGGCTTACCCGAATTCAGCATGGCACACTCGAGCAGACACTTGTCGGGCGACAGCTGCGTCCACGTTAGCGCGTCGCTGGTGATGTCGGCCAACACGCGTCCGATGTGCTTGTCATACAAACTGATCAGGGTCTTGCCGCACTTCTCCGCGTACCGCAACTTGTCCAGGTTGGCTGGGAAAACGCACTAAATCAGTCTTTCCCCAACATTATTCTGCCATAGCCCGGCAATTTTCACACTGCTTCTTCGTAAACCACTAAACACAAGCTGGGGTTAAAAGCTAGTTAACCCATTTGGTAAAATAACACATTTGTAAAAAAGACCTGCGACCCGGCAATTTATTTTGATGGCGCGGTATCGGGTCCTACCCGGCAAATGGAAAACGCTGCACTAAATAGCTGATTAGCTGAATCCAGTGTTATTGGATTTAAAAATAGGAACGCACTCTTACTGCATGCTCTATTGGATTGAAACAATGATACGTGTTGATCCCAATCCAGCGCTAGAATCCAAGTGTGGCTGGATCGAGCTAGTGGATCAATGTAAATCAGTCTTTAGACTTAAAAATGATCTATCAATTCAGGAGTTTGGTTGTTGGCACTGCCTCAAGAGTGCATCTGGCTACCTATCGCAGAACCTGGATAACAAATGAATAAAGTTTGCCAAGGAGATTTGGGGATTGCATCTGAACGCCCAAACACCATTTTCAGGTCAGATTAAATGAGCAAGTTGGGCTGTGAAAAAGATGGAGAGACGATTACATGTAGCGGAGATGAGAATGTTGAGATGGATGTGTGGAGTCACAAGAATGGATAAAGTAAGGAATGAGTTTATAAGGGGAAGTTTAAAAGTGACGCCTGTTACAGAAAAAATAAAAGGGAACCGTCTGTCTTGGTATGGACATGTGATGAGGAGGGATGACACTCATGTGACTAAGAGAGTGATGAGTATGAATGTTGATGGATGGAGAGGAAGAGAAAGGCCAAAGAAAAGATGGCTGGATTGTCTAAAGAATGATATGAAAGAAAAAGGAGTAAATGAAACTTTGAAGTTTGATAGGGGAGAATGGAAGAAAAAAAACGTGTTGCGGCGACCACAAGTAAAATGGGATAAGGGCAGGAACATGATGATGAATGAGCAGTCGTGTTAATTTATTTTAACAAAAACTTTGATACTTACAGAGCGCCATAAACTGTATAGTATCATCGACGGGCATAGAGTATATAGTGTAGTTGATGGTGAACAGGTCGTCGGCCACTCGTACGCACGCGTCGCCGCATAGGTCGAGCAATGCCTCGCAGGCGTGCAGCAAATTTAGTTGGTATTTTGGCTGAAAGATAGTTGGAAATTAATCCCATAACGGAGTTGTTCGGAGTAGTTCATCCCTAGACGGCATGGTTAGCGCAGTGGTTGAGCGATTGGATTGCTGCGCAGCGTGTCGCGGGTTCGATCCCCGCATAGAAAAAATATTTGTATGATCTGCAAGTAGTTGTTCCGGGTCTGGGTGTTTGTGTATGTGAGTTTCTATGTTTGTAAACGCACCCACGATACAGGAGAAATTCCTAGTGTGGAGCAACGTTTTTTAACAAAAAATAATAATAATAAGACTCTAATCCAACAATGCATTTGTAAAAATCGTTAATATTCATTTTTATTATTAGTTTCATCATCATCATCAGCCTATAAATATTCCCACTGCTGGGACACAGGCCTCCTCTCTGTAGAGGGAGTGGGACATAATACACCACGCGTGCGCAGTGCGGGTTGGTAGATGTCACATGTCTTCGAATTTTTGTTTCTAGGACATGCCAGTTTCCTCACGATGTTTTCCTTCACCGTTTTGAGGGCAGTGGTGATGAAATAAATTACACATAGTAATGCGCCTGGCTGGGTTCGAACCCACGACCTACAACGCGCAAGTCGAGGCCGATACCACTGGACCACCACTGCTCACAAGTTACCAAATTACTTTCGAGCATCAATAAATGGCAATAATTGTACTTAGTCCATCAGTTAGAGTATTGAAAATTGATGGATTTTTCTATATTTTACCTTCCTCCTTTTTTTTGTACCTACTGTATATTGAAAAAGATATCTCCTTATACTAATCAAAACAGAGAAGTGAGGTCGTGACGTCAGGACGCACTAAAACTGTATTCGTCTGATTTACTTAACAAAGTAAAAAAATATGGCTCAGTTGATGCTGTAATATTATTAAGCCACATTTTCAATAAGAGACATTTGTCCCGCGAGTCTGTCGATCGCTAAGAAAAATAAGTGTCGCGCGATGTCGCCCGACGTCGCTTGCAACATCTACGGGTCAAGAGACTTAGCAAGTCAACGCTAGTGAATATAGGTAATGTGAACAAGACAAATGTTGAGAGACATTATCCCAAAAAGTCGCGGAGACTTCCCACATAAAAAGCAACATATAGAGACATGTTGCGTGGCAAGACCCCGCTACTCTGTATGACGCGATATATGCTACCCCTAGATGAAAAACGGTGAAAACTTTAAAACTCATACCTTCCTAGTCCTGCATCTATCTGGATCAGCAGCCTCTCTACACAGTTCTTCTAACACCTTCTCCTCGATCAGTTCCGACCGAGAGCCCTTGATGATGTTAGCTATGACCAGGAGAGCGGCCCAAGAGTCTACCTCAGCTTCCAGCAGTGGCCACCAGGTGGTAGGCACTATGAAGTAGCCGAATAACTCGGCTGCGCGTTTTATCTGGAGAAAGATATTTTAAATGTCATAGGAAGTTGGATATTCACATGACAACCGACAAATGCTTGCACTGACTGGAGTGGTCCACTCAAATCTGTGTTTCATCAAAAGACCATATCAGACACCCGCATGGTCCTCGTATGAACTGAGTAAAACAATGTCTGGAATTTTAAAGAGACTGTGAACACTGTGTTTCGGCTGTTTCTTCTCAGAGTAGTCAGGTACGAAACACCGGCCTCATCTGGCTTTAAAAATGATTGCAAGTGTGTGTTTTTTTTTAACCAAGTTATAATAATAAATATCATTTTCATGAGTAAGTTTAAGCCGCGCTTTCTTAGGTTTGTCTGGGGATGAGTAACATAGATCATAGCGAGTTTCCTCCATGCCCCGAAAAGAACGTAATGTGTTGGTTTCAGCTGTCATTTGTAGATCTTTAAAAGTAGTTACTGTTAATCAGAAACTCCAAGGTCTGACAACCAGTCTTACCAACGCGAATAGTATTACCCAGTTACAAGCGATGTTCTGCTACTATATTGATTGAACTTTTGCCTTTTCATTAGACTTCTATTTTGGAAGCCATGCTATTACGAAATAGATCTTATTTCAAAGTGGAAACCAGTATTTCAAGAGTAAATTCAAAGACTGTACACCAGGTTTGACTAGAATCTGACCCAAACATGAAACATAGTTAGGAAAAGGCTAGGTAGATGATGAGATATTCCTATAGGTGTGTAATGTTACAGAAATGAAAGACCCCATGAACTGGCGCTATTCTCACCTCTGGTATAACCCTGGGATCTTCATCGGTGGCGCCGCGAAGCATAGTTTTCACGATAGTGTGAGCATGTTGAGTGGCGCCCTCTTCCGCGCAGAGAATCAACCAGCACAGCAGCTGGGACACGCGGAGTCTGGCGTCTGCTTGCCAGCCTTCCATCTCTGATGAGAAAAGTAATCGTGTGAAAGCAGTGCTGGAAATAGGGTTATGCTAGTGGTGCCCACGAATAGGGCGCAGACCCTGTACGGGCGCAGAAATGCCCAGACCAGGGGGGGTATTACAACGTCTTAAAACCAGGCTTGTTTCAGTGAGTGAACGAGATGGCGATAGACGACTTGTATAGCTCTGTCACTTTCACTCGCCAGAACGGGTTTTAAAGGTGAGTATAGACTACAACATTTACTTGTAACAGAACAACGAGCCGCTCTATGATATTATGTTCTAGTGTATCATCCTTTTACGAACTAAACGTCGAGCACACTCGCCTCTTTGTTACAAACCAACGAACATATTGGTGTAACATTTCGTCGAGCGTATTGGTGTAACATTTCGTCGAGCCACGAGTGCGGGCGATGAGCGGTTGCGGGGTGACACTCGCTGTGAGCATTTACCCGTAACATAACGCCGAGCATTCGCAGGAACGTTACATTACATGGAAATGCTTTGGAAACTGAGCTTTTGCCTGTATTGTACCTACCATTCGTAAGAGCGTTACATTACACAGAAATGCTCCAGAAAATGTTGTAGTCTATACTCACCTTTAGACGTTGTAATACCCCCCTGGACTTCAATTGGCCAGACCAGGTGACCTACCATGACGTAAAGCGAGAGTAATTTCAGTGTGGGAAAGAGACAGAGCTGCTGTGTAAGTCCTCTAGCGCCATCTCGTTCCCGCACTGGAATTACTTGCTTTAAGACGTCATGATAGTTAAAGAAGCTCGCACTGGGCGCATAAAAGCACATATTATAGGCTAGTTACGGCACTGTGAAAGTAAAACCAATCTGATCTATGATGGCTACTGCGTTGCGTGAATATATTTTAAAACGCACCCACGATATAGGGGGATCGCGGGACTGTCTCATCAGGTAACCGTGACCCTGGAATGTGAAGGGCTATTGAAGGATCATCATGGATTTTAGTCAGTACTACTCTGACAGTCCCTCCCGACCCGCCCTGGGCTCCCACCCTGACTTGCTTCATGATTTTACTACGATAAAAAAAAACCCACGGTATAGGAGAAAGTTTAAAACAAATGGATCGAGAATATTGTTTTAAAATATCTACTGTATAGCCCATACAAACACACGGAATTGAAATGGGCGCGGTGTCGACTTGCTATTAGTCGGCTAGAGGTCTTACTGCAATCATAAACTTCCAAAAAGCTGAAAAAAGAACCGTCAACTCACCTCTAGATATAGCAGGTACTATCTTGCCAATATTGCTCTGAACCAACATACGGCAGCCAAAGTTAGGTCTCTTAATATCTGGTGGGTAGTGCGTCGGCACGTCCTTGAGGAAGTCGGTCTTCTTCTTGAAGTCTTCCTCATTCTCCTCCATGTATTGAAGACCGATGTCGTGCCAGAATGAGGAGGCGGTGTCTCTTATTTCCTCCATTACATCGCTTAGACTAAAAGAGAAATTACGTTTTGGTTTGAGAAAGTCTAAGGTTAGAGCAGAATATATTTGAAGTTTGAATTAAAATAGCTAGCAAAAATCTGCAGATTTCATATTTGTATGATTTACAAGTAGGAAATTCCTAGTGTGAGGCAATATTTTAAAAAAAGGAAAAGGTAATAAATTATGGTTACCTCGTCAGCAGCAATGGTAACATGCGATGCCAGAAAGAATACCGGTCTCTGTATTTAAGCATCCAGTTGGCAACTTCCAGCGTAACTTGCATCCGGACTTGTGTGTTCTCGTCAAAGAGTTTCTCTGCATAGGGGCTGATGGACAGTTCAAAACATTTTGCACTGCCTGCCATTACTACTGCTCCTGTAACATGGAATTCAAATTTTAAAATCTATTTTTTTTACAAAAGCCTGTGATAATTGATGGTAAAGTTACACATGCAATTTGTTAAATCACTTATCTATAACAACAACTCTCTTATATGGTTAACTAGTGGCCCGTCCCAGCTTCGCACGGGTATATTAAGAACCGCTCGTCCGATTTTGTGCAAGCTTTACATAAAGCATCTACTAAATAGTTCGAACAAAGCCTAAACATTTGGTTTAGATAGGTGAGCGTATTCTCGAGTTATAACATTACAACGAAATGTGGCATTGATTTTTATATAAATATAAGATTTGTTTCATCATGCAGAAATATTAATATCATTATATCTGCAGCAACGCAGAGTATCAGTGCTGAATGTTCCTAAAATGTAAGGAATCTAAACATTAACTTCTGTTTTAATACAGTGCAAAAGAATTACCAATAGCTTTGACAGAAGCAACTCGGACTCTAAAATGTTGATGAGCAAAATTAGACAGGATGGGTTTCACATAACTCTCCGACTGGAAATGGAAGTCCCTTTGCAGTGACTTGGTGACCATGATAATGCACTCACAAGCTTCCAGCTTTACACTAGGGAACGGATCAGCAACTGTTTTAGTCAGAATACTAGTCAAGTCATTGATGAAAGGACTTAGAAGATAAGATACTCTGTACTTTTCAAGTATTTTGTGTACTAGCTGAATAAGCACCAGACGTATTTCCTCTGATTCTTCCACGATTTCTGGACAGCCAATACGGCGTACTATAACCGGCAATATGTAAGTCAAATAGTAATCATTTAGTGGTAGTTTTTCAACAAAGTTCGATATTATCAACGCTGCGATTTCCCGACATCCTTCAGATGCGTCAGAGAAGCTCTTCAAGACGTAAGCGTACACTTCTGGGAAGACAACAGTCAAGTCGCAGTCCTTGTTTGCTGGGTTTTCAAATATCTCTTCGTTTATTTTTACAAGAGCCTGCTTACGAGCCATTTTTGACTCGCTTTGCAAAGTAGTAATATACGATTCCAAAGCACCGCGAGGGTTATCCATCAGAGCAGATTTCGAGTCACTCATTTTTGCGATATCCATATTTCAACGACCCCAAAATCAGAAATATTGACAAAACAAAAATAGATATTAAACAAACTCAGTTTCCATGACGACTGTCAGTCACGTGATCACGTCCACTGAGGCACTGACATAGGGGGATGGCAACTCAAAGCTATTCGTAGATGTCGCTGCGATCGTTGTCCCATATGTCAGATTACTGTATAGCTTGTATAAAAAACAAACACGTATTTTGTTATAAAAATTGAGTTTATTTTAAAAAACAAATATGGAAAATTATTCGTCAATGCAAGTGCATACACTAAAACAAAAACTTAGACGCCGCGGTGCATCTACAAGAGGAAAAAAAAGTGATTTAGTTGAGAGGCTAGAAATTTGATTCTACTACATTAAACACAAATTTACTTGTAGTAAGGATTTAAAATTGTATTTTTTAAGTAGGTATTACATGTGCTAGCCTCTACAAAGAATATACTACTGCATCTGACATTCTATATTGAGAAAAATGTCAACAAGTTTTGTGTTTGTCTTCTTCATCTAATTTTACATCTATTTTATAGATTGGAGCAATATGATAAGAATTTTAACTTTCTAACACCACAACTATCACAAATCTCGGCCCCGGTGATAATTCTTCCACCAGACGAACCATTTCATGATCTAAAGAGCGATGCAATACTTAACCTCCAATATTAAAGTAGATATTATTTTCATAGGTGTATTCGATCAGGCACGCCGCAATCGCGGCGGTAAGACCCCTCTTTGAGGAGTGGCTGGATAGGCGTCACGGCGTCCTGACCTACCGCATGACGCAGGTCCTCACCGGACACGGAAGTTTCGGGAGGTACCTGTGTCTAAGGAGAAAGGAGGAAACGCCTGGGTGTCACCACTGCGAAGATCGCCCGGAGGACACAGTAGAGCATACGGTGCAAGACTGCCCCGCTTGGGCAGAGCACCGACGTGTCCTCACGGCGGCGATAGGCGGAGACCTCTCGCACCCGGCATTGGTCGCGGCCATGCTGCGGGGCGAGACGGAGTGGGAAGCGGTCGCCTCCTTCTGCGAAGCAGTCATGCTCGCGAAGGAGGAGGCGGGCCGCGTGAGAGAGAGGACAGTGTCCTCCCTCCGCCCCACCCGCAGTGGTGGACGCCCACGGCCACGGACGTCGCAAGACGATCTCCGGCCACCGTAGGCGCGGGCATGCGGGCGGCGAGTAAAGGGCAACTCGCTGCCCGACCATGGACCATGCCCGGGTCGACGGCGCGTTGTGTTCCACGCGCGCCTCAAAGAGCGTCAGCATAATGACGGGGCCCCCTCTCTAGAGGGCCAAAGCCTGCCGGGGTCGCGGGACTTATACCATTACCGTGACCCCGGAACATAGAGGGCCATTGAAGGACACCATGGATTTTAGTCAGTACAAGTCTGACAGTCCCTCCCGCCCTGCCCGGGGTGGGAGGACTCATTTGATGATTTTACCACGATAAAAAAAAAGGTGTATTCGATTGTTTAGTTATGGTATAATCATAGAATTTAATTAATAAATTCAACTAACGGCCTGTCCCGGCTTCGCAAGGGTAGATTTTTGTTTATTGTATAGCTTTTCCTTAGTGATAATACAATTTTTGTTCTCACAGCAGTCTCAGCAGCTACCCATTATTTCTTGATAGTGTGAATTGTCGGAAATTTGCATGTTCCATCATTATTACAGCCTTTCACACAACATCTAGTCATTTTACATCAATAAAACGCTTTTTTTCAGAAAATTCCTTTGATTTGACAGTTCTTTTGGGACACAGATGTCAATTTTCACTTTGACACTTGCCTTCCCCCCGTCAAAGTGTTGTGCCCGTCACAGAATACTTAATAGTACTATAGGTACAAAAGTCATACTCCAAAAATAAATTAAACAAATGTAAAATCTATATACGAGAGAATAAAGTACATTTTAACTGGCAGCCGTACCACCCACCTACTTTTATAATAGCCTAAACTTCCCGCGCGCAAGCAAAAATGTACTGAATAGTTACGCCCGAGAGTTTATTTTGGTTTATCTGATGCCAACGACATTAAAAGGTTACTATGGGTCAAGCTCAATAGGGTTGCGACTTGCGAGTTTAGGCACAAATAGGTAGGTACCTATGCGTATTTTATGCATTTGTTAAATTACATTATTACCATAAATACCTATGTTCCTCAAGGAATTTTGTATTTATCATCAGCCTATATCTTTTTGGTTTCGTCATCGATTACTACATACATTATCGATTGTTAGCACAGAATGTTTATAGTAGGTACCTACGGCACCTTACGTGAGGAATATTTATAATAATATTATCTTTTCTACCTATTATTGTTATATTTTTTAAAATTACATCTTACAAAAAATAAGAATAATATTTAAAAGATTGTTATCGTCTATGGCAAAATAGCCAGTCCTTATCATTTTGCACTCAACCTAGTAACCGACCAATTATTATCGCATACTGTCACAGGCCCCGCGTTGCGGTTGCGTGTCTTTGTAGGTAGGTAAAAAAGTCGCGCAGCGAATTACGATCGCTGACCTTGAATGCGTAGTGTGACCATTTTCTGAGTTTGAACGTGCTTAAAAAACAACGCTAACATCTTTCCACTTTCTACCGATCTTAATTCTTAGTATGTCAGGTTTGATATTCGTCTTTTTATCTTGGTCGTCTAGGAGGCTCACCCCCCCCCCCCCTAGTATCGCGCCTCATTTCCAAACTTGTTACCTACCTAATCATGATCAGTTAAGCCCATACTTAACAAGCAGGTAGATAATTTTGTTGATCATTATTAAATATGTACTATTTTTTTTTCTTCATAATAATATTGTGTTACTAATTTCCCAAAAGCACCAAAAGCAAGAAACTTGTGCGTAACTACACGTAACGTAACAAAAATATAAAGGAGACGGAGCGCGTGTGCAACGGGTGGCGCGTGGCAGCCGTAGTGAATGGGCCACGACAAAATGGCCCCGCAACTACTTGCAGTTTTATGCCTACACCGCGGAGTGAGACAGGCCTGTGCCCGTTTGTTCTCAGAATAATGACTAACGTTTGATATTCGCCATTTTGGCCTTGTCTGTCGTAGCGGGGGTTTTTGGTATTAAGACTAGTGATGTCGACATCAGGGAACAAATATCGATAACTCTTGTTAATAAGTGTTTACAATAAATAAATGTATTTTCATAATTACTTACTATATTATAATAACAATTTACAAAACACTTACTAATCATTAGTAATTGCTTAACTTTATGTAGGCAAATAGAATATTAATAATAATGATTAAAATCTGACCTCAATAACGACATTATGATATATTCATTTTTTTCGGTCAATGTTTTTCATTTTTCTTAAACAGACTAACGAAACTGAAACGTATTTACGTTTCAGATCCTAATCACAAAACCTGCAATGTACCCCATACATTGCTTCGATATCGATGTTTCGTTCACATTGTTTGGTACAGCCCTTCTCTCTCGCAGCCATTTGCGTCATACGTCATAAACGCATCATAAACGTCATAATTAGTTCTGTGAACTCCCGCTAGTGGTGCTGCAAATAGGCACACTTTCAATAGCTGTCAAACGTATGGAACAGCCAATCCAGTGGTAATTAAAGAGGTCAGTGCTCCAAAGTTAACCTGTGGTTAACCTCTCATTTCTCTCGCTATTATTGCCAGACAAAAAAACTAAAGCGAAAACATAAGGTTCATTTTTGTGTGGCAAAAAACTTGAAGTCCGCGGTCTAGATTATTATAATACGTCTATGCTTACCACACAAGGGCACATACTTTATTGAGGGCTACACAAGGGTGAAGGGGAAGAGAATTAATGTAATCGAGCAAAGAGATTTTTTTTTTTTTTTGGTATTATTCTTTCCTTCCAATCGGAAAAGGCAAAGGGCTTAAGCCCATACAGCCTGGTCTTATTTCAGTTCTAAGTCTTCAATATTAATAATAGAGGCCAATAATGGCCTTGTCTTCCGTACGATGATATCGTTTTTCCATTAAATTTCTTCATTAACCGGTATATTTTTATGTCATATCCGTGTTGTAGTTTCAAATCAGGTAGAGGTCTATTCCGGTAATGCTTTTTCAAATAACTTCAATAGTATTCTTGACGAAATCATAAATGGGATAAAATGTTTTAGTGTTCTTGAGCAAATCCTGAATAGAGCGCGGGACATCCTTTTGAAATATCGTGTGGATTTACGAGGTTTTAAATTAAAATAACTTTTCTGTACGACACACATGTGAAGACGGATTTTATTTTTATTGACATTGACAGTTCTACAAGACCATAGATTACAGACATGGACCCTAGTTTCATAGATTATCACTAAGGACCCCCTTGAGATATTTATATTATTATTTCATGTTTTTATTAAAACTAACTCTATGTAAAGAAGCCAAACCAGGGAATGCAAAGTCTATCAAAAAATTAAAATTGGTCATTAGTGATTTTTTCTGATAATAAACCTATGTAAATACTGAAGCGACACTCATAGGATAAGGGGAAAAAGGGAACTAATATTTATGGTGCTGTTCACACGTTCCATGCCCTTAAGAGAGGGCGAAAATTTTTACACCACCCCTCAACATAATATTTTCCCGTTTTCCCTGTTTAAAACATAAACATTAAGCTAATTAGTACTAGATTGTTAGTGATGCATTTTTTAATGACACATTCAAACTTACTCCTTTATTTTTAAAAGAATTTAACTAAAAATGCATGACCAACGTTACATAGATTATGTGCATAGCCTATATTCTTAAAAAATTAACTTAACAAACTTCTCAAAAACAGTTTTTCCCAATGGCTTAGTTAATAAATCAGCTAAATTATCCTGTGTTTTAATATACTTTACTGAAATACACTTATCCTTTATTTTGTCCATAATGAAGTGATACCTAATATCCAAGTGCTTTAATCTTTTATTATTTTCATTATTATAAACAAGTTTTATTGCTGACTGATTGTCTTCATACAAGATCACTTCATTACAGACAACATCAAAGTCACACAACAAATTTTTCAGCCAACATGCTTCTGAAATAGCCATACTTAATGCAATATATTCAGACTCAGTGGAGGATAATGACACACTAAGTTGTTTTTTACAACACCATACTACAGTACAATCGAATATTTTAAACAAATAACCAGTGGTAGATTTTCTATCTTGTGTGTCACCGGCCCAATCTGCATCAACAAAGCCTTGCAATTCTGTGGATGTGCTATTATATACCAAAGAGTAATTTAATGTACCTTTTATATACCTTAGAATACGTTTCAATGCCTTGTACAACATAATACTAGCACAGTGTTGGTACCTGCTGAGGAAACAAACTGATACACATAGATCTGGTCTTGTGCCACAAACTGCATACATTAAACTGCCTACGAGTTGTCTACACTTTTTCTCTATTTCTGGACTTTCTGATTTTTCCCTTTTTAGTATTTCAAACTTAAAGTTTTGGTCTATTGGAGTAGAAACTGGTTTGCAATCTGACATATTGTAATGCTCTAAAACTTTAGTAAGATATGTTTTCTGACTAATTACCGTTGTACCTTTCTTTTGATCAATATCGATACCCAAGTAACATTTGGCTAAACCTAAGTCTTTCATTTTAAAGTTACTGCTTAGCTCGCTTTTAAAATCTTCCAAAACCTTGTTTTCAGTGCAAAACATAAGAACGTCATCAACAAACAGCAAAACGTATAGCATACATTCATTTACCTTTCTGAAATATAAGCAATGATCATTTTTAGATTTACTGAAATTTTCTTTACTCATGAAGTCATCAAACTTGTTATTCCAATATTTAGGAGACTTTTTCAAACCATACAATGATTTATTTAATTTGCAAGTTTCACCGCTTGGTAACTTTATGTATACACTCTCATTTATGTCACCATGTAAAAAAGCACCTACAACATCCATCTGATGAACTGGAAGTTGAAGTTTATTTGCAACTGCTATAAAAACTCTAAAAGTAGGCAATTTAGCCACAGGAGAATATACTTCTAAATCACAATCAGACTGTTCAAAGCCTCTTGCCACTAACCTAGCTTTATAAACTTTATTAGTACCTACTTGTTTAACTTTAAAAACCCATTTACTAGAAATTACTTTATTCCCCTCTGGTACGCTATTTACTTCTGTCCATGTGTTATTTTCTATCAGAGTATCTAGCTCAGTCTTCATAGCAATCTTCCACTCTTCCTTTTCTTCAGAGTCAAGCGCTTCCTCAAGAGTAGCTGGCTCTGTACCGATGGATAGAAGGTTTGTATCGTAGTCATCTAGCCTTGATGGTTTCTTTATTACTCTGCCTCTCCGTGAATGTGTTGATACTTGAGGTGTTTCTTCTGCCTCTTCTTCTTCTGACTCGGATGTTTCTTCTGAGTTTAGAATTTCCTCTGTTTGTACTTCTGTATTTTCATCAAGATCTGATAACTGTGTTACATCTTCTTCACCTTCCTCATTAAAACTGTGATATTCTTCTCTTATTTCATCCTCTTTATTATTTATTTCTTCTTTTAATAATAATGGGGTTATATTATTATGATCTTGAAAAATATTACCTGGCTTTTGACTACTAAAATTGCCTTTCAGAAATGTTACCTCTCTTTTAATCAAAACATCATTTTTATGGGGAAAATAAATTCTAAAACCTTTTGTTGTTTCACTATAACCTACAAAGTATCCTATTTCAGCTTTGCTATCCCATTTTTTGCGATAATGATCTGGAATGTGTACACCTACCTTTGAACCAAACACTTTTAAATTATTTATATCATATAATCCCTTTTTATACCAGAGCTCATATGGAGTTACATTTTTAATCCTACTTTTACCAGTTCTGTTTATAACGTAAACAGCTGTATTGACAGCTTCAGCCCATAAAGACTTATCTAAATTACTTGATAATAATATTGTTCTAGCCGCTTCAGTTATTGTACGCATTTCACGTTCTATGCAACCGTTTTGTTGCGGTGTGTACGGAGCACTATTTTGATGTACAATACCTAAATGATCTAAGAGAGACTTCACCTCTTTGTTCATAAATTCTGAACCACAATCTGATCTTATTATTTCAATTTTATATTCTAAGTTTTTAGTAACAAAATTTAAAAAAGTTTTAATTTTATCAAATGTTTCAAACTTATTTTTCAGAAAATAAACCGTTCTATACTTTGAAAAGTCATCCTTTATGAGTAGATAGTACCTGGATCCACCTAATGACACCGTCTCCATTGGTCCGCATAAATCCATATGTAAACATTGACCGGGCTTGTCTGCCCTATTTATACTTATAGGAAATGGTTTCTTATGTAACTTACCCAAAAGACATGGCTCACATGTTATTTCCTCTTGTTTACTAACACTGAAATCTACATCACATTTATTTAACATGCTTTTCACCTGTTCAATATCTTGGTGACACATTTTATCATGCCATACAGACAAACTGTCACTTGATTTACCAACACAAGCATTTTGAACTTTATTAGACCTAAACTTCATTATAAACAAGTTATTTTTCCTATATGCTAGTGCACAAACACTGTTATTGTTATTTTTCCTGAAATAACACATTTTACTAGTAATTGTTAAAACATAACCTCTATCTGTAGTTGAACTTGCTGAAAATAGATTCATCTTGATGCTAGGAACATGTAGAACGTTATTTAATGTTGTATTTATCCATTGTTTACCTGTAAATGCTTCTAAAGAAATAACTCCAATACCAATGGCTTGTATGATTTTGCCGTCTCCAATAACTATTGATCTAGGACATTCTAGTTTTTTATAGTCTATAAACATATTATAATCATGACACATGTGCTCTGAAGCTCCACTATCCATTACCCAACAATTATCACTTTCTAATTGACTGTAAAACAATGATGATAGCTCGAACACAGAGAATGCATTGCTTTGATTGCTTTTGTTTACATTTTGACTTTTCTCATTTTTATTTTTAAACCAACAATCTGAACTTTTATGATTATTCTTCTTACAAAAATTACAATTAGTATTATTAATTATTGTACCTTTACTTTTTGATTTGCAGTCCTTTTTCAGATGTCCTACTTTGCCGCACCGATAGCATTTTCTTGTAGACTTGTGTACGAATGCAGATGACTCATCATCTTTGTTTTTGGTTGAAGCACGTTGCTCTTCTATCAGTAATCTCGCCGCTAGCTCGTCCATGGTCCTTTTTTCTGCTGGCACCGATTCCCACGCTGACACAAAGTGCTGGAATTGTGATGGGAGAGATGAAGTTATCTTTGTGATGGCCATAGTTTGACTCACTTCAGCGTTGAGATTCTTCAGTTTACTCAGGAGAGACTCGAACCGTCCCAGAAACTCTGATACACTTTCTTTCTCTTCAAATTTCATTGAAAAGAACTTCTGCTGTAGTATATGCACAGACAGCTCGCCTCGCTGTTCAAATATTGTATTTAGCTTATCCCAAATTTCTTTTGAGGTTTTGCAGCCTAATATTTGTGGTATCACCTTTTCAGATATGCTTGTTACCAACATACCTTGAGCTTTCGCATCTTTCTGCATCCATTTCACCTGATCTTCTTTAGCCTCGAATGTGCCTTCAACGACGTCTAACAGATCCATAGCTCTTAGGAGGACTCGTATTTTGAAACACCACGCTGTCCAGTTTTCAACACCTTGAAGCTGCTGATAGCTTTGTCCAGAAGCCATATTTCCGACGGAATCCATCGCCGTATTATTGTTGCTTTACCGCAATCACCCGTCTCACGTGCTTTATTGATTTATTGGCCTTTACCGACCAAACCGCCGACCGCCACCGGAGCCCCGAGCTGACCGACGTTTTGCCGCTTGACCGCAGCGTTTCTTGATAAAACAACTAATCCAGCACGATTATTAGGCCGTATGCTATGTCTGGGCCGATAACCTTTTGAAATATCGTGTGGATTTACGAGGTTTTAAATTAAAATAACTTTTCTGTACGACACACATGTGAAGACGGATTTTATTTTTATTGACATTGACAGTTCTACAAGACCATAGATTACAGACATGGACCCTAGTTTCATAGATTATCACTAAGGACCCCCTTGAGATATTTATATTATTATTTCATGTTTTTATTAAAACTAACTCTATGTAAAGAAGCCAAACCAGGGAATGCAAAGTCTATCAAAAAATTAAAATTGGTCATTAGTGATTTTTTCTGATAATAAACCTATGTAAATACTGAAGCGACACTCATAGGATAAGGGGAAAAAGGGAACTAATATTTATGGTGCTGTTCACACGTTCCATGCCCTTAAGAGAGGGCGAAAATTTTTACACATCCAGGGCTTCTTTGTAAATTTCCAATAAGTTGTCAATGAGTACCAGTCTTTGTATATTAAATTGAGGGCAATCAAAAAATATATGATTCAGAGTTTGAATTTCAGAATTGCAATGTGTACATATTGGGGAAGGTATAATATTTAGTCTAAATAAATGTTCATTAAATCTGCCATGGCCCAATCTCAGGCGACAAATTGTTGTATAAAAATTTCTTTGTATATATTTTCCTTTAGTAAACCATGGTTTTTTGATGTCCGAGTTATTGTAACGATACCATTTTCCTTTTATTTTTACTGTTTCTTCCCAATGGGTTATCCATTGGCGTTTGATGTTTTTCATGATGAGGGTCTTACAATCTGAAGGTGGTAACTTAATATTTTTAATGGGTATTTGACTAATATTGGGATTTTTAACTATGGAGCTGGCAAGTTTATCGGCAAGTTCGTTACCCGAAACGTCAATATGAGATGGTGTCCAAATAAATCGTATTTCTCTGTCTTGATTAAGCCTAAGCCTGCTATATTTCTGCCTAATGTTGTAAATGATATAATTTGTGCTACCGCTGTATGAAGGATTTGATAAAGCCATTAAAACACTCATGCTGTCCGAAATTATCAACCATTTCTTGAAACTGAGGTTAGTTGTTTCTATATATTCTAAGGCTGCATAAATGGCCTGGGCTTCTGCTGTATAAATACTTGCATTCGATGGTAGTCTGAAGCCATGTCCCAATTTAGTGACAGGATCATAGTATGCCATGGAGACATTATCATTATATTTTGAACCATCTGTATAAATTTGCCTATAATCTGTATGCTCATCCAGTTTATTGTAAACGGCATATTTATCAGTCAGTGTCCTGTCTACGTCAATGTTCAAGCCACAAAACTTGTTCTCATAAGTTCCCTCATAGCAGGGCAAAGTACAACTATTAAAAATATTATGTTCACTCATAGATGACAAAATGTCTTGGATGTTGTGTGTTAAAAAGTTATTAGAATTAATCTTTAACAGTTTCGAAAGAAGGGGATTTCCAGTTTCGGACAACAATCTTATGATTAGATTGTATTTTAAATGTAAAAATCTGATATTAAGTGGACACAAGTTACACTCAATTTGCATTGAATTAATAGGTGATGATTTAAAGGCTCCCAATATTAATCTTAAATTTATGTTTTGAATCTTTTCAAGTTTATCTACTAATTTAGAATTTATGCAGTAACAGAAAAAACTATAGTCAAAATGACTCCTTACTAGAGCTTTGTATAAAGTTATTAGAATCTTGGGATCGGCACCCCACTGACTGCCAACCAAAGATCTCAAAGTATTTGTAGCTCGTAAAGCTCGTTCTGCTATGCAATCAACATATTTATACCATGACAAATTATGTGTAAATATTACTCCTAAAAATTTTGCTTGTGACTGAATTGATATCAAATTATTGTCATACTGTAGCTTAACTGCAGACACTTTCTTCTTTGAGAATACAACTATCTTACTTTTAGCAGTGCTAACTTCTAAATTTAAATATTGAAAGTAACTGTGTAATTGTTTTAGTGCAAAATTTAATTTTTGATTTGTGTATGAGATGTTATCACCACTGCAATAAATAGCCAAATCATCAGCAAACTGTAAATTGCTGACTTTTGATCCTAATATTTCATTTAGCCTATGAATATAAAGTATATATAGTAAAGGACTTAAAATGCCCCCTTGACAAACACCTTTGTTTGACAATCTGGGTCCAAAAATGTTATTGGATCTCATTTTTATATATACTTCTCTATCACTAATGAACTCATAAATCCATTTGACACATTTTTCAGGTATTCCCAAGGAAGAAAGAGTTGTACATAAAACTGAATGATTAATGTTGTTAAATGCACCTACAATATCGAAGAAAACACATACAAGATGTTTATTATTGTTAATGGCAGTATCAATATCATGGAAGAGATGTCCTATGCTTTCTCTTGCTGAACAACCACGGCGAAACCCAAATTGATTTCTTGGAAGAATATGATTACATTCTATATAAAACTCAAGACGTTGTTTTATTAATTGCTCAAAAAGTTTACCTGCACAGGATGTTAGAGCTATTGGACGATAAGAATCTGCATCATTTGGATCTTTTCCTGCTTTAAGAATTGGAACCAAGCAGTCTTGCTTCCATTCTTTTGGAATTATTGTTTGTTCCCAAAGTAAGTTTAAAATGTTTAAAAATTTTATAAGACAAAATGTGTTCATTTTTTTAAACATTTTGTATGAAATGCAATCTAAACCAAAGGTGGTATCTTTACGTGATTTGATGGCTGCTTTTAACTCATCTATGGTAAATGGATCAATAATGTAACTATTGGTGGGATTTACAGAGGTATTAGTTAATTGTATGGGGTGTGAGACAAAGTCGGGTGTATATTTTCTTAAAAAGTTATTTATCCAAAATGTTTCACTATTATTATTGAGATTGTTATTTCTTTTGTAGGATTTATTAAATTTACGCATAGTTTGCCAGATTTTTGAAATAGGAGTGGATCTATTTATTTCTGAACAATACTTCTTCCAACTATCCAATCTCTCTAATTTAATTATAAGTTTCTTCTCAGCCTGATTCTTTTTAAAATTTATGTAATTTGACTCGCTTGGATCTTGTTTAAATGCAATAAATGCTTCTTTACTTTTTTTCACTGCATTAGCACACTTTTCATTCCACCATGGAAGAGGAGGATAGCGGTATTTAGATTTGGTCCCTGCCTGCTTCAAACTATTGGTATTTAAATTTTGAGCCTGATTTCTAAACATTGATTGATTTACAGCTTTTTGCACAATATGGCAATATTCATAGTATGACTGTAAAGGATCATCATAATTAATAATAAATTCTTTAATCAAATTGTCAACTATTATTGTGTAATTTTCCCAATTTACGAGTCGTAAATTTGGTCTTTTAAGTTCTGATAAGTTTTCTTGAGAAAAGTTAGAAGGAAAGTCATGTATTGAATCTGTAACAGTATTGAATATTATGTCTGTTATTGTGGGTAGATGATAACTTCCCAGAGGATCATTATGAACTCTCCAGTTACAGTTAAGGGCGACAGATGGACTAACTATAGTTAAATCTAAACCATTTGGTCTCCAGATATTTGTACCGACTGTTGTTGGTTGTGTGTCGTTTAATAACACTAAATTACATTCATTTACAGCATCGAGGACATCTCTTCCACGTGGATTGACAGATTGGCAACCCCACATGGTGTGATGAGCATTAAAGTCACCTGCTATTAAACATGGCTTAGGTAATGAATTAATGAGGTTTAAAAACTTAGTTTTGCTAAAAGTAGGGCTACAATTTGGCGGAATATAAAGACTGGCTATTGATAGTGATCTATTATTAAATGTTATTTTGATTGCAATATTCTGTAGTGAGTCATCAGAATATGTCGTTAATCTATTATATTGAATGCTATTACGAATGACAATGGCAACACCATTATAATTATTGCCACAATCATTGCGTTCTATGGAGTATCCTTTAATATTTAAGTGTTGTATAGGCTTAAGCCATGTTTCGCAAATTAGAGCTATGTCAATATTATTTTCATATAGAAATTGAGTAAAAATATGTCTATTACATAACAAGCTTTGAGCATTCCACTGTACTAACTTTAATTTGTCTGTGAATTTGAAATAATGTTCTTTGTGTCACTGGGGTTAAAAAAATCACTCAAAACATCTAAAACGTTTTTGGAAGATATTGGAGTATCTTGTGTCTTATGTTATCATCTTGATAATACTTTGCACTAAAAGGTTAAGTGCCTTGTCGTTAGATTTTAATAAAGTGAAGAGATCTAGAGGCTTTTTAGGGCCCAGAGATGGGAAAGTTCCATGATTGAATATGTCAGCAAATGATGGTGGCTTAACTTTTTGTCTATTTTCTTGAATTTTTTTCTGTTTTACTGGACACTGAGCTGAAATGCTGATATGATTGCCATCACAATGGAAGCATTTGGCATGTTCAATGAGTGTTTTACAAACTTTAAATGAGTGATCTTCTTTACAGATGGAGCAGCGTTCAGAGTTCTTGCAAAACTTTGCTAAATGGCCATACCTGAGACACCGGAAACATTGTTTGACAGGTGGAACATACGCTGAGATGTTGTGCCGCCAACCTTCCAAATCCACGTAGTCTGGAAGAACAGACGTCGCGAAGGTGATGGCTACTATTTGCAGCGGCTGTTGAATGAAATTATCATCAATTTTAGTCCGTTTTGTGAATCTTCGAACAGATATTATTTTCTTGTAACTTGACAGCATGGTGAAGATTTTTTTATTTGTCAGATTGGTAGGCACATTTTTAATTATACCAGTAATTTCCGTGCTTTGTGCTGGTATATTAGCTTTAAACTGATAATCCTTTAAAAAGGTAACATTGTTTAAAAAGGCATTAGCAAGGCTGGCTTTTTCAAAATATATAGCTATTTTAAACTTGTTCATACATCTAAGGTATTTGACCCCTTTATTAAACCTTTTGATGCAACTGGATATGGACATGAGATCTCGTGTTCCTAAAGGTTTATCAGCATTAGAAGACTCAACAAATACCACAAATTCTGCAGCACCGGAATCCTCGGGATATCTTCTTTTGTAGTCTGTAACTAGATATGGTTTATACGTATCTGCTACTTCAATCTCGGACTCTGACGACGTCGACTCTATTTCAGATTTTTCACCCTCTCCATCCTTCTTTGGTTTTTTTCTTTTTCGCACCTTCCCCATTGTAATTTATAGATTTAATAAAGGATTTGATGAATTATTACTTGTTTTCACTGCCAAAAACTCTATTAATAAAGGTTTAATCACTTAAATTAAACAAAGTTTTCAAAAATCCCGCCTGGTTAACTCAGTAGTTTCCCGCGCTTTTTTTTCCGAGCAAAGAGAATTAATGTGGACGAGCCTTCATTATCCATTTCAGCATTTCAGCAGGAAAGTCGATGTAGTGACAGGTTGTGATTGTTTTTATTGGGTGGTAAAATATTATAATGGGAAAAACGAGAGGACGAAAAACTGTCAGAATCTTACTGAATAAACACATCCTGTTTCTTCAGTTGCCCTTTGCGTTCGCTGTTAATCAATTTTATTTTAGGCGATTATGACCAATATCAGATTGATCAAATTACAAACATTTTTCTTCTAATCAATAATACTTGGTAGGACCTGTCCTGCGACCATTTTTAAAAATAACTATGACTTTGGAACGCGTTCCAAAGTCAATGTTTTGTGCTTGATCAATCTGATATTGGTCATAATCGCCTAAAATAAAATTGATTAACACAGCGGCACGAATCGAACTTATTATAAAAGACTAACACGTGTACATCTCCAGCATGCCACAACGTGCACCAATCACAGCTCGCCAAGTAAAGCTGTCAACGTTTTCATTTCGATGAATGGACGAGATTCTTCTATCACCTAAATTTTATACTATTTCTATTTATTCTGTAACAAGTTGTGCTGAACGTAGCAGCTGGAGTTAAATTTAGCAAACTCCTTATCAAATTAATAGTGCAAAATGTTTAAATTAAGTGTGTTTCATTTATTATTCTTGGCGACGATCGTGCAGGTATCGCTTGCACTGAAGGAAGGCGAATGCGAAGTTTGTATCAAAACCGTAGAGAAATTCGCAGCCACGCTATCAGATGATGTCAAGAAGGTTCCTAAATCAATCGAGACTGAGTTCAAGAAGTTCTGTAAAGGTACGAAGAACAAAGAGAACAGGTTCTGTTATTATTTAGGCGGTCTGGAGGAATCCGCGACCGGTATCCTGGGTGAGCTCTCAAAGCCGTTGAGTTGGTCAATGCCCGCTGACAAAATCTGTGAAAAGTTAAGGAAGAAGGACGCACAGATCTGCGACCTCAGATTCGACAAGCAGATCGACCTAAACAACGTTGATTTGAAGAAACTCAAAGTACGAGATCTGAAGAAGATCCTGAATGACTGGGATGAGGTCTGCGACGGTTGCATCGAGAAGACAGACTTCATCAAGAGAATAGAAGAACTAAAGCCCAAATATATGGGAAAATCTGAATTGTAGAATAGCTCAAATAAAATTTTAGGTAAGTTCTGTTAACTTTAATGTTGCAATGTTTAATTGATTTGAAAGCCATATAATCCGCCCACAGTGTATATAATTCATTATGATAACATGGTAAGAAACCGTAACATTCTATGACTGTGAGTCACATTCCATCACTCCCTTACTACAGTTACCGGCACGGTTCTTGAGCGCTCGGCGTAAGAGTGGGGATGGCTTTGCGCATCGTACACTTATCGACAAATGAAACGCACAATAAAACAAATAAAACGCACAAAACAACGAATCCCGAGTGGCGGATATGACGCGATGCGCTACGGCACGCTACGCGGGCCAATCACTACACTTTCTCCGCCCCCGTTCCTCATTCATCTACCAAAGGGACCTAATAACTTACTTCTGCGCAGGTGAAGGTCAGCGCTCAAGATCCATGCCGGTATTTGTACAAAAGTACAATATTTGTGATGCAATGAATAGTGTCAGTTAAAGGGTCAACAACCTTAATTGCCAATCATGAAACTGAGGATTTTTAAACACAAAATCTCTATTCTTATTGGAATTAATCTGATACAAATACTGTCACAAACTGTTAGAAATGTAGGTACCAATGTTCATGTTCTTTTTATCTCAATAATGTAAGTTGTTTTGTAATTGATATAAAAAACAAAAAGTAGCAGAAGCCTTTCACTGTTTACATCAAATAAGTTTTTTTTGTATCTACACTTATATGCATCAATTTGCAAGTATGACTCACACTTGAAATAATTGTCCCTTTGTATTTATTAGATGCTTGGTTATTCTCATTTCACCCATGGCTCATCAGTAATATTCATCCTCAATAATATTACTGATGATCCATAAACAATAACACAACTTTTCCCAAAGTAACATGAGTAAAGTAACATGGAGTATATTAAAAATGTTTTTGGTTATTATGTTTTTCATTTAATGGATCCTGATCCATAAACAGGTGGCATTGTGTCCAGTGCCAGTTTTAGCAATACCAGCGCCCTGGGCGAGATTTCTACAGTGCCCCCTAACTGCAAATCAATCCCATATGAAATAAGGAAAAGGATATAATTATAACCAACTTACCATTTATTAAAACTGGTGTGTCCGGAATGAAAATGTTAGGGTGAACATTTTTGGACCGTTTAATATGAATGATAGTGGCATTTGTAACGCCATTCTTGCTTTTCCGGGTTCTGATGAAGCAAAGCTTTTGTACAAACTTGTGATAAATAGGTCATAAGTAACATATTTGTAATTTATCATATTTGTTTTTTCCCTCACTGGGCGATGTGGTCTCTAAGAGACAAAGCCCTTTAAATAAATTAAAAAAAATAAAACTGGTAAAATTTTACCTTTCTAGCCTTCGAGGTCGAGGTTATCCGCAATTTCATTTCGATTTTCGATTGACAAAGTTGCCAAGTTTGTTAAAATTCAACCAGTTTTTATTTAGAGATATATGATATAGATAGTAATGTTTTTCTCTATGGTCAGGTAACGTAAACTGCTATGCATGCAGTGCTGTGCTCCGAATTTGACACTGAGTTCCATTCTAATCTTACCACCATAACGATTTTTTCGCTAAAGGGCATTTACAGGAATTAAGTAGACCAATTTCTCTATTTTTCATCATAATAACTAATTGTTCTTTATTTGTTACAGAATAATTTCATGGGACACTAATGTGATATCACATCTCAGTAACAAGCCCTGGTGTGCTGCGTTAGCGCCAGTCAGTGAACAACAGGCTATTGCATTTGTCAAACTGTATGCAAGCGTGTGTGGAGAATGCATGTGTTGAATAAATTATTATTGCTATATAGTAATTAAATATTTTTTAAATAAATTACTTGTTTTAGTTATTTATATTTTATCAATGACGGCTACAGTCTAGCTTACACTACAGCAATGGATAGGTAACTATTATGACCAATATAACTATGTAAAATGCCGTTGACAATGCGGTTCGCGCAGTGGCTGAGCGACCAACAGCTGCGCAGCATGTCGCGGGTTTGATCCCTGCACGGTACAAATATTTGTATGATCTATATGTAATTGTTTCGGTTCTGGGTCTTTGTGTATGTGAGTTTCTATGTTTGTAAATGTACTCACGATACTGGAGAAATTTCTAGTGTGGGCAACATTTTTTTTAAAGTATCAATGAGGAAGGCCAGTCAAAGAAAATGTAGATGGCGTGACCATAGCTAAGTCCTAATCTGACCAATGGGGTAGTACTATTTTGAAGTAGGTACCTATAAGATTTGAACCAATGACGATGCTCGGAACTAGCTATACTAGCGCCAATCGTTTCCCAGTTGCCATTCCCATTGATTGATGCCGTGGGGCGCCGGCTATACCGTGGGGCGCCGGCTTAGAATTGCGTTCCCCCAATTCATCCCGTGGGTGTCGTAAGAGGCGACTAAGGGACAATCCGGAGGTCGGGCAGCAGCGTCCTCCGTGTACCTACTGCACATCCTCACTGCGATCGCCAACCCGCCTGCCAAGCGTGGCGATTTAAGGCAAATTACCCCCTTTATGATTGAAAGCACAGAAACCAGGCCCCCAGTCACCGGCAGCTCCGCTATCCCTGGCGCGGGTAGCGGTCAAGGTAACGGCGGAGCAGGGGGTGCTAAGAATCTCCGGAAGAGATCCGGCTACCCACCCCCACGACGACTGGCCCTGGTAACACACAACATACGCACAATGAGGACTGACGAAAAGATCTGCGAGCTGGAAGAGGAGCTGAGCAAGTTACACTGGGACATTATAGGGCTATGCGAAGTCCGTAGAGAGGGGGAGGACACCGTAACCCTGAAGTCTGGTAACTTGCTCTACTACCGGGAGGGCGACCAACAGTCCCAAGGTGGTGTCGGGTTTCTCGTTCACAAGTCCCTCGTAAACAACATAATAACCATCGACAGTGTGTCGAGCAGGGTGGTATACCTAATACTCAGAATATCCAAAAGATATTCGCTGAAGGTCATTCAGGTATACGCACCGACCTCGTCACACTCCGATGATGAAGTGGAGACTATGTATGAGGACGTAAGTAGGGCCATACATAGTACCAAAACCCACTTCACTGTTGTTATGGGGGACTTTAACGCAAAGTTGGGCAAGAAAAGCGGTGATGAGTTGAGAGTGGGGCAATTTGGGTATGGGCAACGGAACCCTAGGGGACAGAGGCTGGCCGACTTTCTGGAGAAAGAGGAACTCTTCATGATGAACTCTTTCTTCCAGAAGCCACCTCACAGGAAATGGACCTGGTTGAGTCCCGATGGTTTCACGAGAAACGAGATAGACTTCTTCATGACCGACAAGAAACGGATATTCAGTGATGTCTCTGTGATCAACAGGGTAAAAACCGGTAGTGATCACCGAATCGTAAGAGGCTCGCTGAATATCAATGTTAAACTTGAAAGGTCCAGCCTGATGAAGTCTACGCTCCGACCTACTCGGTCCCATATTCAAAACCCCGAAAGCTTTCAACTCGAGCTCTCTAATCGCTTTGCTTGCCTTGAGAACTTAGTTTCAGTGGACGAGATCAACGACGGGCTAGTGGAAACTGTCCGCACGGTAGGCTCTAAGTTTTTTAGACCCTGCCGTAAAGATAGACCTCAGAAATTGACCGAGCAAACCTTAAACCTCATGGCTGAACGACGCTTGCTACAGCTGCAGTCTTCCGATGACGCGAAGTCATATAGGCAGCTCAATAGACGTATATCTAAGTCCTTGCGACACGATCTGCGTCTCTTTAATACGAATCGTGTTAAAGAGACCATACAGCGAAACCAAGGCTCCAAAGTGTTCGCAAAGGACAAGTCTATTGGGCAAAGCCGGATGACAAAGCTGAAACGGGAGGATGGCAGCATAGCGTCGACCAAAGCAGAGGTTTTAGGCGAGATCGAGAGGTTCTATGGACAGTTATACACTTCGGTCGCAAAGCCCGTTGACAGCTTGGTAAGAGATCCAAGAGCCAAGCTGTCCCGACATTATACCGAAGATATCCCGGACATCAGTCTGTACGAGATTAGGATGGCCCTGAAGCAGCTTAAGAACAACAAGGCGCCGGGCGAGGACGGAATCACTTCAGAGCTTCTGAGTGAGAGCGGGTGGAACACCGGTACTTAAAGTCCTCCAGAAACTCTTTAATTCCGTCCTGTCCGAGGGCAAAACGCCTCAAACGTGGAGCAGGGGTGAGGTGGTGTTGTTCTTCAAAAAAGGTGATAACAGCCTATTGAAGAACTACAGACCCATCACGCTTCTGAGTCATGTTTATAAGCTGTTTTCAAGGGTTATCACGAACCGTCTCGAACACAGACTTGATGACTTCCAGCCTCCCGAACAAGCCGGTTTCCGAAGAGGCTATAGTACCATAGACCACATCCATACGCTGCGGCAAGTTATACAGAAGACCGAAGAGTATAACTTGCCATTATGCTTAGCGTTTGTGGACTATGAGAAAGCCTTCGATTCGGTGGAAACATGGGCGGTACTTGAGTCACTCCAGCGATGCCGTATTGACTATCGGTACATCGAGGTGTTGAAGTGTTTGTATAATAACGCCACCATGTCGGTCCGAGTACAGGAGCAGAGCACGAAGGCAATTCCATTGAGAAGAGGCGTAAGACAGGGGGACGTTATCTCCCCTAAACTGTTTACTGCCGCAATGGAAGACGCCTTCAAACTCCTGGAATGGCAAGGACTTGGCATCAACATCAACGGCGAATACATCACTCACCTTCGGTTTGCCGACGACATCGTAGTCATGGCAAAGTCGATGGAGGAACTCAGCATGATGCTCGATGGCCTCGACCGAGTTTCACAACGGGTGGGCTTGAAAATGAACATGGACAAGACGAAAATTATGTCAAATTCCAATGTTGTGCCCACCCCAGTCTCTGTTGGAAACTCGGTACTCGAAGTTATTGACTCATATATCTATTTAGGACAAGTAGTCCAATTAGGTAGGTCCAACTTCGAGAAAGAGGTCAACCGCCGAATCCAACTCGGTTGGGCAGCGTTCGGGAAGCTACGCAATGTCTTTTCGTCCCACATACCTCAGTGCCTCAAGACGAAAGTCTTCAATCAATGTGTGTTACCAGTGATGACTTACGGCACCGAAACGTGGTCTTTCACTATCGGCCTCATCTCAAAGCTCAAAGTCGCTCAGCGAGCTATGGAGAGGGCTATGCTCGGTATTTCTCTACGTGATCGAATCCGAAATGAGGAGATCCGTAGACGAACTAAAGTCACCGATATAGCCCACCGGATTAGCAAGCTGAAGTGGCAATGGGCAGGCCATATTGCTCGCAGAGCAGATGGCCGATGGGGTCGAAAAGTGCTAGAGTGGAGACCGCGGACGAGCAAGCGCAGCGTAGGACGTCCACCAACGAGGTGGACAGACGACCTTGTAAAGGTCGCCGGAAGACGCTGGATGCAGGTCGCTTCCAACCGGTATGTGTGGAGATCTAAAGGGGAGGCCTATGTTCAGCAGTGGACGTCCTATGGCTGAGATGATGATGATGATTCCCATTGCTATGGTCATTCAATACTCTTCAATTTATTTCTTGCTCTATTTCTGCCTTTCTGGGCTATTTTCACCAAGATATTAAATTCTGAGCTCTAACACCTATAATATACTATTATGTATGTAACAGAGAAGTTCAGTTTTTTCATTGTGAGGAATTTGGTACGTCTGAATGGTCCTGCTTCGTAATACAATAAAAAAAAAAATGTCATATGTGTAAAAAAATAGGCTGAAATTGAATAAAACAACTGATTAGTTCACACTAATAACTTTATTGCAAGTATGATTGATCTAGTACATACAGATTCAGATGATTGTTTGAATACATAAATAACATGCATAAGGACAAGAGGATTCCCGATTAGTGGTACTTGTAGTTCCTGTGGTGCTCTGGAAAATAGAAAAAAAAATGCTTTTTTATTGGCTGTCATATACCTACCAAAAATAATAAATTTATTTTTAAAACAAGAAGGCTATTGTTTTAGCTTATAATCCTTTATTCATAAATTATGACCATAAATATAACTTGCTAATCCCATAAATTAAACATAGTGAGCAGTTGCAAAAAAGTATCTCTGTCCATTTACAATATTCCCTTGCATCTAAAAATGTTCAATATAGGACTTGAATTTTGTCTATTTCAGAACTGTAATGTTCTTGCAATGTACATCAATCTACCGTACCGATAATGTTATGGTAGGAAGAGTGGCAGTAAATAAACTCTTGAAACTTTGTTTTTTCACTGCTTGGCAGTGGTCTCATACATATTTTTTCACTTTCTGACCCTATCCAATCAATCTACCAGAAATATAACACAAAAAGTAAATGTTTCCTTACTCATTTTTCCATAGTTAATGACATAGAAGAAAGTCATGCTGCCAACCAGCAGCTGGAAGAAGGGGGCAATGCCCACCTTCTTAGGCTGCACATACTTGTGCTGCCACCTCCACCAGGCTGAAATAATATTTTTTTATGTTTATGTACAGGACTGTAATTAAAATATGCACAATGTTTGTGGAAATAAAAAAAAAAATAGAGAAGAGAGAATTATTATTTTGCAGTAATATCCAGTCATTTAAATATTAGATAACTATTTCATTCATAATAAAATTGTTATTCAAATAATCATAGTATATTAGAATTGCATGTAATTGAATTAACTTGCAAAATTTGAAGGTACTGTGATATGTTTAATTATTTTACAAGTAACCTTGGGCCGGATGAGAGGAGCACTTAACAGTTGTCCGATGCTTAAGAATATTAGTTATTACTTTCAACACGACAGAGTCAAATACTTCTACTGACATAAACATATCTTCAATATATTTCTAACCTCAAAGTACTGCATCATTTAATAAAATACGTATCAAACTAGTTTGTTACCTCGACTGAAAGCACCAGCGACAGCCTGGGGCGACTTATTCCTGCGTGCGAACCATGCACCGAGCTCATTGATTTTTACCTGTCCGAAGGGAGTATCAGCTGAAAACGAGATTGAAAATTACATAATCAAAAATGGTAAACTGAAGAGTGACATGATATCAACTTAATTCATACTTACGCTTGCCATAAAAGCGGGCGGGGTCATAGGGCCCATGGACCGAAGGGTTGTATTCCTTAGGGTAATCACCGAAACCCATGATTACGGGATTTCACAAAAATTTTATGGAATGAAGCTGACCTCGGATTTCGGTGTTCGGTCAATCTGTCAATTCTGTCAAAAATTGTAAACCATAGGCAAATTTTCGTCTTTGGATCGATATTCTTTAATGAATGAATTTATTACGAAATTAAGTAAATCAATAAAATTTAGATCCATACGACAGTGTGAATATTTTTGTCTTAGGTTTCAAAGAAGTTTATGAAATGAAAATCGTCTAATGAAGAATAGAAAGTCATCAATTTTTCGACGACATAATGTTATTATCTGTGGACTTACCTCTATAATTCTATATTTCAAAAACTGTGGTCTATGATTATACAGCAGATTTTTCATTCTTTGTGAGGTGTTTGCAATTTGTTTATTTCCGAGATAGTCGCCAATTAATCAAACAAAATGGTTTTGGAAAGTACTATGATTTGTGTGGATAACAGTGATTATATGAGAAATGGAGATTTTCTACCAACAAGGCTGCAGGCGCAGCAAGATGCCGTGAACCTGGTATGTCATTCTAAAACACGGTCAAATCCTGAAAATAATGTGGGTTTATTGACGCTAGCTAATGTAGAAGTGTTGGCCACGTTAACCAGCGATGTTGGGCGTATAATGTCCAAGTTACACCGTGTCCAGCCTAACGGGAACATCAATCTTCTGACTGGCATCAGAATCGCTCACTTGGCGCTGAAGCATCGTCAGGGCAAGAACCACAAGATGCGCATTGTTGTGTTCGTCGGCTCTCCAGTCGAACTCGATGAGAAAGAATTAATCAAACTTGCTAAGAGGTTGAAGAAAGAGAAGGTAAATTGTGATGTGGTGTCATTTGGTGAGGATGCTGAAAATAATCCTCTACTGACATCCTTTGTTAACACTTTGAATGGTAAAGACAGCAACACTGGAGGCAGCCATTTAGTAGCAGTTCCAGCTGGTGGCTGCGTTGTACTCTCAGAAGCTCTGATTTCTAGCCCATTGATTGGTGGTGATGGAGCAGGTCCATCTGGCTCTGGTTTGTCTCCATTCGAATTTGGAGTTGATCCAAATGAGGATCCTGAGCTTGCACTTGCCCTGCGTGTGTCCATGGAGGAGCAGAGACAGCGCCAGGAAGAGGAGTCTCGTCGCCAACAAACAACTACTGAAGGAGGAGAGGCTGGTAAGACTGGGGAACCTCAGAACACTGGCATGGAGCGGGCTTTGGCTATGTCTCTAGGTCATGAAGCTATGGAATTGTCTGAGGAAGAGCAAATTGCTCTGGCCATGCAGATGAGCATGCAGCAGGAAGCTCCAGCTGCTGAAGAGAATATGGATGTATCAGAGGAATACGCTGAAGTAATGAATGATCCTGCATTCCTTCAAAGTGTACTGGAAAATCTCCCAGGGGTTGATCCTCAGAGTGAAGCTATCCGCAATGCTATGTCCACCATCAAAAAAGATAAAGATGAGAAAGATGATAAGGAACAGAAAGAGAAAGATAAGGATAGCAAAGGTTCCAGCGGTTCCTCTAAGTAAACGCAGCATTCTTTTTCAATTTTTATAATTGATACATTTTGCTCGTAAACTTTAACATTAGACACCATAAATGTTACAACCAATATAAATTTATAAAATACAGATTTGTTTATAATTTATCTTGTGTTTATTTCCAAGTGATCCAATTGAGACCTTCGATTTTTTCAAACCCTGTAAAAATATTCATTGTAATTATACTTTTAATTTGTTGAATATTACTGTAACTAATTAATATGCAATAAAAGTAATGTCATGGGATTTTAAAATTGTTTTTGAAACTTACTTGAATCTTCAAAGAATCTGGAACTTTGGAATTTCTTTTTACATTCTATTAATTTGTGCCTTCTACTTTCCTCATTGAATTGGTTGACAACATGTGAAATCTTGTATGAATCTAAAACGAAAGAAAGGTGATTAGGTGCATAAAACACGTCAAATAAAATAGTATTAGAAGGTTCTATTACCTTGTGTGAATTTGGACTGGATTCCTTTAGTTATTAGCATCCCTTAAACTATAATCAGTCACTCTTGCAAATGAATAGGAATGCAGACCATTCACTAAAATAATAGATTTAATATTACAAATGGAAATATTCAAGAAATCAGAATCAGACAATTTGGGGAAAGTAAAAGTGTACTAATCCACATTTTAATAAATGACCATTTTAGAGTTATTAAAAATGTACCTTTGCTTATTTATGTATGGTTGCTGAGGGGGTCATGTTCTAAGTTGATGGTCCTTACCTAGTAATGGATAAATCCAAGGTGTAACTTGGCCATAAATGAAAATACAGAAAAATGTGGGTTGGGCCACTTTTGTAGACAGTCCCATTTATTGATCTTACTATTTAAATTATTTTGAATTGTATTTAAAATGTGTACCGGCTTTAGTAACCGTTTTTGCGCTATCCTGGGAAATAGTTTTGTTTAACAATAAATAAGAGCTCTTTATATCTTCTAACTGGGGTTTGAAACTTCTATTGTTGTGGACAGGCGCTGAAAAATATAAATTCAATAAATTCCAAAAATACAGTAAAACACAACATTTTATTATTTTATGGTCAGATTAAAGAAACAGGCAGATAGAGCGCTTAAAACACGCGAGTGAAGCAAAGCAAATACAAAATCAAAAGCGAATTAAGCGAATACAAACTCGCGATAGTACCAAGCTACGCGTCTGGCGTCATACTGCTCACACGTCACACATGACTTGTTACCTATTGCACGCCAAAACATGCCGTCTCGAGTCTTTAAAAGTTGTTCTCAAAAACAAATAAAACAAGATGGAAGATTTAAGTTTTAGTATTTATTTTCAATAAAATATTTTCGGCTCGCTTGAAACACGAAACAACAGTAATTGGTCTCTGTTGCCAGTTTATATGGTAAAAATTTCCTTGAATAAGGGGAATGGGCATTGTGTCTAGAAAAATCGATACTTTATACATTCGTAATTGCGTGTAAGGAAATATTTTTTGTTTAGCACCAATTCTATAGTTGAGGTTAAGATTGTACGAAATGAATAGAAAAGTTAAAGAACCTCCTCCTTTTTTGAAGTCGGTTAAAAACGAATACTTATAATAATGAATACGTTGAAATCTTTTATTATTCAATTATAATATGTTAATAGACAAACCAGAAAGTATATTTCTTGTCCGATATGATTAAATAAAATTAAAATTAATAAGTAATTATGCATATTTAACTTTTATTCTAACATTATAATTCCGTTCAAATACATAAGTATTTTTAAAGCAAAAGCAAGTTTCCTATTTGAAATATCAGGTAGTCAAATAATAGAGAATTAGAGAACAATTTAATGAACAAAAATATGGGAGTATTTCTCAATGTCTGGCAACCTTATACACACACAGACGCGCGTGTCCCTCCATGGCCCCTCTTATCTTCCGCGCACACATAAATAAAAACTGGCTTCACCTTGTTAGTCGCGCACGTTCTATCTGCCTATTTCTTCGATCTGAGATTTTATGAATTATCTTTTCATAACAAGAGGCAGGATACGGCAACAAGAGTAGCTTTTAACTACACAGTTTTTTCTAAGAAGATCTTTCAGACGCACAAATATTTGCAAGCCTTGCAAATATTCTTTATCAATTTTAATAAAATTTGTCGTTACAAAGTCATAAGCGAATCCTACTCTAAGTATCGGTACCGTTAAAGGGATCACTCTCATGTCGACAGAAACGCAACTCGTCAGAATCGCACTTCGCCAGAAAACCATTGATATAATTATAAAAACCCAAGGTTTTTATATATCAATGCAGAAAACACATGTTGACAGAAACGCAACTCGTCTGATTTGCATCTCGTCAAACAATTAATAAATAGGATTTAAACACTTGTCGATGAACGTTATATAAATAACGCGATTTCGCTTTTTACATACATTTTTTAGTTGTAGAACTAATTGCTGCAGTACTAGCACCATTTTTCTCTGTGATTATTAATTGAATATGTATTTAGTTCGCCCGAAGACTCCCAACTCGGGTGGGCAGCGTTTGGGAAGCTGTGTGATACCTTCTCATCGAGAATCCCGTAGTGCCTTAAGACAAGGGTTTAACCAGTGGGTGTTGGCAGTGATGACATAGGGCTCTGAAACGTGGTCTTTGTCTGCTGGCCTTTTAGAAAGACTAAGAGTCACTCAAAGAGCAATGGAAAGAGCTATGCTCGGAGTTTTTTTTTTTGGGGCATAAAATCCGGCGAAGAACAAATAGGATAATAGAACAAAGGGATAATATTCGGCGTAGAACGAGAGTCACCGCATAGCTCATAAAAATTGCAAGTTCAAGTAACAAAGTGCAAGCCACATCGCTCGTTAGAAGAAAAGTTCTCGAGTGGTAACCACAGACCGGAAGACGCAGCGTAGGCAGGCCTCCCACTAGGTGGACCGACGACATCGTGAGATTCGCGGGCAACCGATGGATGCAAGTGGCGAATTGGCGTTCGGCGTCGCGGTCTAAGATCCCATGCAGGACCTCCAGGCCTATACCTATTCAGCAGTCTCTTCCGGCTGATGATGATGATGATACCTATTAATATACAGGGCGTCCCATTGGCTATGCCACATGGAAGGAAAGTACCTCGAAAATTGTAGATGACCATTTTACTGAAAGAAGACATTATTTTAATTTAAAAAACGTTTGTTTGTCCTTACGGCAATGTCAGCTTTTCATTTTTCTGAACAAAATAATCACATCAAATGTTAAAATTAATGGTCTTCCTTTTATTTCTTATGTTATGTAGCAAAAAATAATCCTTATGATGAAGCCTTTCGATCGGTATGATAAAGCTACAAGTTATTTTTTTCTCGTGTAACGGGTTCGACTCCCGGTTCAACCATGTAATATTTTAAAATCTATGAATGCAGTTTAAATTGTTTTTTTTTTTTAATTAAAACAATGTCTTCTTTCAGTAAAATGTTCCATCTACAATATTCAAGGTACTTTTCCTCCATGTGGCATAGCCGTGGGAGTGTCCCACTCCCACGGCTATGTCCTTTATACAACAATATTTTTAGTATAGCGAAACCTGAATACAGTTTGTTCAGAATCAGTAACTGATTCGATTCCAATATTTTTTACACCATGTTATATATTTTTTCAAAAATATTTTAATTAAAATTTATTACCAGTTAATTATATTGTTATCTTAAATTGTTTATAAAAACTGATCATTATTTACTTTTTTATTTGACTAGTTCTAAATCACACGCAACTAGACAGAAATGCAACTCGTCAGATAAAAATATCTGACGAGTTGCGAACCTGAGGAGTTGCGAGTCTGACGAAGTGCGTATCTGTAGAGTTACGTTTCTGACAAGTTGCGAGTCCATCTTGAGAGATGACGAGTTGCGTTTCTGTCAACATGAGAGTGATCCCGTTAAAGTTATTCCAAACTTATTTACGTTAGTTAGGTACACCAAATTCTGATTTCTGAATAATTCCATGACTACAGCTACTACGACTGCGAAAAAAGTAGAAAGAACTTTACTCGTGTTTAGGTCGTCCTATGGTATTTTATCGGTAGAAAAAAAAAAACTATGTCTTACGTATTATACTTACCAAATGGTCTAGTTAAGGGAGCAGGTGACGTTTCTTTATTTTGCGAATGGTTAATTTTTTCATCATCTTTGGTTAATGTTGGCGATTTCCTTTTCGCTTCTAAAAGAGAAAAAGAAAATGAACTTTCGTAATTCTTCTAAGACTATAATATTGACCAAAAAAAGACATCAACCAGAACACAGAAATCTAATAAGAGTTACAAATATGGTGCACTAGTTCGTCTACCCCATATGTTAAATTAGGTACCTAAAGCCTTCAAATATCTACCTAACAATCAAGTTATAATGAAATAATTGTTACCAGCAGCTGCAATTCTGTCCTGCATTGGTGATCTAACCCTATTCGGCGATCGTGGCGGCGTTTTATTCCTGTCTAGAAATACAATTCATGTAAGGATTTGTTGTCAGATGACATGAAAAAATGAATTTACGAGTTTGCGATCATTTTATGTGGGTTGGTATGTTTTTACATAAAAATAGCCGTTTACCTGCCGTCCAATGCTTCATTTCTGGAGGATCACGGTTTTCTTGCTTCAATTTGTACGTAGGAGTGTTATTGTATTCTGATAAAAAAAAGATTAATTAATGAAATCGATACAAGAAAGATTTGATAAAGCTAATCTGACCGAAAGGCTGATCGTGACCTCTATTTGAGATGTCGATTATAGAGAGAGAGAGAGCGACAGCGTGCTGTTGAAGATGCACTGACACTGACCAACTGATGATGAAAGGAGAACATCAAACTATGCTGTTAGGATTGACAGTATCGTCAAAATCGCGAGAAATATGAAACGCACAGAACCGAGATGTGTGACAGGAAAACAAACTGCGTGTAATCTCGGGCTGGTATGATGATGAAGATCATACTAAGTGTTAATATGTAGGCACGAGACATGCTACATCTAATTTGATAATATTATTTCCGACGCCGTTCTGTTCGCGGATCGTTTATTTACTTTACAGCCTGATATTTGATGATAATTCTCAATGTAATACCTCGACTTTTGTCTGGTGATTTTTTTGCTGTCTGTCTGGGCGGACTTTTGCTATTAGATCTTCTACCGTGCATTGATGATGAGGAAGGCCGTAATGCTGTAAAATCGAGAATGATGAGAAAAAATGTCTTATCTAAAACTTATATTATTCCATTTAATCTGTAGACCAAATAAATCTAGGTTTAATTAAGATGCTAAAATTGCATTAGAATTTCTAGAAACTGTAGAATACAACTGCGACTATGAGGCAGCACCGACAACTGTAAAACATAAAGCAAAATCTACTAGAACTTCGATTCATAGGAAAAATGCACTCACATTTAGCACCGAAGTTGGCTTTCAGCATGGGAATTTTAGTATCCGGAAAGACATTGGGATTAGTATTCGACTCCCGTAACCTGTTCCCGGATACTGTGACCTTCGTGGCTGTCCAAAACAAAACGGCAAATACTATTATAGTGACAATCAAGATCCCTCCGCTACCCCCGTGCGGATAGATGTAGGTGGTGATGCGAGCCACGCGCCAAAATATTATATGTCCGAGAACACTCGTAATAACATCAAATCTATGAAGCTTTACTGAAATAGAACCATCGACAGTTCGGTTGTTAAACTATTTACTCTAATATTTTAGGTCTTAAACAAAGTCATCTGCCGAGAGGTAACTGTCACGCAACTATGGAACATTATTCGAGCAAAACGCATTATGTAGTCGGTCAGCTTTCGCCAACTGGCGCGCAACAGTGACTTAACAGCAATGCTAAATTGGACGAATACAATATTGGCAATTCATATTTGGCAAAATATTCGCCTTATTCTAGTGTTTGACAATAAACTCCATTCCTTAGAATATTATTAATTTAGTTCTGAGACGCGAATATTTGGGTTACATAGTAAGTATACACGACCAGAACGAGTTTAAAGAAAGCTGTTACTCACGTATTTTGGTGCTGATCAACTTTGGCCGGTGAAGAGTGGCATTTTGGTAGGGAGTTTCTCTGTTTTCCGCTTGAAAAAACATTCCATTAATCAACAGAAATACGTGGTAGTGTCTAATGTCTTTATACAGTATTTCAACGGAAAAAATGTATTTTAAGGACTGTTTCCATAGGTGTCGGTGCGGTTTCTGTATGGGAAATAACTTAATTTGAGATGCGCTTAACCTAGCAATAAAGGCACGCAATACACCCATCATCCGTCATCATCATTTGAGCCCGGTATCTTTCACGGCTGGGTATAGACCTACCCATTATTCTAGTATAGGTACATCCCGATTCTGTATCTCTCTCAGCCATTTCCCGGGGTTTTGACGATACCATCAACACGCTTTTGGACGGTCCCGGTTTTTGACATTGCCTCAACCATTTAATAATAATCACTATAATATACCTTTATTGTTCTTGCGGTTGGGAGATTTCGTACCGCTAAGATTCGGCGTTGTGACCTTATCTGCAGCGTCTACAAAAAATGTTTAATTATTTAATCTGAACGTTACAAAACTAAAAAAAGTCACCGAGCTCTTGCAATTTAATATAACATGATTAAGACATCATAAGCCATGTGATAACATACGAGTTCCAATCGTACATAATGTAGGTATTGGTATTAATTGAAATCAATTAAATTAGTTCTACACAGGTTCCTAAACATATTTTAATTAACTATCCAAATTCTTTTAAATAACTTCAAATTGTTGTGGGTTAGTGCGTTTTTGCATTAATAAGCTAATATAATGCCGTCGTAGGTAAAAAACTTGCTATGGCTATCATCATTTCTCATTCAAGTAACTTACTAGGTTTATTAATTAGCCAGGGGTGGTCTCTCCTGATGGTCAACCTTTTATTGATTGGTGTCACAAGCGGCTTGCCGTATCCCTTGTTTTCTGGGCTCTTACTGGCGCCAGATCCTGGAAATATTATTCATGCAAGAGTGACACATGGAATTCCAAAACTTTATACCTACATAATTATAGTTGTTTTTCGCAATTTATCTCTGATTTATCCTTAGGTACTTAAGTTTGTGAGTTTGTTTATTTGTAGGATGTTATAAGTATGTATCTGCAACTACAGAACCGATTTAGACATTTCCTTCACCAGTAGAAGGCTACATTTCTTGAGTGACATAGACTATATTTTGGTCTACTGTTTTCCCAATGATTTAGTCCTGTAACAGATAATTTCAGTTGTTCTTCTTTCGGTAACTGTACAAGTGAATGAGCAAGCGGAAGGTCCTCTCGATTCTCGATAACTCACATCCAGCGAACAGCTACTAATGTGTCCTAGCTCAATAATATTGAATAAAAACTTACGGGCGTTCTTATCTCGAGGTTTTGTTTGGTTCGTCAAATCCATAGCTTCGTTTGCAGTGGGCGGGTGTCTTGGAGACACAGTGTTCACTGTTTTTGACCGAGCTATAAATTATAAACTGTGGTTAACATTAGCTAAAGTTTCACTAGGTTCGATATAAAGAACATAACGATGGACAGATAAAAAATTGCCGTGACCCTGGAACGTAGAGGGGAACAAAAAGTATAGGGTCGGTCTTTATTACTGTCTGACTAGTACTAAATAAAATCCACGGTGTTCCTTCAGTAGGGTCATGGTTGCCTGATAAACAATCTCGCGACCAATTTTGTTCTCTGGCCTACATTTATAAAATTGGTAGGTAATAGGCGGTAAAGGTGTACTCACTATCTACACACATGAGTCCTGAGGGACTCTGACTGGGGGGCAATTTTGGAGGTTGTATTTCTTTGCAGGAATTCACACTTGCTGAGTAAGCTGTAAATAACACTTCATACTTAGTATAAACTCATAGAGTCAAACTAAGTACTCCTTGTTTACTAAGCGCAAGTATAGAGTCCGGATTCGATCCTCACGGCCCGTTCACGACCTTGTCGCTGTGAGCGGTGACTTAGAGCGGGGCGGCGAGCGGTAAGATCAAATGTATAGATATGTTTGAAAGAAGCCACGAGGCGCCGCCAGTGGCGAATTGGCGAACTTTCAAGGAATTAATGTTTTATTCACACGCCCGTCACCGCGTCGCGAACCGCTGAACGGGCTCTTACGTTGGGGTTAAGATATTGAATATTTTCATTCGTCATGATTAAGTTGAGATTCTCTCCGGGAGTCCTATTACATCGAGCTCAAACATGATAAATACTAGAAAAATATAAATTCGGATTTCTTTAGCCCTTTAAATGTTGAACGGACCAATTGGTCCGCATAACAATTAAAGAACAATTACAAAATGGACGTCCACAGTAGATGATTTAAACTGTCGCAGTGTAAACAATCTCTCTATACAAGGTGTTAAAAAATCAACTGCAGGAATTTCGTGTGCGTACTTGGTATCAAAAACTAAGTACATTCCAAAAAGAATTTTTTTTTTCGAGCATTTTTTCCAAAAAAAAAAAATTTTTTTTCAAGCATTTTTTTTTGACCGTGTTAATGAATTTGATTGCTCTTTGAGGTCGTTTACCCGTGTGTAGCGTTCACAGCTGATTCCAACTTTCCCATCACATTTTGCAGACTTTGGACTGGCAATTTATCGAAATACTTACAAATAACTTATTTTATTGGCCATATTAATTGGCCAAAGGAAAAATGCTTGAAAAAAAATTTAGTAATTTTGAAAAAAAAAATGTAAAAAAAAATATATTTTTTTAAAAATGCTCGAAAAACAAAAAATTTTTTGGAATGTACTTGGTTTTTAATACCGAGTACACACACGAAATTCCTGCAGTTGATTTTTTAACACCCTATATAATGAATGCAGCTATGGGAAGAGAGTAGTTCAAAAGTTGATATTGACAGACTCCTGCTGAGACAAAATATTAGAAATAACATTATTTTAGAATGAGATATTTACGTGGTGAAGCGCATATTTGGGGAAGTTTTTCCTTCTCCAATGCTGCGTCTTGCTTTCCCTTTAAAGAATGGTCTCTACGTCGATCCTGATTTCGGTCCTTACTTCGATCCGTGCTTGGCTGTCCTATTCATAATATAATATTTCTTTTAATAATTGATTTTGCCGTCAATTTATAATTAAAAATTTGTCGTTATCATTACCACTGTGAGTGTTCGCATTTTTTATCTTAATATATATAAATCTCGTGTCACAATGTTTGTCCTCAATGGACTCCTAAACCACTTAACCGATTATAATAAAATTCGCACACCATGTGCAGTTCGAGTTAAATCTCAAATTATAGTCGCAATTTTAATTTATTGCTAATTATTCCTAATATAGTAGAGATTGTACCCGTGCGAAGCCGGGACGGGTCGCTAGTATATTATATGGATTTACTCACGAGATGTTGCATTCTTTGGTGTTGTGCACTTTGGCGTAGCGTTTCGAGAGGTTTTCATCCTAGAGACCGGTGAGCCAGACTCGGACGCAGAGTTACTTCTACTGCTTATATTGCTCCGTGGGTTCCTCACCGCGCCCGTTACCGTCATACCCTTGATCTCTTGGCGGAGCCCTAATGAAACGATCATGTTTTGCATATCTTGTAGGCCGGCGAAAACTTTTTTCATTCTATACCAATGGTGAAGGCCTGCCAAAGCTCAATTAAGACAAATTGTCAATAAGGTTAAGCAATTTTGAAATATAAAAGACATTAAAAAAGTTTTCATCCAATGACGTGGTTTGGAACAAGTTACCACTAGTTTCACAGTTGCCTTTCCTATTGGTCATCATCATCATCATCCAAATTAACTGCCCCACAGCTGGGCATAGGTTCCCCTTTATTTCAATCACGACGTTCCTGTGTACGTGTAGGATAACGTCATTCAAATTCGCCTGACGAAAGTTACTTAGCATTTCATAATAATTATGGATAAGACCTAAATTTCTTATGTATTTTTGAGGTAATATGTAAAGTTTTTTAATGTTACTTTATAAACATTATTTAACAGTGGTACAACTTAATTGAAAACAATTTTCGTCTACTTTCTTGAATAACTTGGAAACTATTTATTTTAAAATTACAAAAAAAAAAAAACATTTAAGATCTTCTCAACAAGACCTTTCATTTGATATGTCACACAATGCAGTTTTCAATTTTATTTTTTTAATTCTCCCCTTCCCCACCCCAAAATTACCTCCCATATACAGATTTCATCTATTCACGTCACACCTCTGTGCTTGGGTCACAGGAATTGATATGTGTACCAAATTTCAACTTAATCGGTCTAGTAGATTCGGAGACAATTGACTGTAAGCGACAGACAGACGGACACACGAGTGATCCTATAAGGGTTCCGTTTTTGTTTTCGGACGTACGTAACCCTAAAAAACAAACAGGAGCGCAAGTGTGTACGTATCTTATATGTGTATGTATCTTACTTGAAGCATTGCTCTCCGTGTACCGCGCACGCTTGGCAGGTGTGGTTGGGGACACCGTGCTGCGATGTGAAGGGCTCCTCCGGTTGCGGTTCAGCGAGTGCTTGGACTCTAAAATAGATGTTGTTCAAGATACTTATTTTGTAAAAATATGAGTGCCGAATACATGTAGGTAGCTACATGTTTTGCCATTCATGGCGTACAAAATTAGTCGCACTAGACAGCGATTGCAAAAAAAAAAAAAATGTGTGTCAATAACACAGTTGTAAACACTTAATCGTCGTATAACATGATACTTGAAATCTCTTATTGCACGTGGATCTTCACCGTTCATCGTTCACCAACAGCCAAATGTAATAAGTAATGCTAAAATGAACCAAACCCATTGTGGGTTAGTACTTTTTAGCACAACTGGGTACATTATACAGGGTGTTAGGGACATCGACGCACGGATACCATGGGTCCAGGACATGATTCTGGACCCCCCCGTGTTGGAATTTTTCGTCGGTTTTTTCCTATTTTTTTTTATTTTTATAAGTTTGTTTTTTTTTTTAATAGTGAGCCGCTTAAATTACTACAGGTACTGTGGTACTGGGCACAGTATTTTTGGGCGATGACCTTTCATTATAAACATCTAAGAAGATACTATTTCTAATTTTATTTTCGTTGCTACTTTTAGTGAAAGTAGTGAATTAATTACTTTTTTATTAAAAATCTCATTGGGTTTGGTAAGAATAACGATTCATCATCATCATCATCAGCCGGAAGACGTCCACTGCTGAACATACGCCACGCCGAACAACAATTCGCCACTTGCGTCGGCAATAACGATTATAAACAGGCTAAAGTAAAAAAACTCCAAAATTTAAAAAAAAAATTTTTGAAAATTCGGAAAAATCCGACGAAAAATTCCAACACGTTCCGTTTGTGCGTCGATGTCCCTAACACCCTGTATTTATTTCTTTCGGCCAATGATATTATTTTGAAATTGGTTGTGGTTTGTTATAATTTTGGCAGGACATCGCAAAGGAATAATAATTATGGCAAAGTTTATACTTAACTATAATTTTATTGTTAAGTAGAAACTATACACCGTGACTTTTTAGTCGTCTTACAACGGCAGCCCAGTTCATGTATCCAATGTCTAGAACACGTTTATAATAAAAAAATTGGTATTTAAGAGATTTGAAAAATTTATGAATAAAATTTCAATTCATTATTATGACGCAAGGAGTAGTTAAAAACACCCTTGTCTCATAGAAAATGGAGATGGAATGATCTGCCCGACTATTGCGCTGGGTAGGTATACTCTACAGCTTGATATGTAAACATTTTCATATTTCTAATGTACCTATTTATTAATAATAAAAAATATTTTTAACGATTAACAAAAAAACAAACTCGCCTAGATGTATTTTAGGTCGGGTACATTAAATGGACTACTTTTGTAAGACGACTAAAAAGTCACGGTGTATAAGTATAGTTACCTAGAGAAAATAGTTGAGCATTCATTTAGGTGTCTCCAATTTATAGAGAAAATAGTGAAGTGAGAAATATATTTACATACTTACGGGAAGCAGCAATTTACTAAATTCCTACAGGATATGGGATCAAAGGGGTGAAATTAATGAAACCAAAGAATACATGAAATTATTTATTGACAATTGTAACAACTTAACTAAACGTACCAACTAGGCGTACTTTATACAAATCTAATGCATTCTATGCAAACTTAGTCTATCGTCGATTACTTAGCTATAGTTTGCTGCGACAAAACAGCTGGGATTCGACATGTCTGTCATTAATGAGATGTACAAGGATATTTTGACATAAGGAACTGGAACTCCTGCGCACCGACGGAGCACAGTAAAACTGTTTGGCGCCGGACTCCGACTATCCGACAGGATGGTAGTCGCAAGCGTGGCAACCCTGGTAAGGCCTACCATCGCCAGTGTTTTGTTTGAAAAAAAAAAGACGGGTTGCACTCCGGGAGTGCCGGGAGAAGTGAAAACTTTTTTATTACTGTTTTATATTTTGAAACTAGAGTGGTACAGATATGACATTAACGAATTTTGTTACATCTTGGTAGTGTCGTACAGGTGTCAAATCACAAATGTTTTCATATAATGCTCGATAGATGGCGTTGCCCGATTAAAATGCAAGCTATCGTTTGCCTCTTCGTCTTACGAATTTTCGATCAGGGTCACGTGATCCTGACGCGAGTTTAACAATTTTTATCCAATACAAAAATAATTCTATGCGATAAGTCCGTCAATGCTCTTAATAGGAGCGCTGCACTTGAGCATTTACTTGTAACAGAACATGGAGCATTCGCCGTTTTAAAATTTGTCGAACTGAACAACGAACAGAGCCAAGCATAGAGCTAAACATCTTTACGAAAATTTTCATGAGCTTTCTAGAAAATGCTTTAGATCGACTAGAGAATTTCCTAGAAAGCTTGACAAAAAATATTCATCTTCATTCTAATAGATGTTTTGTCGCAGCGTTAAGTAGGTAGTTGCAATTAATATAAATTTAATAATCGATTTTAAACCTTAAAACAACGAATAAAGGTTATAATCGCAACATTATTTTAGAATTGTGAAATTCAAAAACTATTCCTTGAAATTCGAGCGTATCCAGTTTTCACTGAATAATACAGCCGTTCATTTACTAAATATTCATCGAAAGAGATTAAAGTTTAAAAATAAATATCTATCTACAACAAGTGTTGTAAACTGAACACGCTCCAGCCATATCGCCAAAAGGGAAAACAAAAAAGTTACATTATAATGTAACTCCCATTTTCAATAACTCTAAACGGGGCAAACGAATGCCTAAATTAAAGCTCGCTGTTAATTTTTAACCTTCGGCTCTGAGCCAAAAGTTAGAAATTCAATAACGCGTTTTATTTAATTATCAAGTCGCCTAGTGTTACTAATTCAAGGCAATGACACGTTAAAAGTATGTCGGAAAGACAACTGAATGGTATCGACCGAATTGATCCCAAGTGGACTGGGGCGGCAAACAATTTTTTTTTGCCACCAAACAAAAATCAAAACATTCTTCACCAATTTATTTTGAAGCTTTTACTTAAAGTAACAGCTTAGGTAAAAGCTGTTAAATAAATTGGTGAGCTTATTTATTGACACTAACAAATGTTGGCAAACCCCTTTTATAGTGTGATCTGTACCATTATTATTACGAGTACCAAGGTCCAATTTACTACTTGTTATCTGGTTGTCTCTCCCACATAAGTTTGACGTGCCATTGCTTTAACGTTAAGTAAAACGAACATAAGCAGTGTTACCTAACTAGTATTAACTTCAGAAGATGTAGAGTTTTCCTGCTCCATACAATCATTGCTTTTACCGTCATCCGTTATCACACATTCCGTACTAAACTTTCTAGCATGTACAGGCGAAACACTTTCACTGCTTTTCGAGGACCGTTTACTATTACCAATACCAGGCAAGCTACTATCCTCATTTGTGTTCGAGTTACTCTCCTCTTTTTTAAATTTATTTTTTTCGTTACGGGAACGTTTGGGTATTTCGTCGGAGAGACTAGAATCGCTACTATGGTTACGTGATCGTTTACCGGGAGGTAAGCTAGGCGTGGAATCCCGGCGTTCCCGGACGCGTTGTCTCTGTGCTGCCTTCAGTTCCATCTCGACGCAGTGCTCCGCGAACATCAGTTGTAGCGGCGCGTACATGTGGGGTAAGAGTTCTAAGTCGCTCATTGAGATCTGAGGGACAAAATTTATTAATTAGTTTAAGTCGAATGTAAGGGGTGGTACACCGGGTGGTTGCTACTAAGAAAATCTATATGCAAATGCTGATTTGGGAAATAAACCCAATAGCCACTGGACCTTTGGTGGTTTAGCAAAATTCCCTCTCAGATAAAGGAGGTTTGTGTTCAAGTAGCGGAAACATTATATTGGCAAGTCGGAAGGTTTAACTACGTAGTCCTCAAATGACTCCTGCTCTGGGTGAAGGTGCCTGAGATTGCCAGACTCGCATTGCACAGTTGGCCCTATCGGGAACCGTCACTTATGGTGACAGCACTTTAAGGTGAAAGTGTCATCGATTCGATATAGATCCCTATCAGACGGTGAGCTATAGAATTTGACCCATTTTTTTTTGTCGTGGTTAAATCATCCAATAAGTTCTCCCACGCAGGGCGAGACGGGAGGGACTGTCAGACTCGTTCTGACTAAAATACACGGTGATCCTTCAATAGCCCTTTACGTTCCAGGGTCAAGGTTACCTCATCAGGTAACCGTGACCCCGGAGAAGCTGACCCTAACATTGGAAAATTCTAGATAGGTAATGAGCACACAACGCACCTGCATGTTGTCAAACGCGATGCCAACACTCTTGTTGTCATTAAGTATGTTCGAGTTGAGTCGCGGCAATCGCGCGTATCTCTGACTGAAGTGCGTCAGCACCGTGTAGCGCGCGTTCATCTTCTGTCCGATGTCTATAGCTTGAGTTGTCGTTGAATGCATCTTCATTCTAGCTTCGTCTGCTAGCTCGTCCTCCATTGTCGCTTCGTGGATTAGGAGGGTTGAGTTTTGGCCTGGAATTTAAAGAATTGGTCATTTTTTTCAGTTTCTTGTTAGTTTTTTTTATCTTGTTAAAATCATCGAATGAGGACTCCCACTCAGGGCAAGGCAGGAGGGACTGTCAGACTTGTACTGACTAAAATCCACGGTGTCCTTTAATAGCCCTTTACGCTCGAGCCTGCCGGGGTCGTGGGACTAACGAATTACCGGGGTCACGGTAATTCGTTAGTCTCACGACCCCGGCAGGCATTGGCCCTCTAAAGGGGGGCCCCGTCATTTTGCTGACACTCTTTGAGGCGCGCGTGAAACACAACGCGCCGTCGACCCGGGCATGGTCCATGGTCGGCCAGCGAGTCGCCCGTTACTCGCCGCCCGTTGCTTGTTAGACTAAGAACAAGTTGATGAATAACAGAGTGGTGCCTTAGAATTCCGCAGTGGTTCAATGGTTCAATAAAAAAAAAATTGGGGTTGGGTCTAGTATTCGGTAGCAGGCGGAGGGGGGGTTGAGGGGGTTGAGGGGGATGGGGCTGGAGTCCCCTACCCCCCAGTACCACTCCCATGTTAAGGTCATGCACCGTTCTTGAGAAAAACCAATTTTTGTAACCTAACCTTAAAACTTGTTGTAGTCACATAATAGGCGTATTCAAAAAACTTGGTATAGTTTAGCATAAGGAGGGAGGTGCCCCCTGTGTCCTGGCACCACTCTCCTGTAAAGGCAGCGCCCAGAACCCGCCATCTCTTCGAATCTAACCTGTCCGTGTCGGGGTGCCCCAAGTCCCGAGCTCTAACAAAGGCTTGCAAATGGTAAGGTATAAGTCCCCGATTGTAATGCTACCACATTTTTCACAAGATAATGTATTTTTCGAGAAATTAATGAAAACCAATTTTTCTAACCTCAAATCAGATAAAATCGAAAACGGAACTTAAAAACGGGCGATTGACAACCATATATACACCACGTATTGTCTATGGTGCAAAATCAGTTGAAAAAAAAAATCAATGCAGTTTTTCGACACGGACAGGTTAGGTTAGAAGGGGATGGCGGGGTCTGAAAGACCCCGCCATCCCCTTCGTGGTAATTTTTTTTTAACCACCCAGAAGTAGGAGTCCCGCGAAGCGGGGCTCCGTCGAGCCACCTTGGTAGGTAGTAATCAGTTTTTCGACCTAGGATGCAAGAGCGAGCGAAGCGAGCTCGGGACTTTGGGGCACCCCGACACGGACAGGTTAGGTTAGAAGGGGATAGCGGGGTCTGAAAGACCCCGCCATCCCCTTCGTGGTTATTTTTTTTTAAACCACCCAGAAGTAGGAGCCCCGCGAAGCGGGGCTCCGTCGAGCCACCTTAGTAGGTAGTAATCAATGACCTAGTTGACCTAGGATGCAAGAGCGAGCTCGGGACACCCCAACACGGACAGGTTAGATTCGAAGAGATGGCGGGGTCTGGGCGCTGCCTTTACAGGAGAGTGGTGCCAGGACACAGGGGGCACCTCCCTCCTTATGCTTAACTATACCAAGTTTTTGGAATACGCCTATTATGTGACTACAACAAGTTTTAAGGTTAGGTTACAAAAATTGGTTTTTCTCAAGAACGGTGCATGACCTTAACATGGGAGTGGTACCGGGGGGTAGGGGTCTCCCCCCCCTACCCCTCACCCCCCCCCTCCGCCTGCTACCGAATACTAGACTTTACCCAAAAATTGCCCTACACTACAAATTCGCCTGTATAACGGGTTTACAAACATTTAAATTCATATACACAAACACCCAGACCCGAAACCTACCTGACAGACCCGTAGACCGTCTAAATATTTGTTCCGTGCGGGAGTCGAACCCACGACACGTAGCGCCAGCCAATCGCTCAGCCACAGCACTTTATTTTTTTTTTTATTGTGCTAAAACTGAATAAATTAGCCATTTGACTGAAATATTGGAATTAGTCCGTTTGTTAGATAAAAAAAAATATTGCTGCGTAAATCAAAATTCGATTCGCTTTTAAAATTGAGAATACGTCATAACATAACTTACTATTTTACGGAGTTCAACGCCACTCACGAGTTTTATTGCGACATAATATTTTACTTATTATTTAGAAAACTTATTTTTTCTAGAAAAAATAAGCTTCCTCTATTTTTCAAAATTCAAAACGACGGACTAAATTAGATTTATTTTATTGATGTTCAACTCAACTTGCCTATTAGTATGATGTCAGGAGAATGACAATTGACTTACTTACCAATAGTAACCAGCTCCTCACATGGCAGTGTGTCTCCGGAGTAGGTCAGCTTGTACCTATTGTCCACCTCGATGGACACTCCGAAGGCGTTGGGGCAGTGAGACACGAGACACGTGGTCATCGCTTGTACGCCGATCGCCGCCAGCACTGCTGATGTCACGTCTGTGTGCTGTGGGTGATCGTGGAGCTGGGAACAATAAGTTATTGGTTATTAAATGATACCTATAAGGATAACTTGCGTGATTCATCATCATCATATCAGCCGTCCACTGCTGAACATAGGCCTCCCCTTTAGACTTCCAATAGGACCGGTTGTAAGCGGCCTGCATCCAGCGTGATCCTGTGGCCTTCATAAGATCGTCTGCCCACCATGTGGGTGGACGTCCTACGCTGCGCTTGCCGGTGCGTGGTCTCCATTCGAGAACCTTACGGCCCCATCGGCCATCAGTTCTGCGTGCTATATGGCCTGCCCACTGCCATTTCAACTTGCTAATTCGTTGGGCTATGTCGGTAACTTTGGTTCGTCTAAGAATCTCCTCATTTCTGAGTCGATCGCGCAGAGAGACTCCACTACTACCTCTCCATAACTCGTTGGACTATACTGAGCTTACTAATGAGGCCTACAGTAAAGGACCACGTTTCGGCACCATACGTCATCACAGGTAACACACATTGGTCGAAAACTTTCGACTTGAGGCACTGAGGTATTTTGGACGAGAAAACGTTACGCAGTTTCCCGAACGCTGCCCAGCCGAGTTGGATTCGCGTGATTGGCCAGAGAAAATTTCAAATGGGGAGGAATGGGAGGTTTAGGGCAAGACCAACTTTGGCAAGCGGTACGAGCGGTATAACTTGGAATATAGGTCTCATCATCAGCCTCGTCCAATGCTGGACATAGGCCTCTCCCAATGTTCGCCACTGAGCCCTGTCTTGAGCTGTCCTCATCCAGTATCTGCCAGCTGTCTTCCGTAGGTCGTCGCTCCATAGCTTCTGGAGACATTTAAAAAGTACTTCATAACTCACCAAGTTCTGATTAGGAATGAGTGTGTAGTCACCCCTTATCTTCTCGAACTGCGAGTGATACAGAGTGAGCCACGTGACGATCTGTCCAGGAGCCAGCAGGTATAGCGGGGGCGGGGCAGAGCTGTCGCCTGGGGCCACTTCCTTCATCGCTTCTCGGCGGGCTTGGATCACTCCGATAAGCCCTAGGGACATAATCGTGATGTTGTATGTATATTTTTCTAGCTGCACGGATATTTCTTCAAGGTTAAAGTATAAGAAAGCAGGACCATGTAGGGTTCTTAGAGGGCCTGCCAGGATCGCAGGACTGTCTCATCAGATAACCGTGACCTTGGAACGTAAAGGGCTATTGAAGGATAACCGTGGATTTTAGTCAGTACAAGTCTGAAAGTCCCTCCTGTCTCGCCCTGGGTGGGAGCTGATGATTTTACAACGATAAAAAAATGACCAAGGTGGGTGGATTTTTGGTCAGTAAGAGTCTGAGAGTCCCATCTGCTTCACCCAGGGCGGGGACTTATTTGATGAGTTTACCACCCCAAAAAAAGTTAAGTTGTGCTTGGCAAGATCGATTAATCAATTACATAACGACCTTTAGAAAGATAGTACCAGCTTCGTATAGCGTTATCTTTGTCATCAACATCACAAAGACAAAGATAAAGCTATAATTAAGAATCCAAAACTAGCCGGTTATTATTTTGCAAGATTAAAATTTTCAAAAAGTCTTTTTAGTAGAAAAGTATATGCTCTTACCGATATGATGGTCCGCGTGTAAATGCGAGATGTATATCGCGTTCAGTGTCCTGAGGAAGGAGTTAACTTTCTTGGGTCCATAGAACCGCACCAGCTGCCCAAAAGTACCCTCACCACAGTCCAGTAGCATTGAATGATTTTCGCTGAAAAATAATACAAAATTAAGCTGTTTTCTCCTGCATTGTTCTTCTTATGATTCTTTGGTTATTTTTTTCATGAGTCTAAGTTATGTATATTTGTATGGCACAGTCAAAAGATAATCGAACATAACCTGTCAGTGTGGGGCCCATTTTGACCTAAAGTGCCCAGGACCTCTTACAAGTTAGAGTCGGCCCTGATAGACTAGGAACAAGTTTACAATTTGATCATACATACACTCATGCATTGTTTATATGCAATTCCAGAATTACGTGTTGTAGTTCTGTCCACCCCCATTGGAAAAAGGCATAAGTTTATGTGTTTGTAGTTAAAAAGTCCACTCACTCAATTTGGAGCACAATAGCGCTAGTATTCCTAGTCTTGCTCGGTATACAAGAGCCCGTGCCCAAGAATACGACCCTGGGGAACTCCTTTGAGTCACATCTGGCGTATCTCATGCTGTCCACGAGCCGACGGAACTGCTCCAAGCTGCCCACGAAGCCGTCCACGTCCATTGTCTCCTGGATATAGTCTTGGATGTGCAGCTTCGGTTCTGCTGATCTGAGGTGGCCAAATAGAGGGGGAAGATCGTGATTAAACGAATCAAAGGCTTTGACGAAATCTTTTTGTAAATTATTTTGCGTTAGTTTACTTTTGTGGTGTCTTTTTTTTATTAATTGGTGAAAGCATTTTATGCTAAAGGTTGTTAGAAACGGAATAGTGACTGATAATATTTACTACGCGACAATCGTATTATTATGTTTGGTATGAATATGAAAATTCTTTTCAACATCATTTAAAATCATCATTTGCAAAAAAAAAGAATTAGCCGCACAATAAAACATGAAACTTACCTGTCCAGCTGTTTCTTAGGCCTCAAATGGAACATCGTGAGCGTCCTGCCCGCCAACAGTTCTAGTTTCGTCACCGAGTCACTCTGGTCCATCTCGGTTGGATACCCGTCACCCTTGGCGGACCCCTCCAAGTTTATTATATTCTGGAACTGCGCGAGCGCTATCTACAAATCATTGTATGTGATCGCACCTTCACCGCATGTATTGCTAAGCTACGTATAAAAAGTTTATTGGGTCAAGCTTTGGCTTAGTCTAAGCCTTTGGGTAATATGTGCTTTTGGTTAGAACGGTTTTACAATGCTTGGAATATGGTTAAGCACAATAGTGGATTTGATCCTAAAATGTCGTTAACATCACTTGGATTTTGCAAGACACTCTACATTTATTGTTTAGTTCGCTGCGTATTCTCTCAAACCAAAGGATTGTGAAAATATAACTGATGTCTTTTTTCTTGTTTTTCAGCTTCAGTTGTAAGTCATTCATATTAAATAATTAATAAATGGAGGCCTGTATCATAGCAGTGGGATCATTTAAAGGCTGATGATGAATATGTTGTAAGATAGTCATAGATATTCGGGTTAGTAGCGAGTAAACTTACGTAAAACAGTTAAAGCACCAATATAAGCTCCCAGTACCGGAATTTCATCATTCATTACATACCTTATTCTTCAGTTCTTCCAACCCCTTCAGTCTAACAGGACTATTGGTTTTAGGCACAGGAGGGTGTGCGTTCCATACGGCAGGCACACTGACGTCTCGAAGCAGGGGGAATATGTCAGGGTCTAGGAGGTGAAGCTTGTGCTGGGTTCGATGAACTGCTTCCGAGCCAAGGCAGGAGTTCTGGGAGTTGAGGACTAAGTGGCGAGGAAGGGGACCGAACATAGCCATGAAGGCGCGGTACCTGTAAAATAAAGGATTTTACTATTCATAGTAAAAAAAAATTGTTTCAACGATTTGATTTTATTAAGGCGTTGCAAAACAGCGGGCTCGGCATGGCGCGACGCTAGCTTGGCGTATCCTTAGTGTGGGTTGTCCTGCTAAATGACGTGCATGACGACTTATTATTATTTAGTGGAGTTTCCACTGGTCAAAAAGAAAATAATGTATATACAACAAAACCGAACAATCCGATACGATAAAGGATCGTGACTTAATTTTCCTAAGACATAAAGGGTGACGTATGTAGTTGATTTCCCGTTAGTAAGTGTGATCACTCCCCAAAACAACTGCCATGAGAGTCGTGAGCACAACCATTGGAGACCAGCCACGTCTCGTCCATTGGGCACTCTAGTCATGTGCCCTGGGCTCCCGCAGTCCATGAGGGCCCAGAGTTTTAAAATGAACAGTCCTAAAGTGCCCAGGGCCACCAATAGGTCACGACCCTGTGGTTGCCGTGGTTACATAGAAATATGGACTTACGTTGGATGATGAAATACTTCAGGAGGTGTAAAGTGCACGATGAGCGCGGGAATATTCTCTGGAGGATTGGTGCCGTTATCAAAGTGAGCTGTGAATTCTGACTCTTTCAGGTACGACAGCTCCGGCACATCTAGGACTGGAAGATAAGATGAGAATTTAAAATAAGCAGAAAATTCTACATGATCGATTTTATAATTAATTGAAAACAGGGTTTAAAATTTCACAAAAATAATAAAAAACAGGGGGTTACCCCTGTTTTTTATTATTTTTGTGAAATTTTCAACAAAGCATATTTATAAGGTCCCGTTGGTTAACCTTCCAATACGGAGAGAGGATGTTTTTGTAGTGCGATTTGTAGCAAATAAAGCCCAATGCTGCATTCTTTTTTGAAAATAATTTAGCAGTCAGTTTTTTTTCGATACGGACGGAGGCGACAAACCATTGTGTGGGTTAGGACATAGGACTTTTTATTTCTGTAGGAAAACCTTCTACTCGCACCAGGATGCAGGCAAAGCTGGTTACGTTGTATCTCACCAATAAATACAGGTCCGGGGTCATCAGGTGTCTTCACGTCTTTGGACAGCACCAGGGAACCATCAGGCAACACCACATCCAGGCCACTCTTCAACTGGCCCAGTAGTGGACCAGGTTTTACTCCTTTTTCCACGCACTTGGCTAGGTCGAGGGTGCCCAGTCGTTTCTATGGAGAAACCAGATTTTGAGGGATAGGGTATTTCGGCAAACAAACGCATTCTAATTTAAGTTTACATGCCAAAAAATATTGCATAACAGACAGAGACCAATAGGAAATGCTATTTTGGCAACATCATAATAAAATTATATTATGCAATGTAATAAAAAAAGGAAAATGGAATACTCTATTCTATAACTAAACCAATAGAGTAGATAATTGATAAAGAACAATTTTATCGTAATTCTATTAGCAACATTGCTAAAGTGGCTTTTTTCGATCCCCTGTTTTGCGGAATTGTTTGAATGAGTTGCCCTTTTTGAGCCAGGGCCGCTGTCTGGATCATAAAAGGCAATTGAAGTGACAGAGTGGGTGTTAGTTAGAGCCTGACACTCCTTTCTGCTCCATGCAGAGGGGGAGAACTAATTTGATGATTTAACATACCCAAAAACTGGCTGAACTAACCAAGTACAAATAGCAATTAGTAAGTCTAAAAGCCAGTTGACCCAGTCGTATAAAAAAATAGTATTCGATACTTACCTTCAATGTACAGATGTAAGCAACAGAACAATTGGTTTTCTTCTGCAATTCATGTAGAACCTTATCAGTCTTTTTCTTTATAGGATCTGAGGCAAAAAAGTGAATTTATTAAAATGGTTTGTAAACAAAAAAACTCAACTGAATAAAAATAAATCAGAGACATATAACCTGCCTTATGGTTATTGGATTTTGTCAAATATGAACATACTAAGTGTCCATAGTGGACTGGGCAGGAGGTGAATTGCGGAGTTACACTTAGGGACTTTACTTATGGCGCGATGCGACGCGATTCGACCGATTCCAACTACAAGTGAAAATCAACCTTAACACTACGACATAATATGACATAAAACACGTTGTTATCTATGGGTAGCTGAAAAACAAAACACAATCGCCACGATGACGTTAAGTCAATCGAAATGCATCATTATTTTAGTCTGTGACAATTAAGGGACTTTCCCTTAATTGTCACTAACTAACCAGCAGCCAAACATGGGGTACCAGTAGATGTCACATGATACATTTTTCTTCACCGTTTTGAGAGAAAACAGTGAATTACTATACACAAAGTATTGTGGCTGTCTGAGTTCAAACCATCTCGTAAGTCGGCCGTTGCCACTGGGCTAACACTGCTCATATTTAATTAAGATTTTTTATTTTATTAACCGACTTCTAAAAAAGGAGGTTACTCAATTCGACCGTATATATGCATTTTTTTTGTTTGTTCGAGCAGAACTTCGTCGTTTATGAACCGATTTTGATGATTGTTTTTCGTTGGAAAGAAGATATTTCAGAGATGGGCCCCATTATAAAAAAATCAAGGTTTGATGATGGAAGACCAGAGAAATTGAGAGGAACTTTCAAAAATTTTAAAGCACTACAATTTAATAAAGGTCTGGAGTTGATCTGATGATGGAGCCGAGAGACAGTCGAGGGAACTCCTCAACGATTCACAGCACCTATCTTGTATTTGAGCTTGATTAATTTGTATTGATCAGAACTTTACACCTAAATGTTGTAACTGTCATTAGGGTCTGATGATAAAGGCGAAGGACAGTTCAGGGAACTCGTCAACGCTTTACAGTAGCTATCTTGTGTTTGGACTTAATTCATTTATATTGATGAAAACTTTACACCAAGATGGGTTGTAACTGTCATTAGGGGTCTGATGATGAAGACGAAGAACTGTTCAGGGAACTCCTCAACGGTTTACAGCAGCTACCTTATTTTGGACTTAATTTATTTAAATTGATGAGAACTTTGCACCCATATGGGTTATTGTTCGATGCAGTATACCTGCCATTTGGTCCCATAAAAAATCATTTAGTTTCGTTCAGTAGTTTTTATTTTATGAGCATTTTAAGCTTATTGTGTGCACGGGCGATGTGATAACCGGTGCTACGGGTAATAAAATTCTAGTGTAGATGTAAGACAATTATGTATTTGACAAGAAACTTACTGAAATAAAAAAGCAAAGCCACCGACTTCCGAAAGAAAAGTTATTTGGTAGGTATTTTAACCTTTTTCGTGGTCGGTCACATTATTTTTGATAAAGTTTTTATTTTTAAAAACCTTGCCCCATTTTATGAGTTTCTTCGCGTATCATGGCTGCGTTTACAAATATAGAAACTCACATACACAAACACCCAGACCCGAAACAACTACTTGTAGATTATACAAATATTTGTTTCGAGCTGGGATCGAACCCACACTCAGTTGATAGCTCAGTCACTGTGCTAACTGTGCCGTCAAATATTCGTGCATCAAGTTCCGCCAAAAGTTTAAAAGATAACAGTAACTTACTTTCCACCACTGAAGTCTTTGGTTTAGGCTTTGTAGCACTCGGTATGTCTTTAGCGTTCTTGCCTTTGACATTTATGGCTGTCTCCGTATTACGTTGTTCGGGCTTATAATAGTCAGTCTCGTCGTGAACAAATTCTTCATACTCTTTCTCTATATGTTGGTCCAGTTTTGGTTTCCTTACGCCAGATTTTTCTTTGCCTGCTAATATATTTTCGTTTGGGCCTCTGAAATGATGAAAGACCTTTAAATCTTATGTAATACTGTATTGACTCTTCAAATTGTAGCATCATCAATGTAAATTGTGACTTCGCCAGTACTGAAGTAAGGTCTCGTTTTCAGTTGCTCTATTACTTGCTTCTCCCTAATTGCTGGCGGTGAGGCAACTGCCTAAACTCTTCCATGGAATTGGAGTTCATTCAATTGAATTCCCTCCCACATTTCCCTCAGAAAGATTTTTTTTGTATTAAAAAGTTTTTTTATCATACAAAAGGTACATAATAACTGCAACTAATGTCAGTAGTTGAAAATAGAATGGTTGCTGAACTCACAATAGAACATATTTGACACTCATAACATTGTCGTCAAAGTCTTCACTGGGGCTGCATTTAGCCATTGTTACTTGCATGTCCTTCATAATAACAAACCGCTTCGTTGCTGCATATAATTCATCCTAGAACAGCAACAAACAGTGAAATGAAAAAGTGAGCAGAGGAACAGGTATTCATCATCTTCAGCGGATATTGAAGAAGTTGGAAATATTGGAGATTTTCTATAAAAGGAGGGACAACACAAGCGTTGAAATCGCGATTAGGAAGTTGCCAGTATGATGAGTACCCTCGTGTCTCAGTAGGCATGTTAAGCTGTTGGTCCTGTGCCTGCTCTCGCTTCAGTCATGTCAGTTTGCTATCTCATCGTATTATGAGAGTGAAGGAACAGAGAATTCATCCGTGACTGCGCACACTTGTATACTATAGCATCTCTACAGCACTGATGGCTAATCTCCAGTTAATTTGGTTGCCATGGCCGAAATTAGTTAAAAAAACTACTGCACTAGGATTTGAAAGGCAAAAGAAAATGTGTCAAAGATTTCTAAAACAACATACCAAGCCCTCAGGTCCATGCAATGTTATATTCGGTACACCAACATCTTGCAAGGTGAGTGATAATCCTGGCAGGCCTCCTATGTTCCTCCATGTTTTACTAGTGATGAAAACGTGATCGAGCCGAGAGAGTTTCACTTTATGCTCATGGGCTAGCCTTTGTGTGCATTCGCCACAGTTGAATAAATATCTGAAAGATGATTCAGACATGGCCGTAAGCATTTTATTACAAATCATTTTTTACCTGCTGATCTGCCCTACAGCTGGACAAAAGGTTCCCTCAAGTCATATAAATGGAGCTCATCAGTTTCCGATAGCTATTAATTTTTGCCAAAGGCGCAACAAACACTTTGATGTGCAGTGCTGACTGGGTACTGTGGCATAAGAAAATACAGGCCTAAAGTTGGCAATGGGTGATTTAATGCTGGAATTTTAATTGTAATGAAAAATTAAGCATATCACTAATGAACAAAAATTCAAGACAAAAAAGGTTTAAAAAAGGTTTTATTTTAGTCATTATTTCCTAAATCATTAACCTAAAAGATTTTAAAAAAAGATACAGTAAAATAAATTATTCACAAGTTGCATCAGATTTATGCACAATTGCATGGACCTCCATAACCTTTTTATTCGCATCAAATTATGTTTGATTTATATTATAATATAAGAACAAAAAACCTTTCCTATCTGTCAGCATATCTCACAAACTAAATTGAAGAACATGAAGTTATTCAACCTCATATTCAAAAAAGAGAGAGGAGTCCTGCATACCAGAAGTGGAAACTTTATAGGCCGACTATACCCAATATTATCAACATGGGAAATAATTACTCACCTATACTGAAAACTAATCAACCAAAAGTACATAATAAAGCTAGATTAAAATTTTATGCTAAATACAAGCAGGCGCTCAGAAAATGGTAAACAAAGTGCATTAAAAACAAAAGCTTCAGGTTTCGAAACTATGGGTAAGGCGGCTTACCGTTTCTGGTCCGTGAAGAGGTATAGGGTGTTGGGCGCCCCCCTTGCGCCTGAACCCAGCACCTGGAGATACACAGTGCTAGGAGCATACTTCTCACTTTTCTTCGATATGTGCTGCCTTTGACGTTGCGCCTCGGCTATTCTTGCCGAATTCGCTTTCGGCATATCGGCTAGAAATTCCAATAGCTTCTTAGTACTACCAGACGAATAAGAACGTATGCTACGTTTACTAACTACACGGTAACTAAACAATACACTTAAACCGTACATGTGTTTTGAGGTTATTAATATTCCAAGACAGAGTTTACGAGCATTCGTCCAATATTTTACTTGTAAATATAATGATTATTTTTGGGCTAATTCATTTCTTATTTATTTACTTTTCATGACAACTTTTCAGATTTAGAACAGAGTTTTCCTCTGCGACATTCAACATTTTCTGAATTTTCCGGGCTTGACAGCTGACGTTTTTCATCTATTTTATTTTTCATAATGGCAATCAGCCCTGTGTAACTTAGAACATTCAGGCCCCTGATTGTCTAATGCCCGGTTTCTGGTGTCCTTTTGTCGACAGTTTATCAATTCAATAGCGCTATTGGTTAGATAAACTACAAAAATGGGTTTCTGAACACCGCAAAGTAAGATAAACTTTACATAAACTAAGTTCAAGTTGACTGACCAATCTTCGCCGTTTGTCGGTTCCATAACTATATTACGAGGTTGAATTTTTTTGTTCTGACCTTTTTTTACAAAGGGTGGTCAAACATCTGGGATCAATACCCAGTACTTATGATTTTCATTTTAAACAAAATTGAATTATAGTGTTATATAAATAAAGCTCACTTCTTTCTCTTCATTATTTTTACTGTTGGCAGTTATTTGTCCACACAAAAAAGATGCAGATGATGATTAAAATAAAATGTACTTCTTTGAACAATCACCTGTGTTAGAAACAAAAGAAAAACACTTTAGGTATACCCACAGTTTAGTAAGTATACCTAAGTTTTTAAACTGGCATGATCACTAAACTATAATCAGAACTATTATAACCATGTTTATTACTTATTTTTATTATACCTACCATATTTCAGCATTGTTGATGATGGGTTACAAACGTTTCAAATCAACTTGGCAAGTAACCAGTTTTAATTTCTAATAAAAATACATTACTTTCCGTTTTCAGTTGTAAAGTAACTAAGTAGGTACCTATGACACCGGTACTTTCCTTTTTTTTATTGAATATAATGTGTCCAAATGCTGGGTAAAGGGCTTTCATTACTCATGTAAAAGTATTTTATACATAAAACTAGTTTTAACGACGAATTGTAGTAATAAAATCCATTTTAAACTTTATTTATTAAACAGACCCATCTAGTGGCGAATTTTGGAACTGGCTATTGGTCTCATAGTTATGTTATCGGTCCGTGTGACATCAGAAACCCAGCTACAGTTAAGCTAAGTTTAACTGACCAATAACTTTGTTGAAGCAATAGTTATTGAGAGGATAACTGGTGACACCAGAAACCGGGCATAACTGGTGGACAACTGTAGCGACAGGTTGCTTAATCTTGACACCTCTAATTTTATCGATATTGTAGTCTGGTGTTATCGACTGTTACGCGGCTAAGTTGAGGAGTACCTCAATAGCATTAGAATAGTTGGTTTTATGGAGTATTTTATATTTTTGTGGTTTATATGCAACTGACAGGTAAAATTCGCGAATGGGGAAGTTAAATGTCAAAGTGTCTGTCACAACGGTCACAACAAAGAAGTTTTCTGTGAAAAAAACGATTTATCATGATTAAATATTGTGTAAAAGGCTGTAAAAATGTTGGAACACACATTTCGATAATTCAAACTATTAAAAAGGGTAGCTGCTGTGACTGCTGTGAGAACAAAAATTGTATTATCACCAACGAAAAGTTATATAATAAACAAATAACCACCCTTGCGAAGCCGGGACAGGCCGTTAGTTGAGTTTATTAATGAAATTCTATGATTATACCGTAAATAAACAATCGAATACACCTTACAAAATAATATCTACTTTTCTATTGGAGGTTAAGTACCACTATTGCATCGCTCTCTAAATCATGAAATGGTTCGTCTGGTGGAAGTATTATCACCTGTAGCGAGGTTTGTGGTGTTAAGAAATTAAATATATTGTGATATTTCTCTAATCTAAGGCTATGCGCGCACTACGAAATTTAATCGTTGCGATTTTTATATTGCGAAATGAAATCGCAAACTATGTTCGTGAAATCACAAACGATTTATTTTCGCAGTGTGTTGATTGTAGTACATTTCTGTTGTGTACAGATTGACAATTTTTTTTTCGGAACGATTTTCATCGCAGTGCGCGCTTGGCCTAAATAGAAAAAAGGGGTAAAATTACTGACTTATAACATGATATTTAATTTTTATCAAAATAGAAAGTCAGAAGCAGTATTATATTCTTGGTAGAGGAGAGGACAGGTAAAACATACTTTATCTCAAAAATTTAAACATCAACTACAAGTAATTATGGATTTAATACAGTAAAATAAAATGTATAACCACTCAATTAAATCACTTTTTTTCCTCTTACAGTTGCACCGCGGCGTCTTAATTCAGCTTGTGGTTTTGCATTGAAGATTAACCTTTCATGTCACTCAGCCGTTGAACTCAAGACCAAGTTAAAAAAGAGTTTATAATTAAAGGTAAGTTCACAAATCATTTAAATAAAAATAGACTCCCCTTAGGTTGACCCACTGACCCTCGCATGTTTATTGTTGAAAACATAACTATGTTAAAGAAAAACAATCTAAAAGTTTTAGCATAGCTTACTTACCATAAATGCACCTTAACAATGGTTGTATGACATTAACATTGTGTTTTTGCGAAGTACCTAATGCAAGCCCAAAAACAAAGCTGCAGATTCCAGGAGGTCTGCAACTGCTACTGGTGGAGGCCCAAACAAAATCAAAATTATCTAGGTATAGAATTTGGGACCTATTTATATCTTAGTTCTTTTTCTTTTCTCATTCATCTTACTATTAAACTTTGCTATCATTTTCACATTTAAGTATTTTTTGATGTGTTTGTTTGTAAGTCAAATCATTGGATATTGTGTGTTTGTAATAAAAAATAAATACTTTACAGATACCATCTGTTGATAAGGACACGCCAGAGCCTTTGGCTGACGAAATTAGGCTTGCAGACTCGGTATCCTCCTGTCCTGTTTCTATACCAGCATCAGACGACTCTACCAGTGACCCTATGGAAGAAGAATGGCTTGATAGTCAGTCCCTGAGAACCATGCCCACTCCCTCCGCTGATTTACGCCCTTAAGATGAGTCAAGTAAGTATTTCAGAGAATCAATCAATAATCATAAAAATCAATGTCACTTTATGTTGTAATTTTATGACTCAAGAACGGGCTCACTTATCCAAACCAAATGTTTAGGCTTTGTTCGAATTATTTAGTAGATGGTTTATGTGAAGTTTATACAAAATTGGTCAAGCGGTTCTTCATTTATCAGTTTTTGTATGCGTAGCGAAGCACGTACGGGCCTTTAGTATAGTATATTTTAAACATTTCGTTGCAAGTACTAAAATAACTCTACCTAATTCCGACCTCTGTTTATTACATATATTCTGATCAATCACATGACTTATCTTTGAGAATAAAACATGTTACAAATGAAAACCAAATTGAAGATTGTGATAATTCATAAATAAATATTTCTAGGACCCAGACAAGCTCCACCATCCACTGGGCTGCGTCCAGTCAGAAGGTTGAGTAGACAATGTAGGTATAATATTCTATTTGTTAGTTTACAACAGCCATTTTACTAAAACAGAAGTCAATTGTAAAATTAATTATTTATATTCATTACAGTTCCTGAAAATACGCTTCACTGGGCTTACGAAATTGAGAGACGTCGTGTTGCTGCAGAGGAGCAACAGGCAGCCGCAATGGAGGGGCTGGCTGTCGCAGTGGCTGCAGAAACAAATGGGGCAACAAGCAGCTGCTACAGAAGCTTTAGTAGACGTTGTCAGGGCCATGAACCAAAAATAACAAGCCTTTTATTTTGATTCATGATGTAAGGATTGAGGAGCCACTATTCGTATCCTAATAGGTATTCTTAATCAGTAGTAAGTTTAGTTCAGTAGTAAGTAATGCTACAAAATTATGCCAAATTGTGAAAAGTTTTACTCCACAGTGTTCCTAGTTTTGATTCTCCTCCCAAACAAAATCTAAACAGATTGAGGTGCCACTTTTATGTTCATATAACTACTGGCCCTATAGACAAACAACAGACAGACAATCGTTATCGCTCAGCAGTCAATACTTTTTCAACTTTATACAGCTTGTAGAGTTGAAAATCTATTGGAGTTTACAGATTGTTTTTGTTTCGTTCGTCATCTTTCAGCATCCTTTAATAGATTTACAACTTTATGCGCTAGTGTATAAAGTTGAAAATGTATAAGTGACTGCTGAGCGATAACCATTATCGTCTGCCTGTTTATCTATAGGGCCAGAACTATTACACTACAAAATCGATGATTGTTTCAACAATTTTTTAAACTTACTACAAAATATATTAACTTAATCAAGATCCGAAAAGTGGATCCTCAAACCAAATTGTGATTATGTCTAGTTTTAATAATATTTTTCTCCTTTTCTCTGTAGCTTGTTTATTACACATTTGTGTTAGTTTTATACTACTTAGGTCATAATATTTGTTATTAATTTGCATGCCATTGTTAAGGCAGAATGTGTCCTGCCCTAAAATATGTGGTGCCACAAGCTAAAATAATGTTCATTCAACTATTATCGTACAGAGGCAGAATGTGCAATTCTCAAAGTCCCAAAATTTTCAATTCCCAAATTCGAGACATTTGATAATCTGTATTTTGATGTATCTTTTGTAGATAATTTAATTTGATAATCTTTATTTGCATAAAATGTGGTAAACAAAAGGTGTGATATCATATTTTAGGGCAAGACACATTCTGCCATAACAATAGCATGCAAAATAACAAAGATTATTACATAAGTGGTTTAAAACTAACAACTGTGTGTGTAATAAACAAGTTACACAGAAAAGAAGAAAAATATTACTAAAACTATATAATCACACACAATGTATTTTCTAATTATACCATAATCAAGATCATGATTTTTATAATTACATATTGAAACAAATATCCAATGTAGCTTAATATTACCAATTTTGTCTTACCTTTGTTACCTATATAAAACTGTTTGAATTCATAATTATAATACATAATATATTTTATATAATAATATATTATTCGTAATATTGTAGTCTTTTGATAGTGATTGTTGCAAAAAAAACGTGATTTAGACTTATAAATAAAACAAATTTTAATTCCTTAGCATAACATGTCAGCAAGCCTGTTGGTCTAGTGGTTAGTGACCTTGTCTGCTATGCCGGAGGTCGTGGGTTCGATTCCCACCCAGGACAAATGTTTGTGTGATGAGTACGATAATTTATTGTCTCTGGGTGTAATTATGTATTTAGAAATATATCAAGTATGTTTATCAGTTGTCTAGTACCCATAACACAAGCTCTGCTTAGCTTGGGACTAGATGGCGTTGTGTGATAGAACTTGTGGAATATTATTATTATTCTGATGCCAAATCATTTTTTTCGAAATTTTTATTTTGTTATTCTTTGAGTTGGCTGGCGCCTGAACTACTGAAAATTTTTCTATCAAATTGTCCTCAAATAATCATAGAAATATGCTTCTGTTGATAGGTTATGTATTATTACGCTATGTAGCGTGGTTGATAAGCAATTTTGAGTTAAGTATGTGGATTTGTTTTGTATAGCTGGCACCTAAACCACTGAACAATAGTTCTGAATTTTTTTTTATTATAATAGATTATTTTGTTATATAGGGTTTTTGTAAATAAAAGTATTTATTATATATTTAAAAAATTGGCTTTAATTTCATTTCATTCATTCCAATCAAAGCTTGTTTCTCAATTTAAATAATGAAGCTACAGTCCCAGACACAAGACATAATAACTGTGAAAGTACTGGTAGTTGTCCATTCCAAAGCGTAGATCTATGGAGAATGTTTTTTATTTCTTTTTTGTAAAAATATTTAAAAATGTAATTCATAAATAAAAAAAACAATAAAGAAACTACTTATACAATATACTTAGGCTATGCAGCTTTAAAATAATGAGATTGAATTTATACAATGCAAAACACCTAGATAATTGATAAAGAACAATTTACAAGATTGTGAAAAAACAACATTGCAGATGATAATAATAATAGAACTCAAACAATATACTTAGGCTATGCAGCTATATAATGAGATTGAATTTATACAATGCAAAATGTCCTTCAGCAGGACAACCTAAGCTTATACTAATAAAATACCTAGTTGTACAATCTTCAGCAGCTCCAGCAATAGTATTTAATGCTATCTCATCTGTCTGAGTGAAGCATAATTACATATTCCTAGAATTCCAGAGTCTTTGTACTAGTATATCCCTAGTGTTTCGAGCATTGGCGATGTTGTGTAGAACAGTGCATGCATTCACTATCTTAGCTGCTGTAACAGGGTCATAGTGTAGTACCCTGTGTGCTAGCAAACACTGCCAGCGTGCTTTGAGAACACCAATGCAACACTCAACAGTGTTTCTCACTTTGCAATGTAATTCCATGTAACATTCTTTAGGTGAACCGGGAGCTGTGCCCAAGATAGGTGTCATCATCCATGGGCGCTGTGCATATCCAGAATCACCTGAAATATAATATTTGCTTTATTTCATATTTCCCATTCAACATAACGGTCTGCACAATAGATCTATCTTTTTTAGTTCTACCATTCTAACTGCATTGATATGATTAATCAATCACTTTTGGTAATTTATGCCAAAATAATCTATTTAAATGTCAATGTAAATGATATAGTTAACTACCTAATAGCCAACAGCTCTGGCGATTCCTTTGCAGTCTCTCCAAATAAGTCTTGAAGGAACATTAATTCGAAACATAAGAATCATGAGCAGCACCACCAAATGATGCATTTACATGTAGAATGTTGAGATGTGCATCACAAATCTGAAACAATTTTTTTTACTCAATATATAAAGATGGTATTTACATTTAAACACAATTATTAAACTTCTTATTACTCACCAATAAAACATTCAGAGAATGATAATTTTTTTTCTATTAAAATATGTTTCTTCATGATCATTAGGCCTAATTATAGCCACATGAGTACCATCTATGCATCTATCTTTCCATAAACCTGAAATCAACCATACATATTAAAAATTAAAATTGAATTCCATAAAGATATTAATTTATTATATTAGTTTATTGAACAAATAAAAAACACATAGGTTAAAAGGTTTACAAAATTAACCTTTAAGTACCGACGTGTGGTCTGACAGACACTTTGGGTATTCGATTTGTCTAGTTACCTGTGTTAGCGAAGATGTACCCCCCCGCGCTTTTCTCTACCCCTCGAGCAGTCGCTCGGCAGCGTTTGTGGAGAGTGGTTGTGTTTGCGCGTGCGATTCCGGTGAGTTTTGGCTTTTATAAGATCGCGAGTGGTCTACCAGACCACTCGTCTGTACTTGTGTATTTTTTTTTGAATGAGACTTGTTTGAGCATTTAGCTTTTTTTCTTATATTTTCAGTCAGACACGGAAATGGATCAAACAAGTACTTCAGGAGTAAAACGTAACATAAAAAATACCTTACAAGGCCTCAAAATAAAGACCATGCGGACATTATAGAGGAATGGCTAAATGAGAGCTCGGAGTCCAACTGTGATGACATTGATCCAAATTTTGTTCTTATGGAGAGTGATAATCATTCATCAAGCGCAAGACTGCTGATAAAAATGACACTTGCATGAAACATGTGTGCTTACAATGCAGCAAAGACTGTTTGTATTTTTTTTTTGTTTCGAGTATTTTGTGCATTGCGATTTCCAAGAAATCACTTTATTTTTTGTTTCTTTTTATTTTTTCTTATTTGCTTAGTTATTAAACTTTAAGAAAAAAATGTTGGGAAGAAAAAATAATTGTTTACTTTATAAATATTAATTACTAAGTAAAAAGTTGATTTTTCATACAAAAAAAGTTGAGACTGACAGATAAATGCTTATAATTAGTAATAAATGTGAAAACTTTTATATTCTATTTGTTCTTATGATAACTAGATACTTCAAAAATATATATTAACATTTACTTTTCTAAATAAACCAGAAACATAAAATTTTTGGTCAGTTAAGCTACGGTGGTCTGTCAGACGTCACGTCGGTACTTATGTAACTAAAGCCTCACGTCGGTACTTGAAGGTTAAATAGAAAAAACTAACTTCTAAGTAAAAAGATACTCTTGTATCTCAGGAGCCACAGTACCTGTGAAAATTAAATGCTATCAACAGAGTCAGTAATTACAATAGGTGATTATTGATGCATATAGACTCTGAGAGACTAATTTCAAAGTTTTGAATATGAGCTTCTTTGTACATGTAGATAATGCCTCTATGTGGGTGCGCTAGGTTAGTTTTTCATCAATGTAAACACCTAGTTGACACTAGGAACTATGGACAGCGACTTTTGCCAAACTATACAAATGCATTCAATAGTTTTCACATGAAAAATTAATAAACATTCATTTATCCATCCAAACAAACTTTCACTTTTATAATATTATTAGTAGGATAATTAGTAGAGAGCCACTTCCATTGCAATCCGGTTAGTATTATTATACAATAAGTGCAGTGTCATCAGCGTAGGTGAATATTTTCAATAGAGATAGACATTTAGATAATACTTATTAAAGGCACATAAATATTTTATAAACTTACTTGTGTCATGATGACTTGTCTCTCTACCTGAGACATGGGAAATTTTATGTGGTCAACAGTACTTCCCGGACATTGAGTGCATCAGTAACCTGTTGTAAACACTTACTAAACGTTGGCTGGGGCATATTAAACAAGTAGGAGGTACCGATATTACGTTGGTAAGATCCATTTGCATAAAATTTAATGCAGCCAAAATCTGCAACAAACAATAAAAATAGGATGACTTACATTATCATACTCTTTCAAACAAGTTGGGAACAAAACTAAATAAACGTGATATAGAAATAAATACTTACTTTTAGTTCATTGCGAACAGCTGTTTTTCGTAAAGGTTGTGGTAAATACGGGCGAAGTTCTTCTCAAACCTGTTGAAACGCAGCTTTGTTCAATCGAAAATTTGCCATAAATTCCTTCTCTGGCAACTGCAACGGGTCACTTAAGTCACGTAGGCGTCTTCTCTCCAGTCGTAGATGAAGTCGTTTCCTCTCTTCTTCAGCAAATCCCAGCAATACTATACGCGCCATTCTCCAAAATGTTTCGCAAAAGCAAAACAATGCCCGCGATGAAAAAAATATTTGCATATTGTGCATAGACTTATAGGTATGACTACTATATGGCCAATTTTATTCAGCTATTGCTCAGTCCATCTTTTATATCTACGGCACAGACCGCTCGACCGGTGCACAGTGTTTTATGAAGACCATTTTTCAGACATGGCTTTTTTATGTAAAATTCTTATAGTTTAAGTTATTTAGATGCATTATTTTGTATCCCCATTTCACCAGCATGTTTAGTTATTGAGATAGAATTTTTTGAAAATCGTCTTTTTTGCAACCAGCTATTTAGAAAAAAAATCATTTCTCTGAAACTAAATATGATACGCAATTATGACCTTAGAAACATCGACGGCGTTTTTTATGCTGCATATTTTAGAGTACAAATAAACTTAAGAACTTTCATAGATCTGGACTTATACGAGGTTTTTCTTTTTTAGATTTTATTTTTTTTCTCAGTAATTTTGTCGAATTTGGAAAAGTTATTTATACTGAAATTATGCCCTTTATCTTCCCTACGCACCACAAAAATACCACATACCAATTGCGTGGAATGTAGAAGTTCTTCTAAATAAACTGTTTTTGCTTGGGTTTTCACTTTCGAATCGAAATTACAATGAATAAATTTCTATTTGATGGGATGTATTGGTCATTAGAATTTCGACTATTAAACTTAGGCTTCTTTGAAAGTCATTATCAGATCATAACAATATTTTTATGGGACCAAATCGAAAGTATAACCGTTCAAACAACAAAATGTTTAAAATGGGACCATAATTGACCAAGAAATCGGTGAAAATACAGAAAAAATAAAAAACACATCCAACCGAACATAATTAAAACCTTCTTCTCTTTGAAATCGATTAAAAAAGAAACCATTTGCAAAATTTCATGTTCCAAGGCCTGTATTTTTGTTTGATTTGGTATAACTTCTACATTCCACGCAATTGGGATGTGGTATTTTTGTGGTGCGTAGGGAAGATAAAGGGCATAATTTCAGTATAAATAACTTTTCCAAATTCGACAAAATTACTGAGAAAAAAATAAAATCTAAAAAAGAAAAACCTCGTATAAGTCCAGATCTATGAAAGTTCTTAAGTTTATTTGTACTCTAAAATATGCAGCATAAAAAACGCCGTCGATGTTTCTAAGGTCATAATTGCGTATCATATTTAGTTTCAGAGAAATGATTTTTTTTCTAAATAGCTGGTTGCAAAAAAGACGATTTTCAAAAAATTCTATCTCAATAACTAAACATGCTAGTGAAATGGGGATACAAAATAATGCATCTAAATAACTTAAACTATAAGATTTTTACATAAAAAAGCCATGTCTGAAAAATGGTCTTCATAAAACACTGTGCGGTGGCTAGCTTAAAACACTGCTCATGAGCAGTGTCTTAGACGATGCCACTTTCCACCCGTTTGATTATAAATTTGATGTTGAACAATCGGAATGCAGCGAAATGAACGCATCAAATAGCTGTCAAAGGCATGTCAAAGGGTAAATTTCAAAAAACCTATTAAATTTAAATGTTCCCTTTATGCAAATATTCTAACGCTCTAGAGGCACTTCTCAACTTAGTCGCATAACAGTCGATAAAATATAGAGGTGTCCAGTAACAATCCACTTATGCCACAGTTTCCCACCAGTTAGACAATCGCCCTGCAGGTCAATGTATGGAATTTATTCCCAATCCATTGCCAACATTCAAAAACACGTCAGAAAATCATATTGACCAACATCACAGTACTAAATAATGATACCACGTGACTAAATTATGGAGACCGAAACAAATATGTCTGCAGTGTTGCCAACTCAGCACTTTGAGTGCTAGATTTAGCACTATTTTCATGTGCCTAGCACTGAAATATAAGAAACAGCACCCAGCACTAAATCTAGCACTAATTTTGATGTTGTCTGTTCGCTCACAAAATGCAGCTGTGGCTGAAGTAACAAAACGCAAACTAGTGGAGTCTGTAATCTGCGGCATTTCGGTAGGGGATTCCCGTGAACGTGAAAATAAAGCCGTGTGTGGCAGACGAGGCGAACAGTGCTATGTTTGTCTTTTTCTCTAAGATAACTCCTTCTTTGTCTAACCTTGCTTATTTTCATTTTTGTTTTTCATTCATCGTGTCTTTGTGCGCTATAATTATCTGATTAATAGTATTAATCATTTTATTAACTTAAATTTGTTTTGTGTTCGGTGACAGTGAGACAAAAATGGATGTTCCTTTATTTAAAAAGATAATTATGTTCTAAATTATAGAAAAGAATGGGAGGAAGATCCAAAATACAAAAAGTGGCTTAGAACTGTGCTAGGAAATAGTTCAAAAGCAATGTGTTACTTCTGTAAAATAGAATTTAACGCAAGAATATTTGAAATCAAACGGCATTCGGAATCAAAAAAACATATAGATAAAATTGAAAAAAAAAAATCGAAAATTAAAACATATTCTGTTATGTGTTCTTTTTTATTAAATTCATATATTTGGCACTATTTTTGAAACTTTCTAGCAATTTAGCACTATTTGAGATGTTACTTAGCACCCAACCGTGGCATTGAGTTGGCAACCCTGTATGTCTGCCTTCGTGTTGTGTTTTTCAGTTTGTTTTTCCTTTTTCTGTATGATTTGGGAATATAACTTACAAGAATAATTTCTGTGATTGTGTTAACGTTACGTTGAGTGGAGTGTCTAGTCAGTGCGTCGTCTTAGAAGTGGTTTGCTTTTCAATTTCATCCTCACATATTTTTAACGAGAAAATGAATAATTTAGAACTGTTGAACATAAAACTAGACATCGACTCGAAGTTTGTGGGATTAGGGTCATAAAGGAGTCCTGGCATACTGGAAATAACTTTTTTCCAAGGTTTCCCTGTATCCAAACCGGTGAGTACATCTGCTGATGTGATTTTGTTCTCATACTCTCACACCACTAATTTGAAATTAAAAGCATCATCAACATCTGTAATACAACCCTCACCAATCAAAATTAGCTGAAACTAGTGAAGAAAAGTTTTAAATATTTTTCTACATACAAAATTATAATTTTGGTTCATGTTGGTCGAGTCTAAAGACATTATCTACCTGTGACACCATTATACTGCGAATCTATAATTAATCTTAGAATTTCATGTTCCAAGCATAATAATTTATATATTCATTTAGTTATTCTGATAGTGTAAAGAGTGCTTTCTTTAAATCACACTTTATAAATTTGCAGTGAAACAGCCAGTGAGAAGTAATGTTTTATATTTTTTATTCCAGCTATTAGGAGAGGCTAAATGCTGTTGGTATTGAAGAATCGGTGAATCTACCAATAGTAAAACAACATGTGCAGCGAAGTATATGTGCTTAACTCTTCGGAAAAAAGGATTTCAATAAATATGGAAACCGTTGGAAGGTATGCAATCCCAACTTGCTGCTAGTCAATGGCTTGACTAGCAGCTATGTATTTGAGCCGTTTGGGGTTGAAACACTAGGGCCATGGGGTCCGAGTGCTCACCAAGTTTTTAAAGAGCTTGCTAAACGAATAGTCGACTCTTCGCGTGACCAGAAGGCTGGCCTATTTCTTGGTCAAAGAATTAGCATTGCCATCCAACATGGCAATGCTGCCAGCGTTCTGGGCACTTATCCCGTTGACAGCGATGTGGATGAATTTTTTGATGCTCTTTGTTAGTTTTAGTAATTATTTTTAGGTTTGTTAATTAAGTTTTTTAATGTACAGTTACCTCTAAAAATTAAAAAATAGGAAAAGTAATCGCAAAAAAAAAAAAAAAAAAAACCCAACTTTGAATTTGATCGCTTTACCTCTCACTGACAGACAATTATCAAAATTTCCACATCATTACACCTATTCAGAGTCAAAAAGTAAATAATTGTAAAAAGAAAAACGTGAGTTTTATTAATATGTAAAAAATAACAAACAGACTTTCAAAGATATTTTAATAATAAATATGTTTAAAAAGCTGAGTTTCTGTAGCACATTCATAACACTTGTGAAGCCTTACCGCATCACCACATAAAAATAAACAACTGTTGAAGGGTTTTCTAAAAAAAAGAGTTGAGTTCCAAAACAAACCGTAGATATCAACATGAAATGTTGTTTTGATGTTGACAATTATTTTAGGCTTTAGTTTTCAAGAGATATTTATCTTTTTTTAAGACGGTTTGTTTTTATTTTGTTGTAAGTCTTTTATGATACTTTTCGTTTTCCCGAAATATTATTAACAAATTCTTATGTTTCATTTCAGATACTTTCTACAAGCCAGCTATTGAGGTGTTTGCTGCAAAGTTGTGCCTTCACTCTGAAGGCTTAGGAGCGGTTTGGTAACGATCGGTTTACCCTTGTGAAGCAAAGGCGGGTCGCTAATAATTTATATAAATTAATAAATGTTGAAGTTATATAAATCAGTGTTTTATTTCACCAAGTTTTATTTTAAAATCAATAAATTTTGGAACCTACCTACTACCTGCGTAGTATGCATTTTATCGATATCGATAAACTAAATATCGATAAGGTATGACAACTCTATGATGCGTTGGGCATCCCTAATTCTGTGTATGTGAAACTTTTATGTTGGTAGCCATGTTTTTTTCTTGTGATTGGTACCACTTCCGTTATAAACTCGTTATGACCTAAATGTTCTAAGTTCCGACTCTTAAAATTACATGCTCTGTGATGGCAATTATGCTAATTTTTCGTCGCTGGCACCTAATTACATGACAAAATATTGTTTATTTTGTCATGTAGCGAAATGAATTAGCAATTCTTTTTGTAGCCGTAATTTAAAAAAAATATAATTTAATTATTGTTGTTACCAACGAAAAGTTTCAAAAAAAAAAATGTTGCCCACGTTGCATGGCAAATTGGCAAGTGACAATGGTAGAAAATTTGATTAATACATACAGCAACACTGATTTAGAAAAATGGCGTTCTATACAGCTGCGGGTTGCGCAATTTTTATGTAAATGTGCACGAAATTTATTAGGAAAATTAAGTTTTAAGTGCAACAAATACTTCAGACTGTGGGCATGATCTTTTTTTATAATTTAATTAGTAAAAAACGTATAGTGTAACAATATTTTTAGTTCAGTGCAAACCTGTCATGGACCGTGTATTTTTTGTGTTGTGATGTATGAAAACGATAAATAATGAAACGGAAAATAATGCGGCTGTGCAAATAATGTGAAAATGATGAGTATGATATGGGTGGTGTTATTGGTGGCCTTGACCGGCTCACACTTGGGACACTGTTCGCCTCTCCGATCAACGCCGCAAACCTACCCTCATGGTGAGTCATTTTGTCGAAAAATGCGTGTTTTACATTAATTAAATAAGTATTTATCTCTCCGAGCGTTTCCTACGGATGCAAGTGAATGGGACATGTACAACTTTTTGATTTTCTGTCACTTACATTGTGTCCACAAAAGCTAACATCTGTTCAGATTAGAAAAGTAATCAGTTCGTGTTAAAAAGGAAGTGATACAGATTTCCGTTACAAATAAGAGTTAATCATTGTTATTATACCCACAAAATAATAATTATAAATTCCAAGCATTCACAGTTCATTACTGCTGGCACTTTGTGTGGTAGTCAAAGCCTGTCCTTGTCCAATAATGTATCTCTCTATGTTTACATATGTATGCAAACGAAATGTTAGTGTGGCAAGAAATCTGTGAATGTAATAAAAATTCACTGGAATAGATGAAACTATTAACATAAATATCATTTATTATTTAGTTTTACTCAATTTAATCACATTTATCTAGTCCTACTATTGTTTACCCCAAGCCAAGGCACAAAAATGTGTAAAAGTAAATAAACACTTCTTATCTCAGGCTTTGTTATCTAAACATACTGTTATCACTGCCTTTATTATTGTTTGGGTATTATAATAATAGTATTTATCTTATTATGATAAGAAAACACCTGTATGCCTCCATTATATGGGACAGGTATCTTAATTATCACTATTTCCTTTGAGTAATTTAGTCGTTATGGATTATTATATTCCTATGATGTTAGTACATATTTTATTTGCGAAATAACATTACGAACAATAAAAAAATATAGCAAAAAAAATCAGTATCAGTAATGCACACTATCTCCCATAGAAAATAATACTTAATTTTGTTAATAACTCTTAAAAATAATCTATAAACCGCTTGCATCATCTCTACAGATTTTTTTGCTTCACAATTTGGTTACAAATCTCTAAAGTTTAATGTTCAGCCTTGACAATATTACCAATTTTGTGAGTTTGAAAGTTCTTAAATGCGTTCACAATAACATTAGATAAAATTAAATATAGTAATATTTTTCTAGTTAGAATCCATCTGTTTCCATTTTTTTTTTAATTGTCCCACATTAGGAATTAATTTTACACAATTATTGTGCTATATCCAATTTGTTCTTCTGATCCAAAAGGAAAGTCTCAGCCTTTTTAAGTCCCTAATATTGTGATGTGACATCAGTCTATCCTATTCGTAAAATGAAATAATAAAAAAATAATCTCAAAACATAATTTACAACATGGTAAATAAATTTGACCTTACTCACAAATGCTGCAATTTTTCATTGCATTTGTCATTCTCAAATATATTGCAGTTTGTTTTTGTTCCGGATGTCAATGAAAACAAATGTTTTTACATTTGTTTGTTTGTCATGGAGAAGAATCAATGTCAAACTGACCCATAATACAAAAGATCTATACAAATTGTTATTTTAGGACTCCAGTTATGCCTAGTATCTAATAATCTACTGCTAGTCTGCTAAATTATTATGGTAGGTAGGTAATGCACCAGAGGTACCATAATACATAATATAGTATACTTTTAAAAGACAACAGTTGGTGTAGTAGCTGACTGATTGGCTACTACGCTGTATGTCGCAGGTCTGATCCTTACATGGGACTAATATTTGAATGGACTACAGATAGTTGTTCTTATTTTGGCTGTTTGTATACATAAATGATAAACATTACACCTTAAAACACTGAACAACTAAGTTGCAATTAAAACTCCATTTTAGCAGAATCTTCGTATGAAGTCTATTGGAACATAACAAAATTTGTATTATGGAATAATCTAATCTAGGTCTAGCTATACAAGTAGAACAGTTTCATACATATGGGATAGTTTTATCTCAATTTAAATTATGTTTCTGAATTTCTGATAATGTGACTCTTTTAAACCCCCTCATCTCAGCAACAATCAATGCCAATAAAACAGGTTGAGACTGAGATGAAAATATTCACAGATAAATAAAAATTTCTCCTTCATATCACATACCTTTTCCCTACAGATGCACGTTCACCGTCCCAGTTGGATGGCTGGGGCACCCAAGGCAGCATGTATGCAGCGGTGCCTGCGCTGGCGCTCCTCATCACCGCTGTCGGCCTGCTCCTCGGGTGCACCTGGTGCTACCGGCATAAGGACTGCAAGGTATGACATTTATTTGGTAATGTTGACATAATGTTTGGGTTGAGTTTACAGTGTGCAAATAATTAACATGTTGTCTCACATCAAAGATTCACGGAGGAAAGAGAGGGACTAGAGATTTCAATATGTTTTAATAATGGGCATGCACAGTAAAGTGTGCATGATGAGTTGTGTTTGCCTTTGATAGGAAAGCCACAAAGTATTCTGTAATTACTGTCTTGTCAATAAAATGTAATCTAATAATCCTTTCACAATAGACAAGCAATTACTTAATTTTTTGTTTTCATTTTGTTCCATCAAGATCCCTAAAAAATCTACACAAAAATCTCAATTATCAAACATCTGCTAAATAATATTTTAAATTAAATCTTGAAACTGAGGCTAGGTTACAAACTATCTGTGTTTGTGTATGTCAAACAATATAATATTTGTGACCTACTTGATTCTTAACTCAATAGACACATAGATATTATTATTGAAGTATTTAGTATCCTATTGTACTGCGAAGCATTTGTGAGATTTAATTTTGAGAAGTAACAATTGTAATATCTGAGGATATTTTTTTCTCCAAAATTTTGCATAACATTAGATCAAGATTAACCAAACAGTCATCTCTTGAAAGATCGAATGGTAAGTTTTGTATCTTGCCTTTACAATTAACCTCAATAATATTTACTATTGAAGTATGCATACCCATAAGGAAGCTGTAGAAAACAACTTAGGATCTTAGAATAAAAGCCTTGTTTATTATGTCTACAATCTATTATTAAAACTATGAACTTTATAGCATGGTAATAATAGTTATTTCCCACATTAATCTCTCTAACTTGTAAAAATGAAAATGATGAACTTTCTCTTGAATTTTACTACTCTTTTAATTATAAAAACAATTTCGCACTGAACATTCTCTTGATAAAGTTTATTGTAGATCAGATTAAAGTTATTTAATATAAATGGTAATTCTTTATACCTACCTATTACTTAGTTAGTTTTTTTTTTATCTTAAGGTACCTCGACACGGGTTGCGGGTCTTACTAAACAGGGTACCGCGGCCCTGGTCAAGAGAGTAACCGAAAGAACAGAGTAGGGTTGTAGTTAGTTGCCTCATCAACCTCGACAAGGCAAGTCAATGTCGACTAATTCATTCTATTTTATTGATCGATCGCATCGATCTTTCGTCAATCGATCGATTGGTGAGGTGGCATCTGCATCCTTAGAACGACGTTCCTTCAAGGTTTGCTTAACATAAAGGAACTGGCTATGCGCGACCTTCCCTTAGAAATACTACTTCATTCATAATATCACGTATTTCCGTATTTCTGCTTCCTCGGAACTGTAATTTCTTTAACCAGTTGTAATCATTACTTAACATGCTAATACTAGCATTTGCCCGCGGTTTTGCCCACTTAGAGATACAGAAATCCCATGGGAACTTACTAATGAGAAGAAATATCCTTGGGTCTAACACCGGGTGTGGTCTATCAATCAGTTGATTGAGGGAGGTATATGGCGACCTGAAGTCTGTTGGAGTCGACTGCTGGACTTAAGCCTCTCCCAAGCCATTTACAAACTTTTCCTCCGCCCTCCATATCCAGCCGCAGCCGTGGTCCATCTGTATTCCGAGATATTATAGAAATCCAGGTTGTTAGGGTTTGAAATGTGTCACATTCACATTCGCATATATTCGTATGAATTTATTTTGTGCGTACAAACCTACTTATTTCATGATACATGGCGTGACACCCACGGGAAGAAACAATGTCCTATTCTTAGCCAATGAGTGGTGACACCAAACAATTTGTGATACATACAGTTTAAGGTAGCTACACAAATCACAAATATACATCGTATGCCTACTTACATAAGGCACGAGTTTTCCTTATCGATTTGTGTCCAAATGGGTACGGAATGCATCAGCTGCCACTTCCCATGCAGGAGTCACCAAGGGTCACCATTGTGTAGAGGTGAAGGGTTAATAACTTGTCACAGTTTACACGACGTTGCAGCATTTTAATCTACTGCCATCTTTGTGGTGTCGTAATAATGTAGTATTTTTATTATATGCCATAGCACTGTTTAGTCCAAATTGAAATCAGTTTTGCTGAATTATCCTGGATTGCAGACTACAACTGCTCTAGTCATCAGGCTTCTCGTCTTTGCGTATCGATGGCAGAGAGTTCCAAAGTATGCTTGGTCAAAAATTAAGCTATCACACAGTTAAACGGTCATCGAAGTACTCATGCGTCACAGGTGGTGGTTCGAGGGCAAAAACAATTATGCACTAAATGGGCATAAACTTGGCGTATTGGGCACAGATGAACTTTACGCCCAAATAGATGCTCTGTCACTGGGCATAAACACTAATGATTTTTTTTAGTAAAAAATTAAGCAGAAACTTAACTGGGCAAAAAACCGAGGCGAAGGACATTAATTCAGCGTTAACGGGCATTGATGGCTTCATCGAGCCTTCTGAGAGCCTTCCACCTGGTCACGCGTTGCCGTGGTCGACTTGGAAGTCGCTTAATGGACTGCGAACCCAGGTCGGCCGCAGCAAAGATAACCTCCACAGATGGGGATTCACTGACGGCTCAGACCTCAAATGTATATGCGACGTGTCCCCACAGACAATGGCTCACCTTCTCTCCTGTACCGCAAGTCCTGTCACCTGTACACTTGACGACCTTATGACTGCATCAGCGAGCGGGGTTCGAGTAGCTGAATTTTGGGCTAAACAAAATATATGAAATCATTTGCCATCGACACGCTAAGAAGAAGAACGGGCATTTATCGGGCGTTTATTCAATGCACTCAAATTATGACTAGGGCATAAACTCATCTCTAGTCACAACAAGATAGATTTATTTATTCATCCTAAAAACTAGTCAGAACAAACACAAAACAAATAATAGTAGTTTAATAATTCATCCATCATGTTTCCCGCCCTCATTTCAATTTATTTATCATCAGCGTAGCTTGCCTTTCTCCTCTTCCATAACACATTTGTATCAGACACTAACTTTTATGTATTACCCCTTTACTAACCATATAATTTACATAGAAGTACGTATGAAAATAGTATCAACATGTAAACAGGTGTTTTACAGCTACATAATATTGTTTTACACTACATTAACAACCATTTAATTTACCTCTTAAAATTCGCAATAAGAAAGTTTCAGGCAGTTGTTGCTGAAGAAATTGTTCTTTTCTATATTTAGTTTATGAGTTATTTTTGTCCCAATAAAACCCATTGGATCAAATATCTATTATGTTAGATTGTTCCAAATGTAGGTCAATGAACTTTATCAGTTTTTAAACAAGAACACTAGCAACATTTTTATGTCAGTAGACTGTTTTTGTTTAGAAATATATCTGTGTTGAAAATGAGACCATTGATAGATCTTTAATTGTATACATAATATAGATTATAAGATATGATCCTATCCCCGCCAAATTATAATATCAAATTAATATTATAATGATTGGTTAACTTAAAGGTCAACCGCAAGATAAGCCGAAATTAAATACTCTCAGTCCCAATTAATAAAGTTTAACTAATAAACTTGTTACCCTCAATTTATTCTATTTAAATAGATGGTTAGGGAAAATTTAATAGACGTACCTATTTTGTTTAAACATAATTCAAATTCTAAATCAAATACCTACATATTGATGAATTTATGTGTATAAAGATGAATAAAGCAAGTCTGTACTGTATCATTCCTTTAGAATGGATAACGCATACATAATGGATCCTTGTGCCGAGGCGTCATAATCTCGCTCCCATGTGTATTGTCTAATAAAAGTTGCAGTTGTGTATCTAATCAGTGGCCGCCGGGCGGGGTCAACGCACGCGGCACGCCCTCGAACACAATACGTGCGCAAGACAATAGTGCAGATCCCGTGCGCCCTCAGAATCCACATCTGTTCCGCTAAACGTATGAGCGAAACACGAATCAGAAGTAGGCACGATGTTCCGAGAGAATTTCAATAAGCAACTGTATAATGCCAAGCTGGTCTCCCCCAAAATCAAGGCTATAAATCTAGTACAAAGAAAGTAATGAAACCAGGTCTTCTACATTGTATGCTTGAATTCCACCGCATGTGAATTACTTACTTTTGTACCGTATTTCTAAATTAAACTTCTGTTCTGCTCCTCATTACGCTTTCGTGGCCGGAATACGGGTATTGTGTCGCGAGAGATTTGATAAAATATCCGCAAACATTCTGGGAAAAGTACGCTTTCGTGTGACGGACAAAGATTTTATTAAGAGCCCCCTTCAGAGTAATGGGAGACGATAACTGTTTATTTTTCGCGTGGGTCGTCAATGACGTCATTGTTACGATATTCTCGGCCTTCTAAGTCTTCTAACTGTCCCTTTCATGACGTAATTTGCTTGTATTACTGGATAACTGTAAGCCGTTTAAGCAAAATTATGCGCACTTTGCTATAAGTTCATAGTTACATTTTATTGTTTGAATGAGGTAAGCTGTGGACATTTGAGAACATGTTATTATTTATATTTATTATTGAGAGAATGAGGTAATATTTATAAAAAAGAAACCACAAAACGAATACAGAGAAGTGGCGTTGTAGGACAACGTAATACTTGTATAACAAACCACACGCAAAGCTTTTAAAGTTACAACAGTATTAAAAGATTGGTGAGGATTTCGTAAAGGCAACATTTCAGAAGCCATTTGACCGTAAACAATCTCTCGGCTTAATTTAATCTGGACTTGAAATAATGAAAACAGATTTGTGGTCCTTGTGTGTGGTTTTATATGACCCATATTCAAAGATGCCAGGCTGCCAGCCTGTTTTCGCGATGATAATGATATTATGCGACTTCGCATTGAACTGTGGTGTTGATAACATGACTTATATTTTTTTACCTTGATAGTCTGATAATCTTTTAAAGGCAGGGATCAAAATTCGGACAGAAATCTCGATAGCAAGCACGAGATACAGATAAGAAAAAGATAGCATGTTTGACAAAAAGAAAATACCATGATTCTAGCACCTGACATGATACAGTAGCGGAGTGGTAGACAAAATGTTCCGCGTTAGATTTGGATCGATAAGCTTCTCAGTCATAGGGGAACGCCTGCGCCTAGAGATGTCAGCCAAACGGTAACAGTAGACGCATGCGGGTCTACCCGACACTTACTCAGCCGTTGGCACCGGTATTGTTCTATTCCATGCGATGATGCGTCCACACACATCAAGCAGGCATGTGTACAGTTATTAGTCACAATGTTTATTTCTGGTATTTATTACCGCAGATATTGATCTGCATCTGATATCTTGAATTGTTGGTGCATGAGACTTGGCTTTAATGGGCAAGAGATAGCTAGTTGTAAGAAGTTCCGGTCTGCATATCCAGCTTCTGTCTGTGAGTTACTGTTTGGACTAAGTCCATGCAGATATTACGACGGCACTTAAAACACGCACGCTAAGTGACTTCACTTTATTGTATTGCGTACTATGAATTAGCAGATGTATCATGAGTCCATTAATGGATGTCGATTAGCAACACAACTCATTCTACTCAACCTATAATCAAGTAGTCTGATGAATCTGTTGTTCCGCAAATTTTTGGGTTCGTTTTAAACCTAGCCCACTGATTTCACCCACTTGATTAGAAAATACTTTTCCTCAAAAACAGTTTCGTCTGTCAGCAACTTCAACATAGTATGAATACTGCAAAACAAATTCTGGCAAAAGCTTTGCAGTGTTAACTGTGCCAAAAACCACAAAGTTTTCTTTAGCCCAAACAAATATTCGGGAACCTACATTCGATAGGACTGATTAAACTGTCTCGTGTGGTAACAGATGTATTAGCTTCGACTAATTATAACTTTCGAACTCATTCACTTTTCAGCAGACAGGAAAACTGAGTTCAGTTTTCATAACTAGCCCGACTGTTTATTTTACACATACCAGCTAAGCCAATGACTTGTCGATATACCTGGTTTAACAATAGACAGATATGTATCTGCTAACTATGCTTCTTCAAACACGGCTGGAATAAATGTTTGTATACTCCCTGTTTTAGTTTCACTAGATACAAATTGCTATGTCAAAAGTTAGAAGTTTACATGTGCCCTTTGTTCTCTAGGGGCTTCTAACCTCTAGGATTATCAATTTTAGGTCAGCTCCCAAAGGAATCTTTAAAAACGCACTAGTCCAAAAGTGACCTTTTTAGAAGGGAAATAGTTTCTGCTCTATAATTCACTAGAGGGAAAAAATATGGAATTGCGGTTGCCTAAAATTGAATATTAATATTCCATTTCGGGAGTTGCCTTGAGGATGTATTAAGAATTCACGATGTTGAGCTAAGTGAGTTACTTCCGTCTTTGTTTGGGCGGAACTTTATATAACTTTATAACATTTTCTAACTAATGCATTAAGCCTTCTTGGACATTGATCTTTATATTGATAATTTATATTTGTCTTAACTCCGGTCTGGGTGACGCTGACGCATCAGGGAGGTCGTCTTTATCTTTATGAGCCCTTATTAATACCAACAGACCAATCCTTATTAATAGTCCAGTAATTAAACCTCATTCGCCCCTTAGTCCAAAAACTAATTTATCAATCTGGATCAATGTATCGAAGCTGAAAGTGCCCATAGAATTTTATCACAGCACTTATTGTAATTAAGTGATTAAACTAAGTGTTACAAAGTGGAGCTTGTGTTGTGGCGCCGCTCTTGAACTGAGCTCGATTGATTTTATAAACTTTGGACTTACCTGGAATGAAACACATTTCTTTATAAACTGCCTCGATGGTTTAATGGTCTCAAGCGCAGTAGTGCTAACCAACCAGGAGGAGCATGATCTGTGTGCTCTGCTCGAGCAAAGGGTTTATCTAAAATTTGAAAGTCTATCACCATCCATAGTTGTGGAATATTATTCAGTACCAGAATTTGAATGATGGCAGGGCAATAGGATCACCCCTTAAGGCTCGAACAGACACACACGATTAATCGTGTGGGACGACTTGTCGTGGTCCATTCGCAGTACATTTAGAGTGGAAATTAGCTTGGCTCGTTGTCGCAGCGCGATTAATCGCGTGTGTCTGTTCGAGCCTTAACTCTTTGGGAAAATACAATACCTATGCGACTTTTCTTTGTTCATCTCTCAGAATAGTTTTAGATAAATGATTTAATAGTCTGCTACACTTAATTTGTAGGACGACATCAGATATAGATGTAAATATTGTTTGGGCGAGGGCATGACGTAAACTTGTCATTTCTAGGGAAGGGACGGGTCGTAAACAACTTTATGACGACAAAGCCGGCCATGGGCGAAAAATTGCCAAGGTATTGAAATACTGTAAAAAATATATTACGGGAATTGTACATTTTTCATGTGAATTACTCTGAGTCCTTGTCAGAAACAGTTTTATTCCCTTGGGACATTACAGATATTACTAGTTCCAATTTTTCGTGGAAGCAAGTATTTTTTTGTTAAAGAACTACAGCCAGACTGCGACCATTACAGCCCAATTAGTGAAATGGAATTGGATTCACTAAAAAATATACTGTTTCTCTATTACCCACGAACATTGACTTGTAATAAACTATGCTTCTAGTAGACTATAATTCTTGGTTTTCTATTTCGCATTCCGTAGGGTTTTTCTAAAAGCCATTTGGTTGAAATTCAACGTATAAATGGAGCAATGAACTTTAAAGATACTTACTCTTCAGATTTTCATGAGAATGGAGAGATATTTTCAAAAGTAAATGTAACAAGCGAGTATCCGAAGACTTAAATCCTAAACCGAGATAGAGATAAACGCTAAATCGTGCCAAATTCCTGCCCAGTTTCCTGTGAATTATGGCCTTTGGTTGCCCGAATTTCCCGCGGCTATATTCCCTGATAAGGAACACTATAACAAAAGACATTTCGTTCATACAATTGATATCTTTACTGTAGTCAAGACAATGAAACATTGATGATTCATTTTATTTGAGTACCTACTCATTCACGTTTTCCTCCATTATACATTTTCTTTTATCTCTGGCGAGCTATCAATTGAGTACGAATCTATTTGCTCGTACACTTTGAACAACGCATTACAATACGTTCCGTCTCGGTGCTGTTATTGGGGGCACTAAGTACACTCATCGTTGACCTTGTGGGAAGCCTCAATTGCAACGCCCCAGATTACACACTGGCGCTTGTAAACAGTGTTATTCACACTTATAATTGTATAAAAACAATGCGATAATCGTTATCTCTGAGTCAGCAAGTTCGCCCACCTGTCTTGACAACGCATTAACGTAAATATGTGTGACATGCTTTTATGCAGTTTGATTTAAATCGCATTGATGATAAATAAGTCTCGTTTTTTCTTGTCTCGATTTTGGCTAAGATCAAATAGGTATGTAATATTATTTTTCTGTACTTCATTTATTTATACCACGTTTACGTGGCCTCAGGCGAGACTGATATTAAGCATGCTCATTCTGGTGTAAGTAGTTGGTTTTATCCTCACTTTCAAGACCAAAATTACGACTGAAAAAATATCTTATTTTTTATAATTCGTCTGAACATGTTTCGGCTAAAATTATTAACACTGTGTAAACGTCTCACAGTCACAATGTACCTTTCTCTCTTATTAAATAAAAGTCTTTTGAAACGAATGATCTTGATCAAGCTCAAGGAAAAAAGACAAAAGGGGGCGCCAAAAATACACAGCAACATTTCTCACAATACGCTAAAACAATCCGACGCGAATTCTTAGCACGGCGGACTTTGAGATACTTCACATAAAAACCCTAGACTACGCGCGAGACATTCACACGACGGAACAACAATCTGATATTTTTCATCCATCAACATTTAAAATGAACCGTATGTGTGAAAGATTAAGATTGGAAGTAGATGTAGTGAGTGCAATATAATGCCAGTCATCTGACGATGCAGTGGCGCTTCTACTTGGCATAGAGCCCGCGGCGGGCACACCCCACAGTCGTGCCCCTCCCACGCTGTCATCGCTTCACACCTCCCCCATCGCTACTCTGATTCATATACTAAAATATGAAGCGGCTATAAAACCGGCAATGTACTATCATGATGAGAGTGGAACGCGATTTAGATTATGTGCAGAGTAATGTGAGTACCTGAGTAACGTCCGTCACGTGCCAGCTTCGGTATTGTTGTAGCTCTCCTCACCAGATCTGTCCGAACTGTATTTATGGCAACGCTAAATGAGAGCTGTCTTAATTCCTCTCCAACATCTAGCCGAAACAGTTTTAGAGAATCGATATATTTTAGTTGTAGCTGATCGATTTAATCAGTCCAATATGCCAATTGTGGAACTGCTAATACCCGTAAGTCTTCCCTTTTCTCCAACATGATCGTCCTCCTCTCAATCTTCCAAGCATCTTGGAAACACCCCGACGCTAATTGTAGCAATCTTCATCTCCAAATTCCTTGTGACTAAATTCCCAGAACGACTTCGAAAGTATATTTGTGTAAATGTCACGTCGCAGTTTTAACTTTGAATGACAAACATCCTTCGTGTTAAGGACGTTTATTATAAAACAGAATTCACACGCTGACTCAGCCATTATATTCACAAAGCAAATACCTTGACGGGTTAATCAAAGTCAAACGAAGCTTCACCAGTCTTTGCATCAGCGTGTTGAGGCAGATCTCACAAAATTTTGCTTTTCATGATTGACCCAAAAGTTTTGGTAACCGTTTTTGTATTATTTTAGCTACACGTAGAACTCATTACTCTGAATGTACTGTCTCTGAGATGTTTAATGGCATTACTTTTGTAAGAGATAATTACAAGGAGTGCTATAAATATTATTCGTACTTGGATTTAGGAATCGAGCGCTACACCTACACCACCAGAATTTATAGTCCCTGTGGCATTCCGGTTCCGAAATGTCTCTTAGGCTAGTTGAAATCCTGGTTTGAACAAAAACAAAGCCTCCCACATACATATTATAGAGTCGTACAATTGTCGTATGCTTTTAGCAAAGATGTCAACAGCTCTTTAGCAAGCCTGGGGCCGTAAAGCAGCATGCACCATTGTGTAACCCTTTTGAATTATAATCTCGCTCTGATGAATATTTTATATCAGCTGCATACGATTTACAAGTAAAATGTTTACCCTTGCCTACATTTGCAGTACTCGTATACGTCATCTTCCCAACATAGATCTGTTCCGGAATAAGATTAGTGCTACACTTCGTCTTTGGCCTTTTGTTTGTCCTAGTTTCAAACTCAAAACCGATTCTTGAGTTCTCACATTTTTATATACATGTCCTTCCTACGGCTTTAAAACCTTAAAACAACACTTAAACACTGACGTGGTGGTGATGCTATTAAAATTTGATTTCGAGTTATTTTATTATTTTGAATATTCAAAAGTAGATTCGAAACCTAGGTTGCCTATCTTCTTGATTTTGGTAATTTAATTGGTTTTACCCATCCCACAATGCTTGTCCAAGATGGGTCGATGATTCGAGCAATGTGGCTGGCAGCGGATGGATGCGGACTGCCCAGCGCAGCTCCGCAATGATTGGCACTCTTTGGGGGAGGCTAACCTTCACCAGTGAACGGCAATAGGCTGATAATATACCTTTTTTTTTTTTTTTTTTTCTTAGCCTGTACTGTCCCACTGCTGAGCAAAGGCCTCCCCCAATTCCTTCCAGGAAAAGATAATATACCTATCAAAATATTTTTACTCTTGACTGCCTTTCACATAAAAAGATTCCGAGAATGTCTAGATATTCTGCGTACCGGAGTTCCCATAAATTTCCTGTTAGGCGACCGCAGGCCGCTACCGTGTTGTGGTCACTGGTCGCAAGCCGGATGCGCGGCGCTGCTGACATAAAGCCGAACCTCTGAAAGCCCATCGCCGTAATGCAGTGTAATGGCCAATTAATTGTGTCAATGTAATACGAGCGCGCTCGACGTTCCTCGGTTATCATTGTTTCCTGAATGGCTTGGTTTTTGGGCTCTTTATGCTAATGGAACGGATTCTTTTTTAGTGTCTGTTGGTGTGTATTATTTTGGTAAAGGGTATATTTATGCAGGTTCTTCTTATTATAATTATTATTATTTCGTTTTAATCAATGCTCTGAGGCTGTAAAGTATCAAGGATTTTGTACCTCGTGAATTTCAGCACTGTCATCTTGATTTGCCCTGATTCTGACATTGGCCCCAGATCTCTTCAAATTCAGACATTTCAGATAGGTATTATTATTTCTTCGTCACGTATAAAAGGGTCGCTGCCCACTAAAAATAAATTGCAAACCGCTCAAATATAAGCAATGTGCATTCTGATGTAATGACGTTCGTGGTTTATCAGTACAGTGATTCAGCTGACGGAAATAGATCATTAGGAGAACTACGCATAAAATGTCAGTACTTACTTCCAAGACTGCGTATTAACATAAGTTATGTATATACTAGGCTTTTTAGTACCCATTAACATTTAAATCAGTTTGTCAGTCATTTGCTCAGATTTACGTCTCGACGTCGTTTTAGACTTTTATTTATATTCCATCATTGTTAAAGTTATGTCTATCCCCCACAATGCTTGTCCAAACAACTATCCGTCTACTAAGTGGCGACGACACGCGCAAGATAAAAGCGAATGTATTTTATAATGCGCGGGCGCATCGCATCGTCGCGGTGACTCACGCGCACGCTAATTACAATGTACAGAGCACGTGTTCGCCTTGAACACGGCCCGTTTATTGATAACTAAGACTTAATGAATGTTCCTCTGTTCTAACAAAATGTTCCTTGTCTAAGTGATAAAGTTCTTTGGAAAAGTTAGATGGAAACATGATCTTTCCTGAGAAGACAATAATGTTGTTTGTCTTGTCACTCGTATTATGTTTCACTTTCTATTCTTTTCAGACTTTTGGCCAACATTAAAGCTTTCAGCATTGTTGTGTCATAGTTTGTTAGCCGAAAAACTTGGCGAAAGTTTACCACGCTAAAGGCAATGAAAAAAATATTGTTGAAAGCGTTCACATAATCACAATGTATTTCTATCATTTTACCTACTTTTACGTCAGAATAGATTTATTTTACCGGCCATTAGATATCAGTCGTCTGATCGCTACATAATCTATATTTTTATCAGAACACTATTTTTTATCATTTTTATTTCGAAGAATGTCAATGCCCACAGCGCTATTCCAATTATTTTGGCACCAACACGGTGTCATTCATTTTAAATCTATTTTTGTTTGGAATTCACAATGTGTACATCAAATGAGAAATGCATGTGGTCTTGTAAAGTTTAATTTTCATGTATTTTTTGTGTAGCCAGAGATGCAATTAGACGGGAGATTTGCTGCTAAAATCCAAAAAAATAAATTTGTTCGTCTACTACATGCGGTAATGAATAGCTTCTTTATATATTTTTTTCCTTTTATGCCGAAAAAAATGTGATTTGTAAAAATACGACCGCATTTATTCTCTGTTCTAAAAATGGACGACATTAATGAAGGTGCTTGATTAAATTCATGTTTAATTTCCTCTATTTTTTCTATTGAAGGAAGTGGTCAATAAAGAAAAAAACAAGCATTTCTCTTCAAGCCATTAACTTTCTTTGCTGCGGCGCGGGGCGTCTTGCATGACTCAGGAAGTGAGCAATTACTGTACCAACAAGGATACTTACACGCACGACTACTTGATAATTAATATACTTAACTGGGTAACGAGTACGTACAGTCAATCGTCCATAAGTCAAATTTGCACTACTAAAACCACTCTTACTGCCACGACCATAGTGTCAATGTCGGATGGCACACAGGGACCTTGTATATTTCAGCTAGAAACACTGCTCTCCGGCAAATAAAGTTTTGGGTAATTTCGTTTTCCATCAGAAAAGGGTTTATGTTTTGCCTAAATTTTCCAATTTTGCGTCGACGTCGACGGCCTTCTTGACCCAGTAATTTTGTTAAAGCAAAAAACATTTTTTCTTTCCTAAAAGTTGCAAAAATAAAACTGCATTTGTCAATAGGACCCGAAATTAATTACAGGAATGACAGAACAACGGATAATCTCCTCCGTAGACAATTATTCCGTAAAAACAGTAATTTCTGGCGCATTAGATTGTTATGACCGGTTTCGTTAGGTTTAGAAGTAAATCCGGCTATGTCATCTACTTTTAAAACGAAACTTAAGAGCTCAAACAATCAATAAAGCAATTACTTTTATCAGTCATCATCCAAACAAAATTCCATTATGATTAGTCTGCGTATTGCTACGCAGTTTTACATAGAAAACCTTATTTACATACTATTCTTATAATATGTCAGTTTCCTCGTCTCGGCTAACTCTGTTGACGTTTCCTTGTAATATTTCACATTTAAGACGGTTTTCATCGAGAGGATTAAAGTTTGTTTTTGATTTCCTTATTGAAACACGTGAAGTATCTGATCCTTCTTTGATGGATTGCTTCTGAAATTGGTGTATTCCTGATTTATAAGAAAACTTGATGGGTTTCACACGTCCATCTTGATTCTTACGATTTTCTGGCATTGTTGGAATTGATCTTTTTTTTTGCGAAAATCTTTCAATCCTCGTGGTTAATCAGTACTGAATATGGCACGCATATTTGTCCAAAAAAGAACTAAATAACATAATTCATACGTCCTCAGATTCTTCGTCCATATTTTTTTAATCCGCCATAAAATCGCACGTATATCGATTTTATAACATTTAGACACGCGACATCGGTTACGATGCCAATCGGTGTTACGTTCTAATCTAGTTTCGTAAAATTTATCTTGTGAAGAAATATTTTGCTCAATATTATCTTGTTTGTAAGACAAGCATATGCAACTGTTGTAACAGTTCACGTCATCAATTCACACAATTACCACGCTTCAGTGCAGTATTATCGCACTGTATTATGCGAATGGCCATTCAGAGAATAATGTATTGTAAACCAGTAAATTCAGCGATTTGAACACGATTACGAAATGACATTGATTTTTAGTACTTAGCACCAAAACGTAAAGGACCAGCTCTTATTGGCTAAATTGGACATTTCTAAAGACCTTACATAGTCTTGCCTAAGTAGGTATAGTGACGAGCTTTTGTATTGGTAATTGAATTGGTTCGTCTGCGAATACGGCCTTCGTGGAGGGTAGCCTGCTCCACCAGTCACTAGCTTTATAATGACGTCAGACTGATCCTTTGTCCTATTTACTGAAACCTCGACAATTTGCTTAGTTGGTCGGCCTAAGTAATTAGAGAGGGTGGGATATTAATTAAGTTTACCACTTTGCGTAACGCTCGGCTAATTTCTTTTAATTTCCGAGTTCATCACCATTAAATAGATGTCGTTTTAAAAGCTTTAATCCAATTTTGTGTTTCACAAATAGGCGTATAGGATTCAAATTTATCTAAGTATCGTTTTGAGAAACCCAGATTTGATTCGTGAATGATCCAATTTTCCGCATTAAAAAAATTGTCGGTATAATTTTTGCTCGGACCGTGACTCATACATACATCGACATTCATATTTAACATCTCTAAGAAATAGATCAACAGTGACTCCCATAAATACTTAAATAGTCGTGGGATGCAAATTACGAGTGACATGGACGGATTGCAGGATTTATCAGATTTCAAGCAAAGAGTTATTGCTCTAGATTGGAGAGTGTAGTGAAATCTCACTGACAAGTTCCTTAAACCTTAAAAATCTCATGAATCGACATATCTGACGAATAGGAACATCATTTAATTGAAGATTATCGCAGTAATTGGCCGGATAAACGCTACTTCGCCTTCAGCAACAAAGAACGACATTCAATGACCAGAAGTTGTTTTTTACCGACAAAACAAGGAAGCAACGGATTGATCCGAGCATCCAACGCTAAGTTGTCACAGTCAAGTAGTCGTCCTACATTTCGACACCGTTATCATTCACTTTCCCTAACAAAGCTTAGATACTCGGATCAAACAATGTGTGGAGCTGCAGACTCGACTATAAACTTTATAACTTCATTGTGTGGGACTCGTGTTCTTATGAATTGTCGACTATTGTTGCCAGCAGTGCCGGTGTTGCCAGCCTTGCCGACAGGGAACGCTTTTTATTATTCATATTATGTTCTGTTATTGCGCAATTGTGTTTCCTTGAATGTGCTCGTTCGTTTTTTGTTGATAGGTGATTGATCTTTGATTGTAAAGAATTTTTAATTAAGTTTCGTTTTATGTTCAAGTGTTTAATTTTTATTGCTATTGAAAGTATTGCATTGGAAAGTCATTCATCATTGCTGCTTTTATTTTACTGCACTTCTTTTGAATTTGACAATCTTTCTTTCGCGTGAAGACATCGTTTACATCCTGAAGGCAGACACTATTAGCAGTCCGTACACTTATGGCCAAGTTAAAAATAAACCGTTCACTATAATAATGACAACAATGTCCGGAAATAGGCCGATGTACAGTGAGTGTGAATTAAAAATAAATGGTCGTTGCAAACCTTGACGTAACCTGCGATGAACTGCATAACATGAATCGTAATATGAGCTCGCGCCGATGTCGAATACATTCGTCACGCACACATATACGAACAATTATCTTGTTAACAACTCGTAAGTCCCAATGCGTTACGTCATTCATAGTAATTAAACGCAGGTGTCGTTATGGACTTAAGATGATTGCATGAGGTCATTTCATTCAGAAATTTTGCGACCTTTCGGCCATTTAAGAGGTTATGTTTGGCTATCTTCTTCTTCTTCCTGCCCTTATCCCATTCTATTTGGGGTCGGCGCAACACGTTTTCTTCTTCCATTCTCCCCTATCAGACGTCACAGTATCATTTACTCCTTTTTCTTTCATATCATTCCTTAGACAATCCATCCATCTTTTCTTTGGCCTTCCTCGTCCTCTCCATCCATCAACATTCATACTCATCACTTTCTTAGTCACATGGGTGTCATCCCTCCTCATCACATGTCCATACCAAGATAGACGATTCCCTTTCATTTTTTCTGTAACAGGCGCCTCTTTCAAACTTCCCCTTATAAACTCATTCCTTACTTTATCCATTCTTGTCACTCCACACATTCATCTCAACATCCTCATCTCCGCTACATGCAATCGTTTCTCATCCATCTTTTTCACAGCCCAGCATTCCGATCCATACAATACGACAGGTCTAATCACGTATTTGTATATTTTCCCCTTTAACTTGAGGGGCATCCGTGGGTCGCAAGTTGTTCCGGTGACCTGTCGCCATTTCATCCATCCATTGATCCGGTGTGTTATGTCCCGGTCTACATCGCCGTCTCCTTGGACAAGCGACGGCGATGTAGACCGGGTTATGTTTGGCTATATTGGGCTATATTGACGTCAGTTTCCAATGATGTATCAAGTGGTGAATTTTGGAACCAGAGAAATTGTGTTTCAAAGCAAAAATCAGATGGTTTTGCTCAAATACATCAGAACATTAGTAGTGACCGAAATGAAATCTGGATTGCCATTCCTCAGTGTATATCAATTTAACCGAATCAGTATGTTAGAGATAGCCCAAATCAATTTTACCGGTTTCACCAGTCATTAACTGAACCATTCAAATTAATTTGCCTACAAACACCATAAAACATCTAAATGAAACCTAATAAGATTACAAGTCAAGTAACTCCCAACATTCGTGCCAGTTCACACGATTCGTTGCGTGTGACACCTCGAGAGATCCAACACGATTGCCATAATGAAAACCTTGCCTTCCAAGTATTGACGGCGTACCATGTAATGGACAAGCAATTTTATCCCCGAATGTACACATACATACAGGCTATACAGTACATAGAACACGCTTGTATAGAACACCAAGTTTATTAAATTATACTGTCAATGTCGAAGTGTACTTGTGCGAAAAAATAAAATTGCGTTGCGAGTTTTTGTCAAAAATCGATATCGGATCTTTCTATTTAGCCTTTTCTGTCTTATTGCTGGGCAAAAAACGTCCACCTGCACTTTCTAGTTGTATCTGTGTTGATACCACCCGATTAACTTTCATTGGTTTTTCAATATCGGGCAATTATTGACACTCAATTCCATTCAATTTTAATGAACCTACAGTTCATAGGTATCCCAAATATTTTAATGGATCGGCGACCCATAAAGGTGCAGAGGACCGATGCACAAGCGGCTTGAATCAATCGTATCAAATGGCGAGGGAGACCCGTGTTCTACAATAAACGGCATCCGGCTTTAGTATTTTGTAATGATAAATCTTCGTACTATGATACTTTTGCCCTAGTTTTAGAAGCTAGACTTGGGTAAGATTCAAACTGTTGGAACACCATTCCTGAACTTTAAAATATGGCCGTGCAAGCGACACGAGGAAGAAAACTAAATGCTGTGTGATCTACCACGTTTTCAGAAAGCCTGATCTAGTGTCTGATCAAATCTCATGTTAGTGAAGTCGCTTGCAGAAAATAAAACGGCCAAGTTACACGTTGGCATGTGAGTTGACAACATCTTGCAAAGTAATTCGTACACGATCTTCGCAACGCAAATGGTCGTTTTGTTCACCTGGCACCTGCTGTAAATTCGTTTGTCACGACATCACCGGAAGAGATAAAATCTTTCGCAGTTCAGTGCCATCTGCACCTGCATCCCGAAATGCATATTTAATAGTTCGTTTCGTTTCCCACTGTACTTTTGTACGTATATTGTGTAGAGTTCACCAAAAAATCTCTAAAAATCCGTTAAACATCCCAGTTTATGTAAAATTAACCTCATTCAAGGCAATTATTGTCAAAAAGCCTTCGGATTGGCTGCGCTGGCTGAATACCCCTTTGTGACAAACGATCCCACAGTCAATGGGCACGGCTGTACATGAATAGAGCGCCAATCAAGGCCATACAATTATTGTTACGAGGTTTTTTTTGCTTTTGGCACATAAATAAAATTTATATTCTGTCTAGGCGTATAATTTACTCGAATAATGCTGACCTAGTAATCACCAGATATAACATTTTACTTTTAAAAAATTGAAGCGTAACCTAGTTTCCCTGAAAGAGGCGTGGCGAAACAGAATTGATTTGCATAGCAATAATGGCATGTAATAGTCTGTAAAGTGGCTGAAAAGATTACGTGAATCTCGTAATGTACGACAAGAATTTTTTAATGGTTATAACATACGAAAATCTACTTTATATCTTAAAATCTTTCATTTACTGACAGACCGCTGACTTTAGAAGTATCAAATTTTGCACATCATTTGCATATTTATGGCAAAAGTATGGGAAAGAATATTTAAAAATCGTAACCGTTCAGGGTTCATTGAAGGATGAAAGATGAGAAAGAAGATTTTTTTTTCCGGTGGAAAAACAGCACACGGCTTGTAAATTGTGAAAAAAAGACAGAAACACACCTAAAACTTCTAGAACACATAGTTCGTAAGGCTTACATGCAGAACTACTAATGACCTAGTTACTTAAAGTAGTACATATTATTATACGCTGGTAGTTATCCTTTGTGAAAGCGAACGAGCGCTGTTTTCCTGCAACTCTCTTATTCACAGACAGTAATTGACCAATTACTGTTTGTATGTAAAAGTGAGGATTACTAGTTACTACTAGTGCTTCGCTTTTCTAGCGAACTATTTAAAAGGCTGTGTATGTAGAAGCACAAAAGTGCTTATTAACCCTTTTCCTTTAATGACAGGGCTTCAATTAGTGCCAAATCTATGTTCAGGTCATGTTTTAATGTGTGCTAGCTTTCTTCGTACCTACTCGCCGATTTCAAAATTTGTCCTACGAAATATCGTTACAAAAAGTACCCTACTTCCAAATTTAGTTTATAGTCTATCCTGTTGCCTTTTTAGGGTTCCGTACGTCCGAATACAAAAACGGAACCCTTATAGGATCACTCGTGTGTCCGTCTGTCTGTCGCTTACGGTCAATTATCTCCGATTCTACTAGACCGATTGGGTTGAAATTTGGTACACATATCAATTCCTGTGACCCAAGCACAGAGGTGTGACGTGAATAGATGAAATCTGTATGTGGGAGGTAATTTTTGGGGGGGAAGGGGAAAATGAAAAAAAAAGTTTTGAAAACTGCATCGTGTGACATATCAAATGAAATGTCTTGTTGAGACAATCTTAAATGTATTTTTTTTGTAATTTTAAAATAAATAGTTTCCAAGTTATTCAAGAAAATAGACGAAATTTGACCATTCCCCCTCCCCTCTTATCTCCGAAACTACTGAACCTAAAATTTTGAAAAAAATACAGTAATTAGTTTTCTACTTATTGATTATAGGAAAACCTATAAGAAGTCCATATCTGTATATGGGAGGTAATTTTAGGGGGGGAAGGGGAAAATTAAAAAAAAATATTTGAAATCTGCATCGTGTGACATACCAAATGAAAGGTCTTGTTGAGACAATCTTAAACATATTTTTATTGTAATTTTAAAATAAATAGTTTCCAAGTTATTCAAGAAAATAGACGAAATTTGACCATTCCCCCCCCCCTTATCTCCAAAACTACTGAACCAAAAATTTTGAAAAAAATACAGAAATTAGTTTTCTACTTATAGATTATAGGATAACCTATAAGAAGTCCATATCTGTATATGGGAGGTAATTTTTGGGGGGGGAAGGGGAAAATTAAAAAAAAAATACTTGAAAAGTGCATCGTGTGACATATCAAATGAAAGGTATTGTTGAGACAAACTTAAAAGTATTTTTTTTGTAATTTTAAAATAAATGGTTTCCAAGTTATTCAAAAAAAAATAGACGAAACTTGACCATTCCCCCCCCTTATCTCCGAAACTACTGAACCTAAAATTTTGAAAAAAATACAGGAATTACTTTTCTACTTATAGATTATAGGATAACCTATAAGAAGTCCATATCTGTATATGGGAGGTAATTTTTGGGGGGGGAAGGGGAAAATTAAAAAAAAAATATTTGAAAAGTGCATCGTGTGACATATCAAATGAAAGGTATTGTTGAGACAAACTTAAAAGTATTTTTTTTGTAATTTTAAAATAAATGGTTTCCAAGTTATTCAAAAAAAATAGACGAAGCTTGACCATTCCCCCCCCCTTATCTCCGAAACTACTAACCTATAAGAAGTCCATATCTGAATATGGGAGGTAATTTTTGGGGGGGAAGGGGAAAATGAAATTTTTTTTTTGAAAACTGCATCGTGTGACATATCAAATGAAAGGTCTTGTTGAGATAATCTTAAATATATTTTTTTTTGTAATTTTAAAATAAATAGTTTCCAAGTTATTCAAGAAAATAGACGAAATTTGACCATTCCCCCCCCTTATCTCCGAAACTACTGAACCTAATTTTTTTAAAAAAATACAGAATTTAGTTTTCTACTTATAGATTATAGGAAAACCTATAAGAAGTCCATGATATTAAAAGAACATGGTAAATCACTCAATATTGTGCGTACCAATTTGGGTCAGATTTAAAAAAAAACGTGATAGGTAACATCGTACGGAACCCTCTTCACGCGAGTCCAACTCGCACTTGGCCGGTTTTTCATCTAAATTCCTGTTTAAACCACAGTTACTTTTGTATTTAAAGTATCGATATGGCTTGGAGGTTTTTTTTTTTTTTTTTTCGTGGTAAAATCATCAAATGAGTCCTCCCAGCCCCGGGCAGGGCGGGAGGGACTGTCAGACTTGTACTGACTAAAATCCACGGTGTCCTTCGGTAGCCCTTTTGCGTACCGGAGTGAGCTTGAGAATTTTAAGTGAAAATAATTTAAAAGTCTATAGTTTTGTCACAGTATTGACCTTGACCAATAGAAACGCCGATCGTACACAAGTTGTGGTAATTCGCTCGGATGAGCTAATCCGGGGGGCGACGCCTGCAGCTAGATCGCATTAGCCAATTAGATGTGACAGAAGTATGCCGTTGTACAGTCATACTTGCATTCTACTCTAATGCTTCATGTCTTATAGAATAACACAGCTAATAAATGACGAAGTCTTTGCGATGACGCCAAAATAATGATGGATGAAGACAAAAGTAGGCCCAAATGAGACTTAGGTCTCGCACTACAAATCACTAAATGCATTTAACAACAGTCCCTACTGTGCGTTTGAGAATGTGATCTGTCTCTGAACTCATAGACATTGATCATGGACTAAGAATTATCTGCTTAAAATTGCCATACTCTGTTAAAAAACAATTGTAATACAATATTTCCTTTACATTAGCAAAGACATGTTCTGTCATGCAGAGAGATCGATAGAGAGTCATACAATTATTTTATTAAATTTCGTAAGGGCTTAGTCCAAGCTACAAGTCTATGTCTTCACAAGAATAAAAAGTCCAGCATCATCCCTCTCCCCCACAGTATCACGTAACCTCACTTAGTGCCTAGGTCCTTGTACGAACAATACCAAACATAACTCTGTATGAACAAGATCAAATGTCTGATGCATTGTTTTCTCTTGTCGCCAGCCGAACGAAGGAGCGGACAATCAGGTACTTAGTAGATGACGTAGATGTGTTTGTTCCATTGTCTACTTTAGTTTTCGCTTTTAATTGTGTGTTTTTATAGATTTCTGGTGGAGGTTATTATTTGAGGACTTGGCCACTTTTTAGCTCCCAAAAATGTTCATTTCATTTTAAGTCTTATGAATTTTGACTGTTTCAAATAATATAATCTTATATTGTCTCTGCCCTTTGCATGATAATTGTGATCGTCCATAAACACAATCAAAATCCTTTTATGTTTAGCAATTAGCATTAACAGTTCACTAACTCCCAACTTAGTATTCACTCCATACAACACTATATTACACACCAGAATCATTCCCTTTTCTTCAAACCTTCAGACATTAATACTTTCAAATCTTCCACAGTTGTTTACTGCAAGCGCGACCCACCTTCACGATGGTCGTCGGGCCCATCCGCCCGACTCGGGCTTCGTGGAGCCCGTCAACAATAACATCAGTGAGGACAATAACAACGGGCCGATATCTCTGCGAGAGATGCAGAACATTGCCAACAACAACGCAGCAGCGTACATCGTGAGCGAGAATGAGGAGAGGAACAGAGTCAGCAGGGAGTCGGTGGTGGAGTTTGAGCCTTTGCCGACTGGGATTAGAGTTGCTGATCCGTTGGAGCATTGTGCGGATTGGTTTGGTGAGTTTTCCTATTTATCACTTACCCTTGAAAGCATGATTTACTTGAATCAGTATTGTAAACCGGCCATTAAAAGTAGATCGTAATTGTACCAATGAGTAAACACTTCAATCCAGTCCACCCTTCGCTGGTGTATGCGGAATTGAAGCCATCGCTAATTGGACAAATATCGATGTACCTCGAAAATAACCTTGACTGTTAACTAACTCTGCTTCTAACCTTCGAAATAAAATCATAGTTATCCGATCAATTTATAAAATGTCGACATTATTTGTTACCAGCCTACCCTACCTTTTGTATACCTGTGATCTTTATTCACCCAGTTCTCGTCAGTCACTTCCTTCCTGTCACTGGCTTCCGGTCGTTAAATAGTACTTTATGCCGTACAGAAACTATTTGAATGTCGTTAATAGACAACGATGTTTTTTTCTTAGAGCATACAATGTTGATGTAAACTTTTCCTCAGATTGGGCAAATAAGAGTAAATGCGTCGATCCTCAACTCCAAAAGTCGTGGCTTTGCCCGATATTGTGTAACTTATGTAAGACACTTACAGCTTCCAAATTGTAAAGCGGTAGAACGGGATAGCTTTAGGCGACCCGGCAGTAAAATAAATCATTCTAACTAAACCGAACACCACAAAAGTCGTGGCTAAAGGTCTCGTAAAAGATAAGGACTACGGTTTATCCATTCTTCGCTGGGATTTAATCTTAAAAAGAAATAAGTTGTGATAAAACGACATTTAATTCACTCAAAATGTTGAGAGCGTCAAAAATTGTCATCGAGGCTCGTCTCGAGGGAAATGAATTGGCAATTTATAAAGCCTTTAATATTCGGGGCCAAGTCCCGTAATCCGTAAATCAGTGCCTAAACCTTATTTAAAATATTCACCCAATCATATCAAAATATCAACCTTAAGCTGTTAAACATTAGATTACTTTTCGATTTCTACATTATACAGACCTAAGACCTTTCAGAGTTTATGGCAGGCACCATTGTTATCTTTCGACCATTACAAAGTTCCCATGACCGATGACAATCTCTGCTTAGCTTAGTATAGAAACATACGAACAATACACTGGGTGCAGGCATGGTAGTTTGGGATTTATTGTCCTTGTTTCCAGGGAGTACTAGACATTTAATGAATAGGTGGTTACTGAGACAAATCTTGAGGATTTCTATTGCCAGACGGAAGAATGGAAAATTTCGGTATGAGGAACAAAAAGTCAGGATTTCTTCAGGCCCAGGACAGCCCAGTAAGAGAGGGCCATTTTCCATTTCGAATTTCTCAATAGCAGCCCTGTGTTTAGATGTTCGCGGTTGATACTCCCGTTCCTCAAAAAGTACGTAATGTAGTTGGTCTCGCGCCTGATCTCTCCTGAAGTGTCATATTGTCGTCCCATTGGAGAGTCAAGGAGCAGAGAGTGCATCACAGAGAGTGCAAAATAATACACTTGTGCACTGTGTATTATTTTCGGCTCCAATGGCTAATCTCAGTTGAGATTGACATGCTCCCGAAGAACTACAAAAAACATAAGACAATTTTTGTAATATACTAGGTGCCCACTCCTTGCTTCGCTACGTGTTACAAAAAATGTGATAAATGAAGAACCGCTCCACCGATTTTGTGCAAACTTTACATAAATAATCTACTAAATAGTCCGAACAAAGCAGAAACATTTGGTTTGGACAGGTGAGCCCGTTCTCAAGTTATAAAGTTACAACGAAAAGTGGCATTGATTTTTATTGTATACAGATTATGTGTGTTTTTAACATCGCGACCGCACCCATTTTAAACCAGTGTGTTTCCATACAAACTTGCTTATACAGAGAAACATGCAGCAAATTGATTTTAAATGTACCTAATTTACCATATTTGGTTACAGGTGATGAAGATTTCCCGCGTAATCGATTGCAGTACCTAAGAGAAATCGGCAGAGGATGGTTCGGCAGAGTAAGTCATACACTTATTACCAGTTTATGAAATGAGATATTAAGGATAGTTTATAACCTGGATTCACACCCGTTCCCGTAGAATCATTTTCGAGTTGTAGCGGGTGAAGCCACTGGCAACAGCTAGTATATTACATACAGTTATGTTGTAAATGTCACATCAGAAGATCTCGTCGTTAAAATATAAAACCAAAAAGTCACAAGTTCTAAACCAAAATTCGTACTTACACCACTAGCATGAAGATCTGGGAATAGTTTAAAAACAGATAGTTTAAAAAAGAAATAAAACGTCAGCTGAACCATGCAGGACACCTGTCTAGGTTATCCTTGAAGAAGGTCCAACCTAGCAGTGGATGTCTTCTATCTGTGATGATGAGGATATTTTTTAAAAATAAATGAACATATTTTTTATTCATAAACATTTTTCCAAAGATGGGTGTAAACATAGCCACAAAAATGAAGTATAGTTGAGTCATAAATAATAGTTATCTATATATATAAAAGAACAGGGTTTTTTATTAAGACTCGACTACAGCCGAAACTGCTAAACGCAGAAACTTGAATTTTGGACAGCAGTTGCAGTCTACCGTGTAGGGAAGCAATAAGACGGGATTTTGCGAAAATCCTCCTCTAAGGGGGTGAAAAGGGGTGAAAACGTTTGTATGTAAAATCTTATTCCGTGGGTTTATAAATGTGAAACTTGCCACGAATAAGAACAATAATAAATAAAAAAGATTGGCGCTATTATTTTTTTAAAACTACCCTCCATTGGTAATCTAGGTGTTGTTAAAGTTTGTATGGGAAAATCATAACGCGTGAGTTGATTAATATGAAAATCAGTATTTACATACTAGATCAAAAATAATTAAACACGTGTTTTTGGAATTTTCGAAAATCACCCCCCAAGTTAGTGAAAAGGGGTATTCAAGTTTAAAGGGGAGATTCTTTAACCGCTAAACGTATAACCTGAATTTTGATCGGAAGTTGCAATTTATTATGTAGGTGAACATAAGAAAGGATTTTGCAAAGAAAATCTTCCTCTAAGGGGGTGAAAAGGGGTGAAAACGTTTGTATGAAAAATCTTATTCCTTGGGTTTATAAATTTGAAACTTGCCACGAATAAGAACACAAGTAAATAAAAAAGATTGGCACTATCGTTTTTTTAAAACTACCCTCCATTGGTAATCTAGGCGTTGTTAAAGTTTGTATGGAAAAATCATAACGCGTGAGTTGATTAATGTGAAAATCAGTATTTATATACTAGATCAAAAATAATTAAATAAGTGTTTTTGGATTTTTCGAAAATCACCCCCCAAGTTAGTGAAAAGGGGTGATTATTTTTTAAGGAAGGCATTTTACTACTTGCTTCGATAAACTCAAAACTGGTCATAAATAATCTCTCAATCGTATGAAGGATGTGTATTTATTTATATTTCAAAAATCAACCCCTAGCGGGGTGAACATCGGATGACCATTTTTAGATGTCCATTACTGGCATTAATTTCACTGAGTTCGAATTTAGAAACACGCGCAGACGAAGTCGCGGGCGGAGTGCTAGTAGTGCATAAATAAAAACTAGTGTATAACTAAAGTAAACAGGAACAAGATATTTAAACTACGGATATTTAACTTTTAATGCAATTTTTTGGAGTATACTATTTTCTGTTACTTTAGAAAATATGGTGGAACCAGCAAGCTCAAAATGCTTTAATGAATGATAGTTAAACATTGTCTTGTAAATGAAGATTCTCTGATTGGTATTTTCCAAGCATAAAACATGATTTATGACACTTTATTGGAAATGTAATAAAACTAAGGGTCAATATGCAACGAGACGCGGCGCTGCACGCACATTTCAATAGAGCGACTCAAAATCGTAACTTTACTTACTACACGAAAGAACACATTTCACTAACGACGCGAATTAGTGCGGCGCCGCCGCGTGCCCTTTTTAACAGCGACTCAAAATCTAACTTTATTATCTACACGACAAGATACACATCAGTATCGATGCGTCACGTCGCGTCGCCGCGTGAATTGACCCTAAGAAGTGCACGTTCAATTAAATCTGGTATCAATGCCATAATCAATGGTGACGGCAAACGTGGTCATTATTATACATCACGTTTCGCGATGCTAATGATGATTGCAATTTGCACTTAGCTATAATAATTATGTTCTTTACTTGTGCATGCTGATACCCTATTCTGTATTTTGCATTGTAATATGCTCTTATCTAGTGGAATAAACTTGAGCAAGTAGTCTTGAAGAATGTTTTCTTATAAAGGGTCTCAAAAAAAAAAAACAATGGACATAGCCTGCCAGGGCCGCGGGACTATCGGGTAACCGTGACCCCAGAACCTAAAGGGCTATTGAAGGACACCGTGGATTTTAGTCAGTACAAGTCTGACAGTCCCTCCCGCCCTGCCCTGGGTGGGAGAACTCATTTGATGATTTTACCACGTAAAAAAAAGTGTATTAGAGGGCGAGCTCATTGCCATCAACACCTTACAAGACAAGACTTGACCAGAATTTACCATCCTCAGGTGGTAGAAGGCGAGATAGAAGACAATGGCTCCACGAGCACAGTGGCAGTCAAGATACTCAACCAGAACGCGAGTCTTGAAGACAAAGCGCGGTTCCTGGACGAAGCCAGGATGTACCGTGATGTTCGTCACGAAAACGTTCTTGCTTTCGTCACCAAATGCTTGCAGGAGGACCCCTGGATATTGATATTTGAACTTTGTTCTATGGTAAGAATGATTGAAGAGCTTATTACACTTTTTTTCTTTAATTAGCTTATGTTTTAGGCGTTACTTTGAAGTCAAAGATCTGTATTCAAATAACTGTGTGGTGCCTTACACCCACATTTCGCCAAACGTGCCAGAATTTTGAATAAAATATTGATTTATACTGGATGCTCCTGACTGTCGATTTTGAACTGGATAGATCATGTAAATCCAGTGCCGTAACTTATGCGCCCAGTGCGAATTTCTTTAGCTGTGCCCTGGTCGGCCCAATTCTAGTCCTAGTCTGGCCATTTCTGCGGCCCACCGGAGTTGAAACTTGAAACCTACCACAATACTGATCAGAAGCCCTATCGATCACCTCCATGAAGTTTAATTTAGTAGATCCTCATAAAACCCGTCTCATTACATTGCAGGATCTCCAACAATACTTGGTAGTGAACCGTCCTAAGATGGCCATCCTCAACGAGGGCGGAGTGCCGCTGCGGCTCATGTGTGACGTCAGCGCTGCGCTCGCGCACCTGCACTCGCGCGGCTACTTGTACGGGTTCGTATTAAGTTAATGTGGAAGTGACCTATATAGTAGATTAGTAGCCAAGGGCTGTAAGGTATCAATTGCATCCCGAGATATTTAGGCGCACGAGCGCAGCGAGGGCGCCTATAGTTCGAGGGTGCAATTGATGCTTACACCCGAGCTAACTACTCTGCTTTACATCTCGATTGTGAGGTAAGTAGAAAAAAAAAACCGGCATTACAATCTAGAATAAAACATTTTATTAGTTAAAATTTATAGTGAAATGAGAACAACTTTCATGCAATGCATGGGAGTGCAGCTTATATCTTCTTCACTTGCAGAACTCATGTTTTTTTCCTAATTAGCACGTAATTATAAAAAAAAAACCCAAAAACAAACAATATTTAAAGTAAAAGTTTTCTATTCCCGCCTTTTTTCATCTTTTTTTATTTATTTTTTTCAAGAACGAAATTGAGCTTCGCCATTCGATATTTAAAATTGATGACTATTATACTCATACGAAGACAAGGCTGAATAGCGAAGCGACCTCTTTTGTCATTGGGCTGAATGCATGATGTCTATTGCCAGTATGATGGTTAATAGATGTACGCGAACTTTTTGAAAGAGTTAAGAGTTTTTTTTTAAATTACTTACCGCCCTAGAGCTTTTCTAACTACATTAGTAACCTAGAGTGCTAATTGGTTACCTACAAGCCCCATTTGGGGGTAATAAGGACCTACTTACCGAATATGAGAGATGTAAAGTACATTTATGACATTATCAGCCTGTCGGATAGGTAAAAGAATGATCACAAAACAATCTACCCTATCACACATAGACAAAATTTTTATTCTCTTGGCTAGTAGACTTATAAAAAAAAACCCTGTATAAAACTTATATAAGTTCATAAAAACTTAGAAAAGCGGCTAGTTTCAGCTTCATAGAATGTGATGTTTGTTGTTGGTTCGTCGTTTTTGTGGTTAGTGATTTAAGCTACAGAGATAGCGCCCTACGAAGCCGAAACTAGCAGATTACTTCTTTCTGAAGATCGATGTGCAACATTTAACGCTGGTATTATTATTTCAGTTGATTGACACAATCATGTAGTGGACTCCACATAAAAAAAAAGGTTTTTAACATGAAAAGACAGACAGAACAAAATTATCCTGTAAGAGCTCCGTTTATTCTTTTGAAGTATGTGACCCTAAAACAATGCAGATTTGAATAAAATCTGGACATAATTTTTATCCATTATTTTCTGTGGGTCTGCTCGTGGCCATCGCATCGACGGAACACAGTAAAACCTTGTTAGTCCCGGACTTGTACAGCTTATATCCTCCCACACTGTTACCTAGTATATTTTTGTCTTTTTCCAGCAACGTATGGTGCGGCTCGGTGTTAGTACGCGGCACGTCAGACAACGCACGCGCCGTGTTAGGAAGATACGTGTCCGCTGAGCCGCCCTATGATTTGTCCGCTCCAGAAACTCGCACGCACCCACCTGTGTATACGGTAAAAGCTAAAGTTTCATATATGTTTAATGATTTTTTTTGTTGTTTTCAATGGTTAATAGTTGTTTTATTAGGGATGTGTGACAATCGCATTACATCGCGAGAGTTGAAATATATAACGCATCGAAACTCGAGAGTAGGCGCTCGTGATGTCAGAAGTAAGTAAAAACGGAACTTGTTTGTGACGTATTGGCAATTTTAATGTCGAATCTTCGTCAATTTTGGTTTAACCCGTCAAACGTCCTTATGATCCACTGGGGATCATAAGAAAAAAATTATAAACATTTTTTAGAGAGTTTCATGTTTTCAAAGCGTCGTTGGAGGGGTTAAGCAACGAAAGAAATAATACATGTCAAATCAAATACCCTATTCTTTCTGAATAGGGTATAATTCTGAATTTCAAGTACCACCTTGTGAATAATGGTTTCGATTGCGATATTTTTAAGTCAAAGGCTATTGTCCTATGACATTTGTTTTATAAACACCAAAGGATGATTCGCCTTCCATTCAAAACTTATCAGAAAACTGAATAGAAAATGCACTTTCGAAAAACAGCGCTGTTTTTGCTCTATGTTTAGTAAACATAAATCTAGTTCTGTAATAGTGATTTCACTACTGATATTTTTTGATGGCTACAAGATTTTTAAACCAAAATTGACGGAGATATGATGCTTTCAAAATTGCCAATACGTCACAATTTAGTTCATTTTTACTGAATTCTGACGTCACGAGCCCCCACTCTCGAGTCTTGATGTGTTATATCTTGGTAAATATTCATTGATTTTACATAAGAAAAAATGTGTCCGTTATTTTTCAAAACTCTAAATAACGGACTAATTAGATTTATAATTTATTGATACTGTCAAATAGCCCATTACGTAATAATCTAAATATTTATGTAATTATAATTATTTCGATGGCACGGCTAGCGCAGTGGCTGAGCGATTGGACTGCTGCGCAACCTGTCGCGGTTTCGATTCCCGAGTAGTTGTTCCGGGTCTGGGTGTTTGAGTATTTGAGTTGCTATGTTTGTCAACGCACCCACGACACAGGAGAAAAACCTAGATAGGAGCAGACATTATAATGTCTTCGGATTTTGATTCTAGGACAAGCAGTTTCCTATATTTCAGATGTGATTTAACTCAACTGAATTTATTATCTATCGCAGGCCCGCAGCGAGTCATGGTCTCTCGGCACGCTGGTGTGGGAGGTGTGCGCGTGGGGCGGGGCCCCCGCGGGGCTCCCTCCGCCGCTGCCCGACCTGCCCTGTCCCTACCGGAACCATCTGTGAGTAACACTACTATTTTTGCACTCGGAAAATAATAAAAAAATATTATAGAATGGAAATACGCTATAGTCGAGATAGTGGTCAAACGCGAACCTATATATAAATAAATAAAAAAAAAAACATCCCTGCCTTGTTGTTCGTTGTCGGTATGATCATAGTCGATCAATGGACACGTTATAGAATATAACACTTGTGTGTATTGTTCCAGCTACCAAGTAATGCAGCTATGCTGGAGCCCCAACCCGGAGGCCCGGCCGACCTCTGCCCAGGTGCACGCGCTCATCAACCACCTGTACACCTCGCACCGCGACACCAGCCAGCCGCACAGCGCACACGACGACGGCTACGGCAGCGCTGACTTCGAAGAGCGATGGCAACGACTCAAGCCCAACTCCATCCCCAAGCTAGACGAGCATCGAGCTATAGTCCACGCTCCATCTACCTCCATGGCCTCACACTTCACAACCTCCGAACAAGACCTCAACACGCACGTACAAGACTCCCTCAGCGTCGACATGGACACAGCCGTCTCGAGATCCAGCAGCATCATGTCAGACAAAGATATGTCGGTACAAATCAAGTCCGAAAGCTTGACGAACCTCCACGGTTCGCTAGAAGACGTCAGGAACATCTACCTCACTCATAACGAGACGGCCGCACTTGAATGCCATCAAGGAAACATCAGTCTGGAAGATGCTAGAGAGAAAGAACAGGACAGGTCTGATGCCTCCATGGACCCCTGGCTCAAAGACATCATAGCAGGCAGCACTGATGACGTCAGCTACTACAAAGATGTCAGCGACGTCATCAAGAATCTCGATAATATACTGAACTCTGAGAAGACCTCAAGTTCAGAGTCCAGCCACCAAGCCAGTCCCTCTAGAGACAATCTGAGCTTAGACTGCAAGAAGGATTATCCAATGCAATCCAGTATGGTCAAATCCCCTGGTATTACGAATTTCCAGAACATTCTAGATACTGGGTTTGGTTCTAAATCTGAAGATGCTGAGACTGGTGAGGATGATGAACTAGATAGGGATACCATCGGCACTCTGAGCCACTCGTTCGAGCGACACAGCGAGGTCGACACAACCAGTCAACACACGCTCGAGAACCTCACGCCGGACACACCCGTCAAAGACGTAGATGTTGTCACAAAAATTGAAATACAAGTCCAAGTTGAAAGAATTACACCCGATGTTATAGTTGATGATAAAACAGACGAATCTGTGCATCAACATACTGAATTGCCAAATGATAACAAAATAGTGAGTAGTGATAGTGAAATACCCAAGCTGAAGGAATTATGTGTAGCGTCGATACCTAGTGCTAGTGATAACGAACAATTGAACGTTAGAAAAGACTGTCAAACATCATGTGATAGTAACTTAAAAGAAATAAGTACTGATATTAAGAATGAAACTAAGTCAATAAAAGATGTAGGGAAGCAGAGTGAAGGTACGCCTCATGAAGTAGAGAGTAAGGATTCTTTAGATAAGAGCGAACTGGAACAAATGGTAGATGATATATTCTTGCCTATAATGGTGCATGGAATGTCAACTAGTGAAATAGATCAATCAAATGAAGAATTGTCTGAAGGGAAGCAAGGAGAGAAAACTGTTGATGATATTATATCTGATACAAATGTAGAAAGTGGTATTGAAGAAGTCCTAGTGAGTGATCTCATAAAAGTAACTGAAAGTTCGAAAATCCTTGAAGATTCGAAAGAAGATAGTTTAGGGGAACTGAGTGACTTAGAGCCCTCAGATCCCCTCTCTCCCGAAGAGACACCTGAGCCAGTACAAAGTATGAATATTATTGAAAGTTCTAACTTGAATGCAACAAAAGAGACTGAAATACCAACAATTGTAATAGAGGAAGTAAGATCTCCATCGCCAGAATTGCCACCTGAAATAGTACAAAATATTTTTAAGGAAGAAATTGATGAAGTAACACACACAGTAGAAGAGGAAATTGAAAATGCAATGAAAGAAGAAGACAAGGAATCTGTTTTCAGTAGAATAGAAGAGAACAAACAATCATTTGCCACTGCAACTGAAAAAAGCAATACTGAACAACAAGTATTGAATGAAACAGCTGATTTTGTTAATAATCAAACTATTCCAGATGCGAATAATTCCTTTGCCGTAAAAGCTGCTACAAATATTGCTAAAGATGTTTCAAATTTCATTCTAGAAGAAAGGAAAATTCCAGCTCTACATGAAGCAAAGAATGTATCTAATGCGGCCGAAAGTTTGCCAACAGAAGATATTATAGAGAAAGATTTCGATGTTATTACTGAAAAAGATCTGGAATCTTCTATTCATCAATCAAATAAGACAGATAATGTCGTGGTACGCCCTGAAAGTAATGTTTTAGTTGCAGAACTGAAAACAGAAAAAGTAATTGTTGTTGAAAATGAACCGAAGGATGACAACATGATTGAAGATTCAAACCTGGTTGATAAGGTGGTCCCTTTAGTTGAACTCGAAACAACTACCTCACCTCACGTGGAAGCTAAAGAAATCGTTCTAGAAACTTCTGTTAAAATCTCAGAGAGTGATAGTAATACTCGTAAAGAAACTCAATCTACACAGTCTAACGAAAAATCTATCGTCGACGAAGATGTCGTCGAAATTTCAAACAAAACCTTTACAGTAGTTGAAGAAACTGCTCACAAAGACATCCCTTTAGTTACTGATGTAGAGGAAAATAATGCTGATACTATTGCCATTAACGAAATGGAGATGGGTGAAGCTGATACCAATAAAGATGGAGCCAGAAATGTTTCCGAAGAATCTGTGTCTAAAGTTATACAAACAGTACAAGAAAACTTTGCCATACCTAAACCAGATCATAACGAGCAGTCTATAATATCAGTCATAGCTAATGTAAGCGTAGAAGCGGCAAAATTTGAAGAGGATATTGATGAAAAGGTTTTTATCAAATCTGCTGAACCTATCAATGAATTTATGAATTCTATCGAAGTTGATAATGTCAATGCAACACCTAATAGAGAAGAAACTGTTCCTAACACGTCTGTTTCTGAAGAGAATGAAAAGAAATCAGCTGATGATGATATCACAGGATCTGATAATCTAGTACTGACAGAAATAGCAGTGCCATCGCACAGCCCTGGGTACATAGATCTAATGAACGATTCTACTAACGAAATACTAAACGACAACGCTTTAGATAATAACGTAAGAAACGTTATCAAATCCTGTCTTGAAGGTTCTAACACAGACAACACATGCTCTATGGTCAGGAACGAGTCTACAGAGTATCTAGATCTACCCAGCTTTGGGGTAAAAGAGGTTGATAACTTCCTGCACATGGAAAGAGTATTCAACTCTCAAAATACAGAAGTTGTATCAAGTACTCCTCTAGCAAGTGACAGTTCCGTCGAAGTCAATAATACCATTGAAAACTCAGTCAAAGAAGAAACACAATTTTTATCAGATACTAAGGTTCCTGCTGATTATGCAATGGGAACGTCTTTTACTAAGTTGGAACAGAAATATGTTCCGGATAGCTTGAGCCCTTTCGAATCGCCAACTAAAAGTCACCATACGGACACTTACGATGAAAACAGCTCGGTAGTTCTAGGCCCTTTTGAGAACTGTACTTTAGAACTTTTCAAGGGAGTGAAATCAACTGAACTAGTAGATTTACCGAAAGAAGAATTACTAGCGTTCTCGTCAAACTTCAGCGAGATGAATCTGGAAACCCCATCTCCGTTACGAGACGGTAACTTCCTAAACGAAGTACCCGACATAATGCATGATGATTTACAGTTCGATGATATTCAGAGCCTAAGCGAGAAGCAGTCAGACCCTCAAACTGAAACAGATAGCGGGAATTCCGGTACAGAGAAGCGAATTTCGCCCTTAACGCCTCCTAACTCCCCTGGAGTATTTCTCGCGTCGACATCACAGCAGAAATACGTTGTCGATATAGATTTAACTCCTGAAGCAGCACCCGCACCTGTTGTGCAACCAGATTTGTCTTTACAGAAAGAGATAGAATTAAACCAGATAGAGTTACAAATAACTTCGAAGCTAGCAATGGCGGAGAATGAAAATAATATGAATATTGAATATTCTGGTCCTTTAACAGTTGAAGGTTTAGTTTCTGATGAAGGGATGATGATGAGGGAGAGTGATGCTTTGCCTGAGTCTTATCTGGCGGGAAACGGAGGGTCTGTTGAGGATCTCAGAGAGGATTTGACGCTCGATGAAGAATGCGTTAAGGCCTTGAGAAATGAATTGGAACTGAAGTTGCCTTTGGCTCAGGTGAGTTATAAAACCTTACATTTTAAACCTGTTTTTGCCCAAATGAGCACATTTTCATTTCCCCAAAAAACCCCTTTTTGCCACCTGTGATTGGCTAACTGAAGTAACGCCAAATTCATAGAATCATTATTGAATGCTTTCCGCGAATTAAGAAGCAAAAAGTCTGTTTATTATTTATTTAGAAAAAGTACCTTTGGCGATGATAACAAAATAACACCAGAATCACAGAAAAAAATAATAGCAAACAATGACTCACAACTGATAGTAATTATATAAAAATATTCTACATAATTGCCTAATTACTCCAAGTACCTAAACAGAATAAATAATAAAATGAAAACCAAAGTGATTGGAATTATTAGTATGTATTTATTTATTTTATGACTGGCTGATCACCGTGGCTTCACCCGCGTTGCTCGGCTCCTATAAGTCGTAGTGTGATGTTATGTAGCCTATAGCCTTGCTCGATAAATAGATTATCCAACATAAAAAAAATTGAATTCCCTCCAGAAGTTCCTGAGATTAGCGCGTTTAACCAAATAAACTCTTCAGCTGTATATTATACATGGTTAAATTTTAGGGGTCATTGTACTCATCATAACGAACAACTTTTAGTATGGGATGAAACCTGAAATCGTGAAAAAAAATCAGCTGCTCACTGAGCAGCTGATTTTTTTCCTAAAGAGGATTAAAACGACTAAAATTTAACCATGTATATTACTCTTCAGCTGTATATTATATGTATATATTTAGTATAGGTTACGCAGTAAAGATTAAAAAAAAAGATAATCCGATGATTCACATCAATACATACAACTTTACTCCACGATAAGTTTACAATGGGACTTACCTTCAAACGACAACGCTTAATGTGGAAAAAAAGTTGCCTCATATACTCTGAAATACTGTAAAAAACCCAAGAAATGTAATCCTTATCTGGGATTAATATTTATCGATGAGTAAATGTTAGCGTATCGCCCGGTAGCAATCTATCACTGAAAGTGGTTAACTCGCCTTATTCTTGTGTAGTGATAAACGCGACTTGTTTATTCTTGCTATTGAACAATAACACTACATTTTCAAGAAATAAAAGTAAAGAATTTGTTTGCCTTCTGATAAGAAAAAAACAGTTATTATTTTATTATTGTTTTGTGAATAAATCTTTCGTCTTATGACAAAATGCGTTTGGATATTTCGATGGAAGATTTTAAACAGGTATTTATTTTATCATTCCTAATGTCGTTTCCATCAGAGGATCTAAAACTTATATTCCAAATAATTCACTTTGTGAACGAATAACCATTCACTTTGCTGGAAATGGACGAATTGAATCATTAGGAATATTGTTTGAAGTGGCCATTTTAGACCCACGGTTTATAATTCCCACTTTTAAAAGTGTCGTATTTCATTAAAAACATGAGCCTATAGCAGTCCACTGATGGATATAGGCCTCTACAATCTGAGAGCGGGTTCACATTAGGTCGGACCAACAGTTTTATCGGACCGACAAACGTGTCGGATCAATTTTGGCATATGTATGTCAATAGGGCCGTTCACATTAGGGCGACCCGACAAAACTAATGGAGCCGACATTTTTACCGTACGTTCAGCCACGATTTCTGTCGGATCGGACATAATATTGGCGTACTGGCAATTATGGCGCCGTTCACATTTGTGGGCGCGAATTGGCGGAGCCACACGCCGCCGCTTGCGCGAGCAGTTTCGTCGACGTGTATGCAGAGAAGACACGTTTAAATATGCAGGGCGAAATTAATATAGAAGTTTTGATTTCTCATCGTATACGAAAGTCACAACTGCTTTGTAGCGATCCGGGCAGTAAAACGACCGTACCGACAGTTGTGTTCACATTAGGTCGGATCGGCAGCGTCTAGTGTGAACATCAACACCCGACAGTCGGTCAACGGTAAACTGTCGGTCCGATCTAATGTGAACCCGCTCTAAAGCCACTGATCGCCGGCTAATCTCATCTAGCTGTTACGAGCCTAGTTTTGTAATACAAATTAACCCAAAATCTAAGGCCTGTGCCTCGAATCTTGCGGGCAGCGGGGCGGGCATCACAGACCCGTTCTCGAAACTAGCGGGCAGATCGCACGTCACTATAGCCGCGTAGTGTTGTGTTCGTGTCGAGATATTTGTTTTTATTCGCGAACGAAATGTCTGAACATTAGCGGCAACATCTTTTTGATTCAAATTTATTCCTAACACTCGATTTATTGTGGGCAAAAGAACGCGCGGGCTGTCACCGCTTGACTAAAGTACACCGCTCGCTGCCCTCCCCGCCCCGCTGCCGCGCCGCTCTTTTCGAGGGCCGGTCCATTTGATTTTACGCATAAGATCCTGCCGCCCCGCTGCCCGCAAGATTCGAGGCAGAGGCCTAATAAGAGGCAGACATTAAAAAAAAATTACAATAAGCGCTTAGAGAAGCATTCTACCAACTATTTATTTTTTGATGATTATTCTAACATAAGGTTTAAATAGTTGTATGAAATTGCTATAAAACCGCAAAAACGATATAGTGCATACATTTTCCTAGATACATTTTCATTTTACACATTTTCAATAACCCCCACAGGTAGCCGCAATAGAACCTCCATGCGAGCAGGATCAGGAGTGGCCGGCCGAGCTGCCGCCGCCGCCCGAGCTCATCGTCAGCTACCCCGGGGCACTCAGTCCCATCGCTGAGGAGACCGGCCAGCAACTGTCGGCCTACGAGAACGATTTGAACTGTAAGCGTGCTTTATTATCAAAACAGGTTATTTGACGCGGGCATGCGGGTGGCGAGTAATGGGCGACTCGCTGTCCGACCATGGACCATGCCCGGGTCGACGGCGCGTTGTGTGACCCAAAGCCTGCCGGGGTCGCGGGACTAACGAATACCGTGACCCCGCAACGTAAAGGGTTTTTGAAGGACACCGTGGATTTTAGTCAGTACAAGTCTGACAGTCCCTCCCGCTCTGCCCTGGGTGGGAGGACTGATTTGATGATTTTACCACGCAAAAAAAAAAAGCTGACCCCAACAGAGTAGGTAAAACACTAGGCAAATGATGATGGTTCTAATAATAAAGAGGGTCTAAGACTCATGATGTTGTATGTATGTTTTGCCAAAACTGTGGATATTATAATTATGTATTGTCAAAACAACCAAATTAAACTAATATTCTATCTTTATTTTCGCACTAAATCCTGCTTCTTCAACAGGGAACTTATCAACCCGCACAGAGTCATCAGAGAGCTACCCTGAACCCTGTAACAACAGTACTGATGACGTCACAGAGTTACCAACCGGCGCACAGAGCGGCACTCACGATCACTCCACGTACACCATCGAACAGTCGCGGGAGCCCTCCCGGGACGGGGCACGGGGCTCCCGGGATAACACCTACACCGTACACAGGGATCTCGACCTTGTCAGCAGTAGAGAGTGAGTACATGTTTGTTTGTAGAAATTCAGGAAGCTCTAATTGTTGCTGGTCAATATGGATGGAGGTTAAAGTACGGGGATTGGGATTTCATTTGTTGAAACTGCGTTTAACATTCTTGGCTTAACGTTCGATTGAAGTGGTCGAATAAATTTATCAAGCTAAAAAACTTTAAGGGTCAAAATATTGTTTCCAGCCTGTTAGATTATAATGGACGTTGCTCGGTCAGTTTTATGGCAACGCTTAGCTTCTGGTGAAGGTAAATGACAGCTCTTGGGTCACAGTAAATGGCAAAAATACTGAACAATTAATTTTTGGAGTAATGTTTTACATGAAAATTAAACCATAATTATAATCTTTGACATACCCAAAGGCATTCACCCTGAACCTGCAATGGAATGTATAGAAAGCTAGCGATCTAAAACGTCGTTATCTAATAGATTATTTAAATTGACTCATATTGAAGACCGACACGCAAGCGATTCGATTACGAAATTATGCGCTGTTAATTAAAACGTTTAATGTACAACGCAGCAATTAGCCACCAAACGTGATTCGAAACTACAGAGGTTCACAACAGGTGCGTCAAACTCTTAATCTATAAATTATCTATTTACAGAATTACTATGAGCGCAGACAGCTTGAACGCCAGCCCTTTTAAGAAAGTAGTACCCGATACCGAATCACCGATCGACGACAAAACGTACACGAAGGAAGAGGAGAAAGAATCTTTAGAGCGAATATCGCAAGTATCGCCCTTTCTCTTGAGCCCTACCACCGACACGTCCGCCCCAGATACCGACCTCGACAACGCCACGGGAGTATCGACCTTATCGAAGACCACGCTCCCCACAGACGCGAAGCACTCCAAACCGTCCGAGACACAGTGTCTGTCCAAGGCCACCAGCATCGACTCGTGGTGTTCCAACGACACTTTATACAACGTCGAGGAGAACTTCGATGATCTTGCTATGGACCCGGATGTACCAGAATTTGAACCGGAGAAGGAAGAAGGCAACAGCGAAAGCACAGACACGTTAACCCACAACGATGATGAAAAGGAAGCGAGTCACTGTTCCACCTACATCATACACGATAGCAAGTCTGAAGCCTGTGAAACTTTCTCCCCGGACTCGATAACCGCCAATGAAAACTATACGTATACGAAAGTGAAGACTGATAACGCTGGCACAACGCCGTCCGTTTTAACTAAGTCAGATTTGAACGATTCCACGAAGAACACGACTAAAGATCTCGCCTACGGGACTCTTATGTCAGGGATGCCATCTTACTCAAATTGTACCACAGAGGTCGCATCTGGATTTGATGACTGGAAGGTGGCCCAACCAGAGTTGGTTAGAAAGTCTCCTATGCCAGGAGATGCTGATATGACGCCACCAAACCCAGCTGAAGATAAGGTAACTGATATCACGAGCCCGCAGCTTGTATCTGAACCTTGTCTGAAGAAAATGGAAAGTGTTGACATTTCCTGTCTACACGACAATCTGATAGATAGTCAGAACAAGACAGAAGAACCTGAAAGTCAAGGATTGTTAGTTCACACGGACAGTCCTAACTACAACTACAGGAACATGGAGCCGTCAGTAACGAGCACTCCTTTCACCGACCTCATCGACGACGCTGACAACGTTGAAGGTATCCCCATGAGACTGCCCGAGGCCCACACGGAGTCTCCCGAAGACAGCGTCAACTTCCAGACCTTCCTACAGTCCGCTGAAGTCAGACCACAGGATCTTTCCTCCAACGCAAGCAATGAATGTGCCAACCAGGACACAGAGGTGCTGTTAGAGGGAGATAGCAAGACTTTGAGCAGGAACAGCAACAAAGACAGCCTCGCCGTGTCCGAACGCACGCCGACGTATTCCGACTTCGAAAACTCGGCGGTAACGAAACCTCAAGATGTCAACTCGAAAGATAAGTCTAGTCAGAGCATGGAGAGCGGGATCAGTTCCGAGGATTTTCAGAGGTTTGAGAGCTCTGTGAGGAGTCGGCCACAGGACCTATCGTCTTTGATCGATGCCAGCTCACTCCTGCTCAAGAGTGAGAGGATGTCGAGTGAACTCGCCATGGGCTCGCTGGCTACGGACTTCGATCAGACTAGTCAGTCGGAGAGCCGAGAAATCGCGAACGAGCCGCAATCTCAAACGAGTCCGCCTATCGTTACGAATTTAAATGAATCTCACAGCTTAGTTAATTTTAGAGAACCCAATTTTTTAATAAATTTCGATGCTGACGATGAGAACGAGCAACCGCATTCGATTATTATAACCGAAACTACGATGGATGCCTTCAAGGAGAGTCCGAACAGGAGTTACGACCCTTTAGACTTGAAAATCCTAGATGTGAATCATTCCTACGATCCCCACACTAGTAGATTTCAAGCGCAGGAAGATTTCGAGAAACTGCTAGAAAACAAAATTAATGGGGAATTAGATTTCAACGAAGAAGAGAATTTGTTAAACTCTGAGCATTTATCGCCAAAAGTCGAAACAGTATCAGAGAAAACGGACACAACAGTCAACAGTATATTTCTAACTGAGGTACATAGAGCGACACCCAACACTTCGAAATCGAGCGACAAGAAAAGTCGTAAAGTGAACGAAGTAAACTGCAATGGCGGTAGCGAGAAATTCGCTACAGTCAACTTTCTAAACGAGACTTTTGAGGAATTGATCGAGAGTAACGTAGATGATGATACTAAAGACCCGAAGACTGAAGAACCACCGAGTGAAGGAGTAGACCTGGCTCCGGAGAGGGTTAAAACCCCTGAAACTCCTTTACTAGAAGAAGTACTAGAGAGTCCTAAAGAGTCGAAGAGTATAAAAGATGAGCTGCAAGAGATTGGTGAGTTAACAAATGGAGTTGCAGAAGAGAATGATAGGATGGCAGTGGTCACGGAAGACTTTCTACAGAATGAGAAGAAGTTCTGTACGCTAGATTCATACTTTCCGATGCTGAGTGATATCAGATTCACTGGTGAGTTACCATTTATTTATTTATTTTTGGCACCATGTTATTTTTTGGTCAAAACAACCGCACTTTTTGACTTCCATTCTCCCTTGCTCTCTTGCTGACATTTACTCCATTTCTTTTTATTCCTCACACAGTCAATTTTTTTTATTTTCGTATCGTTTTCTGTCTATAACCTAGTTTTCGCCAGATAAGCGAGGAAAAAAATTCGCTGACCCCCTTGTACCAATGTATTCCAATATTTCAAAACCATTCGAAAAAATCTAAAGAAAGTGTCGTAACACGATCAAAACAAACGTATCGTGGTAAGAGACAACCTTGACCTTATATTTTATTTTGAAATTCGAACGATGGTAGTATGAAATTCGAACGATGCATTTTTCGGATCAGTGACCTTTATTCCAGGCTTATTTGGCGGTGACTATACGAAAGTTAACATTTTTCACTCCAAGTACTGGTTATACAAGTTTTTTTTTAATGTAACAGTCACAAACAAAAATTTATTGAATAAGTCGGAGTGTTTAACTAAAAGTTTTTTACGCAAAGTAGCGCGATCTGTTGGTATTCAATGGAACATTTTATAGCCTTAACAGAAGATCGAACCGCACCACGAACTTGGTGCGCTCCGAACCAAATCCGATCGCGTGGCGCACGGTCCGCCGGACATTACTATTATGAATTTGGTTCGTAGCGTTCGTGGTGCGGTCCGGACCAAGTTCGATTGTCTGTTACGGCTTTAAATATCAACCGATTTATGAAATCGGTGACGTCATTGAGTGGTCTATGAGCTGTCGTATGCGGCATTTGATAATCAGAGCTCAACCGTGACGGAAGTGTGCACTGATTATACTCGTATTTAACCACGTGCAACATGGAGGTCACAAAAATATAAATCCCTATGAATCACCTACATATAAAAATCTCCTGTCACAATGTTTATGGTTTCCTCCAAAACGGCTGGACCGTTTTTTATTACTTTTTTTGTATATTCGTCAAATTATTTTTCACCCATCTACTCTCATAACCCATTACAAAAAGTGTTTGATACGCCCAGCGGAGTAGGCACGAGTCAGCTAGTAGCTAATAATTTATGACGTGCTTTTGGGTTTGATATCCTGGCCAACCGTGGTTTATCGACTACTTCTATAAACGTTCTCTTGGATTATAAAATGTCCAGATTCCATATTCGAAACAAATTTAGTGAAACGACTTTTTTTAAATGTGTAAGTGCCTCTCACACATTTAAATATTTTCCTTGGAGATGTTTACTTGTTTTACGTAGGAATCGAACGGGGATAATTTTTCTTCCGTGTTTTTGGCTTTAATTCACAGTTGTCTACTGGGAATTTGGGACATTTTATAATCTAAGGGAGTTCAATTTCTACAAACTAAAAATGAAAATCGTCCTTGCTACTACGATATAATGATGCAATTCGATTGACTTGACGTCGTCATGGCGATCGTGTTTTGTTTTTCATCTACCCGCAGACAACCGCACGTTTTATGTCATATGTCGTAGTGGTAAGGATGATTTTCACTTGTAGTTTGGAATCGGTCGAATTGCGTCACATGCTCCCTAAGATTTATCTCAAATTCCTTACCACAGGCCCAGCTACCGAAATAATGAGCACATCATTCACTCGTGACTCTCCCACTGAGCCCACATCACCAGAGAGCGCTGACAAGCGGGACACGGCCGCTGAACTGCTGAAGGAGTGGGACAGTGACTCTGATTCCCACACCAGCAACTCCAGCAGTGGGGAGTTTATATGGAAGGTAAGTGAGGGTGGGGAACAAGGGGGGGGGGCTGTGGTTGGGTGTGACATGGTTGTATACAAAGCTAGATTTTGCAACTACTTGTCATATGGATCATAAAGATTGGCTTGTCGAAGTAAAATGTATGTTTAGTTTGAATTATCTGTGTACCCGTAAAAAACTTGTCCTTCATAAATGGGATAATACTGACAATAGTCATTGGATTGACGTTAGGAAATTGATTAATGGAGAAAACCTCCCATTTTCTTTAGACCTTGGAGTTAAGTCAAAAAGTGAACAGGCTTCTAGGCAAGCGTGCTTCAACATCGACCACAACATCGCTTACATAATATATAGTGGTCAATATAGTGGTCAAATGCGATCGTACCGCTACTACAAAAAATAATCTCCTTCTATAAGGGGAAGTAGAGTAGAGTAGGGACTCCATTTTCCGAACTTAGACTCTCTTTCGGTCCGTTGTGCGTAGGTGTCCTGGCTAAGTTAGCCAGCCTAGCTCCTTCTATATGGGGAATTTATAAATAGTTTAAGATCTGCAAGGTCCTGAAGGTCGAGGTTAAGAAAATCTTATATATAAAATTCTCGTGTCAGTGTTAGTTATCATACTCCTCTGAAACGGCTTGACCAATTTTTATGAAATTTTATATGCATATTCAGTAGGTCCGAGAATCGGCTACTATCTATTTTTCATACCCCTAAGTGATAAGGGTTATCCAGCCCTAATATTTTTTTTTATCTAGAAATAATTTATATGATAAAACAACGTTTGCCGGGTCAGCTAGTAGTATATCTAACAATTGCAAACCAAGTCGCACCCAACCAAAACATTTTCTTTACAAACCTAAGCCGGTGTGAGATTTCGCGGGCTACTGTGACTAAAGCAATGCTATACAACATGTGATTAATGTAATGGTGTGGATACTCTGTAGTTTTCTCCCCGCTTTGTGTTGGTCTACTACCATGTATCTAGATATGTGATGATGTTTAATTTGACAGCTCAGTGACAGACGGAGTGTTGGCTATGGTTTCCATAGACAATACTTTTGTATCTTTATTTGTAAATGACTTGTAAATATTGTATTATATGTATTGTTTACTGCTAACGGCGAGCATTCATGCACAATTGCCATCTAGCACGGAATTTGAGCAACATTTGTGTATTGGAACCCAGAGTTTTTTTTAATAGGTAATGCCACTGTCTTCACGATCTCTAGACAATATCTAAAGGTCAGTTCAGACCGAGACGCAACGCGAAGCGACGTAACTCAACGATACTTCAAATGTGTATCTTTTCTTGTCGTAAATAAGGTTATATTTTGAGTCGCTATTAAAATGCAGCGCGGCGCCACGCTGCGCCGCGCCGGGTTGTGACAGGTGTATCTTTTCGTGTAGGAAATAGGATTCGATTTTGAATAGCTCTATTGAAATAATATAATAATAATAATATTCCACAACTATCACACAGCGCCATCTAGTCCCAATCTAAGCAGAGCTTGTGTTATGGGTACTAGACAACTGATAAACATACTTAGGTATATATTTCTAAATACATACATATTATAGATAAATTACACCCAGACACAGAACAAATGATTGTGCTCATCACACAAACATTTGTCCTGGGTGGGAATCGAACCCACGACCTCCGGCATAGCAGTCAGGGTCACTAACCACTAGACCAACAGGCCTAGTGCATGTGCGCGCAGCGTCACATTTCGGTCTGAGCGACCCTAATACTTGAATTTCAACTTTCGGTGCTGAACTGGTGGACTACCATGACGTATTGAAGCAGTAATTCCAGTGTGGCAACGAGGTGGCGATGGCGCTAGACGACTTGTATAGATCTGTCTCTTATCCACACTTTAATTATTTCTGCTTTAAGATGTCATAGTAACTATTGGGATTAGGCAGTATTTCTATTTAATAAAACCAGATTTCCGTAAAACACGATAACTAAAATATATTTGTTCCTAAGTGAATTTTACAAAGGAAAGACAGGTAACACAACAACGCCACCAGCGGCAGAAAAACATAAACATAACATAGACGTTTATAAGGTCTGTTCGCAACAGAGTTTACAAAGACACATAAGAAGTAGGTAGGAACTTTATCAATTTATTTATTTAACACTCCCACTTAAATTTATAAAGTATATAATGTTAACTGACTCTACTACCACTACTAGAAAATTAACTTTTTTTTTCAAACTTAAACTTTATAAACATTACCTACATCAAACACTATTTTCTCAATATCTTATCTCTGTTGGAATTAAACTTGTTTAGAGGCAAAGCTTTAGTTAGGAAATCAGCTAATTGATGTGAGCTCTCAACATATTTAATGTCTACTATTTTCTTTGCAACATTCTCTCTAATAAAATTATATCTTATATCTATGTGCTTGCTTCTCCTGTGAAAAACAGGGTTATTTATTAATTTAATTGCACTCTGGTTATCGATATTTAATGTAATTAAGCCTTGTGGCTCCTCAATATCACAAAGAAATTGCCTAAGCCATAAAATTTCTTTAGTAGCTTCACTAGCAGCCATGTACTCAGATTCAGTTGTGGATAATGCCACAGTATTTTGTTTACGGCTAGACCAAGTGACAGGACCTCCATTCATTAAAAATATGTAACCTGTATTAGATTTCCTAGTGTCCAAGTCACCTGCAAAGTCAGAGTCAGAGTACCCAACTAATTCACTATTACCCTGATACATAATACACATATCTTTAGTATTAATTAAATAACGTAAGATTCTTTTTAATGCCGTAACATGTGAAGCACCTGGGTTATTGACATATCTACTAACAACATTGACAGAATATGCAACGTCAGGTCTAGATACAGATGACAAAAATAACAATGCTCCCACTGCTTCTCTATATGGGAAATTAATTAACTCATTGTTTGTACTCTTAGTTAAATGTACATTTACATCAGCAGGGGTATTACTACTTTTTGCATCTGACAAATTAAATCTATTGATCATTGTTTCAATATACTGTCTTTGACTTATGCTTATACAATCTTTTTCTTTATTTATTTCCATACCAATAAATGAATTAACATTTAAAATCTTAATTTCAAATTTTTGTTTAAGCATATTCAATATTTCAGATAAAACATCTTTACTTCTAGCTAGCAACAATCCATCATCAACATAGAGAATTAATATTACTTTTATCCCTTTAAAATATCCTAAAAACACACAGTTATCAGATGGACATTGCTTGAATCCACAAATATCAAGGAAAGAACAAAATTTCTCATTCCAACATCTAGCTGATTGTTTAAGACCATAGATGGATTTAATCAACTTACATACTTTATTTGACTGTGTTTTCAAACCCTCTGGCACCTCCATGTCTTCAGAGATATGTCTTCAGAGATCTCACCGTACAGGAAGGCCGTCTTAACATCAAATTGTTCAATCTCCAGTCCATCTCTCGCAGCAATGCTGAGTAGTACCCTGATGGAGTCATACCTGCTAGTGGGGGAAAAAGTCTCATTATAATCTAAGCCCTTGACTTGTGTGAACCCTCGCGCACACAGTCGTGCTTTGTATCGTACTATTTCTCCATCTTTATTCTTCTTTATGGTGAATACCCATTTACAAGACACAGGTTTCTTCTCCGCTCGATCAGTCAATATCCAAGTTTGATTTTCTTCATGTGACTGAAGCTCTTCAGCCACAGCTTTCTTCCATAAATGAGAATTTGGACTATTCATTGCTTCTTCATAAGTATCAGGTATTTCAAATTCTGTGAAATTAACTTCCAGGTTGTTATTTCGACGAGGACGTAGCGTGACATTTCTCTGTTCTTCTTGCTCCAAACGTATATGTCTTGGAGGGACATAAGTTTCATCCATTTCTTCTAAACTCTTCATACTATCATCTGAACTATCTTCATCAGGTACACTGCCTTGTTGAAACTCATCCTGCGGAGTAGACCTCATAGAATGATCTTCTTGCTCAGCTGTCACTTCTACAACACTTTGCTTTTCTTCTGGAGTACTACATTCATCAAACTTCACATCCCGGGATATTGTAATCTTCTTTGTATTTATATCATACATCCTGTAATTATCATAGTCATATCCTACAAGCAACATCTTAACACTTTTACTGGCAAGCTTTCTTCGCTTTTCTTTTGGTACATGTACATAACCGATGGATCCGAAAATTCTGATATGTTGCAAGTTAGGTTTCACTCCATGCCACAGTTCATATGCTGTAACATCACCCGTCTGGCTTGATGTATTTCTATTCAACAAATATGTGGCACAGTTGACAGCTTCTGCCCACATATTCAACGAAATATTCTTTGCATATAACATTGTTCTTGCAGTTTCCATAATAGAACGCATTTCTCTTTCTGCTCTCCCGTTCTGTTATGGGGTATACGGGGCAGTACGTTCATGCGTAAGTCCCTTATTCTCCAGAAATGACGTAAATTCTTGGTTCACATATTCACAACCATTGTCTGTATGAAGTATGCGCAAATCACGTTGAAACTTGTTCTTCACAATGGCATTATACTTTAGAAAACATTGAAATACTTCACTCTTATGCTTCATGAAGTAAACATGACGATAACTTGTAGCTCCATCTTTAAACAATACAAAATATCTCATACCTGACACAGAAGGTTCTTCTATAGGACCGCACACATCGCTGTAAACAATTTCACCTGGCTGTGTTGGACCTCGGGTAGATTTCAAAAAGGGGTGTCTTGCTTGCTTACCATACTGGCACGCTTCACAGACAAATTCCTCATTTCCACTCAATGTAACGGGAATCACACCACGCTTACACATATTTTTAAGCTCCTTGATATTTAGATGTCCTAGTCTTTCATGCCAAACTTTTACATCTGTTTGCACAACATTACAATCTTCTTGTTTGATTGTTTTGACATCTAATTCATACAAGTTGTTCTCTGTTAGATGTGCACTCATAACCACAACATTATTTTTCATGATCATTGCTTTTTCACAACTCTTCATTATCATATATCCTCTTGTACAATCTTACGTTAACCTATTTTGATATATTTACCTTTTTAGTACTTCATGTATAACTAGATGGCGTTGTTAGTTTTTGTGAATCACGCTATGGTTACGTTACCTCGAATACTATATAAGGAAACAAAATGTACTGATTAAATTGTCTTCGTTCAAGCAAGTTAAACGTTGGTTTTTATTCATGGTCCTTCGAGCCGGATAATCGGATGCAGTGACTAGTGCAGTGAGTTAAAAAGTGGTGCCCCCTATCGGATTAAATCGTATAATTGGTGAAGTGTTGTGATCAAGGACAAACTGTGAGTACTCTAAAAGTTAGTTTAACAAAGTGAAAAAAAAAAAAAAAAAAAAAACGTAGAACTTAGAAAAATTGGCAAAAGTTGGACTTGTAAAATTTTAAGCAAAACTGTGTTTAGACGGGGAATCCATGCCCAATTTCGGCAAAGTTTTTAATTTAAAAAGACTTAGAAAATTTTCACAAAATTTTGGACTTAGAATTTTTTCGAAAATTTGGAACATAGAATTTTATTGAAGAAAAACGTCAACCATTCTGCAGAATTTGGGACTTGTAATTTGAATTAATTGTGGAATATACTTTTAAAAAATGGATTCATTACTCAGATTGCAAGTTGATATCAATAAAAAGATGCAAAGAGGATACGTCAACTTCAAAAAGTCTCCTAAAGACAGGATTACCCTAAGCTACGTAGAAACAAGATTGGAGTCTTTAGAAAATCAATGGTCAGCCTTTGAAGAGAATCATAGTAAAATAATTTCAGAGATTAAACAGGCAGAATATGAAAAGTCAGAGTACATAAGTGAAATGTATGGTCAGGCGGAAGAGTTATACATGGATTACAAAGCTGATTTAAAAGAACGTTTACAGAAGAAAACTACTTCTGCTTCTGCGGAAATCGGCAATACAACAACTCCGACTGCCGTGAAATTGCCTAAAATTTCGATACCTACATTTTCGGGTCACTATTCTGAGTGGTCAACATTTCGGGATCTCTTTCAAACATTGATACACAAGAACCAATCATTAGATAACGTGCAAAAACTACATTACCTAAAAACATATCTTACCGGAGAAGCTGAACAACTGTTGCGATACCTACCTATTACTAGTGAGAACTATTTGACCAGTTGGAATCTTTTGGAGCATAGATTCAATAACAAGAGGTTTATAACAAATAGTATTTTGAAAAGATTCTTCAATCAAAAATGTATAACGACTGAGTCATCGAACTCTTTGAAAGAACTTTTTGATACAACAAATGAATGTCTTAATGCTTTAAAAAACGAAGGTATTAACATCGAAAATTGGGACCTTATTGTTATTTATATACTGTGTTCTAAATTAGATAACGAGTCTCGCAAACAATGGGAAGCTAAGATTTGTAATTCAGCAAACGATTTGCCTACGTTACAAGAGTTTTTAGATTTTTTGGAGCTTAGATTTAGATCACTTGAATTTTTATGTACTAAAACATTAAAGAGCACTAACTCGAAGTCACATCACGTAGTAAAAAATGTTAACGAAAATAAACCATCTGTGTGTAGCTTTTGTTCAAACACTAATCATAAGATAGGGAATTGTAAGGATTTTGCTAAAGAAGATTTATCAGCTCGTCGTAACTTTGTCCAAAATTCAGGTTTGTGTTTCAATTGCTTAGGCGCAAATCATGTGGTTACTTCGTGTCGTTTGCCCACGAGATGCAGAATTTGCAGAAGAAAACACCATTCGTTGCTGCATTCGAATAATAATAATCAACCAGCTGATGAACCGAACGAACCATCAGTTGATAGTACCAATGTTGTTGCAACTGCGACAACATCGAAGAACGAGACCGAGATAAGAAACATTTGTACAACTAGTAGTAGTATGTCTAACAAAAATCATCAGGTTGTACTAGCAACAGCTTTGGTAAAAGCAGAAACTAACACAGGATCTTATATAACACTGAGGTCTCTAGTGGACCAGGGATCACAGGCATCCTTCATAACGGAGTCTGCAGTCCAATTACTTGGACTTAACAGGATTACATGCAACAGTGTTATATCAGGAGTGGGGGGAGAGGCCAACGCTTCTCTCAATTGTAAACATGTAGTGTACATTAAACTACAATCTATCCAGGATCCTAACTTTACCATAAATGTCAAAACATACGTCCTTCGGAAATTAACTTCATTTCTACCTGAAAGAAAAATTGTCGTCCAGCTGTGGCCCAACTTACCAGTAATGAAGTTAGCAGATCCGAAGTTTAACATACCAAACAAAATCGATCTTTTGCTTGGTGCAGAAGTCTATTGTCAAATTCTAACTGAAGGATTGATTAGAGGTCCTCCAGGAACACTGATGGCACAAAGCACCAGGCTGGGTTGGATTTTGTCTGGCAAAGTGAGTGATAGCGAAACCAATACTATGATTTGCAATAGTACTATCATCAGCATGCATACTAACATTTGCAATGAAGATTTTAATCTTAAACAATTCTGGGAGCTCGAATCTGATAACTTCATTCTGAGCAAAAACCAATTAACTCCAGAAGAAAAACGTTGTGAGGAAATATTTGAGAAAACAATCAAACGCGATAGTTTTGGTAGGTATATTGTAAAGTTGCCTTTTAAAGATGATAACCCGAGCAGTAAATATGGAAATTCGCGTAATATTGCTGTTAAGAGATTATTATCGTTAGAAAAACGTTTCTTAAAATCACCGGATTTAAAAACTAAATATTCGGAAGTTATTTTAGAATATTTAAAGCTCGGTCATATGGAACTAATACCCCCAGAAGAAATTGATAAACCAGAAGCGGTTTACTTACCTTATCATGAAGTAGTTAGAGAGGATAAAACAACGACCAAATTCAGGATTGTATTTAATGCTTCTAGTCGCGATAACAATGGTGTTTCACTGAACAGTAACCTTATGGTAGGACCAAAATTACAGGATGATCTTAGACACATCCTCATGAGGTGGAGGCTCCATCCTATTTGCATAGTAGCTGACATCGTAAAGATGTACAGACAGATTAAGGTGACAGAACAAGATGCAGATTATCAACGCATTGTGTGGAGATCAGACTCTGAAAAAGAGATACAACACTTGCGTTTAGTACGGGTAACATTTGGGACTGCTTCAGCTCCATACCTGGCAGTAAGAGCGCTTCATCAAGTCGCTTATGATGAAGGAACTCAATTCCCACTAGCATCTGAAAGAGTTTTACACGATTTTTACATGGATGACCTTATAACTGGCTGTACAAGTATTTCAGAAGGCAAACAAATATTCTCAGAAATGACTGAACTACTAAGCAAGGGAGGTTTTGAACTACAGAAATGGGCAAGCAATGATGATCAACTACATAAGGAAATAACTAAGGAAAGCAAAGCATTACCAAGCAATCTAGAACTAAAAGAAAGTGAAACTTCGAGTACTCCGTTCAGCTACCATCAATCTCGGAACCTGTAACAAAAAAGAAAGTAATCTCTGATATTGCGAAATTGTTTGACCCAATGGGTTGGATATCACCAGCAATCATAAAAGCTAAAATTATGATTCAAAAGCTTTGGCTTGCAGGAATAGAATGGGATGATAAACTACCACCAACACTATTAAAGGAATGGATTACCTACCGTGCAGGACTGGTAGAACTTACCAAATGTCGATTTCCACGATGGATTAATGTCAAGGAAAACAGCAGTGTGGAACTCCATGGCTTCAGCGATGCATCTAATGAGGCTTATGCTGCTGTGGTCTATATCCGTGTTGTTGACGAATCAGGAGACGTGCACATTCATTTGGTCACTTCCAAAACCAAAGTAGCTCCAATAAAGCAAGTATCCATCCCAAGACTCGAGTTGTGTGGAGCTGTCTTATTAGCTAAATTGTTACAGGAAGTCTCAATAGTTTTGAACATTCCGAAATCTAACTTACGTGCTTGGACTGATTCAACCGTGGTACTGGCTTGGCTAAGCAGTCATCCAACACGTTGGAAAACGTTTATAGCCAATCGGGTCTCGGAAATATTAAACATATTAGACAGGAACCAATGGTCACACGTAGCATCTCTTGATAACCCGGCAGATTGTGCGTCGCGGGGAATTAACCCGTCAGAGTTATCGACACTTGAACTGTGGAAAACAGGACCATTATGGTTGAAACATAGACCAGATAATGATGATAATCACCAAATACCAGATACTAATTTAGAAGAAAAAACAAAAAAGGTTTGTTATGTAACACAGAACGATCAATTCCAGTTGTGGACCAAGTTCTCATCTCTTCGTAAATTAGTTCGAGTAGTAGCATACTGCAAAAGATTTATCAAAAAGTTGAGAAATGTACAAGATCATAACTTACCTTTATGGTTAACTAGTTTGGAACTAAATGAAGCTCTTCATATTTGTGTGAAACAGTGTCAAGCAGTCAGTTTCCAGCAAGAGATAAAGGATATTAAAGAAAAGGGGTCAGTACAGAAGAAAAGCAAACTTACGTCATTAAATCCATTTCTAGATGATTCGGGCATCTTGAGAGTTGGTGGTCGTTTAGAGAAGGCGGTAATAAACACTGGAATAAAACATCCAATAATATTACCGGCAAAATCTCACTTTACTGAGTTAGTTTTAAATAAAACTCACCATATTACGTTGCACGGCGGACCGCAGCTCATGATGAATCATCTGCGAACTAAATACTGGCTCATTGATGCTAAAAATCAAGCAAAACTGACTGTTCGGAAATGTGTTATTTGTGTACGACATGCTGCACAGACAAGAGTTCAACTGATGGGACAACTACCATCAGCTCGAGTTACCCCGATTCGAGCGTTTTATCGAAGTGGTGTGGACTACGCAGGTCCCATACAAATTCGAACTTCTAAAGGTAGAGGCCATCGAGCCTATAAAGGCTACATTTGCCTTTTCATATGTATGGCTACAAGAGCCGTACATCTAGAAGCTGTGAGTGATCTCACATCACAAGGATTTATAGCTGCTTTTAAACGATTTGTTGCCAGACGTGGTCATTGTGCTGACCTATTTAGCGATAACGGAACGAATTTTGTTGGTGCTGCTCGCGAACTTAGAAGCTTGTTTGCTCAAGAAACTTCTACCTTGACAGTGGAAATCGCCAAATGTTTGGCAAACAACGGCACAACTTGGCATTTTATTCCACCCCACGCACCGCATTTTGGTGGGCTATGGGAAGCTGGAATAAAATCCACTAAACATCACTTAAGACGCGTAATAGGCTCTGCAACTCTTACTTTTGAAGAGATTTCGACGCTATTATACCAAATAGAAGCTTGTCTTAACTCTCGACCGCTATCACAAATTAGCACAAATTCGCAAGACCCAACACCCCTCACTCCAGGGCATTTTTTAATCGGTGAACCAATACTCCTAGTACCTGAGCATAATTATGAAACCTCATCCATTTCGTCGTTAAAACGTTGGCAATTGACCCAAAAAATGCTGCAACAGTTTTGGCGTCGATGGTCAAGTGAATATTTAAGTCAATTTATGCATCGTTATAAGTGGGCAAATAAAACTCCTGAAGCCAATATCGGAGATGTCGTTTTAGTAAAGGAGGATGGTCTCCCTCCAGCCAAATGGCTTTTGGGTAAAATCATTACTAAACACCCTGGATTGGACAATGTTACGAGGGTAGTTACTCTAAAATGTAAAGGTATAACAATTAAACGACCAATAACTAAACTTTGTGTATTACCGGTCGCTCAGTGACCAGATATGTGTATGTTATGTTATCATTGTTAAGAATTTCGTTAAGTTTGTTTAGTATTGTGAACTGTTTATCTTTATTAAAGTGTGTTTTGTTCTCAGCCACCATGTCATACTGACTTATAACTTTGTTTCTAACTATAATACAGTCCATTTTTTCGAATGTGGTTAGTTCATGGTGGGCGGGCAAAATGGACATGCTGTCCATAGTGGGCGGAATGTACAATCTTACGTTAACCTATTTTGATATATTTACCTTTTTAGTACTTCATGTATAACTAGATGGCGTTGTTAGTTTTTGTGAATCACGCTATGGTTACGTTACCTCGAATACTATATAAGGAAACAAAATGTACTGATTAAATTGTCTTCGTTCAAGCAAGTTAAACGTTGGTTTTTATTCACCTCTCCTAGTGGCAGCACCTTCTGAAAACAGATTTCTTCGCAAATCTGGTACGTATAAAACATTCTCAAGTTTACATCTCTCCCATGTACCATTAACCAGTTTGTCTATCAGTATAGTTCCTTCACCACATACTTTGATACTCTGTTTGTTGCCCAATTTAACAAAATTGTTGTCTTGAGACTCGTTCAACTTCCAGAAGTAGTTCCGCTTGAAGGTCATATGCATTGAGGCTCCGCTATCAAGAATCCATGCTTCTTCATCATGTTCATTCATTGCAGCACTGAATGCTAACATATTATTAGGTTTCTTGTCATTCTTTGTCTTTGGAAACTTACAATCCTTGGCGAAGTGGCCTCTTTTATTGCAATTGTAGCATATGAATCTATGACTTGATTTCTGATCATTTGAAGTGCTCTGTTTATTTCCATTTCTTGATTTAGAATTTCCTTTTGATGTTACTAGTGCTGTCTCACTACTTCTTGTGTCATTGGCAAGGCTGGCTTCTTCATCTACTAGGCGAGAAGTGAGGTTCTGAATTGTTTGACTTTTTTCATCGAGTGACAACCATGCTTGTCTAAGTGAACGGTATGTTGATGGTAATGTACTTAGAATCTTAGTCATTACTGCTGTGTCACTGATTTTCTCACCTGTCTCCCGTAGTTGCTTTGCTAAGCTTTCCACCTTGGACACGTGCTGTGCCATTGTATCACTGGCACTATAAGAATATTGATAAAATTGCTCATGAATTAACATTTTGTTATATTCTGATTTCTGTTCATAGATAGCTTCTAATTTCGTCATAACATCTTTAGCAGTCTCGCAGTTTTCTATGAGAGATATTTGGTTCAAATCCATGGACGATGTTAGAATGAACATGGCCATCCCGTCATCTTTATCCCATTGCACTTGCGAACTGGTTTCCGCTGGTCTTACCTTTTCTAAATTCAATCCTTTCGCTCTTAAAGCACATTTCACTTGGAATTTCCATTGTTTGAAATTTCTTCCATCAAACTTCTCAATTTTCATCGAGTTCGTAACCTCCATTTTGGGTCAGATTTTATATTGGTTATAATCTTGCTCTTAACTTGAAGTTTTAATTGAAATTTAGAATTACCATGTGCCTGGGCCCATAACCTATTGGGATTAGGCAGTATTTCTATTTAATAAAACCAGATTTCCGTAAAACACGATAACTAAAATATATTTGTTCCTAAGTGAATTTTACAAAGGAAAGACAGGTAACACAACAACGCCACCAGCGGCAGAAAAACATAAACATAACATAGACGTTTATAAGGTCTGTTCGCAACAGAGTTTACAAAGACACATAAGAAGTAGGTAGGAACTTTATCAATTTATTTATTTAACAGTAACCCTGCAGAGCGTTGAAATTCTCATTTCGTTTTTATGTAGCCATTCGTTAAGAAAACGTCTAGAATTAATGTTAGAGGAACGGTCATAGATTTTTACAGCCACGTAAAGATTCGTTTCCAAAATTAAATGCTCGCTGTTTGACCACACTTTATGCACATTTTTAAAATTCTTGTTGACAGAGCTATCAAGTTAAACCCACTAAAGAACTTATAATGCAATTTCCAGTTTATATAATAAATTCGTCCTATGCTTCTCTGAACTATATTTATTTATATAGATGTACATGAAGCCATTGCTATGCCCCGATATGGTCACTTGTGTTGCTTGTGGAAGGAGTGACGTCATTTAGAAATAAAGTGTTACGGTCTCTATGAATTTAGCTGTTGCCAGCGCCTTCGCCCCGCTACAACTCAGAAATTATCCCAAGATTACATAAAATCGGGATAAAAATCCTGTGTGTTAATCCAGTTTATAAACTATCTGTGTGCCAAATTTCATTCAAATCAGTTCAGTCGTTTTTGCGTGAAAGAGTAACAAACATCCGTGCATCTATCCATCTTTAAAAAATTTCACGTTTATAATATTAGTAGGATTAGTAGGAAAAGTAAGATTTATCACGTAAACCTATTTGGGGAAATAATAAGTAAAGTCTGTCTCACGAAAGAAGTCCCGCGGCAATAATTGGAGCTAATTTATGTCAATATCTATTTCTATTTTAATGATATTAATTAAATTATTAAAAATAATAAAATCGGATTGAACCAAAAATTCAATTTGAAATCATTTATATGATATTTTTGGGGAGTCTTAAACAGTGGAGTTTGGCAAAATTCCGTGACATGACTGTAGCGCTAGCGCCGCATCTGCGAGACTTCTTTCGTGAGACGGACTTTATGGGATAATTTTAGAATTGATCTTTTCATGTAGTACACAAAAATAATGGGATAATGTCAAGAGAATTGTGAAATTACGAGTTTAGTTTCTCACATTTTAAAGATATAATTATTATTTAGATTTTTTCCTTTTTTCTAAAGATTTTTGCAGACAATTCTTTAGAAAACTGATAATGTAAATAATTTTGCTTTCGTTCATTTTACATTACGGTGCACATCATAAAGAATATTATATATACCTGCTTATGAAATACCTCACTCCTCCCACAGCACATAAGTGGTACATGTATATAAATATGGGTGTCGGTGTGGTGTGCATGTGACGTGACTTGTGTGTGTGCTAGGACGGCGACGGCCACGAGACCGCGGTCGTACCATCCACGCACTTCGACCACGTAAGTCTTTACCTCCTATGTGTTATGAGTGCCTGGTACTTTTAGTTGCTTGCTCGCTTTTGGAAGGCTGGTCAAATTGAATATTTACTATGCTAGTCAACTATGAAGGTCAGGTTTATTGCTAAACGCTATTTTCAACTGTCACTTGTAACGTTTAGCAATAAAATGCTTTGTCTTACGATAATGATAATAATGCTGCCACAATATGGCGTGAACAAACCTTCCTTCATAGTTGAACTGCGTAGTGTGTGGTGTTAGTTATGTATGCTTATTTTGACTCATTTTTACGATATTTGGAATATGATAAAAAAATCATTTTTTTTTTTTGCTTTAATCGGCCTTTCAAAACAATTTCATATTTGGGGGTGCTTTACACATGTTCTGATTGGCTTGATTCGGCACAGCGTTTGGCGAAAAAGTCGCTTGACTTATTTCAATTTTAATTTAGCCGAAAGCCGAAGCAGTTTGCATAATTATCTTCACCAGATAAAAAAGCCGATTAAGTATACATATTTCTTTCGAGTTGACTTGTTCAACAAATACAGCCGAAGCAAAGTGCGGATTCGAAAATGCGTATCGCAACCCCGTTAGATTAGATTTTGACTTTGCATTCTTTAATGCGACATGCTTATACCTAGTTAAAAATTATTTGTATAATGTAAAGTTGAGATGTTCCTTTAGTATTTTGCGTATCCATTACAACACATTATCAATTCATGAATTATCGTTTGTCTTGCAACGCGTATCAACGAAAAAATCATGTGTAATGTTCACTTCGAATCATAATTTTATTTCTGTAACTATCATTGTCTTGTTCAATTCATATTGGGGTTGTTTAGTCTCATCGCGGCTAAAAAAAAATATTTTCATTTGGTGTTCCCATTTTATCAACGCAGAATTAATCGAAATAAGTGTGAGAAAAAGTATGAAAATTTAATCGGTCATTATGCAATGCCATATCGGTACAATTTAGTCTTATTGCGCGTAATACTACTGAGCGTTACCTACCGAAACGAGCGAAAACGCTTTGTACAGAGTAAAATTTAAATTCTATCGGAGACCACCGAGCGTTTGCGTTATATTGTTTGTCACTTGACTAAGAGTGCAGGATTCTGACCATTCCATGTTGAAGCTCTGAGGCAGTGACCAAAATTATCAATGTAGCATCAATTTGAGCCGGTCAAAAAGAGCCGTTATGTTCATGCAATAAGAATGAAAAAGACGTACAGTACATCACCTTAGTTCGGATGATATGAACGTAAACCGTATTGAATTAAATTCTCTACGTAATAGTGCCGAGACAATTCTGCGCCGATAAATATAGTGAACACCTCAAAACAGCCATAACTCTTCGATATAACTTTGAATGCCACATTCCTCACAGCAGCGAACGGGTGAGTCTCGCAACAACAGCGGCGGCGACCGGCACGGGTCTCCGCCCGGAGGATCAGCGGGCTCGGGGGCTTCGGACGCGTCTGCAGACTCCGGCTCGGGCTCCGAAGGCGACGAGGTGGAGTTCGTGCCGTCATCGTGGGACTGCCGTGCAGAACCCTCTAAGTCTTCACTAAGGAGCTTGGAGGCTACACCCGTATGTATTGCATAATACTTGTTTGCATAGAATGCGGTGTTGGATTTTCATCCTTTGGCGTTGAGTTGAATGTTGAAAATTTAACAACGCGGTGTTGTGTAGGTTTCATTCATGAAAGTTTCTTCCAGCATTAGTATGGCAACCAAAGAAGCGATAGATAAATTCTTTGAAAAAACATTGTCTTCAGAAATTTCGCTAACTCCCCACAACATTTTATTGTCTAATTACTATTTAGTTTATAAACTATAATATAACAACATAAGTTAGTATTGATCAGCGGGTCAAAAAACGCCAATTTAGAAACATCATATGAATGAAAAAAATGAAAATGAAAAAGCGTTTATTCAGGGAAACAAACATAATTTACACAAATATTACTTCTGCCAAACTGTAAAACAGTTTGTTGGCAGATGTAGCTCCCTTAAAAAATACCACTAAATATAAATTAAGATAAACCTTTGAATTCGTAATTCACACATAACAGTTACTAGGTAAGTAGTTTAAGTAGGACATAAACTTAATCTAAATATCTCCATATAGGAGGCCTTGACAAACTTTGTTGAGAAGAAACTTCACCATTTTGTTTTTGAAAGAAAGTTTTGTAGTACAGCTACTTTCCAAATCGACTGGCATGTCATTAAATATTGTTGGGACTAAGCATTTTCTACATCTTTGCCCATAATAGTTAACAGTAGTGGGTACTATGAATCTTCTGATGAATTATATGCATTGTGATAAAAATCGTTAAATGGAATAGTGTAAACTCTAATCTATTGCACAACCAATAGAGTAGATAATTACATTGACAAAGTGACGTTTCTATAGTTAGATAATATGTCCATAGTTTATGTTTAACCCCATATGTAGGCGTGGTTTTAAGTATGTATGTCGTATTATAATGATAAGGATTGTAACTAAAGCATAGTCAAAAATAAGGAAGGAAACTCGATAAACTTTATTTATAACTGAACACAAATGAATACATTCATGTACTATGATTGTATTCATTTATATTATGAATATTTGTTATATTTAACATTCATAGTGTTTAAAACGTTTCAACAGCAGGTTGTTTTGTATTATCCTTTAAATAAATTATTAAACAAACTAATTTTATAATGCAAACTTGTTATAATTTGGCATTTATGTTCACAGGACCACAAGAAACGCGTAGTGTTCAAGCGCCAGAAATACCACTGTGTATACGAATACCCGCGAGAGGTGGCCGATATAGAGGCGCACTCACCCGCCGCGTACCTTCCCGACTTGTCTACTTACTCAGGTATTTGAAATATTAAATGTATGGCTTGTGGTTAGCGAGTAATGGGTAGCTCGACGGTCGATTAAGGCCCAGGCTGGAGCTGTCAGTGCCTCTCAAACCGACGGGGCCCCAATAGAGCCAAACGCGGCAAAGTACCGCGACTTTGGAACGCAAACGACAGCCGAAGGAACAGGGACTTTTATTCAGTGGACAGTGACAGTGGACTTTTATCCAGTTAAGAGTCTGACAGACCCTTCCCCTCCACCCAGGACGGGAAGAATTATTTTATAATTTATACTCCCTGAAAAGGTTATATCTGTTAAGATATTTTCTCTTTATGTGATAGGCAAGTCACAATATGTCGCAAAGTCCTTCGTATTCTTACTCAAAATTCATGAAATTTGATAGAAATTTGAATCTAGAAACCGGCCCACCCTTTATCTGATTTACAAGATATTTCAAATTGATCTTATTTATTCTAGAATGGGACCCAACCAGTGTGGAGGAAGCTGAACTAGGCTACGGGCAGCTGTTCGGAGGGCCCAGTCCGCTCGATTTGTACCCTCTCAGAGCCGGCATCGCATTTGGAGCTGGTGCGTATATACACATAAATATTTCATCTCTAAGAGCAATAAAAAGTGATCCTTGATTTAACCCTTAAGGGACAATCATTCCATACAGTACTTGTTTTTGTAACGGCCACTATAGTTGGTGCCAGTTAAGATGTCAATAGCGGACATTGACCCCTACCTAATAAGTCCTCGTATAATGACAAGATCAGAATTAGCATTTTTATAAAGTACCGAATAAATTAGTAAGTATATTGTAAGGAATATAAGTATCTAAGTATTCATAAGATATAAAAATGGTAAAAATATTTCACCTATACCTAAGATTTTATATTATTTTTATCTTTAAGACTCACAAGTAAACACTATCATATCACATAAAAATGCTAATTCTGATCGTACGTCGTTATACGAGGACTTATTAGGTAAAGGTCAATGTCTGCTATTGACATCTTAACTGGCACCAACTATAGTTTCGATAGCCTCGGTGTCTGTCTATATTTATTGAGCGGATATCGAAATATGTCTTAGCTGATAGAGCACAAAACTGGTACAACGATAAATGAAGTTGTTCACCTGCATAAGTAAAACAGTTGGTTATTGTTGCCATGTTATTATGTAATATCAACTATTGTCCACAGATTACGACGAAGACTTCTTCATATCGTCATCAGCGCGGCCCTTCGAGAGCCTGGGCATCATGTCGACCACGAGCCAGTTCTTCCCGGGCAAACACGTGAAGCCGTCCCTCTTGGAACGAGACCTCTCCGACGACCTCACGGAGGACTTCCCGCCCCCTCCTTCCCCGTTACCCACCACCACACTCATGCAGACCCGCACACCTTCCTTAGACTTCACCACACCTGACTCAGGAGTCGAAGACATAACACCAGGCTCCACAACAGATGAAGACTTCAAAAAGAAACTTCTAGAAACAGAACTCACCTGGAGACCGGTCGATAGTGCCAGCTCGAGCGAGTCAGTCAGTCCAAGCTCCCCGGGGGGAGAAGCATTGGGCGGTCTGCGACATACCAGAGACAAACTAAAGTTGGATCTCCCACCCAGCCCACACATACCATCACCACGGCACAACAGAGTCTTCAACTTCGTCCTGGATAAGCCGAAGCGACGGGAAGAGATTGGTTCGACACCCCTCGTCATGACCGATGACACGCCAATCGTAACCACGACTCTTCCTCTACCCAAGGATTGTGAGGAACTACCAGTACCAGAACCGACATTCTCGACCTTCGGCAAGAGCCCACCCAAGGTTGAAACTGAACAGAAACTCATACTTACCGATGAAGTCGAGGAAAACACAACAGAGGTCAAGGACGAAAGTCCCAAGGTCGTAGAAGCCGTCAAAGGTGAAGGGACCGTCCTGGACAGCGGTGATGAGGACTCCGGCATCGAGAGCAGCTCCAAAGCCACCCTCGAGCGCAACAAGACAAACGTCTCGTAATTAGAACAAAGTAGCAGTAGTTTTGTATAAATAGGTACTGAACGATAGATCTGAAAGTAACTGAAACTTTGTTAGAAGAATAAAGTTGTAGGTTACGTTTTGAGAAAGAAATACGGTAGTTTGGATTAAACTATATCAGTTTGTGTGAACGTAAAATTTATTTAGTAGTTCTCATTTTCTGAATGTACCTTCTTTTAGTACTTTACTGGTCTTAATTCAAACTAACTGTTTCATTTCTCGTCGTGGAGGTTATCTCAGCCCTCACATAATCCCGTCGAACTCAAGTCGACGAACTATTGCCATTATTAAATAAAATAGTATTACAATCAGCAAAAAGTATTAAATGCTGGACATAAACTTGATATACATATCGAAATTATGGGCATCGATGTTTTATAGCCAATCATCGCGAGTTCGGATAACTTGACGTGTTTCTAACATCCTTCATTTTCATGCTTTTGAATGTTGCCAATGATGAGAATTAAAATTTTACAATTTGCCTTGCCTAACGAAAATTGCCTTTGAAAGTTAATAAGTATCGAAATACCATAAGAAATTTAATGTAAATAAGATGCACGTTTAAGTTTCCTAACTCGAATTCATACACAGTATTCACTGAACTGTATGTGCAGCCGGGCGACTTCCATAGTCAATCAGAGCGGACTCAGTTCGTCCGGTAATCACACACTAAGGTACAAATCGCCATGAATAATATCTATAGTGTATCGCTTTCGTAAGTTAAGGCTTTGATACTTTTTACAAACAGCCTAATTTTATGAGATCAGTCGCGTCCGGGTTTTTAAGACACATTTTCGTTAGTTCTAAGTCGCGTGCGAGGTGATTTTGTTTGATGCACGTAGAATTGTTGAATTGCAGTCAAAATCATACATTTAACTGTATACAAAATGAAATGTTTTTAATTCGCCAACGTGTAATCGGACTTGTGCACGCTGTTTCTCTGCACGCGGCTAATCCGACCCCACACTCGTTGGTAGTTCCAGCCTACCACATACTAACTCTCTGTGAATCCATACTAATTAGTTAATCCTCAATTATTTTATATTTGTAATAAATGAATTGTAGAAGGCCTGCCGTCACATTGTTCTACAATGAAGGCAGCCGATCGTCGTACTTGTTAGTAATTTTCATACGTAACGTTTTTTACTCTTATTTCGTATGTTGTAGTGTTAGAATACGCTCGCGTTGCGCTCGCGGCACACGTCCACTTAAATTATATGTTTTATGTATAGTATTGTATAATTCCCACCAAAATTACTTTTTATTATTTTGATACGTGAACAAATATGTTGTGGCGTTGTGTGGCGTCCCCGGCGTGTGCCCGAGCGCAACACATCTCAATGTCTAAATTACATGTTGTTTGTGAGGACCTATTACTTTACGCACAAGTGAGTACGCATCTTCCATCTTTTAAACCTCAAAAATATCTAAATTAAAGCGTTTCGGTCTACGATTGAGGTTAAAAAGCCAATTCTTAGTTAAGTAAAAGTTTATATTAGATAAGTGTAGTGTTAGATGTAACAAGTTGTGGTGATAGATCGACATTGCGTATTACGTACACTCAGCAACAGAATGTCTAGCTATAGTCGTTAAATTCCCAGTTATTATTTATTATTATTGAAGTGTAACGTAGTGGCGTCCGATACATTCGATAGGTCCCGCTGTTGCTGACTGTACCGCGGAGTGTGCCACTATATTATCGTCATCACTATAGTATGCAATACGTCCAAGTGTGAACCTGATGTGCAATTCTTCTCATTTCCATATCATCGCGTTTTAGTTGTTTAGTTACTGCTGTAAATATAATTTAATGTTATTATGTATTGAAGAAAATAATCTTTTTGAATATGAAAATTTATTGATTGTATTAATTGTACTACACGTTTATTGTTCTGAACATTATTTTTTACAGTTTTAGAATGTTTTCGTTAATGTACAGATGTAAATAAGTGATAGATGTTCATTTCGTTACGATGCGTAGGGGAGGTAATGTGCGCTGTTGACTGCGAGCCGAACAGACGTTAGCTCAGAGTACTGGAACCGAACTACTCTATTGGTTTGTAGAAAATCTTACTCAGCAGAATAGTTTACTTCAAGCTTATGATATAAAAAATAAGGAATTTATTTGAATGAATTGTCCAATTTAATTATGGTATTTATTGATCGTAAGTTGTTATTGATTTGTATGAGTTGTCGGCAGTATTTAGTGAATGTGAACGCATTGGAAGTCTTTTCATATTGTGACTTTGTCGAGTCTTTTAAAAGTATTTCTATGAAAAAAATAATAATTAAATAAAACTTGTGACTCAATTTAAGACTTTTACTTAAACATAACATACGGAATGTAAACATAAACTTATATTGTAAACAATACTATACTACCAGATCTAGTTCCCGACTTGAAGCATTGAAGGTCAACTCCGCCTCCATATGATGACGAGGCCAGTGACGTCACTGGTCGCTAGCAGGCTCTCGTCGTAACTGAAGCTCACACCGATCACTCGATGAATGACCTGAAAAACATCAAAATGCAAAGATTTTTTGGAATTTATAGCCAAGCAAAAAAACTAACCCCTGGAATTTGTTAAGGCGTCTACGGCCCCGCCCGGCATAGAAATCACAACTTCAGATGGTGAAACTTCACGTACACACTTGCTTCCTTCCATGACCAGTGGCATGCTCAAAAAAAAAAAACACTACTTTTCTAAAAACATCAATCGGCGTTATCCTTGAGCGTGTAGCTATTGTAGTCTCCTTTTCGGCCTACATTATATATAACACATTGGACGTTTTTCCATTAGCCGGCCCAGCACCGGCGCCGCCGTGCCGGTGCCGGGGAAGCAAAAATGTATGAAAATGTGTGACTCGAATAGTACATCGTTATCCAAGGCGTGAAAGTTACTTATTTACGTCCCGAGACGGGGTTTGGCGCCCGTAACGTAGTGAGGGCGCTAATAGTTCGAGGGACTAAATAAGTAAGTAATTTACCCGTGGTAAACACTGTGCTTTTCATTACGAATACGAGGAAAGTAAAATTAACAACATAAATTTTATCTAAAGAAAAAATGAGTGTAGATCGGATTGTCACTTTGCCGCTTGTTTTTAGGGTTCCGTAGCCAAATGGCAAAAACGGAACCCTTATAGATTCGTCATGTCTGTCTGTCTGTCTGTCCGTCCGTATGTCACAGCCACTTTTTGTCGAAAGTATAAGAGCTATCCTGTTGAAACTTGGTAGGTAGATGTATGTGAACCGCATTGGGATTTTCACATAAAAATAAAACAAATTTTGGGGGTGCCCCCCATACTTAGAATTGAAACTCAAAAATTTTTTCACCAAACCCATCCGTATGGGGTATCTATGGATAGGTCTTTAAAAATGATATTGAGGTTACTAATGTCATTTTTTACTAAACTGAACAGTTTGCACGAGAGACACTTCCAAAGTGGTAAAATGTGTCCCCCCCCCTGTAACTTCTAAATTAAAAAAAAAATATATAATGTAGACCTCAACAAAAAATTCCAACGAAAATTGGTTTGGATGAGATACAGTTAGCAGTTTTTGAGATATAGTACATTTTCAAAAACCGCAAATATAACATTGCCATTCATACAAACACTATGAAAAACAAAGTTATTTTTATTGTTTGTGTATATTACTTACTAATCTCAATATAATTATATCTCTAATCTATGCTTGCTACAACGGAACCCTTTATGGGCGAGTCCAACTCGCACTTGGCCGGTTTTTTTTTTAATTTTTGTGCTGTGGTCGTCCATCTATACAGCCAGGATTTTTCATGTTCATTATTTAAAAATTGGCAAAGATTTTGTCGAAATCTGTATTATTTTAAAGAAATAGTTGAAACTAAATTATTTTCAAGTCATTATTTATATTCTTATTACTTATTGACTTAAAGGTCCGAATGACCAGGTCATTAAAATACAAAAAAAAAAAAATCTTAATACTTAACTTTATGTTAATTTAATTTTAAATCGCTCTGTAATTTCGTGGCTGTATAAAAAGTTTGATCATGGTTCAATAGAAATGTCAAAATAGAACTAGTTTTTTTTCTTAAATTTGGCAGCTGTCAGTTGAAAGCGATTTTCCCTAGGGCGGCAATGGATAACTTTCAAACGGCTAATCAGACATGTAATGACCTACTTTCAGAGTATGAGTAATGAAAAATATTTGATTTATTTCCTTTACAAATCATTCGTATGATGTTTTTTGCAATGTTTAATGAATTAGTGCTTATCTTAGAGGCCTGGTTTGGGTATTTCTATATGACCTGTAGTACATTTATGTGCGGGGTCAACTATCACATATAGATAAACTTGTTTTTGTAATTTTAAAACGATATTCCTGGAATGACACTTATCAATGATTTTTTTGCTTACATTTAAATTAACCAATTAAAAATTTAAGTACCTAGGCATAACTTTAGATCGTAATTTGAATTATAAAGCACATATTAATGCATTAATAGGCAGGGTCAGAAAACTAATATACCTACATTTTTAAATCTCTTCGCCACGTTGCTAGACAGTACGTTATTCGAAATGTATATTACGCCTTATGCCAGTCCATGACACGACGACCCGGACTCTGTTCCCGATGCTGGTGGACTGCTATTTTTTTTTGTTTATTTTAATTTTTTTTTTGTAAAATACCTATTAAAAAATGTAATCAATAAGTGAAAAATAAATAAAGATAATAATAATATTTATTTTCACAAAACACGTAGGTACACAGTATACATTTAAAGTTAAATGCTATGATAATAATGATGTATGAGAGCGGTGGTGGCCTAGTGGTAGTAGGTCGTCGGTTCGAACCCCGTCAGGCGCATTACTTTGTGTAATATATTTCAACACCACTGCTCTCAAAACGGTGAAGGAAAACATCGTGAGGAAACCGGCATGTCCAAGAACCAAAAATTCGAAGACATGTGACATCTACCAATCCGCACTGGGCCCGCGTGGTAGATTACGGCCCACTCCCTCTCACAGAGAGGAGGCCTGTGTCCCAGCAGTGGGAACATTTACAGGCTGATGATGATGATGATACAAAAGTTTTAGCTTCTGAAGCCGAACTAGATGGGACCTGTATTTTGGCTTACAGTGTCAACCCCCTCGAATTACATTAAATGAGATTTCTTAAATGCTAGCATTTCACAAAAGTACATTGAGTATCAAAGATTTTTTTATAATTTAGTTACTGAACGATCTTTGTGTAGTATGCCAAGGTGAGTGAGTGAATGTGAGAGGGTGTCTATTTTAAGTGTGTGTGAGTTTGCGTGGTTTTATGATTCGAGAAGAGATTAAGTTTGTGAGTATATAATGTAGGTATATAATATGTATAACTATATATAATAATTATGATATTGCGTATAATATGTATTACTTTACTAACACTGTATAATAATAAATAATAAATTGTTTTTTGAGTCTCTTAGATTTACTATTATCCCTATTTTACTTGGGGTCGGCACAACACGTTTTTTTCTTCCATTCTCCCCTATTAGACGTCACAGTATCATTTACTCCTTTTTCATTCATATCATAATAATTAAAATTAATTGAAAATAAAAGCTATATCATAATCAACATCAAAATTAAAAGCACAATTTAAATAGAAATAAAAACTTAAAACAAGACCAAAAACATAATTATGTCATAAGCACAAAACAAAAAGAATGAATTTGCAAAGCATTTCTTTCGGCTCATTGTGATGAACATTTAAGTGATGTGTGACTTACCAGTAGTGAATGAGTGTAACTGTGTGTGATGGTGTGTGTGTGTAGGAGTGTAAAGGTGTACGCGCGCGTGTGTGTTTTTATATATTTAAAGATAGTGCCATGTATATTGTATGTATTCAAAGGAAGTCAGATGAACATTCACCCAATTCTAGCCAAAATCAGTTCGGTTTTTTCGTATGAAAGAGATTGCAACCACTCAGTTATCATCGACTATGCGACACCTCGAGGTGAAATTTTAGTATTGCGTTGGTTTTATTGTATACGTAGGCTGACTGACACACGTACTGACGCCTCGCAAAAACTGTGCGCACCCCTGACGAGTAAGCCACAATATCCGCCTTTTAGACAGTCTCTCCAGGTTTACTGATGTGTGTTTATGTAGATTAAGTATAAGGTTTAGATTTAGAAGGTATTTTTTTCTCACTGATAATAGGCCACTTGACTTGGGAAACCTGAACGGCTTGAAATGAATAACCTTTAATTAAAAGTGACCTTTGGGCTCTTTCTAACCCTAAAAATTTGATGTTTGTGGCTCCTCCCCAGACTGGCAAGCAGTACACGATTACTGATTGTGTAAGTGCTTTATAGATGTCGTTGAGTGTCTCTCGAGGCATAACATGTCGTAAATTTCTAAAAATCCATATAAATTTCCGAACCCGCGACTTAACAACCGCGACCTCTGAGTGCCACGTTAAACACCCGTCGATTATTATACTCCCAGGTATCTTATAGACGGCACTTGTCTGATGTGGCTAAAATCACAATTCCTTTCCAAGTTGTTTGCACAGGTATGGATACGGTTATTGAGATCAGTTCCTGGCTTAGACTTAGCACTTGGAGAGAAACAAATGTAATTGGTTTTGGCAATATTGAGGATCAGCAGATTAGCCTTAAGCCACCTGTCTATAACTACTTACCCCTGTTCGGCTTTATTTGGAACTTCCTCCCATGTGTCGCCAATATAAACAATAGCCGTATCGTCTCAGCATAATGAGAAAAGTTTTCCTCCGCTGCTTCTTAGGTTGCAGAGTTCGTTAATCTCGAATACACAAGAAACAGCGGCGGGCCAAGCACGGAGCCCTGTGGAACTCCGAAAATAACATCTTCCTCATTGCTGTTTAAATCGCCTATCCTAACCTGTTGTTTCCTGCCCTGGAGATAACTTTCAAAAAGAGAAAGTCCTTTACCTCTAATTCCTATAGCCTCAAGCCTCCGCACAAGGATGGGAACAGATACGGTGTCAAAAGCTTTTTTCAAGTCCAGAAACACCATGGCGCACTTATGTCCCTTGTCTACCTTATCTGTAATTTCAGTCGTTAGAGCAATAATCGCGTCCTGAGTTGACCGACCCTGTCTAAACCCTACTGGGAGTCTGAAAGAAGGTTATATTTGTTCAAATAACTGACAAACCTTTTATTTAAGACGCGGACTGACTACGATTTTAATCGCTTATGACCGCGTAAACTATTGTCACCACTATGGAGCGTCAATAAGATTGAAAATTGAAAAAATGACATTTGTGTCGAAATGTGACGTAAGCTGGGCATTTATTTTACTGCTTTTCTTTAGATTATTTAAAATATAGACATAAAATTAAAAAATGGTTTGGTTAAAGTTTTAAAAAAATGGAAAACCTACTAAATTCTTAAAAAAAACTGTTGTTATCGCTAGAAATACAGAGATCTTCGACGTCAAAGTTTATTTTTGTGCTACAACTTCCCAATTTTTATTGGGAATATCAAACTCTTATTTATTATTCTGTTCGGTTATATTCTTCTTTATACCCTTCTCTGTTCACTGTATTTTTCGCGTTGCTTATTTTTATTACATTACGTCATACTCGACGTTCTAAGAAACCAATTTTTGGGAATATTGAGATAAGACCGCGCCTTAAGATTTTTTCTATTATTTTTGAAATTGAAGGTAAGACGGAGATCGGTAATAATTATTGACATCGCTCTTGTCCCCACCTTTGTGCACAAGCGTGATAATAGATCGTTTCAGTGTATTACAAAATATACCAGTTTCAAAACAAAGATTAGTCAACCTGCAAATGAGTGGAACCACAAGGTCTCGAGCCAGCTTGAGGAAACTCACGGATATGCCAGTCCCACCCCGTAGCGCTTGTTGAGTCAAGTACCATGAGTGTGGTATCCACTTCTGCCGGATCTGTATCCAGTAGCACAAATGAGTTGATTGGGGATGTTGAAGTTGAGGGGACATAAGCTGATCCATTTTCTTGCCCAGTTAGAGTCATGATTTCATCTGCCAATGCTTTCCCAATCGATACGAAGAAGTGACGCGGTTTAACGAGTTAAGTGGATTTGGATTAATTTTATATTTACTTTGACTCGGACATTTGTTAACCCTACTTTTTTCAATTTTCTGTGTTTATTGTGATAGTAAAACGTTTTTATCCGCAAAATTTGCTTTTTCTGGTCTTAATGTAAAGATGAATGTTAAATTAAATTAAGACTATAAAATCTTCATATTTTTTATTGCTACGTTAAACGGGTTCCGAAAAAGCACTGTTTTTTGAAGAAAAATGTACCTAAGTAATACATGTTCCTTGGGTAGGAACATTTTTCTAATAAAAAAATATTTTTCTACAATCTGGAGTGCGAGTATCACTTACGTATCCCTACAATACTCCTCCAAAATGTCAATACGATAACCCCTCGAATGATTACGAGATATTGACCTGCAGCGGATGCAAAAACTTTAACTGTTTAAATATTATTTGAAAATGACCACGCTAATTGCTCATGTATTAAAAAATATTTTAATCGATACAAGTTTACCTACTCAAAAGTTTGCTTTACTAGTTTTAGTACTTAAGCAAACTTTTGAGTAGGTAAACTTGTATCGATTAAAATGTTTTTTTTACTAAACTGTGCACACAAAATGGTTTATTGCAATTTTAAAAAAATGGGATCAGTGATTTTATATCTTTCAAAATGTCGAAACGTGCGAGCGAGAGGTACATTAGCTCTTGTCATCGCCTTAAAAGGGAACGTGGTTTTTGTGTCGGGGTTTTTTTTTTATATACAGCGTGACGTAAGGGACATTGTCCTTAACTTGGGTAGATCCGTTAGCAGAAATATATAATATTATACGGTAACATTTTCATATGGCAGTCCCATAAGACATGTAGTAATTTTAAATTTGTTTGTACAAAGAAAAACACATTTTGATGAACAAATAGTAAGTAAAAAAAAAAACATAAGAGATTCGGAAAGCGAAAAACAAAATATTTGCCTGCACAAAGCACTGACCTTAATAGGTGATAAAAAGAACCTGCTGGATCAGATTGGACACTTAGAAAAAGACAGTCAATGGAATTGAATTCGGAATTTGTATTAACAATAATTAGGAGTAACAATGCATACATTCTGTACTAGCAAAAAATATGAGCTTGGCTCCCAGTGCTTGTATAAAAAGACATACACAACGCAATTTATTATCCCCTTTACAGTCTCAAAAAAAATATAATTCCCCATTTGGCATAATTGCTTGGCATTCCGTGGCAAATACGTGACATTGCAAACATAGGAATAGGAACGTTAAAAAGCTTCACACTCAATCCCACTACCCTAGCTTTACGTTCCTTTTCCAAATTCATGTGTTTAACGCTTGCATTTGAGCAATTAGAAGCTTTAATACTTCTGGACGAAACCAGACAAGATAACCCAGTTTGGTTATCATTCTCAGTAACTTCAGTGAATGTATAATTGTAAAAATCCTCAAGGTCAGTCAGTTTGTACTCCATTCTCGTGGTATTTTTTCTCTTTTCATCTTTTTCATGCAATGTTTCGAGCACTTTTTCAACAACCCTTGTTTCTTTGCCATTTTCGTTGATTGAAATTACATATTTTTCTATTACGCCATTTTTATGAAGAGGTGGATACCATGAAATTATCTATGAGTTACTCTGCACATCAGAAATGCAAACATTTCTCGGAGGCGTTGGTGTATCTTCAATAGTTGTCACTCTTGTGGAGGCATTCTCAATTGATTTCAGACCACTAGGTGTATCCAGTGCCAGTGTGAACTGATATGTTGTGTCAGGTTTCAAATTAGTTATGTTCACTTCCATCTGTTTTTGGTTAGTAACATATATTGTAGATTTGTTTCCAAAAGAAGAGTCACATTCAGTGCTTGTGGCTAAGACAGGGCAATATGTTATTAGATATCCTTTTATAGTAACTTCTGGTAGAGTACAAGACATTGTCCAAGAGATTTTAACAAATGATTTCCCTGGAACATCATGGTTGACTTTCACAGGAAAATCATATATATGAAGACCATCCTTATAAATATCACAAAATGCCCATGTCATTCCACTTGTTTTGAATCCCCTATTAGCTGATATAGCAAACTGATACCTGCCATCTCTAGGCAAATCAATCACATGAGTGTTTTGATTAGGATCCAAAACAGTGAAGTTCATGCGTCCTGTACAAATTTGACTTGTATTATGTTGACACCAGAACAAGGTATAGTTGTCAATGTCTTTGACACCAATCCAGGATAGTTTGTATGTGCCATTTTGATAGGCTAGTTTAGTAAACGATTTAACATTTAGTAGTTCAGTATCTGCTTTTGAAGGGATGTAAAGGTGACTGCTGTTAACAGATGAACCAACTGCATTAGTGGACCAAATTGTCACATCGATAGCATCTAAAGTTATTCCATCCAGTGTAACAAAACTCAAGCTTTTGTTTTTATCAGGAAACAATGTCTGCGGACGTCTCGAACCTTGTACAAGTACTTTATAGGTGAAATTGTCACCAGCTTCCTCATACTCTTCAAGTTGTTGCCAGTATACATATATGACTCTTTTATTTTCATAAACAGATTGGTCAAATGCACCAGTAATAGTATCTGGTGGTCGCCGGGGCTTCTCACTTGCAGTTGTAAACAGCACATAACTGAAGTCTGACCAGTATTTATCTTCAGTGGCTAATTCTGGCTTGATGTATATCCTGACTTCATATGACATGTGTGCATATGGTAGGTTTGAGAGCAAGAAAGTATATGTGTTATTATTTAGTTTTTCCCTTGGTATCAAAGATGATGCATCAACACTACGAAAGTAAGCTGTGTTATCAATTTTAACAATTTGGTACTCTATCCTGTGCACAATTGCACAGCCCAGGAAATCAACCATGTTATCTGGGATCTTCCATTGAAGTAACACACTGTGTGTGTCATAACTCAACACCTTCAGCTGCTCCGGTGGATCAGGCTTCACTATAGAGAAATGATCAATACTAAAATTCTGTATATTTTCACCAAAATAATTTGAGGCTTTTAAAATAAAATAGTATTGATTTTCCATCTGTCTGTACTTAGGCAAGTTGGTAGGAGTCCAAGTAACCCATCTTACTCCACCAATCCGGTGTGCTTCACGAGGCTCACTCATGTGTCCATTTATCAAAAATGATAAATTGTAATCAATTGAACTGAAATGAAAGTCCTCTGGAGAAGTCCAGGAGCATTTCAGTTCATCAAGGTTCTTGGATATGCATTCAAAGTCAGTGACATTGGATGGAGGCATGTCCACCAGCACTCTGGAAGTGCACATCTTTTGCGTTACTGTGTTCTTGCAATAGTATGTATATACTTTCCTTGGCAATTTTGGAATATACAGCCTTCTTGTAGTTGCATTCACTTTTTCTGATGCTTGAATTCGTCCACCTTGATAAAACATCAAGTCATCAGCGGAGTAATTCTCCGTCACACAAAATATTTCTAATGGATCCCCATAACGTATTTTGAGCATAGTATCAGGGTACACAGAGACTGAAATGTCCACTCCTTGACACTTGGAAATAATGCATGGTAAACTGATCAAACATATGATTAAAATACACCACATCCATAGTCCTAGCTGCGGCCCCCTTCGGAACCCTTCACACCGTCTTCGGCTATTATTTTCCATAACTGCTGTGTTAATCTGTCACTTCATCACGAACTGATGCACTGGTTACAACGATGACACACACTGACTGAGCACCGTCATTATATACGCACCACATTTATTTATCAAACGCTACTATCATCCTGGATCGAGTAGGTACCTATTCGATAAAAGTTGTAAGCGCGGGTTCGGGTCTCGTCTAAAGCTGAGAACAGATTATCGAACGCGTCCGTCAGCCGCAGTTGAGAGACACGGCTTATTGATATCTAGCAAGTACATTTTAAGGTGCGTACGGATAGCGCGTTCCTATGTTACGCGTAGTTGGGAAACTCTGTCCACGCGTACATTGGATACGCGTACAGCTCCTGTACGGACCGCCGCGCGCCGCGAACCTGTACGCGAGATCAATCGATCCAGAGCACTCCGAGAGCCCTAGTCATTAGCCATGACTCATTAAATTAAATAACTAAAATTAAAAATAAAATAATACTCATATATTATATACAAATAATAATTATATATAGAATAAGCGAGGGGAGATTATGGAATCTGAATGGATTCAGCTTTCAGATTCCATACACCTCAGATCACTTTCCTCACCCGAGACCTACAAGTATTTGGGTATGTCGGAAGCGTTAGGGCCGAGTCACACCGGAATGGCAGCGGCCGCCAGCGTCGCCGCTGGCAGCCGCTGGCGGCCTCGCGACCTTTTTAAGCGATACTGGTCTTTTAAGTATGTAGTTAAAGTTTAAAATTATTTCACACTGAAAGTGCTGCTATTCCGGTGTGACTCGGCCCTTAGGCATTGATGTACCGGACGTGAAACAATCGTTGAGGGAGCGCTTCTTTGGACGCCTGAAAAAGGTTTTAAAAAGCCTTCTTTCAGGCGGAAACAAGGTGCGCGCCTTCAACGGTTGGGTCATGCCGGTTTTAATGTACTCTTTCGGCATACTCAAATGGACTCAAACTAAACTCGACGCCTTGGATAGACGAGTCCGTACGCTGTTGACTGCAAACCGGATGCATCACCCACGATCATCAGTGATGAGGCTGTACATCCCGCGGAAGTGCGGGGGTCGAGGCTTTTTAAATGCTAAGACCCTCCACAACCGCGAGGTGTAAAGTCTCAGAGAATATTTTTTGAAAATGGAAGTGGGTATGCACCGAGATGTGGTCACAGTGGACAAGGGACTCACCCCGCTGTCCATGGCTAAAGAGAACTGGCACAAACCTGTGGTACTCAGCACCGAAGACCGCAGGACGGTATGGCAAAGCAAGGAGCTACACGGACGCTTCTACCGGGCTCTTCATGGGCCCGAAGTAGATTTTTCTAGCGTCCGTGTCCTAGCTATGTTTCGGTGACCTCTTCGGGGAAACTGAAGGTTTTGTCTGTGCGATTATGGACGAAGTTATCTTGACGAACAACTACCGGAGACATATTATAAAGGATGGGACGATTGACGGACGTGTGTCGGGCATGCCATCGCCCAGAGATAATATTTCTAATGGATTCACCATTAGAAATATTCTCTCTGGTTGTTCTCGTCTTGCTAATGGCGAGTACTTGCACAGGCATAACCTTAGTAGTGAAGACCACGTCACGTTCACACGTTGTACTGGGATCTGCCTATCATTACTGATAGGACTATTGTCGCCAATAAGCCTGACATAATAGTGACAGACAGATCAGCGCGCCGCGCAATGATGACGACCACCTAGGTGTATCCTACTTATCATCGGTTAGAACTAGGTCTAACCTCGGGACTTGCTGGCACCCCGACTCGGAAAATTTAGGTTAGAAGAGGATGGCGGGGTCTGAAAAACCCCGTCATGCTCTTCGTAGTTATTTTTTTTAAACCACGCAGAAGTAGGAGCCCCGCGAAGCGGGGCTCCGTCGACTTGCTCCTGTGAAGGAAGGATACACCTAGGTTTAACCGCATGTGGTTGGTTACACCTAGGTTTAGCCCGTTAAATCTAGGTGTAACCGCACTTCGGATATTAGCCGTAACATTGCCATCCCGCATGACGAGAACCTCGTGAAGGCTGAGAAAGATAAACAAATCAAATATCTCGACCCAGCTTACCAGTACTATCTCGGTTAATAGTAATGCTTCTTTTAACGACTGGGCCACCATTGGTATTCATAAGAGTAGAAAGCGACTGTAGTACGAAGACGTATTGTGTACTATGAAGAGCGGACTTTTATTAACACCATGGAATTTAATCTCTATGTTAAGAATTATTCTAAGTTATTTAAAAAGGTTTGTTGCCTAGCAAAGTCCCGTTACTTAAGTTCGAAAATTAAAAAAAACGTTTTCAAAAAAAAATGTAACCGCCTTCAAAAACACAAAAAAGGGTAAAATAACGTATAAAATAAATTTCCTTTCGGAAGTCGGTGCCTTTGTTTTTTTTCATTTCATTGTCTTTTTTTTTTGCCACCGACTTCCGAAAGAAAAGTTATTTTTAAACGACTTCAAAAAAGGAGGAGGCTGTAATAAAGAACTTCTGTGTTGTAGGAGAATTTTATAAGTAGGTTTCATTGTGAAAACTCCTTTTGTAGCTGGCCCTTTAGAATCAGTAAGAAAAAGTAAATTGTTTTTATGACGGATATTTTTATGATTGCCGAAGTCTCCCGAACTGAAACGATGTTAGACGATGCGTGGTGTCAGGTATTTTTGATAGGTTTTGGTTTTTTTTTTTGATTCGGTCGCCGCGCCGCGCTGCTCTCAGAGCCCGCGATAAAAGCTATGCAATAGCTTACAAATATGAGATCAATAAAAGAAAATAATAATCACCAAATACAACTTTCTATATTTTGTTAATTCTACAGATTTTAATTTAATAACACCTTTTTCACCTCTTTTATCATCAATTCATCATCATCATGATCATTTACGATGTTTTTAAGCTATTGCATAGCTTTTATTGCATAGCTTTTATCGTGGGATTTGAGCGCGGCGCGACGACCGAATCAAAAAAAATCCAAAAACCTAACGAAAATACCTGACACCACGCATCGTCTAACATCTTTTCAGTTCGGGAGACTTCGGCAATCATATAAATATCCGTCATAACAACAATTTACTTTTTCTTACTGATTCTAGACGGCCAGCTACAAAAGGAGTTTTCACAATGAAACCTACTTATAAAATTCTCCTACAACAAAGAAGTTCTTTATTACAGTAGTGCACCACAAACATTTTAAATAAATTATATTCTCGTTAAATATATACGCGAAAGGCGATTTTATTCTTTTGAAAAAAAAAAAAAATGTTATGCAATAGCTTTACGCGGCAGTCTCCGAGTGCCACACGTATTTTTTTTGTGGTATTTAAGTACAACTGATGTATGAAAAAATACCACCAAAATTGTACCATCAAAATTATCAATTATCGTCATCAACTATCATCCACAGATTACGACGAAGACTTCTTCATATCATCATCAGCGCGGCCCTTCGAGAGCCTGGGCATCATGTCGACCACGAGCCAGTTCTTCCCGGGCAAACATGTGAAGCCGGCCCTCTTGGAACGAGACATCTCCGACGACCTCACGGAGGACTTCCCGTTGTAGGTTACGTTTTAAGAAAGAAATACGGTAGTTTGGATTAAACTATATCAGTTTGTGTGAACGTAAAATTTATTTGGTAGTTCTCATTTTCTGAATGTACCTTCTTTTAGTACTTTACTGGTCTTAATTCAAACTAACTGTTTCATTTCTCGTCGTGGAGGTTATCTCAGCCCTCACATAATCCCGTCGAACTCAAGTCGACGAACTATTGCCATTATTAAATCTCAATAGAATAGTTTACTTCAAGCTTATGATATAAAAAATAAGGAATTTATTTGAATGAATTGTCCAGTTTAATTATGGTATTTATTGATCGTAAGTTGTTATTGATTTGTATGAGTTGTCGGCAGTATTTAGTGAATGTGAACGCATTGGAAGTCTTTTCATATTGTGACTTTGTCGAGTCTTTTAAAAGTATTTCTATGAAAAAAATAATAATTAAATAAAACTTGTGACTCAATTTAAGACTTTTACTTAAACATAACATACGGAATGTAAACATAAACTTATATTGTAAACAATACTATACTACCAGATCTAGTTCCCGAGTTGAAGCATGGACGGTCAACTCCGCCTCCATATGATGACGAGGCCAGTGACGTCACTGGTCGCTAGCAGGCTCTCGTCGTAACTGAAGCTCACACCGATCACTGGGGATGCGTGGCCTGAGAACGGCAACAGAACATTAGTGAAAAAGACAACATTAGTGAACTCAGCGGAGAAATAAGAACTAAACAGGGCATGTTTTCTCATTTTTGTGACTGTGTGACTTTGACGTGTGATAGAAAAAAAAATTGTTCCTTATTCATACACAAGAGGCGCTTTTTTCATTTTTCCATACAATAAACGCTGTAAATACCTCAAACAAGTACGCTTTAAATAATATACAGAAATCCTGTGTAAAGTAAACGAAACAAGACCTAATTTTCCGTTTCTTATGCACGGACATAAACAGGCATTGGTTTTTTTTTTCTGTTTACAATGGGTTTGCTCTTGGACTCAATGTTGCCCAGAAGCAAAGTCGAGACCTAAGATGCAGCGAGCTACTCAGAAGAGACAAACTCCTGCACACCGATGGAACACAATAAAAACTTCGTAGCGACATACTCCTGTCGGATAGTCCGGTTCTAGTTAGGCGTACCACCGCCAGTGCGATCGCTCAGCCGTCACCGCAGGTTACGAAGGGCCTGCAGACAGCGAGTAATGGGCGACTTGCCGTCCGTCAATGCCCGCGTCGACGGGTTCCACGCGCGCCTCAAAGAGCTGTCAGCAAAATGATAGAGGAAGAGAGGGCCAAAGCCTGCCGGAGTCGCAGGACTCACGAATTACCGTGACCCCGGAACGTAAAAGGCTATTGAAGGACACCGTGGATTTTAGTCAGTACAAGTCTGACAGTCCCTCCCGCTCTTTCCTTTTTTTTATCGTGGTAAAATCATCAAATGAGTCCTCCACCCCGGGCAGGGCGGGAGGGACTGTCAGACTTGCACTGACTAAAATCCACGGTGTCCTTCAATAGCCCTTTATGTTCCGGGGTCACGGTAATGAGATAAGTCCCGCGACCCCGGCAGGCTTCGGCCCTCTAGAGGGGGGCCCCGTCATCCCGCTCTGCCCTGGCTCATTTGATGATTTGACCACGCTAATAAAAAAAAGCCCGCGGTTGACCTCACGATAAAGATAAATATGATGATCATTCCTTAAGTACATATAATTTACCTTGAAGTTTATTAACAACGGGATGTTCAGCATGCCCCTCGATGTCCAAGAAGTAGACGCAGGAGTCCTCGCTGCCGCTGACGACGCAGACGCCGCGCCTGAACGACATGATGGGGCAGAATGTCGACTTCACGCTGTGTTGTGTGTGGAGCACCTCGAAACGTTTCTTTAGTTGTAAGTTACCTTCGCGGTCGATTATTCTGTAATGATAGGAAAGTGGTTTTTATTTGAATGCGCGGCACGTCTAGAATACATCTAGAAAATAATTGTACCTTTATCACAATGACTTTAATAATTATTTTTTAATTAATTTTTTTTATATTCTTCTTATATACACCGTGACTTTTTAGTCGTCTTACAAAAGCAGCCCAGTTCATGTATCCAATGACTAGAACACGTTTATAATAAAAAAATATGTATTTAAGAGATTTGAAAAATTGAATAATAAAACTTTAATTGGTTATTATGTGTTCCGTTTGACGTCCGAAGTCCATTATGAGAGAGTACACCGTTTCGTTCCGTGAACAGCCGCTAGATGTCGTCACTTCCGCCTCGTAATCGCGCCACTAGCGACCCCCAACGTCAAATCTGTGAACTACCTTCAAAAACCGCATACAAGCCGCCATGATGAAGTTTTAGATCATTGTTGCGTCGTTTTCCGAACTGTGCGCAGCTCCGCTAGATTGTTAAATCGTTTCGAATTAACGATATTTTTTAGTTTTAGAACTTTCGAGATTAAAGTAAAAAGTTCATTATATTATTAGTATTTTAGTTTTTTTTTATTTAAAATAAACGTTCCGTCTCGTGAAGAGTTTATTTTTAAACTATCGTGCCGGAGGAAACTTCGAGGAAAAGGACGCGGAGTTCGAGTTCTTCATCGTCATCGAAAGGAAGTGATACAGTGTGATCGGAGAGTGAGCGGGGTGGTTCAGCACCGCGTAAACGGCCCCGGCGGTCACGTGGGCGCTCCTTCTCGCAAGACTTCGAACTGGATCGCAGGTTTGATCTACTATTGCAAACAATTGGTGAGTCATGTCAATACTGTTTTATCGAATTGCATCATGGCAAATAGTGCTCCATCAGCACAAAACGTACCCGCCACGCAAAATTATTTTGGCACTGCGCTACCCTCAACAGACAGCTGCCCAAAATATACAAGAAAATTTCTTACGTCCGCCGCAGCTTACATCTTGCATTGAAAATATTGCAAATCTAGACGTTTCCGTTAAAGAACCTAGTGTACTTGCAGTTTTACAGCGTTGTCTAATGCATTTTTAACGCAAAATGAGCATACGTGAACTCGGCATTACAAAACCTTATTGATTGGTCCGCTAGTTCCAACGCTCAATTATCTTACTCGCAGCGGGCAGTTGGACCCTGAAGCAGGCGCAACGCCTCTTAGGGCTTCTCAACTTTGCGTCCTTCATCACCCACCGGGGAAGGATGCATTGCCGTGCGCTGCAGTGTCACGTACTGCGTCAAAATCCTCTCGGAGCAGTACAACTGACACAAGATTGGGGGTGTAGAAAACAAACCTTCTTTAATAAACTTAAAGAGTTGTTTGTTGGTGATTCATCATATAGAACGGTATCACATGACATTCTTCAAATAATTTGCGTTAAACAAGCTAAAGTTATAGACACGCTGCTGATCGTCATTTAAAAACGTAAAAAGCAAATACATACGCGACGACATAGAAAAAATTCCACCCTCGATCAAATATTCAATTAAAATCCAACTACCTACAAAAAATGGGGGGTGTAGAAAAATTAGAAAAACAAATTAATAGTGCGGTAACATAAGTTGCCTGACATCTTTACATCCTTCGACGATTTCGCAAGAGAACACTTTTCGTTCGCGACAAAACAAATCGAAGCGTAATAATAAAAAAGACAAACGAAATGACGATTTCTCTTCAAAAAAGAGGGGGTGGGGAAAGATAACATCGGGAGGCGAGCAGGACATAAGCAAATATGACTATTTAATACCCAGTTTTTGGGGCGGCTGTTTTCAGCATTACATATAAATTTGAAATCGTTTCAACTCTTCAAAGACTATTGTAAAAATGATATCGGCTGCTCGAATCCCCTTCAATCAGCCACCGCCCTTAATCCTACCAACTTTAGACAAAATTCGGAAAATGGTTTAAGAACGAGTGTTAGAGCCTGCTCCTTTTGACCCATCTTTCATTTGCCCTCTTTTCATAATTACAAAGAGCAATGGCAAAAATCGAGTGTACAGAAAGAGAGAGCAGTGATGGCCCAGTGTTATCGGCCCCGATTTACGAGTTGTAGGTCGTGGGTTCGAACCCCGCCAGGCGCATTACTTTGTGTAATTTATTTCATCACCACTGCTCTCTAAACGGTGAAGGAAACATCGTGAGGAAACCGGCATGTCCTAGAACCAAAAATTCGAAGATATGTGACATCTACCAATCCGCACTGGGCCCACGTGATGGATTATGGTCCACTCCCTCTCACAGAGAGGAGGACTGTTTCCCAGCAGTGGGAACATTATAGGCTGATGATGATGATGAAATTGTACATGGAGCCAAAACATTTCCATCTTTTCCACCATCAACAAATGCCTTCGTTTCTTCAACAAGGCGATTGGATGGTCAAGTTAGACCTCGGCCAGGCCTCTTATCACCTCCCAATACGCACAGAACACAGATGCTTCTTGCGCATCAGTTACGGTGGTCAACTTCTGCAGATGACATGTCTACCATTCAGCCTGGCTGCCGCTCCCAAAATTTTTGCGACTATAACAAGCTGGACGGCAGAATACCTTCGCAAGAAAGGTCTGCGCCTCGTCGTTTTTCTCGACGATTATTTACTAGTCCATCAGAACAAGGAAGTACTCAGCACGCATCTATACATAGCTGTACGCTTCCTGTCGAGTCTGGGCTGGTGTGTAAATCATGAGAAATCGGTCACCAGACCAACGAGGTCGATCGAATATCTCGGTATCGATTGGGACACTCAAACAAACCGCAAGTCCCTGCCACCAAAGGTGAGAAAAATTCAACAGAACCTCTCGACCAGACTCGCAGCGGGCAGTTGGACCCTGAAGCAGGCGCAACGCCTCTTAGGGCTTCTCAACTTTGCGTCCTTCATCACCCACCGGGGAAGGATGCATTGCCGTGCGCTGCAATGTCACATAAAAGTACTGCGTCAAAATCCTCTCGGAGCAGTACTACTGACACAAGATATTCGCAAGAAATTAGAGTGGGGGATGGAAAATGCAAGTCAAAAGACAGCGAATTCACACAAATGTGCTACCCACAAACTATGTCATCACGGACGCTTCCAACGTTATGTGGGGGGCACTAGTCAACAACAACAAGATACAAGGTGCGTGGCAACCCCACCAGAAAAAATGGCATTGCAATCTCAAGGAGATGTAATATGCTGTGATTGCTGTGTTGTCCCAGAAATCCAGAGCCCTCCGAGACTCCAGGATAATTCTCCAGACCGACAACAAAACAGTGGTCTCGTAAATTCAGAAGGAAGGCGGCACAAGATCACTCCGATTGATGGAGTTGACACGGGAATTGCTGACTCTGACGGACGACTTCCGGTGGCAGCAACTACAAAAATATTTCAGTCTTGGGGAAAACCGGACATAAATTTGTTCACATCCCAAACCGCGTACGTCGTGACAAATTACGTTTCTCTAGATTCCTCAGACTCCAACGCCTGCTATCACGACGCTTTCAGCAGATACTGGCAATACGACCTAGCAGGGGTGGTCCCACCACCGGCGCTGCTTCCACGAGTTCTTTACCATCTAAACTCATTATCAGCGCGGTACATCATAGTAGCACCCAAGTGGAAGAAACCGTTTTGGCGACCAGACATGAGGAGTCGAACCATGTCACGGCCCATGAAGATCAGAGACCTGAAGAAGACCTTGATAGACACGGTGACCGGCCTACCACCAGCTCATGTCAACGATCTGAAATTGGAAGCCTGGCTCATTTTGGCTGGGACACCGTGACTAGAAATTGGTCTCCACTAGAGAAAGATCTTTTATCTTGTCGGCGAACTTCAACCCTTAAAACTTACACACCTATTTGGGGTGTTGGTCATTGTGGTGAAGCAAAAATCATGTAAATTTTCGTACGCCAAATCCAGCAGATGTTGCGAAATATCTAGCATATCTATATCTAGATCAAAAGTTAGCTCACAGAACCATTCTCGTGCACAAGTCCGTCCGTTATTGCATCTATTTGTGAAACTACTACAAATATTAAAATTTCTTCTAGTCACATTGTAAAGCACATTTTGAAAGCAATTTCAATTGCCAAACCTTTGCCTCCTGGGGTTCCCACATGGGACGCCAGAGGCGTGGGTACCTTAGTGGTAATTATACCCTATGTGGGTATTGATTACTTATTTAAAGTTAAGTAAAATTACTTATTTTATTATTTTGGCTCCGCACGTTAAAAAACCTGTCAATGAACAGACGGGGCTCATTAACAAATTTGTTCATAACTACTAGAGATCCTGTTAGAGCAGCCACTTAAACCATAATCGGTAAAACGTATTCTATCTGGTGCAGGAATACAGGCCTCTCCAGGTAGTTTTAGATCGGCTGTCTCATCATTAAATTGGTTAGAAAATTATCCTATAAATGATATATTATCTAAAGCAAACTGGAAGCATAAATCAACTTTCAGAAAATTTTATCATAAAGATATCAGATCAAGTAACGAAATGTCCTCGGTGCTTTCGTTATCTTTATTTCAAGTCCCCAATTGATTAACCAATGTTTTCATGACATATGATTCAAATAAAAAATACTTTTAAAGATATTGCACAGATTGCAAGTGTTCTTATGTTTTTATTTAATAATTCTATACACTGCCAATAAATGAACGGCTAGTACTTGTTTCATATAAAGCCTCTTTATATGAATATGATTAAAATTAATATTGGGTTATAATTCACATTGTTGCTTTTCATTCATACAATCCACCAGGAGATAACAAACACGTCTCTCATAATGGACTTCGGACGTCAAACGGAACACATAATATAAAAATTTTACCTTCGAATAAAATTTGTATTATGTTTCCTAAGACGTCCGAAGTCCAGGTAAGGTCTTCCTGGTGCATACCTACCTTTGCATCATTATGAGCCGAACAATGATCTAAAACTTCATCATGGCGGCTTGTATGCGGTTTTTGAAGGTAGTTCACAGATTTGACGTTGGGGGTCGCTAGTGGCGCGATTACGAGGCGGAAGTGACGACATCTAGCGGCTGTTCACGGAACGAAACGGTGTACTCTCTCATAATGGACTTCGGACGTCTTAGGAAACATAATACAAATTTTATTCGAAGGTAAAATTTTTATATTATGACACAAGGCGTAGTTAGAAACGCCCTTGTCTCATAGAAAATGGAAATTGAATGATCTACCCGACTATTGCGCTGGGTAGGTATACTCTACAGATTGATACGTAAACATTTTAACAGGGTGTTTCATATTTCTAATGTACCTATTTATTAAAAATAAAAATTATTATTAACGATTTAAAAAAAAATAAACTCGCCTAGAGGTATTTTAGGTCGGATACATTAAGTGGACGACTTTTGTAAGACGACTAAAAAGTCACGGTGTATAAAAATCAATTGCTGTTCGTTAGTCTCGCTAAAACTCGAGAACGGCTGGACCGATTTGGCTAATTTTGGTCTTGAATTACTTCTGGAAGTCCAGGGAAGGTTTAAAAGGTGAGTTTTTTTTTTTAAATAGGCGGTACGAAGTTTGCCGGGTGAATTACTTATGGAAGTCCAGGGCAGGTTTAAAAGGTGAGGCGGTACGAAGTTTGCCCGGTCAGCTAGAAAAAATTAAAATAAAATTTAAAATATTTATATAAAATTTAAATTATAGCTTATCCCCTAAAATATAATATTAAAAAGAATATTTTGAAAGTTAAGTGCAATTACCATGCATGAAGTTTTACAGTTTTTAGAACGTAAAATAAAACGGAAACTTTGAAGTTAATTTGAAGGAAAAAAATAGGTCCTCGTTACACACAGACGCTTTTCAATTTTCCATTCGGTAAATGCAGTAAATAACTTCAAGTACGCTGTAAATAAAATACAGAAAACTTGTGATAATGGCTCAGACTATACTTCCCTTGGAGTTACCCCGCAGCTTGCTATCACATCCCAGTATAACGTCACACATTAAAATGATATTTATTTTGGAAATAGGTTTTAGAAAACACTTTTAAGCTATTGTATAGCTTTTATCGCAGGCTCTGAGCGCGGCGCGGCGCGGCGACCGAATCAAGAAAAAATCCCAAAAGAAAACAACTAAGGAAATTTCCTGACCGAATGTGAGGTCAGCATCGTCTAACGTCGTTTCAGTTCGGGAGACTTCGACAATCTTAAAGGTACGGACAGACGTGCTCATAAAGGTACGGACAGACGTGTATGTGTATGTATATGTGAATTATATTGAGGGAGAGGGAGAGGGAGGAGAACGTTTCTTGACGTTTCACTTGATTAACGTGGCTGACCATAGCCTAATTAGTACAGTAATAAATATAATAAATAAATAATCATAATTGCATAAGTTGATAAAAAATGCTATTATTATTATTATATTATTATTATTACTCTGAGAAGAAACAGCCGAAACAAACTCAGAGGTCATCGTCTCTTTAAAAGTCCAGACATTAAATTAGTTAAGGCATGCGAGGACCCTGCAAGTTTGTCTGAGAAGATGGTCTTTTGAAGAAAGAACCATACATATTTGAGTGGACCTGTCCAGTCAGTGCAAGCATTTGTCAGTTATCGTGTAGCTCGACTCATAACCATAGGTCGGAATTAGGTAGTTATTCATGTTTTTACACTGATTTCATACAGCGAAAGAATAAAGTGGAGATGCCCCAAACGTGATTCTTAAATAAAAAAGTTTTTTACTTTTACACAATTTATTTGTCTAATCTTTCTCTGATGTGTTTATTATTATTTAATTGTAATACTGTTTTTCACATGAGATTGTCTATTAGAAATCCCGGGAAGATCCATATTAATATCAACATTTCTATGCAAGTACTAAAATAACTGTACCTAATTCTGACCTCTGCTCATAAGTGAGTTACCTGAACAGATACAGCGAGTTATCAGCGGCGCTGACGAGCAGGGCGGGGTGCCGCGCCAGCCAGGGGCTCCAACTGAGGCAGGTGACGGCGCCGCCCACGATGCAGCGCCGTAACTTGCTATCACATCTAGTATGACGTCACACAGTTACCTGAACAGATACAGCGAGTTATCAGCGGCGCTGACGAGCAGGGCGGGGTGCCGCGCCAGCCAGGGGCTCCAACTGAGGCAGGTGACGGCGCCGCCCACGATGCAGCGCCGTAACTTGCTATCACATCTAGTATGACGTCACACAGTTACCTGAACAGATACAGCGAGTTATCAGCGGCGCTGACGAGCAGGGCGGGGTGCCGCGCCAGCCAGGGGCTCCAACTGAGGCAGGTGACGGCGCCGCCCACGATGCAGCGCCGTAACTTGCTATCACATCTAGTATGACGTCACACAGTTACCTGAACAGATACAGCGAGTTATCAGCGGCGCTGACGAGCAGGGCGGGGTGCCGCGCCAGCCAGGGGCTCCAACTGAGGCAGGTGACGGCGCCGCCCACGATGCAGCGCCGTAACTTGCTATCACATCTAGTATGACGTCACACAGTTACCTGAACAGATACAGCGAGTTATCAGCGGCGCTGACGAGCAGGGCGGGGTGCCGCGCCAGCCAGGGGCTCCAACTGAGGCAGGTGACGGCGCCGCCCACGATGCAGCGCCGTAACTTGCTATCACATCTAGTATGACGTCACACAGTTACCTGAACAGATACAGCGAGTTATCAGCGGCGCTGACGAGCAGGGCGGGGTGCCGCGCCAGCCAGGGGCTCCAACTGAGGCAGGTGACGGCGCCGCCCACGATGCAGCGCCGTAACTTGCTATCACATCTAGTATGACGTCACACAGTTACCTGAACAGATACAGCGAGTTATCAGCGGCGCTGACGAGCAGGGCGGGGTGCCGCGCCAGCCAGGGGCTCCAACTGAGGCAGGTGACGGCGCCGCCCACGATGCAGCGCCGTAACTTGCTATCACATCTAGTATGACGTCACACAGTTACCTGAACAGATACAGCGAGTTATCAGCGGCGCTGACGAGCAGGGCGGGGTGCCGCGCCAGCCAGGGGCTCCAACTGAGGCAGGTGACGGCGCCGCCCACGATGCAGCGCCGTAACTTGCTATCACATCTAGTATGACGTCACACAGTTACCTGAACAGATACAGCGAGTTATCAGCGGCGCTGACGAGCAGGGCGGGGTGCCGCGCCAGCCAGGGGCTCCAACTGAGGCAGGTGACGGCGCCGCCCACGATGCAGCGCCGTAACTTGCTATCACATCTAGTATGACGTCACACAGTTACCTGAACAGATACAGCGAGTTATCAGCGGCGCTGACGAGCAGGGCGGGGTGCCGCGCCAGCCAGGGGCTCCAACTGAGGCAGGTGACGGCGCCGCCCACGATGCAGCGCCGTAACTTGCTATCACATCTAGTATGACGTCACACAGTTACCTGAACAGATACAGCGAGTTATCAGCGGCGCTGACGAGCAGGGCGGGGTGCCGCGCCAGCCAGGGGCTCCAACTGAGGCAGGTGACGGCGCCGCCCACGATGCAGCGCCGTAACTTGCTATCACATCTAGTATGACGTCACACAGTTACCTGAACAGATACAGCGAGTTATCAGCGGCGCTGACGAGCAGGGCGGGGTGCCGCGCCAGCCAGGGGCTCCAACTGAGTGTAACGTTGTGAATAATCAACGTTATCCTTTGACCTATAATCAATCCATTAGTCAACGTTTAACAAAATAGTTACAATGGAATGCAAGGAATGTCTACACATTCCTTTTCGTGTTATAGTCATACGCAATGTTCTTCGTCAACCGACTCAGGAAAAAACTCGTACTTGAGGGTATCGTAAAATTGTTTTATTTCGCGTCGAGACTAAAAGTCATTTATAGGCGGGTAGTTCGGAATTTTTACAGAGTTTTGGTGTTGTAGCCGGAAGACATGTTGTTCAACGTTAACCGGTTGATAATTAAAGTGAGGTACCTAATGTGCTCATTAGTATAAATAAGCTCGCACAGGAGACAACGGGACTCATTTACGATTAAACCTTGTCGGCTGTTACACTGTCTCTCTTCATTAGAATCTTGTGACACTTTGCGTAACAGATTTTTTAAAAAATATTTTTTTGTATTCGATATTTTATTTAAGTTAAGTGTTCGCCCCGGATTAGGGTAAGTGCCAAAAGCAATCCAAACAATTATTATAACCGCTAGCTCATGTTTTGTTTTTTTTTATATTGAGTAGGTACCGACGGACTCAATTATTGTGTGTTCATATTTTTTCTTTGTCCGTTGGTTTTATTTTTTTTAAGCCTCGAGTATTTGATACGCTCGTAGGTCTTACTGTGATTTTAAGTGTTAATGCTTCACGCTAATAGAACTATTGTTCCTGCCTTGTAAACTCCGATCTGATGACGACCAATGACCACAAACACCCTTAGTGCCGTACGTCCTAGCTTTCGCCTATGCTGTGAGGTCATCATCAGAGAGGATTAGCAGAGGACTTTTATTTACTGCTGGACGTTGATTCCAGGGAACAAGATTGGGAGTTAAATAACTCCATCTTCAACGTTCGTGAGTCCAGCTCTGACTCACCCTACCGAACGTCTGAGGCCTGCACACGCAGCTGACCTGCCGCACACACTAAGCGGCACACACACCAGACCTGCCGGCGCAACCACCATCTCGTCCCTGCGGTCTCTCTCACCTCAGGGTCAACTCCTCGGCGTCGCGTCGCTCCACTTACGCGATAGTCAGGGCAGTACTAGTGCGCCTATTTTCGCGGAACAATAAATTATCAAGTGACGGCTGTGAACCACGACCTAAATAAATTTCTTGTTAACGTTGGTGAGTCTTTTCCTTCATCTCACCCTCATACGTTACAGTGCCCCACGTTGGGCGCCACTGTAACGTATGAGGGTGAGATGAAGGAAAAGACTCACCAACGTTAACAAGAAATTTATTTAGGTCGTGGTTCACAGCCGTCACTTGATAATTTATTGTTCCGCGAAAATAGGCGCACTAGTACTGCCCTGACTATCGCGTAAGTGGAGCGACGCGACGCCGAGGAGTTGACCCTGAGGTGAGAGAGACCGCAGGGACGAGATGGTGGTTGCGCCGGCAGGTCTGGTGTGTGTGCCGCTTAGTGTGTGCGGCAGGTCAGCTGCGTGTGCAGGCCTCAGACGTTCGGTAGGGTGAGTCAGAGCTGGACTCACGAACGTTGAAGATGGAGTTATTTAACTCCCAATCTTGTTCCCTGGAATCAACGTCCAGCAGTAAATAAAAGTCCTCTGCTAATCCTCTCTGATGATGACCTCACAGCATAGGCGAAAGCTAGGACGTACGGCACTAAGGGTGTTTGTGGTCATTGGTCGTCATCAGATCGGAGTTTACAAGGCAGGAACAATAGTTCTATTAGCGTGAAGCATTAACACTTAAAATCACAGTAAGACCTACGAGCGTATCAAATACTCGAGGCTTAAAAAAAATAAAACCAACGGACAAAGAAAAAATATGAACACACAATAATTGAGTCCGTCGGTACCTACTCAATATAAAAAAAAACAAAACATGAGCTAGCGGTTATAATAATTGTTTGGATTGCTTTTGGCACTTACCCTAATCCGGGGCGAACACTTAACTTAAATAAAATATCGAATACAAAAAAATATTTTTTAAAAAATCTGTTACGCAAAGTGTCACAAGATTCTAATGAAGAGAGACAGTGTAACAGCCGACAAGGTTTAATCGTAAATGAGTCCCGTTGTCTCCTGTGCGAGCTTATTTATACTAATGAGCACATTAGGTACCTCACTTTAATTATCAACCGGTTAACGTTGAACAACATGTCTTCCGGCTACAACACCAAAACTCTGTAAAAATTCCGAACTACCCGCCTATAAATGACTTTTAGTCTCGACGCGAAATAAAACAATTTTACGATACCCTCAAGTACGAGTTTTTTCCTGAGTCGGTTGACGAAGAACATTGCGTATGACTATAACACGAAAAGGAATGTGTAGACATTCCTTGCATTCCATTGTAACTATTTTGTTAAACGTTGACTAATGGATTGATTATAGGTCAAAGGATAACGTTGATTATTCACAACGTTACATGAGGCAGGTGACGGCGCCGCCCACGATGCAGCGCCGTAACTTGCTATCACATCTAGTATGACGTCACACAGTTACCTGAACAGATACAGCGAGTTATCAGCGGCGCTGACGAGCAGGGCGGGGTGCCGCGCCAGCCAGGGGCTCCAACTGAGGCAGGTGACGGCGCCGCCCACGATGCAGCGCCGTAACTTGCTATCACATCTAGTATGACGTCACACAGTTACCTGAACAGATACAGCGAGTTATCAGCGGCGCTGACGAGCAGGGCGGGGTGCCGCGCCAGCCAGGGGCTCCAACTGAGGCAGGTGACGGCGCCGCCCACGATGCAGCGCCGTAACTTGCTATCACATCTAGTATGACGTCACACAGTTACCTGAACAGATACAGCGAGTTATCAGCGGCGCTGACGAGCAGGGCGGGGTGCCGCGCCAGCCAGGGGCTCCAACTGAGGCAGGTGACGGCGCCGCCCACGATGCAGCGCCGTAACTTGCTATCACATCTAGTATGACGTCACACAGTTACCTGAACAGATACAGCGAGTTATCAGCGGCGCTGACGAGCAGGGCGGGGTGCCGCGCCAGCCAGGGGCTCCAACTGAGGCAGGTGACGGCGCCGCCCACGATGCAGCGCCGTAACTTGCTATCACATCTAGTATGACGTCACACAGTTACCTGAACAGATACAGCGAGTTATCAGCGGCGCTGACGAGCAGGGCGGGGTGCCGCGCCAGCCAGGGGCTCCAACTGAGGCAGGTGACGGCGCCGCCCACGATGCAGCGCCGTAACTTGCTATCACATCTAGTATGACGTCACACAGTTACCTGAAAAGATACAGCGAGTTATCAGCGGCGCTGACGAGCAGGGCGGGGTGCCGCGCCAGCCAGGGGCTCCAACTGAGGCAGGTGACGGCGCCGCCCACGATGCAGCGCCGTAACTTGCTATCACATCTAGTATGACGTCACACAGTTACCTGAACAGATACAGCGAGTTATCAGCGGCGCTGACGAGCAGGGCGGGGTGCCGCGCCAGCCAGGGGCTCCAACTGAGGCAGGTGACGGCGCCGCCCACGATGCAGCGCCGTAACTTGCTATCACATCTAGTATGACGTCACACAGTTACCTGAACAGATACAGCGAGTTATCAGCGGCGCTGACGAGCAGGGCGGGGTGCCGCGCCAGCCAGGGGCTCCAACTGAGGCAGGTGACGGCGCCGCCCACGATGCAGCGCCGTAACTTGCTATCACATCTAGTATGACGTCACACAGTTACCTGAACAGATACAGCGAGTTATCAGCGGCGCTGACGAGCAGGGCGGGGTGCCGCGCCAGCCAGGGGCTCCAACTGAGGCAGGTGACGGCGCCGCCCACGATGCAGCGCCGTAACTTGCTATCACATCTAGTATGACGTCACACAGTTACCTGAACAGATACAGCGAGTTATCAGCGGCGCTGACGAGCAGGGCGGGGTGCCGCGCCAGCCAGGGGCTCCAACTGAGGCAGGTGACGGCGCCGCCCACGATGCAGCGCCGTAACTTGCTATCACATCTAGTATGACGTCACACAGTTACCTGAACAGATACAGCGAGTTATCAGCGGCGCTGACGACCAGGGCGGGGTGCCGCGCCAGCCAGGGGCTCCAACTGAGGCAGGTGACGGCGCCGCCCACGATGCAGCGCCGTAACTTGCTATCACATCTAGTATGACGTCACACAGTTACCTGAACAGATACAGCGAGTTATCAGCGGCGCTGACGAGCAGGGCGGGGTGCCGCGCCAGCCAGGGGCTCCAACTGAGGCAGGTGACGGCGCCGCCCACGATGCAGCGCCGTAACTTGCTCAGTCCGCCGCCCATGCTGTCCATGCGATAGCTTACTATCACTCCCTGTGGAATATAGCTTGGTTTAAAGTCCTTTCTGAGCAGCTTTTTGACGGCACTGTTAGCGCAGTGGCAGAGCGAACTCTGAATTATATATGTAATGGTCTCTAATATAAGCTTTTCTTTCTGCTGCGCAGCGTGTCGCATGTTCGATTCCCGCACGGAACAAATATTTGTATGACCTACAAGTAGTTGTCGCGGGTCTGGGTGTTTGTGTTGTTCACGACCCATGAGAAATTCCTAGTGTGGGGCAAAGTTTTTTTTTACACTGCTGAAAATAGGCTACTCCCATAGATTTCCAATCAGAGCCGTTGGACGCGGCTTGCATATAGCGCGATCCTGTGGTCTTGATTAGATCGTCTATTCTATATAATATATACCTTACGTTTAACAATTCACCAACATTTTTTTTTATTGTAGAGTAGATATTATCTCCTTATAGACTACAGGCCCATGTCCAAAATGGATGGGTCATATGAACCACCAGGTGACGTATATAGGACGATATAAGAGCATAAAATAATAAGATTCAGCACTATGCCGTCACTTGTAAGCTGTCCAATTCCCTCTTTTTCCGTGATCCGGGGGTTGCAACCCTCGATTTTTTGCCCTTGTCGCACGATTTTTGTACGGCGTTGCGGGATAATCGATTAGAAGCTGTATTGTAACAGTATGAAACTGCTGCCGTACAGAATGAAATGACGAAATTTATCCTGGAAATTGTCTTCTGACAATTTTTTACGGCACTGCGCGCTTTCTTATTATTTTTTATGGATCTATCGATGGTAAAAATGCCGTACAAAAATATAATGATTTGGTCATGAACTAACTCTACCTGCACTTTTGAATTCTCACCAGCACTCAGTTGGACAGCTTACAAGTGACGGCATAGTGCTGAATCTTATTATTTTATGCTCTTATATCGTCCTATATACGTCACCTGGTGGTTCATATGACCCATCCATTTTGGACATGGCCTGTAGTCTATAACATTTCTGCCTAGACTTTTCACAAAAAGTTTGGGTTCGGCTTCCAGTCTAACCGAATGCTGCTAAATACCAATATGTAAAATACTGCCTACCCGATTTATCGCAGCGACTGCTTATCTGACCTCCACAACCCATATCAAATTTCTTCTAAAACCTTCGGAATGCTAACTGTTTTTTCGCAATTGTTGTGGTAATTCAAGCAAAACAAAACATTTTTAACATTGTTTCAGCAACAAATATTTTGTTATAGAAAAGACGCTGTAAACAAAAATGTATTATATCATGTTTCACAGCTGTGTATTTTATTTTGAGTTCCAAATACTTGAGAATGTTTCCAATAAACATAAGATTCCACAGATAAATACCACAAACTAAATTCTGTAAACCTTGTAACTATTCTTGGTAAAATATGCAGCGTGTTACGAGTTCTGAGTATTTATTGCGTCTAAAATTAGTGTTTAACGGAAAATGTGCGTAGTTTAGTTAGGTACTGTACTTTGTCATTTGCCGCCCAGAACATTCTGCCACTGGACTCGCACGCTATGGAGAGGACTCGTCCTCCCAGGATACTGCTCCCACCTGAACAAAGAAATATATTTATTTAATTTTTCCTATATCAACCATCACTATCGTCGGTAGCCCTGTTCCACCCACTGCTGAATATAGGCCCTCTAGCTTGTATTTTCCTGATCTGCGCAAATCATAGCCAGATTTTCCTATAGGGTGAATTTTTCAAATGAACTTATCTGGATCAAAATAAAACATATTTAGAAATTTTGAGGAATATCGAAAATAACTCAAAGAAGCAACTGGCCCGATTTTGATGAAAAATAGATTTGCATAATCGGATTTTTATTTAGTTAAATAAAGGAGTATTAAGCAAATTAGACACTTTTTTTTTTTTTTTTTTAGGGTGGCAAAATCATCAAATGAGTCCTCCCGCCCTGGGTGGGGCAGAAGGGACTGTCAGACTCTTACTGACTAAAATCCACCCGTGTTCCTTCGGATGCCCTTTACGTTCCGGGGCCACGGTATCCTGGATTAAGAAAAAATCCGCGACCCCGGTAGGCATTTGGCCCCATAAGGGGCCCCGTCGGTGACGCGTGAAACACGACACGCCACCGACCCGGGCTTGGTCCTTGGTCGGACGGCGAGCTTACCCATTACTCACCGTCCGCAAGCCCGCTCCGCTGCTGTGCCCTCTGCTAATCAGAGGGACACGCATTGGAGCTTCCACCCGACAGGCTATTCGCATACGGGCAAAGAAACCCCCTTAGGCACACAGTGCCTAAGGAAGAGTTTTTGCCCGCATCCCAGGGCGCACCGGCCCGAAAAACTGGTCTTCCCCCCGGACGTATCCGAGAGGGAACTCCAGTCCACGGACGCACGTGGAGGTTACCTGTCTTAGCACCCCAAGCAAATTAGACACTTGCGGTGATTTACCGTAATGTTGAAATAGACTGCTATCAGGCCGCAAAACGATGTTTTGTTTTCTTTACACATAACAACAGTTTAAAAGTAACTAAACTAATATTTTAAATTGTAGAAAATTTCAGTCAAAATGTGTACAAAACATGCTAAAGTGATGCATGTTTTTTCTCGAGTTACTTAACTTCTACCCGCTTTCACTAACACTATCACTATCTTAATAAGAGCGTTTGGAATATCTACTCTCGGTTTTCAAAAGTACAATCATATTCAGGCATTTATAGTCCAGTCAACGAATGATTATAGAGGGAAAGTCTTGGAACACAATTTTTGACTTCATAACTTTGTTTAGACTAGTTAGGCGGTAAACATATCAAAAGTCCCCGCCTCTAGCCCTTGAGCTTTGGGAGGGGGGGGGGGGGGGGTTGAAGGTCCCATTTTTTGGTTTTTCGCTTATATCTCGGAACCTATGCGTCCTAGCGACATAGTACCTCAGAACAAAATAAAAGCTGATTAAATTTGCTACAAGTTATGCAATATAAGTATTTCGATATCTTTTACAGTTTTCGAGATATATACTCCTGAAAGTCTGTCATTTTGAAAAAATGACAGACTTTCAGGAAACTAACTTTACATTTTTGCGCTTTTTTACCGGATAACTCTTTAACGATACAACCATAAGTAAATGCTGGCAAAAGGGTTGTGGAAGACTCAATTTCCTTTAATAATACTATAATATTTTATCCATTTTCTTTAAAATGTGCTTTAGTCTAAGCTAATGTAATGTGCCAGCATTACATTGATACATACTCGTACATTGATTTACAAAGACCTTTTTTCAAAGACCAGGTACCTACCTTTTATAAAAAATATAATATACAGCATTTACATTAACATTTGAAGGAAAATAATATAGTTTTATTGAAGAAAATGTAATGGTCTAAAAGCTTTTTGCCGGCAATTATTAACTAGTTGCATCTTTGAAGATTTCCGTTCTAAAAAAGGTAAAGTTAAATTGATTTTTTCAAAATGACAGACTTTCAGGAGTATTTATCTCGAAAACTGAAGAAGATATCAAAATGCTTATTAAGCATTTTGATATCTATAATAATAAATAGTATAACTTGTAGCAAATTTAATCAGCTTTTATTTTGTTCCTTGGTACTATGTCGCTAGGACGCAAGGTTTCCGAGATATAAGCGAAAAACCAAAAAATGGTACCTTCAAACCCCCCCCCCCTCCCCCAAAGCTCGAGGGCTAGGGGCGGGGACTTTTGATATGTTCACCTCCTAACTAGGCTAAACAAAGTTACAAAGTCAAAAATTGTGTTCCAAGACTTTCCCTCTATACCCTATTTTGAGCATTCGTTGACTGGGCTATTAGTAGTAAGTGAAAACGAGCCCGGTCTCGGGACTGTCCTAAAAAAACACCGTGGCTCTGGAACGAAAAGTTCAAACGAAGAAACAGGGTGGATTTTTAGGGTTCCGTAGCCAAATGGCAAAAACGGAACCCTTATAGATTCGTCATGTCTGTCTGTCTGTCTGTCTGTCCGTGTATGTCACAGCCACTTTTTGTCGAAAGTATAAGAGCTACCCTGTTGAAACTTGGTAGAAAGATGTATTATGTGAACCGCATTAGGATTTTCACACAAAAATCAAAACAAAACAAATTTTGGGGGTGCCCCCCATACTTAGAATTGAAACTCAAAAAAATTTTTTTCACCAAACCCATACGTGTGGGGTATCTATAAATAGGTCTTTAAAAATGATATTGAGGTTACTAACATCATTTTTTTCTAAACTGAACAGTTTGCGCGAGAGACACTTCCAAAGTGGTAAAAAGTGTGCCCCCCCCCCCGTAACTTCTAAAATAAGAGAATGATAAAACTAAAAAAAATATATAATGTAGACCTCAACCAAAACTACCAACGAAAATTGGTTTGGATGAGATACAGTTAGCAGTTTTTGAGATATAGTACATTTTCAAAAACCGCAAATATAACTTTGCCATTCATACAAATACTATGAAAAACAAAGTTATTTTTATTGTTTGTGTATATTACTTACTAATCTCAATATAATTATATCTCTAATCTATGCTTGCTGCTACGGAACCCTTCATGGGCGAGTCCAACTCGCACTTGGCCGGTTTTAGTCAAGACCATTACCCACAAAGCGCGATCCATTCCGGCGCGGCGATCGGATCTGGCGATACGATTTGTACCTACAAATGCGATTTCTGTAACCTATGGATGTGCATACATATGTGCTTTCCCACTGCCGGCAATAGATCGCATCGCGTTCTGACCGCAGGCGCAGCGCCATATCGGATTGCCCCGGAACGGATCGCGCTCTGTGGTAAGTAAAGTAAGTTAGTATGTAAAGTCCTTTATTAAGGTTGTCCTTTATTATATGACGACTAGCTTTTCCTAGCGGCTTCGCTCGCCCCCCCCCCCCCCCTCCTGAATTTTCTTTGCTATAAACCTCACGGAGCCCGAGACCTTCCCAACGAATGCAAAACCGTGGAAATCGGTTCGTGCGTTCTGGAGTTATAGCGTCAGGAAGGAAAACCCGACTTATTTTTATATAGTAGATTTTACCACACAAAAAAAGCAACTACCTACCAACTAACATTAATCATCACTGAACAACCGCAAACGCGTCCTTTTGACATATTGCCCTTATTTGTTCCCCAAAGACCTACATTGCGTGTATTTGCACCACTAATGACGAATTTATGACATTCATCGTTGATGTAGGTACATTTCATTCATGACTCATATATTTTGTTTGAGTACATTATCGATAAATCAAAGATAATAATAATAATAAGTAAATAATAGTATTAGTATAGTTACCTATCTCTACTGTCTGATGGCTCGTTGGATAAAATAAGTCCACAATCGTTATTACTTCGGATTTTTTCCACTTTTTAAACAATACATTCAAACAGTCAGTACAAATCTGACAGTCCCTCCCGTCCTGCAGGTGGGAGGACTCAATTGATGATTTTACCACGTGTAAAAAAAGGGTCAAACAGTTTTTTTCGCGACTATCAGGAATTAATTTGACTTGCTCGGTTCAAGCCTCAAGCTAGATCCAAAATTCAAAATTGTGTCAACGTTAACAAAAATAAAATGTAATGCTTGAAAAACACATAATAAGATCGAATTAATCCTTTTGCATCGATATCGTTTTGACAAAAATGTTATAAACTTCTTAATACTCGTATCAATATAAATAATTAATTACATATTCCATAATTATTTTTACTAATTAAGCATAAAAAATAAACAAAAAGTTAGTCCTAACACTACATAGTATAAAACAAAGTCGCTTCCCGCTGTTCGTACGCTTTTACATATAAGGACTTTACCTATAGAGCGCGATCCGTCCCGTCGAAACCGAACGATTTGGCGATGCGAACTGATCGCATGCGATTTCTGGAATGGCTGATCTGACGCCGTCAGTGAGAAAGCACATCAAATACACATCCATTCCATAGGTTACAGTGATCGTATGTATTGCCAGATCGGTAATACGATCGCCTTTAACGCGAACGAAGTTGCCACTTCTACTTTTATCATATTGTTACGTCGACCGGATTGCGAGACCAATCTATAAGCTTCTCGATGGTTCCACAAGGTTCTCGACTATTCTACTGAAGATTGATCTGCAGGCGTAGCATGGCGCCGTAGAAAGGGGTTTTGTCGACGGAAGAATAGACAAAATGACAGAACGTAGAAATAATTTTAGCGTTTTAAACATGTTAATGTAAAAAATATAGAAAATAAACGTTCTATTCTTCAATAGTGTACGAATGGTGTCATATTTGTGCAAAAAAACAGTCGATTTGTATTGAAATAACGATGAAATAACTTTGTCTTTTCTTCGTAGAATAGAGATAGAATCGCCATGCTACGCGTGCTGGAAGTTTCTAGAAAATTCTACACTGTTCTAGATATTTCGAGTTGGTTCTGGAATGTTCGGTATGGGACTATGTCGAAGTCTATGGATGTTTCCAGAACATTCGACCATCTTCTAGAAACATCTAGTGGGTCCGGCCGGGGTATAAAGTGTTTCGTGTGTAAATAAAGATCATTTGGTTTTAATTGGTGTTAATTATTTTATCCCGATACCCAGCTCGTAACAATATCAATTATCAGGAGAGTACTATTGGCCACACGCCAAAACATCCATTTACAACTTTTTCAATGTATAAAATCACTCACCTCTAGGGTAGATACCAGTAGATATGTTGAGTACTTCCACCATTCCTCTTGCGTTACCAGCCTGGTGTTACTATTAAGGATAATATTATTATTATAACTGTTAGTATAGTATCGGGGGTAATTGAAACCACATTGAAAAAACCAGTTTCTTTAGATGAAGTGACAAACGAATGACAAAACACTGCGGTTATAAAACCGTGCGATTTTTTTCCGCGCTAATTCTGTGGGTAGTAATTGTATGAAGCAACATACACTGCGAAAAAAGAATCGCACTTATATTTTTTCAAGTTCTGTAAATTAAAATTTGCGAACGGAAAATTTCGCGCGAATCAAATCGCAGTGTGTTGTCGGCCTTAAATAAAATAGAAGTCACTGTTGACCCTATAGCCAAACGGCAAGCGATAAACGTAAATGCTTAGCAGTCTCTAATTCATTTTCAACTTTATACCATAGCATATAAAGTTGAAAATAGATATTAAAAAGGTTGGCTATAGGCCCTGTTATTGTGATTGGCTGCAGTTTAATGTTATCGTTCCAATTTTCTTTGAGTGAGTGCAACATACTCTTACATCTTCAATAGACTATTTGACTAAAAAATTCTAATTAGTCCGTCAGTTAGATTATCAAATAATATTTGACCCGTATTTTTTCTTTTTTTACGCAAACCAAAATTGACGGAGATGTGATGCTTTTAAAATTGCCAATACGTCACAATTCAGTACATTTTTTACTGAATTCTGACGTCACGAGCCCCCATTCTCGAGTCTTGATAATAGTCTTGGTAAATATTCATTGATTTTACATAAGAAAAAATATGTGCCCTTTATTTTTCAAAACTCTAAATGACGGACTAATTAGATTTATAATTTATTGATACTGTCAAATAGCCTATTTTAGTCATCTCAAGAGTCCCCATTTCTTATCGCTTTCATCCACACAGTCCACCCATGGTTTCTTAAGTCTTCCCGTACTCTTACAACTCTCCACATCCAGACAGACCTTGGCTTTCCCCACATCATGATTCTCATACCTCACAGCATCACACGCCCATAGATAACAATCGATAAGCTGAGTGCTATTCTCCCATCAATACTTTTATGACTTTTTTGTAGGAAGTAATCTGTGGACTACTGAATCGATTTTGAAAATTCTTCGGTCAGTACATTATTCCTGATGGCCGCTAACGGGAAATGCCGTTAATAATAGCGATGATGGACGCTTATGCTAAGTTTCAAATTCCAAGATCGCGAAAATTTAATTAATTAATTAATTTCCTGTTAGTGTAGTCACCGCATAGGCTATGTTTTTTTAGTTTCCACTCTAGGAATTTCTCCCACTTTATTTTAATTTCAATTTTGTACTTGTGTGAAGCCATGGTGAGCTGCTAGTATTTTTTATAAAAGGATACAATAACCATGTTGTTATTAGCGGGCTGGAACACGCAGCACAGTAGCGGAGCCCCCAGCTGGTCGGGCACGGCCCTGAGACGTCGCCGCGCGTTCACCTCCCACAGGCTGAGTGCTCCGTCTAGAGCGCATGTCACTAGCAGCTCGTTCGAAGCTGACCAGTCGCAACCTGGACGACGGAAAGGGAATATGCGATTAAAGAATAGTGAACTTTTCGTCATCATCATCAGCCGCAAGACGTCCACGGTCCACTCCTAGCTTACCCATGACGCGACGCGATACAGAATTGCATCGATTGACGATATCGGTCAGATATCGCACAAACCTCCGGCCGAAGAAAATGTATGGACCATCGCTAGTGCTTGCTAATGGAGTCGCACGTATTGACGATATCGCTCACAGATCTTGATCGCTCGATATCGAATTGCAAGTGCGTACTAATGACAATGCACATTTGCATTGTTCGAAATTCGATTGCGCAACTACTCGTCATTGGCGACATATTTTGTCTTTGGTTCGCAGCGCCTTTATGTCGTAGTAATAAGGTGGATTTTCGTAGTTTACGGTCGAGTTGCATGGCATCGCTCCATTAGCAAATGTGTGCGACTTGAATCGGCAATCGTCTCGATATCGCACGAGTCGTATCGCGTCATAGGTAAAGTCCCTTAGACCGCAACGCCGAACGACAGACTTCACTTGCCTCCACCGGCTAGTCGCGACGCTCACGGTGTTGACATCTTCCAGTCCGTGGTTGCCACTTGAGAACTTGTATACCTACAGGGTGAATTTGAATAAATGCGACAAAATGAAATGGGAGCTTCAGTTACAGTAACATAGTAAATAAAAACTGTTTTTTCGACAATCTAAATCGTTAAAAAAAAATTTTGCGGAATATGGATTTGCGGAATGCGCGAGCGACAGTGACCTACAAACGTTTTAGGACGAATAATGAACGAAGGAAGGGTGGTTGGCGGCGGGCCGGTCGCCAGGAAGGGATGTCAGCGCTGGCGCTCATGCGAGGTTTGGCAACGTCGCGCGATACTTACATTAGAAAATAGGCAAAATAATCGCGTATTTTTTTTAACGATTTAGATTGTAGAAAAAACAGTTTATAATTACTATGTTACTGTTACTGAAGCTCCCATTTCATTTTGTCGCATTTATTCAAATTCACCCTGTATTTGGTTGCAAGTAATCAGCATTGCAATTCATGTCGAATGCGAGTCGAGGGTAACCGATGGATGCTACGAGTAGTTGCGGATTGTTTTCCGGCATGGTGCTTTAAGGGCTCGTTTACAAAGAGGTCCGTTTTACAGAACCGCTCTATCGCAAACATTTCTATTCGCGATTACGTATATCATTGTATGAGCGAATTCACACACAACGGATCCGTAAAAACGGTAAATGCAGTATTAACGACACATCCAGTAGCGACGGATACGTTGAAAACGATCCTGTTAATACGGATGCTCTGTGTGAACGAACCCTAAGGGGAGGTCTTTGTTCAATAGTTGTCCTCTTCTGGTTGATGACGATAAATCTATGTAATATAAGTGCTTTCATATTTTAAGGATTATTGCCATCAACCATCCAGCTGGATCTTTATAGACATACCAGTGACAGGCTTGGTGTGTCCATCCAGTATGAAGGAGACGCGCGGCGGTGTTGCGGTGACGTCACAGATGGAGACGGTACCGTCATCCGAGCCACAGCACAGCTTCGAGCGGTCGTTGTTCGCGAACTTCACCACGCTTACTTGTTCTGTGTGCTGAGGATAATACAGATTTGTGTTTAGTTAGGATTTAAAAATGTATAGGTGGCCTACCTGTCGCGGGACATACGTATACCGCGACTCCGGTACACAAAAAAGTGCTACCGAAGGACACCGTGGATTTTAGTCAGTACAAGTCTGACAGTCCCTCCCGCCCTGCCCGGGGCTGGGAGGACTCATGACTTTACCACGAAAAAAAAAAATTTAGGCAACTGTCTATAGATACAAACGTCATATAAGGAATACCCACGATACAGAAAGAAATTTCTAGTGTGGGGCAATGTTATTTAAATTAAAAAAAACATAAAAAAATTGTGTAACAGAGTTTTTTAAATGCAAAATTGATCACTGTTTTACTTTTTTTTAATGAAAATGCTTACTTTGGCCCATATTCATCAAATTATTGCTAAGTAATGGTTAGTGTACAGATTTATTTTACAACTCTAGTCAGCTGCATCATAAAATGATTTTACAACCATACCTGATCAAATATATGATGTACTCCTGAGAATGCATAGTTCTCTGATATTGTCATATCATTCTTCCTCTTCGAATTTGCACTTGAGGGAGTCTCATCCACAAGGATACTAGCCTGAAACATAAATTGTTACTTTTTAGCTTTATTATGCTTTTAAAACCTTTGAAAATAGAATATAGTATGGATAAGGCAAGAAAAAATTTGGAAATATAAAAAAATCTTCACTCACAATTTTTACAAAAAAAAAAAAAAAACGTGTGGCAGTCGGTGACTGCCGCGGTAAAGCTATTGCATAGCATTTTTTATCAACTTATGCAATTTTAATTATTTATTTATTATATCTATTTATTACTGTACTAATTAGGCTATGGTCAGCCACGTCCATCAAGTGAAATGTCAAGAAACGTTCACCTTCTCCTCCCTCTTCCTCAATAAAATTGCCCGATGCTCGATAAAAGCATGCTTTCATGCTAGTAATGAGCACGTCTGTCCGTACCTTTATGCGCACGTCTGTCCGTACCTTTAAAATTGCCGAAGTCTCCCGAACTGAAACGATGTTAGACGATGCATGCTGTCAAATGTGGTCAGGTTTTTTCGTTACGTTTTTCGCGCGCGCGAAGTCTCAGAGCCTGCGATAAAAGCTATGCAATAGCTTAAAAACATTTTGTGGCATATTGTATGTCTATACTACTCGGTCCCTTTTGGTTAAAGCATTATTTTATATAGCATATAGCCATCCTTCATGAACAGTCTATTTAAAACAAAAATATGTTTTCAATTTGAAGCAGTAATTCCTGAGATTAGCTCATTCAACCAAACAAACTCTATTCTCTTATAATATTAAGTATAGATTTACCAACTGTTATTAATTTAATTTACCATAATTTCTGGCAACTTGAATGTCCATTCACTTTCAGATTGATAATACTCGAAGTACTTACTTCATAGGATTATTAAACAGTGCATCGTTTTCATCAAGAAGAATGATTATGAAAAGAATGCTCATGTTTGCTGAATTCTATCAAGTTCTTGTTCCTTCTTTAAGTATAATGAATACTGATTGTACAGAAGTTACCTTGCTGCTTGACCTGGCCCTTGAAGATGATGAACTGATAGAGATATTGTCCTGCACCCCATACCGACGCTGCAGCAGCTGACTCCTCACATTTATGTACTTCTTTATGGTTTCTATGTCCTACAATTTATTGTTTAAGAGTTTTAATTGATTTACAGATAATAAAAAAAAAATTTTAAATTTCGATAAATTTATTTATTTTATTTTATTTTTATTTTATTTATTTATAACAACCAACTTGAATTTAACAGTTTAAAATCACACACACAAGTTATAGGTCCGTACATAGTAAACATAAACCATTAATTAAGAAGAACAAATTAAACATATTGACATGTGGGCTTCTAAATACATATAAACAAAACATTAGAAATAATAAGTTTATCATTATGTGACAAACAGAAATTATTATGAATGTAACATTAAATAAAAAATCAATGAACAATTGTGAAAAAAATGCTTAATAAAAATTAACAATAATTAATTAAACGGAATTGTACTAGGGGCAACAATAGACTCCAGGTAACGAGTAGCAGTGCTAAGGAATGTCAGCTCAGTAGTTGCAAAGATATCTAATGTATCATCAAATGATAAAATATTGTTTATAAGTGTCAGTGCTACATATAATGGACTGGTCTTGAGGGATTTGGATGTTTGAGGGACAAAAAATAAAGGACGTTGCCGAGGGCGAAGTGTATGACGGATAGGTAGAGGGATATTGAAGGAAATGTACTGTAAGAGCGAAGAGTTGAAGTGGAAACCACGAATAAGGCGGATGAAATATTTAACCGTGGCAAGATTTCTTCTGACTTCTAAGCATTGGTAGGTTACCATACCTAGCACAAATGGTGTAGGATACAGGTACGGATAATACCCATACAATTTTAAATAAAGATATCGTGTAAAAGACTTTTGGATCTTCTCGATGGCTAATGTGTAGGCTTTCTCATGCGGGTTCCAGATTATACTATTGGTTTCAAGTATGCTACGAATGTATGAGTTGTATAAGAGGGTTATAGCTTGCCTATTATTAAAAATTTTGGCCTGACGCAGCACAAAACCTAAGGTTTTTCGGGATTTGTTACAGGTCTGAAGTATATGCTGGTTGAAGGTTAGGTGTGGATCAAAGTTTGTACCTAGATCACGTATCGTTGTAACACGTTTTAAGGGCTCGTTATTCAAAGTGTAGGTGTTGTGTATGGGTTGTGTGGATTTTGAGAAAGTCATGATAGCGCATTTACTGATATTAAGGTTGAGGTTGTTTACTATACTCCAAGCGTGAATATTGTCGATATCAAGCTGAAGTATGGCTGTATCACTAGGGTTAACTATTGGAAAAGCTACTTTGAGATCATCAGCGTACATTAAAACTGTGGAATGTTTTATATATGTAGGTAGATCGTTAATAACTATTAGAAAAAATAGAGGCCCGAGATTAGTGCCTTGTCCTATGCCAGAAGTGACCGAGTAAAATAATGGATTGCAAGACATTTTAAGTAGCTTTACAATAATTATGTTGTGTTCAGTGTTACCTTAAACTTAGCGTTTTCTCTCAGGAGCTGACTTCGACGACGAATGTAGAGAGTTTCTATAGAAAAATAACAAAGAAATATTAAGTCTTAAATGACTAACTTGGATATGCAGTAGTTTCTCCAGCTCTTGATCTAGCTATTATTGATTTAAGCGTGAAAGTTACACTAAAAAAGAAGGAACTGGATTGTAAATACATGGAAAAAGCCATACTCACTGAAATTAGGATTGTTTGGTGCCCTGTATGCATTGAATCGTGCATCCAACGCGAATATCTGTTGTTGGAACGCCGCCGCCATTGTAACCATTCAATATTTGTAAACACAATAAACAGCACACCTTATTTATAATAAAATATCGTTTATTTAGTGGTTTTTAAGTAAAATAAATCACGAAAACAAAACATTTTCGTGATTATTTGGTACTTGGCACGTCAGTGTCAATGTCAACCTTTGTTTGACAGCTATCAGCTGTAGGTATTGTGCATTTACAGCGGTGGTTAGTTGTTGGCCAAGCATGAAAACAAAAATCATTTTATTTATAATAAAAAATGAGTACTTAACTTTGTTTTATTTTGAATTTACAGTCACGACAAATAAATTTAATACCTTTAATAGAATTTTCTGGCATCGGTGCACTCGCAGCTCACAGTAAGCTTGTAAATTATTATTTTGCAATACCCTACAATTTGGCTGTTACTAAGAATACATAATTATTCAACGATTCTAATGCTCATAATGTGCACCCGTTAACATTTTTCTCTAGCAATGATATCCATCACTGACCATCTTGTTTATTTGTACGAAATTCAACCATACATTTCTTCTTTCGAACAAAATATTTATGATTGCCCATTACGTCAATGTGCCTACTTAAATGTTTAGACATGTTCAAGAAACCATTAAAAAATGCAATCTTGACCTCAGTCAATCGTTTGGGGTCGTTAGTCGTTAGCAGACGGACCCAAAAAGTCCATTAATTCTTACACCCACACATATGCAGGTGAGTTCGTCGCGCGTCCTCCACGCGCGGGCCGCGGCCGGCTGAGGCCAGCGATTTCCTGGAATCCTTATTTCCGATCCGAAATACTCGGCGCGGTTATACCAGGAAATCTTGACGGCGTTATTCTGGGGCAATGCCGTGTAAAACCCGAAACACGTAGCTTTCTAGCGATGTGGCTCTGCCTGCCGCCGTTATAAATAATCAGAATGCGTAAAAAGGAGTCGGTGACCCTAAATTACACACTCATCATTTCTCGTACCAAGAAACATCTTTTCTGCTTCTCTTACAATTATATTTTTCAGAAGAACCGCATCCTTGGGGGTTTGGAAATAAAACTGCGTAAATAGTTGTAGATATTTAAAATTTCGTTATATAATTAATGAATGAACATACCATACATCGTATTCGTAACATGTAAAATCCATCATACAACAAACGTACGTATAAATGACAACGTGATACAATCCAGTGAACAGTTACATATAAACCGACTTTATATTTACAAATTACAACTATGAGACGGATTAGTGCTTTACATAGATTCGATTCAGGGCAAACAAGATTATTTATTACCTACTATAGTAACAAACGACAAACTTCTTTACTGTAAAAATTCAATGCAAATAAATTAATGACTTACACATCTTTATCATAAACAAATTCACTAATCCATCTTAAAAATATATGGTTGACTATTGTTTGTTGTACCTAAATAGTTTTAAAAATATTTGCATTGACTTAAAAGAAATGCATGGAGTGTAAAAAAGTCACTATAAACTATAACACGTGAACATTTAAATCAGTCAGTCAAAACTTAAATAAAAACTATGAAGGCAAGTATCACTAAGGACCACTGAGCACTGAGACGTAACAATATAAACACATCTAGACCTAACGTACAGGATGAATCTATAGCAATACGCCTCAATGGTCAATGGCGACGGATAAAATTAAAATACGCTAAGTTTTTATACAATTAAAAACATCTATATTACGTTCTATGTACCTATATACATAATTTCGTTAAATTCATTATAATATCAACATAGTTTTAATTTATTTTTGCCGACAAGCTACACAAACAGTCGGAATTCATTCAAACTTACTTGCTATTCAGATTTCTTTTAGCGTTTGCTTACAAGCTAGCGGGCCGTTATATGATGTACTTTAAATTGCATTTGATTTGAATTTGATTAGGAATAATTATTAATTTTGATATATAAATCTGTAAATTCAGTCTTACGCTACAAGTTACATGTATGTTTAATGTCGTTGGTAAAATTTTACGTACCATAAAAATGACATATTTCAGTGCCTTGATTTATTTGCAAGAAAATCTTTAAAAAGCCTCTGAAAAGCTTATTCAGCAGACTAATTGGTAAGCTAAATTGAGTGACTTGAAACCGCTCTTAATTAGATTCTCTCTTGTAAAGACCACAATGTGCTTACTTCATTTATTATGAAAATAATTAAGCTGTTTGACAATATACTCGTAAGGTTGGTATAGGTCTACTTGTTCTTTATATAGAATCTTGGGTTGGAATCAAATTACTAAGCCTTCCCTCTGGAAAATATTCACAAAAAAAAACATGTTGGAAACTATATTCTCTACTCTTAGTTGAAATCTTTTACTCAGACAACATGGTTTTTATGTGAACGTTTCGCCAGTAGAAATAAACGGTTAAAGGTGTTACTAACGACATTAAACATTGAACGCAAGTTGTACCCGTTCGATGGGACACGCCACACAAACGCATTCGAAGGCGTGTCCCGACAATTACTTATTACCAACTATTACAATAATTAAGTAATAAAAGTTGATTGACTTTTACTTGATTTAAACATATCAAGCCCTTTAGCTTGTGCACATGCGATTAAATTTTCAATATTACTATGTATAAAATTGGCGGATTTAAAACTTAACTTTTCATATAATATACACTAAAACAATGGCATTATGTAAAGCACCCAAACACGGACAGCTGCGTTATACTTTTTTTTTTACATAATCTCTGATGTAACTGTGCAATTCTGCCTAAATTGTAGAACTTTTCTATATAGAGGGGAATCGATACAAATTGAACTTCATTTTCAAGTAGTTTCAGTTTATTTCTTAGAAAAATGCAGTATGTTTTTAAATAGCGCACCGCTTTGCTTCTCCGTGCACGTCTATACAAGACTTTGAAATAGCGCATCGACTACTTTGAAAAGCTCGTAAAGTTTCAATTGGTATCGACTCCACTCCAAAGTAGGAAAAGCAATTTCCGGCTCGAAACTTACATGGCTAATTTAAAACTATAGGAAATCGCACAGAACGATAGCTTTTGAGGTTTGACGTGTAACAGGCAAGACCCGGCTTCTAAGCTAGTGCGGAAATGTTACGACGTTGACTCCACATGCCTGACGACATATTGACAAAACTCAAGCAGAACTTGCAAAACTGCGAATTTTCTTCGATACCCAAGATAACATTAATGACAGGACAAGAAACGGTTGTTTATCCAAGTTCTAAATTCTGTTGATTTAAACTAACTCTTATCCAGAAAGCATATTCCTAAATCTTCTGCTCCGACAGTTTCATAAACTATCGAGTAGGTAGTGCTTTTAACCTAACAATAATTTTCAATTACGATTTTAGTGCCTCTTGTTGTTTATTTTAGACAATACTTCTATTATTTTCATATTCCAACGGCTCGAGCAGAACATTAATTTCAACGAAACTCGTAACCCATCTAAATCCCACTCTGAAGTTATTGTGCACTGTATTCCTTTGGAGTGTAAGGTTGAAATTCTAATACATGTAATAAACACATGAATTATTCAAAGCATGCCTTCAATTTAAAATAACAGAGGGATTATTGCTTTAAGGTATTAAGGTCGCTGATAATAATAATTTGTATGAGGATATTCATGGAGAAAAAACTTGAGGTTGAATGTATTATTACTCGTGACATCGGAAAACAACAGTTTTAATGAGCTGTTTAACGCTCACTGATAAATATTAATTAATTGATTTACTGTAAGCAATTACGAAACTTAACAACTGTTATTGAAAACATTTGCTTAAAATAGAAATTCTCTTACAAACATTCTACTTATAATATAAAATTACGACAATTAGGACCTTAATCTTAGACAAATAGAAACGTTATTTCGTAATACATTAAGACACCAACATTAATAGCTAGAAACAAGCTTAACGAAGAAGTTAGCAAACAGTAACTGTCCCTAATCCGTCCTCGTAACAAAACGAAGCTAACAGTTCGTGTGAATAACTGTGGGCACGCGTCGCAGGCGCATACTGATGACCAAAACAAAAAAAAAGAGACGCACACCTCACACGCGTCGTCGCCATTTACCTAATACTCGTCACGTGCAGATGCAGCCCATGTGTTGGGCACGCGAATGAGAAATAGGCTTAAAGCCTGGGTGGCTAAATTCCCTAGGTATTACGCCTGTAATCAATGTTTTTACGTCCCTACGTTTTTCTTTATGTATATCTTTTAAGGCTCTCCTCGCAGACTTACTCGTACATCAAGATAATTTAAACGTTTTTTATAAAATTCGGGCCTATTCATATAAAACCTTTCGTAATTTCTATTGAATTCATTAATAAAACTGTTGACATAGACTACTGAATGATGAATCAAACATTCTACGAAAAGTGTGGACAATATTAAGTTAGCGACTTTTTATAGACGCAAATCAGTGAGTAAATTACGTAAGCTTTACGTGATTTTTTTCTAATAACTTGAAAGTTATCAGGTACGTAGATTTTTGAGCAAGCAACATTTAGACAAACTTTCTAAAAAATGTGGTCCATGAACTATACAATATACAGAGCTAAAACGTTAATTTATTATCATTTCAAAACATTTAACTTTAAACATTTAATCTAGAGGAATAATTGATTTGTAATTGTGCATAAAATCTGAACAATGTTTCAATTTCAACAGCGTAAAGAAAATTCTCGGTAAATGACGCACTGGCGGACAGTTCACTGGCAAGAGCGAACATTCGCCAGGAACATGCGTTATACCATTCATTGGCAATAATACGGCGCCTTGTGTCAAATACCGCTGACTCCGCCGTACCGTACCTCCGAACATAGAACTAGTTCTCTATCAAAAACCAGTCTTGCTTGACCTTACACTTAATTCATGCTATGTATGTATGTAGTTACATTTTAGATTGGGCATCGAAACTTTTTTGTATAGCTTTCTTTCCCATGTCGCTTTATATTTAGCACCTTTAACACTGTAGGCACGATCATCACATGCTTCTATCAACCTAGATTCTATCCTGTTTACTCCGCATCTTTGATGTTATTTATAGAACACATCAACACTGATGACGTTCGCAATGAATACTCCATTAATTCTTACATTAATACCTGTTCAGATCTAGGGCTTATAATTCAGTTTCCTTACTTATTAGGCCTATTCTATTATTTGTCTCGTCGATTAGAAATGGCCCTATTCCGATTATGTCGAGAACTGGATCATACCGCGGCAGCTTTTTCTCAATTCTGGAAATGCTAATCAGCCGAACCAGTTGATAGTTTGCGGGGAACACTGTTAACGTGGCCGAGCACCTTCCTAGAAACGAAAGCGAGATAGTCACTAGTGAGAAATACGATTATCGTAATAACCTCCCGGAACGAGAGCCCTTTTCCAATCTCTGTTTGTAAATAGAACTCGACTATTAAAAACTTCACGGAATACTACCGTCGAGTGAAATTAGATTGTTCCTATGATCGCCTTAAATTACTTAGTTGTTGATTTGATTTTAGTGTTTTCGCGAAACCGGCGGAAAGTCATGATTTTACGTTATCACACAATTTACATTTTATCAATAATTTTGTTTATAAATACAATTTTAAAATACCTACATTTAAAAATTGATTACCCTAATTCATTATAATTAACTAGGTAAACCCCAGTACAACAACATTAGCAGTAATTAGTATGCGTCAGTGACGTTTGAATTGCGGTGAAGTGACATTATCAGTGACGCAATATTATATTTTATTTTCTTACTGATCGAAGCCTGAACTCGAAACGATTTTATCTCTATATTTGTAAACATTTGTGAGATGTATTAAAATGACAAGATGGCGCCGTTAGTTCCGATTTTGACCGCGCGTCAATAGATCCTAGTACATACAGCTCTGCACCTTTCATTTTCTTCCAGTTCGTTGTAATTCGGTGACGTCACTATGAAACATGGCAATATACCTACTATTATTTCAATCAGTCCACTCAGCTTTTCGCAGTCCACCGGTGGACATAACATACGTAGGTAATTATATAATAACAATTTATGTTTAATCCTGATATTTTTCTAGTAATTTAGTAACACCACACATAATGGAGCTATGTTTAACATCGTCTAAAACACTTCCATTAATTTCTAGATTAATTGAATTATAATTATAGGTCAACATCAACAATAAAATTACCATAGAATAAGGAAAACGTTTCCGAAATATTTTTAACCATTATTTTACATAGCTTTCGAGATGTTTTTCAGCGTACCGAGAATTGAGGAAAATCGTAGGAATATACACAGATAATTGAATAAACACAGCTCGTTTAAATATTCTGACAGTTTTTGTTTCATTACGAACAAAAACATTTAATTTTCATTTGACTGAAATTAGATGTTCTAAGTATTCGGAAACGGACAAGATAAAGGTCGACATTAATCGATTCAGAATTGTATGTCCCACTACGCTTCCGAGAAGGTATGAAGATTAGAGTTACATAAAAACCTAATGCGGAATGACCATAAATATACCTATTATACGAGCAACAATCGATAACGAGTTTTCGGAGAACAAATTAATGTGTTTTTACTTAGAACATACAGATGGCAGTACCAGGAAAATTATCTTAAGAGAACCTCTTAATTGGAGACCGGGAAGAAATACTACGCATGTGAGAGATATAAGCAGTAATTACGACAAATATTCGCCCTTTCCTGTGCAAAAATGTACATAATTTTACAATTTTCTTTAAATTTTTTAAATATATTTTGCTCTTGCATAATTTTAAACTTAATAAATACTCATTTTCATGAGTATAATTACAGTAGAACTTTGCCCGCAAGGAATATCGTGGACTTCGTCCGTGAACTCTGAGGACCTGCAGTTTATATCGATCGTGTGTTCTTGTAACGACTTTATTTAAAGAATTAATACTCATTCGAACATTACGCCCGTTGGCGCCTCACTATGAATAAATCGTGTGAGAAGGATAGCGTTACATGATTTTCTTGCCGTCTCTGGTCTTTGTGCCAGGTTTTCTTTACAAACTGCAGGTTCGTTTAGTTCACTTATCATGTTGCTAAATATTAACACTGATAGATACTAATAATGCTTTTAGATCGAGGTGCTCCCTCCAGAAGAATAACGTGTCTTTTGAATTACAGAATAGTTCCCAGTTTTCTTTTAGTGACCATTCAAGAGCAGCACCTCGAATTCTAAAGCCACTTACGCATAGTTTAAAGGTAATATAATTCTTCTCTGTTACGTCCAAAGAGGTTGTTTACGACCATTCTTCTCCGCTGGAAGACTGTGGTGAAGACTGGTCAGGTTCTGGTATGACACTGGCTAGGGTATGGAGTACGGAGCCCCCTGACCGCTCAGCTCCGGAGATGCCGCGTCTTCTCATCGACAGCTTTGCGTGAAGATCTGCCATCAGGTCGCCGCCAGATTTGGAACCGCCCTAAGGACAAGGGATAGAAATTGAGTAAAGTTTATGTAGGTTAATGAGAAAATTGGCTGGAAAAATGTAGAAGTCAATCGCAGACAGGGATAAGATATAATAAGGTAATCTTTATTTCTGCTTAAGATTTTGAATTTTATTTGGATTTTATATATCATTATTGATCTCCCTAGAAATGGTGTTTTTTTTTTTAATGTCAGTTTTTATCAATAACTAGCTTTTCCCAGTCGCTTCACCTCCACTGCTCGGCTCCTATTGGTCGAAGCGTGATGTTTTATAGCCCATAGCCTTCCTCGATAAATGGACTATTCAACACAAAAAGATTTTTTTTATTTTATTTTAATTTTGATGTATTTTTAATTAGATTATGATTCTGATTTTAATTTTGTTTGACTTTAATTTTGATTTGGATTTAATTTGTTTTTGATTTTAATTTTGATGTTAATTTTTATTTTAATTTTGACGTTATATTTTATTTTAATTCTGATTTTAATTTTGATTTTGTTATTTTATTTTGTTGTGAGATTTTAATGTAATGTAAATTTGGATGTAACATGTCTGAGAAATGAATAAATAATAATAATAATAAAACAGTTACTTGTACAGTTCCTAAGATAGAATGTTTAACCAAAAAACAAACAAGTTTTTTAATATGAGTATAGATATTGCCTTGACAACATTTATTTCCAATTTTCCAAAGGTAAATTATCTTACTAGATGTGACACATTTAACAAATTTTCTCTTGAACCAACATACATTTTAATGCTAAGTGATCTGAAGCATTTCTGCGCAGTACACTCCAGCCCCCAGTTCTAATGACGATTCAATCTAGTCCACATTAAACATTCAAGCAGTTAAAAGCTTCGCCGGGATACATACATAGAAGGAATATATTAAAGTACGGAATATATTAAAGAACATAAATATTTGCTCATCATTAATTGATACCTTGCCACGTTCGCAGGCGGGTCGCTTCGGGGAATCGTAACCGAATTGTGTTACCAATTTGCGACGTCTAAAAGGTACATGTTGATATGTATTTGTGTTCAGAACTAGGCCACGTTTCGTAAATAGTTCAACATCAATTAACAATGCTATGTCACCTGTCTTCTGGGAAAATAGACACATAATAGATTATGACCTTAGTATTTGCCTTGAATTATTTTAATTACTAGGTTATGCCCGCTACTCGCCCCATTTCTTCAGCCCAGCCATACTCAAAGTGTGCTCCGCGGAGCCCTTGGGCTCCGCTAAGCCTTTGTGGGGGCTCCGCGAGAATACAGCTACCAAATCGAAATACCCCTGTCCCTGACTTCAACTCTCTTCGATCATACCTTATATCAACCGATTGATGAAAAATAAGAAACAGTTTCAAAAATGGAAATAGATATTGTTTTTCTTTTATTATAGTAATACACTTTCATTGTAATGTTACCTATTACTGAAGTGTGCATGTCACTTTTTGTTTTATTTTGGGGTTCCGTCATAAATGTTGTTTTTTAATAAGGGGTTCCACCACCAAAAAAGTTTGAGAACCGCTGCTATAGCCTATTGCTGTTTCCAGAGGCCCATCTATGTCTTTACCAAAATTCATCTAAATCGTTTCAGACGTTTTGGCGTAACAGCATAACAAACGAACTAAGTTTCGTATTTATGATATTAGTTAGGATGACATCGAGAAGTTTATATTTTTAATTGCTCTTCCCCGGGGTTTCACTCACGCTGCTCGGCTCCTGTAAGTCGTAGCGTGATGTTATGCAGCCTTCCACGGTGAATGGACTACCCAACACAATTTTTTTTTTCAATTTGCACCAGTAGTTCCTGAGATTACCGCGTTAAAACAAACAAGAGCTTGTTTGTTTCATCAGCTTTATAATATTAAGTATAATTAGATATAGATAGTAGATATTAAAAAACCGGCCAAGTGCGAGTTGGACTCGCGCACGAAGGGTTCCGTATGATTATCTATAATAAATATTTATTTTACTTTTATTTTTTGTTATAGCGGCAACAGAAATACATCATCTGTAAAAATTTCAACTACCGAACTATCATGGTTCATGAGATACAGCCTGGTGACAGACGGACGAACGGACAGCGCAATCTCAGTAATAGGGTCTCGTTTGAACCTTTGGGTACGGAACCCTAAAAATATTATCGAATTTCTCCGTTCATGGTTCATCTACATCATTAATACAATGAAATAATAGTTGTTAATTAATAGTACATTGTAGGCAGACACAGATGTCGACAGTTCATCGAATCGGCTATCGTGGCCAATTGTCAGTGGGCGATGGCCGATGGTGCCAATAACCTCGGCATCAGAGGCGGTTGCCAAACAATGAGATGATATGATATCCAATCAATTTTAATACTTAACACATCTGTAATAAAGGCCTTCGTTAAAAGGAATGAACCAATAAAGGATGCTATAAGAATCTCTTCGATTTTCGACCCTAATGACAATAGGCTTGCGTAGCAAAAAAGTCTATGTAGTCTCTGTGATGTAGTACCTACGTCAGTTAGGTTATCAGAAAATATTTGACCCGATTTTTGTTTTTAACCAAAATTAACGAAGATATGACCCTTTTAAATTTCACATCGACTGACGCACGTCACATTTCACAAGTTTTCGAATTTTTATGCGTTTTATATTTGTAAATATTCACTAATTATTTAACAACGATTAATTAAAAACGACAACATTATGTGTCCATTATTTTTCAAAACTCGTAACTGACGGACTAATTACATTTGTAATAACATTGATGCTAGAATATAGACTATTAGTAACTGGTGTATTCAGGTTAGTGAATTTCCTGTAGCTGTAACCACAAAAAAGATTACATTTACAACCATTTTTGGCACGAGCCATAACTAGGTACCTCATTATTTTATTCAATAAGGTTTTCACGTGGGATTTACTGGCTAAATTATTATTGGTCACATTTAGAAGTGATCAATGAATTCGTTTGAATACCTTATATAAAAGTTTATTTTTCATAAAAGGTATTCAAAAGAACCAATTTATCACTTCTTATAAAAAGGATCGATTATCCATATAATGATGAATACTTAATATAATAATTTTTAAAGGAAACCAATTCGGTGATTTCACGGAATCACTTTGAGAGTTCACCATCCTGTTCAAATGAAAATAAACGATTCTTCAAATTATTTTAACCTGAAATCTTTAACAAGAAAAGTACATAAGTTCCCGTCTTTACTACAAATACTGGTACGGATCTTGAGCGCTCGGCGTAAGAGTGGGGATCGCTTTGCGCATCGTACACTTATCGACAAATGAAACGCACAATAAAACAAATAAAACGCAAAAAACAACGAATCCCGAGTGGCGGCTATGACGCGATGCGCTACGGCACGCTACGCGGGCCAATCACTACACTTTCCCCGCCCCCGTTCCTCACTTCATCTACCAAAGGGACCTAATAACTCACTTCTGCGCAGGTGAAGGTCAGCGCTCAAGATCCATGCCGGTAATTGTAATTGTATTTATCTATACTAATAATATAAAGCTGAAGAGTTTGTTTGGTTGAAGTTGAGTTCGTTAATCTCAGGAACTACTGGTGCGAATTAAAAGAATATTGATTTAATTTGTATTGGATAGTCCATTTATCCTCCCACTCCATTACTGTCAGACTCCTTCAATGGCCCTTTTCGTTCCAGGGTCACGGTTACCTGATGAGACAGTCCCGCGACCGAGCTCTTTGAGGCGCGCGTGGAACAGGACGCGCTGTCGACCAGGGCATGATCCATGTTCAGACGGCGAGTCACCCTTTACTCTTTCTAGGTGCTCTAGGTTAGCTCCAAACTCTAAGCCCAAAGTAATCTGTGCCCAAACTGCTAGTAGTAACGGACTACGATGTCCTTGGGTGTGTTTGCCTCGTCAATATAGAAACCTGTCATAAAAACCTAGAGTCCTAGACACATAACCCATAGTGAAAGTAGACATCGTTTCTACTAATTCCGATTTTCCTGTTAATATCGGAATTTTTATTGTAAAGGCGAGGCCTAAGCCATTCTATTACTGATGAGTAATGAGTAACAATGACATAAGTGGCAAAATTTATTGAACTGACATAAGCTACCTCCCTCTCATCAAGAGCAAGCTTGTGTCCCTGCAGTGGGAACGTTATATGCTGAAATAGTTGGTAGAGGGATTGTCTCATCAGGGAAACTTTAAGGGCTATTGAAGGATCACTGTGAATTTTAGTCACTACGGATCTGACAGTCCCTCCTTGCGTGGGAAGTCTCATTTGATAATTAAAAAAAAAACAAGGCCCATAACGTTCACATTTTCTCATTTATTTGTTGACAGTACCAGTTAAAATTAAAGCTTTGTACATTTCAATAATGTTTCCATTATTTCGCCACGATCTGAAAAACATTTCTGTTGTGGACGGGCAACGTGATTCGAATTGTTTTTAACTGAAAGCCTTTGTGTGTTCGACTGTTACGCATACCCTCGGGTGCGGACCAACGTGACTGATTTTCTTTGTTATTACGGCGAAAGGGAGGAAAACATAAATTATAAATTCAAACTTTCTTTTTGTATACATCTTCTGGTGTTACATAAATGGAGATGGCTGCTTTAAAATTAATGACGCTAACATACAAAGATAACCTCCTCTAGATTCAGCATAGAAGGCAAAGTATGGCGCGTCATCAGTGCATTTGCCATTACTTGAGTTTATGTTCGTTGTATCAGTGTCATCCTGACACTAAAGCCGTGAATGGTGACGCTAACAGCCTCTAGAAATCAGCTTTACCAAACTGTCTCAGAAATAAATACTTATTTGATAGAAGACGTTCTATGTAGACAGCACAAGAAGAATTTAAGTAATGGCAATGTCTTCTATGCAGAATGTCAAGTTCCAGGCGTTGTCATTGACAGTATGTTTGTAATTTTAAACAACAAAAAATAGTCCAATAGGGATCTAGCTATAGTCACGCCATCTACAATGAACTTTGTCAGGTTATGTTCTCATTTAGATGGACAAGTACAACTCTAAAATTTCCTCGAAAAATTGCATTTCCCGTTGTACTACTACACTAGTATATTACAATATTATTGTTTTGCTAATATTGACGTAGGTGCCCAATTCGCAAGAATGTAAATATTATGTTCAATACGTCAAGGTAACCAAAACAATACCGATAACTGTTATCGCGAACTAAAACTGAAGGATAACAACATTCGGTTATAATTCGTTGACCATAACTAATTTATAATGGTTTTCCCTGTTCAAATTCGCACTTTTTATGTATTGTTTGGTAGGTTATTCTCCTGAATTTATTTGATTAAATTTTTTATTTTTAGTCATTTCTACTACATATATCGAGTGCACATAATACGGGATAAACTATTTTTTGCTTTTCTTTAAAACAGAAAACGTTGTTTAAAAAAACAATTGTGAACACCTCCATGGCCTCCAGCTGTAAACTGTCATTTGAAAATTACTTTACTTTAGCAAAAAAACATACTTAGTGCAAATTAATTATTAATAATAATATATTTATCTGTCTGCTTTTTTACCCGACTACGGCAAAGCCAAAAGGAGGGTTATGATTTTGACCGGTATTTATGTATGTATATTTGTTTTTATTATTAATTTGTTAATGCTATTTTCAAAAGATCGCCATGGCACCTTCGCAGTAAATTTTGTCTTCTAAGTACAGTTATTCAATACGGCATGTCAACTGAGAAATATAAGTAAGTAATCTATTATTATATTCTTCCAGTCTTATGATGATGAACCTTGATTCCTCCTAACCGGTTCACTTCCGACAAGATTCTCGCAAGCGCCGCAAGCGACGGTCACTGATAAACATTTATTAATTAAAGCGACGAATGATAACTCCCTACTGCGTGTGCGCAATCATTACTATACGAAGAAACGCATATCTATGAAACAAACTTATCATACTGACAACTAAAGGTCAATGGCACGCAATTATCTAGAACCGTCCCACTAGAAATGACAAATGATAAATAATTTATTCTTTCATAATTTATCATTTTTAATCACTCATTGGAAATCGCTACTGCGAGTCTTTCCAGTTCGTTATCATAAAAACAAATGTCAGAATTCTGATATTAATAGTTACAGATAAATTATGCGTATTTTTTCCAAAGAAGTAAATTAATTAATCCATTTTTTGGAACTCCCATGGAATTTTCTGAATAAAAAGCCTGTTTGTCAGAGTTTTATTATGGCAACGACTCGTCTTGTTCGGAGAAATAAGATGTATGATATAAATAAATTATGTAAACCGAACAAGGCCGACTTGTGTGAAATTCCGAAATACTTAACTTCAACGAATTGCAAAAATATTCATACCATTTTAATACAATTTAGTTTGCAGTAGCTTTTTCTAATGTAGACAAAGGTTACATTAACGTAGTGATAGTACCTAAGACCTATGAAGTCGATCCTTGAACATCCGGCTACAACCACGACTCGAATCTCTTCGATATCTACTTTATTCCTAAAACAATAAAATCCTTCACATTTTGTATGTAATAAAGAGCTGGCGTTTTCGCCGAACGACTAGGTAACCACAGTATTCAGCACCTCCAGCAGCATCATTAATCACGAACTTAACTAATGTACTTTCTTATCAGAGAAGGCAAGACACTCGAAATAATTCCCCCCTCGTCTACCCATCCACTGTGCAAGAAAGTATAGATCCGAAGTGTGGAAGTAGCCCACCTGCACCATTACGCCACCCGGAGCCAGCTCCCACTGACAGATATATTATGACCTTATCTCACTCATTACCTTAACGGAGACCACTTCGAGGAAACCATCTCCTTTCTCGTAGCATTGTCAACTTGCCGGGATATTTTACGAGGAAAAAATTCATGAGTTGGAATGTGCTGAATACATTTGTAACTGGCAGCACAGTTACACATGCTCGTCTTCGTATCCTGTATAATATACGAGAAGCTATTTGTGATTTTGATGCTGGCAATACTGGCAAATTAGACATAGCGACGGTGTTCAGTAATAGTGAGTGCACGCCAGACTAAATAAGAGGTTCATATTGTTGAAGCATACCTTGCCTTTGACAACTTCAAACGCTCCTCAGGAATACAATTATGTTTCAAGTTATATTGAGCGTTAATTGTGTTCTGCAGGTCTTGAACAAGCGACAGTATACTGAGTACTTATTTATTGTTTCCAAGAGCAGGAAGAAAATCGTAAATACAAGACTAAAGTGAGATATTATGAAACACTTGTCGCAGAACTTCAACATACTCGTAGGTCCCTACTCTTCAATTCCACAACTGATCATTTTCATGTTCCTATTTCCAACCACAATAATACTGTATAAAGTCGTAGAAAACGCTTCCAATCACAATTATAGTTAGAAATTCCCTAACTAAAGAAAAATTTATAGATACATAATATAGTACAACTAATAATAACAACGACAGACAGATATCATAGCCAACAAAAATAAAAATGAGAAAATAGCAAACGACTCGGTGCTCTCAAAATAAAAATCTGAAAACGTGACAAGTTGCGTATTCACAAACTTGCTTTAAACTGTTATTGAACAATATAGGCGTACTACTTCTAAAAGTAAATTCCGAAAAATGGTTGGAAATTAGGAACAAGAGTATATGTACGAGTAGTAAAGGCAACAGGGGGGCTAGCCGCGACCAATCTCCCATTGTGGCCCACAATAGGACACGTCCCAGTTCAAACCCAGCGCCCGAATTGAAGGAGTGCCTCGCTATTGTCATGTGAGTCTGACGAACGTAGGATATACAGCGTGTGCTTTTATGTTCTGCAAGAATTTACCGTTTGTGTCCGCTCTTTTGCTTGTTGTTAGCGTTTGCTGTCTGTGGGCTTTCTGTCAAACGAAAGCTAGCTTGGATTTAGGGGCTTTATGCATGTCAGGAATCAAAGTGCTAATTGCTCGAAAGTACTATGCATGTGCCTACACCCTAAATCTCTTTGAATATCCTGTTGGTATTTGGTTGTGGGCAAGATAAATTAATAATTTGTATCGGAGTATTTTTGGTCATAAAGGTGTTGTATAATTTATTGTTATACCCGCTCCCACTCGTAAGCCTGTCATGCAACGCCTACAATTCCTGCAACTTTGTATTTATTTGTGCAGTATCGAATTCAAGTTCTACAAACTGTTTTATTTAATAAGGAAATCTACAACATTTGTGCCCAAATAATGTCTGAAGCGACGAAGAAAACGAGAGGTTACAAAAATGAGAACAACAATCATATACATTTATTCCATTATTTGTGATCAAAACAACCTCCTACGTCGTCGAATTTCTGTGAAATAAGGACCAATTCAAAGTAGTTTGTACAAACCCACGTTAACAAAACCACAGGCTGTATAAGTAGAAAATAAGGACCAATTTGTATTGTGTTATAAGTCCTTATAAGTAAAGTATAAAGGGCATTATAAGTCCGTCACGATACGCTGTAGATCCCTATTTGTTCCGCGCTTGGTCGGACCGTAGCAAATCAAACATCTGAAATGTGCCGTATAATTGGCCCAGCCGACCGGAATGCAGTCCGCCCGACCACTACGGAATGGCGACAAGTTAAATACGATTATAATAAAGCATTCGTCGAACAATTTGGTACCAGTTTGGTCAGTATTAGAAGAATAAGCAAACTCAAATTTTCTAACAGTTGCTCAGATTAAATTCAACAGAACAAAAACGCTGTTTATCAATAATGTTAAACTCTAAAACTAATATAAGTGCGAAACTGCTATTTAATCAGTTTCTATCCTTTCACTCGAGTCAATATTAATCTAAAAAAATTACATTTTCAGGTACAGAACAAACGACGCCGAGAGTCTAGACAAATCGATCCAAACGGATTAATACCTCTAAACAATTCTGAAACAAACTTGCTATCGAGAATAAATAGATGTCAAAAGACGGGGTTTATAATACGGGTCGATTTTGAGGGGTATTGGCAACAACTCAATATGCTAACATGACAAATAGACAGTTTTGTTTCTCTTATTGGTATCTCAGAAAGAATAATCCATTGTCTATGTTTTACAATTTCCTTTGGAGTGGACATAATGTACGAATGATGTTTATATTCTGACATGTAATTAAGAGATTTCTCTGAATTTGCGTACGTTTGGCGCTTGTTTAACGTGGGTTTATTTATAGGCGATTAGTTGTAATCACAAATCCGATAGTATTTTCTCCGAAGCTGAGACGACTCCGACTGATCGCATCCTCTGTGAAGATGTCTGGCGCCCACTAGACGCTAGATCACTAATAATAACGTACGGAGACTTTAAATAGATGGGACATTTGTCACGGCGTGAGGCGCCAACTGGCAATAGCTAATGTAAACTCGTTTAATTGGAGCGGGTACTCAAAATCTCCTTTGTATTATGTCAGCTTTACTCTTCAGAAGGCATGGTCCTTTTTTAAAAGGAACTGCATCACTTTTTGGGAACGTCAATAAAAAGCCGTTAATTTTCAACAGATTACAGTACCTCCTATAATCTATTCGCACTGTTATAATAACTAACACATCCCGCGGTTACCGCTCGAAGCTTCTATTACGGTGTCGGGGAAAAAATCCCAAACGATAAGTACACATAATTGTGACCACAAAAACTGTACTGAGAAATCAACAATTCTTCTAGGAACCTGTCCATATGTAAGACATAATATTTATGTATGTAATATGCGTTACTGTACATCGCACGGACGGGAGTTTAACAAAAACTATTTATTAGCCGAGTTAGTCATCCATGCGATCTAGGCTTAGTGCTAAATGTCAACACGTGACGTCATCATTAACCCTTCGGTTAAGTCGCTCCCTCACCGGAACATTTACCTGTACTTTCTCAACAGGAGCATTCGCCTGCACGCGTAGCATGACCAATTCTACCTCTTCTCTCTCTCTTCAAATAACTTTGTCTATTCTTGGCAGAATCCAAGAATAGTCAAAGTTATTTCATGGTAATAATCACTGGTCAACATGAAAATTGCCCATTACTTGAAACTGCATTACATCTGTAGTATTTGACCCCCTTAATCTAAATATACAACTTAAAATTAATAGTTAGCTCTTACTATTGATTTATGCCATATTTAAGAAAATACCGGGTAACTTGGTAGATATCATTTTATATTATGAGATTTCAAATAATTTTGTGAGTGTACCCGTGTAATTTTTTTTATTAAACTTTCGTTTAATGTGTCATAAAGTGTTTGTGTTTCATTTGATTGTTAAAACGCGAAATTTTTATAAGTTTTTTCGACAAATTTCTGGTGCAAAAACTATAATTTTAATTATGTCACGTAACTGTAAATAGTGCAGACAATTTTTGCTACTTAAGTGGTAACGTGAATTGCAGTAGTCAAAGATGCTCAATAACCCATTGTTTAGAATCTACTTACTTTCATTATTTTGGAAAAAAATAAAAATCAAGATAAATCTTGGGTTTTTACTTGCAGTACTTATTCTTCTAATTTACTCAAGTGGAAGAACCTTACTCAAGTGGATTAACAAGAAGAATCGTTCAATGTCTTTCGGTGTTCCAGTGATACGGAGGGAACCTACTAATCATATTAATGATTGTTATTTTTGCTCGACACCTATATCCAGCACGATATATCACGGTATATCAAAACTTTGATTCGATTTTACAGGGCATCGAAAAAAGGCATGGGAATCTTTTCGAGCAGTGGTTCATGGTTTTTCGGGCAATAGGAGATTAGAAAATTACCACGAGCTTGTGAACAATCTTCTACAAAAGTATCAGCAAATGGGCTGCAATATGTCCCTAAAAATTCACTTTCTTCATTCTCATCTTGATTTTTTTCCTCCTAACTGCGGTGATATGAGTGATGAACATGGTGAACAATTTCATCAAGACATATCGACATTGGAACAAAGATACAACAGCCGATAAAACGCGTCAATGCTAGCGGACAACTGCTGGAACTTGATTATTGTAGATTCTCCCGAAGCTGATTACAAAAGACAAACGAAAACAAAGAGAAATTCTTGAATAAAAAAGGTTAAATACTTCGTTAAATATTTTAAAATACTCAGTTTCATGTAAAAAGTTTATTAAAAAGTGCGCGTAAAAATGAGCATACTTATATTTTAAATAACTGATTTATATTCTATTGAATTTTACTCTTAAGTCATATATTTCGATACCAGCAATATTTTTAAAATAAGAGCTAACTTTAAAATTTGGTTTATATTTTCGTATTCAGTGACCGCAAATTACTAAAATAACAAAGCATTTATTTTAAGGGCAAACAAAAAGTTAAATTTTGTAGACCAGTGTTACCATACAATTCAACTGTTTTTTTAATTCGATTTTGGCACACTCCGTAGGACCATTGAAACTTTTCTTTTCTATATTTTGAACATTGGCATGCTTATAATTGTAAAATTAATTCTACGTTCTGTCATTTTGAGTTTTTCTTCCGTCGATGAAACGCGTTTCTACGGTGCCATGCTACGTGTGCTGTTATTGTAACAATCCAAGGTTCGAATTTGTAAATAAATAAACGAATATGTCATTACATTAGGTTGGGCATTGTAATGTTCGGTTCTGCTCACTTACTGATGTAATATGTTCAACTGTTACATTACAGGCGAAATGCTCCCAGTAAGGGAGCGCTTTAACAAAGTCCCCAACGGAATTATAGCGAACGTGGGGTGAGTATTTAATGTAAACTGACCATTCAGTTATTCCGTGTGTTCACGTAAATGTTAACGTCCATTCAGGCCCACGCGTTAATAATAAATTGTGAGCGAGTGTATGCTCCCAGAATGATGATAAGTGTGGCCGTTTGTCGGAAACTCCCGGTAGGACGTGGACACAATGGCTTTGAGGACGATAAGTCCTCTAAAAGCCGAGAACCGATCTTGTGAACTTACGTGTAAGGCAAATATTAAGAAATGTTGTTTAACTATACTTGCGTGCCTTTACTCATTGATTACTTAACAGAGTTACTAACAAATCACAGTTTTGGCACTCTCAATGCTGTATGGCATTGGCAAATAGACTTGGGCACGATTTTACTACTTCGTGGAAGTGTTTTATCTCGCCAGAGGATATTACATACATTAATCGCCATCAGCATACATTATACATAGTCGCGTAAAACGTTGTTTAAAATTCTGATACCGTCTGAAATTCATAACAATTTCAACGTCAAAGCCCACGCACGTTCTGACCAAAATTAAAAGCACATTTTATCAAAGGCAAAGTTTTTTTTACAACTTAACATACCTAATACAATTATCTGATTCACAGAATAATGGTCGTGCAACAAAAAACAGTGAATTCATAGAAGGTGGTGTTCTTGTTCCGCATTCCCTAAGTACAGTATGTTCAGAGATTTAAGGCCCAATTTGAATATACGGACAAATCACGTGGAGGCGAGAGATGCATACATGCATGCGGTAACTGGAAGCATACACAATGTTAGCTAGAAAAGCACAACAAAGTGGAATGATGAGAAGCGCGGATTCCGTTAAACTGTAAGATAAGGATGGAAGACACTTGCGTTTGTATCGATACTTTTGGTCGATAGAGATGAAAGAATCGTACTTACTAATCTCTACAATAGTTGAAAAAAATCATATCTGTTAAATCTTTACTATATTATAAAGCTGAAGATTTGTTTGATGAATTTGGTTGAACATACTAATCGCGCTTATCCTTTTGGGTTGGATCTTATAATAGTCCATTCATCGAGAAAGGCTATATAGGCTAGACTAGGCCGAGCAGCGGGGATGAAACCACGAGGATCAGCTAGTTATTTGTAATAATTGATCATGTAGTTTGCTACACTGTAACACGATAAGACCCATTGATTCCGAATTTCCGATACAAGTATTTTTAAAGCGATCCAAGCATAAATTATACCGATTGTATCGATCCAAAATATCAATTAGTGTCGATACTGGATCGTATTAAATAGTACATCACTACTGTAAGACGATCGATACCACACGTCGCGCGCTAAATAAATGTTTGGGAAGACATTTTATTGCTGTCTTTGTATCTTCACGGTTCCTTGCTGTAACGGCATGAGATGAGCTGTACTTCAAAAGAGACTACGTAAGAACGATTAGTTCTGCCTATAAGGGCAGGCAGCGCCCTTTACCATTATTTAATAGTAGCAAAAGTTGATAATTTCTCTTAATTACTTAAATACAAGACTTCTTTTTGCATATTACTACTCCTCGAGACACGCATGTTAGTGCATTTGCCATTAATTATTTGCTGTCTTTATTATCTATCAAAAAACTATTTACACTTTTAGCATTGACGCCTTTTTTTATCAAATAATTATTTACTCTCAATTCAAAATAGCCTTCTAGAAACCGTTAGTATCATCATGGCTTTTGTGTCTGGTCAATGTGGGGATCAAGAACGAACATCAACAGTAATGGAAAATATATTTACGTGTGGCGTGCATTGATTGCCTTGTATGCGGAGTCTAGAGGAGGTTATATGTGGGGAGTGAAGGGAGAGCGAGGCCGGGAGCAAAACCTATTTGTATGAAACCGGCTGCCTTCTACCTACTGGTAACAATCGAAAGATAAATACTACGTAATGGCGGTCGCTCTATCAACCTGTCACTTCTAAACAAGTATAGCAATCTGAGAACACGATAAATTATGACTATTCACACGTACTAGTGCAATTTAAGGCCAGTGCACAGTAACGACTGGGCAGAGGATTTTATCTTTATCCAAAATAAATTTAATATGTAAATTGATATACCAAGATATAGTTTTATTTTTTTTTTTGCTAGCCTTCTCTGTTCCACTCCTGAGCAAAGGCCTCCCCCCGTTCCTTCCACTTCTCTCGATGGTGTGTCTCTTCACGCTAATACATACTGGGTGTAATGGCGTAATGGACACCCCTCCGCAAACTTTCAGGGCTTGCTCAGTAAAAAAATTATTTTATTTTATTCAGGTCTTGAAAAAAAAATCAGCCTCACCATAGAAAATTATAAACTTGATTGGACAGTTTGTATGGAGAGGCTGATTGTTTTTCATTTCCTGAAAAAAATATTGTGGAAGATTGTTCAGTTTCGTCTACTGAGCAAGCCCTGAAAGTTTGCGGAGGGCTGTCCCTTACACCCAGTATAAAGATAGTTTTTTTTACCGACTCCAAAAAAAAGGAGGTTATCAATTCGACCCGTATGTATGTAATATTATCAGAACTGCCCAGTTTTCATATATGTTAGTCTATATCAGCGTCTGAACAAATGTGCCAAATTTCATAAGTGTATGTATGTATGTATGTATGTATGTATGTTTTTATGTTTGTGCACGCATATCTCCGGAACTATGAGTTCGATTTAAGTAATTCTTTTTTTGTTGTACTAGGTATTGTTCAACTTAGGGTACACTGCAAGTTTCATCAAAATCGGTTCAGTAGTTTTAGAGATATGGATTTTTTTATGTTGTGACGGATTATAAGATTAGTGCATATGTAAGAAAATTTTGTATTTTACAAGATTTTGGGTTGAATATGTAATAAATAAACTAAAAAGGGTAAAATAAAAACTTTTTTTTAAATAAAAAAGTGCCGACTTCAAAACAAATACAAAAAAGTTTAAAATAACTTTTCTTTCGGAAGTCGGTGGTTTTGTTTTGTTGTGTCATTGACTACTGCCACCGACTTCCGAAAGAAAAGTTATTTTAAACTTTTTTGTATTTGTTTTGAAGTCGGCACTTTTTTTAAAAAAAGTTTTTTTTACAAAACGTTGCGCCACTTTTTTTTCTGGGGTGGAACGTCAAACATTTAGGCTCACACACACAAACAGCCCGACCCGGAAAAACAACTCTGGCGATACAAATATTTGTTCCGTGCGGGAATCTAACCCGCGACATACAGATCAACAGTTAATCTCTCAGCCACACTCAGAAAATCACCACGAAAAGGAATCTGTCTCTACACATTGGAATTTGTACCTTGTTACCACTAGCTACGTATTAATTTACATTTAGGTAAACAATACTGCGTGTGCGCTGGATACGTCAACTAGTGTCCAACCATCTCACGATGTTATCACCTCTAAGGAAAAACCGTCTGATACATCCACAATTAACGAGTTTTTTTAACAATGGAAAAACGCATACAAATTATAAGTACCTAATTCAGGAGTGTATACATCTCTTTGTAAGGTCTGGTAACGGGAAAGACCAAGAGTAAAAAAACTATTTTTTAAAGTACCGACTTCAAAACAAATACAAAAAGGTTAAAATAACTTTTCTTTCGGAAGTCGGTGGCTTTGTTAGGGTTTCGTAGCCAAATGGCAAAAAACGGAACCCTTACAGATTCGTCATGTCTGTCTGTCTGTCTGTCTGTCCGTCACTCCGTCCGTATGTCAGTCACTTTTGTCGAAAGTATAAGAGCTATCCTGTTGAAACTTGGTAAGTAGTTTTTTTTCTAAGCTGAACAGTTTGCGCGAGAGACACTTCCAAAGTGGTAAAATGTGCCCCCCCCCCCCCCCTGTAACTTGTAAAATAAGAGAATGATAAAACTAAAAAATATATATTATAATATGATGTAAATTACCATGCAAACTTCCAGCGAAAATTGGTTTGAACGAGGTCAAGTAATAAGTTTTTTTTAATACGTCATAAATCGTAAACCGTAATTTACCTTTCATTCAATCATTCAATCAGCTCAAATTAAAAAAAAAAAAGAAAATTAATACTTGCTGCTACGGAACCCTTCATGGGCGAGTCCGACTCGCACTTGGCCGCTTTTTTTACGATATCCATAGATTGATTTTCTTGTTATAAAAACCGTAAATACGCAAGTTCAGGCGTCTACATTTACAGCCAACACAGGAATTTTATGCTTAAAAGGAGGCTCCAATCACAAATATTATCAATTTACTTGTGACAGAAATAAATTATTTGAATTAAACAGTACAAAGATAGAGCCCATGGGGCTCGATGACACAAATATAAACATTGGAGCCGCAGTAGACCCTAGGTACTACTGAACCTCTCGTTGACGTTGGTACGGTAATCCCTTAGGCCCAAAACCCAAAAAAAATACGCATAACAAGTTCGAAAAAAAAAATCTGTGAATCAAATGATGACTCAGTATCAAAACAAAAAAGGTTTTTATGAATCGGAACATTATCGTGTACAATCAGCGACAAAAGCAGATTAGATTATTCGTACAACCCACGCTTGGACAACGTTTTCTCGTTTGTCCGATAATAACTGCACTTATGATGCTCTTAGCTGTTACGTAAGACCACACGCCTTTGAAATAATAATTTCCTTTTAGTATGCATGACATTTAGTTTTTTTTTTAACTCCGTTATTGGGTTTTGTTTGTAAATACATGATAATACATATTATATACTTATACACACAGCAAGATATGCAAAATTAGTATAAGATGACCGCTAAAGTTGAAGTTTTAAGAAAGCTGATAAATTGTGCCAAAAAGTTTAATTTGGGAACGTAGCTGTAAGCCAGTGTCCGTTTTCAGAGATATTTTTTAGCATTTCTTTGCAAATATTGTAGTGTCTATTTTCAGTGCTACAACATTTTGTTGCAAATATTAAAGGGTATTTATTCCCGTGGGTATACTGTACCCTGAGCACGAGTTTTCAGTATTTGAGACGTAAAGTAAACTGGAACTTTGACAATTTCAAATTTACAATTTTCAAGGAAAAAATTAGTTCCTTCTTCGCACACCAGAGGCGCTTTTTATACAAGAAACGCTGTAAATACTGAAAAGACGCTGTAAAGTAAAAGAGTGAAAACTCGTGCTCAGGGTACTGGTTAAACCCTCATGTTAGAAGTATTTTACATACCCACACTCTTATTGTTCTAGTTTTGCGAAACAAACTATCTTACTTAGGACAATACAAGAGACTGAGGGAACTGGGAACACAGCAGACAGCATAAAAACACATATTTGGGTATAAACTACAGTTTCACAGTGAGAATTTCCAGGAGTAAACATTCTACATGTTAAATATTTAGTATACAAATGTGGGATGGATCCCTCGAGATCATCCATCTGCATGTATGTGCGCTCTGTACCGAATACAAGTCACATTTAGTTTTACCCAGAGAGTCTAAAAAGGTCACTTACTTTTTGAGCAGATTCATTTAAGTATACTTAGGGCTGATTTTTCAATAGTCAGATGACTTTTATCTGAGGAAAAAAATGGCGGTTTGACAGCTTATCTATAGAAAATATGTCAAACCGCTATTTTTATTCCTCAGATAAAAGTTATCTGACTATTGAAAAATCAGCCCATAAACTAATATATGCTTCTTCCAAACTGCCAAACTGGCGTTTTCAGACCCTCTATATAATATAGCTTATTTTATCTCGGCTGTCCCATTGGGTCTATAATGGGTCCTGGGTAAATAGTATGTCGGCCAGTAAATACACATAAATGTTACAACTCCAAGTTAAATGGAAACACGTCAATGTTGCCATCATAAATCGCCAGTGTTTACATTCGCAAAAAACAGTCTGTTCATTCACAATGTGGTGTGTTTACACATGCGCCGATGCTATTTCGCGTTTAATTTTAACAGTGGAATCTCAAGCGTATTCAAGGTTAGGAATAAAAATATGCGCATAATCTGCTGACGTCATTAAAACAAAACATTACGCTTGTAAAACCCGAGGGGTTTGGTAGAGGTGTATCTAATAGACCAATACACTCACATTTTGCCAGTTATTTTTCAGTACCTACCATGTAATAGGGATATGGCAGATTAATTTATTGTCATCAAATCACAACAAATCTTGGTTGCTACTGAGAAATTTCTGTTAAAACATTCCGTGAATCAAGTCAAAGACCTTATGTCATCAGTCGTGCTTATGACCAACTTAGGTGCCGGAACAAAAATGCGCCTCATCAATCGACGTCATTAAAAAATGAGGAAAAAGATATAGTAAACAACGATGCATAAGCACGTGGAGACGCTTCACAATGGGTGCTGATACCATTATCGTCTTATCATGCACTATTATAATGGCCTTTCTTAGAACCGAAGTAGCCTGGCGCGCTATGCAATTATCGCTCTTCTATGAACCGGACTGTGTTCGTAATTATGTGGGTGTACCGACTACCATGATTTCGTTGTTTCACCCACAAAAATTGGAAGTATTATAGATAGTTTAGATAAGAAAACAATAGATTACTGGGAATCATGGGTAACGGGACGTCAGGGTATGTATCTAAACTACTTATTGGAACAAATGGGATTATGTGTAAAGGTATTTTAGTTCCATGGAACAACTGGGAGAAAAGATTCCCAGTAGTTCCATAATGGAACTAGTCAATGGAACTACTGATATACGCCGGAGACCGAATCGTTCATGTAATATGTTCATAGAAAACTAGCTTAACAATGACGTAAATTTCTATGACGTAATACAGTGAATATTACGTCATAGAAATCTACGACATTGTTGGAAGTTACACAAAACCGTAATAAGACCTTACCCGAGTAAGCAACGACAAAAACAAGGTCATATTTAAATCTACATATAGCTGATCTGACGCAGACATAAACAATTTACTGGATTAAAAAAATCTTCTCAATATAAGTCTAGGCATTGTCCCAACGTTTAATTCAAAAGAAAATCTAAAATCCCACACAGTGAATCTGTCGTTAAAGCCCATGTGTAATCCAAGTTCAAATTACAGCTAGCTGCCAAGTGTCTATGGCTCGGCCAGACATAAACAACAAATGTTTTCTGTCAACGACTCAACGGTCGAAGCAAGGAGTCTGTATAACGTCTGTTTAACATTTCAATTTGTTATGAATATATTATTTAAATAGAAAATTTGTATTAAGATGTTGTACATCAATTATTTGTACTTTAAATAGCCTCTGCTGATACAATAATTTGATTTGTAACTCAGTTCAGAATAATTAGTGAAGTGTCTGAAACCTCTAAATAGAAAAGCCTGCTTGGAAAAATTCTGACAAAATAAATTTGTTGGATTGATCTCCTCTAATATAATTACGTACTCGTAAAAAATATAAAAAAATTAGGCAAAAAAATAACCTTCTTCAGTCCTATTAAGTACTCAGGATTTATTATTTTTAGATACTTTGAATTTAGCTTTCAAATCTTATGATCTTACTTATTCTCAGAAAAAATATTTACAAATAAGGATAGGTAAGTATCTCTTATGTCTATTGAAAATGGAAAACGATAAAAAGGTAGGTACCGTCTCAAAAATGTCTAATCTACTTACATGAAATAGGTTTCATTGTGCTTTTTACTCTATAAAATTATTAGTATCACACAAAAAAAACATGAATTTGTTTCCAATCGAGGGGAAGGAATCAATATTTCTTTAGTTATTTTTGAGTTCCATTTAGTAGGGAACGAGGTTTTCACTGATGTTTATTTAAATTCTAACACAAATCCAAAACGGGCATTCTGGACGTCGACGTCGCGCGTCGGGAAGAAGGCTGCCAGGCTGAAGTGGGACTGGGCGGCCCAACGATGACCGCTGGGCGAAAGCCGCCATACAGTGGGTGTCTGGAGATGGACGGCGCCGCCGAGGCCGGCCCAGAAAGAGGTGGCGAGATGAGTTGGACTCATACCGTGAGGACTGGTTCGGACTGGCGCTGGACAAGGATACTTGGAAAGACTTGGGGAGGCCTTTGCCCAGCTGTGGGACAATGTAAGCTGAACAAAAAAAATCTTTCTCTCGGGCAGCTACTGAGAAAATTTACTTTATTCAACCTGGATATCGGTCCAAGAATTTATGGTCACCGGAATGCCTCGTGGCTCTGGAAAGGGCATCTGAAGGAACAGGTTGATTTATGGTGAGTCAAGTCTGCCAGTCCCTTCTGCTCCACAGAAGGCTAGGCTAGGATTTCCCAAAAATTCACCTAATTCGCACGCGCAGACGCGACGCGGCGTGACGTGACGCAACGATACTGCAAATGTGTATCTTATCGTTTTACTACACGATAAGATACACATTTGCAGTATCGTTGCGTAAAGTTAGATTTTGAGCCGCTTATGGGTTGTGACAGGACAGGTGTATCTTTTCGTGTAAGAAATAGAGTTAGATTTTGAATAGCTCTATTCATATGTGCGCGCAGCGTCACGTCTCGGTCTGAGATGACCCTTAGCAGTAGACCTAAAGCCTCCTGCAGACACACGCGATTAATCGCGCTGCGACAACGAGCCAAGCTAATTTCCACTCTAAAAATACTGTGAATGGACCGCGACATGTCGCCCCGCACGATTAATCGCGTGTGTCTGCAGGAGGCTTAACGACAACAAAATCAAATGAGACCTATCCTTGCAAGAGAATAATATTTTGTACTTTTCTTTTAATTACAATCTGTTTACTGTCGAAGAATTTATCTTGTTTATTATACGCATTCGACAGGACGAGTCGTAAAATGTTAATTGGTCAACATCATCAATGTATGTCATTTACTATTTCTACGAACCGTAAGATTTACGCGTCAATTATTTTTTTTTTTACACGTGTACACACGGCTGCACTTCAAGCTTTACATACCCAGTTTCCCTTGGCCTCGCTTCATATGATCTTTCTGCACATTTAATGGTCAGTTTATACTAGTTGTATATAGCTTTATGTGTAGCCGTGTGTACAGTCACGAGCATAATGAATTATCCACACTTAATACTATCAACTAAGTCTAAGCTATGAAATTATTGTTGTTTGTATATTACGATTGTATATTACGATTAAGAAATTATGTTAACACTCTTTCCGAGTCTATAAAAATTTAAGATTTATTTCCTTTACAAATCATTTGTATGATGTTTTTGCAATGTTTAACGAATATTTGCAATATCTTAGTGCTTATCTCAAAGGCCTGGTTTGGGTATTACTATATGTTTATTATTAGGTACAATAATAATTTATGCGCGGGGTCAACTATCGTATAGATAAACTTGTTATTGTAATTTTAAAACAATATTCCTGGAATGACACTTCTCAATGAATTGTTTGCTTATATTTAAATTAACCTAATGACACTAGTTTCTACTGAGCTCAATCTTAATGTCTTTCAGAAGTAAATTAATTTAGGAAAATCGTTTATAATTATTTTATCAGCTCGTTTCGAGAAATTCATCAATTTTGGTACCAAATCTTTATATGTCATCATCCTTTTAATTATAAAAAGTGACAATCCGAAATTATTAGAATTCTTATGTTTTTGTTAAATAATGGATTTAATTTGACAGGAGATTATAACATGCCAGCCTACTCATCAAAGATCACAATTACTATATTAGTTATTGCTATACTTATAAAAGCCAGTTTCTAGTCTAATTTCTTCGTCTTTTGAAAAGACTTTTTTTCCCGCAGTTTGTTATATCATTTACTATCATGAACAGAGGCCTTACGACATGCTCGAGGCCTTACGACATGCTCTTAACGCGATCCAGTTTAGGCTGTGAGAAAGAGACAGAGCTATACAAGTCGTCTAGCGCCATCTCTTTCACACAGCCTAAACTGGATCGCGTTAAGAGTTCATGGTAGACCACCAGGGCTGTAACTAGCTTTTTATGCGCCCTGGTCTGATCAATTGTGGTCCTACTCTGGACCTTTCTGCGCCCCTCCAGGGTCTACGCCCTGTGTCTGGGCACTGTTGTCACATCCTTATTTTCGGCATTGATCCCTAATTGCTAAAAACATCCATATATGACTTAACATAGCATCATATTTCTAGCCTTTTCCCTACCAATTATTAAAGCTTCCATTTTTACCTCATTCAACAGAACAACATCTTACTTGGATTGTCTGCGTATCTGACCTTTAACACATTTAGTAGTAATCCAGCCTTGTATTGTATAACGTGCTGGTATCCACAACTCCACGTCATATGCGCGTATTTTGCGTGCGAGTTGGAAAATCATTCGATCCACCCCAACTCCTCGAGGAAAGCCAGCAGCGCCTTCGTGTTGCCGACGATCTCGTGGAGAGTACTTGGGTTACCGAAGTACTTTGCCCTGAATGAGGCAATCTCAGGGCAGTGTTGGAGCACATGAGCTGTTGTCTCGTTAATCCACTCTCGTTATGACTGTAAGTCAGACTCCATAGACTTACACATGAAAAGATGAGAGTTGTGTCTTACCTTTTGTGGTGTGGACTCGGAAGCTGAGCGGAGCTTGGCGCGGCCAGCCCCGCCCGCCTGACGGATGGCGGCCATGAGGTTGGAGTGCGCGTCGCCGACCGGCGCAGGCGTCGACAACGCAGGCTTCACATCTCTGTTGACAATAAAAACACACGTTTTAATACGAATAATCATGTTAGAATCCGAGTAGTGTAAAGGGATAGCGTCAATAAAACCTAAATATACCTAGAGTCGATTGCACAACTCAACAGCGTCTTCACAAATAGGCAAGGAAAAATATGTAGGTACCAGAAGTTGTTCGCTCATACAATGTAAGTCCATTACGATATAAAAAGTCACTTAATCTTAGCGCAAATCGTAACAGCGGAAGACAAATTGTCTTCACGCTATATTTTTTACACACCTACGACTGACAGTGATACTGATGATAGACCGTGAGAAAATACATCCATTTAAAGATTACCTACCGCCATTACCAAGGATTCTCTTCGCGAAATCCTCGCGATTCGCATAAATAATTAAATTAAACATAGAATCTATTAATTTGTTTACTATATCCTTGTGTGTTTCTCAGTAAAACATAACTAATTATATCCACACTAACATCACTAAAGAATCACGATATTAATTTAAAGATAGGTTCACACCTGCGTTCATATACCATGACTTGATGATTCTTCCCCTATCTCGAAACAAAATCGCGTCGGGTATAAAATTAATGGCAGATGTGTCCTAAGCGCTGCAAGTAACATTTTGTGAGCAGTAAAACACTCGTAACATTGTAACTTGGTACTTAGAACACGAGTCGTAAAATGTAGCCATTATGTTGATGAGATGACAAATACAAAGGGCACCTTTGCCAGACTAGGTTGAAAGTCAGACTGGTTTGAAGTATAAACAAAATTAAATTCTAGTCGACTCAATGGGAGATTTAAAGGCAATGAGACAAGCGTCTTGTCTGGGAAACACGGGGCGCTATCCATCAACTATTTGTTTATAACGTTCCCCAAGTAAGGATCGATCGATGCCTCGTGATATATATTGGCTTTGCTTACCAACAAACCAATATTGGGACCAGTAAACACGATATTATATAAAGTTTGCCTTTGATCATTTGAACTATGATATTTCGGGTATGGAGGGTATCGAAAACTTCCATTTCTGCTATCCAGGTCTTTTCCTTCCCATAAAATGAAATGCCACTGGTAAGCCTAAAAATCCAATAATATCAGACCTGTCAAATGTCTGTCTTGTCAAAGTGAATGTTCTTAATCGACACTGGGAAGAAAACTTCCCGTTGGCGTTTCCGAAATTTGACACTAATGACAGGTTGCGGGAAGAAAACTTCCCAGTGGCTTACCAGGGCGAAGCCGAGTGCAGAAGCTAGACAGTGAATGATACCTACACACGTGACAGCCCTTGATGTAACAACTTGAATCGCTACAATAGCTCAAAGCCTACTAGTACTACAAGAAGGATGATCGCAAATTATACTTAACATTATAAATTTATGTGTAAATTTATCATACATTACATAAATGTTAAAGAACGTGTGTGTTACTTTATACTGCATTAAATTAGGTATTTCTGACCTTAGTGGAGGCGAGTATTGATTTGACCAAGCTCGTGCCTCGTCGTCTAGCCAAGGTACTCTAGGCTAGTCACCGGCGGCGTTACGTCATACTAATTAAACATGTTTTAGATCAAAAGGCTTATTGGAGCTTCACTTCTACTTTGTACTGAAGACTCTTAATTAAAATTTCTCAGCCTATTCTGATGATGTGATGCTTGAAAAGCTCTTTCACAATTATGTGATCCTTTAAAGATAGATAAATACCTATATGTCTCGCTCGGGTAACAAATTCTTTGTAAGGATCTGGAGGAAAACGGTCCTTCGAGTCGGATTTCATGGTGTTACGTAAAAGCTGAGACGTAAAAGTACTATATTCTAATATAGGACAAGGACATCGCATTGCGTCATCAAAATAATATACTAACAATTGTTGGACCCAACGTCGGGTCTGGGTGTTTGTGTATGTGAGTTTCTATGTTTGTAAATGCACCCACGATACAGGAAGAAATTCATAATGTGGGGCAACGTTTTTTACAAGAAAAAAAAACGACGGTGAATAGAGAAATTGGCACATCAACTAAATAAAATGGCAATAAAGAGAACTTTTATACGTATTTCCACGAATATAGACGGGAGGTAACAAATATTCTGAAATAGAAATAATTCCTATCTGTTGTATGTCTCATTAGTCTCATTACAGAATGACATCAAAAGTATCTGCGTATCGTGAAAATATATTTTAGAGCCTGTAGGCGGTACTTGGGCTACGCCGCATTTTTTGCGTTTCTTTGTGATTATTAATGGAAAGTTGGAACGTAAAATGTAAAGCGGATTAGTGGCTTGGTTGCGTGGGTTACAGCAGTATATACTGTTAATGTTTTATTAAAAAAATCGATATGTTTGTTACGTTCATACGGCCAACGATCGATACTGTTTAGTTATTTAGTGATGCAACTAGCATGTGTGTAGTATGAACTAGTTCAAAACCTCTAGAGAAAGCTGCTAATGTTTTGAATAATATATTTAAAACGAAACACGGTGGTATTCAGCTGTCTTTGATAAAGTACCCGTTACCAGGAACTTGTACCCCCTACCGACAAATTGGCGACTAGCTAAAGAAGCGATGTTGTCGCTAAAAAATATACGACAGATGGACAGAAGGGACCCGCATCCCTTTATGATTTGCTTATCACCGAGTGGTCAAATGCCTATGAGTATTCGTTTGGCACAGCCAGAAAAACTTATCAAAGGTAGTGATGCTCGCATATCAGGTAATACATTTGTTGAGGGACTTATTACTTGCGCATCCTAGCCCAGGGAGCAATCGCCTTCGACGTCACTTGCGGAGTTGCAGGGTTCGAAACTCCGTTTCCACCAAGCAGAAAAATCCTCGAGCACTTTTGTATGTCAATTTATGAAAGACTAGAGTGTTCAAATATGCCTGAACGCCCATTTTTCTACATAAGGCAGCACTGACAAATTTTTTACCGAGTGACGTTATTCCGCTTGACTCCTCGCTGAGCAGACGTTCAGCCAGGAGCCTAAACCAAACGACATCACAATCCCTCTAAATGCACAACAGCACTTCGTCAATCAAATTACTAGCTCTACTCTCTTTGGTAATGGAATAGAGGAGAGCACAAAGCAAAGGTCGATGCTTTTATCAAATGACGAGCTTCATTTGTTTCGACATGAACGAAGTACAAATTTGAGCCTTGTTAACAGAAGTAGATAATAGAACAAAGAGCGAAATTGCTTTATCAAGACCAACTTCAATTGTTTCACGAGGCGCTGTTTTAAGTCAAAGACCGCTTTTTCGTACTTCAAACTCGGAGTACCTACATTGTACTCAGCAAATTCAATAAGGTTATATTGCTGAGCATGAGTCAACAACCTACAAACAAGATGAAATTGTTGGTAGGGTCAGAATACCAATTGATCATAATGGTAGCTAACAAAAAACAAATAACAAGAAACGTGTTAAAGGATATGTGGGATTGGATGTGTCCTACCCACATCAGATGAAGCGGATGACATTGGTGAAAATATTCAACCGGATTCAACACAACCAGTGGCAGTAACGAGAGAAAAATGTGTCTCCTGGTAGTAATTTAACCTGAGTAGTGCAAAAAGTTCTAGAATACAGTTTTTTCTTGTAATTAAAGAATGTCTCCTTTACAGGTATCCTATTTCCTAATCTATAGTCTCCGCCAGATACACACACACCACAGAGTGTGGAATAAAATTTATTTATTTATGTATTTATTTTTCCCTTTTTGGTACAAGTCGGATCAATGACCGTTATTTCAGACTTATCTGGCGGAGACTACTAGGTCTACCACATGGTCAAATTGAGAAGAGTTACATTCAGATTCAGAATTATGTTAGTGAGGCCGACACTTCGGTATCAAATTTCACCAATAAAATCGATCGCAAGCTATCGATCTCAATACGATAACCCCTCGAATGATAACGAGATGTTGACCTGCAGCGGATGCAACGAATTTAACTGTTTACAACATAATTTGAAAATGACCACGCTACTACTCATGTCGGTATCAATGTACTGTTAATTCATGTTGAAGGCTGTGGCTGTACGCTTAGTCACAGACAATAGGCCTGTTCATAAGTTGTTAGGCGACTATTCTGCACTATTTAGGATCTGAGTTTAATTGTTGGAATTTCTTGCGATTGGATTACTGAGAACAGGGTTCGGGGCACCTTAGATATGCCTACGTTATTTTTAACTGACTTCAAAAAAAGGAGGAGGTTATCAATTTGACTGTATTTTTTTTTAATGTTTGTTACCTCATAACTTGCGACTGGGTGAACCGATTTTCATGATTCTTTTTTTATTTGAAAGCTGGTGCTTCCCGTGTGGTCCCATTGTCACCAATTCAGGTTCTGATGATTGGATCCTGGAGAAATCGAGGGCAACCCCCTAATTTTATAGGCCCACACATTGTTTTTCGCAAATATTATGAAGTAATTTAAATACTTGCGTATGGTAATCATCATCTCATGCAGCTTAGCTGATGATGGAAGGTACAACTCCTTAACAGTAAGGAGTAGGCATCGACTAATTTAGTAAATTATTTTTTTCATTAAGTATTTCAAAGCACTTCAATTTAATAAAGGTCTGGAGTATATCTGATGATGGAGCCGAGAGACAGTCGAGGGAACTCCTCAACGATTCACAGCAGCTATCCTGTGTTTGAGCTTGATTAATTTGTATTGATAAGAACTTTACACCTAGATGAGTTGTAACTGTTATTAGGGGTCTGATGACGAAGACAAAAAAGTCAATGAAATAAAAAAGCAAAGCCACTGACTTCCGAAAGAAAAGTTATTAGGTAGGTTATTTTACCCTTTTTCGTGGTTGTTTTTTTTAAGTCGGTTACATTTTTTTTAATAATTATGATGCAATGTACCGTACCATATTTAATTAATGATTGGTTATTGGTAATCGTGATAATTCGACTTATTCACATAAAATAAACTGTCACATTCGTTTAATAATTGTGGATCGTGGTATTTAATTTAAATTTTCATCGACAATTCGACATCCTAAGTTTGGTTTCATATACAGGGTGTAATACCACAACGTCCTTAACTTCAGTAGTGTAGATCCGTTAGCAGCAATAGTAATTTTAAGTTCGTTTGTACAAAGGAACACACATTTTGATACACAAATAGTAACAAGAAATTAGAGATTCGGAAAGAGAAAAACAAAACAGTTAGCTGCACAAAGCACTGACCTTACTGTGCGATAAAAACCTGGTGGATCAGATTGGACGCTTTGAAGAAGACAGTGAATGGAATTTATATTAACAATACAGGTTGACAAGTTACAATGCTTTCTTCGAAGACTGAAAACCGTCCCTGAGTTAAAGAAAAAGAGATCAGGCGCTAAGGATTATAAAGCTGGCAAAAAAATGACATTCAAAACCATAATCTCATCATAGAGCTGAGGCCTTAACGCGATCCAGTTTAGGCTGTGGGAAAGAGACAGAGCTATACAAGTCGTCTAGCGCCATCTCTTTCCCACAGCCTAAACTGGATTGCGTTCAGATTTCATGGTAGGCCACCAGTCCATAAGTCATAGTTATCTCACCAAGTGTAATAATTAGGACTAACAATGCATAAATTCTCTACTTACGACTAATATTCACAGAGTAAATTAAAAACACTTATAATAACAGCAAAAAATATGTGCTTAGCTCCCAGTGCTTGTAATTTGTATACAAAGGCAAACATGCAATTTATTACCCCCTTTACAGTCTCAAAAAAAAAATATGATTCCCCATTTGGTGTAATTGCTTGACATTCCGTGGCAAATACGTGACATTGCAAACATTGGAATGGAAACGTTAAAAAGATTCACACTGAATCCCACTACCCTAGCTTTATGTTCCTTTTCCATATTCATATTTGTATCGCTTGCAGTTGAGCAATAAGAAGCCTTAATACTTTCTTGTAAATGCCAATTTAGCTTGGTGCTTGTGAATTTATGGCCGGGATGAAACCAGACAGGACAATCCAGTCTGGTTATCATTGTCAGTACTTAACTTGGTGGGATCAAATTCGCAAAAAGTCTGTAATAAAGTTATTTACATGAATTCTAATTCTAGTTTGAATAAAATGTTAAATATTATATTAATTAATTGTTGTGTTATAAAAGGAAATGACGTTTACCTTATCGATATCGGTGAACAACGTTGAACTTAATAATATGTAGGTATAGGTATCAGAATATCGACCGCTCTATTTAAAGCCCGCTGTAATCAATATTCGACTGGTCAGAACGACTGTCAGCTAATTTTATTTAATACTACCTTCTTTTTATAAAAAATCTGCTATCATAAATTCATAACAAGCAGAATTATAAGCGCAATTATTTAGTCGTTAGTAGCTAGTGTAGCTACGTCGTCGGCCATTTTTTGACCAATATAGATTTTAAAATGTATGTATTTTCACTTTGGTGGGTTATTTATTACTTATTAGTTATAATTTGTAGGAAGGTACCTATAACATTCACACAACAAGGCTATAAAGGCTGGTGACATCAGAATTCAATAGAAATTGTGACGTATGGTATTGCCAATATAGAAAGTGTCGTGTCTCCGTCAATTTTGGTTTACGTAAAGAAAAAATACGGATCGAATATTTTTTTGATAATCTAACTCAAGGATTAGAAGACTATGACTTTGATGAAAGTATTTTAAGTATTTAAAGTCGAATTAAGTTAGCTAGCAAACTCGTGAGGTGCTTTCGTTAAGACGAAACATATGAACTATGTATTAGGTTTCGCTATTTCTGCATCCGTCTTCTACAGACTCCTCGAAAATTTCAGTTTCGCAGAACAACTAACGGAACGTTACAGGAATAGAAATTCGCGGTACATAGAGTACTTACATAAACTAGTAAGTACATAAGTCTAAATTATATGTAACACTAACCGAAATGTCTGGGAACAAAATCCGCATAATTACGCTAACAAGGTATTTTGTTACTGCCGGGGTCGCGGGACATACGTATACCGCGACTACGGTACGCAAAAGGGCTACCGAAGGACACCGTGGATTTTAGTCAGTACAAGTCTGACAGTCCCTCCCGCCCTGCCCGGGGCTGGGAGGACTCATTTGATGACTTTACCACGAAAAAAAAAAAAAAGAAGGTATTTTGTTACTGAGCTTGAACAATTTACTGAACATAATTATGTTAAAATAAATGGATGTTTAATTAAAGGAATAAAAGCTAAAATATGACGCCAAACTTCTTAGTGAATCACAGAATAATCAATTTATTGTATTTAATAACTTTTACCTGCAACTTCGTCTGCGTGAAGAAACAAACTGGGAAACACTTAGATAAACTCCTCAATCCAAAATGAAATCAATCACATAGCCGTAATCAAAAGCATTAAAAACTTGAAGGGCTTTGACATATTAGAAAAGCAATGGTTACAAGCAAATTGCCCTACAAACTATAATAAACGGCAATCTAGTAAATATCCGAACACGGTACATGATTGCAACCTGTCAAACTCAATGGAAGGAGTAATCGCCTTTGCATGAATTTGATCCAACATTACCTGTTTTGCTATTCTTTAAAAGGCTTTACGACTGCTATAGATTCTCAATTTTATGTTCTACCGGATAAGGATGAAAATCCATTACAGACAAACTATCTCAACAACGAGGACCGAAACGGTTTGCCTTTAATAGATTTCCGACTTTATTTTCTAGAGCATAAAGTTGAAAGCCACCAAAGACAAGACTTAATTTCGACGCTGACGCGGCGCTGAGACTTTAGAATACCACTACTACACCCTATCTTTAATTAATCATATAATTTGAGCTCAAGGCTCCAAGTGAAAGGTTTAACAGTAAATATTATGGAAACAGGTTTTAATAATCCTAAAATATTGACAACTAGATTGGATTTAATGGTTAAATCTGTTCAAATTGCACTCTGAAACGAACAACAGACGAACGAAGTAAAAGTTACGTAAGAAGTAGTTCTACTTCCACGGATTACACGCATGTCTTAGTTCTAATTACATGTTATCGGGTACACGCGAAGCCATATCAATGGATGCTAATATAATACTACTAGCTAAATGAATAATAATGCTCGGTAATTCTATAAATACACAGTATGACGCGTCGGTTTCGCGTCACTTTTCGCTATAATATTTATTTCGTGTGAAAAGGGAATAGCCCACCGCATTTTTTCCACAGAGTAAATAGTACATGTAGCACTATGGTCAGTCCATAGGTTATGTTAGGGTTCAGTCAAGGTTCATAATTCGATGGTCACTAGTCAAATCCGACCGCTAATGGATGTTAAGTTGGTCATATTTCTAGAATTCAAGCTCCAAAAATCAAAGATGGGGATTGGATTGGAAACGGACAGAAATTACAAAACACAAATACCTACATAGTTTCTTAGAACTTTGGCGGGTGACATAATTCATTTATAAACACAAATATTTATTTAATACACTTATGCATAAAATTGCGTGGGTGATACAGTACTGCGAAAACTTTATAAAGTATTTATTACAACTTACAACCACCACTTATACGACGACGCCCTACTTCTGAGAAGAGGTCATATTGGGTAATGATCGACCGGTCATGACATTCGCACTGTCAATGTCAAATATAAGAACTGTCAGTTAAGCGTCAAAAGAAAAAGCCAATGACCTGACAAGATGAATCTATCAATGATAGAAGACCCGTCTCATGACGCAATCAGGGAATCCCACTTCTTACTATTCAACTTATGTCACGTGGTTGAAACCTAATGCTTTGGCTATCCTCCAGTACTTGTTTATGGTCGGCGCTGATGATAATAGGTTCGCGAAATCCTTTAGTCTATGAATAACTAAATGGAAAGCCGTAACTTCGGCGAAGTCACACGTGTTAACTGCGGCAGCCAAAGGGAAAAGGTGTGGACTTTACTGTCGTGGCCATATTATAGAATTGATCACTTCATCATATTGTCAACGTCGCGCGTCGCCAATAACTATCAAATATCGAATAATGTGTCACTATGACTAAATATTAAATGCAAAAGCGCTGTATACTAAAATATTGATTTTGACTTGCAATAACTAACATCGTAACACCGAGAGATATGCAAATCATTACAAATAATAAATACATTAATTATTTTCTCATCACAAACTTATAAAGCAATAATCATGCTTTGAATAAATCAAAGAAAATGTATCCTTATTCCGATCTCAATTAATTAATTCATAATGGCCTATAAAACTGCGGTACAAATCAGCTATCGCATCTCAAATCAAAAGTTTCACCTAACGAGGCAGTCGAAACATATATTTTACGTACAATACATAATTTGCATGCATGCGATAATTTAATTTGCGCACGCGCATGTTTATTTGTGCGCGATAAATGATTTGGAATCCGGTGCTAAAGCCTTAATAAGGCTGTAAAACAGGACAATGGATTGTCTGAAATAGGAACGCTTTATGTTACAATACAATGTAAGAAAAATGTTTTTTTTTTTAAATTAACACCCTGTAAATTGTACATGATGTATAGGTAATGTATATTTGTGCGTAAAAACAATTTAAAGTTGTGATTCTTAGCAACATAGGTACTCAAAAGCTTTCTAAGAACCGCATTTCATGATATTCTGAACATAAAAACATTACCGGGGAACGGTAAAGTTTCACATAGATTATTTAATTCACAGAAAGTCATGATTACGCACAAACAGAATTACCGAACAACAAAAATATTATATACCCATACATAATAGATTTGTTTGTGCCTACTTGACATTCAGACCTTCAAGTCCATAAATTAAATAGAAATGACGTTAATAAAAGGACAAACAATTCTTATGAAATAAATATGTTTATATCCTGTAAACTTCACCGCAATATTGACGACCAATTACGATGAAAGTGGACGTCACTAGTCAACGTCAAAACCGATTATAATGCAAACGACGACCAGCCATCAATCAGTATTCGATAGATCGATCATCGAACACTATTTGTTAATCGAATGACACGAGCCGAGTACATGTGGTCTAAACGACCATAGACAGAGACATGGACTCTTTTGCCCATAGAAATGGAAGATGGACATAGCGGAGTGAGCTTTACCCATACGATTTCATATTTGTTTAAGATATGGTATGAATGAGATAGAAAAAGAGAATGTGACCGACTTGTTTATATGTCTCTCTTGCACTTCTGCCCGCTTTTATTTGACATTTGGATAGGGCATAAAATAAAATGGTCTTATTAATATTTTATTCAATGCAGACTGTAAGCGCTAATGGTTTTCTCTCATCTGCTTGTTAATAAATCTCGGATTAAAAAGGAAAGCTTTTAAAAATGTTTGCAACACAGCATAATTAATGATGAAAAATAAAAGCCTTATCAAGCCTTAATAAAAAATAACAGGCTGTATTTATTTGTTATTTTTGAATATTTTTTCTTAAATAATTTAAAAACTGTGTTTAGTCTTCCTATTTTCCTAATGACTATAAAACATAATAATAATTCTTACTACTGTTAGGAGGTTCCTCTCTCAAGAGCCCTGACCACCGGTAGCCCGGACCCTGTTCCCGGTGCTGGGACTGCTATTTTTTATATTTTTAAAAGTTTTTTATTTCTTTTTTTTGTAAAAATATTTTAAAATGTAACTTACAAGGTTAAAGATGAATAAAGATTCTTACTACTAATAGAAATACTAAAAAAATAGAATGAAAGATTGGATGAATGAAAACTGAAATGTTTTGAATGCTTAGCTTTTGCTCTCTCGGAGTTTAACCTGGGTAAACATAGGATAATTTTTATCCCAGTAGAGTAAGATACCGACCGTGGGACAATTATCCGAGCACCACACGGGTGGAACCAAAAACGTAAGCTAGTAAATAACAGTTTTCTCAGAGCAGAGGGTCGATTCTATTTTAATATTGCACACACATACAATCAGAGAGATTTGTAGTACACTTTCCACCTGCGAGGATAGAAAGCGACCAATTGAAGTTCTCAAGTTCATAAGAAGTCTATAAATAGACTGTGGTACTTTGTACACTTTAGATCCAAGTGTATGTAAGTGCATCTTTAACCGACTTCTAAATGAGGATATTTTAGCTCAACAGAAGATACAAACGGTATTAAAAAAAAAGGAAACACATTTTTTTATACTGATGTTGTCACTTAAGCTGTAATTAGAACTTAAAACGGGATATCTAGCATGTTTGTGATTTGTTTTGTGTTTCCGGTTATTTTGGAACTGTTACAAGCGCCATGATGAAGTGACGGAATTGTAGTTAGTTATTGTGTGGGTGGCGCATTAGTGGACACTCTACCTTTGTTCATCCGAGTCAAACATGAAGCTGCTGCTATTGTGATAAAGTTCAAGATCTAAAAAAAAATACAGATTGGGGTAGGATGATGTGCTGGCGTATGTACAATTAATAAGAATTTACACACAATGCAGTGTATAGTATTCCAGTCCATTAAGCTGATCAAAGTATAAATTAAAAAATACCAAGTGCAGTTTCAAGTAAAATTTATAAAGTACGCGTTAATTAAGTTTTCTGGCTAAAAAGTACTAAAGACTTTGAATTATACGACACAAACGAGTCTCATTTTGCAAGGACGAAAGAGACTTTAAGTTTGAAGTAAATTAAGTGTCAATAAGATGTAAGTTTTTCAATACATTTCTTTTTTATTACTATTTATCTTGCTTACTTAATTTTACCCTGTATATCAATATTTTCTTCTCAATCGCAACACAAAACTATAACTTACCTATTAGCCTTAATAAGGTAAGTACCCTAAGTAACAAATAAGTACCCCGTACAGTCGTGCACACAACTTAAAACGCATCACACATAATGTAACATTAAACATTCAGTATGGGCACGCCCTTATAGGGAAACTCATTAGCATATTATGGAGAAACAATGTGGCCCGGCAAGGACGTTTGCATAAACAATTTCTGACAATGATTTATCTTTTGCGATCCATACCAACCAACCAATATGGCGACGATTTTTTGAACGTCAGACTACTCGGAAGACACATTAACAATATTCCGATAAATAATAAAGACGAATTCGTAGTAAGCGGATGCAAAATTAGCACTTAAGTTGTAGTAATTTCTTACATTTCTGGGACGAAAATCGTAAAAAAGGGTACCTTAATTGGATGTTTGACCTTGACAAATGACCTACTGCTCAAGGTTAAAAGCTTTCTCACGACACAGCGGATCTCATTACCTACCTTTTTGACCTATGTTATATGTACAATATAATTTTACAACTGTATAGGGTGGTAACATTAACCGCAACCACAAATAGCCGATAAATGTAAAATAAACAGAAACATAGGAGAGGATGGCCAAGCCGATAATTATGGGGCTTTGTTTTCATAGAAGCTTTTTGTTCAGGGATCGGATATTTTAATTATTTTAATACCTAGGTATCCGTTGTCTTTAAAATAATTATAGCTGTTGTATATTGCTACTTTGTATTATGTCTACATAAATTATGTAATATTTGGAGTCTAGACTTTGTACGTCTTTATACGAAAATGACGCGATTGGAGGAATATGAAAGACACAGTTGAAGTTATTTTTTTTTTCATACAAAAATAATTATTTTTTGTGTTATTCCTATTTTTGTCCGAGCCAGCACAGTTGCATAATAACCGTAATTAAAATCAATAAGAAATAAATTTGATCTTTATCACATCGTTATCAAAAGAATTTGAATGGTTTCTTAATTTCTTGAGGCCTTTCATGTATCTTTATGGTCAGTGTATCTTTATTTATTTTTTTCGGTACCAGTACATGTAACATTCAGAAGTTAGAATACAAAGATATACATTCATGTAGGGTTTATATTGATAATTATGTTGTTAAGTACTAAAAACATCCATGTTAACGTTGTCTATCTGAGAAACCTTATTTATTATACATTACAATTACAAATCATAGCCTTAGAATGATTGATAAAACCAAAAAAAAAGGTATGTAAACAAATATAATTCAGATGACAGAATACATTAGCTTAAAGAGAAAAAAATGTCACGATGTAATTTGCATTTATATTACTCCTACACGCGTAACATGAATTCATGACACCGTAGAAAATAGTTTTGTCGACTGAAGAATAGACAATATGACAGAACGTAGAATGATTTGTGTCGCCTTAAGCAAAGCGATGTTTTTAAAAAATGTTTTTTTTTTCTGTTTTGCTTGTATTATAATTATGTTTATGTAGGCAGGTTCAGTCTAAAAATGCTGAATTGTATAGAAATAACTTTGTCTATTCTTGGCAGAATAGAGATACAAATTGTCATGCTGCACGTGCTAGACTTCGAGTGCTTACATGCGCCTAGAAAAACAAAACAATGCATAGCGAGATATTCTTCTTTTTTACCCGACTACGGCAAAGCCAAAACGAGGGTTATGATTTTGACCGGTATGTATTATGTATGTTTGTATTTTTATGTTTGTTTGTTCCCTCATAATTTCTAAACTTCTTATCATTACATGACAAATGAGGTATCGTTAGAAGCGTCTCACTCAGTTGTCCGCTGTTTATAGGGTAGGTGACGTGTCACCAAATCCAGTATGGCGCCCTCTAGGGGATGTAAAATCGTAACCAAAAAAAATCGCACAGTATCGACATGGGTATCAAATTAAAGGGCTTTTTTTTATCGTGGTAAAATCATCAAATGAATCAACCCACTCAGGGAGCACATTTGAAATTTGCCTGTTTCTAACGGTGTCAACATGGACATGGGTATCAAATGAAAAGGCTTAATGAGTACTTTGGAAATTCACTCGCTACTTTGCTTTTATTAATATATAAAATAATTAATAATACACCGTGTTCTTCACGTTATCCATAAACTTTAGCAAATACTTCTATGGCTTTTACAAATCAAATCCAGCAAAGGAAGTAGTACTTAAAAAGGCTTCGTTACAAAGATATTTGTAATTTCATTTAATGAAATTTAATTGAGCTATGCAGTGAGAAAGTATCTTAATTTGAAATCTATCAAATACTATTTGCATTTCATTTGTTTCAGCCCGCCAAATGTTATGAATGACGTTGCCAATTCGGATAAAGAGGCATGCATATCGGGTTATTTACGTCTAGGTATTTAGTTTGTATGAAAATTAACAAAAAATAAAAAATAAGAATTTATTAATGTGTCCATAATGAAAAATGCTTACTTCCGTGGTTTGAACATCTGGTCGAAGTTTATGTATATCGTCCGGAACACGGTGTATAACCCCAAAATAGTGTAAATAAAAGATAAAAATAATTAAACCCGACTAAAAAAACGAAAAATCGCGCAGTCGGGATTTGGTAATTTTTTACTTATTTTTTATTCCAAATTACTCCCGAATGAAGTCGGGGCGGGTCGCTATTAATATCCATAAATGAAATACGTCGTACATAATTAATCCGTGGGTTCCCAACCCACTGATTAATTATGTACTTACATTCCCAAAAAACATTTTTCAAGTTACTTAACAAAATAATAAACAATACTACTTCTAATTAGGATCTTGTATCAGCTACTATCGAAAAGATATGATAGAAGATAATTATCACAATAATATCGTAAAAATAAGTATTAAGTACAGTCACGACGAGCACTCTTCCATCACAATGGTTATATTATAGCATAAAGAAATAGAAAATCCATTTAGTCCATCAGATAGAGTATTGAAAAATAATGGACACATAATTTTTGTTGTCCTAAATCAATCAATATTGACAAAACGCTTCGAAATTCGGCTTGTGACGTCATAACGTCTGTAAAAATGACGTATTGGGGTTTTTAGAAGCGTTGTATCTTCGTCATTTTGGTTTATGTAACAAAAGTTCGTACTATTTTTTTTTTCAGTAAAATAGCCTAAAATTATCAAAATTCAAACGCAGTTTTGTTGTGCAATAAAGATTATAACTTTTTGATTTGAAATGATGCAAGTGTGAACAAATTGATGCTCGTAACTGTACCAAAGTAAGTGGTACATACAACATACATCAAAGTGATACCTTTTCATTTGAATTTTATTAGCTATCGATAAGAATTTAAGGTGTTCTATAATTTCTCGGAAGGGTATCGATAAAATCGAAATATATAGTGTTGTTTAAATAGGTAATGTCGATAGGGCTAAGTAGAGAAATCGTCGGATAACTACGCGCTAGATAGATAACCTCATAAAAACAGATAAAGAATTAGAAACACATTAAAAGTTATATTTATCAGTTATTTTAACGTTTATAGTCAAACTAGACAATGTTGACTAATTGCCTAGCAATCAGATAAGGCGCGTTTCCATTAGGAAAGCCTTGCATACAAATATGACGTCACATTTGTATACAAGTTGCTTGAATTGGAAAAAAACAAAATATACAAGATCAAACTACCTACTTGCAACTTGTATGCAGGTTTGTTCAAGTTGAATAAAATTTGCAACTTGTATAATGGAAACGCGGTCTTAATTAGGTTTTCGGAATCATCAATTTTTAACTCAACATCATTTTATAGAAAAAATACCTAGTAATTTTGAAGGTTGTTGGCACTTGGCAGATTATAAAATTATGAGTCGTTGAACACAGCAGAAATAAAACACGTGTCAGATGTTTTTTTGATGCATTTTCCTCGTCTGTTCATTGATAACTATTGCGTTGAGAGATAACCTTAACTGTTGTAGTAGCAAATTCATTGAATTCCTCTTTATGATACCCCCAGTATTGTGACGTAGAACTAGCGATGGATTTTATCCATGAACTTGAGTTAGTAAATAAGTATTTCTATTCCAATATTATGTGATAAACAGGTTGGAAATTTCATCAGCTTTTTCGTCTATAAATACTGCCGAATCCAATGATGTGTTAACCTGAATGAATTTCCCGTTCGGCACAAGTCGATTGAAGCCGCACAAGTGCTGTGATTCGGTTCGGCTTTGTTGTCCCGAACAGACATCAACGAACTGCCCGTTTATGTAAGTAGCAACTAGCAACCCCTAGTCTTTTTTTCCACTTTTCATTCACATTTCTCTTTCAAACTTCCAGCAATCAGAACATGTGAAAGTGAACTCATTCACTTCATCACACTCAATCTTATTTGTTTCATTTCAAACTCGGTGAACTGCGGCTAAGTTGAAACTCTACGACTGCTCACTTAGCAAAGGAAGCCGCCAGTTACAGGCGGCAAATAACAAGTAATAACCGTCCATATAAAAATTGGAAAGTTACTCTGTCTGTCAGTCTTTTTATTTAGTACAAAAATGAGATGCTTAAGCACATAGTGATACCAGCATTTCATGATGTGTACAGTAGGAAATCTAACAACGTATTTTTTATCGTTTTACCAAAAGCAAGGTGGAACGGACATGAACACAAACGGTTACCATACCACGTAACAAAAAGGTCTACTGCAAAAGTTCAATAACCGCACTTCGCGGTCAAAATGTTTGGAATTTTCATCAATAATTTAAAAATAGAACACAGCAGCTGTTTTATTTTTAAATTATCGATGTTTTCTATGTAGGTTTCGGAATATTGTACTGTAACCATCGATCACTAATAAAAAACATAGTGATCGATGGCTGTAACCGTTTATGCATTGATGTTTTAAATTTTACTTTAGGTAGACGATTTTAGACCAAAATTTTGTAAGCCCACGCGACCGAAGTCGCGGGCAAAACCTATTTACATAATACAATCAAGTCGTCGTACTCTCGCTGGTGCTACAATGGTATACAATTGATAAATCCGCTCTATTAGGCGGTAGAAGGCAATCTGCGAAACGTTTCGGCGAATGACACCTCGTTTTATTGTCAGCTTTATAAAGCGAATTTAGGAGGCTAGGAAGTATAAGGGCGTGATCGGATGAGTTCACGTTCCAATACGCGTAGCTTGGCACCTTAGGTTTTGTCGACGGAAGAAAAGACAAAATGACAGAACATAGAAAGATTTTTACCGTTTTAAGCATGACAATATTGGCAATGTTTAAAAAAAAAATAGAAAACGAAATGTTTCTATTTTTCAATGGTGTGCCATAATCGTGGAAAAAACTGTCGAATTCTATAGAAATAATAATGAAATAACCGAATTAGCAAGTTGAAATGGCAGTGGGCAGGCCATATAGCACGCAGAACTGATGGCCGATGGGGCCGTAAGGTTCTCGAATGGAGACCACGCACCGGCAAGCGCAGCGTAGGACGTCCACCTACAAGGTGGGCAGACGATCTTATGAAGGCCACAGGATCACGCTGCATGCAGGCCGCTTAAAACCGGTCCTATTACAAGTCTAAAGGGGAGGCCTATGTTCAGCAGTGGACGTCTTACGGTTACGGCTGATATGATGATGATGAACCGACTATTCTGTGGAATAGAATAGAATTGACCATGCTACGCGTGCCGGCAAGACTCATTCATAGAATAGAGGCGTGATTCCAATAACACTGAAGTTAATGATGTGTCTCGATCGTAATTTTAATCCCGATGTTTGTCTATGAATGACAAATCAAATCAACGACCAAATTTGCAGCCGACAAAGAAAACGGATCAAGTTCTGGCGTCAATTACTTCACCTAAATTACATTAAAACATGATTGAAATTTGAGTTTTTAAATTAGGAACTGAGCTTACATCCCTTGAAACGTATCTTAGTGTTACCGAAAACTGGTGTAGTATACTTTCAATCCTTGTATGCTTAAAGATTCACTAGTATACGTTGGCTGTCACCACTGCGAAGATCGCCCGGAGGACACAGTAGAGCATACGGTGCAAAACTGCCCCGCTTGGGCAGAGCACCGACGTGTCCTCACGGCGGCGATAGGCGGAGACCTCTCGCGCCCGGCATTGGTTGCGGCCATGCTGCGGGGCGAGACGGAGTGGGAAGCGGTCGCCTCCTTCTGCGAAGCAGTAATGCTCGCGAAGGAGGAGGCGGGCCGCGTGAGAGAGAGGACAGTGTCCTCCCTCCGCCCCAACCGCAGTGGTGGACGCCCACGGCGACGGACGTCGCAAGACGATCTCCGGCCACCGTAGGCGCGGGCATGCGGGCGGCGAGTAAAGGGCAACTCGCTGCCCGACCATGGACCATGCCCGGGTCGACGGCGCGTTGTGTTCTACGCGCGCCTCAAAGAGCGTCAGCATAATGACGGGGCCCCTCTCTAGAGGGCCAAAGCCTGCCGGGGTCGCGGGACTTATCTCATTACCGTGACCCCGGAACATAAAGGGCTATCGAAGGACACCGTGGATTTTAGTCAGTACAAGTCTGACAGTCCCTCCCGCCCTGCCCGGGGTGGGAGGACTCATTTAATGATTTAACACGAAAAAAAAAAAAAAGTATACGTTGGTGACACTAAATACATTAGTACGCTCACTTGTAGGCACACGAAGAGCTAATGTATGCCTCTGTCATTATTTATAAGGCAGAATAACTATTACTTGTTTATTTTAAAACTACATTTGTAATTCGTTTGACAAGCGAGCAGTTCGAAATTCTCGTGCACGATCGATGCCATTAAAAATAATGTTAAAAACTATACTTAGTTTTTTTGCTAATTCTATTACCCTGCAAAACAATAAACGTGAAATCAAAGCTAATTACTATTGTTCTGATTGTTCCAGAGTACCTTCAGGTTTACTGAGAAATGTGTAATATAGACCGATGTTAAGAGAATTTATAATTAGCAGCTGCGAACGCTGGCTTTTATACTGCAGAGGTGTTTTGTTCGGCAAATGTTTTGGTGTAAGCTTTTCCGTTTGAAAACCGAGTCCGACAACAATTACTGCAATTTGCTGGCATCCAAAGTGCGAGTTTTCACAACATGGCGGTATTATTTTCCGAAATAACTAAAATGTTTGTTTTTTTGATGTAACAAACTCGCATACTGTGCGCAGAATTTCTTTTTTCTAACATGTTCCCTGTTGATTTCTTCCAACTCTTTATATAGGAACGTCATTACAGAAAATAGAAGTCAATAAATCTTTCTGACAAGGCGACACCTGAAAGTTGGCTATAATTTAGCTCAAGTTACCTAATGACTTCGTAGCTGTCAATAAGCTGCCTTTATTACCGCAAAACTTATTAGTGAAAAAGCTTCCAACTAAGCCGCATTAGGCTCGGGACACGCGGGCCGATTACACAAGAATTATTACCGCTTAAAAAACAAACCACGCCATATCAACTATGTTCCATACAAGCGTCGCATTAGCGATTTTTATCAGACCGCCAGGAATGTTTTTCATGCAATTTATCGCGACTGAAAATAACTTTAATGCGCTCCTTGCCTCGCTAGCGTTCTGGTAACAGCTAATTAAATGGCACGAAGTGGAAATGAGTTTAATAGAATACTTCGACCTTCTTTCTAGAGATCAATTTGTGTAAAATAAACAGAAGGCATTTAAAAGAAAAAAAATACCAAAGACATAATGCTCTGATTCCCCGTTCATACAATCAAATTTTCATATTGACGAAATCAGAATAAATTGAAACGAGAAATACACAACAACGAATAACAAGAATCAAATCGAATTCCTAGACTGCCCTCATAACACCTACAGCTGAACAGAACAATATAAACAGTACACACGGAATCAGACAGGACTCGTTACTGTTAAAGAATCATGTTGCATCTTTCTATGAATGCGCACATTTCGCTTCATTCCACATCTTTGGAACTAGTTCAAGATTGATGGCTGAATAGGCTTTAGATATAGCAAAAACTATTTATTTGCCATAAGAGGAGTTATCAGAAGTTGGTACCAACATTAATTGGATTGCCACAAGTCAGTTTCAACGAGGATCAGCATTTCACTTACAATTTGCCGACAGTTAATTGGGAATAAATCCTATTGGTACTGATGTCCTGATGTCTTTGGAACTGTCAGCCCCAGTTTGTCAACAATATCCCTATTTACAATGAATGCTGGATGGCAGTGCTTGTTTTCAGAATAAATGTCTAATTGAAATGGATGTAGCCAATTTAATCTGACATAGGGACGAGAAGCCTAATGGCTGAGTATTTTCCAATTCTTCCCACGCTACAGTTTTAGTGATGACCTGTTCCATAGACTTCTTTTGTTACTTTTTGAGTCAGACGGTTTTCTCAAATGTAGGAGCTGTCGTGCAAAAAGCAGCCGATCTACTATTTGTCGCCGATAACCACAGAAACATAAGAAAGTAAACATCAATACTATTTGTACAATACATCGTTCTGTGGAACACACGGCACTTGTTTTCAAAACGACTGTTTCTACTTAAGAACACGGTACTGCGAAAGCCGTGAGGTTTGTAAATAGTCCCCGTATTCTAGAATATTCGATATTCTAGATACTTCTTTAGTGATTAGTCCTAATTGGCTTCCAAGAGAAAACTATGTTTGTATATTTTAATTGGGGGTAAATGTTTATTCTTTTTCTCTAACGAGAAGCACAGCTTTAAATATAACTGTAGCGAATGAAAAAGAGAATGTTTGTTTTTGTACTCGTAGATTTTCTCGTTAGATTGCTAGGAATCCATTTATATAATGAATAGGTAAACTCGATAAATATAACAGAATTTTTAAATAATGAAATGTAATACATTATGATTGGTATGACATAACAAAGTACTAGAAATTATTCAGGCTCTCAGATAAGGAAAAAGTATGAGAAAAGAGTTTTACAATATCGTACGCCCACTACACATCGGTTTTCATGTTTATGCCAGCTGTATTGCGATAAGATTTTCTTAAATCCACCAATGATGTATTGAATGACGTATGAAATTACGTATATATCGCTACATTATGTAGGTATATAAAGATATGTGTTGACTATTGATCAATGAACGGTATGTAGTAGGTACTATGCAAGAACGTGACTATTTACTATTTTTTCTGTTCCTAGTTCTATAATATTTAATAGGAAATTCTAACTAAGGTCTAGTTCACTATTTGTAGAAACTGACATTGTTGAAAACCCAAGACATGTTAATTAATTTTTTAAATTGTGATTTTAAATTGTGATGCAATTTAAAGTAATATTTTAAATTGTGTACTATTTATTACTCCTCTCCACCCAATACGCCATGCGTTCCCGTTCCCGTGATCCCTAACTGAGATCACGAAAGGGTGCTCCCACATTTATCGACGCGGAATCGGCTTAAGCCGGTCAAGTAAACCTTTATGTCAACGTAATAAGGGTGTTACTAAAGCCATTCGCATCGGATCGCGTCGTCCGAGCCGAGCCGATGCAAATGGCATTAGTAACACCCTTATTACGTTGACATAAAGGTTTTCTTGACCGGCTTAAGCCGATTCCGCGTCGATAATAACTAAGGCAAAGATGGCGGAACGAGATTGACTACCGAAACTACTAACAAAGCAAAAGACAAAATTGTTTCGATACGGCAGACCTTTAACCAGCAGTTCAGTAGTTATAACGATTTATTTTTATTTATTTCATCATCGTGCGTTACAGAGTTGGTACTCGGGATTCATGATCCAGTGGTAAGACTGATAATATGTATAGTGACTATCCAGCCACCATCTCCAAGAGAATCAATCGTAACTCTTCTTAACAAATAACAGTTAATTAGCTTCCAAGTCGAGGATTAGTAGTTAAAATTGATAAAAACACCTCGTGTGTAGAAAACGAGGATCCAAAGTGGCATCAATATTGATTAGCACGGCACGTTGCCACCTGAAGAGTCCCTATAGTCAATGATACGAGCACTAATCACCACATACCATATACGAATCACCTAGCTAGCCTGATAAGCAGCTGCTGACTTTTTCTTTCACTAATATTATGCATTGAAATTATTTTTAAAACGACTAATTAATAGATTCATGTCGAACAATCTCACATTAAAATCTTTAATTAAAGACATACCAGTTGATTCATTGATCAATGCAGATCATTCTGTTTTTCTTACCACACGCATTCTCTTGAAAAAGCGGTCGAGTGTTGGGAGCACTCATTAAACCTAATTCTAGTGGGATATTTTTTGTGTACGCGTTAATCGAGCTTCTTCTAACACCACTTCATCTTATTGCAGATGGCAATGGATTCCCCTTGGTGCTTGCATTTATTAGTTTGTACTATTATTCGTAGTGCAATATTAATTGGGTCCCTAACTGCATACATTTTACAGGACACGTCTTGCGTTTAAATGAGAACTGGACAGGCGCTAATAAGGTGTTTTTTGATCCATTATCTGGTTCAGTTTGAATAAATATTGGCTTGATTAAAATACTGCACGCGGACTAGTCATGTAAACTCACTTCACGTCGCGTATAAAACAAACATTCATTTTATGAAGTTCTTTAAAACACACTAGAGCTTATTTTATACAACTTTAGATCTATTTAATATTCCATTGATGGAGTAAACAGGGGTCAAGTGACCCATAACTCTAATCCGGAGGTGGAAAACACAGCGATTTACATTTTTCTACGAAACTGTATCTATTATAACGCCTTTCTTTTGTAGTGAAGGTGCTTACGATTCATGTAATTCAATGCATCTACTGGGAACCGTGTACTGGCGGCAAACCCTGAAGTGTCGGCACACTTGGCGCTCTTACTGGGAATTATGGGAATCACTCCGGATTTATACTAAATTACGTTTCAATTTGAATATTCCCACATTATTAACGTGAGAAGTTTACATCAAGTGGCTACATTTAATTCTATTAACAACCTTTAGAGATTTTTGTTATGCAATGCACTTGGCAGTGAGGTGGCGTCGATGTTAGCGAATTAAGATGCGTCGCACCTCGTTACACAAACAAATATGTGAACCATTTCTTATCTCTGGTGCCTTTGCGTAGCAGTATCAATTAACCAACCTGTTCCCACTACCTGGCTCGCACGGGAAAATAACCAAATAATATCTATGCACATAAATCATAGTTGCAAACAAACATGTTTATACACATAGAAGTATTTGCACTATGGCAAAGACTTTATGCATCCATATCGAAAAGCAGCCTGCTCAAAGGTGGCCTTACAACACTATCCGGTAATCAATGAATTAATTGAGTAATTGATCCCTTTCTTACAGAACTTCTGTCCTTATAATTGGAAGCACAGATGATGCATAGTACAAACGACTTTTTTAAATCATCAAGAATCTATTATGAACTTTTAATTACACAAAATCCCATAGTCAATCAGTGGACACTGGACACATCTAGTGTTTTAGCATTAATGTTTAATGCATACAGCGGGTTTGACTTGCACCTTGCTACAGCGGAATGAGTTTGATATTTATATTAACTTTAGAACTATTTATCTAGGGATGAAAAAATCTCTGTTCTCAGCGCATATGGCGCGGGGAGAGACACAAAAAATCAGGTAAAGATCTATGATAAGGCTAATATGGGCCTTGATGGGTAAAAAATAAACACGTGTTGGAACTAAGGAATTTGGTACTACTTTTTTGTTGTAATCTTTTTCGCGAATATTCTCAGAATGCAGTGATAGAAAACAAACAAGCTTCTGATGATAATTACGTAACATAACAATAGAAAGACAATGAATGATGGTGAAGAAAAGCCTATAATTACGGGAGAATAGATGCTCAGATTGATACAATGATGACAGCTGCATGATGAAAGATACATCTTCTGAATTTGGTCGGCCATTGAATAACAACGAGACTGAGAGATTTGTTTGATTAAATATTCTTTAAGATTTTAAAGAATATTTGATAAACTAATTAAATTCAAATATTTCAGACAAACTCAAATATTCGACAAATGGATAGCTAATGCCTTATCGACAATACACTCTAATATATTTAATCTGTACTAGTGAGTCATGCGTCGGAATCACTCTGCGATCAGACTGATTGGCGAACCTATTAATTTCGTTCATGGAGGGACATTTGTTTTTACCACTTTTCGCCCCTCAACATTGAAATTTCGGGACCGTATGTTGCTTATTACGATACAGTCCGATTTAACGAGACACTTTTAGATCAAATTTAACACAGTAAAAACAGTTTTGTGTGTAATTCATCAAAAAACAAAGATTTAAAGTCATTAGAAAACCATCAAGAACGGATCAATTTCTACCAATGCTAAACATCCTGCTCCTAAAGTAAACCGGCAAATAGAAAGTTTTTTTAACATTCAAAACACTTACCGGTTGTTATCGACGGGTGGTGTGATGTCCATTGGCGGAGGTGGAGGCGGAGGCGGCGGTGGTGGAGGCGGCAGCATCTGCACGGGGGGCGGTGGAGGCGGGGCATCAGGTATATCCGGCACTGTCACCGTCACAGGCATTTCTTGCTCCTTCAAAACATTAACATCCGGCAGCTCCTTCAAATCCGGGAGTTCTAATTCCGGAACAGCCATGACAGGCGCCACGGGTGATGTAACCACTGAAGGTGCAATGGAACCCTCAGTTGTGTTGGAGAACTGGACGTCACCCGCTATGCCTGGCAGGTGAGGTAGGTCCAGCGGCATTTCGAGCTCCGGGACCTGTTGAGGGTGATAAGATTATGAATGAAAATGGCAGATTCTACAATTTAAATCATTGACAACTAGGTATGACAACATTTTTTTTTGGAAATCACATAAGAGTATGTTTTAGGTTGTCAACATGATTTCTGGAGAAAAATAAAACAAATACATACCATACCCATACCCGGTGCATACAGATATTCATCAGCATCACGCTTCAGAACATCTCTATTCATTATCGAGCTAGGCGCCGCTTCCAGGAGACTCTTGCTCTCGACCTTAGAGGTCAGTACCGGCACGTACGCCGTCGCCGGCCGCGTGGTCCCCAGATAAGGACTCTCATCAGTGTTAAAGATCAACAAGTCACCAACACTTGATAAATTATCAATCATTGCATTCAAATTAAAGTCCTGTTTAGGCTTCGCATTTCTAGGCTCTGCCACTTTCACGTGGTAGAAGTGCAGTTTCTCCTAAAATATAAGACAATGTTTTACAATTTTGCCGTTAGTACTACATAGCAATGTTAGGGAGTTAAATTGTGACAAATTGTTCATTTAATATTTCTTGCCACTAACTATAATAAATTGAGGAGAGCTGGAGAGTAAAATGTGAGATCGACCAGTCTTCCTAATCTTTAATAGATGTTCAACTTTAAATGCTAAGATATAAAGTTGAAAATGCATCAAAGAGTACCGAGCGTTGGCGTTAACGCTTGCAGCTTGTCTAGCGGGCAGTTTGTGTATAAAATTAATACAATAAATTAATATCTTTACATGAAATACAGCCAAAAAAAAATCGTTATGGAAATTCAGAGTTGAATAAATAAACTAATCGTATTGAATGAAATAACTAGTTGCTAACGTTAAAGCAATTTAAGTAGCAGTGTCAGCGATAAAATTAACAGAAAGGATCTTTTATTACTACTCTTGGTCTCTCAAGTTGTGTCCAACATTAGAGGTTAATAACAATTTACAATTTTCAATTCTAATCTTTGCTTATTTCCACATGCAAGTTGTTGATAACCAGTTCACACATTGCTTTTTTTTTATGGGTGGCAAAATCATCAAATGAGTCCTCCCGCCCTGGGTGGGGCGGAAGGGACTGTCTGACTCTTACTGACTAAAATCCACCCGTGTTCCTTCGGATGCCCTTTTCGTTCTGGGGCCACAGTATCCTGGATTAAGAAAAATTCCGCGACCCCAGCAGGCATTTGGCCCCATTAGGGGCCCCGTCGGTGACGCGTGAAACACGACGCGCCACCGACCCGGGCTTGATCCTTGGTCGGATGGCGAGCTTACCCATTACTCACCGTCCGCAAGCCCGCTGCTATTCAGAGGGACACGCGTTGGAGCGTCCACCCGACAGGCTATTCGCATACGGGCAAAGAGACCCCTTAGGCACACAGTGCCTAAGGAAGAGTTTTTGCCCGCATCCCAGGATGCACCGGCCCGAAAAACTGGTCTTCCCCACGGACGTATCCGAGAGGGAACTCCAGTCCACGGGCGCACGTGGAGGTTTCCTGTCTTAGCACTCCAAGTTCATACATTGCTAATACAAAATTGGCTTGTGCTACACTGTGTAAGAACTCCCAACATAATTATTTACTAACCTGTAATTCCTTTTCGTTTGACTGCCCCTGAGACTTCCCACTCAGAGTCACCTTTTTAGGCTGGTGCTGGTATCCATCTGCGTCGAAAGCTGATTGGTAATGTTCATGCGTTATTGAGGCCGGGTACTTCGCACTCGAGAACACTTTGATCGCCTTCTGCATACCAGTTAATTTCTCCACTTTACATCTATATAACTCTATCCTGTCATTGAGCTTCGTTGTCTTATCCAAGTTCTGCTTGATTCTTGTCGTCAGCCGTGCAAACACATCATTAAAGATGCCGTTCAGATTATCCAAAGTGTCTGCAATCTGCAGGATCGTCTCCTCAACGCTCAGATCACTTGGTACTAAATTAATTCTATATATACCCTCCATGTTTAACCTCTTTTACACGCGTATTTTAATTTCTGTAACAAACATCACGTGTTGTAGCGCTTGTCGAGGTTCAACGGGGAAATAATGCATATTATGATCAAGTTCTTCTACAAATTTCAGGATTCTATATTATTAAAGCTGCGTATGAAATCTTACCTACTAAGCTTCTTAAAAATCACCTAAAATAAATTAATAAGGCACAAGAATTATCACTAGACAACACATCCACATTCTTGTGTGTAATTATATTATGTCCAATAATTTTATAGCACTTCGTAAAGCTCCTAAAGTTCATTATTTACAACTCAGTCACCTAAAGTCTATTTTATCAGTACTGTGTCACTTATTGTATACTGTATTGGGCTCAATTTTTCGACAAGTTCAACGTATGCGAGTCAGTGAGCAACGACTGGAAATTATCGTTCGCGGGGTCAGTGCTCCAAGAGAATCGACAGTACGCGTCGGGCGACATGGTCGGGTCCAATATCGCCGACTCCTCGAGCTGACCGCCAGACAGCATGTTGTTGAGGTGTTTGTTTATGACAGCATCCCCGGGACTTACGTAGCCACTTGATGCCGGCGGCTTTAACGGTACAGCGTTACGTACTGGTTGCTTATGACTAGGCAAGGCGTCCAATGACTGCAACTGAATATAGCTGCTGTCGGCGCCGTTTTTCACTGGCTGTGGCAAGGTAGGCATAATTGGCAAGCTTTCAGAACCGAAAATTTTTGTGGGCGACGGTCCTAACTTGGGGAAGTTCATCATGGACTTTGCCTGAGCGTCTTCAGGCATCACGTAACCCGAAGAGGCTGGTGGTTGAGTTGGGACGCTGGGCGGTGCGACTCCTGTCGTGAATATAGGCGGGGCCAGAGCTGCCCTTACATAACTCGAACTGGTAGGCTGAGCCGCTGGTTTCGCAATAGGACTTGTATGGGGTGCAGGAGCAGATTGTACATAGCCGCTGACCGGATTCACAATAGGTTGTTGTACATAACCACTAGGATTTTTCTTAAATGATTTGTCACTAAAATAGGGAGAATTCTCTCTAGAATTGTCGGTTTCAGAATTTGCAGAATCGTCATCTTGCATAGCATCATTGTCTTCAGATCTCACGGGTTCAACTTCTAAGTGCAAGGACGAGTCCGAGCCGTCGTCTGAAGTGGAGGCTTGTCTTTCGACTGCGCCGCGGGACGTGTCCGATAGCGCGGTGCTGTCCGTGTGGTCACTAGAGCCGCAATTGTTTTCAGAGTTCTGTTTGGTTTCCGGAGTAGACACAGTAGTTCTACTGTTCGGTAGTAACAACATCTCGTCTGATGATGGTTTATCGTCCTTGTTCGTTGGATTCCATCCTCCAAAAGCGTATTTAGAAATATCTTTCTCAGGTATACCTAAACCACTTGGTAAGACTGGTTTTATATCTTCCATTTTCCTATACTTTTTGTATAGCTTGATGGAACCATACATCATGCCTATTAAAGCACAGATGGCAAGAAGGATCAGAATCATAGCTAGTTCATCTTTGCTTCTACAAGCTACCGAGCTTGGGGGACTCCATGGACCAGGATACTCAAGATGTCTTTTATTCTGTTCTAAAGGTAACTGTACTTCTTGTCTATCAGCTAATATTCCATGGAATAAATCATCATCAAAGTTTACTGCTCTAATTTGGTAGGTTTCACTTTCATCTACATTTTCGCAATGTATTAAAGAATATTCCAAATTAGTAGTATTTAATATTTCTATTTTAGGTGACGTGCTTTCGTCTTTCACTCTTTTTATTTGGTAGAGATCCACAGTTCCACCTGGCTTATCAGGATGCTCCCATATCAATTTATCTGGATTATTTTTTACTGTAGGAGCCTTCATCATACTTGGAGGGCCAATTCTGGTCCTGACAAAAATGCCATTATCTGGGCTTGGCTTTGAACAACTTCTTATAGCTGAATTACAAGCTTTTACAGTGAATGTATAATTGTAAAACCCCTCAAGGTCAGTCAGTTTGTACTCCATTCTCGTGGTATTTTTTCTCTTTTCATCTTTTTCATGCAATGTTTCGAGCACTTTTTCAACAACCCTTGTTTCTTTGCCATTTTCGTTGATTGAAATTACATACTTTCCTATTACACCATTTTTATGAAGAGGTGGATCCCATGAAATTATCAATGAGTTACTCTGCACATCAGAAATGACAACATTTCTAGGAGGTGTTGGTGTATCTTCAATAGTTGTCACTCCTGTGGAAGCATTCTCAATTGATTTCAGACCACTAGGTGTATCCAGTGCCAGAGTGAACTGATATGTTGTGTAAGGTTTCAAATTAGTTATGTTTACTTCCATCTGTTTTGGGTTAGTAACTTGTATTGTTGATTTGTTTCCAAAAGAAGAGTCACATTCAGTGCTTGTGGCTAAGACAGGGCAATATGTTATTAGATATCCTTTTATAGTACCTTCTGGTAGAGTACAGGACATTGTCCAAGTGATTTTGACAAATGATTTCCCTGGAACATCATGGTTGACTTTCACAGGAAAACCATATATTGGTAGACCATCCTTATAAATATCACAAGATGCCCATGTCATTCCACTTGTTTTGAATCCACTATTAGCTGATATAGCAAACTGATACCTGCCATCTCTAGGCAAATCAATGACATGAGTGTTTTGATTAGGATCCAAAACAGTGAAGTTCATGCGTCCTGTACAAATTTGACTTGTATTATGTTGACACCAGAACAAGGTATAGTTGTCAATGTTTTTGACACCAATCCAGGATAGTTTGTATGTGCCATTTTGATAGGCTAGTTTAGTAAATGATTTAACATTTAGTAGTTCAGTATCTACTTTTGAAGGGATGTAAAGGTGACTGCTGTTAACAGATGAACCAACTGCATTAATGGACCAAATTGTCACATCAATAGCATCTAAAGTTATTCCATCCAGGATAACATAACTAAAGCTTTTGTTTTTATCAGGATACAATATCTGCGGATGTCTCGAACCCTGTATAAGTACTTTATAGGTGAAATTGTCACCAGCTTCCTCATACTCTTCAAGTTGTTGCCAGTATACATATATGACTCTTTTATTTTCATAAATAGATTGGTCAAATGCACCAGTAATAGTATCTGGTGGTCGCCGGGGCTTCTCACTTGCAGTTGTAAACAGCACATAACTGAAGTCTGACCAGTATTTATCGTCAGTGGCTAATTCTGACTTGATGTATATCCTGACTTCATATGACATGTGTGCATATGGTAGGTTTGAGAGCAAGAAAGTATATGTCTTATTATTTCGTTTTTCCCTTGGTATCAAAGATGATGCATCAACACTACGAAAGTAAGCTGTGTTATCAATTTTAGCAATTTGGTACTCTATCCTGTGCACAATTGCACAGCCCAGGAAGTCAACCATGTTGTGTGGGATCTTCCATTGAAGTAACACACTGTGTGTGTCATTACTCAACACCTTTAGCTGCTCCGGTGGATCAGGCTTCACTATAGAGAAATGATCAATAGTAAAATTCTGTATATTTTCACCAAAATAATTTGAGGCTTTTAAAAGAAAATAGTATTGATTTTCCATCTGTCTGTACCTAGGCTTGCTGGTAGTAGTCCAAGTAACCCATCTTACTCCAGTGCTCTCAGTCCGGTTTGCTGCACGAGGCTCAACCATGTGTCCATTTATCAAAAATGTTAAATTATATTTAGTTGAACTGAAATCAAACTCTTCTGGAGAAGTCCAGGAGCATTTCAGTTCATCAAGGTTCTTGGATATGCATCCAAAGTCAGTGACATTGGATGGAGGCATGTCCACCAGTACTCTGGAAGTGCATATCTTTTGCGTTACTGTGTTCTTGCAATAGTATGTATATACTTTCCTTGGCAATTTTGGAATATACAGCCTCCTTGTAGTTGCATTCACTTTTTCTGATTTTTGAGGTTTTCCACCGAGTAAAAACACCAAATCATCAGCGGAGTAATTCTCCGTCACACAAAAGAGTTCTAATGGATCCCCATAACGAATATTGAGCATAGTATCAGGGTACACAGAGACTGAAATGTCCACTCCTTGACACTTGGAAATAATGCATGGTAAACTGATCAAACATTTGATTAAGATACACCACATCCATAGTCCTAGCTGCGGCCCCCTTCGGAACCCTTCACACCGTCTTCGGGTATTATTTTCCATAACTGCTGTGTTAATCTGTCACTCCATCACGAACTGATGCACTGGTTACAACTAAACCGATCGCGGGGAAGGACACATTCCTTGTTTTTTTATCGCGAGCTAAATGGCGCACCGATGTTCTCAACACGATGACACACACTGACTGAGCACCGTCACTATACACGCACCACATTTATTTATCAAACGCTACTATTATCCTGGATCAAGTACTCGATAAAAGTAGTAAGCGCGGGATCGTGTCTCGTCTAATCGTTCTGCATTGAATATTTTTGTAACGCCTGCAGTACAGTACTTACATAAAATAGAAGAAAACTTTGGGATGATTGAAATTCTCAGAAAAGCCAACTTCAGTTCGGTTCGTGCAGTTGCAGCGATCCACAGCGGTGTTGCTACTTTTATCTATCTCTTACCCATTATTTTGATAATGCATGGCTAATGCCAATATTTTTCGCAACTGCAATTATAACGCGAAAACGGTGACTAAAAGTAAGGAAAGTAATGACACTACTTAATACTTTAAATATTTATATTCAACGAAGTTAGACACAGCAACCTGCAACTTGAACCTTATTTGGCAAAAAACGAACAACGAAACGGATTAATAAATATGATGTCGTTTTTCAATTTGGCTTTTGAAAAATCGTGTGTCTCCTGAAAGTTAAACGAGAGATGTTTGTTTTTTTCATCAGTGTTATAAATATAATATAGTGCATAGCGGTATATTATATTAAAGTACTCTGTGATAGCGGTGGAATCCTAGAATAGCTCTTGGCAACATTTCGATTGACATCGACTGAAGTTAGCTACAAGCAGGTGAAAACAAATCGATTTGTACTTTTCTTAGATGAAGAAACCCTAGATTGTTGTTTGGCGTAGCCACATGAGATAGAGAATGTTGACATCACAAATGGGGAGTGTTGTCATACTGCAAACTTTTTACCCGACTAGCGGGTACATTATTATCACGCGTGATCGGTAATGGTCGATATGGGTAATAATATGTCAAAAGGATAACCTGTTTATCAGACTAATTGCCTTTCGGTGAAGGAAAACATCATTGCATGTGACTTTTACCTTAATCTGCCTAATTAAGTACAGAGAAGAAATTAATGCCGTAAGTTTGTGAAACCTGCTAAGCCATACAAGTCAACATTATGCAAGGTGGAGTATGATGTGACCCCAACCCTTGAATGTTAGGAATATATCAGGGTTGAAAAAAAAGAACAGTTTTTTATTATTTTAAACAGTGTTTTTTTGTTCTTTTTAGTTCGAATTAAATTGAAATAATGCCCTTACATTATTGCAAATTGTTTTGACCTAATATTTCATTTCCAGACTAGATCTCTTCCGCTAAATTCACATGTTCAAGACAAGCCCATGATGGCTTTTGGAATGAACGATTGGGCAGATTGTAAAGTAGAGTTCTAAAATGGCCATTGTAAACTCTAGTCAATACTCTTGTAGTAATATCAGTAATTTTAATGTTGATTTTTATATTGAGCGATATAGGAACTTTCCTATCGGGTCCGTCAATCGAGGAATTAACTATGAACTATGAATAGGGGAAACACCAATAAATATTATCTCACTCATTTTCGCGAACAAATAAAAACACAAAAATAAAATACATCGAGAAAGAGCTGAAGTCTCGTACTCTCTTATTACGGATTCAAATTCCTGTATCCTGTATAACATGTAGAATATTTGCTAAAAAATAATTATAAAAAATCGAGAAAGAGCTGAAGTCTCCTACCAATTTTTTTTTAAATTTTATATCTCTTATTACGGATTCAAATTCCTGTATCCAGTATAACATGTAGAATGTTTGCTAAAAAATAATTATCAATTTTCATATTATCGTATAGGCCGAATTGTCCGGGAAATAAATATATGGCCTGAATCTGGTATCCCTAAAATCCGTGAAATGTTGTGTCTGGCCATGTGTCTGGCCTTGAAAGAACAGGCTACGCGCTGAGAGATGGAGAAAGCTATGCTCTGTCCCTTTTCTTCTTTTGCGATTTATCGATTTGTTTTTCTTTCTTGAGGGAAAGAGAAGGAAGTATCACGAGTTCTATACTTTTTCTCTTTCTACAGTCTGCTGGCATCTTTACTTCAAACAATCGAAAACTTGAAATCTCGTAATTTGGGATTTCAAACGCTTTTTGTTATTTTTATTTTACCTATTGAAAAATACTTAAATATAGTATTAAGATAAGAAACGATGTTCTGCAAATTATAAAAATATTAGTTTGATGCCGTAACAAATAAAGTACCTACCCAGTAATTGTCATACATTGTTTTGACATTTTACTTATGTAATTAAAATACTTTAGTTTCAGAACGCAACTGCAACCTTCATCAGTAGTGTTGATAAAAATAATTTCATAAAATATTTCTTATGTCTACAGTGTAATATTCTTATAATCAATTATGTGAATGGCACATGATACAATGGATGATAGTAACTTACACTCCTTGGGCTATACAACGAAAACAGCACTCATAAAACTCCGTGATGATATACGAAGTGTTATTGAGGAGCACAAGAAGAAAAATCCAACCGGGTATGATGATGTTTTACTTGAATCCAGGCCTTGATAGAAACCCGCCCCTATAGCGCTATAGCGCAAAGAAAATAAAAGAAAAAAACTGTGTTGTTTGTGTCGTAAAAACCTACCTTTACCTAGAAGATTTTGTTTAATTTTAATATTTCATATTAGTTTGAATATTTCAGATTTGGATTGGTGCGAAATATTATTTCATTTTCATCAGAGAAAGTGCTGCTGTCAGGCGTCGCTTACACAATAACACTAGTGTACATAGTCTGCTTGATACTGACATATTTCCTTGGGGACTCAGTACAAGCCCATGCCTATTTACTATGGGAAGCATTTTTCTTAATTGTAATACTCTTAATAAATTTCTTTGTGGCGTTCAATGAAGAGTATTTATACAGGAATGAAATACCTCATAGAGTAAGGAAAGTTTTAGGTAAGTGTATATGTAAGTTTTAGGTAAGTAAGACATATAATATTTTTTTTGTAATTTTCCCAAAAGACTTAAATATAATAGGTGAAATTTAGTATTACTAAGAAAACAACTCTACATAACATTTGAGGTAAGTACAGCAGTGATGTTATGTATAATACTTACTTATAACTACTTATTTGTGCGCATTGACACACTAATAATGTAGTGGTAATAATTAAGTATCACCAATAGAATACATTCAGCTTTAAGTATTATATACTATCAGGATAAAAATTAGCCTTTATTTTAAGCGGGGTCTATGTTTATTTGTATACAAACTGTTTTCATTGTAAGATAGTTTTCAAAACAAACAGTTTCAAAACAATCTTATATTTGGAGCTGGAATCAATCCAATCCTGTTGTAAAATTTTATTGAAATTGGATAAATCATTTTGGAGATTAATACAAACACATGATTTTTTTAATACAAATTAAGCATTATCAATGTTGATAATGGATTCCACTGCAAATTATCGAAGCAAAGTTAAATACATATAAGTGTCCTAATAATGGCCACACCCATATAATCCATTTTGGTTGTATTTGAAATCATTGGCATTCTTCCAGAGGTGAAAGTGTTTGTTATTATAAACAACTTTGTTTGTAGGTCAAACAATGAGACAGAAAATAAGTGACAAAATGTCTTTTTCATCTTTTCATAGCTCATTAGAGTGACCTAGCACCACACCAGATTCTCTAAAGACTCAGCGGCAATGCTGAAGCTACAATTTTTCTTCTATAGTGGATTCTAAATTTTCTGTTACAATCTTGTGATAAGTTTGTCATGAAATTTTATAGAGTAGGTGCACTGCGTTGTCGTTCAGGGTCTACTTGTCTATAGGTAGTCCATAGATGGAACAGTGCATTGACATCAGAGTGGAGTCACATTGCCAACCAGTGAATAATTGGGGTCCTTGCAAGAATCACTCGCTGCATGTGGCGTCGCCAGATCGCCTTGCTCTTAGAGGGCTAAGAGCAAGGCAATCCGGTGACGCTACTGCGTTTATATAGTTAGCACGTATTCATAGAATACCATGTATAAAGAATACTAACCGCATGAGGGGAGAAAATGCAGGTGCCAGGTGGCTATATATAATGAGCTATGACCTTTAGGTAGAGTGTGCTACCTTATTATTTATTTTTAATAAGCAGGTACAAATCCTAGCTTTATGGTGTGGAAAAGCCCAATAACTATCCACTCCTTTGGCACCTCATGTTTAGCACTTGACTCATCATCATCTCAGCCATAAGACGTCCACTGCTGAACATAGACCTCCACATATACCGCACAGTGTGCAAAATCTCGGCTGGATCAGGCATCATGAGTGAAACTAAGCAAGAGATACCTTATAATATTCTAAATTCATTTATAATTTCCCGCGTAGCAATTCTTTTTAGTTTCAGAGAAATTAAACTCCAAAGTTAATCCATTTTCGGTATTAAGAAAGTACAAAAAGTACAATTTCTCTGAAAAGAAAACTTTCAATCTAAATTTCTTGGCCCAGTTATATTACGCATATAAGACGACATTTATCAAGCTTTGTTACATGTCCGAAATACAATGGACGATGGAGTAAATTCAAGATTTCATTAAAAACGTTTCAATTTTTTTTATCGTTCTTGCTGCGTGCTTAGCGATCAAACTTATTAAATATACTTAGCAACTTATTTTGTCTATAACTTAGAAAAAAATCACTTGTTAATACTGTAAAGCTAACGAGATAATCGTTTCTAAAGTTTGTAATGCCAATTGCGCCTGTGATTTTGTTAAGGCAATTTTACTTAAGGTGGTTTGCTCTTATATTTTCTAAAGGCACTAAGAGGAAAGAAATATGTTTACAGAGTTGTCACTTGAAACTGGTATACTCTTCAAAAATGCTAGTTGTCATGCATGTCATGTGGAATTAAATTTTCTTCAGAAAGTTCATCGATGTCGTCGTCTTGTTTATCTCTGTAAACATATTTCTTTCCTGTTAGTGCCTTTAGAAAATGTAAGAGCAAACCACCTTAAGTAAAATTGCCTTTACAAAATCACAGGCGCTATTGGCATTACAAACTTTAGAAACGATTATCTCGTTAGCTTTACAAGTTTACAGTATTAACAAGTGATTTTTTTCTGAGTTATAGAAGACAACATAAGTTTCTAAGTATATTTAATAAGTTTGATCGCTAAGCACGCAGCAAGAACGATAAAAAAAATTGAAACGTTTTTAATGAAATCTTGAATTTACTCCATCGTCCATCGTATTTCGGAGATGTAACAAAGCTTGATAAATGTCGTCTTAAATGCGTAATATAACTGGGCCAAGAAATTTAGATTGAAAGTTTTCTTTTCAGAGAAATTGTACTTTTTGTACTTTCTTAATACCGAAAATGGATTAACTTTGGAGTTTAATTTCTCTGAAACTAAAAAGAATTGCTACGCCGGAAAATTATAAATGAATTTAGAATATTATAAGGTATCTCTTGCTTAGTTTCACTCATGATGTCTGGTCCAGCCGAGATTTTGCACACTGTGTACCGGTTGGAAGCGACCTGCATCCAACGTCTTCCGGCGACCTTTATAAGGTCTTCTGTCCATCTCGTTGGTGGACGTCCTACGCTTCGCTTGCTAGTCCGCGGTCTCCACTCTAGCACTTTTCGACCCCATCGGCCATCTGCTCTGCGAGCAATGTGGCCTGCCCATTGCCACTTCAGCTTGCTAATCCGGTGGGCTATATCGGTGACTTTAGTTCGTCTACGGATCTCCTCATTTCGGATTCGATCACGTAGAGAAACACTGAGCATAGCCCTCTCCATAGCTCGCTGAGCGACTTTGAGCTTTGAGATGAGGCCGATAGTGAAATACCACGTTTCGGTGCCGTAAGTCATCACTGGTAACACACATTGGTTGAAGACTTTCGTCTTGAGGCACTGAGGTATGTCGGACGAAAAGACATTGCGTAGTTTCCTGAACGCTGCCCAACCGAGTTGGATTCGGCGGTTGACCTCTTTCTCGAAGTTGGACCTACCTAATTGGACTACTTGTCCTAAATAGATATATGAGTCAACAACTTCGAGTACCGAATTTCCAACAGAGACTGGGGTGGGCACAACATTGGCATTTGACATAATTTTCGTCTTGTCCATGGTCATTTTCATGCCCACCCGTTCTGAAACTTTGCCATGACTACGATGTCGTCGGCAAACCGAAGGTGACTAAACTAAAATAAAAAGGCAGTAAAATCGAATTAAGATGTATTAATTCAAAGTTACATTGTTCCTTGTTTTAATGATGCATTGTTTATTACAGAGACATTGGATGATGCTATAGAGAGTTCAAAATGGAAGGAGAATCATTATCCACATTTATGTGCTCCATATTCACCATGTGTGATCCTGCAGTGGACTTATCGAGATTGTAAGAAAATTTTATTTTTGATGGAAGTGCTCGTAAGGCTGAAGTTTGACAACCAGTCTTACCATAGAGTATCGTATTACCCAGTTGCTGGGTTCCGATAGGCAGTAGCTCCATGTAAAATACTGATATTCAGCTGCATCTGGTTTCACTGGAAGCCGACCCCAATATAGTTGGGAAAAGGCTAGGCAGGTGATGATGTTTGTAAGGCTAGGTGAATGAATGTGGACTCAAAAGGAATATGTAAGAATGGTAGAAGGTTTCGTTCTTTTGTTTCTTCCTATGCCCATATTCCCCTACACACCATAGAAAACAGTTGTGAGTTTATACACATAGGTTTAATCTTAGATTATAGAATGTCCATTCCTAGTAGGCCAAAAACATTGAAGAAAAATTACCCTGTCGTTGGATACCTATGTAAAACAAATGAACATATCTAAGGAAAATATTTAAATGTGTGCGTGGCGCTCACTTACACATTTATAAAAAAAAGTGACTGCACTATAAACTTTATGTTTTGTTTCGAACACGGAATCTTTACATTTTATAATCTAAGGCGGGTTTTCCTGTCACGCTGACCGCACGCGGATGGTCAGCGCTGATGGGTCAATATGCTATGTAGTAAGCGCTACCTTACTACATAGTATATTGACCCATCGGCGCTGACCATCCGCGTGCGGTCAGCTGACAGGAAAACCCGCCTAAGGATTTAATATTGTAAATAGATATTTGCAATTTTGCATATTTGGAGATCTTATCTGACGCTGGTATTAGGATAATAGCACATTTGGCAGAACCACAAGGCTACAGCAATTGGCACAAGATTATCTGATTCTACATAACGGTGTTATCTGATTGTGGGAGCTTTCTGTGACTTCAAAATTAGCATGTATTGTACTATACTCAATAGGTAGTATTTTTTTATAAATAACCAGCTTTTGCCAACGGCTTCGCCCGCTCATAACCCCCCCCCCCCTCCTTATTGTCTATATCACTCAGGATCAAAGTAGCTTTCAACTGGTGAAAGAATTTTTGAAATAGGTCCCGAGCCTATTCAATACAAACAAACAATCAAATATTTCCTATTTGTAAATATTAGTGTGGATTGTGCCACAATCTGCTAAGGCTGGTTCAGGCAATAGCATAACATAAAACAGGGTGAAATCTTTTATTTGAAACAACTGTTAAAGGGAGAAGCTGTCCTGTGAACCTTTCAAAGGAAAGGGACAGCTTCTCCCTTTCACAGTTGTTTTTACGACATATGACATAAAACGTGCGGTAGTCTACGGGTAGATGAAAAACAAAACACGCTTGCCACAACGAAATCAAGTCAATCTAATTGCATAATTATATCGTAGTAGCAAGGACGATTTTCATTTTTAGTTAGAAGAAATCGCAAATCGCACGAATCACGTCATGGGTAGCTCCCTAAGTTGATTGTGCCCATAGCCTAAAGTACAAAAGAGTTTTTTTTTCAGCGACCATAGTGAACCTGCCTTGGGCATTGCTGGTGGAAGGAGACGTTATAGTGCTCAGGCCAGGACAGGAGGTACCAGGCCACTGCCGGGGACTGCAGCCGGAGGATCCAGAGCAGTTCTTCGGACAAATTTTTCAGCCTACTACACCGGTAATCGTAATTATATTAACATTTGACTAGTACACACGGCTACACATCAAGCTATACAAAACCAGTATAAGCTGGTCGTTGAATATACGGAAAGACCATACAAAGCGAGACCACGATAAACTGGTTTTGTATAGCTTGATGCGTAGCCGTGTGTACAAAGAAATTATGAAAATCATTAGTTTTTAGTCTAACTCGCGAGGTTGAAAACAGTTGAAAAATCTTACTTACAATATATATTTTTTTATAAACGCGCCATGGTCATCCTATTCTGAATATAGAATCATAGTACGATTTTCGTACCTATTTGTAAAATTGTAAAGCGTCGTAGAGGTCGGGGCGTCTAACCAATCAGTGCGCAAGGTGCTGTACAAACTGCTTTTCTCACATATTAAGTAACTATTCAAAAATTGTAACAATCAGTTTGTAAAATATACCATATTTTAAAAGAGTAACCATGGAGTTTCTAGCCGGTTCTTCTCCATGGAATCGACCAACCCGAACCGAGCACCTGTTGTCGACGTTTTATAAGTGCCCTCAGGGGCCTATGTGAAATAAAAACATTTGATTTTTTTTATTTTGATTTTTGAATTGGCTCTATAGCCAAATGGCAAGTGATAAACATAAAAGCTCAGGAGTCTTTATTAGATTTTCAACTTTATACCCTAGCGCATAAAGTTGAAAATCTATTAAAAATAACAGAGCGTTTTCGCTCGTTCCCTTCGCTATCACTCAGCAGTTGTTAATGGATTTTCAACTTTATCAGCTTGGGTATTTAATTTAAAAAATATTATGACTCCTGAGCATTTACGTTTAGCGCTTGCAGTTTGGCTATAGGGCCTGGTTATCGACCAGTACACAATTTGTCGTATGCCATGGATCGATCATAAACTTTAGAAAAATGATTCGTTTAATTATTAATATTTAGACAACCAACGGGCCATAATCAAAAGGAAAATATATTCGTCGCGTAAAAGTTACATTGAACATGAACATGACACGCATTCGTGATTTGCAACGACGTAATAAAAAATTAGACTTTAAAAAATACATAAACTCACATTTGTTTAATAAAACATGGAACTTTATTTACGTATCTCTAACGTAGGTGATAATCAATATGCCACGATGTGGTTCCCGATAAAATAAATTTAGACATAGCAGACTTATTAATAAGCAGAAATAGCTAATTTAAAATGTAAATATCGTCACGCAGAATGTTAGCGACCTACCTGTTCTTTAACCGATTTCAAAAAAAGAAGGAGGTTCTATATTCGACGTGTATGTATTGTTTTTAGTACCAGTTTTAGCGCAAGCTTTTAGCGTATTAAGAGAGCAAGGGTCAGTAGCAGTACCCATACCATGAGTTGTCATTACGATACTCGATCATAGATATCGACCGCGTTTGGCGCTCTCATTGGCCCGCTCCAAGGTTGTATGAACTCTCAACCAATGAGAGCGCCAAACGCGGTCGATGCGAGTGATCGAGTATCGTAATGACAACTCATGGTATGGGTACTGGCCCTTGCTCTCTTTCCGTGATCCCCGCACGGAACAAATATTTGTATGACCTACAAGTAGTTGGACTAGGTGTTTGTGTATGTGTGTTTCTACGTTTTTAAATGCACCCACGACACAAGAGAAAGTAATAAAAAGGGCATCGTTAAAAAAAAACAAGTTAAATTTTGAGTCGCTATTACAATTTGCTTGCGGCGTGACGCTACGTCGCGTATTCTTTTCGTGCCATAAATAAATTTCGGATTTCGTCGCGTCTCGGTGTGAATCGATCCCAATAGTAAGAATTGATAAATTAAACGTATTTAAAAAAAAACACACACACCACAAAAAATGCAATTATGTTCTTTAAAATATACATTAACGTACCCCAATCTGTCGTCTGTAATAGATTATCAACTTTATCACAAAAGCAGAAGGCTCATGTTCGATTAGGAAAATATAAAACATTGGAGTATAAAAATATAAAGGTTTTCTTTATAACTACCAACGTTTCTTTTCCAGCAAAAAGATAATTTTCACACTCCCCGTATTCGAACTCCACATCGAAATAAAGCGTATAGAATGTGCGAGACTCCCTACATTAAGAACCTGAAGCTGGCCTTGGAACAGGCTACTATCAGGCCTGTCACTATCTTTGAGAAACAGAGGTATCTGGTAAGCATCTTTCAATCATTATATACTTTATCTACTCTCATATCGTTAAATTCAAAATACAAAACTCAAAATGAGTTTATAATGACGTACTTTACACACAGTCTAACGAAATGAAATTAAAAAATTAAATTATGACACTATTTCTCTAACAAAATAATGTTATAATATTTTCTTTTTCATTACGATACAGATTACAGATCCTAGATACATCCATTTGATTTTTTATCTGTGGCAGTGCGCTGTGGCCCATGCGCGGTGATAATGGGAATTTTGGCGCCATAATACTGTGTCAATCTTTATCTTTTATTTGATAAATTCGTGTTCAATGAAAGTAGATAAAGTAGTGTATGAAACTGTACATAACTAGGTATTATACACTCGTGTGATACTACCGGTTTCATGAACTACTATTATAGCTTTTGAGTTTCTACCCTTGCTACTCAGCTGCTTTTGGTTGTAGCGTGATGTTAGCCTTAGCCTTCCTCAACAACTGGACTATCCCGCAGACTTGTTCAATTCGAACCAGTAGTAGTGAGGAAACCGGCATGTCCTACAATCAAAAATTCTAAAACATGTGACATCGACCAATCCGCACTGAGCCCGCGTTGTGAATTTATTCCATATCTCTCACAAAGAAGAGACATGTGTTTCAGCAGTGGGAACATAATCCTCATAATCCTATTCCAGCCCCCCTAGCCAAGTCACAACAAGTCGCAAACGATAATCGTAAACGCTCGGTACTCCCCAATAGATTTTCAACTTTATAGTCTACAGCCTAAAGTTGAAAATCTATTTAAGATTTCTGATTGTTTGCGACAGGAAAGATCGAAAACGATAAGCAATCTTCGCTAGATCTTCAACGTTATACTTGAGTGCACATAAAGTTGAAAATCTAATAAAGAGTACTCAGCGTTTGCCGTTTGTTACATGGTTACAGAGCCAGTTCCGGTTACACACTTCCGTTACATTTAACGAAATCAGTCCCACAGAAACGATAGAAACATATTATCTGTGGCGGATTTGCAGTCCTACCCGCTCTAGGCCCCACACCAGTTGCCGCCCCTTTCTGAGCAACCATCATAACTATCATGACTTTATTATGAACTAGCGGCCTTTCCTATTTATAATATTAGTGTAGATTAAAAAGGCCATGTGTTACAGTGCACAGTAAAAATAATGGAAGGCATAGTCCTGCCTCTCGTCATATCGCTGGTGGTGATAGCCAGTTTCGTCCGCCACGTGTACCACCTGCCAGGCGTCACGCATTGGACGGAGATCTACTTCCTGCAGACGATCGCTGCCTCGCTGCCTTTACTGCAGATTGTCTTCCCAATCGCTTGGATCACTTTGAACTGCTATGGGCTAGCCAGGTATGACCTTGAAATGCAATGTTCCCGTTAACGGCGATGTGAACATATTTTTGGCTACGCGATTGAAACGCATCGGACGTTTCGTTTTAATTGCATGGTGTGTAAATTACTGGTCAGTAAGAGTGACAGTCTCTCAGACAGAGGTACATAAAGGTGCATTTTTTTTGGTAGATTCCTTTCATACATAACATATTCATTTCTGCAACAATACATCGCCATCCTGACCAACACTCTTATGATTGATTTTATTTACCACCGAAAAAAATATCAAATAATAAAATAATCAGTTAGATTATCAAATAATATTTGACCCGTATTTTTTCTTTTTTTTATGCAAACCAAAATTGACGGAGATATGATGCTTTTAAAATTGCCAATACGTCACAATTCAGTACATTTTTTACTGAATTCTGACGTCACGAGCTGACTCTCGAGTCTTGATGTATCTTGGTAAATATTCATTGATTTTACATAAGAAAAAATATGTGTCCGTTATTTTTCAAAACTCTAAATAACGGACTAATTAGATTTATAATTTATTGATACTGTCAAATAGCCTATTGTGAATAATCTCACGCCTAAACCACTAAACTGATCGTCATAAATTTTGCATTTACGAATTCAAATTAATTTATTAATTTTGTGATCAGGTACAGAAAGAGATGGTTGAACTTGAACTATTTTTCATTTTTAGATTCAAGCTCCTATCAGAAACTCGCCAAAAATACGTCCGTCCAAAATCATGTTCCATATCAGAAGAGGCAGGGGATCCTCTGATCCAAGCGATGAGCGAGTCCAACCTTCAACCAGAGAGCCTCAAGTCTTTGGGCAGGACCTTCTTCAGCATCCTGATGGGCAGGGAGGACATGGTCTGCAGAACTGCCAACATTGTGCATGTGCTCGGGTCTTTATCGGTGAGTTCTATATGGCTTCGAATCTAACTGGGTTTAGCTGAATAAAGAAGCCGGCTAATCTGCCAAGAATCAGCCTGTGTCTATTATGTGCCAGGACATAAGATAACATGGGTCTATTTTGCATGCACCCACCCGTAACGATCTGTCTGTACCCACCTACTTATCATTTTTTCCTTTTTCTCCAGGCTCTAAGCTGCGTAGACAAAAAAGGCATCCTATCCTGGCCGAACCCCACGGCAGAGAAAGTGTTCTTCCTCCGCAACTCCAGTCCATCATCGCACAACTCCAGCAAGACCAGCCTGGTGGGGTCCATGGGCCACCAGAGTGATGAACATGTTGACACGCCCGTCGAAGGCACGAAGACCGCTGAACCTTCTACGATTGTTGAAGTGAGTGGAGTGTACGCAACTCCGTACTACGCTCCAAGTACAAATAGTCACATCTTTTTTTTAAATCATGAAATGAGTCCTCCCACCCAGGGTAGGGCAGGAGGGAAGGCCCTTTACGTTCCGGGGTCACGGTATTCGTTAGTCCCGTGATCCCGGCAGGCTTTGGTCCTCTAAGGGCCCTCCCTTAGAGGACCAAAGCCTGCCGAGGTCGCCGTCATTGTGCTGACACTCTTTGAGGCGCGCGTGGAAAACAACGCGCCGTCGACCCGGGCATGGTCCATGGTCGGACAGCGAGTCGCTAATTATAAACTCGCCGCCCGCACGCCCGCGCCCGGTGGCTGGAGATCGGAAAATAGTCACATCTTAGAAGGGTATTAATTTTTCGTTACATTATCAGGTTTTAGACCTAACCCACGACCAAAACGCGCCATTCTGCGTGGAGTTCGACGACCAGCGCTGGCGCCAGCACCTCGCGCGCCTCAAGCCACTCGGCCTGGCCGCGCTACTGAACACGTGCGCGCCCGCACCCAGACATACGTATGCGCACTTCTGCGCACATCTCACGTGCGAGGCCCAATACAGGTACAACTTTTGACGCCACAAATAAAATCTTTTTCAGCTTAAGTCGACATTTAGATAGGTTGGTCGACAAATTAGCAATTAAGGTAGGTCATGCTCGTATCACCGCCTCTCTACGCTTAGCACATGCCATGATTTAAAAAATATGACCTACGTATCTACGCTTGCTGGCATTTACTATAATTCCCGCCAGACAAGTCTGGAATAAAGGTCATTGATTCTAATAATGCATCGTTCGAATTTCATAATACTATCATTAAGGTCAACGTAGCCTCTTACCACGATACGTTTGTTTGGAACGTGTTGCGACACTTTCTTTACATTTTTTTTCTGATCCTTTTGAAATATTGGAATACATTGGTACGCTGGGGTCAACGAATCTTATTCCAGACTTATCTGGCGGAGAATAATTCTCAACTACTGACATTTCCTTAACAGTGAAGACCTGGTACCGGTGACGAACAGACGATGCCTGTGCGAGCTAGCCAAACAGATCGGCTTCACGGACGCTGTCACCGAGTCCTACCATGTGCAGGAGTGTCTCGCGATATTTAGACAACTGGTAAGAACTACTTAACAAGATTTTTTTACTGAATTGTTGTGTCTATTTAAGATCCTGCAAACTAAACGATCTTGTCTGTGAAACCAGCAATAAAATTACGAAAAAATATATCTGCTGTCCTATACATTTACATTTTTATACAGGTTTTATTTAATGAAACCTATTTCAGGCACCAGTCTCTCTCACAACGTTAGTTCCTTGTTCGTATTGTATAGGTACACAATTTTTTTTTTTATGCTAGGATAAAAATCCTAGCATAAAAAAAAACTTGTATAGAGAAAATAAATAAATGATTATTAATATTATTTAAATGTCTACACATCTCGGGGTCATGGAGTCCCGGGCTTATTATTATTTGCGCCGAGAAGCTATTGAACATTTATATGAGACTGATGATTGTTATTTTTTAATTTTTTTCGTGATAATGATATTAGTCCCGTGGAGAAAGTTGTTCAGTTTGATTGCCTATAAATCCATGGCATATTACCATTTTTGGTCTATGCTGTGGAACGGAAATAGTGTTACCAAAAAAAAATAGCGTAATCTTTGGAGCAATGGAGGAACTATCATCAACATTTTGCCTACTCCGCGAGTTTTTTTTTCATTTGGAAAATTGACCTTGTGGAATATTATTATTATTCTTGACATTCCAAATCGGATCTAATGGTCTGATATACCTATTTTACAGCAAGCGGACACAATACGTCGTGAAACGCGTTTCGTTCGTTCTCTACAACTGAGCACGAAGGTCAAAGTTCCTCTGCCACACATGCTGGCCGTCGTAGTGAAGGACCAGGCCAATCAACTGCAGATGCTCACTCAGGTAAGCTAAGAGGTGCAAGCTGTTGTGACTCTTATGACCGTTGATATCTCTAATTAATATGATACTTTTTGTTTGTAGTATTTCATAGAGCTATAATAGTCTTTTTATTCACACACTTTTTATTCATGCTTTTCTTTCTTCTTTGCACTAAAACTAGTAGTAATGAAAGTACTTGTGTTTCATACAATGAAGAACCAATCCTAATTTTAAATATTTTACCAAAAATTAAACACATTAAAATCATTCTTCCTCAAAGTAATACCAAAATTAGATAAAAAAATTCTTAAAATCATTTAACTAGGTATAGGCCTCCCCCTTTTTCTGCTAAGCTGCTAAGCTTAATCTTGAAATATTACTTTAATATAAAAAGTGCGCAATCTGGTCAATTTGTAAACATCTGACCTTTTTTTTATTAAAAAACGTGTCCCCACACTAGGAATCTCTTTCTATATCGTGGGTGCGTTTACAAACATAGAAACTCACATACACAAACACCCATGCCATCTTCACCTTTCAGAAGACCTTCCGCTACACTAGCGCCTCTAGCGGTGTATTCAAGCACTATTGCCTCCATTATCCTCCTTGACTCATTGCTTTGCTCCTACAGGGCACAGCCGACATAATCCTAGACTCGTGTGTGGACTACTGGAACGGCAAGGATCTGACTCAAATCTCGCCGGCCGACCGGAAGAAGATCATCGACTTCTACCAGAGAAACTCGCTCACCGCCTATTGTACCGCCTTCGCTTATAAGTATGTACTGCATTGCACTTCACTTTCAATAATAGGGTACTAGCGACCCGCCCCGGCTCCGCACGGGTGTAATCTCTACTATATTATGCATGTTATATACATATAAACCTTCCTCTTGAATCACACTATCTATTAAAAAAACCGCATCAAAATCCGTTGCGTAGTTTTGAAGATCTAAGCATACATAGGGACAGACAGAAAAAGCGACTTTGGTTTATACTATGTAGTGATTTAACTGAAAAAAATAAACTTATTAGGCCGTCGGTCGCCGTCGCTTAGATTATCAAAAAATATTTGACACGATTTTTTTTCTTTTGTTATGTAAAAGAAAAATTGTCGATGATACGACACTTTTAGAATAAATTGGCAAAACGTCACAAGCAAGTACAGTTTTTACTTGCTTTGGACGTCACGAGCCCCCACTCTCGAATTTTGATGCATGCAATGAATTGTCTTCGTGACAAGTCACCAGTGAGCGGCTACCTTTATGAGTTTATTGTTCACTGTGTGTTCCTTAGGCCCCTAACCCGCGGCATATCGTCTTCCCTGTCGGCCATGTACCTGGAGCTGCCGGCCGACAGCAGACAGCTGTACGCGCCGCTGTCCAACCACTGGCCAGACGCACCCGCACTGCACTTTCATTCTACGGGTAAGATAAAATATTTACTTGTTAATTGTTTAGGGATATTTGCTGTAGACCAACTGCTTTATGTGAAAGCAGTGGAGGCCCAGTGGTATCGGCCTCGACTTACGAGTTGTAGGTCGTGGGTTCGAACCCCGTCAGGCGCATTACTTTGTGTAATTTATTTCAACACCACTGCTCTCAAAACGGTAAAGGAAAACATCGTGAGGAAACCGGCATTTCCTAGAACCAAAAATTCGAAGACATGTGACATCTACCAATCCGCACTGGGCCCGCGTGGTAGATTACGGCCCACTCCCTCTCATAACGGAGGCCTGTGTCCCAGCAGTGGGAACATTTATAGGCTGATGATGATGATGATGAACTGCTTTATTGAGTCTTCACCCGGTCTCCTTTGTCGTCGTACCTCCTCATTAAAACACTCTCCACTCACCAAAAACACGGTTTGAAATACTGAAGACGTGATACCAACAGCAACACTTTCTTCATGATCCTGTTCTCCTAGTACTTTCTGTTTAGATTCCACATCGTGTTCTCATTTTCTGTAATTTTACACAATTATTTGTACCTATGTCTGCTCGGATGAAATGACCACATCAAAATTAGCTATGCGACGACTCGTCCGATCCCATCATTTTTTGTCGTTTCATCCTCGGAGCAATTATTTTTCGGATGACAGAGTATTTATATGATTGACCAGTATTTGGGTTAGTAATGAAGTTTTTTTCTATTTAATTAAATTATTATGATTCTGTCTTTAGAGGGGTACGTGAATAAGGATTACTTTCCCTCGTTTCAGATTCTTTGTTGTTCAACGAGGTGACAGATGACGATGTCAAAGACGCTGAAGGTTTCTTCGACATGCAGTGTAACCAGGTAAACTAGTCACCATTCCGTTAAAGGCGGGTGCGCTAAGGGCTGCAATAATGTACAAAAGTCTTATACAGGATGATTTTTTAGTCACCATCCAAATTTTGATATATTAATCTTTGGCGAAAATCATTGAATACGTGTTTTTTCTTTTTGTGTCACTCAATACAAAAATATTGAGATATCACGTCACAAAGTTATCTATAAAAAGTTGATGAATCTAGACACCGCGCTGTGATGTGTCGCTCAGGTGTAGCGGGGTGCGCTCTGCCCGTTTCATTGAATGTTTGCGCCGGCAAGTGTAGTATTATTAACGTTTAGCTTGGTGAACACGCAGAGCGGATAATTCTTATGAGAAAATGATTTAATATGAAAATTTTACGTATCAATTTTTTTTTCAAAAATGGGGTTAGTGATTGATACATAGTGCCTAGAAATATTTTGGACGGTGGTAAGAAAGTCCCTGTATGTATAGAATTATCCACAAATGGCAGGATTTCATCAATGAATTGCTTAATTTTCGTGAAAATGCAGTTTTTTTCATTCATTCAAATATTATGGAAAAGTTTTTTTTTAACGTTGCCCGACACTAGAAATTTGTTTTTGTATCGTGGGTGCGTTTACAAACATATAAACTCATACACAAATACCCAGACCCGGAACAAACTAAACAACTTGCAGATCATACAAATATTTGTTCTGTACGGGGATCAAACCAGCGATACACTGCCCAACAGTCGATCGCTCAGCCACTGCGCCAAATCCATCGTCAAATTAATTTTGCTAAATGGGAATTGACATTTAAGTGAGCTGCAAAAATATTGTTACCATATTGTTTGGTACTACAGAACCCTTTAAGTCCGATACGCATTCGGCCAGATTTTTTTAAACTTAGAAACGATTTTTTTTTAAGATTTCTATACACCGTGACTTTTTAATCGTCTTACAACGGCAGCCCAGTTCATGTATCCAATGACTAGAACACGTTTATAATAAAAAAATAGGTATTAGGGAGATTTGAAAAATTTAAAAATAAAATTTTAATTCGTTATTATGACGCAAGGCGTAGTTAGAAACACCCATGTCTCATAGAAAATGGAGATGGAATGATCTGCCGGACTATTGCACTGGGTAGGTATACTCTACAGCTTGATACATAAACATTTTAACAGGGTGTTTCACATTTCTAATGTACCTATTTATTAATATTAATAATTATTATTAACGATTAAAAAAAAACTCGCCTAGGGGTATTTTAGGTCGGATACATTAAGTGGACCACTTTTGTAAGACGACTAAAAAGTCACGGTGTATAAATCCTACTCACTTTTTCGAAAAAAAAATCCTGTCTTCACAGGTATTCATAGGCATGGTGACAATGCAATATCAAGCACAAAGCGATATGGTCGAGCTGATAGAACGTTTAGAACGCGCCTGCATACGCTTCGTACACTTCAGCAAGGAAAACGAGCTGAGATCCAGGGTCTTCAGTGAGAAGATGGGTTTGGAGTCCGGATGGAACTGTCACATTTCACTCATAAGTGAAGAAAATGCGAGGTAATGTAGACTCTATAGATAAATAGAAAAATTTGAATATAGAAAAGTACTTTATATTTTCTAATTTTATTGGTGTTTAGGATTTTTCCCAAATTTTTAATAGATTTTTGTTATAAGAAAAGTGTTCTATCAAGTAAGTGAGAAAAGGATTTGTGTAAAGTTGATCAAGTTAACGAACGCGTCTGTCAATGTAATTTAAACCTTATGACTGTACACTAAAGAGTTATCAGACACGTTCGTAAATTGTATCAACTGGACAATTTTTAGATTGTAATGATAATGGTACAATTTTCTATTACTTGGTCGAACATTTTTTCTACAAACAATACAGAAACTTGTTTATCGACTGTTTGTCTATAATTGTAACAGGAAACATGATTAAACAAGACATTTTTATGAATACTACATGTTATAAAAACGAAATACTAAAATAAAAACGTGGGAAAATAGGGTATTTTTTCAAAGAAAATGTCAGAAATAACAATTCATTTTGTAAATACACTAAAAAGCCATTCAAAATCAAGGCACATAATGCATAAGCGCCACGGCCGGCCACTATGCACAGGCGGTTTCAAAAACCGTAAAACAACATGGCGGGACTAACAGGATGTTCAATATTTGTGTCACATTAACATGGCGCTTGAATTGGCAATTAATATAAATTAATTCGGCATTTATTATAACAATTCACATCATAATCACTACAGCAGTTACACAGCACAAGTTTAGACGTTTCTTCTGTCTTTAATTTAACTTTTTGATGTTAAATTGATGTTATACAGGGTGGTTGGGTACAAAATATATATATTTTTTAAATTTGACGAGAATTGTACCCAATACTCTTTAGAAATTGATGTTGTAATTTTAAACCCCTTTCTTAGCGAAAATTCCTAAAGATAGATTTCAGTGTCTTTTAATTCTAAATGTTAGTGTTTTTCCTTATAGTTAAATGTGAGAAACTACAGCCTAAGTCTACCGTTTAATATAACAAGATTAAAATATACCATCGAGGCTAAAAATATTGCCATTGCAGAGTGATACCAAGACCATAAACCACAACTTCTTCTAATGCCACAACAGTGTTGCTAGACCGCAAATAATATAGACAAAGGGCGGTAAGATAATAACGTTGCTAGAAAAAATAAAAATAAATCTATCATCGAACTGATTTTATGACTAAAATTATATAAAGGAATTTACAAAAAAAAATTGTAAGGAGCAAAATTTTTTGCCGTCAGAATAGAGTTGCAACACTCAAATAAATGTTCATAACGTTATATCAATCTGATACCGTGACCATGATATTATCAATTAGGGCACTTGTAGCCAAAATATTGATAACTCAAAAAAAATAATATACGTGGTAATTATCCCATTCTATTAAGTTTAAATTGTTTACAATGGAAGTGTTAGTGACCATGTCAGTTTAAAAACAACAATATTTTCATATCGAATGTAAATCTGCAATGACTGGCACTACAAGAGCAAAGTGTTTGTCCTAAAGCAGGCTGTGGTCCGTCACTGTTACCGTCACACATTGTTGACAGCAAGACCGCGTCACCCTTGTCGTCGCAAACGTTGGCAGGCAAGGAGCGCCCGCCGGCCACGCTCAATAGGCACATCGACGCCTATGATGCTGCCGCGCTCGGCTTTAACTATAGGTTTGTTTCCTCAGCTCTATCGCGCTTGCTTTGTTATATCACGTCTGGGTATTGTGACATTTTTGTCACTTGAAAATAATTGTGACATATAGGTATGTCACGTCTAAGATTTGTGACATATTTGTCACATGTGCAAATTGTGACATTTTTGTCATGGTAAAATGCCACAAAAGTCAGTGTGTAGTTATTTTGTGAAGTTTGTGCCCAATTTTCTTGAAAGTTAAAGGAATTGATGCAAATGAGCATATAAATGTTTAAAATTATATTATTATTCAATACAGGTATGTTAATGTACTACTACGCTGATTAGATCAGCACCATACGATAAGTGTCGGTAAAGTTTGGCGGCAAAATACTCCCTTGGTGTGAAGAGGAATAATTCTATGTAATAAATGGGCCATATAATAATTAATCATTGTGAAGGTATCATAAAACTTAAATATCTAGGCGTGAAATAACATTGCTGCATTAGTATTTAATCTTAATTTATGATTTTGTTCATATTTATAACTGCAGTTAAAGAAACATAAAATATACGTTATTAAAATAAATTTACGCTTGTTTCTTGCATGATTACATTTGAATTAACCAGAAATACATACATGAAATTAATAAGATAATAAAAAGGGTAAATTTGAACAGAATCATTCCACATTATTTTAAGTTTTGCTTCGCACTTATGCTTGAGCTAACCTGACTTCAGCACTAAATTCTCATATTTACGTCATAAACATTATAACCACTACATATACACTGCATTCGTAACATACAACGCTTATTTAAGACATAAGATGAAAATATGTATTTATGTATATTCGAGCATTCTGTGAAAATGTATATTCTACTAATAGTAAAAAAGCTTTCAACAATTTTTTCCTTTAATTATACAGCCTGTATAATATAATAGCTTTATACAGAGTTTCTTGTGACTTTACATATTACTTACAAGAAAAAAAGTTTTTTATCCAGATATCTATTATCATAGCTTGAAAAAGTGTTCATATCTGTTACCAAAATAATATTTGTAGAATACATAAGGAAAAGGTTTATTTTTTGGACAAGCATTCATGCTGCCCCATTCCTGGACCACATAAGAAAAATGTATTATAATAAAATTTTAAATTATTATCATGTCTTGTAGGTGATATGCAAAATCACCGGTTCTTCTGAATTCGGTTTTGTGATTGATTCATTCGTAATAATGGCACATCAGCAATTTTATACAACGACTTTTCTTTTTATAAAAAATCGGAAGAGGTTTCACGACAAACTCATAATGATGCACGTTATTTTTATCACATTTATAACTAACTAGCTGTTGCCAGCGGTTTCACCCGCTACAACTCAAAAATCATCCCGTAGGAACATAAAATAGGGATAAAAACTATCCTATGTGTTAATCCAGGTTATAAACTATCTATGTACCGAATTTCAACCAAATCCATTCAGTAGTTTTTGCGTGAAAGAGGAACAAACATACATCCATCCAAACAAACTTTCACGTTTATAATATTAGTAGGATAGTTAGCCTAAATAGAAATAGATCTAATGAAAAAAAAAACGGAATATTACGGCAGCTAGCTATAAAATTGTAGCTTGTGTGTAAGTATAGTCTACCCTAGATATGTACTTTATGTTTCTAGAAAATAGTTGCATAAATGAATGAAAACCTAATTCATGAACAACTAAGTAATTAGAACACTTATTGGAAAGCCACATGAAAATGATCATATTTTAGAAAGCAGTATTAGTGCTACACACATTCGACCGAATTCGGGACAATCTCGCGGCAAAATTTTGCCGTTCAGTTGTGCCGAACGAACCACCTTGGTCCTAAAATGTGTTTAGCAAGCCTAACATGCTGCGATAAAAATTAACCTTTGAATAACCCATTGAAAATCTGCCAAACGCCACAGTAGCAACATGGCGACTTCGAAAGCGCTGTCCATGTCGGCCCCTGGAGCCATCAACCTGGACCACAACACCGTCAAGTTTGACAACGAGATCAAGAAGGCCAGGCACTCTATCACAACGCATACTAATTTGAAGGTACTGCTTATGGTTTCTTTGGCTATCTTCTACTAACCTATGGGTTGATCTTGTCTTGATTTAAGTTTTCTTTCAGGATAAATTCTGTGTATAAATGGGTGTTTATCCAGTTTAGCAATGTGTTGTTAAAAAACATGATTATTTTATGAGTTAGGCCAAGCTATACATCTGATACAATTTAATGCCTCGACTTATTCAGACTCACTAGGGCTGGGACAAGAGTTGCTAGTCAGAATTTCGTAATATGAAAAGTTAATTAAAAGTGTCTCTAAAATCTTTGGGATCAAATACAAGAGATACCAATGTCAAGCAGATATGACCGAGACCTTTGTGAAAGTAATAAAGTAAAAAAATACCACTATCATGGAGTTTGTTCCATACTTTCTTTCCAGCCAAAACACTTGGCAGTGGCCAAGAGCCGGTGTTTTGTGGGAGTGTCGTTTATAACGTGCTGATTTATCAGCCTAGTTTGAATTTCCAGTTTGTCATTTTAAGCAAACCTGACTGGGACCTTTTTGGAAGTACTACAATAAAAAAAACCACTATCAGGAAGTTTGTTGCACCTTTTCTTTCCAGCCACAACACCAGGCAGTAGCGAAAGGCCGGTGTTTTGGGGAACTGTCGAATATCAGCCTAGTTTTAACTTTCCATTTGATTTGGTGGTATATTTGGCAGTTCCAACGCAGCAGCATATCAACCAGCCACCCTTCAGCGGATGCTGACTCCCTCTTGGACGATGACGAAGATGACGAGGCCGGGTCTCCTGCCGACGCCTGCCGCTCTCTCTCCTGTCTCACTGACTCCACCGACCACTCCGCGCCCGTCAACTTTGATATGAGTAATAGAGTAAGTTTACATAGCCTACAGGACATATTCATGTGGCAGATTTCGCCCACAGCGACTATATTCGATGGATTTCTAGATTGCTTTTTGAGAGCTTGAGTGTCTCTGCTCTTTCATGCGCGTTCCACAGAACCGCATTTTCAACTTGGTCGATAAACTGCGTTTGCAAAGCAGCATGTTACTAGTTCTTTCATGCCGCATTGCGATTGCAATCAGATATTTACTGGAGCTGATCACACCTTTCTTATCCAAGTACCAAGCCGGTTAAGAAGCCCGCAAGTCAGTAAAAGTTCCATAAGTACGGAAGATCAGACTGTCAACAGATTAAAGAGCACGCGATTATGAACACCTTTGACTAGCTGTGTTTTTTAATGGCACATGATTAAGAATTAGATATTTGTCATGAAACATTGGAACTCCATCTAATAGGCTATTTGACTAAAAAATTCTAATTAGTCCGTCAGTTAGATTATCAAATAATATTTGACCCGTATTTTTTCTTTTTTTACGCAAACCAAAATTGACGGAGATATGATGCTTTTAAAATTGCCAATACGTCACAATTCAGTACATTTTTTACTGAATTCTGACGTCACGAGCCCCCACTCTCGAGTCTTGATGTGTTACATCTTTGTAAATATTCATTGATTTTACATAAGAAAAAATATGTGTCCGTTATATTTCAAAACTCTAAATAACGGACTTATTACATTTATAATTTATTGATACTGTCAAATAGCCTATTATACACTTATAAAGTTTCGGAAATCTGGTAAACATTAATCCAGTTCAAAAACTCCAGGCAAAGCTCCCCCGCGGCATCGAGAACATCCGGCCCCACATCGAGCAGGTGGACAACGTGCCGCTGCTGGTGTCTCTGTTCACGGACTGCTCGGCGCGCTCCGTGCAGCAGATGATCCAGATCATGCAGGACTACGGGGAGGTCGTCTGTGTCATGGGATCGGCCGCCAACTGTCTCAACATGGAGATCTTCATGCAGGCTGATGCCAGGTAACATATCATCGAGAACATCCGGCCCCACATCGAGCAGGTGGACAACGTGCCGCTGCTGGTGTCTCTGTTCACGGACTGCTCGGCGCGCTCCGTGCAGCAGATGATCCAGATCATGCAGGACTACGGGGAGGTCGTCTGTGTCATGGGATCGGCCGCCAACTGTCTCAACATGGAGATCTTCATGCAGGCTGATGCCAGGTAACATATCATATTGACGGGGGCCCCCTTAGAGGGCCAAAGCCTGCCGGGGTCGCGGGACTAACGAGCAACCGTGACTCCGCAACGTAAAGGGTTTTTGAAGGATACCGTGGATTTTAGCCAGTACAAGTCTGACAGTCCCTCCCGCCCTGCCCTGGGTGGGAGGAAATAGGTAACCGTATTATCATAACTTTCCTTATTTATTTAGCTTTTCTGTGCCTCTTCGAACCGCGCGATATGCTTACACCGCCCTTTTTTTAGAGTGGGGTTTCAACTGAGAACAGATGACTACCTGTGACCAGTAACAGTGACGTCATGGTAGCCTTACAATGACGTCACTTATGCGCCCTTTAATACACAATAATCATTAGAAATAACATTAACAAGATCATAAATAAACATACAGGTCGAACTGAGCACCTCACCTTTTTTTGAGGTCGTTTAAAATTGCATGTCTTCTTTTTGTAATTTGTATATTTTTTAAAGAAGCTCAAGTACATAAATTTTACATTTTCTCATTTATCCTTCGATCCTTACATCTCTCATACATTTTCCAGATATCTAACTGGTTTTATTTCTTTTATAGCATAGCAGTAGAGCCCCTCTACCCAGTATTGTGCCAAAAGATGCCTCCGTACCAAGTGCCAGAATCCTGCATCGGACCCATCGACCTAGCGAGAGCGCTCAACTCTGTTCCTTGCTCCTTATCGGTAAGTATTGCCAAATGAAAGTGAACTCTAAACCCTTTAACCTCGTTACAGATTGTTTTGCCAGCGCTACTAAAGTGGGTCTTTAAGATGCCGAGGTGGGGGATAAATATTGCACATCGACTCTAAGAAAGAAATAATCGGCTAGTTTCGGCTTTGTAGAGCGCTATCTCTGTCGTACGTCTCTTAGCTGCCATGGTTTATTTTAATTATTGATCATTTTGTTTCTGAATTGTCTTTTTTTATTTTATTTTACTATGGACACTTTTAAGTCGCTTTAAAAAACTGTTCATGGAGTTTCTTCCCTGTTCTGCTCTATAGAGATCTTTGGAATGAGCACCTACAGTACTTTTACAGTTATTATGCCTTATGACTGGGACTGTAGCACCATAATTTTGTTTTTTTTTTCTTTTGCCAATTCAAAAGTACCTGTAACTGGCCTAGTTGAAATAAACAATTTGATTTTGTACGAAGGACTAACCAACCGAAATGAACTACCAACGTCAAACAGTGTGTGTGAGAAAAAGAGAAAGTGCTCTTCAAAGCCGAACAATCTGGTTCTGTTTCATTCACCCCGTTGCTCCTGGCCCGTCAACGGGGTAGATGGGAAAATCTACGACCCCACTAGGGCCGGCTTTTCTTAAACCGACGTTACATTTCTAACGTTGTCGGTGGAAACAACGGTTTAACCTTTTTTTTACGTCGTGAAATAATCGAATGAGTCCTCCCACCCAGGGCAGGACGAGAGAACCTGTCAGACTTGTACTGACTAAAATCCATGATGTCCTTTAATAGCCCTTTATTTTCCGGAGCCACGGTTACCTTAAAGTCCCGCAACCCCGGCTGGCTTTGGCCCTCTGAGGGGGGCCCCGTCATGTTGCTCACAGCTCTTGGAGGCGCGCGTGGAACACAACGTCCATGATCGGACAGGGAGTCGCCCATTATTCGCCGTCCGCATGCCCGCGAATGGTTTAACCTTAAGCTGGTCTCCCGCAGTGCAATCAGTCAATAAAATATCAGACCAGCTTATACTGGTTTTGTTATCACAGACATTAGGCCCACCACATATGCATTATTTTCACAACTTCTGCATATTTTCACGCTGCTCAGTTACAAAATAAATGGCAGGACCAGCCATTTACTAACTACTGTAGCCAAAAGGTATGTATAAATAGGATTATTGCATTAATGTTCACATTTTTGCAAAGAAATAAGGTTGATTTTAGAACGACAAATTCTAATTAAAACGACATAAATCATTAAGTTTCAATATTGAATCGAGTTTACGAATATAACAAAATGCATTCCCCGTTCGATTTTCAAACCTCTCGGCATGAAGAATTGCATTGAAAATCCAATGTGTCATAAGAATCGCTTTAAACCATAAAAGCGATCTTTATTCCAGTGTACAATTACCGGCATGGATCTTGAGCGCTGACCTTCACCTGCGCAGAAGTGAGTTATTAGGTCCCTTTGGTAGATGAAGTGAGGAGGGGCGGGGAAAATGTAGTGATTTGCCCGGGTAGCGTGCCGTAGCGCATCGCGTCATAGCCGCCACTCGGGATTCATTGTTTTGTGCGTTTTATTTGTTTTATTGTGCGTTTCATTTGTCGATAAGTGTACGATGCGCAAAGCGATCCCCACTCTTACACCGAGCGCTCAAGATCCGTGCCGGTATTTATACCTATTTAGAATGATACAAGACCATATCTTCAACTCAACTCATAACCGTGCGTTGAAAATGCAGTGTATCATAAAAAGCTCCTATGCGTTCACGGATTAATAGTTACAATGAAACATGGTACAATGAATGATGTAACAAAGGTTCTGTAATAATTTTGGCGATTGAAAAAGAGTATCCATGGAGTTTCTTGCTTGCCCATTCTTCTCCATAGAGATCTACGCATTGGAATGGTCAACTGAAGCATCATAACTATTTTTGAACTGTTTTAATTTTTTGGCTTTTGACAATTCAAAAGTGCCTGTGACTGGCCTACTTGAAATAAATGATTTGATTTAGAATGAAAACCAAACTTTATTTCAGTGTACTAAAGTTCCCATTGTCAAAGCAGCCTCACTAATGTAGAATAATGTTCACAGATGACCCGAGACGCTGACGTGTCCCTATTCACCCTGATCACGATGTCGCGACACTACATGACTTGTCTATGGAACAGCACGCAGTTTTGGATATGTAGCGTGTGCTTCATCGCTTTGTTACAGGTATGTCAGAAAATATGATGATGATGAGATAAGTTGCCTTATTTTTAACAGACTTCATAAAAAGGCGGAGTTTCTCTCAAAACGACTGTATTTTTTTATGTTTGTTACCTCATGGGATGAACCGATTTTGATGATTTTTTTTTTTCGATGCATTATTTCTAACATTTGGTCCAATAAGTTGGAGGAAAAATGAATTTAAAGAAAGTAAAGTTATTTTTAATTGACTTCAAAAAAAAGGTATCAATTCGACCCGCATGTATGTAATATTTCCAGAACTGCCCAGTTTTCGTATATGTTAGTCTACGACGACATAGGTTAGTGGAATTGCATCATTATAACGTAGTAGTAAGGACGATTTTCATTTTTAGTTAATAGAAATTGCAAATCGTACGAATCGCGTTATGAGCAAGCTCGCTCAACTACGATACTTTTGTGCGCACACGTGAGCAGTGGATTCGTTATTTGTGCGCGCACATTGCTAAACTCAGTTCAAGTCAGTTCACTCAAGGATACTATTTAAGCTGGGAACAAATTATCGGACGCGTCCGTCAGGCGCGGCTGAGAGACGCGGCTTATTAATATCTAGCTAGTACATTTTAAACTACACTGTGCAAACAATCGGTCGTAAGTCGCGGACGCGACCTTGAGTCGCCCTTGAGCGTTCGGACGTCTGAACAGAAGGCCGGCTGGGTGTTAGTGCGTCCGAAGACGCCATCTGAAGTACCGTGCACACTGCTAAGCCGCGTCTGACGGGCGCATCCGATAATAATTTGTTCTCAGGTTTACTTGTGTTCTCGTACAGGTGGGTTCCCTGTGCTCGTTCGTGCCGCTGTCCCTGAGCGTGGGCGGCGCGATGTGGGGCGGTGCGTGTGTGGTGCCGGCGCTGGCGGCCGCGCTGTCCTTCGCGCCGCTCGACACCGCGCTCATGCAGCGAGCTGCCACGAGACCGCAGTTGGTTATGAATGCTAAGGTAACATATCTACCGCGCTGTCCTTCGCGCCGCTCGACACCGCGCTCATGCAGCGAGCTGCCACGAGACCGCAGTTGGTTATGAATGCTAAGGTAACATATCTACCGCGCTGTCCTTCGCGCCGCTCGACACCGCGCTCATGCAGCGAGCTGCCACGAGACCGCAGTTGGTTATGAATGCTAAGGTAACATATCTACCGCGCTGTCCTTCGCGCCGCTCGACACCGCGCTCATGCAGCGAGCTGCCACGAGACCGCAGTTGGTTATGAATGCTAAGGTAACATATCTACCGCGCTGTCCTTCGCGCCGCTCGACACCGCGCTCATGCAGCGAGCTGCCACGAGACCGCAGTTGGTTATGAATGCTAAGGTAACATATCTACCGCGCTGTCCTTCGCGCCGCTCGACACCGCGCTCATGCAGCGAGCTGCCACGAGACCGCAGTTGGTTATGAATGCTAAGGTAACATATCTACCGCGCTGTCCTTCGCGCCGCTCGACACCGCGCTCATGCAGCGAGCTGCCACGAGACCGCAGTTGGTTATGAATGCTAAGGTAACATATCTACCGCGCTGTCCTTCGCGCCGCTCGACACCGCGCTCATGCAGCGAGCTGCCACGAGACCGCAGTTGGTTATGAATGCTAAGGTAACATATCTACCGCGCTGTCCTTCGCGCCGCTCGACACCGCGCTCATGCAGCGAGCTGCCACGAGACCGCAGTTGGTTATGAATGCTAAGGTAACATATCTACCGCGCTGTCCTTCGCGCCGCTCGACACCGCGCTCATGCAGCGAGCTGCCACGAGACCGCAGTTGGTTATGAATGCTAAGGTAACATATCTACCGCGCTGTCCTTCGCGCCGCTCGACACCGCGCTCATGCAGCGAGCTGCCACGAGACCGCAGTTGGTTATGAATGCTAAGGTAACATATCTACCGCGCTGTCCTTCGCGCCGCTCGACACCGCGCTCATGCAGCGAGCTGCCACGAGACCGCAGTTGGTTATGAATGCTAAGGTAACATATCTACCGCGCTGTCCTTCGCGCCGCTCGACACCGCGCTCATGCAGCGAGCTGCCACGAGACCGCAGTTGGTTATGAATGCTAAGGTAACATATCTACCGCGCTGTCCTTCGCGCCGCTCGACACCGCGCTCATGCAGCGAGCTGCCACGAGACCGCAGTTGGTTATGAATGCTAAGGTAACATATCTACCGCGCTGTCCTTCGCGCCGCTCGACACCGCGCTCATGCAGCGAGCTGCCACGAGACCGCAGTTGGTTATGAATGCTAAGGTAACATATCTACCGCGCTGTCCTTCGCGCCGCTCGACACCGCGCTCATGCAGCGAGCTGCCACGAGACCGCAGTTGGTTATGAATGCTAAGGTAACATATCTACCGCGCTGTCCTTCGCGCCGCTCGACACCGCGCTCATGCAGCGAGCTGCCACGAGACCGCAGTTGGTTATGAATGCTAAGGTAACATATCTACCGCGCTGTCCTTCGCGCCGCTCGACACCGCGCTCATGCAGCGAGCTGCCACGAGACCGCAGTTGGTTATGAATGCTAAGGTAACATATCTACCGCGCTGTCCTTCGCGCCGCTCGACACCGCGCTCATGCAGCGAGCTGCCACGAGACCGCAGTTGGTTATGAATGCTAAGGTAACATATCTACCGCGCTGTCCTTCGCGCCGCTCGACACCGCGCTCATGCAGCGAGCTGCCACGAGACCGCAGTTGGTTATGAATGCTAAGGTAACATATCTACCGCGCTGTCCTTCGCGCCGCTCGACACCGCGCTCATGCAGCGAGCTGCCACGAGACCGCAGTTGGTTATGAATGCTAAGGTAACATATCTACCGCGCTGTCCTTCGCGCCGCTCGACACCGCGCTCATGCAGCGAGCTGCCACGAGACCGCAGTTGGTTATGAATGCTAAGGTAACATATCTACCGCGCTGTCCTTCGCGCCGCTCGACACCGCGCTCATGCAGCGAGCTGCCACGAGACCGCAGTTGGTTATGAATGCTAAGGTAACATATCTACCGCGCTGTCCTTCGCGCCGCTCGACACCGCGCTCATGCAGCGAGCTGCCACGAGACCGCAGTTGGTTATGAATGCTAAGGTAACATATCTACCGCGCTGTCCTTCGCGCCGCTCGACACCGCGCTCATGCAGCGAGCTGCCACGAGACCGCAGTTGGTTATGAATGCTAAGGTAACATATCTACCGCGCTGTCCTTCGCGCCGCTCGACACCGCGCTCATGCAGCGAGCTGCCACGAGACCGCAGTTGGTTATGAATGCTAAGGTAACATATCTACCGCGCTGTCCTTCGCGCCGCTCGACACCGCGCTCATGCAGCGAGCTGCCACGAGACCGCAGTTGGTTATGAATGCTAAGGTAACATATCTACCGCGCTGTCCTTCGCGCCGCTCGACACCGCGCTCATGCAGCGAGCTGCCACGAGACCGCAGTTGGTTATGAATGCTAAGGTAACATATCTACCGCGCTGTCCTTCGCGCCGCTCGACACCGCGCTCATGCAGCGAGCTGCCACGAGACCGCAGTTGGTTATGAATGCTAAGGTGATAATGATAACCTCTTTTTAACCGACTTCAATAAGGAGGAGAATTAAATTTAATTCAGGCTAAATTAAATAAGTCGTAACGTTTGATTTGCCTCCACATTGAGAAACTCAGTCAAATTCCCTGGATGACATTGTTCATAAAATCAATTAAATTAAAAATGTTTCAAAACGTTAGAGCCCGACATACATTTGCATTTTAATATAGTGTAATTGTGAATGTTCAAAATTATAATTTATTACTTTTCTTTTTCTTTGAATTATGGCCCTCTTCTGGCACTCTTTGCAACTTAACCTCTGATTCCCAACAGATGGCAGTCTTCGTATTCTGGTGCTACGCCCTTAAGTTCCTGCCAGCGGTCCTCTCAATCCTCGTCCTCTACGCATTTACATTGCGCGCTTTCTGCGAGCAACTGGCGCAAGCGACCAACGCCACCGCGTGTTGGATAGTGTATCCAATCAATGTCGGTCAGTTCAACGAAACGCATGACCTCTCTCTGCGAAGTTGGCACGGCTGGGGAGATGACTTCTACGATGGATTCTATTTGGCGCAGCATATTACACTTGCGTTGATTACTTTGCATTTAAGTGAGTATTAAGCTATTTAGATTGTCTTGTCTTCTTTACGCTGGATTTAATAACCTATCTCAGCTGCAATCTTGATCCTGATCTTTGTCTGAACTGACCGAACAACGTCCGAATAGAGTTAGGGTAGTTTCCAGGGTCAAAATAATTACATTCTATTTAGTCCGTATTTTAGATTATAAAAAAATATTGGACACATATTTTTTTCTTTTTTTGATTAAACAAAAATAACAAAGATATAGCCCATTAAAGTTACGTGTGACGTTACCCCGCGCGAAAAAATGTCACGCGGCGTGACGTCACACGTAACTTAGAAACAGTATTAGAGCACGAATCCAAAAAAAAAAATTCTGTCTGTTTGTCTGTTTGTCTGTGTGTCTGTTTGTTTGTACACGCTAATCTTCGGAACTACTGGACGGATTTGAATAATTTCTTTTTTGTCGTATTGATATTAAGTCGGGGCAACACATAGGCTATAATTTATCTTGAAAACTTGAACACCTGATGCAGAACCGCAACAGACCAGCTAAACTATAAGAGATACAAAAATGGCACCATAGCAAAAATTGTTCCACGTGATGAGCATTTTCTGCTGCGAAAATAATTTTGAAGATCTGGAACACCTGATGTGGAACTTCAAGAGCCTAGCTACACTATAACATGTATAGGAATGACGTCTTAGCAAGAGTTGTTCAGCTTGATAAGCACTCTCCGTTGACGTATAAAAATTGAAGATCTGGAACACCTGATGTGGAACTCCAAGAGCCCAGCTACACTATAACATGTATGGGAATGACGTCTTAGCAAGAGTTGTTCAGCCTGATGAGCACTCTCTGTTGACGTATAAAAATGGAAGATCTGGATCACCTTATGTGGAATTCCAAGAGCCCAACTACAGTATAACATATTATATATAGGAATGGCGTCTTAGCAAAAGTTGTTTAGTCGGATGGGCATTTCCTGTTGACTTACAAAAATGAAAGATCTGGAACAGCTGATGTGGAACTCCAAGAGCCCAGCTACACTACAACATATATAGGAATGACGTCTTAGCAAGAGTTGTTTAGCCTGATGGGCATTTCCCGTTGACTTACAAAAATGAAAGATCTGGAACAGCTGATGTGGAACTCCAAGAGCCCAGCTACACTACAAAATATATAGGAATGACGTCTTAGCAAGAGTTGTTTAGCCTGATGGGCATTTCCCGTTGACTAATAAAAATGAAAGATCTGGAACAGCTGATGTGGAACTCCAAGAGCCCAGCTACACTATAACATGTATGGGAATGACGTCTTAGCAAGAGTTGTTCAGCCTGATGAGCACTCTCTGTTGACGTATAAAAATTGAAGATCTGGATCACCTTATGTGGAATTCCAAGAGCCCAACTACAGTATAACATATTATATATAGGAATGGCGTCTTAGCAAAAGTTGTTTAGTCGGATGGGCATTTCCTGTTGACTTACAAAAATGAAAGATCTGGAACAGCTGATGTGGAACTCCAAGAGCCCAGCTACACTACAACATATATAGGAATGACGTCTTAGCAAGAGTTGTTTAGCCTGATGGGCATTTCCCGTTGACTTACAAAAATGAAAGATCTGGAACAGCTGATGTGGAACTCCAAGAGCCCAGCTACACTACAACATATATAGGAATGACGTCTTAGCAAGAGTTGTTTAGCCTGATGGGCATTTCCCGTTGACTAATAAAAATGAAAGATCTGGAACAGCTGATGTGGAACTCCAAGAGCCCAGCTACACTACAACATATATATATAGGAATGACGTCTTAGCAAGAGTTGTTTAGCCTGATGGGTATTTCCCGTTGACTTACAAAAATGAAAGATCTGGAACAGCTGATGTGGAACTCCAAGAGCCCAGCTACACTACAACATTTATAGGAATGACGTCTTAGCAAGAGTTGTTTAGTCTGATGGGCATTTCCCGTTGACTTACAAAAACGAAAGATCTGGAACAGCTGATGTGGAACTCCAAGAGCCCAACTACACTACAACATATATAGGAATGACGTCTTAACAAAAGTTGTTTAGCCTGATGGGCATTTCCCGTTGACTTACAAAAATGAAAGATTGGAACAGCTGATGTGGAACTCCAAGAGCCCAGCTACACTATAACATATATAGGAATGACGTCTTAGCAAAAGTTGTTTAGCCTGATGGGCATTTCCCGTTGACTTACCAAAATGAAAGATCTGGAACAGCTGATGTCGAACTCCAAGAGCCCAGCTACACTATAACATATTTAGGAATGACGTCTTAGCAAGAGTTGTTTAGCCTGATGGGCATTTCCCGTTGACTAATAAAAATGAAAGATCTGGAACAGCTGATGTGGAACTCCAAGAGCCCAGCTACACTATAACATATATAGGAATGACGTCTTAGCAAAAGTTGTTTAGCCTGATGGGCATTTCCCGCTGACTTACAAAAATGAAAGATCTGGAACAGCTGATGTGGAACTCCAAGAGCCCAGCTACACTATAACATATATAGGAATGACGTCTTTTTTTTTTTTTTTTTTTTTTTATCTTGGTGAAATCATCAAATGAGTCCTCCCACCCCGGGCAGGGCGGGAGGGACTGTCAGACTTGTACTGACTAAAATCCACGGTGTCCTTCGATAGCCCTTTATGTTCCGGGGTTACGGTAATGAGATAAGTCCCGCGACCCCGGCAGGCTTTGGCCCTCTAGAGGGGGGCCCCGTCAGGAATGACGTCTTAGCAAAAGTTGTTTAGCCTGATGGGCATTTCCCGCTGACTTACAAAAATGAAAGATCTGGAACAGCTGATGTGGAACTCCAAGAGCCCAGCTACACTATAACATATATAGGAATGACGTCTTAGCAAAAGTTGTTTAGCCTGATGGGCATTTCCCGTTGACTTACCAAAATGAAAGATCTGGAACAGCTGATGTGGAACTCGTGTCCGTTACCCAGGCCAGATGTTGTCGAAAATGGTCATTTGAATCTTATAGATAATTAGTTTTGCGGCTTCTCTAATTGTTGCGCACATTTTTAAATTTGTTGCGTTTATAGTTTTTTAATTATTTCACAAAAACATTTCCTGCTGGGGTAACGTTACCCCAGCCAGACCTTTTTCTTTCTAATGGGAATATTTAAATAAATACTAGCTATAAAATTAGTTGTCTAGATGAAGTAAATGTTGTGCCTTATTTTGTATTTATTCTTTCTTCGGTTGCGAAGCTATTCGAGATTTTGCTGGGGTAACGTTTTTGGTTTTGCTAGATCTTTGAAATGGTTAAGCGGATTCTTATCATATTTTGTACATGACTTCTTAGGAATCAGTTTAAATTTGTTCTGCAATAAAAAAAATCAAAAATTGGCATAGCTTAAAGGTTATTTCATTAAATAGAAAAACACTTCAATTGGTCCCAGCACTCTCAATAAGAATTCTAAAGACTTACTTTAAACGTTATTTTAAAGCTTGTAACTGCCTTCAAATGTATGTGAAGTTTCATTAGTATCCTGTAAGTATTTAACAAGTTATGATGATATTCAGTTCTTCACGAGCACGGTCTTGATGCCCGCGGTGTTATTTGGCCACTGGATTGGATGTATGAACTGAATGTTATATCAATTATTAGTTTTTTAGTTCAGTTGTATATCAGTAAAATTTCAGCGTAGTACATTGGATAATTAATGAGATAATACGATTAAAGTCATTAGGAAGTGAATGACCGTGGTAACCCGACCAAGTTTAGGTGGTTACGAAAAAGCGAAAACGCAGAACATTATGGTACCTTCTAAAATATGTAGGATAGTGTTACAAATTTAGTACAGACATGTACACAAGTTTAAAAAAAACTACATGATTACTAAAGAATTTTTATTGACAGGTAAAATAATCATTTAAATTGAACTTTTAAAGTATTAATAAACTTGTACTTAAAAACACTCACAGATTAAAATTACAGATAGTAATTTTGCTTTTTTGAAATCTTCTATTATTTTTTATTTTAATTATAGATTTCAGTATACACAGTACGCAGTTACAATTTTTATTTAAATATACACATATTGGAATGTGTAATGATTGATACATATTTGAAACTCGAATCGTCATCTATTTGCGAATTAATATCAACGCGGGTATCGCAACAAGGTAATTATGAATTTCTTAAAGTCTACGTGTCCAAGGAGTTTGTGGAAATAAGTACCTACCTACCTGTTGCGGTAGTCCCGACTCCCGACATTGATAACGATAAAAATCGGTCGCTAAGTCATGAATTTCATTAATCAAGTTTCAAGTCATATGTTGACAATGTATACAAAAAAACCTTCCACTTGAATCAATCTATCTATTAAAAAAAAATTGCTTCAGAATCCGTTGCGTAGTTTTAAAGATCTAAGCAAACAGGGACAGACAAACGGGAAGCGACTTTGTTTTATAGGCACTATGTAGCGAAGGATAAATATGTTGTTATCATTGTTGAGAATTCCAGTCCAGGTCATAACTAAGTACGAAAAAAAGAAAATAATAAGATCCTAAATTCAAATAATTAAGCCTTAAAAAATACAGTTTTAGATAAGTACCTAACAACATGTTAATAATAATTTTGCTACTATTTCTGTAGTTACATTATGCAAGCTTACCTTGTTCGTGAATTCATCAAGCAGCCCGCACCATAATTATGATCATCAATAGAAGCACTCCACATTAGCAGTAATTCGCCACACTTATTATTAATAATAGCTCTCACGCACTCCATAAATATTTGCAAAAAAAGGAAACGGAACTGCCGAAGTGCACGCGCACTCTACAAGATGAATTATGTGATTATGGAGCATGTTTAGTGCGTTATGCAAACAATGTATTACACCCCTTCACCCCACCCCTCCCACGTCCCACCGAACGACATAATTATATCGGTGATTTTTGATAAGTTTGTGCAACTGGAAGATAATAATAATGTTTTCATAGTAAATATATTATTGTATTTTTATTTAACAGTGTACGCGTCTGTACCGAAATTGTAAGGTGTATTATACTGAGCATTTCAAAAGATAGTATAATGTTCTGCGTTTTCGCTTTTTCGTAACCACCTAAACTTGGTCGGGTTACCACGGTCATTCACTTCCTAATGACTTTAATCGTATTATCTCATTAATTATCCAATGTACTACGCTGAAATTTTACTGATATACAACTGAACTAAAAAACTAATAATTGACATAACATTCAGTTCATATATCCAATCCAGTGACCAAATAACACCGCGCGCATCAAGACCGTGCTCGTGAAGAACTGAATATCATCATAACTTGTTAAATACTTACAGGATACTAATGAAACTTCACATACATTTGAAGGCAGTTACAAGCTTTAAAATAACGTTTAAAGTAAGTCTTCAGACTTCTTATTGAGAGTGCTGGGACCAATTGAAGTGTTTTTCTATTTAATGAAATAACCTTTAAGCTATGCATTATTTTGGTTTTTTTATTGCAGAACAAATTTAAACCGATTCCTACGAAGTCATGTACAAAATATGATAAGAATCCGCTTAACCATTTCAAAGATCTAGCAAAACCAAAAACGTTACCCCAGCAAAATCTCGAATAACTTCGCAACCGAAGAAAGAATAAATACAAAATAAGGCACAACATTTACTTCATCTAGACAACTAATTTTATAGCTAGTATTTATTTAAATATTCCCATTAGAAATAAAAAGGTCTGGCTGGGGTAACGTTACCCCAGCAGGAAATGTTTTTGTGAAATAATTAAAAAACTATAAACGCAACAAATTTAAAAATGTGCGCAACAATTAGAGAAGCCGCAAAACTAATTATCTATAAGATTCAAATGACCATTTTCGACAACATCTGGCCTGGGTAACGGACACGTGGAACTCCAAGAACCCAGCTACACTATAACATGTATAGCAATGACGTCTTAGCGAGAGTTGTTCAGCCTGATGAGTATTCTCTGTTGCTGTCTCGCGCATCCCGTTGATTTCCTGTCCGGGCTCTTAGGATTCGACATCAGACGTTTCAGGTCTTCGATTTTGACGACCCCGTTGTCGCTGGCATAAGCAACAGGATCCGCGTACGAAGTCGCGGGCAGAAGCTAGTTTTTGAATAATCTAAAAGACGGACTTATTACTTTTTTTAGGGCAACTAGCCTATTTGCCTACGCCAGTCTTTATAATGTCCAATCAGCCGGTTGCTTAAACGTCAAAGAAAACGGATCGAGATTTGGTTTGAGATTTAATACTAATTTCGGGCGTTAGTAAACATGAGAAGGAAGATCTCAATATGACTGTTTTTATTGTATGTTTGTTCATCAGCCAATTGTAAACAGATTTCGCTGATTTGCAACAGAAAAATAATGAACTAGAAAGAAAAAACTGAAAATACTTTTAAAAAATTAAACCGATTTAGAATTAGAAAAAAGTTTTAACTTAACAAAGTTCTATTTTTCAAAGGATCGTTGGCTTTTGAAAGGAAATGACCTTAGTAGCTTTAGGAGGAGCGGAGCAGAGCGGAGAGCGATTCACCAATCACATGGCTTGAGTGGAGAAGAGATGTGGATTTCAGGCCATGTGATTGGTGAATAGCTCTCCGGTCTGCTCCGCTCCGCCTCAGTGGAACCGCAGCCTTACTACGAAAACTCAGTTTGATTTGATTTTTTTTTTGTGTTGTGTCGATCACAGTAGATAGACACATCTCGCATTCTTCTCTTCACTATAAAAATCATCATCAGTTACTTAGTTATACTCTTACCCCCTTATTAATAAACGTGGACCCTTGCATGCGGGCGGCGAGTAAAAGGCAACTCGCCACCCGACCATGCCCGGGTCGACAGCGCGTTGTGTTCCACGCGCGCCTCAAAGAGTCTCAGAATGATGACGGGGCCCCCTCTCTAGAGGGCCAAAGCCTGCCGGGGTCGCGGGACTTATCTCATTACCGTGACCCCGGAACAGAAAAGGGCTATTGAAGGACACCGTGGATTTTAGTCAGTACAAGTCTGACAGTCCCTCCCGCCCTGCCCGGGGTGGGAGGACTCATTTGATGATTTTACCACGCAAAAAAAAAAGGTTAATCCTTATGTATGGTTAATCCGAAGATTAATCTTGGCGTAACTTTAGTCCACGTTTATTAATAAGGGGGTTAGTATCTTTTGTACAAAATCATAAAACTATGTATGTATTAATTTTCAGTTGTGATATCATTGTCATTTGTTCATCGACAATCTTCCATATGGCAGAAGTGTTTCTGGGCTAACAAAGTGTGGTCGGTCACTGTGCTCGTTTTGTAAGTATACATTATTTAATTCATTACTAACATGTAAAGTTATTCGACCGATTCCAACTACAAATGAAAATCATCCTTACCACTACGACATATGACATAAAACACGCTCGCCACGACGACGTCAAATCAATCGAATTGCATCATTATATAGTAGTAGCAAGGACGATTTTTAGTTAGTAGCAATTGCAAATCGCACTACGCGTAATGGGAAAGGTCCCTTAGTCGTCCTTGTTGTACAACACAAGCCGTCTTACTACATAAAAGTTAAAAATCGGTCGAACATATTATGTATAAAAAAAAATTAAAAAGTGTCAACTGTAAAACGGCATTTGACCTTGATAATTCTCACGACCTTGGAACGGGCCAATGAGAGCGCCAAACTCAGTTATACGTTAAAATCGCGTGTAGTAAGCCCACTGGATTTCTAGCCACCGCAGGCGCGAGCGGCGAGTGGCGGACGACTTGCTGTCCGATCATGAACATGCCCGGGTCGACGGCGCGTTGTGTTCCACGCGCGCCTCAAAGAGCTGTCACCACAATGACGGGGCCCTAATATCTACTAACGAGCTACCGTGACCAGAGTCAGTACAAGTCTGACAGTCCCTCCCGCCCTGACCCCCTGGGACTCATTTAATGATTTCACCACGCTAAAAAAAAAAACAAGCCATAATCCAGTGTGGATTATAGAACGGTAATTGATCCACGTGGACCGAAACTAAGTTATCATTTCTAGAGATTCCCGTCAAAACGATTTTCATTCTCTCGTGCATTTCCTTCCAGAATCATAGCCCAGTTGGCATTCAGCGGTATAATGTTGAGCAGTAGCTACGGCTTCTGCGACAGATGGGGGGTGTGTGACCTCCAGTACTATGTTCCTTGGCCTCTCGCTGTGGGGTACGCCGCCTCTCTGTTCCTAGTGTTCGCACTCAACGAGTTTATCAAGTGGCAGGAGATCAAGTAAGTTGGACATGTTATGGAGGATCTAGAACAGGTTGTGAAATTCCCATTTGAAAAGGGAGAAGTAGTCAGTATCCCCTACATAGCAAACTAGTCTTCTACGAACCAGCACAGACCCGCACCTAAGGGAACAGTGTATAAGACGGGGACGCGGGGTATGATGGGAAATCATTCACTTAAGGCAAACTTAAGTAACTTAAAGTAGCGCAGGCGCCAACAGGACGCCATTTGTTAAATGACGTCCTGATGGCGGTTGCGCTACGTTAGTGTTGTGTTAAGTATGCCTTAAGTGTGTATGTCCCCAGTATACCTCACGTCCCCGTCTTATACACAATCTGCGTCTTAATAAAAGCACCCATACACAAAACTGCTCGAGCTGACGAACTGTTTCGAGCGGTCGCACTGCATGACGCAGTCGCCAGGCATACACTGACTGCTCTCGTAGTCTGTTTAACGGCCTAAAGTTATACTTAAATTGTGATGATTATGCGCGACCGCCCCGAAAAATTCTGATGGCACTCGCTGCAAACATTTAGTATTAGATGCCGCACACTTTAACAAAAATTCTGGCGGATCGCGTGCTTCTGATGTTCGCCGAAAGGGACATTTTGTATTGAAAAAGTTTTCGCATCATAATTTCTGATAGTATGCGTGGTGCATCCGGCGAGGATCAAAATGCGGTTAACCCCGCAAATATTTTACCTCGAGCCACTGCGACTTCGTGCATTTCTTTTCTATCCAATTTCCTACTGTGATAAATCCAACTGTTATGATAATTGATCCAAAAAGGTGTCATAAATGTATTTTCCTCCCTCAGGGCCGACGGTCGCAACCAGCGCCGCGCTCGCCTGGACTTCGGCACCAAGCTGGGCATGAACTCTCCGTTCTAATCTACGTCTAGTCAATTACGCTTTAGTTCAACTGTGAATATAATATCGAAGCCGTCTGGCGTTTATTTTGTAAGAGAAATATGACATGTACTTAGTACTATTTTGTACTTACTTTATTTGTATGATGTTTTGATGATTTTAAATAAATTTCTTATTATAATTTGTGGTTTTTGTGTACCTCAAACAACCAATGTGTGTGATCAATGCCTGCCTGGGAAATAATTATATTTAATCTAATGTAACCAGAAATTCTGTACCATTGATAAAGAGAGACTAGAGTGAGACCTATCTTTGGATATTTTATTTCATGTACTTTGGATATTTTCATTCAACTTTGTCGATTGTACAATCGACAAAAGTTGAATCATGACCCATTTTGACAATAAATCGTTTGAACCCGTCAAAATAACAAATATCAAAGTCGTTACCATAGATATGTATGTTTACGCGAATGGGAAAGGCAAGTGTCAAAGTGAAAATTGACATCTGTGTCCCAAAAGAACTATAATGTCAAATCAAAGGAATTTTCTGAGAAAAAGCGTTTTATTGATGTAAAATGACTAGATGTTGTGTAAAAGGCTGTAATAATGATGGAACATACAAATTTCCGACAATTCACACTATCAAGAAATAATGGGTAGCTGCTGAGACTGCTGTGAGAACAAAAATTGTATTATCACTAAGGAAAAGCTATACAATAAACTAAAATCTACCCTTGCGAAGCCGGGACAGGCCGTTAGTTGGATTTATTAATTATACCATAACTAAACAATCGAATACACCTTTGAAAATAATATCTACTTTTCTATTGGAGGTTAAGTATTGCATCGCTCTTTATATCATGAAATGGTTCTTCTGGTGGAAGAATTATCACCGGGACCGAGATTTATGATAGTTGTGATGTTAGAAAGTTAAAATTCTTATCATATTACCCCAATCTATAAAATAGATGTAAAATTAGATGAAGAAGACAAACACAAAACTTGATGACATTTTTCTCAATATAGAATGTCAGAAGCAGTACTATATTCTTTGTAGAGGCTAGCACATGTAATACCTACTTAAAAAATACAATTTTAAATCCTAACTACAAGTAAATGTGTGTTTAATGTAGTAGAATCAAATTTCTAGTCTCTCAACTAAATCACTTTTTTTTCCTCTTGTAGATGCACCGCGGCGTCTTAGTTCTTGTTTTAGTGTATGCACTTGCATTGACGAATAATTTTCCATATTTGTTTTTTTAGAATAAACTCAATTTTTATAACAAAATACGTGTTTGTTTTTTGTACAAACTATACAGTAATCTGACATATGAGACAACGATCGCAGCGACATCTACGAATAGCTATGAGTTGCCATCCCCATTAGGACCTAATTGTCGTATTTGAATGTCTGTAAGAAAATAAGCTTATGGTGGGTCATAATTCAATTTTGCTGATTGTACTTATCATGTTCACTACCTGGTGTAATCAGTGACGGATTAACCCTTAATCAAATTAAGCAGTTGCCTAGGGCATCACGTCTGGGGGGGCACCAGAAGAAGCACAAAAAAATCCTAAGGACGATTTTTTTGTGCTTGTTCTGGTGCCCCCCATGGGTATCACGTGTCACTCTCACGTCACCAAAATATTACTGAAACTGCTTAATTTTTCTAGCTCGCTTCGCTCGCTATTCCATCGTGCGAAGACTTGGCTATCTTATTTATTGTAAATACAAGAAAGGCGCGAAAACAAAATCGAGCTCGCTTCGCTCGCTCTTGCATATCCCTGTTCCTGAGTTTGGCCCCAAAGAAGAACTGGGCAGTAGCCGCCCTCAGGCGACACCTGCCCAATCTCAGCGGGCAAAACGCCTCCTGTCGGAGGCTGTACGCCGGTGTCGGGCGTTTCATGGCCCTCTACGGGGCCCCCGTGTGGGCCCTGAGCATCCGGACGCGACCACTAAAGCTGGTCGCATGCCAGAGGGTCACTTAGGGTCACGGCTAACCGGATGATCCCAGAATACTGCACCTTTGCCGGATTGCTGCCCTGGGATCTGGAGGCGACTGCCCTCCAGCGTGTCTATGAGTGGCAGGTGGAGGCGCAACGCTTGGGCGATTCCCCGCTGCCTTGACAAGTCGAGGCGCGGCGGGAAGAGCTCCAGCGCAGGCGCTCAGGGTAGTATGGAGGGAACGACTGTCGCAACCGAGGTCCGGGCACGCCGCAATCGCAATCGCGGTAAGACCCCTCTTTGAGGAGTGGCTGGATAGGCGTCACGGTGTCCTGACCTACCGTATGACGTAGGTCCTCACCGGGCACGGAAGCTTCGGAAGGTACCTGTGTCTGAGAAACGCCTGAGTGTCACCACTGCGAGGATCGCCCGGAGGACACGGTGGAGCATACGGTGCAGGACTGCCACGCGCGTGGCAGAGCACGACCGTGTCCTCACGACGGCGATAAGCGGAGAACTCTCGCGCATTGGTCGAGGCCATGCTGCGGGGCGACACGGAGTGGGAAGCGGTCGCCTCCTTCTGCGAAGCAGTCATGCTCGCGAAGGAGGAGGTAGCTGTTGGGCTAGCTAGACCACGTGAGGAAGAGGACAGCGTCCTCCCTCCATCCCAGCTGCAGTGGTAGACGCCCACGGCGACAGACGTCCGCAGACGATCTCTGGCCACAGTAAGCGCGGACATGCGGACGGCCAGTAATGGGCGACTCCCTGTCCGCCCACCGACCATGCCCGGGTCGACGGCGCGTCGTGTTACACGCGCGCCTCAAAGAGTATCAACATGATGACGGGGCCCCCCTCTAGAGGGCCAAAGCCTCGGGGTTGCGAGACTTATCAAATTACCGGGACCCTGGAATGTAAAGGGCTAATGACGGACACCGTGGATTTTAGTCAGTACGAGTCTGACAGCTAACCCCCCCCCCCCCCTGCCCTGCTCTGGGTGGGAGGACTAATTGGACTATTTTACCACTTAAAAAAATACAAAGACTGGCGGGGTCGCGGGACTATCTCATCAAGTAACCGTAATACTGGAACGTAAAGAGCTATTGAAGGATCACCGTGGATTTTAGTCAGTACAAATCTGACAGTCCCTCCCGTCCCGCCCTGGGCAGGAAGACTCATTTAATGATTCAAAAAAACTCGTGGATAGGGGGCACCAAAGGCTTCAATTGCTTAGGGAATCAAGTAGTCTTAATCCGTCACTGGGTGTAATAACGCATGTTACTCCATTACGAAGTGCAGTGGGCTAGTCGGCACACACGGTTAGAACACGGTCACGCTTTCGCAGTCGCTAAATTTCTGATTTTAGGAAAATACGGGTAAGTAGGTATATAAAATAAACTACAAATTGAAAACAAATATTTTTATTTAGAACTAAATTATGATAATTTTGTGATGCTTATTAAATGTTGCCAGTCATTATTTTGTTATACCAATTCCTTTGTTCGCTCTGAGGTCAAGATTAACAGACTACATGTGGTAAAAACATATTAGCAACATGTTACTCTTACTTCAAACTACCCTCGCACTACTTACTACATTACTAAATTGACAATGTTTCACTTACACAAGACTTGGTTACTTCACGTTGTAGACACTAAATCATCTTTGAAATCAAACATTTAAAACCGCCGCTTACGCCGATTGCGATCGCCACTCTACAAAGAATACATAATTTAATTTTTTTTTTATGGTTAATAACATTATTTTATATCTTTTCAATTATTAAACTACATTAAGGTTAGTCGGTAAACGGTTGTACTTAATAGGTACGTAAATAATGTTCCTATCACTAGGATTCATCTGGTAAGTCTAATATTTCTTGAACGAAAGACGCGACGTCAATCTCCTGACTATGATCAAGACAGAAGGGATGCGTGAGCAGCGCGTCGTAGTTAGGTCTCTGTTTGTAATCTTTCTGAAGACATTGCACAATGAGGTCCTCGAACTGTGCAGAGAACTGGCCGGCAGGTAGTCGGGGAGGGTCATCCTTGACGACTTGTTTGAGCTGTTCGAACGGCGTGCCCCACGTGTTGTATGGGAAGGTTCCGGTCGCCAGCTCGATCAGCGAGATGCCGAGGGACCACACGTCGCTGCGGATGTCGTACTGGCCCGGGTTGCCGCTCGGGTCGATCCTCTCGGGCGCCATGTACGGCTTGCAGCCCGCGTCAATGGTCTTAGCAACAGAGTCCACCAAGTATCCAGATATACCAAAGTCACACATCTTCACCTCCCCTTTCCTGTTGATCAGGATATTGGATGGTTTTACATCTCTATGGATTACTCTGAGCTTAGAATATAAGTAGTGTAAAGCGCTGACTACGGAAAATGAGATTTTTCCAAGAATGTTTTCTGGGATGGTGCGCTTGTTGTGGTAAACTTTCATGTAGAACTTGTCGAGGCTCATGTCCATGACCTCCATACAGATCCAGACGTCTCCCTCGCGGAACATGGCACCATAGAAGTGCACTGTGTATGGACAGGCACTGGCTCTCATGGACACGTCCAAGTCCATGAGCAGACGCTTCAGTTCTGTTGATTGGCTGCTGAATGATGCTGTTATTCTCTGTGTACAAAAAGAATAGACATTTATAACCACAGAGATAAAAAACCTATGGAATATGGTCAAGCTTTAATAAAAAAAAAATACGTGTGGCACTCGAGGACTGCCGCGGTAAAGCTATTGCAAAGCGTTTTTATACACTTATGCAAATAAAATTGCCCCTTGCTCAATAAAAGCATGCTTTCCTGCTAATAATGAGCACGTCTGTCCATACCTTTATGAGCACGTCTGTCCGTACCTTTTTTGCCGAAGTCTCCCGAACTGAAACGATGTTAGACGATGCGTGGTGTCAGGTAATCTCCTTAGGTTTTTGGGAATTTCTTGATTCGGTCGGGGCGCCGCGCCGCGCTCAAAGCCCGCGATAAAAGCTATGCAATAGCTTAAAAACATTTTTGAGAATGTTGTTAAAGGCAAGTTTATTTTTTTTTCAAGCTTTCTCCATTGGAATGATAGCAACTCATAATAGATAAATCAGTCTAGTAATCAAACAAAAAGAATGATTCTGATTGATTTGACGACTGAGCTGTTGTTGCCAGTTAAAAATATGTATAACTACCTTGACTGCCATAGTGGTGTCACTAGGAATATGCTTCATCTTCTCTACAATCCCGTAGGCTCCGCGGCCCAAGTCACAAATCTTGATCAGGTCATCTGCGTGGACGGTGAACGTCTTGTCATCAACTGTTATTGTTGTCTGCTTGTCCAAGTTTCTTGGTGGTGTACTGAGGAGTAAACCAAAACCCTTATGAGATTATTCCTTTTCCTCCTTCCATTTATAGTATTTTATTTTATTGCATTAATTAAAAATGTATGTATTTTCGTAATTGATAATATAATCTTTCAATCTATTGTATTTTATGTACTCTTTTGTTTGTTGATTTACATACAATAAATTGATACAATTTTCCAAATTCTGTTAAAATTCCATCAAATAACTATTCTTCCTGTAATCTTATAAACCATATTTGTACGCTGGAAACGGCAGAATATTATGATTGTAATTATACATAATGCACATAACAACCTTGTACAATATTCTGACAAATAAATGAATTCTATTCTATTCTTTTCGCAAAATATTTTCCTGCTCTTTTGGCTCTGTTGGCAATGAAATCTGGCATAAGCATGAACAGTGCACCAAAAAAAAAAAAGATTACAAAGTATGTGGCATATTTGAACTTACTATCCACACATTGTGATGTGTGCATATATTTATCTGTTATCAGTTAAATCAAGTTTCATATCTAAATGGCATGACCCCTGTAGTGAGAAATGTTTTAGAGGCAACCTATCACCCCATAATTATCATTGATATTATCTATCTAGTTTTACCTTCCATGCCCATCGTGGAATGCTTATCAATAAGTCCTTTCAAGTTTTCTAGGCTAATACTTTTTAGTCAATTAATTTCCCTATTTTGGCCAAGGTCTAACCTTAGTCTTTATTGATATGTACTACACATTAAATATAATGGGTACAACAAATATTCAGGTGATTTTTTTGGTAATCTGAAAACTCAAATGAAAAGTCTGTTTAACATGGGTATCAGGTGTTTTATCATAGCAAAATAAATATGTATGCCCTAATTTGGGTAGAAGGAATTTCTTAATTAGCATAAATATATTTATATTCTTCTTTCGATTTAGAGAACATTTTAGCTAATGTGTACCTATGTCAGGTAGACAGATTAGAAGTAGTTGACACTCACACGACCTGCTCCTCTGGGGGCTTGAAATTGAACCCTGGAGGCGGCGGTTTTCTCCTCGACATGTCGCCGACGTCCTCCCAACAAGATCCGAGCCAAAAACCACAAATCCGATCAGAAATTCACCAAATCCCTCCACGATACGCTTCACGCCAAACTGTTGACTTAGCGTTAAAAAACACAAAGTTTACATATAAAACACACAGACATTTTATAAGGCAATGTTAGGCTTAAGCTTTATACTAGTTTTAATCGAAAAATATTCAATAGTATTCAATTATTTCCAAAAATTATGCACTCTGAAGAAGGCAGCTAGGTTTTGACAGTTGAAATGTTGTGTTGCCATGGTTGCCATATTTAACATACCAAGCAACTTATCTTACCAAGCCAAAAGGTTGATATTCTCGATATAGTGGAAATACGCATATCATGCCTTAATATTAGACAGAGACACATTGTAAGCAAGCAAAATTGCTATTAACCCAACCCACTACTAATTATTAATTAAAATATTATTATTCACAATAGTGGAAGGTTAATGTTGCATTGATATGATAGATTGGGGTAGGTTGACCTGCTGGCGTCTGTACATTAGCACATATTGGGTATTTACACAAACTATAGGTATTAAAAATAAAACATAAGTTGAACAAAAATATTAAAGTATAATTCTTTCACTTATAATTAGAATAAATTCGAAAAAAAAATCTTAGTAATCTTAAAATACTCATGGATGGATTTATTCACTTGGAAGAAAATCTGATAGCTCTCACAGCATCCTTAGCTTTCTTTACCGCTTCTTCTTTTATTCTATGTCGTTTTTCTTTTTCTGCTAATCCAACCACCACATCATGTTGTAAAGCACTCTTAACATTAGCTTTAGCAAATAATTTACTTAACACATAATCATCATCATTTTTTTCTTTTTCTTTCTCTTTTTTCTGCTTTTTCTTCTTCACTTTTTTTACTGCAACAACATTTTCTACTTTGATTTCTGGATCTGGAGAATGTTTCCTTTTGTGAGGTTTTTTAGTTTTATTAGCAACAATAGGTTTATCTCTTTCGGGTGTTCTTTCTTCCACTGGTTTTTCTTTGCATTCATTGTCTTTTGCACTCCCATTTTCTGCATCATTCTCAGGAGTCTCCTCTCCACCATGATCACTTTCTTCTTCTGCATTTTCTTGAGTTTTCAAAACATTCTTTAGTAAATTTTCTTCATAATCCTTTTTAACATGCATATTTACAATATCTAATTCAGAAAGTATGCTTTCAAATGGAACATTAGTAACTTTATCATCAACTAAATTAATTTCAGGTACTTCAATTTTAGGTGGGTTCAGTAGTAATTCTCTTTTCTTTTTGTACTCTTCCCTGGGGTCTTTCTCTTCCTTACTCTCCTCTTTATCCTTGGAAATCTTTTTACTTATTTCTCTTGCCATCCTTTTCATGGCTTCTATTCTTTTCTTCGAAACTGAGGTAGCTTCACTGGAATGTTTGTCTTCACTCTTATTACTTTTAGAATTATGATCAACATTTATTTTGGTGTGCTTAAAAAGAGACGCTGTTTCAGTGTCACCATCACAGTTCAGCTCTTCTAGTGTGAAAAGACCCTGTAGTGTGCTAGTGGTCAGTACATTCTTTTGATTGGGGTCTATTAATATTTTGTTACTGAGGAAATGCTTGAATATCTGTCTCTGATAAATCTTCTCTTCAATAGTGCCAGCTGATAGTAGTCTGTAAACTGTTACATTTCTTTGCTGACCTATTCTCCAAGCTCTTTCTTTAGCTTGGTCATCTGTTGCAGGGTTCCAGTCAGGGTCATATATTATGACTCTATCAGCTCCTGTGAGATTAACTCCTAACCCTCCAACCCTGGTTGTAGCCAGAAACACTAAGTATTCAGAATTCTCATTAAATGTTTTGATCATGTTCTGTCTCTGGCCAACATTTACTGAGCCATCCATTCGCAAATATTTAAATTCTTGAACTTGTAAATACTGCTCCAGCAAACACAGCATTCCTCGAGACTGAGAGAATATTAAAGCTCGGTGACCTTGCTTTTGCCAAATTTTCAACAAAGAATTAACAACAGTCATTTTACCCGATCTTTTGTAGCTGCCAAATCTTTCTGGGTCCACCTCATCACAATCTTCATGAGCCTCATAAAGGTACAGATCAGGGTGATTGCATATCTTTCTCAAAGTACAGAGAGCAACCAATATCCTTGCTCTCAAAGGGTCTCCATATTTATTATCTTTGTCTAAAATACTCCTTACAGTGTTACCAGTGAGGTAACCCATATACAGATCTTTTTGTTCCTGACTTAGTGCACAGAACAACACTTGCTCATTTTTCTCTGGTAGTTTAATATGGTTTTGAACCTCAGCCTTTGTTCTTCTTAACATATAAGGTGTTATAATTAATTTCAAGGCCTTTGCTATTTCTAGAGCAGTTGCTTCTTGGTATTCAGTAGCATTAGCATATCCACCCTGAGTAATAGGCATTGCAAAATGGTCCATAAATGCTGCATAAGTGCCCAATAGGCCTGGTCTCATGAAGTCAAATAATGACCAAAGTTCTTGTAAACTGTTCTGCATGGGAGAACCTGTAATGAGGATCTTATGAGGAGTTTGAAACTTCTTCACAAGCTTACTGACTTGGGTATCAGGATTCCTAATTTTGTGGCCCTCATCTAAAATAATGTAATGCCACTTCCGAGTTGTTAGATCTTTAGTGTACTTCACAACACCAGCATAAGTGATTAACAGGATCCCATGTGCAGTGTGAAGGTCTCTGATCAGTTTGTTATGATTGCCTGCATGAGACCCAGTGTGGTGGAGCACAGCTACTCTTAGGTATGGACACCAAAAGTGAAAATGAGAGACCCACTGATAAATTACAGTTGCTGGAGCAACAATAATGGTAGGACCAAGTCCGCCCCAAGCTCCTAAGTTACTTTTGGACAAACCAGCCAGAAATGCAATTATCTGGATAGTTTTTCCCAAGCCCATTTCATCTCCTAACATTCCCCCTGATTCCACTTGGTGCAGTTCCCACAGCCACTTGACACCAATCTTTTGGAACTTGTAAAGCTGCCTCCAAATAAAGTTAGGTACACACAAGCCATTTTGCAGTTCATGGAGTTCTTCAGGGTCCTTGTTGCCTTCCAATACATACTGTACATCAGCTGTCATTGTTTCACCATTGTAATTACTTGACTTAGCTGCTGCCAAATTTTTCTTCCAGTTTTCTATTCTCTCTTGGTAACTAGCTGTATCACCATCATCTACAATTCTCTTTAAGTTATGCTTTGTACGAGCAGTGCCGGTAGAGGTAGAGGGTACAGCAGCATCAGCAGCTATGTTAATAATATCATCAGCCTCGTCTTCGGAAGGTAAATAGTCATCGTCAGAATCCTTCTCTGAAGAAATTGTGGATGTCCTCGTTCTGGAACTGGTTGGCACTGGTGTATCCTTCTGCGTCTCTTTTGGGGATTGTTTTCCAACCTGTTTCGATTGCTTCTTTGATATCAATTCAGCAGCAGCTTTACTTTTTTCAGAAACATTGTCATTTTTGCTTTTAATTAAAACTCTTTGTTTCGCCAGCGCCAGTTGATTTTCCAAATATTTATTTATATCAACCATTTTACATAATTAAGTATCTTTAATTTTTATTTTTTGTTTTGTTTTAACATATTGTTTTACAAAAAATTGCACGAAAACCGAAAATCTAAACAAGTTTTGTCTTGCATGCCAAAGTTTGACGTTTAATTATGAAATTTTCGAAGTTAGTCTTGATTTCTGTCTCATCTGTCTGCCGTGTGTATCAAACATGTAAACCTTCTTGTCACAGTTAAAAGAGTATGAAGTAATACCGAAATATTATTGTTGACTTGGGCTAAATTTTGGATATTGAGAGATTTTATGTTTCAAAGCAATATCTTCCTAGGGAAATTTAATATTTTAGGCTGTCTAATTAACTAGATATTACTTGAGGCCACTTAAAGCTTTATTTACAAACATGAGTATAACGTCACTGTCAAAAAAAGGGAAAGATAACTTCATCTCAATGAAGAAATCTGACACAGCCTCGAACTGTCAAACAACATAATTTGCACGTGTGGTTTAAACAATCAAGCAAGACTATATTTTATAAAATATCAGTTTTATTAACATTCAAACGACATAATTAATATACAGGCAACATACATCACTTTTCTGTGCTTCGTATTATATCGTTTACTCTAAAAGTGTGCGTTGAATTTTAGATTTCCTAACCTCTTGCATTATTTGTGTAATTCATTGAAAATGCAGAAAGTTAAAAGAAAATCTAATGAAAACGATGCTAGTTCACCCAAGAAAAAGAAAGTGAACTCTGATAACGCTGACGGTAAACCAACTGAAGGTGAAAATGCTAAAAACAATAAATTCAAAAAGGATTTCAAGAAGGATGGTGTGAAAGGTCCAAATAAGTTTGGTAAGCCAAAATTCAACAAAGATGGGAAAGGGAAACCTGGCTTTGGCAAAGATCAAAACAAATTTGGCAAAGGAAAGCCTAATTTTGGTAAAGATGGCAAGGGTAAGCCTAATTTCGGCAAAGATGGTAAGGGGAAGCCGAATTTTACGAAGGACCAAGCCAATGGGGAAAAGCCGAAGTGGTCTGAAATGAAAAAAGAGAAGAAAGAACTAAGGTTAACGAGGCGCAAGGCTAAGGCCACTGCTGAAGTGTTTGAGGTGTCACATAAGGCTAAACTTTTAGCTGCACAGATTCAAAGGTAACCTGAAAGTTATTGTAGCATTTTTTTTAAATTGTTTGTAATTTAGAGACAGATTTTGTTTTTATATGAGCCTAAATAAAATAACTAAAATATAGCATAGATCCAAACAGTGGGCTTGATTTTATTTAAGAATGTGATGAATTTAATTTCATTTTTATTATCGTGAAGAATAAAGAAAAATAACCAACCAACAGAGATCCTCTTTTTGATAACTTTTTAATGTTCCAGGAAAGTGGTAAAACAAGATTTCAGGATGAACTCCTGCAAAGAGCTGCACTGCTTGCTGAAAGGTCACTACAAATCCATAGCCCTAACTCATGACCTCAGCAGAGTCATTCAAGTCTTACTAAAATACGGTCCTGATGACATCAAGAACGAGATCACGGAAGAATTACTCGACTTAATGGTACAAATGGTGCAGTCAAAGTATGGGCAACATGCTGTCAAACGCATATTGAAGTATGGTACAGAGTTTATACGACATGAGGTGTTAAAGAAGTTCTTTGGCCATATTGTATCGATAGCCACTCACGCAATAAGTGCGCCAGTATTGGACTATGCATATGGAGAGTTTGCTACTAAGAAAGAGAAGTGTCATATGCAGCAGGAGTTTTATGGAGATATTTATAAGAATGTGAGTTTGCCTTGTTTTCGGTTAAGTTCATGAAAAAACTGAATGATTTGTTCTTGTTGTGACATATATTCCAGTTTTTATTAATTCCTAAAGCAAATAATGTTACAAAATCAGAAAAAATTACTGAATTATTTGTGATTGAAGAAGAATATTTTGTCTACAATATCAAAAATATTCAAGTCATATAACTAGATTTCAGTTAGAATCCTAATTTGGATACCCTTTTTTTTTTCTGCCTGGTAAAATCATCAAATGAGTCCTCCCACCCCGGGCAGGGCGAGAGGGACTGTCAGACTTGTACTGACTAAAATCCACGGTGTCCTGCAATAGCCCTTTATGTTCCGGGGTCACGGTAATGAGATAAGTCCCGCGACCCCGGCAGGCTTTGACCCTCTAGAGAGGGGGCCCCGTCATTATGCTGACGCTCTTTGAGGCGCGCGTGGAACACAACGCGCCGTCGACCCGGGCATGGTCTATGGTCGGGCTGCGAGTTGCCCTTTACTCGCCGCCCGCATGCCCGCGCCTACGGTGGCCGGAGATCGTCTTGCGACGTCCGTCGCCGTGGGCGTCCACCACCGCGGGTGGGGCGGAGGGAGGACATTGTCCTCTCTCTCACGCGGCCCGCCTCCTCCTTCGCGAGCATGACTGCTTCGCAGAAGGAGGCGACCGCTTCCCACTCCGTCTCGCCCCGCAGCATGGCCGCGACCAATGCCGGGCGCGAGAGGTCTCCGCCTATCGCCGCCGTGAGGACACGTCGGTGCTCTGCCCAAGCTGGGCAGTCTAGCACCGTATGCTCTACTGTGTCCTCTGGGCGATCTTCGCAGTGGTGACACCCAGGCGTTTCCTCCTTTCTCAGACACAGGTACCTCCCGAAACTTCGGTGTCGGGTGAGGACCTGCGTCATACGGTAGGTCAGGACGCCGTGACTCCTATCCAGCCACTCCTCAAAGAGGGGTCTTACCGCCGCGATTGCGGCGTGCCTGAATTTGGATACCCTTTACCACATTTTTTAAAATGATATCGGCCTTCCTTCACAGACAAAGGATGACAAAGTGAAAACAATGAGTGACACATACAAGGATAGTCCTGAGATGAAGACAGCCATCCTCCAGGCATGCAAAGCTAACATACAAAAGATTCTAGACAAGAATCTTCATGATGGAGAGTAAGTTCTTTATTTCGTTTTCTTATAACCTGTATTTATGTGTTTAAAATTCATGTGTAGTAGATTGTTATACACATACGAGATGATAGGAATGCAAAGATCTTGAGGCGCGTGTTTACGGTCAACCATTGTTCCTGTACGGATGTCAGCATAACCACCTATGGGATTTAGGGTTATTGAAGGAACACTGTGATTTAGTATATCAAGAATTTCTTTTTTTTGTATTTATCAAGCCTCTTTACATTTCATAGATCTGTAAGGTGCGGCCACACAATGCAATAACGGTGTGGTGCGGCGCCCCGGAGCGGTACCTCAACGTGTCGTCCTACATACATAATTATAATCCGCCGCGCGAAACAACGAAAGCAACACCGCATGGTGTTGATTTCGTCGCGGCACCTGAGCAGCAAAACTCATTTCGTTATGCTGGCACTGCACTGCGGCGATGCCCTGCCTGTGGTACCCTGTACCTCGAAATAATTGCGTTGTGGCGCCAAAAACAGTAATTTTATATGATGTCAAATATTCCAGATTATTCCACTCAATCCTGTATGACTACATCCGCGAGTGCAGTGCGGAGGACCGCGTGGAACTGATCTCGACGCTCAGCCCCCTCATAGTGCCGCTCAGCAACTCGCTGCCGGGCGCCAACGCCGCCTCCATCTGTGTGTGGCAGGGTACTAATAAGGATAAAAAGGTGAGACAAATCAACAAATGAAGATAAGGAACTGTGAAAGAATGCTGCACAGAAAATATAGTCTTTTGTAATATAAATTGGAAAAGTACTATATTATGTCTTCTCCCGTCATGGGTGGAGCAGTATTCAAAAACCCACCCTATTCCTTTAATTGCCCTTTGCTTTCCAGGTTCGTAACTCCTTCGAACTTTCCGTCAACCCTGGCTGTGATGATAAGCCCCAATTTGCCTGTCAAACATGCCTTTCTTGAGTTTTACTTCTCTCTTTTTTCTTGACTGTAGACTTACCACAGAATACTTAATAGTACTATGTTCAGAAGTGTCACTTCACAAAAACAAGCAAATGTAAAATCTACGCTCGAGAGAATAAAGTACATTTTAACCAAAAATCTATACGGAGCGCGTGTGAACGGGCGGCGGGAGGCAGCCCACTCAGGCCTGGCGCACTCCGCGGTGTAGGTATGAAACCGAAAGCACACGCAGACGCACCGCCGGCGGTTTTTACAGTGAAGTGTCACTACTGTATGTAGTACTATTAAGTATTCTGTGGACTTACTCTAATTTATGACTGCTCAAATACAGCCTGCATTTTCCCACTTCTAGGCTTCTCACCTTTTCTCGTAACTTTTTTACACGACGTATATTATTAGTATTAGTACCTACTATGAATTGGGGTTATTTTGACCAGTGACATAATTCAATGGAGAGTAACAAATGGGAATCCTCACTCATTGTTCTCAAAATGTTCAAAATTAAACGGTTTTAAAATTTTGTTTGCAGACGATATTGAAAGTGGTGAAGGAACATGCAGTGGCCCTCAGTAAACACAAGACTGGTTACCGCTTACTGATCGCCATTTTTGATTCCGTCGACGACACGGTTCTAGTCAAGAAAGCGATTGTATCGACATTAGCTAGCAATTTGAAGGACATTGCTAAAGACCATTGGGGTAACATGGTAAGTGTTCCATGTTTTTATTTGTACTAGCTACTGCTCCAAACTTCATCTGCGTCAAGTAAACGTAGATGCCAAGACGCCAGCACATGAATCTACCTCAATCTGTCAATTTTCTCAATTGAATATGAACCTTCTGCTTTCGTGATAAAGTTGAAATCTATTAAAGAAATTTGACATAATAGAGTAGTTTTCTACAAGGTGTTGTTTTGCATCCTCGTCAAATTTCAGGTGGTTGTCGTAAAAGACATAAATAATCAATTGAAAGTACAGTCCGGGTCCTAACTAAAAAGCGCTGCTTTTTTTTTGTTGTTGTTTTTTTTTACTGTTAAATTTCATTAACAGTATTTCAGAATTAAACCCTTAATTCAATACAAATTAAAGAGAATCACCCTACTACGCAGAGCTACGTATTCTACGCACACAGCGACAAACAGCTGTGTGCGTGAATTTCGACGTCTTTACTAAATTCAAGCGTGCGCGACCGAGAAATGACCTTAGCGACCACCGGTAGTAATAATTTTACCTAATTTTATTTCGAAAAACACCCACATTATTGTCGTAAATATCGTTTGATAATTAACTCATTTTAAGCATCAGTTTAATACGGAATCTTACTAATGACAGTATTACTAGACGCCATAAAAAGTTCACTGACCTGCTATCAGATGATTAATAAAATTTAAGTTTTGCTATCTTTGAGCCTAAACTTTTCGTAGTGATTTTGTTTTTATTTGTGGATTAAATTCATCATCATCATCATCAGCCGGAAAACGTCCACTGCTGAACATAGGCCTCCCCCTTAGACCGCCACGCCGAACGACAATTCGCCACTTGCATCCATCGGTTGCCCGCGACCCTCACGATGTCGTCGGTCCACCTAGTGGGAGGCCTACCTACGCTGCGTCTTCCGGTCCGTGGTCGCCACTCGAGAACTTTTCTTCCCCATCGGTTGTCAGTTCTACGAGCGATGTGGCCTGCCCATTGCCACTTCAACTTGCAAACTTTATGAGCTATGTCGGTGACTTTGGTTCTTCGCCGGATATCCATGTTCCGGATTTTATCCCGCAAAGAAACTCCGAGCATAGCTCTTTCCATCGCTCGTTGAGTGACTCTTAGTCTCTCTAAAAGGCCAGCAGTTAGAGACCACGTTTCAGAGCCATATGTTATCACTGGCAACACACACTGGTTAAACACCCTTGTCTTGAGACACTGTGGGATTTTCGATGAGAAGATATCACGTAGCTTCCCAAACGCTGCCCATCCGAGTTGGATTCTTCGGGCGACCTCTTTCTCGAAGTTGGACCTACCTAACTGAACAATCTGTCCAAGGTAAGTGTAATGGTCTACAACTTCGAGAGTATCATTCCCAACAACAACCGGTACGGGTGCCACATGGACATTCTACATGACTTTCGTCTTGTCCATGTTCATTTTAAGGCCGACCCGTTGGGAAACGATACTGAGGTCGCTGAGCATAGCATTGAGGTGCTCCAACGATTCTGCCATGATGACTATATCATCGGCAAAACGAAGGTGAGTGATGTATTCGCCATTGATGTTGATGCCGAATCCGTTCCATTCCAAGAGCTTGAAAACGTCCTCCAAAGCGTTCTAATTAAATTGGGGGTTAAATTGGTTGATTTTAAATTTTCTACTTAACGGGCTTAGGACCGGCAATAATACCTACCCCGATCTAGGTACTGAGTATAAAAATGTTTTTTAAAGATTTGCTAGTTAAATGTCAGTAAGTGGTGATACTTTCGACTTTTAGGTATTATTGGCGTAGTTAAAAATTTGAAATCAACTTATTTACACAAATAAAATTGACAACGTATTTACAACATTTCCGTGAACATCCGGATGGCTCCACGTAGGCTGTTTCCACTCTCCACTGATGGCATACAGGCGAACCATCTCCACCAACTCGACATTAGATTATTGTCCGTCATCTTGCACTTTCGAATGACGATAACGTCACAAAAAAGAAGCGGAATTTGCCGCGCGCACGCACGCTGCGGCACCATCAAACACACTGTTGTTTCGGGGGCGGGGGGCCGCCCGCGGGAGCGCGGCAAAGCGCGTGCGCGGGAGAGCGCCCGCGCCGTGGTTGGATAAGGTGGGATTGATTACCTACGAATTTAGTGAATGATTGTTGCGTATGATAAATGATAAATGATATTTATTCAGTAAATTGGTTTTGGCAAACTCTTTTACACGTCAAAAAGACACTATTTTACACTAGATGAGGCCGGTGTTTCGTACCTGACTACTCTGAGAAGAAACATCCGAAACAAACTCAGAGGTCACAGTCTCTTTTAAAGTCCAGACAATTTTGTATTTATCAAATTATATGAAAACCATGCAGGTGTCTGAGGTGGCCTTTTGAAGAAAGAACCACACAGCGTTGTGTATTCATGAAAGCGCGGTTATAGGGCTAGTAACAGACGCGCCGCCTTTAAATACGGCTGGTTCATACTTGCGGATTTCAGTAAACAGGAAAAAAATAATAAAAAAATACCTAACTATTTTATTGTTGATTTGGGTCGAGAATCATCAGCATAATTACGTCCTTGAATTTGACCAGGATGCAAATCAACACCTTGTATAGTGAAAGAGTTTTTAAATCAAATGAGAAGTGCTACACAATGTGATGCAACATGCCTAATTTGCTTCGCCAACCTGCGACAAAGCAATGTAAAGTGCCAATATGAAACGTGAGGTTGTGGGTAGATAGAAAAAAAGCAGGCTTTCAAATCAGTTGATTTGCAACATATATTTCATAGTAGTAAGGATGATTTTCACTTCTAGTTGGTCGGCGTCGCAAATCAATTGAATCACATCATGAGTAAAGATGCTTACATCAAACTTTACCTTTTAATCATATTAGTAGCATGTTAAATTTTAAAAGAAACAAAAACATGCAGACCATTAAGGCTGTATAGTATGTACCTCAATATAATCTTACTCGCTCGCACTTGCACGAACCACGCACTATTGCTTGCTCTTTCTTATAGCTGTCTACACGCAAATCTATTTATTTTACGTCGAAAAAAAAAGAAAATTCAAAAAAATAAATAACATGAGACCTGCTTTATAGTTAGTTCAGTACTAACTATAAAGCAGGTCTTATGTTATTTATTTTTTTGTAGTTTAAAAAGTTTCATGATCTAATTTTAAGTATTTTATGATTGCCAGCAGTTTATTGTTCAATTTAGAGGTAACTTTGGGTTTTTTTTCTACCGAGAAAATTTTATGGAATCGTGTTTTCGCCAAACATAAGACCTAACATTAATCCTCATCTTTACCATATATTTATTTCAAAATTAATGCTGCAGTATTTTCGACGTATCACAGGATTCTGCTAAGCCATTTGAGGTAGTATGGGCTCTTAACAGAAATATTCAACTAACTTTTCAGATATTACACTGGCTAGTAAAACCCAAAGATTCAGGAGCATTCCATCCCAGTTTCATAAAGTTCCTTGAAGAGGGCGCCAAAAGCGGGACGTCCAAAAAAGATGCCGAACTAAGAGTGTCCGAATTAAGGGAGGCAATCCTGCCCGCTTTGAAGAAGGATATGGAAGAAGACCCTGCGTTTTGGCTCAGTAGTAAGACGAACATGTTGTTGGCTGTCGCTGTTTTGTCAATAGGTACGTGTTACTTTTACTTATTATTGTAAAGCTTTTCTTTGGAAAGAAAATCGAACCTGCGACCTCTGGATTCAGTACACCCGACGCTCTTTCCAACCGAGCTACCGAGGTTCTTACCTACTGCGTCGAATTCTTCAATCCTTTTCTCTCAAGGTGACTTTTAACTTAATTGTACTTGTAGTCGAAGGCCTAAAGCTATCTGACTTAATTATTAGCCCTTTTAAGGCTAGCACAAGCTTGACTCATTTTGTTATTGTATTTTATACACTCTGCCGAAAGTTGAAAATCAAATGGCATGCCAGTTTGGGTTTTGTACAGATTTACGGCCCGTTCACGACCTTGCCGTTTTGAGCGGTGACTTAGTGCGGGGCGGCGAGCAGTAAGATCAAATGTATATAAATGATTGAAACACGACACGAGGCGCCGCCTGTGGCGAATTCGCGTATTTACAAAGTAACTATTTGAGCCGCTCGCCGCTTCACGCACTGCTTTAGACTAAAGTCGTGAATGGGTCGTTATAATGTAGAAATGGCTAAAAAAACTTTTAAAATCATTAATTTTTTAACAAAAGAATATAGTGAATAAAAGTAGCATACCATAATCTATTTTCTCCTTTACAGAATCAACAAAAGAAATCCTAGAAGGCTTAGCTAAGGTGATCTGTCAACCTGAGTGGCGCATCACCGAAGATGGCAAAGACTTATTAGCAGTGGAAGATGCAGGCATTCATATGTGTCTCAAGAAGTTGGCAACACTTGATAAAGACAAGGATGGCAACACTTTAGGTGAAGCTATTGCTGAACACTTGGAAGATGAGACTGTAAGTGAATTATTGTATTTTTTAATCACACTGACTGACTTCTAAACTGCATGAAGTGATTGTAGTAGTAGTTAGTAATGGGAAAGAGATAGAGCTATAAGTTGTCTAGCGCCATCACGTTCCCACACTGGAATTACTCCCGCTTTAAGACGTCATGGTAGGACACCAGAGTATTTTGGAACCTTGGCTTTTCAGTCGCATTCGTGAAATAGTCTTCATAAATGAACAAGGTGTTAGTTCCGATGTTGGTCTAGTGGTTAGTGACCCTGACTGCTATGCCGGAGGTCGTGGGTTCGATTCCCACCCAGGACAAATGTTTGTGTGATGAGCACGATCATTTGTTCTGTGTCTGGGTGTAATTTATCTATAATATGTATGTATTTAGAAATATATAAGTAATTATGTTTATCAGTTGTCTAGTACCCATAACACAAGCTTTGCTTAGCTTGGGACTAGATGGCGTTGTGTGATAGTTGTGGAATATTATTATTATTTGAATTTCTGAATAACAATGCTTATGTAATTATTTATTTTTTCCAGATCAAACTGTGGCTGCCAACCAACAGAGGGTGTTTCTTCCTTCTAAAACTAATTGAAAGCAACGAAGATGCCGTTGCTAAAGCTTTGAAAAAGAAAATTAAGCCTCATGTAAATATCTTGAAACAACAGGCGTCGGAAGGCGCGAAACACTTGTTACAGGCTGTTCAGAAAAAATAAATGTATTTGTTTACATGTGTATTTTTTTTTCATATCTGCCTGTGTTACTCTCATGCCTAAGGGCCGAGCCACACCGGAATGGCAGCGGCGCGGCGAGCACTTTCAATGTGAAATAATTTTAAACTTTAACTACATACTTAAAAGACCAGTATCGCTTGAAAAGGTCGCGAGGCCGCTCGCCAGCGACGCAGCGAGCACTTTCAGTGTGAAATCATTTTAAACTTTAACTACATACTTAAAAGACCAGTATCGCTTGAAAAGGTCGCGAGGCCGCCCGCCAGCGACGCAGCGAGCACTTTCAGTGTGATATAATTTTAAACTTTACATACTTAAAAGACCAGTATCGCTTGAAAAGGTTGCTGCCATTTCGGTGTGACTCGGCCCTAAGGGCCTTTTTACATGACACCGCGGCGGCAGCGTTTTTTTGTTCAAAAAATATAGGTTGATTAATGCAGCGCCGCGGCGGCGACGATACCACTGCCGTCGCGATACAGCCGATTCAGTGATGGATGTCAGCGATACAATTAGGCTTCGTTCAAGTACACGCCAGAGCGTCGGGTGGTGCGTGCTGCCGCGGCGCCAACTGTTTTCTCCGTTTATGGTGACCGCGGCTTCCTTTCATCCTAAGGGAGCTTGCTGATGATGCGATGCGATGCAATTCGACAGATTCCACCTACAAGTGAAAATCATCCTTACCACTACATCATTATGACATAAAACGTGCGGTTTTCTACGGGTGGTTGAAATCAAAACACGCACGCCACGAGGACTCAGTCGAATTGCATCATTATATCGCAGCAGCAAGGACGATTTTAAGTTAGCAGAAATTGCAAATCGCACGAAAAGCGTCACGGGAGCTTGCTTGCTTCCTTGCTCATGACGCGATTCGTTAGTTTTTTTTCGAATAGTAACAATTGTTTTCTGGTGTTTATGATAACCGCGACGTCAACCGCTGCGTCTTCCGCCACAAATCAAACAATCGCGTGTAAATCCGCTTCTTCTTAAACTCTCTGTACATCGCAGTTTTGTTTCGGCCGGCCACCCTTCCACAAGACGCACCACGTGTCTTTAAACGAGGCCTTGAGTTCAAACCGAGATGCGATGATGCTGGAAATGTGTAACTTTTCGTGTTGTAAATAAAGTTAGATTTTGAGTAGCTCTATTGAAATGTGGGCGCAGTGTAGGGAAATTGTACGGATATGAATGGATATAGGTACTTTATGCAAATTAAAAACAATTATTAGGTTTCCAAGTTTATTTATTTATCCAATCAGCAATATTTGCACATGAATATTATATATTTCAGTTCTCGAAAGTCGAAATCGAATGCTTAGGTCTACAATCTTTTGGAGCAGATAAATTTTCTAAGTCAAAAGATGACAGTCCCTTCCGCCCTTCCCTGGGTGGGAGGGCTCATTTGATGATTTTACAATGATAAAAAAAAGTCAAAAGATACGGCCGTTTATGGCCGTTCATGGAATTTGGTAAGAAATAAAAACTTACAGTACCAATCAAGGAATACGTCCGTTTTGTCCGACCATTACAAAATTATATGTGTACTAGTCTATTTTGTAATATAATGAGTGCATACGCCCGCAAATGGATGTTCATTTTTCTTATATACAATATACTGTGTAATTTATCAACTATTTAATAACGGCACCCTTCATTTTGCGTGATTCGACAAGCACTTGGTCACATTTTTTTCAGGGTTCCCTCTATTTTTATTTTTGTAAGGACCAGCTTCAGTCCATCTTAATATACTTACTATGAAGGACTTAAACAAATTATTTTCTGTTAACACATGAAATACATAACCAATATTAAAATCAAGATATTCAAATATATATTAGTAGTTTATATTATTTTGTAAGCAGATCAAAAAATAAGTACAAACATTTTACTAATTACAAGTTCAAACAATACATCAGGCTCCATGCAAACAGTACTGATCAAATTACAAAGAACCAAAGTAAAACTATTCTATTAGTGGCTAATTCCGTCATATGGAGCGTAACCGTCTACTTGAAAATTATGCTCGAAACAGTCGAGTTGCAGTGTTTGTAGTGGTGTCGGTAAAACAGTTCTAGTTTTAACTTCAAATAAAAATTCCCTAGATGGCGTTAGTCGCTATACAATAGACGGTATTTCAAATAGACGGCTACGCCCCATATGACGGAATTAGCCACCCTGACCTTATAATATTATCAATAGGACAGTAACTTTATGTGCGTTTGGTGCTGCGTAGAAGCCGCGCAATAGAAGCGTTTTTGCAGCGTGCACATTCGACGAATATTGTACTACTTATTAAGTGCAAAGACTACAGGTGCGTCCACACAGATTGAGCAGGCTGCGCGGTGCGGCATATTGCCTCGCGGGGCTGCTTGCTCTGTGTGAACGCGCCTATTGTTTCTCGACCGAGGCACGAAACAATATAAGCGATCAAAACAAAAAGCCGACACTGGATGGCTCGGGCGCTCGGTCACTCGCCCGCGACAGCGCGCGCGCTTGCCTCGGCCGAGGCACGTCCACACTATCTATCTACGGCTCTGTGTGGACGCACCTAATAGCAAACTAGTCACAGCGTGTTGGCACAAAAGGCTTTATAAAGAATAGCTCTGCAGGGCCTATAGCCAAACGGCAAGCGATAATCGTTAACGCTCAGCAGTCTTTAATGGATTTTCAACTTTATATGCTGGGGTATAAAGTTGAAAATATATTAGCGACTGCTGAGCGTTAACGATAATCGCTTGCCGTTTGGCTATACGTTTGGCCAGATCTCAACTTAGTACTATTTCACAACATTCTTAAGCCAAAATTAGCAAGTTGAATAAAATAGGAACTAAGTATCTTATTTTACTTATTCATAACTTAATAATAATAAACCATGTTAAAATACTCTAATTATCTCTAAAATGCATATAAATGTTTAGTTATTCATTTCATGTACTTCGTTAGTGCCTATTTTAAAAGAAGAAATACTATGTAGTTGCAAAATGAGGTCAGTGTATTAAAAATTAAACAACCTCATATTAACAGCCGTTGTCTCTATGTAGAGTGGGCAAAGGGTCTTAAAGGGATATAGTATTTAAAAATAAATTACGAACATTTTTAATTGATAAAGCATACTACACGATCCAAGATTTCTTGAATTGTTGACCATTTATTAGTTCCATTATATCTTGACATGTATAAGTATTGACCATATATTTATTTCACCGTATTTGACATGCATTAGTATTCACCATGTGATAATTTCTCTGTACTTTCACATTTATCATAACCATCTGTAATAATTCAAAATGTTTTATGCCAATATCTACCTACATAATTATTGTATGCCTATAAGGCTGGACATTAGTGATGCATCCGATACCGATACCGATATATCGGCGATACTTCGGGTTAGCCGATATATCGGTATCGACGATATTTTTATGGCCGATTCAACGATACTTTTTAATTTAAAAACGTAATGTAAACGAGCGTGTTGTCTCGTCTATTTCGTTGCAAACGAGGCACGAACTATGCCCGGGGAAACCTTTGCCAAACAGACTTGTGAAATCGCCTTTCTCCGAAAAATTTAAGATTACTTTGTTTTTAAACAAAAATCTTATTAATGTTAATCTTAATTACTAAAATGTATATTATCTTATATCAACGTCTATGTCACTACTTTTTATATTAATAAAAAAATAATCTGACTTGTGATTTATTTATTATTTTATCTTAATTTTTTAATTCACAATAAGCGTATCGGTATCGGAATCGGTATCGACGATATTTTTTATAAGAGTATCGGTATCGGTATCGTATCGGCGAAAAGGCGTATCGATGCATCCCTACTGGACATATTGATACTCTAATATATTGTTAAGACCTGTAACTTACATAGGTATGCCCACAATAAAGATACTTTGACTTTGATATCGCTTAGCGATTAAGCCCTTAAAATAAATAAAAAAACTACTATAACACTAATCACTGAGTGATATACTGAATGAGTGAATAAAAAAAAAACCCAATGCAAAAATATTAGGAAATGCTTGTAAACTCTCTATCCATTCATTCATCGATCTCCTGAAAACCTGAAGCCATCAATCACTAGGTATTATTTATTAGTAGTGTCCGACCGAAACCGGATTTTCAGCCGAAATGAAACCGTAACTGAAATTTCTGTCCTGTGGCCTTACCACGAGCTCTTAACGCGATCCAGTTTAGGCTGTGGGAAAGAGATGGCGCTAGACGACTTGTATAGCTCTGTTTCTTTCCCACATCCCAAACTGGATCGCGTTAAGAGCTCGTGGTAAGGCACATGGCCCTATTTTCAGTTGAAACCGAAACTTTTTAGACAAGTATCTGTGTTGCTTTTGTTTGTTTATAAGTGTTAAAATTTTTTGTTGTACTTCGTAGCAGGACCATGAAGGTATGCATTAAAACTTTTGATGGTAATAAAATCCGTTTCATTTTGTGCTATTATTTACTACCTATGTACCTCTCAACTATTGTAGATATGCAGGTTATGCTGGCAAGATTCCTTCCCAGAACGACCACGCTAGAATTCAAGCTTGACATAGAAGTTGAAGAGACGGGAACATGCCTAATAACTTGTACTCATTATGTACTCCTATAATCCTATTTCATTTCTAGTAAATTCTCGTAAGAAGTGAGAAAAGCAAAATATATTTTCTGTCTACATAGTGAATTCCAGCTATGGAGGTTTCCCCCTCATCGAGGTCGGCACTTAAGGTGGATGCTCCAGAGTAGCCCGCGAAATTCAAAATTTCTTGGGTTTTTTGCAATTTGCAGGCCAGTGCTAGGTTGTATGTTGATTAAAATATTGATCGCGGCTGTAAGACGTACTCGTATGTAGTTACAGAATTATAATCAACAAAATCATCAATACAACGCTCTAAGTTCATAAAGCTTCAGGAATGACTTTTTATGTTATTTTTTTGTTCCTGCAGCTTTATGAACGTAGAGGGTTGTATTGGTGATTTTGATGATAATAATTCTGTAACTACATACGTCTTACAGTCGCGATCAATATCTTAATCAACATACAACTTAGCACTGGCCTGCAAATTGCAAAAAAACCAAGAAATTTTGAATTTCGCGGGCTACCCTGGAGCATCCACCTTAACCAGCCCCCCTAGCCAAGTCACAACAATTCGCAAACGATAATCGTAAACGCTCGGTACTTCCCAATAGATTTTCAACTTTATGGCCTAGAGCCTAAAGTTGAAAATCTATTTATGATTTCTGAGCGTTAGCAACAGGAAAGATCGAAAACGATAAGCGATCTTCACTAGATCTTCAACGTTATACCCAAGCACATAAAGTTGAAATCTATTGAAGTTTACTCAGCGTTTGCGCTTATCGTTTGTAACATGGCTACAGGGCCAGGTTTCATTGTACTTGTTTTTTTTTTCTTTATGTCCACTTTTAGCTTGATGCCCGATATATTTTTTAATTAGTATACCTCTTCCCTTTCTTTAGACCTTTGTGTTGGTCCCATTTAAAAGGCCTAGATTTAGAAGATTTTTGTGAGAAGCCTGGCCTATCTAAACTTCGTATTTTTTATTTCACGCACGCATTTAATCTTATGACAACCAAGAAGCAAAATATTCTTGATTGACTTAAATATAAATTCCGATAAGTGCCCAATTTAGAATTCATTCACTTGTTGCATCTTCAGTACAACATTTTTATTTTATAAAATTCTAGCTAAGATATCACCACCGCAATCTCTTACAACAAATCCATTTCAAGTTAGCCGAAAAACCCACGAAACTTCATAATTACCGAGTTTCGGCCTAGTCGAAAGGTTGGGCCAATATTAGGCCGAAACTTGCCAGAATCGATACCGAACCTTCGGTCGGACACTAATAATTAGTAATCGATGATATGTACTTCCACAGAATACTGAATATTGATCATTCCTTTGTCCAAAGCTTGCCTATACTTTTATCAGTGACGGCATTTATTACATCGAGTGCCTTCTCCAGTAAGTCGTTTTGGATGGAGTCAATTGACCTGGAATAGAAATAGTTATTTGTTATGCAAGGCTGCAAAGTTGATTTTTGGCGCGAGTACTTAAATTGAAAACTGAGCGAGCGAAGGATTCTAAGATCTAACTGCGAGCGAAGCGAGTGGTTCAAATATAGAATCCTGAGCGCAGCGAAGTTTTCAAAGATACGAGACGCAGAAAAACTTTGCTGCCGAGTGCAGCACACAACTTTTCACCTCACACAGCGAGGAAATGCAATGGAGGCGGGTCGCACGTCAGTGTAGAAAATAATTGAATACAAGACGTGTTCAAATATTGAACAACACTTTGCGCCCTAGCGCGCAACATGGAGTTTTGTAGCGCTCAGATTTTGAATGAGAAATTGAATCTTTCCGAGCGTGTGAGGCGAAAAAGAATAAATAGGGTATATGACTGAAAAAATCTAATTAGTCCGTCAATTATATTATCAAAAAATGGGCGCGCCAAAGTTCACCTAAAATTTAAGTCCGATCATTGGAAACCCGAAAATTGTATTCCTAACATTTTTAATCCTCATGATCACAACTCCTAATTTCTCTGTCACTAATGTTCATAATTCCGAATCATTCGACTTCATAATGTCAGTAGCAATAAACATCTATTATACTATTATTTGTTTTCCTGTATTTTCTCAACATAAACATCTTTTACACTATTATTCAAAGTCATATCTTTTTTGTTTAGATATAAAAGGATGCAAGAGCGAGCGAAGCGAGCCCGGGACTTGGGGCACCCCGACTCGGGCAGGTTAGGTTCGAAGGTACTTAGGTACTTTAAACCTTGCAAACAGAAATAGGAGCCCCGCTTCTCGAGCTATCTTGGTAGGTGGTAGTCGGCAATTTGATTGAGGATGCAAAGGCGAGCGTATATTACTGATTACCACCTACCAAGGTGACGCCGCAATTTTAGGAATAAAAGCGTTATGAAATAAAACATTAGGAGTTCAAATATATTTTCAATAATGATATTATTAATTACAATTTTCGGAAACATGAATGTTATGAACATCGCCGGTAGCACTACAAAAAGTATGAATGAAAACTTTAGGATGAAAAATTTTAGGAAGAGTGATCATTCGGATTACAAATCGTTAGGAAGAACAATTTCGGGTAAACAACTTTAGGTGAGCCAATATGGACCCTCAAAAAATATTTGACACGTATTTCTTCTTTTATTGCGTAAACCAAAATTGACGAAGATACGACACTTTTAAATTTGCCAATATGTCACAAGTGTAGTTTTTGCTTACTTCCAACGTTTCGAGCCCCCCCTCTCGAATTTACCTAATTTTGATGATGATAATACAGTGTGTCCGGTTTCGATCTGTACAAACTCAAAAGGGAGGTAGCTTGCTCAATTCTGTGAATAAAATTAAAGCACATGTGGGGTCGGAAACCAACCCCTCCTGAATGGTAGCCATTTTAAGTTTTTGATAGTTTTGTATGAAGCGTGAAAAGTAAAGTACTGAAACTTTGGGATTTAAACCCTAACGATTATAAAAAATGTAACAACTATTCAGCCACTCTTTCCTGGTGCCGACTGGTTCAAAATAAACATTTTATTGCATCCAACCCCATGGATTAATTGTGCAAGTCTATGTTCCAGCAAATAGAACTTAATTGTGCAAGTCTATGTTCCAGCAAATAGAACTTTTGGTATCATTATTTAGGTAATCTCAACATCTGTTAGGATGTTACCACACCAAATGATCGACTGTCGATCGATGCGATCGATCGATGGTAGAATGGATTAGTGGACGTCGATCGATAGTTTCTACCACACCAATTGATCGATAGTCGATCGATGCCATCGATCGATGGTAGAATGGATTAGTCGACGTCGATCGATAGTTTCTACAACACCAATCGATCGACAGTCGATCGATGGTAGAATGGATTAGTCGACGTCGATCGATAGTTTCTACCACACCGATCGATCGATAGTCGATCGATGCCATCGATCGATGGTAGAATGGATTGGTCGACGTCGATCGATAGTTTCTACTAGACCGACTAGATCGACGATCGATCGATGGTAGAATCGAGAAGTCGTCGTTACGTCGATCGAGCTGCTTGAGCTCCCCATCCCTCGGTGCCGGCACGCGCCCCGCACCCCGCGTCCCGCGCCCCGCGAAAAGCATCCAAAAAACCACTGTTTAACCCGGCGTCATTGAGGTTGGGTCAAAATGACCCGGCTGGTTTTGAATTTAGAATATTTTTGAAAGTGTGCGTACGACGCTGCCCTTCTGTGCAGTAGCTGGAGCCAACAGTGTGTTCTAAACGTTTCTGACGAGAAATCGGCGTGACGGCCACCGAGCTGGAAGCTACACGCGTTTAATTTTCAAAAAGGTAATTTTGACCCATCCTCATAATTGACGTTACCATTTTGTGCCATTTTCAAGTAATCAATTTTATCATTTTTTATTGATTTCTGGTGTGTATTTTAACGGTTTTTTTGTCTTTTCGCTCTTAATGTTACTTTTTTGTCAAAACGTACTTGTTTTAAATTAAATTGTATCGAGATAAGAGAGAAAACTGACGATTTGTGTCGATTTTAGAGAAAACTGATTCCTCTAAAATTTACATAATTTCAGTCTAATCTCTAAGCACGAAACCCGCAGCCGGTGGAACTTCAGGGAGCACTTCCTGCGTTTGGCCCCAAAGCTGAACCGAACCAAACTCAGCGGGCCAAACGCCTCCTGCCGGAGGCTGTACGCCGGTGTCGTGCGGTCCATGGCCCTCTACGGGGCCCCCGTGTGGGCCATGAGCATGCGGACGCGACAAGCGAGGCTGATCGCATGCCAGAGGGTCATGGCTATACGATCGCCGGCGAATCAGCCAACCTCCTTGTCGGATTCCTGCCCTGGGATCTGGAGGCTACTGCCCTCCAGCGCGTCTATGAGTGGCGCGTGGAGGCGCAGCGCCAAGGTGTATCCCCGCTGCCTCGCGAAGTCGAGGCGCGGCGGGAAGAGGTCCGGCGCGATCTCAGGGCAGAATGGAGGGAACGACTGTAGCAACCGAGGTTCGGGTACGCCGCAATTGCGGCGCCGGCGGTAAGACTCCTCTTCGAGGAGTGTTTGGAAAGGCGTCACGGTGTCCTGACCTACCGCATGACGCAGGTCCTCACCAGACACGGAAGTTTCGAGAGGTACCTGTGTCGGATAGGGAGGGAAGAAACGCCTGGGTGTCACCACTGCGAGGATCGCCCGGAGGACACAGTGGAGCATACGGTGCAGGACTGCCCCGCTTGGGCAGAGCACCGCCGTGTCCTCACGGCAGCGATAGGCGGAGACCTCTCGCGCCGCGCATTGGTCGAGGCCATGTTGCGGGGCGAAACGGAGTGGGAAGCGGTCGCCTCCTTCTGCGAAGCAGTTATGCTCGCGAAGGAGGATGCGGGCCGTGAGAGAGAGAGGTACGGTGGCCGGAGATTATCTAGGGTCGTCCGTCGCCGTGGGCGTCTACCACCTGCGGCTGGCGTGAAGGGTGGACGCTGTCGTCTTCCCCACGCGTCCCGCCTCCTCCTTCGCGAGCATGACTGAGGATACTATTTGGGGAAGGATTTGTTGGTGAATCATCAGAACAGCCTCGTGCAAAAATACGCGATGTCCGCAAACAGTGTCAAGTGTGTCCTGCCAAAAGGGACCGCAAAACAAAGCACACATATCAAGCTTGCCCCAAATATATTTGTCCTGAACACATCATAACTTTTGTAGTGACTGCGTCTCTAACGATGATTCTAATTAGTGTTTTTATATTTTTTTAAAACGACATAATCCTTCAGATTATAAAAATGCCATAAGTATCCAAATAAACTGATTATTATAATAAGAATATCCTAAATGCACAAGAGATCTCTGTTTTGTTACTTTTTTTATAAGTTTATGTAAAATTTGATTAAACTTAATTAAATATTTTTTTAATTATGTTTTTCTTTTTCTATTTCAACAAATAAATACCCTAATAATTGTATAACAACACAGTTAATGAATACAGTCAATAACTATGGAAATATCTCGATTTTAAGATACGGGTATTATTGACCCACCTCAACGCCCATGTGCCTATTTCCTACCACAATGACGCCGGGTTAAAATGAAATTTGATGTAAGCGATCTTTGGCTTAAAAAAACGGTCACATCCAGAGTGTTCTGCGTTTGCGTCTCCGTAATAATAGTACGAGCAACATCGTACTGGCCAACAGCCACGCGTCTTCTTGTGAATACATTTCGAAATAAACTGATGGAATATAGATGGGTTCATCGATCTACGTCGACCGATGCCATCGACCGGCAATAGATCGATTGGTAAGTCGACCGGTATCCGTCGATCAATTAAAGCTACCACACCAATCGATCAACGTCGACTAGTGATGGGCAGAGGATAAATACTCAGAGGATAAATACTCGAGTATTTATCCGAAATGGATAAATACTCGTATTTATCCGTTTTTATCGGATATTTACTCAAAATGGTGGATATTTATATTTATTGCGTATTGGGTGTTTTTTTTTTTCATTCAAAGTGACTAGTAATGTCAATAAGGCTTTCCAAAACACAACAATATAACATTATTATCAGTTCTAATGTCAAGACAAAGCATCGCGCAAGCATCGTGGCTCTCACTGCGCCCTATCCCGCTCTCTTTTTGTCCCGTTTCTTTTGTCTCTTTTGTTTGTCTTGCTCTCTATCCCCCCGCGCCGCATGTCCTAGCAGTGCATAGATTTTCGTCATAAAGAGCACACACGCGTTTGTTTTACTTCAACAAATTGATACTTACGAGTGTGAATTTTGAAATTGAGTTATTAAAACGTTTCAAGGTATGTTTACTAGATATAATTATTAATTGTGCTAATGATAAAAGACCCATGGGGCCGCCCCTACAAGTGGGTGCGCGAAAAGCTCCGCCCCTGGGCTCCCCCGTTGACGCAGAGCCTTGAGCCTCAGTTCGTGGAGGACGTGGAGAGCGCCCTGTTCCCATCGCGAGGGGAGCACACTCCCCCGCCCATGGCTCCGTCTCCGACGGAATCTGACGATGAAGCTGACGCAAACGCGGATCGCAGCGACGACGACATCTACGACGCTCCGGAGGTGACCGAGGTAGACCTGAGAGTGGCGGTACAACGGCTCAAAGCCAAAAATACCGCCCCAGGACGGGTCCTGGGGCGGTATTTTTGGCGACGGCCTGCCAGGAAAAGCCTGGGTCCTGGCCTCGGGGACTCTCGGGCCTCGACTGGGGGGGCTCTTAAGCGCATGCTTGGAGAGGGGCCGGTTCCTGCTTCGTTGGAAGACAGGGAAACTGGTCCTCATCCAGAAGCACGGGCGCCCTGCGGACTCTCCGTCCGCATTCCGGCCCATCGTGCTGCTCGACGAGGTGGGCAAGCTCTTTGAAAGAGTCATTGCAGACCGCCTCGTCAGGCACCTGAATCGGATGGGCCCGAACCTTGCGGAGAGCCAGTTTGGCTTCCGCAGGGGGCGCTCGACGGTGGACGCCATCATGCGCGTGAGAGCCTTCACGACGGGGGATGCAGTGGCCCGGGGCAGGGTCGTTTTGGCGGTGTCTTTGGACATCACCAACGCCTTTAACACCCTGCCCTGGAGTTGCATCAGGGAGGCACTCCGGTATCACCGGGTGCCGACCTACCTCCGTCGCAGAGTCGAGGACTACCTGACGGACAGAGCCGTCATCTACCCCGGTCACCGGGGAGAGTGGAACTGGCGAGAGATATCGTGCGGTGTTCCACAGGGATCGGTCTTGGGACCGCCCCTGTGGAACATCGGATACGATTGGTTGCTGCGCGGCGACCTCCCTGATGGCGTCAGCGTAATATGTTACGCTGACGACACGCTCGTCCTGGCGGAGGGAGAGTCGCACCAGGCGGCGGCAAATAAATACTCGTATTTATCCGTTTTTATCGGATATTTACTCAAAATGGTGGATATTTATATTTATTGCGTATTGGGTGTTTTTTTTTTCATTCAAAGTGACTAGTAATGTCAATAAGGCTTTCCAAAACACAACAATATAACATTATTATCAGTTCTAATGTCAAGACAAAGCATCGCGCAAGCATCGTGGCTCTCACTGCGCCCTATCCCGCTCTCTTTTTGTCCCGTTTCTTTTGTCTCTTTTGTTTGTCTTGCTCTCTATCCCCCCGCGCCGCATGTCCTAGCAGTGCATAGATTTTCGTCATAAAGAGCACACACGCGTTTGTTTTACTTCAACAAATTGATACTTACGAGTGTGAATTTTGAAATTGAGTTATTAAAACGTTTCAAGGTATGTTTACTAGATATAATTATTAATTGTGCTAATGATAAAAGACCCATGGGGCCGCCCCTACAAGTGGGTGCGCGAAAAGCTCCGCCCCTGGGCTCCCCCGTTGACGCAGAGCCTTGAGCCTCAGTTCGTGGAGGACGTGGAGAGCGCCCTGTTCCCATCGCGAGGGGAGCACACTCCCCCGCCCATGGCTCCGTCTCCGACGGAATCTGACGATGAAGCTGACGCAAACGCGGATCGCAGCGACGACGACATCTACGACGCTCCGGAGGTGACCGAGGTAGACCTGAGAGTGGCGGTACAACGGCTCAAAGCCAAAAATACCGCCCCAGGACGGGTCCTGGGGCGGTATTTTTGGCGACGGCCTGCCAGGAAAAGCCTGGGTCCTGGCCTCGGGGACTCTCGGGCCTCGACTGGGGGGGCTCTTAAGCGCATGCTTGGAGAGGGGCCGGTTCCCGCTTCGTTGGAAGACAGGGAAACTGGTCCTCATCCAGAAGCACGGGCGCCCTGCGGACTCTCCGTCCGCATTCCGGCCCATCGTGCTGCTCGACGAGGTGGGCAAGCTCTTTGAAAGAGTCATTGCAGACCGCCTCGTCAGGCACCTGAATCGGATGGGCCCGAACCTTGCGGAGAGCCAGTTTGGCTTCCGCAGGGGGCGCTCGACGGTGGACGCCATCATGCGCGTGAGAGCCTTCACGACGGGGGATGCAGTGGCCCGGGGCAGGGTCGTTTTGGCGGTGTCTTTGGACATCACCAACGCCTTTAACACCCTGCCCTGGAGTTGCATCAGGGAGGCACTCCGGTATCACCGGGTGCCGACCTACCTCCGTCGCAGAGTCGAGGACTACCTGACGGACAGAGCCGTCATCTACCCCGGTCACCGGGGAGAGTGGAACTGGCGAGAGATATCGTGCGGTGTTCCACAGGGATCGGTCTTGGGACCGCCCCTGTGGAACATCGGATACGATTGGTTGCTGCGCGGCGACCTCCCTGATGGCGTCAGCGTAATATGTTACGCTGACGACACGCTCGTCCTGGCGGAGGGAGAGTCGCACCAGGCGGCGGCTGACCTGGCGACGCAAGCGGTTGCGACAGCTGGGACTCGAAGTTGCGCTGCACAAAATGGAAGCTATGTGTTTTCATGGCCGCGTTAACGCGCCACGGTCCGAGTCCCACATAACGGTGGAGGGGGTTCGCATCGGCGTCGGGAGGACGATGAAGTACCTGGGACTCGTCCTCGACAGCCGGTGGAACTTCAGGGAGCATTTCCTGAGTTTGGCCCCAAAGCTGAACCGCCGCAGCCGCCCTCAGGCGACTCCTGCCTAATCTCAGCGGGCCAAACGCCTTCTGCCGTAGGCTGTACGCCGGTGTCGTGCGGTCCATGGCCCTCTACGGGGCCCCCGTGTGGGCACTGAGCATCCGGACGCGACCACTACAGTTGGTCGCATGCCAGAGGGTCATGGCTATCCGGATGATCCGGGGATACCGCACGATCGCCGGCGAATCGGCCAACCTGCTTGCCGGATTACTGCCCTGGGATCTGGAGGCGACTGCCCTCCAGCGCGTCTATGAGTGGCGCGTGGAGGCGCAGCGCCGGGGTCGAGAAGTCGAGGCGCGGCGGGAAGAGCTCCGGCGCGATCTCAGGGCAGTATGGAGGGGACGACTGTCGCTACCGACGGCCGAGCACGCCGCAATCGTGGCGGTAAGACCCCTCTTTGAGGAGTGGCTGGATAGGAGTCACAGCGTCCTGACCTACCGCATGACGCAGGTCCTCACCGGACACGGAAGTTTCGGGAGGTACCTGTGTCTAAGGAGAAAGGAGGAAACGCCTGGGTGTCACCACTGCGAAGATCGCCCGGAGGACACAGTAGAGCATACGGTGCAAGACTGCCCCGCTTGGGCAGAGCACCGACGTGTCCTCACGGCGGCGATAGGTGGAGACCTCTCGCGGCCGGCATTGGTTGCGGCCATGCTGCGGGGCGAGACGGAGTGGGAAGCGGTCGCCTCCTTCTGCGAAGCAGTAATGCTCGCGAAGGAGGAGGCGGGCCGCGAGAGGGAGAGGACAATGTCCTCCCTCCGCCCCACCCGCGGTGGTTGGCGCCCACGGCGACGGACGTCGCAAGACGGATCTCCGGCCACCGTAGGTGCGGGCATGCGGGCGGCGAGTAAAGGGCAACTCGCAGCCCGACCACGGCCCAGCCTCGGGTCGACGGCGCGTTGTGTTCCACGCGTGCCTCAAAGAGCGTCAGCATAATGACGGGGCCCCCTCTCTAGAGGGCCAAAGCCTGCCGGGGTCGCCGGACTTATCTCATTACCGTGACCCCGGAACATAAAGGGCTATTGAAGGACACCTAGGATTTTAGTCAGTACAAGTCTGACAGTCCCTCCCGCCCTGCCCGGGGTGGGAGGACTCATTTGATGATTTTAACATGAAAAAAAAAAGGTACTTAACGAAAATTTTCGTTATTGAGTATTACAGTAATTTTGTTTTTATTAAAGCGATTAATATACCTTGGTTCAAATCTATATTTTCAGATTTTCATTTATTCCCACCCTTTTATTCATAAAACAAATAAAAACCCGTGAAATAACGGAATTAAAACTGTGAATAGTTTTTATCCGCTGTTTTGAGTAAATACTCGAGAAGAAACGGATATTTATTGAGTATTTATCCATTTTGAGTATTTATCCGGATAAAAACCCATCACTAACGTCGACCGATGGCATCGATCGACTGTCGATCAATTGGTGTGGTAACACCCTTAGACAAGTATATGTACATGAAAAAATAATGTTCCTGGGAAAAAAATTGTAAAAACACACATTTCGTGAAAAAACGAGGTAATTTTAACGTTATATTGTTTTTGACCCGTCATTTAAACATGATGCAGCATTTATTGATATTATTTGAGTTATTTAACCTTCTGTTTATGATTTTCAGTTGCTAAAAGCTTATTTTTTCATCAGAATTCCCTGTAAATACTGAAGATACCAAAAAACAAAAATGGCTACCATTCAGTAGGGATTGGTTTCCGACCACACATTTAGATTTTTTTTTTACAGAATTGTGCAAGATACCTCCCCTTTAATTTTGTACAGACCGAAACCGGACATATTGTATATTTATCATAAATTCAACAAAAGAAAATTACGTGTCCATTATTTTTTTAAACTCCTGACGGACTAATTAGACTTGCAATTTATTGATAGTGTCAACGTGCCAATTCATTGATTAAAAAAAGAAACTGTTTTTAGAGCGCTAAGGTAGTAAATAAACTAATATTTTCAGTCGCTCTTAAATCTTAATGTGCGCGCAGCGTCGCGTCTCGTTGTAAATTGACCCTAATATTGAAAATTTATTTCAGACCATAACATGATTGTGGTGGAAAGTCAGATAAGAAAATTTAAAAAAAAAATACCTGTTAGCATCCAATACTTCCCAGTTATCTTCTTTCAACTCGGAATATGTTTGAGACACTTTCTTCTGGAAGTTAAGTACTTCATACCTATAGAAAAGAAGAAAAAACATGAATGGAAATAAACATACCCACGTTTTGGTTACTGACTGGCAAATATGACTGATTAGAAAATTTAAAAAAGGTTCATTTCTTTGTGCTACCATAGATAAGTTTTAGGGGTGGCTGGGACTGGAGCACCATAACTATTTTTGAACTGTTTTGTTTTTTGTCTTTTTACATTTCTAAAGTACCTGTAACTAGCCTACTCTAAATAAATGCTATCATTTCAATGGAAAAGGAAGTTCTTTTAGTTATTGTTACATTACAACCTCATGATAATAACAAAGTACTCATAATGTAAACACATCACTTATAAAATAACAAAATGATTTATGTCCTCAAAAAATATGTTACGATTAGATAAGATGACTTGGAACACTGACCTTTCATTGCCAAACCCATTTCTTTCTTTGATTGTGTTAATGGGCATTGTCAGGAAGAACACCTTATCTGGTTTAGGCAGACCTACATCCGGGGACTTGCACCAATTTATATCCAAACCTAGAAAACACCAATATTATGAATACAGAAACAAGCAGGTTCTAATTTTAAGTATAAATTGGAAACAATTTTTTTTCATGTAGCGAACAATGTAGAATGAAAAAATGAATGGTGGTGAATTTACGAATTGCATATCTAAAACGGCAGCGTTAAGCAATATTCCTAATGATTCACTTCATTCATTTCCAGGCACATCATTGGCTATTCATTCACAAAGTGAATAATTTATTTTGGATTATTGCTCAATGGTTGTTTTAGACTGTTGTACTTGTATATTTGCATTTTTTATGTCACATAAAAAAAAACATGAAAAAAATGTTAAAAGATGGTTAACCCTTTTTATTCTGCATCTGTAACAGGTTTTTTTTTATATATTTACTTAATTTTAACCTGTTTATTAATTGTAATACAAACATAAAAAAAATGTTTTTATTTCTTCTTCTAGACAAAATAAAAAAAAATTGCAACCAGAGATCAATTACTAAAAAATATTAGTGAGCTTACCTTTAGCAGCTGAGAATGCCACACCAGAATAGCAATATCTATCCACAATTAAAGTGATTCCTGATTCTAACGTGTTGATAATGTTCTTGGCTCTCTCCCATCGGTTAGCAGAGAATAGCAGGTGAATTACCTCATCTGAAAGATCATTCTGAAATAATTGAAGAATGTTACATCAATTTTGTGTTAAACTTGAGAAGCAGTGTCTGTACTGTACTGTCTATACGTGCATAGGCAATGTCATTCACAATGTCATCATCATTATTTCAGCCTATTGTAGTCCGCTGCTGGACATAGGCCTCTCCCAGAGCGCCACAATCTTACACTTTTTTCATCCAGCCACTGCCAGGTTCCTTCTTCAGGTGACTGGTCTTTCTTGCTGGGAGGTGTCCTACGTTTACCTATGTGTGGTCTCCATTAGAGAGCCTTCCTACTCTACCTTTAGTTGGTTCTGCGGCAGCAAGGACCAGCCCACTGCCACTTCAGCATTTTAATTATTATATTCGACAAATGTAAAATGTTATTTCCTTTGTTTTAAAGTTTGATGTTTAAGGGTGGGTTCATATCTGACTGAACATCTGTCATGTATTGTCGGTCTCGGAATGCCAGAGCAGACAAATGTATAGAAAAACAATTGACCGTTCACACTCAGTGGATGATCCGTTTGTGCATCAAGTGTGAACGATTTGTCTGTTCTGGCATTCGCGTAAAGTGACTTACTAGCCTAATTGAAATGCATATGATTTTGAAGATAATTATTTAGTCTGCCCAATCATAACCATAACAATAAAAAATATGATCAACAGCATTACATTACATTTTATCTTGAATTATAAAATAATCAGATTAGATAGCTGCAAGCGCCTATAATTATAAAATATTTAAAGATTGTCTTAGGCATACAAAAACTTCAGATAGGGAATTTAATTATGATTTAAAATATATAAAATGAATGATTATAATTTTGATATTAATTTTATTGATGGTTACGTAGTTTCTGACTGCCCATGGGAAAAAGCCTGCATATATTATATTTTTATAATAATGATGAACAGCTACATTACCTTCAGTTGCAAATAATTATTTATAACTTTTCCAACTTCTGTATCTCGTGCTGGGAAATTAGCATATTCTGCCTGAATATTCTTCTTCTTTAAATTCTCCACTGAAAAAAATTGAAATAAATGAAAACATACAAAAATTAAATTTAAAAATTAAATCTGTTGCACTAAAACAAAAATATTATTGTATGCAATAGTAATTGTGATGAAGAATGTTAAATATCTAATAACTTTAAAAGTTTGTACATAATTCTATAAAATTATTTGTCTCTGAATTAGATCATATAGGTATAAACATCTGTAGCTGTACAGCTGTTTCAATAAGATATTATATTTTGAGCATAATACCTACCTGCCTTCGACCTTAAGTAACCGAATGTAAGTAAATTTATGCACTTACCAAGCGTTCTGGCTTGTGTTGACTTTCCTGTCCTATCCACCCCCTCAATGACAATTAGGGCTCCACGTTTCATTTTCAGATAATTATTATACAGCAATTATATATTTTTTGAGGCTACAAACAAAAAATATAAAATTAGACCCCGTTTTATAAATTAAATTTTACCGTCGGTATTTATAGTTCCCTGGCACCGAATACTGCGTAGATATCAGTTTATAAGTCACAACAAACTAGTAGTCAAGTTTCAAATTACAAATAATAACTTACAACGCACAACGTACACGATAAACAGCAAATCTTTTGAAATCATTGATTGCAGGCATTGAGATGAAGTTATATGGAGATGCCCCGATGTTCTATACATACATTTTGCTTATACAAATATGAGTCAAACATGAGACAGAGAGTGAAATATTGGTTTGTCTCTTTCCTTCTAATGCAGTAATCATATTTGACAAAAGAGACAACAATATTTCGGTTGTTGCTCAAAATGGAATATTTTGTTGGGATATTTCCCACAGTTACAGAAACGTGCCCATTTCGCCATTTTATGTACCAAGTTTCGTGGTAGTTCTGCTGTCAAACAGTTGTTTACTTTTTGTTGAATTTAGATTTTTGAGTAAATAACGGAGTGTTTTCTTTTAAAAGTGCGTGTTACCATTAAGAAACAGTAATTCAACATGCCTGGATGTTCCATTGTGTCTTGTCATGCCAGGAAAAAGAAAAATCAGCCTGAATTGACTTTGTACAGGTTAGTAACACGTTTTCATGCAAAACTACATGAAATAGAACAATTTCGGTAAAGAAATCGCTATGTGACCTTGTTTTCATGGTTAGAGTATTAATATTTGGGTTTATTTCCGTCCTACAGATAATATTTTTCATTTCTTATTTTCGTTTGTTTGTTTACAATAATAATAGTGTTGTACCGTTGCTGTAATAGTTCCCGATACTAGTCCTTCGTTACACTGAAACTGTTACCAAATGATATATTGATAAAAAAATACTAATCATTTATAGGTTTCCCAAAAATGAAAGATTGAAGAAAAAATGGTTGGACTCTATCAGTGACGAAAAAATTTGTTCTCGAAGTAAAGACTGGCTTATGTGTTCACTTCACTTTGTAGAAAAATGTTTTAACAGAACACTTGATGTTATTAGGTTACATGAGAACTCTGTACCTACAATATTTTCGGTAAGTGTGTATTAAAATGATTGTTAAATAACAGCCTGGTTTTTTAGCCTAAGTTATATGGATAGTAATGCATATTTCATTTTTTTTTCAGACATCCAACAAAAAACAACTTCCAGAGTAATTTGTATTCTGTGAAACAAGCAACACTCAAGAATCTGATGTTTCTTGTACATCTACTGTAATAAAGCAACCATCTACCGTAATAGATGAACCATCTAGTGTAATGGAGGCACCATTGCAGTTGACCCATCAATTTGTGGGAACAGTGCACAAAGAGGTATGTAGATGTTGAATTTTTAACCGTTTTCTGACAAACAGACGGCAGCACATCAAGCGCCGCAATCTGTCAAAGACTTGTCAACTGTCACTTGAAAAGAACTTTTAGCAATAAAATGCAATATGCAAATTATTTTTTAACGGTGCATTGTTAAGTTATTGGTTAATAGTGCTGATACATTTGGCATGTTCGTGAAAAGGCGCTGTCAGATGGGACTGATCATCTCTTAGCTGCCACGGTCTATTTTAATTTTTCATTATTATTATTTTTTAATATTAGCTGTACACTTAACTTGCTACGTTGAGTGTTAAAAGAGTGTCCATGGAGTTTCTTGTCCGTTCTTTTCCATAGAGATCTTCGCTCTGGAATGGGCACCTACGGTACTTTCACAGTTATTATGTCTTGTGACTAGAACTGTAGCACCATAACAATTTTGTACTGATTTATTTTTATGTCTTTTGACCATTCAAAAGTGCCTGTAATTATTGGCCTAGTTGAAATAAAGGTCATCGGGCGGAATCCGACCCGGTCGCGGACATGAATGAAAATGGTCCAGAACGAAAGAGCATAATTCACTTAATATTGTACATGATTATTTTATTTCGAATCCATGGGAGAACAAAGTTATAACTAAAAACATATTTATTCAAAAAATCTCCGTTCATTGTCTTACCGCTTGATTTGTACGTTTTCAGAGTATCTTTTGTTTTTATTGACTAGATGAGATATACACTAAACTTGATTTTTGCTGCTTGTTTGGAATTTCTTTAATAATAAATGTAATTGATCCGTGTTACATCGCAGAAAACACATAATTACTTTCGGGACTTTTTTTAGAAAGATATCGGGATCATCTAGAGTTATTCACTTAACTTACCTCGTGTGATATAATAAATAGCACCACACGTTTTACGTCCAAGTTTTATACTAACATGCTTTAGATACCAGAGTAAAAAAGTAAATACCTTTTTTTATTCAACCGCTTGAGGTCTTATCGATGGGTCGCGGGACATACGTATACCGCGACTCCGGTACACAAAGGGCTACCGAAGGACACCGTGGATTTTAGTCAGTACAAGTCTGACAGTCCCTCCCGCCCTGCCCGGGCTGGGAGGACTCATTTGATGATTTTACCACGAAAAAAAAGGCTTTATCGTTTTAAACTGTTAAGAAAATATTGTCTTGTTATCTCACTGAAGAAGCTTTATAGCATAGATAAGAGTGGAGGCAAGGCTCTGAATACGTAAGTTAAGACTACTGAGATCGAATGCTTTCTTTTTTTAAATACACACATTTTAATGCCTTTCAATGTGCGTTTCAGTAAACACTCCTACTTCGATATTTGATGAAGATGAAAATATTGCTTAACAACAACGGCATGTGTATTACAACCATAACATTGTTGATTGCGAATGATCACATAACCTCAGGTACAAACGGGATACATTTACTGGTTGTTGGCATCGATGGCTATAATCAAAGACTAAAACACAACAACGTCAGATGTCTTAGATCTTAGACCTGCGTCATTTGTTAAAATGAAAGAATTGAATGGAGTCCTCCCGCCCTGGGAGGAGTGGAACGGACTGTCAGACTCTTATTGACTAAAGGTGCACTCCATTCTTTCAGTTGCCCTTTACGTTCCAGTTCTACGGTGTTTTTATAAGAAGATCGCGCGACCCCAGCAGGCGTTTGTCCTTGTAGGGACCGAGGTTACCTTGAGACGAGCGTAGTACACATTACCCCGTTAACTCAGGTCTGGTCCCTGATCAGACGGCGAGTCACTATCTCAGTCTGCATCCGCTCAAAAATCGCTCCGCTGCTTTAGACACCCTGGGCGATTCACGAGGAGGCTGGAGCTGAGTTGGTGGAAGTCCTCACCCTCATGCATTCCGCCTCTTCCTTCGCTAGCATTGGGGACTGCTTTGCGGAAGAAGGTGACTACATCCCATTCCCTCTCACTCAGCAGCATACCTTGAACCAGTGCCGGGTGTGAGAATGTGCTACTGCCGATCGTGAGAACATGATCGTGTTCTGTCGAAGCCGGGCCTCCAGGTTCACCTTTAGTGGAGTATGCTCTATATTAGATTAGAGATTTTATTACGTGGATGGTCGATTTCGGATTTAATGCTTTTAATTGAAGAATGAGATAATATTCCACAATCATGTGCTACCATCTAGAAGAAGAATTTAACAAATGACGACGCATATACCAATAAGTCACGATTAATTATTACAACACGGGTAATTGAGGTCATAAATGATCGTTAAAAACCTTATAAATTGTATATCGATGCACACATGGGCGTAGCCACGGGGAGGGTTTTGGGGGTTCAAACCCCCCCCCCCCCCCGAAAGTTAAGATATTAACATTCGTATTATTAAAACAAGGTTTACGAAAAACCGTAAAGTAGTACCGGCACTATCAGGTGTGTGGATGGATTTTAGTCAGTACTTACAAGTCTGACAGTCCCTCCCGCTCTGCCCTGGGTGGGAGGACTCATTTGACAAATAAAAAATAAGTTAAAAATAACTAAAACCCGACTACGAAAAAAACGCGCACTGAAAAATATAAAACAAGAACAATATTCATTTGACCGATATTGTGCTAGCCGTGGTCGTATGCCACCTAAACAATAAAGATTGTGTGATAAAACCGCAGGTGGCATACGACCACGGCTAGCACAATATCGGTCAAATGAATATTGTTCTTGTTTTATATTTTTCAGTGCGCGTTTTTTTCGTAGTCGTATGCCACCTATAAACAATAAAGATTGTGTGATAAAACCGCAGGAGGCATACGACCACGGCTAGCACAATATCGGTCAAATGAATATTGTTCTTGTTTTATATTTTTCAGTGCGGGTTTTTTTCGTCGTCGGGTTTTAGTTATTTTTAACTTATTTTTTATTTACACCATTTTGGGGTTATATTATTAATATTATTTGTTATAAAAATAAAAGCAAAGTAGCGAGTGAATTTCAATAATGTACTCATTAAGCCTTTTCATTGTTGATACCCATGTTGACACTGTTAAAAACATGCTACGTAGCTAGTAAAAGCTATATTATGAATATGTATTTCAAATGTGCTCATCAAGCCCTTTAATTTGATACCCATGTCGATATTGTGCGAAAACGTTAAACGGTTACGACTTTACATCCCCTAGAGGGCGCCATATTGGATTTGGTGACACGTCACCTACCCTATAACCAGCGGACAACTAAGACGCTTCTAACGACATTTGTCATGTAGTGATAAGTAGTTTAGAAGTTATGAGGGAACAGACAAATATACATACATACATACATACCGGTCAAAATCATAACCCTCCTTTTGGCTTTGCCGTAGTCGGGTAAAAATGAATATTATGGTTATTTTATACACATTTAGTCGTTTTCTTTCTTGAACCCCTCCCGATACTAGAACCTGGCTACGCCCATGGACGCACATAACAGTTCGCTATAGGTACTAGCAACAAATCGATCCCTTGCGATATTTAAAGATGAAATAAGAGATTGATCAAGCTGAAAAAAAAAAAAATTTTTTCCAAATTCCCACAACCCACAAGAATGCGCCCCATACCATGATAAACAAGACACATTTAGCTAAATATCCTCACATTTTCATTTATGTCCGCCGTGGGTTTTTTTCCCATACTTCGCGCCCGTTTACCTTTGATTTGATTTAACTATTTATCTTTTCTATTACAGGTTTTACAAACTGGAAAAATTAAAGCCTTTAAAGAAAAATACGTCAATCAACAGAAAACAATTAAACGCCTCAATGAAATAATACGAAGGAAAAAAAAATTGCTGATTTGAAGGCTGTTGTGATAGAAGACTTGACGGGACCAAAAGACTTTTTAAAAAGACAAATTAACAAGTCCAAAGGTTTACCTGTACAATCCGAATTAATCGTCAATTTTTTAAATTAACGCTAAAACATAAATATATGTATAATATTTAATTTCAAGCAATAGCGCAAATGTGAAAATTTTCATTTTTTTTACGTAACTACATGGATTATAATTTAATCATGGTATCTAGTCGTAATACTATTATGTAATCCTAAAAGTACTAGGGATACTAGTATCCATACTCGTTACAGTAACACTATGTTTCTTGATTGGCACAACCCTAGCATTGGCCGCCATTTTATGTGCCATGCGAACTTGTAGGTATCCACGTTTTTGGTGTAGGTATTTCCAGTCCATAGGATTATAATGTCTATGATTGCAGGTGACAGATTTGACAATTTGACTGGATTTGACATAAGATTTGACAACATAGCATCAATTTGGCGGGAAACCAGTGTTGCCCACCCTAATTTTAGAAATTAAGTAGAATAAATGCCAAAAATCGGTAGAATCCAAAATGAAAAATCGGTAGATCTACATTTTTTTTTTTTTTGCGTGGTAAAATCATCAAATGAGTCCTCCCACCCCGGGCAGGGTGGGAGGGACTGTCAGACTTGTACTGACTAAAATCCACGGTGTCCTTCAATAGCCCTTTATGTTCCGGAGTCACGGTAATGAGATAAGTCCCGCGACCCCGGCAGGCTTTGGCCCTCTAGAGAGGGGGCCCCGTCATTATGCTGACGCTCTTTGAGGCGCGCGTGGAACACAACGCGCCGTCGACCCGGGCATGGTCCATGGTCGGGTGGCGAGTTACCCTTTACTCGCCGCCCGCATGCCCGCGCCTACGGTGGCCGGAGATCGTCTTGCGACGTCCGTCGCCGTGGGCGTCCTAGATCTACAGCTTGGCAAAAAACAGTAGAAAACCGGAAGTCGCCACTGTCTTCACGCTACCAGCCATTGAGATTTATGTCTATGCTACCAGCACTTTGAATGATTTTATTTTATTTATTTTCACTTATTAGGTTAGTTTTATGGCACTATAATAAATCTTACAAACCTGCGTCTTTGTTCACATCAAATATTTTAAAATGTTGTCAGCAAATAAAAAGATTAGTTCCGTTTCAAGACGTTCTGGCCAAGCTGTACCACCTCAGAGCTTGGTGTGTACGCGGCATAGAGAAGAATAAGATATAGCTTGGCAAAAAACAGTAGAAAACCGGAAGTCGCCACTGTCCTCTCGCTACCAGCACTTTGAATGATTTCATTTTATTTATTTTCACTTATTACGTTAGTTTTATGGCACAATAATAAATCTAACAAACCTGCGTCTTTGTTTACATCAATTATCAAATGTTTTAAAACGTTGTCAGCAAATAAAAATATTAGTTCCGTTTCAAGACGTTTTCTAATAGCCAAAAGGATTAATGTGCAGTACCGTATTTATAAACTAAGTAAATCATATATGATGTTATGTTATTACTTACTTAGAATTATTATTTTACTGTCGTGTATACTCTATGCCAAAAATATTATTTTATTAGAAAAAATACATTCGAGAAATTGTTCCTTGTGTTTACTAAACATATTCGCGCGAATAACGAGGCGAATGACGAGGCGAATAACGAACACGAATGTGTGAATGGTAAGTTCGTTATTCGCCTCGTCATTCGCCTCGCTATTCGTGAGTTCACGTCGAGAGCGGTTTTTTGGACGCGAATCAAAGGGCACGTTTAAGAATGCCCTTATAATTTATATTGTGTACATAAATGATTAAAATAAATAAAAAAGCGTAAAATAACTTTTCTTTCTGAAGTCGGTGTCTTTGTTTTTTATTCCATTGTCTATTGCCACCGACTTCAGAAAGAGAAGTTATTTTAAGCTATTTTGTATTTGTTTTTGAAGTCGGTTCCTTTTTATTTTCAAAAAGTGTTTTTTTTACCCTTTTTAGTTACGATATTCAACAAATATCTTCGTATAATCGTCGTCTTTGAAAATGTACAATCCGTGACCCCGGAACGTAAAGGGCTATTGTAGGAAATCGTGGATATTAGTCAGTATAAGTCTATGGAGGACTAATATGATGACTTTACCACGCTTAAAAAAATTGGGAAAAAGGATCCATGCGAGCAACGTCACGAGATATCCATTATTGTTATATACTAAAACCTTCTCTAGAATGTAACGAACACTTTTCTGAAAATCCCATCTAAATCTGTTTTTTTCGTACAAGTAGTCAAACTGAAAACCTACTTTTTTTAAAGTCGGTTAAAAATGGAGTGGAGTGAAGTTTAGAGCTATGAGCTATTGCGAAAGGAACTGCTGATTTGATGTGACGATTGGCGCAGTGGGTGAGCAATTGGACTGCTGCTCTGCGTGTTGTGGGTTCAATGCCCGCACGGAGCAATAATTTTTATGATCTACAAGTAATTGTTCCGGGTCTGGGCTTCTGTGTACATATGTGAGTTTATATACGCACCCACAGTACAGGAAAAAAAAAACTAGGGCACCTACGGCCCTAGTTTTTTTTCCTGTACTGTGGGTGCGTTGCAGGCTTTTTTTTTAAAAGAAAAAAATATTTGGAGTTCAAATAATTGTATGAACTCATTAGATGTAGCGTGCATGTCGCAATTATTTTCACGTCCTCCATGTTCGTAATGAATTCCCCGCGAATGTGTGAACAGCAGTTCGCGACGGCATTCGTGCACGAATGATTCGACGAATGTTTCGGCGAATGACGAGGCGGATAGAGAACACGAATGTGTAAATGGAGTTGTGGGAGGAAAGGGGTAGCAAGTAGAGAGGGTTGAGGAGTACTGGAGTAGGGGTAAACCAAGTTGCCAGGTTTAGGAATTTTCCTCGCAAATTGGTGATGTGTAGTCACACATCACCAATTTGCGACTACGGTCTTATGCAGTCGCATAAGACCGTAGTTAGCAAGTAGCGTTTTCTAGGGAATTTCTGCATAATAGTTTAAGGGAAAAAGGTGTGAATGGATGAAAATTTAATAATTCACATTTTTTTTTTTGTAAATTCCTCGCATGCCGCAAAGTGCAAAATTAATTTGCAAATAATACCTATGTTATGAAAGTCTCAAGGGAATAGCTACAGAACAGAAAATTAAATTATCCCTTATTATGCAAAAATATTGGAAATTTCAACGCTCAAACCTAGCAACCCTCTTATCAAATGTCATTTTAGAATCAAACTGCGCTCTAATCTCGCGTTGTGCTGTTGAATTTCTTTGTTTTTATTTTTATAAATAAATGTAAGTTATCAGTGAAATTATTTTGTTTTAATCATGAAAAAGGGATATAAAGTGACGGATGTAAAAAGGGAGAAGAAAATAGGAGTCGCTGCCGAAACTCTGGAAGAGTTGATTGAGAAATCATGCAAAAAGTTAGGCGTAAGTAGAAATTACTTTGTTCACCTTTGTTTATCTTGTTTAAAATGTTGTTTTTCTATCATTTGGAGGTATTTAAACACTAGTTTTAGTCATGATAATGTGTTTCTATCGTTTGTTACAAATGGGTCAGGGTGAAGCCTTGACCGGAATTAGTGTACCTTGACCTAATTCCGCGACTCGGGATTTCCAGTTCAATGTCAGCTGCGCAGAGTGCCGGCTTTGCGTGGCGGAGGACGGGACGCAAGTGGACGACGACGAGTACCTGGCCACGTTGCCCTCGCAAACACTCTTCATATTATTGACGAGCACTGAGAAAATGGTTACTGGTATGTTTTGTTACAGCTATTGAAAATTTGGTGGGAAATTTTACGTTACGAAAAAGTTACGATGTTGGAAGTTTGAACTCTTAGGTTTTCATATGGGCCTGCATAATGTCCAGTCCAGTGGATAATATGATGATGATTTGATTATCTAAATTACTAATGTGATGCCTGGAGTAAAAAAAAACTTAACTTCAGATCAGAGAGTCTTCAGGACGTCAAGGTCTTAGCTAGTTACTTTCAGTGCTGGAATTGTCTTTGCAAATCCATCTAACACATACTGTTTTCCCTAGACTTTGACTACTTCTATGGTCTGATCCGGTCCCATAAGAAGACCTACATTGACACTGGAGCTGCAGCTAAGGAGTTCCTTACCACTAACATCAAGGAGAAGTTCAAGGTGTTCCAGAAGTACATTGCAGCTGCTGATGATGCCAGGACCATGCTGAGCGAGAGGGCTCAGGATCCAGGGTGGTTTGAAGGTGAGATAATTTTTAAATATCGTACCCTTATTGCAAAAACCGATTATCTGCATTTTTAAACCAATTTTAGTTAAATATAGAAATCAAATCCTCAAGTCACGACGAAACTACAGGTAAAACCCATTTTCGCTCGAATTTTGATGCAGATAATCGGTTTTTGCAATAAGGGTATGATATATGTATATTTTTAAGGAATAATGTAGGCAAGTTGTTATACTTAAAAACTTATAAACAAATACCTCTTTATAATATTTTTAGTGTAGAAGTTTATAGATAATAAAGTTAAACATTGTGAACAAAATGTATGAAGCTTTTAGCAATTTATATCTATTTCAACTGTTTCTCTGTTTTTTAACTGGAACAAAGAATTATCTGTTGAAGTTTAAGGGTGTTACCACACCAATCACTCGATAGTCGATCGACGATCGATCGATGGTGGAATGGATAAGTCGACGTCGATCGAGCTGCGATTGGTGTAGTAGAAACTGTCGATCGACGTCGACCAGTCCATTCTACCATCGATCGATGGCGTCGATCGACCGATTGGTGTGGTAACACCCTAATGTGGATTAGCTGTAGAATAACAGTTGGTGTATTTAACAAATTAACTGTTGTCATTAAAATGGATGAGCACTAAATGACAATGCCAGATTGTAACCCACCTTTCAGTAATGTACAGGAAATATAAATTAATGAAAATTCTGAAATGAATATAGGCCCTTGGTTACTTAACTGTTGTTCTGCTAGACCTGCATTTAAAAAGTTAGTGTTATAAGGATATCAAAATCCCATTTCCTGTTTTCATCGCGGCCATATGTGTGTTACTCAGTATGCATACCTAAACACAGAAAATGACACCTGTTAATGTGTTATGTATGGATTTAAATATGTAATATTCAGTATTAGTCAGTTTTTTTTATCGTGGTAAAATCAACAAATAAGTCCTCCCACCCAGGGCAGAGTGGGAGGGACTGTCAGACTTGTACTGACTAAAATCCACGATGTCCTTCAATAGCCCTTTACGTTCCGAGGTCACGGTAATTCGTTAGTCCCGCGACCCCGGCAGGCTTTGGCCCTCTAAAGGGGGGCCCTGTCATTCTGCTAAAATATTATTTCCAATAACTGTGTGTAATTACAGCTTTCACCAAAATCTGTAATGCGTCATGAGTGCTTTTGGGGGCTAACCAGCATTGTAGAAATTGGAATGTGAATGTTGTCATACCCAACCTAAATGTACCAAATATTTTTTCTTACATTTAAACAAAAACCGCAAGTTCTAAAGGCATGTACATGATTTTAGTTATCAGCTGGCATTGTCCTTTCAATCCTAACCATGAGGCATTACGGCATACAATCGAGTGTTACAATTTAGTGACATCTAGCATTGAGTAGCGGAATTTGCTAATTTCAATACATTTAAACAAAAACCGCAAGTTCTAAAGGCATGTACATGATTTTAGTTATCAGCTGGCATTGTCCTTTCAATCCTAACCATGAGGCATTACGGCATACAATCGAGTGTTACAATTTAGTGACATCTAGCATTGAGTAGCGGAATTTGCTAATTTCAATACATTTAAACAGGAACCGCGAGTTCTAAAGGCATGTAAACATGATTTTAGTTATCACTTTTAAAGCACCATTAGAATGTTACATTTGGCATGGTTGTACACCAACTTTTATTTGATGGGTTACAGCTCCATAGAGTTCCTGGCATTGTCCTTTAAGAAAAAATAAGTTTTGTGATTTTTAAACTACCACATACCTAGTACTATTTTGGAGCCACAATATGACAAGTCATAATTTATGATTTACACAAAATCTGAATTTCTCTAACACATTGAATTGCTTATAGGCTTAGAACCATCAGAAAAAACGAAAGAGCAATCAATGTCGAAACGCGTGAAGGACCGGATGCGTGGTTACTACTACAAAACAAAAACTGCTCTCCAATCCTCTGAGGTCTACATACACTCGAAGAATGGCCGAGGTAAGAAACTCATAGACCAGTTCTTGACGGACCTGCGAAACATACTTGAATCTTACAAGTATAATGACACTTATTTCAACCGCAAAGCAGCCAAAACCACTCGCATTTGCGACGAGACTGGTCTGTTCCAATGCGGAGGCCTCTGGAGCAGTGATAAGTGTCTTTACGAAGGCGAACACGTCATCAATCCTTATCGCAGCCGTGAGGAACGCATCATATTCCAAACTTGGAATCTCGACCACAAGATTGAGCTGTCAAGGTCTATAATCCCGAAAATTTTAGAAGCCATCGACGGGTTGTATAACGGTGATATTAAATGTATATTATGTGATAAAGATTCGAAGGTAGGCGGGATTGAAGCTGATAGGTATTTTCTCCAAATATTCACGAGGGAGAATCTTAAGCTGGTGCATATTGTATGCCATTACAAGGGGAAACATGATGCCGAATCTGGTGTGTACACGCTGTGCAAGAAATGTTATGGTGGTCAAAGTATTGAGTATAAGTAAACTGTTATAGATTTTAGATGTTCAGTGTAGATTCAGAATTCTGGGGTATATAACAATCTCGCCATCTTGCCATTGAGAGAAACGCCATCCACTCGTAACATCATGTGTAAAAGTCCTTGTCTGATAAGTGATTGAAGGCTGATAAAGATGAAGTATGTAATTTGTCTTACTAACTTTTATACTGACCAACTATTTCTTACAAATAATATTCCCTAGGATACTGAATCTGTGCTTAAATATAATTGCAATATTTAGCAAACAAAGTATATTTCTATACAAAAAATAAGTTATATTATATGCTATATTTTCTGCTATAAATGCTATATTTTAAACGACCTGTGATAGGCGGATATTAATAAAATCTTGTTGTGTTCGCATAAACTTTTTTTTAATTATTATTTTTTTTAATAATTGTGAGAGCTGTAAATATTATTTAAGTACTTTTAGTGCACTGTTTTACAACTCGTTCTTTTTTAAAATATGTAATCAAAATATGGCCAAAGATGTTTCTTGAAAATGAAGTGAGGTATTTAATTTATATTCGATGAAATCAGGCAATTGCCATAAATATAAAAAATAGTATTTCCAGGAATATTTCAACTTATAAGATAAAATTTGTGTTTTTTATCGCGACGTTGAATATAAAATGCTTATTTTACGTAAGTACCTACCTATACAACTCAATCGTCTTGTACAATCTTAAACTTATTATACAGTAGACTGTATCAAATCTGAAAAGCAATCTAAAGTTTTCATCGAACATTTGTATTCCGATACAACACCGCAATATTCCCCGGCTTAAAGTTCGGGCCTGCTTAGCATACCGAAATTGATCTCGTTCGCAAAATTATCTAGGACTTGGGAAACAGATGCTTTCAACCACTTTGTTTTAAGAATATAATTTTAGCTTAAGTTTCATGAAATATTATACTTTAGGTATATTTTTTTATTCAAGTATTTGAATCGTTAGACGTGCTCTCAGCCACAGATTAGTCTCAGCTTACTTAGTCGTACGAAATGTTGTTTAATCTCAAAGACTTAGATCGCGCATCCCTCAAATAGGAACGAAAAGGTACACACCGGGAGTATCCGCTTGTTATAATAATTTTAACAGTTGAGTGTCGGGCAGTACACCAGTTTTGTATGCTCGGTGTATTACAGTACACAATTTTGTACCAATAACTTTCTGTACCACAGTACCAAATCTAATCTTGATTTATTTGTTCAAAAGTAATACAGTTACACGCGAATGCTCCATCAGTGAAAGACAAATACATGCTTTTAGATACGATTTCGAAAGTCAATATCTTCAACAAAAGCTGCTCTTTTTGTACCAAACGAACCACTCTAACGTTTTAAATCTTTGTATTTTTATTAGCGATCTTAATTCAGCACAGAAACGGCTATGTTCACTAGAATTCATAATATATTATAGTCTTTATATGTAGTGGTTGTTCGTTTTATGAAGATTTTAAAAGTTTATATTATTGTTAATATTAGACCATAGTAGGCATTTCTATTCCTTAAATTGATCTCCTTGCCCTTCATGACATAGAATTAAGAATTTTAAACCTTTATTATATACTTATTGATTATTACTTTTTTTATGAATTTGAATGGATTGATATGAAGACTACGCGATAGATTTTTCTTCTAGTATGAAAAATATCTTCGTAGTAATGAACTCTACGTATTGAACATAAGATACGATTTGTTTGGATGCGAAACTTCTAATGTGAAGCGAATCAATCATGTACAGACGCCAGAACATCGACCTATTGACCTACACCAACAACAACAACAACCTGGCAACCTTCAATTAATTTTCAACTTTATAACAAAAGACGAAAGTGTATTTTCAAATGGGAACATTTTTAATGTTTGGAATAGGTCGACGTTCTGGCGAACCTACATTAAAATCAGATTTTGTTATTTGTTTTGTGGTAAAATCCATTGAAGTCATTTAGTTGGTCTCCTTTACTCATATTTAAAATATTGTTCAATACAGGATTTTCACAAAAAACCTCACTATTGATACAGGGTTGTTAGATAGCCATAAACAATATTTTTGTGTAACAAAATTAAAATAAACAGAGCAGTAACACATTAACACTTTAAAAATTAAAAGAAAATAAATAATATTTGAAATATAAAATCTTTGGCTTGAGCAAAACTTCAAATGATGTAATAAGGCATCTATCACATAATTATGTATTTTTATTTATTTTTGCTTCATAAACTGAGGAACTTGTGGGCAAGATCAGCAGTGCTATTCTAGCAATTGAAAATTTATACTCTATGCTTATGGCGTAATGTTGAAAATCTATTACAGACTAAGTGTATTTTCGTAATTCCCGCGTACGTGACTCTGATAACAAACGCTCTTGCCAATGGGGAAGGCCAGTCAAAGAAAATGTAGATGGCGTGCGTGACCATAGCTAAGTCCTAATCTGACCAATGAGGTAGTACTATTTTGAAGTACCTATAAGATTTGAACCAATGACGATGCTTGGAACTAGCTATACTAGCGCCATTCGTTTCCCAGTTGCCTTCCCCATTGCCACAATCAAAAAAGAAGAAGACGACTTAGAGAATAGCACTGCAATAGTTATTTTGCCAAGACGATATATCTGTATAAAGTTAATGTTCATATTCGTATAAAAGTTTGCCCACTTTTCTGTGTATTTGTAGAAATATGAATATAATGAAAACAAGGTTCATTCCATATTATCATCAAATACTATACTTAGCAAATTCAGACAGTTCGGCAATTTTGCTATATGAAACTTCTGTGTGATAAAATGCCCAAAAAATTAAACTTCCTGCTTTCCAATTAGTAACTTAAATTCAAGTTTGAAAAATAAACATTTCCTAGATAAATCTATGTAAACTAAAAACATTAAAAAGTTGCTTATTTATTTATTTAAGGCACAGCACAATTCGTTTGTTGAAACGGCAAGTGTTATCTAGATCAGATTCCTACAAAGATCGAAAAAGACGGAAGAATTCCTGAAAAGGTTTGCAATCCCGCATACCTGCTGGATCCCACGTGCAGTCTCTCAATAATGAAACCAATAGAAATATAACTGAATTATTATATTCAGTGATAATAATAGATACCTTAAATAATGTGTTTGCGGTGTGCGGGATTGTAAGCCAAATCATCTTTTGTGGTCTTACTTATCATACTTTAAGAACTGGTCTAGAATTAAGTAACTATCAACAGATGGTGCTAATTGAGAATTGACCGTTGCTTCGTAATTAGCCAAATTATTTTTACTTAGTTAATTTATTGACTGATAAAGCACTTGGTGCCAAACTAACGAATTTTTTAGAACATTTTCTATTTCATAAAATTACTCTTAAATAATTCTTATTTGTGAATTTTGTATGATTTGTATTTCAATAATTGTAATCTTAGATAGGAATTATGAAATGGATCGAGGGGCTTTTCCACAGGCTTATAAAAACCAATCAATACTAAAATATTCTTCGTCGTATTAAAATATTGTTTCGGATATGCGACGCAGGAAAATTAAAAAAACCGAATTTTCTCAAAAATCTAGTAATATCGCGAAAACACGGATAATTAGAAAATGTCTATGATATTTCGCAATGGTTAGGTTCCTTTAAATCCTGCAAACTGAAATAGAAGCCCCGCGAAGCGGGGTTTCCTCAATACCGCTTAGTTCGAAATTTTATTGAGTCATAGCCATTGCCTAATTATCCGTGTTTTCGCGATATACCTACAATTTTTTTTGAAAATTATGTTTAACAAATTATCTTACGACAATTATGTAAGCATAATGTGGAAAAGGTTCTCAAGGTTGTGTAAAGAAAACTGTGTCGAATTTTCATATTTAATTTACTCTATATTTAGTGTACTGTCTTCTTTATTATTAAGACAGCTCTATTTACCTTTCCTATTCTTATCTTAAGCTAAAAATATTTTTTCATTAACCTGTCTAATGCTAGAAATTTTCTGCCACATAATCATCAACGAGGTTTCTACAATCTAAGATCCTTTTTTGAAGATTGTGTCGTGGACCTATGTATTAATATAAGTACCTATATATAAAATATATCAGAAATCCTATTTTGAGACAATCGTTTACCAACTTGTTTAGATAGATATTAGTGGATAGCGATGAATAGCAATATTAATGTTTAAGGTAGGTACCTAGTACTTTTACACGTTGATTTGAAGTAAAGACAGGCAGAATGTTTCACTTTATAAAATCTTCAACATATCTTTTTTGTTTTTCTAGTCGCAAGACATAATAACTGCGAAAATGCTACAGTTGTCTTCCTTTTGAGATTTCGCTGCAGTCGAATATAAATACTGCGGATGAGCACAACGAAAATAATTTAAAACATATAACCCTCCCTAAAACACTTACTCGGATTAAAACTACATAATATGTAGAGCAAAACAAAAACTTACCGCCTTCTAGTATAGAGTAGGCAAAACATAATCCTAGCTATGAAAAACTATGAGTAATTTACGCTTTGATACTGAAATAACTCTTGAGTCTTTGTTATCTGTTTGTGATAACAATGGACTGGTTTATACATGAATTGAGCATCTGAAAATAAATAACTATGCATATTGTAGCAGATAGCATAACATGACTAATCCGCGTGGACTTTGGCAAGGGAGTCTCTTTAGTACAGTCAGATTTCGCCAGTTACATTTGAGTCTGACGTAACTCTGAACGTTTTCGTTAAAGCTAACATTATTAGGGTAATAGGGTATAGCTCGCCTGTTGGGTCCTAAATCTGACAATACATTCCAATCCAATATTTTCGTAGCATAATTATATTACCCTCATTTGGGCAAAAATCTTGTCTCTGGGAAATTATAAATGGAGAAGTCCTACCTATATCAATTGGGTTTCAGTCTGCTTCAAATCAACGTGGTAATAAAAGTCAGTCAGTAATAGAAAAAAAAATAGAAGCAGTCTAATCTTATCTCATTCAGTTCAAAAAAGCGTTTTCGCTTGACAGTCTACAAGGCTCAGAAGATTAATAGGTCTGCTGGCCCGAATCTTATTGCAGCTGGGGGTTTCGCACAAACGGTCGACGTTTATTGGAACAATCGGTGCATCCACACCGCCGGCAACATTTGTAGCTCAACGTTTCCAAATGTTGCTCGGTAACATCCGCTAACAAAATGTTTCTAAGTGTTTACGTGTTACTGTAAGTCGAGTAACGTTGCTCAACATTGGGTAACATCCGCCAACAAATGTTGGCGTGTTACTGTAAGTCGAGTAACGTCTCAACATTCGGTAACAATGTTACCCCCATTATCTAACAATGTTGCCGATTGTCGAGCAACGTTACTCCACATACAGTAACACGGCATCATTTGTTGTCGGATGTTACTGCGGTGTGGATGAGTAACAATCAACAAATAGGAACAAGGAGCCACAAAAGTTACCGAATGTTGCCGAATCTTACCGTGTTGCCTTTTGTTGCTCCACAAATGTTACCGGCGGTGTGGATGCACCGAATGATGGGCTTACCCATGGCGTGCAATGAATGCAATTCGAGAGCTTAAACATTTATATCAGGTAATGACCCTGTAGCCTATTTTATAGGGCGACTAGTTGTCCGACCATGGACCATGCCCGGGTCGACTACGCGATGTGTTCCATGCGCGCCCGGCGCCTCAGTGTCAGCACAATGACGGGTCAGGGGCCAAAGCCTGCCAGGGTCACGGGACCCCGGAACGTAAAGGGCTATTGAAGGACACCGTGGATTTTAGTCAGTACAAGTCTGACAGTCCCTCGCGCCCTGCCCTGGTGGGAGGAATTACTGTATGGGCTAAGAATACACTGCTGTAGAAGCTTCCATATAGCTTATAGTAAAAGTTGTTTGCATTAGCATAGCGTGTTGTGTAGACTTCTCGAATATACAGTATTAATCAATATACCTTCTCCTTTGCCTAATAGTTGCGTAAATGTAGAAGTAAGGAAGATATCATTATATTTAAATACGTAGAACACTGGTACAAAAACGTAGGAAGTATAACTGCACATGTTGAAGTTTAGAACTGATGTTTAGATTTGTTTAGAGTGAATAGATGCTGTTTCGATTTCAGTGTTTATTTATAATATGTGGAGATATTTTCAGGGCCACAAAACGTCCATAAAATATACATAATATGCATTTTTTTTCAAATGACATGATTTATATATATATTTTTTTAACTTTCTGACTTTACCAAATCAGAATTAAAACCACTTTAATTTTTAGGTTAACGAAAAGCCTTAAAAATATCTACACTCATTTTAAAATATGTTTAGACATTAGTGTTAATAACATTGTATGTCAGATAGGTGGCCTACCATGACGTCTTAAAGCGTGAGTAGTTCCGCTGTAGGAACAAGATGGCGCTAGACGATTGTATAGCTCTGTCTCTTTCCCACAGCGGAACTACTCACGCTTTAAGAGCGCATATTCTGAAAGTTGGCAACGTCGCAAATAGTTGTCAAATATTAACAAGTTTTAATTAATTTAGCAATGTTACTGTATGGAAATAAGAAATATGGCTGTCTGTAGTGCACTAAACCATTGATAAAGGAATGCAATTAAAACACTGAATTTGATGTTGTAACCGTTTCAGGTGTAAAGAAAGCATTTGGAAGGTTTCCAAATACTTTTTTTACATCTAAAACTATGTATTCGGTGTAACGATATTAATTATTGCATTCCCTAATCAATGTTTTAGTGCACTACAGAGCCATATTTCTTATCAGGGACGGTTACCGTTACCAAACAAATACCGGTAAAATTACCAAAACATTAACGTTATGTTACGTTAAATATTAACGTTAAACATAACGTTAATTTATAGGATTTACCGCTATTTAATTATCGTTACTAATAACGTTAATTCACTGTGCGACGTTGCCAAACCGCGCCGCGCGTCTTTTCGTTCGGCTCTACAAATCAAAGCGGCAACAAATAGCAACGCGCGCCGCTTACGCGCATCGCATTTCATAGTCAGATGTCACACAAACATTGCGTACGCCAAATTAGTAGGTATATCTCTATTAGATTAATTCTGTTGTTCTGTTATTATAATTAGTTGTTTGTTTAAAAAACACTATTATGGGCCGAAAGAAGTGCAACAGAGCTTATCAGTATTTCAAAATGTTTAAAGAAAACAATAAATCTACTTGCACATCTATATCTATACATATAATAAAATCGTAGAGCTGTCATTCCTGTACATTGGATTTTTTTTCTTTTTGTATTTTTTTCGAGATAAAGGATCGATTCTGATGACAAATCAACTTTTCTGTTCCGGATTTTTTTTAGGGTTTTTTCTTTTGCGTTAATTCCTAAACTAGGTACTGAAAACTTTCCGATCAAATTTTCCTCAAATATTCCTAATAATATGCTTCTGTCAATAGGCTATGTATTATTACACTATTGTCACTGGGAGATGAGCAATTTTGAATTATGTTGTTTTTAAATGTATGTTTTGAGTTGGCGGATTAACCACTGGATAATATTTATTCAATTTTTCCTCAAATATTCCTTAAACTGCTCTTCAATTAATAGGGTCTAGACACGCGAGAGCGTCGCCAGCCGAGTTCAGGCGCGCTTACAGTGTGTAATATTACACGAACCATTTGGAGCCACTTTTTAGCCCCTCACAACTCAAAAATTATTTAATCTAGGCATATATTTTGCAAATTTTATAAATATATCTCAAACGGTTATTTAGATATTAACGTCAAAAAATCGTCATTTTTATGACTGACCTATAGATCAAAACTATAACCCAGTTCTAGATGACCTAGAAAGTTCAAATTTGGCATGCAGATAGGTAAAGTTTTTTTTTTAAGTTTGTCTGACGGTTAACTCGTCGTTTAAGAACCGATTTTGATGATTCTCTTTTCGTTGGAAAAAATATATTTTAAAGGTAAAATCCTATGATAAGGAAATTAGGGTTTGATGACGAAAGACCAGAGAAATCGAGTGGAGCTTTCTAAAATTGTAGGGGCGACTAGTGCGTTTGTAAGTTTTTCATTATTTTAAAGCAATACAATTAAATAAAGATCTGGAGTAGATCTGATGATGGAGCCGAGAGACAGTCGAGGGAACTCCTCAACGATTCACAGAAGCTACCTTGTGTTTGGACTTAATTCATTTATATTGATAAGAACTTTACACCTAGGTGGGTTGTAATTGTCATTAAGGGTCTGATGATAAAGACGAAGAACAATTCAGGGAACTCGTCAACGGTTTATAGTAGCTATCTTGTATTTGGACTTAATTCATTTATATTGATGAAAACTTTCGACTCTTTTTTTTTTCGTGGTAAAATCATCAAATGAGACCTCCCACCCAGGGCAGGGCGGGAGGGACTGTCAGACTCGTACTGACTAAAATCCACGGTGTCCTTCAATAGCCCTTTGTGTTCCGGGGTCACGGTAATGAGTCGGAGAAACAGAGATAAGTCCCGTGACCCCGGCAGGCTTTGGCCCTCTAGAGGGGGGCCCCGTCATCATGCTGATACTCTTTGGGGCGCGCGTGGAACACAACGCGCCATCGACCCGGGCATGGTCCATGGTCGGACAGCGAGTCGTCCATTACTCGCCACCCGCATGCCCGCGCCTACGGTGCCCGGAGATCGTCTGCCGACGTCCGACGCCGTGGGCGTCTTCCAGTGCGGCTGGGGTGGAGGAAGGACGCTATCCTCTCCCTCACGCGGCCCGCCTCCTCCTTCACGAGCATGACTGCTTCGCAGAAGGGGGCGACCGCTTCCCACTCCGTCTCGCCCCGCAGCATGGCCTCGACCAATGCCGGGCGCGAGAGGTCTCCGCCTATCGCCGCCGAGAGGACACGGCGGTGCTATGCCCAAGCGGCGCAGTCCTGCACCGTATGCTCCACAGTGTTCTCCGGGCGATCTTCGCAGTGGTGACACCCAGGCGTTGCTTCCCTCCCTATCAGACACAGGAACCTCCCGAAACGTCCGTGTCCAGTGAGGACCTGCGTCACGCGGTAGGTCAGGACGCCGTGACGCCTTTCCAGCCACTCCTCAAAGAGGGGTTTTACCGCCGCGATTGCAGCGTGCCCGGACCTCGGATGCGACAGTCGTTCCCTCCATACCGCCCTGAGCTCGCGTCGGACCTCTTCCCGCCGCGCCTCGACTTGTCGGGGCAGCGGGAATTCTCCCCGGCGCTGCGCCTCCACGCGCCACTCATAAATGAGCTGGAGAGCAGTCGTCTCCAGATCCCAGGGCAGCAATCTGGCAAGGAGGTTGGCTGATTCGCCGGCGGTATCCCCGGATCATCCGGATAGCCATGAACCTCTGGCAAGCGACCAACTTTAGTGGTCGCGTCCGGATGCTCAGGGCCCACACGGGGGCCCCGTAGAGGGCCATGGACCGCACGACACCGGCGTACAGCCTTCGGCAGGAGGCATTTGGCCCGCCGAGATTGGGCAGGAGTCGCCTGAGGGCGGCTGCTGCCCGGTTCAGCCTTGGGGCCAAACTAAGGAAATGCTCCTTGAAGTTCCACCGGCTGTCGAGGACGAGTCCCAGGTACATCGTTCTCCCAACGCCAATGCGAACCCCCTCCACCGTTATGTGGGACTCAGACCATGGCGCGTTAACGCTGCCATGAAAACACATGGCCTCCGTTTTGTGCAGCGCCACTTCGAGTCCCAGCTGCCGGGTCCTTTCAACGACTGTCGCAACCACTTGCGTCGCCTTGTCGGCCGCCGCCTGATGCGACTCTCCCTCCGCCAGGACGAGCGTGTCATCATCATCATCATCATCATCAGCCTTTAAATGTTCCCACTGCTGGGACACAGGCCTCCTCTCTGTGAGAGGGAGTGGGCCGTAATCTACCACGCGGGCCCAGTGCGGATTGGTAGATGTCACATGTCTTCGAATTTTTGGTTCTAGGACATGCCGGTTTCCTCACGATGTTTTCCTTCACCGTTTTGAGAGCAGTGGTGTTGAAATAAATTACACAAAGTAATGCGCCTGACTGGGTTCGAACCCACGACCTACTACTCGTAAGTCGAGGCCGATACCACTGGGCCACCACTGCTCCTCGTAACATATTACGCTGACGTCGTCGGGGAGGTCGCCGCGCAGCTCCCAGTCATATCCGATGTTCCACAGGGCCGGCCCCAAGACCGACCCCTGTGGAACACCGCACGACATCTCTAGCCGGTTCCACTCTCCCCGGTGACCGGGGTAGATGACGGCTCTGTCCGTCAGGTAGTCCGTCGAGGACGACGGAGGTAGGTCGGCACCCGATGATCATCATCATCATCATCAGCCGGAAGACGTCCACTGCTGAACATAAGCCTCCCCCTTAGACCGCCACGCCGAACGACAGTTCGCCATTTGCATCCATCGGTTGCCCGCGACCCTCACGATGTCGTCGGTCCACCTAGTGGGAGGCCTGCCTACGCTGCATCTTCCGGTCCGTGGTCGCCACTCGAGAACTTTTCTTTCCCATCGGTTGTCAGTTCGACGAGCGATGTGGCCTGCCCATTGCCACTTCAACTTGCAAATTTTACGAGCTATGTCGGTGACTCTTTTTCGCCGAATATCCATGTTCCGGATTTTATCCCGCAAAGAAACTCCGAGCATAGCTCTTTCCATCGCTCGTTGAGTGACTCTTAGTCTCTCTAAAAGGCCAGCAGTCAGAGACCACGTTTCAGAGCCATATGTCATCACTGGCAACACACACTGGTTAAACACCCTTGTCTTCGCCGCTTCCTTCTGGGAGGATGTCATCTCGCAGGAAATCACTGCGTCCCAGGACTCTGCCTCTCCGACCATTGACTTAACAATGGCCGGCAGTGACAGGTCGCTCCCCACTTTTGCAGTGATAGCACGGCGCGGCTCGTCACACGTGACACACTCGGCCAGCATATGACGCGCCGTATCCTCCAGACATTGGACGCAGTGATGACACCGAGCGTCCGGCTCCCTGCTTATTCGACACAGGTATTTCCCGAAGCAGCCGTGCCCCGAGAGCACCCGTGTCGCTCGAAACGTCAGGGAGCCGTGCCTCCTTCCGAGCCAATCGTCGAGTACTGGCTGGATCTCTCCCGTCATGCCGCCACCAGGTCCTCACGAAGCGCCGACCGGCGCAGCGTAATTTGCTGCTGCACCAGTCTCTCACCTCGCGCCTTTGCCTCCTCACGCCACTTGTAGAAGGTCGCGAGGACTTTCGACTCTAGGTCCCAGGGCGGGGATCCAGCCAGCAGGCAAGCCGCCTCGTAGATCGTGCGATATCCTCGGATGACTCTGACGGCCATCGCCCTCTGCGGTTTTCGCAGAACTGCAATATGTCGGGCCGTCAAGTCAGCCGCCCACACAGGGGCCCCATATAGGGCCATAGATCGCACGATCTCCACGTATAACCGCCTACAGGCGATGCTCGGGCCCCGCAGGTTGGGTAGCAGCGTTGGGAGCGCACCCGCTGCGCCCATCAACATGGGCACCAGCCGCCGAAAGTGGGGGCCAAAATCCCAACGGCTGTCGAGCACCAATCCTAGATATTTCATGGTGGACTCGACAGCAATCTGAACCCCTCCGAAAGTTGGACCTACCTAACTCAACAATCTGTCCAAGGTAAGTGTAATGGTCTACAACTTCGAGAGTATCATTCCCAACAACAACCGGTACGGGTGTCACATGGACATTCGACATGACTTTCGTCTTGTCCATGTTCATTTTAAGGCCGACCCGTTGGGAAACGATACTGAGGTCGCTGAGCATAGCATTGAGGTGCTCCAACGATCCTGCCATGATGACTATATCATCGGCAAAACGAAGGTGAGTGATGTATTCGCCATTGATGTTGATGCCGAATCCGTTCCATTCCAAGAGCTTGAAAACGTCCTCCAACGCGTTCGTGAACAGTTTCGGAGAAATAACGTCTCCCTGTCTCACGCCTTTCTGCAATTGGATTGGTTTCGTGCTCTCTTCCTGAAGTCGGATGGACATGGTGGCGTTTCTATACAAATACTTCAACACTTCGATATACCTATAGTCGATATGACATCGTTGGAGGGACTGCAATACTGCCCAGGTTTCGATTGAATCGAAGGCTTTTTCATAGTCCACAAACGCTAAACATAATGGCCGATTATACTCCTCTGTCTTCTGTATAATCTGGCGGAGCGTGTGTATGTGGTCTATAGTATTAAAACCTTTTCGGAAACCGGCTTGTTCGGGAGGCTGGAAGTCAAACCTGCGTTCGAGACGGTTCGTAATGACTCTTGAGAACAGCTTGTATACATGGCTCAGAAGTGAGATTGGCCTGTAGTTCTTCAACAAGGTGTTGTCACCCTTTTTGAAGATTCACTCCTGTGCCATGCTTCTGGCGTAGTACCTTCGAGTATGACGGAATTAAATAACTTCTGGAGGACCACAAGTACCGGTTTTCCACCCGCTCTCAGAAGTTCAGTTGTGATTCCGTCTTCACTCGGCGCCTTGTTATTCTTTAGCTGTTTAAGAGCCATTCTAATCTCGTACAGGCTGATGTCCGGGTTATCCTCAGTGTAGTGTCGAGTCAGTTTAGCTCAACGACCATTTATATCTAGACGCCTCATGCACGATCTGACTAACGAAAATTATTCTGCCAAGTCGCTGAGGTACGACGTAAGCGAGGGGGACGGGGTACTGCGTTCTGATTGGCTAATACTGCGTTCTGATTGGCTAACTCAAGGTCAGTGCGACGAGGGGACTCACAGGAGTGGTCGAGTCACGACGGTTATAAGACTTTTTTACCTAATGTGTTGACAGACATCGGTCGCCTGTGATTAGGAGTCTAGATATAAATGGTCGTTGGTTTAGCTCTTGCGTCTCGAACTTTACCGACACTGGGTTGTCGTGTTGATGTGTATAACAGTCCGTAAAACCTGTCAAGCTCTCTCAGGATCTCCGGTTTCGTCGAAATGATGCTGCCGTCGTTAATCTTCAGCTTTGTCATTTGGCTTTGCCCAATAGACGAATTCTTTGCGAAGATTTTTGAGCCCTGGCCCTGCAGTCTCGACAAATATAACGACAAAAATCGGACGTTAAGTCTAAACGATGTCAAATTTCTTTAATAGATTTTCGACCTTATGCTTTCGAAATAAAGTTGAAAATCTATTAAAGGAATTTGATAACTATACGACTTAGCGACCGATTTTTGTCGCTGTCTAATGTCGAGACTTCAGGGGCTGGTTCCGCTTGAATGCCTCTTTGATCCGTGCCGCACTATAGGCACGCAGGTCACGTCGCATTGATTTAGAGATTCGTCTATTGAGTTTGCCATATTCCGACATATCAGCTGAAGATTGCAGCCTCATCTCGGCCCGGTCTTGCATCAACTTGATGGTTCCGTTCTAGAACTTTTGAGGCTTATTGCGGCGCGGGGTCTTAAAGAACTTGGACCACACATCTTGGACAGTTTCCACCTACCCATTGTTAATCTCGTCCACAGTTTCGCATTCGGTTAGGCACTGGAAGCGATTGTGCAGTTCAAGTTGAAAGTCTTCGGGGTTCTGGATGTGGGCAGGACCAGGTCGGAGCGTGAACATCACCGGACGAGACCTTTCAAGCTTCACATTGATATTCAATGTGCCTCTGACGATTCGGTGATCGCTGCCGGTTTTCACCTTGGCGATCACAGAGACATCACTGAATATTCGCTTCTTGGTCGTCATGATGAAGTCGATCTCATTTCTGGTAGTACCATCGGGGCTCATCCACGTCCACCTCCTGGATGGCCGCTCTTGGAAGTAGGAGTTCATTAAATGAAGTTCTTCCTTTTCCATGAAGACGACCAGTCGCTGGCCCCTATGGTTTCGCTGCCCATACCCAAATGGCCCCACTCTCAACTCATCGCCATTCCGTGCGTCCACCTTCGCGTTGAAGTCCCCCATAACAACGGTGAAGTATGTTTCGGAGGTATGTATGGCCTCGGATATCTCCTCATACAATGCCTCTACTTCATCATCAGAATGTGTCGAGGTCGGCGCATATACCTGTATGACCTTCAACGAATACCGGTTGGTTATTCTGAGTATAATGTATGCTACCCTACTCGACACACTGTCGACTTTCACAACGTTGTTGATGAGGGACCTGCGGACGAGAAATCCAACACCACCCTGGGATTTACGGTCTCCTTCCCGGTAGAAGAGCATGTTGCCGGAATCTAGAACTATCGTATCCTGACCCTCTCTTTGGATTTCAGATAATCCCAAGATATCCCAGCGCATTTTGCTCAATTCTTCCTCCAGCTCGATAATCTTCTCATCGGTCCTCAGTGTGCGGATGTTGTGTGTTGCCAGGGCCAAAGTCCGTTGGGGGTGGTAGCGGGGCATCTGCCGGGGATTCTTAGCACCCCCTGCTCCGCCGTTACCCGATCCGCTACCCAGACCAGGAATAGCGGAGCTGCTGGGGACTGGGGGCCGTGTGCTGTTGTTGTCAATCATAATGGGGGGAGGGGGGGGGGTTGCCATAATCCCCACGCTTGGCAGGCGGCTTGGGGATCGCAATAAGATCACCGAAAGTTTGCAAAGGACGCTGCTGCCCGTCCTTCGGTAGCTGGACATAGTTTAAAAGGACGCACCCGCGACCAAATCTTTTGTATTATTTTATATTTATTTGTGTTTTGAATTAGTGCTCAAACCAGTGCATATAGTGCAGATTCTGTTTTAAGTGACAACAAGATTTCGAACATCGAGTCAAATAATAAGATATTTTTAAGGTATCATGCGGTTTGCTAAAGACTACTGTACTCGTAAAATGTGTAGATTAGGATTACTAACATAGTGATTAAGAAATATTGTTACTAACACTTTGAGTCATAAGTTACATGTTAATAAAAGTAAAATAAAATAAATAATAAAGAGGGAAGAGCAATGCTATTGTACGTTCAATTGCGTTAACAAATTGCAGCGATACTGTAAATCGACCAAAAAATGATAGTCTTATGTTAAACACGGATCTTTGAAATTAATGTCGCTCAAACAAGGACGTTTCCTATGCAAACTATGTATGTAAGTACCTATAACATTATTGATCTAAACTAATATTATAAATGCAAGTGAGTAATTATGTTTGTTTTTTACCTTTTCACGCAAACTACCTACTCAATCGATCGTCCCAAAATTTTGCATATACATATACGTTGTTAGGAGTATAGACACGTATATAGGGTATCTTTCATCCCGAAAAACAGAAAAGAGCTGTTGCCGAGAAAAAAAAAACAATTACAATTTCCAGATGGCGCCACTTACACGATCCGTATTGTTTCTCAAATTCTAAATTAACGCAAGCGAAGCCGCGGGCAAACACTAGTTGTGCAATAAAACATTAAACGTAAGTTCCTACCTACCCAGCTTTCTACTTAAACTATGTCATTCTAACTAAATTAAAATATCTATTTCGACTATATAAGTCCCATTGAGTAAGTATTTTTAGAGGTTCGGAAGTGCGCTGCGGCCTGTGAGTGACAGTCAAGCAAGACGGTGCATCAGCTGCGCTCGCGGCGCCCGCGCGCCCCGCTGATATGTAGGTATCAGCGGGGCGCGCGGGCGCCGCGAGCGCTCCACCTAAGTGAGTTCTGCGCAGTTTATGTTAGATAATGATGACCCACCTTGTTGTACAGAACTATACCTACTCAAAAACACTCAATGGGACTTTTATAATTTTCTAAAATCATTATTACAGTCGGCCACATGTCCCTAAATACCTACTCTTTCACTACGAAAAGATTTTAAAGACAAATTGCATAGGTCAAATTGTATGCAGCTACGTGTAATCGACTGTGATAATGATAGGTAGGTACGGCACATCACAGCTCAGCACGTCAAGGTCATCATGTTACTGTTAAATATCTGTTAAAATATTGGGAACAATTTGTATATTGCAACCCTAATATTAATTTTTATAGATTGACAACTTCATATTTTGACAGCTGTCTTTCCTTTAGCTCTCTGCCCTTTCTATTACGCCATTATTGAGTCCGTACTTGATTGTGTGTCTGTCCACGGTAATCCCAACTATTGCATAGGGTCAGTTCAGACCGAGACGCGAAGCGACGCGACGATGCGTGAAGAGGCCTGTCATTTCACGCTGCGTCGCGCTACGCCTCGCGGCGCCGCGATGCGCCTCGCTGCGCCGCGAGACGCATCGCAACGTCGCGAGGCGCATCCAGACGCCGCGCGGTGCAGCAGAACGTGTCTAGATTTTCCACGTGCTGCCGCCCCGCCCCGCATCCTCCCGCAGTCCCATTTGCAAATGGCGGCCTCAGCTACATAGTCCAGGGGCTAGAGGTAGTAGAGTATGCAAAATCCGAGTGACGGCAACTATGACCGAATTCATAAACATAATATTATTATGCGCTTTATCTGTCCCGCAAAAAGCTGTGATCTGATTTTTCTATAAATTATTACGGAAGTAATCATTAAAATGATTTTAAATCATGTATTCAATACATTCCGTTTACGATTAAGAGAAGAGGGCGAAAAAAATGAACCAAAAAATTGACCGGCATGTTCTTCATTGTTATTCTTTGACCTTTTCTTAACTTAAATCGGTTGGCGAAATTCGTTACTCACAATTATGCATACTTAGTCACCTCTAGCTCCCGGTCATCACCTCGCATCGTGGAGCGGCCGCGAGCGGAGTCAAGAGGCGCCGCGCTGCGCCGCGCTACGTCGTGAGACCTTGAGAGGCGCAGCGCAGCACAACTGCTTTAAGATGCGTCGCGCTGCGCCGCGAGGCGTCGCGCGGCGCATCGCGGCGCATCGCGACGCATCTCAATGTATTCTAAATTCTCACAAGGAAATGTGTATCTTTTGTTGTAGAAAATAAAGTCGTATTTTGAATGGCTCTTAAAAATGTGCGCGCATCGTCGCGTCGCTTCGCGTTTCGGTCTGAACTGACCCATAGTGTTATATCATAACTAGTGCAAAATATAAACTCATAAACTGTGAAGAATTACGTAGTGTTTTTATTTCTATCACAACAATTACACACGCAGATTCCACTGCATTTAAAACCAACCACTCGAAGAGGTTATGTGCCCAGAAGCATTGTTTGATGGAATCTTTAGATGTTGATAGCTGAATGCGTCTACGAGCACTTACCGCGACACGAGCGTGTCACTGCTGCGTTTGGCTGACGGTGCTGACCGTGTGTGGCGTGTTTACATTGATTTTCACGTTTGCCACGTTTGTTGCTTAAACTACGTTACCAACGTGCGTGATGGCGACCGGTGCGAACGGCGGTGTTCCCGTTAGACATGAGTAGTTCGCGAACGATTGAAGGAAATGAACTACTTCATTTCCCAAAATTAACTTATCATTCATTCAGTGGCCATTCAAATGTGTCTCTACTTCATTTAGTTCAATGTTTCTTTTCAATCGCGCACCATTTCATATGAACTTGTTTGTTCATTTAATATGAACTTTATCGTCAAAGGAATACAGTCTTATTTACCGTACAAAAGTATACGTAAACCAAAACGGAATGAAGAAAGAAGAACAAAAAAAAAAAAGACACAATTATATTTCTAGGTTGACAGTCCTAAGCCTGCAAAGTATGAAGGAAAATCAACATATAAAACTGAACTAGTCCAGTGAACTAGTGATTTAGTGAAATGCATCAATAAATCACTAGTTCAGTCAATCCAGTCAATCATCTTTCAGTCAGGAACTCGTTCTGATTTGGTGAACTAAATGAAGTACTGAACTAAATGAGTGGACTACTTCATCAAGTGAAAAGATATACTTCATTCATTTCTTTTTACTGACACATTTTGCGCATCTCTAGTTCCCGTGAGAGATGCTATTCCTAATGCTACTGTGACTACTGAGAGTACGAGAAGTTATAATGTATATGTTCCGTTTGACAAATTGGATGGAGTAAGTAATTATAATGTTTGGAAATTTAACATGAAAATGACGCTAATAATGGAAGACTTGTGGTCATGTATAGAAGGTGCAGAGCCTGTAGATGCTGGTAGGGACTTGCGCGCACTTGCCCGCATCAGCTTGGCCCTGAAACCTACATGCATACAATATGTTAGAAATGCGGAGAAAGCAAAACAAGCATGGGATAACTTGAGCTCCGTTTTTGAAGACAAGGGCTTCAGTAGACGTGTTACACTTTTACGAAAACTACACCGTGCTAACTATGATGATTTCAACAGCATGGATACTTACATCGAACATATCATGACTCTCGTGCAGCAATTATCAGACATAGGACGCACTATTGAGGATGCTGAGGTTGCAGAGTTGATCTTGAGTGGACTTTCACAAGAGTATGACATAATCGTCTCGAGCCTTGAAGCCGTTGCAGTTGCAGGTACAATATCGAGTGAGCTTGTTAGAACTAGACTGCTGCAGGAGGAATATAGAAGGAAACGCAATGAGAAAAGCGATGATATGGCTCTTTTCTCCAAGCAGCAACGCAAGAAGGTACTCGTTTGTCATTATTGCCATCGTTCTGGTCATGTAAAGACCAAATGTTTTAAATTAAAGAAGGACATGAAGAATTCTGCTAAAAAGGATGAAGCAGCTTTGGTGGCAAATTGTTTTGGTGTTTTTGAGAGCTCAGACTTTATTGTGGACTCTGGGGCGACTGCCCATATGTGCAAGGACATTAAGTGGTTCACTAAATTAGAAAAATGTAATAAGACAGTATGTGTTGCTGATGGTACTTCCTTGACATGTTTAGGTTGTGGTGAGGTAAGCATTCCCATGAAAAATAACAAGATGCAAATTGTAACAGATGTTTTATATGTACCTGGTCTCTCAACTGATTTAATAAGTGTTAGTAAATTGTGTGAGAAGGCTTTTTCTGTTAATTTTAGTAATGATAAATGTTATGTTTTTAAAGGGGAATCTTTTATAGTCTCTGCCACTAGACATGGAGGAATTTATATTTTGGACAATGTGCATGGTAGATTTAAATCTGATTCACAGGAGCGGTCACATTCGGCCATGAATGGTGTGGAAGATGTGTCAACGCAACAAAGTTCGCTAGACACTGAAGTTGCCATGGTATCATCAGATTTGTGGCATAGGCGACTCGGACATTTGAGTCATCGTGGGGTGAGTGTTCTCCGTAATATTGCTATTGGTGTTGATATTCAACCATCTCAGCATGGTGCGACCACTAACAAGTGTGTGTCATGCGTTGAGGGGAAGCAAGCAGTGCAAAGGTTTCCTAGGGGTGAAGCAAAACGTGCCAAGCAGTTGTTGGAGCTTATCCATTCGGATGTGTGTGGTCCGATGCCTGTTAGCAGTATTGGTGGTTCTAGATACCTGCTAACTTTTACAGATGATTTTTCTAGAAAAACATATGGCTACTTCATCACACGGAAATCTGAGGTTTTGTCTAAATTTAAATGTTTTAAAGCAACTGTCGAGAAACAAACTGGTTATTTTATTAAATGTCTGCGTACTGATAGAGGTGGAGAATATTGCAGTGCTGACTTCTCCAGGTATTTACAAAATGAGGGCATAGTTCATCAGACTACTGCTCCTTATAGCCCTTCTCAAAATGGTGTCTCTGAAAGGTTAAACCGGACACTTCTTGAGAAAGCTCGCTGTATGCTTTGTGAAGCAAATCTTCCTAAGGAATACTGGGGAGAGGCTGTCTCTACAGCTATATATTTAAAAAACAGAAGCCCTACAGCAGCTGTTCCCAATAAAACTCCCGAAGAGATATGGACAGGCCACAAAGTCGACCTGAGCCATTTACGTGTTTTTGGTTGCCATGCTATGACACTAATTCCTGAGAGTAAACGAGATAAACTTGATTCAAAATCAAAAATGTGTATTTTTGTGGGTTATTGCGAAAATACAAAGGGCTATAGGTTATTGGATCCCTCTAAACCTAAGCAGATTATTGTTTCTAGAAATGTAATTTTTTTTGAGAACCAGTTTATGAACCACAGTATGAGTAACAATAATGATTCACAAAGTTTGTGTAAGAATGATTTTATTTATTTTAACAATATTGGTATGCAAAGCAACCAGTCTATTGGAAATAATTTTAGAATTGACATGCAAAGCAAATCTTTAAATGAAGTTAATAATTGTGATAATATTATTTCCAAAAATATTAATTTAAATAATGATATTCATTCTAATGAAAGTATAAATAATGATATTCATTCTAATGAAAGTATTAATAATGATATTCATTCTAAGGAAATTTTAGATAATGATATTCCTACTAATGACAATTTAAACAATGAACTTCATTTATCTCCAGTTTTAGATGAGCCTTCCTTCCAAAGTGCTGAGGAGACCGATGAAGGAGATGGTGAGGAGCAAGATGCTACTCAGGTAAACGAAACAGTCGTTCGAGGGGAAGATTTACCCCACCAGGTTCCTGATAGTGTTTGCGAGCGACCTGTTCGTTCTACTCGTAATAAGAAGCCTATAAGGTATGTAGATTATGATCTGTCTGATTCATCAGATATATCTTTCCTGGTTAATGTTTCTCTTAATAACGAGCCTCAGTCCTATGAGGAGGCAATGGCAAGCCCTAACAAAGATCAGTGGCTGGCTGCTATGCAAGAGGAATTTAATTCCATTATGAAAAACAATGTTTGGCAGATAGTAGAAAGACCACATAATTGCAACATAGTTGGTTGTAAATGGGTTTTTAAATTAAAGTCTGATGATTCAGGTAATTGTACAACATATAAGGCCCGTCTAGTGGCAAGAGGTTTTAGTCAAAAGCCTGGCATTGATTATAAGGATACCTTTTCACCAGTTGTACGACATACTACTCTGAGAATTTTGTTTTGTATTGCTAATGAGTTAAATATGGACATAGAGCACATAGATATAAATACTGCATTTTTACATAGTAATCTTGATGAAAAGATTTATATGGAACAGCCTTTAGGTTTTTCAAATGATAAGACAAAAGTTTGTTTGCTAAATAAAAGTTTGTATGGACTGAAACAAGCGAGTCGGCTGTGGAATAATAATGTATGTAATTTGTTGACTAACAATGGTTATATCCAAAATAAATGTGAACCATGTGTTTATATGAAGAAAGATGATAAACAATTGACTGTAATTGCATTGTATGTTGATGACTTTTATATCTTCACTAATAGCCCTATGGAAAAAGATAAATTATATATGTTGTTAAAATCTGAATTTAGCTGTAAAAGTCTTGGTACTTTAAAAAATTGCTTAGGAGTCAGAATATATAGAGATAGAACTCGTGGCATTTTAATGTTTGATCAATCTGACTATATTAGAAAGTTGTTAAATCGTTTTGGAATGACTAATTGTAAGAGTGTTTTGACACCTATGGCTGTAAATAAATTGGAGAAAGCTAAAAGCAATGACACTTTATCAGATAATACTTTTCCATACAGAGAATTAATAGGGTGTTTAATGTATTTGTCTGTGTTTTCGAGACCAGATATAACTTACGCACTTAGTCATTTAAGTCAGTTTAATACAGCTTTTACACGACATCATTGGTTGGCTGCAAAAAGGATATTGAGGTATTTGAGTGGTACAATAAATCGGAGACTAGTGTTTGTTAAATCCGGTAGTTTTGATATATCAGTATTTGCAGATGCAGATTGGGCCAATGATATTGTGGACAGGCGGTCATATAGTGGCTATATTGTTAAGATTGGTGCCTCCACTGTATGTTGGGAGTCACGTAAACAGCGATGTGTTGCGCTTTCGAGTACAGAAGCCGAATATTTGGCCTTAAGTGATTCATGCAAAGAATTATGTTTTGTTAGGAATTTCTTATATGAAATTTTTAACAAACATTTCAATTGTAGAATTTTTAATGATAATCAAAGTGCACTTAAGTTGCTTGAAACAAAGGAATATTGTCACAGAAAGACCAAACATATTGACTTACGCTACCATTATGTAAAAGATATTGTAAGGGAAAGGAATGTTGTTATAGATTACTTACCTACTGAAAAAATGGTGGCTGACCTATTTACAAAGCCTTTATCAAGTTCTAAACATTCAGGTTTTGTAAATAATTTAGGAGTTAGAGATGTAGAGTCATAAATGTCTAAAATGTAGAGGCAGTTTCTTGATAGAGCCATGTATCATTCAGTTGTCATGTAGAGTCATGCTAGACATGAGGTAGAGACAATGTAGAGTTTATTTTAATTAAATTGTTAATTATTTCTTGTACCTCTGCATTGTGGTTTTCATGTTACGCATGAGGGGAAGTGTTAAATACCGTAAAACCATGCAACTTTGCCCATAAATTTAAAAAATAAATGCTTAATTGATGATATTTTGGAAAATTTTAATAAATTGATTATTGTTTCGGTGCCACATAATACTATATACTCATGTCTCGATACACAAAGCTAAAAATAGTAAAAAGAAAGCATATTTATTAGTGAAAATAACAATTATAGGTGCTGGGCAAAAAATCTTATACAATTGGTAACTTTGCCCACATTACAGATCTCCGTTACTATGAACTTTATCACTATTCGAAAAGGACTGAATGAAAAATACTGAGCAATGCAATAATGTATTAAATTATACGCCAAATATTCACATTCCTTGACCCTTAAAAATGAGTGGGCAAAGTCAAAAAGCCTTCTAGAACATTTTTCGTACAAAATGGCGATTGTTCAAGGGTTGTCACCATTGACAATACTTAACTATTTAATATTTTTAGTGTGGAATATTATTTTTTATATATAATGATAAATAAATTAAAAAGGGAAATAATATAACATCATTTTTTACATAATATGCTTTATTTGTAAAGTGTTAAAAACTAAAAAAAAAAAAACTAAAAAGTATGTACATATCTCGGTTTTTACTGACTTCAAAAAAAAGTAGGTTAACAATGCGACCCGTATGTATGTAATATTTCCAGAACTACCCAGTTTTCATATATGTTATGTTATGTTTTCATATATCAGCGTCTGAACAAATGTGCCAAATTTCAAAATGTATGTATGTTTGTTATTATGTTTGTGTTCGCATATCTCCGGAACTAGAAGTCCGATTTAAGTAATTCGTTTTTTGTTACACTAGATATTGTCCAACTTAGGGTACACTGCAAATTTCATCAAAATCGGTTTAGTAGTTTTTGAGATAGGGAGTTTTTTGCCTACTTGGGTTGTATATTTTCAAAGTCGATTGTATGTTTAGTCGCGATTATCACGCGTTTGGCTCAACCGATTTTGATGCGGTTTTCACAAAAGTATTTGTTACATTGTTTGTATTCTATGGAAGGTTTTAGTATATAACAATCATGAATATCTCGTGACGTTGACTGCATAGATCCGTTTTTGTTGCTGTCTTGGATTAAATATTTCTAAAGACGCCGATTATACAAAGATTTTTGTTGAGTATCTGAACTAAAAAGGGTAAAATGAAAACTATTTTTAAAAAAAGTTTTATGAATTTTATCGCGGTAGCGGTAAAAAAAGAGTACCTAGGTAGTTTGATTTCGATGTAAATACATATAGTTTTTAAGAACCTAAAACCTATCAACAAGAAACTTTAAAACACAGTCAGGATTTGGAAGAAACGAGCCCTCGTATCTTCTAAATCCCGACTGTGTTTTTAAACTTTATATGTTTACCAACATTACTAACTGTTCATCAAATCCGAATCTTCCTTTTTTTACTCGGTTAAAAAATGTCTCTCAGGTGACAACCCTAGTGAAAAAGAAACGTTGGGCAATGTTGTCAACGATATCAAAAAAATATGCTTCCGACTTTGCCCACCGTTATATTTTACGATTATATGACGCATTTAGCGAAGAAAGCTAGTCTATATTATTCATTTCCAATGTAATAACGGATGTATAAAAATTACTTACCTGCGATAACTCCAAGTAGCACTTCTCGAAAAAGTTTTTTCAAAAGATTTTGCCCGCAAAAAAACACTCTAACTTCAACGACGTCTGACAGACAACTGAAGCAACATCTGTGACAGTGCGTCACACAGTGTTGCCAGAAAAATGATGAATTTTTTACCATAGACAAAATGTTCTTACTAACTATAGACAAATTTGGTATGTATTAAGTTTTTTAAAAAATACACAACTGGGCAAAGTCATATGTCGAGGGCAAAGTTGCCATGTTTTACGGTATCTGTTAAAATATTGGGAACAATTTGTATATTGCAACCCTAATATTAATTTTTATAGATTGACAACTTCATATTTTGACAGCTGTCTTTCCTTTAGCTCTCTGCCCTTTCTATTACGCCATTATTGAGTCCGTACTTGATTGTGTGTCTGTCCACGGTAATCCCAACTATTGCATAGTGTTATATCATAACTAGTGCAAAATATAAACTCATAAACTGTGAAGAATTACGTAGTGTTTTTATTTCTATCACAACAATTACACACGCAGATTCCACTGCATTTAAAACCAACCACTCGAAGAGTTACCACAATCTGTCAAATTTCTTTGATAGATTAACAACTTTATTAGGTACACGAAGTTGCCAATTTTGGTGAAGAAAGACGATGGGGGTGGCGGCGTCCGACGTTGCGAACTTACATCACACGCGACTTGATGCGTGCGACAAAAATTTTGTAAATAAATTACATCGCAATTTAGCGCAACCGACATCGTTAGAAAGAGATAGGCATATAAATTACCGGTATATGTATTGTTACTTTTACCGATACTAATTTTAGTTATTAGGTAACGTTAACGGACTTACGGGTATCGTTATTAATTTCGGTACATTTTTATCGTTACCATAACGATAATTCGTAACGTTATACAAAAAATAACGGTAATCCGGTCCCTGTTTCTTATTTTCATACAGTCAATTTACCAAATTAATTTAAACTTGTAAATATTTGACAGCTATTTGCGACGCACGGTGGGCTGAAAATCGGCTTTCATAGACTTAGGCATTTTATTTTTCAAGTGCCAGTTTTTATACCGGATATCACTTCTATTAGTTATAACAATATACAAAAATGACACCAGAATTGATTCTGCACAAAAACGAAGGAATTATAATTTTTTTATGAAAATTTTGTATGGAGCTAGTATGAAAAATCAAAATATCTCTAAAACGGCAGGGATAACCGTAATAACCTTATAGGGCGTTATAGTACTAATTATTTATGATTTTTTGACATACGTTACATAATGGTTGTAGATGCCGTTTTTTTTAAAAAAATCGTCAAAATATTTTTATTTTTTTTACATATGAAACGTTCGTTTTAGTGTTTAAGTTGAAGAATTCAGAGCTTTAACAACTCTTAACATAAAATAGCATCACCCCTATAGACCTGAAGGACTAGACAGAGCATCTCCATCTGTCAGTTTCAGTGGCACCAAGGAGGTCATGAAAATGCTTGAATCATCATGCTCGCCGTCCATTTTCTGCTTGTATCGGCTTTGGTTGGAAGCACCATCTAATCCCTACTTCAATATCAGTTTTAACTACTTATTTTCCACATTATCAGAAAGACTGAAGAATCCGCTTCACCGTGATGTCAAGTAAAGCTTGAAGTGTAATTCTAGCTGATCAATCCGTAACTGATACTGATTGATTGGGAGGGTAGCATGCAAGCTTAGTTTGTTGCAGTTTATAGTAGGATGGGTAAATATCCTTAGATCCTTCCCGAATGGCAGTCCCTCGCAACGTAATATATTGCCATTTTGAAAGTTTAAGTGATAGAAGCAATCCAAGTGCTTTCTCTGGTGTAAATATTACTGTTTCACTGGTTTCTTAATGCTCTCATAGATTTTAATGGCAGTTTCTGTATTTTTGACCATATATTCGATTACAGATGCGATATCTTCATACCCTTCTTCTTTTAAACGTGCTGCAGCTGCATATGCCAATTCAAAGGAATCGTCGCCTATGTGCTCACTAGATCTTCTCTTTTTCTGTTTGCTTCCCAGATCTTTTAATGGTTTTCGGGACCTTTTTGTCATTGTTCCAACAGTCGATGATGTCGAAGGTTCTGGAGAGACAGAGCATGCTCTTGGTATCTCATCAACAGTTGGTTCTTGATTTATTAAAGGTTGCACGCAACTTGAAAAATCAATATTTGCTTGCAGCCACTCTCCGTACGCATTTCTAAACTTATCAATGAATCGTTTAGATTTCTGCCACCTGTTTAAAGCAGCTCGCGTGAATCTCCGGCAAAATTCTTTGAGAGTTACTTGATTTTCGGCAGAAAGGCAATCGCTTATGACACAATTGCACTAAACAATACTTCATGATTAAAAGAAGGACACTCACTTTTTAGAAGAACAGACAAGTCTACATGTTTGTTCTTCTAAAAAGTGAGTGTCCTGTAAGTTGAGTGTTCTTCTAAAAATTAGTTAACTACCCTCGTTAAATTTATAAAAGATATGATAATGAAAATTTATAATCGTCAAAAACATTTCGTAGAACCCATAGTACAGCTAATCAACAAATTAGCTCACTAATTATAAAAAGGTGAATGCGGTTCTTAGTTGGTATTGTTGCGAGATATTTCAAATCATTTAATCACATATTAGGCTCATTAGCATGAGAAGACTACAACCATCATTCTAATTACTTAATTACTTGTCATCAGACTCATTAGATGACTACACAATATGTTATTTTGTATTTTGATCGTATGCAAGGTTTTAAAATTCCTTTTGTGTCGATATTTTTTATGTGTCCGGTTATGTTGTAATCATACTTTTAGGGTGTGATCAATTAACAATTTAATTCCCCTATCTTTCAAAAAGAAGCGACAACATGGGCAGTTTGACATTGATATTCAACTATTTGGTATTGTTGGAAGTCTTACAAGATTAACAAGATACTACACACCTCTGTCTAGTCCTTCAGGTCTGGTCGGGGTGATGCTATTTTATGTTAAGAGTTGTTAAAGCTCTGAATTCTTCAACTTAAACACTAAAAAGAACGTTTCATAAATTTATGTAAAAAAAAATAAAAATATTTTGACGATTTTTAAAAAAAAAACGGCATATACAACCTTTATGTAACGTATGTCAAAAAATCATAAATAATTAGTACTATAACGCCCTATAAGGATATTACGGTTATCCCTGCCGTTTTAGAGATATTTCGATTTTTCATACTAGCTCCATACAAAATTTTCGTAAAAAAATTATAATTCCTTCGTTTTTGTGCAGAATCAATTCTGGTGTCATTTTTGTATATTGTTATAACTAATAGAAGTGATATCCGGTATAAAAACTGGCACTTGAAAAATAAAATGCCTAAGTCTATGAAAGCCGATTTTCAGCCCACCGTGCGACGTTGCCAACTTTCTGGTTATGCGCCCTGTCATCGTAGGCCACTAGACACCATAATTAGTGTTCCCATAGAGTTAAGAAATTATCTGATGCCAAAATATCCGACCATACTTAATTTTTTGACATTTTAATAGGATCAATATTACTATTTGTTAAAATTGTAGTGTTTTAAAAACTGTATCATCACATCCACATGTGCAGTCTATGAAATTAACTTGTTTGTCTATAACCAAATAAACATTGTGGTATCTGAAGGAATTGTAAAATACTAGTCCATGAAAAACTTTGTGTTGAAAGAAATAAAATAATTTAAAAGGTTTGCAATGTTTTTATTACACCTTCCTTTTCAATTTTCATTACAGTTTTCTATATCTTAATTAGGTACAACACTATTACATGAAAAGGCGGTGCAACGCTTTACAGCGTGCGCTTTTCTGACAAATAATTAATGAATTTATACACTGAGTGTGACTATACTTAGTCAAGATACTTTCATAGTAACAAAATTCCAAAATAGTCTTTTTTCTAGGGATTACATGTAACAATTACTCATCAAAAGACAAATAAATAACCCTGCACACTGCCTTTTATCAAAATAACAATACATGAGAGTTGTAAACATTTAGTACTTGCAAGAATGTACTTATAAGCTTAAAAATACTTCTTAAAATTTTAAATATTGAAAGATTACAAGTCTATTTTCATATTTAGTCAAAATCCTTATCTTCTTTTCCTGCCGCCCGCTTTTTTGCCGGGATTCCTCTCTCCTTTGCCGGCCTTAGGTTTCTTAGCTGTGAAGTTTGTGGGGTTGTTACCCTTCGTCTTGGTTTTGAAGTTACGCTTACCCTTGGCGGGCTTCGTGTTTTTCTTTTCTTCAGAACGGCTGTAAAGAAAAAGTTTGAACTTAGTGATGCTATTACGAAAAAATAGTGCAGTACCTATGAAAAATACGTGCTTTGTGTACATGTATATTACAGATTTTAATGGATTTCAGATGAAAAAAAGAAAATTGTGCTAATTTGACCAAAATGTTGGTTTATAAGGTGTATTTAAAATAAATGAAAACGTTTTTTTTTATGTTAATTCCGATATGGCAAAAACTGATTTAGCTACTCCATACATGGGACGCGGGATTGTCTCATAAGGGAATCGTGATCAGATTTTACTGGCAATAGGAGACACCCAGGTAGAATATAAATCACCCAGTGTATCAACAAGTATGTTTTAATTCATTCAGGTGGCGAAATTTGAACATTGCGGATAAAAGTGCAGGTAAGAGTTGCATGGCTTATCTCTAATTGTGTTGTATCAACCCAAATATTATTTGATTATGTAGTAGCAGAAAGTATAGGTGTGGAATGAAATTTGCTGCTAGGCACAAGCCCTCCTCTCGCGCCCGGCATTGGTCGAGACCATGCTGCGGGGCGAGACGGAGTGGGAAGCGGTCGCCTCCTTCTGCGAAGCAGTCATGCTCGCGAAGGAGGAGGCGGGCCGCGTGAGGGAGAGGACAATGTCCTCCCTCCGCCCCACCCGCGGTGGTGGACGCCTACGGCGACCGACGTCGCAAGACGATCTCCAGCCACCGTAGGCGCGGGCATGCGGGCGGCGAGTAAAGGGCAACTCGCTGCCCGACCATGGACCATGCCCGGGTCGACGGCGCGTTGTGTTCCACGCGCGCCTTAAAGAGTGTCAGCATGATGATTCCATACATAACAAACAAAAACGCTTCGCGTTCGCTTCGCCTGTCTGTTTGTTTGACAATAGCTTAAATGTTTCAGATGCTTTAAGTTAACAAAAATCCAGGTCCCTCATCAATACCGTAGTCTCACTTTGCCCAAAATGCTTCAAAATAATAAACAATACTCACTTGACTTGCTCATCATGTATGTGCTTAGCTACAGCCTTATCCATATCAATCTTAGGTCTCTTGTTCAGAATATTATCCAGCATATTCAAATTGTTTTCTCTCTCTTGTGCCGGTGTCGGTATTGGGAGTTTACGTTTCCTTTCTTTGCCTGGGATGAGCTCATGAATGCCTTTGCCTCTGGCTTCCTTCTCTTTGGGCAGTTTGTCTTGAAACTTGCCAAGTGATGCCGTCGAAGCCTTGGCTACGGTTGCTGCTGTGTCTATCTGCAAGTTGAAAAGTAATTTGTTTAGAATCATATTATGTTGACATATATAGTAATATTATTGAGCTGAAGAGTTTCTTTGTTTGGTTGAATGAGCTAATCTTAAGAACTACTGGTAGGAATTGAAAAAAATATTTTTGTGTTGTATAGTCTATATAACAGAAAGGCTATAGGCTAAATAACATCAAGCTACGACCAATAGGAGCTGAGCAGCAGGGATGAAACCGTGCGGTACAGCAAGTGATACTTTAAATGTCTATCAATAGTCACTGTTCCCGTTGACAGCGATGTGGACGAATTCTTTGACGCCCTTTGAATGTTTTTCTTTTCTTTTTATTTTTTGTACATATTACTCTTTAGTTATTATTGCCATTTTACTTGTAGATTAAAATTAGTAAGTAAATAAATATATTTTTTACAATGGCCACATAAAATCAATAGTTATGTAACCTTAATACTTTTATATGTGTGCCCTGAGAGCGTCTGCAATAGCTCTTAGCTCCAAGCTTTTGTTAACATCTTGTTGTACTTTGTAGTGGTGTGGTGAGCATGCTTTGGGAATTGTAACCTTTGCAGGCTAGTCAAATATTGCGCTATCGAAAATTAATCTTGGAATTAAGAGAAAAAAAAACAGGACATGGGGCTACCCACATAAATCTAACCCTTCAGAGATTACAATGTTGATGTCCTGTATAAAATAACCAAACATGTTTTTGGGTCTTACCTGTGTTGCTGAAGCTTTGTCTGAAGTAACAGGTAAGCCAACCCTGGGAATCTTGACCTTCCGGGCCCGAGCTATATTCTTGAGCCTCTGCAGCTCATTCTTAGCCACCTTCTCTGACTTCTCACTAGCTTTCTTCTCAAACATGTCTGTCATGGGATCCAAGTTCTGTGGAACTTCTATCAACCAATTCTTCTCTTTCTCTGCAGCTGCTTTCTTGAAACTAGAATAATAGAGGAGTGTTATTAATTGAAAGCTTTAGACAAAGTTAATTGGATACCTATTAAGTCTTAGTTTACCTACGAGCAGAAATATCTGGAGATCCCCAGAGGGGATTTATTTATTTTTACCTGCAGGTAGATATAATGAAATAGATGTATGCCTCTACTAGGAAAGTTTGATTTAATGTGATATTTGCAGAGATCAGAAATAATACCTCCAGAATTATTCAAAACTTGGATTGGATACAATAAATGACCTTACCAGAAAATTTTAACTTCCAAATTAAAATTGTTACATTCAAGGTAGATATTATCCATAATATGTTATCTATTTCTCTAAATTTCAACTTATTTCAAGCCTGTACTGTCCCAATGCTCCACGGCAAAGGCCTCCCTCCATTCCTTCCAACGGTCTTGATATATTTTATATTTATCATCCAATGCTATTTTCTTCCAATTCTCAAGAAAGGTATCAGTTCATCCCACCATCTCTTCATGGTCTGCCTCGACTATACAGAAATATTGAAATAAACTCACCCATACAAAGGCACCCATTTCTGCAACTGTTCATCCCATTGTAATTTATCCTTCTTCTTCTTTGTGATGCCCTTTGCTTTAGCAAACTCTTGCCACTTGGTGAGAGCCTTAGGCTTGGGGCAGGGCTTGGCCCTAGGGAGCACTGTCTTCGGTTCCGGTAGCTTTACAACTATAGCCTCGTCAACCCGCTCTGTGGGAAGTTCCCATATCTTGTTGAGGAGTAACTGTGTGTTGTCACGGGTTAAAGACGTTAAATATTCATCTTTGTTGGCCCTGGAAGGTAACATGTGTGATTATTGCGCTGGCCATTATTTTTCAACTACGCAGTAAATTTTTGTCGAATTTTGATATTTTTAGGACAGCTTGTGTTATAATATGAATAATTTCAAAAGAAAAAGTAACGAATTTATATTGAAATAGAAAAGAATCGACTCACTGTAACAATTTTGTGTCCAAATCATTTGTGTCACACGCAAGTAAAGTGCCGATGTCAAGTTCTACATCTAAATGCTTTTCTACCGTGATAGGTTTATACTTTTCCGCTTTCTTCTGTTCTTTTTCTAATATTTCGTTAACGATATCCATATCTATTAAATATTATGAACTCTTGAACCAAGAATAACCTCAAATTTATTTTGACGTTTTGGTGTCATTCAATGGTGCAATCCACGTGCAAGAAAATGAGTCTTCGTAAACACGCAATGTATTTATTATTATGTATATAAAAAAAATCTGTGTCAAAGAATGACTATCGGTACTTGTATAGCGAAGGTTTAATTTAATATGTATTATGGGTTTTTAGTGCATTCAATTTCTTTTTAACAACCTGAAATCTTGATTGCTAAAATTTGTGCGTTACTGTCTCTACAAACTCCAGGACACTCCAGATCACCATGGAATTAATAAGTACTAACTAATTGGAGAAAGAGTAGTTTTAACGTTTGTAAGAGTAATAGAATCAAATAGAAAGTATTGGTGAAAGAAGGGATGGAGCCATGGAATTTTATTATACAATGTATTGACTGATTTCGCTGGCAGTTTTGGTTAGCTCGCTTTAGTACTTTAAAGATCCATGAATTTAGCCCATTGACAGCCATGTGACATCGACTGTCAACATGACATTAATGACAATGACATTGAGTACATTGACTTCGACAACGACAAGAAAAATGTTGATGTGAAATTGTGAACATAAATTGTGATGAAAAAAAAAGATTTTTGTTGCCGTAAAAGAAAGGAATTAAATAAATAGCTATTGAGAATTATCGTAACTTCGAAAAGAAACGGAAGCCAAGTGTCATGACTGGTGAATCAGAGAAAACATATTGTTTCAAAAATGAAAATAAATTCGTCGTAAAAAGTGGGTGTAAAAAACGTATGTGGAGATCACTGAAACAAATATTGACGGCTGAAAGGGCACTACCATGGCACAACGAAGCTGTTTTATGTAAGAATTTCGTAATTTTTAATTTATAAAAATTGCAATGTTTACAAAATGATAACCTCACTTTTCATTTCAGATTACTCCATCAATGCTCCACCAACATTTAAACCAACTAAGAAGTATTCAGATATCTCTGGGCTCTCAGCTCCTTACATAGATCGTCATTCCAAGTTATTTTACAGCAATGCAGAAGAGTTTGCAACAGTTAGAAGTTTACCAATGGATATCACCGCAGGATACTTACAACTTAGAGGGGCTAACACTATTGTGGGATGAAAGATGAATGATCCGAGCAAAAAGTTTTGTTGCATTGGTTTCTAGAATTTGTAACATCTGTTACTAATCTAACTTTGGATGGACTTCAGCTAAAAAAAAACTTAACTCAATAAGTTAACAACTTGCAATGATACACAGACATAAATAGAAGGATTTATTATTAATTCATGATTTACTTTGGTAGAGGATACTAAAGTATTATTATTGATCATATTTTCCTCTTTACCAAAATATTGTTCAAATAGTAGTCTAAGTGTATTTATGTAATTAAATAAATCTCTATAAAATCAATTGATACTGGTTTTTTTTTAAGTCAGGAATATTATTTTGAACATTCAACTCCACTATAAAGCAAAATAATACATTAATGTTTATAAATCATGTTAATCGGACTGCTATGTCCCATACAAATGTAAGTATTCTATGAGTGTCTTATTGTTACAAATAATGAGAGGTCTACAACCAGAAGTGGGTGAAGTCAGGATGTGAATGGTGATGATGGTGGTAAAGAGGACTGCCTCTTTGCCATCAAAGAAACATGATCTTAACAGAGGTATAGAACATTTATAAAAATACTTCTACAAGTCGGATTCCATCGAGGCGCAATGCGCATGAACTAAATCAAGTGGAAAAAAATTGACTCCTGATTGATCGTATATTCAAGGCGAGCTAAACTGCGTTTTGGCCATGGGACAGAAAATGCTCAAGAATATCTGCGACTGGGCACTTGCACAGTTACGAAACTCTTAAAGTAGACTTTTCCTTGGATTGGAAACTGACTTATGACTGACTATCAAAGCCACACAAGCTCTCTCACGCATGAATTCGGGAGTTTGGTTGGAGAAGTTTTGTATTTCAGAACGGTAGAAATCAAAGACATTAAACTGTAGAAATTAATATTTCTGAACTTAAAAATGTTGACAGATCGATTTTTTTTGCTGTCATTGCAAAGTGACAGTGACTCTGTGACAGTGTCAGTCAATCAAAAGGCCAACGTGCGTTGCATGCCTTTTTGAAATCAATTTAAGTCAATTTTTCTAAATAAATCAAGTGTTTTACTTCACAGAATGTCTTCATCATTCTTCTTAAAAGGAAAATCCAGGCAAGTTCAAAAAAGAAAAGGTGACAAAGTTAAGAAAAAGAATCCGAAAAAGCCGAACGCGCCTAACCTAGAAAATGGGGATGAATCTTCGGATAGTGAACTAGATTTACGAAAGTTTTCTGACGCGGAGGAATCAGAAAGTGACCATGAAACGGCTGAGCAGAAGAAGTTACGTCTGGCTAAGAAATATCTGGAAGAAATCGAGAAAGAGGAGGCGAAGCGAGCAGAGTTTAAAGAAGTCGATGATGCTATTGAAAATCGATTGAAGAAAGACTATTTGGAACAAAAAGGTAAATTAAAGATTGAAGTTGCTGAAAAGTATGTAGAACCAAGCGAAACTGACCTCAGACTTATTCGTGCTAGAGAACATCGTCTTACACTAACATGTGTGTGTTTAAGCAGTGATAACAACTTCGTATTTACTGGCAGCAAATGTGGATCAATAATCAAATGGGGCATCAAAGAGAAAAGAAAACTCGGCGCATTAACTTTTAAAACTCATTCCAATTATATTAAAGGTGATGTAAAATCTCTTGCTATATCTACTGATGGTAAATATTTAGTTTCATCTGATGACTCGCCAAATATTGAAGTGTGGGATCCAGATACACTCAAACATATTCACACATTCAAAGGTCATAAAGATGTAGTAACAGGGCTTGTTTTTAGAAAGAATACACATGATTTATACTCGGCCAGTAAAGACAGATCAGTGAAAATATGGTCATTGGATGAGATGGCCTATGTTGAAACTTTATTTGGTCACCAGTCTCCTATTACATCCATTGATGCTCTGACAAGAGAAAGAGCACTCACAGCAGGAGGGAGAGATACTACAGTCAGAATATGGAAAATAGCAGAAGAATCACAGTTGATATACAATGGACCCATGGGAAGTCTGGATGAAGTCAAGCTATTAGATGAAGAGCATTTTGTATCTGGCAGTGACAATGGCTCATTGTGTGTATGGAGTGTGCTAAAAAAGAAACCTTTATGCATAGTAACAGAAGCCCATGGCTCAGAAAATGATGTGCCAAGGTGGATAACTAGTCTAGCAACTTTACTGAACTCTGATGTTTTTGCATCAGGTTCCTATGATCTTAGTATTAGGCTATGGAGAGTCTGTGACCAATATAGGAAAGTCTTACCTATGTTTAGTGTACAAGTGTGTGGTTTTGTAAACTCAATGCAGTTTACGAGTGACGGTAAACAGTTGTATGTAGCTGTCGGCCAAGAACATAAGGCTGGTAGATGGTTCAAGTTAGGAGGTGCCAAAAATGGACTATTAGTTGTTAATTTTACTATTAAGGCGTAATTAATATATTGTAATAAACAATTTTATTTGTATTGATTTTTTTTTTATTCTCTTTTGTTCCTGCCTATAAAGAACAGAATTAATTTAATTTTTGTTGGACTTATTTGTCAAAGAAAGTAGGCAAAGTACAAGGTACCTGTTTTCAAAATATTTTATTTCAAATAAAGGTTGCCCCACAGAAGGAATTTCTCTTGCGTCTAAAATATTAGTAATCCTGTGTTTTTATTTCCATCCATCGCTGCCTCAAGAAGTCGAGGCGCGGCGGGACGAACTCCGGCGCGATCTCAGGGCAGTATGGAGGGTACGACTGTCGCAACCGAGGTCCGGGAGACCCCTATATCCTACCGCATGACGCAGGTCCTCACCGGACACGGAAGTTTCTGGAGGTTCCTGTGTCTGATCACGCGCGCCTCAAGGAGTGTCAGCATGATGACGAGGCCCCCTCTAGAGGGCCAAAGCCTGCCGGGGTCGCGGGACGTATCTCATTACCGTGACCCCGGAACATAAAGGGCTATTGAAGGACACCGTGGATTTTAGTCAGTACGAGTCTGACAGTCCCTCCCGCCCTGCCCTGGGTGGGAGGGACTCATTTGATCATTTTACCACGCAAAAAATATTACATATTTATTAACCCTAGAGTGGGCGCGTCTTTTGGTGAAACGTCAGTGGGCGCGTGGGGAGCGTTTTGCCGCCCCTTTTCTTTGACCATTTTAACTAAAAATACAGCAATTTAATCAGTTTTTTTTCTTAGGATTTAAATAATACACTAATAAGTAATACTAAAACAACGTATTTCTTAAATTCCGTTTTAAAAACTTAGGTTTACAACAAACTTTAAGAAACTTAATATTTTAATTGTCATTTTTTCCCTTATCCTACATAATACTCTATAATAATTAAACAATAACATGAAAAATAACTAAGTTATATATTTTCTACATCTACAGGAGATGCTTTATCAAAACAGTCTTCACAAAGGTATGTGCAATGTTCATTGCACAGTAACTTTGGGCACCTAGAACACCCTTTTTTCGTGCGCCTGTTTTTCTGTAATTGACTTATACTGCATTTGCCCTCCTTTTTTGAAGAAGATGCTTGTTCTGCTGGTACAAAGCGAGCAATTTGGTTCTTCAAAGGAATATTTAAAGTGTCTATAGAAGGCCTTGTGGTCATATATTGCTTGATAAGTACCATGGCAATTTCTTTCAAATACTCTCTGCGTAGCATCAAATGTTCAGTGGTTCATCATCATCGCAGGACGTACGTGTTGGAGATTTATCACCACCTGGTTGTATTCTATGTGTACGACGACGAAATTGAGGCTGATAGCATACTACAGTCGCAGATGAACGTCTACTTATATCTGAAGTGGATGTCCGTTGGCGTCGAATAGGTGGTATTTTGGAAAGCACAACAATTGGTGAAGGTTCTTTTCTGTTAGAAGCGTCGCTGTCTGCTGACGGTATTGTGTCTGTGTTGTGCTCGCTATGTTGACTATATCGATCACTATCTGACACATTTCCATCAACCATCTTTGCATTAGCATCTTCAAAATCAGATATTTTAGCCAAGACACAATTTGAGCTTCCATTTTGTCCGTTCTTATTTATTATTATCAATTGATACTTTTAAATCCTAAAACATGTTTTTTTTTTAGTTTTAACAATAAATGCACCGTAAATATAGTCTACATTTCAAGTTTGCAAAAAATACATTACACAATATTACTTACATGAGTGGGCGCGCGGTGAGCAATTTGCCGCTCGGCGACACCTGGTGATAAAAACCTTCTCCTCAAGCGATCTCCCGCGCATTGACGGCGTCCAGCCTTTAGGTACACATTGCTAACGAGAGTAGGGGCAGCTACTAAAAAACGCAAGCCTAACGGCCGGTTGTTTTAAAAATTATTATCGTTTTTTTAGCGCAGGCGGCAAAATGCTCATAGCGCGCCCACTCTAGGGTTAATGTCTCTTTGGATGGCTCTCCAAAATTGGCGACTCTTGCCGAGGTCACTGGATAGGTGACCATGAAGTAACGTTTGCCAAGGTCAATCTAAGGGTTGGTGACCAAATTTAAGCATAGCAGAGGTCTCTCTTTGCACGGTTAACCGTCCAAAGTAAAGCAACACTTGCCGAGATCTGTCTTTGAATGGGTACCTACCAAAGTTAAGCGGCGAGAGATGTCAAATGTCGCTGATGTCGCTCGTTTTGTTTTGAGCTGCCTGTCTCCATATAAACACTAAAATAACTGAAAACCGCATCAAAATCGGGTCAGCCAAACGCGAGATAATCTCGGAAAACTTACATGGATCGAACATAGAATCTCCTTTTTTTGAAGTTGGTTAAAACAATATTGTGAAATTCAACGGTTGAAAAAAAATCGTTCTTTATAAACAGACAAAAAAAATTAGGAGGTTCTCAATATTCATCTTATTTATTTTTTCAATGTTCCATTCGAAACTAGTTTTGCCAGAATATTTTACAGGTTTTGTTCTAATAAAGTTCGTGTTTTTACCGACTTCAAAAAAAAGGAGGTTATCAATTCGACCCGTATGTATGTAATATTATCAGAACTGTCCAGTTTTCATATATGTTAGTCTATATCAGCGTCTGAACAAATGTGCCAAATTTCATAAGTGTATGTATGTATGTATGTTTTTATGTTTGTGCACGCATATCTCCGGAACTATAAGTTTGATTCAAGTAATTCTTTTTTTGTTGTACTAGGTATTGTTCAACTTAGGGTACACTGCAAGTTTCATCAAAATCGGTTCAGTAGTTTTAGAGATATGGATTTTTTTATGTTGTGACGGATTACAAGATTAGTGCATATGTAAGAAAATTTTGTATTTTACAAGAATTTGGGTTGAATATGTAATAAATAAACTAAAAAGGGTAAAATAAAAACTTTTTTTAAAAAAAGTACCGACTTCAAAACAAATACAAAAAAGTTTAAAATAACTTTTCTTTCGGAAGTCGGTGGCTTTGTTTTGTTCTGTCATTGACTATTGCCACCGACTTCCGAAAGAAAAGTTATTTTAAACTTTTTTGTATTTGTTTTGAAGTCGGTACTTTTTGTAAAAAAAGTTTTTTTGGTTGTTTGTCTGTGCGAGTTGTGTTTGTTAACGCATCCACGATACAGGAAAAAATTCCCTAGCTCGATTTTACGAAAAAACTTTTTTAATACCTACTAAACTTTTTTTAATACCTACTAAACTTTTTCGTAATTTCTTTCTTACGTATCTTGTAATCCGTCACAACATAAAAAAATCCATATCTCTAAAACTACTGAACCGATTTTGATGAAACTTGCAGTGTACCCTAAGTTGAACAATACCTAGTACAACAAAAAAAGAATTACTTAAATCGAACTTATAGTTCCGGAGATATGCGTGCACAAACATAAAAACATACATACATACATACATACACTTATGAAATTTGGCACATTTGTTCAGACGCTGATATAGACTAACATATATGAAAACTGGGCAGTTCTGATAATATTACATACATACGGGTCGAATTGATAACCTCCTTTTTTTTGAAGTCGGTAAAAAAATCTTGTATTTTTCCTAAGGATTTCGGTACTACCTTCCTACTTGTTTTTTTTTAAGACCAAAATTCATCTGGAGTGTTGTTGTTGATATAAAGATCGCTGTACACAGACTATAGGCTGCGTTTCCACTGACGCGCAGCTGGGCGGAGAGGAGCGGTGAAAAGTGGTCAGTGTTTCCACTGAAGCGGAGCTGGACGGAGAGGAGCGGAGAAGAGCGGTGAAAAGTTATCAGTGCTGCGGTTCGACTGAGGCGGAGAGACGAGCTGTGCCGCGATTCACTAATCTTATGGCTGGCCATGTGACACATGTGTATTCAAGCCATGTGATTGGTTAATCGCGGCACAGCTCGTCTCCGCTCCGCCTCAGTCGAACCGCAGCACTGACCACTTTTCACCGCTCTTCTCCGCGTCAGTGGAAACGCAGCCTAAGTCTGCATACTGCCGAAAGCTAGTTCTTCGTTCTTTCAGAAGATCCATAGTGGATTTAATGAAAATTGTGTTTCTCATTTATTTTAAAAAGTAGCCATTGTCATTTTTAGGGAAGGATTGTTAAATAAAAACACAAATATATTCTTAATTAATTTTATTCCGACAAAAACTACATAAATCCAGTGTCAGTTGTCTTCATCTGTGACGATCTTCATCAATCTTCAAGTTATTAGGCATAATCAACCATCCTTTATAATTGAAACGAGTGATCCTATTGCTAAATAAAATAAAAAAATATTAAGCCGCATCATGTACTTAGATCGCTCGTTAATCGGAGAGGCAGGGAGGGCGTTCCATTTTACCGATAAACCTAGCCGCATGCGAATCTGCAAATCAGCACAGGAAACTGCCACAGCAAACAGGCCAGCGTGCAGCACCGGCCTGCCAAACAAACGAGTATATTAGTTCGCAGTCTGCTGGTCTGCCGGCCGCCACCTAACAACTCGCGCTTGCGTTGTACCAGGTGGTTGTTTACGACGCAACTGCGCCGAGACCCCTGATGAGACTTGAGATTTTATATCGATGTACTTTAAGATGGCACTACAAATTGTGGACATAAATTTAGTGATGTGTGCGATGATTTTCGCCCTACATTTTAAAATTACTGCTTCAACTCAGTGTTGCGTAAAAGACGTCAAGTTTACCTACTTTATGCGTGTCTCGATTTGTCAATAAATATAAAAGTTTACTCATAACTTATGTACGGCAACAACAGCAATTCAGCAGTTGTCAGCAAACAGCAAACCCCCCCTCCCCGCATACAGCCTCGCTCCCCGCGTACTCCACGCCCTGAGCATACCAACATTTCCATTAATATTACAGAATCAGTAGTTATATTTAAAATATTTGCAACAAATGCTGTACTTAAAGTAAGTCGTAAGTAATAGGCCACATGCTCTACTATAGTTGGTTATTATAGTGTCTCTAATTAAGCAGCCATTACCTTTTAATCATTAAAACGGGCTATTAATGATGTCATTTGTATAGTAAGCTTTTTGTTAGCAATTTTTTTTTTAGTAAATAACAATGACCAATTAAGTCTTTGTGATTAAAAGGTTCAGGTAAAAGCAAAGGCCTACTACTTAAGATAATATTGACATTGTAAAACATAATACATCAAAGTATTTTTAAAAGAAACTAGAGTCCAGGCATCATATTCTTAAGTTATTTACCAAGAATCATGAATGATGATGTCCCACATTAATGCCCAATTTAGCCCATTAATCACTTGTGTGGTGTAGGTACATGATCTTCCAGTTATTTTGTTATATTTAACCTGAAATAATATCTAAGACCACATTGGTCTTACACACCTAATGCTGATTAATTACATACATTTAGTCTAGTACAATGAACATGAAGACTCAAATACAAGTGACTGAATACTCTGTTGAAGAAAACCCTAAACTATGTAAAAAAAAACTGATACAAGTAACTAAACTAAAAGTATTTCAGCAAATGAAATAAACTCAATTCAGTATATTGTATTTAGTAATTCATATTATGTATAAGATATGTTGAGAATTTCATGAAAGTTCTATATAAACAAAAAATTAAGTATGAAAATCTCTAGAGATACAATTCTTACATTATGCTTGTTAACCTATGTTAAAATTAGGGGAACTTAAAATATAATTTGTTACGTTGCGTGTTTTGCCACTATGTTGATCATAGTTAGGTCTGTGGATGGCTTATGAGTAACTGATGAGTTTTAGTACCTTGGCTGAAGCTGCTCGAGAGAGACATTGTAGTACAGCGCTTCAGCTCACAGCTGGTACTCTCAACCTGCATAAGGAAAAACTACAATTAGATTACATACTATGAAAAAAGATTGCAAGAGAAAAAAGCTGAAAAGTTCTTTTCAAATATTTCATTTCGAACGAAGTACCTAAACATTTCAGTTACATCACAAGTTAACTGTTGCTAACCATTTATGTTGATTAATAAAAAAATTATTCAATTAATTTGTACTAAAGGCCCCATGCTACCCTAAAATGCCATAGGAGTAGACTGTTGTTTTGTATTATAAACAATTTAGTTTTATAAGTTAAGTCCAACGGAATTTAGAATTTTTACTAAAGTAATAAATGCTGAAGTAGGTATACTTACTCAGCATTTCAATGCCTGGAGCGTGATCGTGAGCGAGAACGGCTGCGGGATCTTCCCCGGGAGCTCTTGGAGTCGGAGCGGCTGCGAGAGTGAGAGCGGCTGCGGCTGTACGAGCGCGACCGCCTGCGTGAACGGGAACGAGACCTGGATCGACGACGTGAACGAGACCGTGAACGCGAGTTGCTAAAAGAATAACCATCACACAACACATATGAATACATCCTCTGCTCAAGCCAGTGACGCAAGCGCCCCGTCCTGTGTGTTAAACGCAACTGGAGACTTTGGAGCTACACAATTGCAACATGTACCACCTCCGTCTGTGCGAGCTGAACAGTATAAACATCATGTTAAAGTTTAGTTATAATATCTAGCTGACCACAGCATTGGACAACAAAAAAGAAAAACAATTAAGAATTAGGTATCGAAACCACTTTTGAATTTAAAGACAATTTTGACAAACAGGGCATCATGCATGCTGATAATGAAAATTTTAAGCAAATCAATTAGTAATGTATCTTCTTTTGATAAGTTTTCGAATCTTGATCTAAAATATTCAAAATAAAATAAGTTTCGTGAGTGGTCAGCTAGCGCAGCAGAATGCGTCCCGACGAAAGAAGACAATGCATCTATGTTACCTGCGGCGGCGGTCGTAACGGCTTCTGTACGGAGACGAGGGGCGCCCGTAACGGGCCATTTGCACTCTGAGCTCCCTTCCATCCAGCATTCGGCCGTCCAGTGAATCCAGAGCCTCTTCCGCATCACGGCGATCGTAGAACCTAGAATCGGGTCAGTGGGTCGTCATAGGGGTGAAGAAAAAAGTAAAAGAGTAAGTAATTGAAGAGAAGAGTAATGACGACATTATTTATCAATAATTATTGCTGATAATAATTTATCCGATAATTTGGTCATGGTGCGAAATGCACCATGCAAATCGAGTTTGTGTAGATTCATGGGGAAAGGGCGCACGATAAGATTGAGCAGAATAATCCTTGGATAGGGCAGGTGGTATTTTACCGGTAACAGCTTATGACGTCACTAAATCAAAATAGTTTTAGGAAATTAATTACCTGACAAAAGCGAATCCTCTGCTTTCTCTGGTGTAGCGGTCCCTGGGTATATAAATATCACCCACTTCACCACATCTTTCGAACACACGACGCAAATCTTCAGGCGTTGTGCGGTATGTTAGATTGTCCACTTTTAACGACACCATGCCGTCGATACGCGGCGGCGGCCTTCCGTAACTCATCTTGTATTATATTTCCAACAACTACACCGTACGAAATGAATATGGTTTCACCGTTTGGTTACAACAAGTAAATTAAAATGGCGTCAAAGCAAGCGAGCCGACAGTCGACCTCAGCGTGCAAGCGTAAAATTAAATATGGCTACCGACCGGATGGAGCGCAATAGCGGATGTACTTAAATTGTTGCCAAGAAGAAAAAAAAATGTCTATGTACAAAATGTCTATGCTATTTTGTTCCTTGTATTTTATTGTACAAAATACAAGGAACAAAATAGCACACTTTTATTTTTATGTTTACCTAAATATCTTAATTCCATAGAATAGGTATAAAGTTAAATAGGTACACGTACATAATAATTTATTGAGGGCAACAGAAAACATTAATTTGTTGTTCAGTAAAGTCTGTCACACAAAAGAAGTCCCGCGGCAAAAATTTATGTCAATATCATTTCCTATTATAATGATATTAATTAAATTATTAAAAATAATAAAATCGGATTGAACCAAAAATTGAATTTGAATTTGAAACCATGATAAATGAAATTTTTGGGGAGTCATAAACAGTGGAGTTTGGCAAAATTCCGTGACATGACTGTAGCGCAATGATATTATAAGTAAAAAAGGTGTAGATACGTTATACGCGCTCAAAAACATACACGCTCAAATGTGGTTGATTCACAAACCTTGACCTCAGTCCGACGTTGCCAGCGACAACGGATGCACTTCACGTACTACAGAGTGAGTCAAAAGTAAAAGTGACTCAAAACCACCGAAAATGCCGTCGTGTGTGATGAGATATTGTACAAATTATACAAGCAAGACTTCTAAAAGTCAAAGAATCACTTATCATTCGTAAATATATTATTTATCTTAATATTTTCACAAATAAAACATTACGTTTCTATAATATGGCGTCGTAAAAGAAAGAGTGCGAGTGAGAGTGCGAGTGAGATAAAAGAGAGAGCGTCACCATCTAGCTGTCACTTTTCTTCATATTGGTTTTATCAAGCTATCCTTTTTACTTGTAGTGAAATGTAATGTGTGTGAATAAAAAGTGTGTATGTGTGCTGCCTCTCTGCGCGGTACGCTTTTTTCTGTTGTTTTGTACGTGTATAACATATCTATGACTTATAATATCATTGCTGTAGCGCTAGCGCCGCATCTGCGAGACTGCTTTCGTGAGACGGACTTTACAGCCGTGTGAGCCTTAAGTTATTAAATCTAAACGGTTGAATTTGTATTCCTAGAAACACACTCATCATACGCAATACTCTCACTGATAAGTGTGTTTCTAGGCATACAAATTCTAACGCGTTGCATACGTGGGTTCAGTTTGTCCCTACCTTTATCCTATAGTTTTTGGTCATGTATGTACCTACTCCAGCACATCAAGATACCACAATCTGTCGAATTCCTTTATTAGATTTTCGACTTTATCACCTTCGTAGAAGATCTAAAGATGTTCGATTTCGAGTAGGTTGATGATTGTGTTGGCGTCTGTCCATAATGTAGTTGTTGCCCGGTTGCTATGGAGAATAATAAATTAGGGAGTAGCTTTATTTCATGTCAAAAAATCCATTGTCCAGTAATAGGCGTATTTTTTGAAGAATTATTCTTTTTCGACTTTATCTAAAATTCGCAGTGCCTACCATCTCCAAAAATGACTGAGATTAAACAAGTTAGAAATAAAACTCTTCTTCCTGATTTGAGGAAGGAGGGCGAACTTACCAAAGATATTATCCTCGCAACTCAAAATAAACATGTAGGCCCAACTGGATACAGGCTGTACTCACATCATACCCTTGCTAGTGTAAGGCGGCTAAGTTTTTTCCACCCTTTCAAGTAAGTACCTACACGTAATTTAAGTGTCTAAACACACTATGCCGAAGTTACGCGACCGAAGTTCAGCACAATTACGCCTGCAATGCTATTTGAATTACTAACGACACACTATGCCAAAATTTCGTCGCGTCATAGCGTACAGCCTAACTTCGGTCGGGCGTAAGTTCAGCGGCAACTTATTCTGTGACCACACAATATACGCGACCGAAGTTCGGTTCGATTACCGCCGAAGATACGGGGGCGGGGAGCAGCAGGGAGCCGCCCGCGCCGAATTTCTGCCGCGTAAGTTCAGCACTTATGGTGTGTCATATCAGTCAACTACGTCGGAACGTGAAATCAGCCGCCGAACTTCGGTCGCGTAACATAGTGTGTTTAGACACAAAGGTGAAAAATGTTAGGTAACAATATTTCTCGGTAGGGCAGCGCTACTGGAACACGATCAGGGTAAAGCTCAATTCATACTAGAACATAGTCAATAAAGCGTCAATCTGAGGGCCGAAGCTGCGTGCCTACAGTGCGCGGGCATCCGTTTTAGGCTGCCTGTCCACTGCAGTGGATCAAGGCTGCGGAGCGGAGAAACGGAAAACAAATAAATAGGATTGCACTATGCCGGCAGCCTAACGCAGTTGCGGCCCTGAAACTTTACATAGCAATTTCGTCCTTATCTCCACAATGAAATGTGCAATGCACGTATTTACTCCTGACGAGATAAAAAAAACGCATGCATTAACACAGTACTCACGCGTGGTAGCGTGAAGAATTATACGCATTACGTTGTAGCGATAAAGGTTGCGCTAGTACCAAGTCGCGGTAGTTAGAAGTTGTGTGTACCTGTAGCCGTCGAATAAGAGCGGCTTTAGACTCGCGTTTTCTTCGGTGCGTTAATTTTTTCCTTCAAATTATAATCGAATCACGCGTTTACACGCCACAGTTTTAAACATTAAAAACGCTCTCCTGTACCTAAACCTTGGTTTTTGACATGTCCGTTGTACGTAGGGAACGTCGATACGTGCCTTATTAATTTAGTTAATTTTTAGGGTACCAAAAGACAGTCTGGATTTAATTTTAACTACGACCTACAATCAAAGTACAGAGACCTTTGCGGATAAGGAGGATTTACATCTACAAGCTGAAACTATTGGCTGCGAAACCTGGCGGAGACTTCGGAACACCTTCGATAAAAAACCGCCAAAATATGTAGCCATGGTAAGTTTCCCCTAGCGTTAGAATTATTCCAGAATCATAAAGCGTTGTAGGTGATTCAAACTCACTGCTTTACGTTTAGAAAAGGTTTCGCTATCTTACTAACAAATCTTTTTCTATATTTCAGGGGCATCTGATGAAACGCGGCGGAATCAAGGAACGCAAATCTCCATTCAGTGTGAAACTTATGAACTCTGGAGTTCATTCTTCTCAGACAAACCCTGGCTACAGCCGACAGCCGGCTGGTGGCGCCATTTTCTTTTACTAGTATCGTTACGATATTTCTAGTGATTTTCAAACCCATTTTCTACGTCTTACTCTTCGATCATTAACGAAGGTCTTACTTACTAGGTCTTTCTCTGCAGTTTCGTTCAGCGAAATTTGCAGACGATTGTTAAAATATAGTATTTTCTTCCATTCTACGTGATTTTTGTTAACAGGCAACACCAGAAATAAACGTTTTACAACTATTTGGAATTTGGAGTAGCTAAACCTATTCAAACAAACAAAATAATACATATTATGACGATGCCGTACTATTTGGTCAGCCGGCATTATTGATGGCCGATTGTCGGGTTTTGCTGTTCGCTGTTCACACTATTCTACCGGTCCAACTTACGTACTGCCGGCTGGTCACACCACGTCGACGCCGACGACTGGATAGTCCAAACAAAGAGTTAATTACTTATACCTATTATAATTTTTAGTCATAATTTGACCACCATTAGGTACTGAAAAACATTAATTAATCCAATTTTTAGTATGCATATCGTCTAATCGATGGTCAATAGGTGCGTCCACACAGAGCGCGCAGCCTCGCGAGGCATTTGCTGCACGAGGAAACTGACAAGCGAGGCTGCTCAGTCTGTGTGGACGCGTCTATTGTTTTTCGACCGAGACACGTAACAATATAAGCGAGCAAAACAAAAGCCGACACTGGATGGCTCGGGCGCTCGACCGCAGCAACGCTGTCACTTGTCTCGCCCGAGACACGTCCACACCTTTGATTATATAATGTCACACCAAACACCAACCGAGCTGCTACGCGCGGAAAATGCCTCGCGGGCTGCACTGCACGCTTGGTGGGGACGCACCTATTGAATTAATGTCTGCCAAACAGCATTTTTTTGGTACCTACCTACTAAAAGTAGTGATTGTAACTATTGTAAGAAATAATGGAGTTAAATAGCAACTCATTCATTATACGTAAAGGTAAAGGTAATTTAAGGTACGTATTCTTGGGTCTTTATTGGACAAAGTAAGTACTAGTAATTTAAATTATCATTTTCTACTGAACTTTACCTATACGGTATTACGGTACTCGATTATTTTATTGTTTTTTTTTTTTTTAACAAATTGGCATTTTTGCAAGAGCATGTACCTAGTTTTTTTTTACTTTGGAGACTATACGAGTATATTCGTTTGGTTGCGTCAAGTTAATCTGTTTTAGTTTTTGTTTTGTAATAAAATTATAACCTTGTAGGCTATTAAAAATATAAACGGTTTCTTATTAAAAAGTTTTTGATTTGAACTCTAACAATACTGTCTCGCGTTGGTCTAGTGGCCGGGCCGCCACAAAGTGAGGTAAGTCACCAGGGTAGTTCCATCATGGAACTGTTAATGGAACTAGTGACAACGAACGGGTCTGAGGACCGTAGTTAGGACGGGCAGGATGCACATGTCGATGAGTTTGAGTTTGCGCTTTAGGGAGATTGATAAATCACCCTTCATAAGCGTCTTCTCGGACCAGTAACTTTTTCAAGCATTTTCGATTCGGCGATCGATTTCTCTTTCTTGCCTGTTTTCGAAAGACACTAGCTGGCCCAAGTAGATATACTCATCGACATAATTAATATCCTGCCCATCTATCTACCTCGACCCTACGCTTAGTGCTGTTAGTCATTATAAAATTTGCGTTTTAGACCGATTCATCGCAAGTCCCACCAAGGAGCTAGCCATGCTCAGTTCTTGGAGCATGGTTTGTCGTTCAGAAGCTGTAGGGGCAATAAGGACAATGTCATCGGCAAATCGAAGGTTTGTCAGCCTCTTATTGCCGACTTCAATACCTTAGTCGTCCAAGAAGCTGCCAGAGTTATAAATATCTAGTTATAGATCCTTGTTACACAAAACAAATAAAACTGGCGAAATGGGGTGAACAGTGAACACCGGCCCCAAATTTTTTTTTTATAGTGGTAAAATCATCAATGCGTATGCGCCCGGAGAGGTGGGCAAAGATCGTCACTCACTGGACGCCTGAAGGAGGACATCGCCGTCGAGGTCGACCGCGGCGGAGGTGGTGTGACGACCTGATCATGTTCGCGGGGCAGACATGGCCAGAAATTGCCCAAAATAGAGAGGTTTGGAAGAAGAAAGGGGAGGCCTTTGCCCAGCAGTGGGACACAGACTAGGCTAATAAAAAAAAAAACATCAAATGAGTCCTCCTAGGTGGGACCGTGTCCTCCGGGCGAACCTCGCAGTGGTGACACCCAGGCATTTCTTCCTTCCTAAGCAGACACGGGAATCTCCCAAAACTTCTATGTCCGGTGATGATCTCCGTCAGGCGGTAGGTCAGGACGCCGTGGCGCTTCTCCAGCCACTCCTCAAAGAGGGGTCTTACCGCCGCGATTTCATATGATCAACCCTTTTTTTATTGTGGTAAAATCATCAAATGAGTCTTCCCACCCAGGGCAGGCTTTGGTCCTCTAGAGGCTCCCCTCTAGAGGACCAAAGCCTGCCCCCAGCATCATGCTGACACTCTTTGAGGCGCGTGTGGAACACAAAGCGCCGTCGACCCGGGCATGTTCCATGGTCGGACAGCGAGTCGCCCATTACTCGCCGCCCGCATGCCCGCGCCTGCGGTGGCCGGAGATCGTCTACCGACGTCCGATGCCGTGGGCGTCTACCACTGCGGCTGGGGTGGAGGGAGGGCGCTTTCTTCTCCCTCACGCGGCCCGCCTCCTCCTTCGTGAGCATGACTGCTTCCCAGAAGGAGGCGACCGCTTCCCACTCCGACTCGCCCCGCAGCATGCCCTCGACCAATGCCGGACGCGAGAGGTCTCCGCCTAGCGTCGCCGTGAAGACACTGCGGTGCTCTGCCCAAGCATGTCAGTCCTGCACCGTATGCTCCACCGTGTCCTCCGGGCGATCCTCACAGTGGTGAGACCCAGGCTTCTCTTCCCTCCTTATCAGACACAGGTACCTCCCGAAACTTCCGTATCCGGTGCGGACCTGGGTCATGCGGTAGGTCAGGACGCCGTGACGCCATCTAGCCACTCCTCAAATAGGGGTCTTAGCGCTGCGATTGCGGCGTGCCCGACATGAACAACCCTAAGGCACATATAATTACAATCTGCTTCCGCAGTGACATATAAACAGGCATACTGTTTGTTTGGTTTTGATTCAGTAAACAATTTGATAGAAGTTGTTATAGGACTTACCGATTAAAAGATGAGAGTTTTAAAACCTACCCCAAAGAGCTTTACGTCAACAGTTATCACTTGTGTAACTGGCAGCTGATTTTTTCTAATTCTTTAGTAAATGCTGATACCTGATACTTACGTCAAAAACAATAAAACAAGATTTGGTAACTTCTGGTCTGTCAGGAAAAGCACTGGAAAACCAATGACGGTATACCCAAATACACTGGAAAATTTATTAAAATTTGCTTGAGCTATGTATACCTAATAGAATACAAACATTCAAATAGATATTTTATGGCGACATGGAGTTTTTGGATTCCCTGGGTAATGTCATATTTTTTCCTCATGTCTTCGTCATCATCATCTTTTTGCTCATTCGACTTGTTGTTGGTGCAACACATTCTCTTCTTCCAGTCTCTTAGCATCATTTACATTTCTACTTGTGCGTCATAAAATATTCCAGACTATAGTTTCATAATTTAATTTGTAACGTAATTTCCTTTTAGATCTAGACACAATTAATAAAAAGTCGCACCGTGTGCGGTCTTGGTATCTGTATGAACAGTTTAAATCACTTGAAAGGAGCCAGTTGGATGCTGCTCAGAAACTGAAAGATCGCTCCTATCAGGAAAGAATTTTGCGCCAAGAATTGTCTGAGAGACGAGCTAGGCGCAAACTCTACGATCAATTTGGACTTTGTCAAAGTGAATCCAGATTAATTAATAGAGATAAATGTGGCAGCAACTACGGGCAGCGGACGACAGTGAGTACGAGTGACGATGACTTCTTCGAAAGTTTCTACCTCTTGAACGAGGACGAGCGAGTGACTCAAGTTACTGGAGCTAATGAATTCGCTGGCGAGGGTGACACCTGTAGTCAAGAAGGCTTATCGGCAAGCCAGTGCTGTCTAACGAACTATGTGACTGTTGACGATCAAAACAAAGAGGACAACGTTAGCTATGTGGAAAGCGTTACCAGTGTAGTAGAGAATTTGAAACCTGACGAGTTTATGCCACCCAAAGAAATGGAACTAGTGCAAAATTCTACTGTGGAAGAATTAAACAAATCTATACACGCCGATTTAGAAAACAACTCTTTAGCCGAAGATATAAATATTCAGCTCGATTCTGTCCAAGAGGACATGATGTCTTTAGAAAACATTACAAAACTTGAAGACTTAGATAAAATCTCTGAAAACGATAGTTTTGCTAAAGTTGCAGTACGAGACCTGAAAACTGTTAAGGTTAGCAAAAAAGGTGACCAGGAATGTAATGCAATCGTAATTTGGTCCCGGCTAGTCTCGTTCGCATATCAAGTTGTGCAATTGAACCACGGTGATTGTTTTGAATATTTTGCTAACATTTGTGGTACTTAGCCGTCAGCTGACAGTTGAATGCATGTGGCTAATGTTTTGCAGGTAACTGCTACTGCGACTACAGTTCTCAATTCTTGACGGCTGTGCTTGCGTGTGATTTGTTGCGTCGAGGCCTCAACAGAATGTGTGAGTAATTATCGTTCCAACACTTGTTAGGTACATAAATGGAAGTAATTTCTTTTGGTTCTTCCAGTTTTTAGAGCGTCTCCTTAAGTTCCCTATAAAGACCTAGAGAAGCGAACCTTCCCTATCCAGATGTTAAGTGAATGAGGCTAGAAAAGAGTGAGAGACAAATTGTCACTTTTATATGTCGTAACAAGATAGAGAGATATGTGCCACCGAATCGCTTTCTCTTTTTCTTAACAAAGTTCAAATTTCTCTGTTTCCTTTGACCACTCACAACTCTTGTATCAGGTGTTAAGAATCTTCTCCGGACCGGTAACACTACAGACCGAATCTCGGAGAGCGCAAGACGAATCTGCGGGGCCCTTTTCTTTCAGAACGAAACATATGACTTACCCCAAGCATCTTCATGTTTTTTATTTATTAATTAGAGTATCTAACAAGTAATATACACGAGAAATGACATATAATTAGTAGTAGTTTTAATTTTAGGTCATATTTTGCAGCCTTACGTCTCTCCAATAGAGTTTGTTGAATCAGATGAATCCAACGCAAGTCTTAATCTAAATGTTAAACGGAAAAAATCGATACAATTACGAAAATCCAGGAAAATATGTGAAATTAAGGTTACTTCTTTATTTTTTTTATGCTATCCCGTGACTTTTGCTATTGCTAGAGCATTGTATATCTCCTCCAAATTAGCCTTTCTAAGGTCGTAATCATTTATAGGTAGTTCTAAAAATGATTTACTTTGCAGCCGTCACGAAGGACAAAAAAGTGGATCAAAACAAGACGTTCAAGTGGATACTGTTCGCCTACTGATTGGCATCGCTTTTATAAGCAGGCGCTTGGCACTGGGACGAAGTATGCGCCGGTCGAGAGTCGCGAACCATGGCGCGGCTATGCAAAGATATATCATTACAGAGAAGTTTCCCCGAGGTCTTCCTCAAGTGGTACTTGGTCAGATATTTTGAAAGAGCAGCCGAAAGTTTCTAGACATCATTGTAAGTACCGTAATACGGCTTTGAATCCGATGTTGAAGATAGCTCACTGCATTGATAGCATACTGAAGGACATTGAGGACTATAAGCATGATATGTGAAATTGCTGTTACTCATTAAATAAAATAAATACATAAATACAAGTTTTGTTTAGTTATTTGTGTTAGAAATAGATTTCCCTCACTAGGGTAATTTCTGTTGAATTTACTGAAACATGTGCATCTTGATTCTTAAGCCGTATTTTCACTAGAAGACAGGTCGCGGAGACATCGCCCAACATTCATGTGGTATGGTATGCTCTCTGCAACTTTGTGGGCAATGTCATTCGACATTTCCCTTGTTCACATTGGCCAGTTTGAACTAGAGTCAACTTACGACGAGTTTTGTCGGACAACTTGTTGACGTCGGGCGACGTCGCGCGGGACACGTAAATTTCGTATCGAGCGACTGTCGCGGAACAAATGTCCCCTAGTGAAAATGCGGCTTGAAGCCGCATGCTTTCATTTTTGTAGGGTTGGGTGCAAGGCCGTGAGTTTCAGCGATGAGAGATGTAATGAGAGATGTATCTCTCGCAAGTCTCCTTTGGCAGACTCCGGGCCTTACACTTACAAGTATGTTGAAGTCGAAGAAAACAGATATAACAAATATGTAACACTTTAATACACTTGTCGCCTGTACAACAGCGAATTTAAGTTAGTTACAATATTTTTATAGATTTCTACGTAGAAGTTACATCGAAAATGTTTCATAAGAACGCATCCCCCTTCACCTATTAATTCGTATCAAAAACAAGCCAGTTTCACAGAAAAATTATATTGTTGGAACAAAAGACAATATTTCTATAACTTAAATGTTTCCAATAAATATTTAAGTTTACAAATTCAAAAAAGTATAATCATAATTCAATCAGTGGCGTCTGCTGAAATATTTTTTTTTTGTTTTCTGTTATAAATAATACATTATAGTCACTCTATGGTTTCAAGCCCGTAGGTACTTCAGCATATTAATCATTTCTATTAGATATTCAAAGTCAAGTCAAATCATTTTAACACTACCTAAATCTGACTAAACCAGAGCCAGTTTATTCAAAACAAGTAGAAAAATACAGTGAACGAAGGGAAAAATATCGTTGAACTAAAAATGGTAGAAAAATAAATTGTAACATGTGGTAACACTAGCTTCCGGTCCTTCCTGATAAAAAGTGTAAAATCGACTTTTTTTGTTAATACTATTGTAAATGGTACACATTATGTTTGAACCTTTAGAGAAAAGCGGCTGGAAATATTTTTATAAGGAAGGTACAGAATTTATATTGATAAGATGGCTTGTATATTTTTTTGTTTCAATACGTTTATATTGCTAGCTTTTTATAACAATATTACTCGTATTTTATGGGTGAACATTACATAATATGATAATTTAATGGTAAATTTATAAATATCTGTACTATAAATATCCAGAGTGATTAAATATTGTGAATTACTGCGCCCAGTATATTTAAGCCATCGCTGCTTGTAATAGGAGCTATACACATTTTCGGGTAGCAATAAGGCAGATCCCAAACGTATTGCAGGCTTTGATTCGGCTCGTGCCGTTTTTTTGGGACAATCCCATCGCACTATTTCCAAACCACTGCAACTCCTGAAAGCCAGAATGAACAGTGGCAACCACCAGAAAAGCGCCGAGATTGTCTCAGCGGTTTTTTGGTGGTTGCCACTGCTCATTCTGAAACTCGCCGTGCCCCGGAGAATGAATTTATCTGTCTTGGATTATTATCAACAGACATTTATTTACAGACGTAATTTTGCCGCTCGGCTGCATTATAATACCGACCCGAATTCGTGTATAGCATCCCTTTCGTAATAACTGAAATAGAAACTAATATTTTGACATTTGCACATTATATACTGGGTGTCGCGTGAAAAGGCATTTTTCAGAACTTTTACCCGACTACAGTATATCAACAAGGACGTTTGACATGCATTACAATATAGTAAGAGAAGGGTCAATTGAATTTGGACACTGTTTTTTGGTCAGTAGTTAAACTATTTGTTAAATATTATACTTTTCTTAACCCACCGAATATATTTTAAAAATAGATAGTTTAACTTTGATCAACCAACTGGCCCTTAGGCCACGTCTTACAGTGCGTACTTCGAGACTCCATCGTTACTAAACCTTTTGACCGCCACGTCAAAAAAAACCAAGACGTACCCTCAGCGCCAAGTTGAAAAAAATAAATACATACATACAAAACAGTAGCCAGTTTAGAGATAGAGTTTAGCAGGCTTTATTCACGTTTAAAAGTCTGTCGCGACGGTGGCTTGATGGCACTTTTTGGCTTGTCGTCTATACGCGACTATGGCGGTCAAAACGTACTAGATTCAATCAATCAAATGACTTGAATCTAGTTTTAAGTAATGCTTAGTATTACTGACCTTCAGTAATACGGAACTAAAACCAGCCGCACCCATCAGGTTTTCTCATAGGGTTCCCCGATAAGGGCACCTGAGGGTGTCAAATCCATACACCGCAAATGCACGATTCTACCCCTCCGGTTAAAAAACCTAACGTTCGATTTCATACTGTGTGTATGCGGGGCTCAACCGATCGGAAAACTATATTTGGGAACCAGATCAAATACCTTCCGCATGCGGTTAGTCTTTTTTAATTTGCCTCTAATAGCAGTTTTAACAAAGCAACTTTATTGGAATCAGAATAAAGATCACTGTGATTTTGAGTTACTTGTCAGTTGCTGCAATTCAAAACCAGTCTTATGACTATAGGAATAAATGATATTGTTATATCTTGAAGGGGAACTTATACTTATTATGGGTACTATAGGTAGTAATATAGAGACATAAAAATAATATCACTGGTCGGGTAAAAGCTGGTCCTACAACAAATATATTCGATTATTACTCTCTAAACATGTATAGGTATAAATATATAATATAATGTTTTATGTATCGTGTGACGGTAATATATAAGGCGTGCTTCACTATTGTACGCTGCTAGCGTGTATCAATTCACTAAAATGTTTCACAAAATATCTATTTAATAAAGCGCGATAAATTATTAATGGTAAAGGGGCTATAATATTAAGTGCTTGACATTTGTGCTAGTTTTTTTTTTAAACTCTCTTACACAATGGCCCATGCTGGTCGTAATTCGATGTTGCCAATATTAGCTATTCTATAAAGGAGTTTTTTACAATATTTGGAGATTATTCATTATATTTTTTAATTTAATTATGCAAATAAGCAGAATATCGTCTGCCGTGCGATAAATTCATACGCCGAATATAGTTGCCCCCCATTAGAAAACTCTATACATTAACTATTTGATATTTTTTCCATTTAGTGTACATATACATTACAATAAGAATAGTAAACAATTAAAAAATTGACTCTATTGTCTGTTGATGTACACTCAGTGCACTAAAAAGAAAAAGAAAATTTCGCATGCATGAATACATTACTTACTTATTTTGTTGAAATAAATAACGGGATACAACCAACAAGGCATTTTAAGCAAAAACTATTAAATTGATTGAACAAATTAATTGATAAAAATCAAAATAAAATGTAAAAAGTAATTGTCTTCCCAAACATCACTAGGTTAATCCAACCTTTTTACATACAATCCCTTTATTTCATTTTTAGCGTAATCAAAAACCTATTTTTAACACATAGCTAAACCAAGTCAGTCCAGCCCCCTTGCCTTTGCTCTAAAATTGACATTGGATTAACGTAAACGCTCTTTTAAAGATTTTCTACTTCATTCTTTAGAACATAAAGTTAAAAATCTATTGAAGACACGAAGGAACGAAATCGCACTGTTATGTTTAATGGATATTTAACTTAATGCCCTGGAGCATAAAGAAAATTTATTAAAGACTTGCCATTTGTCTAGGCATTCAGACCAATCGCCGACTGTTCACCCTGGCGTCGAGAATTTAGTCCAGCAAACAAATTGATCAGTTTGCTAATTTTACACGCTTTTCGCTAACCATCTGCTAAAGGAGGAGTTGATATATAAATATGCTCATTTCCTAAAATTTGGAGTCGCCAGTACAAAAAAAAAAAAAAACATTTCAATGTTTCCTTGAATCCCCATTTACTCGTATATGCATAAAACACCCATTTACCAAAACTCAAATCCATGCGCATGCTTGCGTCTCACGCATCCTAATCAAAATGGCGCCAGGCCAGTATTCATCTAAGTATAAATAATTGTCCCTCTCAATGAGAGGAGGCCTGTGTCCCACCAGTGGGGAATTTGCAGGCTTATTATGTTAAGGTGTGGATACATCAAAGTTTCTTTTTGTAAAGCAACTTTTGGGTAACAATACAGATTCGTGCGATTACAGAGTTTGAAGTGAATAAGAAAGAGCCTTTGCACACCACGTTTTTTAAACACCCGTTGACGCGCGATTGTAGCGAAACAGACGGACCGGTGCCGCGCGTTTGACGCGATACAACCGACAACAAACTGACTGTTTGGTAAAAACTTCACCTTCAACTTGCGCCGTCGAGGCGCGCTTCTAAAACACGCGTCGACGGCGCGTTTAAAAACGTGGTGCGAATAGGCCTTAATGAATAATAAAAACTTTTGAAAAGTGGGATCAGAGATGAGATACGCAGTTGCTCCATGTAAAATAATGGAAACCGACTCCATAATAATTGAGAAAAAGATAAGCATAGCGGTCTCATAAATAAATTAATGTTACCATGTTGCAAAATGTTGCCCTATAAAAATTACTTCAACATGCATACATTTTATATTTAAATAAGGGTTACAAACATAATAAAACATGCACTGAGTGTACTCTCCTACGCTACAATTTGAGCTAGTCGCCTAGTTGTCGGGCGGGTTGTCGAAGTAGTCGATTTTCTCAGTAGCTGGTTGCTGTGGTTGTTGGGACTGTTGTGGCTTCGGTTGGCTGCGAGCGGCCCATGCGTTGGTAGAAGTGAGGGTTGCCCAGCCCGATCTGTAGTGGAAAGGAGGGTAGTTTTGTGTTTTTTGAGTGGCAATCTAGGAACCTAAGGGCACATTGGCTGAGCGATCGATCGCACGGAACAAATGTTTGTATGACTTACAAGTAGTTGTTTCGGGTCTGGGTGCTTGTGTATGTGCGATTGTATTGATAGCACCCACGATACAGGAGATATTCCTAGTGTGGAGCCTTCGATCATTAATAACAACTAGATACACAATCAGCGCCAAAAAACGTCCTCACCAAAAGAATGACCAAATCAGAGATTGGTCATTCTTTTAGTTTAGTACTGTTCCAACGCTCGGAACGTAAACATGCCTCCGTGCTCGTTCAAAAAGTGCAAAAATCTCTGTTAGGACGGGAAAAAAGGACGGAATTTAATTTTTTCGATAAATGCTAATATTACCAATATATAATGACTATCACTGCATTATAAATACTGATATTTCTTCAAGAAAAGGCTTTAAAACATTTATTTTTAAATTGTCGAAATTATTTCAGGGTTTATAAAGCAGTTCAATTGAAATGACTTTTACTAAACGTACAATTCATATTGTCGCATGACTACCTGATTTAGTCGGGTAACATGTGTTGAATCTGTTCGCGCGGCGGCGGCGGCGAGTCGCGGTCGTAAAATTTAATGTGTTTTTATGTCCGTTCTAAATCCGACTTTAATTCATTCGAATAAGTTTTAATTTCTTTTGGTATATGTTGGCCAGTTATGATTCTTTCTGTTTTCTTTCTCTTTCTATTCTACGAACCTACTTGAGGACAGTTTTATGTTCGTCTTTGTACGGGATTGTGTATCTAGTTGTTATTAATGATCGAAGTGTGGAGCAAATTTTTTTAACACATCGTTATTGTATAAAAAAAAATGTCTACACCCATTGCTATTATGAAGTTTCGTTAGTTTGTCTATTTAGATTTAATAACTATGATTGTCGATTGTTTGTTGCAACTTTTGTGTGGAAGTGCCCTATGTGGAATACCTCCTTTTTGAGGTATTCCACAAGGGGCATCCACTGACAATGGCACCTGAGCTACTGGCACCTCATCTATTCCACATAAGGCTCCAGTCAAAAATTTTCGAAGGTGCCAAATGCCCCATGTGGAATACCTCCGGCTGTGCATGTGTGGTGTACTTACTTGGTATTCCCCCCTTGTCCCTGCAGTGGGACACTGCCTCCGGGCGGTGCACGCAGCACGGGCCCGGGCACGCGTCGCTTGCCTGCCTCGCGGGCTAACACCTCCAGCACGCTCATGGCTGGCAGCCACGACTGTTGGGGATATATTGTTGAGTGTCATATACAGAATAGAAGTATTTAGGCAGTGGCGTACCTATGCGGGGGCGAAGCGAAATCTAGCCCCCGGCCTCGCACCTAAAAGGGCCTCGCGCTCAAAGAAAAGAATTTGAAACAAGTCAGAAAAGCAGTACAAGTAAACTTTTACTAAGAAATTAATTTGACCTACGTAGTGTCCGATGAATGGGAACTGAAAGAGATAAAGAGGCCTCGCAAAACTTATATTGCTGACAATCACATTTGGTATAGATGACTTTGGGGAACCAAGTCATCTTACAATAAGAGGCCAATAAGAGCCATATTGGAGCAGTGGTGGCCCAGTGGTATCGGCCTCGACTTACGAGTAGTAGGTCGTGGGTTCGAATCCCGTCAGGCGCATTACTTTGTGTAATTTATTTCAACACCACTGCTCTCATAACGGTGAAGGAAAACATCGTGAGGAAACCGGCATGTCCTAGAACCAAAAATTCGAAGGCATGTGACATCTACCAATCCGCACTGGGCCCGCGTGGTAGATTACCGCCCACTCCCTCTCACAGAGAGGAGACCTGTGTCCCAACAGTGGGAACATTATAGGCTGATGATGATGAAGAGCCATATTTTTCGTTCTAAAACAAAGGGGCCTCGCAGATGCGTCTAGCTTCCTCCTAGATTCGGTCTCGCTACGCCACTGTATGAATGAAACAGTGAAAATCCTAGATTTACAGGCTGAAATGGAAAAAAAGTCTCAATAACAACAAATATTCACCTTCTCTCGATCAGCAGTGGCCACAACGTTCCTATTAGGTTCAGCATCGTAGGCCACGCTCTCACAGCCGAAGTGCTCACACAGCTCGTGTATGAACTGACGCTTCTGCCAGTTCATTGACGGGAACGAGTGCGCTCGGGTCTTCTGTTTGGACTGTAGAGGAAAATAAATTTGAGAACCTCGTTTATACCAAGTCTAGTTTTCAGCTACCGAAAATTCTTAGAGAAGATAGGTATGAATTGACTTTTTTTTGCGTGGTAAAATCATCAAATGAGTCCTCCCAGCCCCGGGCAGGGCGGGAGGGACTGTCAGACTTGTACTGACTAAAATCCACGGTGTCTTTCAATAGCCCTTTATGTTCCGGGGTCACGGTAATGAGATAAGTCCCGCGACCCCGGCAGGCTTTGGCCCTCTAGAGGGGGGGTATGAATTGACGTGCGATTTTTTTCTAAATCCGTGCGGTTTGGTTGTTGTTTTTAAAGGTAAATGAACAGTGGTTGTAAATATTTGAAACGTTTTAATAAAATACTTAAAGATGCTGTTATTTCCGATTAAAAAGATATATGTCGACGGTTAAAAGATAATAGGCCAAAAACGTCAAAATCAAACGTTAAAGAGAGAAATGGCAGAGAAGGTCATTAGGTCTGCAGTTTTGTAGGGCATAAGTGACAAAAATATCATTTTTATACTATGGGAGTGGAACTCATTCATAAAGTAGGAATAATTTAAGCATTCATAACTAATTTTTGTTACTAAAATGCTCTTTTTTTAGCTTTTAACTATTAAGACATGCGAAATGTAGCTCACAGAAAAAAAAAGAGAGATACAGCTCTTTTGATCAAAAGAGCTGTATTACTCTTTTAGCTCTTCACCGAATAACTCTTTTAACTCTTGAGCTCAATTGATTTACTTGCGAGCTACAGATCGAATTGAGCCGCGCTACTTTACGAAAGTCAAACGAGACAATTTGCTCAGTGGCTCTATAAAATCTTCGAATTTCTTTAGTTCATTTAACATATTTGCGAGCTATAAATAAAATTAGATTCATTGGGTTGTTTTGTTCTTATTACAAATAAATAAAATTATGAAAGCCAATGATTTTCCTTCATACTTGAACAGGCTTAGGACGGTCAATCTAGATGAATAAACATTTGAAAAACTAATTAATGGACAGCATAATGTAATGAATAAACGTATATCATTTAGATTGGCGTATTAAAAAAAAAAAAGAAGAAAATACCGACAGAATTAAGAACCTCCTTTTTTTGAAGTCGGTTAAAAATCAGCGGCTTTTTACAATAAATTGTTTGCTGCGTTTAGCAATAAGCGACACGAATGACACGATCTATATAAAAATGTACTCTGTGGACACGATATTCCGCCGAAACAATTTGAATACATTTAAAACACAACGTTTGTATGTAAAAGTGCTAAAGCATTATTTCTTTTAAAACAATGACAATAAGAGTTATTTTACAATGACGTATTGAGCCGAAGAGTTGGTCAGTGAGCGACATGCGAAATCGTTCACCTGTTCGTCGGGGAAGTTCGGGCCAGGTTCGGGCATTGTCGGGCCGTCGCGTCTCGAGCGTCTCGGTATCATTCGCGTAACCTCTCCAACTCGCAAAGCCACAGAGTAGAGTCAATGAGCCGTTGAGCTAAATGAACTTATTGAGCTATTCCGTGAACGACTGAACGACTGAGAGCTAGATTGTAATTAAAGAGCTAGTTCAATTTTATCTCTCATTCGCAAGCTACCCATGTCTATTAACCATACAAGTTGTACATACCTTCTTAGCGAGCTGCACGAGCTCGGTGAGCTTGTCGTGTATCTGGTGCGCGAAGGCAGGCTCGCGAGCGGCCGTGGCCCGCACGTGCTCGCTGTAGCGCGGGGCCAGCTTGGCTGACACGTCAGGGTTGCGGATCTGAAGGGCCAGGGCCAGCTGACGGGTGCGGGCTTCCACGCGGCATTCGTCGTCGCATTCAAGACTGAAATAGTGCAATTTGTTTGATACAAGTGTTTCTCAGCCGAGCCGTAGGCGAGGGTGTTATGAAAACGGGAATTGTTAGATTCTTTTGTAATTGTTGCTTTTTGTTTACTGAGTGAGATAGTGATAAAAAATCTTACGTTTTCAGCATACTGCCGGGGCGCTGTACATCTGACAGGTCTACTGAACCACCTTCTGACATCTTAGTAGCGGCTAGAGCGCTCATCATCCTGTTGAAGAACAATTAGATTTTATTATCAACCAGAGTGTACTACTGTTCAAATTCGTTCAGTAGTTTCTGTGTGAAAGAGAAACAAACATCAATCCATTGTCACAAACTTTCGCATTTACTATATTAATCGATAATTATCTATAATTAATTATTAATATATCTATAAATATTTATGTATTTAGAAATATATAAGTATGTTTATCAGTTGTCTAGTACCCATAACACAAGCTCTGCTTAGCTTGGGACTAGATGGCGTTGTGTGATAGTTGTGAAATATGATTATTATTAAATATTAGTGATAAGTTAGATACTTACTTGGCATAATCCCTAGCGTTATCGCAGCAGGGTCGGTCCGCGTGTCTCCTCCCACAGGGGCAGGTGGCCCGCACGGGGCGGCGGCAGGGGGCCGCACTGGGGCAGCCCCCCCCGCCCTCCGCCCCCGAGTGACACGCCGCCGCACACGGGTGACCGCACGACGGACGCTTCTCGTTGCATGGCTGGGTGCATCTAGTGAAAATAGGAATAAGTAATAAAATAAATTAATAATGTCACAATAATGCATAGCTATAGAAATTTAAAATCACAGCTAGGAAGATAGCTAGCAGTATCAATTATGTTGAAGGACACAGTTGCCTGAAATAAAGGTACAAAGAAATTAACTCACGCATTTTTATAGGCAAAAACTAAAAATTGCTACGTACTAGTAGGTACAATCTATAATCATCCACTTTTATACAACCACTTGTAATAAAAAAAATATAAAAATAATGCAATGGTACGATTCTACCAAAATAGTGTGCGGCGCTTTTGTACGCGCACTTCACGCCTACAAATATGCTGCCACTGCAATTTGTCCGTGTTAGCTTGAATGAGTTCACCAGAGTGATCATTTGTGCCAAACACGGTTGGAATCGCATCTTAACGCCTTTCGGGTGACTTTCCAACAGAGACCTGTTATGCTGCGAGAATGTAAAAGCGAGTAAGATGTGCTATGAAGATCGCCGCCGCAAAATAGCCGCGCGACATAGATACGCAGTTCGAACTATGCGATGTATCGATATTATGGAAGCGACGATCCATAGCACGCATCCTTCCATATAAAACCGGCCAAGTGCGAGTTGGACTCGCCCATGAAGGGTTCCGTAGTAGCAAGCATAGATTAGGGATATAATTATATTGAGATTAGTAAGTAATATACACAAACAATAAAAATAACTTTGTTTTTCATAGTGTTTGTATGAATGGCCAAGTTATATTTGCGGTTTTTGAAAATGTACTATATCTCAAAAACTGCTAACTGTATCTCATCCATACCAATTTTCGTTGGAAGTTTTTGTTGAGGTCTACATTATTCATATTTTTTTAGTTTTATCATTCTCATAATTTAGAAGTTACAGGGGGGGGGGGGGCACAATTTACCACTTTGGAAGTGTCTCTCGTGCAAACTGTTCAGTTTAGAAAAAAATGATATTAGTAACCTCAATATATTTTTTAAAGACCTATCCATAGATACCCCACACGTATGGGTTTGGTGAAAAATCTTAGTATGGCTACGGAACCCTAAAAACATAATTATGAATATGATTGGTGGGTATAAAACGCATCCATAGCAACTTAGCGTACCACATCTCTGGTGGAAAAACAGCCTTCAACAGGTACTTACTTGCCGGTGTCACAGGGTCCCTTGTGGCAGGTCTTGATGCAGGTGTGCTTGCCACAAGGTAGGGGCTTCCCGCACGGAAGGCCACAGGAGAATTCGTCTTGAGAACAGGGTATTGTTTTACGTTCCTATAAAAAAAAGAAGAAAATAATGCATGGTCATGTGTTCTCATGAGTATAGGTTATGAATATTATGAAAAAAAATGACACAATTCACAAGGCTACTAAAATTAGATGTCAATGAATAAAGATGGTGAGTAGAAAGATGATATGTCGAGCGAAGTTTGGCAACGTCGCGCCAATGCATTCGACATCGTCGGCTATCACGTATCGCGCGTTGTTGCCAGACATGTTAAGCGAAGTCCGGTAAAGTCACCCAATGTAGCTACAAACACGTGTCGCAGGAGATTTGTCCCTGGCTTTATGGTCGAATTTAGACCATGACTAAACTAATATTTTTTTAGCATAAGGGAGCTTACCCATTACGCGATGCGACGAAAATCAACTTTACCACTACGACATATTACTCAAAACACGTTGTTATCCACGGGTAGATGAAAAACAAAACACGATTGCCATGCTGACGTCTATATTGCATTATTTTTATTTATTTCTTAGTAGCAAGGTCGATTTTCTTTTTTGGTTAGTTGAAATTGCATATCGCACGAATCGCATCATGGGTAAAGTCCCTAACTTTGATGGCATTAGTATTTTCGGACCTAGTATGGGTGCTCCAGTATTTTCTCTGGTATTTTATAATCATATTCAGAAACTCACCTCGTGGTTCCCATGGCAGCGCTTGGTGGTAAGTACAACGCAGGGAGGACAGTCCCCGGAGTGGCAGGAGTGGTGCGGGGGGTGGCTGCAGGGGCGCGCGCGGGGGCAGGGGGCGCTGCAGGCGGGGGGGCGCGCGCCGCAGCGGACGGGGGGGAGGAGCACCTCCGCGCCGCACTCACAGGTAAGCTCGTCGAAACCTGGGAACGTATGGCATTCATTACAATAGGCTGTAATTAGTCCGAAAGACAGATTTTTATTATTTTTCAATACTGTATCTGACGGACTAAACAAATTTTCAATTTATTTATGCAGTGAACTACCCTACTACATCACTGCACTTACCCCCGTATCTATAAACAAGTCAAAGGTTCTACTTGAGTAAATGTCATTATTTAAGAGACGATTTTTATTATGTAGTTTAATAATTGCTTAAAGTTAGAACTGTAAAAATATAGAATTCTTACCTTTGCTTCGTTTGACGGTTCCCACTTCGTTAAAATTTATATATATTGCATAAAAAAATTGCATAAGTAATTGCTTAAGCTAAAGTAATTACTTTCACTTGACTATAGATACGGCTGTAAGTCTACTTTACGGCCTTTTTCCACCTTTGGTTCTAGCGGTCCTTGCACCTTGCACCGCCCCGGCGGTGTGTTGTGTGCGCTACGTACACATGGTAACGGTTGGCTGCCGCCAGCCCAGTTATTCTCGCCGGGTACACTACGATAATACGAAAAACTTTATTCCGAAATTCATGAATACGAATTTCAAAATACCGATTTTCATAATTCCGAATGGTTCAAAATTCCTAATATAACTACTCCGATTGATCATTATTCCTATTTTCATAATTCCGAAATTTCAATATTCCTAACATTTATAATTACTATTTTCAAAATACCGAGTTTCAATAGACCGAATATCAAAAATTCCGAATTAATAATTTTCCGAAACATCAAAAACACGAATTCCGATGGTTAAAATTCCGATTATTAAAATTCCGAATAATTAAAATTCCGAAAATTTAATCGCTTATCAGAGAAAAGTATGCTTTTAAAACGCCTTGTCAAAATGCCTCTTAACTTTTCAATAAAAGAATTTCTTTTGAATAAGAATATTTTCTTTTCAATGATAATTATATAAATTCTTACATAAATTATATAAATTCTTGTATGTTTGTTGTTATTTTTTATGTTTTTGTATTGTTCATTTGTGTTATTTCTTTTATTACTATTATTTAATTCAATTTGATTATTTAATTTAAGTGTACTATAATTTATTCCGATTCATTTTAATATTTTTTTATTTTAATTATTTTAGCTTGTCAAATTTAATGTAATAACCTAGATTATAAGTGAATGATGTGGTCTCCTATAATTGGAAGCGCACACTTGTATTGTCCCCTGTTTAAATCTAAATTGCATGTAATTGTGTAGCCTCTGTTGGAGATCCAATAAATAAATAAATAATTTCTTTTATATATTTTTTTTTTTTGAGTAAATATAATAATTTATTTTTGAGTTACGTATTTTCATTCATAATATTACAAAAAATCCCTGTGAGAAGAACGAAAGCTGTCAGAGTCGGGGTGCCCCAAGACACAATTTGCTCGCTATCGCATCCCGAATTCCTGAGTTATATTACCACTAAGGTGGTTCAACGGAGCCCCGCTTTGCGGGGCTCCTATTTCCATTAGCTTAACCTAACTCGAACCTAACCTGTCCGAGTCGGGGTGCCTCCAGTCCCGAGCTCGCTTCGCTTGCTCTTGCATCCTTAGTCAATTTGTTGACTACCACCTACCAAGGTAGATCGACGGAGCCCCGCTTCGCGGGGCTCCTATTTCTGTGAGCAAGGTTCAAAGTAACCTAACACGAAGGGGATGGCGGGGTCTTTCAGACCCCGCCATCCCCTTCGAACCTAACCTGTCCGAGTCGGGGTGCCCCCAGTCCCGAGCTCGCTTCGCTCGCTCTTGCATCCTTGGTCAATTTGTTGATTACCACCTACCAAGGTAGATCGACGGAGCCCCGCTTCGCGGGGCTCCTATTTCTGTGAGCAAGGTTCAAAGTAACCTAACACGAAGGGGATGGCGGGGTCTTTCAGACCCCGCCATCCCCTTCGAACCTAACCTGTCCGAGTCGGGGTGCCCCCAGTCCCGAGCTCGCTTCGCTCGCTCTTGCATCCTTGGTCAATTTGTTGATTACCACCTACCAAGGTAGATCGAGGGAGCCCCGCTTCGCGGGGCTCCTATTTCTGTGAGCAAGGTTCAAAGTAACCTAACACGAAGGGGATGGCGGGGTCTTTCAGACCCCGCCATCCCCTTCGAACCTAACCTGTCCGAGTCGGGGTGCCCCCAGTCCCGAGCAAGCTTCGCTCGCTCTTGCATCCTTGGTCAATTTGTTGACTACCACCTACCAAGGTAGATCGACGGAGCCCCGCTTCGCGGGGCTCCTATTTCTGTGAGCAAGGTTTAAAGTATCCCCTTCGAACCTAACCTGTCCGAGTCGGGGTGCCCCAAGACCCGAGCTCGCTTCGCTCGCTCATGGATCCTAAGTTCTCCTAATAACAATAACAATCCTGAAGGCAAACAGTCAAAGTCCAGAGGATACGCCTCACCACTCCGCGCCTACACAGGCTTAAATAACTCTCTAAGAGTACGGTAGACAAAACTACGTGGAGCCGGTTTTGCAGCAATTCGTTTCTGGCACTGACTTTGTAGAATGAGAAACGAAATTCCGATTTTCAATATTCCGAAAAAATCTGTTTATTCGGAATATTGAAAATCGGAATTTCGTTTTTCGGAATGAGAACTCATCGAGCATTACATTTTTCGAATATGTGAAAATCGGAAAACTAAGAAATCGGATATACGACTTTCGGTTAAATAAATTTCGTGATTCTTAATAATAGATATTGTAATTTTTAGGTATTATGATATTCGGAGTTTTGAAAATCGGAATACCGAAATTCGGAATAAAATATTTCGGAGTATTTGGGTGTTCCCATTCTCGCCACCCCTAGCACCGCACGCCACTGCTATAGCGATTCGCTCGGAGAAAACCCCCGCGTTTTGGCTACGAGCGGCATCTCATGGCGTGTTTCAAACGTTTCTATAGATTACACAGGACGTGGCCGCGCAGCACACCGTGCGGCAGAGTGACGACCACAATAAATGTTAGTACTCACTGACGCGCGGGCAGGGCGCGCAGTGTCCGGTGTGACAGAACTCCTCGCAGCGGTGCGTCTGACACGACAGCGTGCGGCCGCACACCACGGCGCAGCGGTGGGACGTGGCCGCGCAGCACACCGTGCGGCAGAGTGACGACCACAATAAATGTTAGTACTCACTGACGCGCGGGCAGGGCGCGCAGTGTCCGGTGTGACAGAACTCCTCGCAGCGGTGCGTCTGACACGACAGCGTGCGGCCGCACACCACGGCGCAGCGGTGGGACGTGGCCGCGCAGCACACCGTGCGGCAGAGTGACGACCACAATAAATGTTAGTACTCACTGACGCGCGGGCAGGGCGCGCAGTGTCCGGTGTGACAGAACTCCTCGCAGCGGTGCGTCTGACACGACAGCGTGCGGCCGCACACCACGGCGCAGCGGTGGGACGTGGCCGCGCAGCACACCGTGCGGCAGCGGTGACGACCACACGACAGTTTCTGTGAAAATATACATTTAACATTGTGTAAATCTTATAAGCATTAACGCATGTGTCGCGGATCTCAAAGATTTTCTCCTTGGCGAAACTTGTAGGCAGGACCTCAGTGGCTTGGTTAGTTTATTTTTTATAGATACCCAGAGTGGAATGGGAGGGCCTGTCAGATTTGTAATAAGTGAAATCCATGGTGATCTTTCAATAGCCGTTTACGTTCAAGGGAGATGGTTACCTGATGATACAGTCCCGCGACCCTGGCTCGGTTAGATTTCAGATGTAAAAACACCGTAACACAACACACAAAACGCATTCACATGTGAGATCAAATAAGGGAATTGGTACCTGTTGGTTATTATAACCAAATTATGGATTTAAAACTTCCTAACTTTACTGAAAAAATTGCAAAAGTGAAACAAACAACATAGAAAATATTTGTATTGCTTACTGTACGGTGGTTACCTTACACCTTGTTAATTAATGTTAAAAATGTTCTGAGTACGCGCTGCGACCCAGGATAGGGAATTTGATTGAGTAAAACGATGTTTACAGTTACGCGGATTTATTGGTACTAAAGTAATTAATTGACAAATGGGACGCGCTGCACCGCATCGTGAGTGCAAGCGTCAGCATTATAACTATACAAAACAAAATTTACGGGTTTGCTCGTACACTTACAGTTAGTTGTTGCAGATCTGACTGATTTTTTGGTATGCAAGATAGCTAAAGTTACCTTGTTACACTTCTTTTGGCACAGCACATTGTTGTACATCTGCGGCAGGTCGGCACACGGCACCTCGCGGCTGGAGTGCCCGCAGCGACACTGCAGCACCGTCTTGTCGGGGCATTCAGGACAGGGGCCTGGGAAACGAAATAAACTGTAGCATTCAAGCATTTAAGTTGCAGTAGATGCAAGTTCTATAATAGACAAGGGTGTTTAACCAGTGTGTGTTGCCAGTGATGACATATGGCTCTGAAACGTGGTCTTTGACTACTGGCCTTTTAGAGAGACTAAGAGTCACTCAATGAGCAATGGAAAGAGCTACGCTCGGAGTTTCTTTGCGGGATAAAATCCGGAACATGGATATTCGGCGAAGAACCAAAGTCACCGACATAGCTCATAAAATTTAAAAGTTGAAGTGGCAATGGGCAGGCCACATCGCTCGTAGAACTGATAACCGATGGGGAAGAACAGTTCTCGAGTGGCGACCACGGACCGGAAAACACAGCGTAGGCCTCCCACTAGGTGGACCGACGACATCGTGAGGGTCGCGGGCAACTGATGGATGCAAGTGGCGAATTGTCGTTCGGCGTGGCGGTCTAAGGGGGAGGCCTATGTTCAGCAGTGGACGTCTTCCGGCTCATGATGATGATGAGATGCAAGTTTTATTTATAACTTTATAAACTTTCTTTGGATTTCACGTATACAGTTCCAATGAGCGATTGCCTATTACTGACACACTGTTTTTTTTCTTATTTTAAGGGATTCCAAGATAGAGAGCCAATAATTTCGTCTGGTTCCAAAATATTTTTTTTTTAGTTGTGTTTGCTTTTGAAGAGTCAAGACTAGAGAGTCTAAGACAGAAACAAAGTTTGTGATGGAATGAGGAGAGGTTTAGATTTTCAGCATTCGGCTCATTGGTGAAAGTTGAACATTCAATGTAATCTTACCTTCATGACAATTAAGTTTGCAGAAATGTTTATCTCCTGCGGGGCCGCACTGCAGCGGTTTGGCACAGATGTTGCCGCACAATGGGATCGGGTCTGTGCAGGCTTTGCGAGAATCCTTCGCCAATCTGAAGAAGATGGGTTTTGTTTAATGATAGGTACTAAGTGAGAGTTTTTTGCTTACGTAATACATAACTAAATGAAAGGAAGTGCAATTTATTTACCAATTAATCGCGCATGAAATGGTTAGTATCTTAAAAATACAAGTGCTGTGTTTGGACTGAAAGGAGTAGTAGAGGAGTCTTTTGTCATTATTTTTTATTTCTCAAATACAGGGTGTAATTAGACACATCACAAAGCCGTTAACTACGCATACCATATCTAAGTAGCATTTTTTTTTTTTTTTTGCGTGGTAAAATCATCAAATGAGTCCTCCCACCCCGGGCAGGGCGGGAGGGACTGTCAGACTTGTACTGACTAAAATCCACGGTGTCCTTCAATAGCCCTTTATGTTCCGGGGTCACGGTAATGGTATAAGTCCCGCGACCCCGGCAGGCTTTAGCCCTCTAGAGAGGGGGCCCCGTCATTATGCTGACGCTCTTTGAGGCGCGCGTGGAACACAACGCGCCGTCGACCCGGGCTAACTAAGTAGCTTTACGCTAAAATTATCGCTGGGAACCGACTTTTATTTTTAGGTATAAAAAAATAATAATAATTTAATTGCGCGCAATGTAAAGCAAACGGGTTTCGTCTCGTTGTGTGCGTAGGCGCCGGCTTGACGCACACAAGCGCGCCTATGCTGGAACGCGCTGTGATAAGAACGTATCGACGTGCGTGCGTAATTTTTTTAGAAAAATCGAAAATTCAGGTAATGTTTGTTTGGAAAAAAGTTTTGTAATAATACTTAGAATTCGATTTCGTAAAAAAAAGTTTAAAAAAATGCAACTTTGACCTTCAATATCTCGAGAACCCGTGGAGTCCCAGGTATGGTCTAAAGGAAAAAAATGATCCAAATAATGGGTAGAATACGTGGCTTTCGGCTTCGTTAAGTGCCTTCTTACACCCGGTATTAATAGGGGGTTTTTATCCACATGGATACGTCAACCCCATTGTACCTTATCACCAGTGATCGGAATAGGGTGAGTATATTTACCTACAGTTTGTAGTGTAGAACAGAGACAAAAATCGGAGACTTCCTTACAACTAAAATTTTTTTACCGGTAAATTTACTAGAACTTTAATTACGCGAATTTATAAGTCTTATTAATTTAATAGAAACGTTTATTGCGTAAACATTCTTCCTTAGATTTTTTTTCACGTGGTTCTACATTTTTAACGACATAAAAAAGAAAGCTTTCAATTAAACTGTTTTTGTATGTTATTACGCGGTTTTTCTGGATCTTGCGGACCAATGATTGTTGTTTATTGAGAAAGTCATGCTTTCGAAGTAACCCCGTAGTGATTTTTGAACAGCTACGCTAAGTTACTTAAGGCTTTACGTAATTTTACCATGGTAACAGAAAAAAAAACGAATAAACAGATTTTTATTTTGTTATCATTGTGATTTCTCAAGAATTCGTAGACTAATAATATTGAACATTTTTTAATAATGATTTTTCACAAGGGACACTAACTAAAGCACTAATAAATAGTAGCAACCAATAAATACACTTTCAAATCGGAATATCAGAAAACAGCCAAGTCGATAGTAAATCAAACACCAAGAGGAAAGAAAACAGAACACGCGTGCGCAAGACAAAAGTCAAGGAACGAGTAATAGGGAAGGGGCGGGCCCTGGTGGGGGTGAGTGAGAGTGTTACATGCGAACGCGCGGGGGGTAATATCAAAAATCCCAAACAGGTTTAGCAATGATAACCAAGCCTATTTGCAGTTGAAAAACACGTCGCTCATAAATATTCCGTAAAGAACACGACAACAACAAGAACTTGGTAAAACAAACCTGTTGTTGCTTTAGTGTCCCTTGTGAAAAATCATTATTAAAAAAATGTTCAATATTAGCCTACGAATTCCTCAGAAATAACATAGCAAAATAAAAATCCGTTTATTCGTTTTTTTTCTGTTACCATGGTAAACTTACGTAAGGCTTTAAGTAACTTAGCGTAGCTGTTCAAAAATCACTACAGGGTTACTTCTAAAGCATGACTTTCTCAATAAAAAATAATCATTGATCCGAATTGAACCGCGTAACAAACATACAAAAAATAGTTTAATTAAAAGCTTTCTTTTTAAGTCGTTAAACATGTAGAACCACGTGAAAAAAAATCTAAGGAAGAATATTTACGCAATAAACGTTTTTTTTTTAATTAATAAGACTTATAAATTCACGCACCATAACTTTGTAGTACTTAATTCTATTTTCTGTCATTGACAATTCAAAAGTGCCTATAAATGGTCTACTTGAAATAAATGATTTGATTTGATTTGACGTAATTAAAGTTCTAGTAAATATACCGGTAAAAAAAATTTTTAGTTGTGAGGAAGTCTCCGATTTTCGTCTCTGTTCTACAAACTATAGGTAAATATACTCACCCTATTCCGATCACTGCTTATCACTACTATTACACCACTAAAATTAAAATACAATAAGAATATTAAGCTGTTGTACTAGCCCACACAATTTTTTTTGCAATATTTGATGTAGGGTTCGCTAAAATAGTGAAAATAAGCCCGAGATCTAAAATAATATTCCAACCAAACTCCCTAATCAATGAATCTCTTTCATTTTTGTTCTTGACGCACTCCATCAGCAAATGTTGCATACTTCACAGTTTGGGGATGCTGCCTTACGCATTAGGAAAGCAAATTTTGCTGACGGAAAGTGCCCAGAACGCAGTCTTAAAGCTACTTTGATGTAAGTCTTTTGTCATATTATTGAAGGGAATTTAGAAGTCAGCAGCTGCTCATATGTTTACAAGAAAGGATATAGACAAGTGTGTCCGGGGGCAATTTTTTTGTGTGGTAAAGCCATCATGTCTTTCTGCTCAGGGTGGAATGGAAGTGACTGTCAGACTTTTACTAACTAAAAATCCACCCCTGTTCCTTCGGATGTCCTGTGCTTTCCAGGATGACGGTTTCCTTTTAAGACAGTATTTTTTTATTCCAAAGTCTATAAAATGGTACAAATTCAAACTAATTTATTTGCTAAAATGTAGATACATACATACAAATCAAGATCTTAAGACTATTGTGGCCCAATGGGAAGTTTCACGCCAAGTTCGGCTCAGATGGCGCTACCAGCGCATAATGTCAATTTACTGTATGATTAACTTGACATGCACTACACACTCGAAGCTACACTTGACTAACGGCTAAAACTCGCAATGAAACTCCCTATTGCATTCTACCATTACATAAATAACATAGTTGGGAAAAGGCTGAATGATCGTAAGGCTTAGTACTCACTGCGTGTTCCCACACGGGCAGGTGTGGACGTACTGCGGCAGTAGCTGGCAGGGCTGGCAGGGCGGCGCGTGGCAGTGTGCGCGGCACACGTGCGCGCCGCACGCCAGCACGCGGCCGCACGTGTCGCCGCACGACCAGCTCGTGCACGCGCCCGTCTCCAGCGTGCACGCCACCGAGCGAGACTTGGCGGCGGGGCAATAGCATACTACGTATTGAAAGAACAGTGTTAAAAATCTTTGTTTATTTTCTGTTGCCACCAACTTCTCATAATAACTTTTAATTCAAAAGTTATTTTACACTTTTTTGTCGTTTTTTAGAAGTCTGTTTAATTTTTTAAAATTTTATTTTAGCGTATTACTGGGTACAGTATGCGATAGCAGCTGTCTCCGTTCATTTGCTAATTTAATGAAGAGTTCCTCAATGTCTTCAAGATTCCATCATAAGAACCTGACCTGATTACCGTAGGACCATCTGTGAAGTTATACCCTTTCAAACAAAAGAAGAATTTTCCAAATCGATCCAGGAGTCATCGAGAAATCGGGGAACATGATAAGATTCCGACGAATTGAGAGTTTTTTCGAAGTCGGTTAAAAAGATCCATCAAAAGACCAAGCTATCCATTCTGTCCATTAATTATCTATTACTTTTAAAAAGGCTTCATGTTTTGGTTTAATATTAACAGTACACCATTTTATTTAGGTTAACAGGACAGGGCATACGCTACCAATTAACTTTTGTATTCATCATCATCATCAGCCTATTAATGTTCCCACTGTTGGGACACAGAACTCCTCTCTGTCAGAGGGTGTGGGCCATGATCCACCACGCGGACCCAGTGAGGGTTAGTGGATGTCACATGCCTTCGAATTTTTGGTTCTAGAACATGCCTGTTTCCTCACGATGTTTTCCTTCATCGTTTTGAGAGCAGTGGTGATGAAATAAATTACACAAAGTAATGCGCCTGGCGGGGTTCGAACCCACGACCTACAACACGTAAGTCGGGACTGATACCACTGGGCCACCACTGCTCTAACTTTTGTATTATATCTGTTAAATCACAACAAGATTTTGAAAGTTTTTGTGGTTACCCGTTTAATCATCAAATGAGTCCTCCCAGCCTGGGTGGAGCACAAGGTACTGCCAGACTCTTAGGGACTTTACCCATGCGATGCGATTGCAATTCGACCGATTCTAACTACAAGTGAAAATCAACCTCACCACAACGACATGACATAAAACACGTTGTTATCTACGGGTAGATGAAAAACAAAACACGATCGCCACGACGACGTCAAGTCCATCGAATTGCATCATTATTTCTTAGTGGCAAGGTTGATTTTCACTTGTAGTTGGAATCGGTCGAATCGCGTCGCATCACGCCATGGGTAAAGTCCATTACTAACTAAAACATCACCCTGTTTATTCAGTTGCCCTTTGGTTTCCAGGGTCATGGTTACCTTTATGGACAGTTCCGCGACAAGATGCCAAGCCCTTGATGATGTTCAGGAATATGTTGTTCTGAAATCTCCACAAAACTAAAGCATGCGACAACAATACTCTTTTCTCTACATACCTTGTTCAACAGTCTCAGCACAGATGTCACAGGGTCCCTCGTGGCAGTCCTTGGCACAGTTATGAACACCACACAGTAAGGTACGTCCACAGACTCGACCGCACACTTGGGGCAACTTGCTGCTGCACAGCACTGAGCGGGTTTCTGCACCGCAACCGCAATGTCTGGGAAGAACGATTTTTCGATTAGATGGTTACAGTTAAAGGACAATTAATTGATAGGCGGTTGAATGAAGAGAGGTTTTCAGTATTTAAATAATGATGACAATTCTAAAACTGGAAGAAGTTTAGGTTTACTATGAAACATCAATAGGCAGTCTCGCGAGGCATTTGCCGCGCGAAGCAGCTTGGTTAGTGTGGACGTGTCTGGGCCGAGACAAGCGCGCGCGCTGCATCGAGCGAGCGTCCGAGCGCCCGAGCTATCCAGTGTTGGTTTTTTTGTTTTGCTCGCGTATTTTATTTCGTGCCTCGTCGAAAAACAATAGGCCCGTCCACACAGAGCAAACATCTTCGCGAGGCTGCTCGCTATGTGTGGACGCAGCCTCGCGAGGCAGTTTCTTCGCGAGGCTTCTCGCTCTGTGTAGACGCACCTATTAGCGAACAGACTACAGACTACTACTGTTTTTATTTTTTACGTGGTAAAATCATCAAATGAGTCCCCCACCCAGGGCCGAACGGGAGGGACTGTCAGACTTGTACTGACTAAAATCCACGGTGTCCTTCAATAGCTTTTTAAGTTCCGTGGCCACGATTACCCGATAGTCTCGCGACCCCGGATTCTCTTATCGCAAGCCATTTCACATTCGTATTTATTTAGCATTATAATCGTATTAGGCATGTTCGATTGAACGTGCGTATTAGCGCGAGCCCCGAGAGATGTCTCGCTACACTCTCAACCCGCGCGATTATTGGTGAAAGGCTGCACGAAGGCTTATAAGACCTTAAACGCGCCGAAATGACGATATCAGTGTCGTGCCAGCTGATCAGCTGCATCCGGTTAGACTGGAAGTCGATCCCAACACAGGAAATGGCTAGGCGGATGATTATGATATACGTACTTGACAACAGTGGCCTGGCAGGGCGGGCAGGGCCCGGGGTGGCACAGCAGCGTGCAGGGGTGCGGGCAGGCGCGCGCGCGGCGGCAGGCGCGGCCGCACGTGTGCGCGCCCGCGGCCCCGCGCGTGTACTCGGGCGCTCGCACGGCGCCGCACATGCAGCGGTACTCCGTGGGGATGGCCTCGTTCGTGTTCTGGCAGGCTGGGCACCGCCATTTGCCCTCTGATAAAAGAAATATAGTATTTAGTCAACTGACGTGGTTATTAAAACTGTCATCAACTTGAAATTAAAAGATAGCCTTGTGGCATTAAATCTGCCTATGTTCCTCTTATTATAAAGTAAGAAAAAAAGATCCCATTTCATTTTATACTCTTCGGGAAACCTACATGATGCTAATTTAATAAAACAAAAACCTTTTTTTTAAAGTTACCATATTCTAACTATAAAATGTCTACTTTACAAGATAAGTGTCTTGGCTTAGAATCCTAGATGCTTGAAGGTGGTATGACGTATTGCTATTAAAATACAAGGAAAAAAATTAAGTATAATTTATGAAGAGGTAGAAACATACCGTCTTTCTACTAAAAGTTAGATATACAGGGTTAATTTTTCAACTGGGCGTGGATGGCTATATCCGAAACAATGAGGATTATCGAAAAACGTTGAAAGGGGTTTCGAGGCCGATTTTGACGAAAACTAAAACTGCATCATTGGATTTCAGAAAATTGAATAATCTTGGCCGGGAATCGAACCCGCTGATTTTGGAAAAAAAAAATCCACCATTGGATAGTGTTGCTAGTAAGGATCAAATTCTGGGAAGTTATCAAAACTTGTTTTTATTTTATAGGTTTTTTTTACTGATTATTTTAAAGAACAAGAATGTTACAGTAAACAATATTTATTTGTGACGAAACTAGAACAAATGTTGGTCTGAGTCAGCAAGATTTCACAATATTTAATAAACTTTTAAAAAGATATTGAGCAATCAACTATGACATCATAGATTAAGGAAAAAAAGTCTGTATACAATTTCCTTCAAAACGTCATAATTTACTGCAACATTTCTTTTGCATAATATTTTTTAAATTAAGTTATTCTATAAATTAAATATGTCACAAGCAAGTGCAGTTTTCACTCGCTTCTAACATCACAAGCCTCCACTCTCGAATTTTGATGAGTTATAATATCTTTGTAAATATATTTTCCAAAACTTGATGGAGGTAATCAAATTTGCAATTAATTTATTAATTTTGAATGGGTTTAACAAGGCATAACTATATAGTATTCAGCAAAGTAGCTTCCCAATCTTTACATTTAATACAAAGTTGCTTCCTCTTCTAGTATCTATCCAACTATGCAACAGATTTTTTCAAGAAAAAGGTTTGTATGCCTAATAATTTTTTTTGGCATCTGTGCAAAGTAGGTTAGGGTAATTGCTATATTCTTAAAAAAACCATATACTCACCAACCATACTGCTCAAAGCCCACTTCCGGATGCACCTCAGATGCAGGACATGGTAACAGTTGCAGCATGACCACACCTGGTCAAATTGTTTGACTCGGTCACAGCATACGAGGCATTCTAACGTTCCCTTGTCCAGCTGTTCAGTTAGTCGCTCACGTTGGGTCATTTCTTTGTTCACTGTAATAGGATAATGTATAAATAGAAGACTGTCAAAGTCTTATAGAGAGAGTCTGTTTAAAAACAAAGATGTCTTTGTATCTTTGATGTAGAAGAGACGGATGTGGCTCCATATAAAATTTTTACTACCTATTTATAGATTATAGCTATGAAACTGAAATAGGTTAAATATTTATTTATCACACACAAACAAATAATATTTTAAATATACATCCAATGGATACAGTTTTTCTTTATCCCTTGAAATGTTGAACGGACCAATTGGTCCGCATAACAATTAAAGAACAATTACAAAATGGACGTCCACAGTAGATGATTTATTTGGATTTATATACCTAGTTATCTCTAAAACTAAAAATATTATTAAAAAAAAATCCAATTGATTATTTCTAGTACGGTGTGTTAATGGTTGATTTTCCAAAAAAAATATTCATCACAATAACACAATATGATTTGAATAGTAAATAAATGAACAATAATAGCTTGTACAAACCTTGATCATTGCCATATTTAGTTTTGTTTCGTACAGGACTGGGAACATTTTCAGACTTAATTGCTCTCTCCCTGTCTCTGGTGTCTCTGTCCTTTTCGCGAATATCTCGGTTACCTCTGTCTCTTTCGCGATAATCACGATTATCTCTATCCATGTCACGGTTCTCTCGGTAATCTCTATCCACTTCATGAAAGTCTCTGTTGTCTCTGTCCCTCTCGCGTATATCACGATAATCTCTATCTCTTTCACGTATGTCTCTATTGTCCCTATCTCTGTCTCTATAGTCTCTACCCCTTTCACGGAAGTCTCTACTGTCTCTATCCTTTTCACGGATATCTCGGTTACCTCTGTCTCTCTCCCGATTATCCCGGCTGTCTCTACCAGTCTCACGGATATCTCGATAATCTCTTTCCCTTTCATGAGTATCTCTGCCATCTCTTTGTTTCTCACGAGTATCTCTCTCTCTATCTCTGTCCCTCTCTCGATTTTCACTTTCTCGATCTTTGTTGTCTGTCTCGTTCCTCTCTTCTCTGCCTTGTAAATAAGTATTGGCATATTGTTCATCTTCAGTGCTATTGCGTTCCATTGCTCTAAGTCTTGGAGTTCCAACCCAATTCTTGCCACGGCCTGAAGCTTCTCCTCTTCCATTCCTTACATCCTGACTGTCTTTACTAATAGCACTGTTATAGAAGGTCCGAGCATCATCTTTATTCTTTGACTTATAATTTCCTTTGCCTTGGCCTCTTTTGTTGCTAGAATCATAGTTACGGTTGTTTGATTCAAACTGTCTGCTATCTTGCTCTTGATTATGGTTGTTTGATTCTTGATTACGGTTGCTTGATTCTTGATTGCGGTTGTTTGAATCTTGATGTCTCCCATTAGGTTCATGATTGCGATAACTATTATCACGGTAGCGACCATTTGATTCTTGTTTCCTAGGGTGTTCCTGGTGACGCTGGTATGTTTCTGTTTTTTGAATTGTTTCAGTATTTTGTTGTGAGCTCTGTGATCTTTCTCTCCAGTTTGTGTCTGATGAACTACCACTAGCATTTCGTGATTCACTTACACTAGGGAAATTATTTCGTGAATCATTCATACTAGAGTATTGGTTCTTAGATTCATTTATACTGCTATAATTATTTCTAGATTCACTATCATCATGTACAGTACTAGATTCAGGAATGTTCTGAGTGCTAGTGGAGGGTGTCACCATAGCACCTTTTGGCACAAATTCGGTAGCAGTTGGAGTGAGATTAGATTTGAGTATCATTGCATTTGTATAAACACTAGGACTTGGTGCCACTGGGTTGTATTGATTTTGAACACTAACTGGGTATGCTTCAGCACCACTGGACACATTGGCTGCTGTGGTTGCTGCATAACCATAACTGTCTAACTGAGGGTTTTGAGCACTGGATGGTACATTCTGGTAATTATATTGCCTTGCAGGGTAGTTTTCATATTGCACATTGCTGTAATTGTTAGCACTGGCCGCACCACTGGTTTGCATTTGAGAAAGAAATTCATTAAAGCTCACATACTGGTTGGGTTGCTCTTGTCGGTTGGGGTAATAGGCTTGGTTTACATATTGGACATTTGGGTCGCTGTTCCAAGTTTGGTACTGGTTGTTGTAAGCGTATGTGTTGTTCCACTGAGACATGATAATGGGATAACAAATCAAATTGTGTTTAACTGGAGGCAGTATGGCAGAGAATTTTGTAGATTATGCGAGTTTTTTTGTAGCTGTGGTGATGTTATGACCGCAGGCCGAAGCCTGAGGTCTCGAGTTAACCGTGTAACTCTACCTGAAATTGATTTAAAGGGTAATTTGTTAACAAATTCGAGAGGAACCGACATGTGCCACTTTCTAATATATATGATAAATTCTGTTGACTTACCACTTGCTTGTTTTGTCTACCGACACGTTTTTGTTAAAAATAACTATATAGTAACGGAAAATAAACTAAAATAATTTAATAACTTACAAAATTGCAATAACTATAACGATATGACAAGGATGATTCGGATTCGGAAGAAGGGTGAAGGGGGAGGTCGACGTTGACAATTTGACAGTAGGTTTTTTCATGGTTGCAACTTTCTTTGAGATCATTCTAATTTTACTTATTTTTATATTTAAACCGTACAATTACAACGTATAAATAATTACGGACTATAAAGATGTAAAACAACAAACAATTTAAAATCAAATATTAATAATTAAATCAATTTATGAATCGGTTACAAAAATGAGAAGATATTCTCGATATGCTAGTAGAAATTAAAAATACGTGTCAAGAAAAGCGCGGGATTTTTGAATTAATTTTTATTTTTTAATATTACACAACGTTTGCACAATGTTTTACAGACACTTCACCGTCTGACAAATTGTTATGCAATTTACTTACTTCACATTGTTATTGCCTGGGAATAAGATCGTTTTAGTTTAGATGGTACAGACGCCAGCACATCAACCTACCACAATCTGCCAAATTTCTTCAATAGATTTTCAACCTTATCACTATAGTGGAAGGTTAGTGTTCGATTGGTAAAATCTGACAGTTTCGGGTAGGTTGACCTGCTGGCGTCTGTACATACCTACCTACCCTATTTGCATTTTGATTTTTAGTACCTATACGGCACCAGCTACGGTCCGTTAAAGTAAAAGTAGAAATAATGAATAGGTAGGTACTCTATCAAATGTCTAGTAGTACTGACCATGTACTGACCACACTGGTGGCGATGACTGATATTGAGAAGTAGTTGACATGCTAAGAGGGTAAGATAAGGGGTAAAAGACAAAGTCAGCGAAGGCCTCAAGTTTCGCGTTCCATACTTTTCTCAAAAATCCGCAATAATAACCCCAACAGTTAGAGTTACTTTTTAATATAAAAATACTATAAAAGTAAAAAGCGAAATAGATAAAGGCAATCAATAAAAAAGCGGCTATTAAAGATAATCACTGAAAGATATATGAATCAGCAAGGGATAAGGTACCACGTATCAATACATTTTAGTTTTCAATGACTCACTACTTTGCGTATCGTAATTTATCTATGTATACGTACATTAACGGAGGTTTTATTTGGTATAATAATGTGTAGAACCTCCGTTTATGCTGCAATTCATGCTACTTTCGTGTTATGTGGTGATATACCGTGATAGTGACTAATTATGTTACGTTGCAGTACGAAGCAATGGATAAGCATTTTTTTTTAATTCTATGGTATTTTTAGATCACCGTGCACCGTACGGAGCATTATGATGCAGTAGCACTGCCCTTACGTCGAAACTACAGTTTGGTATTCACTGATGGCAGCGTTGTGTCGCGACACTATCTCAAGGTTCTGTTAGGGTCCCCCCACATTTATCGACGCGGAATCGGCTTAAGCCGGTCAAGAAAACCTTTATGTCAACGTAATAAGGGTGTTACTAATGCCATTCGCATCGGATCGCGTCGTCCGAACCGAGCCGATTCCGCGTCGATAAATGTGGGGGGACCCTTACGATGACGAACTCGTCGTAACGCCTAGAAAATGCATGTCTTTAGCATAGCAGAGGGTCTAAAATGGCCACTTTTAGCAATATTCCTAATGATTCCCTTTACCTCGTCATTGGCTATTTTTAACCAACTTAACCGACTTATTAACAGACATTTTTCTTGGTTTTTTTTTCGTGGTAAAATCATCAAATGAGTCCTCCCACCCCGGGCAGGGCGAGAGGGACTGTCAGACTTGTACTGACTAAAATCCACGGTGTCCTTCAATAGCCCTTTATGTTCCGGGGTCACGATAATGAGATAAGTCCCTCGACCCCGGCAGGCTTTGGCCCTCTAGTGAGGGGGCCCCGTCATTATGCTGACGCTCTTTGAGGCGCGCGTGGAACACAGCGCCTTCGACCCGGGCATGGTCCATGGCCGGGCAGCGAGTTGCCCTTTACTCGCCGCCCGCATGCCCGCGCCTACGGTGGCCGGAGATCGTCTTGCGACGTCCGTCGCCGTGGGTGTCCACCACCGCGGGTGGGGCGGAGGGAGGACATTGTCCTCTCCCTCACGCGGCCCGCCTTCTCCTTCGCGAGCATGACTACTTCGCAGAAGGAGGCGACCGCTTCCCACTCCGTCTCGCCCCGCAGCATGGCCTCGACCAATGTCGGGCGCGAGAGGTCTCCGCCTATCGCCGCCGTGAGGACACGTCGGTGCTCTGCCCAAGCGGGGCAGTCTTGCACCGTATGCTCCACTGTGTCCTCAGGGCGATCTTCGCAGTGGTGACACCCAGGCGTTTCCTCCTTTCTCCTCAGACACAGGTACCTCCCGAAACTTCCGTGTCTGGTGAGGACCTGCGTCATGCGGTAGGTCAGGACGCCGTGACTCCTACAGCCACTCCTCAAGGAGGGGTCTTACCGCCGCGATTGCGGCGTGCCTGGAACTTATTTACAGACTTAAAAAAAAAACGGCCAAGTGCGAATTGGACTTGCCCACGAAGGGTTTCGTAGTAGCAAGCATAGATTAGGGATATAATTATATTGAGATTAGTAAGTATACGCAAACAATAAAAATAACTTTGTTTTTCATAGTGTTTGTATGAATGGCAAAGTTATATTTGCGGTTTTTAAAAATGTATTATATCTCAAAAACTGTTGTTGAGTTCTACATTATATTTTTTTTTTAGTTTTATCATTCCCTTATTTTAGAAGTTACAGGGGGGGGGGGGGGACACACACATTTTACCACTTTGGAAGTGTCTCTCGTGCAAACTGTCCAGTTTAGAAAAAAATGATACTAGTAACCTCAATGTAATTTTTAAAGACCTATCTATAGATACCCCACACGTATGGGTTTGGTGAAAATTTTTTTTTGAGTTTCAATTCTGACTTTCTGAGTATGGGGGCACTCCCAAAATTTGTTTTGTTTTTATTTTTGTATGAAAATCCTACTTAATGCGGTTCACATAATACATCTACCTACCAAGTTTCAACAGGATAGCTCTTATACTTTCGACAAAAAGTGACTGTAACATACTGACGGACAGACAGACAGACAGACAGACATGACGAATCTATAAGGGTTCCGTTTTTGCCATTTGGTTACGGAACCCTAAAAAGTAGGTTCTCAGTTCGACCTGTATGTATGTTTGTATGTATGTATGTATGTTTGTCCGCGATTATCTCGCGTTTGGCTGAACGGATTTTGATGCGGTTTTCAGTAAAGTGTTTATTACATTCTGGGGAAGGTTTTAGTATATAACAATAATGGATATCTCGTGAAGTTGGCAGCATAGATCCGTTTTTGTTGCTTACTAGGATTGTAGATTAATGAAGACGCCGATTCTATGAAGATTTTTGTTGAATACCTATCTAAACTAAAAAAGGTAAAAATAAAAAAAAACTTTTTGAAAAAAAAAGGGAACCAACTTCAAAACCAAACACAAAAAAACTGTAAAATAACTTTTCTTTCGGAAGTCGGTGGCCATAAAATAAAATAAAAACACAAAAAAGTTATTTTACAGTTTTTTGTATTTGGTTTTAAAGTCGGTTGCCTTTTTTTCAAAAACTTTTATTTCTATTATATATTCATTCTGGAAGGATAGAGGAGAGGAGATAGAAGGAATCATTAGTTGTATTGTTAAGTGGCAGCAGTTCTGCTTTTCTCTGACGTCCCGGGCGCAGCATTGGAACATCCTGTCCTCAATATCCACCAAATGTTGCGTTCTTTAGAGAATGGCACCGCCGTATCACTCACGAAACAATCGCCAGGTATCCTATGCGGTCCCAGAGACTCAGTCGATGGTACAGAGCGAGTGGGTATGGGAAGCAGTCACCTGCTTCAGCAAATAATGCGTGCGAAACTGCGAAGAAGGAGATGCAACGTGTGTCTGATTGCCAAGACTAAAAAATTTATTCTTTGCCCAAACTTTCAAAGATAGGCATGATTCCAACTAACTGTGTAGGTACCTAATCATGCATTTTCATTCAGGTACCTACCACCTTAAATTTTTCGCACATCCATCTAATTATTTAAAAAGCCCTTATCACGTTCCGTACCGTGCCGCGAAAGCTCTATTGTCTGCTAAGCCAATGATCCCTTTCAACCTTAAAGAATACTTATTGGCCATTCCGTAGTAACCTTGGCCCGTTTACCTCCATTATTTGGTTTGCTATTTAGAACGGTTCAGAAAGTTTGTGAATTAGTTTGGTTAGTTATGGTGTACGCAGTGGGCATGGGGTGCATGGCGAGTTCACAGAAAATTAGTAGTGTTGCTACTGTGAGTTGGTGATAAATGTTTTTTATTAATTAAAATTAGAGGCTGATGACATTGTTGCCATCGCAGGTATAAAACTGGATCAGGTAGACAACAGAGTGTGGATGGAGACTGGCACAAATGAAGAGAGATCTACATATAGGTATCCAGCAAGGGGTCAACTTGGGTAGTGAATAATGTAAATTTTCATTTATTTATGAAAGTCGACAGCTGAACGTATATCGATCTATCAAAATCTAGACTATGTAAATTTTTTGGGCAGTAGCTGCTCGTTTTTCGACTTTTTCCAATATACCAACAATTTAGAATGAATGTCATGGAACCCATACAATAAAGATACCATAGTTATAATCTTTGTTTATGTGACATGCCTTTTTCTAAACGTTATACGTACCTACATAAAAAATACAATTTTCTCGTAGTACTCCGAACCATCTAAATCTTCGATGAAGTCATCCAAAACGGAGACAGTCCTGTCGGCGCTGACGAGACTAGACGATGAGATAGCAAAGAGCGAGAGGACTCACCCAGCCGCCAGACTGGCAGTTGTGGCCATTGAGCTGGAGAGCATACAACAGGTAAGACAAGGAGATCTAGGAGGTAACAGGGTATTTTCGACGCTTCGGTAGACGCTCCTGCCGTCATGGAGCTCTGATATCAGACCTCTGTTTTAGTTAGACCTGCAAGCATTGGTGGAAGTACAGCTCCCTTCCGTGCATGTTGGAGAGGTAGAATTAGCACTCTCCAGAATTTACTAGTCTGTTAGGCCCTTTTTTTTCGTTGTAAAATCATCAAATGAGTCCTCCCACCCCAGCAGGACTGTCAGACTTGTACTGACTAAAATCCACGGTGTCCTTCAATAGCCCTTTATGTTCCGGGGTCACGGTAATGAGCTAAGTCCCGCGACCCTGGCAGGCTTTGGCCCTCTAGAGACGGGGCCCCGTCATTATGCTGACGCTCTTTGAGGCGCGCGTGGAACACAAAGGCAACGCGCCGTCGACCCGGGCATGGTCCATGGTCGGGCTGCGAGTTGCCCTTTACTCGCCGCTCGCATGCCCGCGCCTACGGTGGCCGGAGATCATCTGGCGACGTCCGTCGCCGTGGGGTCTGTTAGGCCCTTTATAAAGATTTGTCAGAGATTAATGTTTTTAGACTAACACTATTATTAGAACTCAAAACAAATAAAAAGCATGATAAAATCCTGTTTTAAGTTCTCATAGTACCTCAGGGAGTTTTTAAAGAGGACCAGCGTAGCAGAGTATAGAGAGATCTTTGATGATTGTTTAATTTATTTATAAGCCAAAAATATTCTGCATCTGATTTCTTAATGTTCGCTTCACACGGCGCATAGTTGCGCCGCGTCCGATTTTAAATAAGGCTCTGGCGCTGCGCATGCGATCCGTAGAGTACAGATCGCGCTCGTGAAGGCGAGGACGAGCGCTTGGTACGGCGTGCCTTATTGATGAGAAGCCAGCAAACCGTGTTTTTATGCAAATAAGTATTATTCTATTCTATTATAAAGCGTAACACTAAGAAATGCAACTTTATTTTATAGGAAATCAAGACATTCGAAGAGATTACTGCTACAGTAACGAAAGATACGTATGCCAAAACCATACACCAGGTGAGTTTATTATACAGGGTGGAATTTTGTAATGCCACCTGGAGGGAAAGTACTCTTAATATTGCAGATAGAAAATTTTACTCAAAGGACACATTCCTTTATTTTTGAATAGAAAGCAAACTGCATTCAAAGATTTTCGAAAATTCTCTTCTCCCACACCCGGGAATCGAACCAGCTAAAATCTGAAAAAATTATACCTTGTACTTTTATTGCATCGATCGTTAGGGTCAATCTCTCTAAAAACATGATAAATTAAATGAAAGGAAAACCAGGAAATCTTAAATTAATTTAATTATTTACAAAAAATGACTCATTGAATTTGTAACTTCAGATTTCCTTTTTCCATTTTCGAAAATCGTTGAATGCAGTTTGCTTTATTTTCTATCTGCAGTATTAAGAGTACTTCCCTCCAGGTGGCATTACAAAATTCCACCCTGTATATAAGTAATAATTACATAAGTGTTGTATATTTTTGTGGGAAACTGTTTTATTAACATATAATTATTTCTATTTAACTCTAGCTGTTCATAAGTTTGGATCTGTACAGACGGCCGATGTTGGCATCAGAGAATGAAGACTTCGTCGCTAACGTTAATAGAAAGGTAAGTTCCGTCGTTGGTAGTTAGTGAATAATATCATACCTATACCATAGAGATATAGATATGATAGCCCATTCCCTCAACGCATCGCACAACAGACTCTCAGTCCATTTCAGTCTTGGGCTTGGTTTCCGCCAATGTGGAGGTGAGTGGAGCGGACCAAAGCCATGCGGGAACTAGTTAACTTTGGTTGAAATCCACATAGACTCTGCCGTACCTCTGATGACAGGTAGATTATTTCTATACTTTGTGTGAATTATTTATTAAGAAAGTTTATAAATTATGCAGGAGATGCGCCGCCTGGAGCTAAGTTGGCTGCGTACGCGCTATACGGAACTAGTGCGCGAGCGCCGCGTACTGCACGCACAGATCTTGCGCACGCGTTCGCTGTACGCGCAGCTACAGCACTTATTGGGTGAGACTTTATTAACGTAGCTCGTAATCTTTAAACGTTACACATACGACTGCTGCTACACAGTATCGCTACGATAGCTACTACGAGATACAGCTACGAAAGCTGCTGCACAGTAAAGTTACGATAGCTACTACGCGATACAGCTACGAAAGCTGCTACACAGAAATGCTACGACAGCTGCTACGTGATACAGCTACGAAAACTGCTACACAGTACCGTGACGACAGCTGCTACGCGATATAACTACGAAAGTTGCTACACAGTAATGCTACGATAGCTGCTACGAGGTATTGCTACGAGAGTTGATACGGAAAGCTGCTACGGCGGCATTGCTACGGTAGCTACGCAGATCTACGACAGCTATGCGGAATCAAAGTTGGACGAAACAAACATCGAGAGATAATTGTGCGCACTTCAGACAAGTTTCATTTCTTTCTCGTATGACATGATCACATAATGTCAGGACTTTAAAGAGACAGAGTGACTTCTGAGTTTGTTTCGGCTGTTTCTTCTCAGAGTAGTCAGGTACGAAACACCGGCCTCATCCAGTTTGTAAAAGTGTTTATAATAAAATAGACCTACTTGCAAAAATAAATTTATTATTTCTATTATATTATTTCACTTCATTTCGATTATCTGTTGTTTGACGCGAATTCGTTGCGCTACGCGTAATTATATCCTTTCATCACACTAATAACCAAAATCATTTTGATCTACACAGACTCGATCTGGGGCCCGGCGGCTCGTCCGGGCAGTGCCCAAGAGACCGCGCTGACGAAGGCGCTAGGGCTGCGGGACGCACTAGCGGGAGTGTCCGCGAGACTCCGCGCCGCCGCCGAGTATGCGCACGCGGCGGTTCGGCTGCTCGACGACGCCATGCCGGCTTGGAAAATGGCCACTGTTGGCAAGTCAGTGCTTTTTAATGTTATTGGAATAAGAATATTTTTTTTAGTGATACGCTTCATCAAAGTCGTTTAACTTAACTTTATTTAAAACTAGCTTCCGCCCGCGACTCCGTCCGCGCGGATGTCGGTCTTCGCGTGGATGGTTTATTTCTCCATTTTGAGTAACTGTGACAATGACATCTTATAAATATCTATTGGACCCAAATACGGCTAAGCCTATAATAATTAAGGACTGAGCTACTGCTGTTGAGCTCGCGTTCTGTAGTAAGTATTTTTTTCATAGTAATTCCGACCTTGTATTTACAAATAACTGATCGGAACAGTAATCAAAAAGGTCGCGCTGAAAAGCACGGTTTGAAATTACACGCATACAATATTAATTCCACGGACGACCGCTCGCCACACTGGATACGTCCGCTCGCATCAAAATTCAGAATTTACATGGATCGCGCGGCGCGGAACGCGGCTCCTTATATAGGAGCCGGGGAGGCGTGGCCCGCGTGTGCCGCAAACGGTTCAAGCCAAATCCGACTTTCGGCGCTACAGGTTACTACAGGCGCTGAATCCACTGCGGGTAATGCAACGTGTGTTCGCGGTTCTACAGAACAACGTCTATGAATAAAACTGAAAAATAAGATTTTTAAGGGATGTTAGTCACCGTTGCCGGCACGAAGAGAAGTTCGGTTTCTTGACAAAGATTTAATGTCCACAACGTACAAATTATTTATATAAAATAGGACAAGTCCCGACCACCTTTTCCCAGGGAGGACGAAGGCAGGGGTTTTTGGTCCTCTAAACCAAAAATAACAGAATTGAATTACTGTTTAACATTATGATAAAACTTAGTAGCCGAGTCTTGTGTAGCTATTCCAATTAGGACGTAGCCCGCAAGTGCACTGCTAGTTCAGTCACACAGAAAAATAATAAAGTCGCGGTAGTCGTTAACTCTCGGAGAATCTTAACACCGCGATTCAGAAATGCGCGTCATAGGCACAACGCCATCTAGTGGTGAGTGGTGGAACCTTTTTAGAAATCAATGGAGGCAGGCGTGGCGTAATGTTCTACTTGATATGATAATAGGTGGTTCCATAATAAGGTTTGTTACAGATTTTTTTTTCTACGTATAAAATTACTATTTCCAGGATAAAAAGTATCCCATTTTATGCCCAGGATAATAAGGTATAATTATACCAAGTTTCATCGAAATCGAACCGTTAGTTTTCACGTGATGCCTGCATATACAGACAGACAGACAAACAGACAGACAAATTTTTTTTTAATCACATATTTGGGTTTGGTATCGATCCAGCAACACCCCCCGCTATTTATTTTTTCAATATTTTCAATGTACAGAATTGACCCTTCTACAGATTTATTATAATTATGTATAGATGAGGTTTTTTTTTCCGCTGAAACTTGATTGCGAAAATCGCATTTTCTTAGAGCGATTTTCATCTCTGCAATGATATCTTGGAGTAATATGTATGTACATACGGCTTTAGATTGAGACAGTATTTTTTTCATACCTACCCTTTATGAAATAACCGTTTCTTTTTTTCTTTTGAAAACGATACCCCCACGCGACGACGGTAATTCCAAACTCCCATTTCGTCGCTGGTTACAAAAATTAGGCACTTTTTTGCCGACGTCACCGTTACTAAGGGACAATTCCACTAAAAGAGAAAAGAGCCACTCAAAATCTATTTACTACACGAAAAGATTTACATTTTCAATATCGTCGCATCACGTCACAACTCGTTGTGAACTGAGTTAAGGCCCTGTGGTAGAGCGAAAGCGTCGTTTAATGAGTGGGGAAAGTTTACCACGCACCGCCACCAGCAGGCCCCACTACCGCGAAATTATTGAAATTCAAAGTTTTATGTATTTCATTTCTTCAACTTCAGCATTTCTTACAGTGTTCCCTTTACGATTCCCTAAACATGGTCACTTGTATACACGTACTACGTTTGAATTTAACACAACCGCTCCCAGTAGGAGCGGGTGGGAGCGCTCAGCAGCGGTAGCGGACGCGTGCGGGCTGTTAGTAGCGGCGCGCTGTGCGGAGCGGGGAGCGCGACGCGTACTGGCCGCGCCCGCCGCTCCGCGCGCCGCTAGAGCGCTGCGACTCGCGCTCGACTACGCCTTCACTGACGCCGTGCATGACCACAAGTAACTTCATCTCAACTACTTATCTGCTTTACTTTTTAAAGACAGGTTTTTTTTTATTTGGATGATATACCTACATTACAGCACCTAGGAATCAATCAAGATCTCATGCTCAACAATAGTGTTACAGGCTGCGCCACGACTCATGTCCTGCGAAAAATTAGAGGTCCTACATTTTTTAATGCAAAAAAAAACGCTCGTGCGAATAGGGGCAAAAGGTCATGAGCGGTGGCACGGACTCAATCGCTACTCTCAGGAGCAACGAGTCTTAATTTTAAAGATGAAACCGCACTATGCGGAACTGCACTTCAGCGGAACTTCGCGACACGACGCGTAAAATATTCCTTATATGAAATTATACGTGACATCACGCACTAAGCGGTAACGGAGCTGCACTGCAACTGAAATGCGCGTCAAAGTTGAGCAACTGACCAAAAGTGTCGCGACGTGTAGTTCCGCTGCCGCGGAGTGCGGTTCGACTAAGGGCCAGACCATTTCGTCGTCTTCATCTTGCTCAGAGGTTGCCTAGCAACTGAATATATTTTTTCACTTCAGTAGCTCAAACATGTAGGTTTTGCTGCCTGAAATCAGTGAGTTAAATGCGATTTTGCTCACTGAGTGAGACAAAGTAACTTTTTAATTTTTGTTTTCAGAAAGCCGCGAATATCTTATTCAGCCTTGACCAGCCCTTTCGAAATTCCGATTTTGAATTCGTCCTCAAAGACAAATGAGGTTTGTACTAACTAAAGAAATTTTGCAAAAAGATAATTTTTAATTCTTAGTGTAATTTATTGAATGTTTAACTTATATGTAAACGTAGTATTTGAACGAAAATAAGTATTTACTGCAAATAAAACTGATATTTAACCTGTAAATATTTATTTCTAGTTTTAATAAAATGTTACGTAAATATTTTGAATAATAAAATATCATGGGTGCTATAATTTCCGAACACGCCTTAATTTAAATAAAAGAGCGGGAATAAAATTTCGTGGCTGGCGTAAAGAGTTGAATAAGTTAATAGTTATTTCAATCTATTCCTGTTTATTATTTTATCTCCTAAAGTGTTCTCGCTGCTGAAGTGAAAAGTTATGTGTGTTACACGAGAGCAAAGTTTTTTGCATCTCGTGCCTTTGAATCCCTCGCCACACTCAGGATTCAACTTAAGAATCACTCGCTACGCTCGTGATTCAATCGTTGATTCCTTCGCTTGCTCAGGATTCAAAATTAGCACTCGCAGCAAAAAACGACTTTGCTCTCTTGTTGCACAAATAACTATTGTAGCACCGCTGCAGTTCAAGTGCGGTTTGCTAAAAAATGACGCGTCGTGTCGCGTAGTTCCGCTGCAGTGCAGTTGCGCCGAGTGCGGTTTCACCTTAATATGCACAACAACCTTTTCTAGTACGTTTTTAGGTAATCAAAATATCTACATACCTACTAATAATTATGGCGTGTTGTCATCGCGCACACAGTGAATAAGGGATTGTACCTTTGTTTTTCTACAGGTACCAGAGAGCCACAGAAATATTTTTCCAGTTTAAAGACGCACTTGTGCTGTTAATAGATTCAATTCATCAGGTATGTAATTTAAATATTAATGTTCACAGGCTTCTCTTCTATACCTATTTAATTTTCCATAATGTTTTATCGCAATCAAAATTCGTTATACTTATGGAATATTCTATTCTATTAATAAATATATATTCTATTAATAAATTATTAAAAAAACAATTTTTGCAACCAGTTATTAGCGATGAATTGCCGATATACTTATTCGCTAACTCCCTAAACTTTGTTGTTAGTTCAGTTGTTACCAAACAGGCGTCCGTTATTTCCTCTGTAATAAAACCTCAATACATTTTGACGTTATTAATTATAGTAAAACAAAGATATAAAAAGCTTGACAAATGACATTAATCCCATTAATCAGCTGTATATTGATTGTTGTGACATTATTCATGTAAATATAAATCAGTAGAGAAAATGTTCAAAGCTATTCGAATTCCAAGCACATTATTGAAATGGCGAGATATAAGGCAGATCTTACAAACGAGACACAAATCAAATGTGAACGTATTCATAAACGGCAAACCAGTTCAAGTCCCTTCTTATTTTACGATTATGCAAGCTCTCAAACAAGAAAATGTGACCATACCATCGTTCTGCTACCACGAACGATTGTCGATAGCTGGCAACTGTCGCATGTGCCTGATTGAGTTGGAGGGCTGGGGGAAACCACAGGTAGCCTGCGCCGTCCCCGTGTCCAAGAACATGAAGATCCGCACGAATTCGGAAAAAGTCGCTAAAGCACAAGAATCTATTCTGGAGTTCATACTTGTCGACCACCCGTTGGATTGTCCCATATGTGACCAGGGAGGCGAATGCGACCTGCAGGACTTGTCTGTACGATATGGCAATGATCGTTCACGGTTCACTGATATACATTTCCTAGGTAAAAGAGCCGTTGAAAATAAAAGTTTAAGTCCACTCATTCGTGGGAACATGAATCGCTGCATTCATTGTACCAGATGTATTCGTTTCGGATCTCAAGTATGTGGCCTAGACGTTTTGGGATCTACGGGTCGCGGCCACGACATGCTCGTTGGGACTTTTGTTCCCAAAATGTTTTTATCTGAATTATCTGGGAACGTCGTAGATTTATGTCCAGTGGGAGCATTGACTAACGTCCCATATAGGTTCAAAGCTAGATCTTGGGAATTAAAGAAAGCTAATTCTATCGATGTTACAGACGCCGTAGGTACGAATATAATATTAAATTATCGCTTCGATCGAGTACTTCGTGTTTTGCCTCGTGAGCACGATGACATAAATCAGGAATATGTCTCTGATAAGGGCAGATGGGCAATAGATTCGCTCGAGATGCAAAGATTGGTGACACCAATGACCAAAACTAGTTCTTGTTGCTGTCCGCTGGAATGGGATTGCGCCCTTCAAACGGCTTGTGATATGATCAGAGCAGTATCTCCTGAAGATATAATGGCGATAGCTGGCCCGTATACTAATGTCGAGGCTTTAGTAACTAGCAAAGACGTACTTAACATGGTAGGAGTGGAGAGATTGTATGTGGAACGAGATCTGTATTACTCGACCGCCTCAGCTGACATAAGGGCTGCATACTGTTTCACCACCCCTATAAAAGACATTCCACAAGCTGATAGAATTGTATTAATTGGCACTAATCCACGATTTGAAGCACCAATTTTAAATATGTGGATTCGTCAAGCTTATAGAAGTAACGAAGCTGATATATTTGTGATCGGTCCAAAGTGCGATTACAACTACCACGTGTCTTATGTTGGACATGACCTTACTGGTTTAAAAAACCTTGACCAAACTTTATCTGGAGCTAAGAATCCTCTTATATTTATTGGAGTAGCGCAACTAGAAGGTGAATTAGGGCCTTGTGTTATGAACGCTGTATTTAATGCGGTAAAAAAATTCAAAAAAAATAGAAATGATATGATCAACATTGTTACCCGAGAGGCGAGTTTTGCCGGTGCCTTAGAAGCAGGATGGACGCCTGGAGCGAAGTGTGCGGTGGAGCAGAAGTGTCCCAAGTTAATTATCTCATTAGGAGCAGACGAGATATTCTATCAGTGGCAGCCACCGCCAACTTGTAAAATCATTTACGTTGGTTTTCAGGGTGACAAGGGCTCGGAAAATGCTTCTTTGATTTTGCCCGGAAGTGCATACTCAGAATCAGGCGGGCTTTACTTGAATATGGAAGGTAGGTCACAGTTTGCGTACCCTGCCGTCACTCCTCCCGGAAAAGCAAGGCACGACTGGAAAATATTTCGTGCTCTAGCGGAGTACCTTCGCCTCAGTTTATTTTACTGTGATCATAATTCTCTTTGTGTACGAATGGCTCAAATTAGTCCAAATTTCACTTGTTTGGGTATGTATCAACCGAAGATTTTTGAAGACAAAGTCGGTGAATTAATGAAAAGCTGTAACAAACCAAAAAGCAATGATCTTTGCGTAGATATGAAACAGCTTAAAGAATATTATTGTTCCGATGTCTTCACTTATAATTCACCTACTATGATTAAGACTCAGAGAGCAGCAGTAGATTTTGAAAAATCACTATATTTTCGTGATTAATAGGTACTTTAATTTTATTGTGTTTTTGCTATAACTATAGGCTGTTCTGAATTCCAATTTTAATAAACTTTATAAATAAATGTTTTAGAAGTGTTTTTGCGTCGATTTGAAGTTTTTGGCGTCAGCGCACATCAAGTGCAGAGCAGAGCATTTCGCTGACTCTACTGAAATTAATCTTACAAAAAATACACATTCAAACTTGATACTCGACCATGTTGAGCAAGATGCCTGCTGGAGTGCCGCCGCCGCCGCCGCGCGTTTCTGTTCGGCACAGCAAGCGTCAGTAAATCATAGACGTCACAACAACAATGACAACCATACGCGTGCATGTTGCAGTTTGGTGTGCGCTGACCCTTAGTCGTATTGGTTCAGTGAATGTTCAATATTTTTCCTCGAAAACTGGCATTTATCGCACTACGATTGGGTTCAAATAGAAACTCACATGCACAAACACCCAGGCCCGTACAAATATTTGTTCCATGGGAATCAAAACGGCGACATGCTGCGCTACAGAATCACAGTAGATCGCTCAGCCACTGCTGCGCCATGTGCCGACAAAAAAGATATCGCTTGTGTTTTTGGAAAGAACTTCCTTATCGCGCGTTGCGAAAGAGGGCTAGACGGAAAAAAATCCAACGAAAAGTTGTAACGCGACACTTTTTGCTACGTCGTAGCATGTGCTACGGCGTTTTGTTGTATGTATATGTCGTAGGATAATTTGATACTTCGAATCTTCGCGAAAATCCTAGGGGTTTTGCGAAAACGCGGATAATTAGACATAGGCGAAAAATTATCAAATCTTACTGGACAAAGTCAGGATTTTTGCGAAAATACTCGTTATTATAGCAATATTGCGAAACGAAACGCTGGCTGTTATGAAATAAGAACGCTGAATGGTCGGTCAGCGCGTTCAATAAGAGATCGTCTCTGATTGGTTGACGTCTTAAATGTCAATCATTTGTTGCCGCACGTTATTTGTTTACGTTTGTGTCTGAGTTAAATTGCAGAAGTGTTTTGTTTTTTATCGTAAATAGTGTACCTACTTGGACTTAAATAAAGTGGTAAATAAAAGTGCTACACGGATGTACATAGTGTCATATATCATAAAAGTCTTAGTCAACCACTCAACAACAACAATGCTTTCGAAATTGGTTTAGCGGTGTTTTGTTTGTCATTGTGTTAAAAGTGGACTATAAAATTGGACTTGAACTAAGAAACGGTGTGAATAGGAGGTTTGGTTTTCATATAATTATGACAGATTCGACAGAGAATGATGTTCAACCTTCAGCAGAATCGGAGAATTTGGAGGTTATCTCCGATAAAGACAAATTTTACATAGAGTTAAGAAAGTTTTACGATAATAGAGTTGACGGTACAACTAAACCAGAATGGACTAAAGAACGCGTAAATGCTGTAATAAATTCAATTGAACAATTTAAAACTGCGAGTGTACTTAAGCAACCAAAAACACAAAAACAGTATAGAAAAAAAAAAATACGACGTGATGAGTGTAGGTGAAGAAAAACTTCTGATACTGAGAAGAAAGGATCTTAACTCTCCTGTTGTACCTTCAACAGATATGTACTATGATATTCTTCTGCAGGCGCACATATCAACTGGGCATGGAGGACGCGACAAACTGATATATAACCTAAAGCAACAATATGTGATACCGGTACCGATTATGATATTGTTCCTCAACTTGTGTATCTGTCTGAATAAAAAAAGTTGCCCAAAAACCTAAAATTGGATCATTTTTTTTTACTACGACTGAGATCTCCTATTGTCTGTAGAAAACAACATACATACTAAAATTTTCAATAAAAAGTTTATAAAAATCAATTTAGTGATTTTCCTTTCTCACCTATTCTAAACCTTCTTAACTCTATGATACAATACTTGAAGTTAATCATCGGCAAACTAGGAACCAATTAGAAGTCAGCCAGCAAAATTGTAGCCAATCAGTGTTGAGCACATCAAATCTTACTATAGTAACGAGTATTTTCGCAAAAATCCTGACTTTGTCCAGTAAGATTTGATAATTTTTCGCCTATGTCTAATTATCCGCGTTTTCGCAAAACCCCTAGGATTTCCGCGAAGATTCGAAGTATCAAATTATCCTACGACATATACAGTAACTTCGTTCCATCCGGGTGTCCCTAGACACCTCTCAAGGTTTTTTTTTTTAAAACGTTTCCCCACACTAGGAATTTCTCCTGTATTGTGGGTGCGTTTACAAACATAGAAATTCACATGCACAAACACCCAGACCCGGAACAACTACTTGCAGATCATGCAAATATTTGTTCCGTACGGGGATCGAACCCGCGACACACAGCGCAGCAGTCCAATTGCTCAGCCATTGCGCCAAACGTGCCGTCAAATCTATATCTATAAAAATCAATGCTACTTTTCGTTGTAACTTTATAACTCAAGAACGGGCCCACCTATTCAAACCAAATATTTAGGCTTTGTTCAAACTATTTAGTGGATTATTTATGTGAAGTTTGTACAAAATTAGTCTAGCGGTTCTTCATTTATCACATTTTTTGTAACACGTAGCGAAGCACGGGGCGGGCCGCTAGTTTATTATAATTTATGTCCGCTAAAGCCTTGTCAACCTTCTATGTTAGGTTCTCCTCAACAACTTAGAGAACTTATCAGCCGCTGAGAGGGACGTGGCTGATTGCAGGAAGGACCTCCGAGCCGCTCGGGTAAATGACATCGTGAGGAGAGGCCTGGCCGAACTCAAATACGAACCCAAAGCTCTCACCAGTTTGAATGTTGCTATGAAATGACTGAAGTTGCTAAGTGTAGGATTGTGTTGTGAATAAAATAAATGATTTTTGATACAAGTTTTTTTTTAATGCTAGTACCTTACTACTAGTGATTGTTTGATAAAGTTTCGCTATAAAATTAAGTGTCTAAACACACTATGCCGAAGTTACGCGACCGAAATTCGGCGGCTGATTTCTCGTTCCGACGTATTTGGCTGATATAACACACCATAAGTGCCGAACTTATGCGGCAGAAATTCGGCGCGGGCGGCTCCCTGCTGCTCCCCGCCCCCGGATCTTCGTCGGTAATCGAACCGAACTTCGGTCGCGTATAATGTGTGGTCACAGAATAAGTTGCCGCTGAACTTACGCCCGACCGAAGTTACGCTGTAGGTACGCTATGACGCGACGTAATTTTGGCGTTAATTATTACCGATTATCTGCATTTTTTTAAACCAATTTTAGTTAAATATAGAAATCGAATCCTCAAGTCACGACGAAGCTACAGGTAAAACCCATTTTCGTTCGAATTTTGATGCAGATAATCGGTTTTTGCAATAAGGGTACGATATTTACGTTGTGACGTGTCGTCACTCGCCAGATACAACTATTTAGGGAATTAATTAATGTGTAAGAAATAAAAGTCAAATATATAAAAACACAATCAAATTTTATTAAATATCAAATATTGTATTGTCTAACACGATTCCTTAACTATCATGTTTCACATCAATATCTCGTAATGGCATAATAATACGGTTACAAATACATTGGGTCGATAAAGTACTGACAGATCAAAAGAGTAAAGGACAGAATCGAAAGTACTAGAAGTTGTTGCGATAGTAGACACAGTTATATAGAATACGATATAAATAACATTTATTAATATTGTCATGAAGGAACAAGAAGTAGCCAAGGATAATAATTATATTAAACTCGTGCATGAAAACTTAACAATACTATACAAAGACACAAACAATCTAATAGTTATTTTAGAAATTATAAAGTAGAAGCTAAATAAAGTTCGTGAAAAGTAGACATTGAAGTTCATTGATAGACTATAAGTTTCATAGAATGAAATACATGGCACAGGAAATAATGGAAAGTAGTCGAGACTTAGAACACACTCACATTATAAATACTTGTACACAATACATGGGCTTAAATGCAAAATCTACAAAAAAGTGTTATACACGATTATTATCTCAAAACGGTATGATCAGTTAATAATAGGTCTTATACACTATTCATATTAGGTAGTTTTTTGTGCGCCAAAGCTCTACTTGGATGATATTAAGCGTTTTTATAAAAAGTCTTCCGCACATGATGAGTTTAGTTACATTTGGCGCATGAGATATTATAATCTTCTAAATTCGCAATGTTTTTGCTGTGAAATGTTAAATCTGGCTGCTTGTATTCATACGCAGAAGATATTTTATATTAATTACGACGATTGTTTAAGATTAACACTGATATGTGGTATGATGTGTCACGTCTCACTTGGTCAACACAAGTCTTCCCTCGGTACAGTCGGTACACTACACGCAGAACTCTCCTCGACATCTACTAATCTTACTGTATCGTTAAAATGCTTATTATTAAATACTGTAAATTAACTAAGCATTGAAATTCCACTTAAAATTATTACGTTAGTATTTGTGCGAAAAAAGATTATTGTAAAAGTTTCGCTTTATAAAAATAGTAGTCACTGAAAGAGTCATGAAAATAGAATTTGCGGCTTCTTGCGTAAATTGCAATTGTAAAGAAATTTGTGGAACATTATTTTAAGTCGATACACACTGTAATAGTGTTAAATATTTGAAAGTCCTAGCCAACTTATGTCGCGTCATTTCAAGTATCGCTTATCAAAATGGACGGCTCTGTGTTAGTCACATTGCCTCAGGTTCCGACGGTTGGAATGTTATGGGAATCCTAAAAAGGTCTACTCCTTATAACTCGAATAGAAGGCGTCCAACTTGTCTACCGGGCGATGCTAGCTAGTATTACAGCTAACGAGTACTTATATTGTCAATCAAAAAGCCCGACCAACGCTTCAGCTAATCGTTTAGCGTGGAGTTATAAAAACCGTCTAAAGCATTATTTTTATATACGTAGTAAAAACATGGAAGCACTCCTGCGGACAGACTCTTTGCTGGCTATCATTTGTTATATTACTAACCCCCTTACTTATAAACATTGATTAGACGTTACTTATCTTAAATAGCTCTTAAGTCACTTGCCATCTCTATTCATTAAAACAGAAATGACAAGGACAGGTGATATTTAATCGGTAGCTAAGCAACCCAAGTTTTTATAAGTAAGGGGGTATGTGTACAAACTGCCAGTAAGTAGTTGATGTGGGTACAGTTGTAGATACATATTGTACTAGATAATGGTAACACGTTACAATTCGCAAATAATCAACGCGAATTAAATGAGCAAACTCATGTTAATAATGATTTACCGTCAACTTAGGAGATAGTGAAACTCAACAAGAGACTTGCGAACTAGAGAACAACGCAATGAAGGAGCATCACAGACAACAGAGCGATGTCTGTGCGAACGAGAAGGGCCGGTGATGACGTCACCGGCGAGCGTAGGTCACAAATATTACCAGCCTCTGCTTTACACTTTGGTGATGGTCTTCAGTTTTCTACTCCTCAGGCACCTGGAACAATGAAAATATTTGTATGTAATTCTATTTTCTAATGGATACCCTTTATTTTTTTTAGCGTGGCAAAATCATCAAATGAGTCATCCCACCCAGGACTCTCAGACTTGTACTAAAATCCACGGTGTCTTAATAGCCCTTTACGTTCCGGGGTAACGGTAGCTCGTTAGTCCCGCTACCTCGGCAGGCCTAATGAATACCCTGGAGGGCTGGAGCATCAACATAATCAATTTACATAACGCTCCCAATGAGTTGACTCATGCGAAGTACGCATTTGTGGATGCCACATAAGTTGATTTTAGGACATGTCGGTTTCCTCATGATGCTTCACTTCATTGTTTTGAGAGCAGTGGTGATGAAATTAGATAAAATCAATTGCTGTTTGGCTTCGAACACTCCACCCTTGATAATTCGAGGCCATTATCAAAGGGCTTCCATTATCCAGGAATGCACGAGCAATGTTCATTGGACGCAAATAATAAAATAAATCGTCCATTGAATACCTGATAAAGCCGCGATACAACATGTAGGCTCCATACACACTGAGCACGATGGTCGCCGTCCACACCACCGCCAGTACGGAACTGCTGCCCTCTGCAAAAGAAAAGAAGCATAAATAGGTACTGATCTGAAACAAGGGTAGTTTCACTGTGGGACCGAGATGGCGTAAGATAACTTGTATAGCTCGGTCTCTTTCCCACAGTGGAATTACTCTCGCTTTAAGACGTCATGGCCACCTGGTATGAGTTCCTGGAGTGTTAATGATCTATACAGATCGACAAACTTGTAAATCGGATATTGTAGTGATTCTAAGATCAGCTGGCGATTAAGCTTTTAATCTAAGTTAATAGTTAACTGTGAGTGTGCAATGTCTAGGAAATCTGTTTGAAAATGTCGCGCAAAGCAAAAAATTGTTACTCGGTGTCTCTACACGACTCACTATTGTTTTACTTGTCTCAATAAAAGAAATAAATTGAAGGAATTTTACATTATTTTTTATTATTTTTGCTATGTACCGTGCGGTATGCCTTACTCAAAAAAAAAAGATAGGTAATGCACGATACTGACTATACTGAAGCCATATCACAAGATTTCTATAATTTATAGCGTAAATACTGCGTTTATTGAATGGAAAATTGAGAAAGCACCTCTAATAAGGAAAGGGAGCAAATTTTTTGCCATAGTTCCAGTTTACGCTGCAAAAACATGAAAAGTCATGCTATCATATAGATAACGGAAGTCGGTGGCATAAAAGACAACGAAATAAAAAAAACAAAGCCACCGACTTCCGACAGAAAAGTTTTTTTGTAGATTATTTTACCCTTTTTTGTGGTTGTTTTTGAAGGCGGTTAAATTTTAAAAAAATAAAAGTTTTTTTTTTACTTTTGACATATTAAGGTGTTTAACTAAAGTCTCACCTATGTATCCATCGTGGTAGATGTCGTGGTGGTTGTGACGGCGCGGCTTGTCCTCGCGCGGCTCCACGGCGAGCAGGTCGGGGATCTCGTCCAGCTCTCCGGTACAGTTCGCCCACTCAATTGTTACGTATCTGAAGGCCCATGAGAAAGGCTATCAGTATTTAACTTATTTTGGGAAGGTCGTAGGGCTATAGAGTGGGTCACGGGACAAGAGCTATTTAAGGATCAGTGTGAATTTTAGTCAGTACAAGTCTGACAGTCCCTCCCATCCTGCTCTGGGCAGGAGGACCCATTGATGATTTTACCACGGGGATAAAGAGGTAACAGAATGGAAACCCCCAGATAAGAAAAGCGGAGAGGAGGCCATTTCTAATATGGGAAGAAGACTCAAGAGCTAAGTACTGCGGGAGAAAAAAAATATGAACGTATGATAGATAAGCTTGAAGGAGGCCTGTACCCTTATGCTTACAGTATTTAGAACATTACTGCAGCCGGAAGAAATCTCGTTTGAGATGTTTTAATCGTACCGAAGGCGATAGACTGTAGTAGGAGCGAAGTAGCGCAAATGCAAATCGAGCAAAGAACGCGGAACTGTCTCATCAGGTAACCGTGACCCTGGAACGTAAAGGGCTATTGAAGGACACCGTGGATTTTAGTCAGTATGAGTCTGATAGTCTCTCTCGTCCCTCCCTGGATGGGAGGACACATTTGATGAGTGTGAAAGTCGAGCAAAGAAGTGTTTAATTGCGTATTTGTGTCCTTCGTATTGAAAGCCGGCTGACCAAGCTCCAAGCTCCAACTAACATGATGATGTACCTGGAAGGAGTGCTGCAGGCGCGGCGAGCCGGCACCAGCAGCTGTCGTGTGCGAGACCGTGCCCCCCCGCGGCAGGGGCCCCACGTGCCCCACGGGCCCGGCTGACCTGACTCCGACTGCTTGCACCCACATTCCACCTCGCATACTTCGTCCTCCTGTGAATGGATATAGTTGATGTACTAGGGTTATATTCACTCGATGTCAGTTCTCTTCAGTTATGTCCTATAGGATAAAATTGTACACGTGAAACTGCAAATGGCCCACTGTTTTTTTGTCATCATCATCATCAGTCGTAAGACGTCCATTGCTGAACATAGGCCTCCCCCTTAGACCGCCACGCCCGAATAACAATTCGCCACTTGCACCCATCGGTTGCCTGCGACCCTCACGATGTCGTCGGTCCACCTAGTGGGAGGCCTGCCTACGCTGCGTCTTTCGGTCCGTGGTCGCCATGAGAGAATTTTTCTTCCCCATCGGTTGTCAGAGTTGTTGTTTTTTGCTTTAGAGCGAAAAAAATATGATACACAATCCCCAGCTGCCGCGGATATCTGCAGTGTGTGTAGAGGTGTTTCAGAAGGTTGTCCGTTGAGAACCATGGGTCTCCATCAGTTTACATTGCCTGTGGCGAAGCGGTAAAGTTTCATCATCATTGTCATCATCAACCTATAAATATTCCCACTGCTGGAACACAGGCTTCCTCTCTGTGAGAGGGAGTGTGCCAAAATCCACCACGCGGGCCCAGTACGGTTTGGTAGATGTCACATATCTCCAAATTTTGGTTCTAGGACATGCCGATTTCGTCACGATGTTTTCCTTCACCGTTTTGAGAGCAGTAGTGAGGATATAAATTACACAAAGTTATGCTCCTGGCTGAGTTCGAACCAACGACCTTTGAGTCGTAAGTCGGGTCCTCTGGACCACTGGGCCACCACTGATAAAAGATGATTCTAAAATCTACGAGATGTAGATAGGGCAGGTGGTTTTTGCTGGCGGTTCCACACTAACCTGGTAGTGCATAGGTGGCGCGACGATCCTGCCAGGCAGTACGGCGGCGCAGCGCCAGGGCTGCAGGAACAGCTCGGTGGAGTCGTCGGCGCTGGTGAGCTCGCAGCGCGCGTGCGACACCTTCACGCCCCAGCCGCATGCGCCTGATGCTTCCAATCCTGTTGATGTCTGGAGGGAAAACAGGAAATCAATGTTGGAAGGTTTTAGGCGAATTTTAAATTGTTTTAAATCCAGTAGCTGATCTATGGTAGTTTAATAAAAAGCTTCTTGGAAAAGGTGGTGGTTCTTAAAAGCTAAATCTTACTAATTTATTGAGTCATGTAACTTGAATAAAGATAATTAAGTACATTCTATTCCTGTCGTTTCAGCTTTTAACCGTGAACAATAAGTATATCAACAGGATAAAAACGAGACGAATTGAGTTTGGAAACCATCCATGAGTAAGATACGAGGAACTAGTTTGTAATTTGGTATTTGAATTACCAACCATTAAAAAGCGATTCTCCCATATATTTAGTTGGCAAAAGCAAAATATGACGTCACTAATTAATGAACTCAATGATCTTATTATTTACTGATTTCAGAGCCAGAAAAAATGTAATTTGACAGTGTTTTTATTTCTAAAAACTTTATCGCGTTTCTCGGGCCTAAAATAAACAGCGTTTTTTAGAGAAATTGTGTTTTGGAATTATTGGTCAATAGAGTCAAATACCCAATTGTAGAGCAAATATGAAGATTAAATCATTAAGTTAAGAACAACTAAGTACTACTTAAGTTTTACCTCATTGACGACTTGTATGTGGCATCCGAGCGAGGGCCTGGCGACTAGCTTGAGGCAGGGCTCCCGGGGACACGGCGCGCGCTGCTCGGACGGCGGGCACGCGCGGCCTGGCCACACCGCCGCCGTCAGGTGCTGTCTGAAGGTACACCAGGGGATATTAGGATGTTAAGACCATAAAAAGGTGACAAAGGATAAACTTGATGTGGAGGACAGAGCGTTGTGAGGTATGAGTTCTTTTTTTAAGTTAAATATACCACACAGGCTGATATATACAGGGTGAATTTTTCAACTGGGCGTGGAAGGTTACATCCGAAACTATGAGGAATATCGAAAAACATTGAAAAGAGTCTCGAGGCCGACTTTGACGAAAATTAGAACTGCATCATTGGATTTTAGAAAAATCAGTAATCCTGACCAGAAATCGCACAAGCTGATTTTGGAAAAAAGTCACAACCTGTATTATTACACCATTCGATAGTATCGCTAATAAGGATCAAATTCTGGGAAGTATAATATGGGAAAAATTCTTTTATCGACCCCGCTGCAATCGGCGTCGGCATTTAGTGGGGCAGATGGCACGCGGGGCGGATGGCACAAATAGAGTTTCTGATAGAGTATAATTCTGTAGAGTTGTTTCAAAACTATGGTTGTACCTGGTGCGTCGCATGTGGCTGGCAGTGTTGGCGTCCCCGCAGGAGCAGGCGGAGGCGTCCCAGGCGCCCCACTCGCTGAGCTCGCAGTCCACGCCGCACGGCACGTAGCACCATGACTCTTTGGCCTCGGTGGCTGTAGTGTTCTATGAACGAAGGATAGAGGATATTATGAAATGGGCATATTTAACTGGAAGAATGGGATTAATATTAATTCATTTTGACACGGCGCCAGTGTCTATGTTACTACATAAAATTGCACTAGAAAATGTAGAAGCACGAATTTGCCGCAGGACTTCAGTCGTGGCACGGTCTCTAGTCTGTCAGTTTCATCATCATCATCATCAGCCTATAAATGTTCCCGTTGCTGGGACACAGGCCTCCTCTCTGTGAGAGGGAGTGGGGCGTAATCTACCACGCAGGCCCAGCGCGGATTGGTAGATGTCACATGTCTTCGAATTTTTGGTTCTAGGACATGCCGGTTTCTTCACGATGTTTTCCTTCTCTTCTTTTGAGAGCAGTGATGTAGAAATAAATTACACTAAGTAATCCGCCTGACGGGGTTTGAACCCACAACCTGCAACTCGTAAGTTGAGGCCGATACCACCAGGCCACCACTGCTCTCTGTTAGTTTATATATGACTCGTACTTTTTTTTTGTCGCGTAAACCTAAATTGACGACGAAACTGCACTTTTAAAATTCACAATACGTCACAGCAAGTACAACACTTGCTGGCTTCTAAGTCTTCTGACGTCACGAGCCGGGGGGCTCGTGACGTAGTCTATTATTTTTCAAAACTCCAACTGACGGTCTAATTAGATTTGAAAATTGATGCTGTCAATTTGGTTACTGTAGCCATTTTATCCCCAAGGCATTTACTCCACTTAAAGATGGTTCAGTGAATCTAGCTGGTTACAGCGTCTCAACTTTGTAGCATGCGTCCTGTCCCAATGGACGCAGCCGTAATAATTTAGGAGGGAGAGGTTTAATATACTATTTTTATTATAACTCCGAAGGTGGAAAATAAAAATAGTATATTAAAACTTGTAGAGGTGATTTATTTTAAAGTCCCTTACCACTCCCTCCTAAATTACGGCTGCGTCCATTGGGACAGGACGCATTCTACATGACTAGAGTAAATACAGTAAGCACTTGAGTGAGAATACTTTGATAATATGCAGATTTTAAACGTATTGAAGAACAGGTACTGCTGCAAGGCTTTTTTTTAGCGTGGTAAAATCATCAAATGAGTCCTCCCACCCCGGGCAAGGCGGGAGGGACTGTCAGACTTGTACTGACTAAAATCCACGGTGTCCTTCAATAGCCCTTTATGTTCCGGTCATTATGCTGACGCTCTTTGAGGCGCGCGTGGAACACAACGCGCCGTCGACCCGGGCATGGTCCATAGTCGGGCTGCGAGTTGCCCTTTACTCGCCGCCCGCATGCCCGCGCCTACGGTGGCCGGAGATCGTCTTGCGACGTCCGTCGCCGTGGGCGTCCACCACCGCGGGTGGGGCGGACGGAGGACATTGTCCTCTCCCTCACGCGGCCCGCCTCCTCCTTCACGAGCATGACTGCTTCGCAGAAGGAGGCGACCGCTTCCCACTCCGTCTCGCCCCGCAGCATTGTCTCGACCAATGCCGGGCGCGAGAGGCTTCCGCCTATCGCCGCCGTGAGGACTAGTCGGTGCTCTGCCCAAGCGAGGCAGTCTTGCACCGTATGCTCTACTTTGTCCTCCGGGCGATCCTCGCAGTGGTGACACCCAGGCGTTTCCTCCTTTCTCCTCAGACAGAGGGACCTCCCGAAACTTCCGTGTCCGGTGAGGACCTGCGTCATGCGGTAGGTCAGGTCGCCGTGACGCCTATCCAGCCACTCCTCAAAGAGGGGTCTTACCGCCGCGATTGCGGCGTGCCCGGCTGCTGCAAGGCTTAGTAAAATTGTAATGACCAAAAAATAATTGAAGATGAATGAATGACAGAACGAAAATTCTAAATATGAATTTTTAAAAATTTAAATCTAGTAGATCTAAAAGTAGAGAGGTTGAGGCAACAGAAGAGGTTGAATACCTCTCTGTTACAACTTCATTAATCTTGCCCTGGTGGCCTACCATAACGTCTTAAAGCCAGAGTTGTTCCAGTGAGTGAACGAGATGGCGCTAGACGACTTGTATGGTTCCGTCTTTTTCCCACACTGGGATGACTCTGGCTTTAAGACGTCATGGCAATGTAGGCCCATTTTTTTTACTGCTCTGCTTTGAGCGGAAGGGACTTTGCAGACTTATACTTATATCCATCCTCTTCCTTCAGTTACCCTTGTGTTCCATAGTCATGGTTACTTTTAGAGACTGTAGATGAGTTTGTGTTTAACTTACAGGGCAATAGGAGTCGTTGACAAAGATTCCGTCGCTTCGAAGACATCTGACAGCCCTTTTCTTTGTGCCTTCACCGCAGGGTGATCCTCCTAGAAACAAAAGCTTTGTTATACTTCTTGCTATAAATGAAATGAGACACAGATTAAGACTCTACGATTGAAGAGAAAAATTGGATAATGCATCATCAATGTGAATTTCGGTTGCTGTTCTAGAAATGTTCAGTAGTCGTGATTGTCTTCTACTAACCCAAAGGCTGGCAATCATCCCAGGGCGCAACGTGCCAGGAGTAGGCGTGTGGGGAGCAGGGCTCTGCCCCCACCAGGTGCGGGCAGGGGGAGCCACCGTCGTCAGCGGGGCGGAGCACAACGCGGGTGCGGTCACGACGACCTCCCCACTTTGTCTGATGAACAAAAATATATTTATGATGATGATGATGATAAGAAAGTAGGTGATGTAGAAAAGAGAATGGTTCACAAGAAGCTACCTTTTTAAAACATGATTGATATTTCATAGCATAAAGGTCCAGTTCGGTAGTGACACGACTAATTTACTGGGGCTTAGAGAAGTGGCAAACGATAAAAGAAAACGCTCTGTAGTCTTTGATAGATTTTCAACTTTATTCTTAAGAGCCTAAAGCTTAAAATCTATTAAAGACTACGGAGCGTTTTCGTTCATTCAGTATTTAATATTGTACGAGCAAACCCGTACATTTTGTATTATTTAGTTATAATGCTGACGCTTGAGCTCATGATGCGGTGCAGCGCGTCCCATTTGTCAATTAATTACTTTAGTACCAATAAATCCGCGTAACTGTAAACATCGTTTTACTTACTCAAATTCCCTAACCTGGGTCGCCGCGAGTACTCATAACATTTTAACATTAACAAACAAGGTGTAAGGTACCCACCGTACAAATAGATTTTCAAGTTATGCTCTAAAGAAAAAAATTAAGATTAAATTATTATTATTTTTGACAGGCCTGTTGGTCTAGTGGTTAGTGACCCTGACTGCTAAGCCGGAGGTCGTTGTTTCGATTCCCACCCAGGACAAATGTTTGTGTGGTGAGCACGATCATTTGTTCTGTGTCTGGGTGTAATTTATCTATAATATGTATGTATTTAGAAAATATATGTACCTATAAGTATGTTTATCAGTTGTCTAGTACCCATACCACAAGCTCTGCTTAGCTTGGGACTAGATGGCGTTGTGTGATAGTTGTGGAATATTATTATAAGGTATTATAATTATTTTGGCGTTTGAAAAAGAGTGAGTTTCTTGCCCATTCTTCTCCATTGAGATTTAAATGGGCACCTACGGTACTTTCACTGACTGGGACTGTAGCAAATAACTGTTTTTATTTCATGTCTTTGACAATTCAAAAGTGCCTACATTAAGTAATTGGCCTACTTGAAATAAATGCTTGGTTGATTTTTATAATTTTTGATAAGAAACTTTGTATCAAATCCAAAATGCGGTAATATTCGGAAGAAGGATACCTGTTCGCAAGGGCTCCACTCTGACCAGGAGCTGACGACACAGTCGTTGGGACAGGGCGCGCGGCAGGCGGCGTCCCGGGAGGGCGCCGGGCCCGCGCCCGCTGCCTCGCAGGTCGCTGGCTCGAGGACGTGGCCTTCTGCGTCTACACAACTGTAGAGAGAGATGCTTCGGATTACTAACACTTGCTTTTAAATAAAAATCGGGAAATGGACGTTTATACGAGCGTTTAAAGTCTATAGTCACGATAATTACCGGCATTTCCTGTTAGTGAGTTCAAATGAGTCTTCCAGCCCAGGGTGGATACTGTCAGACTGGTACTGACTAAAATCCACGATGATTCTTTAATAGAACTTTACGCTGCAGGCAGAGGCGGCCTTACCCATTGCGAGGCCCCGGGCGGCAGGTCTTTGCGAGGCCTCTTGTCCTTCATAAAAAATATATGATGCGAAAGTAGGTCTGGTTATTTGATTAAGTTATTTGTCATGTTTGAGGAGAAATGCTAAAGTTATACAAGTTTTAAAACATTTTACATTTTGTACAGAAACTTTAAACATCCCTGTTTGCGTTAAATCGTACCTTACCTTTTTTACGTTGTAAAATCATCACATGAGTCGTCCCGGAGGGGCTGTCAGACTCGTACTGACTAAAATCCACGGTGTCATTCAGTTGCCCTTTATGTACCGGAGTAGCGGTATACCTGTGTCCCGCGACCCCGGCAGGCTTTGGCCCTCTAAGGGGGGCCCCATCATTGTGCTGACACTCAAGGCGCGCGTGGAATTCAACGCGCCGTCGACCCGGGCATGGTCCATGGTCGGACAGCGAGTCGCCCATTACTCGCCGCTCGCATGCCCGCGCCTACGGTGGCCGGAGATCGTCCCGCGACGTCCGTCGCCGTGGGCGTCTACCACTGCGGCGTGGGTGAGGGGTAGACGCTGTCCTCTCCCTCGCGCGTCCCGCCTCCTCCTTCGCGAGCATGACTGCTTCGCAGAAGCAGGCGACCGCTTCCCACTCCGTCTCGCCCCACAGCATGGCCGCGACCAATGCCGGGCGCGAGAGGTCGTCACCTATCGCCTGCGTGAGGACACGGCGGTGCTCTGCCGCGCGCGGGGCAGTCCTGCACCGTATGCTCCACCGTGTCCTCCGGGTGATCCTCGCAGTGGTGACACCCAGACGTTTCCTCCTTCCTCATCAGACACAGGTACCTCTCGAAACATCCGTGTCCGGTGAGGACCTGCGTCAAGCGGTAGGTGAGGACGCCGTGGGGCCTATCCAGCCACTCCTCAAAGAGGGGTCTTACCGCCGCAATTGCGGCGTGCCCGAACCTCGGTTGTGACAGTCGTTCCCTCCATACTGCCCAGAGATCGCGCCGGTGCTCTTCCCGCCGCGCCTCGACTTGTCGAGGCACGAGCCACTCATAGACGCGCTGGAGGGCAGTCGCCTCCAGATCCCAGGGCAGCAATCCGGCAAGGAGGTTGGCCGATTCCGATCCTCGGATCATCCGGATAACCATGACCCTCTGGCATGCGACCATCTTAATTGGTAGCGTCCGAATGCTCAGGGCCCACACTAGGGCCCCGTAGAGGGCCATGGACCGCACCACACCGGCGTACAGCCTCTGGCAGGAGGCGTTTGGCCCGCTGAGATTGGGCAGGAGTCGCCTGAGGGCGGCTGCTGCCCGGTTCAGCCTTGGGGACAAACGCAGGAAGTGCTCCCTGAAGTTGCACCGGCTGTCGAGGACGAGTCCCAGGTTTTTTTTTGCGTGGTAAAATCATCAAATGAGTCCTTCCACCCCGGGTAGGGCGGGAGGGACTGTCAGACTTGTACTGACTAAAATCCACGGTGTCCTTCAATAGCCCTTTATGTTCCGGGGTCACGGTAATGAGACAAGTCCCGCGACCAACTAGCCGTACGCTTAGGCGACAAAATTATTGTACTAATTAAAAGATTTACAAAAACAAATACTGATATGATAAAAAAACTGTATACGATTTTTTCTAAAACTAAAATATTTTTAATTTACCGTTTTGTTACAGCCTCAATGAGTAGTTAGGGTCAAAATCAAAAGATGTAATTTAAAAATAACTACTTTTTTTTTATTGGTTTGTTGCGCGAGGCCCCCTGCATGCGCGAGGCCCCGGGCGGTTGCCCGGTTCGCCCCCCCCTAAGGCCGCCACTGGCTGCAGGTTCAAGCGGTTACCTGATAAGCGCGGGTCTGTCGCAGGCCCGTGACCCTAAGACAGTTCCGCGACCCCGCATTATAATGCTTCTATGCCGCATATATAATCTTTGAAGTTTTGTGCTGGTTTTTAACCAAAGAGCTACGTTTTGGACCAGGCAATGTAGCTCCAATTTTCTGAGTAACTGATTGTCTTTCCTGGGGGTATAAACAGGCCATTTCACTGATTCCGTGTTCTAAAGCAAAACGTAACGTTTTTAGTGAAGCCACTTTTTTATAAACCTGTGAGTGAGCGCAACGCACACATGTAATTGTTTTCCTTGGAGATGTTCACTTGCTTTTGCAATTAAATTAATTTTTCCACCGTGATATGAATGACGGAAACAGTACCTATTCTTTATGTGTTTTATTCCTTTCTATTCGTAATTCATATTATGCTGATTTTGTTGCACGAGTCACTTCAGACCCCCTTTTGTGCTGTATACTCACGTGACAGTTCTGTTAATAACAGCGCGGCCACACAGCGAGCGCGGCGGCGCGCACACGCTCCACTCCCCGAGCGCCCAGCGCGGCTCTGACACGGCGCACGTCGCGCGCTGCAGAGTGGCGCCGCACTCGCGACCTCCGGCTGAACCCTCCTCTATTACCTCCCTAAAATGGTGACAATATTTATAGTTAGTACTTGAGGCTGACCAAATCGCTCGTAGAACTAATAACAAAAGGGAAAGAAAGGTTCTCGAATGACGACCATGCAGGGTAGCACCGACGACATCGTGAGAGTTGGATCCATGTGGTGGATTTTTATTAATTGTGGTGGTCTATGGGAGGCCTTTGTTCACTAACTGGAACTACTCTGGCTTTAACGGTCAGTTCACGCCGAGACGCGACGCGAAGCAACGTGACGCAACGATACTTCAAATGTGTATCTTTTCTTGTCGTAATTAAGTTAAGATTTTGAGTTGCTATTAAAATGCAGCGCGGCGCCGGGTTGTGAAAGGTGTATCTTATCGTGTAGGAAATAGAGTTCGATTTTGAATAGCTCTATTGAAATGTGCGTGCAGCGTCACGTTTCGGTCTGTGCCGACCCTAAGACGTCATGGTAGGCCATCTGATGATGATGAGTACTTGAATAGTTAGAATGCAATTCTGCCGCATTTTCATCGTCATCGTGCTGGTGTTTGGGCCTGCCTGTGACTGCCGTGAATAAGTATTGTGTAAAATTATAAATTAAAATTAGTGTAGTCTACAGAACTAGGAACCATACATTTTCATAGAAATCTACAGCTTGTCTACAAAAAATTGTTGCTGAAGAAATATGATGATAACCTACCTCGTCCTAAATCTGAAAGCGGCTCTAGATCCAGGTTCAGAAGCACACGGCCCCCACTCCCCCCACTCTCCGACCGCGCAGTCGCGTGCGCACCTCACGCTGCACGCGCCGCGCAGCAGGGAGGGGAACTCGATGTCATACGAGTAGCCGTCTGTTGAGGCTTCGCGGACGCGGCTGGGACCTGGTAAGAAAGAAAATCGTGAAAGTTTCGGGTCGCAAGTTGTACAGTTTCGGAAGCAGTTTTGGCTGTAGCCTTCAGTAGCTAATCGACTGAGACTTGCCGGTCTTCTCATCTTTGTGCAAACATAGAAAAATTAACAGACGAACAAATCTTATGAAGAAATTCAAGAATATTTTAGGATTAGGATTATGGGATTGAAGAGCAGCGTGAAAAGGTCAAAATTTAATAAAAGTTTTTAAGAAGTAGTAAAACTTTTTACTGGACGAAGCTGTTATTATGTTGACAAAAACTCGGAGCCTCAAGATTGTGCTCCATTGCCCAGAGTGCCCAATTCAAATGATGGGCCTGAGTGTCTGTCATTCTTCAGGCCCGGTATCCACCAGAGCGGAGAGGAGAGATGTGTTTGAATAACCAATCAGAAATCCACATCCTCTCCGCTTAGTTTCGGTGGAAATCTGATTGGTTATTCAAACACATCTCCTCTCCTCTCCGCTTTGGTGGATACCGGGCCTCATAGTTTGACAGTTGTGCCACAACGACATTAATATCGCGACACGCTTAGCCAAAGTACAAATAGCGTAAATAGACCTCGGCCTACGAAATAATGATAGGTAGTAATGTAGAGAATGAGCAGTGCTGTAAATAGGAATGCCCAAACGATGCTCGAGCACAAGGCACAGACCCTGGGGGGCCGCAGAAATGACCCGACTAGGACCACAATTGGGCAGACCTGGTGGCCTACAATGGGTGTGGGAAAGAGACAGAGCTATACAAGTCGTCTAGTGCTACCTCGTTCCCTCACTTGAACTACTCTGGCTTTAAGAAGTCAAAGTAGGCCTCCAGGGCGCAGCTAAAAAAACTCACACTGGGCACCTAAAAGGCTAGTTACGGCACTGAAAATGAGACCTACCAGTAAGAGGATGATATTTCTTGCAGACATCCATGGGCACGTCTCGTCCTCCCACCATACATCTGGCGGCGCGAAGAGACCTGCCTTCACCACACTCCATTCTGCAATTAATTTTCTTTGGTGAAAAGTATTGCGACGGGAATAAAGTAACGGGTTAAACTGTGGTGTTCAGGTTTTTTGGTTAAAGGTTCTGATACATTAATTCAAATTCAAAATTAAAATAATTTATTTTTCTTTCTCAAGTTGTATCTTTACAATATTAGTGATTGGAGTCTCCTTTTAAGCATAAAATGCCTGTATTAGGAGACTCCGATCTTCCATAACTAAAAGTACCTACCATAAATTACGCGACAAAAACAATATGCATAAATATATTAAAAAAATAAATTAATTAATTAAAAGTAATGAAGGAAAATAAAATTGAGTACAGACAAATTTTACAAATTCAAGAAAATTAAAAAATAAATTAATTAATTAAAAGTAATGAAGTAAAATAAAATTGAATACAGACAAATTTTACAAATTCAAGAAAATTAAAAATTATTAGGTTCGATTGGACGTCAATCCCAAAATAGTGGGAAAAGTATAGACGGATAATGAGACTCGTGTCTTTTACTAGAAATAAAATAACCACCACGACTGAGTTCTGGTAAATAATAGTTTATTCAAAAAAATATATCATACCCGGATGGAAGGATGCAGTCCGAATCTGTCGGTAACAGCTCCAAGGATACGTTTTTACAAACGCAGTTTGGAACATCAGGATCCGAAGCGTCTAAGTATCTGCAAAAAATAAAAAATTTTAATTGCATAAACTTTTGGAAACCAGTCCAATGATGCCCATAAATATTTTGATAAATGGTGCAAACAAAGCCCGATAAGTATCTTGTACCAGTCGTAATACGACTGTCATACGACTGTACAGCTTTTTGACGACAAATACATTTTGTAGAAATCGGCTCCGATTTAGCGAACTTGCTGTTGCTGATGACGCGATGCGACGCGTGCGATATCGAGTAGATTGCCGATTCAAATCGCAGATAAAGGCGCTGCCAAAATAAAATATTTGTAATGAAACAAAAGATGTCGTCAATTGCACAATAGCTTGCCAGTGTTTCGACCACAGAATCGTGTGTATTATCATTAGCATGTACACGCAATTCGATATCGATTAGGTATGTGAGCGATACCGTCAACCCGTGGGACTCCATTAGCAAACACTAGCGATTGTCCATAAATTTTCTTCTAATCATTGCCAATCATTTGTTCGACATCTGACTGATATCGTCAATCGTCAAGTTTCCGTTCAACCAAGGTGATAGACGGAAGGTATCTGGAGGGGTCTACTTTTTTTTTAGCGTAGTAAAATCATCCAAAGGCAGGGCAGGAGGGACTGTCAGACTTGTACTGACTACTTCCGGGGTCACGGTATTCGTTAGTCCCGCGACCGCGGCAGGCTTTGGCCCTCTAAGGGGCGGGCGTCATGGAGGGGTCTACTACCTTATAGTAGATATGCTTACTTGAGCGGATCCGCGCATATGACATCACAAGTAAGAGGGGCGATATGTTCGCAAGTGACGCGGCAGGCGGCCACGGCTCGTGGGATCAGCTGACCAGCACAAGCACCCGCTTCCACGCGATGGGACTCTGAACCGCACCATATGCCTGGAACAATACAGAGTGTGATGTAGTTTTCTGGTAGATTAAAAATAGGTAAAAGCAGAAGTAGGTATAACTTTGCTCCCACTATCGCGTCGAGAGACAAGTAAAAAGTAATGTAAAGTCAGATAGATTTGGTCTGCGGATGATTGCGTATATCTTCAGAGGCTCGATGAAAAATCTAGCTGTCCCAGAATACAGTTGTCCCAGGGCGGAGGACTTAGGTGCAGATGTAAACAAGCAGGAAAGGATGATAAAACTTGCAGGAGGACAAGGTGTTAAAGATTAAGTTATTTCTGACTGAGGTGATCATGATTACCCATAATCAGCCTGTAATGTTCACACACAGGCTTCCTTTCTGTAGAGAGAATAAGCTGTAATCCACCACGAGGGCCCGCAGATACAGGTTGATCGTGTTAAGGGTAATGGTGTTTAAAAAATGCCATGTCCTGGACAGGTAGCAAACTATTATCGAAAATGCAGTTTGTCTTTATTGGATTATCAACTTTATTTTCTAGAGAATAAAGGTGAAAGTCTATTGAAGACTATAGTGTTTTCGTTTATCGTTGGCCACGTGTCTAGGCAATAGATGATTGCATTTACAGTAATGGTGTTATGGAGTATTTGTATCATTTGTTACTCACTCCTGACTCTATACCCCACGCCGCAGCGCTGCGCGGGCGGCAGACGGCACGTGCTCCAGTCGCCGGCCACCCAGGCGGCGTCGCGCGCGCGGCACGAGCGCGACACCGGACAGTCGCGCGTCTCCATGCGCGCGCCGCAGCTGGGCCCACCGTGCACCACGCGTACACGGACTTGCTTGCCTGGCTCTGTGAGGTAGACAGAAGACAATAAGTCAAAGGAAACGCTCGGTAAGCTTTAATAGATTTTCAACTTTATTTTCTAGGATATAAAGTTGAAAATCTATTGAAGATTACAGAGCGGCTTCGTTTCTGGCTGCTAATGCTCAGTAAAATAAAAGTTGGAAGTCTATTGGAGATTACCGAGCGTTTATGTTTATCGTTTGCTAATTTTCAGCCACCTTAGGGCTGATGTAGGACCGAGGTCGAGGCGAAATAACGTACTGCTAACGATATGCTGCAGTTTCTGCCTAACCCAGTATAGATAGGAATATCGTTGTGTATATCTGTTTGGTTCATGCTGGTTCGCAACTTGGAGTACACATAGTAAGAACTTCGTCTCTCATCACCACAGATATTTTTAAGTAACCCTCAAAATCACTGTTTTGCCAAGAACCACTTACTGAATCCTAAGTAAAAACCTTTCACAATGCTTACAGCAGTTCAGAAAGACAAAGCACTCACCACAAGTGTTAGGGCAAGGTGACCAAGGCATCCAAGCTTCGACCCTGCATCCTCGACGACAGCGAACAGTGCATGCACGGCGAGATGCCGGACGTCTTAGAGGAGCACATCTGGAATTTAAAAAAGTTTCAGTACCGTAGTAGATGTTTAAAAGAATCTTTACCGTAGATGTTAAAAGGGTCTTTGCCGTAGATGTTTAAAGAATATTTGCCGTAGATGTTTAAAAATCTTTCCCGTAGATGTATATGTATAGGGTGTTAAAAAATCAACTGCAGGAATTTCGTGTGCGTACTCGGTATCAAAAACCAAGTATATTCCAAAAAAAAATTTTTGTTTTTGAGCACTTTAAAAAAAAAAATTTTTTTTTTTTCAATTTTTTTTTACAAAATTATTAATTTTTTTTTCAAGCATATTTCTATTGGCCTATTAATATGGCCAATTAAATAAGTTATTTGTAAGTATTTCGATAAATTGCCAGTCCAAAGTCTGCAAAATGTGATGGGAAAGTTGGGATCAGCTGTGAACGCTACATACGGGTGAACGACCTCAAAGAGCAATCAAATTCATTAACATGACCAAAAAAAAATGCTTGAAAATAAATTTTTTAAAAAAAAAAAAATGCTCGAAAAATTTTTTTTTTCTTTGGAATGTACCTACTTGGTTTTTGATACCGAGTACGCACACGAAATTCCTGCAGTTGATTTTTTAACACCTTGTATAGAATCTAGGCCTATGTGAAATAACTTACAATGCCTCCCGGACCACATCAGCATTGTTCTGCACACACATCACATCTCGCACCATTTCTCCTTCTTCAATGCACGGCTCTTCTTCATCACTCTCATTGTAAGTTTCTCCATCCTGAAGACAATTAACAACAAAATGTTTGAGCCTATAGTATCATTGGTATTTTTCTAGACTGGTGTCTTGAAAGTTATGTCTTATAAGAACTACAGAAAAAAACACATTAGAAGATACCCTAGAACATTGGTTCTCAAACTTTTTGGTGGTGGAACAAAATTTGTGTGTGAAGCAAAATTTTTGACGGAACCCCAAAATAAAACAAAAAAAAAATATAATGAGATGTACGAAACTGTTTCTTATTGTTCATTAATCGCTTTGATTGAAGAGATTTGAATTCTTATATATCAGGTTCGGCATCCAGTCTATTGCCATATTTTGTTTTGGTACATTAAAAGATACCCTATAACAGTGGTTCTCAAACTTTTTTGGTGGCGGAACCCTTTTGTAAAGCAAAATTTTTGACGGAACCCCAAAATAAAACAAAAAAGATATATAATGAGATGTATGAAACCGTTTCTTATTGTTCAGTAATCGGTTTGATTGAAGAGATTTGAATTCTTATATATCAGGTTCGGCATCCAGTCTATTGCCATATTTTGTTTTGGTAGCTGTATTCTCGCGGAGCCCCAGAAAGGCTTACTTAAGGCACACTTTGATTATGGCTGCCCTAGAACAACACCGGTTTTCTGAAACATCATGAATGCTGAATGAACGCTGTCCATGGGATAGAAACAGGTGCCTGAAAAATCTAAGAATTCCGTCAAATTCTTTTCTTACGTGAACCAAAATTGATGGAGATGCGACGATTTTGAAGTTCACAATACGTCATGTCGCGGTATAATTTTTTATAGTTCTGACGTCATGAGCCTTCACTTCCGAATTCTGATGCGTTTTATTTTTGTCAGTATTAATTTATTAACAAAACAAAAAATTATGTGTCCATTACTTTCAAAACCTTAACTAACTTACCAGCAAGTCAGTATAGTTGGTGACAGGTATATAGTCCTGCCGCCTCCTCTCGCAGGGTCCCCAGGGTGTGGCGAGCCAGGAGTAGGTGGCACAGGCGTGCGTGTTGCAGGTCTCATTCTGGAGCAGCTGGTCTTCTGGTGGACAGGGCCAGCCGTCTGGAACGAGGATGGTCATTTTTATTACTACTTTGTCTTAAGTGATGGCCCCTTACACCATCCCGTGTAAATTGTATAGTTGATTGCACTAAAATAGTGTGACGGCACATTTGTAGGTACGCGCACATTTTAAGCAGAACTTCAGCAGTGCGCGTAATAGGCTGGTATTGCGTTTCTTTCCACCAGCATGTCAGTGCTAACCTTTTCACTAAACTGAGTTTAGCAATGTGCGCACACAAATAACCAGTCCACTGCACACATGTGCGCGTACAAAAGTATCCAGACGTGCGCAAACATTTTAAGAATGTTCGCTTGAGTATATCAGACCGTACATTTGTGCCAAATCTTTAAGGTGGTGTTAAGTAACTTTTGGAGCCCTACAGACACTAAAAAGCCACACAGAATATTTTTTTGCAGTGCTGGTGCTGCTATATTTTTTTTTCGAAAAAGAAATGCAGTTCTATTGGTTTGTTTATTTTAGATAGGCAGTCCTTCCATATAAAATACTGGTATTCAGCAGTATCCAGTTAAACTGGATCATCATCATCATCAGCCTATAGATGTTCCCACTGCTGGGACACAGAGAGACCTCCTCTCTGTGAGAGGGAGTGACCCATAATCTACCACGCGGTCCCAGTGCGGGCTGGTAGATGTCACATGTCTTCAAATTTTTAGTTCTAGGACATGCCGGTTTCCTCACGATGTTTTCCTTCACCATTTTGAGAGAAATGACTAACACGATGCCGATCCCAAAATGCTAGGCCACTGATAATATAAGTATAAGTAGAAAATCGATCAAGTTAAACTAGTTAGTTTAACTAGTTAAACTAACTAGTTAAACTAATCAGTTAGTTTAACTAGTTAGTTAAACTAGTTAGTATAACTAGTTAGCTTAACTAGTTAGTTTAACTAGTTAGTTTAAATAGTTAGTTAAACTAGTTAGTTTAACTAGTTAGTTTAACTAGTTAGTTAAACTAGTTAGTTAAACTAGTTAGTTTAACTTGATCGATTTTCTACTTATACTTAAATTATCAGTGGCCTAGCATTTTGGGATCGGCATCGTGTTTGTCTTGGTCTAACTAGACCAAGTTAACTTACTAGGAGCTGAATGCGCCAGTATATGCCGTCGCCTGGTTCTCGAAGGCCGTGGATGAGCAGCAGCAGCACAGGGAGCGGAGCAGTGACTCCAGGCCGCCCAGGAGGACACCACGCAGTCGCCTGCGCAGGCGATGCGGCACCTCTCACTGCGAGGGGGCGCGCCTGTACCGCTGCACCAGGCGCGTTGAGCTTCTTTCTGTGTTTTTGGAAAAATAGAGCGATTTTCATTAAAGCTTCAACTTTAGAAATCAACAGTCACATGCAATGCAAAAGTAATACACGAAAAGGAATAGGCTATTTGACAGTGTCAATAAATTATAAATCTAATAAGTCCGTTATTTAGAGTTTTGAAAAATTACGGGCACACATTTTTTTTCTTATGTAAAATCAATGAATATTTAGAGTCTTGGACTCGAGAGTCTCGAGAGTGGGGGCTCGTGACTTCAGAATTCAGTAAAAAATGTACTAAATTGTGACGTATTGGCAATTTTGAAAGCATCATATCTTCGTCAATTTTGGTTTGCGTAAAAAAAAGAAAAAATACGGTTCAAATATTATTTGATAATCTAACTGACGGATTCATTAGAATTTTTTAGTCAAATAGCCTATTACAAGTGAAATTCGGGTAAGTTCAAGAAGGTCCTTGTTCTATTTGGTTTATGCTTTTTGCGCCTAAAGGCTTTTCGAGAATTTACCATTTTGAGAATCAGGCGTTTTGAGAATATGAGATTTATGGTAATTTTAAATGACAAATGTAACTAAGTTGATTTGTAAGACGGAATTGTTATAGCTGTTAACTTAAAATTACCATCATTCATCTAGGCTACTATACCACCAATTCGCACTAAGCGTTTCCAAACGTCTTTTATAATGCGGACAGCGAAGGAGTGGAACTCTCTGCCTGCGTCTGTGTTTCCGAATACATACAATCCTAATCTCTTCAAAGTTAGAGTAAACAGGCTTCTCCTGGGTAAGCTCGCTCCATCGTCGACCTTGTCTTAGTCACTCCTGACCTAGACTAAGGTCAAGAGCAAACCCATCAAACATTAAAAAAAATTAGGCTTTTAAAGAATTTGACATTTTGAGAACTTGTCATTTTGCGATTTAGTTGCCATTTCGCGAATTAGGCTTTCTGCGCTAAACCTTCTAAGTATTTTAAAATCAGATTAGCAGTTGCTATTGTGACTGCTGATAAGTAAAACACAGTAGGTAATTATAACGGTAGTCTCATATTCTTTTGGGTTGCTGATCCATTAATTTTTGTTGTTGATTGAAGTAAAATACACGGCCCGTACTGCATTATACGTATAGAAACACGCCTTTGTCCCTCATGATGCACAAAAATTGCAACACTACAAAATAATATCATACCCCGTCATGTCCCACACATCTCAACTCGCGGCTCCTCTTGCCAGGGCCGCATGTAGTGTGGGGCTGATTGAGCACGCAGGGCCCCCACGGCAGGGCCTTCCACGAGGCGCAGCGAGGGGTGCTGCAGGTTCGCTTCTCTTCTAGAGGGGGGCAGGGAGCACCCCCACCTGAGGCCGCGGAGATTACTCGCCGGCGACGGACGCTGTAGCCTGGAGAGCACATGATATTAGGTTTAATACCATCGTACGATGAAACGCAATGTAGATAATTTTTTAACACCCTTGCTCGTAAAGCTGATGTAATTCCACCGGTTTTAAATATGTAAAGCGGGTCATAAAAAACGCGTGTGTTATCAAAGCAAATAGTTAAGTTATAGTCCATTAAAATTCCATAACAGTATTATTTGCCATTTCAAATATGGAACTGATCGCCGCCGCACGACTCCAGCCAGTGAGCAGCGCGCTGTTGTTATTCAAATTTCGAACTAATCGCCGCGCGGCGCCAGTCAGTAGGCAGCGCTAGCCCGCTGTTAAAATGGCGGGAAAGCAACAGTGTGCATTAGCAAATTGAGTTTATTTAAAATAAAAAAACAGTTTATTTGGTAATTTAAAAACTTGGCTGCATGCTCTAGCGTCTTTGCCAATATTTTCACGCAGCCACGGCAAAAATAATCCTCGCGCCATTTTTCTCAAATTTTCTTTTCTTTGTACTTGTAAGTATTGTGAATTTTTTTTTGTTTCCTCGCAAATGTGTTAAAAAACGTCGTACGATATAAATAAATAATAAATAAATAAAATTGTTTATTTCAATTACAATAGGCATTTTGATACATGTTATTGGAGATCACCTTTTAAGCAAGGAATTGCTTGTATTAGGGGTCCCCGCACTTCCACTTATCTTAATTTTAAGCAATTGAAATGTAGACTAATATGAACATGCAAGTTTATATAATAATAGTAAAGAAAATAAAAACTAAATATATAACAAAGGTAGTTTAAAAAATATACAGACGGGTCTGCAAATACATGAGTGTTGTGCAGAAGCAGGGCTAAATCGCGCGTGTAAGTGTAATAAACTATGTATGTATGTGAGGATTGTGTGTGCGAATGTGTAAGTGAAGTGTGTGTGTGTGTGTGTGTGTGTGTGTGTGTGGGTGTGAATGTGAGTAGTGATGTAGCGTGATGAGTGAGTAATGCTAGTTTCCCTTATCATGGTTCTGGTCAACAATGCGAGTGATTCAATCAATTTATTGCAGGGTAGATACAATAGATTCAACATCATCGTAAGTTTTACTTTTAAGCCACTCTGTTACAGCTGTTTTACAATCCCGAAGCTTCATAGAATGTATTTGTAAGTCTTTATTCAGCAAGTTATAAAGGTGAGAAGATTGTCTCGGAAATTGCCTTTTAGCAAAAGCAGATCTAACCCTGGTAGTTGGAGCAACTAAGTAGTTCCTTCTGCTTTTAGGTTTGGAAGGATCATATGGGAGGGATGTATGTTTTTTCAATATGAGTTGCAGCAAATACAGTTTTCTTACTGACAAGACCTCAGATATTAAGTAAAGACTGTGGGTGGGGTACCTATAGGGCTTAAATAACATAACCTTGAGCAAGGCTCTCTGAGCCCTTTCAAGTTCTAAAAATTTTATTTTAGTCGTCCCTCCCCAGCAAGGCACACAGTACATGAGAATTGATTGCGCCAGCGAAGTGTATATTTGCTTCAGCAGTTGTTTTGAAGTCACATGTCGTAGTATTTTAAAGGTCCATATCAGCTTCCTTATTCTTTTCATAATAAGTTCGGTGTGCATGTGCCAGGACAGGCGCTGGTCTATCATAACACCTAGATATTTGGTGTGCTGCAACCTGTCAATTTTTAAACATGAGCAGTTATGAGTTGGGTTATTGGGACAGCTGTGGATTTTTATTTCGAAGTCTTGAGGCGGTTGAGAGTTATTATACTTAGTAAAGCAGATAAAGTTAGATTTTGAGACATTTAGAGTGAGAAGACTATGGTTTAGCCAGGCAGATATCTTTGCGAGGCCGCGCTCGGCAAACTCTCTGACGTTATCCCAGGTCTTAGCATTGAAAACAATGGCAGTGTCATCGGCGTATGAGAAGATGGTCGCGCCATCAATCTTCATATTACAGAGCTCATTGATGTAGACGAGGAACAAAGTCGGACCCAGGACGCTGCCCTGGCCAACCCCGAAAGTGACAGTTGACTCAGAGCTGGTGTACTCCGCAATTTTAACTGTTTGCTTTCGATTTTTAAGGTAGGATGTAAAAAGTCTAAGAGCAGGTCCCCTTATGCCGATGCGTTCTAGTCGTTTCAAAAGTAAAGGGACAAACACTGTGTCAAAAGCCTTTTTAAGGTCAAGAAAAACGGCTAGACTCTTGGCTCCACTATCCACACCGTCCACTAAAGCAGAGGTTAATGACAGAACCGCATCTTCGGTAGACCTGCCTTGTCTAAACCCAAACTGAGATGGTGATAGTATTTTGTATTTAGAGAGGAACTTAATTAGGCGGTAATTTATAAGTTTCTCAATAATTTTTGAGATAGACGGTAGGACTGAAATTGGTCTATAATTGGACGGGTCAGACTTATCCCCAGACTTATACACTGGAGTTATAAGGGCTACTTTCAAAGCGTCAGGGTAAATTCCTTGCTCGAAGCATAGGTTAATCAAGTGAGTCAGTATTGGTACAATTTTTCTGTGTGCAGATTTCAGGAATTTTACTGGTATTTTGTCCCAGCCGGGGGCGCTATCAGATTTCAAACTGATTAGAGTGGATCGTACCTCATCGGGGTCTGTATCGAGAAGAACAAAAGATGAGGTCAAAGGACTGTCTGTCAAGAATGAGTCAGGGTTGTTGGACGTGATGTTTTCCGCGAGAAGTTTACCTATGTTAGAAAAGTAGTCATTGACCTTATCAACAGAGGTTTTTGGGGCAGCGCATAACTCTAGCAGTTCCAAGTTGCTTGTTTTTTTAGGTTTTCGTTGGGTGATGTTGTTAATAATGTCCCATGTTTTTTTGGGATTCCTATGAGCTTTTGATAGTTGTTCTTTATCATGTTTACGTTTTTGTTTTCTAATTATGGAATTACAGTAGTTGCGATACCTTTTGTATGTGATTTTAAGGATTTCATTGTATGGGTCAAGTCTCAGTTGCTTTTGCATACGGTTTCTATTCAAAATACAACGCAGCAAGCCAACCGTCATCCATGGCTTTAGCGTTCTATTTTTCGAAGGTAGTATGATAGTAGATGTACTGAGTGTTACACAGTTTTGTAGTATTTCAATGAGATTGTTAGTAATCACGTTAGGGTTATCTAACTTAAGTAGGTCCGATAAGTTACTGGCTTCGAGGAGTTCAAGCCCCTTCTCCATATTAAAAACTGTTTTAGTTTTTCTGCATCTTATTGTACTAGTGTTGTTCGCGATTTTTAAGAAGGTCGTGAAATGGTCAGTGATTGTTGTATGAATAATTGCTATGGTTGCACTTTGGCTGCCAGGTTTGAGCTTTAGAATGAAAAGGTCGAGACAAGTTTTGTCTCTCGTGGGAAGAGAATGACCTGGGAGTAGACCATGCATTGCCAGCATATTGAGATAGTTAAGTCTGTTTGTACGTTCTTGTGACTGTTCATTTTCATTGTATATAAGATTAATATTTATGTCTCCAGTGATGATTAAAGTTTTTGTTGATGCCAGGGTAGTTAAGTGATTATTGAGGGAGTGAATAAATTGGTCTGCGCTTGAAATTGAGGGGGACCGATAGATCGCGATAACTATAAGGTCAGGCGGAAAGTGAATTTCTAAGCAAGACGCGTTAGTTAATTTTATTTCTCTTGTTTTACTTTTATGGGAGTTTTTAATATAGGCAACCACCCCGTCAGCTTTATTCAGATGGTTTGTGGTTTGATTCGAGATATAATCAGTTAATTGAGGGATTGGTTTACTAGGGTTTAACCTACATTCAGTTAGGATAATCAGATCAATATCCGTTTTCAAGTTGAGTAAGTTTAACTGAAGATCATCAAAATTTGAGTAGACTGATCTAATATTCTGTGAAACTATGGTGAAGTCGGACGAGTTGATTGCGATATGCTTAGTAAAGTCAGAAATGTCACAATCAATCGCTAGAGCTATTTCGGAATTATCTATGTCATTTAAGGTAAGTAGGGTATTATCCATTTAGACAAGTGGTTGTTATGCAGGGTAACATAATTGAAGTCTTATTATTTTGTGTGTGGGTAAGGGTGGGTGTATGTGTCTGTGAGTGTGTCGGGATAAACTTAGTCTGAAAGTTTGTGAAATTGGTATATGGATTGTGTGATGGTTTGAGTGACGAAAAATGAGTGTTATGGCGCGATTGATAAACAAAACATAGCTTATTATTTAACTTATTGTGTAACTTAATTCTAATGATATACGTGCGTATTGGTTATAACGCACTAATATCGTAATGTACTATTATGATACTAGTGCGGTAAGTTGGTTTTTACAAACGAGTAGACGAATGTAAGCCCGAGACGAAGTCGAGGGCTTACCATAGTCACGAGTTCCCGCAGTCATGTTCCGTTGTATGGTGCGTAATTTTTAACTTTCGAACAATGTATACAGGCTTCGTAAATGCATTTTTCGAGCAAATGTGTTGAAAAGTAAATTACCAGTGGTAGTGAGTTGTTGTACAGGGAACAGTGGGCATCCGTCAGTGGGTTGGCATGCTCCCCATTCTCCCCACTCGCCGACCTCGCAGTCACGAGGACATGGAACCTATGACAAAGAGGAATTTTATGAAAAAATAACCACAATAATTTGATGGGAGACAGGAGTATTAACTAAACAGTTCAGTTTCAGTAAAATTGCTAACGGTACAGAAATGATTTGAAAAAAAAAACCTTATTGAAAAAAGTTTAGTCATTATTACTGCCATAAAGCACAATTATTATTATTTGTGAGTCATTTAATAAGACTTTATGGTTCTGTGAAATATAACAGAAAGTGATGGTATTTTTTAATGATAATGGGGTAGAAATTGAAATGAATCATGAAAATATTAGTCATTGAATAGAAGAAGCTTTGATGTCAGGGTAGAATATTAGTCATCAACAATGACTCGTGTGTTGAATGTATCGGGATCGATGGGCCAGTGTCGTCACAGTGGGTGCCGGACCAGAAAACGCTAGCGTGACAACTAAGGGAGCTTACGCTAGATTTGCAATTTCTATTAACTAAAAATGAAATTCGACCTTGCTACTACGAAATAATGATGCAATTCGATTGACTTGACGTCGTCGTGGCGATCGTGTTTTGTTTTTCATATACCCCTAGATAACAACGTGTTTTATGTCATATGTCATAGTGGTAAGGTTGATTTTTACTTGTAGTTGGAATCGGTTGAATTGCGTCTTTATGCGAGATTAGCCGGAGACTGCAATGAGGTAGGAACGGCGCCGAACACAGGTCTCATTTTCTTGCTGCAGCCCGCGTCCCGCGCTACCTTCTCCTCGTCCTCATTGTCATCCTCATCATCGCTACAACAAATCTCACCTCACAAGGCTGCACAAGCGTTGGCATCGGCGCATGAGCACACTGAGCAGGATGTAACGCTCTCCCATCAGCGCGCACGCAGGTCGCGTCCCGTCGCTGCACTCCTCCCCCGCACCCCGCGTCCCGTGCCGCCTTCCCCTCATCCTCACCGTCGTCATCATCATCATCGTCATCGTAGATCGCATCGTTATCGTCTGCGTCGTCGTCGTCGTCTGTGTTCACTGGATTAATAAAATAAAAAATAATGATTGATTTTATTACTCGCACATTTAAAAATAATGGTCTGTGTTTGACCGTTGGATATGCCAAATGGGACGGGTTTGACCCAGATTGTGTACTTCGCAAAATGTGTACTTGACGCAAATAGTGAACTTCTCAAAATAATAGTTCTCAAATTGAGCACTTTTGCGTTTATGTAAATCAGAACGGAGTCACAAATTTACTTGTAGCTACAGCATAAGTACTTGTAATTTTAATGATATGGATGATACTCCATTCAATTAATGACTAAAGCTTAATTCCTTCCTACATCGATGATGTATGATGATGTATGATGAGCGTCATACGTACCTACTTTGTAGCTGATGAGCTACAAAGTAGGTACGTATGACGCTCATTCTAAGTCATGTGCCTTTTTTTTTTTTTTTTTTTTTTTTTTTTATCGTGGTAAAATCATCAAATGAGTCCTCCCACCCCGGGCAGGGCGGGAGGGACTGTCAGACTTGTACTGACTAAAATCCACGGTGTCCTTCAATAGCCCTTTACGTTCCGGGGTCACGGTAATGGTATAAGTCCCGCGACCCCGGCAGGCTTTGGCCCTCTACAGAGGGGGCCCCGTCATTATGCTGACGCTCTTTGAGGCGCGCGTGGAACACAACGCGCCGTCGACCCGGGCATGGTCCATGGTCGGGCAGCGAGTTGCCCTTTACTCGCCGCCCGCATGCCCGCGCCTACGGTGGCCGGAGATCGTCTTGCGACGTCCGACGCCGTGGGCGCCAACCACCGCGGGTGGGGCGGAGGGAGGACATTGCCCTCTCTCTCGCGCGGCCCGCCTCCTCCTTCGCGAGCATTACTGCTTCGCAGAAGGAGGCGACCGCTTCCCACTCCGTCTCGCCCCGCAGCATGGCCGCAACCAATGCCGGGCGCGAGAGGTCTCCGCCTATCGCCGCCGTGAGGACACGTCGGTGCTCTGCCCAAGCTGGGCAGTCTTGCACCGTATGCTCTACTGTATCCTCCGGGCGATCTTCGCAGTGGTGACACCCAGGCGTTTCCTCCTTTCTCCTTAGACACAGGTACCTCCCGAAAGTCATGTGCCTTGGATTGAGCACTCTCAAAGAAGACATAGATCGTCAATAGTTTATGCTACTCGTAGTTCAGCATAGACTAAAGTCACAGATCGACAAAAGTTTATGTTAGTTCAGCATAGACTGAAGTCATAGATCAACAATAGTGTATGCTAGTTCAGCAAAAACTGAACTTTAAAAACCTCGTTTCACAAAATTAAGATATAATATTCCTGGAACCTTCCCCCGGCTGAAGTCTTCATACAAATTTCATGAATATGTAATAGGAGCTAAGTGATCAACGATGCAGTTTTAACACATGGCTCGCGTCCAAACGTCACATTCACCATCTCAGCGCACACTTTACGGCCTCGGATACATCGCTTGTAATATGATGAGGTTACTCTGCTCTTGAAGATAATGTAAATAAGTTTTTTACGAAGACGAGGCGTTTTACCCCCAAAGCCCCCAGAAGGGCCCACGTTATAAACTTATTCATGTATTAATTTACGATGAAAAAGTGCTGGTTTAAGATCTTAATTTGAATAAATAACTTTTTAATTTAAAAACGTTACAAACTAGATCAAGAAGACAGACCCAAACTCACAGATATTATCCGTCAATTCCGGGAAAGTTTTAATTCAGCTCGCTGTGTTTTGTCAATTTTTGTTTCTTTTAAATTACAACAATTTGGAATTCTATAGGGGAGGCCTATGTTCAGTAGTGGATGTCTAACTTCTGATATTATGATGATGATGAAATGACATGACATCAAATACATCTAATTTTAATAAAGATTATCTTACGTGATATATTACATCAATCGGTAATGTACCAATGAATTGCTAATGCAGCGTTTACAAATTATGCAAACGATTCGCAACACCTAGGTTATCGACCCCTATCTTCCTGAATACAAATTCATGCAACAATTCGCATTCAGTTTTAGCATAATTATCGCTACAAATCATGTCGGTTTATCAATTAATCTCCGCGGAACAATGGGTCAGTAACAGCGCTAGTCCATTACTCATCAAAATTAACCTTATTATCGTTTTGCTCCAATTTCTATGAGGCTCCTGTCGCACTGCTAGCGACGAGGAAGTGATTTTCCCACTCAAACGGACAGTGGGCTTTATCTTTATCAACGAAACGTAGGTGCTTCCCTTGGAAGCACGAAGACTCGCACGAAGCTGACAGTGCATATCATTGTAAGTCCCGTGTAACTAAAAGATATAAGAATCTTTATTATATTAACAGTTAATGGCTGTTTGTTTACACTGTTGTACCTACGGGCAAGTTCACCACAGAGATAATAGTCATGGAACTAAACTAAAATTAAACTCGTTCAGAGACATTTCGCTCGATGGGTGAGCAAAATTCTCGCAGATAAATTGGTGTATACCAATGCATGTCGCTGTTCCGACCTCACTGGTTTGTTTTGGTTACCCTATTCGCTTCTCGTTAACCGCTATCTGTGTGACCTGTGCCAACGGCCATTGCGATTAATGGAACAAAGGAACGATAATGACAGCCAATGTTATAGAAAATGAGATATTATGTTGCGAGTAAATTAATCAGTGAGTGATTAATATAAATGATTTAATTTGTAGAAAGCAAGGACGGAATGTAATTACTAGAAAACATTGTGGTGTAAGAATTATTTTTTTAGAAAAAAATACAGAAAATATTGGAGTTCGTATGAAATTCGATAAGAAAAATTTACTTACTTTTTTACGTTAAATAATGTGCGTTGTAATTGGGATACACCATGTCAATAGGCTTGAGCAGTTGCAAAACCTATTAAATTATAAATACAAAAATCCGACAGGCCCTTTCACGGCTAAGTACGCATTGCGAAATTAATTTGTGCTATTTTTTTTCCCGCAATTCTTTGACATAATGGAAATTGTAAGAAGCTGTAGGTACTTAGTAAGTTCTGAAACTGCGCGGTAAAATTCGTCCGCGGCTTTTGCTGAACAGGGGCCTTACCATGAGCTCTTAACGCGATCCAGTTTAGGCTGTGGGAAAGAGACAGAGCTAAACAAGTCGTCTAGCGCCATCTCTTTCCCGCAGCGTAAACTGTATCGCGTTAACAGTTCATGGTAGGCCACCTAAGCCTATTTGGCGCACATATTGGTCACAATTATTTAATGATTAGTTTTAAGTTTTCTTTATTTGTTTTTTTTTTCTATATTTATTTTATTATGTGTGTTCATTTTTTTTCAAAGTGGAAATACGCAGTGTGGCTGTAGACTAAGAGATTTCACATATTATACTGACCAGGTAAGGCAGTGGAGTGTCCAATCTCGATGGCGACGCGGCACTGACCCCAGGGCCCAGGTGTCCAATGAGCGCTGGCTTCCAAGGCAGCAGGTCTTACTTCTTCCACCACCTCGCATTCCCTGCCTCCTCCTGCGTATAATATAATAATGGTCAGTCATCGTAGTTTCAGAGGAAAGGAGTAAATATTTAAACCTATGTTGACTCATCGTCTATATTTAGATTTATACCCTCAACAACATCAGTTCTGTTTTGTTTACCGGAAAATTTACTTCTAAAAATAATTTACGTAAGTACTTTCCGGGACTTTTTGTAGCTTTCTAGTTAGTAACTGCAACACATACCTACCTAAATATTAAGTTGCGAAAAGTTTTTTTTAATTGGTTGAAAAAAGTTTCTCATAAATAAAAAAATAAAATCGTTAAAACGAAAGCTGCGGCACATACATGGCGTAAAGCTGCTTTTCCACCAGAGATGCGCTATGCTACGTTGCTGCGGATGCGTTTGATATCCACCAATCACATTCATTGGTTTACATAGCACAGCACTGGTGGAAACGGATGCAACTAAGATGTGTTTTTTATATGTAATGTAAGGATGCGTGCTATGGCTGCGTGCTGTGGCTGCGTGCTATCCTAGTATCGATACATCGCATAGCTCGAGCTGCGCATCTTCGTAGCGCAGCTACGCATCTTCGTAGCGCAGCTACGCATCTTCATAGCGCAGCTACCTTGTGACAGCACATCTTCGTAGCGCAGCTACGCATCTTCATAGCGCAGCTACCTTGTGGCGGCGCATCTTCATAGCGCAGCTACCTTGTGACAGCGCATCTTCGTAGCGCAGCTACGCATCTTCATAGCGCAGCTACCTTGTGACAGCACATCTTCGTAGCGCAGCTACGCATCTTCATAGCGCAGCTACCAGGTGGCGGCGCATCTTCGTAGCGCAGCTACGCATCTTCATAGCGCAGCTAACTTGTGGCGGCGCATCTTCATAGCGCAGCTACCTTGTGACAGCGCATCTTCGTAGCGCAGCTACGCATCTTCATAGCACAGCTACCTTGTGGCGGCGCATCTTTGTAGCGCAGCTACCTTGTGACAGCGCATCTTCGTAGCGCAGCTACCCATCTTCATAGCACATCTTACCGCACAGCTACATAGCGTAGCATCAGTGGAAACGGTCACACAGTTTCGTAGCTCAGCTTTTACATCCTCGCAGCACAGCTACATAGCGCATCTCTGGTGGAAAAGCAGCCTTATTCGGATATTTTTACAGATATCCTGACAATGTTCCAGCGACCCAGTGGTTAAATAATTTTGCTTTAAAATTGAGATAGTGGCCTAAAAAAACTTTTTCAAAAAAAAATGTAACCGACTTCCCACAAAAAAGTTCAAAATAACCTACAAAAAAACTTTTCTTTCGAAAGTCGGTGACAAAAAGTCAATTAAATAAAAAAGAAAGTCACCGACTTTCGAAAGAAAAGTTTTTTTGTAGGTTATTTTGATCTTTTTTTGTGGGAAGTCGGTTACATTCTTTTTTTTGAAAAAGTTTTTATTTTATCCTTTTTAGTTTCAATAGTCAATCCAAATGATTGTCAAATACATAATTTTCTTACATGTACACTAAAATATTGTAACCCGTAGCACCGGTAATAACATCGCCCATGTATGTACTCTTACACAATGAGCTAAAATTAAAACTACTGCACCAAACTAAATGAAAATTTTATGGGACCAAATGGCAGACATACTGTATCGAACAAAAAAATAATCATCGAAATCGGACCAGAAACCTCGGAGTTATCGGTGTAGACAATGTTGAAAACTTTTTAGGTTTTTGTTGATTTTTGTTGATTTTTCAAAAAGTGCTAGTCCGATTTCGATAACATTTTAATGAGACCATTCGGGAAGTATACCCTTTCCAACAAAAAAAGAATTTTTCAAATCGGTTGGTAAACGACGGAGCTATGCCCGAACAAACATAAAAAAAATATATATATAAACATCCGAATTGAGAACCTCCTCCTTTTGGAAGTCGGTTAAAAACTGAAAGACGACAATTCCATCCATAGAAAAAAAAACTAATAATTCAATAGGAGTCCATTTTGCACAAACCTTGCGGCAATCGTTTCAGTCTCCGTGTCCTCACCAGAGCACCATCAGGGCGCGGTCGCCATGGCAACCACTCGGCCAATACGCAATCCTCGCGGATCACGCACACACGAGCTGTTCCTATCTGTGCCAGGGTAGGACCGCAGTACCTGAGATGAACCTTTGTTTTAGCATAGGTAAAATCATAGGAAAAACCAACCATTTATAGACTTAAGGTGCATTCACACTCATCAGTCACCGTCACGTCACCGTCACCGGCCCGGTTTAAAAACAAAATGTTAAAACAAAATGTTTCTACACTCCTATATGATATTTGTTCCCACACGTCAGTCACCGGCCAGTCACCGGTCAGGGATATTTCCATACAAGTTTCATTCGGTGACAGGACAGTGACGTGACGTGACTGATGTGTGTGAATGCACCTTTAGAAAATATCCATTTAAGGCGCGTTTGCATTAGGTACGTCATAAGTGTATGCAATACAATTATGACGTCACATTGGTACACAATTGCTTGAATTGAAAAATATACACAATCTACAGTTCTTCGTGTTTGTTCAAGTAGCAACCTGAATACAAGTAACTTGTATAATGGAAACGCGGTTTTATAGACTCAGCAAATTCTAGTCTTTTTTTTTTTTTTTTTTTTAGGGTGGCAAAATCATCAAATGTAAACCTCCCGCCCTGGGTGGGGCGGGAGGGACTGTCAGACTCTTACTGACTAAAATCCACCCGTGTTCCGTCGGATGCCTTTACGTTCCAGGGCCACGGTATCCTGGATTAAGAAAAATCCGCGACCCCGGCAGGCATTTGGCCCCATAAGAGGCCCCGTCGGTGACGCGTGAAACACGACGCGCCACCGACCCGGGCTTGGTCCTTGGTCGGACGGCGAGCATACCCATTACTCACCGTCCGCAAGCCGGCTCCGCCGCTGTGCCCTCTGCTGTTCAGAGGGACACGCGTTGGAGCGTCCACCCGACAGGCTATTTGCATACGGGCAAAGAAACCCCTTAGGCACACAGTGCCTAAGGAGAGTTTTTGCCCGCATCCCAGGGTGCACCGGCCCGAAAAACTGGTCTTCCCCCCGGACGTATCCGAGAGGGAACTCCAGTCCACGGGCGCACGTGGAGGTTTCCTGTCTTAGCACCCCAGCAAATTCTAGTTGGAAGCGCGGGTTATGCTAAATTTTTCTAATTGCTAATTGGCTGTGAACGAAAGACATGGAAATTACGTTCTGCCGGGAACACAAGACAGAATGCAGATCGAAATATAGGAAGGATTGCACAATACCTTAATTCTCCGGAGACGTCCTCGCGGCTGAGGGGCGGCTGTCGACTGCAGGCAACTGGAGCGCTCTGACGTGAGGTGCGCGTTGTGAGTAACCGATTGGCCACGAGTGTCAACTGCGGCCGCTTATAAGCGATCTCCCTCGTACTAAAGCGAGAAGATATGTGCGGGGAAAGGATAGAGATAGGACCTTTCACAGCCAATCAGATTAGTCGTTCAATGACATGAAGTTATAGATAAAAGACCTAACCGTTCTTTCTGCGCAGCGTAACCATTCCCCCCGGGCTTGAAGGGATGCCTTCAAGAGTTGAAGGCGAAATTCGTGAAATTAAACTACAATTTAAACTATTATCTATACGTAAATATCAATGAAATCAAATAATTAATTACTAATGCTAACCTAACCTTGGATGACGAGAGCCGAATTTATTGGTTAGGCAATGGGCAAAGACGAACGACGGGACGCAAGTAGGATCCAGTCAATGTCTTAACTCGGGCGATGCGAGTGACTCCTGTGGAGTCAGGAAAAACTTCTTCCACGACACCCAAAGGCCAGTGAAGTGGGGGCGAATTATCTACTATGAGAATCACAACCGTACCGACAGTGACTGGATCGATCGGCGTGTTCCATTTACGACGCGATTGTAAAGTGTGAAGATATCCGCTTCTCCAGCGCTTCCAAAACGATTGTACTAATTGATCTAACAATTTATGTCTCGAAACAATTGTTCTCTCGTCTATCTCCTCGGCAGGCAAGTATTTTAAAGGGGTGAGATTCAGAAAGTGCGCTGGAGTCAAAGCTAGTGGTTCTGAAGGATCACTAGAGAGTGTCCTACAAAGAGGTCTAGTATTCATTACTGATTCGACTTGAGTAAGAACGGTATTTAACTCTTCAAACGAAAGGATGGTATCACCTATTACACGGTATAAGTGAATCTTTAAACTTCTAATATTAGCCTCCCAATTACCGCCGAAATGACTAGCAGTCGGGACATTAAGTGACCAATTTATGCGATTTTCAGCTAACATGTGACCAAATTCGGTGTTGTGATATTTCGAACAAAGGAAGTCGTGAAGTTCCGAAAGTTTACGCTTAGCGCCAATGTAATTTGTCCCGTTGTCCGAGTAAATCCTACTAACCGGGCCGCGCCTTGATAGGAATCGTTTGAAAGCACTCATAAAACTGACTGTACTAAGATCACCGGCTAGTTCGATATGTACCGCGCGTGTAGTCATGCAGACGAACAGACACACGTATGCCTTGGTAGAACGAATGCCTCGGCCGCGAGACATGGTAACCTTGAAGGGACCAGCGTAGTCCGTGCCCGTGTGAACGAACGGTTTAGTTGCTTGAACTACACGACAAGACCGATGATCTGCCATCTCAGGGAAACTTGGCTTGGGACGGAGACGAAAGCAGGGAAGACACTTATGAATCCTATTCCTAATTAAATTGCGTGCAGAAAGTATCCAATATCTTTGACGTAACAGTGACATCAGCAGGTCGGGACCCGCGTGGCAATTCAATTTATGATGGTATTCGACAAGCAAATTCAGAATAGGATCTTTTCTTGGGAGTAGAAGTGGGTATTTCGCTTCATAACCCAAATCTGAATTTCTTAAACGGCCTCCGACTCTAATGAGTCCGTCTTTGAGGAAAGGTTTCAAGTGCCGAAGAGAATGACTACAATCCTTGCCTTCTCTGAGTCTGGCAATTTCCTTTGAGAAATAGAAGCGTTGAATTTCACGTAGAATGAGTAGTTCAGCGAAATCGTAATCCGATGCTGACATGCGGTTATTAACCGGTAACAACTTAGCAAAACGACAAACGTAAATTACCACTCTAAGTAATTTACTCCAAGACGAGATACGATCGACTAAACAAAGAATAGAAGATCTTTCGTTAGGTGCAGCGACTAACAACGAATTTTTCTTCTCTTCAGGTGCTTCAGACACTGAGGAGGGATTGAAAGGAGCGACAGGCCATTGTGAAATGTCCAAGTGAGCCCACGGGGGTCCCCTGAACCAAAGCGGATGGTCTATAATTTGTGAGGGTGTGAGTCCGCGTTAAAGACAATCTGCTGGATTGTCCGCACCGGACACGTGATATAAATTTTGCGGTGACAAATCGCTTTGTATTTTCGAAACTCTGTTGGCTACAAAGGTATTCCAACGATGGGGCGACGAATGTACCCAACAGAGCGCGACCGTCGAATCCGAAAATGCGAATATGTCACGGAAAACTATTCGGTTTTGACAAGCGACCACGACATTTCTTATTAGCTGGGATAACACAAGAATAGCACAGAGCTCAAGACGAGCGAGAGAAACTACATTTTTGGGAGAGACCTTAGACTTAGCTGTTATCAAATTGACTGTATTGCCATCGCTATTGTGGACGTGGAAATAAATCACTCCCCCGTATGCTTTCTCGCTAGCGTCCGCGAAAGCTAAGAGTGTGACCACACTATCAGCGACAATACCAACGTGGCGTGGGATTTTTATGTTGCAGAGCAAAGGAAGCTCTTCCCTAAAGCGAGTCCACAGCCTGACTATATCTTCAGGTGGTGTCTCATCCCAGTCACAGTTGCATAGCCAAAGCTTCTTGATAAGAAGCTTGGCATGCAAGACGACAGGCGCGACAAATCCCATGACGTCCCATGTTTTAGCGATGCACGATAATATTGTACGCTTAGTACAAGTCTGAGTGGGAGTGTTTACTCTCATGGCGAAGTGATCTGACGTGGGCGACCAACACAAACCAAGTACTTTATGTTGGTCGGACCCGTCGAACTCCTTGTCAGCTGGCAGACGATGCGAAAGCGGGATAGAATTCAATACTACTTGTGAATTACTGGTCCACTTGACCAACTCGAATTGACCCGCCTTCATGAGACCAATCATCTCTGAAGCGGTAGAAATGCCCTGGGTTTCCGTGAGGACGGAATGGACAAAATCGTCCATGTACAATCCCGTGGCGACAATGGCTTTAGCCTGAGGGTACGAGTCACCCTCATCCTCCGCCAGCTGCTTAATAGTTCGCAGCGCGTGAAAGGGGCTAGATTTGAGTCCAAAAACGACACGATTGAACTCATAAACTTGCAAAGGTTCCTGCGGCGAAAAACGATACAAGATGCGTTGGAAACGCCGATCAGGTTCTCGGACTCCAATGCTGGGAAACATCTGACGAATGTCTGATGAAAGCGCGATCGAAAACAAACGAAAATTAACTATAATGTTAAACAAATTCCCTTGTAGGTTCTGTCCACCATACAAGAGATCATTAAGCGAAACGCGGGTAGTAGTTTTACAACTACCATCGAGAACGACACGAAGTTTGGTTGTGACCTTATCATCTCGGATCACACCATGATGCGGAATGTAGTACGAAGGTTCCGAAGGATCAGGAATTGTAGGTGAAATATAGCCCTTCTCTAAATATTCTAGGATGACGTTGTCGTACGCGGCCTTTAAATTAGGAGAAGCTTGCATCTTCCTTTCCAAGCAGAGAAACCGGCGTTCACTTGCTTGACGTGAGTTGCCCAGGGATTCGACATCACCCTTGAAAGGCAAAGCGACTACGTATCGTCCGTCACTATTTCGAGTGGTAGTGCGGGCATAAAACTCCTCACATAATTTGTCATCTAGGCTGAGTACCGGGGGAACATTTACTTCTTCCAATTCCCAGAATTTCCGTATCGCTACGTCTAACGGCTCCGCGGTGCAACAATACGAAACGGTCGAATTGTCATCGATGAGAACCGGCGCCTTACCGACAATTACATAGCCGAGTACAGTTTGCAAGGCGATTGGAGACGCATGTGTAGGCTGACCTTGAACTCTGTCAGATAAGAGTAAGTGCGGGAAAGTCGAAGCACCGATCAATAATTGAATCGGATTTGAAGAAAAATATGTATCGTCTGCTAACTGTAAGTTTTTAAAATTATGCAAAAGCGAAACGTCAACCGTGGCAGTTGGCAAACGTTCAGTAATTTTATCTATTACGAATGACTCAATATTATAGTTTATATTACGATTGAAACGAGATTAAAATTTAATTTGTACGGAACCCTGTATTTGTTTACTAGCACCTCCTATGCCCCTGACGGTTGCACAGGCAGGTTTATTATTTATGTTCAAACCCAAAAGTTGACAACAATCCCGCGTGATAAAGTTACTTTGAGAAGCGCTGTCTAATATTGCGCGAACAATATGTTCTTTGCCAAAAGAATCTACTACAATAACTTGCGCGGTAGCAATCAATATAGTTGTTGGGCCCCGGTAAGAATTAATACGGTTTTCATCAGTCGCGCACAACGATATATCAGTCTGCTTCGTAAGTCTCTCAGCAGAGGGCGTGCGAGCGCCGGTCGACCTTGAACCGTGCGCGTCGCTCAATTTGTTGCCGAAACATAACAAACTATGATGTTTAGAGCTACATTTTTTACAAGTGGACTTTGACCCACAAGCGGACACACGATGTTTTGGACTTAAGCAATTAATGCATAAATTGTTTGATTTCACAAACTTAAATCGCTGATCGGGTTTATAACTATTAAATACTTTACACTTATACAGGGTGTCCAGTAATGAATGGATAACCTTGGAATGGGTCATAGTAGAACTAAAGGTGATTCAGAAAAAAATACAAAAAAAAATCAATACCGAGTATTTCCTAAAATATGTCACTTTTAAGAATATTGAAAATTTTTGGTACCCTACTTTACATTCTTGCACACCACGACCACAAATTGATGAATTCCGTCATTTTTTTACTGTTAAAATAATCTACATTAACTGAGCTGAAAGATGAGCAATAAATAGTAACACTGTTAATACACGGCTTTTCAAAAAATTAACTCGAATTAGTGCTTTAGTGAAAACAATGAGAAAAAATTTCGTTATGACAAAGTTTAAGCAACCATAGCATGAAAAAAACATATGGCAACAACCGTGACCAATAATTTTAAAATAATGTACACTTCATGCAGATTTTGAAATGGTATTACTTATCATTGTACCTAATGTAAATAATGAATTATTGCTAATTGTGTTTGAAAGGAGAGAAAATTGCTGCTGATAAAAGTTTGAAATATTCAGGTATTCCAGGTAAAACCCACACATTTTAAGAATTTCACCGAAGTAAAATAAAGTCTCATCTTCTAGACGCTTCGAATGACACCTATTTCAAATCTGTTGGATACCTTCACCTAGGTTGATTAGCAAATTTCTCTCCTTTCAAACACAAATAGCAATTATTCATTATCTTCAATAGGTACAATGACGAAAAAAACGTATGGCAACCCAGGTGACCAGTAATTTTTAAATGATATGCACTTAATGCAGATTTCAAAATGGTATTATTCATCACTGTACCTATTGAAAATAATGAATAATTGCTATTTGTGTTTGAAAGGAGAGAAATTGGCTTACCTAACCTAACCTGGGTGAAGGTGGGTGAAGGTATCCAACAGATTTGAAATAGGTGTCATTCGAAGCGTCTAGAAGACGAGACTTTTTTTTCTTCGGTGAAATCCTTAAAATGTGTGGGGTTTACCTGGACTACCTGAATATTTCAAACTTTTCTCAGCAGCAATTTTCTCTCCTTTCAAACTCAATTAGCAATAATTCATTATTTACATTAGGTACAATGATAAGTAATACCTTTTTGAAATCTGCATTAAGTGCATATTATTTTAAAATTATGTATCACCTGTGTTGCTATACGTTTTTTTCATGCTATGGTTGCTTAAACTTTGTCTCAATGAAAATTTTTCTCAATTTTTTCACTAAAGTACTAATTCGAGTTCATTTTTTAAAAAGCTGTTTAGTAGCAGTGTTACTATTTACTGCTCATCTATTAGCTCAGTTAATGTAGATTATTTTATCAATAAAAAAATGATGGAATTCATCAATTTGTGGTCGTGGTGTGCAAGAATGTAAAGTAGGGTACCAAAAATTTTCAATATTCTTAAAAGTGACATATCTTAGGAAATACTCGGTATTGATTTTTTATTGTATTTTTTTCTGAATCGCCTTTAGTTCTACTATGACCCATTCCAAGGTTATCCATTCATTACTGGACACCCTGTATACGTGATCATGTTTCTCCTTACACAAAACACACGCGGTAGGTTCGTTATCAGCTATACAGGTGTATGCATTAGTATGTTTGCGATTTGCAGGTGATTTATTGTTAGAGACTGTTGACGAAGTTCGTTCTAACACCTTTATATGCTCACGAACAAACTCAACTAATTCACTAAAAGATGGAATTTCGGAACTACTTGATTTTAATTGATGATTAGATTCGAATGCCCGTACAGTGTCTATGTCGAGTTTTTTAAGAGCGATATGCAATAAAATAAAATCAGCGTGGTCATGGACCTTTATGTTTTTAAACCCGGCTACCGACGTTGCGAATTTATCGAGAAATGATTCTAAAGTAGCCGGCGAACCTGACGAAATAGATTTAAATTCAAATAATTGGTCTAGATATGAAGTTGCCGATTGCCGTTTATCTTCATACCTTTCACAAAGTGAATCGAATATAAGAGGGTAATTATCAGCTGACGGAGTAATTCCTGCACATATCGAACGAGCTTTGCCTGTTAATTTTCCAATTAAATAATATAATTTCTCGCATGCTGTTAGCGAACTATTATTATGCACGGCATTTCGAAAACTGGCGATGAACAGCGGCCAATTTTTAATATCCCCATTAAATTCGGGTATTTCAATCGGGGGCAAGCGAGGAGATTTCTTACATTCACTAGGTGCCTGAACCTGCAATTTTTTCTCTGCCCGCTTCACCCTACCCAGTAAGTCTTCGAATGAAGAAAGTGCCTGATAGTCGACGACATAATCAGGATTTAATTTAAGTTCATGAGCGATTATATCGTCCAGCGCACATTCAAAATCAGTACGCAACGAATCTATTGTTTCACAGTCACACAAGAACGATTCTTTATCGAATTCCTCCGAATCAATATTTTTCAATTTATCGCAAATACGTTGCATACGAGAAAATATTCGATCTCTTTTTCCTAACAATCGTTTAAGAGTAATATCTGTAGGCCCCATCTAGCAACCTTCTAATAACGATAATTAAATAAATATGTAACACGCGAAATACGTTGTGAAAGCGATGTGAGCGAATAATTTACCTAAGTGGGTATTTATTTTTACAATAATGCGTCGGTGATTGAGCGCGAAGCGGTAATTCAACGGTAATATTTTAAAATAATGCGGGATTAAGCGAAATAACCAGTTATAGTAACGATTACTAGCTGGTGTTACGAATATACAACGGTTTTACCGAGAATTTAACGATATACCCACACCTGTCGGCGAGACAAGTGTTTGGTACAAAACTAATTAGAATACGAGTATTTTTTCCGACTACGAATGGCGAATGGTTATCACTGATTTCAATAACTATCCAGGCTCGTTAGGATCAAATGGAAGCGCGGGTTATGCTAAATTTTTCTAATTGCTAATTGGCTGTGAACGAAAGACATGGAAATTACGTTCTGCCGGGAACACAAGACAGAATGCAGATCGAAATACAGGGTGAATTTGAATAAATGCGACAAAATGAAATGGGAGCTTCAGTTACGGTAACATAGTCATTATAAACTGTTTTTTTTACAATCTAAATCGTTAAAAAAATTATTTGCGGAATATGGATTTGCGGAATGCGCGCGCGACCGAGCCCTACAAACGTTTTAGGACGAATAGGGTGGTAGGCGGCGGGCCGGTCGTAGGGAAGGGTTGTCAGCGCTGGCGCTCATACGAGGTTTGGCAACGTCGCGTCGCGCGATACTTACATTAGAAAATAGGCAAAATAATCGCGTAATTTTTTTTAACGATTTTGATTATAGAAAAAACAGTTTATAATTACTATGTTACTGTTCCTGAAGCTCCCATTTCATTTTGTCGCATTTATTCAAATTCACCCTGTATAGGAAGGATTGCACAATACCTTAATTCTCCGGAGACGTCCTCGCGGCTGAGGGGCGGCTGTCGACTGCAGGCAACTGGAGCGCTCTGTCGTGAGGTGCGCGTTGTGAGTAACCGATTGGCCACGAGTGTCAACTGCGGCCGCTTATAAGCGATCTCCCTCGTACTAAAGCGAGAAGATATGTGCGGGGAAAGGATAGAGATAGGACCTTTCACAGCCAATCAGATTAGTCGTTCAATGACATGAAGTTATAGATAAAAGACCTAACCGTTCTTTCTGCGCAGCGTAACCACTAGTCTTTGCCTTTAACTTTTGGTAAATCCAAAAATATGTACTTAGTTTTTATTTTATACTGGATATAGATACCTAATTCCAATTCCAGTCCCAGAAACATTTAGAAAATATGGTAAAATTGCGCTGTAGCCTTAAAAGAAACCTTGCTTTAAATACGACTTCTTGATAACGTAGCATTTTGCTGATACAGTAATATTCGCAGTCGTTAGCTGATTTAGCTTTTATTTTCCACGCCACATCGAAACCGATGAACGCGTTCTTACATAAATCAGCATTTCTAAAACGCCACGTCATCATTTATTCACGACGTACGAGAAAGCATTCGGGGAACAAAAGTCAGCATAAACTTCAATAATGATCAGTAAAACTCTTTGGTTGGTACGTGTCGAGAGATGAAAAATGTACCAAAATGTACCATTCCACTTTTCCTACCATAACTTGGCACATAAAGTTTTTATGTTCGCAAGTGGCATTAGATCAATAAGTGAAGGAATTGACCCAGTTTTCCAAGAGTCGTCAGAATGCATGCCTTGAGCCACAAGATTGGACAACTTTCAGGATATGAAATTTCTTTCAAAATAATATGTGAAATATTAATGCTATGGATGTAAAGTGTTAGAGTTCGTTAATATTGAAATGTTTACAATTCTATAAGAATTTATGTTAGTTCCTGTAGAATTTTTGCTGCCTAGCAATCGTGTATGATTTCTAAAGTCATTAATTGATATCCTCAGCTACTGCTGTCTACATTATATTTCTAGTTACGACTAGAGATGGGTTTAGGCCCTAGAAATATTGGGTGCATTTAATAAATGCCCGAACCGCCATAATAATATGCCTTTTGCTTGGGGTTTTTGCCCAGTTAAGTTTCTGCTGATTTTTTACTAAACAAAGTTATTACCTAGCTCGTATCCCAGTGACCGAGCATATTTGGGTAAACTCATTTATGCCCAATGTGCCAAGTTTATGTCCATTCATAAAAGTTTTTGTCCTCAACCCATATCTAGTTCTAACTCATCAAGAGACAAAATGTATTAACCTCTCTTTCTTAAACAACAAGACGAATAATGTAAGAAAAAACTTACATGGCTTCCACAAACTGCCCATCCTTTTTGCGACATTGTACTTGTCGGCGCTGTAGACCAAGTCGGGGTGTATGTACTAGCGAGTCCGTCTCTGTTCGCATATACCTAAAGGAAAAAACAATCATGTATATTAGGTTTCATCAATTGGTTACCCCAGTAACGAGTTTCAAGGAGGGTAACTATATCGTGACGCGGACTGTATGTACAGGGTTTTTTTTTATATAGTGCGGATATTTCCTTCTGTAGTTCTATTTCAGTTAACTTTTTTGATAAAATCTTCAAATTCATCCTCCCCATTGGGAAGAGATGAAGAAACTTGATTTGCTTGCGTTCCAGAGTCGCGGTGACTTTTTATGATACATCCGGAAACCTCAGCCAGCATCAGTAAGTCATATGAGCATTCGAGAAAACGGTTTCCGAATAAACATCTTTCATCATCATCATCAGCCGGAAAACGTCCACTGCTGAACATAGGCCTCCCCCTTAGACCGCCACGCCGAACGACAATTCGCCACTTGCATCCATCGGTTGCCCGCGACCCTCACGATGTCGTCGGTCCACCTAGTGGGAGGCCTACCTACGCTGCGTCTTCCGGTCCGTGGTCGCCACTCGAGAACTTTTCTTCCCCATCGGTTGTCAGTTCTACGAGCGATGTGGCCTGCCCATTGCCACTTCAACTTGCAAATTTTATGAGCTATGTCGGTGACTTTGGTTCTTCGCCGAATATCCATGTTCCGGATTTTATCCCGCAAAGAAACTCCGAGCATAGCTCTTTCCATCGCTCGTTGAGTGACTCTTAGTCTCTCTAAAAGGCCAGCAGTCAGAGACCACGTTTCAGAGCCATATGTCATCACTGGCAACACACACTGGTTAAACACCCTTGTCTTGAGACACTGTGGGATTCTCGATGAGAAGATATCACGTAGCTTCCCAAACGCTGCCCATCCGAGTTGGATTCTTCGGGCGACCTCTTTCTCGAAGTTGGACCTACCTAACTGAACAATCTGTCCAAGGTAAGTGTAATGGTCTACAACTTCGAGAGTATCATTCCCAACAACAACCGGTACGGGTGCCACATGGACATTCGACATGACTTTCGTCTTGTCCATGTTCATTTTAAGGCCGACCCGTTGGGAAACGATACTGAGGTCGCTGAGCATAGCATTGAGGTGCTCCAACGATTCTGCCATGATGACTATATCATCGGCAAAACGAAGGTGAGTGATGTATTCGCCATTGATGTTGATGCCGAATCCGTTCCATTCCAAGAGCTTGAAAACGTCCTCCAACGCGTTCGTGAACAGTTTCGGAGAAATAACGTCTCCCTGTCTCACGCCTTTCTGCAATTGGATTGGTTTCGTGCTCTCTTCCTGAAGTCGGATGGACATGGTGGCGTTTCTATACAAACACTTCAACACTTCGATATACCTATAGTCGATATGACATCGTTGGAGGGACTGCAATACTGCCCAGGTTTCGATTGAATCGAAGGCCTTTTCATAGTCCACAAACGCTAAACATAATGGCCGATTATACTCCTCTGTCTTCTGTATAATCTGGCGGAGCGTGTGTATGTGGTCTATAGTACTAAAACCTTTTCGGAAATCGGCTTGTTCGGGAGGCTGGAAGTCATCAAACCTGCGTTCGAGACGGTTCGTAATGACTCTTGAGAACAGCTTGTATACATGGCTCAGAAGTGAGATTGGCCTGTAGTTCTTCAACAAGGTGTTGTCACCCTTTTTGAAGAAAAGAACAACCACACTCCTGTGCCATGCTTCTGGCGTAGTACCTTCGAGTATGACGGAATTAAATAACTTCTGGAGGACCAGAAGTACCGGTTTTTCACCCGCTCTCAGAAGTTCTGTTGTGATTCCGTCTTCACCCGGCGCCTTGTTATTCTTTAGCTGTTTAAGAGCCATTCTTATCTCGTACAGGCTGATGTCCGGGATATCCTCAGTGTAGTGTCGAGTCAGTTTAGCTCTTGCGTCTCGAACTGTACCGACACTGGGTTGTCGTGTTGATGTGTATAACTGTCCGTAAAACCTCTCAAGCTCTCTCAGGATCTCCGGCTTCGTCGAAATGATGCTGCCGTCGTTAATCTTTAGCTTTGTCATTTGGCTTTGCCCAATAGACGAATTCTTTGCGAAGACTTTTGAGCCCTGGTTCCGCTCGATTGCCTCTTTGATCCGTGCCACACTATAGGCACGCAGGTCACGTCGCATTGATTTAGAGATTCGTCTATTGAGTTTGCCATATTCCGACATGTCAGCTGAAGATTGCAGCCTCATCTCGGCCCGGTCTTGCATCAACTTGATGGTTCCATTCGAGAGCTTTTGAGGCTTATTGCGGCGCGGGGTCTTAAAGAACTTGGACCCCACAGCTTGGACAGTTTCCACCAACCCATTGTTAATCTCGTCCACAGTTTCGCATTCGGTTAGGCACTGGAAGCGATTGTGCAGTTCGAGTTGAAAGTCTTCGGGGTTCTGGATGTGGGCAGGACCAGGTCGGAGCGTGGACTTCACCAGACGAGACCTTTCAAGCTTCACATTGATATTCAATGTGCCTCTGACGATTCGGTGATCGCAAACATCTTTAATAAATAAATTTTATGAGCCACGGTTTTCTTTAAATTGTTGTATTAAAAAAAATGTGTCTAATAACTTTCGTTAAGCAATAACATACAAATTATCCGCACTACATAAAAATACCCAGTATAAATATAATAAATACACATTTTTCTTCGGAATTTGTCTATGCGGAAAAATTCTGAACGAAAGAATTGCGAAAAAAGATACGAGAAAGGTCCGCCGAATTACAGGAAGGCCGAAAATACTTGTAATGTTATATCAAAAGAAGTATTTTATCTTTACTTCCTTCAATCTCGATTAAAGGCGAGATTGGAAATGTTTTTGTGAATATTCTATCTATAGGATTATCTACGGTATGTTTTGCAAGATTATACAGTATCTATCGATGTAGGCTGATGTAGGCTGACAGCGATGGAAAAAAACAAGAATTATAATTTTCCCAACATATGTACACAATTAGCGTCTATAAAACAGTATGCATAGTTAGAAACGCAACATAACGTGGTATACATGCATTTAAAAACAATTTTATGACTACAAAAAGTTGTTTTATGTGTACTGAAAAAAAAATCATGTACGACACGTTTTGGTGTAATAATTGCAAGAAACTGGGTGATTTTTTAAATTAATTTACAAGCTTCTTTACAAGTTAGAATTTGCTGTTCAAGCGCTTCGAATTTCAAAAACGGGCTATCAATATTTTTCCGACTTTCCTAACATTTGAATAGCATGGTTATTGGAAATAGAAATATAGCGTTTTATCTAATTACCCCGTTGGCTTTTACTGACAATTTAGTATTTATTGCGACTTTTTCAAGATTTCTCCTAATTTTCCTAAATAAAAAAGCTACCTAGGTATGTCTTTGAAAAAAAGTTAAATATGGAAGAAAATAATTTGTTGAAAATTCCTCAACATTTTTGTACCTCGATCATGATTGTTGCAATAAGAAAATTAAGAATTTTTGAAAAAAAATTATGGGTATCGTTCCACTTAAAAAAAAAGATTTGAATCTAGTTCACGAAGATAAATGGATTTTGTTAAAAGCTTGTTACTTGCTCCATGTTGAATGTTGATGGATCGACTGGCATCCAATTTCTCTAAATGTTAAACGGTGTTATTTTGCGTATACCTAGAATATTTAATTATTGATGGATTTTAATATATATAAGAGTTAAATCAGGTACAGTTGAATTTATAAAGTGAAAAAAAAGACGTGAAAAGGTTTTTGTGCGTACGTAAATGATCAAAGAATGTGATTTTATATAGAAACCAGTTAATCATGAAGTTTGTAATATCACTACCATTAAATAAAACTGACATAATACATCAAATACTGGAAAAAATAATCAACTGAATGCCAGACACAAAGCTTTCAAACAAATGCACTAAAATATTGCAAAAAAGTCCGCACGCCAACGACATTAAATATTTTTTACTGAAGGCATAACTGGTCGTTGTCAAATTTAAAAATGGAATGTATGCTGTTTATGGTACCTCTCTATGGTTCGTGCCGCGTGCTCCCCCGCACCCAGGGGGTTGCATTCAGTCCATTTGCCAACGTAGATGGAGTATTCAGAGTCGTTTGTAGATGGTTCTGAAACAAACAAAATAAATGATGAAAAATTTAGTTCTGAAAAACTCGGAAATCTGAAAAATAGGGTAGTATTTTCGGTGTAAATACAATTCCATAAATTGCGCAAATTTTACAGAGAAAACTTTTGTAATATTATTATCAATGCCACTTTAAATAATTGCTGTTTTTAAAAGTCACACAGCCGTATAAACAATATTAAAGAAAACAAAAGAATCAATTGTGTATTGTTTTTAAAAGGGCTTCCAATCGTAGCGGCCAGTATTTCTCAACTGACCTTTCAATTCAATGCTACCTTTTTATTTGTTTAAAAGAACTTATTCACATTGTTTGAAAAATGAGTTTTTATACCTTTTCGGCACAGGTACGGTGCTAGATGTTTTTGTTAAGAGCGTGTATTCTGAAAGTTGGCAACATCGCAAATAGTTGTCAAATATTAACAAGTTTTAATTAATTTAGAAGTGTTACTGTATGGAAATAAGAAATATGGCTCTGTAGTGCACTAAAAATTGATAAGGGAATGCAATCATTAATATCGTAACACTGAATATATAGTTTTAGATGTAAAGAAAGTATTTGGAAACTTGCCAAATTGCTTTTTTTATACCTGAAACGGTTATAACATCAAATTCAGTGTTTTAATTACATTCCTATATCATTTTTTAGCGCACTACAGAGCCATATTTCTTATTTTCATACAGTTGCCAAATTAATTAAAACATGTAAAAATTTACCAGCTCTTTGCGACGTTGCCAACTTTCAGAATACGCGCTCTTAAGAGCTCAAATTAAATTACCACGATCGCGTATATTGTATCCTACTGCTCTCCTTCCAAATCTCTCTGTTTTGTGCAAATGCTTGTCTTTCGAACATGATCAGATCATCACACTACTCCGCTATCGTAATAACACAGGCGTCCAGTCTTTTGTGGGCAAAGATCGGCAAAGAGGAAACAGTGTTGTTTGTTAAAATCAAAATGGCTTCGTTAGTTCTTTGCTACGCGTCTCAAAAGTACAGACAATTTAAATTTGAAATAAACCATTAATTAATTCAAATCTGTCAATTAACAACGCAATTGCTAAGCCTTAGTGGCATTCAAAGATAAATACACATCCGGCCAAAATAGTTGGGTGCAGTGACTTAATTTAACGAAAAATTTTATACCGGTGAAGCTAGTTTAAATGGAGTGGTGTGAAACTGAATTTATGAGGCAGCTGGTGAACGGGCTTTGTGAGGTAGTAGGTGCAAGCTAGGACTGAAACACCGTGTGTCAACATCATGGATGTTTAATTTTGTTCGCATGGATTTTGCATAGGCAATTTGTGCAGCTTTCAGTCGTGTTTATTAGAACTTTTTTGTTGACAATGGATGCTGAAATATGAAAGGCAGTGTTTTTCGTTTCATCTGTTTTAATTTTTAGGCTATTTCTGTTTTTGTCAGCAATTTTAATTTTCTTTTTTACTGTTTTTTTAAAGTCTTTTTTTAAATTTCTATTTGTATAGTTTTGTCTAGTCGAATCTTGCTTGTATTGTCGAATAAAAATTAGCAGCGTCGATGCTTTATGTGTATTTTTTATTTTCATAAAAAAATAACTTTGAACAAATAGTTAGACTTCAATTATTTTTTTCTTCTTCTTCGGCAATGAGTCGATTAACTACTCTGCCAGTGTCATGTGGCGACGGCTGCTAGATTTCAAATTTATTTTACACTGCACTACTACAAGTAGTGTCACAGAAACATTTCCCAGTCTTGCTTAACTCGTGCCCGTTGTGGAAACCACTTGACGTAATAGCTCAGTACATAATGAAGCTAGCAGAATATTAATCATGAGCGACGCGGTAAGCTTGCCTTCATAATACACGAGCCTAAACGTAACGCTATTACCGAGCACGGAACAGCGGGTAACGTTCTAACTTATAAGTAAAATGCAGCCCAAATATTTATGAACTGATGTGTAACGAGCTTGGGGCTTCAGTAGCAAATAATGGTAAGGTTAGTGTCTTCAAGATTTACAGGACATGCAGGATTTATTTAAAAAAATAAGAAAACAAACATTAAGTTTGTTTTTGTTTTATTTTTAGGATATTTTTATTTGCCAGAGACTGCGTCATTTTGCTCAGCTGATGTGTTTTTTTGCGTGTACCAACTTGAAAACTTTGATACTTGTCAACAAAATCAATTTAATTAAAAAGGTTATTTTTAAATATGCAATGAATAAGCGCAGAATAGCTGCGGGGAATATTCTAGATAATAAGTAAAATGCTGGAGGGTTATTTATGAACTGACTTGTAGTACTCTTGGGTCCCAAGTGAAAAATGTTTGTTGAGACTTTTGGGATTTATAATAAACCTTTGTCTTGTAAAAAATATTTACCAAGATTACTTAATAAGAAAAAAATACGGGCTCATAATCTGTTTGGGTGAAAAAAAAAACTAATTTAGTGCTTATACACTCTGGTCGTAATCTAGGTCGAGAAAAATATATTACAGACTCCATATTTCGTCCAAGTAATCACAGTTTGGTGCCCTATTTCGTGAAAATGAAATCTAATCAGAAATCCAGTTTATAAAATGAAAAACAGCTAAGAAACGGACAAAGAGCACAAAATCGTAGCTGACAACAAACTAATGAAAAACCTATACAATTACGGGAGAAGACGAGGGAGTCTTTTTAAAATCTCTAATCTGATTTAAGAGCAGTCAGACCGCCACAGGTGGATATAGAAGGTCAAAGTATTATTTGAACTTGACATGTTTGGTAAAATTTGATCCATGCAAAAAGAAAAAAAATGTTTTTTAATAGAGAGAGGGAGAAAAATGATGAGTTCGCCTCTGTCTGTGTTCTGGGCTTAAACTTATCTACACTAATATTATAAAGAGGAAAGATTTGTATTCTTTCACCAGTTGAAAGCTGTTTTGGTCCTGAGTGACCTGGCAATAAGGGGGGGGGGGGAGTTGAGCGGGCGAAGCCGTTAGCAAAAGCTATTGTTTCATATTTTAATAGTTCTTACTAATATTATGAATGCCAAAAGTGTATAAGTAGGTATGTGTGTGTGCTTGTTACTTTGAAATTAAGGGTCGGCTCAGACCGAAACGTGACGCTGCGCGCACATTTCAATAGAGCTATTCAAAATCGAACTCTATTTCCTACACGAAAAGATACACCTGTCACAACCCGGCGCGGCGCAGCGCAGCGCCGCGCTGCATTTTAATAGCGACTCAAAATCTAGCCTTATTTACGACAATAAAAGATACACATTTGAAGTATCGTTGCGTCACGTCGCTTCGCGTCGCGTCTCGGTGTGAACTGACCGTAACGACACATAGTTTATAACCTGGATTTACACATAGGATACCTTTTTATCCCCCTACCCCGGTATGACGTTCACGTGGGATAATTACTGATCATCACGCGGGCAACACTGCGGGCAGAAGCTAGTTGTTTAACATAATTGTTATAGGCAAGGAAAAGATAGATACATATGTAGATAGGGTACGGGTCAATCTTCAATATTTGAGATATCCGTTGAGGATAATGACGCCCGATCTTTTACTACTAATGCAATCATCCACTGACAAAAAACAAAAATATAAATTATTTTAATTTCATTTAAGTTAGATGTAATTAAAATAATTTATATTTTAGTTTTTGTCAGTGGATGGTTGCACTAGTAGTAAAAGATCGGGCGTCATTATCCTCAACGGATGTCTCAAATATTGAAGATTGACCCGTACGCTTTATTATACACCCCATATAAATTACAGTTGTTTCCATTTACAATATCCTTTAAACCACGTTTACAGCCACACCATATAATCAAGACTTTGTTCCATATGATAATTCTGTTCTCCATCCAATGTGGAGGCAACGACTTAGTTCCCAGACGCGGCAGTTTTCACTCTGATTAATTAAGTGCACGATATCGAATTAGCCTGGGAGAACGATTTGTTTGCGTCCTAACCTTTAATGGAAGCTTTGCCGTTCAAGATCGCTCGTGTCGCCATTTGTAGCAGGATATGAAATAGATTGTGATTAAGTGCTTCTTGTGTTCCTTTTATTGCATTTACTTTGAATATTTTCTTAAAGGAAAACTTTAGGAAGGCAGCTTTTTTTTTATCGTGGTAAAATCATCAAATGGGTCCTCCCACCCCGGGCAGGGCGGGAGAGACTGTCAGACTTGTACTGTCTAAAATCGACGGTGTCTTTCGATAGCCCTTTATGTTCCGGGGTCACGGTAATGAGATAAGTCCCGCGACCCCGGCAGGCTTTGGCCCTCTAGAGAGGGGGCCTCGTCATTATGCTGACGCTCTTTGAGGCGCGCGTGGAACACAACGCGCCGTCGACCCGGGCATGGTCCTTGGTCGAGCAGCGAGTTGCCCTTTACTCGCCGCCCGCATGCCCGCGCCTACGGTGGCCGGAGATCGTCTTGCGACGTCCGTCGCCGTGGGCGTCTACCACCGCGGGTGGGGCGGAGGGAGGACATTGTCCTCTCCCTCACGCGGCCCGCCTCCTCCTTCGCGAGCATGACTGCTTCGCGGAAGGAGGCGACCGCTTCCCACTTCGTCTCGCCCCGCAGCATGGCCGCGACCAATGCTGGGCGCGAGAGGTCTCCGCCTATCGCCGCCGTGAGGACACGTCGGTGCTCTGCCCAAGCGGGGCAGTCTTGCACTGTATGCTCTACTGTGTCCTCCGGGCGATCTTCGCAGTGGTGACACCCAGGCGTTTCCTCCTTTCTCCTCAGACACAGGTACCTTCCGAATTATTGCATTTACTTTGAATATTTTGTTAAAGGAAAGCTTTAGGAAGGCAGCATAATTTAAATTGTTGCACTGAATAAACGTTGCTACGTTGCGACGTCGCCGCGTCCGTCGCTACGAAATGCGTAGCAAGTGCTACGACGGCTACGCTGACTTGACAATGTAAAATGAAGTGTTTTATGTTAAACTGGGTTTAGTAAAACATAGATCGCCTTACCACAAAAAGATAAACATCTCTTGAACGCTTGTTTAAAAAAAGCGTAACTTCAAAATTACCCTTAAATCAATGTGAAATGTCGTTTTGTCGTTGAGTTTTTTAGACAAGTGTTCAACAGATGTTTATCTTTCTTGTGGTAAGACGGGTGGTGGTTACCAGAAAGTACTCAAAATCATAAGATCTTTCTGTTCACAATGTATGAAACACCTTACCCTTTTATCTTTGAAGTTATACAAATAACCCTGTATGTACATACAGTGTACAATGGGTTTGTATTTTATTTAAATATTTAATGCTCTCCATGGGACATGGGAAAAATAAGTCGCAGTCCCATATCTATTGTTTTTTACAAGTTTTGTATGATGATGTACTAGCAACTACTTTACATACTAGTAAATAAGATTAAATTTTCTAATACACTGATGTTCTTAGACGAAAAACTGATAAGAAAAACCTATTATGAAATAAAAGACCCTTTTCCCTTACCTTCTCATAAAATAGGGGGAAAGAAGTCCTCAGTATAATGTCGTCAACAAACAATCCAGGTATGTTCTCTATGGGTTAGAAGCGTTATGACTACTTCTCAATAAGACTAAATAGCAGATATGACTAGTTCGCTATAGGACTAAATCTCGATATGAATAGATCGCTTTAGAACTATTTAGCTGTTTGACTATATATGCATACGTCCTGTTTTCAAAATGACTTATTATCGATATGACGTACAATCGTATCTAAAAGTGGCATTAGTATAGGTACTTCATGGTGTACTTAACTTTACTGAAGTGTGAATACACTATGAAGTTCCGCTATTAAAAATAAATTGAAACAATAGTTGTCATTGTCACTTTGAATTTTTATCTTGCATATTATTTTATTGTTATTTAAAAATGCAGAGTAATGAACAATTTCATTTTATTAAAAGTAAAAAGAATAAGGAAGCACTTCTTCATGATGGCTACCGATACAATTTTGTGTCCAACAATTCAAGCGGAACGTCGTTCTGGCGTTGCTACAAAAGACAAGAGTGTAGTGCGTCTCTCACATTGAATGAAGAAAAGACCGTTATAATCAGGAAGAGTCTGCACAAGTGTGAGCAAGACTATGATAAAATGGAAGAAGACCTTCTACTGGATACGGCAAAACAGAATGTATGCGAAGATATGTCATCAGTAAAAAAGGTTTATGAAGAAGTACTCCAACAACTGCCCTCTTCTTCAACCTTTAATGGCAGACCTTATAATTCAGTGAAGGATGTCCTATACAGACATCGTAAAAGGTTCCTTCAAGTGCAAAAAACCGAGTTTTCTAAATCTAGTGAAGTGACAGTACCACATATGATCAAGAAAGACTTTTTGATTGCTGAGTTTGAATTATCAAAAGACGACAAAATGCTTGTATTTTCATCACGATTTTCCAAAAGGAATATAAGAATTTATGCAGATCAAGAAAAGGTTTTTTTTGGTGACGGAACCTTTAAAAGTGCACCCAGGCCTTACTATCAATTGTTTTCCATTCACGTAGACGTTGATAGCACGGAAAAGACGACAAATATATTTCCCGTCTTGTATGCACTCTTACCAAATAAACGCGAAACAACTTATTTCGCTTTATTTACAATAATACGTGATGTGCTTAGAGTACATATTAAACATTTTAAATGTGATTACGAATTGGGACTCATCAACGCATTTAGGACTGTGTATCCGAATGCTAAAGTTACAGGATGTTTTTACCATTACAATAAATCTGTGTGGAAAAAGGCGAACGATATCGGTTTGACGAAATCTCAAGAAGGAAGATACATCACTAGAATTACTGCAAATTTGCCGCTCTTGCCTTCATCTTATATACAAGATGGATGGTCTGCTATTGTGGAATGTTCTACGCAATCACCTGAAATGAATGCATTCGCAAGCTACTTTTGCAGGCAATGGCTAAAGAATCCTTTGCTTATTTCCTGTGCAAAACAAAAGCACAGGACCAATAATAGTTTAGAGGCATGGCATCGTCGCCTTAATGTGCGCATGCAGCACAAACCTACATTGCTACAATTTTTATTTTATTTAAAAAAAGAGGCACATTTTCAAGATAAAAAAAATCAAAATTCCCTGTTTGAAGCGAACAACAAAAGAAGAAACACCATATTATTCAATCGCAAGTATCAAAGAGAATTAAATAAACTTGAGATGAAGGAGATTACACTCATATTGTTTTTAAAAAACGTTAGCGATTTAAAGCGTAAATATAAGTAAATAAATAATTATGTTACAATGGAATGCTTTCATTTTAAGTATTTTAATATAGGTACCGAGAAAAAGAGCTCAATGCTTTAATTATCCCGATAACTGTACTTCAAAAAACAAATGAATATTTTGTCGTTACGCTATCTGGCTTTATTGCGATCTAGTCCAAACACGATATAGTCCAAACAAGATCTAGTCATATCGAGATTTAGTCCTATAGCGAACTAGTCATATCTGCTATTTAGTCTTATTGAGAAGTAGTCATAACGCTTCTAACCCTTCTCTATACTATGATCAAAAGCATTTTAGTGACCTACTTTTTCGCAATATTTATTTTGTGTGGCCCGAGGGGCGATAGCATCTATTTATGCAGCCTTGTTATCTTTATCGTTGATACAAGACTGGCTGTGTTGCTAGCGCAGTGGCTTGTTATTTTTTATTTTATTTTTTTACACTGACATATGTGATTGAGGATTGAGGCTGATTTTTTTGGTAACATTGGTTTATTGAGGCGTTGAAAAGTAGATTTATGTGTATGTTTTTTGTAATCATATTTAGTAATCACTAGCTTCCGCCCGCGACTCCGTCCGCGCGGATGTCGGTCTTCGCGTGGATGGTTTATTTCTCCATTTTGAGTAACTCTGACAATGACATCTTATAAATATCTATTGGACCCAAATACGGCTAAGCCTATAATAATTAAGGAGATTTATTGAGCTACTGCTGTTGAGCTCGCGTTCTGTAGTAAGTATTTTATTCATAGTAATTCCGACCTTGTATTTACAAATAACTGATCGGAACAGTAATCAAAAAGGTCGCGCTGAAAAGCACGGTTTGAGGCAGGGGTTTTTGGTCCTCTAAACCAAAAATAACAGAATTGAATTACTTACTGTTTAACTTTATGATAAAACTTGGTAGCCGAGTCTTGTGTAGCTATTCCAATTAGGACGTAGCCCGCAAGTGCACTGCCAGTTCAGTCACAAAGAAAAATAAGAAAGTCGCGGTAGTCGTTAACTCTCGGAGAATCTTAACACCGCGATTCAGAAATGCGCGTCATAGGCACAACGCCATCTAGTGGTGAGTGGTGGAACCTTTTTAGAAATCAATGGAGGCAGGCGTGGCGTAATGTTGTACTTGATAATAGGTGTCGCCAGTGGTTCCATAATAAGGTTTGTTACAGATTTTTTTTCTACGTATTTTTCCAGGATAAAAAGTATCCTATTTTATGCCCAGGATAATAAGGTATAATTATACCAAGTTTCATCGAAATCGAACCGTTAGTTTTCACGTGATGCCTGCATATACAGACAGACAGACAGACAGACAGACAAACATTTTTTTAATCACATATTTGGGTTTGGTATCGATCCAGCAACACCCCCCGCTATTTATTTTTTCAATATTTTCAATGTACAGAATTGACCCTTCTACAGATTTATTATATGTATAGATATTTAATTTGTAATCATATTGACCCCGATGGTAGCTTGTTGATTTCATAACGTAAAGAGGCAACGCTGCCAACCTTTAAGGCACATTACCAGTTGACAGCGTTGAGAATTTTTGGACGTTGTGCAATAGTTTAGCGAAGTTTTATTATATTTTACTCATCCTTATTCCTATTGTTAATTTTGTTTTACGTTACACATATAGGTATTTAAATTTTACAACGTAAATTATGAAAATGATTGTGGCTGTACTAAAGAATTGAGCTATTACTCGTGCTAGAAAACTTTAATTAAATGGTTTGCCAAACTGTCATATGAGGAGACAGAAGAAATTCTAAGTTAATAGACTCACAGACACAATTGCGACCAAAAAAAATGCAAACACACACACACACACACTCACACTGTCTACAGAAAATGCATTCACGAGCGAGTTCGTTACTTCGTCGTCACGCGTCCCGCTGCGTGATGCGGACAGTGTGCCAATCACCTATAAGGATGTGGCTTTTTATTACTCCTGGAAAGCAGCTCGCGGGACTTCTGCCAGTCTTATCAGGTAACCGTGACCCTCGAATGTAAAGGACTATTGAAGGAACACCGTGAATTTTAGTCAGTACCTCCCATTCTGGTCGGGAAGACTTACTCCCTAGCCTGGAAAGCAAGCACTTCATATCTTGGCTTGATAGTCTTGATGAAACAAAGCTGTTTAAGGAGAGACTCTAAAAATAAATTTAAATTATCTAGCCATAAAAAAATTGGATACCTACAATATAAATCAATTGGATACAATATAAATAACTAATTTGGTAAATTTAATTTTCCTTGTAAACCTGTCTTGCTAAGTAAATAATTGACTTTTCGTTGTTATAAATTGTATTTAGATAACTCGTTTCTAACTTTTTTGTTGAACAACCAAAGTTGTAGCGTGAGAAATTAAATTATGCCTAACTTTACTAACTGATTGTATTTTCTAATGTCGGTGGGGTTATTCAGGCTCAGTTGTATTGACGTTATCTTCTTAGTTATCTTTAACACGTCGAAGTTAACTTAGTGTCGGATTTTTATGTGGACCTTACTTGATAACTATGAACTGAAACTTGAAAAATATTATAATTAATCCACAAATAACCTTATCTAGATTTCCCATAAAAGGTAGCCTATGTACGCCACATGTCACTGCATTTGCCATTACTTACTCGTAAGTTGATGCTCATTCTTGATTTCTTCAATGTCGATCAAACAGTAAAGCGGTGGTGACACTAAGGCGATTCACACACGGCACCGCTCACCGCCGCGGTAGGCGTTGAAGCGGATCTCACGTCGCATTGGTCTCTAAGAAATCCGTAGATACCTAACACACGTACACCGCCCAGCCGCGCGGTCGAGCGGCACTTTCACCGCTACGAAATCCGCTTTACCGCCACGGCCCGCCGCGGCGGTGCGTTGTGTCGCGTGTGAATCGCCTAACAGTTTCTAGAAATCTACTATTCACTTAAACTTGACTTGAGAATAAAACCTTCTTTGATAGAAGACGTTTTTATGTAGACAGCACAAGAAGAACTTTAGTAATGGAAAATGCACTGACGAGTGGCCCACATAGGTTACCTTGTATTTATGGAATCTACAGGAAGTTATTTGTATATAATAAGTAAATGTCAAGTAATAATATGGGATGCGGGCATGCGGGCGGTGAGCGGGCATGCGGGCGGTGAGTTATGGGTGACTTGCTGCTCGATCATGGACCATGCCCGGGTCGACGGCGCGTTGTGTTCCACGCGCGCCTCAAAGAGTGTCAGCAGCGGCCTCCCGCCCTACCCTGGGCGGGACTCATTTTATGATTTTACCACGCAAAAAAAAAGTAATAATATGGGATTAATTAAATTGATTTATTAATTCTTATATTACAAACCTACCCTCTCTTCCAATTTTAAATATCACGATCTCTTTTAGCGCTACCTGCGTCGCTTTTAATATTTGATTACAATTAGATTAGACATGAAACCATAAGCATGATTCCATAATTGAAAAAAATAAGTAATAAGGGACGAAAATTCTAAAAATATATTATGAAAATTGTCCGTGGGGTTCTCAGGAAATTAACGAGTAAATCTATTTGTCGGGTTTCGCTTGGGTTTCATTAAATTAAAGCGCGCTCGCGTTCCATCAATAATGTAATTTATTATAAGTGCCTGTTGATTGAAAACACTCATTTTCCAATATATTTGATTAAGTTTCGTAATTTAAAATTTAATTAAAGCGACGGAATGTTTGGTTTCCGTAAGCTTGTAGGTACCTATGTGTTGGAAAATAATTATGAACTAGAATGTTTTAATAAAGTAAAGTAATGTGATTTAATTCTACTTTACTAGCGAACCGCCCCTTCTCGGCATGGTTATTTCGGTTTTCCCAAAATACCAATTATAAAATGTAGAGTTTAGGTATACGTATATACCAAATATGGTCACACAGATAGAATCTGGAAGCCAGGTATATTCTAAAGATAGATTTATTAACGAAAATAAAGTTATTGGTGCATCAATTATTAAGAACTAGTACCTGCTGTACAATTTGATGCTTGCTTAGAATAGATATTCTGAGAAAAAATAAACTAAATTCCTTCATCCATTGCTTAGAAAAACTGTCTCCACAAAAAAACCGAGGCGAGACTTAACTTTGATGAAGTTGACAAATCGGTGCTTATGCCTGCAGACATTGATAGACTTCGTCCCATCCAAGTTAGGTCTTAGATATATAATAGCACGGAGACATTGTAATATGTTGCGAATCTTAGGCGAGGTACACAAATGTTCGGGACGGCAAGTTTTGTAAAACATTACTGAATATTTTTCGATGCTGAGGACGGAAGTTTTGAGATGATAACTAATAGATAAGCATAAAGGAATACATGTTGCGTCAAATTTAACTAAAGAAAGGAAGAAAACATGTTTAATTCGCACATGACACAACACGTAAAACAAAAATAAAGGTGGGATAAGGCCGAGAGAATAATGATAATAAGCACACGGTTTGGAGACGCCGTGTCACACATTTTTACAATTGCCATCGTGGATTATATATACTTTAAAAAAGGCAACTGGATTTTTTGCAAATGGGTAGTGGCCACTCCAGGTGTTTCCAGCTCTCTATAGGTAATCCGTCCAGGCGATGTGTAAACGTGGTGATACATAGGAAATGCCTATGACTAGCTGATCATATCAGCCGCACTGCTGAACAACTGCTGAACACCACTAACTGTTGACCACCACTGCCGAACAAAGGCCTCTCCCATACATTTCCAATAGGACCGATTCAAGCGGCTTGCATCCAGTGCAATCCTGTGGTCTTCACCAGATCATCATCTGTCTACCTTGTAGGTGAATGCCGATATTATTTTATAATCCTCAATATAATCTTACTCGCTCGCACTTGCACGAACCACGCACTTTGCTTGCTCGTTCTTATAGATGTCTACACGCCGTTCTATTTATTTTACGGCGAAAAAAAAGAAAATTCAAAAAAATAAATAACATAAGACCTGCTTCAGTTAGTTCAGTTAGTGTTAAAAGTTTCATGATCTAATTTTAAGTATTTTATGATTGCCAGCGGTTTATTGTTCAATTTAGAGGTAACTTTGGGTTTTTTTTATCGAGAAAATTTTATGGAATCGTGTTTTCGCCAAACATAAGACCTAACATTAATCCTGAACTTTACCATATATTTATTTCAAAATTAATGCTGCAGTATTTTCGACGTATCACAGGATTCTGCTAAGCCATTTGAGGTTGACGGGGCCCCCCTCTAGATGACGGGGCCCCCCTCTAGAGGGCCGAAGCCTGCCGGGGTCGCGGGACTTATCTCATTACCGTGACCCCGGAATATAAAGGGCTATTGAAGGACACCGTGGATTTTAGTCAGTACAAGTCTGACAGTCCCTCCCGCCCTGCCCGGGGTGGGAGGACTCATTTGATGATTTTACTACGATAAAAAAAAAAAAGCCATTTGAGGTAGTATTAAAGGCAAATCTTTTGAAATGTATAAAATATTTGTTCCGACATAAAAGTGCACGTTCGAAACACATTTGTATCTTCCCGAACATGTGTGTCCCATGCCTTACTTCGTGTTTCGTGTGGAGACCGCGGCACCATGAGACTCCATTTGCATACAGATGGTGCGCTCAATCCCAGCCCGTGATGTAATTTCCCCACTACTGACTTGATATGGTTTTGAATATTCCTGCAACGTGGAAGTTACATTTGCTTCTGAGAATATTATCTTAGATCTGGAGGGTGGTGTGTGTGTGTGTGTGTTATTTGCAAGTTATAATTTGATTTAATCTTGTGCATTATAAATGTTAATTTGTATTTTATTATAACAACTAACAATCTGCCCTGGTTTCCTCTCTTTGCACAGGTGCATTTTTAAAGCGTATGATATTCAAGAATAATGTAGCTTTTTATTACCCTTTCTACTTAATTTTATGAGGAAAGAAAAAGTCAGCTACGACGGATAAGTACTCCAAACGTCTTACCCATTAGGCTATAGTATTTTATATTGTTCAACAACAAGTAGTATTAATTTGGTGTTGTATAAGTGTTACTTTTATACGATTCAAGATTAGACATTATTCATTTCCTGTAAAAGAATAAACTAATAACCCTTAGCACGAGTTTTCAGTATTTGAGACGTAAAGTAAACTGGAACTTTGACAATTTCAAACTGACAATTTTCAAGGAAAAAATTAGTTCCTTCTTCGCACACCAGAGGCGCTGTTCCATTTTTCCCACGTTTTTTTTCATACAAGAAACGCTGTAAATACTGAAAAGACACTGTAAAGTAAAAGAGTGAAAATTCGTGCTAAGGGTACTGAAAGAAAAGTAACTGAAGTAACAAGTAAAAAAAAAAATTACAAAAAAAAATGTTTTAAGAAATTAGGAATTCATAACAAACTCGATAATAAATCAATTCTATCTTCTATCAAGAAAGGCATCAGACTATTTTACGTACATTACAGTGAATTTTTTTTCAAAAATTAATAGATTTTAAAAAATCTAAAAACCCACGTTTTTAAATGTCCTAAAAATAAGAAAATAACCCTACGGGGCTGAGAGAGGGGCCACTCAAAACGTGGGGGCGTATATTATTTAAGAGATTATTTATGGGATATATTTACATGACGTGTGATCGTGGGTGTAACTTGCAAAGATACGCCCCCACGTTTTGAGTGGCCCCTCTCTCAGCCCCGTAGGGTTATTTTCTTATTTTTAGGACATTTAAAAACGTGGTTTTTTAGATTTTTTAAAATCTATTAATTATTTTATTATTTTTATCTTTGTTCATCGGGTTTGAAGCTACCCTGAAAATTTCAGCCTGCTAGCTTATCGAGAAGTGCCTCAAAGCCTGTCCGCCATCTTGGACGTCCGCCATATTGGATTTAAGTCACGTGACTATTTTTTTCGTACTCCTGACAGCATACCCTTTCATTTGATATCCATATCTTAGGGGTGCATTTCAAATAGCCTGTCTGCCATCTTGGACGTCCGCCATATTGGATTTAAGTCACGTGACTATTTTTTTCGTATTCCTGACAGCAAACCCTTTCATTTGATACCCATATCATAGGGGTGGATTTCAAACAGCCAGTCCGCCATCTTGGGGAGGCCGCCATATTGGATTTGTTATGACGTTTCTTAGCTAGTCATGCATTGTCATCAAAACTGAGAGCGTGTGCAAAATTTCAGCCTGCTAGCTTATCGAGAAGTGCCTCAAAATTGAGTTGCAAAAGTCCAACCGGAACGACAAACAAACAAACAAGAAAAGTGAGTGTATAAAAACGTGGGAAAAATACACTGCCTACAATGATAGAGGTAAATGTACCTTAAGGATACGAAGTATTAACGTCAACCGGACGTTATAACGGTTAGGAAGAGCCAAACCCTCAAATTAGGATAACTACAATATCTTGTGGTATATAACCTTCATGGTTGTGTTGTCCCTCCAAGGGTGAATGAAGATTTACGTGTGTATAGGTGATTTATCACTGTCTCTACGAAATACTCACAGTACATAATAGAAAGGGTTTTGAACCTTTTCTTCTACGAATAGGAAAATTATTATATTTTATTTATGATGGCTTGATTGGCTTTTTTTATTTTTTGGGGTGGCAAAATCATCAAATGAGTCCTCCCGCCCTGGGTGGGGGAAGGGACTGTCAGACTCTTACTGAATAAAATCCACCCGTGTTCCTTCGGATGCCCTTTACGTTCCGGGGTCACGGTATCCTGGATTAAGAAAAATCCGCGACCCCAGCAGGCATTTGGCCCCATTAGGGGCCCCGTCGGTGACGCGTGAAACACGACGCGCCACCGACCCGGGCTTGGTCCTTGGTCGGACGGCGAGCATACCCATTACTCACCGTCCGCAAGCCCGCTCCGCCGCTGTGCCCTCTGCTATTCAGAGGGACACGCGTTGGAGCGTCCATCCGACAGGTTATTCGCATACGGGCAAAGAGACCCCTTAGGTACAGTGCCTAAGGAAGAGTCTTTGCCCGCATCCCAGGGTGCACCGGCCCGAAAAACTGCTCTTCCCCCCGGACGACTGGTCTTCCCCCCGGACGGCTTGATTGGCTTTACATAATCTCACGCCGTCTTCCAATGGGGGTAGGTAGAAACTACAGACCGCCACCTGCTACATACTCCTTTCGCCACATCCACATTCATACATCTGTTATGACCTGGCACGCTGCATGATTGCGAGTATTGATTGGCTTTAATCATATTTCATACATTGATGAAAATAATAAACTTATAATTCCTGCGATATGTTTGTCTGTCTCGGCTTTCTAGATTACTTTTTTATTTAAATTTTACAACTCATTCAAGGTTTATATTTTATGCTGCAATATTTTCCTTCAACAAGACTTTCTATATGAACATTCTCAAAGCAAAACTACTTCAATAACAAGGACATCTAGAAACGGAACAAGGTAAACATGTTTACTTCAAATTTTAAACAATATTTTATTATACAAACAGGGGCGTTTGGGGGACATGTCTTCACTCTGAATACAACTTGAATTTCTAGCAACTAGTCCTCTGTGGGACACACTGACTTCGTTTCAAGTGTTCTTATCATACCTAATGTAATAGAGAGTTATATAAGTTTGTGACCTTTCAAGACAGTGTCTCTACTGAATTTATATTGTGCAGGTAAGTGTAACTTCTTATTAGAGTAAAAACTGTGGGAGGAATAATATTTTCGTAGATGCAACTACGTACTTTCGAAAATATCTATCATCTCTAGAAATGCTTTCAATAAAATATAAGTTTTCGGTAGCTTGAAACTCATTTTTTTCTATTAAATAGGTGTCTGGATTCAAATACATAAAAAAAAAAAATACATAAAGCGGTCGGAATGTCTGTCAATCGACAGACAATGATCGCTAATGTAGCAGACTATTTAAACAAGCTGTCATATTTGCGGGCGGCCGATAAAATATCGATCATTATAATAAGGGCTATTGTTGCCTGACACGCACATTGAATGTACAGTCACGAGCATCACATGTATGCTAATGGAATAAATAACGATTGCAACTTTGAATTAAGACATTGCATAATCAGAGCCCTTACGAGTTTTCACTATTTTACTTTACAGCGTGTTTCCAGTATTTGCAGCGTTTCTTGTATGGAAAAATGGAACAGCGCCTCTGGTGTACGAAGAAGGAACTAATTTTTTCCTTGAAATTAAATGTCAAAGTTCTAGTTTACGTCACAATAAGTGAAAACTCATGATAATGTTGCCACGGCTGGGACATAGGCCTTATCTCTGGACATAGTAGAAAGTGTCTTAATTCCAATGTTCATTCCAACTTGAAATTGTAATCAATACAGTACAAGAAAATCATATAAAGTGATGCCACAAAGAGGAGAAAGTACATAATTTGGTTGGAAAGAGTGATCTATTATTTTTATATATAAATATTCCTTTTTTAAACCAAACCAGTGATGATGCATAATACTTCTGTTTTTGTTTTCGTGTAATAATTTAATATTTTTTGACGCCATGTAACATTTTAATTTAGTCATTTTTATTGTAAATTATTTTTGTTTGGTAGATTGTTTATATGTATTTAAATGAATAAATAATACGTTTTGCTCTCCTCAATAAATAAGATACAACAATGTTAGCAGGCTTCATCTCAATATTAAAATCGATACGTCATCCAACAATTAATCTTCGTTGAATTTTGACCGCGACTGTACATACATAGATCATTTCCTATATAAATGTATGTATGTAATTTATGTAAAATCGTCACACGATGCAATTTGCATATAAAAGCTCTGCAATTGAAGTATTGTGCGCAGGAAATATGAATTTTTAGGTTGTTAAGAAGCCTTTGAACTTTGTTAATGGATTTGATTTATTGAGAGTGAAGTTCTGCTGAGTTCTGTTATATTATTGAAACAGTATATACTTTTACAGAACAGATAATTTTTAAACGACTTAAAAAAAAGTTCGACCTGTATGTTTATGTGCACGACCATGTATATAAGCGTAATTTCTTTGTATTGGAAAACTTAATAAAGCCTTATCAGCATAAATTGTGCCATGTTAGTACATAAGGTCAGAGAACTATGTTTATAGTATATAGAGCTATAAAACCCTCTTTGTATATAAAGTAGATTAAGTACAGTGTAAGAAAAATAAAGAGTTTGATACTGAGGTAGAACATTATTGTCCCTTAGGTATTAAGAAGTAGTGCTGTATACTTACATATGTCATACATAAGGCATCTGTGGCCCCATACTTAGTATATAGATGTGTTCTCTGCGACAATCAGACTTGAAATGGCGAGTCGCGCGCGCGTAAGCGGGTTATATTTATAGATTCACGGTTAAGCGAAAAGCGCCTTTATCTCGAGATCTGCTTGTCGCAGCGAGATGAAACTATGTATAGTCAATGTGCAATGTTATTGCACAATAAAGTAAATGTGATTTAGTCCTATAAGACTCTTAATAGTTTTGTGAAATAGATTATTTTTGAAATAAATAAAGAGAAAATGGGCGTGGCATGGACTGACCTATAGTGAGCTTGGACGCGAGTTTGCAAAAAATAAATAACACACATTGACAAAATGGCGCGCTGGCCAGTCAATTTGGTGGAAAATTAGAAAGGATAAAAGAAAGGGTACTATAGCGCGTGGCAACCAGTGTTCAGTATTCTACGAGGCAGTCTATATCTAGACGAGCAAGTCCCACCGTTGGGGGCTTTCCCTGCCAAACCCAAATGTGAAGCCATTAAGTAAATAGTGTCTTAATCAGTGCCCCGCTCCCCTGTTCCTGAATCCAAACTCCTGGAGTCTTCCAAACTCTTCGAGTCTTCAAAAATACAGTCCAATAAAGAGATTGTCAGCCTTACTACAAAAACTTAAACATCTGTTGAACACGTGTCTAAAAAAAGTGTGACTGCAAAACGAACCTTATTTCAACGTCATAATTTGGCATTTTTTTAGACAAGTGTTCAACAGACGTTTAAAAGTTTTTGTGGTACGACGGTGTATGTTTGTCCGCGATTATCTCGCATTTGGCTGAACCGATTTGATGCGGGTTTCAGAAAAGTTTTCGTTACTTTCTGGGGATGGTTTTAGTATAAACTAATTTATGTTTAGGAATTTTGTTCAGCTAAGGCGGAAAAACATACAGGTTGAATTGAGAACCTACTTTTTTGAAGTCGGTTAATACAAAACAAAAAAAAAATAGCTTTTTGAAAAAAAGGAACCGACTTCAAAACCAAACACAAAAAAATGTTAAGTAAATAACTTTTCTTTCGGAAGTCGGTGGCTACAGTCAATGAAATGAAAAACAAAGCCACCGACTTCCGAAAAAAAAGTAAGTACATAACTGTTGAAACTTGAACAACGAAGTATTCCATCAAAATAAAGTCACAGTTCAAGTTTACTTTATGTCACAAAAACGGGAACCCCGCTACAGTTTCTTTTATCAGTAGCAGTCGAGTCGTTAAAAATATCAGGAGCTTATCTTTTATTTATTTAATAAGACTAAAGGTCACTTTTCTAATCATATATTAGAATAGTAGTAGCCAGTGGTACCAAAGACTGCACAGTATACAGTTACCGAAATAAATATAAAAATGGCTTTGAAATTACTACTGATAGTGCTTGTAATAAAAATAGTGGCGGCCAAAATAAATCTGGATGTGGACATAAAAAATAAAGAAGCAAGTGTATCATACAATGGAACAGAAACTCTGACAATTACAGACGATGAACTCCATACTCTGGTCAAAAACGATGATTTACGCCAAGCAGCTATAAGATATACAGCGGATCGTCACTATTATCATAAGAGGAAAGACTGTGGTCCATCTGAGAAAGTTATATCGATAAAATCAGCAATTGTTAAACGACTGCACATGGAACCAGTCATAGTTGTTCACGCACACAAGGCGTGATTCATAGATGACGCGAGGGGACTCGCGGAGGGCGCGGTGCGGCGCGGGACGACAACGCAGCGGCGCGGCGCGGACCAGCAGCGGCTCCCGCCGCCCGCACCTCACTCCATCACTGAACACGGTCGACGACGCGCGCGCATTAATTCTCATTGTACAAAGCTAGTCCAACATTATACTGTCTTTTTAGAACCATTATAAGTGTATATACAGTCCATTTACCTTTCATTTACGAACCTTTAGCTAGGTCCTTAACAGTTTGGTCCATCGGCCTTCTAATTTAAATCCGCGTAACGTATTTTGTACGAAAAAACCGTTCGCGCGGTGGCAGTACGGGCGACGTTGGCGGACATTGATACGACGAGTCTTCAAAAGCGCCGTGTCACTACAAGCTACAGTCAACAGAAGACCAGCAGACGAGTTTGGAGTTGGAGTCGCCTAGAAAATCAGCGAGGAGAGGACGTCTACAAGTTCCCGAGGTCTACACGTCGACGGCGGTCAAGTCTCGACTACGTTGGTCGAATCCGCCGAGACACCTATTTGCTTCGTGGGAATCAACACAGTCCGCCTTGTGGATACAGATAAGCATATTTGTGTATCGTTCCAAATTCCTTTCCAAAAAATTTCAGTTAAAATTCAAATTCAAAAATTTCCGTTAGTAACCGTTTTTCAGTTCAGTTTCGAATTTGAGTTAACGAGTGATTATTAGCGTTGTTTTGAAGTGTGTTGATATTAGTTGAATGAAGCTACATATTTAGAACCGGTTTCTTAATATTGTACCAGCTGTTACCTTTTCTTTGTTAACGAGCGAGCTTCAAGGTCACTGGCCTATTCATTGCGAGAAACATCTGTTTGCTGTTAATTAGTCCTAATTCATATCTATTTGCTTTGCACCGTTTTTTTATTCTAACTGCGATATAACTTTCTTTTTTTTTGTTGTTACTTCCGATTAAAAGTTAGCTTCTTATTATGGCTAACGAGGATCTATTAGTGAGAAAACGCAGTGCTATGAAAGCCAAGCTTACGAATTTCTGCAATTATGTAAACGTGCTTATGAGCTGCGAGTCAATATCTAGCTTACAGCGCATTGAACTGGAGGGTCGACTTAGTAAATTCGATGCCCTATATGACGAATTTGATCATTTGCAGTTGGAGATTGAGGTGATCTCGGACAAGCCAGACGAGGCGTACGGGGAACGTACCAAGTTCGAGGAGCGGTACCACGCAGTGGCAGCTCAGGCGCGCAGCTTGCTCATCAGCGCTGATGCCACCCTTGACGCTGGGTCTGTAGCGGGGTCAGCAGACAAAAACTCAGGTGCATCGTTCCGTCATAATTTTGTACGTTTACCAAAAATTACTTTGCCTAATTTCGATGGTAGCTATCAATGTTGGTTAGAGTATAGAGACACTTATCTTTCGCTTATACACAGTAGTAGTGCAATCGATGACATCAGCAAATTCCACTATTTACGTGCATCGCTTAAGGGTGATGCTCAACAAATTATAAAAAATATTGATTTTAAAGGTGAGCATTATCAATTGGCTTGGAATTTGCTATGTGAGCGATATGACAATAGTAAGCTTTTAGTAAATAACCATGTACTTGCTTTGCTCAATACACCAGTAGTGTTAAAAGAATCTTGTACAGCCTTACGTCAATTTATTGACAATATAAATAAACAAATTCGAGCTTTGAAATCGTTGAACGAGCCCGCTGATCAGTGGAGTACACTAGTGGTTATTATGATGAGCAGTAGACTCGACAAAGTAACTAGCAGGGACTGGGAAGAGTACAACAATAGCTTACCCAAGTCTCCTACTTTGTCAGAATTTTGTTCATTTATTAGTAAGAGGGCAGATTTATTAGAGAAAGTTGAACATAATGATACGGTTAAACAAAAAGTAGACAACAGCACTAACAGTCATATAGTAGATGTACAGAATATTAACAAAGGCAATAATAGTAGTTCAAATAAAAATCAAAATAGTAAAAAGGTAAATAGAAAAGATTGTAAATGTCCGCTGTGTAAAAAAGAACATTTTATGTTTGTATGTGATGAGTTTCGTAAGTTGTCACTAGAAAATCGTTTGACAAAGGTGAAGGAGCTTAATGTGTGCTTTAATTGTTTACGTCCTGGGCATTCAAGTAAACATTGTAAATTGTCCCATTGTAAATATTGTAATCGTAAACATAACACGCTTTTACACGTAGATCAGTCTAACCCAAATGTACAAGATCCAATGCCTAATGTTGCTTTACCTAGTTTAACAACTGACGTTTCTAGAGGTGCACAATCACAAAAAGGCACGTCTGAAAACGTTGTGTTGTCAAGTGACACCGCAGAAAGTACTACCCGTTCTGTTTTGCTTTCCACAGCTCTGGTGACAGTGGTCAACAACCGAGGTGAGAAGTTCGACGCCAGGATTTTGCTGGATAATGGTAGCACAGCCAATTTTATCACAGAAACATTGTGTCTCAAGCTGGGATTGCCTAGACGTGACGCTAACTCCACTATATCAGGTATCAATAAGCAAACATCAAATAGCACACAGTCTTGTAGGTTTACAATTCAGGCTCGGAATGGTGGCTACAGGGAAACTATCACTTGTATCATTTTGCCTGAAATTACTAGAATACTGCCGTCTACAGCTGTGGATATTTCCAACATCAACATTCCATCAGACATTCAATTGGCTGATCCATCATTCCATATTCCGTCTGTGATTGACATTCTTGTTGGCGTAGAAGTGTTTTGGAATGTCTTAGGTTCCTCCTCTATGAATTTAGGTAGGAATCAACCCAAACTTCACGCAACAAAACTCGGATGGATAGTTTCAGGACCAGTTCCATTGCGTTCACTATCCAATAACCAGGCACATTATTGCAACGTGTCTATGGACGAATTAAACAATAACCTCAATAGGTTTTGGGAGATAGATTCTGTACCATCCAAACATGCATTGTCACGTGAGGAACGTGCATGCGAAGAAAGTTTTCGTCATAATACTACTCGAGATGATCAGGGTCGTTTTGTTGTGACAATTCCGTTAAAAGACAATCCTAACATTCTAGGTGAGTCGTATGAAATGGCGAAGCGTCGGTTTCTGTCGCTGGAGCGGCGGTTTCTGCGTGATCCAAGCTTCAAGGAGCATTATGTTGCCTTCATGCAGGAGTACGAGCGTCTTGGACACATGACAGAAAATCGAACATCAAGGAAACCACATTCAGGTGAACAAGTCGATTATTTCTTGCCTCATCATGGGGTCATTAAAGAGTCCAGCTCGACAACAAAACTACGGGCAGTCTTCGATGCGTCAGCGGTAACCACGTCTGGCGTCTCACTAAATCAAATCCAGATGGTTGGCCCGACCATCCAAGAAGATCTTCTATCAATCTTGTTAAGATTTAGGCAATACAAATATGTCATTTCTGGAGACATAGCTAGGATGTATCGTGCCGTTGCTGTAACACCTTCACAACGTTGTTTGCAGCAAATCATTTTCAGGACAGATCCTAAGTTACCGTTAAAGACATACAGTCTTAATACAGTGACCTACGGCACAGCTTCTGCTCCATATCTAGCAACGAAGTGCTTAGTCAGCCTGGCTGACGTCGCTACCAGCACAACCGTCAAGTCTTCAATTGAACGTGACTTCTACGTTGATGACTATCTATCAGGAGGAAATTCGGTCTCAGACGTAGTAGAAATGGTCAAGGAGGTTATATCTGTCTTAGCATCAGCGAATTTTCATATACGAAAATGGCAATCTAATAACTCGACTATTTTAGATCAGGTTTGTAAAAGCTCAGCAGTTTTAGAATGCCTAAAATTGTCTGAAGATAAGAACGTGGCATCGAAAACATTAGGTTTACGTTGGATGTGTGAGGCAGATTATTTAGCATTTTCAATTTCTATTGACGCTGAGAAGCAAGTGACTAAACGTCAAATTTTATCAGTAATTAGTCAAATATTTGACCCATTAGGTTTGGTTGGTCCTTGTGTAGTCGAGGCGAAAATTTTAATGCAGCAATTATGGTTAGCTAAGTGTGACTGGGATGAGCAGGTGCCAGAGTCCATATCAAATTTTTGGTACAATTTTGTTAACACTCTTCCATGTTTGAACAATCTGAGAATTCCAAGATGGGTTGTTTGTGACAATGCTATATCACATGAACTTCATGTTTTCACAGATGCCTCTGAGAGAGCTTTCGGTTGCTGCGTGTATCTCCGGTCGGTGAACGGGCAAGGCTCAGTTAAGGTACAACTGTTTGCATCTAAGAATCGTGTAGCACCAATAAAGCCCACTACCATTCCACGTCTCGAGCTCTGTGGGGCGTTGCTAGGCGCAAGGCTGTGTGCTAAGGTTCAGAGTTCTATTACTTTGCCTGTAACTAGGTGCCATTTTTGGTGCGACTCAACAATAGTGTTGAGTTGGCTAGCTGTTTCACCGAATTTGTTAAAACCTTTCGTGCGTAATCGAGTCAATGAAATACAGGAGAGCACTGCAGGTCACAAGTGGAGTTACGTGCCGTCTAAAAGCAATCCGGCGGATCTTGTTTCCCGTGGGCTGAAGGCTGACCTTATCAGCGAATGTTCATTATGGTGGTCAGGCCCTCAATTTTCATTAAATGACGAAAAAGACTGGCCAGCTATGCCCAATAAAACTGTGAAACAGGATCTACCAGAAGTCATTACATCTCACTTCACAGATCACTCGTTTCTCACAGATTCACAAAATCATGAACAATCCTCTCACATAAATAAATCAGTTTTTCACAAACTACTCCATAAATATTCAAGTCTCAATCGATTGCAAAGAGTGGTGGCATATATACTCAGATTTGTTTATAATTTAAAAAATAAAGTCAAGTTGCAGAATGCACTGACAACTCAAGAACTTCAAGATTCTTTGAATTTAATTTTACGTGAAGCTCAAATGGAGATGTTTTCTAAGGAATATGCTATTCTTAAAGCTAGTAAAACATTGCCTCGAAAAAATAGGCTTATTTCTTTAAGTCCTTTTGTTGACAAGAATGGTCTCATTCGCGTGGGGGGAAGGCTGGATAATTCGCCTTATGACTATAATACCAAACATCCAGTTTTACTCTGCTCTAAACATTACATCACTAAAATAATATTTCACAAATATCATCAAGACTTGTTACACGCTGGCCCTCAATTATTGATAGCAAATATACGACAAACGTATTGGCCTCTAGGTGGCAGAAACCTTTCTAAATTTATTGTCAAACACTGCATTAAATGTTTTAAATATAAATGTCAAAATGTTCAACCAATCATGGGACAATTGCCTACCAATAGAACACACTTGGAGTTCCCATTTTTGAATTGCAGTGTCGACTATGCCGGGCCAATATTGATAGCAGATCGAAAGGGGCGAGGGTGTAAGCTTGTAAAAGCGTATCTATGCATCTTTGTTTGTCTGGCAGTTAAAGCTGTCCATATTGAGCTCGTTACAGACCTAACTAAGGAGGGCTATATGGCTGCTTTAAATCGTTTTGTTGCCCGTCGAGGCAAGCCCAAGAGCATCTTATCCGATAACGGCACTAATTTTATCGGCACTTGTAATGAACTTCAACGATTCTTACAAGATTCAAATATTTCGTACGAAGTAGCACAAAAGGGCATTGAATTTAATTTTGCCCCTCCATATTCTCCACATTTCAACGGAATTGCAGAAGCTGCCGTTCGCTCAACTAAACACCATTTAAAAAGACTTCTACAGTTAACACACTTCACATACGAGGAAATGGTCACTTGCTTGACTCAAATAGAAGCTGTGCTTAACTCACGTCCTCTTACACCACTTTCCTCTGATCCACTAGATTTTACAGTCCTTACTCCTTCACACTTTCTGATTGGACGTGGGACGTGTCACAAAGGTCTTCCCGGGGAACGACGGAACAACACGTGTCGTCGAATTGAAGACGAAGAAGGGGACGTTGCTACGTTCATTTAATAACATTTGTCCACTTCCTTTAGATTGAATGTATCAACCCGGGGAGGATGTTCACGCACACAAGGCGTGATTCATAGATGACGCGAGGGGACTCGCGGAGGGCGCGGTGCGGCGCGGGACGACAACGCAGCGGCGCGGCGCGGACCAGCAGCGGCTCCCGCCGCCCGCACCTCACTCCATCACTGAACACGGTCGACGACGCGCGCGCATTAATTCTCATTGTACAAAGCTAGTCCAACATTATACTGTCTTTTTAGAACCATTATAAGTGTATATACAGTCCATTTACCTTTCATTTACGAACCTTTAGCTAGGTCCTTAACAATAGTAGTGTCACAGGACTTCGAAAACTCATCAAATCATACCATAAAAACGAACACAGGCATATCGCACAGCGTACAAAACACTTTGAAAACTAGTTGGTCCAAGGAACACAAGTATAACATATCCAAAGGTGTAGAATACGAATTTAACGTAGGTTTCGCAGGAATTGGTGCAAGGTATGAACGTAAAACCGGGTTTTCTTTCTCCCTAAAAGGAGGCGTTAGTGAAGAAAAAACAAAAACTGAAACTATTGGGACAACTAGCGGCATGGAAGTGGAATTGAAGCCAGGAGATGCTGTGACTGTTATTTTGTCGTCAAACGCTGGTGCTTTAGAGATAGAAGTTGAGTATGAGGCAAGTCTCAAAGGACCTGCGAGTATAGTTTGTGATTGTGGTGAAGCAGAGGGATTTTTTGTCATGCATGAAGACAAAGTCTGTGAACGGTTAGAGGAGATCATGCCTTATGGACACGTCAATAATAGTTTTACAACGACAGAAACGATAAGGTTCAGCTATTATGTTGACTCCAGCATACGAGTTTATGAAAAGAATACTGGAGTTCTGATATTGTGATCACTTTTTTTATAAATAAATACTATAAGTATTGATGATACCACACGGCACACTGAACAACTCGTGCATTCGTTTTGTAATAATTTTATGCTCAATATATTATACCTAATTATTTTTTTATCTATATGTGTTTATTTTGTGTACTGTTGTGTTGTGTAAAATAAAAGAATTTCGATAATGTAGGAAATCGCGGTCAAAAGGTGCTTAAATGTGTACACATACATCAACTTTCTCCTTACATAATGAACTCCTGGATGCTTAGCATGACCAATTCTATCTCTATTCTTTCAAAAATAGATAAAGTTATTTCTATAGAATTCGATTTTGTTTTATGGGCCTACCACATGCACAAGCTTGACCACAGTTTTGTCTGCGCAAGCCAATTTGTACACGGAACACCGTGCGTGTGATTGGTAAAATTGTATCTCGCGCAAACCCCACAGCGCGGCCTACGTGATTGCCTGCGCAGTTAGGCTGCGTTTCCACTGAGGCGGAGCGGAGCAGAGCGGAGGGCGATTCACCAATCACATGGCTTGAAATCCAGATCTCTTATCCACTCAAGCCATGTGATTGGTGAATCGCACTCCGCTCCGCTCCGCTCTGCCTCAGTGGAAACGCAGCCTAAGGATCTATTCCAATTCAATACAAAGAGCTAATACCATTTGGTATTAGTTTATTTCCGAATTTGTTTTCTATTCCCAACGAGTACCACATTTGAAAACCAATACTAAAACAAGTTTGAAGAAATTAGGCACAGTCAGGTTCAGAAAAATTTAAATGCTTTGAGTGATTTTAATAAAAGTGTAAAAATGACCTACTACAGTTTCAAAGAACACCGACGATATCTTAAGAAGCCCGCTATACTATTTATGTCCAAACCTACCAAGGTAGCTCGACGTAGCCACGCTTGCGGGGCTCCTATTTCTGTAGGTCGAAGAAGGGCCGAGTCGGGGTGCCCCAAGTCCCGAGCTCGCTTCGCTCGCTCTTGCATCGATAGTGTGTAATTTGTGTAGCTGAGTGTACAAAAAGTCACGTTTCAGGATTCGTTAGTAATAGATTTTTTTTAAATATAAAATCTATTACTAACGAATACTCATACGAACCTGGTACTCGTTGGGAATAGAAAATGAATTCAAAAATAAACTAATACCAAATGGTATTAGCTCTTGGTATTGGATGGGAATACACCGCAGTTAGAACTGTGGTGAAGCTTGCGCGCTTGCGCGTGTGGTAATGCCGTCCGTGTACAGTTTTTTCATGCGAGAAGCTTGCGCAGGCCCGGCCTGTGCGTACTTTCTTGTGTGTGTGTGGTTGGGCGTTAGTGTTCAGTGTTGCCGACACAGATATAGATTTACCTAGAAAACGTAAGAGCAACTACTAACCGGTCTCCTAACCATAAACTTTTAACTTCCCTTCAACATGATACACAAAGGTAACCGTTTCAACAGTAGTCACTCCATTCCTAATATAAAAATATTTTACGAGATTTTATTTTACCACATTTTCGGCGCAACAAATCCGTATATTTACATTAAATTACAGCTTCCTAGTACTGGGCGTCTCTGAGCTAAGCTGCGGACAGACGGACATGGCGAAACTATAAGGGTTCCTTGTTGACTACGGAACCCTAAAAATGGAGTAACTTCTCCCGTTTTCCCAACATTTCCCTTCACCGCTCTGCTCCTATTGATTGTAGCGTGATGAAAAGTATACTATAACCAGCTCAGGAGTATGAATAATAATTGTACCAAGTTTCGTTAAAATCCGTGGAATAGTTTTTGTTTCTATAACGGTTATACAGACAGACAGACAGACAGACAAAAATTATACTGATTGCATTTTTGGCATCAGTCTCGATCCCTAATCACCCCCTGATAGTTATTTTGGAAATATATTTCATGCACAGAATTGATCTCTCTACAGATCTAATAAAAATCAATGCCACTTTTCGTTGTAATGTTATAACTCAAGAACGGGCTCACCTATCCAAACCAAATGTTTAGGCTTTGTTCGAACTATTTATTAGATGCTTTATGTGAAGTTTGCGTTGTGCGAAGCTGGGACGGGCCACTAGTTTATTATAAGTCAGCAGCTGTTTATCCAGTTGAATTTGATGGTATCACTGGCTGACTTGCTGTCGTGTGTGAGCGTCCACTTACGTACTTATGTGAACTTTTGATCTTTTCTTATTCCGCGAGCACAAAATAAATATGATAAAATGATCAAATGTTTCATAATATTTTACATTTACCGTATAAGCTGCGATTTTATGTACCTACTCATCTAGTAGTGGTTCTGAGATAATAAGGTCAAGAACAAGATCTTGAATCCGTATGTCAATAAACATAGATTAAGGCGGCTTTTCCACCAGAAATCTGCTATGCTACGTTGCTGTGGATGCGTTTCATATCCACCAATCATATTAAGTGTCTAAACACACTATGCCGGAGTTACGCGACCGAAGTTAGGCACAATTACACCTGCAATGCTATTTGAATTACTGACACACTATGCCGAAATTACGTCGCGTCATAGCGTACAGCGTAACTTCTGTCGGGCGTAAGTTCAGCGGCAACTTATTCTGTGACCACACATCATACGCGACCGAAGTTCGGTTCGATTACCGACGAAGATCCAGGGGCCAGCAGGGAGCCACCCGCGCCGAATTTCTGCCTCGTAAGTTCGGCACTTATGGTGTGTCATATCAGCCAAATACGTCGGAACGTGAAATCAGCCGTCGAACTTCGGTCGCGTAACTTCGGCATTGGTAGATACACATGGCACAGCACTGGTCGAAAGTCGAAACGGATTCAACTAAGATGTGTATGAAAGAGATATGAAAGGATGCGTGCTATAGATGCCTGCTATGGGTCGTCTTCTTTACTTTCGATACATCGCATAGCTTGAGCTACGCATCTCCCTCGCGCAGCTATTTTGCGGCGGCGATCTTCATAGCACATCTTACTCGCACCGCTACATAGTGGAAACAGTCAGTTAGTTTCGTAACTTCGCTTTCACTTTCTCGCAGCATGCATAGTACATCTCTGGAGGAAAGGCACCCTGTAGGTACTTTAATTCCTATTGAACTCTCTAGTAAATCAATTTACCAGGAAAACTTGAAACGTATAGTTTTAAAAAGACCTTGTCAAAAACTGTAAGTACCTCTAAGTGTGGTAAAATAGTGCTCAAGAAAAAAAACCTGTTTAAACTTTCTCAAATCGAAGAATAGCAAATGTTTCCAACATTTTATTATTACAGGCAATAACAGTAGACGCCTGAGTATGTAACCGTGCTAACAAATAAAAAAAAACTTAAAAAAAAATTAACCTCCTTCAAAAACAACCACAACACAGGGTAAAATAACCTACAAAATAACTTTTCTTTCGGAAGTCGGTGGCTTTGTTTTTTTTATTTCGTTGTCTTTTATGCCACCGATTTCCGAAAGAAAAGTTATTTTGTAGGTTGTTTTACTTTTTTTTGTGGTTGTTTTTTAAAGGCGGTTAATTTTTTTTAAGTTTTTTATTTTACTCTTTTTAGTTTAAATAGCTCATAGTTCCTTAGTATGGAACAAATTACACATCACATCTTCTCAATGAGAGTGAGTGGGCTATAATTCAGGAGCGGTTGGTAGTTGTCACATACCTTCTAATTTTGGTTGGACATGTTGGTTGGTGCAGTCGTTTTTCGTTGTCTTTTATGCCACCGATTTCCGAAAGAAAAGTTATTTTGTAGGTTGTTTTACTTTTTTTTGTGGTTGTTTTTTAAAGGCGGTTAATTTTTTTTAAGTTTTTTATTTTACTCTTTTTAGTTTAAATAGCTCATAGTTCCTTAGTATGGAACAAATTACACATCACATCTTCTCAATGAGAGTGAGTGGGCTATAATTCAGGAGCGGTTGGTAGTTGTCACATACCTTCTAATTTTGGTTGGACATGTTGGTTGGTGCAGTCTGTATAATGTTTACCTTTGCTGTTTTCAGAGCAGTCTTAATGAAATAAATTATGTAATGTACCCCATTTGTTTGTGATTGTCCTTTAATTTTTATTTTACCATCTTGAATTTCTCCTGTATCGTGGGTGCGTTTACAAACAAAGAAACTCATATACAGAAACACCCAGACCCGGAATAACTACTTGCAGAACATACTAATATTTGATCTGTGCGGGGACGGAACCCGTGATACGTCGCGCGACTGCGCGTCATTCAATCACTCAGCCATTTTGCTAACCGTGAGATTAGATTTCAATCCACGATCCCAAACTAGGAAGTCGGAGTCGTAAATGAGCTTCCACCGCACTAGTTAATATTCCAGTCCAGACTAGTAGAAAACTACGGACCAAAGTTTTTCAAACCTTGTACTCAGGTTGCCGTAACTCTATATCTGTCCACGCTAACTTTTTCCTGTTATGAATTACACTCGTCTCTTTTTCCTGCAAATAAATTAAGAACGTGGCCTAACTTCGTATGTAATTGACAATACACGTGTCTGATGTTGTTAAAAAAAATTAGTGTGGGCCACACTGCGATCAACAATACAAGGTCGGCACTCGAAATACGTCTTATGTGGTACTTACAAGGTTCAATTTTTCGGTTGATTTGCTAACAGTATGACTTCTCTTTCTCATTTTTTTCTTTTTTTTAAACATTGCCAGACTTACTACAAAAATTAAACACCTGTGGATCACTAGTCTAAAAAAGTGTAACTGCAACACGACCCTTGTGACACGACTGGCCTGTTGGTCTAGTGGTTAGTGACCCTGACTGCTATGCCGGAGGTCGTGGGTTCGATTCCCACCCAGGACAAATGTTGTGTGATGAGCACGATCATTTGTTCTGTGTCTGGGTGTAATTTATCTATAATATGTATGTATTTAGAAATATATAAGTATGTTTATCAGTTGTCTAGTACCCATAACACAAGCTCTGCTTAGCTTGGGACTAGATGGCGTTGTGTGATAGTTGTGGAATATTATTATTATTATATCAATGTCAAATGCCGTTTTGGATTTGACAATTGTTTTTTACAAGTGTTTCCGTATATTTATTGTTTTAAGCAAATTTTCAAATAATATCAAATCTTCCTACTAAACCAACGCTATGCGTTGACAATCACGGACATGCGGACGGCGAGTAACGGGTAGCTCGCCGTATGACCAGGGTCCTAAAAAGCAGGTCTTTCTCGCTCACTTAGTCGACTCGTGCCGACTTTACCCGAACGACCGTTACATAGCCAAGCGTGAAGGCTCAGTCTCATTCGATTCCCATAAATAAACTGCTCAGTGCGCCTACAGAAGTTTTCACTTCAAAAACTTGTCCGCTTTGTTTTTTTCTACGAAAACAGGCAGCCATATTAGGTACTGGTTTCAGAAATGAGCATTTAATTTTTTATCCTTTGTTTACGCGTTTTTGTGTCTAAAAATAAGCTCCGATTATCCCGGCTTTTAAAAGAAAACAACGGGAGCTTTTAAGGACGCCAAACAATAAATCCTTCATTGTGTTTTTGTTTATTGTGTAAGTATTATTTATGTTAACAAATTGGATCAATATCTGTAAGCTTTACTTTTCATTTGAGAATAAAACGAATGTAAATGTTGTGAAGTTCGATGATTAGAAAATTTTATTTAAACTTTCATAATAAGTAATTACGTTTTTACTTTTAAAAGTGAAAACGTAATTATTAAGTTTGTCCGGGGTTCTACTTGTCTATAACTGCCATGGAACTATGTAGTCCTTGATGAATTTTATTGCTTGCTTTTTGTTATTGCAATAATTATGTTTTAATAAACATGACTGCTAATTTTGTTTTTGTTACTGAAATCAAAATAACTTCAGCAAACAGTTAACTGAAATTACAACAAAACTGCGACTCTAACTGCCTCATTTTTTTTTAAAAAAAAACGTTGCCCACTTTAGGACCGGGTGAACCACGGGAAACAAACGGGGATATCATCTGTACCGTGAGCGTTTACAAACTTTTAACCCAGACCCGGAATTATTAATTGTAGGTCATACAAATATTTGTTCCGTACGGGAATGCAAGCGCAGCGTAAGACATCCACCAACGAGGTGGACAGACGACCTTGTAAAGGTCGCCGGAAGACGCTGGATGCAGGTCGCTTCCAACCGGTATATGTGGAGATCTAAAGGGGAGGCCTATGTTCAGCAGTGGACGTCCTATGGCTGAGATGATGATGATGATGATGACGGGAATTAATGAAACGTATGATACGTAGCGCAGCACTCAATCATTCAGCCATACATTAAAATGTAAGGTCAGTGAAGTGATAGTTCATTTTTTTTATAACAAAAGTTTACGGCTAATTCAAAAATCCATCAAAAGATAACATTCAAAACTCAACTCACTGGCTAAGATTTACAGCCTTATTCAGAATATTCATTGGACATGGACATCCAATAAGGCAGATAGAATCGACCTCTTAGTTCATTGAACCGATGTATATTAAGACAATTGAAGGCCTAATGGGCCAAAGGGGGATTATTGGGGTACAACTGGCCCTGCGGGTATACGGGTACATTTCGACCCCGCAAAGCCTCGGCTTAGCATCTGGTTCGGGAACTGTTAATGTAATGCCGACGAGATGTTTAAATTATGTTGTTTATGTTTGCAGCTGTCCCGTTGGACTCATGTTCGTAAGCAAGACTGCTGAACGTCCGTCCTGGGTCCGATTCCCGGGTCGGGAAAAACTTGATATTAGGTTTTACTATTAAAAATTCTCAGTAGCAGTCCGGTGTTTGGAAGTTGGCGGTATGATACCCCGTGCTACGTACATACGTATGATAAGCCGTTGGTCCCAGATATCTCTGCCGTTCTGTCGGATTGCCATCCCATCGAACTGTGAGAGTAAATGAAAAGAGAGTAAGACCTGTGCCTGCGCACACATTTGTGCACTTATTTATTTATTTATACTTCATGTACAAATCCATGGTACATAGGCGGAGTTAATGCCACAAGGCATTCTTTACCAGTCAACCTTTGGGTGTAAGACAACACTGTGGTAGGGTACAAAAAATAACAATAAAAAAAAACTATTAAAAAAAAAGCTATACAAACTAAAAATAAAAAAAATAATGATAATACTATGCTTTATAATACTATTATATGTACAAATAAAGTAAACTAAACAATATTATAACATATGAAATAAATAGAAATAAAATCCTAATAATTAATGACGTATGACTTTTATCAATTTACAATATTTATTCTGACGTATTATAGAGGTTATGTACTTTTCTCTTGAAAGTAAAATTGCTTTCAGCTTTTTTAATGCTAAAGGGTAGCGCATTCCAGAGCTTAATAGTTGAGATAGTATAAGAATTAGACATGAAACCGGTACGGTGTGAAGGAGTTTGGAAAAGTAGATTCTTAGAAGCTCGAAGGTTACGACTATGAGAACTGCCCAACACTTTGAAAAGAGTTTTTAAGTAATCAGGAGCACATGGATCGTTCATAATCTTGAAGAGCATGCAGAGAGATCTGAGGGACCTCCTGCGTCGGATAGGCAACCATTTAAGCTGGGAACGAAAAGAAGAAATGTGATCGTATTTACGAAGGCCAGAAACGAAGCGAATACAGTTATTGAGAAGACGATCCAATTTATTTAGAAGTTCTTGGGATGGATCAGAATAACAAACATCGGCATAGTCAATAATGGGAAGCACAAGTGACTGGACCAAAGTGAGTTTGGTGCTAGATGGGAGGAAATGCTTGAATCTATAGAGAGACCGCAGCGAGAACTTATGTCCCGCGCAGATGGCTAATTTCCTCCGTAATTGGCCGCCGTGTCTGAAATCGGTCAGGACGACTATTATTTAATAATAATTTTAATAATAATTTATTTATTCCATAAACAGTACTAAGGTTAAGTTATAGTTAAATGCTAAGGTATTACAAAAATTACAAAAAGTTTTAGCATCTGAAGCCAAACTAGGAGGAACCTGTATTTTGGCTAACAGCGCCAATCCCTTCAAGTTTAGTAAGGTTTAAGTTCTTAAAGCTAGCATTTTACAAAAAGAAAAATGAATACTAATTCTAGTTATAATAATAATCTGCTAGAATTAGTATTCATTTTTCTTTTTGTAAAATGCTAGCTTTAAGAACTTAAACCTTACTTAACTTATTTGTTCGCAGCTGTGTACCTACTGTAAATGCTACTGCAAATGCCTGATTAAACCTGTCCAATGGGAATCTACATGTGTCGTGGACAAGGGACATCTGCGTTGCTGCCAACATTGCTTACACATTAAGTAGGTTATAGTATAAGTATATGGTATTGCAAACAAGTAGATATAGGAATTAAATCGGTACTACAAAGACAGTTTTCACCAAACAAGGGGAAAAATTCATACTAATTGATATTCTCGTATTATTTACAAGTCCAGCATTATAACCAGCCTATTTTATATTCTAGTCTGAAAATTATATAACAAGTAACAGTGTCGTTATATGGAAAGTATTTGAATACTAAAGCCTTATAATAATAAGTTAGGTGCCCAAAATCGGTCAGATCACGGGTAGGTTCCGGCACAAAAACCCCGTATCCCGAGTGTAGGCGTAGTTCATCGTCTATTTTCGGATACACATATCCGAACGGCAATAGACTTCGCCGAACATCAAAGTGATATCGAGTACCTTCGTCAAACTATCACTTTTATTGACAATTTGGCCTTAATCCTCCTTACGCCTATTATAACAAAGTATCTTTTTCAAAACCACGATTTGAAACGCTGAAGTACTTTCCCGAAACATTTGGAATGCACAACATTTCTCCTCTAATAAGAACCACGAAGCTGTGTGGAATACGGGAAAGCGTTCGAAGCGGTGAGAGCGGTGAGCGGTGGGAGCAATGGGAGCGCAGACTGACCGACGCTAATGCAATCGTCGGCTCCACACCTCCCTGGCATTTAGTTCCCTCAGCGTGTGCAATTCTGTTGAGTTATTATGATAGACGGTAAATATTATGAAAGGGTTTACAGGGGAGTCTGCTGTGCCCCTTCTTGTTGCTCTTTGAAATACTGTAGTGAGGATATTGTTTTAAATTGTTTGTGTTCAATTAGTACCGATTTTGTTTTCTCATTTGTTATCTTTAAAATCATTTAATTATTAATTATGAAAATTATTCCAAGTACTTTATTGGTCCGGGGTCGCGGGACTCATTCCATTACCGTGACCCTGGAACGTAAAGGGCTAATGAAGGACACCGTGGATTTTAGTCAGTACAAGTCTGACAGTCCCTCCCGCCCTGCCCTGGGCTGGAGGACTCATTTGATGATTTTACCACGATAAAAAAAAAAGTACTTAATTGGTGAATAGAGAAGTAAAAGTTGTGTATCTAGTAGGGTCTATATTTTTGGTTTAATGCAACTTCTTTAACGTGTCATGTCCACACTAATCTCCAACAAAATACTCGACCGCTTTTATTAAAATTTTGTGAGTGTATGGTTGATTTCAACTTGAAAAATATGATGGTTTAGGTCCCGATAGGTGATCCCAAGCAAAGCATGAACCTCTAGAAATATCTTAGTTTAATAGAAATTAAAAAACTACTTAATTTAAATTAGTATTATTCAAGTTCTTTAACGTTCATTTGTTACAAAGAAAAAGTTTCTTCGAAATAATAATTGTAGACTTTAACTGACTTTGAATAAGGATAAAGATTATAACCTCAAGTTATACAAATCACTGAGAGGATTAAATTAAATTGAAAACGGAAAGAAAAGGCATTATCTTTCATTTTCCAATAAGAATGAAACTGAAAACTCGTTATTTTAAGTTCACTGAGCAAAAATGAGAAGAAGATAAATGATTATTATAATTTGTGAACAGAATAACGAATATTAGTAGATAATGATATTTAAAATGTAATGATTTCAAAATATATATCTTATCATTTTTATAATTATTCATTAAAAATACGACAGACGGTATATTGAAAAATAATATTCCAGACATCATTAGTTCTATACTTTAATGAGATTTCTTATCGAAATTATCAAATCTGAAATCACAGAAAATTATTTTATTACAGTAATCCGAGATATATTTTTCTATACAATTTTAAGGAATACAACGCTCCCTGCGATGGTTACCGTAACTACGTTCTTTTTCCAATTTTAAATCCTTATTGTGTTCGTCGTTGAGCAACCGGTTGCTAAGACGACCCTTAGCAACTTATAACACCACAATACCACAAAATGGCAACCTCCAAGTTACTAGCCGATTTTCCTCCTCTCGTCATAATATATTTAAGAGCAATGCGCACAAAAACTCAATGATGTACATCTTAAGCTGTATATTGCGAATCCATTAGAACTTCTCGGAGCATCTCTATGGTTTCTCGCGAGAGAACGTTTACTAGAGCAAAGTTTTCCAATTTAGGTTAGGCTACCCCCAATTCCAGCATTCCGAGGTCACTCACCCCTGTCAAAGGAAGATTTATGTATAAAGAACTGTTGACGAAGTAGAATTTGTTTATCTTTGTGGGGACTGTCCCAGATATGGCACAATGTCGGATGTTTTGAAATTATATAAAGGATTATTTAAATTCGCTTTTGAAGTCGGGATGATGTAAATCTTTTTGATGAAGTTTCCGTTATAAAGGGTAATTTATTTAGCGTTGACGGCTGGAGCGATTAAACCTTTAAACCGAGCGGGCATTTGGTGTTTATAATAAAATTAAGGGACGATTCACTGGTTTTATAATACGTTTTCTTTGTAGGTATATTATATTTGGTTATGATATTATAACAAGAAGATAACGTAACATCTTGCCGATGATTCCCATACCATATATTCTCCTCTTATGTACAAACCCTATATAATCTTACTTCCTGTTACTATTATGAATGCGAAAGTTTGTGAGGATGGATTGATGAAAGGATGTTTGTTACTGTTTCACACAAACCTTTGTATTTTGTGACCACAGATACTTAATAACTTAGATTAACATAATACTTTTAGTCCGAGTATGACGTTATTGTGACATAATTACCGATCTTCACGAGGGCAAAGCTGCGCGTGCAAGATAGTACTAGCGAGTATAAAAAAAAAAACAATAAGAAAATAATAAACTACGTACACAAATAACTTTCGCTCCACCAACACTGTTATTTACTGGAGTAGACGCAGAAGATAATAACTACCTAAAGTTTGGCCCATATTTGGCACACCCAACACTATCGCACAAAAACACACACGCAGATAACAGGTCATTAAACCTTGATGGCTGTGGAGTAGAACCGGAGGGGACGGTATTCGCACAGTTTGGTAAAAAATGGCCCCGGCACACACTAGATTTATTGTACCAACGCCATTTTAGTTTTCAACGTTAGGGTAAATTCACAGCGAGACACGACGCTGCGCGCTCATTTCAATAGACCTCATTATATTGTGTGTAAAGACTCAAAATCTAACTTATGAACTACTCGAAAACACACATTTCACCGACACCTTTCAAAATTTAACTTTATTTACTACATGAAAAGATATACATTTCTAGTATCGTCGCGTCACTAACTACTTAACTGGCCCTTACGTGAAAGAGAAAAAGCGGGTGTGTATAGGGTGCTACATTTTCAGAAGGGTAAGTATATAAACCTGTGCGCTCATTTCAATAGACCGCTATTATATTGTGTGTAAAGACTCAAAATCTAACTTATGAACTACACGAAAAGACACATATTTCACCGACACCTTTCAATATAACTTTATTTACTACATGAAAAGATATACATTTCTAGTATCGTCGCGTCACGTCGCGTCGCGTCTCATCTCGGTGTGAATTGGCCCTTACGCGAAAGAGAAAAATCGGGTGTGTGGGGTGTTACATTTTCAGACGGGTAAGTATATAAACCTTTTTAGGCACATTGGTTCTTATTTACATATTTATTTCATTAAGTGCGATCCTAGTTTGAAGTTCTGATGTAGGTTATAAATAAATGTACCTATGTTAGTTCTAGACTGGTTTTAGAAACTATTTCTATAATTTGCTTGGAATAAGGATATTTCCAAGTATGCAACAGTAACTCAGAAGCTCTTGTTTTGGAGTGGTAATCATCAAAATGATCTAAAACCATGGTTAAAGTTTGCAGAAAGCTGTCAAATACATCCTGTATATTTTTACAAGTATTACTAAGTATGTTTCGGCTAGAGAAGCATAGTCGTAGAGCACGGAGCATAACAACATTTTTTCATGAAACGAACAATTAACAGAAAAATACTCGCGTTACTGAATAAAATACGTTTCCAATCAATTGGATCAATATGGCGGAAGCTTGCATTGTTTGCCAGTTATTTCTACAAACATTCATTTAGCTTTGATTGGATGCGATGGACGAATATCGAATGTTATTGCGAATAACTAAATAGCCAATCAAATTAGTTTGGATTCAAGCTATACTGCAATATATTTATAGATTTACGGTTTTAATTAAATTTATTTTCAAATTCTATGGATGCTGGAACTAATCTTATTAAATTTCAAGTAGCTATTGTGTATTTTTGGTAAGTACATCATTAAGCAGTGGTGGCCCAGTGGTATCGGTCCCGACTTACGAGTTGTAGGTCGTGGGTTCGAACCCCGCCAGGCGCATTACTTTGTGTAATTTATTTCATCACCACTGCTCTCAAAACGGTGAAGGAAAACATCGTGAGGAAACCGGCATGTCCTAGAACCAACAATTCGAAGATATGTGACATCTACCAATCCGAACTGGGCCCGCGTGGTGGATTACGGCCCACTCCCTCTCACAGAGAGGAGGCTTGTGTCCCAGCAGTGGGAATATTATAGGCTGATGATGATGACATAGCCCTGAAAAAGCAATAATTGTGCTTGTTTTCACAAGAGCATAACTATACATAAATCTTCAATATGTACTAACCGAGAGTTGAAACTTTAGCAGTGCAGTAGTATTGAAGCATACTTTTAGGGCAAACGTGTATAAGGCCCGGCTTAATCTCCAAAACAATAAAATGCCTGCAGAAGGACACAGGACCACACGGCCCACATTATCATTATAACCCCATACAAAAAGTATTGTACCACAAATGTCTTTCTGCCGTGTTTTACCGCCAACGATTCGGCATGATTTATTCATTTGTCCATAAATTCGGTCATAAGCCGGACATATTTATTTTGTATGAAATATCGGTTTTACCCTTGGCCGGTAATACGATATTTTCCCCCTTTGTTATCCTCATACTGACCCTTGATATTTTGGGTATTATATTCCGGATTTTTTCGGCTATTTCTGCTAGCGCACCGTTTTATAGCGCACCAAACATCGTACGTTCGAATACGGAAATCTGTAAAGTACTTCTTTCATTTTTCCTCAATTCGTATAAATAGAGCTTTCTGTTGAAGAAGCCTATTCAATGTTTTTTATTTGTACTCCTCTTCGATTTCTTCGAATACATGTTTACATAATATAATGTACGAGTCTTAATTGATAATTCTCTAGTGAGGGGAGATTTTTTCTCTCTAGAGGGCCGAAGCCTGCCGGGATCGCGGGACTTATCTCATTACCGTGACCCCGGAACATAAAGGGCTATTGACGGACACCGTGGATTTTAGTCAGTACAAGTCTGACAGTCCCTCCCGCCCTGCCCGGGGTGGGAGGACTCATTTGATGATTTTACCACGCAAAAAAAAAGATGTCAAAACAAAAAAAAATCGGTTGTCTGAATTGGTTTACTGACGACAGTTGAAACTGACAACGTCATAAGAAAATACTGCACTTACTTACGTTGCTATAAACAATTGAAAATTGGAACGACTCAGAGCGAGGTAACGCCGCATGACGTCATGTTTTTTCTTGCGTGAAGCCGGCTCCATCGAATTATAAGACGTTGTCACGTCAAAATCAAATGAGTGCTACAAAAATATTGATTCATACAGCCAACGGAGATTATTTAAAGACAACCAAAAAACAAAGATCCACATTAAAGTGAATTTCACCAATACGATCATCACGTCTAAACTGCGTTAAAGAAACGTACTAAGTACTCGTATTTGAGGCGCGCGTGAAATACGACGCGGTCATCATCGGACGGCGAGTCACCCATTACTCCCAGTCAGCATGCCCTATGACATCTTGAATGCAGTTTTAACGCACTAATCGTTCAGTTTCACTGAACACGCGATAACCGCCTCTAAGATATAAACCACTAAACCCAGCTTAACATCCTCGACACAGTATATTTTCTCCACCTATTCTTCCTATCCACAGCATTGTGAATTTTATGAGCAGATACTTTAGTGCTCACTTAAGGCGCGGTGTTATCTCAATATTCCCAAAAATTGGTTTCTTAGAACGTCGAGTATGACGTAATGTAATAAAAATAAGCAACGCGAAAAATACAGTGAACAGAGAAGGGTATATAGAAGAATTTAAACCGAACAGAATAATAAATAAGAGTTTGATATTCCCAATAAAAATTGGGAAGTTGTAGCACAAAAATAAACTTTGACGTCGAAGATCTCTGTATTTCCAGCGATAACAACAGTTTTTTTTTTAAGAATTTAGTAGGTTTTCCATTTTTTTAAAACTTTAACCAAACCATTATTTAATTTTATGTCTATATTTTAAATAATCTAAAGAAAAGCAATAAAATAAATGCCCATTCGCAGCTTACGTCACATTTCAACACAAATATCATTTTTTCAATTTTCAATCTTATTGACGCTCCATAGTGGTGACAATAGTTTACGCGGTCATAAGCGATTAAAATCGTAGTCAGTCCGCGCCTTAAGTGCATTCACTTACTTTAAAACCGTAAAACTTAAGAGATGTGACACTTAAAGTACTACAGAATTAACCGTAAAATATTACGGTATCGTCACGGCTGTTGAACATCCAGGTCGAATCGTAAAAATCAAGAGGGTGCTTAAGACTTGGTGTATGTTTGTGAAATTGATAAACTACATTTGTATATATTCTGAAAGTTGGCAACGTCGCAAATAGCTGTCAAATATTAACAAGTTCTAATTAATTTAGCAATGTTACTGTATGGAAACAAGAAATATTGCTCTGTAATGCACTAAAAAAATGATAAGGGAATGCAATAAGTAACATCGTAACACCGAATATACAGTTTTAGATGTAAAAAAAGTATTTGGAAACCTTCCATATGCCTTTTTTACACCTGAAACGATGACAACATCAAATGCAGTGTTTTAATTGCGTTCCTATATCAAAGTTGTAGTGCACTACAGAGCCATATTTCTTATTTTCATACAGTAAATTTAAAAATAAGTTAAAACTTGTAAATATTTGACAGCTATTTGCGACGTTGCCAACTTTCTGGTTATGCGCCCTTAAATGTTTAAATAAAATCTGTACTCAGTGATCTCTATAATATTTTTTCAGGAATCTTAATGTCATACTGTTCAAAGGAAGAATGCTTCTGTAAATAAAATAAACATGCGTAGACACAAAATTAGAGATTATTATTATTTACTAGCGTAGCTCCATAGCGTTGCCCACGTTAAGTTCGGTCCACAGAAACATTTAATAAACAGGAGAAGTGGCAAGGGGGCGTGTCGGCGACCACGGGGTGCTGAGCGTTTCGCTCAGCTATTGACTTGTACTACTTTATTTTTGTTTTCCTATATTACTCCGACTGTATTGATACATTGCTCTTTTACAACCACCTCAGTCTATCACTGAGTGACTGGACAAGCAATGTAAAACTGTCATAACGATACCTCATCAAGCCGTAATGTCGCATGGTGCGTCCGTTGTATTTGAGCGCGAGAGTCGTATCCGCCCCCGTGTCCCGACAACACACAATGATAATTGTTTTAGTGTGAGTAAATTATACGGAAAAAGTACGCTGTAGTGTTAAGAATTAGGTTTATATTTCAATGACTGAGTTATCGATGGCGCTTGTGTGCACTTATTCGTAGAATTGTATTGACAGAACTGTGTGTGCAATATTAGCGCTATGAAGGGGCAATTGTGGCTTCACCGGTTTTCTATACATTTTGAATTCCACGCCATATCTCCTTCTTTAGTATATCTGTGGTTCGGTCATTATCTCATGACTGGAACCTTATACCAGGTTTAGAAATATGTACTAATTCGGAGGCCTTATTACAAGATTTCTGTATATTATTTACAGTGTTCTTGAAGTATTTACTGCGTCTATTATTATGGACAATTGAAAAAGCGGCTTCAGTGTACGACGAGGAACTATTTTTCCCATCAAATTAACGTCAAAGTTCCTGTTTCCTTTACGTCACATAGACGTGAAAAGTCATGCTAGGGCTTCGGGTTATAAACTGTAGATTTTGTGTGAAAGACTAACAAAATGTCCATCCATCCTCACAAACTTTAGCATTCACAATATTAGTTAGATTACATAGAGAAGCTCATTGACTTTTTTTCCAACCCTATTAGTAGATCAACCTTTTATATATTTCACAATACATAAGTACTTTATTATTGTACACGCTATTGTTGTTTATTACTCATTAAAGGCTCAAAACACTTAAAATAACAAGCCCTAACAGGAACGATTTATTCTATTTCAGGAATAAGCCGCTTACTACAATTGCGTGTTTCCCTGAAACTGAACAAAACAATTTTCCACTCTCTAACTTTCCAAATAAGGATGAAAATACCCCGGCAGTAAAATGTATACAGTCAATATATTTTTTCAATTGTGCCAAGTGAATATGCCTACATAATATCTATGGATGTTCAAAGCTTTGAAATACACGTGTCAGTCGCCATTTAATCGAAGTCTTATTGTCAATTGACGTCACAAATTAGATGTTCGTCATCTTCTCTTTATATAAAAATCAATGCCACTTTTCGTTGTAATGTTATAACTAAAAACGGGCTCACCTATCCAATCCAAATGTTTAGGCTTTGTTCGAACTATTTAGTAGATGCTTTATGTGAAGTTTGCACAAAATCGGACGAGCGGTTCTTAATATAACCGTGCGAAGCTGGGACGGAACACTAGTTATATAATATTTATACTGGATCATTTAATATGTGGCGAGATGGCTTAATTATTATATTGCATTGGATAAATTGGGTTTAGGCTGTTGTTATGAGTGTGGGATCAATTTGAATAAGCGATTGATTGTATACATATAATATAATCCATTGAGCAAAATATGGGTTGGCCAATCATTGGCGAGTGGTAGTTGCTGTGGAAATTACGTATTTTCCTACTTCTCCGCTCCTTTTTTTTTAAAATCTCATCGCGGGATCCAACGCTTCATCTCTTCGACTTCATCGAGCTTCATTGTCTCGGCGTATTCTTGATCGCTGCTGTTGATTCTGGCTTTCAAAAGTTCCAGTTGTTTGGGAATAGTGCGGTTAGATTGTTCCTATTAAAATACTCCAGTTTGGTAATGCTTTGACTACCAGTCTGAGGTTAGCGTTCAAGCCAGCTTTTTGAAGACACGAAACGGATGCTGTCTCATAGAGTCTACATTCATAGAAAAGTAGGTACCCACGTAGTTCGAGAAGTGGAATTATATATAGACTTTTTATAGTGAAGCGAAATACAGTTCTATTTCGTCGTCGTTGAAGCGAAATACAGTTATTTCGTTGTTACGTTAATATTATCTGCAAAGTTTTTTCAATATCCAATATTCACACAATACACCAAAATGTTGTGTTGATAAACAACCTAATTATTTCCTACACTCTTCCATTTTACTAGCACAATTTCTTAACAAAAGTTATATCCAGAAATAGTTGCCTACAGGATGTGTCCTTAAGTGGAAAATACGCGGCCCTGTCGCCATGGAGATTACGCCATAAATCAGAGAGCGGAGTGGCATTCATGCATACATCAGCACTGGGTGGTTGGAACGTGACTCGTGGTGTAATGGCCGTGTTCCGATGTCTGTTATGCTTATGGTGGGTAGATAGTTTTCTTTTTAGCTTTTTGTGACATCCAAATATGGGAAATTTTGAGGTAATTATGTTGCCCGGGTATTTGGTTACTCTGTTTGTAATTTCGCGAATTCGTCAATTAAGTACCATTTATTGGTGTGGGGTGTAAATAATAACAAATTAATAATGTAAGTATTCCTTTTCTGGTGTTCGACCCCGAATAAAAAAGAACTTGTGCAATTGTGCATAGAGATGTGGACTTTGAAAAAACTGTTTGATTCCAACCTTTGAGCACTTGTATCCAGAGATGTTTTAGGTGGAGAATAAGTGGAAGAAAATCACCAAGTTATATCATGATCGTGGCGCAATAGTATCTAAGGTTTCGGCCACACAGCAAGAAGTTATTTGTAGTCGTCCCTTTGTGGTATTTGCCGTCCAAGCGAACCGTGAACCAGTGCTAGGTTACTAGGATGAATCATCTACCGAACAACTAATTTTTTACTGCTAAGTGTGCCACCTGCGGTGTGTCCTTAGCTTAAGCTCGTTGATCAAATATCTGCTTTATAAATGTTACCTATCCCTAAGGTATCTCCTTTGAAGTCTGTGTCCCTGTTATCTCTTAGTCTATATTTTTGCTTTATCATCTTTGCGATCATTTGAATAATGTAAGTACAGAGAGAACGAAATAGTATCTACGACACAATTGTTTTGCATGTATTTGTTGTTGCTCTCCTTTGTACTGATCGAAAAGAGATAAGTTTATTTTGTATCATATACATAAAAAAATACTAATATACATTTTTATGAATAGATTTGTATGGGTATACAGATATTTTTTTACATGGATTAACACATAGGTAATTTTTATCCCTATTTTATATTCACGTTGGTTAATTTACAGCTAGTCATCTATAAATAAGAAAAATACTAAATTTAAAAAATCTAAAAACCCACGTTTTTAAATGTCCTAAAAATAAGAAAATAACCCTACGGGGCTGAGAGAGGGGCCACTCAAAACGTGGGGGCGTAAATTATTTAAGGGATTATTTATGGGATATATTTACATGACGTGTAATAGATCGTGGGTGTAACTTGCAAAGATACGCCCCCACGTTTTGAGTGGCCCCTCTCTCAGCCCCGTAGGGTTATTTTCTTATTTTTAGGACATTTAAAAACGTGGGTTTTTAGATTTTTTAAAATCTATTAATTATTTTATTATTTTTATCTTTGTTCATCGGGTTTGAAGCTACCCTGAAAATTTCCGCCTGCTAGCTTATCAGGAAGTGCCTCAAAGCCTGTCCGCCATCTTGGACGTCCGCCATATTGGATTTAAGTCACATAACTATATTTTTCGTACTCCTGACAGCAAACCCTTTCATTTGATATTCATATCTTAGGGGTGCATTTCAAATAGCCTGTCTGCCATCTTGGACGTCCGCCATATTGGATTTAAGTCACGCGACTATTTTTTTCGTACTCCTGACAGCAAACCCTTTCATTTAATATCCATATCTTAGGGGTGCATTTCAAATAGCCTGTCTGCCATCTTGGACGTCCGCCATATTGGATTTAAGTCACGCGACTATTTTTTTCGTATTCCTGACAGCAAACCCTTTCATTTGATATCCATATCTTAGGGGTGCATTTCTAATAGCCTGTCTGCCATCTTGGACGTCCGCCATATTGGATTTAAGTCACGTGACTATTTTTTTCGTACTCCTGACAGCAAACCCTTTCATTTGATACCCATATCATAGGGGTGGATTTCAAACAGCCAGTCCGCCATCTTGGGGAGGCCGCCATATTGGATTTGTTACGACGTTTCTTAGCTAGTCATGCATTGTCATCAGAACTCAAAACGTGTACAAAATTTCAGCCTGCTAGCTTATCGGGAAGTGCCTCAAAATTGAGTTGCAAAAGTCCAACCGGAACGACAAACAAACAAACAAACAAACAAACAAACAAGAAAAGTGAGTGTACAAAAACGTGGGAAAATCCAAAGTGATGAATACAAATTCACGCCCACTTCGCCCAGAATGCTGTAAGTAGATCCTTTTTGCTCGGAGTACGCGCTTTTATGATGACTGGCATTATTGATGACTTGCTTTTATTATTCAAATGTCGCTCCACGGATTTCTATTTTTGTTCTACGCCGTTTTTGATGGTATATCTCCGAAAATTACGCTGGTATTTCCCGGTAAAGTAGGCAGAAGCGTTATTTTTGATATATATATATATATATATTTTTTAATATTCCACAACTATCACACAACGCCATCCAGTCCCAAGCTAAGTAGAGCTTGTGTTATGGGTACTAGACAACTGATAAACATACTTATATATTTCTAAATACATACATATTATAGATAAATTACACCCAGACACAGAACAAATGATCGTGCTCATCACACAAACATTTGTCCTGGGTGGGAATCGAACTCACGACCTCCGGCATAGCAGTCAGGGTCACTAACCACTAGACCAACAGGCCAGAAAATTAGACCAACAGGACAGAATTTTACGCGTAACGCATGCGTCGCGAATTTCCAAGATTTTCTATTCGTCGTTAGGAATGGATTGAAGAATTTGACGCTTGTAGGTACGAACGTCGGTGGCTCGGTTCGTAAGAGCATCGCAGGATGTTGTCCTTCACCGCAGTGATGATGAAATATATACACAAAGTAAATGCGCTTGGCTGGTTACAAATTAACGACCTATAACTCATAAGTCCGCCGTTACCACCACCATTGCTTTCAAAGATGTAACCTAACAAAAATAAATGATAGATAAACTAAGGCACACTTGTATGTCGTCACAAGAAACGGTTTCCTAAATCCCCGTTGAGCTCTCAACACGACACGACCTTCCCAGAATGTCCTTGTGAGAGCTACGTATAAGTCTTACAACGAGGCCAAGGTTGACGGATTTCCCAGCAAATTAACGACGACGCTGCCAAGATAGCTGAAGATCCGTCACCTGACTAGTCGACTACGGATCCGGAACTCAGATCCGGCTAATAAATTCCGACGATTCACCTCTCCCGGAATTAATCTCATCTTGAAATCTCTCTGTTTCTTTCTGAAGAGTTTTTTTTACTTAAGGATTAGATGTTCTTGAGACGTTTGGAAAAATATCTGTAAGTGGATGTTTGTTTGATTCATTTTTGAATACTTATTAGCAAGATTGGGTCGATGTCCTCTGGGGTTTTAGATGGGGATTATAAATGAACCGTGGCGTGCTTCTTTGATTTTTCTGTGTAAGATTAACTTAACGTATTGTTAAATACCTTTTTGTGAAAGAATAGCCTTGTTTAGTGTTGTATATTTCCCCCCTTCGCCCGTGATCACGACCAAAGGCAGACGTGTATCAATATTCAAATATAATATAAAACAAATTAATTATTTTTTACATGAATCGCGCACGGAATTGTCACCTGTATATAAATAATATAAGTGAACATATTCGCGTTCGCGACGTACTTACATTATCGTCTTCAAGCTCACAAGGTGTGCTACCGCGCGGCCCGTACCCCAACCGTCTCACCGAAGCGATCTGAGAACTCTCAACACATAATTGCTGTCCCGCTCGCGCAGTAAGTGCGCGTGCGCCGTCACTCACCATTTCTCCGTGTTCATCACTTCTATCGAACTACGCGCATACGCCGGGCACCGGACACCGCTACTAGTGGATATAAGGTATCAATTTCAAAGCGGCTCCGGAATTAATTGAACATTTACATCATGAATCGTACATCGCCCAAATCGCCTGGCATATCCATAGCTAGTGACTCTGAGACTCTTCAGGTGAGAAGTCAGACTACCTCACTATCCGGATCTGCCCCAAACCTTAACACCAGAGATGCAAATGTTACGTCACGCAACAAACGCAAGCGTGAGGATGAACTGGTTGGATTTATGCAGGATATACGGGACCTACTTGAATCATCTACTGCTAAGTCGGATACCAAATTTAAATCCTTACAGGACTCAATGAGTGAGATTATAGCGCAGAACTCAGCGTTAAAAACATCCTTAGCTTTCGTCACTAAACAGTATGATGACTTGTTAACAAAAATAGACGAAATCGACAGAGACCGTAAAACCGATCACGCTTACATTAACCAACTAGAAAATAAGGTTGAGAATCTAGAGCGTACTTTGTGTCTGACTAAAGTCGAGATTAGAAACATACCCAAGCAGGACGGTGAAAGTAAAGAAGATCTGCACAGAGTTGTATCCGAAACAGCCAAGGTACTGGATATGCCTATACGTCAACACGATATCAAGGATATCTTCCGCATAAATAAAAAAAGCGGAGGTTCATCTATCATAGTAGACTTTGTCTCAGTGACTGTAAAGGAAAATTTATTACACAAAGCGCGCACTTTTAATCGCAGTAACGCCAAAACTAAGCTGAACACGTCCCATATTAATACACCAGGTGAATCAAAACCAATTTTCATATCAGAGAGTCTGACGATGAAGGGCCAGCGATTATTTTATTTGGCAAGGAAATTTGCGAGCGAAAATAGTTTCAAGTTTTGCTGGACTTCGCTTGGAAAAGTATTTCTTCGGAAAAAAGAAGGAGATAAATACATACACGTGAAAAGCGAAGCAGATCTTAAGCTTGAACTATCGCAATGACTATGTCTTGTTCATGTACTGCCTGTAATTTTATCATTTTTATTATTTAATCTGCTACTGTTATTGTTCTGTAAAACACATAAACAAAAATCACTCGAACACACCATACCAAAAACACTCAACATAACACAAACAAACATTGACAACACGTTATATACATACAATACATTTTTTTCTGTTCAAAACAACAATTATCCATCTTTCATGTTCACGTCCATTATAGTTTCCCGCACTCTAGCATGCAACATAAATATATATATGTGCTCCTAATGGCTAATACGAATTATGATGTCTCAGCACAGATAGATAACTTTACGGTGGCATCATCTTATCACTGTGATACAAACGCGTGTAATGAAATCTTGAAATCCTCTAAAACGTCGCTAAGAATTATAACCCAAAATATCAGAAGCATTTATAAAAATTTTGACGATTTTCAGGCACAACTGTCAAGGCTATCCTATGAAATGGACATCATAATTTTGACCGAGTGTTGGTTAAATGCTGACAAGCCAATACCAACTATAAAAAATTACGTAACATATTCTACCAAAAAATGCCTTAATCAAAACGATGGTATTACGATATTTGTGAAAAGCAATCTCCAATGCTCGGTAGAAGAACCCGACCCGATAGGAGCTAATTTTCTTCTGTTGAACGTTGACACTGATACCTGTATACTAGCTTCCGATAGGTCACCTTCCATTTACAACACTGATAGCTTTCTTAACTCTCTTGAGAACATTTTAAGTACATTAAAGGGTAAAAACATAATTCTGATAGGAGATATCAATATAGATATAAAACCTAATAGTAGTGACAGAAATAGTTCGTCCTATTTAAATTTAACCGCAGAAATGGGTCTCTTACCAGGACATACCTTTCCTACGAGACTACACAACTGCCTTGATCACGCAATGATTAGAACCACTACTTCTGCATCAGTCATAGTTATAGATTCTACAGTTAGTGACCATGCCTCCGTAATGTTATGTCTAGAGACCGCCCCCAATAAAAACAAGAATTATAAAAAAATATACAGCACAAAAGTGGACTATGAAAGTGCTGTTGAACAATTAAAAACAATAGATTTTACTTTTCTTACTCAAAATTATGATGCAAACGATGCTGCAACAAGGTTTGTTGACTGTCTTACATCCACGGTAACCCAACATTCAACCGTAACGAAGGTTTCTAACCGTAAAGTGGTCCTTAAGCCCTGGATCACACCTGGTCTCTTGCGATGCATTCGGCACAGGGATAATCTCCACCGAAAAGTTCTGACAGACCCAGAAAATGAAATAGCCAAGATATCATACAAAAGATATCGTAATCACTGTAACCAATTACTGAAGAAATTAAAAATCGCCCACGAAAGGTCCGCCTTAAAATCCTCAAAGAACAACAAAGAAACATGGAGTATTATAAAATCCATTACCAACCAAACTGGGAATCGAAATTTAGCTGACAAACTTCTACCTGCCACTGAAGCTGAGGAGGCGTTTATTGCCATTGAACATATAAACCATTATTTTGCGAATATTGGTAAACAACTGGCGGACAATATTATTTTAAAAAACCAACACTCTTCTAGGGTTCCATATGTTAATGAGACTCCCCCAGCGTGTAATTCTATGGTTCTCCTTCCTCCAGATGAGGCTGAAGTAGAAGCAGTCATTAATAACTTAAAAACTGACAGCGCCACAGGCTGTGACCTTATTCCGGTTAAGCTTCTCAAGTTAGGTAAAAATGTTCTAGTCCCACCTATTACTAAACTTATTGAAGTCTGCTTTGAGCAAGGTGTATTTCCGCGAGCATTTAAGAAGTCCTTAATCACACCTGTTCACAAGGGTGGGAACCAGGACGATGTTAAAAATTACAGACCTATTTCAGTTCTGCCAGCAGTATCTAAAATATTGGAAAAGCTTTGAACCGCAGACTCATGAAATACCTAGAGCATCACAAAATAATATCGAACTCACAATTTGGCTTTAGGTCCGGGAAAAGTACCACAGATGCAGTTAACCAAGTAGTTGATTACGTGACTGAGAAACTTGATGCAAAGCAAAAATGTCTGGGAATATTCCTGGACCTGGCCAAGGCATTCGACACCGTCTGTGTTCCGACCCTTGTGAGCAAGTTAGAACATGTTGGAATCCGTGGAAGGGCTCTAGACATATTTACAGACTTTCTAAATCACCGGACACAAAAAGTAAAGATTGGGGAAGTCATTAGCAACGAAGCTATGGTCAATAATGGTGTGCCCCAAGGCAGCTGCCTATCCCCCAGTCTTTTCTTGATCTATGTAAATGACCTATGTGAGCAGTCGTTTCGTAACGGTGAAATCTTTAGCTATGCGGACGACACCGTGCTAATATTTCACGGAGAGAGCTGGGAGGCGGCACGGGACGCTGCAGAGACAGGCCTACGCCGAATAATCTACTGGCTAGAAACTAATTTACTAAGTCTTAACATCTCGAAAACGTCATTTCTTCAATTTACTTTCGCCAAAACCAAACCACTAGAAATAAGGCTCAAAGCGCATTCTTGTGATGCCGCTAATAATAGTAATCCTTGCTCATGTCTCCCAATCACACAACTAAATAAAGTGAAGTACCTAGGGGTGATTCTGGATGAGGGTCTTAGTTGGCGGTACCATATTGATCAAATTGCTTCCCGTGTTAGGAAACTAATATGGGCTTTTAAAAAACTACGAGAAGTGGCCGACTTTAAGCTTCTCCGGACTGTCTACCTAGCACTAGCACAGTCAATAGTGGGATACTGCATTACAGCATGGGGAGGAGCGTGCAAAACACACATGATACGCCTCGAGAGAGCCCAACGATCTCTGTTAAAAGTGATGTCCTTCAGGCCGTACCGGTTCCCTACAAAAAGTCTGTATGAAAGTTGCGAAGTACTAACTGTGAGACAATTATACCTTCTCAATCTTACATTAAAACAACACGAAATCACACCAGTAAATCATGCAATGAAATATAAGAGAACTATCGGTAAGGTATGTAGCACCATGAACTTTAAGACGGCATCCGCTCGACGGCAACGACTACATTTATCTACTTACATATATAACAAAATAAATAATTTTCTTAACATTAACCCTCTAACAAAATACAAAACTAAGGTTAAAGTAAATTCATGGCTTCAAACTTTAGACTACCTGCAGACAGAAAACTTTATAAAAGAACAGTATTGATGACAGTTGAACAGTACAGTATATAATAAAATGTATATACTATGTATTATGTATGTATAACACACAGGCCAATAAACACACACACAAACACATACAGACCCATACACACACACACACACATTCACGCACCCATACACACACACTCACGCACCTATACACACACACACACACTCTACAGACATACGCGCACACACACAAGCAAAACACACACCACACTTTTTTTTTTTTTTCGTTTACTTGTTCGATTTATTTCATAAATTGTTATTTTTAAGAATGGGTGAAGGCACTGACTCCTGTAACACAGGTCTCACCTAGCTCAGGAGTCAGGGTTTAAAACTAAAATGTGTAATCTTTTTATGTCAATAAAAACATTATTATTATTATTATTATTTGACTTGTGTTTACTTTAAGACTTTTTTGTTTTATGGTTTATGACAGGAGGACAGAGTGGATCGAATATCTTACTTTTTTAATCGTAAAATAGTGTTCCCACTGTTAGGCCATTTGTATCCATGCATGTAGTCGAGGATTTGCGTCGATAATTTATTGATTTCTGAGCTATATCTTAACTAGAACATCGTCCTTTTAACATCTTTATTATGTTTATAAAACGTGGGTAGATAAGACTTCAGTAGCAGTCAGCTGACCTTCTTTTGAATTCGGGGAAGACTCAGGGAGATTAGAAAAGACTGTTTGAACAACACTCTGACCTTTTGCAGATTATTATAGTTCTTTCAAAAATGGCTGCCCTGAACTTTAGAAAGGTAAACCATTTGGATTAGTTTAGGAGATGAATAAAATATCTGCTGTTCATATAGTCACTACATAGTATAAAACAAAGTCGCTTCCCGCTGTCTGTCCCTATTCTTCTTCTTCGTGTCGCTGGAACGACGGTAATTATATTTTATTGGCCCAAAACTCCGCCATCTCCTCTCCCTGTGTATGCTTAGATCTTTTAAACTCCGCAACGGATTTTGATGCGGTTTTTAGGGTTTCGTAGCCAAATGGCAAAAACGGAACCCTTATAGATTCGTCATGTCTGTCTGTCTGTCTGTCTGTCTGTCCGTGTATGTCACAGCCACTTTTTGTCGAAAGTATAAGAGCTATCCTGTTGAAACTTGGTAGAAAGATGTATTATGTGAACCGCATTAGGATTTTCACACAAAAATCAAAACAAAACAAATTTTGGGGGTGCCCCCCATACTTAGAATTGAAACTCAAAAAAAATTTTTCACCAAACCCATACGTGTGGGGTATCTATGAATAGGTCTTTAAAAATGATATTGAGGTTACTAACATCATTTTTTTCTAAACTGAACAGTTTGCGCGAGAGACACTTCCAAAGTGGTAAAAAGTGTGTCCCCCCCCCGTAACTTCTAAAATAAGAGAATGATAAAACTAAAAAAAATATATAATGTAGACCTGAACCAAAACTACCAATGAAAATTGGTTAGGATGAGATACAGTTAGCAGTTTTTGAGATATAGTACATTTTCAAAAACCGCAAATATAACTTTGCCATTCATACAAAAACTATGAAAAACAAAGTTATTTTTATTGTTTGTGTATATTACTTACTAATCTCAATATAATTATATCTCTAATCTATGCTTGCTGCTACGGAACCCTTCATGGGCGAGTCCAACTCGCACTTGGCCGGTTTTTAGGGTTCCGTAGCCAAATGGCAAAAACGGAACCCTTATAGATTCGTCATGTCTGTCTGTCTGTCCGTGTATGTCACAGCCACTTTTTGTCGAAAGTATAAGAGCTATCCTGTTGAAACTTGGTAGAAAGATGTATTATGTGAACCGCATTAGGATTTTCACACAAAAATCAAAACAAAACAAATTTTGGGGGTGCCCCCCATACTTAGAATTAAAACTCAAAAAAATTTTTTTCACCAAACCTATACGTGTGGGGTATCTATGAATAGGTCTTTAAAAATGATATTGAGGTTACTAACATCATTTTTTTCTAAACTGAACAGTTTGCGCGAGAGACACTTCCAAAGTGGTAAAAAGTGTGTCCCCCCCCCCGTAACTTCTAAAATAAGAGAATGATAAAACTAAAAAAAATGTATAATGTAGACCTCAACCAAAACTACCAACGAAAATTGGTTTGGATGAGATACAGTTAGCAGTTTTTGAGATATAGTACATTTTCAAAAACCGCAAATATAACTTTGCTATTCATACAAATACTATGTAAAACAAAGTTATTTTTATTGTTCGTGTATATTACTTACTAATCTCAATATAATTATATCTCTAATCTATGCTTGCTGCTACGGAACCCTTCATGGGCGAGTCCAACTCGCACTTGGCCGGTTTTTTTTTATAATAGATAGAGTGATTCAAGAGCAAGGTTTATAAGTATAAAACATGGATAATACAGTAAAGATTGCATCAGGCGGAGCCGGGGTGGGTCGCTAGTAAATGATAAATTAGGAATTTTATTTTGCAAGTAGGTGCTAAATAATAATTATGTTTACAACTCAAGAGGTTGTTTTTATTTTGGGGAAACCTGGGGGAATACCATGACGTCTTGAGACGGCGCTAGACAACTTGTATAGCTCTGTCTCTTTCCCACAGAGGAACTACTCTCACTTTAAGACGTCATAGTAGGCCCCCTGAAAAACTTTAAAAGCCTTAATTCGATGATACAAGAAATTGCTTGTAAGTTGCGTTACAAATTACAATGCAGACTATTGATATTGATATACAATGAATTCTGTTGATAAAAAAAAAATACCGCAATGTACTTAAACTTGCATGTAAGTTCTTGCTTTGTCTAAATGAAGCTTTAGAAAGTACACATAAAAAAAGTTTTCGATCACTTTCGAAAAATCGAAATGTTTTTTGTTACGGTAGATTATATAATGATTTCTTCTTCTTTTTAACCCCCGATTGAAAAAGAGGGGTGTTATAAGTTTGACGTGTCTGTCTGTCTGTGGCATCATAGAGCCCGAACGGATGAAGCGATTTCAATTTAGTTTTTTTTTTATATTAAAGGTGAATTGCGGCGAGTGTTCTTAGACATGTTTGTATTTCTATCTAAAGAAATGACACAACAAAGATTTTTTCTTGATAAAGTTAAATAAAATAAAAAAAATACCACAGCTGCTGGCAGCTGATTACATTAAAAAAAGTTTGTGATCATAAACTTTTTTAATGTGTGTATTTCAATCGATTGACGGTGATTTATTGTTCATTATTATACAGGAACTTTATTAGAAAAATGTTATGTTCTTCAGCTTCTAGAATATTGTTAGACGTCTAGTCTCTAACCTGTACAAGGTTGAGTTTACCGGACGCCTGACCTGGGTTAATCTATGAAATATGAAGTTAACTGGCATTAAAACGGTAGTGCTGATAGTAATCCGACAGTTTATCTGGGGGAGGAGATTAACTCCTTCACTTTAAGTTAGGTCTGGATAGTTGAAGGAGATAGCTCTCTAGCTAGTTTACTAGCTTCGATAATAACTTTGGTACGAGTATGACGATCTTTTAATTAGATATTTAAACTTGCGTTGGTTGTTCTTCTTTGTCGTGTCAATAATCCTTTTTTTTTTTAGAACTCGTTGATGAATTTATGAAGATAAAACTTCGTAAATCCGTCAATGAGTCCTTCCCTCTAGGGCGGGATGGGAGGGACTGTCAAACTCATACTGAATAAAATCCACGGGGATCCTTCAATAGCCCCTTACGTTCCAGGGTTACGGTTACGGTTATATACCGGTTACGTTACCAGTCCTGCGACCCTGGTCAATCATCCCTTGAATTATTATTAAATAAGGTTTGACCAAAATTCTACCACATTTACGTCGACGGTAGCGGCCTTAGACGGGTCCCTTAAAAGTGCCGGTGGAATTGCACTAAGTAGGAGGTAAGCGTTTGTGGTGAGGGTCTAAAAAGTCCACTTTAGCATAGTATTAATCATCATCATTTCAGCCATAGGACGTCCACTGCTGAACATAGGCCTTCCCTTTAGATCTCCACATATACCGGTTGGAAGCGACCTGCATCCAGCGTCTTACGGCGACCTTCATAAGGTCGTCTGTCCATCTTGTTGGTGGACGTCCTACGCTGCGCTTGCTAGTCCGCGGTCTCCACTCTAGTACTTTTCGACCCCATCGGCCATCTGCTCTGCTATGGAGAGGGGCTATGCTCGGTGTTTCTCTACGTGATCGAATCCGAAATGAGGAGATCCGTAGACGAACTAAAGTCACCGATATAGCCCACCGGATTAGCTAGCTGAAGTGGCAATGGGCAGGTCAGATTGCTCGCAGAGCATAGTATTAATTGCAATAAAATTAATCATATTGAATATTCTATTCTATTTCAAAGGAAATAGAGTAGATAAAAGCCAAAGAATAGTTTTGTCACAATTTGTATTCGACGGCACGGTTGGCACAGTAGTTGAGAGATTGACTTCTGTGCAGCGTATCGCGTGTTCGGTTCCCGCCCGAAACAAATATTTGTATGACAGTATGATCTACAAGTTGTTCTGGTTCTGGGTGTTTGTGTACTAGAGTTTAGTTTTACAGGATTTATTTCTTCTATGGGGTAATGGTTAATAACCAAATAAAATATGATTTTGGAAAAGTTGGCCTTCTAGACCCTTTAATGTTAAGAAACAAATATCAATTCATGAGCTACACTGAAACGTTTATATTACCAAACAAAAGCTGAACAATGTTGTCGATATTGACTAACTAATACAAAATGGCTGCTTGGATCACGTTGGCGGGAATCGCCTTTATGTCACGATAAATGTTACCAGTTCGGAAATAGAAATGTGACGAGTTTAGTGTAACTGGAAAACGTCGTTGGACGTCCGTAGAACTTGTAAGGAAGCTTGATGTATTTTATTTGATAAACTGGTGTTTTGCTTGTGGAATTGAATATTGGTAATTACGGGAACTATTTTATATATGTACTCATATATAAAATAGTTCCCGGAATTACCAATATTCAATTTATACGCGCGTCGATGCCCACGGGGACGTAGTACCGGGGTAAAAGGTTGTTCTATGTGCTATCCAGGTTTAAAACTATCTGTGTACCAAAATCCTTCCAAATCTGTTCAAATGTTTTTGTTTGGGAAGAGATCGAAAATTAACCTTGGTAACTATTGTGATTAGGTTGAAAATCTATTAAAGAAATTTGACAGATTGAGGTAGGTTGATGTGCTGGCGTTTGTACTATTGTATGTCTTAAAATATTTGTTCTGTGAAAACCAAATTAAATATATTGAATAGTTATTATAGACATGTCCAAAATGGATGGGTCATATGAACCACCAGGTGAGGTATATAGGATGATATAAGAGCATAAAATAATAAGATTCAGCACTATGCCGTCACTTGTAAGCTGTCCAACTGAGTGCTTTTTTTTTGCGTGGTAAAATCATCAAATGAGTCCTCCCACCCCGGGCAGGGCGGGAGGGACTGTCAGACTTGTACTGACTAAAATCCACGGTGTTCTTCAATAGCCCTTTATGTCCCGGGGTCACGGTAATGAGGTAAGTCCCGCGACCCCGGCAGGCTTTGGCCCTCTAGAGGGGGGCCCCGTCATCATGCTTTTTTTTTTTTTTTTTTTTTTCGTGGTTAAATCATCAAATGAGTCCTCCCAGCCCGGGCGGGGCGGGAGGGACTGTCAGACTTGTACTGACTAAAATCCACGGTGTCCTTCAATAGCCCGTTATGTCCCGGGGTCACGGTAATGAGATAAGTCCCGCGACCCCGGCAGGCTTTGGCCCTCTAGAGCTCCCTCTAGAGGGCCAAAGCCTGCCGGGGTCGCGGGACTTACCCCGCGGGGCCCCGCGGGGCCCCGTCATCATGCTGACACTCCTTGAGGCGCGCGTGGAACACAACGCGCCGTCGACCCGGGCATGGTCCATGGTCGGGTGGCGAGTTGCCCTTTACTCGCCGCCCGCATGCCCGCGCCTACGGTGGCCGGAGATCGTCCCGCGACGTCAGACGCCGTGGGCGTCTACCACTGCGGCTGGGGCGGAGGGAGGACGCTGTCCTCTCTCTCTCGCGGCTCGCCTCCTCCTTCACGAGCATAACTGCTTCGCAGAAGGAGGCGACCGCTTCCCACTCTGTCTCGCCCCGCAGCATGGCCTCGACCAATGCCGGGCGCGAGAGGTCTCCGCCTATCGCCACCGAGAGGACACGGCGCTGCTCTGCCCAAGCGGGGCAGTCCTGCACCGTATGCTCCACCGTGTCCTCCGGGCGATCTTCGCAGTGGTGACACCCGGGCGTCTCTTCCCTCCTTATCAGACACAGGAACCTCCCGAAACTTCCGCGTCCGGTGAGGACCTGCGTCATGCGGTAAGTCAGGATGCCGTGACGTCTTTCCAGCCACTCCTGACACTCTTTGAGGCGCGCGTGGAACACAACGCGCCGTCGTCCCGGGGTCCAACTGAGTGCTGGTGAGAATTCAAAAGTGCAGGTAGAGTGAGTACATGACCAAATCATTATATTTTTGTACGGCATTTTTACTATCGATAGATCCATAAAAATAATAAGAAAGCGCGCAGTGCCGTAAAAAAATGGTGCGCCACATAGTCGGTAATATTTTGATTTTCTGATAATTTCCAGGATAAATTTGGTCATTTCATTCTGTACGGCATCAGTTTCATACTGTTTCAATACAGATTTTAATCCATTGCTCCGCAACGCCGTACAAAACTCATGCGACAAGGGGAAAAAATCGAGGATTGCAACCCCCGGATCACGGAAAAAGAGGGAATTGGACAGCTTACAAGTGACGGCATAGTGCGGAATCTTATTATTTTATGCTCATAAATCGTCCTATATACGTCACCTGGTGGTTCATATGACCCATCCATTTTGGACATGGGCCTGTAGTCTATTACTTATCATCAACAAACCCGGACAAATGATGAGCAAACTTTGCCAATAAACATAAAGCTTCCATCGATTCTCTGAATTAATTAGAGTCGTTAATCACTTTGCCTATACTCTGTAGCGAGGGACATCAATATTCATTATATTAGACTAATTTGTACCTCCTCAATATTACTCGTCCGATATCATCCAATTATTTGGGGTAGACGTGTCGCTTTTGTCCAACTCTAGTAAGAAATGTATATCAAATTGTAGATTTTTTTAAGGCTATTGTGTATTGTCTTTTTGGTAGTCGCTCCATGTAAAATACTCAGATTCAGCTGCATCTGGTTCGACTGAAGCCGACCCCAAAATAGTTCGCCATATCTCAGTAGTTCCATTGTCTAGTTCCATTAAGGAACGTTGGGAAAAGGCTATATAGGCAGATTATGTGTATTGTCTTTTTATGCCGCTTCGAATACGCCAAACATACTTACATTACAGCTAAGTACGTAAAATATCCCGTCTTTCTGAAAACCATTAAGTTTACTTCCAGTTCCCACATCATTAATTTCACTCACACAAATCATTATTATCCTATCAACACCCTTATATACGTCTTCATCTTGTATAATACGTTTTAATCGGATTCGTGACGTCACGCTGAGACTTGAGTTACATGCTCCAACTTAAGGTAAGGGTACATATCAAAGACTTTAAGAAAATTAAACGACGGACTTCAAGCAAGTCCTTAAAAGTTCCGCAAATCCGGGAAAAAGGGTTTCAAATTAAAAATGGCGAACGGTAAAATGTTAAGTGGAACACCCAAAAGATGTTTAATAAACATTTATTCTTAACAGCATCTTCTTGTAATAAAGGAAGTAGTCAAAATATTTGTTTGGAAAACTTTTCTTTGCTCAGCGAAAACATTTTCGGTATTTAGCATAATTTCAAATTTTTGTGGTTTTTCTTATGAAGATTGTTCTGGGACGTCGGCTTTGAGTTGAAGTTTGTGAAATGTTTACATTCTCATTAATAAAAGTGGAAATAACCCAAAGGTTGAAGAAGTCAAGTACATAAGTTACGTATACCTTGTTGAATCCATCTTTTTATGTATGTAGTAATATATTTACCTACTCAGACAGCAAAATAAACCACATATAGTGGAAAAACTAGTTTTGTTTCAAAACACCGCCAATCGCTATAAAGATTTTTCTACCTTTTCATACACACCATAGATTTAAAAAAGAAGAATCTAGCAAAAAAAACAAAAACTAAATACACAACCGGCTAGACAAATTATTATACATAATATATCAATTGAATGTGTTTGTTTATTCAAACACGTATTACGTACAAGACTAGCTGCCTGCCCCGGCTTCGAAAGGGTTTCATTTTTACCGACTTCAAAAAAAAGGAGGTTATCAATTCGACCCGTATGTATGTAATATTATCAGAACTGCCCAGTTTTCATATATGTTAGTCTATATCAGCGTCTGAACAAATGTGCCAAATTTCATAAGTGTATGTATGTATGTATGTATGTATGTATGTATGTATGTATGTATGTTTTTATGTTTGTGCACGCATAACTCCGGAACTATAAGTTCGATTTAAGTAATTCTTTTTTTGTTGTACTAGGTATTGTTCAACTTAGGGTACACTGCAAGTTTCATCAAAATCGGTTCAGTAGTTTTAGAGATATGGATTTTTTTATGTTGTGACGGATTACAAGATTAGTGCATATGTAAGAAAATATTGTATTTTACAAGAATTTGGGTTGAATATGTAATAAATAAACTAAAAAGGGTAAAATAAAAACTTTTTTTAAAAAAAGTACCGACTTCAAAACAAATACAAAAAAGTTTAAAATAACTTTTCTTTCGGAAGTCGGTGGCTTTGTTTTGTTGTGTCATTGACTATTGCCACCGACTTCCGAAAGAAAAGTTATTTTAAACTTTTTTGTATTTGTTTTGAAGTCGGTACTTTTTTTAAAAAAAGTTTTTTTCAACTTTCCGGTTGATTTTCCGAAAAAAAAATGTTACTCGTACAAACCTTCTTCCGACAATAACGAATACAAGATACAAAGAACTATCCAATTTGGTCAAGTCATTCGGAAGTTATGCACGTACAGACAGACTTAAAGAGATTTTATTCGTGTCGAGGGAATTTTAGTCAGTACCAGTCTGACAGTCGAGACATGGGCGGGAGGACTTATTTGATGATTTTACCACGATAAAAAAATAAGTTAAAATAACTAAAACCCGACTACGAAAAAATCGCGCACTAAAAAGTATAAAACAAGAACAATCCGTGTTACAGAAATTTTTAATTAATAGCCGTGGTCGTATGCCACCTAACTAATAAAGATTGTGTGAAACAACCGCAGGTGGCATACGACCACGGCTATTAATTAAAAATTTCTGTAACACGGATTGTTCTTGTTTTATACTTTTTAGTGCGCGATTTTTTCGTAGTCGGGTTTTAGTTATTTTAACTTATTTTTTATTTACACTATTTTGGGGTTATTTGATATAATAAGCAAAGCAGCGAGTAAATTTAAAATGTACTCATTAAGCCTTTTCATTTGATACCCATGTTGACACTGTTAGAAACAGGCAAAGTAGCTAGCAAAAGCTATACACCGTGTTCTTCACGTTATCCATAAACTTTAGCAAATACTTCTATGGCTTTTACAAATCAAATCCAGCAAAGGAAGTAGTACTTAAAAAGGCTTCGTTACAAAGATATTTGTAATTTCATTTAATGAAATTTAATTGAGCTATGCAGTGAGAAAGTATCTTAATTTGAAATCTATCAAATACTATTTGCATTTCATTTGTTTCAGCCCGCCAAATGTTATGAATGACGTTGCCAATTCGGATAAAGAGGCATGCATATCGGGTTATTTACGTCTAGGTATTTAGTTTGTATGAAAATTAACAAAAAATAAAAAATAAGAATTTATTAATGTGTCCATAATGAAAAATGCTTACTTCCGTGGTTTGAACATCTGGTCGAAGTTTATGTATATCGTCCGGAACACGGTGTATAATGTATATATATATTTCAAGTGTACTCATCAAGCCCTTTAATTTGATACCCATGTCGATACTGTGCGAAATTTTTTTTTTTTTCGGTTACGACTTTTCATCCCCTAGAGGGCGCCATATTGGATTTGGTGACACGTCACCTACCCTATAACCAGCGGACAACTGAGACGCTTCTAACGACACCTCATTTGTCAAGTAGTGATAAGTAGTTCAGAAGTTATGAGGGAACAGATGAACATACATACATACATACATACAAACATACATACATACATACCGGTCAAAATCATAACCCTCCTTTTTGCTTCGCCGTAGTCGGGTAAAAAGGGATTGTTTTTCATACTGTGTAGGTAAAGATACAGGACCTCGTTTTATTTTCCCAACGCAAAAATCATTCACTTGCAATGTCGATTTCTAAATCACATTTGATTCAACACCATCGTTTCCCTTGCCAGTCAAACACATTTATTTCAATACAGCCTCGACGTCTCCTTAACACAGTATCCGGCAGAGAGTCGATCGATTATACAGGGTGATATGGGGGCGAGGGAAATACCCTCAGGGGTTGAAAAGGGGGGTGAAAGGGGGGTTATATCTGCTGCTTTACAGGCGTGAGCGATAAAATGCTCCCTAGCCCCGTCTGCAGCTACCAATATGACTGTAAACAGAGGGACCATGGATGCTGCGTTTATTTTTAGAGATGAAAAGAAAAATCTTTAGAATGTTGTTTTTTAATCGGCGCTCGTTAGGGAAATATAGATACGTTTCGTTTTATTTTTGTTGGGTTTGTTACTTTTAAGCTATTGCATAGCTTTTATCACGGGCTCTGAGCGCGGCGCGGCGCGGCGACCGAATCAAAAAATTTCCTAAAATCAAACGAAACTACCTGACACCACGTATCGTCTAACATCGTTTCAGTTCGGGAGACTTCGGCAATCATAAAAATATCCGTCATAAAAACAATTTACTTTTTCTTACTGATTCTAAACGGTCAGCTACAAAAGGAGTTTTCACAATGAAACCTACTTATAAAATTCTCCTACAACAAAGAAGTTCTATATTACAGTAGTGCACCACAAATATTTTAAATAAATTATATTCTCGTAAAAAAAAAGTTATGCAATAGCTTCACCGCGACAGTCTCCGAGTGCCACATGTATTTTTTTTATATGCTTATGGAGGAGCGGGATTATAATTAATTTCTTCACTGTGCATATTTATTTACATTTAACCTCTGTAGTCTGTATTGTGCTTATGTTAGGGCGAATTGTTTGTGGATTAGTTAAACTATTTTTTAAATCCTATACGTATTTTAACCACCTGTTAAATTAATCAAGATTTTAACAATATTTTATTTAACTATTGATCAAAACTGGCCCTTGGACTTGGAAAGTTACGAGTATCTACCTCTTATTCATTTTCCTAGCTTCTTAAACGCACATAGGTATATTTGACACAGCAGAATTCACTCATTCAAAAGCCATACATTAAAAGGCTGATTCCTAAAACAGGTTGTACTACAATGGGGTCCAGACCGGAACTTCCGGTAATCGTACAACAGCTGGTCACATTACTGTAGCCAGAGAGATTCCTGGAAAAAACGAGAAACCTTTTTCGCCATTTAATTTCGTGTTTTTATAAGCGTAAAAACGTTTTGAAATTGCTTAATGGATTTGTAAACAGTTTTGGAACCATGTTCTGTACCAATACGCAAGGATTTTTTCGCCGTTGTGGTACTTATCTGATTTCGAAGTCTTTCAATATTTTTACCCGACTACGGCAAAGCCAAAAGGAGGGTTATGATTTTGACCGGTATGTATGTATGTTTGTCTGTTGTTGAATGAGTACATTTTAAATTCACTCGCTACTTTGCTTATTATAGCAAATAACCCCAAAATATTGTAAATAAAAAATAAGTTAAAATAACTAAAACCCGACTAAAATCGCGCACTGAAAAGTATAAAACAAGAACAATCCGTGTTACAGAAATGTTTAAGTAATAGCCGTGGTCGTATGCCACCTGCGGTTGTTTCACACATTCTTTATTGGCTAGGTGGCATGGCATACGACCACGGCTATTACTTAAAAATTTCTGCACTTCACGCTTACCTGACGAGACTGAGATATATTCAAAATGCCGAATAAACTTCTGAATATTTTCGACAAAATCCAGCTTATGGCAACGGATTAAAATTAGTGGGTTGCGGGTAATATCACTTGGGAAAATTAATAAAGTTGTGCGCCCTGAAAATATTAAAACTCTGACTTCTATCATAAAGCGTTGTAGACCTTTTTTTTTATTTTACGATGTTTTTTATTTTTAGTTATGAAAAAGTTTAACGGCAGCTCAACTGTGAGTACGGAAGTTAACGCTTTTGGAATATTTTGAATGATAATAATGATTTAACTTGAAACGAAAAATCGAAATAGCACAATTCTTTTAATGTCAATGTAATTTGATAAAAAGTTGCATTTTCAGTGATTTAGGGTTGGTACAGTGGCTGAGTGAATGACTGTTGCACTGCGTGTCGCGGGTTTGATTCCCGCGTGGTGCAAATATTGGTACAATCTACAATTGGTTATTTTGGGTCAGGCTATTTATGTAAGTGAGTTTAGTTTAAATATTTGTTAACGCTTCCACAATACAGAAATGTTTGGACAATTTTTTTAAAGATAAGAAAAATAATTCGGTAATTTGAAATAAGTTCGAGATAAGAACACTTAAGATATTCCTTTATTTGTTGTCATATTGTCTTCATTACAAGGAGATAACAATGTTGGGGAGTGACAAGTGGCTCTTCTCGCAAATTCCTAATAACATCATGGAAAGGGGACGAAATAGGGGAGTTGTACCCGGTTGACGGCAATAGGCTCGATCCCTATTTCATGGGATTTCAACGTAACTGGTGAGATGTGCGTGTACAGTCAGTTACAAATGACCCATTTCAAAAGGTCCCCCCCAGATCATTCTATAGTTCTTGTCTTGCGCTTCTTCAAACCAGCTCGTAAGCTCACACTAACGGGAAATGCTGTTAATTGATGGACGTTTACACGAACATTTAAAGTCTAAAATCGCGAAAATTAATAACATTTTTCGTTAATGTGGTCCCTGCATTACGGTATTTACAAGTGTCACTTGACATGTCAATACCGTGTCGCGACTACAGAAAGTCGCGACACGGTATTGACATGTCACTAAAAACAAGTTAAAGGTTTTTCTTTTCTTTTTACTTTTTGTACATATTACTAGTTAGTTTTTATTTATAGTTTAGATCATTATGTATTTACTGATAGAGTTAAAGGTTAACTACTTGTTTTTTCAAGTCGGTTAAAAAACGATAAAAAAACAAGCTTTTATTACTTTTTAGGGTTTCGTACGTCCGAATACAAAAACGGAACCCTTATAGGATCACTCGTGTGTCCGTCTGTCTGTCGCTTACAGTCAATTATCTCCGAATCTACTAGACCGATTGGGTTGAAATTTGGTACACATATCAATTCCTGTGACCCAAGCACAGAGGTGTGACGTGAATAGATGAAATCTGTATGTGGGAGGTAATTTTTGGGGGGGGAAGGGGAAAATTTAAAATATATTTGAAAACTGCATCGTGTGACATATCAAATGAAAGGTCTTGTTGAGACAATCTTAAATATATTTTTTTATAATTTTAAAATAAATAGTTTCCAAGTTATTCAATAAAATAGACGAAATTAGACCATTCCCCCCCCCCCTTATCTCCGAATCTACTGAACCTAAAATTTTTAAAAAAATACAGAAATTATTTTTCTACTTATAGATTATAGGAAAACCTATAAGAAGTCCATGATATTAAAATAACATGGTAAATCACTCAATATTGTGCGTACCAATTTGGGTCAGATTTAAAAAAAAACATGATAGTTGACATCGTACGGAACCCTCTTCACGCGAGTCCAACTCGCACTTGTCCGGTTTTTTAATAAAAACAACTACTATATAAAGACAAACTACTTGACAAGACGAATCAAATGAGTTCAAACTCGATGGGGTTGTGTTGTTTCATGACGGAGTTCTTCCTTCCATGTCATCATATTACTGCATTGTTACACGATATACTTAAGCGTATATCAGCTCAATCGGAAACCGGAATGTTTGTCAAATGTAACTTGCTAGATGTATTTATTATGTATTTATTTAAAACATCATGCAACACAAAAGGTACACAGGACGGAGGCGGACTTAATGCCTAAGGCATTCTCTACCAGTCAACCAACCAATTTTATTACAGACAGACAACGGGACAAGTAATAGTATATTTCATTACAAGTGCGGAAAGGCTGTCATTGCAAAGAGTTCCGACAAATGTCTACCCGAGCCTAGGCGCAGCCGAAGGCGAGGGTTGACAGTAGGAACAAGTTGCAATGACGGTTCCGCACGTGTACTGAACGACTATTTTTAATACAGTTGCGAAAAAATGAAGCATTTTAATAAAAAATAAAAACATAATAAACTAAACTCGCAAAGAAAATTTCTGGAAAATGACGCTAACCGTAAAATATAACTAGTTTTTTTTTATTCATTTTGGTAGGCAAAGGGAACGCCCATACAGCTTAGTCTTCAGTAGATTTTTTTTATTTATATGAAATGAAAATGAGATGAAATGAAATGAAACCTAACCTAAAATACGATTAATAATTCGAGTCAGTAAAATGACATTTCCAATGTTCCTGGTTTGTTTCATTTTGTATGTATCAGTGACAGTTCGGGCACGCCGCAATCGCGGCGGTAAGACCCCTCTTTGAGGAGTGGCTGGATAGGAGTCACGGCGTCCTGACCTACCGCATGACGCAGGTCCTCACCGGACCGGATGTTTCGGGAGGTACCTGTGTCTAAGGAGAAAGGAGGAAACGCCTGGGTGTCACCACTGCGAAGATCGCCCGGAGGACACAGTAGAGCATACGGTGCAAGACTGCCCCGCTTGGGCAGAGCACCGACGTGTCCTCACGGCGGCGATAGGCGGAGACCTCTCGCGCCCAGCATTGGTTGCGGCCATGCTGCGGGGCGAGACGGAGTGGGAAGCGGTCGCCTCCTTCTGCGAAGCAGTAATGCTCGCGAAGGAGGAGGCGCGCCGCGAGAGAGAGAGGACAGAGTCCTCCCTCCGCCCCACCCGCGGTGGTTGGCGCCCACGGCGACGGACGTCGCAAGACGATCTCCGGCCACCGTAGGCGCGGGCATGCGGGCGGCGAGTAAAGGCCAACTCGCAGCCCGACCATGGACCATGCCCGGGTCGACGGCGCGTTGTGTTCCACGCGCGCCTCAAAGAGCGTCAGCATAATGACGGGGCCCCCTCTCTAGAGGGCCAAAGCCTGCCGGGGTCGCGGGACTTATCTCATTACCGTGACCCCGGAACACAAAGGGCTATTGAAGGACACCGTGGATTTTAGTTTCAGTACAAGTCTGACAGTCCCTCCCGCCCTGCCCGGGGTGGGAGGACTCATTTGATGATTTTACCACGAAAAAAAAAAAATGTATCAGTGACAGTTGCACTTGTCATTTTACTGACTCGAATTAATCACGGAACAGAGAAAACAGACTGAAGAAAACAAACTGTTTTTTCTGTTCCGTGGAATTATCCGATCAAACGAGCCCGCCGAAGGCGGGCGAAGTTTGATCGAAATTATACGAAGCGTCTCGTTCGAAGATGATAGATGAACTGTAGTACTGTTAGGTATGTATCAACTACACAACGTTTAGAGATTTAAATTTGAAAAAATTCCCGCGCGCGCCTCGGTAGCATTCCTGCACCTCACGCGCGCCTCTAGCGGCTGTCATATATTTTAGAGTAATTAAGGTAAACAAAGCGATATCATCGTTTTATGTAAGATGATTACAGGGATGGGAATTCACTTGTTACGATAATAATTTTTGAAATGTAACTTGCTTTTTACGGGTGGGAAGTGATCATCTTCGAACGAGACGCTTCGTATAATTTCGATCAAACTTCGCCCGCCTTCGGCGGGCTCGTTTGATCGGATAATTATACTCCACGTCTCGTTCTCGATGATAGATGAACTGTAGAATTTCAGAGCCTGTGATAGAGCTTTGTTTAGAGGTATAGATCAAATAATACAATAATTAGTATTAATTATTTTTTATTTGTAACTTGGCTTAGCCTTAATACAGTATTCGTTGGTTATGTCTAATCATGATATAAAACATAATCCTCAAAAAATCTCCTCTATAATTAAATAAGACTTAATTATCTTTGGACAAAATACTAATAGCATATCTATCACTTGGTTCTGTAACAGGTCTGTTGTAAAAACGAGCGAATGTCTTGGACCCCTCTGTCCAGCCCGCTGTTCTCCTGATTGTATCAATATCTACGCCTTTTCTATAGGCGGTGGACACTGAGGCGTGTTTTGTGCTATATGCACTAAACTTGTTGGTATCAATACCTGCTTTGCTAAGTAAAGACTTGATCCAATGGCCAATTGTCTGAGGACTAACTGGCTTGTGAGGTTTTACGGATGTTAGAAATAGTTTCTTATTTTCTGCTCTTAATGGTTGTGTTATTTTTAAATAGTGAAGAATTATGGATGCTACACAGACTTTAGGGCGCTCTCTGAAAAAAGGAATTATGAGTAACGGTTGATTTTTTCCCAATTTTGATGTTTTTATCCTGTCAGAAATTTTAATTTGGAGGCCTGATGAACTTATGGCTATGTCATCTATCTTAATTAAGGCTATTGTTTGCAACCTATGGGCTGTAATCAGAACTAATAGTGTTGTAGCTATCTCTGATATAATTTTTAAGTTTTGATTTTCTATATTATCTTGATTTTCAATATATTCTAAAACCTGCTCTATATTCCAGGTCTCAGAGTATTTTGGTGCAGAAGGACGTCTCCTGAAAATGCCTTTGAAAAATCTGGATATGATAACATCTTTAGATATATCACTTTTTGTTATGAGAGAAATTGCTGATCTAGATGAGTTCAAAGTACCATAACTTGCATTCTCATTGAACCTCATTGTTAAAAATTCTATTATGTTAGCAGTGGTAGGATCAAATATGTCATATTTATTTCTTGTGGCAAAATTTACCCATTTTTTGAGGCATCCTTCATATTGCTTAATAGTGGATTGTGATAGAGAGTCGACAATAAAATCAATAGACATCTCTGGAACTCCTTTTCTCAAGTATGCCTCCCTGATAATTTCCCTACCACTAGAGAAAGCTTGTGGGACAGAGGGTGCATTCTGCTCCTGCAAGGAGAAAGCAGTAGATTATTGGAAGGCCCTAAAATCAAAGGAGCTTCACATAGAAGTGATGTAAACATCGGGTACCATGCTTGCGTGGGCCAATTTGGAACAACTACTATCCCAGTTGCTTTATCATTTACTATTTTCCTTAGTACTGGCAATATTATTGCAAAAGGTGGAAAAGCGTAGAAACACTCTTTTTCCCATGAAATTGTAAAAGCATCTATTACTGATGCTTCTGGATCAGGGTAGCGTGAGCAAAAGACTTTGCACTTGGTATTAATTCTAGATGCAAACAAATCAATACTACAAGAACCAAATTTATGTACAATTTGCTTAAAATATTCTCCCGCTAGTTCCCATTCAGTGTCTAAGTTGGTATCACGTGATGCAGTATCAGCGTCGATATTTTCTTTGGACGCAATGTATGAAGCTACAATCCATATCTTTTTGCTCTCACACCACTGCCATATTTCACGGGCTAGTTCACTTAAGTGGGGAAACTTGACACCTCCGGCCTTATTAATGTAAGCAATAGCTGTAGTATTGTCTATACGCAATAGAATTTCGCAGTTACAGAGATCAGACGCAAAGCATTTTAATCCGAAAAAAGCAGCTAAGAGCTTAAGATAATTAATGTGAAATTTTTTATCATTTTGATTCCAGAAACCACGGGTGGTTATTGAATTACATTCTGCACCCCAACCCGATCCAGATGCATCTGAAGATATGATTATTTTGTATTTCTTATTCCGTATGGGGTTAGAACCAGTCAATACATTATTATTCCACCAAGCAAGATCTTCTAATACATAGTCAGAAATCTTCATGTAACCTTCAAAATCCTCATTATTTACAGTTAATGCTAGCCATTTAGCCCTCTCTAGTCTTTTACAATATATTTTACTATATTCAACTGCATGCGACGCTGCAACTAAAACGCCTAGTAGTTGCGCGAAAAGGCGGATTTTGTACCTTTTACCTACCTCAAAATGTTTTATTAGGTTTATAATTTGGATTTTTTTATTTTCTGGTAAATCTACTGAATATTTTTCAGAGTCCAAAAAGAAACCAAGGTATTTGCATCTTTTACTGGGATTTGTTTGACTCTTCTTATAATTTATAATAAAACCTAGCTTTTCTAATAATAAAATAATATTTTTTACATTACCTTTGCAGGACTCATATGTATTACTAATACAGAGTACATCGTCTAAGTAAATCAATGATAACATGCCATTTAAGCGTATATTATTCATGACAGGTTTCATGATCTTGGTAAAAATGTAAGGACTGGTTGATAACCCAAATGGTAGACATGTGAATTGATATAATATACCGTTAAATCTAAATCTTAAATATTTCCTACTATTCTTACTCATTGGTACTAAAAAATAGGCATCTTTCAAGTCCAATGTTGCCATATATGAATTTAATGAAATTAAATCTCTGGCTGCTCTAAGGTCCTCCATTTTAAAATGAGGTGGTTGAATGAACTCATTCAATTTTTGTAAATTAATAATAAACCTGTAGGTCATATCTGGTTTTGCAACTAAAAAGTAGGATGACACAAATTGTCCGTTGCATTCTGTACATCTTTCGATGGCTCCTTTGAGTAGAAGTGTGGAAATTTCGAATTTAATTTTTTTAAATTCATCCGGTGCCCAGTTTGGGGAACTTGGCTCTTGAATTTGAAATGGTTTGTTTTTGAAAATTATTTCGTACCCTTTTATGCAATTTATAATGAAATCATCAGTTGTTATATTTTTCCACATTTCTACAAAATGTTGGAGTCTACCTGCAGTATAATTTACCTTGTTTATTTCTTTGGTGGAGGTCGGTATGGTTTTTGAGACGTTGGGCGTCCTGGATTCTGTGCATATCTCGTCTGGAATGGCTTTGGTTTGAACTTCACATTGGTGAATTGTCTCCGAGGAAAATAGCCCACCTGTCTGGTCCTCGCAGGTGGGCCTCTCCAGTTTACCTGGTTGATGGTTTTCTTGCCTGGTGGTCTTTCTGATGTTTTTAGTGAAGCAGCAGCTTTCTTAATGTTCTTGGCATCCTTGACCTGGTCATTCAGCTTTGCACCATAAAGCCATTCATCTGAGTCTGTTGCTTCAAGGGTGGCTTTAATTTCTTTGTCAAGGTTCGGAGTAATAAAAGATTTTCTGGCCACGGAGTGTTGATGAAATATGTCTGTTAACATTTTTCCAGAGTCCCATAGATATTTTAAGAGTTGCATGTGGTCTACTCCATCTTCAGGATTTTCAATCAATAATGTGATTGCTGACCCGAGTGAAATCAGGCTTGTACCCACACAGTTCTGGGTATCGGTGAAATGTTGATCCCTTTTTTTGGCTATTTCTGTCAAATGACTTACCACTTCCAGGTTGACCTTGGGTGCCTCAGTGCGGAAAGTTCCTTCTCTAGAGTATTTTTTGAGTAGATCCTTCCTTGTCTCATCTGTTAGGCCTTTAGTCATCCACTGAGTCCATTGTTTTTGGATAGTTTCATCAATTTTGGTTGCTGAAGAAGTAGAAGGTATTTCTTCTCCCATTATTTCAAGAAATTCCTGATTCCAGTCCTGACGAGCTTGAATTGGCTCTTGATCATTTTCATCAGGTGTATCCAGATCGGATATTTCATAATTACAATTATTTGGAGAATTGTCAGAGTCTTTATTAGATATCTCTGGTATATTTTCTTTATTATACTCCGCATCGTCTGTAAGTGATGAGTGAGAGTGTAAGTGTTAGGTCTAGGTACATGTATGGTGCGCCATTTTGTCAACGCAATTTTTTATGCTCGGTACCTAAGTACTTTTTGTACAAAGAGCTTGTTCTTATTGAAACTTCGCTCCAATGTGGCAATGTTTACCATTTAACGAAAATAGGTACATTTATATTGAATTATAACAAAAAGGAAACAATTGCAAGTTATTGTTCGTATGGAACTGAGCGCGCTCGTGTGGAGCGGCCCAATGTAGTATGATGTTCGTTTAGAACATTCATATTGGTAATTATTTCAAAAGAAAACACACATATTTCGTTTACCTGTAGTAATCTTTTCCTTTTGGCTCTGAATAAAGTCCGTCATACATTTTGTTAGGTTATCAATTTGTTCCTGCAATGACTTCAGTTTTTTACTGGTTTTTCGATCGTCCCGATCTCTTTCTCTAGATCGCGAACGTGACCTCTTTTTTGGCATGGTTGAAAAAACACAACAACAACCCACTTGTAACACTTTAACCACTTTTAACAAATTATTTTGTTTAGGAAAAATTCGTACGTCGATAGTTGATTGCACAACAAAACAATATGACAGCCGCTAGAGGCGCGCGTGAGGTGCAGGAATGCTACCGAGGCGCGCGCGGGAATTTTTTCAAATTTAAATCTCTAAACGTTGTGTAGTTGATACATACCTAACAGTACTACAGTTCATCTATCATCGAGAACGAGACGTGGAGTATAATTAATAATCAAACTATAACTCATTCAATTAAATGTGACATTGAAATAAATTAGTAGCTTCTTTTTAGAAATATACGTTTTTGTATGAATCACAAAAATTCTGTAGTAAAAACTTCATGGTTAGTTTTTCTTTTTAATAGACATTATTTTGATAGTTGGGAAAGAGAACGCACTAGTGCGGGAAAGGTAAAAAAAAGCACTAGTGTGTAATAGCCCACTTCCCGAACGCTATACGTCCCTGCAATATGCCACTTTTTGAGCAACTGTATTAAAAATAAATTAAAGCTCTTTTTTTTTTTTTTTTAGCGTGGTAAAATCATCAAATGAGTCCTCCCACCCCGGGCAGGGCGGGTAAGAAAAAATTAAAGTCAAATTCGATACATGTCAACTACATAAATAATCGTCTACATGAGAGACAGTTAATACAAACATGAGCCAACACAAACTCCGAAGTGCAACCCTTGCTCCAAACACGTTACTGAATCAATATTCACATACATGCTTGCTTTTCATATGAATATCGTCAGACGTATCTCAGGGACGATTATGTGAATATCGTCAGGCGCATCTGTGGGATGATTATGCGGTGTGTATATCGTCAGACGTAAGGGCTCGTTCACACCAGCGGGAGACGCCTACGGCAACGGACGTGGAGAAACAATTTCCGGGCATCGTAGGCGCGAGTATGCGAACGGCGAGCATTGGGTGACTCGCCGTCTGATCATGGATCATGCCCGGGGTGACGGCGTGTTGTGATCCGTAATACTCTCATGTGTGTGAGCACACTCATACTGACGCCAGCAGGTCATCCTACCCCAATCTAACAAATTTTACCGATCGAACATTAACCTTCCACTATTCTGATAAGGTTGAAATTCTATTAAAGAAATTTGACAGACTGAGGTACGTTGATGCACGCAGAGAAATGTCTGGCTACCTATACGAGAACTTCTGATTGCAACCGTGACAGCAAGACTCACTAGTTGACTTTACAACATTTCTAGTAATAAATACTAAGTCCTTGTTATCTCTACTACTTACTTAGTAGGTATTTATTACTAGAAATGTTGTAAAGTCAACTAGTGAGTCTTTCTGTCACGGTTGCAATCAGAAATTCTCGTATACATTTCTCTGCGCGTGTGCACGTCTGAAAAACAACATAAGTCATCGCCGTATAAAAACAAATACGAAAAAGCGGACCAGTAAAATGGATGTTTGTGTGAACGACCACTAACTGAAGGAAGGTTGTATATGCTTTCGATGTGAATATCGTAAGATACATCTGAGGGGTGATTATGCCGTGTGAATGGGCAGAGGCAGTGAGTTGTGTTATACGTTGTCTGATAAGGCAAAATGATGAGGTGAAGGGAATATGACTCTGTTGTCTGTTTGTACACATTTTTTGGGGAATAATAACATCCAATAAGTCCCTCCCGCCCTGAGCGGAGCGAAAATGACTATCAGACTTTTAATGACTAAAAATCTCGTTTCCTTGGGTTGCCCTTCGCGTTTATGGACCTCGGTATCCTGATTAGACAGTCCTACGACCCCGGTTGGCGTTTTTGGACCTATAGTCTAGGTATGCAGTATAACAATTTGCTGACATGTTACTGAAACGCGCATGGAACACGACGCGGCGTTGACCTGGTCCTGGTATGAGCCGATCATGAGATCGGACGGCAAACTAACCATTACTAGTCGTCCGTATACCCCAGTGCGTATACTTTCGCGTGGATTATTTGACACGTGGCTGCCATCTTTTCATTTTAATACATTTCACGAATATTTTAAAGCAGCACCTTCAATGGATTCGGGCGCTATTTGACCTTTGGAACAGTATGGTGATTAGATCGCAGCTTTTGCTATTTTGGGATAACTGTTTGTAGACCAAATACGCATATAAAACGTTTATAATGATCTGGGGTGGGCTGAAATCGGCTAATTGACATTATAATCATTTAATAAAAGACCCAACCTAGAATCATTTCAAAATAAGCGTGATTTTTAATCGGCAATTGAGCTCGATGTTAAAAGCTGACTGCAAAGTACCCTACGGTAATTGTTTTATAACTTTGACAATAATGCAGCTTTAAAAAAAGCTATAGGTCTTTACGCTTTTGAGAGCTTCATGGTTAAATAAGAATAGGAGAGTAAGGAACGCTTGCCGAGGTTGTTCCGCGGATGGGTGAACCAGAAAAGTGGACGAGCAGATTTTTTTTTAATATGTTGTCCCTATTTAGGAATTGCTCCTGTTTCGTGGGTTTATATACATATAAACTCACAGACATAAACACCCTATGCTACCCCACCCCATATTTTCAAGGTATAGTGCCCTTTTTGCTTGCCGGGGCTGCGGAACAGCCTTAAAAGGTTACTACGGGTCTGAACGCAAGCCGCAGCTGAAAGAATAGGTTCATTCACGACAGCGAGCCTCATTTGATGATCTTCTAAGGAAAAAAAACCAAAAAAAGTAATGCTGTCATCAAAAACTGGAAATAGGAAGTAAGATAAGACTCCATGTAAAATACTGGTATTCAGAGGCATCACTTTAATATTGTACGCTTATTGCTGTCACCACAAAACAGCAACTTAATCAAATTAACGATTATTATTGCCAATTAGTCAACAATTTAATTATTACAATTAGCGCGCTCATTTGCCGCACAAAATGTAATTGTTACTTAATGAAAATGTTAATTATCTGTTTGTGAATACGCGTAATTATTTAGAGAGTCATTAGTTAGCTCTTGTTTATACCAAAACACTATATTTCAGACATAAAACGTGAATATTTCATAAAATATACGTGGGTAATTTGAAAATCAAATCAAGTTTAAAATTGAACACAATTTCAACGATAGTGGAAACCGTATACCGTTAAAGCTTCAAATAATTGCTATTAAAATCGGCTTATACTTTGGTACGAAAATACAATCTATTGTTTCCGTAACAACAATAAGGATTGAGCTGTATTGAAGCACTTCGGAGGCTGGGTACTTGAAGTAAGAGCGAAGCAAGAAAGTGCTTCTGCTTCTCTCGAGTCGGCCGCATTTGCACCGTCATGTAACGATGTTATCTGCTCTATTGTGAACACTGGGCTCTCTTTGTGAGAAATGTTCGTAGTTGTCTTCGGATTGACGGCTGAATAAAACAGATTGTACATAATAGAAAGATTTGTTTGTTGTTCGGAGCTATGGAATAGAGAGATTGGTATGAATCTTTTATCCAGGATTCGTTTGTTTTGATTTTTACTATGGAAAATAAAGAAGATTAATATCAGGAATACTATTAGTGGAATGGAATCGAATATAGGGGAACAGTGTATAAGACGGGGACACGAGGTATGATGGGAAATCACAAACCTAAGGCAAACTTAACACAAAACTAACGTAGCACAAGCGCCAACAGGACGCTATTTCCGTCTGGCCGCTTGCAAATGACGTCCTGATGGCGCTTGCTCTACGTTAGTGTTGTGTTAAGTATGCCTAAAGAGTGTATGTCCCCATTATACCTCGCGATTATTAACGTCCCCGTCTTATACACTGTTCCCCTACAACTTAAATTATTTCTCCGGTGCCAAATTAAATCTCAGTTTCAGTTTTTACAAAAGAAAAATAGTGAATTTAGTTACAACAAACAGTATAACTTTCGATTACGTTACAGGTACAAAACAAATATGTTTGTATGTGACTTTATATGTTTGTATACCACGATACAGGATAAATTCCCAGAGTGGGTCAACGTTTTTTTTTTAAATTATATCTTCCTTTATTTTCACCGGTAAACAGTGAAACTGATACAATAGACAGAAAATGTAGACAAATTCCAATTATATTTATTTATATCAAGTTTGCATGTGTCTGTTTATAAATAAACGTGTAGGTATTATAATTCCAATACTCACTGAATATATATCAGGTGATAGTGAAGTTAAAAACGAAGTGAGTTGTCAGTATGTTCGCTTTGTATGCCAGGGAGGGCCAGAGAGGGCCCTCACTCACTCGGAGTGACTGGCATATTGATGAGGACTCCGAGAGGACCAGTTGACACTTTGCAGTACGTGCACACGTGAGTAATGTGTTCTATACGCTTTTGTATTTCTTCATTTTCTTTTCTTTTTTCAGAGTTTTAGAACGTGACTGTCCAGCCATTGTAGGTCATTAACACTTACAATTGTTATGATAATTTAAGCAGTAGTTGTCTGGTAACGTTTCATATGAAAAATTGAAAAAAGAAAATTAAAAAAATAAAAAACGTTTAGAACATTCATCTAGACAGAAGTAGTTATGGAAACGTTCTATACAAAAATGTTTAATCTATGGTTCATAAAGGAAAATGGTGAAGCTAAGCTAAAATAATCAGAAAAGAAACAGAATTTCACTATTATCATCATCATCATCATCTCAGCCATAGGACGTCCACTGCTGAACATAGGCCTCCCCTTTAGATCTCCACATATACCGGTTGGAAGCGACCTGCATCCAGCATCTTCCGGCGACCTTTACAAGGTCGTCTGTCCACCTCGTTGGTGGACGTCCTACGCTGCGCTTGCTAGTCCGCGGTCTCCACTCTAGCACTTTTCGACCCCATCGGCCATCTGCTCTGCGAGCAATATGGCCTGCCCATTGCCACTTCAGCTTGCTAATCCGGTGGGCTATATCGGTGACTTTAGTTCGTCTACGGATCTCCTCATTTCGGATTCGGTCACGTAGAGAAACACCGAGCATAGCCCTCTCCATAGCTCGCTGTGCGACTTTGAGCTTTGAGATGAGGCCGATAGTGAAAGACCACGTTTCGGTGCCGTAAGTCATCACTGGTAACACACATTGATTGAAGACTTTCGTCTTGAGGCACTGAGGTATGTCGGACGAAAAGACATTGCGTAGCTTCCCGAACGCTGCCCAACCGAGTTGGATTCGGCGGTTGACCTCTTTCTCGAAATTGGACCTACCTAATTGGACTACTTGTCCTAAATAGATATATGAGTCAACAACTTCGAGTACCGAGTTTCCAACAGAGACTGGGGTGGGCACAACATTGGAATTTGACATAATTTTCGTCTTGTCCATGTTCATTTTCAAGCCCACCCGTTGTGAAACTCGGTCGAGGCCATCGAGCATCATGCTGAGTTCCTCCATCGACTTTGCCATGACTACGATGTCGTCGGCAAACCGAAGGTGAGTGATGTATTCGCCGTTGATGTTGATGCCAAGTCCTTGCCATTCCAGGAGTTTGAAGGCGTCTTCCATTGCGGCAGTAAACAGTTTAGGGGAGATAACGTCCCCCTGTCTTACGCCTCTTCTCAATGGAATCGCCTTCGTGCTCTGCTCCTGTACTCGGACCGACATGGTGGCGTTATTATACAAACACTTCAACACCTCGATGTACCGATAGTCAATACGGCATCGCTGGAGTGACTCAAGTACCGCCCATGTTTCCACCGAATCGAAGGCTTTCTCATAGTCCACAAACGCTAAGCATAATGGCAAGTTATACTCTTCGGTCTTCTGTATAACTTGCCGCAGCGTATGGATGTGGTCTATGGTACTATAGCCTCTTCGGAAACCGGCTTGTTCGGGAGGCTGGAAGTCATCAAGTCTGTGTTCGAGACGGTTCGTGATAACCCTTGAAAACAGCTTATAAACATGACTCAGAAGCGTGATGGGTCTGTAGTTCTTCAATAGGCTGTTATCACCTTTTTTGAAGAACAACACCACCTCACCCCTGCTCCACGTTTGAGGCGTTTTGCCCTCGGACAGGACGGAATTAAAGAGTTTCTGGAGGACTTTAAGTACCGGTGTTCCACCCGCTCTCAGAAGCTCTGAAGTGATTCCGTCCTCGCCCGGCGCCTTGTTGTTCTTAAGCTGCTTCAGGGCCATCCTAATCTCGTACAGACTGATGTCCGGGATATCTTCGGTATAATGTCGGGACAGCTTGGCTCTTGGATCTCTTACCAAGCTGTCAACGGGCTTTGCGACCGAAGTGTATAACTGTCCATAGAACCTCTCGATCTCGCCTAAAACCTCTGCTTTGGTCGACGCTATGCTGCCATCCTCCCGTTTCAGCTTTGTCATCTGGCTTTGCCCAATAGACTTGTCCTTTGCGAACACTTTGGAGCCTTGGTTTCGCTGTATGGTCTCTTTAACACGATTCGTATTAAAGAGACGCAGATCGTGTCGCAAGGACTTAGATATACGTCTATTGAGCTGCCTATATGACTTCGCGTCATCGGAAGACTGCAGCTGTAGCAAGCGTCGTTCAGCCATGAGGTTTAAGGATTGCTCGGTCAATTTCTGAAGTCTATCTTTACGGCAGGGTCTAAAAAACTTAGACCCTACCGTAACACTATTAGCCAGTAAGTAATTCTATGTATGGCGATACAGTGCGCGGTCTTATTTCTGAAACCTATTGAAAAGTTTTATAAACATTTAAAAATATTATTATTTATTTATATGTAGTATTGGCCCAGTGGTTTAGGCCGCGACTTACGAGTTGTAGGTACTGGGTTCGAACCCAGCCAAGCACATTACTTTGTATAATTTATTTCAACACCACTGCTCTCAAAACGGTGATAGACCCAAAACTTCGAAGAAATGTGACATCTACCAATCCAAACTGGGACCGCGTGGTGGATTACGGCCCACTCCCTCCCACAGAAAGGAGGCCTGTGTCCCAGCAGTGGGAACATTCATAGGCTGATGATGATGATATGTAATGTTACCACCATACATCATGCATTGCCGTTGTCAGTAAGACAAGCCCAGTCACCGGTTTCTTTTAAAAGATTAGTCATAAATCATTTCCTTTCTCTCTAATGTATATACGAGTATATATAAGTATTTAAATGTGTATGTGTATTCTATATTACAATCAACATTTATGTGTATTGTATTTATTTTATAGGTTATCTGTTATTTGTTGTGCATCACTGCCTACCCTCTTGTTTTGATTAAAGTTCTTTAAGTCCATCCTAAGGTTGTCTGGAAGATATCGCTATTAGCGATAAGACCGCCGTTGTACCCTTAAAATTATAAATTTAGTAAGTTTGTATTCATTTTGGTGCAATAAAGCATATTCTATTCTATTCTATCATTTACAATAAATAAACAATTTGTGCAATCTTATCAAAACAGAAAAACTTTAATTTTTGATTAAAGATTTTTCTTGGTATTATTTGCAAAGAACAATGTTATAATGCAATTTACAACCTGTTACTTACATAATAACGAACAAAATGTTATTTTGAACCACGAAATATTTCGTTGTTAAAACATCAGAAATAACTTGAAATTCAATATGTAAATTGTGACGGGCCTAATTTTATTCTTCAGCGCATTATGAAAATTAGATGCTGTGTTCAGAGTTATAACAATTTACATGCGAAGTATTCAGTCTAGTGAGTTTGCTGAAGAATTATTTACAATATAAATTAAATTTTATATATTGCGGTGAGTTTGAGTAATTTAAATGTAAAGCTCATACAATTTATTTTTATGAAAAGAGTATGTGTTAGGGACCTTACTGAGGTCCTTATGAATTGAAACCAGTGGACTGTAAAACTGATTATACAGGATGGAATTTTGTAATGCCACCTGGAGGGAAAGTACTCTTAATACTGCAGATAGAAAATTTTACTCAAATAAGGAAACATTCCTTTATTTTTGAATAGAAAGCAAACTGTATTCAAAGATTTTCGAAAATTCTCTTCTCCCACACTCGGGAATCGAACCGGCTAATATCTGAAAAAATTATACCCCGTACTTTTATTGCATCGATCGTTAGGGTCAATTATAAGTATGAAATCTCTCTAACAAACATAATAAATTAAATGAAAGGAAAAACCAGGAAATCTTAAATTAAATTAACTATTTACAAAAAATGGTAAACTAACTAATTAGTTGCTCGAAATTAATCTAATTTGACAGGCCAGTTGGTCTAGTGGTTAGTGACCCTGACTGCTATGCCGGAGGTCGTGGGTTCGATTCCCACCCAGGACAAATGTTTGTGTAATGAGCACGATCATTTGTTCTGTGTCTGGGTGTAATTTATCTATAATATTTAAGTATTTAGAAATATATAAGTATGTTTATCAGTTGTCTAGTACCCATAACACAAGCTCTGTTTAGCTTGGGACTAGATGGCGTTGTGTGATAGTTGTGGAATATTATTATTATATCAACAAGACAAAAAAGGCCTAAAGAACATATATAGACATAGACGCAGATTATAAACTATTTTTTTTTATGTGTAATGGGTTTGCTCTTGACCTTAGTCTAGGACAAGAGTGACTAAGACAAGGTCGACGATGGAGCGAGCTTACCCAGGAGAAGCCTGTTCACTCTAACTTTGAAGAGATTAGGGTTGTATGCGTTTGGAAACACAGACGCAGGCAGAGAGTTCCACTCCTTCGCTGTCCGCATTATAAAAGACGACTATCTATCTATGTACCAAAATTTCATCCAAATCAGTTCAGCAGTTTTTGTGTGAGAAAGTAACATACATAGATACACACAACCTTTCGGATTTATCATTTTAAATAGTAAGATTACCTTCTAAACTTCGAAACGTAAATAAAAGGTAAATAAGGATAATAAACAACACGATAAATAAACTCGTACCAAAAAACCTGTATTCAATTTATTTTGTAACGTTGTTTCATCCTGTAATACAGCTTATTTCACTCCCTATTATTTAGCTGTCAGGAACAGGGCAGTATTTCAGCCGGCTGAACACATATAAGTCACATTTAGTCAACCGACGCGACCAAACATTGTACCAAATGGTACACATTATATCAAGGCATGTAATTTACTTCTTTTATGTTTGACCTTAATTTTATACGTTTAAGTGAAGTAAATATTAGGTAATTTGTGATGAAAGTGACTAATGATTCAATGTTTTTAAGGAAATTAGTAGTTATTATGATGCTTACAAGGTTTATTTTTATGTGTTGGTCACTTATAGTTGATTACTAAAGTAAAATTGTTCTACGGTTGTGCTACGACGGTGACTGCGTAGCTGTCGTAGCTATGCTACGGCGTAGCAACTGCGTAGCTGATAGCTAAAGCCCGGTTTCCATTATACATGTTGCAAATTGTATACAACTTGAACAAACCTGCATACAAGTTACAAGTAGGAAGTTTGAACTTGTGTATTTGTTTTTTTTTTTTTATTCAAGCGACTTGTTTACATACTTGGAAGCAAGACTGCCCTAATGGAAACGCGCCTTAAGGATATTTTTGTTGCTCAGAAATAACAAATTAATAAGCTTTACAATTAATGTATGAATAATTATTACCAGTAATTGTAAGGGTATTATAAAAATTAACAGAATTTAGACACACCGAACAAAAATGTGTAGTCGCTGGCTTTCTGTAATTTACGCATTTATCACAGGAAAAAGATACAAGTTTAATGAATGCATGTGAAGAATTATTTTTTTTAAGAATCGAAACGTTGTTCAAAACAATTTATTTCAAAAATGAAACTGATCCATTATGCAAACTCCTTTACCTCTTAGGCCAATGATGGTGAAACAAGATTATCTTCGGAGTTCGTTGGGAAATCCATTCTTTTCAAACACCGCTCGTGTACAAAAGCCTTATCAGGTAACGAGATTAATGTTCTGTTCCTCTGCATTTTAAACTGTTAAAAAAAGGCCTCTTTAAGTGATTTTGTTTTAAACGTTGGGACGGTCAGCCACTAAAGTTGATAGTTTTCTAAATAAAAATCCCAATAAAATCAAATTTTATAGTCAATAAGTAGCGGCCATATTTCAAAAGTACTGCGGATTTATAACGCAAATGATTGAATAAAAAATTATAGTACTGCGCGAGTTTAGAACATAATTATGAGAGGAACCCGCTTTTTTTCAACTAAACGTGAACACTTTTTGGAGTGAATTTTAAATAACATTACAAACAAAATATAGATGATAAAAAAAGTTTTCGTTGTCATATATTGCATATTGTCATAATCTATCGAACAATTCAATAAGAGTCATAATTATGTAAGTTGACTGTTGAATAATTTATTTATTATGTACGCCGACAGCAATACATAGCAGAAAATACAATATTGTCAATTTTGCATGTCTGTTTGTCCCTATAAAGATATTACCATTTTATTGTTCAAACCCATTAATTTTTCTTTAGTTCAAAATTCGCAGGGTGTCAGTGTTTTGGAATGTTGGTTTGTTGTAATTTTATCGATAAAAAAGTATTTAATATCACCTTTAAGTATCTGTAATAAAAAAGTATGTGAAATAAATACTTTATAATACTACGTAATTTTGTTGACGACTGTACTACCTTCACGACCTTTTTGACCGAATTCTCCTCTACCTACAAGTTAAATGTCTATTTTTGGAACTGAAGAACGAATGTTCTTTGATTGTAATTTAGTTAAGAAAATAATTAGCATTTGTTCGCTCAATTTGTTTGATTTGATCTTGTGATAATGGTCTGAAGTAGTACTGTTTAACTTACTATGTGTGCCGTCTAACTGCTTTATTAGAGCAAAGTAAGAAGTAAATAAGATCGAGTTATTGATTCCTAGGTGTTTTATTCACTGGGTTTCTAGGGTTTTTTTTTTATTTACTGTTTGTCATCATCAGCCTATAAATGTTCCCGCTGCTGGGACACAGGCCTCCTCTCTGTGAGAGGGAGTGGGCCATAATCCACCACGCGGACCCAGTGCGGATTGGTAGATGTCACATGTCTTCGAATTTTTGGTTCTAGGACATGCCGGTTTCCTCACGATGTTTTCCTTCACCGTTTTGAGAACAGTGGTGTTGAAATAAATTACACAAAGTAATGCGGCTGACGGGGTTCGAACCCACGACCTAGTACTCGTAAGTTGAGGCCGATACCACTGGGCCACCACTGCTCATTACTACTACTATTGTCTACTACTGTCATTTACTGTTTGTGCTGCGATATTTTTTTTATTTATAAGAAAGACCAATCATAAACAATAACAATCATAATAACCAAAAACTGGTGGTAATTGTCGTATAGATTTAACAAAAATATTATTCCTGTCATTGGAACTGTTATTAGGCGAGCGGAACCAAGAACTATTAATAAAATATGTAGCCAACTAAAAATATTATGCTCTTCAAAATTTAACCAACATTTTTAATTTATGAAAGCTAATTTGTTTCAACCAGAATTTAATTAAACTCGTCAACAACAAGTATCTACATCACTGAAAATTACGAACTTCTACCTTTTTCACGATAAAAAAATATTATACATTCTGCAAACATGATTGTAGAACACGGTTCACTATGTATCGAACATCTTAAGATCTCATAAACTTATTGGTTTGATATACGAAAATGAACCGTGTTCTACATGTTTAAAAAAATATTTTTCAGACGTAACTCTTGATCACAGATGATAATGTACATTAACTGTTTATTTTAGTTGGAGTTAAGTCACAGATCTATAGAATAAATTTCGATTTTGATCAGTCGCTGATCAAAATCTAAGTTTATTCTATAGATCTGTTAATAACCGACGACACGACTGTCGTGCATATAGCGGGTTCTATTTCGGAACGGATGTTAATTGTTCAATTCAATTCTATTCTTTATTGCATTCACATGTGTATTAAAAGTTCTTAAAATTAAAGTTAGTTCACATGGACCCTGTCGGGCACAACGGGTTGTAATTGTAAACTGATTGTATGACTTCGTTTTCATATTTAAGTTAATTGTCAGTCCAGTTTTTTGCTCTCATATTGTGGTCAGCTTCCAGTCTTACAGGATGCAGCTGAATAACGGTATTTTATATGTAGTTACTGCCTATCCGCCTTTCTTAACCCAGTAAAAAACATGGTCACCCATCCACAAACCGAAATAGACAAGCATTGCTTAGCTTTCGGGCCCCTGATTAAGTGTAACAACTGTCAAAGATCTATAAATAAAGACGAATAGAATCTCTATAATCTAATACATACAAACACGGCATTATTAGAAACTTGTTGATACATAGTGCGTAGTATATTGACCTGAAGTATGTTTTGCTTAGACTCTATTTTTAACTGACCTATCGGATGAACTCCCCTCCCTGCTTACGCCACCCGTATCATTTTCTATGTAAGCTTATACAACATTATTTTTAGTATAAGTATATGCGAAACCTGAATATAGTTTGTTCAGAATCAGTAACTGATTGGATTCCAATATTTTTTACACCATGTTATATATTTTTTTCAAAAATTAATCAAATTAAATTTTATTACCAGTTCATTACAATACGGTTAGGTACCTATTGCTAAACTATTATTACGAGTGTATAACACAGGAGACGCGGTTTAAGCCTCCTGCAGACACACGCGATTAATCGCGCGGGGCGACATGTCGCGGTCCATTCGCAGTACATTTAGAGTGGAAATTAGCTTGGCTCGTTGTCGCAGCGCAGGAGGCTTTACGCGGGTGTACCGCGAAATGAGCATGAGCATCATTTTGAACGGACAACCAGGTAATACACAATCTTATAACTTTGTGAATTTTTATGATACGGTTTTAAAATTATGTACATAGATTCTTTACACAAAAATACTAGACAGGTGTATCGGGTTTCGCATATAAAAAATAATGTTTTAGATTAAAGTTCACTGAAAGAGAGTTCAGTTACAAACGAAGCCGGTTTTTCTTTGTTTAGACCGCGTTTACTATACATATTTATTTTTGTTTTCATTTTTAACTAGCCCCTCCCCTCGAGTTCACCCCCACTGCTCGGCTCCTTTTGGTTGTAGCGTGATGTTATATAGCTTATAGGCTTCCTCGATATGATAGTATACGCAAAGTGAGGTTGTCACATCACGATAAAAAGGTAGGTATATACGATACATAACGAACGGGTTTGCCCGAGATTTTCCCAATTATTTCGGATGAAATCACACTCAGAATTTTCGGTAGCCGTTTCGAAATTGCATTTTGTAGTGACAGGCTTCCGGGTCAATGTTTATCCGAGCGGGATTTAGTCAATTAGTTTTTGTGATGAAATCTGTAGGCGTGATGGTAAGGATAAAAAAGCTACATATTTTTGATAAACAAAATTACCACTAAGGTACAAACTGAAATTTTGAACATCATCCCGAAAAAATATTGATTCATTGTTATAGGCGTATTTCTAAACTTACTTATGCTATCGGATTATTAACTAACAACAAGTACCTAAATCTTTTGTCTGTGCATTTTTTTTAAACTTATAGACACTTCGTTTTAAACTAAACTCTTTTCACCTGCAACTATTCCCATGCCAGAACAATAATCAACATAATTCATGATTGTGTTCCCACCTACGCAGACGACTGCAAACTGAATCATAATGAGAATCAGAACCCAGTGATATTTACACGCGCATGAACTTACTCGTGGCCCAGCGTGGAACGGATTTTCTACCCCCTCATATTGTGTAACGAAGTTAATTTTATAACAGGGTCTATAAAGGGGGAGAACACCGCAAAACCAACTTTATTAGATTGTTGTAAAATCTTAATTGGACTAATAGTCTCTCATCCTAGGTGGAGTGGCAGAGACTGGGCTCGTACTGACTAACATTCATACATACATGGTATTCCTTTAACAGCCCTTTTTGAGTAAGTTCCGGCGTCACGGTTGACCCGTTTGCACGATACTATATTTGCCATTTTGGTCTTTAGAACATGTACATAAAAGTATGGTCATATTCCAAGAGGTGGTACAAGCCATCGAATTGAAAAACTTCCTCGCATGAGACTTTCTATCATCGCACCGTTGCCATCGGACAGGAGTTCATCTTCAAACCTTAAAACCCAAATAGTCGCATACATCCTGGTCTCAGAGGTGTATCCTACTTAGAACGATTAGCTTATGGAAAACTTCCGAGGTTTTCCCAATGAGCTACTTCATGAGACTTTAAAAAAAAGGGCGTGGAGAGGTTTCTGCATGGTCACCAATACCTTTGGTGTCACAGCGTCCATTACTTATAGGCTACGGTGACCGCACACCATCACAATTCAAAATTCTAATTAAAAATTCGTTTATTTATTAAAATCACGCGGTCAGCTTGTTTGTTACCTTCATGGTAAAGAAAACTACCTCCTACTATCGTAATCGTAGTACCCCGTTTAGTAATTTTCTTGGCAATAAACATTGCCATTCCCACAAATGTCCACATTTGTTATAGTAAGATAAGCTTTAGTTTTCCTTATACAAAGTAAACACATTCATCCAATTTCCAATTAACTCTATAACCGGTCTCAAACGAGCCAATATTGGAGCAAACATTTGTGCCAGACGGGGCTCTCTTCCAGCCAAACACTTTCCGTAACGGGCTACCGTCCGCGGTCCCAGTTGTGTCGGCTGCGCCCCCTAATGCACGCTAATGGAACCAATTTGCCGTGTTTTGCCCAACTATGGAGTGGGGAAGTAACGGGCTTGTGGTTGCGACGTGGCACAAACGATGCAACGCGTACGTAAAGAGCGTACGCATAGAAGAAGGAAAACTGAATTAATTATGAGTTTAAAGTTTGTTGTGTCTCACCGAGATATTGTGAGACAGGGCCAGAGCGAGACTCGAGAGTGTATGAGACAGTGAGAGTGTGTTTACAAACCAAAAAAGTACTTAAACGGGTTGTGGTGCATATAGTAAACTTGACACGTACCTACTCTATTTCGCGCCCCTTAATTCATATCTCTGTCACTTCATAGTCGTCCTACCGACTTCGCACATAGCGTATAAGAAGGAAAACTAAAGCAATAATGACATGAAAGGTAGTATCTCGCCGAGATGCTGTGAGACAGGGCGAGACTTGGCGAGAGCGAGAGTGTAGCGGTCGACGTTCTTTGTTTACTTTTCATCCCAAACAGGACAGGTACGAGAGTGTATAAAGTATGGCTTTGGTCCTCGCTTGGTTTTTATCCTATGTCGGTGGTCTCGGGAGAGACAGCAAATATCAGCTTCTTGTCGAAAGTGTACGGCTACCATTAGGCTCTTTCCACAGCCTTGGGCGATGCGACGCGCGTTTCCGCATGTGTTAAACCTTCGTCGCTCTGAAAGTACCGACGTTTTGAGACGTCGCATAAAGGTTTTTCTTTTTCATTCACCGTAGACCAAGTGGAATCAAAAAAACAAACAAAGTTTTGCTTTAAAGCTGTAAGGTTAACATGTTTCTAAAGTGCTATTAGCAGGATAGCAAAATGCTGTATCTGTGCTGTAGCAACGGTTTTAACGTTTTACGGGTTACCGTGCTAATCCGTGCCCTGCCCGTTCCCTCATTAGGCTTGTCCAAAAGCAATTAGGAACTCAGATTACCAATGCAATAGGTAATTTAGATAACTCAATCGGTAACGCAGTGTGCGGGCTCGTATTGATGGCATCGACAAGGAAGGTAATACGAGTTAGCGATTAGTTTATTTACCTAAATTCGTGCGGCCATTTTCATTTTGATATAGGTATTTTTGTGTAATCTCGTGAAATGAAGTGTAGGTATAAAAATAAGCTCGGAATTAATACTGCATCTCTGTAGTTATATTGATCCTGATTTTTGTTAGTGATCAAACATTCAATGAATGACCGAAATTGCCAAACCGAGTCTTAAAAATGTCCAATTAAAAGCAGCTGTCAAATAAAATTGGTAAGAATTTGTATTGAGAAGAAAGAAATACAATAATAATTTGGGCCGTAAGCAAGCTTTAGCAATGGAACTATGTAAACACCTATAAAATTACAAAAGCGGTTTTCTGTGCGAAATTTGAAGCGATTTTTTCTCCTATTGAAAATCATTTTTCCACTTTGCGATATTTTCTAATGTTAAGTATTAGTTTTAACAACATAGTACGAGTACCTATGACTTCTAAAACACGACATGTCTCAATACGTGAAACGGAGGAGAAAATAACATTTTATTAAAAGTTTTCCGAACATTTTCACTATGGACAGATTAAATAAAACAGTTCAGTAAAATTCACGTCTAAAAGGAGTTGCGTTAATAAACTTGGTTTTCTTGTACCTAGTAAATCTAGTTAGTTGAATATCATTTAAATATAGGGCAAAGCCATGACATTAAATCATTCAGTTTATCGATAATTGCGGCGTGTCTTGGTGAAAACCGATGACTAATTTGGTATTTTATTTAAATAACAATTTCAATCAAATCTAACGACGCCCTGGGGAAGCAAAGGGGTGATCTGTTTATAATGAAAATCGGCTTTATTCTGTTATTTGAAGATATGAATATTTATATTCAAAGGCAGATTTGATTGAATTTGTAAAAAGGCGTGTCAAGACGTGCGAAACCGTCTCCATATTTTACTTACTATGCCTAAACTACGTTGCTATGCCTAAACCGCTGGCTCAATTTTGACGAATTATGGTACAGAGATAGATGGGAAACTGGAGACGGTTAAAAACAGGGAGAGTTAGGCCCGTAAATGATATTCAGCTGCATCCTATTTTATTAAAAGTCGACCATAAATCCTGAAAAAACTGTATTTTTTAACTTTAATTATCTTTGTCGATTCTAGTAGTCTAAAGAATTGTGAAAACGTTTACAAACATTGTAACTCACATACACAACCAGCTCCGTAACAAATACCTGTTGGCCTTATGAATAGTTGTTCTGAGCGGGAATCAAACCCGCGACACGCAGCACCGCAACCAATTGTTCAACTACTGCGCCAACCATTGATCATGATTTGATGATGATCTGTCTAACAAACTACGAAAACGAACTAGTTTCAACAAAATTAAAAGACAATTTTAATACAACCCTTTTGTAACCTTTTCTATTTCTATAATGTAATAACGTTTCAAATCAATTGTCGCTTGTGCTTCAAAGATAAAACGGTTGAGTGGTCGTGAAAAATTATGAAGGGAAAGCGCCAACGCGTTTAACAGTGGTAGCTTTCAATAGGCTTAGGAAATTGCTTGATTATTATTCCAATAGAAAGGATTATGGGTGACGTTTGTTAATATTGTTACGAGCTGGGTATTGGGATAAAATAATTAACACCAATTAAAACCAAATAAACTTTATTGACACACGAATCACTAATTAAAACAAACACTTAACACTACTCAACACATACATACACACTTAATCACTCGTAAAAGTCACTTAGAGATCGCTTCCAGTTCACTTCGAGTGGCCGGACCCACCAGATGTTTCTAGAAGATGGTCGAATGTTCTGGAAACATCCATAGACTTCGACATAGTCGCATACCTTCTGGAACATTCCAGAACCATCTCGAAACATCTAGAACAGGGTAGAATTTTCTAGAAACTTCCAGACCAATCTTCAGTAGAATTGTCGAGAACCTTGTGGAACTTTCGAGAAGCTTATAGATAGGTCTCGCAATTCGATCGACGTAACAATATTATTGAGCCATAGTTGTAATAGTCCAGAAGTTATCACTCGCCTCTCATGCATGTCGTTGTGAGTTCAAAGCATTTGTTAATATTAAGTTATTTACTACTTAATATGCTTCTTTTTCAACGTATGTGTTTTGAAGTTCATCATGGACATAACTGACATTGGTGAAGAGAAAATGGAATTATCTTGTGTGTATGTGTGTGCGTTTGCTATTCTTTCACGCAAAATCTACTGAATGGATTTGGATGAAATTTAGTAAGTACAAAGATAATTTTTAACCTGGATTTACACATTTTTTTTTCGTGGTAAAATCATCAAATGAGTCCTCCCAGCCCGGGCAGGGCGGGAGGGACAGTCAGACTTGTACTGACTAAAATCCACGGTGTCCTTCGGTAGCCCTTTGTGTACCGGAGTCGCGGTATACGTATTTCCCGCGACCCCGGCAAGGCTATGGCCCTCTAAAGGGCCCCGTCATTATGCTGACGCTCTTTTAGGCGAGCGTGGTACACAACGCGCTGTCGACCCGGGCATGATCCATGGTCGGACCGCGAGTTGCCCTTTACTTGCCGCCCGCATGCCCTGGATTAACACATAGGATAGTTTTTACCCCGATTTTATATTCTCTCAAATGTTGGATGGTAATATGTATGGAAAATAGAATGCGTCATCCCAAAGACAGCAAGGCTTGAAAATGGCACACTTTAGCAATTAAATAATTTATTGTATCCGAAAATTACACAAACAAAATTTCCAAAACAATCTTCCAATATTCTGAACCGCCAGGATATTGGGAACCTCATCAATATCGTTTAATCCATAACAATGGACTGGGATAACACGCCCGTATCCCGTCACGTCGTATCTGAGCGCTGCCAAACTAAGTAGAATAGGCAGGTGTATTGTGTGGGTGTGTGGGTGTGGGTGTGAGAGTGTGTGTGTGTGTGTTTTTAGATGGGGTTCATCATCATCATCATCAGCCTTTAAATGTTCCCACTGCTGGGACACAGGCCTCCTCTCTGTGAGAGGGAGTGGGCCGTAATCTACCACGCGGGCCCAGCGCGGGTTGTTAGATGTCACATGTCTTCGAATTTTTGGTTCTAGGACATGCCGGTTTCCTCACGATGTTTTCCTTCACCGTTTTGAGAACAGTGGTGTTGTGATGGGGTTGTTTAGGAATAATATCTAGAAAAATCAACGAGGTATCTACAGACACTAAGCAAAATTGCTGTTATACTTAGAAATATGCTAAAACGTGTTTTTCAAAATGTTTTTTAGAGTTTTCAGTTAAAAGAGTTTAGTAATCCTTTGCATGAGTGTGTGAGCCGGTTACGATTCTGTTTAAACTTAAAATAATTGGCTGGGAGCTGCTCACGTTGTAAGTTAGTACCTATAATGTCTAATGTGGTTATTTAGGGTGTGTGTGTGCCTCGGTGCTGTGTAGATGAGGGCTAATATGATTACAAGCTGAGCGGGTTTATAAGCGCGTCGATATATGAGGCTGGCGTTATTATAAAAATAATTTGTTATTTTTATCTACGGCTAGTGATGAGAATTCTGATATAAACCTTATTTTCAAAATTATGTGACTAGCCCATAATCATCTCAGGACAAGTTTATGTGTGGTCCTCTGCGGCCGGACCACAATTTAGTACTCAGATGCTATAGTTCGAAATAATACCTACCTAAAGTCTACTTTCATCGGAATATAAATATATTTTTAGTACCTCAAGAGATATCTTTTAAATTAACAATTTATGTGGTCCGGCCGCCAGGCAGTGCTCTCTGGCCGCGCCACCTCAAATCAAATAGAGTATAATGAACTATTAATAAACCAATATCCCGAAAAAATACTACCTAAAGAGTACCTTGCATACGACAAGTTTGATCGAATAAACCCCTTTAGTTATGGAGTTATTGGTGTTAGGTTGTGGTCCGGCTGGAAGGTATACTCTGCAGCACGTCAATTTTGCAATATTTAATAATTACTATCCGTGAATCAATTTATTTAATAGTACCTTTTCTCTACTCTCCGTTGATACTTTTTTCTCTCAAGAAACTATTCATTTTGATTAATTAATCTTTAAAGTATGTGGCGCGGCTAGGGAGGTTTACTTTTAGCAAATATAACAAAATATGCTTTATTTCTTTATGCCAACGGAAACTGCATATTTAGTACTTTATAAAAAGACCTGGACTTCATCTATAAACTTATATTTTTATTACCAACAATGACTTCGAAAAAGGTGCACTTTTTGGTTTTTGTTTACCTATCTACTTATTAAGAACAGGGAGTTAATTTGACGTAGTAAATGAAAATTTTGGTTTAAAATAAACAACAAGGATACGAATAACAAATATATTTACATAATCAAATATTAACAATTGTTAATACATACAAGGTATTGTAACTGACGATATAAGCGTTTAACCCTTTATATAAGAAATAACAATGAAAAACGAAAAGTGTACCATAACCGCGTATTAAAAATAAAGTTAATCAGTGTTGACAATAATAAAGAAATTGTAAAACCCAATGACATAATAATAATGTAATGCATTCAACGACTTCTACATTGATTTAATTGTTACAGACCCTAACGAAAAACCTCTACTAACAAATCAAATAAACCGAGTCAAAGACTCCATTTTTCTTAATCCAACAACACCGCCAGAGGTATTGAAAACAATCCAATTGCTCAAAAAGTACAGGATACGATAACATAATGACGCATGTAGATTCAGAAGCTTGGTTCTACATGAGATCTGATATCTTTTTCACATGGCAAACCTTATGTGGTCGTCTTGGCAACATTTTGCATGAAATGTTTTTGGTGGGATTTCAGTTCCTTTTGTAAGTTGCTAAGCAGTCTTTTTAGTGTTTATTGTGTTGTATTTCTTGCACATCAGCAGTGCCGGTTTTCATAGTCCATTCTCTTTCTTGTAAGTACTTATTAATAGGTTTTTTAGTTACCTACTGTCCGCAGTCCTGTGTAAACTTTCATGTCCTAATTCATAAAATTGGTGAAAGTCTTATTCAAACTTCCATCCCCCCATTTTAGGGGATGGGGGGATGGGGGATGTTTTTTTGCATACTGAACTTTGTTTACACAACCGGCTATCAGCACTTCAGGAAGTATTTGAGGTTGGTTCTCACAGTAAAACCTCTACACTACTGAAGTAAAATTAAATTCAAGCTATAATAAAAATAAAAAAAACCGGCCAAGTGTGAGTTGGAGTCGCCCATGAAGGGTTCCGTAGTACAAGCATAGATTAGGGATATAATTATAATTATTGAGATTAGTAAGTAATATACACAAAAAAAAAACTTTGTTTTTCATAATGTTTGTATGAATGGCAATGTTATATTTGCGGTTTTTGAAAATGTACTATATCTCAAAAACTGCTAACTATATCTCATCCAAACCAATTTTCGTTGGAAGTTTTTGACGATCTCCGGCCAACGTAGGCGCGGGCATGCGGGCGGCGAGTAATGGGCGACTCGCTGTCCGACCATGGACCATGCCCGGTTCGACGGCGTGTTGTGTTCCACGCGCGCCTCAAAGAGTGTCAGCATAATGACGGAACCCCCCTTTAGAGGGCCAAAGCCTGCCGGGGTCGCGGTGTCGCGGTACTGACGAATTACCGTAAAACCGGAACGCAAAGGGCTATTGAAGGATACCGTGGATTAAAGTCAGTACGAGTCTGACCGTACCTGCCGCCCTGCCATGGTTGGGAGGACTCATTTGATGATTTTACCACGATAAAAAAAGTTCCGCAGTTTATAAAACCTATTGTATTAACAATTTCTTATTGTTAATTTTTGATTATGTAAATTATGATTACTACTCGAATGCTTGTTGTTTATTATAAACCAAAATTTTCATTTACTACGTCAAATTAACTCCCTGTTCTTAACCTTTTGACCGCCACGTCAAAAAAACCACGACGTGCCCTCAGCGCCAAGCTAAGAATTCATACTTAAATACCTACTAAACAGTAGTGAGTTCGGAATGATATCGATAAAACTGACTATTCATTTTTAAACGACATGTTTTTTTTTTAAATAAAAGGTAAAGTACCATAAATATAATATACAGGAGTTTTATTTTATCTCACTATGTCCTTCTATAATGATCTGTGTCAAAATTTCGGCGCACTTTATCATTTAAATCCACAATTAAAACCAACAGTCGATATAATCAACATAATACCATCACAGCACTATGTTCAATCGTGAAGTACTTTTTTGTCATCCTATGATGACTGTGGCGTTGCTGACACCGATTTTTTAAACTTGCTTGTCTCCGGACTAGAGGTGTGCAACCGTTATTTATTAATAATATCGATTTTTATGGTTTCGTATTTATAATCACGACGGAACGTAGTAGTATACGTTTGAGGTGAGAGGTTGTTTGTTTGTAGTTTATGTGGGCAAACCTTTATCTTCACTACGGTTTGTCCAATTTAAATGTATGCGGTTTTCTGTAAAATGTTTGTAGTATAATAGCAGTGGGTTTTAGATAAGTAATAATATAGCAATGACTCAATAAAAACAGTGCCATACAAAAAGGTAAATTACATTTTGAGAAAAATCTCGCATATTAGCCTTTTTAGGCTAGATAGTAATAAAATAAACAAATCGAAAAAAAATTGCTATTCATATTTTTTAATTACAAATATCATTTATAACATTATAGCAGTTTAAGAAAAGAGGAAACGAAGGGGATAGAAATTAAAATAAACGAAAAATTTGTCTTTTCATTAAGTTTATAGCTAGAATATAACATTTGTAATACTGCGATACAATTAGTCACTTGTAGTAAAATATAGATGAAATAAAAATATAATGCAGGTATGCCTAATAGGTCTAATAAAACTTTTTAAACATATTATTTGTTTATAAAATTTGTAATTTCACTTTAAATCATAGCTCCATTTGGCACTTTATTCATTAATATTTGGTATAAACAAAGACAATGCATAATTTACGTAATATTTTTTTTTAGTATTTTAAGTTTGTATGTACGTAAGTTAAATTTACTTCAATATCTTTTTCAAATCCGCACTTTCTTCCATGATGTAAGTGTCATTGTCGACTCCTTGTAACATATTTATTAACTCCTCAGTAGGTACTCGTATTATTTTCACGCATCGTTATCATTAAAATTTAATAATAAAGGTGCACCTCTATTTAAATACTTTCCGCTTATGACGTCAGGGGATTGTCACGTATAGATGACAGTGGCGTTCCAGGCACAGACAATTTGACAGCGTGATGGGGATGGGCATTATGGTCATTATGATTTATCGATTATCAACTGACACCGACATTTTATGAGCAGATAAATGGCTCGGTATTAAAAACTTTCATGATTTCTCAATTATAAAGCTTCAATATCAACATTTGTATTTAAATTTTGTAGAATAACTTAAAGAAATTAACTGTTACGTAGGTTACCGGTCAGGTCGATATTCTTGTTACATTGCCTGTTAGCTACATCACTATTTGTCATCCTATCGTGACTGTGGCGTGGAGGGAACTATGTTTTTCGAACTTTAGAATTGGTTTAAGTTTTTGTCATCTTATGTAAATATAGATGAAATATAAAGAAAGGAGGTTTATTAATATAATTAAGAATGAGTCAAGGAACATAATTAGCAAAAGAAATAAAAAAATAAATGTTGTTTAATAAGATTTATTTGTGTTTAAAAGTCTGTCATGTAGTCGTGACAGTGGCGTGCTGGGCACTTTTTGGCTTGTCATCTATTGGCACCGTGCACGACTTTAGCGCCACCTAGCGTTTGCACTGTTGACGGCTCTGACCGTTCTAATTGAAATCAGATTTCTTTACAAAACACATGGTTTTGGATTCCATGGCGATCCATCAGCTCTGAATAAAATTAAATAAACATAGGCAAAATGTATTCTATAAGAAAAATGTCAAATACAGGATTAAAATGAGGATTATGATTTATTTACTTTTTTTCTCTTCCCGGCAGCTAACCATCTCCTGCATTGCTCATCTTTCCAAGAACCGCTTGGGAATCAATAAAATTTAAATTTACTATTTCTGCTAGTATTCTTGCAGTTTACAACACAACAACTGCTGTGACCTATGTTTTTCTGGCGGAATAACGCGATTATAAAAATTACGTACAGATATGTCTGACACATTGATTCGAAATTGACAGATGACAGAGTTCAATGAACTCTGAGACAGAGCCGTCGTACTCCGACTGCTCCCCATCACCTGCCGTTGAAGAAACTACGATATCTCGTCAGATATTCATTGAAATCAAATGATGTCAAGGGAAATTTTGTTCAAAATTAAATGTTTGTAATGATTAACGTATTTATTTGGGTAAGGATTAATATAATGTTCATAAAAATACCGTCGCAAGTAATGTATTATTTTAAAACCAATTTGATTTCCATAAAAAAGGTTATAGTGAGTTAACCTTAAAAGATAGATATATGCTGTCGCGGACTTTATTTTAGAACGTTTCATGAGGAAAAATTCCGTCATACATAATTTTTGCGTAATGTAAACCGTTTACGCAGCGCACGCAACGGAAGCTCTCAATAAGAATTTCCCGATTTGACAACATGTTTCAGTGCTGCTCTGCTCCTATTGGTCATAGCGTGATGTTATATAGCCTATAGCCTTCCTCGATAAATGGACTATCCAACACAAAAAGAATTATTCAAATCGAACCAGAATTTCCTGAGATTAGCGCGTTTTTAATAGTTGGCATAGGTGAATGTGCTCTTACACAATCCGACATTAGTTTTACTTTTCGCCACCATGGGCGCTGCAATCGAATAGTACTACCCCCACCTAGTACTTCGCACCCAGCGAATACATGACTGTGGCGGTCAAAAGGTTAATAAGTAGATAGGTAAACAAAAACCAAAAAGTGCACCTTTTTCGAAGTCATTGTTGGTAATAAAAATATAAGTTTATAGATGAAGTCCAGGTCTTTTTATAAAGTACTTAATATGCAGTTTCCGTTGGCATAAAGAAATAAAGCATATTTCGTTATATTTGCTAAAAGTGAACCTCCCCAGCCGCGCCACATACTTTAAAGATTAATTAATCAAAATGAATAGTTTCTTGAGAGAAAAAAGTATCAACGGAGAGTAGAGAAAAGGTACTATTAAATAAATTGATTCACGGATAGTAATTATTAAATATTGCAAAATTGACGTGCTGCAGAGTATACCTTCCAGCCGGACCACAACCTAACACCAATAACTCCTTATCTAAAGGGGTTTATTGGACCATACTTGTCGTATGCAAGGTACTCTTTAGGTAGTATTTTTTCGGGATATTGGTTTATTAATAGTTCATTATACTCTATTTGATTTGAGGTGGCGCGGCCAGAGAGCACTGCCTGGCGGCCGGACCACATAAATTGTTAATTTAAAAGATATCTCTTGAGGTACTAAAAATATATTTATATTCCGATGAAAGTAGACTTTAGGTAGGTATTATTTCGAACTATAGCATCTGAGTACTAAATTGTGGTCCGGCCGCAGAGGACCACACCAAGTTTATCACCAAAAAGCGAAGATAAAAACTTTACTTTATTTTTAGTGATACTAAAGGACAGTATAAAATTCTTGTGTTGAATTGGTTTTATAGCTATTATACTTAGATTATGGAATGTTCAAATTCCTAGTAGGCCATTGAGAATGAAGCCAAAAACCTGGAAGAAAAATTACACCCGTCGTTAGATTCCTACATAATATAACAAGTGAACATCTCCAAGGAAAATTATCATCATCATCATCAGCCGGAAGACGTCCACTGCTGAACATAGGCCTCCCCCTTAGATCGCCACGCCGAACGAAATTTCACCACTTGCATCGCACGGTTGCCCGCGACCCTCACGATGTCGTCGGACCACCTAGTGGGAGGCCTGTCTACGCTGCGTCTTCCGGTCCGTGGTCGCCATGAGAGAACTTTTCTTCCCCATCGGTTGTCAGTTCTACGAGCGAAAGGAAAATTAAAGTGTAAGGTATTATTACAATACAATTTATTTCTTCCTACACATCACTTTATTTTCTACCTCAAAATGTCCTTCCTCAGGTCTGCTGGAAGAAATTTATTTTAGAAAAAAGCAGTGCCTTTGTACAAACGCCAGCACACCAAGCTACCTCAATCAGTCAAATTTTAATAGATTTTCAACTTTATCACAAAAGTGGAAGGTTAATGTTCGATTTGTATAATTTGACAGATTAGGGTAGGTTGACCTGCTGGTGTTTTTACTTTTCGTTTCTATTATATTGTATTTTTGTATGATCTCTCTATGTGTGTTAGTGTGTATATAAACAAATAAATAAAATAGATATAGATATAAAAGCAACAGTACTGAGGGACAAAAGTTTTAAAACATGTCAAAAACTGAAACCATAGACAACATTACTTTTTACTCACAGCTGCATAGGTAAATAAAACCTCTATGCTCCATGAAAGCTTGCAGCAAAATATTAGTGCAAAACGGAAACTCTGAAAATAGATAAAACCGCACAACGTTGGCTTACGTTCATCCTTGTGAACAACAGTTCTGTTGTTCATTCGGCAGGTAAAAATATGAAGCGTGGGATCAAAAATATGCGGCGAAATGACGGATGAGGGACCGACAGGCTTGGGGTTCGCTTTTTAACGGAAAATGGCTCGGAAGTTGTCACGAGTCATCTTTGAGTACAAGCCGTACTCAAAGATGACTCGTGACAAGGGATACAATACATAATTGCGTACTTTCTTTGATTTTGATGAATTGTTAACTTGCCTCTAAATTTTATAATTATTCTGATATCTTTTTCTTAACTTTTCGCTGGAAAATGCTTGTATCAAACAAGTATTTTCCAGCGGTTTTGCCCGCTTATAAAAAGTTATACCGAAATAAAAACCTATGTGTTAAGACTACATAAATTATTTCTGCACCAGATCTTATTTAAAACTCAATCGAATAACAAAAATTTCATCCATCAAATAGCAATACGAGCTTATTCTGGTCATAAATTCATTATTGCATTTATAAATGGCTGTCCATGCAAATCGAACAGTTTCTCCAAAACGTAAAACGGCAGTAGATACAATAAATCATAGAAAAAAGAAATTAAATCGGTTGTGCCGTTTCAGAGAAGTACGCCGTGAAACGAAGTTTAGCCCTTATCACGACTTTTCACTATTTTACTTTACAGCGTCTTTCCAGTATTTACAGCGTTTCTTGTATGGAAAATGGAACAGCGCCTCTGGTGTACGAAGAAGGAACTAATTTTTTCCTTGAAATTAATGTCGAAGTTCCAGTTTACTTTACGTCACAATAACTGAAAACTTATGATAAGGCCTCTTATTAGATGAAGAAGTTTATCACAAAGACTTTCCGTCTGTTCAGACATTTCCCAACATTTTTTAACAACCAAAATATCAGTACTTTAAATGAAAGGATGGACTATCTGATCTTCATCACCTATTTACTGGGTTAAACTACAAACAAAAGAATACGAACAAAAAGTTTCCAACTGAAACTTTGACCCAATAAATTCCAAATGGAGTTGTACTCCCGGGTCGACGGCGCGTTGTGTTCCACGCGCGCCTCAAAGAGCGTCAGCACGATGACGGGGCCCCGCCCAAGAGGGCCAAAGCCTGCCGGGGTCGCGGGACTTATCTCATTACCGTGACCCCGGAACAGAAAAGGCTATTGAAGGACACCGTGGATTTTAGTCAGTACAAGTCTGACAGTCCCTCCCGCCCTGCCCGGGGTGGGAGGACTCATTTGATGATTTTACCACGCTAAAAAAAAAAAAAAAAAAAAATGGAGTTGTACTGCAGATTGCCTAACGTAACGACATTAAAATGAACAAGGTGCGCGAATCGACCTGAATTTCAGTTTTGTGACCGATTTTTGCCGCTGTCAGTCAGATCGGGGACCGTTTATTTTGTCTGACAACGGTTCACGCATTATTCGGCCATTTTGGATCAGTCTGTGACTGTTTACACAATAATATTGATGGTGGAAATGTAACGGGACTTTTCCTTTTTTCAACATTTGTCGATGATTTTTCTAAAAAATAATATTTCTTGCACACGTAGCATGACACCATATAAACGGATTATGTCGTCTGAAGAATAAATAAAATGATAGAATGTAGAAAAAATGTTTCTATTATTTAGTCATCTAGGTGCGGGTTGTGCCATACTTTTTAAGCGATTGCATAGCTTTTATCGCAGGCTCTGAGCGCGGCGGGCGCGAAAAACCTAACGAAAAAACCTGACCACATTTGACAGCACGTCGTTTCAGTTCGGGAGACTTCGGCAATCATAAAGGTACGGACAGACGTGTTCATAAATGTACGAAGAGGGATTTACTTTTTCTTACTGATTCTAAACGGCCAGCTACAAAAGGAGTTTTCACAATGAAACCTACTTATAAAATTCTCCTACAGCAAAGAAGTTCTTTATTACAGTACTCGTAGTGCACCACAAACATTTTAAATAAATTATATTCTCGTTAAATATACGCGGTAAGCGATTTTTTTCTTTTAAAATAAAAAAAAATGTTATGCAATAGCTTCACCGCGGCAGTCTGCGAGTGCCACATGTATTTTTTTAGCGTGGTCAAATCATCAAATGAGTCCTCCCACCCCTTACTGTCAGACTTGTACTGACTAAAATCCACGGTGTCCGTCAATAGCCCTTTATGTTCCGGGGTCACGGTAATGAGATAAGTCCCGCGACCCCGGCAAGCTTTGGCCCTCTAGAGGGGGCCCCGTCATCTTGCTGACGCTCTTTAAGGCGCGCGTGGAACACAACGTCGGGATGGTCCATGGTCGGGCAGCGAGTTGCCCTTTACTCGCCGCCCGCATAAACACGCGGTTGTGCCATACTTGGGAAAAATGTCTAATTGTAGAAACAAATTGGTCGATTGTTGGTAGAATAGAGATTACGGGTGCTGGAGTATAAATAGCAACGCTTGGCCCGCTGGTGCACTTAGTTGTAAGTTTCAACCGGAGTAAGTACCAATGTGTGTTTTTATTAAGAGGAACTATTCTGAAAGTTGGCAACGTCGCAAATAGTCTGTTGTCAAATATTAACAAGTTCTAATTAATTTAGCAATGTTACTGTATGGAAACAAGAAATATGGCTCTATAGTGCACTAAAAATTGATAAGGGAATGCAATAAGTAATATCGTATCACAGAATTTAAAAAAAAAAGTATTTGAAAACGCCTTTTTTACATCTGAAACGGTGACAACATCAAATTCAGTGTTTTAATTGCATTCCTATATCAACTTTGTAGTGCACTAAAGAGCCATTTTTCTTATTTTCATACAGTAAATTTACCAAATTAATTAAAACTTGTAAATATTTGACAGCTATTTGCGACGTTGCCAACTTTCTGGTTATGCGCCCTTAATGCATTCCTAAGTTTTTCTTGGGGATTAAATACCTACATAAGTTACGGAAAGTAGGGAACCACAAAATATTGTATCATTATTTCTCTTTTCCCCAAATACTGCTTGTGACATAAGATCTGGTCCTGACATGTTCAGCTGTCGGTAATGTCAGCAGCATTCGGAGCCGATATCCGGCGCGAACGGTAGGTGGCGCTGCGGTCGCTGGCACGTCTTCATTTCCTCTGTTTCCGGCGACCGTCACCGGAAGAGGACGCCTAACCGCGCAACCTAGTTTTTTAACAAGTCCGTGACGTATTTTCGAGTGATATTTTTCTCTAGTTAAGATAGGGCGAACCTATTGCCGTCAAACGGGCTTGGATCTACACTCAGTGGCTGTTATTGAGAACTTGCTAATGGATTAATCCAATCACACAATTCCCGCGCTGGGAAACGAACCTAAGATAGTTGCTCTGCAGTCACTTGCTATCACTAGAGTAGACCACTATTTATAAGAATTTTATTTATATTATGTAAATTGACCTTCTTAAATATATTTTTGACAGTTGTATTAAATAGCAAATCAGTATATCAGTGCTGCTGTAGTGTTCTTTGCTCAAAAATTTTGAAGATACTTACAAAAACCTCAACTTTTGTGACAGCTAAAATATCTGTGTACGGAAGAAGAAGACGGCGTCAACCTCAAATAATTCAGGAGGAGATTGATGATAAGGGAGGTTTGATATCACTGTAGCCATAAAGATTAACCAATTTCTCATCTGCCAGCTTACGTCGTCCGACAAGATATCTTTGTTTCAGCTCTAGGCGCGTTTCCATTATTCAAGTTACTTGTTTACAAGTTGCAAATTTTGACCCATGCATGATCCATAGTCGGACAGCGAGTCGCCCATTACTCGCCGTTCGCATACCCGCGCCTACGGTGGCCGGAGATTGTCCTGCGACGTCCGCTGCCGGGGGCGTCTCCCACTGCAGCTGGGTCGTGAGTTGGACGCTGCCCTCTCCCTCACGCGTCCCACCTCCTCCTTCGCTACGAAGAGCTGCTTTACAGAAGGAGGCGAATGCCAAACTTGCCTAATAGTAACGCGCCTTTAAGTACCAAAATTTAGTATTTCTAGCATGATGTTTTACAAAAACCAATTCAGTTCCCAAAGCCTTCACACAAGGTTTACTAATTACTTAAATTTTCCTTTTTATTGAGCAGTCCATTATAAATTAGTCCACAAACTCGCCGCCATATTGCTATTGACTGTACCAGGCGACCAGAGACAATAAGAGGTGAAGTCCCAATAATAGTGGAAACTTCGTAGAAGTGCTCTCGAAACAATCTGATTTGTACATAGCTTTATTGGAATAAGATGTAATTAATGTACTTTGTAATCGTTTTTCTTTTTTAGGATTCCGTGCTCAAAGGGTAAAACCAGGACCCCTACTAAGACTTCGCTTCGCTCCGTCCGTCTGTCTGTCCGTCTGTCATAGTTAGACAATTTAAATTTTTAAAGATTATGTATTTCTGCTGCCGCTATAGCAACAAATATTAAAAAACAGAATAAAATAAATATTTTTTGCTCGAAATTGATAACGAAATAAGGTAGATGCTTGAAATATTCACAATATTATTTAATTAAATATACGCTTTAAAAATAAATACTCAAATTAAAATAAAACATATATTTAAGGGGGCAGCAATACAACAAACATTTATTTGCCGTTTTTAAAGATATACGGAACCTTTCGTGCGCGAATCTGGCTCGCAGTTGACCGCTTTTTTGTTGGCTTCGATTATCGTGAATTTGTGTGTCGTTTACCATTAAGAAAATAGTTAGAGATGAATTGAAAGTAACCTGACTAAATACCGAAGACATTGATTTCTTTTGACTAGGACTGAATAGAAATTACAGTCAGTAACGTGTAATTATCTGTAGTTAGCCCTAATAAGACTGTTGGATAATAATTTCACCATCACGTGCGAATTTCTTTACCAAATTCTTTTTGCAGTCGTTAATCGGTATCAAAAGGTCAAACGTTTAATTATTAATCAGGTATGGTAATGCCCAGTTACTGGGTTTTAATGTTTCTTAGGCCAGGGCCTTTATGCTAGAGTTGCTGTGGTAGATATAGCCCACGGAATAAGCGAGCTAAAGAGGCAATGTGCCGTCCATATCTAACATTTTGAATTCGAGAGTTTGGATGTATGGATGGACATTACTCAGTCACATCAGAACAAGGGGGAGGCGGACGCCGTAATAGAGAGGACTGCCTCCACCTCACGACCCAGCCACCAAGGGAGACGTCCACGGCATAGGACGTCGCGAGACGATTTCCGGCCACCGTAGGCGCGGCCATGCGGACGGCAAACAATGGGAGACTTGGCGTCCAATCACGAATCGTGCCGGGCCAAAGCCTGCCGGGGCCGTGGAACTGTCTCATCAGGTAACTGTGATCCTGGAATGTGAAGGGCTGTTGTAGGGACATCATGGATTTTAGTCAGAACAAGTCTCACAGTTCCTCCCGTCCCGACCTGGTTGGGAGGACACATTTGCTGATTTTAGCACGTAAAAACAGTCACATCAGAACGGCTGAACGAATCTTGATAAAGGCTCACATGACATAGATAGGACGCCTATGTAGAATAGAAAGATAGAAAAACATTTATTCGATATTGGACACACACACAGAAAAAATAAAATTAAAAATACAATAAGAATTTTGCTGAGCATGTCCACATCGAAGGGTTACCAATTCAGCATACTCGTATTATGCTGGGCGAAAGACACCCAGCGCTGGTTTTCAACTCATCCCGTTGTAATAAACATTCGTATAGCTGTGAATGCTGGCTCCTATTACACGTGTCGATCTTATTTGTAATACACGTGCCTCTGAGTGCTAAATTATGTTATACGACCCGACCTTGTTCGAACAGGGTCCTTCTACGTTTATCGTGACATATCTGAACATGTTTCAGTGTAAATATGTACTATGCAGATCAATTAGGAAGGAAGGTTTCCTGACGACTTATTGTGACGTCATGTACGCTTTTTGAACACTTCACGGTTTTGAATAAACCATAATTTCATATGAAAATAACTCAAGGCAGTGGGAAAACGAACAATAACGACATGGTTAGTGCAGTGGCTGAGCGATTGGACTGCTGCGCTGCGTGCCACGGGTTCGATTCCCGCACGGAGCAAATATTTGTATGAACTACAAGTAGTTGTTCCGGGTCTGGGCGTTTGGGTAAAAAAAAAGCAAGAAAAGTTTTGTTTTATAAATCTTATACATCGTAAATAAAGAAAGTAAGTTTTCGTTGTATTATAATTTGAACGGATTTAGAATGCATCATATTTTAAGTAAGTTACTAAAATTCATCCGGTAGATGAAAATGTTAATTAATTATTGGAAGAAAGAATCTATTGTGATAACAACTTGACTATATGTATACAGGGTGTAATTAGATACATCACATAGCCGTTAACTACGCATACTGTACATCTTACTAAGTAACTTTACGCTAAAATTATCGCTGGGAACCGACTTTTATTTTTAGGTATCAAAAAAAAATTATAATTTTATTGCGCGCAATGTAAAGCAAACAGGTTTCGTGTCGTTGTGTGCGTAGGCGGGCGGCTTGACGCGCACAATGCGCCTATGTTGGAACGCGCTGTGATAAGAACGTATCGACGTGCGTGCGTAATTTTTTTAGAAAAATCGAAAATTCTGGTAATGTTTGTTTGGAAAAAAGTTTTGTAATAATACTTAGAATTCGATTTCGTAAAAATTAGTTTAAAAAAAATGCAACTTTGACCTTCAATATCTCGAGAACCCTTGGAGTCCCAGGTACGGTCTAAAGGAAAAAAATGATCCAAATAATGGGTAGAATACGTGGCTTTCGGCTTCGTTAAATGTCTTCTTACACCCTGTATACATTACAATGTCTCATTTTATTACACAACTGCTTAAAAGTAGTGTTCAAAGTATTATATTTTCTTAGAGTTTTAGATTCCCCGCTTTCCAGTAAAGTGCTGATTCATTGACCGCTGTCAAAGTTGGAGTACACTTCATTTCTTGGACGTCTGGTATACATTCAGGAATGTACAAATAAATAATAGTAATGTAATGTATTGTGTACTGTGTACCACGTGTACATGATGGGGATTTGTCTTGCTTGATGTTCTACAGTATTGAACAAAACTAGAACATCTTTTATATAAATATTGTCAGCTTCGCTGGGCATAGGTATTATCGAGAACAACTGTATGCATTGTCGAAAACAGCACAAAAATTGGTGCAGTAGTTTTTAGATTATCGCGAACAGACAGATAGACGCAGCGAAGGACCTTTTTATACATTTGTGATACACACACATCACATGTGATATAATTAAAGAAAAAAAACTGGCCAAGTGCGAGTTGGACTCGCGTGAAGAGGGTTCCGTACGATGTTACCTATCACGTTTTTTTTAAATCTGACCCAAATTGGTACGCAAAATATTGAGTGAATTTACCATGTTATTTTAATATCATGGACTTCTTATAGGTTTTCCTATAATCTATAAGTAGAAAACTAATGTCTGTATTTTTTTCAAAATTTTAGGTTCAGTAGTTTCGGAGATAAGGGGGGTGAATGGTCAAATTTCGTCTATTTTCTTGAATAACTTGGAGACTATTTATTTTAAAATTACAAAAAAAAAACATTTAAGATTGTCTCAACAAGACCTTTCATTTGATATGTCACACGATGCAGTTTTCAATTATTTTTTTAAATTTTCCCCTTCCCCCCCAAAAATTACCTCTCATGTACAGATATGGACTTCTTATAGGTTTTCCTATAATCTATAAGTAGAAAACTAATTTCTGTATTTTTTTCAAAATTTTATGTTCAGTAGTTTCGGAGATAAGGGGGCGGGGGGAATGATGAAATTTCGTCTATTTTCTTGAATAATTTGGAAACTATTTAATTTAAAATTACAAAAAAAATACATTTAAGATCTTCTCAACAAGGCCTTTTATTTGATATGTCACACGATGCACTTTTCAATTATTATTTTTTTAATTCTCCCCTTCCCCCCCCCCCCCAAAAAATTACCTCCCACATACAGATTTCATCTATTCACGTCACATCTCTGTACTTGGGTCACAGGAATTGATATGTGTACCAAATTTTAACTCAATCGCTTTAGTAGATTCGGAGATAATTGACTGTAAGCGACAGACAGACGGACACACGAGTGATCCTATAAGGGTTCCGTTTTTGTATTCGGACGTACGGAACCCTAAAAAAAGTATTTTCAGCCATCGATGTCCTTCTACTAGGCGAAAGCCATCACCATATCTTTCAAAGTACTCTTTTCGAGCCAAAAACCTACCATCGCAGTGAACGTCCAGGTCAACTTGTTGTCATCTATACGTTATGTTTAGTTGACTTAATTACAGCTAAGTTTATAAAATGTAGGTTATCCACCACGCGGGAACCATATTGTGTTAGCAGATGTCATGTGTCGGGCAGCCTGTAAGCCTCATCACCATCCAATGATGCAGTTTTGGTTTTGGTTTTCGTCAGGATCGGCCTCGAGACTCCTTTCAGCGTTTTTCGACGTTCCTCATAGTTTCGGATTTGGCCATCCACGCCCTGTTGAGGAATTCACCCTGTATATATTTTTTAAATATGTATGTATACCTATTTACCTTTATATTATATTTATATTTTTTATATAAGTAGTAGTATTAACAAGCGACAACATAAATCATGTTTGAAGCTGTTTTACATCCGTAACATCAACATTACAGGTCAGGTTGAAAACCAGCGTCGAGCACGAGTTGCTCGACATTTTGGTGAACTGGGCATTTTTGGCGCAGCCGTGAGACACACACAAATTATTCTTTTATTTTTTCTTGTGTTAGATATAGGTTTTTTTTTATTTTTATTTCTGTTTATTTTTATTTTGAATGTGTGTGTCTATCGTGGTCTCTTTGCGTCAAATAATTGTTTTTTCTTTCTGTCTTTCTTTCATCCTGTTGGAGTCTGGCTAAAAGTTGTTATAGTTTTCCGGACTTCCAATTCCTTCTGAGTGAGTTCGTTACATATTAGATCTCATTATTGCTTTTCGGTTTAATCGATGTCAAGAGAAAACGCAACGTAAATTAAAAAAAAAAAAAAACGATTACAACGAAAATAAAAACGAAGTGTTCGCAAAATATTTTTAAGATATAAATCCTCGGTCTGTATTACCAGTACATTTGAGTAAAGATAATAATAAAAACCTCTCCATTGTTTATTTAGGTCAGAGATCCCGCGCGAATAACTACTCACGTTTAGTTATCGAAGGTTCCCGCCAATTTTACAGACGCCATTTTGTGCAAAATAATACATTTATAGTGATATTCTTTGGGGAAATTCACGCCTTTCATCTTCGTTTTTATCATCTTCATTTTCGCCTTGGGGTGGGATCTTGAAGGTAGAATTAATATTGGATCGAAATAATATGGGAATACAATATACATTTTACTTTGTTTTTGTTAAAGATTGTGCAATCTTTTTCGATACCGTGGCTCGAAAAATATTTTTCTGGGGCGAAGATCCTCCGCTCGTGCCTAAACAGAATTATGCTTTCCATTTTCTGACATGTGATCCAGTTTTTGGTTGAAGGAAAAACTCGTTGGTATTTCTTTTATATTTTTATACTTAGTACTAAAAAAAATATTTCGTTCACGATAATCTTCGAAAGGAGGAGAAGTGGTGGCCCAGTGGTATCGGTCCCGACTTACGAGTTGTAGGTTGTGGGTTCGAACCCCGCCAGGCGCATTACTTTGTCTAATTTATTTCATCAGCTGCACTGCTCTCAAAACGGTGAAGGAAAACATTGTGAGGAAACTGGCATGTCCTAGAACCAAAAATTCGAAGACATGTGACATCTACCAGCCCGCATTGGGCCCGCGTGGTGGATTATGGCCCACTCCCTCTCACAGAGAGGAGGCCTGTGTCCCAGCAGTGGGAACATTATAGGCTGATGATGATGAATCTTCGAAAACACACATCAGATTTTAATCTTATTTTGAGAATGTGCACGATTGGTTTCAGCACGAAAAATAACACAGTTTTGGAATAAATAAGTGGCCGTGTAAAGGAGCAGGTTCTGTATGCTATTATTCAAAAAGAAATAATTATCTTCTTTATTATATCAATTTAAGTTAATAAATAGTTCATATTAAAGCTATCTTCGGCGTTTACACTGCACCTTGTCAGTTCTAATTTTATCTCTCAATCCTTTCATAAAACAACCAAAAACCATGGCTGTTTAAGGTCGATGTTATCAAAAACTCGACTGTTTCAATCACAAAACAAACCCTTTAAAATAACATACAACATACATACATTATTCATCAAAATTTTCATCACAAAACACAAACTAAATTAATAAGCTCTCTCGTACACTGACTAATAAGCGGAATGAAATAGCGAACGTTCCAAAATATCTCGCTGTAATACCAGCCTGCATCGTCGAAAACGTGTTAATATTGATTTAACGAAGTTAAGCCCATCTGCGGGCACTGTCTATATGTGTGTAAATCGGGAAACACGGAGTAGTTAGCACATGGAGTTGATAGTTCAGTGTGTTTAAACTATAATTGCTGACAGAACATGCAAAGTTCAATGTTTAGTGTACTAAGAAGAGGCAAAATCACAAACCATTTCAGTTCACTAATGCAAATTTTGCAAAATCAGATTGAATACCCAATAGTAGTGTACATACAAATTAAGTATTACAAATAACATGTATAATAATCGTATTTGATTTAGAAAGATTTCGACTAGTCTCTTGTTTTGATTTATCCTTTTTTTGCGTGTTCAACAGGTTAAAAAAGGGTAACATTTCGCACCCGAAACCATTCAGCAATGTAATTATACCTACATATATGCTTTATCAATCAATCATGTGAAAAGCGGAAAAAAGATGTCAACGGTAGATTAAATAAAACATGTATTTTGGCACAAATACACGAAATGGTACTGAGAAGCATGAAAAAATAATGCTCATAAATAAAAAGGGCTTTAGTTCAGTTTAATGTCTGGTGGCAAGATAAGCATAGGTTTTGGCGAATGGACAAAAATAGGAAATTAAATCTCGATTTTGATTATTGTCTCATTATACGAATATAACTAAAAAAGCCTGCGCTGCCGTGCACGTCATAAGAATGCCAATACTATATTTTATCCATAATTTTTTTTTATGTGTTTTCTGTATTGTCACTCCATCTCCTACTTACTCAGTGGAGCGTCCAAACTACATACGTAAGCTTGTTTGTAATGCTCGGGATCTGTTTACCGGACTGTTTATGTACCAGCACGCGTGTTTGCATGTACCTACTGGAAAATACTATGTTGGTTCATGAATACGAGTATTACATAAGTTATATTGCTGCGGGCTCTAATATACAGGGACAATTTCTTTGGTCTACTTTTTATTGTAGTTACAAGCAACTCTCAGGTCAGGAAAATTATTAAATTTTCAATTACACTACGTTTTTCATCATGGACTCTTTGAGCATATGAGCTTATTTCTGAAAAAAAAAAACAATTATACTATGCCCAATCTGCCAATCTTCCGACCACTAATAAATCAACAAGGAAGCCGTCTTGTAGGACTTTTGTTGTAATGTAAAAATGTTTAGGTATAAATAATAACTCAAAACTTAATGTATTTTAGTTTTAATTTAATATCCTTTGTAAATATTTAGATTTAGTTGTGTATAATTATGTAATTTAAAATGAAAATTGAATTAAAAATTATTTATTCATTTTCAAACTTAATACACAGAAACACATTCAGAAATATATCTAAAAATAGTAATGCATTGTAAAATTTAACGACGACATTCTTTAGAACGTCGCGTCATAAAATTTTATGTATGACTTATTACATGACAAAGTTGCTGCAACATAATAATATCATCGTCTTTCGAACCAAAAGAAAACTGCATAATACATTTTATTATACAATCCTAAAGCTTTCTACATAATACGTAGTGACACGATTTTATTTTTATTCAGGTCGTAATGTAACATGACGCGTCTGAGGCAAGGGAACGCACGCATTCAGCCTCTATGCCCCGGATCAAGGGGAGATTGAATTTACGTGTACACTCTTTTGAGTATTACTTCCATGTACTATTTATGCTGTGTATCGATCTTATTTTATTGGTGTATCTGCTTTCATTGCGATAAATTGATTTACTGACATATTTTTTGGGGTCATGTTTAGATTTGATCAATATTATTGAATTGTTTATGGTAAATCTATATTTATTAATAATATGTGAAGTAAAAATGTTGTTAACCTTTTTTACGCAAACAAAACTACACGGACAGAAGAGTATGAAAGGCGCTGTTAAAGTAGAAGGATAATATTTCTTAATTTTACCACTTCAACCACCATTTCGCCAAACGGGAGACTACTAGTTAATATTAAGATTATGTTATTAATATTATAGCATAAATATCGTCCTAGTGTGGGGTAAGGTTTAAGAAAAATAACAAAAATGGATTGTACTAACTGCGAAAACATGAGAAATTATGGTCTTTGACAGATTTAATTTGTCCTGACATTTTCCTTAAAAGCTTATTTCATTTCCTTCATTTTCTTATGTCAGTTTGTTTTGCTTCTTCTCCATCATTCTTTGCGGTAAATAATGAAGAAAACATTTCTCGATAAAATGGATTTTCTTTTTAATGGAAATCATATGGCTTTGGCGGCGGAAAATGTAAAATTAATTATTTCCACACTTTGTATTAAAAAACAGGAGTCTTTTACAAGGTTCACGAAGTCAATTCAAATAATATTACGACAGTAATAATTTTACGTAACAGGATAAATATATTTTTGCCAAAAAATAATTATGGCAATAATTATTATGGTCCGAGTAAAATAAAGCCAAGTTGCTTAAGTTTGTCTCGTATAACTTCCGACCGATTACACCAAATTGGATAATCAATTAATTATTTTGTTTTCATTATTGTCAAAGCAAGGCTTATTAGTAAGAAAAATATCAAGGAACCACCGGGTATGTCGACATTTTAAAACCGAAGCCACTATAGTGAAATAATTATTGGAACCTATAGATATGTAACATCTAACGAAACATGGGCGGGTCGCTTTTTTATCGTGGTAAAATCATCAAATGAGTCCTCCCATCCAGGGCAGGGCGGGAGGGACTGTCACACTTGTACTGACTAAAATCCACGGTGTCCTTCAGTAGCCCTTTACGTTCCAGGATCACGGTAATTCGGCAACTCCCGCGACCCCGGCAGGTTTTGGCCCTCTAAAGGGGAGCCCCGTCATTATGCTGACACTCTTTGAGGCGTGGAACACAACCCGTTGTCGACCCGGGCATGTTCCATAGTCGGACAGCGAATCGAGGGGCGGGTCGCTAGTAAAATTATTAATATGTTATACCAAGAATTATAAGTGGTAACAAAGTATAAGACAAGAACGGAAACAAGGTTACTGCGTAGCAAAGCGAACCAGAAAAAGGGTTCGTGTAATAAATGGCATAAATTAACATAAAGTTACCTACCATCGTTTATACTTTATAGTAATACACTTGTATTTCCTTTCCAGGTAACCACATAAAATATAAATAATTCCACTTTTTCTTTGACGCGATAAATGTACGTAAGTTTTGTGGTATGGAAGCTTGAATGTGCGTTTTATAACCGCTTTTCAGGGTGGGCAATGCTGGCCTAATCTAATATATAAAAATCAATGCCACTTTTCGTTGTAATGTTATAACTCAAGAACGGGCTCACCTATCCAAACCATATGTTTAGGCTTTGTTCGAACTATTTAGTAGATGCTTTATGTGAAGTTTGCACAAAATCGGACGAGCGGTTGTTAATATACCCGTGCGAAGCTGGGACGGGCCACTAGTTGATTATAGATCTCAAATTTCCCCCCTAAAGAATAATTATTCCAAAATTAATTGTGTCTCGTGCAAGCGGTTGTACACGGGCAAGTACAAATCAGTATTTTTCAAGACATGTCCTTTCTAAGTTTATCTTGGAGTCCACTGACGTCGATGAAGGTTAAGATTGTATGGAAACCTGGGCTTAGAAGATCAATCTTAGTCTTAAGCCATGACAGAAGCCTGTGGGCTTCCTAAAGGTGGCTGTCCGTGGTATGTACTACCGTTATTGCCCATTTTTCTCTACACAAAAAAATACAAAAATTCAAAATGGTTTATTGCTTCAACAAGTTTACAGTTACAATATTTGTGTTTTGAGCTCCCCTGTAAGCAAGTAATGCCTGTGTTGGGGAGCCCCGCTCTTCCATAGCTAAGCAATAAAAAAAATATATGAACTAGGTATTTACAGCTAGGTATTACTTATTTGTGTGTGTGTGCGTGCACGTATGTGAGTGTATATGTGTGTTATGCATTTGGTGTTTATAGATATGGGTGTGGATAAGTTGTGTGATTATTAGTAGTTAACTAATTAGCACAAATTATGTTACTTAATGTGTTCCAAGAGTGCCTCCGTGTCGTCATAATTTAATAAATTTATCCAATCTGTTAAAGTTTTTCTACATTCGTAGTATTTACTGTTAATTTTATTGTAAAGAAAAGCTGATCGCTTTTTGTATTGGCTCCCCGCAAATACAGTTTTTGTATGGGGAATTTGAACGATTAGATCTTTTCTTCTCTGGGTTATTTTACTTGAGTCTTATTTTAGGGTTCTCTGCATTTTAAGAATTATTTGAGAGATCTATCCTCTATACTTCTATAGAGATCTATTCCTTGGAATGGGCTCTACGGTACTTTTTTTTTCTTGTAATTGGAACTGTAGCACTATAAATATTTTTTTTCGGTCTTGACAATTCAAAAGTACCTGTAACTTAGCCTACTAGAAATAAATGTTTTTGATGTTGATTACTACCAGTAGTATAATGAGTTAAAAAATAACTCGTATTGCTACCAAGCTATTCCGTAGAACCACGGGAAATTTTGATTTATCCATGTTACTGGATGGATACCACGGGTTAATTTTTTACCCGTCGTATACTGGTATATACTCTTACACCAGTGTCTATATCCTTACACGAAAAAGAAGTAAATAAAAATAAATAAATTTTATTCATAAACGTTTTACAGAAATGGGTGTAAACGTAGCCACAGAAATGTAATAGAGTTAAGTCTTATGTACTAGTTAAATAGTTCATAAATAAAAACAAGTGTATAACTTAAGAACATAGGTATAAGATATTTAACTAGGGAATTAAATTGAATGTAGCGACCTGCCTGAACTAAGTTACTAAAAACCTGTGTTTCAGGCCATCACTTCAACGTAATTTAATTTTGGCTAATTTGTGTAATCAAGATCATAAAAATAAACACGTTCATCGATTATAATAAAAGCAAACTTACATTTAAAACTATTCTAAACATTTACGGAAACAATAAATAAATAAGTCCATTATGGTATTTTTACTAGTTTGGAACAAATAAACTCCAAAATACCAATACCCTGATAGCTTTTGAAGTACTACAAGCTAAATGATACGTGCAGACGTCGTAAAGTAGAATGTACCTATCGTACGTGTATGCTCCACTTTCTTGGTTTTATTGTATTTGGAATACTAGTACTAGCTACGTTGTAATAAGAATAATATTAGTGTAATAAACTATGTAATGAAGACTAGAGTAAAACCAGAATGTGTGCATTGAAGAATAGTTGTAGGAAACCAGTTGATTTTTTGTTCTGAATAGGTATCGCTACATCATCATTTTGAAATTGTAAAAGTATAGAATAGGTAATAATAATCCACAACTATCACACAACGCCATCTAGTCCCAAGCTAAGCAGAGCTTGTGTTATGGGTACTAGACAACTGATAAGCATACTTATATATTTCTAATTACATAAATATTACAGATAAATTACACTCAGACACAGAACAAAAATGATCTTGCTCATCACACAAACATTTTGTCCTGGGTGGGAATCGAACCCACGACCTCCGGCATAACAGTCAGGGTCACTAACCACTAGACCAACAGGCCAGTCAAGATGCGCTTTATCTAGATGCGCTTTTTCATTTTTCATACAAAAAAAAACCCCGTAAATACTTCAACTACGCTGTAAGTAAAAATACAAAATTCTTGTGATAAGGCTTCAGTTGGTTTTTGCTCATCACGTTATATCATTATCTTGCAATTGTATCTGTTTTAAGGTGTTCTAAGAACTAGTGAGCTTTATATATATTAATGGCTAAATGTAAGACCAAACGCCGACTGAATCTTGTATTTTCAAGCTAAAATTCTTAGATGATAAAACAACTTCATCTATAAAACTTGAAGCTCTAATCTTAGCGTCCTTCCTCGACAAGAAAATCTCTTAAACTTTAATAAATTCATAACAAAATTAATCTAAATCCTAACAACAATGTTTACGAAGCATTACTCTAGAAAACTGTGAAGTACGGCGTTTTTCATAGAGAATATTAAACAGTTTTGTTAATTAAAAATAGTTTTATCACGGCGGGGAACCGGACGTTCCGACATGGAAGTATGTACGGAACCCAGAATTATAACTCATGAATTTTGTAAAAAGTGTTGCGGTACACCTACGAAATATTTTATTGTAAGGTTGATATGGTAAGTGTATTCAATGTGCCGCAGTGGTAGACGCCCACGGCGACGGACGTCGCAAGACAATCTCCGGCCACCGTAGGCGCGGGCATGCGGGCGGCGAGTAATGGGCAACTCGCCGCCCGACCATGGACCATGCCCGGGTCGACGGCGTGTTGTGTTCCACGCGCGCCTCAAAGAGCGTCAGCAAGATGACGGGGCCCCCTGTAGAGGGCCAAAGCCTGCCGGGGTCGCAGGACTTATGCCATTACCGTGACCCAATATTCAATACTCAATTTCTTTATTGCGTTCCAAAATGTACATTTGTAAGTTTACATTAGCTGGTGGGTTGCAATAACGACACAATTTTGGACCCTGTCGGGCACAGCATAGAATAATCCCTGATAGACCCTGGAACGTAAAGGGCTAATTAAGGACACCGTGGATTTTAGTCAGTGCAAGTCTGATAGTCCCTCCTGCCCTGCCCTGAGCGGACTCATTTGATGATTTTACCACGCAAAAAAAAAATGTACTTATTCAATGTGTGTGAATGAACTTGTGTAAAAATATTCAAAAAGTTAAAGTTTCACTTCTGATTCACGCTTAGTATTGTAGCTCCTATGAGTATATGCAATCAAAATAAAATCTAGCCATCTTAAAGACTATTCCTACTGCAGTGATTTAACTTTAGCTTCCGTTGTCCTATTCATAAAAAAGGTGATCGGTTCACAGATGTAGTAATCGTGCGTCCCTGATTTGTTTAAAATAATAATTAATAGTAGGTAGTAATAGGAGTAAATGATACTGTGACGTCTGATAGGGGAGAATGGAAGAAGAAAACGTGTTGCGCCGACCCCAAGTAAATGGGATAAGGGCAGGAAGAAGAAGAAGAATTTGTTCGATGATATACAACATTATTTTAAGTAAATGCGAAACCTAAATATAGTTTGTTTAGAATCAGTAACTGATTCGATTCCAATAATTTCAACACCATTGTATATTTCTTTTTTCAAAAATATTTCTGTTAATTTTTATTATCAGTTAATTACAATACAGTCACCGTACGGTTAGGTACGAGTACCTATTGCCAAACTATTATCACGAGTGTTTAACACAGGAGACGCGGTTTACGCGGGTGTACCGCGAAATGAGCATGTTTTTGAACGGACAACCAGGTAATATACAAGCTTATAATAACTTTGTGGTTTTTTTATATGGTTTTAAAATTTTGTACAAAGATTCTTTACACAAAAATATTAGACAGGTGTATCGGGTTTCGCATAAACAAAAAATAATGTTGTATATATGTGTTCTTTGATTTTCTTAAATATTGAGTTAATCTTCAATTGGCCAAATCAACCAATCAGAGTTTTTTTCCCTGTAATCGCGCTTATGACCATTTATTTGGGGCTTTTGCTTTGTTAACCACTAATGTTTAATTCAAAGAAATTGTCACCGGTAACAATTCTTCCCTCCACGAGATTCCATAACCAACCCATTTATCATACTTACACATCTAAACCGATTTAAAGTTATTTACATTAAGCTTAGACGCCTTATCTTACCTACTTTTATATATTTTTTAAATATGGCCGTTTACTGCCAGCTTAACTGCGATATCAGGCATTAGTCCTTTTACAATTATTTTACCTCTGACAGCAAACAAACCGCAACCTTATAGCAATGACAATAAAGATCACTGTCATGCAAAATTACAGGTTTAATGACAGTAAATAGACTGTACATAATAACCAGAGTAATGGCTACGTACACGGAGAATTATGTGCTACGAGGTGCTACGAGCGGTCGTAGAGGGTGCTACGAGGCTACGGCGTAGTAATTAAGACGGCTTTATTGAGGAAGTAATCTTCGGATAGCATTTTCTTCTGTTCCTTTTCTCATTTGCCGTTAGTTGAGGACGTGTTTTCTTATCTTTCGAATGGTGCAGTTTGCAGTTCGTTTACGAAGAATTAATGACGTAAATGGTAACTTAGTTACGTAAAAGTAAGCGAGACTAATGTTTTAATAACACAAAATAACTGGTCTTTTCATTTTATGTCAATCGTTTTTCATGTCTTTTTCTCTCCGATTTTTGTACAAGTTTACCGTTTCTTCAAAGGGTCGGTCAACTCATTAGTGACCTGGTTGACGACAGCAGGCTTAAAAGGTCAAATATAATCAGCATTCGATTCCAAATTTTTTTTTTAAGTTGACGACTTATTTCCTCGCCGCATACACAACAATTCTACATAAAATGCAATAATTCATCATTGTGAACAATATTCCACTTACCAGCAACAGGTTCCAATAGACCCTCAGGGTCGGAGGCCTCATCAGCGGCGGCGGAGGCCAGCGCCGCGGCCACCATCAGCCACCAGCCGAGATACATTTTACCTGCAAATACAAAGAAAAACATAGGGTGAAAACAGTAAAACGTAAGTTAATTCGTTTTAGGACTAAAGCCAAAACACTAAAATTTTATCAGACGGATTTTTACCTTTTTAGAAAAGTTATTGGAAGGTAACATCATAAATATTACCTTCCAAATACGTTCTTTCCTTCAAATTTCTTTAGAGCAGTGGTACCCAGTAGTATTGACTTACGAGTTATAAGTCGTGGGTTCGAACCCAGCCAGGCGCATTACTTTGTTTAAGTTATTTCATCACCACTGCTCTCAAAACGGTGAAGGAAAACATCGTGAGGAAACCGACATGTCCTAGAACCAAAAAATCGAAGATATGTGACATCTACTAACCCGCATTGGGCCCGCGTGGTAGATTATGGCCCACTCCCTCTCACAGAGAGAAGGCCTGTGTCCCAGCAGTGGGAACATTTATAGGCTGATGATGACTTTTCTTTAAATCCATTTTAATTTTACAAATGCAAAAGTCTGGATGTATGTATGTTTATGATTCAATTATTATTTAGAATGGCTGAATAGGGTTTTTTTTTAGCGTGGTAAAATCATCAAATGAGTCCTCCCACCCCGGGCAGGGCGGGAGGGACTGTTAGACTTGTACCGACTAAAATCCACGGTGTCCTTCAATAGCCCTTTATGTTCCGGGGTCACGGTAATGAGATAAGTCCCGCGACCCCGGCAGGCTTTGGCCCTCTAGAGGGGGGCCCCGTCATTATGCTGACGCTCTTTGAGGCGCGCGTGGATCCGGGCATGGTCCATGGTCGGGCAGCGAGTTGCCCTTTACTCGCCGCCCGCATGCCCGGCTGAATAGGGTTTGATGACATTTGGCACATATGTAGATTACAGTCTAGATAGATAACACTTTTTTATACAAGTATTATAATTCGGTAGTAAGATAGGGTAGTTTTCTGCATAAATAAATTGAAAATATATAGTCCGTCAACAAGAGTAATAAAAAAAATGAATAAGTATTTTTTTTAATCAATGTATATTGCCAAATATAAAACTCTTTAATTCGGGAATGGGGGCTTGTGTCGTCATAGCCTGTAAAAATATACCTACCGAGTGACGTTCTGTGAATTTAGAAACGTTGTATCTTCGTCAATTTTGATTAACGTAACAAAAAAAAACACGGTTCGTATATTTTTGAAAATCAATCTTTCGGACTAATTAAATTTTTTGAGCAAATTAGTCTATTGTTAATGGACATAAGTACTGTCCTCTAAAATGAGACCACTTTTCACATTATAATGGAAGCTAATAAACTCACACCTCCATAACTTTTCCCACGAAAGGCACTCAATCTACCATGAGAGTTATTTTAACACCAAAAAAGTGGTTTGAAGAACGCTTCGTCATTGACTGAGCTCTCCCCATGCCAAGTATCAGTGACGTGGTTGTAATGTGAGGAAGACTGATCGCTTCCCCATGTGACTGGGGTAAAACGTTCTGTTAAGTTTTAGCAGTTATAACTTTAAAATAACCGTTAATCACTCGTTAGTTGTGAGTATTCCTGAAGAGGTTTTGATTTGAGAACATGCATGAATGTAAAACTTACATGTAACATATTTGAGTATGCAACATTATTTTTAGTATATGCGAAACCTGAATATAGTTTGTTCAGAATCAGTAACTGATTCGATTCCAATAATTTTTACACCACGTTATTTTTTTTTCAAAAATATTTTAATTAAATTTTGTTACCAGTTAATTACAATACAATCACCGTACGGTTAGGTGACTATTGCCAAACTATTATCACGAGTGTATAACACAGGAGACGCGGTTTACGGGGGTGTACCGCGAAATGAGCATGCTTTTGAACGGACTACCAGACATTACACAAGCTTATAACTTTGTGATTTTTTATGATACGGTTTTAAAATTTTGTACATAGACACAAAAATACTAGACAGGTGTTTAAGGTTTCGCATAACAAAAAATAATGTTGTATATTCTTCGAGTTTAAAATTGAATAATACTGGTTGTACATATAATATTTAACCTTTTAAATTGAATGATACGTAAGAGCTTTCGAAAAAAAAAATACTATTATAGTATTTTTTTTTTGCGAAAGCTCTTACGTTTAAGGATTCTTGTATTTTTTATTCCAAAATTGGCGTATTTACTTCATGTTAACGTCATCCACTCGGCCGTTTGTCGTGGAAGAATAACTTAAATAACGAGGCTCACTTAATTAACCTCTTACTTAATTATTTCTCCTTCAAGATCCATCAATCATATACCTACTAAAGTTCACGTATTTTTGTGCGAAAAGCCACACACATCAAGAGAATATGCGGCGCCTAAAGTAATATGCCCGCTGAATTTACAAACCTACATTTTACAATTTCCCAAAAGCAATATGGCTGTATTAGAATTTCTCAAAGCAATGGCACATGTGTAATGTTTGGGTTACAGATTACACGAGTAACTTTGCCCTCCCTCCGAACTGGGATTTGTAGAAAATTAAACTCCCGTCAGCGATATTTAAACCTGCGACGGTCTTATTTTGTCATTTTAATATTGTATATCTATGCGTGTGTTTTGGAATAGTATTTTTAACAGCGCTCCTGCGTAGGTATTATCTAATATATAAAAATCAATGCCACTTTTCGTTGTAATGTTATAACTCAAGAATGGGCTCACCTATCCAAACCAAATGTTTAGGCTTTGTTCGAACTATTTAGTAGATGCTTTATGTGAAAATTGCACAAAATCGGACGAGCGGTTCTTAATATAGCCCTGCGAAGCTGGGACGGGCCACTAGTTATCCTTATAGTAAAAAATCTAGACACACGGGAGCGTGTCAGAGCCAAGCAAAGCATAAAAATAACGAAAAAAACGCTGTCTGTGTTGAAACTTTTCAGAAAACTGTCAAGAGAACGCGCCACGACTGAAGTCCTTTTGAAGCGGCACTAGTATCTATGTCATTATAATAATAATATTCCACAACTATCACACAACGCCATCTAATCCCAAGCTAAGCAGAGCTTGTGTTATGTGTTATGGTACTAGACAACTGATAAACATACTCATATATTTCTAAATACATAAATATTACAGATACTCGTAAATTACACCCAGACACAGAACAAATGATCGTGCTCATCACAGAAACATTTTTCCTGGGTGGGAATCGAACCCACGACCTCCGGCATAGCAGTCAGGGTCACTAACCACTAGACCAACAGGCCTTTCAAATGTAGTACCACAAATTTTCCGCAGGCCACATTTCGTGACATGCACGATAGTAGGTACTCGTATGTCTAATAGGCTATTTTACTCAAAAATATAGGTAATAAGTCTGAAAGATAGATTATCAAAAAATATTTGACCCGTATGATTTCTTTTATTACGTACTAGCTTCCGCCCGCGACTCCGTCCGCGCGGATGTCGGTCTTCGCGTGGATGGTTTATTTCTCCATTTTGAGTAACTCTGACAATGACATCTTATAAATATCTATTGGACCCAAATACGGCTAAGCCTATAATAATTAAGGAGATCCCTCTATTGAACTACTGCTGTTGAGCTCGCGTTCTGTAGTAAATATTTTTTTCATAGTAATTCCGACCTTGTATTTACAAATAACTGATCGGAACAGTAATCAAAAAGGTCGCGGTGAAAAGCACGGTTTAAAATTACACGCATACAATATTAATTCCACGGACGACCGCTCGCCACACTGGACACGTCCGCTCGCATCAAAATTCAGAATTTATATGCATCGCGCGGCGTGGAACGCGGCTCGTTATATAGGAGTCGGGGAGGCGTGGCCCGCGTGTGCCGCAAACGGTTCAAGCCAAATCCGACTTTCGGCGCTACAGAATCCACTGCGGGTAATGCAACGTGTGTTCGCGGTTCTACAGAACAACGTTTATGAATAAAACTGAAAAATAAGATTTTTTTCTATGTATTTTTCCAGGATAAAAAGTATCCTATTTTATGCCCAGGATAATAAGGTATAATTATACCAAGTTTCATCGAAATCGAACCGTTAGTTTTCACGTGATGCCTGCACATACAGACAGACAGACAAAAATTTTTTTAATCGCATATTTGGGTTTGGTATCGATCCAGCAACACCCCCCGCTATTTATTTTTTCAATATTTTCAATGTACAGAATTGACCCTTCTACAGATTTATTATAAGACAAAATAGACGAAGCTATAACGCTTCTATAAATTACAAAACGTCACTCGGACGGTATAATTTTACAAGTGTTATGACGTCACAAGCCCCCACTCCCTAATTTCGAAGCGCGTTTAGACAATATTAATTGATTAAAAAAAAAATCAAAAAATACGTAAGTGTTTATTATTGGAACGAACACTGTTTTAAACTTTCACGGTTTGTCTCTAAATTTAAAATGTCACTTACGGGATATCTTCCGTGATTATATTTTTGTTTTAATATCGGGAACTCAAACAAAAATATAATCACGGAAGATATCCCGTAAGTGACATTTTAAATTTATTGGAACGAAGTTCCTTATCGCGCGTTGCGAAAGGAGGCTACACGGAAAGAATTAAGACGAAAAGTTGTAACGACACTTTTTGCTATAGTAAGCTATTGTAAGCCGTGTGACGTGCGCATGTTTCTCAGTCTCTCTCTCTCTTATAGAAAGCAAGCCAGATATTTTCGTTTCGTCTTTCTATTTCGCATTTAACAGTGTGGTGTCGCGACGATTATTTTTGTTGTGTGTATACAGTAACTTCGTTCCATCCGGGTGTCCCTTGACACCTCTCAGGTTTTTTTCAATACTCTTACTGATGGACTAAACAGATTTTCAATATATTAAGGGCCTCCAGGTTTTTTGTTCACGTTTCTGCATGTTTCAATATCAAAGGCAAGGCAATTACCAAGTTTATTTGATATCGATAAAATACCTTAATATTCTCATTAAAATCAGTAATGTAAATATCCGAATGAGACAACTCGGAAAATTACTTATTTGCTTTCATCAGAAAACGTAATTTTCCGCTCAAAAGTTTTGTATTCGGTCGACCCAGCCGCGATACAATTATTAACACATTTACACAGAAACTTCTACATAACTTGATCAAAGTGAGGGTATAAAGTTGTGTGCAATTACAACCGCGCCCGCCATTTTGGTTGACATTAGGGTTGCCCTAAACATAAATCTTACGCAACCTAATTAAATAGGAAAACTTTAATTGTTTTAATGCATTACAACAGTGAGTCACATGAAGGTATATTCCCTTTGTGGAGTTTGTGTGAAGACCTGTACTGATAACTTAAATTTCAGAGTCAGTTTTTTAGCCTGCTCTGTCCCACTCCTGGGCATCGTTCCACTCTTATCACTTTTCATTATTAACTACTTTTTTTCGCGTGATAAAATCATTAAATGAATCCTCCCACCCAGGGCAGGAGGGACTGTCAGACTTGTACCAACTAAAATCCACTAAAATTCAATAGCCCTTTACGTTCCGGGATCACGGTAATTTGTTAGGCCCGCGATCCCGGCAGGCTTCGGCCCTCTAAAAGGGGCCCCGTCATAGTGCTGACACTCTTTGAGGCGCGCGTGGAACACAACGTGCCGTCGACCCGGGCATGGTCCATGGTCGGACAGCGAGTCGCCTATTACTCGCCGCCCGCATGCCCGCGCCTACGGTGGCCGGAATTAAACCCAGACTTAAAGAAAACAATAATTAATTTCAAATGAGTTTATTGAACACCGCTCGGAGGAGGCTTGGAACAACAAAAACCTTGTAATATTTATTGCTTTCAATTTATCTGCACGATATCGATAGCACAGCTGTCCGATACAAACTAACAAAAACAACAGCACAACACACCAATATACATCTGTTATCGGAAAGCTAGAATTCACAGCTCGTCCGCCATTTTGATTACTTTTCCCTCCGTTAAAACTAAATGCAATTCCGAAGCAAAATCTGTTCGCTTTGAACGAGTTCAGGGTTTTTATAGTCTGTTACAACGAACGGAATTAAAAACAAAAAACAAAAGAGGTTTTAATACAACGACCTGCTGCTGGCGTAAATGTGAAACGTGAAAATAAGCACAGCATATGTCATGTGTTACAATTCCGGAGTCGGGCTCCGTAACTTGAATGTAACTCTTTTAACGTTAGCCTACTTTCAAACAACGTCTCTCATTGTGCCAAGAGGGCGAGGGAGGGGTGAGGACTCAAAGGGAGGTCACCTTTTATGTCCCAAGATGAGGCGCTTTCAACCGCTCTATGGTTTTACACAAAAATGTTTGGATATAAATACGTAATCGGCGGCGAATTCATGGAAGATTATATCCCCAGTGATTCCTAAAAGCAGGTAAGAAATATCTTGTTAAATCTCGTAAATGACCGTCGTTTGTTATCTAATATCAAATTTCTTATTGCTTTCCAAGAATTCGCCGTGTTTTGTTGTTCAAAATCGTTTATTTGAATGCTGTTTCTATTGTCATTTGAATACTAATAGTATTGCTGCATTAAGTAGGTTCTTAATTAAACAATTATTCAAGGAAATAGAGTACCTACCTAACTTGAGTCCTAACTGTTCATTATTGCAAGCTGTGTGCAACCACAACTGTAGCGAATCGAATTCACTTCGAGATGGGAAGCTGCGGTGTCCCGGTATTCTGTGCACAGTAATGCGGGGAATACGGAAACGGACCGGCTTATTTGAATAAACAATGAATATAACAACGCTTCCTCATTCATCATGTACCCTAAAATTCGCAAAAATGATCCTTTTAATATGCAAGAGGCGCAAAATTTATAATTTATGACGTAAAAAGCGACGCGACAGACGTCCATCCCACCCGAGCGGCCATACCAACTCACTGACTCGGCGAAATTTTCAATTCAGCAGTTTTTCTAGCATTCATTAACTCGGTCTGATGATTCGTCTTGTACAAGCGGGCTGTTAGTGTTTTTGTAGCAAAAAGCAACGAGCGAACCGAATTGGAAACGCCTAGAAATACTTGCTTTGATTAATTCTTAGCTCTGTTTACTGTTCGCAACCAGACGATAAATACAGGCTTAAATGGATGGGAAAACTTTATATACAGGCCAGTATTTAAGCTTAAGTAGTTTCTAAATAATCTACGTTAAAAGCTATTTTCAACGCCTTTTGAAATTCAAACTTTTAAAGGGACATTATCGCCCCGCATTTTAAGGGCTGTTGCTAAGTGAAGGCTTTTCTCCACCAGGGTTCCATTAAACTTGCAAATGCTTTCCTTACTAAAGGACATCATGAACAGAGGAAGCGGAAATAGGTGAGTAAAAAAAAGGGATGTGAGATAGCTCTTGCTCTCTTTTCTCACATTTTGGTTCGCCTGTATGACGGGGTATACATCATTTTTTTTCTGCCACGCGCGAGTCTCGAACAATTGCTCATATAAATTATGACCGTTGTCGACTACGAAGTTTTATTGTATTACTTTGAAATGTAAATATTCCGAGGTTGTTTAAAAGGAAGGTTTGCGTTTATTTATCTTTGTTTAAGTTTGTCTTTTCACGATGCTGGAGCACGAACAGATGTTACATGGACTGAACGATATTTTCATTTGGCGATTTAAATATTTTAAGCTCGTATAAAAATACAATACTCTTTTGAGGTTTTTAATTCTACATAAAAGATCATTTAGCATAAAAAGTAGCTAGCTATTTGTTGTTTGCTTAATTTGCAAAACCAAGTAAAAAGTCAAAAGTCCATTTTAATTTAACGTGCATTTTTTCTTGCAAACTATAAAAAACTACTTCAAAAACAAAGAAATCCCATTACAGAGCTCACCTTTATTTGTGCCCGCAATTATTTTCAATACTACCTACTTCTTTAAAGAACAATCGGATAAAACTTCCGCCTCCTTGGTCGAAGTTCCAAGGTATTTTAAAAATAAAACCGCAAGGTTGCCAGCAAGGAATTTTCTTTTTTTTTGCCGACTCCTTGCAAGTGCAGCGGGACTTACAAAGGCCATGCTCTAAAGTCAGTCGAGTGTTCAAATGGTTAAGCAATTTCTGTATTGGCTTTGATGCGGTTTTGAACACTACCGTGTAATCATGTGTGTGTGGAACAAATATAATATAATGAATAATATTGTAAAGAAGATTATTTCGATCATGTTTGTGTATGACCTGGCGAACAAAACTATGGCACCCAGCTGTACTTTTGTTTGTGGGAGAAACATTATTTTGCAGATAATACTTTATTACATATAAAATTGACCTAGCTTTGTAATGATGTATAAAGATCCAAGAATTTTTTTTTTGTTCTTTACATGTAAGTCTTTGCTGACTAAAAGCAAATAATGATCATCAGTATACCGTTATTTATTTGTTTTTTTACATGCTGTACATACTAAAATACGAACCAAATATAGTTCCACAAAACAACTCCAGCAGTTTGTCTGTCTATCTGTACTAAGAAGGAGAACGCCTTCACAAAGACAGACACAAAAAGTAACTTTAGTAGTATGGATTAGAGTAGCATTTACGTTTTATATCTCTTCCAAAGAGATTCATCACCAATTGACCGCAGCAGAGAAACTCCAAAGACAAATAAAACGTTTCCCCACAAAGAAACTAACTACAAACAAAGCAACATATAGTAAAACAAAAAAGAACTTTATTTCTTTTCCCTCACAGTTCATTTCCTATTAGTATCGGCAAGTTATAGTATTTACTGGATCCGGGTAGCAGGCGATTATTAACAGTTTGATAAGGGTAGGCCACACTGTCCCGCTTAATGTTCACTGTGATATACAGCTGGGTAGCATAATGACTTTCAACTTTGTTTTTTGTTTTGATATATTGTTTATTGGTATTTGCTTAAACGGGTATGTTTACTGATTTAGGGGCCTTGAAAAGGGGGTAATATATTGAAGACTTTATGGCAAAGGTTGATTCACGTTTTACATAAAAGTATTTTAATTTTTTTTTTGAAATAAAGGGAACCGACTTCAAAACCAAACACAAAAAAGTGTGAAATATCTTTTCTTTCGGAAGTCGGTGGCTTTGTTTTTTATTTCATTGACATCATTCATCATCATTGTAAAGTTATTTCACACTTTTTTTTGTTTGGTTTTGAAGTCGGTTCCCTTTTTTTCAAAAAGTTTTTATTTTTCCCTTTTTAGTTTAGATATTCAACAAAAATCTTCATATTTTATAATCGGCGTCTTTGAAAATCTACAATCCTAGTAAGCAACAAAAAAAGATCTATGCGGGCAACTTTTCGAGATATCCATTATTGTTATGTACTTAAACCTTTCCCAGAATGTAACGCACATTTTTCTGAAAACCGCATCAAAATCGGTTAAGCCAAACGCGAGATAATCGCGGACAAACATGCAATGGTCTCTGAAAATCTACTATCCAAGTAAACAAAAACGGATCCACGCAGGCAACGTCGAGGGATATCTATTAGTGTTATATACTAAAACCTTCTCCAAAATGTAATAAAGACTTTCCTGAAAACCTCTTATTGCATCTTTACATCTCAGACGTGATATACTTAGATGTAATAATGTCGTTTGAACTAAGTTTTTTTTTTTAAGAATCGTGACCAGTTATATGAGAAAGAAAAGAGAAGCGGAATGTAATAGGAAAGACATATAATACGAATCTTCTCAATCTCGCAGAGTCCCGTGGAAATCAATGAAGCGCCATGCATGAATAAATAAAGAAACATAGGCTCGCCTGTCAGGTGCTCGTTTATAAGACGATCAGTGTCAATCTACAAAATAAAATCGTGTCGTCGCGAACTCTGGCAACCCGTAGGCTGTGTACACATTGAGTGACGAAACTTTAACAACCCGAAGGCTTTGTACACACTGAGTGACGTTTGTTTGCTTGATGCACACGGTTTGACACGAGTAACTAACAAACACACTATGTGTCAAGAACTTTGCACTTCTAACTGGTTTATATATACGTAGAACTGTAACTCTGTCTGCAGGCTGTTATTTATATTTGAATGTTTTAACGGCTAAACGGATTTTGATAAGCAATATTTCCGTATAATCCGATCATCATCGAATAATAAGAGCGAATTCTAATATTTCAACACTCCATAGGTACTTCCGTATATTTACCAAATTCTGGTTCATCACAGCATTAAATATTTTTAAACAGCATATTTACATACACGCATATTTCTCCTCAACACACGAAGAGATAACAACATCTCTCAAACCGCGTGGTTTTCCGGTTGACGATTATGTCATGCAAATACGTGTCAACCAGTGTCAACGCACCCTTAGGTGCATCGTGAATGTCTCAGCGAATCTCGGCCAAGCAGCTCTGCCAATTTCTACCACCCTCGACCTATTTGGCTTTGGCTCTTCAAATTACCTCTTTGAGTTGTAATATGGCTGTTACTATAAGCTATGCTATAAACTCCTAGGTCGCACCTCAATGCTCCTGTCCTGCCCTGGTTATGAGGACTCATACGATGATTTTGCTATAAGAATAATTTTATGAATTATTGCACTGTCTGTATGATCAGGCAGTCTATCCCGAGGTCCTAGCACGAATTCTACGTATTTGGCTGTACACGTACAGCATACTTGAAGTATTATGACATTAATATGACACAAAAGCGTGAAAACTCGTGATGAGGCCTCTAGTCTCATGTTATTGGTTTGAGAACTATGTTTATAAGAACATCCTAATATCTCAGAAATCAATCAATCGATTAGGTCACATCTGGTAACATCTAGGCAAACGTACTCGACAGTTGACCACATGTTTGCTTTCCATCAGGCGAGATGGTTTATTCCATTTTGTTCACCCAGGTGAATAAAATGGACAACTTTGGTGTCCTCAATTCACCTCGGAAAAATATCACCTTGGTGAACAAAGGCGACTTTTCTTCTACGATCTTGTGGACTTTTATCACCTATGTAAAAAGCAACAGACAATATTTAAATTGTACTAGATGAATTACTGTACGGCTGTGAATTGGCGAGATTACGGTCTAACGCGAGACTAAAAAAAAAAGAAACTAACTATTGCAGACTACGGCTGGACTAGCATTTTCCAGTGAGAGTCAAAATGGCGGGTGTACCTCAACGAATCAAATCCTCAAAGGTATAAAAAAACTGTACCAAAACTGTACTATTCAGTACCTGGGTTTAAAAAAATAGTACCTTCATCAGAACAAAATTATGTCAAAATGTAAATACACCCGCCATCTTGACGTCAAGACGGCGGGTGTATGTTGATAAATCAAAATATACCCATTATTTATTAAATGTAATTATATCAAAAAAAAGTACCTAGAATAAACCATTAAGTCCCTGGTTTAAAAAAAAGAGTACCTTCCCCAGAACTAAAATAAATTACAAAAATGTTTACAATCCCGCTTTATTGAAAGTGGCAGGCACATGTTCTATAGTTTATATTATTGAATTAATCATTTCATTCAAAATATACTTACACCAAAATATTGTACCTTAAAAGAACTTCAAATAAAAAGAAACACTAACTTGATCAGCGGGATAGTTCCTGAAAAATAAAACAACCGTCTCGTTTACTTATGTTGTTACTATAACTGTTGCCAGCGGTTTCGCCCGCCATAACTCGAAAATTAACAGGAAAATCGGGATAAAAACTATCCTATGTGTTAATCCAAGTTGTAAACTATATGTGTACCAAATTACATCCAAATCTGTTTAGTGGTTTTGTATAAAAGAGTAACAAACATCCATCCAAACAAACTCTTACGTATATAATACTAGCTGTTGCTAGCGGTTTCACCCGCTACAACTCCAAAAATATCCTACGGGAAAATCGAGATAAAAACTATGTGTTAATTCAGGTAATAAACTATCTGCGTACCAAATTTCATCCAAATCCGTTTAGTAGTTTTTGTGTGAAAGAGTAACAAACATCCACCCGAACATACTATCACGTTTATAATATTGTAGGATAGGATTAGTAGGAAGTAGGATAGTAGGATTAGTAAGGGGTAGGATTATGATGAATTAAGAATATTTTTTTTATATTTTAGGGATTATTAATAAATAAACATAAATGTTAATAAGGAGTCAAAGGACATTGCCCATTTTTGTAAATAAAAAATTAATAAAAGTAAGTAATTTTGTAAAATTAGTCATTATAAAATTATGTCAATCGTTTATTATATTAACAGATCGTTATATCAAATAAAATATATATTCTGTTGTTATCTCTTGTAAATATTAGAGATTTTGTAGTTATATCATATATTACTTACCCGACCAAATGCTGCCCAGGAATGTGAGTACTTACGTGTACTGTGTTCCTGGCACTAATGTCTGTCTATGTAAGAAATATTTTAAGAATCTATCCGGGGGTTACTGATTTATTTAAATATTTATGTTAATGATTATATTTTTGTCTGTTTTTTTATCGTACTTTACACCTGTCTAAATGCTGCCCAGGAATGGGAGTACGTACGGTGTGTTCCTGGCTCTAATGTATGTCTATATACAAAATATTTCAAGAATCTACCCTGGGGATCCTGATTTATTTACATTTTATGTTGATGACTTTATTTTTGTCTTCATGTTTTTTTTTTATCGTACTTTACACCTGTCCAAATGCTGCCCAGGAATGGGAGTACATGTGCTGGGTTTCTGGCACTAATGTTTGTCTATATACGAAATATTTTAAGAATCTACCCTGGGGTGCCTGAAGACGTTGCAGCCGAGGCAGGCCTAAAAAACGTTCGGAACGAGTCAAGCTCTTTTTAGAGATTGGCCGGAAAAGGCAAAAATCATTAGTCAAACTTGGTTAAGGACCTTTGCCCAGCAGTGGGACAGAATAGGCTAAAAAAATGGCTTCATAAGTTATCATATGAACACTTGTCATAAAAAAGTCAAATAAAACTCAAAACGTATTATAATGTATATTATCCTAGCTTTATACCTACATGTTATACCGTAGAAAACTAGTAGATTTAAGTTTTAAAACTGTCCGTTTACATGAAATGTCTTTTATTGTCGTCATAAAATATGTAAAAACGTTAAAGTATGTCAAAAAGAAACATGCACAAAAAATAATGTCGTCAACATAAAAATGAAAATAAATCTGGAACCCCAGGGTAGATTCTTAAAATATTACGTATATAGACATAAATGAGTGCCAGGAACCCAGCGCACGTCCTACCATTCCTGGGCAGCATTTGGACCAACCCCCATACAAAAATGGGCAATGTCCTTTGATTCCTTATTAACATTTATGTTTATTATTAATAATCCCTAAAATATAATAAAATATTCTTAATTCATCATAATCCTACCCCCTACTAATCCTATCCTACAATATTATAAACGTGATAGTATGTTCGGGTGGATGTTTGTTACTCTTTCACACAAAAACTACTAAACGGATTTGGATGAAATTTGGTACGCAGATAGTTTATTACCTGAATTAACACATAGTTTTTATCTCGATTTTCTCGTAGGATATTTTTCGAGTTGTAGCGGGTGAAACCGCTAGCAACAGCTAGTATTATATACGTAAGAGTTTATTTGGATGGATGTTTGTTACTCTTTTATACAAAACCACTAAACAGATTTGGATGTAATTTGGTACACATACAGTTTACAACTTGGATTAACACATAGGATAGTTTTTATCCCGATTTTCCTGTTAATTTTCGAGTTATGGCGGGCGAAACCGCTGGCAACAGTTATAGTAACAACATAAGTAAACGAGACGGTTGTTTTATTTTTCAGGAACTATCCCGCTGATCAAGTTAGTGTTTCTTTTTATTTGAAGTTCTTTTAAGGTACAATATTTTGGTGTAAGTATATTTTGAATGAAATGATTAATTCAATAATGTAAACTATAGAACATCTGCCTGCCACTTTCAATAAGGCGGGATTGTAAACATTTTTGTAATTTATTTTAGTTCTTGGGAAGGTACTCTTTTTTTTAAAACCAGGGACTTAATGGTTTATTCTAGGTACTTTTTTTTGATATAATTACATTTAATAAATAATGGGTATATTTTGATTTATCAACATACACCCGCCGTCTTGACGTCAAGATGGCGGGTGTATTTACATTTTGAGATAATTTTGTTCTGATGAAGGTACTATTTTTTTAAACCAAGGTACTGAATAGTACACAGTTTTGGTACAGTTTTTTATACCTATGAGGATTTGATTCGTTGAGGTACACCCGCCATTTTGACTCTCACCATTTTCCACTCTGTCTTTCACGTTCCACAGCCATCTAGCCAGTCTAGACTTTTCATTTCCGAAAATAATTCAAAATATAATATCAAAATACATACACTGATGTCTACTTACCATGAAAAATATAAATAATAATCAGTTTTACTCTCTCGCTCTACCGAATCTCCGGGAATATTCAATTTATTACATCCATCTTTATAACAAAGCCAAAAGCACTTTGCATGTTTTTGAAGTAAATCATCTGTATACAACAACAAAAACCAGCCAGCACTTAGCTGTAAAAATATTGAGAGATAAGTTTAAGACTAGGCCACGAGCTACACTCTTAAATCGACACGCGTCTTGCGACAATAACTGCGGGAACAAATAATCACGGAAATCAACTCTAATCATGGTAATACATGAATGAATCATGAAAACAGGCCCTGTAGCCATATACTCGTAACAAACGATAAACGCAAACGCTGAGTAGGCTTTAATAGATTTTCAACTTTATGTGCTTGGGTATAACGTTGAAGATCTAGTGAAGATTGCTTATCGTTTTCGATCTTTCCTGTCGCTGACGCTCAGAAATCTTAAATAGATTTTCAACTTTAGGCTCTAGGCTATAAAGTTGAAAATCTATTAGGGAGTGCCGAACGTTTACGATTATCGTTTGCGGCTTGTTGTGACTTGGCTAGGGGGGCTGGTTCGTGAAAAGAAAAATACTGGTCAAATAAATAACTTGAGACCTTACAACGAGTTTTCACGTTCATGTGTAGTAAACGGGGACTTTGGTGCAGTTAATTTCTTGGATAATTTTAGTCACTCGTTCGTACACTGGAGCTTAGAGGTACTGTTTTCATTTAGAATACAATTTACCTAAGGAGGAGGTGGGACGCGTGAGGGAGAGGACAGCCTCCATCTCACGACCCAGCCGCGCCGCCGCGGGAGACGTCCACGGCAAGACGTCGCGAAGCGATATCCAGCAACCCTAGGCGCGAACGGCGAGTAATGGGAGACTCGCCAAAACTCGTACGAACAAATTAGTATAGCATTCATGGTAGGGCTCTGTTCCCAAACAAGATTAGTACCTATAAGAGCGTAATTGACCGCGTTCATATACTATTTTAAATTCCAACATAATGATTGAAGGTAAATGAGATACGCAGTATAATGAAAACCAGTGACGACATATTATGCTGCTTGACGTAAGTCGTATCAGCCGAGGCTGTGAACGTAGACGAAAAACAAATATTGGTTTCGTTCTCCAGTCTCCAGACGATGTAAATGAGGAGAGAGGGATGAAAGGAGGTCCAAGTCTCGACCTCTCCCCGCGGTGCGGTATCCGATAATAATTTGGCACGGTCTCAAAACAGCAGAACAAGTTTAATTAAACAAGCATTAGGAAGTTTCTAGAGATAACTCGCTGTTTTGAACTGACCGCTCTGCCTAAATAGGTACCTATAAAGGGTGACTGGTTGTAATTAGTGTTGGTAATGGAATGTCAAAATGCGATAATGCGATTGAAAAAGAGTGTCCATGGAATTTCTTGCCCGTTCTTCTATATTCGAAACTTAAGTAAATTCAAAAGTTTGATTTTGATTTTCAGGGTACTGATTATGGCTGTACAATATGGTTTTTCTGGGAAATACTTAGGTAATTAATCCTCACATAAAATCCATTCAAAAAAATGTCGCGGACTGTCATAAACATCGTGGTACTAGAACGCAAAAGGCAACTGAAAGAACAGATTGGTCTCTTCTGCTCCACCGATGCCGGAGACTCCATTTTTAGCTTTAAAAAAATGTGAGTGAAAAAACATTAAACACTAATAAAATTGGATTTAGTTACGTGGGTTCGTCTCTGTTTAATCCCTCGGGGATAAAATGCATGATGGTGTTGAAAATGTACATACCGTTTCTTCTTTATTTCGCAAGTATTGTGAACATGACAATGGGAATACGCCAAGGGAATAAGAGGCTGCATCCTCCTTTGTGCCACTATAACGAAGTTTGCCACCCGTGAATATTGCCAAATATTCCCTATTATTTGCCTTTTATATTCTAAATTCAAACAGGCAGTATTGTTACTGGCTGATTTTGTAAAAGAATGTTTCAAATATAAAAAACGAACATTTCAAATTAAACATTCTTTTTTTTAAATTATTGCCAGCAAGTTGAACGAAACAATAAATGAAACGCCTTTTGAATTTCGAAATAAAATACAAACAAACAATGGTTAAGAGCAAGCCAGTTATATAAAAAAAAACAATTCCAAGTTCAAAAACATTCAAAAGCAGGAAAATTTTAACTTTTACGACAATTTAACTGTGCATTCGAGATAGTTTTCAGCTTTTACACGAGCATTTTGCGCAAATTTTCATAATAATTATGTGCATTTAACTGAAAAGCGAGAATGTCACAGGTGCAGTGCAAAAATTGCGTTTATTTAAAGTTCACTGCAACGTTGGAAATTAAATTCTTGTACGTAGAATGTTATGAAATTTTTCAGATTCAACGTCACTGCTTTGTGATTTCGTAAGTACGATATTTATTGAATTTGGAAGTCGCAATTGGGGTACTACTATCTGAGGACGAAACAACCCGTAGCCTCGGCCGACGGTTCGGGCGTTTCCTAATCTTCACCACCTACGCACATAAATGATTACTTAGTGATACGAACAAAATAAAAATGGTGACACCATTATTGGATAGTTGTTCCGATTCCCGAAATGTTGCCAGGACTTATGAATACAGAACTAATGAGGAGTAGGGTTTTCTCAAAAACGAATGGTCCGTACATAGATGACTGGCCTGTTGGTCTAGTGGTTAGTGACCCTGACTGCTATGCCGGAGGTCGTGGGTTCGATTCCCACCCAGGACAAATGTTTGTGTGATGAGCACGCTCATTTGTTCTGTGTCTGGGTGTAATTTATCTATAATATGTATGTATTTAGAAATATATAAGTATGTTTATCAGTTGTCTAGTACCCATAACACAAGTTCTGCTTAGCTTGGGACTAGATGGCGTTGTGTGATAGTAAAAAAAAAAAAAAAATTCTACACTCATTTGCTGAACTATAAGCAATAAATAGATTCATATTCGTAAACATTTACTCATATAATAATATACTGTTCTAAATAAAAAACATGTTTCTCCTGAAAAAAATGTTTTATTCTGTCGTAGTTCCATCAGTGTAAGAAAAAAATGATCAAGAGCTTAGATTTGAGACATGGAGACTGAAATAAGTAATCTTTCGTACCAATGGACTTAGGGTTGAATAAACCAAACAAAATGTATGATAGGACTCAAACCCTGTGTTAAAATTAATAGCCTCAGCATCATTCCTGAAACGGTACAGTCCAATGGAGCCAAAACTTGTGTTCAATTTTTATTTGGGTACATTGGGCAGTCTTTGATGTATCAACAGACATTTTAAGTTCATTTCCTCGATTGCTTAATTTAGGTAATTTAAACTGTTTAAAGACAAATTAAAAGAAACAAGTCAGTAAAAGTTACTAAAAAGTGGCGTAAACTGAATGATTTTTGGAGATGCCAATTTTGAAAGTTAATCCGGCCTTGAAATGTCATTATGTAGCTTGTAATACGAAATTTCCACGCCATTTCCAGGCACAAGCACAGGCAGAAGTCGGTAAGAGGTCACGTGACTGTTTACTGGCCGTCAATGTGTGTTCGTAATACGACTAAGCAAGGCAGTTCACTTTAAGGCGTAAACTGACAGGAATGAAGAGGTTGTAATACGCCCCCTGGTCTTTTCCCATCGATGTTGTGATCAGTTTCAGTCCTAGCTTAAGATGATGCGATTCTTTTAACATGTATGATCTCCACAACCCTACACTACATGGAAAAATTATCCCTTGGTAAGACTCATTACCAGAATTCCGAGCTTCAAACTACTCGTAACAATCTGTTCATAAAGGTCGACAATAACACTGATACTAATCATAATTTCTAATTAAGTTTATTATACAAGTTAACAACACATAAAACATAGTAATTACCTCTTCAAAGCGTCCTTACAATCTCTCCAAGACCTACATGAATAATTACGAGAAATCTCATTAAATTGAATCGTTAAAAATGCCTTGCTGGTTCTGTTAGTGGTCTTGTGTGAGACAGTCCTTTTGTCCCAGCAATGTTTGTTTTTAATTAAAATCTCACGTCGTCTGCTGGGACGTAATTAATGAAACTTCAGATTATGCTTATGGGACGTTACGTTATGACAAGTTATTGTTTGTTTGGGTCTGTCCGCGGCTGCCATGATTGTTGAATTTCTTTGTAGGGATGGTAGTAGGTACTAACAACATTTTGATATGGAGGTAGTATTTTGATCATGTTACTTAGTAATATGAAGAGATACTAGAATCTGGGTGTCACCACTGCGAGGACCGCCCGGAGGACACGGTGGAGCATACGGTGCAGGACTGCCCCGCTTGGGCAGAGCACCGCCGTGTTCTCACGGAGGCGATAGGCGGCGACCTCTCGCGCCCAGCATTGGTCGAGGCCATGCTGCGGGGCGAGACGGAATGGGAAGCGGTCGCCTCCTTCTGCGAAGCAGTAATGCTAGCAAAGGAGGAGGCGGAACGCGTGAGGGAGAGGACAGCGTCCACCTCACGACCCAGCCGCCGCGGGAGACGCCCACGGCAACGGACGTCGCAAGACGATCTCCGGCCACCGTAGGCGCGGGCATGCGGGCGGCGAGTAATGGGTGACTCGCCGTCCGATCATGGACCATGCCCGGGTCGACGGCGCGTTGTGTTCCACGCGCGCCTCAAAGAGCTGTCAGCAAACTGACGGGGCCCCCTAAGAGGGCCGGAGCCTGCCGGGGTCGCGGGATTGTCTCACTCGGTAACCGTGACCCTGGTACATAAAGGGCTATTGAAGGAACACCGTGGATTTTAGTCAGTACAAGTCTGACAGTCCCTCCCGCCCCACCCTGGGCGGGAGGACTCATTTGATGATTTTACCACGCAAAAAAAAAAAAAAAAAAAGAGATACTAGAATAGGCATGAGTGCCCAGTGTTAGTAGATATATTCGCTAGTTAGGATTTTGAGGTAAAGGATTTGTCAATAAAAAAATCATGGTATGTATGTTTATCGTTTGATTTTAGTAGTACCTAACGCTGCCTGCGTTACCGGCCTTATAGAATACAAATCAAGCATTGCTAGTTTTGGCTTCCTGTAGTAGCTTTGTCAAACACTATCTCAGTTTGTTATCCGTAGTGGTTGGCTAGGGCTTCGTGCGACAAATATGAGGCTCTGAAACTAGGCTAGGTATCTCTTTAAAATGTCAATGTGCATTCTTTGTGGTCGGAACTGTTTTATAAGGTTGTATTTGTGCCAAAATGTGGACAAAGCTTGATAAAACTTTTTAAAGAAATAAAAAGAATAATGGCCCTACGTGCAACTATGGCCCAATCTCCTTTGTAACTTTCACGTTCCATTTTTCTTACCCAATTTCCACCCTCCATTGGACGTAAAGAAAGGAATCTTCTCATGTTTAATTAAAAAGACGGTGATTAAGATCCGAAGTCTAACAAAGACAAAAGATGGAATGATGGATAAGCGGTCGGAGGGGCAACAGGATTGAACAGGATGAAATTATGTTTGTATAAGGTTCCTTGTCTTATGAATCTTGATTAATATCGCTTATGTTTAAAATACGTAGCAGGAAATGTTCTTTTTTATGTATGTACTAGCTTATATCTGCGGTGTTGCCCGCGTGGAGTTCAGTTACTATTCCACGGGAACGTCTAATTTTATTGGTGTATCAAACATTTATTTTCGTTCAGTAGTTTTTGTGTAAAAGAGTAGGTAACAAACATCCATCCAGTCATCCACACAGACATTCGCATTTAAAATAGTAAGATAATATTCATCATCAGCCTATAATGTTCCCACAGTTGGGACACAGGCCTCCTCTCTGTGAGAGGGAGTGGGCCATAATCCACCACGCGGGCCCAGTGCGGGTTTGTAGATGTCACATGTCTTCGAATTTGATGGTTCTAGGACATGCCGGGTTCCTCACGATGTTTTCCTTCACCGTTTTGAGAGCAGTGGTGATGAAATAAATTACAAAAAGTAATGCGCCAGCCTGGGTTCGAACCCACGATACCACTGAGCCACCACTGCTAAGATAATATTGAATTTTGCAAAATGTATATATTTTATTGCTCATGTCTGTGCCTAGATTTATAAATAGAATCAGACACGTTCAGACTAATACAGTGGCGGGCCTAGGGTTTCAAAATAAGGCAAGCCCAATAAAATTTAAACCGATTTCAAAAAAAGAAAGTTCAGTTTTCGACTGAGTATGTAGGTACCTACGTATGTATCATCGCAATTTTCTCATAAACTACTGGTTAGGTACAATAAATTAAAAGTGAATTCAAAGTTATGGTAAGTAGTTGCTTGTTTTGTAACAGGACTAACAGGTTACAGACAAAAAAAAAAAACAAAACAGAAAGTTACAAAACGAAAGTTAAAAAATAGCTAGATAGAATGTAATAAGGAATTTAAATAAATTATTTATATTCTAATTGGAATCGTCTATCTTTCTTAAGAAATGATTTAATTACATCAGAGTAAAATGTTGGTGATCGTTTTAATTCTACCAACAATTACTGTTTTTCAATAGCTAAAATCGTATCCCCGTCCCAGTTCTGTGGGTTGTCGCATAGATCAGAAAACAATTCAATAAGTTTACTTTTTTGTTTAAAAACCGTGTTTACGACGACTTATTCGTCAACTCGCGCGCAATTAACTCGCTCGCTCGAGCGAGTTGGCACATTCCGATTTTAATTATTTTTGTTGTCGTCAACTCGCGACTAGAGCGAAAAATGGTACAGTCATCTATAAAAGTGTTATAATAAATACAATATAAAAACCTACTTTAAAAGTATAAGGCGATGTACAGACGCCAGCACATCAAGCTATCACAATCTGCCAAATTTCTTCACCTGAAATTTTTCAAATTTCCTAACCTGTCCGAGTCGGGGTGCCCCAAGTTCCGAGCTCGCTTCGCTTGCTCTTGCATCCGGAGTCCGTCCAGTTATCTTGGTAGGTAGTAATCAGCAATTTGACTAAGGACGCAAGAGCGAGCGAAGCGAGCTCGGAACTTGGGGCACCCCGACTCGGACTCGTGTTAGGTTAGCAAACAGTTCGCGGGGCTCCCGTCGACTTAATTTGATAGGTGGTAATCAGCAATTTGACTAAGGATGCAAAAGCGAGTCCGACTTTTTATCCGGTTTCTGTCCGATATTTCAACTAGTAGGTATTTTTAACGTAGATATTATGAACTTAGATATTATGAACTTCGATGTATTAAATGTTGATATTTTGAACTTAGGCATAATGTCATTCGATATTTTGAATCATTCGACATTTTAATCAATCGACATTTCAATCTTCGACGTTTTATCGATATTTCGATATTTAAGTTTTCGATGTTTTGAACATCGATATTTTAAGCGTAGATATTTTACATAATCATTGAGTAATTTCGCCAAATGGTAACTTAACAAAAGCTTTTCTTTGGAAAAAAAGATTCGAACCGCGAGCAGAATTTCACCTCTAAGACGACCTACTGACCCTCAGATAACCTACTCCATACGTTTCATGTTTTAAACATGTGAGTGAAGTAGGTTCAATTAAATATTAAATTTATAAAAACACTTTTGTAGACGACTGTAAATTTTCGCTCAGTCGCGAGTTGACGACAACAAAAATAATTAAAATCGGAATGTGCCAACACGCTCGATCGAGCGAGTTAATTGCGCGCGAGTTGACGAATGAGTCTTTACGACTCGCGACATGTAATTATGTCCAACGAATTTTTTGCTGCAATGAGTATCGTAAAAAGCAGCTCGTTTTGTACTATTAGGTACAAAAAAAATTACACAAAGCCTGAAGGGCTGAAAAAAATAAACTAACCTCTTGAATTCTATTGCATGATTTATACACATATGAAATATTCTTTTATGCGATTTACTAGTTTGAGAAATACACAGATTAGGCGTCGGCGTCGGGAAGAAATAAACTGTTTTTTTTTCTGAGCAAAGTTTAAAGATTTTACCTTATCTTCGCCAATCAAAACTTGAACGCATTTTAAATCCTCACAAGGTACAATTACCTCCATTGTTGCAGGTAAGTCACCAAAACAATTGTATCACTGAGAAAATCTAACAAAACACACAAAAAACTTTAACAACAAAGCTGAAGTGAGCTAAAGGTCACGCATACGCGTGCAACTTCATACGCATGCACGGCTTAAATCTTCCATACTGATCGATTTGTAGACGCACAAGGTTCTAACTCGTTATACGGCACAACGCTTTAGGCGCGAAAGGGACAGAGATAGTATTTGAAAGCCCGGTAAAAGCCGGTACGTGTAAGCGAGATAGCTATATATAGATGTTGCAAATACGAAACTGCGCGCGAACAATTGCGATGTAAAGTGTGTGGCGTGGATAGTTTGTGTTATTTTGATAACAATTAGGCGCGCGAACTTTTAAATAGTTCGGGTTTGATTATGATTCTCTGTCGAGCATTTTTAATAAGGCATGCCGGGCTTTTGGGCTTGTATGAAGGAACCGCCACTGAGACTAAAATGTTACTTATGTAATACAACGCCCATTACCTACCAATAAAACACAAATTCGAGCCATAAACCAAAGTATTTGACTCCGTTCTACGCACGAAGCACCAAATATGATAACTTATCCAATAAAAATGCCACTTCTGATAAATCATAACGAACGAACAGATGGCCTCAGAGGCAGTTATCATAAATCAAAGAGAACCTAAAGAGATCCAGGACGAACATTAGATCTAGCAACAACTGTTACAAGGGTTCCGGAGGGCCACAAAACTAATTTATAGTTACCGCCATTGTTGTTAGAACAGTTCCCTAGAATTATATTATCTGTGGTACAGGTTAATAACTTCGTTAGGTTGGTACTCCTGCTAACTTGTTTGTGGAAGAAAGTACGGACGGGACGTGCTCAGTAGACGGAAAAATAAGGAGAGATTGTTGAAGAGGAATTTAATTAACTTTTTTTATTAAGTTCCTATTGCTACCGAAATCTTATAGTTGACTGACTTGATAAGATGTTTGCTTGTAATAATAAGGAAATGTGTTGATTTATTTACTTTTTTTTTTTGTTGACGAGACGAACAAGCTGCCTTAAAATCAAGGCCGAAGTAAACAAAAACGATGGCGTATATAAATAACAACTTGGAAATTTGGCTTAGAAATTGTAAAGACATCCCACCCTAATGCCTTGATCACACGTACCGAGCTATCGGGCGAGACAGTGCTCTCGATCGAGTACTCGCTACGTTTAAACATAGAGTTGAGTGCTCGGCCCTACTTTTATACATACCGAATACTTGACGAGAGTACTGTCTCGCCCTTTTGCTCGGTACGTGTCATCAAGGCATTACATACAAAGCGGTTTGTCAATACTATTATTGTGCGCACAGCTATGAAATTGGAATTGTGTAATTACCTAACGGGGTCTTTGTTTCCCGATAGCTACAATTATGGGGTCTTAAAGTCAAGAGTGCGGATAGGTTTTAGGCAAACGTGCTTTACCGTCGACCACACGTTGCCAATCGCTAAAATATAAATGACCTAGAGATTGGGATAGTAAATAACACTTAGATTATAGAATATCTAGGTTCCTAGTAACCCACTGAGAATTGAAGCCAAAAAGAATGGATGAAAAATTACCCCCTTCGTTAAATCCCTACGTCACACGACGCTCACTCACACATTCATAAAAAAGTAGTTTAACGAAAAACGTTTTGTTTTGCTTTGAACACGAAATCTTATTAATCTAAGAAATAACAGTATTACAATTATAATAATTCTTTAATAGTTTCAAAAACTTAAAACAAGCTTTTAGCACGCACTAAAAATTATACTTTTTAGCCTTCTTATTATTCAAACTTAATTTACTACTTATCCGCCATTTTGGAGGTCCACCATATTAGATTTAGATCACTATTTTTTTTTCGTAATCCTGACAGTAAACCCTTTCATTTGATACCCATATCATGGAGGTGCATTTCAAGCCTGTCCGCCATCTTGGGGAGGCCGCCATATTGGATTTCTAATGACGTTTCTTAGCTAGTTATATACCTATTGTCATCAGAACTCGAAGCATGTGCGAAATTTCATCCTAATCGAAGACCGGGAAGTGGGTCAAATTAATATTCCAAGTTTTTCTTACATAGGTACTCGTACAGTTACAAGTGAAGCTAATATAAGCGTGTTAAAAACAAACTTATTTAAAAAGATTTTTCTCGGACACCATATCGAAACTTGCCAAAAAGAAAACTCATATTTGAAAAATCACATCATATTCTCTTACAATCTCCAAATCCGCAAAGTTGGTGAATCGAATCAAAAATACATGAGTCAGGTAAAGCAGGTGAATCCGAGATAGTTTGCTATCTAAATATAAAGTTAGTGAAGTCAGTAAGTTTTCCCAGTCAAGTTGTTCGGTTCCTTTGAAGACGCGCCGTAATTATCTGATGTTGTATTACTAGTTAACCGTGAGTTAAGTTTGTTGAGTAATTGCTCAGTGATAAGGTTTAGGTAATTTTCTATTGGAATTCGTAGAAGCAGGTTGTTAGAAGAATTGGATTTTGGAGAAACTTTCTGTGTTATTTATAAGTTATTGATTGAATGATGCATAATTATTTCATAGATAGACCAACCTTTGATAATACTAAACTTGATTTAATTTCACACTACACCGCTCGTCTACGTGCACTGAAAAAAAAATCAGTAATACCAACCGATTTTTCGGTAATATTTACTGTTTTGGACAGTAAAAATAGAGCCTATTGTCCAAAGCAGTAAAACTAACTGAAAAAAAAAAACAGTTGAGTTATAACAAGTAGATTTTACTGTTGGTTACTTACAAGGAACTGTTTGTTTCAGTTGACTTTAATGTCCATACAGTTGAAATAACTGTTTAGCTCTTTACTGTTCTTGCCCATTTCAGTGCACTGTCCGTAATCAATTATTTTAACGTATAAATAAGTTCCAGGAACTGTTTTTTTTTTACTGTTCAAGAACAGTAGAAAGTCTCGTTTTATTTTTTTCAGTGTGTTATGACAGAAGCGGCTAAAAATTTTGTAGCAGGAATTCATTAGTTACTTCTTATTGTCAAAGAAATGTAAGTGCTAAACAATTCAAATCAGGTTGAATATTGCATCTTGCCCATCGAGACGGCAATGTCAGTGGTTAGTTCTAGCGCCTGGCTTTTGCCGTGGCATGCCACAAGATGCTCCTTCGCTTTTGCCGCAAAATGCAACGGCATCAGTGAGCGATGGCCTTTAGGTATTAATTAATTACATACAAGATAATCGAAGTTGAAACTACGTATTTTCTCCCTACTTCGCTTTTATTTTTTGATTAATTTCGTCACAGGATCCAAGACAGTTAAATTCATTATCCGGGACTTTGTCGAGCTTAACAGTATCAGCATTTTTCTGGTGGTCGCCACTATGGTGGCTTTCAAGACTTGCAGTGGTTTTGGAAACAGTGCGATGGGATTGTCCCATAAATTAATGAAAAAAACTACATGTGGCACTCGGAGACTGCCGCGGTGAAGCTATTGCATAAGATTTTTTTATTTTATTTTAAAAGAATAAAATCGCCTACCGCGTATATTTAAGGCGATGACAAGAGCTAATGTGCCTCTCGCTCGCACGTTTCGACATTTTGAAAGATATAAAATCACTGATCCCATTTTTGAAAAATCGCAATCAACTATGTTTTGTGCAATCACATTGCACAGTTTAGTAAAAAAAAAAACATTTTAATCACTTTTTTTTACCTACTCAAAAATTTGCTTTACTAGTTTTAGTACTTAAGTAAATTTTTGAGTAGGTAAACTTGTATCGATTAAAATGTTTTTTTTTTTACTAAACCGTGCAATGTGATTGCACAAAACATAGTTGATTGCGATTTTTCAAAAATGGGATCAGTGATTTTATATCTTTCAAAATGTCGAAACGTGCGAGCGAGAGGTGACATTAGCTATTGTCAGCGCCTTAACGAGAATATAATTTATTTAAAATGTTTGTGGTGCACTACTGTAATAAAGAACTTCTTTGTTGTAGGAGAATTTTATAAGTAGGTTTCATTGTGAAAACTCCTTTTGTAGCTGGCCGTTTAGAATCAGTAAGAAAAAGTAAATTGTTTTTATGACAGATATGTTTATGATTGTCGAAGTCTCCCGAACTGAAATGATGTTAGACGATGCGTGGTGTCAGGTATTTTCGGTCGCCGCGCCGTGCTAAGAGCCCGCGATAAAAGCTATGCAATAGCTTGAAAAAGCTTATCTCTGGTGAGATCCGCTCTGCTATCTGACGGGGTGGGTACCAAGGCCATGGGACTGTCTTATCAGGTTACTGTCACACTGGAACGTAAAGGGCTATTGAATAAACACCGTGGATTTTAGTCAGTGATGATGATAACACGATGAAAAAAAAAAGATTCGACTTGACTGCCCGACCTTGAGGTCCACAGTGTACTTATATCTTGTGAAAATTATGTACTCGTTTTAAAAGTACTTACCATGTTATAATAACTCATAATTCAACAGACTAATCTGCCCTCATAAAATTATGCTCTCCAGCGAACTCCTGCAATGAACTTTGTTCGCAGTTACCTCCACGCGGAAGTTAGTTCATCGCTTTACTACTAAGTCTTATAAACTTGTACCTTGTCCCCACTATGTTAATTTGGCAGCGAAAGCTAAACATTAAGTTTATGAGTGTCCCGGCCGCTTCGGAAGCAAACTGGCCTAAGTCGGCTTTATGAAATTTATCGCCTTATCAGACGGTTTTGAAACGGAAAACTACTATCTAAGCACGAAAGCTGTAGATTTGGCCAAACCTTCGGACTATTACTATAATAGTCCGAAGGAACATAAGATCAGTTAATGATACGAACTAATTAAAAACATTTTCAAAATAAAAATGTAACCGACTTCCCACAAAAAAGTTCAAAATAACCTACAAAAAACTTTTCTTTCGAAAGTCGGTGACTTTCTTTTTTATTTCATTGACTTTCGAAAGAAAAGTTTTTTTGTAGGTTATTTTGAACTTTTTTGTGGGAAGTCGGTTACATTTTTTTTTTTTTAAAGTTTTTTATTTTATCCTTTTTAGTTTCAATATTCAACCCAAATTATTGTCAAATACATAATTTTCTTACATGTAGGTACACTAAAATATTGTAATCCGTAGCACCGGTAATAACATCGCCCATGTATGTACTATCGCCCAATGTATATACTTACCACCGTAAAGACTATTTCTGCTTGCAGAGTTATAACTTTCTCTTCCTAGGCCCTTTGTTTTGACCATTCATCCTATTCATAAAAAAGGGTCATCCATTTCATAAAAAAGGTGGCCAGTTCATAGATGTGGGATACAGCGCACGCGATTTTGTTTTAAAAGTGAGCAGAGATTACATTATTCGAGAGTACTCTTACACAATGAGCTAAAAATGAAAACTACTGCACCAAACTAAATGAAAATTTTATGGGACCAAATGGCAGATATAAAAAAAGAATCATCGAAATCGGACCAGAAACCTCGGAGTAATCGGTGTAGACAATGTTGAAAACTTTTTAGGTTTTTGTTGATTTTTCAAAAAGTGCTAGTCCGACATCGATAAAATTTTAATGGGACCATTCGGGAAGTATACCCTTTCCAACAAAAAAAGAATTTTTCAAATCGGTTGGTAAACGACGGAGTTATGCCCGAACAAACATAAAAAAAAATATAAACATCCAAATTGAGAACCTCCTCCTTTTGGAAGTCGGTTAAAAATTAGTGGCAACTGATTAGGTGCGTCCCCACAGATTGAACAGCCTCACAAGGCAATTGCTTCGCGCGGCAACGCGGAGCTGCTTGCTCTGTTTGGACGCGCAATTGTTTCTCAACCGAGGCACGAAACAATATACGCGAGCAAAACAAAAGCCGACACTGGATGGCTCGGGCGCTCCGTCGATCGCCCGGGGAATCGCCCGCACTTTCCTCGGCCGAGACACGTCCACACTAACCGAACTGCTTCGCGCAGCAAATGCCTCGCGAGGCTGCTCGTTCTGTGTGCACGCACCTATTGGACAGCTTTCCTACTTCGACAGACTCCGTGTCTGTCTGTGTCCGTTATGTGTTGTTAGACCTTATGAATTCAGACCTAATAAGGAGTAGGACTCACTCAAAAGTTACGAGGTAGTTTCTTTTAAGGGACGTATTTTCTTTGACGGACAGTGTGGATTGTCAGGTAGGTACAGTTACTGACAACGTTCTAACACAAAATTGCTACTGAGAAAGTTGTTACAAAAGTGAATCGAACCACGTTTAGCAGTCTGGTTTACAATCACAAAACCAATGGCCCAGTACATGTGGTAAATTAATGACCCTTTTGCATATCTAAAGGACATAAAAATACGTTTAACATTGGGTAATTTGTGGTCACTGATATCGACTATCGGCTGTTGAAAAGCCGGGAAAATTAATGGCCCTGGCTCACTGGAAACAATTAGTTAGCGAAGGTCGCCTTGGGTTAGTTAACACATAAATTATTAAGTTTATTATATCGTTTTACTTAACTTTATTGCTGTAATAAGTAATGCACCGTTGGGTAGCTTTTACAATAAAGTTCGTAAAATAAATAACTTTTATACCTTTACGTGATGTTTAGGTCTTTATTTTTTCAGGAACTCATAATATAGATATGGACTTTCCGTGTTCCATATACTGGTTCCTTAGTTGTTTCCGACTTAAATTGGCTGTATGTGTGTATTTTCTTCATAATATTTTCACTATAATAGCCAGACCAGTGTTTTCAACTGTATTTTTTTAGAAAAATTTTGCCCATAATAACTCGATTGGGGATATGGTTTTGTGAGTTAGCTTGCGATTGCATCCTCCATAGGTACTGCACATCATGATTTAAGATTTGAAGTAAGGGAACAGTGTATAAGACGGGGACCGTGGTATGATGGGAAATCACACACCTAAAACTTAACACAAAAATAACGTAGCACAAGCGCCAACAGGACGCCATTTCCGTCTGGCCGCTTGCAAATGACGTCCTGATGGCGCTTGCACTACATTAGTGTTGTGTTAAGTAAGTATGCCTAAAGAGTGTATGTCCCCATTATACCTCGCGATTATTAACGTCCCCGTCTTATACACTGTTCCCCTACCTATGGACTTTCCGTGTTCCATAACTTCTATATGTATAATATAGTGGTTCCTTAGTTGTTTCTGACTTAAATTGGCTGTATGTGTGTATTTTCTTAATAATATTTTCACTATAATAGCCAGACCAATGTTTTTAACTGTTTTTTTTAGAAAGATTTTGCCCATAATAACTCGATTGGGGATATGGTTTTGGTGAGTTAGGGTCCCCCCACATTTAATTTTATGTCAACGTAATAAGGGTGTTACTAATGCCATTCGCATCGGATCGCGTCGTCCGAGCCGAGAAAGGTTTTCTTTACCGGCTTAAGCCGATTCCGCGTCGATAAATGTGGGGGGACCCTTAGCTTGCGATTCATGATTTAAGATTTGAAGTACTTACCCCTTAGTGCAATCGCATACTGTAAGAAATTTCTATCAGAATAATTCTGATCCCTGCTGGAAGGCACAGGTGGCATTCATTTTGTATTAGATTTCGCACACTGTTATAAGAAAAATTCTGACGGATTGCCCGCTTCTGATGATCGCCGTACGGCATTCGTTGTTTACATTTTTAAAATTTCTTATAGTATTTATTGTATCTTAAAGATAAATGTTTGAACAAAAGTCTTGCATTTTGTATCTGGAACACATTATTAGCATTTCCCATTTACCATGGCACTGCAGCCAACGTTTCTGGTAGCAAAATTCCAAGGTTTTGGCACAAACACACAAATATGGTACGATGTTGAAGCCAAATCGCTTTGACTCTAATATTTTTATAATGAACCCGACATTTTCTTTACGTTTTGTTATAATAAGTTGGTAAGTTAATGTTTCTTGCTAAGTTTAAGAGTTCATTCATAAAGTTGGCAACGTCGTAAATTGCTGTCAAAATTGATTTATGATGATTAATTATTCCATTAAATCATGAATTTATAATTCTGTATTGATCGAATATATCGTTAAAGAATTGCAATAATGACATAGAGTTAGACACTGTAAGTTACTGTTTCAGATTAACAAAAAGCAAAGTTTAGTTAATTTACCCAAAAAATATAAGTAAACCTGTGAACTCATCAACTTAGGCAGTCCATCGCTGGACATCATTTCCCAGATTGCGCTACATCACTCTGTGCTCCACCTTCCGCATCCCGTCTAACCCAGCCGCTTACGCAGTATATTTATACAATCAACAAGATCAATAGAAAATCATTCATGAAAAGAATAAAACCAAAATACCTCTATCACAAGTGACAATACCCCTTTACCCCAACTAACAAAATGATTGAATCAACTATTATAATAATAAACATAAATACAGCTACATTGCGTGCGCCATATCTTTATCAAAATTTCATTTTACTCGTATAACCGTCAATAATACCTTTAATCGTGGAATCACCTTCAATATCTATTACGAAGGGAATCGATATCGGCAACTCACTCAGCTATGGTTCCGCCCTTGGTACGGGAGTAAATATTTGACAGAGACCGAACTTCACACACGAGTGGTGAGATAATTAGGCACACTATTACGTGTATGAACTTAGACGTTGCAAAAGGAGTATTCAGAAGGCATCTTATATCACGTTTATCGTCAAATAATGCCTGAGGCCTTATTATTTAATTACTTAATTTATACCTTATATACACACATCAAAAGTGTCTAGGGATCAACATATATTTTTGCAATAACTTTTCTCCTGATTGATATTAATTAAAATTTTCTTTAAGGATTCATCAAATAAAGTGTTTTCGTTTGTCACAGTAACGATAAACCAAGTCACCTTTGCATTAATAAAGAAATTTGCCATTTTCCTAATAAAGGGATTTTTGACATTTGAACCACTAACACAAAAGTTCGAAAAAAAGACTGAAATAACAGTTTTCTTTAAAATTTTATTGGGTAACTTAAACAATTAATAATCCGTGTTTCTACCGCGAACACTAACAACACAAGAACATCGGTTTGGCATACTCAAAATGAGTTCATCCAAATCACGCTGTGGAATGGCCGCCCATGTTCGTTGCAACAACAAAAAAAGGTCTTCTTGCGACTGGATACCCTCCATATTCGGCAGAGCTCTTCTCTGTAGCATATCCCATGCATGCTCAATCGGATTCAAGTCTGGCGACTGAGCAGGCCAGGGCAGGACATTGATGTTAGCTGCGGCGAGAGTCTGTCTTACAACTCTTGCGGTGTGCGGTCGTGCATTATCATGCATTAACTGAAATAAGGGACCGATTTGCACTTGTAGAGGAACGATGACGTCTGATACAATCGTCTCAGCATAAATTTGAGCGTTGAGGTTGCCTCTGATCCAAATCAACTCAGTTCTTCCGCCGATCCAAATACCCGCCCATACCATGATGGTTCCACCACTATAAGGATGGACTTCCTGGCAGGATTTTAATCGCTGTTGGCGTCCAGGGGTTCTCCAGTGTCGTATACGTCTTGTATCCGGTCTCATACCGAAACGAGACTCATCAGAAAAGCACACGAAACGCCATTGTTCTTCTGCCCAATTTCTGTGTTCAAGAGCCCATTGATATCGAATCCTACGATTGTGCATTGCTATAGGTGGTACCCGTAGCGGTCTTCGGGAATGAAGGTTCACTTCATGCAAGCGGTTTCTGACTGTTTGGTCGCTAATTAAGTTCCCTGAAGAGTGATGAAGCCTCACGGCTAACATCATGGCGGTTATTGTTGGAGCTCTTCGAGTTAAGATTTGAATGTATCGGTCTTGTCTCCGTGTGGTGCAGCGATACCGTCCTCCATGGCGCTCAGCCACGGTACCAGTGCTTCGGTAACGTGTCCAAAGTCGACTGATAACACTCTGACTTGTATTCAGAGCTAAAGCCACAGTACGTTGCCGGGAACCAGCTTCTATCATTCCCACGGCTCTGAGCATTTCTTCCCTGCTTAAATGACGTCGCCGCTCCATAATAACGTTGGTTTTAATCAGTAGTAGGGAAACAGTAGCACTAATAATGTCTTCAATGCGTTGTATGTTTTTATAGGGAAAATATTGACAGCTGATTTTCATCTTTTACTCGAATTTGATTCACAGTTCCTGATTCAAATTATGAAATGCACCAAAAAGGATCCATATAAATTTATAAAATCATAAATTTATTACAAAGCCACATCTCAATCTCAAGAAATCCGCATAAAAATGCTTGATCCCTAGACACTTTTGATGTGTGTATTTGCGCAATGATCTGGGACAGCGGTCGGCAACGAAGGCGGCCCGCCAGCTTCCTCCATGCAGTCCGTGAATGTTTCGTAAACTGATGTCACGGTACATTTTTCATGAATAAGGAGAGAATTTCATTTGTTTAAAATAAATTCAAATACAATTTCTTTGCGTTTTAAATATAAAAATTGTGGCACAGTAACTTGATTTTGTCACTCTTTGTGGCCCTTGCCGACTAAAAGGTTGCTAACCGCTGATCTAGAACTAACATACTCAGCCCGAAATTCTAGAAATATAAATATTGTGAAGATAACTGTGCGTAATGCGCAGCACACTTATATTTAAATAAGTTTGGTCTCTGTAGATGTATACTCCTGTGTCGTGTCGTGTCACTCAATACAACATTTTAATATTTCCAAATCGATATCTCACGACTTAAGGGGCGTGATGCGAACTTTTAAGGGTGTAATGTATACGTATTTTCCTTTTCTTTTGCGAAAACGTGGGGGAGGTAAAGTTTCAAGTTAATTCCATTTATTTGCGTGAATTTGAATCGCACCTGTTGTTAAGAATCTTTTGAGGATTCCCTGTTAGCATTTTGCCTGGTAATAGCGTTTATAAATAATAGGTTAGGGAAAAAGTTTCTTCGCATTTTTTAAGAAAATTCAAAACATTTTTTAATAAAGTTTATTTACATTTAACTAAAGTATGTAGGTACCATTTTGTTCGATAACTTTTTGCCATCTTGTAGGTAGGGACATGATCCCATTGCTATAGAAATTTTGGGACTTCTGGTCAAAATACCGCGACAAGTGGTTTTGGCAGTCCTCTCGTGATGTTAACCTGACACTGCCTAAAGAATTCTGAAGAGACCGAAACAGGTGGAAATCTGAAGGTGCAAGGTCAGGACTATACGGCGGATGCATTAACACCTCCCAGCCAAACTCTCTTAATTTTTGTTGGGTGGCTAAAGATGTGTGAGGTCTAGCGTTATCATGATGAAAAACCACACCCCTTCTGTTGATTAATTCCGGCCGCTTTCTTTCAACTTCTTGCTTTAATCTCATCAGTTGTTCGCAGTAGAGTTCAGAATCGATGGTCCTGCCTGGTGGTAACAGCTCATAATGAATAATGCCCTTCCAATCCCACCACACACACAGCATCACCTTGTTGCGAGTTAACCCGGGTTTCGCCACAGTCTGTGAAGCCTGACCGGCCTTTGACCACGACCTTTTTCGCACGTTCTTGTCATACGTGATCCACTTTTCATCACCAGTTATCAGCTTCTTCAAAAATGGTTCGGTTTCATTACGTCGTAATAAAGAATCACAAATGAGTACACGGTTCATTAGGTTTCTTTCAGTGAGCTCGTGAGGTACCCAAATGTCGATCTTTTTTGTGTACCCAGTTTTTTTCGAATGCGCCAAAACTGTTTTGTGGTCAATTTCCAGTTCTTCAGCTACGTCGTAACTACTGATATGCCGATCTTGCTCCACTTTTTCAAAAATGGCATCCATTTTATCCGTAATAGGGCGACCAGAGCGACGTGCATCTTTGACATCAAAATTTCCGGATTGAAAACGCTTAAACCAAATTTGTGCTACTCTCACAGACACTACACTAGGTCCATAAACATCGCAAATTTTTTTCGCGGCTTGCGTTGCATTTTTACCTTTTTTGTAGTAAAATTTTAAAATGTATCGAATTTCTTCATTAGATTCACTCATCTTGATGGTACGAAAAACAAATGAAAATCACACATTTTCCTAATTTGAATTTGGAATTATGTTCTTTAAAATTTAAACTTTCAATGATACCAAAACCAGCCAGATACAAATAGTATAGCCAAAGAGATTTTATTACAAGTTCATACATACTATAATGCGAAAAGACTTTTTCCCCAACCTAATATATAGGTGCAGTAACTGAGTATTCAACTACTGCGATGTGTGTCACGGGTTTGATTCTCGCACGGAAATATTTGTATATATAGCCTACATGTACTTGTTGTTACGGGTCTGGCTATTGTGTGTTTCATCATCATCAGCCGGAAGACGTCCACTGCTGAACATAGGCCTTCCCCTTAGACCGCCACGCCGAACGACAATTCGCCACTTGAATCCATCGGTTGCCATCGGTGTTACGATGTCGTCGGTCCACCTAGTGGGAGGCCTGCCTACGCTGCGTCTTTCGAGCCGGCTGTGTTTATGTGGGTATAAATGTTTGTACAAAATGAAAGAAGGGCTAAAGGCCACGCACGACTGGACATAAACTGGACAATTTTCTCCCTGGGATCAAAATCGTAATCTCGAAAAAATGCTCCATGCATTTGGATCTATTAATTAGTATTGATTTATGTAGTCATGTTATATCAAGTCAATTGAAGACAAACTAATTTTTCATGTTAACGTGTTAAGCCGCAATTATATGTAGCCGACGCCGCGTGTCGCCACGCTGCCTGACGCAACGGCGGGTTATTACATTTGCGTGTCGTGTCGCCACGCGGCCCCATGAAAATTCGTCTCAGTCAGTACAGTGGTGGCCTTTGGAGTAAACGTCTACAATGTTTTCTTCAGACTCGGATACGGATTTTGAAGAAAATGTAGCATACCTGCTCATATTAAGCCTACTCAAAAAGGAAAGAAAGAAAAGGAGATATTGGGTACCTACATCCAATAAATACTTCAAGAGATTGTACAATATTTCATAGCTTCTCACGACTTCAATTAATTCGTCTGACATTTTTAAATACACGTCCACCATTCTACGTCACCACTCGGCTGTCTGCGCGTGCCCACGCGTTATTACACTACACCCGACTGGGCTGACGCGTCACAACCCCCACCACCGACCCCACGCCGATCGAAATTGCTCGGTCTGCGTGGCGTCAGCAGGCTCTGCGACACGCGGGACGGGACTAATGTAATCAATCCAGTACTAAATGTATGTAACCGATAGCTTACCCACGCGTTGCGACACACGGCGTGGGGTAAATATAATTGCGGCTTTACGAACAGGAAACCTAGCACATAGGAAGACGATTCACATTACAATAGGTCATGTAAACGATCCTAGTCACGAATATTAACACTCCTGAATACATAATTTACACGCGCTTAGATCACCACATGAACAGCCCATTAATTAAGCCGATCCTTTACTAACTATAATCATACGTTACGGCAATCCAGTAGTTATTTTAAAGTAATTAATAATCTAATATAAAGTTTCTACCTATGTCGCGTAATTTCACTCGCTGCTTGCTTTATAAGCCTCGTAGCGTGATATTGAACACAAAAATAATTTTTCAATTTCGACTGACAGTTTTTGAGATAAGCGCGTTCCAAACAAACTCTTCAGCTCTATAATATCAGTAAAGATACAGGTTTCTTAGATCGATTTTAAGCTCGTAACTCTACCTGAAGAGCATAAGAGGCTTCTATTCGAGCATTTCCGAGCTGCAAACTGGGACATATTTGAGGTGGAGCTCTATTCGAGCCAGTGACGTCGGAGAGTGCTCGAGCCGCGTATGGGAGGCAAAATTCCGTATAATGAACGGCGAACTCGATGACTCTCATCGAGCTCGATGTTGGCGCAACAATGGCGGATTGACGCCATATTGGAAAATGATAGATTATTGAAGAATGATGCAGTTTTTGAAAGATGTAAATTAATTTATAAATGTAATCTTGCTGGGTTTCCATTGTTTTTACGCTTCGACAAACCATGGAGATGTATTACTAACGTTATTATTTTACCAAATTGTACATACAATTTGGTAAAATAATAACGTAATGATGATGAACATAATAAATTGTAATGATGATGAAAATTGCATACAAATCCGTTGTCAAGTTTAAAAGAACAGTACGGGTACTGTCTCATCATCATCAGCCTTTAAATGTTCCTACTGCTCTGGGGGTACTGTCTAATAATGCTTAAATATGTGTTTAGCTTATGCTAAATAAACTGTCCTTTTTGACAAACAACTTATGTAGGTATTCGTTTCCTTATATTCATAATGGTAAATTTACTAAACAAAGTAAAATAAAACAACATCCCACGTCCACCAAACCCATTTACTCTTCGCGTTCAAAAACAAAGCGCAACATTTAGAATCCTCTCCCCTACAGACCCAGATGTCCCCTCCCTATTAATTCCCCCACGTCCTTCCTAGTCACGTCCAGAAGTCCAAAATAACACGAACTGCAAACACACAAACCTAGGAAGACTTCGCAATAACTAGTGCGACAATAACTCCTACCACTGAGTATTTAATGTCCACGAAATGTCGACTAAATGTAAATGTTCCACTAGCGCCGGTCAAAACAGTAGTTTGAGCTATGTAAATAAATTCTTTATCTTTCATTGAATAGGGTTGTCGGGTCGAATTATTGAGCTTAACCGACTTGATAACTTCGCTTGCTTAGTTAGGCACGAAATTCAGTTTGAGCGAAAATAGATCGGGTTACAGGCTTCAGGGATTAATTTAACATAAGATATTACCTATAATGATGGAGTTTAGTTTAGTCCGTGTAATAGTAAACGAAGGGTCGTGGAGCTATTTCTGCGGCCTTGGAAATTAAAGGAACCGAAGTAATTGTGGTTGTTGGTTACAATGGCGGGTTCAAAAAAACACACACAAAGAAGGAAACTGTTTTTAATTTTACCAAGATACCCACTCAATGTCTTCATCATTACAGTCCGAACCCACCTAATGTTGGATATACGCTTTTCTTTTTTCTGCCACACTACTGCGGTTCGCTTTTCTTCAACGCAATGTAAAAAAAGATACGGAATTTCCCGCTCTTTGTTGGATCCGTAACAGTCAAAGATACAAAACTCCAAACAAGTCTAGTAGAACAAATCCCGGCATTTGCCAGCCCTAACACGCCAGTTCGAAATAATTGCCGTTCCAAACAAAAGAATGTTACCGCGGCGAACCACGGAGACTTTTCACTTTCGGCTTTTTAGTGCTAGCCTTGTGCTTGCAACCCTTTTTTGTTTCTTTAATTTTTATGTGACAGCTTTACACGCGAATTTTGTGGCTTTATGTGTAGTTTGGGGCTTTTAGTTTACCGCTAATGCCGCTAGAGGGAACTGTTCTTTGTAACTTACGTTGCTTTTTTTTCCTTGTTATTTGGAAGTGAGGATTTTCATTCAGTTTCGTGTTTAAATTAAATCTAGTTATAGACTAACTAGATTTAAATTAGAAAGTGGGATCATTAATGATAAAGTCTGTAAGAAGGATCTACCCAATCGGTTTCCCATTAAATTTAAGACCTATCCCGGTCTTAAAATTAATGGAAAACCGATAGGTGTCGTACCGATGAATTTCACCGTCGTGTCAATTGGAATTGAAATTAATAGCACTTTAACGCGCTTCTGCGAAAACTAAAGGTTGTTTTACATGTACCAGAAAAGGTTCTCCTGCGTATAATTCACAACGCGCACATATTTTGCCGTCATTATCGACCACGTGGGTGATACTGACTACATCGCAGCCACGTCGCAACTACAACGCAATCACATCGCAAGGTCGCAACCAGCAGCGATAACGCAAACTAACGCCAGACACTTTGCAAGGATCATCCCCATTTTGCCTGTACCACAACAAAACTGCAATAAGCTGAAGGGACAACTATTCCTGTTCGTAACCATTGCTTGACTATATCTTATCGTTGGGATGTGGTGTGTAGATGTGGTAAGTGTGAAACAACGCTAAAACATGTTCATTAATTTGCCCAACACTAGCGTCGCGAAAAGTCTATAACTCTAGTTTAGTTCCACATTCAAGGTTACGAACGCTAAAGCCAGATAACTTTGTATGTGTTAACGGAAATGTCTGTAATCCGTCACTGTATACAATGTCTAGGAAATGTTTGTAATTGGTAAAATCGCTGGCAAATGTGTGAAACCTAACCAAAGCGAACCTCGGGGTGTCCCTGTCGTCTACTTTCAAAGCACCAACAACATTTGGGCACCCCGACGTTCGCTTTGGTTAGGATCCTTTAAACTTCGCACGCGGAAAAAGGAGCCCCGCAGCGGGATTTCGTCTACACACTAACACTTTTTTCATACATTTCATAAATAGCTTCGGAATCGTATACATTCTATACATCTCCTAGGAGTTGTATACAATTTCTAGATATATCATACATTTCCGATACCATATACCTACATCTGATATAATTTGTAGCCTGTGTAAAAACTATGCGGTGCGAAGTTCGAAAGTCTTATTAAAGTCGTATTATCCTGAATTGTTATCGTGTTAGGTGTGGATGTGTAAGTTTATATCTTTGGCAGTAATCAGCGCTGTGGGGCGAATTGTTTTACTGCTGTGGTTATCTGATTTAGGAGGTACGCGTTAACGATGTCACTGGGACTCTATATGTACGAGTATGTAGTTGCTGGTGGTTCCTAGTGGTATTTTTGAGTTTGTTATTTTTAAACGGTGAATGTAATCTTTTACGGGATGACGTAAATAGGTTGTATGGCTCAGTTATTCCATATTCTTGAACGTTAATGTATCAAATTATCTGCAAAAAAATCATTTGTACAGATCTTTTTGTAGAGAGTTGTTTTAAGAACACCATCAAATCTTTAATGGTTACCTCATATTGCGTGCATTGCATTAGATGTAGACAGCTCACGACACAAAAAAAATACATGTGGCACTCGGAGACTGCCGCGGTGAAGCTATAGCATAACATTTTTTAATGTTTTAAAAGAATAAAATCGCCTACCGCGTATATTTAACGAGAATATAATTTATTTAAAATGTTTGTGGTGCACTACTGTAATAAAGAACTTCTTTGTTGTAGGAGAATTTTATAAGTAGGTTTCATTGTGAAAACTCCTTTTGTAGCTGGCCGTTTAGAATCAGTAAGAAAAAGTAAATTGTTTTAATGACGGATATTTTTATGATTGCCGAAGTTCGGGAGGAACTGAAACGATGTTAGACGATGCGTGGTGTCAGGTATTTTCGTTAGGTTTTTGGAAATTTTTTGATTAGGTCGCCGCGCCGCGCCGCGCTCAGAGCCCGCGATAAAAGCTATGCAGTAGCTTAAAACTTAATCTCACACTAGACATTTCTCCTGTATCGTGGATGCTTTTACAAACATGCACCCACACCCGGAACAACTACTTGTACCTACCTCATACAAATATTTGTTCCGTTCACGCAGCTACCGTGCCAAACGTGCCCTCAAAATCAATGAATGTACGAATTTCAGAATTACCCAGTACTCCCATCAATCAATTTGACGCCGTTAAACAAAGGTACCTAACCAACAATATACACTACTAAAGCTGATACACGATAATACAGGTTCTATGTATATAAAGCGAAGTCACACAAGGCAGACAAACAGAGTAAACGTTCGCAACACGCGAGCATTCCCGCTGATGTGTTTACCCTTTACACTGTACAATACACGCGTTTATACTAGGTATAGAGGTGTTATTTAATTTGTTTTATGGCTAGTGATAGTTTCCTTCGTGTCTCGGTACGTTAAGCCATTGGTACCGGCTGTCATTGTAGACGTTTTTACCCGACTGCGCGACGCAAAGGAGGGTAATGTGTTTATCAGTCTATGTATGTATGTATGTTTGTTTCTATGTGGCGTTCTAGAGACCAAATGCGTAGGCTGATTTTGATGATTCTTACGTCAATCGATTCGTCTTAACCTTGCGAGTGTCACTAAAGACATGACAGTAATCAAAATTCACCATAGCGACAACCAGACGCCATATTGTCAAAATGAAAAAAAAAGTCAACGAACTATGTCAAGTGGGGTGTCGTTGAATAGGTATTTTAAAATAATCTTTAGGTCTCTTTTATCATTTTTCATTTTAAATGATAGTTTAGGATATACGAGTATAACGATTTAAAGTTGTTTAACAAAACAATCGTTCTCTCTAATTTTCTTTTTAAATTTTACCAATCAAATCTTCCCAATGGGCCCCGACTGTGAGTCGTTCTGTTCTGCTTCTTCCTGCTGTTCTGTTGGGCTTGTTTCTTTCTTTTTAGTTTATATTTAAGTTAATTTTTTCACGTATTTTTTAAAATTAGTTTTTAAGCAGTCGGGTTTTTTGATTTTCTTTAAATATTTTTTTAGCGTGGTAAAATCATCAAATGAGTCTTCCCACCCTGGGCAGGGTAGGAGGGACTGTCAGACTTGTACTGACTAAAATTTACAGTGTCCTTCAATAGCCCTATATATTCCGGTGCCACGGTAATTCGTTACTCGTAGATAGGCAGGCTTTGGCCCCGTCATGTCATTGTAGATCTTTGACAGTGAGTCAGAAGCGGCAGTCGCTCCATATAAATACTGATATTCAGCTCACCTTCACCGTGGGTCCCCTAACTGGACACGGAACTGTCCAAACGGGACTAACCGTGACTCTGCATACAAACGGCAATAGGTGCGTCCACACAGAGCGCGCAGCCTCGCCAGGCATTTGCTGCGCGAGGAAACTGACAAGCGAGGCTGCTCACTCTGTGTGGACGCGTCTATTGTTTTTCAATCCAGCACGAAACAATATACGCGAGCAAAACAAAAGCCGACACTGGATGGCTCGGTCGCTCGACCGCGGCAGCGCTGTCACTTGCCTCGCCCGAGACACGTCCACACCAACCGAGCTGCTTCGCGCGGAAAATGCCTCGCGAGGCTGCGCACTCTGTGGGGACGCACCTAAAGGATTTTAGTCAGTACGAGTTTCTAATATGAAAATGGCGCGAATTTGCAAATGGCGCCACATGCACGTGGTGAAAATTAGAACTACATCTTTCGTCTAATTTACTCTTTAGTATTAAAGTGAGACAACGTATTGAGCAAAAGCGCTTCCAAGGAGGTTCGATCCACAGAAATATTAAAAACAGGAGAAGTGGCAAGGGGGCGTGTCCGCGGCCACGTCGTGCTGAGCGTATAGCTCAGCTAGTGAAAAAATGGCCGTCACCGCGAGTTAGTGTGTTGTCAACCGCGTTCGTAAAAAAAACGATTATACCGTCTTGTTCGGTGGTTTCGTGCAAAAATAGAAGCCAAGACAAAAATTTTAGAAGTCATGGCATCAGTTACCACAGGTAAGTACAAGTATTTTACAATATTTGTCTTAAAAATCACGAAAAACAACAATCCCTAAAATATATCTGACTTGTACTACTTTATTTTTGTTTTCTTGTATTACTCCGACTGTATTTAGTTTGCATTAAATACATTGCTCTTTTACAACCACCTCAGTCTGTCACTGAGTGACTGAACAAGCAATGTAAAGCTGACATAACGAAACATCATTAAACCGTAATGTCGCATGGTGCCTCCGCTGCTCCGGGCCGCCGTATTTGAGTGCGACTAGTGATGTGCTCGTGCAGGTTTGACAAAGTCTATCGACAAGAAGGTCGACTGCGAATGTTTTATTACTATTTCAGATTTTTCTTCAATTTATTAACTCTTGTGACCGGTTGGAAGGCCGATGTGGTTCTATGCTTTTTTACCCATTTTTAGGGTTCCGTAGTCAACAAGGAACCCTTATAGTTTCGCCATGTCCGTCCGTCCGTCTGTCCGCAGCTTAGCTCAGAGACGCTCAGTACTAGGAAGCTGTAATCTGGTGTAAATATATGGATTTGTTGCGCCGAAAAAGTGGTAAAATAAAATCTCGTAAAATATTTTTTTTAGGGTACCTCCTGAACACGTAAAGTGGGGATGTTTTTTTTTTCTATGAAAAAATTCACAATAGTAATATAAATAACGAAGTTTAAAAGAAAATTATCATGACTAAGTAGGCTTTACAAGTTTACGAGTAATAGTCGACCAACTTATAAAATGTACTTGGATAAAATATTTTCCTAAACAAAATGTATCGGAGAACATGTTCTTCAACTGCAAACGTAAGTTTGTCAACTTTATTTTTACAGCTAATGATAGTTGGGTATGTTTTGGGGATAGGTAGGTTTTTATTGTCAACTATTTTTAACTAACTTCAAAAAAAAATGAAGGAGGTTCTCAATTCGTCGTAATTTTTTTTTTTATGTATTTTCCCCGATTTCTCAAAGACGCCTGGACCGATTTTGAAAATTCTTCTTTTGATTTAAAGGGTACACCTTCCAATTGGTCCCATGATCATCAAGTCAGGATCTGATGATGGAATCCTGGAGAAATCGTGGGAACTCTTTAAATCATTCTTGAAGCGATGTATTCAAATTACTATGTAACGCTGGTTTTAAATCTTTGTTACAGCCGCTTCCCTCTACACGCGGTGGTACTCAAATAGACAACATCTTTTCCAACTTTACCTGTGAAGTTGGTTTTTATAACTCCTTCTACAGTTACCATCGTCCTATGTGGGCCCGTTTTTAGACGTTATGAGTTGGCTATTGAATCACTATCACTTAGGTACCTAATAAATGTTAATGCGTAAATTAAAATCAAATTCAGCGAATCAGTTTAGTTAGTTCGCATAAGTATTTTGATGGGCAACTACGGAACCCTACACTGTGCGTGGCCCGACACGCACTTGGCCGGTTTTTATTATTTTACAGCGTAGTAGTGCGTTACCAAAGATCGTGAAATAAGTTCATTAATGTTTAGTAAAGTAATCTATAGAATGTCCTTGGGTTTCGTCACTTGTTATGGTTATGATATTTAACTGAAGTCTTCATAAATGCACCATTATCTTCCTATGCATTATAATAATTAGCATCAATAGTCTTATTGATGTACTATGCCCCAGAATTTCTAAGGAGGGTTTGGAGACGCTATATTGTGACGTGATCAGTGAACGAAGAAAACATAGAAGCATTCCTAGAGCCCGATAATGACCCAACGCAGATCGTGCCTCGGTAGGCGGGGCTTATCAATCGTGCCTCGGAGGAGTTTAGTTCGGCTGTGACGGCACATGTCGTTGTTCGTATTTTTATTCAGTTTAAAATTATAAATTATGCCTTCTTGCGCAGTGAAATGGTGTATAAATCGATCTCATCTACATAATAAAAATGCTGGAATTAGTTATCACCTGTAAGTAGCCCTTAGAATACTACATTATTTTTATATTAATTATAAATATGGATCAATTTTTTTCTATGGGGATGGTGTTATGCCCGATGGACTAAGTATATTAATGTTGAATGTTTGAAGTAAAATATGCTTGTGTTTTCTTTTTGCTACATTACAAAACACTCTGCTCCTTTGACAGCTATTTCCACAAGATCCAAATTTCAAAGAATAAGGGACGAGATCAGTTCGCTTGGAGAGACAGGAAAACGACTGGTCCCCAAACAATACAACAATAATTTGTTCAGCACATTTTCAAGATGACGATTTTAATATGACGAAAAAAGGATACCAGAAGCTCAAAACAAACGCTATTCCAATTATCCAACAGTTTTGACATTTTGGTAAAGCAAGCTATGTTAGCCATTTCTGTTATTCATTTTTAAACAAAAGACAATAAGACTTTTTAGTTAATCTCTAAGGAGGCCGTAGCTCACAGTAGGTGGCATGTGCCAAATAAATATGTTTTCTTTCTTTCTTTGTATATACATAGTCGTATGAGCCATTTTATGTAAATATAAACGTGAACTTTTTGTTGTTACTCGTATGTATCTACATCAAATGCAAAAGAAATAAAAATACATAATAAAAAATATTCAAATCTTTCATTGCTACTTTTTATATAACTCGTCCACTTTGACAATTCTTGCAGCCCGTCAAATTAATGTCATGTGTTCATTTCTAGCGCCAATAATGTCATTGTTACTATGCGTTGCTTAGCCAATTAGAGACGAGCGTTGACAACCTACCCAATCATAACTTCGTGATGTTAATAGAGAACAAACTAGCTGTTCAAAGAAAACAAACGTCGTGGGCCGTCTATCAAAAAGATTTTGTTTGAAGTTACTCTTCCATGTTTTCTTCGTTCACTGGACGTGATGCAAGTTTTATTATCACTTGCACTCTTCTTTCATGGGGTAATGTCTAAAATGCTGTAATAAGCTACTACAAAAACACGTTCTTGAACTAAATGAAACTAAATTCAAAACATGCATTAAACGCACACTTTGTAACCGCCTTATAAACTGAGCGACTATATCGCTGATAGAAATGCTATGTACCATATAACGTACCATCTCAAAATGAATGGTGTAACAAAGTATCTGTAATAATTTTGGCGATCCAAAAAGAGTGTCCATGGAGTTTCTTGTCCGTTCTTCTCCATAGAGATTTACTCCTTGTAATGAGCATCTACAGTACTTTCACAGTTATTATGTCTTGTGACTAGGATTGTAGTTGTAGCACCATAATTTTGTAGTGTTTAATTATTATTTTTTTGTCTTTGACAATTATTCAAAAGTGCTTGTAACTGGCCTAATTGAAATAAATGCTTTGATTTTGAACTACATGTAACTGTGTCATTTGATTTGTATTTTTTTTTTAATATATTGGTTACTGTTGGTTTCATATTGTTTTCATTTACTTTATTTCCAAAACCTTTGTAAAAAATTATCGATATGTTTATCGATAACACTTCGATTTAGTCAAGCACTGTCGTATGAAGTCGTATCCGCCCCCGTGTCCCGACAACACACAATGATAATTGTTTTAGTGTGAGTAAATAATACGAAAAAAGTACGCTGTGGTTTAAAGAATAAGGTTTATATTTAAATGACTGAGCTATCGAAGGCGCGTGTGTGCACTTGTTCGTAGTATTGTTGTGACAGAACTGTGTGCGCAATATTAGCGTAATGGTGGGGCAACTGTGGCTTCATCGGTTTTCTATACATTTTGAACTCCACGCCATATCTCCTTCTTTATTATATCTATGGTTCGATCAGTCAGGTTGTTTATTCTCATAATGTGAAACTCTTTGGTGGAATTCTTATATTTTTTATGGAAATTAAAAAAAAACCGTAAAGAAAACGCACGGCGGTGCTACCTATACAACGGGGTATCCCGGAAAATAGGTACATATGTGAGAGTACCTATTTTACCGCACATTCCGTTGTATGGTGCGTAATTTTTAACTTTCAAACAATGTATACAGGCTTTTTAAATGCATTTTTCGAGCAAATGTGTTGTAAAATGATATTTTGAAAGAAAATCGCATTTCTTCTTTCCATTATTTATCACTGCGAAACTTTGTAAGGATGAATTCCGGTTTGTTACAGTTTCATATAAAAACTATTCAGCTTTACATAAAAGTTAGAACACAGATAGTTTTCACTTACTGAACTTCAACGCCGCAGTCGTAAGCTAAGATTTAATAATTAAATTGTATAGAGGCTCTCTTCAAGATACCTCCTCAACTACACAAAACCGCAAAATCCTTCAGACCAGACAGAAACTTAAATCTTACACAAAACAAAGTTCCCTCAATTTTCCTTTCAAAGTATTCAGAAACTACCGGTTTTCCTTGTAAAATTCTATTGTACTAGGTTAGTTCAGACTTACGACTCACCCCGTATCTTCCCGGTATAAAAATTCTTTATGTCGCTGATGTTATCAGTACAATTTATTCGGTACTAACTTGTTAGTACTTGCCTTCAACGTTGCATGGGTACTGGTAGTAAACTGACACTAATTGTTCTTTATTTTTAGTGACAAGGATAAAGACGTTGTTCTTTTTACCCGACTGCGCGACGCAAAGGAGGGTAATTTATGAAAGGCCAGCTAGAAACTAACATTTACTTACTCAGAAAGAGCAAGGAAATGTGTGTTTTTCGATTAGTAGGGTGAATTGTGATGGTTGGCAACGTCGCAAATTAGTGTCAAGTATGTCACTATTTGAATTTTCGAGATTAGAAAAAGAATATCACATGAGAGAACAATACCACAAAACTGTGATTAGTTGTATTATTGCTAGTATTAGTAATTTATTTATTACTACTTATTAACTAAGGGTAGTAAAGTTTGTGTTTATATGCTTACTTACATATAAGTGTGTCTCTATTTAACTTACTTATACACTAATTTTGTAAAGCGGCGATGTTTGTGAGTTTGAATGTAGGAGATAATCTGCGCAACTTAGTCATCCGATTTCAAATTTTCTTTAATTGAAATAAGGTTACACTGCTTTTTTTTTTTTTTTTTTTAGGGTGGCAAAATCATCAAATGAGTCCTCCCGCCCTGGGTGGGGCGGGAGGGACTGTCAGACTCTTACTGACTAAAATCCACCCGTGTTCCGTCGGATGCCCTTTACGTTCCGGGGCCACGGTATCCTGGATTAAGAAAAATCCGCGACCCCGGCAGGCATTTGGCCCCATAAGGGGCCCCGTCGGTGACGCGTGAAACACGACGCGCCACCGACCCGGGCTTGGTCCTTGGTCGGACGGCGAGCATACCCATTACTCACCGTCCGCAAGCCCGCTCCGCCGCTGTGCCCTCTGCTGTTCAGAGGGACACGCGTTGGAGCGTCCACCCGACAGGCTATTTGCATACGGGCAAAGAAACCCCTTAGGCACACAGTGCCTAAGGAGAGTTTTTGCCCGCATCCCAGGGCGCACCGGCCCGAAAAACTGGTCTTCCCCCCGGACGTATCCGAGAGGGAACTCCAGTCCACGGGCGCACGTGGAGGTTTCCTGTCTTAGCACCCCAAGGTTACACTGCTACAGAATATTTTGTTTCTTCGACATAGACGAATCCACCGATAGAAGCAAGTGTATAATATTCAATGTAAACTGAATCAATAATAAGGACCAGATTTCAATAATAAACTTCACAGAACTCAAGTTTGTATGCAAACGAAAATAGTAAAATTGCGACCTCAAATAAATTAAAAACTGCTTCGGATGCGGCCATGGCACAGTTTTGCATTCAGTGAATTTTCCAATGTTTTATTTGACATCAAGGACGGTATTTTTATTAGGTCATGTTTTAAAATGTATGTCATTGTTTGTTATTATAAATCCTAATTTTATTTTTGTTAATTAATGAAATGAAGTAGCGTTCACGCAGAGAAATGTCTGGCTACCTATACAAGAACTTCTGGTTTAACATTTCTAGTAAGTAATAATTACTAAGTAAGTAGTAGAGATAACAAGAACTTAGTATTTATTACTAGAAATGTTATAAAGTCAACTAGTGAGTCTTGCTATCACGGTTGCAACCAGAAGTTCTCGTATACATTTCTCTGCGTGTTTCTGTCACTAAATGATCTTATAACTGCATCAGGGAGTGGAGTTGGTATAATTCAATTTTGGGGCAAACAAATTAACATCATTCCTCCATTGGTACGCTAAGAAGAAGAATTAACGTTTTTCAGTAAAGAAAGAGCAGAGAGAGAGAGACAGACGTGCCTCAACATCGTATTATTTCTACATCATCATCATCTCAGATATAGGACGTCCACTGCTGAACATAGGCCTCCCCTTTAGATCTCCACAAATACCGGTTGGAAGCGACCTGCATCCAGCGTCTTCCGGCGACCTTTATAAGGTCGTCTGTCCATTTCGTTGGTGGATGTCCTACGCTGCGCTTGCTAGTCCGTGGTCTCCACTCTAGTACGTTTCGACCCCATCGGCCATCTGTTCTGCGAGCAATATGGCCCGCCCATTGCCACTTCAGCTTGCTAATCCGGTGGGCTATATCGCTGACTTTAGTTCGTCTACGGATCTCCTCATTTCGGATTCGATCACGTAGAGAAACACCGAGCACAGCCCTCTCCATAGCTCGTTGAGCGACTTTGAGCTTTGAGATGAGGCCGATAGTGAAAGACCACGTTTCAGTGCCGTAAGTCATCACTGGTAACACACATTGGTCGAAGACTTTCGTCTTGAGGCACTGAGGTATGTCGGACGAATTATTTCTACGGTAACTTAGAATTTTTATCGAGGATAATACGCGCCTGATCTTGCTGAAGTACAGATGCCCGCTCTTCAAACTACTACAGTCTGTCAAATTTTCCCAATCGGACAAGAACCTTCTACAGTTGCGATAAAGTTCAAAATTAATATTTTGTTACAGGTGATTGAATGGAAGAATTTATATTTTGTCGATGCTATTTACTTATTTAGTTTAGTTTTTATAATTACAGTTCATTATATTTTAGTAATGTAGTTTATTTAAAAACGATTAATATTAAAATAATTTCATTTATAATATACGTTTGTTCTCGATGGAGTGTATTGAAATGAAGAAATAATATTTGTTTTTTTTGCCTTTTAATGAATGTCTGCTGGCAAGTATTCACCCAAGATGAGTGGTAGTATACCTTAAAAAAGTTCCTTACAAATACAGCTATAAATATCTCATCAAAAGTCCTTTGTTAGTCCCGACTAAACAACATTTATATTCAGAAAGCGTGCCCACGTTTCTTACATTTTCTGTGAAAACCTCTGGGTATTATTGAAATCGATTTTCACTTACACTTTTGCACGATTCATCATTTATAAATTGCCTACGTAGGTATCTATGTTATGCGTACGAGAACTTATAGGAGCCATAATTCTGCCTTTGATTTCGTATTAGTACGAAAAAGTGAGCTAACTAACCCACATGCACAGACGGCAAGTAATCGGCGACTCGCCGTCCGATCTCCGTATTCACACGCGCGCCTCAATGAGCTGTCAGCAATATGACAGGGCGCCCCTTTCAGGATCAAAGCCAGCCTTGGTCGCGGGACTCATTAGGTAGCCGTAGACCCGGAACGTAAAGGGCTATTGAAAGACACCGTGGATTTTAGTCAGTACAAGTCTGATAGTCCCTTCCGTCCTGGGAGGACTTATTTGATGATTTTACCACGTAAATATACTTTTATTATTTCTATGTGAAAGAGTTCCAATCATTCATCTATTCCTCAATCTTCACAAAATTTCGCATTTATATTAAAATTTATTGACAAAACTACCAAATTATTGATAGCGTAACACGAATCTAGCGTACGAGTAACATGAAACTTTTGTGGGGCCAGTACGACTAATGAAGTTGTTGAAACCGGAGTCCCATGTGTTCGTAATTATTTTAAAAGGTCCCTCTTGTTCATCGGAGCTTTTTGTGCTGATTGGGGCTGAGTTTATCAACTGGATTACAATGTCAGTAGTTCGTTGATAGACGTTCTCAATTTAAATTTGTTTTGCGCAAAAAGCGATTGTTTTTTGTTAATGGAGGGTTTGTCATGTTGAGAGGATGAATAGTATGAATAAAAGGCGATAAATAAATAAGGGAATAGTGTATAAGACGGGGACCCGGAGCATGATGGGAAATCACACACTTAAGGCAAACTTAACACAATACAAACGTGGCGCAAGCGCCAACAGGACGCCATCTTGCAAATGACGTCCGTCCTGATGGCGCTTGCGCTACTTTAGTGTTGTGTTAAGTATGCTTTAAGTGTGTATGACCCCATTATAGCTCGCGTCCCTGTCTTAAACACTGTTCCCCTAGTATTTTTTTACTATTTGTACAAAAAAGAGGTTCCTCGTTAACAGGAAGTAAAACAGGTTTTTGTTCCTCCTTTTTAAATAAGGACTCAATAGTAAATTGTTTACCAGGGGAGCAAATTACATATTTATAAGGTAAGACTGTTTTTTTAATCCTTCGCTCCGTTCAGGATTCCAAACTAGAAGACGGAACGCAGCGAGGGAATCAAAAGTAGGCGAACTTAAAATAGTGTTGCTTGCACCCGTGGTGGACTCTCTACTTTTTATCATCCTATACATATATGACTCACTAGGTACGTTTGGGATTCTACTCTAGAATCATGGGCTCCGCTTTTCAAAAAACACTCTCGCCTTTAAAACAGTTGGTAAACAGCGTCTATTTGCCTTAAAGGACTGACATTTTAATGTCGATATTCTTCTGAAAGGTCAAGTTAAGTTAGTATCAAAGAGATCTCTGAGTTCGTTTTGGCAGTTTCTTCTCAGAGTTGTCAGGTACAAAACACCAGCCTCATCTACTTCGTCTAAAAATAGTGTATTTTTGACGTGAAAACCTATTTACAAAATAAAATAATTTATCATTCATCGGCTATTCATTTAAAATTGATGTAATGAATTATTGTTATTCCATAATTCCATGTTACTTTAAAACCTAGGCTAACCTTGAGTCACTGTGTACACTTAAGACCTAAGTGACCTCAAATGAACCTAAAACGACCTTCACTTAACTAGAAAGCACATAAAGTTACTATTGCTATTGAAATATAATAAAATAAAACTAACCCGTCATAGCTTTATATTTGCCATTGCAAAAGTCATACCATAAGTTCTATTGTAATAATTTACCTATAACAAAATATAAGACCAAAGTACAAAGATTTTGAATTAATGATTTCTATAGCAAAGCGAACAATACAGAAATCTACACTCTTAGCAATTATGTCTTTCTATTTGGCCTTACCGAGGTATGATATAGCAGAAAAAGGAATAAATGATAGCGTAAAGACAGGGAAAGCTTTACAATATTGCGAAATAGTTTTTTTTTTTTTTTGTTCTAAGTTCGAAAAATAAAACTATTTAAGGGTTCCTCTGTTGAGTAGTTATCAACATTTGAACTTCTACACAAGTGCGCTGAAATGAAAAGAAAGGTTTTTGCTCTGACTGATCGTCATTTGTATCTTGCCCGACTTAATTCAAAGTTAAGACGGCTTCCCGCTTAACAACATTGTGTGTCCCACGGCGGCAACTGGTGTTCGACGCTGGTTTTTAACTGGCCATTTCTTCTTATACTCGTAGCTTTATACCCTTAAATCTATTGATTCAAAAAAATAACCACAATGCATACTAGCACCGCCGCTTTGCTTCAAAAAATATGTCCACTTTATTAGCAATGACGTCCTTGCATTGCCTAGCATATTAATACCAACGGCACAGTGCGGTCGATACTCACTCGTTGGCATGACGCGTGCTGACTGAGGGCTCTTGTGCCCTGTTGTGCCCTCTAGTGCACTGTTTGGGCCTGTTGTGCCCTTACAGCCCTCTGTGCAAGGATTGAGGGCTATCGATTGTGAGGCAGTGGATTGTGGAGTAATTTGCTTGTGTTTTGTTGTTTTGTCTTTTTCAGTGTCGAATTTTTATTAGAGTTGCGTTTGTTACATTCGTTTTACAATAAGACATACGTAAAAATAAGAAAGTCGGGATTTCGCGTTTTTTAAGCGTGACGTATAAAATATTATAAAGCTTGTCGAAATCAAAATACTTTATTTCTCATAGGCTTATGAGGGCATTTGTAAAACATCGAAGAAAACACGTGCTCTGTAGGTCAGAATGTCATCATCATCAGCCTATAAATGTTCCCACTGCTGGAACACAGGCCTCCTCTCTGTGAGAGGGAGTGGGCCGTAATCTACCACGCGGGCCCAGTGCGGATTGGTAGATGTCACATGTCTTAGAAATTTTGGTTCTAGGACATGCCGGTTTCCTCACGATGTTTTCCTTCACCGTTTTGAGAGCAGTGGTGTTGAAATAAATAACACAAGTAATGCGCCTGACGGGGTCACCACTGCTCTCAGTACAGAATGTAGGGTGATTGCGCCGGTTAGCGACCAGTTAGCTGGGTTGCCCACTTAAGATGAGGAAAAAAAAATGTTGTGTACACGCAAAATAGTATATGTTAATGTGAATTTGTCCCAAATATAATGTAGTTTGGATACAAAAACATAAAATAAAATACATTCATACAAAAATATTTATAAAATACTGAAAAAGTGAAAATATAGCGAAAACGTCGGTTTACGACCACTTTTATCAGTTTATGGCCACCAGTGAGCTGGTTTGCGACCGCTATTATAATATGAAAAATATGCCAATAAAACAATTATAATCGCTTTAAAAATATTTTAATTTTGTCTTTTAATAAAAACAAAAATGTTAATCATTTGGTGTTATGATTTTTTATAATAAAAAAAATAAAAATCTTACATTTTGTAGAGACTTAGTCATAGTTGTAATAGAATCAACTTCTTAATATGTAGTAGTATAACATTAAAAAATAATCAACATCAATCAATATTAAAAAAGAAATAAATTTATATTTTAGGAACCATATTCCGCTTTTCTTATTCATAAATTATGATAGAATCTTCTGAAACTGCAACAGTATCTGAATCTAGTTTTTTTCCTTTAAAATATTCATAAAAAATAAATAAAGGTCTCTTACTTATATACATATTAAACTGTATAAAATCTTCAATAGCATTTTCACTGTGATTTTTCGATTCGTTATCTAAACAAAAACTGTTAATAAATGCTATTGCTAAAACATTGATTATATTTTAATAAAATGCTCTTGTAGATTTTATACAGTTTCATGATCGAGAGCTTTTTTCAGTGCTTCTGCTGTGTACTGGACAGTCTTTTTCTTTTTTTTTGTTGACTCCAAATTATTTGGGAGCTCCATCTAAAAAAAATAAAAAAAATAGTACTTACCTATTTAGTTTTCGACAGATTAGGTGCCTACAACAAATAATTATGAAACGGACATTTCAATAACCAACGAAATTCAAAAAATCAGACGTGGTCGCATACTCAATCAACTTTCATACTTATTTCTGTTAGCGGCCGTTATTTCTCTCATACTAAATTATGGTGGCCGGAAACTAATGTCTTTATTTCGCTTGCTTTGGTTTACGACCACCTGTTTAGCGCCCAATTTTGTAGGTAAATTAAACAAACTTCTTACAAAGAAACTGGTGGTCGCTTACCAAAGGACTACAAAAAAAAACTTTTACGATACTACATTCAAAATTGTAACAGTCCTGTATGCAGCATTACGATTATATTAATCAAAACAAAATAATGCTGATCTCGTCGGTTTGCGACCATGTGGTCGCTATCTAACGTTTTTGATAAATAAGCATTTCGGTTACCGACCACTTGATTTTATCATAATAATAAGTTTAAAAAAAGCAAAATACAACTAAATTATAACCCATACTTATCGATTGAATAATTTAACATGTAACTGGTGTGTAGAACATGAAATAAGTATTAAAACTTACCTTTGAACGCCGCGCGCCGTGTTAGTTTTTTTTCAACTTGCGGTACGTCCACTTACCACGGAATCAAGACGCGCATTGAACAATATTTTTTCGGCTCTGGGTTAACCCATTTGTTTCAAACTTTGCAAATTCTTATTTAATAATTACTTATAAAGCACGTTAGATTTATTTTTTATGTATGTTACCTCTACAAATACTATTTTCTTGATTTAAAGAAACTTAGTCCGTCAAATGGTCGCCTACTGAAGGTGGTCGCGAAACCGGCGAAACGACCCTACTTAGCTTTATTTTCCAACAAAAATGAAGTAAGTGGAGTTACACAAAGTGAGAAAAATACAATATCCTCATTCTTGTAGCCAACAAACTATGAATCTAAGGAAAATACTTTAAAAACAAAACAAAACAAGTCTGTCTTGAAAGAACCTATCTAAACAAACAAACGTTAGGTACAATCAAGTACAATCGCACTGAAAGAGACAATTTCATCGCACTAGTCTTACGACCCGACATCGACTATCACTTGTTCACGACAAAGACAGAATTATGGGAAGCAAATAGTACACGATTTGTATTGAGAAAATTCTTTGTTTCCTTACCCAACAATAGAGCTCTTTGTTGTAGATCCAAGTCCCTTTTCATGCTAGCTCTGTTTAGACAGACAAGCCATTTATATGTATAATGACTTTTGTGGCTATTGATGAAAGGGGGAGGGTGGGGGGCAAACGCTGATATTGCTCATTGTTTAGGATATCGATCATTGCTGGCTGTAATTCATAAATATATCAGCATAGCTCAGGGTCACTGTCTTGTTCTAGTGGCCTTGAGCACGGGGCAATGAGCAAGGGGTGGTAAAATCATCAAAAGAGTCCTCCCACCCAGGGGGGGTCGGGAGAGACTAAAATCCACGGCGTCCTTCATTAGCCTGACCTGACTGACCCCGGTAGGCTGTGTGCTTACAGCTCTTTGAGGTGCGCGTGGAACACGACGCGCCAACATGGTGCATGATCTGACGGCGAGTCACACATTACTAGCGGAACTGTAGCTTGTGTGAGCGTTTACAGTTTTTAGCTATACCACTCAAGCAGATCGACCCCTAACATTGCTGTTCCATCCAAAAAGTTTAATTAACACCAAATAACAAAACCCAGTGTTGTTGTTTGTCAAACCGCGAACAAGGACATTTTAATGGAATCCTTCCTAAAAATAACAAACGGAAAACGTTGGTTTTAACACTCCGCCAGACGACGCCTCCGCAGTGCGTTAGCGAGAATTTACCGAAAGTAATTTCGACTCTTATTTACAGAGCCCCGGGCTGGCTATAAAAACGGTCCTCTATTAAAACGGTTTTAATAATCGTCTTCGATTTTCGAGCAAGAGGGTAGAAATGGGCTGTTTGATGCTGTGAGCCACCATAACTCAATTACTTCGCGCCCCGACGTAACTAACTTAACAGCCAAGGTTTCGTTTGAGAATAAATCTATTTAAGTACGTAACTTCTAATATGTTTCTCACTGTTTCAAACACAAACTACTGAACGAATTTGGATGAAATTGCATTCAGAAATAGTTTAAAGTCTAGAATAATACCTAGGATAACTTTTAAACACTGTTTTAAACTTTCACGGTTTGTCTCTAAATATAAAATGTCACTTACGGGATATCTTCCGTGATTATATTTTTGTTTGAGTTCCCGATATTTCGACACTGTTGCAAGCGCCATGATCGCGGGTTGACTCAAATATAATCACGGAAGATATCCCGTAAGTGACATTTTAAATTTAGGATAACTTTTATCCCAGTATTATATCCCCGTGTCATTATTTTAGACAAACAGGAAAAGCCGGTAACGGTTCCGAACACACAAATTGTTTATCAGGTCTAAAGTTTCCGATGAATTTCGGCTTTCGTTACCTTCAAAACTTTCGGGTATCCTGAAAGTTATCGTCGTTTTCGCAGAAAAACGAGCGCGACAGATATTACTTGGTAAGTTTTCTGACAGCGAGTTATAGGACTCTTGACTTCGTCTTCGCAATATTTTTGGTAAGTACATTACATATTACATGAATAAGAGTTATCAAGAAGTTAGCGTAACAATTTATACTGTATACGCCTTACGAGAATTTTGAAACAATTTGTAACAACGTTTTTGAAGACTAACTTACCAGTATTATAAACGCGAAAGTTACTCTGACTGTAGATTCACAACATAAGATCTTGCGAAGAACACTTATGTAGAACATTGGTTAGAACACAGGATAATTTTTATCCCGGTAGCGTACTTCTAAGCTTCAGAGACATTTTATTACTTTTTGAAGCTGACTGTACAGTCCGTTAGAAATTATATCCGTCCTCTACGTGGTTGACTCAACTCAGTGGACTAATCAAAAAGATAACCTTCTAAATAATAAAATATAAACAAAAAAGCTAAATAATTAAATACAGACTTCTCATCTCATTAACAGAGAGAGCATTCTTAATTTGCGAGAGAGGTCAAGCACCTGTGAGAGCTGTTCGAAATGAAAGGCTGTTCTAAAGGGCTGTACGCCCCGAAGTACCCTCCACCTCGTTCACTTCCCGCATTCATGTCATTCTTTAACTGCGAATGAATTCGCATTCAATTCGCTTTTCGATTTCGCAGTTCATGCAGGTTCCGAAAAGTCGGCGAAATAATGCGAGTTGAAATTGAAACGACAGATGATGGCAACTTGCGAAATGGTAGAAGTTTTAAAGTCCGTTTCGATTAAATGAATGCCTTTTGAGATATTTGTTTTCGTTTTTCCTACTTTACGTATAGTTTAGCACAAAGTCACTTGAATGTGTCTGTATGCGGATAACTTTGGAATGACTTCACCAAATTGTGTTTTTTTTGTGTTAGTGATTGTCAGAACAAGTTTTCTATGAAAGAAAGTTTTTGGAAAATACCGAGTAAGTCCAAAAAAACCACTACAAAGCCGGGGTGGGCTGCTAATAGTATATAGGAGTAGTTGTACCTATGTGACACTAAGGAGCTACGATATGCTTGCGATCAAATTTTCCCAAAAAAAATACCACTACAAGATAACGTTAATGATTTATCTAACTTAATTGGGTCTGATGAAAACTAACATTCTTTTTTGTATGCGTAGCAACGCACAGCTGTTGTAATAAGTACTAGTTATTTACATGAGATCTAAAGACCTAGTTATTTATATAGATTCGAATATATAGCAAGTAAAGTATGGAATGTTCCAGAACGAAAGTCTTCTAACAGCCGATCTGCGTTCAGATCACCTCTAACGAACCCCTGTCGACAGCTCGGTTACAACTTTGCGACTCAATTCCGCATGGGACACGTAAGAAATGTTTTTGCTACGATCTTGTAAGTTCGGGCAAAGTAAGAAACAAGAAAAGTTATATGGGCAAAACTGGGTAAGTAGCATTGATATTACATGCAAGTGTGACTTTTATATTAACAAAATATAAGCCGGAATGGAGCTATGGAGAGGGCCAATGATATTATAAGTAAAAAAGGTGTAGATACGTTATACGCGCTCAAAAACAGACGCGCTCAAATGTGGTTGATTCACAAACCTTGACCTCAGTCCGACGTTGCCAGCGACAACGGATGCACTTCACGTACTACAGAATGAGTCAAAAGTAAAAGTGACTCAAAACCACCGAAAATGCCGTCGTGTGTGATGAGATATTGTACAAATTATACAAGCAAGACTTCTAAAAGTCAAAGAATCACTTATCATTCGTAAATATATTATTTATCTTAATATTTTCACAAATAAAACATTACGTTTCTATACACCGTGACTTTTTAGTCGTCTTACAAAAGCAGCCCAGTTCATGTATCCAATGACTAGTAAACGTTTATGATAAAAAAATAGGTATTTATGAGATTTGAATAAATAAAAATTAAAAATATTATTCATTATTATGACGCAAGGCGCAGTTTTAGAAACACCCTATAGCGAGCGCGGTCCGAGCCTTGTATCACTGCGCACTGTCGAGCGGCAGCGGCGCGGCGGCGCGGGCGGCGCGGCGTATTATCACAGTTCATTCACCCTAGCCATGTGCCCTAGCGCAAAATAGGTTTCTTACTATTGCCTATTGCAGTCTTAATATTCTCAGTAAGTATGTAGCAGTTTGTTCATTAAAAGCCACTTAATTCCAATTCTTCCTTCATTCTTTTACGGGCTTAGGACCGTCAAACACATTTTTCATAATACTCGTAAAACTGAAACAAAGTGATGTACGGTACGTAAGTACCTAATAAGTGGAGATTAGGTCAGTGGGTCGTCTTAGCGTTAACAATGTTCGATATCAGTAACAAACAACACTGATCAAAATTTGATAAAATGAAGAAAAGATACCTAAAATTCGACTGTTTCTACACATCCTACTTACGAGTACATTTAAAATAAATCCAGAATTACCTACTATTAATAACGTGATAAATACCTAGCTAGCAATCAAAAAGATGGTTATTGAAATAAGTAGTATGTAAGTTGTTTGCGGTGTATTGAGAGAATGGGAATCAACTGATATTTTACACTAATTACTAATTTCGTATTTACAATTAATGATCACTTTTTATTTGTCATAAGTAGACCTAAGCGGCTTTACCTGTATTGTAGCAACTGTTCAAATTGTCTACCACCTTGTTCGATGCACAAACGAGCACGTTTTTGGATGTTGTCTTTTAATTATTTATTTAAAGTCACTCTTACACTCTCACACTTACGTAGTAACATTTCGAGTAAATTGTCACCACTTATTGCGTACAGGCGCAACATTTGTAGATACTCGATATTCGAGTACCGATAGTTACTATCACTTATTATTATGTAGGTTTACCTACTCGTCGTTTCACTAAGTATCGATCGCGGACAACAACGCTTGACTCCCGTTAGCGCGCGCGCACACTTCCACTTCCGGGGTTTCGGACGCAACTAAAGTAAGCAAGACTGACCTTCACCTACTTTTAAGTGAAAGGGGCGGGGCGTCGCACGCGCTGCACTTGTAGGGATAGCGTTGGACAATCTGATTGGACGACAGTCCACGTGGACTATGTTAGATTGGCTTGCGATATTTTGTCTCATTGAAAATGGAGATGGAATGATCTGCTCGAATCGTGCAGGGTAGGTATACTCTACGTACAGTTTGATACGTAAACATTTTTAACAGGGTGTTTCATATTTCTAATGTATTATTTTTTTTTTTCGTACCTATTATCTTAATTAATGATAAAAAAATAATAATCGCGCCTAGAGGTATTTTATGTCGGATACATTAAGTGGACCACTTTTGTAAGACGACTAAAAAGTCACGGTGTATAATATGGCGTCGTAAAAGAAAGAGTGCGAGTGAGAGTGCGAGTGAGATAAAAGAGAGAGCGTCACCATCTAGCTGTCACTTTTTTTCATATTGGTTTTATCAAGCTATCCTTTTTACTTGTAGTGAAATGTAATGTGTGTGAATAAAAAGTGTGTATGTGTGCTGCCTCTCTGCGCGGTACGCTTTTTTCTGTTGTTTTGTACGTGTATAACATATCTATGACTTATAATATCATTGGAGAGGGCTATGCTCGGTGTTTCTCTACGTGATCGAATCCGAAATGAGGAGATCCGTAGACGAACTAAAGTCACCGATATAACCCACCGGATTAGCAAGCTGAAGTGTCATTGGGCAGGCCATATTGCTCGCAGAGCAGATGGCCGATGGGGTCGAAAAGTGCTAGAGTGGAGACCGCGGACTAGCTAGCGCAGCGTAGGACTTCCACCAACGAGATGGACAGACGACCTTATAAAGGTCGCCGGAAGACGCTGGATGCAGGTCGCTTCCAACCGGTATATGTGGAGATCTAAAGGGGAGGCCTATGTTCAGCAGTGGACGTCCTATGGTTGAGATGATGATGATGAAGTCGGAATTATTTTCCAAAAAGAAAAAGTTGAGGTTTATGTGCATCTTACTAAAATTATAAATGAGAAAGTTTGTGACGATGGATGTATGGATATTAGTTACTCTTTAGCGCAAAAAATAAAGAACGGATTTAGATGAAATTAGGTACACATATATGTAGTTTATATCCTGGATTAACACATATGATATTTTTATTTTGCGGTTTTATTGTTACGTCGATCGAATTGCGAGACCTATCTATAAGCTTCTTGAAAGTTCCACAAGGTTCTCGACAATTCTACTGAAGATTGGTCTGAAAGTTTCTAGAAAATTCTACCCTGTTCTAGATGTTTCGAGGTTCCGGAATGTTCCAGAAGGTATGGGACTATGTCGAAGTCTATGGATGTTTCCAGAACATTCGACCATCTTCTAGAAACATCTAGTGGGTCCGGCCGGGGTATAAATAGGGCGCCGATCGGCGACCTGAGTCAGTCTGGTTTTGACTACGATCGAGGCAACTCGAAGCGATCTCTAAGTGACTTTTACGTGTGATTAAGTGAGTGCAAGTGTATTTAGTGTCGAGTGATTGTTTTAATTAGTGATTCGTGTGTAAATAAAGTTTATTTGGTTTTAATTGGTGTTCAGTAAATTATCCCCTGCCCAGCTCGTAACATTATGTTCCCGTGTATAACTTTTGAGTTGTACCGGGCCATGGCAACAGCTAGTACAGTCAGCATCAAAAGTTCCTGACCACATTTAGATTTTCAAAATCGTTGTACACCGTATTATTTGGTATTATTACAGTGTACAGCGATTTTGAAAATCTGAATGTGGTCAGCAACTTTTGATGCTGACTGTACAAGTAAGTTTAGGAAAGAAATAACTAACGGAATAAAACTCGTCTAAAATAAAACAGCTTTGTGTGAAGAAAGCCAAATTGAACGGACAGAAACGACGACAGCTTGACTCTATTGCGAACAAGTTTTACTCTCAGAGGGTAGGTACGAGTACGTTAGAAACTTAGACATGTTTTCGGTTCTATAGAAAGTTCTTTCCCAAAGTTTCAACGATAAGGGTTATTTGTGTGAGACTGCAAAGATGGCACAAGTGTTAGGCCCCCATTTTGTTCGATAGGTTCACGTATGGTCGTTATACCACTCTGCATCTGTTTCAAAGAGTTTCATAATTGTTTCAAAGAGTTTCATAATCTATTTAGGTTATACCCGCCGCTTCGCTTATAAGTACAGACGCCATCAACCTACACCAATCTTTAAAATTTTCCCAATCGAAGTAGAACCTTCTACTTTTGTGATAAAGTTGAAAATCTATTAAAGAAAGACAGATTGCGGTAGCTTCTTGTGCTGGCACCTGTATGCGTAATTTTTGATCTCCCGGTCGATAATATTAGGCGATATCAGTGGTTTCACCCGGGTACACTACGATAATACGAAAAACTTTATTCCGAAATTCATAAATACGAATTTCAAAATACCGATTTTCATAATTCCGAATGGTTCAAAATTCCTAATATAATAACTCCGATTGATCATTATTCCTATTTTCATAATTCCGAAATTTCAATATTCCTAACATTTATAATTACTATTTTCAAAATACCGAGTTTCAATAGACCGAATATCAAAAATTCCGAATTAATAATTTTCCGAAACATCAAAAACACGAATTCCGATGGTTAAAATTCCGAATAATTAGAATTCCGAAAATTTAATCTCTTATCAGAGAAAAGTATGCTTTTAAAACGGGAACCGATCAATTTACCGAATTTTGGTTGTTCGAATTTCATTACACCGAAAACTATTGACCGACATCTCTTTTGCTATATGCATTATTTGACATATTTTCAGTTCATCGAAGTATCATTAGCCATAAGTATTATTTTACCGAAGTTTGTTCCGCCGATTAACAAAATAACTTTTTACTATTGACCGAAGCCTCTTTTAAACTTTTTTTAATTGCCAAATGGTTTATTTGCCATATTTTCACCATACCGAAATAACATTTTACCGAAAAATTAAATTACTGTCATAAAAATTCAATATATTGTGCTACAAAACTTTGTGGCGGAAACGAAATGCTGCAAAACCGACTTTCCGTAGTCTTGTCTGCCCTACCCCTAGAGTGTAATTTAAAATCGCGTAGGCGCGGAGGGGTGGGGTGGCCCGCGAGCTGAGGAGCAGGTGGTTGGAACGGCCGCCGCCGCGGCTGAGGCTGGCCGGCGAAGCCGGCCAGTAAACCGAAGCTGCGGTGGTGAGCGTTCAAATCATCTGCGACGATAAGCTCGCGTGGGGCCACCCAAAACCCCGCAGCGCCGAAGCCATGACAGAAACAATGCTTGTTGCATGTTGCATGCTTGCTTGAATGCTGCGTGTTTGCTGAATGTTGCATGCTGCGTGCTTGCTGCATGTTGCATGCTGCGTGCTTGCTGCATGTTGCATGCTGCATGCTTGCTTGCATGCTTGCTTGAATGCTGCATGCTTACTTGCATGCTGCACATCATCACTATCACAATACAAACCTTTTTACAAACACAAGAACAACACAATAACAAAAGAGTAACAAGAATCACACAGAATCCGCAAAAAGATTCGGACACACGTGCTAGTCAGAACACCCCTAAAGGTGAAACTGCACTAGGCGGAACTGCACTGCAGCGGAACTGCGCGACAAGACGCGTCAAAATATTCTTTATATGAAATTATACGAGACATCACGCACTAAGCGGCAACGGAACTACACTGCAACCGAACTGCGTGGCAAAAAAAAGCGTCGTGTCGCGCAGTTCCGCTGCAGTGCAGTTCCGCTGCAGTGCAGTTCCGCCTAGTGCGGTTTCACCTTTATAGTCCAACTATGTAAATAACAGCAAATGTCATTAATGATAATACAATACCCGTCAGAGTTATATTATCGTATAATTGTTTTGTATTGTCTACCTACATTTCAATGGCGCCTGCTAAAAATGTAACAGCAATAATTAGTGTGCACAAATTTCTAGGTGTTTGGTGAAATGAAAATATGGCAATTAAAACAGTGGTATAATGAATGTTTGGAAACATAATACTTCGAACAACCGTCATTTCGAGTAAGTGTAACATCGGTAAAAAGTTTTTCGGCCAAATGAAGTGTTGGAGTAACGAAAAAAAACGAATAGATAATAGGTTAACTGAAACAGTGGCAAACGTGACTTCGATGAAGTAAAAAAAAACCAAACGATAATAGTTGAAAAGTTTTAGGTCAAATGAAATTCGGTCAAACATTTTTCGATCTTATGATAGGTAACCTTTTAAAACGCCTTGTCAAAATGCCTCTTAACTTTTCAATAAAAGAATTTCTTTTGAATAAGAATATTTTCTTTTCAATGATAATAATTTCTTTTATATTTTTTTTTTGAGTAATTAAAATAATTTATTTTTGAGTTACGTATTTTCATTCATAATATTACAAAAAATCCCTGTGAGAAGAACGAAAGCTGTCAGAGTCGGGGTGCCCCAAGACACAATTTGCTCGCTATCGCATCCTGAATTCCTGAGTTATATTACCACTAAGGTGGTTCAACGGAGCCCCGCTTCGCGGGGCTCCTATTTCTGTTAGCTTAACCTAACTTGAACCTAACCTGTCCGAGTCGGGGTGTCCCCAATCCCGAGCTCGCTTCGCTCGCTCTTACATCCTTGATCAATTTGTTGACTACCACCTACCAAGGTAGATCGACGGATCCCCGCTTCGCGGGGCTCCTATTTCTGTGAGCAAAGTTTAAAGTAACCTAACACGAACCTGTCCGAGTCGGGGTGCCCCCAGTCCCGAGCTCGCTTCGCTCGCTCTTGCATCCTTGGTCAATTTGTTGACTACCACCTACTAAGGTAGATCGACGGAACCCCGCTTCGCGGGGCTCCTATTTCTGTGAGCAAGGTTTAAAGTAACCTAACACCTAACCTAACCTGTCCGAGTCGGGGTGCCCCCAGTCCCGAGCTCGCTTCGCTCGCTCTTGCATCCTTGGTCAATTTGTTGACTACCACCTACCAAGGTAGATCGACGGAGCCCCGCTTCGCGGGGCTCCTTTTTCTGTGAGCAAGGTTTAAAGTAACCTAACACGAAGGGGTCTTTCAGACCCCGCCATCCCCTTCGAACCTAACCTGTCCGAGTCGGGGTGCCCCAAGTCCCGAGCTCGCTTCGCTCGCTCATGGATCCTAAGTTCTCCTAATAACAATAATAATCCTGAAGGCAAACAGTCAGTCCAGAGGATACGCCTCACCACTCCGCGCCTACACAGGCTTCAATAACTCTCTAAGAGTACGGTAGACAAAACTACGTGGAGCCGGTTTTGCAGCAATTCGTTTCTGGCACTGACTTTGTAGAATGAGAAACGAAATTCCGATTTTCAATATTCCGAAAAAATCAGTTTATTCGGAATATTGAAAATCGGAATTTCTATTTTCGGAATGAGAACTCATCGAGCATTACATTTTTCGAATATGTGAAAATCGGTAAACTAAGAAATCGGATATACGACTTTCGGTTAAATAAATTTCGTGATTCTTAATAATAGATATTGTAATTTTTAGGTATTATGATATTCGGAGTTTTGAAAATCGGAATACCGAAATTCGGAATAAAATATTTCGGAGTATTTGGGTGTTCCCGTTTCACCTGCGTCTATGTTGAAAACTAATTCTACTCATTTCATCCAGATTTGTTCAACCGTTTTTACGTAAGTAACAAACATTCATCTATCCATCCAGATATTCAAACATTTCCATATGAAATATCGTAAGGAATCTGTGTGAATGGATGGATATTTGTCACTTTTCACACTGAGTAGAAATGCGACGTGTCGCAACGATACTGGAAATGTGCATCTTTTCGTGTAGTAAATAAAGTTGGATTTTGAGTCGCTCTATTGAAATGTGCGCGCAGCGTCACGTCTCGGTGTGAATTGACCCTAATCCGTACTTTCGTTTTTTTTGTTGAATCACGCTATCTTAAAAATAGCAGAGAATTATTTAGAAAAAAACACGCGAAAACATTATTAGAAACATATAATAAAACAGTAAAAAAACTGTGTCTGTACATTGAATATATTAAAAAAAAAAAAAAATAAGAGGGGTTTAGAACAGTAATATAACACGAATCCAAAAAAAAAAAAAATCTGTTTGTCTGTGTGTCTGTTTGTTTGTACACGCTAATCTTCGGAATTACTGGACGAATTTGAATTATTATTTTTTTGTTGTATAGATATTAAGTCGGAGCAACACATAGGCTATAATTTATCTTGGAAACTTGAACACCTGGTGCAGAACCGCAACAGACCAGCTGAACTATAAGAGATACAAAAATTGCACCATGGCAAAAATTGTTCCACATGATGAGCATTTTCTGCTGCGAGAATAAAGAGCCCAGCTACACTATAACATGTATAGGAATGACGTCTTAGCAAGAGTTATTCAGCCTCATGAGCACTCTCTGTTAACGTATAAAAATTGAAGATCTGGAACACCTGATGTGGAAACTCAAGAGCCCAGCTACACTATAACTTGTATAGGAATGACGTCTTAGCAAGAGTTGTTCGGCCTGATGAGCACTCTCTGTTGACGCATAAAAATTGAAGATCTGGAACACCTGATGTGGAACTCCAAGAGCCCAGCTACACTATAACATGTATAGGAATGACGTCTTAGCAAGAGTTGTTCAGCCTCATGAGCACTCTCTGTTAACGTATAAAAATTGAAGATCTGGAGCATCTCGAATCGTCTCGCGCATCCCGTTGTTTTCCCGTCCCCGGGTTCTTGGTATTGGACATCAGACGTTTCAGATCTTCGACTTTAACGACCCCGTTGTCGCTGGCATAAGCAACAGAATCCGCGTACGAAGTCGCGGGCAGAAGCTAGTTAGAAATAATTTCAATCAAAGACATTATTATTTAAATGTCTTCTCAACGTTTTATAATACTTTCCTACATTATTCATAAATCTATACTAACATTATGTAATCTTGTATATGAAGCTAATAATTATCTCTGAATATCTAATCCTGTTGAACTAACAAGTTGCTATTCAAATCAAAAACAAAACTACTACGCTAATTGAATGCCACGCAAACTGAATACCTAACAACGTGTTGATTAAGTTCAAAATTGCTGTTTGTATACTTGTATCTATATACGGAAGGTACAATTATAATTTTCGGTTGTTTGTCGGCCTCAACCCAACCCAATATTGGTTGAATACTTCGGGGGCTTCCGTGCAACTTTCCAAGGCTTTGTCCCAGTTTCATCCACGTGTTTTTCAGCGGTTTCAGCACAAAAGTTTGCATTGTTGGTATAATTTTGGTTGAGCTTAATATTGATCGCTGAAGTTTGAGCATTTCTCGTGGCAGATGATTTATCCGAATGTTGCTGTATAATGTAAAATGAAAGTTATATTTACGAGTATCTCTGTACTATAGACTCACCGATTTTTGATACGGTCTGGTCGTGTGAAATTGCAAAAATTTGGATATACAGACACATTAGGCCCATCACAAGATTTCAGTATTTTATTTAGAGCGGACTTGAAGTATTTACTGCTTTTATTAGCATGGATAATTTAAAAAGCGCCTCTAGTATACGAACGAGTTCCTCGACTTTGTGTCACAAAAATGTGAAAAGTCATGAATAAGGCTTCAGGTGTTCCAGCACTATAAATTGGTATAATACATAAAAATATACATAATTCATACCGTCCGAAAATTATTAAAAAAAAATTATTACTTGCAGAAAAAGTCAATGAATGGAAAGTTTTTCTTAAATAAAAGTGTTTTTCAGTTCTTTGTAAAAGATTAAAATAATAAGTAAGTTACAAACGCCAGTAAATTCCTGTCTAAATACTTTAGTGATTGGCTTCTGGTTGGCACGTAAGGCATTAACTATTTAAGAAAATAAGATGTGCAACAAAGAAGTATATAGTACCTACAATTAATGAAATAATGTTTTTTACCTATAAACATGTGTACAAACCCCCACTGAATAAAATAAAGCCTCACACATGCATTCAAAGGCACTCAATCATCACCATTGATAAATACACGATGCTTTTCATATTTTGCTCTCCCCAATATTTACAAAGCCATCCAATTAAAAGCGCCTTTTAAAAGGCACAAATGAAACCTTTTAAAAACGCAAGATTAATTCGATATCGCTCAAAAATACACACGGTTTACAAAAAATAAAAATAAAACTTTTTTTGTGACTGAAACCTGCGTTGACTATGTTTTTTGCCTTTTAAAAGGCAGTTTGAAATGATAAAAGGCAGCGCGGTGTATTCCGGCCCTCTAATTGGCTGACGTCGCTCCCACTAATTCTGTTACGTCCTAATGGCTGCCTCTCGGTCTGTGTACTAACAATTACGTTGAATTACAGACTTTAATGTCATATCTGCGTATTGTCTTGGGAAGTTTTTTTTGTTCTCTGGTTTGGTTTGAAAGGTTTATAGTTATGATGGTGTACGTAGGGTTATGTTACCGGTCACGGGACTGTCTTAATAAGGGCGCCATGGGCATTGAACGCAAAGGGCAATTGAAAGAACAAAGTGGAATTTAGTCAGTAAGAGTATGGCCCCTTTTTCCGCTCCACTCAAGGTGGAAGGACTAATTTAATGATTCAACTATACCTACTTAATTTAAAAGTCAGGTTTATAGTGAAAAGATAACGTCTTTTTACTAGCTTTTATTTAATCACCTGTCCCGTTTTTTGTAATCAAATCTTGAAAATTTTGATTCACTTCCGGGTTTCCGATTGAGCTGAAATTTTGCACGTATACAACATTATTTTTTGTTTATGCGAAAGCCGATACACCTGTCTAGTATTTTTGTGTAAAGAATCTATGTACAACATTTTACAAACCGTATCATAAAAAATCACAAAGTTATAAGCTTGTATATTACCCGGTTGTCCGTTCAAAAACATGCTCATTTCGCGGTACTCCAGCGTAAACCGCGTCTCCTGTGTTATACACTCGTGATAATAGTTTGGCAATAGGTACCTAACCGTACGGTGATTGTAATTAACTGGTAATAAAATTTTATAAAATTGTTTTTCAAAAAAATATATAACATGTAAAAATTATTGGAATCGAATCAGTTACTGATTCTGAACAAACTATATTCAGTACCCTTAGCACGAGTTTTCACTCTTTTACTTTACAACGTCTGATCAGTATTTACAGCGTTTCTTGTATGAAAAAATGGAACAGCGCCTCTGGTGTACGAAGAAGGAACTAATTTTTTCCTTGAAAATTGTCAATTTGAAATTGTCAAAGTTCCAGTTTACTTTACGTCTCAAATACTGAAAACTCGTGCTAAGGGTACAGATTTCGCATTTACTAAAAATAATGTTGTAAGTATATCGCGTGACAATGCAATATTATTATGATGACACGGAGCTGATATGATGATAAAGCTGGAAGGTGACCATAGGAACTCTGCAATGAAACGAGACTTTCATTACTCGCTTGATTCGACTTGAAAAGTACTGTACGAGTATGTATCATAAGTATTTTTTTAACAATAATAGCTTGTTTTTTAAATGACCAACTTGTTTGTTTTGTTTCTGCATGTCTATTTCTTGTCTATTGTGAAAAAGTTCAAGTGGCCGGGCTAAGGCTGCCTATAATGTAAATGTATTCAGCACAACGGTATGCCTTGGAGCGAAACCGGAGGAGGTGCATCACCCGCTCCAGATGTAACTCCGAAGCTGAGCAGCGGTCCTCACATTATGGTTAATTTAAAGCGATCCTCACATTAAAATCAATGCACCATAAAGTGATCGCGTGCATAGCTAAGTAATTAACCCATAAAATCGATCATTAATCATTGATAAACAAATGATGTCTCAATAGAGTCAAAATAATTTCCAAGTCCAACCAAACAAGAACCCATTACCGAAAGATAAATAATAAAATCTGTTTTCCTAATAACCCACAGTAAATGCCTACTCCGATGCATAATAAATGTACACTTGAATGAGTCATTACTGTGTACCCATCGAATTACTAACGACACTGCTTTTCGAATTATCTTCCTTGAATATTTTATAAGTTACTTCCATATACCAAACATTCATTCACTACTTAACGATGACCAGTATACATTGAAACTGGACGAAAAAGGAACTAACAGTCAATGTATACGATTCAAAGCTTGGCTGTTCCTGCTAACGCCACCACGACGTTTCAAGTTATAACAGTCAGTCGTAAGCTGTATTCCAGCTCTTAAAAGCGTTTCCTTGTTATGTTTTCAAGGGAAATATATCAGAATTGCGATGTTTTACACTGAAATAAGTTCTTTAAGTAGTTTATTATTCAGTTTATTACCCGGAACTCATCTATTAATGTGACGTAGGTTCCATTTATTAAGTTCTTCCTTGAAATATTATTTGTAGCTTGCAGTTTTAATACCTTCTGCAGTTTCAGATCGAAATGACTTTCAAGAATGCAATATTGAAGAATTTTAGTAGATACTAGCACTCAGCCCGCGACTTAATCCGCGAGGTTTTAATATTTTCACCAATAATTTTCAATTGCAAAAATTTTGAATCACTTGTAATATATGCAGCACCTGTTTATCTGACCTCCACAGATAGTAACGGGTAATACATACCTACCCCTTAGTAAGATTCATTGCCATACTTTCGGGCCATTGACTACCTGTAAAGACTATCCAAGATCTACAAATGACAAGCGGGTCCAACGGCTTAAAATGCTTTGCAAGACATGGGGCATACTAGATATGTAATACATATGTCTACCCATCCAAGGACCATTGGTGTGGTGACCATGTGGTTTATTTATTTATATCCAAGCTCAAGACCTAGCTTATAGTATAGTCCGATAGAGGTCTTCAAGTCAAGAGTGAACAGGTTACCTCTAGTCAAGCGTGCTTCACCGTCGACCACATCTTCACTTACCATCAGAAGAGTTAGCAGCGAAACGCGAGCCTATCACTACATAATTTTTTTTTTTATCTTTTTCTGAATCCCGATTATTGATTTTATTACATTTAATTTTAATTTATGACATTTAATTTATCATGTTTGTTAGAGAGATTTCATCCTTATAATTGACCCTAACGATCGATGCAATAAAAGTACAGGGTTATAATTTTTTCAGATTTTAGCCGGTTCGAATCCCGGGTGTAGGAGAAGAGAATTTTCGAAAATCTTTGAATGCAGTTTGCTTTCTATTCAAAAATAAAGGAATGTTTCCTTTGAGTAAAATTTTCTATCTGCAGTATTAAGAGTACTTTCCCTCCAGGTGGCATTACAAAATTCCACCCTGTATATCAAAGACATTGAATCAAAAAGATGCTTCAAACATTGGAGGCAGAGCAAATTGAAGGAGGCCTCTTGAAGGAGCTCGTTTTTAATATAATTCAATTAAAATCTATTAACGACGTAATTAAATGAAGCTTATAGGATGTCCGCAGCTTTATTAAATTGTTGAGTGTATCTGAAAAGGTGTTTACAAAACAGGTTATTAAAAAAATAATTGCTTTGATATTGTTTAAAGTACTAGCTCTGTGTGCGGCTTCTTCCGAGCCAAAAGTGATTCAGCGATTTAAGTGTAATAGTGTAACAAACAATAAAACTCTCTTTTGCATTGATAAATGTAATAAAGCCTTACCTTAGACTTTATTTAAAGTTGATCAGTTAACAAAAGAATCAATTAAATCGGCTCGCGTAGGTCGGTACGGGTCGATGTACATACAGGTTAAGACTTTTATTTTAGCGTGGCAAAATGATCAAATGAGTACTCCCACCCAGGGCAGAGCGGGAGGGACTGTCAGACTCGTACTGACTAAAATCCATGGTGTCCTTCAATAGCGCTTTATGTTCCGGGGTCATGGTAATTTGTGAGTCCCGCGACCCCGGACACAGGTTGCTACTTTGTAGATTTTCCGGTTTTCCTTATACAAGTTGTACCAGCACCAATATAAGCTAGGAGGTTAGCTTATTGCACCCGAAACCGGCAGATAGCTTGATAAAAATTGATTACAACTTACTCTGTAATATAATATAACGTATGAGTCACTACTTCAGTTAGTTTGCAAAAATATCAAACCATTTTTTAATACAAAAAGCCACAACTTGAAAATTAAGGGCACATTCAAATTAAAATCCCTAATAAGTCACGAGCCATAGCTCCTAAACTTTATTAATTAAATATTCCCAAACAAAACGCGAGAATGCGGGCCATAACCCTCCCGTGCCGTGCCTCAACACAAGAATGGTACAAACAACCCTCAGCGTTGGCCATTAAACTGGTTACAGTGGAACTATACTCGACGTTTTACGGGTTAACGTTACAGCACATAAAAACTCACTACGAGACCGCTGGGAGCTGAAATATAAAAATTCTAAGCGATAAAAAGAAAATTAAACTCTGGATTATTAGAATTGGTGAAAATTATTAAAATATATCAATAATGCAATGGGCAGGCCATATTGCTCGCAGAGCAGATGGCCGATGGGGTCGAAAAGTGCTAGAGTGGAGACCGCGGACTAGCAAGCGCAGCGTAGGACGTCCACCAACGAGGTGGACAGACGACCTTATAAAGGTCGCCGGAAGACGCTGGATGCAGGTCGCTTCCAACCGGTATATGTAGAGATCTAAAGTGGAGGCCTATGTTCAGCAGTGGACGTCCTATGGCTGAGATGATGATGATGATGATGATTAAAATATGTAGATTTTTTTTAGTAGCTCGATGTTTGAGACTCCCCGTGGGTATAATTCTGCCTAACCCTTCGGGAATCAGGGTCGCGGGACTATCTCATCAGATAACCGTGACCCTGGAAGACAAAGGGCTATTGAAGGAACACTGTGGATTTCATCAGTACAAGTCTGACAGTCCTACCATCGAGCCTTGGGTGGGAGGACTCATTTGATGATTTTACCACGTTAACCCTGTAATTGGAATGACATTTTGTATTCAAGCTATGTAGGTTTGCGCGTTACTAAGTATATTATTTATAGCTTATAAGTACAACTGTAATAAAGTAATATCGTCATTATAAAAAACTTTTGCAAAAAATTACTAGTTGCTTGTTGCCCTATAAGCAAATTGGAATAAGAAATAAAAGTAATGTGTTAATAGTATTTTTCCCTACAACGTAGGTAGGTAGTTATAGTACAAAATTATCATACTTTTAAAATAAACCAATTTGCGGTTAAACCTAACTGCTACGATAAACTGCTACGCCGTAGACCTCGTAGCTCGTCGCTACGATGACGCTACGAATTATTGTGTTCAGCAAAATTGGAATAGAAAGCAAGTACTATATTTTTTATTTTTATTTTTGTTATAATCAAAATGATAAGAGAATTTTTACTTATTGTTGAGATCTACGGGATATAATCAAAGACAATGAAAGCTAACCTTTGCATTCTATTTTTATATTTGCGTTAACCTTTGCATTTTCCTGAGTGGTAGAGATATTTGATTATAGACAAAATACAATGGAAAAAATATGTTTTAAAAAAGGAGAAAAAAAAAATTATGCCTACGTAATTTATTTTATTCCACCATTTATCTTAAAACTATTTATATTTACGAATTTTATTATCTTGATAAATTATGTATAAAAAAAATTCAAGTTGGATGCTTTTTTTAAGAGGGTCAATACATGATATTTCTCCATCTTAGCCTATTTTCACGATGTCTCAGAATATAACCTTTTCATAAAAACATGAGCAAAATATTTTACAACGGACGTTTAACTGCGCATAAAATTATACAATCTAAAAATATACAGGTGACGGGTACAAAGTAACCTTCCATTAACCGTATCCATTACGCTAAATAAATAATTTCAGACAACATTCTGAAACTGAAGCAAAAACACGTGCCAATCCACCCTGAAACAAGAAAATAAATCTTATGACTTACCGTGAAGAAACCTCCTTTCTATACCCGCCACATGTCTTCCAAAACACTGGTCGAATAGAAAGAAGAAAAAAATTAAACGTCAAATAGAATATTCTGTTTTTTAAAAATGGAATAGCTAGTGACGTCGTTCGGGAACGCGTTTCGTTCGGTACGCGGCGCGCGGGGCACTGACCAACACTGGCTGCGCCGCGCCGCCCGCTGCGATCAACGCGCGAAAACCTTAAAGATGGACGAGGGTAGACGGGTGAATAGGTAGAATAAGGGTTGATTTCGTTTTGTTGTGATGTTATTGGGTTAGTAGAAAATGTGGGGTTGAGAAGGGTGCGATATATGTGGCCAATTTAGTGTGTTGTTTTAAGTAATTAATAAAAACTTAAACATTTATGAAAATTAGTTAGTAAATTTTTTATTATGGATCTACTTGTACTAGTAGTACTATTTTTCTTTATCTTAATAGTCAGTTTTTATTACAGGCGCCTCTAAATATTAAAAAAGGATAAGAATAAAGCAAATCATTTTATCATGTCCTTGGCAATCTAAATTGATCTGCTGGCAATGAGTGTCATTAAGAGGAATTGTTCAGTGTTAAACCTCCTGAAGTTTTACCATCTACTCGTTTACGTAATCTGTGTCCCCCGCCCATCCGGGCGGGAGGGTACACTCAATACGTACCTCCCGGAAGCCTCGCTCGCCCTTTACGGACCTTTGTTTCACCTAACAGCCTCAGCCAATTATAATATCTCATCATCCAACCCTTCTCTACTCTATGCACAGTTCATTTTTTAATTTCCCTTCAATAATGAGGGTTTATGCCGAATGTATTGTGGAGGATTTAAGTCTTTTGATATTTCTTTTTTTTTGTTCTTTAATGATGACATGCTTTTGTTTGTATTACTTTTTTTTATCGGTTGTATATTTGGATTAACGTTTTTGGTCTCTGGAGACCGTATGTGGTAAAATCATCAAATGAGTCCTCCCGCCCTTGGTGGCGAAGGGACTGTCAGACTTGTACTAACTAAAATCCACGGTGTTCCTTCAATAGCTCTTTACGTTTCAGGGTCACGTTTATCTGTTTAGACAGTCCCGCGACCCCAGCAGGCGTTTGGTCCTCTGTGGGGGCCCGTCGGGTCTCAAGGGACCTTCAGATGCCGGAGCGAGCTGAACAAAACCAATGACCAGTGGTCTACTTTGACCCTGGATCTAAAAGTCCAGTTCAGTCAGTGCAAGTCGTGGGGACAGGCCTATGCCCAGCACTGGGTTGCTGTAGGCTAACAGTATCAGTTTCAGTAAGTATGCTTTAGCTTATTAATACTTGCTGTTACCTAGTTTGTCTTGTTCGGGGAAGACTCAAGCATAGACCAGTAACCTTGGTTGGTGAACAGACGATTTTAGTTTATTTTTCTTCCCTTTTTATGGCCAAAAAACATGGTAGTATGGAAAACACAAACAAAACAAGAATGATAAACAAACCTGGGTTAAACTTGTTAAACAGGAAGTTTTCAACAATCTCTACGCTTCGTGGAAAAACAATATCTAAATTCTATTTTTACCACAAACCAATTTAAAAGTAACTTTGTGAATTGGTAAAATCTTTATACAATTTTACACTAAAACAGTTTTCCTCAAGTTGCAAGAAACATTTTCCCAATTTTCCTGTAATTGGATCTAAATAAACCCATTATAACTTTCAAAAGGTTAACAACAAAATAATTCAAACGAATCAAGGATAAACGGCAGAAAACATTAATTTCTTTGTTTACAAAATTTTCCCCAAACTACAAACAATCAGCAAACCGTCATAGACAATAAAATATTATATAAAATACTTTTTCGATAACTCTATGGTCGTTAATCATCGACCATAGACAGGTAGACAACATAAATTCGATGTTCGAACGACTTTATGATAACAAAAGACTTGACCAATCAAACTTGCAGCTTCCCGTAATCTTTTCCACCTGTGCTAATACCATCTCTTTCACACACTATGTGTTGAAGTAAGATAGAGATAGTTCTGTTGAATGTAAGGTTTATACCGATTGAGGTGGGGATAGAAAGGCTTTCGTTCGGAATCAAAGCCGGGGCTGAAAGTTTCTACAATAACTGTCACGGCATAATAACGAAGTGAAAGGGAGGAAGTTAGTCGGTTAATGTTGCCAGCGATGAAAACTGTTTAATTTATGTGGGTCCCTAATAAATCTGTGCAGTCATTAATATCGGCGTACATGTGGATTTTAAATGGGGGATCCATTGATGATGGATGTAGAACACTGGATATTTTTGGTGATAAATGTCAACCATCTGGATGTAAATTATGAGGGGAAATACGGGACTGATTTTTTGTTTCCATTTCTATTCTCGGATGGCAAAAATATGTTTGTTTTACGGTGAACTGGTTTTGTGTTCTGCGATTCTGCAACCATTCACCGACAACCGGTTCATCATTGGACGTTTCGCCGACAGGACGATTCATTTATGGCCGTTTCACCGATAGACTCTTTCACCTCCGCAGGATGTAAGAGCTAATTTCGTTGTTTATGATCTTCAACGTACATAATATGTTACTGCAGATGTACCTCTAGGATCTCGAGACTTTCAATTTATCAATAGCTTTGTAATAAGAATCATCATCATCATTTTACTTAGGGTCGGAAAAAACACTTTGCCCGACTGGGAATCGAACCCGGGACTTCATGTTACTTTCTACTGACAACACAACGAGGCAGCCACGTCCATATTTTGCGGTATTTGACGGCAAAGTTGGCACAGTGGTACGATTGGAGTGATGCGGTGCATGTCACGGGTTCAATTACCACATCATCATCATCAGCCGGAAGACGTCCACTGCTGAACATAGGCCTAGGTCAATTAGCACACGGAACAAATATTTGATTGACCTACAAGTCATTGCTCCGGGTCTGTTCATTTGGTATGTGAGTTTATATTATGTTTGTTAGCGCGACCACGACACAGGAAAAATTCCTAGTAGAGTGCGACTAGATATTTAAAAAAACCGGCCAAGTGCGAGTTGGACTCGCCCATGAAGGGTTCCGTAGTAGCAAGCATAGATTAGGGATATAATTATATTGAGACTAGTAAGTAATATACACAAACAATAAAAATAACTTTGTTTTTCATAGTGTTTGTATGAACGGCAGAGTTATATTTGCGGTTTTTGAAAATGTACTATATCTTAAAAACTGCTAACTATATCTCATCCAAACAAATTTTTGCTGGAAGTTTTTGTTGAGGTCTACATTACATATTTTTTTTAGTTTTATCATTCTCTTATTTTAGAAGTTACAGGGCCCCGGACACACATTTTACCACTTTGGAAGTGTCTCTCGTCGAAACTGAGCAGTTTAGAAAAAAAATGATATTAGTAACCTCAATATAATTTTTAAAGACCTATCCATAGATACCCCACACGTTTAGGACTGGTGAAAAAAAATTTTGACATTCAATTCTAAGTATGGGGGGGCACCTCCAAAATTTGTTTTGTTTTTATTTTTGTGTGAAAATCCTAATGCGGTTCACATAATACATCTACCTACCAAATTTCAACAGGATAGCTCTTATACTTTCGACAAAAAGTGGCTGTGACATACGGACGGACAGACAGACAGACATGACGAATCTATAAGGGTTCCGTTTTTGCCATTTGGCTACGGAACCTTAAAAACACGCTATCTATATTGCAAACACGTAAGCTCCTATTCCCACTGTTTATTATTAAAATAGTAAGAAACTGATAATGAATAGGGGATGACGCCTACGCAACGCCCATGAGATCGGGATTATCCCTGAATAATCTTAGCCTTGGCATTTACATTTTTAGTTAGGTTACCAGTTAAAAGAACCTTTTCCAGGTAAAAGATATTATTTTGTTTACATCGTCGGAATTATGTATTTTGGGATATCTTACGATGTTACAACGACAATGTATGTATCTTTATTTGAATAAATTAATACATAGGATGTCATAATAAATACACGCATCGATTTGCATGGTACCTAGTAAAACACTAGTCGAATTGTCATATAAGCGGTTGATTTCCTCCGTACGTCTAAATCTAACGAAAAATCGACCCAGTCTAATACTGGGTCGATTTTTCCGTCGATAACCGTGTACAACAAGAGTGGAAAGGCTTCTTTTGAGTAAGCACTCGCCATCGAATTTGTCAATAGGAAAAAAAGAAGCAGAGGTTGTCAAAAAATAAGGTAAATACAAAAACATCGCACAAAAAAATCCATAATACTCGTAGGTACGTGACTATAGTACAATATGATTAGTATGTAAAAAAATAGTATATTTCATTACAAGTGCGGAAACGCTGTCATTGCAAAGAGTTCCGACAAATGTCTACCCAAGCCGAAGGCGAGTGTTGACAGTCGGAACAAGTTGCAATGACGGTTCCGCACGTGTACTGAACGACTATTTTTAATACTGTTGCGAAAAAATGAAGCAATTTAATAAATAATAAAATCATAATAAACTAAACTCGCAAAGAAAATTTCTGGAAAATGACGCCAACCGTAGAATATAAGCAGAGTTTTTATTTCTTCACCCATTTTGGTAGGCAAAGGGAACGCCCATGTATACAGCTTAGTCTTCAGTAGATTTTTTTTATTGATATGAAATGAAAATGAGATGAAATGAAATGAAATGAAATGAAATGAAATGAAATGAAATGAAACTCATTCAATTAAATCATTAAATCTGACATTGAAATAAATTAGTAGCTTCTTTTTAGAACTATACGTTTTTGTATGAATCACAAAAAAACTTCATGGTTGGTTTTTCTTTCTAATAGACATTATTTTGACAGTTGGGAAAGAGAACGCACTAGTGCGAAAGGTAAAAAAAAAAGCACTAGTGCGTAATAGCCCACTTCCCGAACGCTATACGTCCCTGCAATATGCCAGTTTTTGAGCAACTGTATTAAAAATATTTTTCCTTCTATTTACTTTCTTTATAGGGTATTCTTCTGTTAGGCTCAAAATCTTAAGATAACCTAAACTAGAAAGTGCTTCCATAACATCAAAACTTTGTAAAAGCTCTACGTGCTTGCCTCCCAAAACTAGGTATTAAAAGTAGTTGTATAAGCCACCGATTTTGAAAGTTTGGAAGCGACGGATAAACTCAAGTTATCAATCAAGATTTGAGCAGCCATCAAAGTTGTTGAGTGTAAATTATTATAGAAGGTATTGAGAAACCGCGTGTATCCTACTATTGGTAAAAACCTAACAGGCTTTTGTACTAAAAGTCTAGGTAATTAGTGCGCCAGTTAGGTTTATCAAAAAACTTTTGACCCGTTTTTTAAGCTATTGCATAGCTTTTATCGCGGGCCCTGAGCGAAGCGCGGCGCGGCGACCGAATCAAAAAATTCTCAAAACCTAACGAAAAATACCTGACACCACGCATCGTCTAACGTCGTTTCAGTTCGGGAGACTTCGACAATCATAAAAATATCCGTCATAAAAACAATTAACTTTTTCTTACTGATTCTAAACGGCCAGCTACAAAAGAAGTTTTCACAAAGAAACCTACTTATAAAATTCTCCTTCTACAAAAAAAATCTTTATTACAGTAGTGCACCACAAACATTTAAATAAATTATATTCTCGTTAAATATACGCGGTTAGCGATTTTTTCCTTTAAAATAACAAAAAAAATTTATGCAATAGCTTCACTGCGGCAGTCTCCGAGTGCCACATGTATTTTTTTCTTTCTTTTATTAGGTAAACAAAAATTGAGGAAAATACAACGCTCCTAAAAGTCACAATAGTGAAGCAAGTGAAGTCATGCCGTGGTGTTTTGATGCCTTTTATCGTTGTTTCACTACTTTTCAAAAGTCTAATTTGATTTGCAATTGCTTGATGCTGTAGCCTATTTTAAAATTATTGTAAACGTACTCACGTGGTTATCTTAGCGGGGTGGGCTCTGGAACGCCAAGGGCATGTGAAGAGACAGGCTGTTTTTTAGGCCGTAAGATTCTGACAGTCCCCTCGACTCCACTCTGGTGAGACGTCACTACAGGTTACAGGCTGTAGTGTAGATCCCAGCCACCCCATGTTTTGTTTCGAATCTGAGAATTATCACCGTCATACCAGAAAAAGTTAAACGTCTGTTGAACACTTGTCTAAAAAATTTAACTGCGAAACCACCCTAAAGGTAGGGACAAACTGAACCCACGTACGCAACGTATGCAACGCGTTATTGAATCTAAACGGTTGAATTTGTATGCCTAGAAACACACTTCTCATACGCAATACTGTCACTGATAAGTGTGTTTCTAGGCATACAAATTCAACCGTTTAGATTTAATAACGCGTTGCATACGTTGCGTACGTGGGTTCAGTTTGTCCCTTTAAATCAACGTAAAATGTCGTTGGACGTTGAGTTTTAGACAAGTGATCAACAGAAGTTTATCTTTCTTGTGGTAAGACGGTGTCAATGTTTAAATTCCGACGTATCAATGTTTAAATTCAAATGTATCAATGTTTAAATATACTTACATTTCGAGTTTATCTTAGCAATATCGTCACACCTTAACCGCGCTCTAATTGATATGTTACGTAAAAAATAAACACAACAAAAGCAGTTATTCTTTATCTAAAAACTCTGAAATAAAACATGAGGAAATATATTTCATGCTCGAAGTAATCTTCGAGACCAGTGAACCGATTTTAAACATTCTTCCTTCGCAGTGAGATGACATCTCCGGATGGACATGGGTTACATTTTAACCACCACACCGACCCTCCAGAGATATCCTAAAAGGAAAAGGATGTTAGTTATTCTGGTAACGTAAAGAAAAGAGTGAAAAATTGTTTGTTATACAATATTTATGTGATATGGAGGTTTTGGACGATATATCTTTGAGTTTTATCGAGAGTTGTGAATAGCATGTAGATTACCGTTTTGTGCGATTTCCGTGACAAAAATTAAACTTAATTCATCCACCTCCAAAAACAAGAGTGAATTTCTATGTATTTTTTTTGGCTTTATACAAAATAAGTAACATTTTTCATTCGGTTTTTTTTTCTTTTGAAAACCATGCCCCACATTTCTTCTGTATCGTGGGTGTATGTACAGACGCCAGCAAGTAAACTTACCCGCATCTGTCAAAGATGCGGGTAAGTTTACCTGCTGGCGTCTGTACTTGCTGTTGTATTTCTGTGATTTTACCAATCGAACATTAACCTTCAACAATAGTGATAACCAAAGTAGCTGATGTAGGAGTAAAAACAGCCAAGCTGAAGTGGGAGTGGGTGGGCCACGTTGAGCGTATGCGGTCGGAGAGGTGGGCAAATATCGTCACTCACTGGACGCCTGAGGGAGGACATCGCCGTCGAGGTCGACCGCGGCGGAGGTGGTGTGACGACCTGATTATGTTCGCGGGGCAGACATGGCCAGAAATTGCCCAAAATAGAGAGATTTGGAAGGAGAAAGGGGAGGCCTTTGCCCAGCAGTGGGACACAGAATAGGCTATTAAAAAAAAAAAAAAAATAGTGATAAGTAGAGACCGGATTATATGCTAGTTAAAATTGCCAAAACATATGCAACATAAATGCCTCAAAAATGCAACAAAATCGCTAAAATTTGCCGTATAAAATTGTTATGAGTACTATACGATTTCACTTTACAGATTTTAGCCATTATTATTTTGGATTTACTTTAATTGAAATATTGATCAAATTAAAATTTAAAAAAAAGTATGTTTTATAACATCTAATTTTTTGTCTACTACAATTCGAAGTTGTATTTTTGTTCTTAAAAACTTTTATAATCGGAGTACTAAAACTGAAAGCTTTCGTTGTACACCCACTTGCAAATGAATTAACTGGAACATTTTAGCATTTTTGTTTGTGCAATAATAAAAAAAAAACAAGTCATAATATGCAATTGCATATGCAAATTATATGCATTTGCATATAATCCGGTCTCTAGTGATAAGGTTGAAAATCTATTAGATTTGAGGTATGTAGGTTGATGACGGCTGCTGGCGTCTGTACAAACATTTAAATTCGCAAACACGGTCTGTGTTTAAAGGTGATAAAAACAATTGTGTAAAATTCAAACTTGTGACATGGAGCACAGCAGTCGATCGCTCAAAGCACAAAAAGAGCAAAAAAAAATCGAAAACATCAACATCAACCATTGACGGCTTCATACGAATACGAAACATCTATAAGTTTCACCGAGGACCGCTAGTAGGAGTCTGTGTAGCAAGTTAAATTGAATGCACGGCGCGGGGCGGACAAGTTGCGCGTATGGCTGGGCGCTGATGAAGCCTTTTTAACCGACTTCAAAAAAAGGAGGAGGTTCTCAATTCGTCGGAATCTCTTTTTTTTTTTTTTTTATGTATGTTCCCCGATTTCTCGAAGACGCCTGGACCGATAAGGAAAATTTTTCTTTTGTTTGAAAGGGTATACTTTCCAATTGGTCCCATGATCATCAGGTCAGGATCTGATGATGGAATCCCAGGGAAATCGAGAGCAACCTTCAAATTTTATAGGCACATAGTACCATTTTCATATATTTTCTAAAGTTGTTAAAGTATTTGCATCTGATAATCATCATCTCAGGTGGATGAGCTGATGATGGAAGGTACAACTCCTCAACGGCTTGGAGTAGGCATCGACTGATTTAGTTTGTGTTCGCATATCTCTGGTCCGATTTAAGTAATTCTTTTTTTGTTGTACTAAGTATTGTTCAACTTACGGAATACTGCAAGTTTCATCAAAATCGGTTCAGTAGTTTTTGAGATAGGGAATTTTATTAGCTTATTGTGCACTTGAGAGAGAATGATTTATTTGACAAGAATTTGAGTTGAATATTTAAACAATAAAAAACTTTTTCAAAAAAAAATGTAACCGCCTTCAAAAACAACCACAAAAAAGGGTAAAATAACCTACAAAATAAAATAAAAAACTTTTTCAAAAAAAAATGTAACCGCCTTCAAAAACAACCACAAAAAAGGGTAAAATAACCTACAAAATAACTTTTCTTTCAGAAGTCGGTGCCTTTATTTTTTTTCAATTGATTGTTTTTTTTGCCACCGACTTCTGAAAGAAAAGTTATTTTGTAGGTTATTTTACCCTTTTTTGTGGTTGTTTTTGAAGGCGGTTACATTTTTTTTTGAAAAAGTTTTTTATTTTACTCTTTTTAGTTTAAATATTCAACTCAAATTCTTGTCAAATAAATCATTCTCTTACATGTATGTGCACTAAAATTTTGTAATCCGTAGCACCGGTAACAACATCGCTCAAGTGCACAATATGCTAATAAAATTCCCTATCTCAAAAACTACTGAACCGATTTTGATGAAACTTGCAGTATTCCGTAAGTTAAACAATACTTAGTACAACAAAAAAAGAATTACTTAAATCGGACTTGTAGTTCCAGAGATATGCGAACACAAACTAAATCAGTCGATGCCAACTCCAAGCCGTTGAGGAGTTGTACCTTCCATCATCAGCTCATCCACCTGAGATGATGATTATCAGATGCAAATACTTGAACAAATTTAGAAAATATATGAAAATGGTACTATGTGCCTATAAAATTTGAAGGTTGCCCTCGATTTCCCTGGGATTCCATCATCAGATCCTGACCTGATGATCATGGGACCAATTGGAAAGTATACCCTTTCAAACAAAAGAAAAATTTTCCAAATCGGTCCAGGCGTCTTCGAGAAATCGGGGAACATACATAAAAAAAAAAGATTCCGACGAATTGAGAACCTCCTCCTTTTTTTGAAGTCGGTTAAAAAGAGTAAAATAAAAAACTTAAAAAAAAAAATGTAACCGCCTTCAAAAACGACCACAAAAAAGGGTAAAATAACCTACAAAAAAAAATATTTTTCTTTCAGAAGTCGGTGGCAAAAAAACAATGAAATGAAAAAAAACAAAGGCACCGACTTCTGAAAGAAAAATAATTTTTTTTTAGGTTATTTTACCCTTTTTTGTGGTCGTTTTTGAAGGCGGTTACATTTTTTTTTTAAAGTTTTTTTATACACCATACACTCATACGCTCACCTCGGGGTTATGTGCTTGTTTTCGTTCTTTGTAATCTGCTAGCTGGTTATATATAGGAGAGGAGTTTTATAAATAAGTTCGTGTGGTTTTGAATGATATGTAGATAAGTAACATTGTTACTTTAGTTTGGGAGAAGAAAAATTCGGCTGCGAATGAGATTTGAACCTGCGATTTAGAACATTAAAATTGCAAGTAAGAATTGAATTTTCGCGGTTAGTACAGGCTACTGATGTACTGAATTTAATGAATGAAAATGTCCTATTCGCTGGAAAAAGGTTTCAATATTCTATGAAGAACTTTCATTGTTTTAAGTCAGTGTTATTCAAAGTGTGGCTCGCGAATGACGGGGCGTCACTAGAGGGCCAAAGCCTGCCGGGGTCGCGGGACTTATCTCATTACCGTGACCCCGGAACGTAAAGGGCTATTGAAGGACACCGTGGATTTTAGTCAGTACAAGTCTGACAGTCCCTCTCGCCCTGCCCGGGGTGGGAGGACTCATTTGATGATTTTACCACGCAAAAAAAAAAAGTGTGGCTCGCGACACCACAGGGACGTTTGAAAACTATAAGGAGGTTGCGAGGCAAGTGCAGCGCTAGTAAAAACATCAAAGCAAAAAAAATATATTAAGAATATGTAAATAAAGAACATTTAAAACAAAAACATGAATCACATTCATAAGCCTATTTACTGTCAATCAGCCTTACTGGTTTTGGTACTTATTCATTATGTCTATGTTATAATACATATAAAAAAACCGGCGGAGGGCAGGGGATCGCCAGATAATTTATATACTAAGAAGGGGTAAAGGGCCATGAAAATGATTGAAAAACACTGTTCTAGATTTTGTGGATTCTATCAGAGCTTTTACGTGAACGTGATCTCCATTTTATTGATAGTTCGCCTTGAGGGCTAGAATAATCTAGCCCAATACAAGTAAGTGTAAAACAAAATCACTTTTCGTGCCTCGTGTCTATGTGACCTGACCACTAAGATTTTTTGAACTACAGAATTGAATTTACTATTGTTTTCTTCAAGTTTCGATTTCAGATTAACCTTCCGTAAATGGTTTATTCATTTTTAGGGTTCCGTACGTCCGAATACAAAAACGGAACCCTTATAGGATCACTCGTGTGTCCGTCTGTCTGTCGCTTACAGTCAATTATCTCCGAATCTACTAGACCGATTGGGTTGAAATTTGGTACACATATCAATTCCTGTGACCCAAGCACAGAGGTGTGACGTGAATAGATGAAATCTGTATGTGGGAGGTAATTTTTGGGGGGGAGGGGAAAATGAAAAAAAAAGTTTTGAAAACTGCATCGTGTGATATATCAAATGAAATGTCTTGTTGAGACAATCTTAAATGTTATTTTTTGGAATTTTAAAATTAATAGTTTCCAAGTTATTCAAGAAAATAGACGAAATTTGATCATTCCCCCTCCCCCCATATCTCCGAAACTACTGAACCAAAAATTTTGAAAAAAATACAGGAATTAGTTTTCTACTTATAGATTATAGGATAACCTATAAGAAGTCCATATCTGTATATGGGAGGTAATTCTTGGGGGGAAAATTAAAAAAAATATTTGAAAACTGCATCGTGTGACATATCAAATGAAAGGTATTGTTGAGACAAACTTAATTGTATTTTTTTTTATCATCATCATGAGTCGGGAGACGGCCTCTGTGGAAAAAAGGCCTCCTCCTTGACTGGCACGCCAGAATAATCTGCCACTTACATTCATCGGTTGCCCGTGATTCACACACGATACTGCAAAACGAAATGAGAAGAAAATTTTTAGATAATGTCGATTGTTTACATGTTTTTTTAGCTTTCGACCACCATTTTGACGGTTGTAATATAGCCCTTTTTTGGCTCCTAAGCATAAGCCCAAAAGACTTTCTCAGGTAAAAACTAAAAATAAAACTAAAATATTTACAAAATAACTAAATTAAAACTAAAATTAAAAATTTGTATGGCGTCAAAAAATTCATCCACATCGCTGTCAATGGGGAAAGTGCCCAGAACGCTGGCAGCATTGCCACGTTGAATGGCAAAGCTGATCCTTTGACCGAGAAATAGGCCAGCCCTCTGGTCACGAGAGGCGTCGACTATACGCTTCGTTCTTTGAAGACTCGGTGGGCACTCGGACCCCACGGCCCTAGTGTTTCAACCCCAAACGGCTCAAACACATAGCTAGAAGTCAAGCCATTGTATTTGCGCCGTTTGAGGTTTTCGGCACTTGCAGCAACCGCACCAGCACAGCATGTAGTACCAGGAATTAATAATTATGTAAGATTGATGTAAAATATTAGAAAAATATATTGCCTCAGGTAAAAACTTTACATTTACCTACCTACTTTCTTAACTTCACTTTCATAATTTCGTCTGGCAACTTTGACATTAACAATTCAAAACTACAACTAACAACTCAGAAGACGTACGCAAAATTCAACGCTCACCTAAGTCAGATTATCTTGTTACAGAAACTTACTTTAAGAGCGCATATTCTGAAAGTTGGCAACGTCGCAAATAGTTGTCTAATATTAACAAGTTTTAATAAATTTAGCAATGTTACTGTATGGAAATTAGAAATATGGCTCTGTAGTGCACTAAAACATTGTTAAAGGAATACAATTAAAACACTGAATTTGATGTTGTAACCGTTTCAGGTATAAAAAAAGCATTTGCAAGGTTTCCAAAAACGTTTTTTACATCTAAAATTATATGTTCGGTGTTACGATATTAATTATTGCATTCCCTAATCAATGTTTTAGTGCACTACAGAGCAATATTTCTTATTTACATACAGTAAATTTGCCAAATTAATTAAAACTTGTAAATATTTGACAGCCATTTGCGACGTTGCCAACTTTCTGGTTATGCGGCCTTAACGTCCATCGACAGTCTTTGAGCATTACCGGTTTGTTTGGCAGACTGTCCAAGTTTATAATGAGCTGATTTAGTTTTTAGAGCAGTTTATAGTTACTGCCATTAAACTAAATACTGCTGGAGTGCTTTCATTGGCTGTCCGGAAGTCTGCGAAGTTCATAAAGGATTTCGTTCTTGTTACTCGGATTACTTTACCTTAGAAGTTTTGCCTTCAGCGCGTTTTGGAATATCTGAAAGCGGATTCTGTGGATAAATATTCTTTTGTTATAGTTATTTTGTGGCCTTGCTTCGCTCGGGAGTAAGTTATTGATGGTTTATTTACGTTTAAACCTTGTCTAGACAGTTATAATCACAACAACATTTTTTATATTTAATCCGTCAATATTTTTTTTTTATAATTAAAGAAGGTTTTGGTCAGAAGCCCAAAAACCTGGTTATCATCAGTCTTACCAAGAACTGTTGTGTTACACTTGTGTTACACATTTACGGGCTGTGCAGGTCAGAGGCCATAGGGCCTCTAAAAAGGTAAGTCATAATAGTATGACTTACCTTTTTTGTGACGTAAAGTACACTGGAACTTTGACGTTAATTTAATGGATAAATTTTTTTTTTTTAAAAAAGTACCGACTTCAAATCAAATACAAAAAAGTTTAAAATAACTTTTCTTTCGGAAGTCGGTGGCAATAGTCAATGACACAACAAAACAAAGCCACCGACTTCCGAAAGAAAAGTTATTTTAAACTTTTTTGTATTTGTTTTGAAGTCGGTACTTTTTTTAAAAAAAGTTTTTATTTTTCCCTTTTTAGTTTATTTGTTACATATTCAACCCAAATTCTTGTAAAACACAAAATTTTCTTACATATGCACTAATCTTGTAATCCGTCACAACATAAAAAAATCAACTTGAAAATTGATGAAACTTGCACTGTACCCTAAGTTGAACAATACCTAGTACAACAAAAAAGAATTACTTAAATCGAACTTATAGTTCCGGAGATATGCGTACACAAACATAAAAACATACATACATACATACATACACTTATTGAAATTTGGCACATTTGTTCAGACGCTGATATAGACTAACATATATGAAAACTGGGCAGTTCTGATAATATTACATACATACGGGTCGAATTGATAACCTCCTTTTTTGAAGTCGGTAAAAATAGTTCCTCATTTGCACACTAAAGGCGCTGTTTCATTTTTCCACACTTTCCATAGAGACGAATGTGCTAGACCTCCGATAAGCAGTCGTACCCTATAAAAATTGTTAGAATAGATCTAAGCATAGTTGATGATGTCGATAAACTTTAATGTTCTCATTTACAAAATAATCAAATATATGAATATTTATCATTATAAAAACATCTTTAATAAATTATTGCTGGTACTTTTACATTAAATATCTACAGACCGTGCCTTCACTTATCTATACAAAACCGGCTTCTTTTATTCTCCTTTTCAGCTCACTTAAACAAAAAATCTAGACAAAAACAAAGCTGAAATCAGTAACAATTAAAACGGGTAACAAAAAGACGTGCTCAGCCGAGCATAGAGGTGCCTAGTGAAGGACGCTCGATTTTAACGATGCGCCGACGAGGGTGCTCAGCAGAACTTCACGACACCGCACCGTGAGTACTGGGGATAGTTTTAAAAACCCTGTGTGTTCACTAATGTGCTGCTGTAGATAGTACTGACATGGGGTTTTGAATTAGTCAGATATTTTGTTCAATGAGTCAGTGCTGTGAAGGAAAGAAAGAGTTTATTTAGATTCCTGTTAATTAACTGCGCCTAGGTATCATGTTTCAAAGTTAAGTAATGTGTAGTATTCACTTCAATATAATTCTCATGTTTAAAATGATTATGAACTAGGGAAATGATTCTGAGTTTTGCACTATCGAGCCTGTATCGTAATAATGCAGCGATCAACAACATTTTGGTAGACAATGCCCACAAAGGGGCAAAATCAAGTACCTAATGGTGGGCCGTTTTGTATTGTTTTTTTTTTATAAAAAAGAACTTAAACCACCGTGGATTTTAGTCAGTACGAGTCTGACAGTCCCTCTCGTCCCTGGCCGTTCAGGAGTTCATTTGGTGATTTTACTAAGTAATAAAAAGCACAAAATCCAACGCTAAATGAACGGGTTGTTGTAAATTTGCCACAAAAAAAAGGCATGTATAAATTATTTTTTTACTTTGATTATTGTAATTCGTACCATTTCTTTTTTCCACACGGATAGCAGAACAATTAAATGTTAAAATTCAGCTCAAAACTAGGGAAAATGAGGACACAATGTGGAATCTGAACAGAAAGTACTAGGATAACAGGATCAATACTTTTTTTCGTGAGGAATTAATTATGTGGTGAATTTCAACAACCTAAATGAACAGAGTTTTTCTCTCCAGCTCAATACATATCCATGGCAATTTAGTATTTCGAGCACAGCCAGATTTATTGAGAACATCGCGTCGCCTTCTATTCTAGATCCTTCCGCTCCCAGTCAGCCGGTGAAATTGGATGCACGTACTTTGATTCACGTATGGGGTCTACTATTGGAACTCGCTTTTATTCGACTGATTTTGAGCACTTCTATGCGAAACTTTTCGGTCCAACTCGACGTATCGATAAGCTTTGTGCTCAACTGAGTACAAATCTAGACTTCATAGCTACTGAGAAAATCCGTTATAGAGACCCAGCAAGGCTTTGTCTCAGATTCAAATCCCTGTTTAGGAATTGAACCCATATGCCAACTTATTATTTTTTTAAACTTGTGCCGAATAAATTCTTAGTTTTTTTTTTAAACCGTACGTAAAGTTTCACAAAATTCAGATATAACTTTTCTCTCAGATAATATCATACACGTTCATTTTTAATGCAAGAAGCTCTCGAAAAGGTTACTGGCCTACATGGGGTCAATAATAAGCCGGTTTTACCGCACCGTGCATTTAGACCCCTGCTGGCCCTGCCCATCGCATCGGCTTCACAGGGTATAGTATACATTTTTTATGTAAGATTAATTAGGGTAAACTCATCGTGAAACCACACAAGGACCACGTTCATTACATTTTACTCCTACGGCTTTGTTTAATTAATGATGTAGGTGTCTATAACTATTTTAATTAAACATTTTTATTTTGAGACAATTCTAATTTTTAAACTTTTTTGTTTTTTGTTGTTGTTTGTAATATACTCGTATATTATCAAATATGTTATTTCGCTCTTGATGGAACATAAAGGAATGTCAAACTCTTACTGATCAAAATAAACACTGTTCCTTCAGTTGCCCTTTGTGTTCCAGGGTCTCAGTTGCCTTTACAAACGGTCCCAAGATTGGCATATATTGTAACTTAGGGCAAGTTGTTTGATCAGTAGTTATATAACTGTTTGTTAAATTCCATGTATACATTTTAACAATCATTTGTGAATTTTAACAATAGTTAGTTTAACTGTTGGTCAAACAAGTATCTCATAGTTACTTGTAAATAAATGTAAACAGGATAAAAAAAAATGAGTTACCTCAAACAGATTCCGAGAACCAATAGTTTCTCGAAAGCATCAGGAATCGATTGCGATTGCCTTTAAAAAACATTTCGCTGCGAATATCTCCTTTGATGGAGAACTTCCATGGAACCGTTTGATTAAAAATAACGAAAATACATGTTTGTTTTTGTTAGACACTGGAACGTTCGAATACTATTTAGTAGAAATGGATTCAAACGGAGCGTGAATTAAGATGATGGAAGGTTTTTTTTTATCGTGGTAAAATCATCAAATGAGTCCTCCCGCTCAGGATGGAGCGAAAGGTACTTTTTTATATTGGGACAAACCCACCACACTATTCCCAAACCACTGCAACTCCTGAAAGCCAGAAACAACAGTGGCAACCACCAGAAAAGCACCGAGACAATGAAGCTCGACGTGTCCCGGAGAATGAATTTACCTGTCTTGGATCCTGCAACGAAATTAATCAGAAAAGAATAGTGGAGGCGTAGGAAAAAAATCCACTTCCCTCCATGCAAGCAGGAGACAGAAGAAAAGAAGGCCAAAAGGCACAAAGTGACATTATAACTGGGAGAAGCCCAGTTGCCTTGCACCACGGGTAAAAATGACTACTAATATTAATGGGCCCTAAATCGTGAGCTGTTATATTTGATTCCAATAATAGGTATGGCAAAAACGGTTGAACGCACGGAAGTTTGTTCGAGTTTCCACAAGGTCCGTATAGTAAATGACTCCAGATGTAGTCTGTACAGTATCCAACGGCAACTCTTTGGCAGAACGAACGCAATATTATTATTGCGTTCGTTCTGCCAAAGAGTACACTCCCATAGGATATAGGCGAAAGTTACTGTCAGACTCGTACTGACTAAAATCCACGGTGTCCTTCAATAGCCCTTTACGTTCCAGGGTCACGGTATTCGTTAGTCCCGCGACCCCGGTAGGTTTTGGCCCTCTATCCACGAAGTGCCTTCTGTTTAACCTTACGACGCTTCATAGAGTTAGTTTACGACATAGAGCTTCATAATCATATTTTAATTAACTAAAAATACTCCGACATTTTTCACAAATAATCAGCAATTACACAAACAAAAACCACCCTTATTTTTTACTAAAAGCCTCAGCATTTTCTGAAAAGATTCTCGGGTAGATGTCGTCGCATGATTTGCAAGAGGTTCAGACAACAATGCAGGCGTCGCCGCGTCGTGAAGCCAAGCTTGCGGTTATATTAAAAAGCGCGGGGGTGAACACGAATTGATTAGCTGTCACCAGCGGCAGCCGGCCACGGTTGGGCCATAAAACCAACGGAATATAAAGGTGCTTATAAACTAGAGCATTCACATGTAATGAGGATTCTTGCGAATGTTACAATACAGAAAAACAAACGAGAGAGTTTTAGCGAGTATGTAGAGGAAAGTATACAGTTTCCTCTACATACTTGCTAAAACTCGCCATTTAAAAAAATAGGTATTTAGAAAATCTCGTGCTGTCGCTACCACACCTCCCCGACCCCCGATCGTGCGATAGAGAGCGTTGCAGCTCGCGACTGACTGTAAGTATTTTTTATATGAAATTTGTCGAAAACGTTTTTCACATACTAAATCACGACCAATCTCTTAGATTCTGGCGTCAATCGTTTCAGCATATTATATTCTAGGTTTGTAGGTTTTGCTTTTTTTTCTAAAACTTCTTTGTTTTTAAAATATACTTCAATGAAGATTATGTTATAAAAATAGTAACTCTTAGGCGCCTGTAACTTTCAAAATGTTATAAATTTTGAAAAAATGAAAACCTATAAACCTAGTTTTTTACTGTGTCAGAAGCATTCTAAGAAATCATTGAGATAGGATAACATCTAGGGGCAAGAAAACGTTTTCTCTTTTAGTATGGACGAGCGCTCGGTAGACGATTGTCTTAAGGTTTTTTCAGCTTTATATGTACTAACGGGCCCCCCCTTGGAGACTCAAAGTCTGCCGGGATTGCGAGACTGTCTTATCAGATAACCGCTGACCCTTGAACGTAAAGCGCTATTGAAGGACATCGTGGATTTTAGGCAGTTCCGTCCCGCCCTAGGTGGGAGGACTCATTTGATGATTTTACCACTTTTTTTTAGCGTGTAAAATCATCAACTGAGTCCTTCCACCCAGGACAGAGCAGGAGGGACTGTCAGTAGAGACTTGTACTGACTAAAATCCACGCTGTCCTTCAAGAGCCCTTTACGTTCCGGGGTCACGGTATTCGTTAGTACCGCAACCCCGACAGACACAACGCGCCGTCGTCGACCCGGGCATGGTCCATGGTCGGACAGCGAGTCGATTAATTTACTATTTAAAAAAATACTTTGAAATAACGCTTGCGAAAAATAAAACTCAGGCAGTCGACCGTAGAATATGTGCCACAAGCCACAAGTTTTAAAATACTAGGAAATGCGGACCAGCCTTTATTGCTGGGAAACACGTTTTCGGGTCAGAATGTAACAGATGGGCTATTATGTGAATGGTGTGTGATTGTCTGTCTTTTTATTATATTCGCTTGTGTGTAATAATGCTATTGTGGGTTTTACGAGTGTCCAAGAAGCTACCAAGTTGACCTTTATAATGTACCGTAATTGCTTACTTATTGGACTATTGTATGTAGTATTTTACTGTGTTTGTAGGGAGCCAAAAGTGGCTCATAGAAGGAAGAAAATATGTTTAACCCGGTATGGAAATCTGACACTGGATACAACACATTAAACAATGTGGCTTGGAGAACTAATCGAACAGCGGACTTTGACATAATTTTATTATAGTTAAAAAATATTTGCGAAAACCCCGTGTCTGCAGACAACTTGATTTCATCTTGAATTATAATTATATCAGAGTTTGACCATAATTTGTTCGTATCGACAAATGCAAAAGAATCATGAAGTACCTAATGGGCCTACCACACGCGCACAAGCTTCACCACAGTTCTAACTGCGCAGGCAATCGCACAGGCCGCGCTGTGGGGTTTGCGCGAGATACAGTTTTACCAACCACACGCACGATGTTCCGTGTACAAACTGGCTTGCGCAGGCAGAACTGTGGTGAAGCTTGTGCGTGTGGTAGGCCCATAATAATAGGTATCCAATGTAGTGCTACGCGGACCGCTACGCTCGTAGCACATCTCGTAGACGGTCTACGGCGTAGCACCTCCTGTTTCCTGGCTCCATTTAAGATTTTGTTGTGAGGACACTTTAACTAACGAGCTCCGACGCCGTCAATCCGGGCTCAACTTTATACTTGTTTGAACAAGTACTTTACTTACTATATACAGTTCTCTTCGCAGTGCAAATTACAAAGGAATCAAAGTAGCTTAAAACGTGAGAAATTGACTTTATAGAAACTGTTTCTTTTTTGGTGTAAAAATTTGCTTTTTAATCATTTTGTTATTAAGAGCGACTTGGCCTCTTTTTCAGTAGGCACTGAAATAAAGGACTTGGATTCTTCGGAAACATCTATTAAAAATGTATTCTCCTTATTCTAATTCAGGTTGTTCTTAATCCGTAATGTCGAAATTCTCGTGTGGAGAAACCACGAAACGGAAGACGAAGCGTAGGCAAGCCTCCCACCAGGTGGACTGACGACATTGTGAGAGTCGCAGACAACCGATCAAGAAAGTTGCAGATTTCATCGAATTCTGTTCAAGATTTAAAATATGAGTTACAACTATGCATCGTGATAATTACCGAATTTCAGTGACCCACAAATGTTTACTAAAAATTACGAAAACAATTCAAGGTCATTCATGAAACTGTAATTTTAATATCTTGTTTACGATCTAAATCTAGGGTTCAGGCAACTATAACTTGAGTCCTAAATTGACCTACAGTTGGAAGCTCTGACCTTGGATTGAAACCTTTTTTCACCTCGCTAGGTCTTACACGTGACGCTTCTGATAACGTAAGTATATTCAGCGAATAGGTTTTACTCCAAAATCGGTAATGTATTTAGACTTTAGAGGTTCAAGATAACCTTGTTGTCTCTAGCTCACGATTTGAGTAAATACGGTTGGCAACAGAAGTAGGGCAATCCTTTTTTTTTATTTATTTAGCCCACGAAATGAAATGATGATCATCAGGCTATAGCCAAGGGCGTCGCCAGCTTATAGCCCACGGCGACGGACGTCGCAAGACGATTTCCGGCCACTGTAGGCGCGGGCATGCGGGCGGCGAGTAAAGGGCAACTCGCTGCCCGACCATGGACCATGCCCGGGTCGGCGGCGCGTTGTGTTCCACGCGCGCCTCAAAGAGCGTCAGCAAGATGACGGGGCCCCCCTCTAGAGGGCCAAAGCCTGCCGGGGTCGCGGGACTTATTCCATTACCGTGACCAACGACCGTGACCCTGGAACGGAAATTCTATATTTCTATGCCGGGCGCGAGAGATCATCAACGATTTGGCAAAATCTTAGTCGCTGACATTATCTTTAATTAGCCCAAAACTTTGAAACTTTCATGGGTTATTTTGCCAGATATGTTCCCTTGCCCATAGTACAGTTGGAGTTGTTCAGTTGGCTGGACCATCGTTGAAAATTCATTCGGTAGTTCAGTTGACTGGACAATGGAATAAATTCATTTTCCATGGTACAGTAAGCTCAGGTCAGTAGCAAGGCACAAATCTTCCGATTTATAAGAAATCCTTGCATCAATAATTGACTGTTTTCTCTGACCGTACCTCAGTTACCTCTATACCTACATTTCCGAAGCTCAAACCTCTTTGTCGCAACACAATAGCGTTGAGTCACAGTATTACGAAGTTAGTTCTCAGAAACAGCCGTATCATGGAGTAATTCCTTTGATAACCTCCATTGAATCAGCGTGACTCACAACTATAGTATAGTTGAGTTTATTCCTATAAAGGTAGTTATTGTGAATTGAAAGTTTCAATTCAAGAGAAATTATTTTGTAACGTAGGTAATTGGGCCGTGGAAAGTCTGACGAATCATTTGGTTTTGAGTATGACCTAGGTACCATTTCTCATAAAAATACTAGTGTGAACTACCCGGCTTCGCTAGGTGCCACCTATATGTCGTGCAGTCCATGGCCCTTTACGGTGCCCCCGTGTGGGCCCTGAGCATGCGGACGCTACCAGCGAGGCCGGTCGCATGCCAGAGGGCCATGGCTATCCGGATGATCCGAAGATACCGCACGATCGCCGGCGAATCGGCCAACCTCCTTCACCTCCTTGCCGGATTACTGCCCTGGGATCTGGAGGCGACTGCCCTCCAGCGCGTCTATGAGTGGCGCGTGGAGGCGCAGCGCCGGGGAGAATTCCCGCTGCCCCGACAAGTCGAGGCGCGGCGGGAAGAGGTCCGGAGCGATCTCAGAGCAGTATGGAGGGAACGACTATCGCAATCGAGGTTCGGGCACACCGCAATCGCGGCGGTAAGACCCCTCTTTGAGGAGTGGCTGGAAAGGCGTCACGGCTGACCTACTGTATGACGCAGGTCCTCACCGGACACGGAAGTTTCGGGAGGTACCTGTGTCGGATAGGGAGGGAGGAAACGCCTGGGTGTCACCACTGCGAAGATCGCCCGGAGGACACAGTGGAGCATACGGTGCAGGACTGCCCCGCTTGGGCAGAGCACCGCCGCCGCCGTGTCCTCACGGCAGCGAAATTGTGATAAAGAACTTCTTTGTTGTAGGAGAATTTTATAAGTAGGTTTCATTGTGAAAACTCCTTTTGTAGCTGGCCGTTTAGAATCAGTAAGAAAAAGTAAATTGTCTTTATGACAGATATTTTATGATTGCCGAAGTCTCCCGAACTGAAACGACGACGTTAGACGATGCGTGGTGTCAGGTATTTTCCTTAGGTTTTTTCGTTAGGTTTTGGGAATTTCTTTATTCGGTCGCCGCGTCGCGCCGCGCTCAGAGCCCGCGATAAAAGCTATGCAATAGCTTAAATCTAAGCTATGCAATAGCGTATATTTCTCAAGTCTGCGAGTTTCAACACACCCACGATACAGGAGATATTCCTAGTGTTAGGCAAAGTTTTTAAAAAAAATACAAAGTTCACGTACTATAAAAGTTCATAAATTTAAGTGGTTACAAACATTTACAATTTATTGTTCATGAATAAAACGACGATGACTTCTAATTTGACAAACATAAAGCTTCATCATCATCATCATAGCCCGAAAGACGTCCACTGCTGAACAAAGACCACCCCCTTAGACCGCCACGTCGAACGACAATTCTCCACTTGCATCCATCGGTTATCTACTCTCAAGAGACTTAAAATTATATTGTGTGATTGCTAAAACAATACAATATGCGATAGCAGCCGAAATCCCGTTATCCGATCCTGACCTGATTACCACGGGTCCATTTGTGAAGTAAAAACAAAAGAAAAAAATTCCATATCAGTCCAGGTGTCATCGAAAAAACGGGGAACAACCTATACAAAAAAAAAGTTACCGCCGAATAGAGACCTTCTTGCTTTTTCTGAAGTCGGTTAAAAAACATTACTTTTTATTGCAACGTACAAGATTTCTTTATAGTACGCGTAGTTTTCATTCATTTTTTTTGTAGCCGCACAAACCGCAGTCCGCTAAGCTTAATTAATTCCTTGCCTCATCCAACATGGAGGAGTATTTTTGTTTAGCTTCAACATCTTTCCTCTTATCTCTACAAATCTTTAGGATATCCACTACTTCATTTTATTTCATTTAAAAAACGAGGGAAATGTAAAAGCTGTTATTGAGGTATCTACCACTCTACCTTGAGCTGCATTACAAACACTCGTGCTACTTTATTTACATTCCAGACTTCGATCCAATAAAAACTTTTGTATCGTAAACATAGCGTGTGTGTAATTCTGTTTACATTGTATTTAAGTTGGCTGAAAGAAATGCAAAATGGAGCATGCAAGTGCAGGTAAACTGCTGTATTTATTTAGGCCTGAATTGTTTATTTTGTGATATATATTACTAACGAGCAACACAGACAAGCAGAATAAAACTATTTTACATTTTCATTTCGATTAAAATACAATGTTTAATAAATATAAATGTATTATTTCAATCCTTTATTAATAATGCAAATTTTATGGATTCTCTTTGATTATCAAACGATATAATTGTATATAAATTGAGTATCAAAAACAATTTTCATGTTACAAAAATAAATATTAATCTTTGAATGTTGTCTTTTGAATAAAATGAATGTAATATTGTTTAATTAATGATAAAATATTTAAGCTTGTAAGTATTTTTTAACTATTTGTCTTAAAACATATAACGTACGTAAATTATTTTCTAACATGCATCTGGCAACAAGGCTTGATTCTCTTTTATTTCAATGTTAAAATTTAAAAGAAAATCGCCAATAAAACCATTGTTTAGTAAAATTTCTTTTGTGTAAATACTGAGAAAACAATCTCAAAGTTCAAATTGCTACCTTTATGAACTAAGCGGCTGTTTACCAAACAACAATAATATTTCTTTATGAATGAGTTGAACTCAAAATGAGGTTGCAAGTTTTAACTACAATAACAAGGTTCACTGACTTCATGCCCTTGCCAAAAGTTACCCATTGCCGCGAAAAATCAATACTCCGTGTCTATGGTTCAGTATCCAAATGTGTCAAATAAAGACAGGTATGTTCACGAAGAACGTAACGATTTGAAAAAAAGCGGGGGTTAGATGAATCGCTGAATTCGCACAATTTAAAAGATATTGGCACAAAACATTTTTAAGGAACACCGAAATATCTTTTTGTCGTAACGAAAGTTTTTATGCTGATGATCAGAATTTTTGTCTCTGGTAGATACGGCTGATTTGACACATTTTTGCAAGTTTTTATTTTTGTAATTTTCATTAACTGATTTAGTCTGTTGCCATCTTCTTGCGTGTTATTTTTAACCGACTTCAAAAAAGGAGGAGGTTCTCAATTCGTCGGAATCTTTTTTTTTTACTATATCGACAGCTCCAACCTAACAGTAACCATTAATTCTTTTACCAAAAAAAGTAAGAGACGTCAACATTATGCGATTTTTCAATAGGTGCGTCCACACAGAGCGAGCAGCCTCGCGAGGCATTACTTCGCGCGGCACATGCCTCGCGAAGCTGCTTGCTCTGTTTGGACGTGCAATCGTTTCTCGACCGAGGCAAAAACACGCGGCCAAGACAACTCGACACTAACCGAGCTGCTTCGCGCTTCGCTTGAGGCTGCTTGTTCTATGTGGACGCACATGAATCAGGGATAAAATAATGATTAAAATATAAATTAATCTCTACCATTACAGTCTATTTCTGGAATAGACTAGACTACATATACATAATTACCTAAACTGTGACGTTGTAAGATGCTTACAAAAATATACGAGAACGGTCAAACACATTGGCATTTATGCGTAATAAAATAAATACAGCTTGTTATCGATATATGTAGGTATGTATGTAAGCACCTCACTTAAAAACGGTAACTTCCTACCTACATATGTTTATTCTTCCATTTTTGCGTTTGAAATTGTCAGGTATGTGTGATTTTTTTTTTAATTTTTGTATATTTTTTATTAAATATTGATTTAGTTATTGTAGTGTTTGTGTTTATTGATAGGTATCAACAGTAAAACCGTAATTCAACTAACCCTCTGCTAATTTCAAGAGATGCCAAAATAACCTTGGGAAACCTGTAAAGATTCCTTATAGGCATAGGTAGATAGTCTTAGTATACAACGTGTAACGTTATTAACGCAAAACCTCTCGTGGGGTAACTCAGCCCATGTTACTGAACAATGTTTGTTCTAAGACTTTTGGAAATTCGCAAAAAAAAAATGATAGGAACTGATAGGCCCGATCAATTTCTCATTTTGTATGAAAAAGTTTTTTTTTTGTGAATTTCCAAAAGTCTTAAAACAAACATTGTTCAGTAACATGGGCTGAGTTACCCCACGAGAGGTTTTGCGTTAATAACGTTACACATTGTATATAGGAGAACTAATAGGTATGTAGACCATCCAATCCTGTCCACCACAAACTTAACACAAAAATAAAAACTCTTTTCTAGCAAAAAAGTTGCCGCCATTCCACAAAAAAGCACAGAAACGCAATAACACTAAATAAAGATAGGTTTTTCCGAGTATTACTCAAATTTTTTGCATAATTTCTTGCAGGACACCTATATTGCCAGCGGTAATGTGCTGGACGGTCGCCAAGCTTTTGACTTCATAACTCAGCTGCCGTATTACACAACATTTATATTATAAACTAGCGTTTGAAAGCGGCTTCGCTCGCGTTGCTTTAGAATTTGACAATTAATTTCGATCGAATGTGTGGTGCCATCTATCATCATATGAACATTATTTTTGTTCTTCTCGAGAATAGTAAGTACTTTTATTTAAGATGAAATTTTAATGTAGGGTACATCCCAGTCTCTGTATAGCTTTTTTTAAATGAAATAACTATAGAGAATATTCGGTTCAGTGGTTTGGCAGTTGAATGGTAACAATAAGACCAACTTACCACATTTATAATATTAGTTAAAAGTTAGGATGAACTTATACCTACAGGGTGATATGTAATTCGATGCGGTCCTTCAAATGGGTGATACTAGACCTTTTACAATAATCTTAACGTTGGGTCAACTTAATGTTGGGTCGAAAAACAGTTATTACCGATTTTCGGTGATTTACTACTTTGTCAGTAACCAGCCTAATTTTCTGATAAAACTAGTGTTTTATCAGAAAATTAGGCTGGTACCTTTCTAAAATGGTGCCACATATCCACTTTTAGTTAGTACTAAAAGTGGATATGTGGCACCATTTTAGAAAGGTAATGAGACAAAAAAGTTGATTCAGTAATTTGCCAACCATGTCATACATTTATTTTGAGATATGCTTTGAAAGGCAAGGGAAGTTTTCAGAACACTTCAAAACGGAAAATTTTTGACACTTGATTTCCCAAGATATGAATAGTTTTATAAAAAACTTATATTCGTAAGATTCAGTCGTTCATATTTTATCAGAAAAGTATGAATTCTAAGTGGTGACCATCGTTCAATTCTAGCAAAAAGAACTTAATGAGGGAAATGTGGAAATTTTTCGTTAAAAATCATTTTATACCATTCCTACTCTAAAAAGTTACTTTTACTCACTGAAAACAGTGAATAAAAAGCTCTTTTACTCACTGTTTTGGTGTTTGAATTTAGAACACATTGATGCGGTCGACCCCCGTTTATTAGGAAAATATTACTCTTAATTTAAGTCATTGTTCCGATTTTAATATTAATTTGTTGACTGAGCGATTGGACTACTTCGTTACGTGAAGCAGGTTCGATTCCCGCACGGAGCAAATATTCGTACTATGATCTACAATTATTTGTTTCGGGTGTGGGTGTTTGTGTATTGTGAATTTAGATGTTTGGAAACGCACCCACGTGTGTGTGGAGCAAATTTAATAAAAAAAAAAACTTTTTTTTTCGTTACATATATTATCGCTCAAATCTTTCTTTTTCTCGTAGTCATGGTATAAAGTATCGTTTGCAACTCTTGAATAAAACGGATTTAAATCGAGGGCCTGAATCACTCGCGTCGCTCAGGATTTAAATATTTGAATCACTCGCTTCGCTCGTGATTCAATCATCATGAATCACTCCCTGCGGTCGTGATTCAGTCATTAAAATCCTTCGCTTGCTCGTGATTCATATAATGGCCCTCGCTTTAAATCCGCTCTTTATCCACTAGTTGCAAAATATACTATTACCCCGTTGTCGAGGATAAAATTGTTGCAAATAAGGTCTAGTATCACCCATTTGAAGGACCGCATCGAATTACAAATCACCCTGTATATCAAACAAATGATAGCTTGAATACTTTTTTCGAAGAAGAGATTTATTATTTACGTAATGCTTGGAAAATTAAACTTTCGAGGCGTTTAAACTTTCTTCTTTTCGAGTTTAATAATTAATCATGAACTTGATTAATTTAGTTTTGTCCTTAGCTTACCCTGTAAACGTTACTTTACCTATTTACTTCATAAACAAAGAATTAACAAACGGTTAAAACAAGCAATCAATAACCACCCTATTATAGACTTACCTAATATGAAATCACGCCTATACCTAAACCCAGAAGGATTAGACAGTGGTATCTAATAGTATCTTTACGCACATTTTACCCTCTTGTTTCAAGGCAAAGCGTCTTGCTATCTGACGTGCAAAAATCCAGTCTTCGAGGCAGCTTTTTTTTTATCGTGGTAAAATCATGAAATGAGTCCTCCCACCCAGGGTAGGGTGGGAGGGACTGTCAGACTTGTACTGTTAAAATCCACGGTGTCCTTCATTAGCCCTTTACGTACCAGGGTCACGGTAATGGTATAAGTCCCGCGACCCCGGCAGGCTTTGGCCCTCTAAAGGGGGGCCCCGTCATCTTGCTAACGCTCTTTGAGGCGCGCGTGGAACACAACGCGCCGTCGACCCGGGCATGGTCCATGGTCGGGCGGTGAGTTGCCCATTACTCGCCGCCCGCATGCCCGCGCCTACGGTGGCCGGAGATCGTCTTGCGACGTCCAACGCCGTGGGCGTCTACCACTGCTGCTGGAGCGGAGGGAGGACGCTGTCCTCTCTCTCTCACGGCCCGCCTCCTCCTTCGCGAGCATAAGCTGCTTCGCAGAAGGAGGCGACCGCTTCCCACTCCGTCTCGCCCCGCAGCATGGCCTCGACCAATGCCGGGCGCGAGAGGTCTTCGAGGCTGCTACTAAGAACTTCAAATTAAACATCCAATACTTTGACCTATCTGGGCATCGAACCTCATGCTCGGTAGTACCGATAGCCACCGCTAGACTAACGAGGCCAGCCTTACTTTATTAAAATACAAGCTGCAACTCAAGTTTTACAAAAATAATTTGTCTACGAGTAAGTAATGATTACAATGTACTACCAAAGTACATAATAATGTAGTGTAATTTAGAGCAAACAAGATAAACTCTCAACTCAATTTGACCACACTACGCTCCTGTCTCATACAAACAAAACTCTTAAAGCCTCGTCCAGACACACACGATTAATACGCGAGGGAGACTTTGCGGTTTTGCTGTGCCGCAAACCCTATCCACGCATAAGCGGAAAACAGGCACAACAAGACATAATTGCAATACATTCAGAGTAGAAATTAGTTTGGCACGTTGTCGCGACGTTTCAATGTGAACAGTCAGTCGTTTTCACAGAAAATGTTCTCCATAGGTTTTTTCAAAAATTGCCACAAGCGTTTAATCGCGTCTGTCTGCACGAGGTTTAACTTCGACCGCATCGTCTAAAGCCTCAGGCACAATCCAGACTCCACCGTGACACGCCCTAAGCTTACAAATGTTTTAAATGTTTGTATGTTTGTCTCGTGGCTAAGTCAGGCTGATAAGGAAGGTGAAGAACCGGGTTTTTTTTATTTTTTTAGTTGGTAAAGTCATCAAATGAGTCCTCCAGCCCTGGGTGGGGCGGAAGGGACTGTCAGACTCTTACTGACTAAAATCCACCCGTGTTCCTTCGGATGCCCTTTACGTTCCGGGGCCACAGTATCCTGTGTTAAGAAAAACACGCGACCCCAGCAGGCATTTGGCCCCATAAGAGGCCCCGTCAGTTTGCTGACAACTCCCCGAAGGCACGCGCGAAACACGACACGCCGCGCCACCGACCCGGGCTTGGTCCTTGGTCGGACGGCGAGCTACCCATTACTCACCGTCCGCAAGCCCGCTCCGCCGCTGTGCCCTCTGCTAATCAGAGGGACACGCGTTGGAGCGTCCCCACGACAGGCTATTCGCATACGGGCAAAGAGACCCCTTAGGCACACAGTGCCTAAGGAACCGGCCCGAAAAACTGGTTTTCCTCCCGGACGTATCCGAGAGGGAACTCCAGTCCACGGGCGCACGTGGAGGTTTCCTGTCTTAGCACCCCGGGTTTTTTGGGTTTGATGTTAAAATCAACAAAACATTCCTCTTATTGACTAAAAGTCCAACCTGGTGGCCTACCATCATGAACTCTTAACACGATCCAGTTTAGGTTGTGGGAAAGAGATGGCGCTAGACGACTTGTATAGCTCTGTCTCTTTCCCACAGCCTAAACTGGATCACGTTCCTTCAGTTGTTTTTTTTTGCGTTCCAGGTCACGTTATCCTGCTAAGACCATCCTGCGACCGAGAACAGGGTTTCTTTTTTTATTATTTTGGTAAAATCATCAAATAAGTCCTCCTACCCAAAGGACCGGAAGGGACTGTCATACTTGTACCGACTTCCTTGATCCTTCAAAATAGCCCTTTCATCCAGTTACGGTTACCTAATATGACCCTCTAAGGGGAGGCCTATCAGATTACGCAGTGAACGCTGTGGCGCCTCACCAGCCACTTCTCAAGACTCATCGCTGCGATGGTGCGGTGCAACTTTATCCAGTCGTGAATGATTTCTCGTTAAATTCAGTCAGTTTACACCTTTCATTGCTTTTGGATGCTTCTGTTACACAGATAAGAGTGAACCCGCGGACGGCAGCTAGTACCAGAACCAAACAAAAGCTCGACCGCTGCCCAACTTGTTCCAATAATTGTTCTAACTAACTTAGAACGACATAAAACCACATGCCTAGACTTCTAGTGATCGTAAATCTAGTCTAGAATTCTAGACAATGGACAATAAAGACAGGAAGATGGCTGTTCTGTACTAAAACTTGGTTTATTATTGCAGGTAGAGCGGTGGAACGGTGTCAAATGAATTCTGATGAAACCTGAATAGAGATGATTCGTGCTAGTTTAGAAATTCTAGGAATTTTGTGCTTGTACTTGGCATAAAAGTATTAGACATCACACTAGGATACATGAACACGTGTGTGTTTGTGTTCCTTAGGCACGAACACTTCGTTTAGCCAAACTGCAGCTGAAACTAAAAAAAAACTCTTGAAGATTTCATCTGGATCATTATTTTTTGGTTTAAAATGCGATGCTGTACGGCACGGCGTTACCATAATTATCTTTACCTTATGTGTTCCTTAAACAATTTTGCTATGTCCACACCAAAAGGGTGACTAACTCAGCATTTGCTGGGCGAAAGACACCCAGCACTGGCTTTCAGTTGCCAACCAGCAGTGACACCCGGACGAGGGTAGGCAAATAAAATAATTAAATAAAATAGTGTGAAGAATTTTTAGGTATTTAATTTTTATGGCCAATTTAAAAAGAGTCGTTTCTCTGTCAATCTTGGTTTTCATTTTCTCCGAAAGAAAAAATATGGGTTGAATATTTTTTGAAAATCCAGCCAAATAGACAATTTGCTCTAAGAACAAACTGAATGAATGAACGACTTGAAATAATATCAAAACGGTTGGTCAGTGCATTTCACAGTGCGTTGATTTCTAACGTCTGAGTCAGGACTTCAGGGTTCTAATATAATTTCATGCTTGGCTTCCTTTACGGTTTGTAATCCACCTTACCGGGAGTGATAAACTGCGGGCAAGAGGTCAATGCACCCTTTGCAAATGCGTCTGTGGCGAGAAGCGGTTTTTTCAGCGGTAACCATTATATTTTTTGTAACTAAGTATAACATAAGAAATTTCATATACTAAAGACATATCTAATTTTTTTTTAACTCAGACCTGTAATTGTTTAAATATTAAGTTAAAACTGCAAAATTTCTTAAATTTTTTCTTACTATTTGCCCCCGGGCACAGCTGCTTCACCCCCGCGACTACCTTTGCTACATAGAGCTTGGGTACAGCGCTTTAAGCTACCATTCCTAATTTCTAACCCTAATAACCTAGAACATTGTTCAACAATGTAACTAAAAATAACCTTCCCTCATTCATTCTACATCTCACGTCCCAAGAATGGAAGCCAGGCTGACCCAGCACTGCTTACCTTAAAACTTGCACATCGTAACAATTGTGTCGTTAACGAAAGTGCTCCCGAATCATACACTTGAGCGCACACCGTTCCGCAGTGTTGCTAGATTGGAGTTCTTTCCACTTTTTTAGGAAAAAAAAAAGTTTTAGGGGAAATTTTGAGTAATTGATATCTTTTATCTATTTTACTGTCCCCCGTGATTTCGCCGCCTATATCTAGCCTTCCTCGATAACTAGACTATTGAACCCAAAAATAATGTTTCAATTCAAATCAGTAGTTCCTGGGATTTATGCGTTCAACGAAATAAACAAACTCTTCAATTTTATGATATTAGTTATATGGATTTCTAGCATTTCCCATGGAATATAGAACAGCGTTGTAAAGAGGAAAGCAAGAGGCATTGACGAGTGACAGGCTATTGAATAATTTGCGAGTAAAACGCAGATTACATTTTGTCATGTGTTAACGAGTTACAGAGAAAATTTAGTACCTTTAGTAAATAGATAGAGTACGTATTTGAAGTTATTCCTTCGCTAACGTATTTCGTTGCTGGATCCAAAATTCAGGATTCAAGATCATTCTCCGGGACTTTGTCGAGTTTGATTGTCTGGGCGCTTTTCTGGTGATCGCCACTGTTGATTCTGGCTCTCAGGAGTTGCAGTGGTTAATGGTTTTTTGGCTAGGGTTTGGTAAGCATAGGAGGATAATGATTCTCAAACCGTAGCCTTCTTCACTGTTACTCGACATTCCAACAGTCGCCTCCTTCCTACAAAAACTATGATTAAGGCAGCAAAAAAAATAAAATAAGGAGAATTTAGAACCTCCTCTAGCAACCCTGTCGTCCCAGTAGTTTCTCATTGAGTCACATAATAGTCAAATCGTCGTCTGCACAGGAACACTTGTGCCTAATGGATTGATGGCGACAGCTTCAGGACGTCTGTCTTGAGACAATTATGGAGTTTTGTAACTGTCGTTCTCCTTTGATGGTAAGGACTAAGTACTTCTGTTTTAAGTGGAGTTGGTGGCGGTTTTCGTCTGGTCGTGGTGGGTAATATTGTGTTTACCTTCTCAATTACTACACTGTGAAAAGTATGGAATCACTTTTTCCGATTCCGCCTGAACTTGAGTTCTTAAAGTTAAGAATAATAAAAATGACACCATTTTAATGATTTAACTATTAACTTTAAATCGATACCAAATTCATTCAAATCAGGCCATTATTTAAAGAGTTATCTCGGATCAATTCCAAGTAAGTGATTTTCATACTTTTGCTTCCTAGTGTAGTAGGTATTAAACCAATGTAACGATGCGTAATGATGTAGTGAAAGCACACTATAGACAGTTAGACAGAAATCGATGACACCCAGAAGACTGATTTCTTGGCCAAAGAAGAGCCAAACTTGTCAGCAAGAGATAAATTCCCTTAAAAGGAGACGCACACCCGGTATTTTTATCATTTAGATGCATCTTATTGGTTACCTATTGATGGTGTTAACATTCCACATATTATCATAGTCATCTGCCTATTCTAGACTTTTCCCAACTTTGTTACTTCCAGTAGGATCGGTTGAATTCGGTTGCACTTGAATATCAGTATTTTACACGTAGCAACTGTCTTTCTGAGCAGTTAATGGGTGATATACCTTGGTTGTCAGTCTTCATAGCTTCTGACTAGCAGTAACGACTGTCATAGATTTATGACAGCCGGCACCAAAACATTTACGTGCTTTCCAAGGTACGGAGGAGACTCGCTATGAGAAATGGTCACCCATCCACAGACCAACCTCAGTAAACGCAGCTGAACTTAGAAGATCGACCTGTTTGGCCATTATTGTTCAACCACGAGCGCGCATTCCTCATTGATACTACGATTATTAATTGAGGTAATATCTCGTATCACTTTCGCTATGAAATACCAGCACTATGTGCATACATTGGATGCCGAACATTCCCGAAGATAGTACACAGCTGCTAGTACATAAGCATTCGAGATCGTGTCTGCAATCGAGTGGTTTGGTGGCAACGGAATACACTTAAATAGCCATATTATATTAGGTTGGGGAAAAAGTCTTTTCGCATTATAGTATGTATGAACTTGTAATAAAATCTCTTTGGCTATACTATTTGTAACTGGCTGGTTTTGGTATCATTGAAAGTTTAAATTTTAAAGAACATAATTCCAAATTCAAATTAGGAAAATGTGTCATTTTCATTTGTTTTTCGTACCATCAAGATGAGTGAATCTAATGAAGAAATTCGATACATTTTAAAATTTTACTACAAAAAAGGTAAAAATGCAACGCAAGCCGCGAAAAAAATTTGCGATGTTTATGGACCTAGTGTAGTGTCTGTGAGAGTAGCACAAATTTGGTTTAAGCGTTTTCAATCCGGAAATTTTGATGTCAAAGATGCACGTCGCTCTGGTCGCCCTATTACGGATAAAATGGATGCCATTTTTGAAAAAGTGGAGCAAGATCGGCATACCAGTAGTTACGACGTAGCTGAAGAACTGGAAATTGACCACAAAACAGTTTTGGCGCATTTGAAAAAACTGGGTACACAAAAAAGCTCGACATTTGGGTACCTACCTCACGAGCTCACTGAAAGAAACCTAATGAACCGTGTACTCATTTGTGATTCTTTATTACGACGTAATGAAACCGAACCATTTTTGAAGAAGCTGATAACTGGTGATGAAAAGTGGATCACGTATGACAAGAACGTGCGAAAAAGGTCGTGGTCAAAGGCCGGTCAGGCTTCACAGACTGTGGCGAAACCCGGGTTAACTCGCAACAAGGTGATGCTGTGTGTGTGGTGGGATTGGAAGGGCATTATTCATTATGAGCTGTTATCACCAGTCAGGACCATTGATTCTGAACTCTACTGCGAACAACTGATGAGATTAAAGCAAGAAGTTGAAAGAAAGCGGCCGGAATTAATCAACAGAAGGGGTGTGGTTTTTCATCATGATAACGCTAGACCTCACACATCTTTAGCCACCCAACAAAAATTAAGAGAGTTTGGCTGGGAGGTGTTAATGCATCCGCCGTATAGTCCTGACCTTGCACCTTCAGATTTCCACCTGTTTCGGTCTCTTCAGAATTCTTTAGGCAGTGTCAGGTTAACATCACGAGAGGACTGCCAAAACCACTTGTCGCGGTATTTTGACCAGAAGTCCCAAAATTTCTGTAGCAATGGGATCATGTCCCTACCTACAAGATGGCAAAAAGTTATCGAACAAAATGGTACCTACATACTTTAAAAAAATGCGAAGAAACTTTTTCCCCAACCTATTATACGAGAGGCGAGAGTTGATACTATGTTTATAGGGAAGTAGATAGATGTTTTCTATAATATATAGGGTGTTAAAAAATCAACTGCAGGAATTTCGTGTGCGTACTCGGTATCAAAAACTAAGTAGATTCCAAAAAAAAAATTTTTTTTTTGAGCATGTTTTTTCAAAAAAATATTTTTTTTTCAAAATTTTTAATTTTTTTTCAAGCATTTTTCTTTTGGCCTATTAATATGGCCAATAAAATAAGTTATTTGTAAGTATTTCGATAAATTGCAAGTCCAAAGTCTGCAAAATGTGTTGGGAAAGTCGGAATCAGCTGTGAACGCTACACACGGGTGAACGACCTCAAAGAGCAATCAAATTCATTAATAGGGTCAAAAAAAATGCTTGAATTTTTTTTTTTTAAATGCTCGAAAAAAAATTTTTTTTTTGGAATGTTCTTGGTTTTTGATACCGAGTACACACATGAAATTCCTGCAGTTGATTTTTTAATAGCTTATATAATAAAGATTTTATAATAAGAAGATTCTAAAATAAAGATTCAGTTACGTTGAAACTGAAGTTACTTAAAGGTTTTAATTTTAGGCAGAAATACATAGTTTAAGAAGTGTACAACAGCAAAGCAAGAATTGAACATAGCTTTGTGACTTTTTTCTGTTGTTAAAATCATGAAATGAATCTTCTTTGGATGGAGCTTAAGAGACTATTAGGCTCTTATTGAATTTAAGAACCACTCTGTTTCTTCAAATACTCTTTATACGTTCCAGGACCGCCAGTCCGGTGACTGGTGTGTGATATCTTAAGCAGCACTTTAAAATATAACATTAAAAAGTAAAAAAGTGCTTGTGAAATTAAACATGCATCTACCATCAACTTCTCTCTATAAATATCTTACTTGCTTATTATTTATGAATCTACGAATAACAACCGTGTTTGGAATCCCAAGAAACATGTCTCTGAAATATTACACATCTGTTTGACGATAAAATAAAAAGAAGATAAAAAGAAGTATTTACCGGATAATAACTCTCCAACCGCAATGAATGCCGCCACATTTGGCATAAACCGGCACTTCCTCAAATATATTCCCCATAACAGCGGTCATTTCATATAAGTTAGTACATAATCTACGCAACAAGTAAGTAGATATTGAAATAAAAATAAAAAAAAATGTGCGAGATATTCATATTTATTTGACCCATGGATGTGCGGATGGAAAACAAAATCAAAATCAAATAATTTATTTCAAGTACTTAGGCCTGTTACAGGCACTTTTGAATTGTCAAAAGACAAAAAATAAAATAGGTAATATAAAAATAGTTATCAAAATCAAAAAATCAAAATCAAAGCATTTATTTCAAGTGGGCCAGTTACAGGCACTTTTGAATTGTCATAGACAAATAAAAGAATATAATTAAACATTAAAGTTAAAAGTTATGGTGCTACAGTCCCAGTCACAAGACATAAAAACTGTGAAAGTACCGTAGATGCCCGTTCCAAGAAGTAGATCTCTATGGAGAAGAACGGGCAAGAAACTCCATGGACACTCTTTTTAGATCGCCAAAATTATTACAGAACCTTTGTTACATCATTCATTTTGAGGTGGTACATTATGTGAGAACGATGTAGCAAGTTTTTTAATTAAAAGTGTCCATAGTAACTATTAAAACAAAGACAATTCAAAAACAAAATGATCAATAAATATTAAAATAAACCATGGCAGCTAAGAGATGACCAGTCCCAACTGACAGCGCCCGTTCACGAACAGGACACATGCATCAGCACCATTCAGCTCAACCATTTTGAAGGGAGCTAAATGATCCAACACACGCGCCACCATCAGCGAGACATTTGAGTGAGCATGACACACTCTCAACTGCCAGGGTAATTCAAGTCAACAAGAGACGTAGGTACCCAGTGAATGACAGCTCTAAAGTACATAGTACTCACACAATGTCGGCTATGACACTATATAATACAAGGAAGATTGAATCTATACAATGCAAATACAGTTGTACAATCTTCAGCAGCTCCAACAATGGTATAAAGTATATTTCTACTGTCAATTTATTTATACATTCACTGTCTCATGGAGCAGGACCAGCATGGAGCCAAGCATTATTATCAGCGATATAATCGCCCAGTTTGTAATATGCCTGCTTACAAAGTGTGCGTTTGATGCATGTTTTGAATTTAGTTTCATTCAGTTCAAGAACGTTTTGTGGTAGCTTATTATAGCATTTTAAACAGTACCCCATGAAGGAAGAGTCTACTTTGGCGAGTCTGAAGCCCGGCTGAACTAATTGGTCCCTATTTCTAGTATGATAATTATGTCTGTCACCTCTTTTAGAGAAAAGATGCAGATTTTTCCTAACGTACATTATGTTTTCATAGATATATTGACAAGGCACCGTCATGATGTTAATATCCTTAAACAGTTCCCTTAGAGAATCGCGTCTACGGAGATTATATATAGCTCGGATCGCTCTCTTTTGGAGAATAAAGATGGACTCGATGTCAGCCGCCCGTCCCCACAATAAAATACCATACGACATTACACTGTGGAAGTAGCTAAAATATACAATTCTCGCAGTGTCAACGTCAGTGAATTGGCGAATTTTCCTGACCGCATATGCTGCTGAACTTAATCGCCCTGCAAGTGTTGTTATATGAGGGCCCCATTGTAGCCTTGAATCAAGTGTTATTCCCAGGAAAACTGTTTTATCGACGAATTCTAGTATCTCCTTATTCAACACTATGTCATACTTACTATTTTTAACATTTGGTAAGGCAAATCTAATGCATTTAGTCTTGTTTCCATTTAATACTAAATTGTTTGCTGTAAACCAATTATGGATCTGACGCAAGGCATTATTGACGTCATCTAGATTCTGAGATCGCCTATTTATTTTAAAAATTAGGGATGTGTCATCAGCAAATAACACCATATTGTGTAGTTGACTTTTAAGTAAATAGGGTAGATCATTTATATACACAAGAAAGAGGAAAGGACCCAAAATTGAGCCTTGCGGAACTCCCATTTTAACTGTTAAACCCTGTGAATTTACACCATTTATTTGAACTTGCTGTTGCCTATCACATAAATAAGATTTTACCAAACTAAGCGCAGTTAACTCGGAGCTAAACTCGGAGTTTCTTTGCGGGATAAAATCCGGAACATGGATATTCGGCGAAGAACCAAAGTCACCGACATAGCTCATAAAATTTGCAAGTTGAAGTGGCAATGGGCAGGCCACATCGCTCGTAGAACTGACAACCGATGGGGAAGAAAAGTTCTCGAGTGGCGACCACGGACCGGAAGACGCAGCGTAGGTAGGCCTCCCACTAGGTGGACCGACGACATCGTGAGGGTCGCGGGCAACCGATGGATGCAAGTGGCGAATTGTCGTTCGGCGTGGCGGTCTAAGGGGGAGGCCTATGTTCAGCAGTGGACGTTTTCCGGCTGATGATGACATGATGATGAAACTAAGCGCAAGTTTACCTAGTCCGTAATGTTCAAGTTTCAAAAGTAATGTATCGTGATTAACGCAATCAAATGCTTTGGAGAGGTCACAGAATATCCCTATGGCGTCTTGTGCCTCTTCCCATGCAGTAAATATGTGCTTCAATAGGGTGACACCGGCGTCAGTTGTACAACGTCCCTTGGTGAAACCATACTGCTGATCGTGTAAGATTTTGTTGGTGTTGAAGTGATTAAGCATCTGATCTAGCATTACTTTTTCAAATAAAAAATATTTATAGTGCTACAGTCCCAGTCACAAGACATAAAAACTGTGAAAGTACCGTACAGCTCTAATGTGCAAGAAACTCCGTGGACACTCTTTTTCAATCGCCAAAATTATAACAGAATCTTTGTTACATCATTCATCTTGAGATGGTACATTATGTGAGAACGATGTAGCAAGTAAAAAAGTGCCCATAGGAAAATATAAAATAGACAATTTATTCAAGAGAATTATAAATCATTAAAATAGACCGTGGCAGGTAAGAGATGACCAGTCACGACTGACGGCGCCCGTTCACGAACATGACACATGTATTAGCACCATTCAGCTCAACCATTTTGAAGGGAACTAAATGGTCCGACACACGCGCCACCGTCAGCGAGACATTTGAGTGAGTATGACATATTTTCAACCACCAGGGTAATTCAAGTCACTAAAAGTCGTGGGTATCTAATCATTGAAAGCTCTGAAGTACATAGTACTCACACAATGCTCAAACAATGCGTTGTCGATTTATATTTATCTATTTTCTGTCTCTTTCTATAGCGAGGTGCTGCATGCCTATACTGGGGTCGGTACGGAAAAACGTCAGCTCATAGCTCGAACTCAATATCCTACTCCGGCGTACGTCGTATTTTCATTAGCATGAAAATAAAAGACTTAAATGTACAAAAAAAATCTTCTGTTATGTTCACAATAACTCCTAACAAAAGCATAGTTAAAAAAGGTAGCGGATCAAAAGTCCGGCCTTAAAGACCCGGGATGAATGCTTAAAGTTTTGGGGGTTGAACCCCCTTTCACCCCCTAAAGTTACGGGCTCCGGGTCGGGGTGAACACAGGACCGCTTTATTTCATACCTCGAAAACTTTGCAATCATTATTTTGCGTTTGGCAACTAATTCGTATGCTATCGGGGTTACCAGGCATAAGGGCACTCAATTTACGTGAATTTAACTACCTGTGAAAGCTTTCATATTGTTTTACATTATTAATTGAGGCCATGTTCAAACGTGTGTGTGTAAAATAGCGGAGAAACGTCTCATGTGTCTGCGCTGTCGTGTTGTGATGTAATTTTATTATCGTGGGTTTCATACTTAATTAATTAAGTTTTCTTGTTGTAATATCATAATAAGATGTTGGTATAAATAATAACGTTTATCTACTCTCATATCGTTAAATTCAAAATACAAAACTCAAAACGAGTTTATAATCACGTACTTTACACACAGTATATCGAAATGAAATTAAAAAATTAAATTATGACACTATTTCTCTAACAAAATAATGTTATAATAAAATTTTTTTTCATTACGATACAGATTACAGATCATAGATACATCCATTTGATTTTTTATCTGTGGCTGCGCGCGCTGTGGCCTATGCGCGGTGTTAGTGGGAATTTTGGCGGCATAATACTGTGTCAATCTTTATCTTTTATTTGATAAATTCGTGTTCAATGAAAGTAGATAAAGTAGTGTATGAAACTGTACATAACTAGGTATTATACACTCGTGTGATACTTTTAAAAAACTCGCTTCGCTCGTTTTTTAAACTCACACTCGTGTATAATACCTCTCATTATGTACCAGTTTCATAAACTACTATAACGTTATATGTTTAAAAGAAGATATAGTGCCTTTTTAAAGTCAATTGATAAAGTCGTAAAATAAAATAAATACAAATCAGTTATCAATACGTACTATTCAGCACGTATTGGGCGTTATATCACGGGTCAACTATCTATGTTTTAAATTACATCTATAAGGTAAGGACGGATCGCGATACTGTCTCAGTAGAATACCGTGGCCCTGGAACGTAACTTTAAATCAGTAAGAGTCTGACCGTCCCTTCCGGTCGTCCCAGAGCGAGAGGACTCATTCGATGATTTATGTTTATTTATTTATTTATTTCATGCTACCTATATGGAAGTCAAATCGCGTAATTATTAACATTTATCACCATCGACCTCAATATTTCCAAAAAAAACTGTTCACAGAAATATGTGAATGCATAGGTACAGAGGAAGTAAAATTAAAAAAAAAGTTCTACCAGCATTTATAGGTACCTGTGTTGAGCAACAAAGGCGAATATCATAGCGAGTACAGACGTTATTGCGTCTGCATCAGCAGAACCCAGGGGATATGTAAATATTATTTATTTCACTTCTCTAGTCCATATTGTGCATTTAAATATATCTGGAAAAAATGTTAAAAAAAAATACTAAGTGGGTATTTTATTTTAAGATACGGTATTGTTTTTACCGACTTCAAAAAAAAGGAGGTTATCAATTCGACCCGTATGTATGTAATATTTCCAGAACTGCCCAGTTTTCGTATATGTTAATCTATATCAGCGTCTGAACAAATGTGCCAAATTTCATAAGTGTATGTATGTATGTATGTTTTTATGTTTGTGCACGCATATCTCCGGAACTACAAGTTCGATTTACGTAATTCTTTTTTTGTTGAACTAGGTATTGTTCAACTTAGGGTACACTGCAAATTTGGTTTCATCAAAATCGGTTCAGTAGTTTTAGAGATATGGATTTTTTTGCTTACTTGGATTGTGGATTTTCTAAGTCGATTGAATGTTTGCTCGCAATTATCTCGCGTTTGGCTGAACATATTTTGATGCGGTTTTCAGAAAAGTGTTTGTTACATTCTGGGGAAGGTTTTAGTATATAACAGTAATGAATATTTCGTGACGTTGCCCGCATAGATCCGTTTTTGTTGCTCACTTGGATTATAGATTTCTGAGAGACCCGATTATACGGAGATCTTTGTTGAATATCTGAACTAAAAAGGGTAAAAAAAAACTTTTTTAAAAAAAGAACCGACTTCAAAACCAAACACAAAAAAGTGTAAAATAACTTTTCTTTCGGAAGTCGGTGGCCATAGTCAATGAAATAAAAAACAAAGCCACCGACTTCCGAAAGAAAAGTTATTTTACACTTTTTTGTGTTTGGTTTTGAAGTCGGTTCTTTTTTTTAAAAAGTTTTTTTAACCGTATAGTTCGGTACCGGATCCTAAAGGGGCAAGACAAGTAAACATACGCCGGCTCAGTAGTGTGTCCTAAAGGGGCAGACGTTGTAGTCATACGACATACTCATTATAAATTTAAAAAACACGTGTGGCACTCGGGGACTGCCGCGGTAAAGCTATTGCATAGCATTTTGTATCAACTTATGCAATTATAATTATTTATTTATTGTAACTTAAATTATTAATAATTAAATAATTATTAGTATTAAACCAATTACATGCATAAAATAATAAAAACATAACAGTGTATAACGCGAGCGAAGGTACAGTAAAAAACTAGTTTTTCAATTTATGGTACAAAGTAAGTATTTTATTCATTTATATAGACAGGTTTGTATTCAGCAAGCTTACAAGTCAATTGAATGCAGACCACGTTTCTAGGTTAGTACACCGATGGATTACTGAATTTTGATAGACTTCAGCTGTAACCACACGATTCAGTAAGTATCTAGAGGTTACAGTATCAGTAAGCATTTTTTTGCGAAGATCGCCCGGAGTACACGGTGGTGCATACTCTCTTGTTTGGGCGGAACATCGCTGTGTCCTCACGGGGGTGATTGGCGGCGACCTCTCGAGCCCGGTATTAGCGACCTCTTGAGGCCATGCTGCGGGGCGACATGGGGAGCAGTTACCTCCTTCTGCGAAGCAGTCATGCTAGCGAAGGAGGAGGCGAGATGAGTGAGGGAGAGGACAGCCTCCACCTCACGACCCAGCCGCCAGACGGCAACGAACGTCGCGAAGCCACCGTAGGAGCGCTTACTGTAAGCAATCTGGCGGGATCCCACTAAATTGGTTTCGACATCCAGTCCAGCATAACCAGATGAAACTGGATACCACTATTTTACATAGCGCGACTGCCTATACATATTTATAACCTCTACAAATCAGTTGGTTATCACTCGACACTCATCGTCCGCGCTTCTGGGTGGTGAAGCAGATCTCAAGTCGCATTGTTTTTTTTGTGTAACACTCATACGAGAAACGTCTGTGGGGACGAACGGCGCTCAATACATTTGCTTCGCCACCTCAACCCCACTCCGCGAACGTGGTTTATCACGTGAGAATCGTCTCACAAATGATGATGGATGAATACCTAAAATTACACTCACAATTAAAAAAAAAGCTCTATCTTTTAGTCAGAATAACAGCCTCAATGATTATAAACAAGCAAAACTCAGCTCTTTTCCCTCCCACACATAAATTCCCTCACTCTCCAGCATCTATACGACCCTTAATCTTTACCATAGCATCTCAAACGTCCTCGAGTACTTTGGGTACCATTCACACTTTACTGTCGGAGACTTCAACGTCCATAACTAGTCGACAGACCATAAAGGCAACGTGAAAACTTTTAACGATCACAGCACACATATTGAACCTTCTTGGGGAAGGAAGTAACTAGGTATGTGCTGTTAGTTTATAGATTTTCTTGGTAAAGTAGGCAAGGGGTGTATTTTAGTGTACCTATTCCTGATAGGAGTATTGTAATTGTTGTACTCAGAAACAACCTTTGTAATTGTCTGTTCTGTCCTATTTCTAGGTAGGTAAAGACCCCAAACACATACAAACGCAAGAAAGATAAACATCCTTGAACACTTGTCTAAAAAAACTGTCAACATTAAAACGACATTTCACGTAAATAATAAGAGTCGCTTTACACTTACACTTTTTTTTGACAAGTGTTTATCTTTTTGTGGTAATGCGGTTTAAGTTTTGTTAAAACAACAAAAAGCTTAAATAGAAATGAAAATTAAGTAGATATAAAGAGATATATTATAACAGTCACAAACACCTATGGTCTGTTTTTTAATCTCGGAGACTGAATTGACAGATGCAAATGGCAAACTGACTTATATTTCAATAGCATTTATGTCAGTTTTGGCATTATCATTTGTCAATTTGGTCTGCGAGATTAAAAAACTAATTATAGACCTGGAAAAATATTTGTAGACCATACAATTTTTTTTACGAGCGGGAATCGAAACAGTGCAGCAGTCCAATCGCTAAGCCTTTGCGCGAACTTTGCCGTCAAAGAGAACTTACGAGTTAGAAAAACAAAAAATATAGGTAAATAAAAATAATCTAAAATCTTAAACACTTATCCTCAATATTCGGTTCGTACAATGATTTCAAGCCTAGTCCAATAAGCTTCCCGTTAGAGGAATTATTCAGAACATTCTCAGGATTACAACTTTCCAAGCTATTCAAATAAATGAATTTAAATTCCAACAGAGCAATGATTTGTGTTCGAAACGGCTGAATAAAAAATACCTTCGCAAAATCCGGATAAAATAAATCTTTGACAATTCGGCTACAACTTTTCGGTTAGGGCCAGTTGTTTGAGCAGTGTCTAGTTAAGATAACTATTAATTAAAATAGTATTTAGGACTTTAACCAATAGGTACACGGTTTTACTTAACTATACTGATCAAACAAGGGACCAGCCTAGGGTCCCAAAATGGAAATAATGTTGTAGGTACAGCATAAGCACAGCGGTGTAAAATAATCGTCAACTATTTTGATTTTTTAAAGCATTCTTCAAAACATTCTGTTCTAAGTATTTTTTTATGGATATTGTCGTTTCATCATTGAGTATGACACGTAAATTGTCTGTTGACTTAAAAAAAACACAAAAGCCATGTAATTGCCACGACCGCCTCGTTACCACTACCATTTACAAAAAACCTCGTAACTCTGTATTTCATACAAAACACCCTACCTCTTTCTTCGAAGTCTGAAATCGTTTTCCACATAACTTTACCCTACTTTCCTATCCCTACAATGTATTAAAAAGTTAAGAAAAACAGTGAAAAAGAAATGTGGTTGTCTGTGGGCGGTCAAGGAAGAGCATCCGCAATGCTTTTACCTAATTTTCTTTTAAATTAAGTAGAACAACAATTTATTTAACTCACTGTGAGTTAACGAAGCGTAACCGAGTGCTTACTGCTTTGGCACTGATTGCATGTTTGCTTAATTAATTGGTAGTCTTAACGGTTAGGAAAATTTTTACAAATGAAACTGAATAAGATTAGCACGAATTTATTTATTTCGGCGTTTAAGAGCTGTCAGTGCCAATATCTCATTTTTATTTAATACTTTTACAACGGAGTTAAATACATGTAACTAGCGCAAAATTATTGATGTTACTGAACAATAAGCCTAAAGTCAGCTTCGTAGGTATCATTAATTTCTTCAATTTATAATTTATTTTATTTTATTAAAACATTTAGTACAGATTAAAATGCCATTAAACATAATGAAATGATCCTTTAATTCTGTCTCCTCACAGAATGGCAGACATTCTAACATTATCGTCTTCCATTCATCAGCAAACAAGTCCAATCCAGGGTTCCAATCATAAGTTCATTATTCAAGTTGGCATGGTGCTATAAAAAAAAACCGGCCAAGTGCGAGTTGGACTCGCGTGAAGAGGGTTCCGTAAGATTTATTTTTTGCCAACCTATAATTTTAACCGCAAATAATAGATGAATTGAAATTTACGAATAATTGAAGATTAGTACGCACAATATTGAGTGATTGACTATGTTATTTTAATATCATGGACTTCTTATAGGTTTTCCTATAATCTTTAAGTAGGAAACTAATTTCTGTATTTTTTTCAAAATTTCAGGTTCAGTCGTTTTGGAGATAAGTGGGGGGAATGGTCAATTTTCGTCTGTTTTCTTGAATAACTTGGAAACTATTTATTTTAAAATTACACAAAAATACATTCAAGATCTTCTCAACAAGACCTTTCATTTGATATGTCACACGATGCAGTTTTCAAATATATTTTTTTTAATTTTCCTCGTCCCCCCAAAGATTACCTCCCACATACAGATTTCATCTATTTTTCCGACTTCAAGCGTGACTTGCTTGACTGTAAGCGACAGACAGACGGACACACAAGTGATCCTATAAGGGTTCCGTTTTTGTATTCGGACGTACGAAACCCTAAAAAAACAGAAACCAATTTTAATACATAACGTAAAAACAAATAATCTAATTGCTTTACATCAATGAGAAACCGACAATATCAGTATAATTTCTCCAAAACCAACTACGATTTCCATCTACTAAATGACGCCAACCACAATTTGGTTAATAATTTCATTCAACAGACGAAACGGCAACCAATTTTGAACCCTAACTCATTTCAATACCCAAGACTCCATATACCCTGAACTCTCCATTCATTCCGTCTTCTGTAGCCCAAGTACTGAATACCTCCCTTCATTCTCTCCTGCCAGTCCGACAAAGCCTTATTAGGTTGTTGTACGATGCAAGATGCGCCCGCCGCCAATCGATGTGGGTAACCATGGCAACGACTGCCAGCCCACAACCAGACAAGACCTTTATTCTATACGATTTTGGACACGATTTCGGGGATACGATTTATGAAGACGATTTGCCGGAACGTATTGAGATTTGGAATAAAGTTAAACGGACTGAAATCATTTGTCATGAATGAGGCATGACAAATGATTTCAGTCCGTTTAACAAAACTAAATAGTTTACTATGCGTAGAGGCGTAGCTACCACCGTATCAGCCGTATCAATTATACGGGGCACCCGACGTTGCTCTTAAATGAAAACTTATCGCGGCCATAAAGCTCCAATTATTGTACTCTTAACATAGCTCAATTTTCAAATATTTATCATAATAAATGAGCTACGATTAGTCGATCAGCATTCTCAATTTTCTAGCTCCCTTCAAAATTCTCTTAAGGGCGCATAACCAGAAAGTGGCAACGTCGCAAATACCTGTCAAATATTTATAAGTTTTAATTAATTTGGTTTTACTGTATGAAAATAAGAAATATGGCTCTGTAGTGCGCTCAAAAATTGATTAGGGAATGCAATACTTAATTAATATCGTAACACCGAATATATAGTTTTAGATGTAAAAAAAGTATTTGTAAACTTTCCAAATGATTTTTTTTGCAACTGAAACGGTTACAACATCAAATTCAGTGTTTTAATTGCTTTTCTATATCAATGTTCTAGTGCACTACAGAGCGATATTTCTTATTTCCATACAGTAACATTGCTAAATTAATTAAAACCTGTTAATATTTGATAACTATTTGCGACGTTACCAACTTTCAGAATAAGCGCTCTTAATGACATCAGTAATAGCACTACTGACACGAGTCAGGATGATGTTGTCATAACCTGCAAAACTATACCTACACTTAGATGAGAAGGGAGCCAAACAAATTTTGATACGGAGCCTATAATAGGATTTTTAGACTGTACTATATTGGTCCATAGACTATAAGCATAAGAATAATCATGTCTTTATGTCTTTCCTCAAAAATCATCTTTAAGATGCGCGTCGCATGCGTTAATGCGTTTAAAAAAATAATTAATAAGTATGGTAGACGCTATCTCATTATACAACATTGATTTGGCTGTAATGTCAACGTGTTGGGTGGAAGTAGTTAAACACTAATCCAAGAGATGGCGCCACGCTACCGTAAAGCGTTCAAACGAGGAATAGAGAATTTCAGCTTGCATGTGTGGGTTGCAATGGCCTAGTTGGTCCTTACCAACTAGGCCATTGCAACCCACACATGCAAGCTGAAATTCTCTGGATAAGTACTCCAGACGCCTTCGTCTGGAGTACTTATCCAGAAGACGCGGGTTCGAATCCCTCTTGCAACTGAATTTTTCTTTCCTCAAAAATCATCTTTAAAATGCGCGTCGCATGCGTTAATGCGTTTAAAAAATAATTTATAAGAATAATCAGCCTATAATGTTCTCACGCTGGGACACAGGCCTTCTTTCGGCATTTTTGCCATCGTTTGTGGTTGTCGGACTTGCCAGCTTCATCGAGCTTCTTCACCGTTTTGAGAGCAATGGTGATAAGATAAATATGTAACAAAAAGTTAAGCGCCTGACTGCGTTCGACCTGCGACCTGGACTCGTGAGTTGGTAGGTACAGGTAGCACTCGGCTACCATGCTCGTCTACTCTCACACTTGTTCAACCACTTTGAAATTCTGACAAAGGAATACTTAACTTATTTGTATGTGCGTCTAATAACGAACAGTGAGATTTTGTACCATAATCCCATGAAGTAAGTATAATCGTCAAGGTGTTTGAGGTTTCTTAAGCCATTTAGCGAATGATATAGTAGAAATAAGGATAAACGTCAGTAACTGGCGATATTGTGGACAAATCATGAAAGAGAACGCTTATAGAATCAACGCAATAAAATAAACCATAGTTACACCTGTTAAAACATTAAAAAAAAACTTTTTCAAGAAAATGTAACCGCCTTCAAAAACAACCACAAAAAAGGGTAAGTAAAATAACCTACAAAATAACTTTTCTTTCAGAAGTCGGTGCCTTTGTTTTTTTTCATTTCATTGTCTTTTTTGCCACCGACTTCTGAAAGAAAAGTTATTTTGTAGGTTATTTTACCCTTTTTTGTGGTTGTTTTTGAAGGCGGTTACATTTTTTTGAAAAAGTTTTTATTTTACTCTTTTAAGTTCAAATATTCAACTCAAATTCTTGTCAAATAAATCATTCTCTTACATGTATGTGCACTAAAATTTTGTAATCCATAGCACCGGTAATAACATCGCTCAAGTGCACATTAAGCTAATAAAATTCCCTATCTCAAAAACTACTGAACCACTTTTGATTGCAGTATTCCGTAAGTTAAACAATACTTAGTACAACAAAAAAAGAATTACTTAAATCGGACTTGTAGTTCCGGAGATATGCGAACACAAACTAAATCAGTCGATGCCTACTCCAAGCCGTTGAGGAGTATTGTACCTTCCATCATCAGCTCATTTGCATCTGATAATCACCTGAGTTGGTGATTATCAGATGCAAATACTTGAACAGCTTTAGAAAATATAAGAAAATGGCAAATTTGCAGGTTGCCCTCGATTTCCCTGGGATCCCATCATCAGATCCTGACCTGATGATCATGGGACCACTTGGGAAGTATACCCTTTCAAACAAAAGAAAAATTTTCCAAATCGGCCCAGGCGTGTTCGAGAAATCGGGGAACATACATAAAAAAAAGGTTCCGACGAATTGAGAACCTCCTCCTTTTTTTTGAAGTCGGTTAAAAAACATGGCCGTTCTTGCATCTCAATCACCAATTTATGGATATTTCTGGTTTGCTCTTGGGGAGATCAATCGTATACAGCGTATTTTGATTTGACTTATTGACGAGTATAATAAGGGGTTATTTATTTAACACTGAGCGCCTTTTGTATTCAGTCTCGATCAATGCTTTGTTTTCTATGAGCATACAGCAGCTTAGGGCTTAAAAAACTGACCAAATCCAACCCTGTTCATTCATAACTTAAGTAAGTATGTTTTGGAGGCCAAAGAGTGTGAAGAACAAGAATATCACATTGCTTTTACATTCTCATAGTAAGAATATACCAATTTATTCGCCACTCAGGTCGTCTCACGATCGTCGATCGGACAGTATAAAAAATCGTATCGTGCCCACGCAAAATTGGCAAACTATACACAGATGAATGCGATCCTCGTTTCAAAGTTTAGCCCTGCCGTTGACGGCATTGTTTATTTGACATGTCTCTGTGTCTCTGTGTGTTTCAGACCGCAAAATGTATGCAGTCGATCGTAGAATGGAATGGAATGTAGAAAATATGCAACAAACAGGTTTTGGTCAAGTTTCTACATTTACTTGTGTGTATCTTTTTATAATCTGAACACACGTTGGTGATATTAGTTTAGCTTGATCAACTTTTTTCTAAATCAAGACTAAGCATAGGCATTAATCAAGAATAGGCGTTCACTCAACTCATTAAGAATACTTAGATGTACAAATTAAATGAAGCATTTTACAATTTGATTGAGACTTATAAACTAACTAAAGATACTATGGACTACAGTTAAATAACGACTCTTAGAACGTGTTCAGAAAGTCACTATTACAGCCATGGTGATTTGACATGGATGTCTAGAGTGCCTTTTTTTATCGTGGTAAAATCATGAAATGAGTCCTCCCAGGCGGAACGGTACCTAGTGATTTTCAGACTTGTTCTGACTAAAATCCACGGTGATCCTTCAATAGCCCTTTACGTTCCAGGATCACGGTAACCTGATGAGACAGTCCTGCGACAATCTAGGACTGTGTAGAGACCTCAGACCAACTGATTAAATGAAGTGCATCATATAAGTTACTAATCTAATTACCACCATATGTGACGATACGTCAAAGGTCCCTCCACAAGACAAAGCGTCACACAAATGGCCCACACCATAGACAATCGAGAGACGAACAATCGTCAATAGACAATGAGTGAGTGACATTCAATTATAAGCTCCACATCCCTTAATAGACACAGATATTGAAGCACTATCTGAAGAGGCAATCTCCAGATCAGATGATTAAATCGAGCTAATTGTATTGGAATATACCGACTGAACATAATCGGAGACGACAATAGCGCTTACAGGCGAAGTCTAACAAGTTACCTACCTACAATATTTGATCTGAAATTAGTGCTGACGTAGGTAGGTGCTTCTGAAATGCCAGCTCATCCCACCACTCTGTAAGTTTATCTAGTGAAACATGAACTTTTTTTAGGTATCAGAATCTATACTAAATACTTTACACATCGTCTGCTTACGCCTTACTGGCAAAAAGTAATAATTGCAGTCACGGTCAATTCGAGTAAATGACATTTTAAAGTTAAAGCTTAAAATTGATCTATGTCCAACTCGTTAATTAAAAAACTGGTTAAGAAAAATATTGCATTAACTTACCCTTCTTTTAAGATTTGCTCTTCTTTAATATTTTTTATTAGTATAAATTGTATATATTGCGGGCATATGAAACAAATGAATTTGCAAAAGCAAAAAACAATCCCAAGGCCACTTGGAACTTGATTAATGCAATAGCTGGCAGAAAGAATAACTCTCAAACTCCTACTGAATTACTTAAAATAGCTGTAAACGATAAAAAATCTGCAAACTGTGTCAATCAGTACTTTGTAAATATTGGCAAAAACCATGCCTCAAAAATAATTCCCAGAAACGGTACACCCCCTAATGTGCATTACCAGACCAATAAATCACTATGTAATTCCATGGGTATTATACCAGTTAGCGAAGAATGCATAAACACCATAATTATGTCTCTAAGGGACGATTGCGCAACGGGTATTGATAATATACCATCAAAAGTTATTAAGCTTTCGCGAAATGTCTTAGTTCCACCTATTGCTCATGTATGCAATCTAGCAATTGCCACGGGCGTATTCCCGAGAGCCTTTAAAAGAGCAAAAATCACACCAGTTTTCAAGAGTGGGAAGAGGGACCGTGTCACAAACTACAGACCTATCTCTGTACTAAGCGCACTGTCAAAGATTCTAGAACGTATCTTAAATGGTTATTTGACCAATTATTTAGACAAAAATAATATCATCTCAAATAGCCAATATGGATTTAGAAGCGGTATATCAACCGAAGATGCGGTTATGAACCTTAGTAGCAAGGTAACAAGTTTACTAGATAAAAAGCAGAAATGTCTTGGAGTGTTCTTAGATTTATCTAAAGCTTTTGACACGGTCTCAATTCCAATTCTTGTCTCCAAGATGGAGCGCATTGGTATACGTGGACTCACTTTAAGTATTTTTAAAGATTACTTGTCTGGTCGGACTCAGTCTGTTTGCATTGGTGCGGTGGTGAGTGATGAAGAATCCATCAATTATGGTGTTCCCCAGGGGAGTATTCTAGGACCAACTATGTTTCTTATCTATGTTAATGACTTATGCAATCTTAAAATTCCGAATTGTAACATTATCTCATATGCAGACGACACGGCTCTTTTATCGCACGGAGAAGACTGGATTAGTGCTAAAGAACATGCTGAAAACGGACTGCAGGTCGTAATGCAATGGCTCTCAAATAATTTGCTCACCCTTAATATAGAAAAAACAAAATTTATACGCTTCTTACTTCCAAACTCTCCTAACCCACCTGAAGACACCAATATACTCAGAGCTCACGTCTGTGAGGTACCAACAGACTGTGTCTGCTTGTCATTGTCACGTGTGAGTTATATTAGGTATCTTGGGGTCTTACTGGACGAAAGACTAGACTGGAGACCACAAATTGAATTGAATCAGAAAACTTATGTACATTTTTAAGAATCTGAGACACAGCGCTGATGTTTCAACGATTTATATGGTCTACACTGCCCTATGTCAATCAGTGTTGACTTATTGCATTCCCGTATGGGGTGGAACCTACAAGACTCTCTTTCTTGTCTTGGAAAGGGCGCAAAGGGCAATTTTAAAAGTGATAAACTCCAAACCACGGTTTTACTCAACCACCAAACTGTATGCCGAATGCCATGTTATGACTGTGAGACAATTATATATTCTAAAAACAATACTCCGGAGGCATTCGTTACTACCACTGGATGACAAAACCAGTAAAAAGCGCTCCGGAGCAGTTGTCTGCCCCGGTGTACCCTGTAGGACAGCTTTCGCTAGTAGGCAATTTGACGCAGTAAGCTCGAGACTGTATAATAAAATAAACAAAACCATAGACATTTACTGCTTAACTAAACGTGAGGTTAAACATAAATTAAGTGATTGGTTGCTAAATCTGAACTATGATCAAACTGAATTGCTTTTAACTATAGCAAAGTGAATTTATTCATCTTAGGCGATTTGAAGGTATATATTTAAACTATTTTTAACTTTTCCTTTTTTTTTTTTTTCTCTTAATTTTCTTTTTTTTTTGCTAGATAGCCAAAATATAATCTCTGTTTTAAATTATCGATTTATAAATGTAAATTTAGTCTTGTTTGTAATCTCATTAATTATATCATCTACTGTTATTACCAAGTCAATTATGCTACAAGGTTGTGTCTATGTAAGTCTTGCGTATTAAGAACTCCCAAAATACAAGCTTGGCTTAGTTTGGGAGTCGATTTCACTAAAAATGTGCTACTGTACAACCACTTAACACCTGAATTAATAACTTGTACCTTATAGACTAAGTTATCTTTATGTTGTACATACTCTGTGAGCGAAATAAAATTATTATTATGTCGTTTATTCATTTTACTTACATACAATTACATTTTTAAATATTTTACATAAAAAAAAAACAAAACCATATAAAAACATTATTATTATTATTATTATAAAATTAATTTAAGATCGAAAGAAGGCTGCATTTAATATGTTTTACCTGTACTTAAAAACGTGTTTTAGGTTTTGAATTCGATAAAAACAAAAATATAATTTTAATTTCATTTAATAGATGTAGGTAATTGAAATAATTTATATTTTCGTTTTTTGTCAGTAGATGGTTGCACTAGAAGTAACAGATCGGGCGTCATTATCCTCAACGGATGTCTCAAGTATTGAAGATTGACCCGATTCAAAAAGAACAATAAAGTTAAATAAATAGGTAGGACATTCATATTATAGTTACCTACTAAGTTTTTTTTAATAACTTAGTCAGATAACAAGGGACCATTTAATAAATAAACAAACATTGCTTTGCGCAACGTTTCGTTTAAACCTTACAATTGTCAAGGGACACCCGTTTGTGCCCTGTAAGTAAATACCCGAAGCTCATCCGACCTTCATAGTCAAATCCTCGCTTACAGTTTCCACTCCAGCGGTCTCAAACCCCAATACTAAGGCTGCGGTTCCACTGTGGCGGAGCGGAGCAGAGCGGAGAGTGACTCACCAATCACATGGCTGGAGTGGAGAAGAGATGTGGATTTCCAGCCATTGTGATAATTATGTGAATCGCTCTCCGCTCTGCTCCGCTCCGCCTCAGTGGAACCGCAGCCTAAGTCACCTGTGTCCCACCGCTGTCGATTAGCGAAAAGCGGATAAAGCTAGAGCTGTGGTTGCCCAGGGGTGACCGTGTCTGCTCCCAGTTATGAATTGTAGTCCGTAACGTGTAATTTTGGAGCCATTTACGCTGAAAATTAATAATATATTATGTCGGTTGCTTTCTTGGGTTGGATCTTAGTCTGTAAGCCGTGACATTGCTAATCCAATTTTAGTCTTAAAAAAAACTTATCACCAACTGCTTATATAAAAAAATAACCATTTGAAGTCAAAATCAAAGCATTTATTTGAAGTAGGCCAAATTACAGGCACTTTTGAACGGTCAAAAGACAAACGATCTAAAAAGTAGAGAGCTACCCTACTACAGACTACAAAAAATTAATTACCTATCTTTTGAACACTAACCGCCTTACTACAAAAACATAAACATCTCTTAAACGCTTGTCTAAAAAAAGTGTAACTGCAAAATGACCCTTATTTCAGCGTGAAATGTCGATTCGACGTTGACAGTTTTTTTAGACAAGTGTTCAACAGAAGTTTATCTTTTCTTGTGGTAAGACGGTAACCGTCGTCGTACCACAAAAACTTTAAACGTCTGTTGAACACTTTGTCTAAAAAACGTCAGATTATGTCGTTGAAATAAGGTCCGTTCTGCAGTCACACTTTTTTTAGACACGTGTTCAACAGATGTTTAAGTTTTTGTAGTAAGGCTGTAATAGTCTTAGAAAAAAAAAGAAAAGTGCAACTGCAAAAGGAGCCTTACATCAACGTCAAATGCCGTTTTGCAGTCGACACTTTTTTCACAAGTGTTCAAGCGATGTTTAACTTTTTTGTAGAAAGGCGGACAGTCGAGATTTCGTTGAGCTGCCTTGCCTCGGCGCTTTCAGAAGTTGTAGTTTAGGGATATTAGCGTACTTTCTCTCAAAAAGGTGAAGGAAAATATCATAAGGAAACTGAATGGTAGATAGCTAGTCGCTTCCTCGACGGTGGGACAGGTCCCAATGCTGTTTTCAATAGAATTTTCTGGAAAATCTAAAACAATGTCTTCCTTTATCGCGATCATATCTGGCACAATGTAATTTGCAATAAGAATTTTAGTACCTTCGGGGAACGTGAACATACACTTCGTTTTAAAATATGGGTATAGAAATGGACGGAAAGTCGATTTTCTTACCAAGCAACCATATTTTTTTTTTTAGCGTGGTAAAATCATCAAATGAGTCCTCCCACCCCGGGCAGGGCGGGAGGGACTGTCAGACTTGTACTGACTAAAATCCACGGTGTCCTTCAATAGCCTTTTATGTTCCGGGGTCACGGTAATGAGATAAGTCCCGCTTTGGCCCTTTGGCCCTCTTGGGCGGGGCCCCGTCAAAAGCAACCATATTGAGAAAAAATATGGATAAGCTTGAGGCTTGTGTTTGATTAGCTAGAATCATTTTGTAAAATTACCAGTGCTTTTGACACATTAATATTTCTAAGGTAAAGTTTTTAATTTAAACGCAACGTCGCGTCTTCGTAAAGATTTTTTGACGAATAAAAATTCATCTGCGAGTGGGAATCGAACCCGCATATTCTTGATACTTCAGATACTACTGGATATGTCTGGTACTCCAGACGCCTTACCAATTAGGCTATCGCAACACACAAGGAATCTGTTGAAGTTTCCTGTGAAAAAAGGTTTCACAAGAAACTTCATGATCCCTGTGTGTTCCCGTTGTTGAGGTTTTAATCGTTCCCATGTGATATTTGGTGACCGTAACGTAAGTGAAACCCAGTGCGGAAAATAGGGATGTGCTAACGGTGCCCAAGCACAGGACTGGAGGGTCGCAAAAACGACCAGACCGGAGCGCTGTTAAAGAAGCTTGCACTGAATGCACAAAAGGCTAATTACGCTCTGGTGAAACCGCGATCAAAGCTAGTATTACATGCATATATGGTAAATGCGGTCATTTACAATTATCGCACCTTTATCATAATATTATTCAGCTACCAAGGTTGTTGTAAAATTTCTCTTGTTAACATTTTCATTTGTATTTTCATAATAAAGACAGACAGCGACAGTTTTCCCCCTTCCAAATGAAAGGAGTGTGGTTCCCAACAAACCGAACCGCAGGCTACGGTGACAGATTGGTACGGCTGGGAGGATAATAGGTATTATTATTCAGGGGACGGACGGGGAGGCTGAAAAAGAGATGCAGATTTAAAGGACGCATAGTAGTTCGATGTCTTTTTCACTATCTAATTAGTTTTAAAACAAAAAAATCAAAGCCCAAGGAGCGCCACAGCGCACGATCTGCCGATTAGACGTCACAGTATCATTCACTCCTTTTTCGTTCATATCATTCCTTCGACAATTCATCCATCTTTTCTTTGGCCTTCCTCTTCCTTTCCATCCATCAACATTCATACTCATCACTCTCTTAGTCACATGTCGAGTCTCATCCCATAAAATAATAGAAAATAAAAGACCGTAAATTAAACTCTACAAACTTTCATGTTTATTTCATTTGTTTCACAGATTAGTGAATACAACCAACGCGAGAATACGCTGAAAATTAATACAATACCTGCGGTATCAACACACGAAACTCCCCTTTACTAAACCGAAACATAAACAGTAAAATGGCAGAAGTTCCTCCCTCCTGACTAAATCCCTTTTCATCGACCCAATCATCATTTGAAAACCAGCGTCTGGCTTGTTGGTCAAATGGACCTTATTTTCACATAGCCGTGAACCATCATCTACCTAGCCTTTTCCAAACTATATTGGGGTCGGCTTCCAGTCGAACCAGATGCAGCTGAACATCAGTACGAGTGTTTTACATAGAGCGACTGCCTATCGGACCTCCACAACCCAGTAACTGGGTAATCCGATACCCCATGGTAAAACTGGTTGTCAGAGTTTAGAGCTTCTGAGTGCTATTTATGACTGTCAAAGATCTACAAATGACAGCCGGGACCAACGGCTTTACGTGCTTTCCGAGACACGGAGGAATCTCGCTATGATAGATGGTCACCCATCCACAGACCAACCTCGGCAAGCGCGGCTTAACCTGGAAGATCGGCTTGTGCGGCTGTAATTATTTAGCCACGAGCTCCTCGCCTCGCCATAGCCGTGAACCACATAATTATATTTCATTCAGAGTTTTAATGTGTTCCTTTACTTTCCTCTTAAAAAATGTTTTATTCTTACTTTCTATACTCATCCACTATCACTTTGAACAGTGAGAAAACATAAACTCTCTGTTGGCGGAAACTTAGAATAGATACAGGATAATTTCTTTCCTTTTATGTCTCTACCAACTAAATGCGGTCGTTTCGGATAAACTGTCTGAAAGTACCTTGATTTTGAATAGAAAACAGTTGGATCTGTCGGACAGACGAGAATACCTTCAGAATCGGGTCTAAAATGATTATGTGCTCGCAAAACTTTACTTTTTAACGTAGAAGAGCACTAAGGAAATCATTTTATCGTAATAACATCGACTTCATCGTCATCGTCATCCGCGTACACTTTTTCCGTTGCGTTGCCGTCTTGGATCCTCCAAATAAATTAATCAGATAAATACAAATTCAAATTCTTTAATTCAGACATGAGTCCATAGTGTTAGTATCAATAAAGTAACTTAATAACTAGTGTTAGTAATGTAATTATCGAGATAGTGAAACAGATAAAAATAAAAACAAATCAAACGGTGTGGATCTTAACCCAGTGGCGCAGCAGAGGGGAGTCCCACTGTATACTTTAATAGAAAATATATTGTTTTTCATTTCCTTCTATATCAAGCAAGAGACATATCAAGCAAGAGACATAACAAAACAAGGCTAATAGGCACAAAATAGTACATTGTTATCCAAGGCGTGAAAGTTACTTATTTACGTCCCGAGACGGGGTTTGGCGCCCGTAACGTAGTGAGGGCGCTAATAGTTCGAGGGACTAAATAAGTAATTTACCCGAGGTAAACACTGTGCTTTTCATTACGAATACGAGGAAAGTAAAATTAACAACATAAAAGCTAAAGAAAAAATGAGTGTAGGCCGGATTGTCACTTTGCCGCTTGTTTTTTTTTTTTAATTTTTCTGCTGTAGTCGTCAGCTATACAGCCAGGATTTTTCATGTTCATTATTTAAAAATTGGCAAAGTACTATAAAAATTGGCAAAGATTTTGTCGAAATCTGTATTATTTTAGAGAAATAGTTGAAACTAAATTATTTTTAAGTCATTATTTATATTCTTAATACTTAACTATAACTTTACGTTATTTTATTTTTAAATCGCTCTGTAATTTCGTGGCTGTATAAAAAGTTTGAACATGGTTCAATAGAAATGTCAAAATAGAACTAGTTTTTTTTTCTTAAACTTGGCAGCTGTCAGTTGAAAGCGATTTTCCCTAGGGCGGCAATGGATAACTTTCAAACGGCTAATCAGACATGTATTGACCTACTTTCAGAGTATGAGTAATGAAAAGACGTTTTCATTACTCATACTCTGAAAGTAGGTCATTACATGTCTGATTAGCCGTTTGAAAGTTATCCATTGCCGCCCTAGGGAAAAATCGCTTTCAACTGACAGCTGCCAAATTTAAGAAAAAAAAACTAGTTCTGTTGTTGTTGTTTATAAAATTCGCCAAAAGGCAAAAAAAACTAGTTCTATTTTGACATTTCTATTGAACCATGTTCAAAATTTTTATACAGCCACGAAATTACGGAGCAATTTAAAATTAAAATAACATAAATTTGAGTATTAAGAATATAAAATAATGACTTTAAAATAATTTAGTTTCAACTATTCCTCTAAAACATCACAGATTTCGACAAAATCTTTGCCATTTTTTATTAAATAATGAACATGAAAAATCTTGGCTGTATAGCTGGACGACCACAGCACAAAAATTAAAAAAAAAAACAAGCGGCAAAGTGACAATCCGATCTACACTCATTTTTTCTTTAGCTAAAATATGTTAATTTTACTTTCTTTCCTCGTATTCGTAATGAAAAGCACAGTGTTTACCTCGGGTAAATTACTTATTTAGTCCCTCGAACTATTGGCGCCCGAACGTAGTGAGGGCGCCAAACCTCGTCTCGGGCCGTAAATAAGTAACTTTCACGCCTTGGATAACAATGTACTATTAATTATTGATGGGATAACCCCAGTCGCTTAGCGCAACGATACATATCAAGCAGTACTAACATTTAGGTACGAGTAGGTATAGATTCCAAAATAGGACCTCTTATAATGAGGGAACATGACTAAACTTACTGTTTTTAGTCTGTCCTCTGGCTAGACTAACGTCCTTCATAAATAATTAATTATGATTAAGAACGAACCAACTTGAAATGTGGACACAAATATTCAAATGCAAGGACAAAGCCGTAGCGATACAGACTTAAATTTAAACCCCGTATTATGATAATACTTCCGTTAGAATTCGCTGAATAAGTATTTGTTTATAATGTAGTATAAAGTGATTTATTTAATAAAACACAATACTACATAATATAATGGCATAATAATGGGAGAGTAAGTACCTACGTATAAGGCTGATTCCGATGACAGCCGTGCAGAAGAAACCAGTCCTAGAATCAAAAGTTCAGGTGTTTCGGGAAGTTCCTGTGTCGGATTAGATGGGAAGAAACGCCAGGGTGTTACCACTGCGACGATCGCCCGGAGGACACGGTAGAGCATTCGTTGGAAGTATGCCCCGCTTTCGCAGAGCACCGCCATGTCCTCACGTAGGCGTTGGGCGGCGGTGACCTCTCGCGCCCGGCATTGATCGAGGCCATGTTGCAGAGTGAGACGGAATGGGAAATAGTTACCTCTTTCTGTAATCAGTCATGCTAGCAAAGGAGGAGGCGGGATGCATGAGGGACAGGATAGCCTCCACTTCATGACCCAGCCACCGCAGGAGACGCCCACGGCATCGGACGTCGCACCTACGGTGGCTGGAAATCGCCTCGCGACGTGCAGACGACAAGTAAGTAATGGCTGACTCGCCGTCCGATCATGGACTGTGCCCGGGTTGGCGGTGTATCATGTTCCACACTTACCTCTAGGAATTGTCAGCGATCTGATGAGCCAAAGCCTGCCAGGGTCATGGGAGCGTCTTGTCAGGTAACCGTGACCCTGGAATGTAAAGGATGTTTTTAATTACTTTGCGTTTATTTTTTAAATAACTGTAGAAATAGGTGATTGTTACAGATCTAAATGAAAGGTTATTTATTTACCTTTGATCTGAGAAATACTCGGTATGGCCGTTTTTTTTGTGAAAATACACCATACCTAACGTTTCTGTTATTTTTACTCAACGAAGGATGAAAACCATTCCAAGATCAATAAAGTTGAGTTTCTTATTCCTAACTAAGTACATAACATTATATTAATCTACAGTCACAAACCTACCTAGCTATGGAAGCCCTCAAAAGGCAACAATACGTTGCGGATATTAAGAAAAAAAAAGAAAAACCCACCCCTCACTTATTTGCAGAGGGTGGCAACCACAGACTAAACAGGGAGGATTACGCCGGCTGCCATCGATTACTAGTACCTACTGAGTCCATGTGACGAGAAACACCTCCTCGATTCCCTTTAAAGTACAAACAAAAAATGAGTGTAACATCTCTGGAAGAGCAGCCATCGGTGCGTTTGACTAAACAAGTGTTATTTTCATGCTTTTTGCAACAATGTTTGATTATAAAATGTTGTGATGTTCGCACACCGTGAAAATTGCAATTTGTGAGTGGAATATAAATGCAAATTGGTCCCGTAATCACAGTACCAGTACTGTAAATATTGATTTATTCTGTTTTGTGTGAAAACGCCTGGTAAAAATAAAAAGCAATGTGTCACTTTTCATTAAATTGATGTCATTCATTACACCGCTTCAACCAGTGAACGAAGGACGAAGGCTTTGTTTTATTTGTCGCATACCATTTCACAAATAGTAGGTTTAAACGCTTTATATTTAGTCGCTTATCATTATTCGAAAATACTGCCCAGATCTGGCTTTTGCACTGATTTAGTAGGACAAAATAAGAACCAATTAAAACCTTGCCCTGACAAAACTCAGTCCATTTCTCACACACTCTTGGTAATCAATAGATTGTAATCATTATAGAATAAAATGTCCATACGAGTAGCAATACGTAAATAAAAATATATTCAAATAATATTTATTGTTTAATAGGTACATTTTTATTAATATTTTTATAATAAATTCATGGCAATACCTTAAATTTCATCATCTATGGCAGGATCGTTCAAAAACTAAATACATGAATTAGTTTTTGAAAATAAATATAAAAGTTAAAATAATAATTCTTAATAACATCACGATACTTTATCAGTATAATAAAGCAGTATTATTAGGAATAATATATAATAAGTGTTTCAAAGAAGAATTATTATTCTATAAGAATTTTCTTCTAATTTTTCAAATCCATGTCCTCAAGTTTACCCTAGTTTTTGAACGCACTGCAAGTTAATGTTGCAACTGTTAAAAAAACATATAAAAATACTGCACTTTTCAAAAAGACGTTTTTCAAAGTTATTTGACGTTATTAAGACAAAAGCTATTGCAATATTATTGATGTTTTTATTAATTTCATTAACTCAGTCGTTATTCAATTTTGCAGTACAGAGCATCAAATGAATGTTGAAAGCTTGCATAGATTGCCGTTTCATTATATAATTGCAGTTAATATCACCATATTTCTAATAAAATCTTCAATGCATGTAGTGTTGTTAATTTTGTTATCGTCTTTAAAGAATACGATTTAACTAGAATGCTTTGGGGTAATTTAATGCAGTTTGTGGCAACACACAAAACCAGTCACGTCATTTCAAGGCGTTAGTGTGGGTGCGTTGTGCGTTCGTGCGTTCATGAATTTGTGAGTGCTTTTTCATGTTTGTGTGTATTTCTGACGCCGTTTGTGACTTGCCTGTCATCTCTCTAATTTTGGATTTTATCACTAAAACCCTTCAAACTGTCGACTTTGGGTATGTAAACTTTATTTATCTTCAGATGCTTGTTCTAAGGTTACCCAAAACATTGTATTATTGTTAAACGTGTAACCTGTCGGACAGGCGTTGTCTGCGGTCAGTGGCCATAATTCGAAATTATGATATAGACTCTTTAAGTTAGGTGTTTTTCGTAATATTGGGCTATCGATCGTGTTATCTTAGAGCCGGTTATCTTGTGATTCCAAGAGTTGCTCGTGTTATTATCTGGGCGCGGGGGCTAGGCGATCGTATCGGCGGGTATGAGCTAACAGCCTATGAAACTCAGTCGGCTTTTCGGTGCCGGTCGGTGTACTAGTGTTCGGTTGTTCGCGCGTCTAAGCATGAAATTATAATGGTGGGGGTCGTGTTGTCTGTCTGTCTGTTGTGTTGTGTGTGAAGAGTGCAAGTGCACTAAGTGATTATTCTGTTGCAGGCCGGCAGGATGCTAAAGTTCATACGCGGCAAGGGGCAGCAGCCCTCTGCAGAGAGGCAGAAACTTCAAAATGAACTGTTTGCCTTCCGTAAGGTATGTACCAAGCATGTAGTTATTTGTTTATGCTCTTTAGAAAGTCATACAGAACTTTGTTCAACTGTACTTAACTTTCTATGTCCATGCAGACACAACAACTTTATTGTTTTGGAGAACAACACTTGTTGTGGGTCCTCTATAATGATCGCTTGTTACCCAGTAATGCATTGTGTCATTAGTCTGATAACATTGCATTTCTGAAGCTTATCAACACAGGAATGTGGTGTATATCCTTTTAGATCTTTTAAATTATTGTCTTTGGCCACATTATCTGTTACTTCTATTTTTACAGGAAAGTGTAAACACAAACTGATTGTTGTGAATTATTGTTAGCAAAATTGCCAACAAAAATAAAATGAAAACTTTTAACAAGTTTTCATATTAAAAACTTGAATTATACTTCCAATACTATAATTAGTGTATGACCATAAACAAAACTCAACACTTGTTAAAAAGGACAGATTCTTTTCAAGTATTAATGAATATCAGTTTCATTGAAAGTAAAAGTATTCATGATAAACGGAGCACTTCAGTTGAAACTAAATACATAGTAGAATTATCACTATAGTATATTTTATGAGGTAATACAATAAACTGTTGAATGATAAATATTCTCTAAACACTTTGAATGAGTTAATAAGTTGAAGTAACCAAAACCGATCTAAAATATTAGTTTACAAGCTGTTTCAAATTATTTATATTGCAATCAAAATAACATGTTTTGACAAAACTGTCAAATTAAATAAAGACTCTTAATAAAGTCATACCTTTAACAACTTTTCAAGACATACACATGAGATAGAACCACAAATAAATCCATTTATCTACCCAACTAAATAACCATTGACAATGTTGAAACTTCTGTCACTATTTGCATTTACCTCAGCCAGTGATGACAAAAAAACTAGTCTTTATGACATAATGATTGTACTGTGAGAATCCGCTACGGTACTACAATGACTAATAATGAATAATGACGCATTTCTTCTTACTTAACTAATAATCCTCTTTCCCTATTATTATTGGCTCTCAATAAACCTTTTATTATGAATATTCTTTCAACAATTAAGTCATGTGGAACTAATTGTTGTAACCAATCAAATGTAAGCATTTCAGTTGATGTGTGGTTTGGGTTCGCAATAATTGTTCATCAAGGTCAGATTATTATAACTTATGACCTTCTTTAGTCCACACCTAGTTTCTATTGTAGTCAATTTGTTGATAGCTTTGTGTACTTTGAATTTGCTTGTTGAAATATTTAAATTATACAATTATCTTCTTTTTATGTTAATAGATTTTTAAGTTCTTGAAATGGACAGCCCTTTTTCGGGGTGGTAAAATCAATTTAGTCCTCCTGTCTTAGTGGGAGCAAAAGTATAGCCAGTCTCTTACTGACTAAAAATTCACCCAGTTCTTTCAGTTGCCCTTTGCGTTCCAGGTGCAACAATATCCTTTTGAAACAGTGCAATCTAGACAGGAACTGAAGCCCTATCATTTACTTTTTGAATTCCTGGAATTTGACAGTGAAAGTCATACCTATGTATAAGTAAAAGATAGAAATGATCATTGTTAGCATTCAAGTGACGTTAAGCCATTTAAAATAAGTATCATAACTAATTTTTTCTCTACCAAGCAGTATAAAGTACTATGCATTTTGTACAAACATTTAATCAAACACAAATTCTTTAAAAAATACTAGGCCCCATGTAACACAAAGATAACCAACCTACCTTGATTACGAAACTGTTTGCTTCAGCTATCGCCCTTCATTATTTGTTTTCAGATTAGATGAAGCACTTAATTTTTTACAGTCATATACCTGAAATTTTCTGTTCAAAAATGGGCCATGGTCATAGTTGTGACATGGACTTATCTTGATTCATTAGGTTTGCAGATTCGTGTTGGTTTAAGGACCTTTGTGATAAATTTAGATAAACCTTCATGATGTCTATGCCCTGTTCTTTATTTAGGACATCATCATTATAATTTTCTGGCCCTTGTCCCGAATTTTTTGGTGTTGACGAAACATGTTGTTTTTTTCATTTTCCCATATCGGACTTCAGTTTAGTTTCACGTCTGTCCATAGTAACGTCCACAGTCTAGCTATAAACGTTCTAAAATCCAACATAACCCTCCAAATGCTCCCAAGAAACTTCAATTCCAAAGGTCGACCAATCGCATTCTCGTTCATATTGAACTGTTTACTACAACGTCAAGCAATTCATAGAAATCATCAGAATTAATATAGTCTATTGGTGCTCATTCAGAAGCAAGCCTTTTTCTTATTAGTATCTATTGACGGTGACGGTCCCAATTGTGCGATGACTCCATGTAGATTGGTATCAAGGTTATTGTTTCGAATCAACATTCAAGTGTTATGACGATCGATCGCATACTCGCATCCATCAGCTAAACGGGTTTCAAATCAAGTTATTGAACTCTGAAAATGTTTCTCCCAGTTACAATAGATGAAACTTTCGTATGCAAACTGTTTCTAGTTTGTTGTTGTGTAGACCTAGAGCTAATATTAATCATAACAATTGTCTTAATTGCTTTATCAGCTGAATGAAAAAGGTCAACAGTCTAAGAATTCAAACACATAAGTTTCGAGTCGCTGAAATCCACTAAATGTTCTATTTGAACTCTTAATTGAAAGTTGTTCTCTTTAAATTCAGTCGACAACTGCCTTATTTCTAAAGACACTACGCTTTCATACTAATCTCTCGAGTTGTTACGAGAAACAATTGATTAAATCATCATCGCTTGAAACAAGATGTCATCAACCTCCAACAAGGCTGTCGAAGTATTTTGGGGTCAGCTTGCAAACTGGCTGAATACCGGTTATAATAAATAACCTAGTACATCATTGCAACAACTATCGGACATCGGAATCGAGCAATGTTTATTCCAAAATCGACAATTCATTACCAAACTGAGGTTCTCCTTTCCGTTCAAAAAGAGATGCGTTCAAATCACCAAATATTTTTCCATCAAATAAATCTTGAAACTTTTCACTTAGTTATTATAATAGTACATTACCAAACAGTGTGGTTGGTACTGGGTGTGCTATCGTTCTTTATCGGATAGCCGGCAGATAACACCGTACAATCGATATCAGTTTCATCGTCAATGCTATAGACCGAAGATTACCACTTGTTGGCTGTACGTTTTGTCTAGAAATGACGCTTTTGAACGCTGAAGAAACTATATTGGCAGACCTCGTGACCTTCAGTGTCCTCTTCTTTAACGCTTCCTTCTTTAATAGCCTCAACTTCAAGGTCCTGCTAGATTTTCTCTGAGATATATCCCTCTGAACATACTCACATAGGTTCATCAATTCCAAAGTGTCCAGTCCAGTGTTCCAAACCTTCTAGAACCAACGTTATTGTGGCAATTATCTTCGGTTTTAAAGCAACCGATATCAGCTTTTATTATTTATCAGATTCTTTCTAAATAAAAGAGACCATAAACAAGTGGAAAATTTACTGCTCAGATACTGTTTGTCAACAAAGGAATAAAAATCAGTCAATGTCGAAACATCTTTTAAGTACACACCTGGTTTTCTTTGCCAAGAATCGTGCGTGGTTTCCATAGAGGCCTCTAAGGCGTAGAGTCATATACTTAACTAGTTTCGTTAACTAATTGTTGTAAAAAAGTTAATTGTCCGGTAATGTTAGTGGCAAGCTTTTGATTAGTTGAACACCTGGTCAATTTGGACCAGTATCGATTAACAGCTGCACCGAACTAGATCAGAATCTATTTTCATTGTTAGGTTTACTGAATTTTGGGTGCATATGGGGCCCCACCAAGATCCTCGGGGCCCAAGTCAACCTCACCTGCCAGTTGGTGCACCTGCCGTACAGCGGACGAGGCTCTGGCGCTGGCTTTCCCTTTTAGGGTTGAGAGGTCAGACGGCAGTCGCTCCTGTAAAAGCCAAAATTAGCCAATCGTAATGGAAATGAGAAAAAGGAAATTTGCCACAGATAGGGCGCCGCCGCAAAACGGCGCGCAGGAGTTTCGCCCGACTCCTGTGGCAAGTGGGCGAGGGCTACCGTGTCGGGGGTGGGCACGGTTAAAGACGTTAGCCCCAACCCGAAGAATCCGCTTCGCCAGCCTCAACGTTGGCACGCTGACCGGACGCGCGCGGGAACTGGCCGATGTACTTCTTAGGCGAAGGGTGGCCGTGGCGTTCCTGCAGGAGACTCGGTGGAAAGGCAGCAGGTCCCGGCTCATTGGGAATGGCTACAAGCTGATCTACACGGGTGTAGCCAGTGGGGAGAACGGGGTGGCCGTTGTACTCTCGGAGGAATTTCAGGATGCAGTTCTGGAGGTGAAGCGCTATAGTGATCGGCTTATGGTAGTGGGAGTGCTTATTGATGGGGTTGTAACCCACTTGATAAGCGCCTACGCGCCGCAGGTCGGTTGCAGCGACGCTGAAAAGGCTGCATTCTGGGACCAACTCGGTGGGGTGCTTCGTGACATCCCGTTGTCACAGGGAATCGTTCTGGGTGGTGATCTGAACGGTCATGTGGGTGACAGGTGCGAGGAATTTGAGCGTGTTCACGGTGGTTTTGGATACGGTACCCGTAACGCAGAAGGAGAGAATATTCTTCAAACGTGTGCGGCGGCCGACCTTGCCATCGTGAATACGTATTTCAAAAAGAAATCCGAACACTTGATCACCTACAAGAGCGGGAGGCACGCTACCCAAATCGATTTCTTACTCACGCGGCGGCACCATATCAGCAAGGTAGCCAACTGCAAGGTCATACCCGGTGAGAGTCTTACTGCTCAACACCGCCTCCTTGTTATGGATTTTCGCGTCAAGCCTAGGGATAAGTATATTGAGCGCCGAGAACGCCAAATACGGTGGTGGCGACTAGATGAAACCACGTCCCAGTCGTTTGCTTCGGCCATTGGCAATAAGTGTGATGGTACCGATGGCGAACCTGTGCAAAGCCACTGGGACAGGATTCAGGCTGCCATCACTGAAGCGGCAAAATCGGTGCTCGGCTTGTCCAGGGGCGGTCGCAAGTGTGACAAGGAAACTTGGTGGTGGGACGACACAGTCCAGAGGGAGATCAGAGTGAAGAAAGCTCTCTTCAAAACGTGGCAAGCGTCCAAATCTCTCGAAGACCGCGACGCATACCGAGCTGCAAAACGTGCCACTAAAAGAGCCGTCGCCAGAGCCAGACGAGACCACTTACAGCCACTTTACGATAAGTTGGAATCGTCTGAGGGGCAAAAGCTCATACATAAGTTGGCACGTTCCAGGGTCAAAGCGGCACTGGATGTCACAAAGTGCCGCTGTGTAAGAGACCCTGAAGGCAAACTGTTATGCGAAGACCTCGCGGTGAAGGAGAGATGGCGCTCGTATTTCCACGAGCTGCTGAACAAGCAGCATAAAGAGGCGCTGCCACCGGATCTCCCTCCAAATCAGGGACTGGTGCCCCCGGTAACTCACGAGGAAGTACATGTGGCTCTTCGTTGCATGAAGAACCGGAAAGCTGTCGGAGCCGATGGAGTTCCTATTGAAGCCTGGAAGGCGATGGGTCCTCGTGGTGTGGGCATCTTAACCCACCTTTTTAACGGCATGCTCCTCACCGGAAAGATCCCGAGCCAATGGAGAGTGAGTATTATCACTCCAGTCTTCAAAGGCAAGGGAACGGTGCAGGAGTGTGGTGGTTATCGTGGTATTAAGGTTATGTCCCACACCATGAAGCTCTTCGAGCGGGTGATTGACTCTCGGATCCGACAGGAGTGTACGGTCTCGGGGTGTCAATATGGGTTTCGTCCGGGGCATGGCGCCATGGATCCCATTTTTGCCCTAAGGGTTGTCATGGAGAAGTACAGATCGAAGAACACGCCTCTGCATCTTCTGTTCTTAGATATGCAGAAGGCCTTCGACTGTGTCCCTCGTCAGGTGATCTGGTGGGCATTAAGATCCAAAGGAGTACCCGAGACCTATGTTGACATCATCCGGGATATGTACCGAGACTCCGGTTCTATAGTTCGGACCGCGGTTGGCGATACGAAACCCTTCCCCGTCACCGTCGGAGTTCACCAGGGCTCTGTCCTCAGTCCGTTTTTGTTCAGCGTGGTGTTAGATGTGCTGTCCACTCACATCAGGGACTTTCATGAGCAGCGGCCATGGCTGCTCATGTATGCCGATGACATCGCGCTGGCGGACTCGGACGGGGGGCGCCTGGTACAACGTGTGACAGCATGGAAGGAGTCGCTGGAAAACGGTGGTTTGAAAATTAATGCGGCGAAGACCGAGTACCTGGCCTGCAATACCACAAATGCTGCTCCTGTTCGCATTGGCGAAGACACAGTCGAGCGCACGGAACAGGTCAGATACTTGGGATCGGTGCTCCACGAGTCCGGGGACGTCGATAGCGACGTCAAGTCACGTATCTCGGCCGCCTGGGCAAAATGGCGCGAGGTGGCGGGGGTTATCTGTGACCCAAAAATGCCGGTTAAGCTCAAAGGACAGGTCTATAAGACCATCATTAGACCTGTCCTTTTGTATGGCAGTGAAGCGTGGCCTATACTTGAGCGACATAAGCAGAACCTGCGTGTCACGGAAATGAATATGCTGCGCTGGATGTGCGGAGTCTCGCGGAAGGACCGCATTAAAAACTCCCGCATCCGCGGCAGCCTTCATGTCCGTGACATAGCAGATAAACTGCAAGAAAGTCGCCTACGCTGGTATGGCCACGTTCTGCGAAAACCGGCAGATTACGTGGGAAACAAATGCCTTGCCATGCCGCCCCCGCCGGGGCCAGGGAAACGAGGAAGGCCTAAGAAACGTTGGCTTGACGTCGTAAGGGACGATATGCGTGCTAATGGGCTCACGGCAGGAGATGCACAAGACCGTGCGAAGTGGAGGCGTCTAGGTAGGAAGGCGGACCCCGGGCACCGAGGTGGAAGCCAAGGTAGCAACCGGGATTAACGCCCTGAGGATGATGATGATGAGGTTTACTGAATTTTGATTCTAGTTTTACGAGTCCACTCTGTCTGACTCCAATATTAACACGATTCATGCATTTGTATTTCTAGTCTTCAAATATTATGCTCCAAAAGTTTTGCTATTGGTTGATCTACACAAAGTTCTGTCTGCTCTTTGTCAGACTTCGCCTTTAGATTAATATGTCCAATTGAAAATCATTATTACTGCAATATTAAATCAATTACGCTTTGTTAACATAAGGCCGACACTATTAAACTTATTGAATTATTAATATACTTGACTTCACGCGCAATTGATTACAACTCTATAAAACCGCTCCATAGTTTTCATATCTTCACTATTTGTCCAAGTCCTTACCGCTGTGGTGTGTTTAGTCACTATCTGGATCGAAGTGCAATAAATGCCGCACCCCGCTTGCCCGAACGTTAATTTTTTATCAATAACTGATAATAAAATATTTATCACCTTTCTAAGTAAAATGAATGTTCGTGAGTTGGGCTGCGTTATTTTTAGTTTGAACTGGCTTTTGGATATCGGATTTTTTTGATTATACCAATTCTTAGTCCATTTCTTCTTCTGCACACGAACTTTTGGTCACATCCAGGCAATCCATGTAAAATACTAGTATGCAACTACATCCGACAATCTGACCCCAATATAGGAAAAAGCTAGGCGGATGATTTCTGGTCTTTCAATTGAAAATTCTATCGATATGCCTTTTCATAACGCAAGAGCGCTTTATTGCAATATTTTAGTCGTCGTCAAAATCACAGAATAAATCACAGTCTTCATTATTCCGTTATACAATAGTTTTTTTAGTAATATGCTATTTAAACACGCTGTTACAGTAACGCTTAATTTTCCGAATACCATAACAGCTACGCCAAATAAAGTCACATGAAATATCATTCGCGTGAAAACATTCGCCTTATCTGCAAAGTAACAAGGCACTGCAGAACTTCCTCGCAATCTCGGAAGGAGGAAATTTTAAGTGAATTTCTTCGTTCCCCAAGTTCTGCGCAACATCGTGTCCAAGTTTGTTATCAGTTCCTGCGCCAGTTTACTTAAACTTGAATGCTAACTGTTGTAGACTTGCATTCACTAAATATAATGCTGAGAAGTTTACGATAAGGCTTTCAACTTGTTATGCAGTTCTGAACTGTTCTTAGATTTCATTTGGCGCGTGTTTGTTTGTTGTTGTATTTATAAGCTTGATCTTCTACATATTTTGCTATCTACTTTGGACGACAATTATCTATTGCCTCTTTGTGCGCTGTTTTCTATCTCTTCATTATCCATTCCTTTTGTGTTTGTGTCATGTTTTATAATCCCAGCGTGTTTGTGTTCGTACACGCGCTCCATTACAATAGCTCTCTAATACGTAAATATTATATCTAAATCACCTGTCCACACTTTAACATTCTCATCGTTCACTTTTGTTTCGTTCGCATTCAAATTGCCAGCAACATTGATGAGACCGAATAAATGAGCTGCAAAATTGTGGTTTTAATTAATTGCTGAAATTCCGGTCACGAGTGTTTATGAAGTGCACCTGCCAAAAACTAGCGGAAAACCGCGAAATTTTTGCGGTCAAACGAATTGACTTTCCGAATTTTGTTCATGTCATCTAGATTTAATTGCTGATGCAAAACACACTTATTAAAAACGAAATATTTTATGTCGACTAAACCTACATGAGCATTCATGAAATGTAGGAAACAAGAGCCAGGTGCATGCTCGAATTTATAGTCTAAACTTCATGGTCTTCAAGTCTTATGTAAGAGGAGAATATTCATACTTATATTTTCTTAAGATCTCCATTGTTGTGTTGTCTATAATCAGGGTAACACCCTTGTAGTAACAGAGATTAGTTCTATAATCCAATTGTTGACTTGACATCGTTAACACCAATAGACACAACTGATATGAAGATAACGGAAGATCTAATCCTTTACAAAATACAATAGACTTCAAGTACACGGTTGATTAATCTTTAGACATCATATGTTATCCACGCTGTGGCATAATTGAAATTAATTTGGAGTTTCATATATCAAGGAGTTCCACAGGGTTCCGCAATATATTAAATTGAAACATGGTATTAATTTAGGTTGTTAATGAAAAATCCAACACATTCAAGAATCAACAGCCTCATTTAGACACTGGCTAAAACCAGCACCGCCATTTTTTTCCTCCATTACAAACGTATCTTTCATTATACCGGTAACAATTTAGATTTTTTTGTTGTTCACAACGTGTTATAGATTGAAAGCGTTGATTTGTAGTGCTGATATTGACTCACTGTGGGAACTGGCGGCTTACTCCCGAAACTGATTCGATTCTGATTTCGTTTCCATTCCATTCGAATTTCGAGATGGCGCTAGACGACTTGTATAGCTCTGTCTCTTTCCCACAACCAAAACAGGATCGAGTTAAGAGCACGTGGTAAGGCCCCTGGTTTGTCATGCCCTGTGGCTGTCGCAGCGCTGTAATAAAAGATTATATAATCAACAGGTTTATAAACTAGTACTTCTCTTGTTTTTCTTTAGATGCCTTACAACATCGTCTTCTTGGAAAAGCACTTGATGGGACATAGATTATTTGCGGTATTAAGTTGAATTAATGCCAGATTTATCCTAGCTTAAACATGACAGGCGTTTGGATGTAATTTATGCCACAATTCTACCAAACCTTTCGAGAATTTAACATATTATGATATACAGTTTTTTTGTCTCACAAATTGTGCGTATAGTAATTAAGGGTCCTTCGCTGTTTGACACCATGAATTTTTGACACCACGGTGTCAATCGCAGAAGAACGTTTTTTGAATTGGCTGTTTAGGACCATTTCCATAATAATTTGCGACCGTGGTGTCAAACGGCGAATATCTTATTTTGTTTTCGTCGATTGACACCATGGTATAAAACTGTTGATTTGGACCACTTTCAACAATTTAAAGGTCAACTGTGATTTGTGTACTGGCGAAAAGAAAACGGTTATTAAAACAAAAATTACAATCAAATTTTTAATGGAATCTTGTATGAATAAATCTTGTATATGAATAAAAAGTTCTAACAAACAACAAAAAATCACAGATAGAAAAGGTAAATTATTTTTTTTACTAATAACTAAGTACTAAAAATCACATACTTAATCATCTTATCTTATATATAAAAAGTTCTACTAAACAATAAAAAATCACAGATAGAAAAGGTAAATTACCTTTTTACTAAAAACTAACTACTAAAAATCACATAATATACATAAAAAGTTCTAATAAACAATAAAAAATCACAGATAGAAAAGGTAAATTATTTTTTTTACTAATAACTAAGTACTAAAAATCACATACTTAATCATCTTATCTTATATATAAAAAGTTCTACTAAACAATAAAAAATCACAGATAGAAAAGGTAAATTACCTTTTTACTAAAAACTAACTACTAAAAATCACATAATATACATAAAAAGTTCTAATAAACAATAAAAAATCACAGATAGAAAAGGTAAATTATTTTTTTTACTAATAACTAAGTACTAAAAATCACATACTTAATCATCTTATCTTATATATAAAAAGTTCTACTAAACAATAAAAAATCACATATAGAAAAGGTAAATTACCTTTTTACTAAAAACTAACTACTAAAAATCACATAATATACATAAAAAGTTCTAATAAACAATAAAAAATCACAGATAGAAAAGATAAATAATTTTTTTACTAATAACTAAGTACTAAAAATCACATAATCATCTTGCCTTAAATATAAAAAGTTCTAATAAACAATAAAAAATCACAGATAGGAAAGGTAAATTACCTCTTTACTAATAACAAATAAAGATATAAAACATGAGTAATGATATAAAACATGATTTTGGGTAAATATTTTTCTCTATATATAACTTAAAATTAAAGATCACAATCATCATTATCATCATCCAATAATTGGTAATTGCTTAGACTATATTACTATTTAAAATTTTTATCTTAATTTTTCTAAGCAATGACCAATACTTATTTGACCAGTCAATAATTCTTGGATGGTGTTATTAATTCTATCATTGATTTGCATGCTCTCTTTTTTTCTTTTAGAAATTTGAATAGGTCCTGATTGGTTAATTTTATTATAGTAAAATTTGGCGTCTTTTTCCACTCCACTAAGAAATTGACCAATATTTGGTTTTAAGGGCATTATTTTTTTTACTCTTCCATTCCACGACTCTACCATATTGTTGGTTCTATGACTTTCGTTAAAAGTGTTCCATACTTTAGATAGAACAGGGTGTTGGAGCCATGTTTGGACAAAATAGTCATTGAATTTCGTGATTTCAGCGTTATTTGGACTTTCTCCCATCACATACAGCCAGCCGTCATCTAATAAATTGAGCGGCAAATGTGACAAAACTGTGCATAATTTCACATGGATCCTGCCCAGTCTAGATTTTATTACTCCAAGCTGCTTGGCTTTACGCCACAAGCTGCGGCTAAAATGGAAAAAACAGCCAACTATTTTCACTTCTGGTAATAGACCTTTTATAGCCAATATCGCAGTCACTTCAAAGTCCATTGAAATGTGTGTGGGCTCCCATTCTTGGACTTGACTTTTTATCATTTCAAATAAAATCTCGTAAGTGACCTGTTTTCTATCAGGAAGTAAAGCATACAGCACGGGAACTATGTTGACGTATTCTTCATTGCTGCCTATATCCGCATGAAAAGTATATACTTGATGGAAACCATTGGGACAAATTTTAAAAGTGCCGTCAACAAAAAATCGTTTTGATTCTTTTAGATATTTGGTCATTTCTTTTTTTGCAAAAATTATTATGCGCTTATTTTTGTATGTATAGTCACAGAATAATAAATCTTCGTATTTTTTAGGTAGTTCTAGAATTGTGGCGTTTTTGAAGTTAAGTTTTTTAGCACCTAGTGCTTTGTTTCTTTGATTGTATAGTTTGTTCTTGATGTTATTAAATTTAGGTAATGGACTCAATAAATTGATTCCTTTATCGGCAAGAGCTTCCATTGATTCTTCGAAAATTTTCGGTACAGGCTTATTGATATTGTTTTTAACAGCTTCAGTACACAATTGCATCTGCCTTTCTATTTCAATCACTGCATGATCCTTTGAACTATGGTTATGGATAGTTTCATGTAATATTGTAAAAGGGGGCGGGCTCACTTTGAGTATTGCATTACACTTGGTCTTTTTCTTTGTACATCTCCATATCTCTGAGCCATCTTTGTTATTTCGTTTCCAAATATAATCGTATCCACCTCGACAAAGCATTCGGTGTCCTCTCTTGGTTCTTTGAAATTCTAAGTTGTCAAAACCATGTGAGGTTGACGGGTGTTCAGACATTTTAACACCAATCCTTAAAATAAAAAAGTAAGCGTTAAAATTTCAGCTTTCGTAACATGTAAATTTGTTTCATTTTGGACTAGGTCTTGTACACCATTCAGAAATATAGAGAAAAAATCGGTAGTTCTTGGAAAACTACAGTTTTATTTTTCATTTGCGGAATCGCCAGCGCAAAATAAAATTAAAAAATTTGATTAGCAACACAATTTTATGTGCAATACTGTTCATACATTGAAATAATGACTTAATGAAATGACTACAGACTCACAGTATTTTATCATTTTAGAACATTAGCAAAGAATTTATATAGTACTAACGTACAGAAGGGCCACTCTCCGCCCCCCACCGATCCGCGATACCGCCAGGCAACATCATCAACACGCATGCATGAGAGAAGCATGGGTGACCTATTCATTCATCCATAATGTTCACGCACACATTCGCAGCGTGTACAAACGTCATTTCTTCAGTTTAGTTGTAATAGTTAATTATACCGCGTCGTTTCTATGGAGTGTTCCCCCTGTGACATTAGTTATAATAATAAACTACAGATATTCATAATGAATTACTGTGTTGGCGCTTAATGAAGCGATGGGACGCCACGACGTGACAGGGCCCGCTCCGGCTACGTAAGCGCAGTTGGAGTTTCTGAACGAATGCAGTTCGAAATTTCAACAGACCAAAAACAAAAGCCAAAAGTGGTCGTTTTTAGTTTCGTGGAATAATCTTACAGTATGTTTGGTTCGTCAATTATATTATAATTTTATGATATTAGCATCCACAATGTTTTCAGACAAAAAACACATAAAAATGTATTGTACAAGACCTAGCCCAGGTTCTATACATTTCTGAAACACCGCCTTTATATTTATTTACATTTGCACTTTATGATATATGAAATGCAAATGAATGTGCCCTACAATAAAATACAATTAACATTATCTTCGAAATAGGAATAAGTAAACTTTAATTCACCTTTTAAATTAACTGATTTTATATTATTGCCTGGAAGTTTCAAGGCCTTAAGATTAAAACTAATAATTTCAATGTGAAAACAAATCCAAACCATCCATTTTGAAGTGAGCAATTTTAATGTTACAAATTATCATTTAAAAATGCTTAGTATCAATTAAAAGACATACCTAACCAGTTGTAAATACCAAGTTTAAGTTAAATGAATTACTTTATTAACTTAAACTTGGTATAATTACCAGACCTAGGAGTTGTCGGGGCACGAACTAGGGATATAATTAGAATGCCTTGTACTATGAGTAAAAACACGTATTGCCTAAGGTATTAGTATATCCACAAATGACTCTTGAACTTGAAATAATAAGTGTTCAATATACACCACTGTAATTATCGATAAGTATGCATTTGTCAATAAGGTTATCTTATCACTAGCTTTTGCCCCGACAACTCCTAAGTCTAATAATTACTTAACACTACTCATACAAATAATATGAGAAGATAATGAACAAAATATTGCGAAATGTACTTACCAAATACTTATAACAAGAACAACACCTCACATACACTGTACCACTTTCAACGCACGAACGTCCTACTGTGACCTTAAGATTCGTAACTCAACGACATGCAAATAACCATACAGTTAGCATTAGCCAATCAGGAACGTATTGTTTACGGATGGTTGACATATTGATCGCTGATTGGCTAATTTTTTACAAAAGGGTTGCTTTTACCTGAGATTTTTGTTTGTTTTAACTCAGGTACTTCTACCCTTTTTTAAACGTTATTACCAACATTTTTAAGGGCATGTAAGTAATAATCATTTCTATTTAATTCTTTTTTGCCTGCTGATATTTTGAACATCAAAATTAAATTTCAAGAGATGTAGTAGTAAAACGTAGTAGTTACTATCGGAATTTTTTTTATGGGTAACTAAACAGTTTTGCCATTCCAAGCACTTTAAGAAAAAATGTATAATTTAAATAAAAATCGTGTAAACACTTTTGTGCATGATTGTTATGTTATAATAAAAATGCCAATGGGCCGTCCTTTGCTGTTTTACATCATGGTGTCAATCAACGAAGCCAAATAAGGTATTCGTCGATTGACACCGTGGTCCCAAACAGCCAATTCAAAAAACGTTCTTCTGCGATTGACACCGTGGTGTCAAAAATTCATGGTGTCAAACAGCGAAGGACCCGTAATTAATTAATGGGAGCTATTAAGACAATCGTCACGATGTCGCCACTACGTATTTCTTCATGCCATTCGGTACCGTCATCGAAATAGGAATTTATAATATTGTCATTTGTCATCGGACTTCCCCTTGCTTTCGTACCTTTTGGTTTTCCTTGTGTTTTACGTGTATATTATTTATGAGCATAATATAAATTTAAGGTGCCTCTATCTACGGATTATTTGCCTTTGGTATTCCACTGGTGGGGAAGATAATTCTTTCGTTCACTCAATTGTCCTTAATTACCTAAATTGGTGAATTGAAATGTTTATCAACATCTTCACATGCAGCTCATTACAAAACCTTTGCACAAAGTCTCCCAAAACCAAAATTAAGCAACGTTTCAGTTATTATCTCTGAATTTTAACCGCCATTGAGTCATAAACCTTGTTCTAAATCTAAACCTACATTATGTTTAACCCACCCACCACTTTGCATGTTAAAGAAACCTTTCCCATAAAGCGGGCATCAGACTGCACACGGTAGACGGTTAGCAACAAACCCGTCCTACATACCGCGCCTTCGATGGGAACAAGGGCGGTGTTACCTACTATGTTAATTTTATAACTACTGAGCACACAAGGGAAAAGCTGCTTTAAATTGTTATGAGTAGACGCTTCAGATTTATAAATAGGCGATAAAATTATCTTCTAGGCAAGCGTGCTTGAGCATCGATCACATCATCGCTTAGAGATAGTTGACATACACGAGCCTAACCCAAAAAAAAAACATGGACTGACGCATAAAGCAGTGGTTTTTCATTTAGGTAAAGTTCTTTTTGCTTGAAATTTTCACAGGCATCTCCGGCGGCATGCATAATGTATTATTGCACTTCGTTTTGCTTGTTAAACCGTATAAAAACGGTCCTTACTCTTGTAGTAACGGAACGCTTTCGAAGTGAGACGTCAAAATTTACATTAAATTTTCTTAACTTGTAATGTTCTAAAATTGTCATATGGAAACATTCTTCGGGCACATAAAGCATCCTTTTCGTAACCCAGGTCATGGTCATTCCCTATACTCAAAATGCCAAAGGCGAGACTACCATTAACTCGTAAACATTTTTTCTTAGATTGGGATACCCAACTTTTTACGCATCTAAATAATGCCAAAACTTAATATTCTCACGTAACCCTTCAAAATCAACCTTCCGTTACTCTTCGCCAAATAATATCTCCATATCGGTCTAAGCTACAAAAAGCTTTTGACTTAAGCAGGCCGCAGCATTCAGATCAGGGAGTATTCACGCCCCCTTTCTTGGAACACCCGAGGCATCCTTAGGCGAAGCCGAAATAACACTGGTTTCACAGGTAGACCCGTTTTGGTAACGATCATTGTCATGGATTCTTTTATTTTATTTCGCTAATGTCTTCTGGCTTTGCCTAATTATAACTCCTGAGAAATCTACCTGTCGAATGGATTCCATTTTGTTTTTCAGATTTGAAAACAACATCTTCAATTTTTGGTGGCTCTTAGTGGATCGGTAACATGTTCGGAAAACCGCATGTTTGTTTAACCTTGTATTTACATTTTAACGGTCAAATTAACACCATTGTACTGAGAAACACAGTTTTATTTCTAATGCTATTCATTCGATCTACATCTCCGAACCTAAATTCCTTTTCTGAGAAAAGCTAAACAATGCATTTGAGGTTCAAATACTTCATCTATCGGAGATGTTTATTAATCTCACATTCATCATTAGATAACTCATTATAATCTATATTTATTTCTTCATAATCAACTACACGTACCTACATTTCTAACTTATTCAAATCCTCGTACCCTACCCTACTCCAGAAATCCTTTTCTAAAAGCTTCAATGATGTTGAACTGACGAAACCACATTCCATGTGCCAGCACAGTTGTTAACCGATCGGCCACATCGTGCTTCTTTTGTATTGTCTGAATGTACTTCACGTACTAAATACTTGCGTAAGAGTTGCTCAGCAAGATGCATTGATAAAAAACTGTACATACAAAATGTTTTTTACTATTTTAGGACGCAATATTTGTGAAAAATTGTAATCTGCAAGAATTACTACCAATCTCGAAAAAATTGCATAAAACCGATTTAGTATGTTCATTACCGTTAGGTAAACACCAGTCAACAAACATGTAATGAAAATATCCATCCAGCAAGCAACTGCCAAGCAGGCTTCGGACGATGATCTGTTCACCTTTCCGAAAGCCACAAATAAATATTTAAAAATAATGCCGCGTAAGCTATTGTGTACCTACTTTAGTATCATTTTATAGCTATCTATAGACTTGTGATGCTGACCAGACGCCGAACACCATTTGATTACAGCTTTTGGTATTTTAATTTGATGATATAAAAACTCCGGAGCGGGCCACATGCTCGGTAGGATCTCGATTGAGTAACAGGCCCACGTCATTATTACACACGTTATTTTATAAACTACTATCTGCGGTATGCATAGTTTAATATCTCTATTCCATGTTTTTATCTTTAAATGCTTTCACATGTATTGTAGATGAATCAAACTGTCTTCCATTTCATATCTAATAGCACCGTTTGAACCCGGAGGCAAACATTATATTAATGTATCGTGATGGAACTCATTTCGATCTCATTTCTCCGTTGAACGTTCTCGTGATGACAAAGCAACTCGTCCAATTTGACTGTATGAACGTGTGGACATAGTTGACCCAACAAGGCGCGAAGCTCGTTACTTGGGGGCACACATCTTAACCTCCATTAAGCCGCGTCATTGCCTGGACTGCTCGCCTCCCACGGTTTCCTACTTGCTACACACATCACCAATTCAGGCTATCTATTATAACACACATTTGGAGATATGTTCCTACGACCAGTCCAATTCCCGAGGGTGGCATTTCCTATTTCGGGCTGCCGTTGTGTTTCTTGATTGGCTTCCTGCTCGCAAGTTTCGCCAATTCAGCCTTGTAGTCACGACTCATTTAAATGGTTTACATATTCCATCTGGTTGGTGTTTTTTGCAGAATGTTAATGCCTTGCCTACTGGTTTTGCAAATGGATAAAAAAGTATCATTTTGTTGATTGTATGTATCTTGCACATCTGACTAATGATGATTTTTGATTTTGCTAAATTTTTTAAGTATTCGTCGATTTTGGCGGGAGTATTTATAAAATTCTCCGTTATTGCTTTAAAAATAATAAGAACATTCAAATTGACTGTTCAACACAAATCCTCTACGTGTAAATGTGTGTATTCAGAGAGATTACTCGTCCCTGTACATATTTGCATTGAGGAACGTTTCCGCGACCCAGTCGGTGCACGATAAGCCAGGTTTTAGGTTCATTCACCGGCCCTAACAGCCATCGACATCATTATATTTTAATCGCTATTTCTTATCTAAATATAATATTTTTAAGCAAATCTTCCATTTGATAATGTGTGAAATGAAGACCTATACAAATAGTGCTTTTCAAATAAGTCCGCGTGATTTTTCCATTCAAACACTTAAAGATTTAAACATTGTGTTTTGCATTTAAAAATAATGTAAATTAGTATAGACAATTTTCTTACTACGAAAACCAAAAGAAAAATTGCGCTCCATTTGAATAAAAATCATATGTGTTATGTAAATTCCATAGTCTAAATCCTGTTCTGAATCAATTTCAACTACGAACTAGGTATTCATACATGGTTTTATTTACGAATCTGAATGGAAGTGCTAAAATGTTCGCATTATCAGAACTAAAATAACGTATGTTCTAAAAAAACTAAACTAACTGTCAAATATGACAGCTGTCGAATTGTCCGTAAAGGTCTAATGGACTGAATGTTGAGGAGTTCAGGGGCATTATTTGCAACGGTTCGCATTCTTTAGATTTTTGTTTTAACTGCGTTGGCGAGGTCCGGGATTCCATCTTGTGGGAGTCTTGTGGAATGCTGTGCATGTGGTCTTTTCTGTATTTGAACTGGTCAAATTCGAACAAGCTTATCACATTTGGAAAATTCTATGGAAAGGCGGAAAGAGGCTTACATTTCACAAAACATCAACCAACGTTTCTCAGAAGACACGAAAATTTACGTCTAATACACAAATGCCGCAATCTTCCTATTTACATCCGAAGTAACGTAGAAATAAGTATAATAGCCGTAATAAAAGGCGCTTTTGAGTCTCATTCAGTGCGTTGCACGGGGCATTAAGTAAGCGATGACAATTACTGTGAGATGATCCCACAATGCCGAGGTTTTCGCATTGTGTTCGTGTATTAATGGCACCAGCATTTCTCGTATTGCCTCTCTCCATTTTCTCTTGTTTGCAACTTTTAATGCGAATGCATTAAATTTATCGTTTTTGAGAATGTATTAATTTGTCAGATCGGCTTTAATGAGTCATTATTATTCATTTGTAATGTTATATAGACGAAACGGTTTTCCACTGTCTCTTCTAACATTGTTAGAAAAGGGATAAGTAATATGTCTTTGATTTTCAATAGTTCTACTGGCTGAATCTAAACGTAAGAATTCCTTTAGTTTGTGTCTTGTGTCACTGCTACAAACGTCTTTTCTATACCTTTAATTGTAATTAAAACAAGAAATGAATGATATGGTCATTATAGTAACGCGACTGATCAATGGATGGACACGGCCCAAACGAGAATTGTTAGACTTATACCACGACTTTCGTACTACAAAAACTTTTAAACATCTGTTGAACACTTGTCTAAAAAAATGTTAGATTATGTATTTGAAATAAGGTCCGTTTTGCAGTCACACTTTTTTTAGATAAGTGTTCAACAAATGTTTAAGTTTTTGTAGGTATTAGATAAGTGTTCAACAAATGTTTAAGTTTTTGTAGGTAGTAAGGCTGATAGAATCTAGTAAGACTTGCAACTTGTACGCAGGTTTTTTAAAAAAAGGAGGTTATCAATTCGACCCGTATGTATGTAATATTATCAGAACTGCCCAGTTTTCATATATGTTAGTCTATATCAGCGTCTGAACAAATGTGCCAAATTTCATAAGTGTATGTATGTATGTTTTTATGTTTCTGCACGCATATCTCCGGAACTATAAGTTCGATTTAAGTAATTCTTTTTTTGTTGTACTAGGTATTGTTCAACTTAGGGTACACTGCAAGTTTCATCAAAATCGGTTCAGTAGTTTTAGAGATATGGATTTTTTTATGTTGTGACGGATTACAAGATTAGTGCATATGTAAGAAAATTTTGTATTTTACAAGAATTTGGGTTGAATATGTAATAAATAAACTAAAAAGGGTAAAATAAAAACTTTTTTTAAAAAAAGTACCGACTTCAAAACAAATACAAAAAAGTTTAAAATAACTTTTCTTTCGGAAGTCGGTGGCTTTGTTTTGTTGTGTCATTGACTATTGCCACCGACTTTAGTTAATGTGCGTGTTGCCATTATTTCATTCCGTTTAAATTTTACCGTATACCTTTTATAAGAATACTTGCCATAGATTGTAATATTGTAAGTTGTACATTACTTTCACAAAAAAGGCCAATATCAAATTCATCGTATTCAGTCACATACTCATCATTCTATCAAAAATAGCCGTTACCTATTCCATTAATAAATAACAAAAAAAATCGACTATATTCTCCATTTTCTTTTTTGTATGGATGTTTTTAATAAAAGATAGGTTAGAATGTACCAGCTAGGCCTTTGTGGCCGGACGATCACCTTTGCGAAGGTCGAGCCTTTATTTATAGCCTAACAATGACATGCTTATCCTTAAACCTGTACGAGTGTACGCACGAATTTCACTTGGAATTCTTACGTCTTGTATATCAGAGTATCCTTTCGAATCTTGATCGGCTTGCTCTGTTCAATTTTTGATTCGTAAACATTTATTTCGAAACTTGTATATTAACGTTATAATAAAATTTTCTCTTCTCAATAAGCGGATTATAAATAATCTTCATCAAAGCCAGTACTGCTATAATATAGAAAGTAAAAGCAACAAAACTCTTTATCTTACTAAGAGCAAATAACTGCTCAGCAAAACAAGTATTTTGCATGAATTGCACAATCGGTTACACGGAAGCCTTAACAGTTGACTGGATATCAGAACTCACCTGCAAAGGCTTTGGAAGCCTTATGCTAAGTTCGACGCTCTCAATATCGATTCTCTTGCTAATTACACTTTGTTTGACCCCACCTTACAGCATACCTATTGCAACCTATTGTAGAACTGGCCACCAAAAAATTAAAACAAAAACTGTTGGCGCGAAAGTAAGTAAGAATTTCGAAGGAGTACCTGAAGGGCTTCCAATATGTCCTTTAGAGATTTGTAAATGTTGAAGATGAACGTACTTACATTCCTTAGAAATTCCATGGCTGTTCGACCGACAGCAACAAGATGTCTGTAATCTTTAAATAGACATGAATACAGTGTATAATTTTCACGTTTAACTCTTAAATCGATTTCAGGAAATGGGTCGTATTATAGCAGTTTGCTTGCAGACGACTAGTCTAGTTTTTGCACAGACAATATATTACTGTAGGAGTGTAGAAGCAGTAAAAGCTTAGATAGTGTCTGGAAAGCTAGACTATCAACATAAGCAAGTTTAGGTCGGTGTGGGTTTAGTATGCACTTTTGTCTGGAAGCGAGCATTTTATTTTACGCTTCAACTGAGTAATCTTGTCGTGAACGCTGTGTTTTGTCTAGCAGACAAAGCTAGATTTCAGAGGAAACAAAATATTTGTCTTTGAGAGAAATTGAATTGTTATTTTTAAGATTTATGAATTTCGTCAGCGGACTCTATGTTTTCATATTGGACTTGTGCATTGTGCATATCCCATTTCAAATTATTACTTTCTTTTACTTCAAAATTTTTCGATTCAGTCCTTTCTACCTCCCATGAACATACTTCCTTCCATAATGATTTCATAACTGGTATCAAAACTAAATTCGCGTGTAAACGGAACTGTTTAGTTTGCATATCTAATTTTACACGCTCCTTGCTGACTAGTGGTTTTCCACCACGACTGGATTAGCGTGCATTTATTTATGTGTTAAGATTAATAGTGGTCTTGCATGCAGTTAGAAGAAACTAAGAAAGTGTTCGGTTTTTTTTGCAGTTAACGGTGTTGAATATTAATTTTCATAACATGCTTGGATTTTGAAAAGTAAGTCCGCTTTTCTACAGGAACTGGCTATAGGAATTCACGAAAGATTAATAATTCAGAATTTTTGACAACGAATGCTTAGGGGTCCCATTGCCTTTTAAATTGACTAGACTTCACAAAGTGCCGTTACACATAGTAAACATTGAATTTACTGTCTCTCCGGACAATAAAAGTACCCAAATAAACTCCAGTTAACATTTACTCTCCCGCAATATAAACAGACCACAGCCACTTGACTCTACCCATTTCATTTAGAACATTTGCTTTCAATCTTCCGGCTACTTTTATACCAGCAGGCCAAATTCTCTTATTTACGATTGTTTTACTGTTCTATTAGCTAATTCGAGAATACACCTCCTCCTCCATTAAAGTTTTATTTGTGACGTAACTTGGCATAATGAATGATGTTTCGTGCGTCTTTTTATTACCTCATTATTGTCTTTGTCCCTGTATCGATTCCTTATTGGTGGATCGCGTGTTACCCTTACTATGTTATTGTTTGTTTACAAACCTTTATATCTTTGGGGGGTTGCGTATGTTTGTTCAGTATTTAGTGTTTTGTTGCTTTCGTTGTTCATGTGTGCAACTATACTTCTAAATTCTAAGTTTTAAAGAGACTGTCCGTTCGGATGAACATTTTGTTTATATATTTTTTTGCTATCCATTCTTAAGACAAAAGTGCCTACGTCTTCTCTCTCATATTTCCAAGTATTTGCATTTAATGTGCAATTTATCCTTGACAAAACATTATCGTTGGCAACATCTTATGACTCTTTTACCTAGAACAAGTGATACGGCTCATAGCAGTACAAATGTACCTACTTCTAAAATTATTGATTGCTTCGGTGTACTCTTATCGTTCCGTTGATAACATTATCGGCCATAGTATCATCGATTACGCGCCCTTCTTGAAGGAGACCGAGGTTGACTGAATCGGTGCGACTATTAGTTAATATATTATTACTGGAATTTACATCATCGTCATCAGCTCTTTTCTCTATAACAGCACAACAATATCTGCAGTGAATCTTTTAATATCATCTACTCATACCTATTATTAATCGCCCGTATCCAAAGAGGTCAGAAACTTCAGTAGGACTTTCGATGCGATGATTAATGAGCCTTCGTTTTGAAAGACCATGCTGAGAATTTACTCAGAAATACTGCCAACCAATCTCAAACTACTAACTTCCATTACTCAAAAACTTACCTTATTAATGAAAAGGACTTTGGAGGGACAAGAAACGGTCAGATAAGGGAAAATTTAATTACGTACACTATCCACCGTTTATCTGTTCGTGTCGTAAAGTTAAAGGGAGCGTAAGGATCCATAAACAATGACAATGAATCCTTAGTTCGTCCATTTGAAATAACTCTTTGGAAATATGTTTTTGCTGAAGAAAGTCATGTTGGCTTAATGACATCTTCCTGAAACATTTTTATATTTATTTAAACATTATCGCGAAACGAAATCATTCCCATTGCTAAAGTGATTAAAAATGATTACAAGTTCATAATAAATGTTAAGTACATATTTATAATTGAAAGGATTGAGGAGAAAGCCAGCACGTTTTTTTCGCGTAAAATTACTCTTTATAAACACTTTAAAATGTACTATTAAAATGTTCCACGTTTTCACAATTTGGGGAAAGGAGGCAGAAACTTTCTTGGTAAATAAAATTTACGTCTGAAGTATTTTAGATAATCTTTATTCATGTATATTTTCGATTCGTATGATATGTTGGGTCACATATTTTACGTATTTCTCCCCTAGAAGACATTACACCCTCAAGCCACGAGTCTAATAAATCAAAAGTTTGCGTAGCGTAAATTGTGTACGTGCAAACTGGTTTGGTTTACGTCCATTCCAATCTTGTACTATCGCGAGCACTGCCGCCTGACCACCACTAAGCTCATTTTTGCTTGCACTTACAACATAGACACGCTCTCTAGCCCCGCCCCGTTGGCGGTTTCCTTTGTATAGAAATAATGAATGAAATACCGATCGGCCGAGCGCACTGACGACGCACGCCAAACGAGAGTTTTTTTTTTCCGCTTTCCTAATAGGCCCAAACTTTAAGGGGGCGTGGCTCGGCGCCTCCGCATGATTTATGCAAAAAAAAATTTAACTGGGCAGGCGGAAAAGCTCGCGATAGTACGTTATCCAACGATATATTTGACAGGATATTACACTGCTCATGAAAGTAAATATTATCTAATATCAATATTTGAAGTGTAACGAAAATGTTCTTGAACATACAGATACTAGTTGACCGGACCAGGCTGGTGTTAGTGTTCTGTTGGACACTTTTTTTATCGAGATTGTCGTATGTTCTGATGAAGTACTTCCCTTAAATCTCTTAACAGGGGTGTGTCTAATGCAAGCTAGTGTAAACCTGGGTCGCGTAGATGACTATTAAAATCCATTAAAGTAATGAAGAGCAGTAAGTGTATTTGATGATTCCACGACTGTATGTTAATTCTACATTTCTGTTTTACTTTCTTTGTGCTCGGTTCTTAGCTTTCTGCGTTCAGTAGGTATAAAACAGCCACTTAGCAGCCATATTTCTAATGATTAATTTCTTGCATTTCTAGGAAAGTTATTGGACATTCATTCGCGTAGTGAATCAGTTGAAATGTTGCTCAGAGGCCGTTTAGATCCGCAGCTCCCTCTACCCTTGACCATAAGTTTTTCATTCCTTTGCTTTACCGGTGTACAATGAGAGTAAACCGGAGTACCCTCTCTCCCTCTTCATCATCATCATTTAAGTCATGCTCAGAATGAAAAAAGCAAATTGGTTTTTTCTCTAAGACAAGCTAAGTTGTTACTAACTTTATTTTAGTTGGGTCTGGAACGTAACTTTGTGGAACTTCTAAGAAGTTTTAAGTCCTAAATAAGAAATCTATCTCGAATAAAGTTGAAACAGGTTTGGGAGTCTTAGTTCTTCAAAACTTTTCTTGCCTTTTATTTATTGACTCATTGGGGCGTGTTACTTTTTCAATGTATCTTTTTCTATTTTGATGTTTGATTTATACTTGTTTCGATAAACAGAGACTTTGGAATCATATAAATCTAGATTATTGGCTGGAACTCTACTTTTTCCACAAAAGTTTATTTTTGTTTGAATATCGATGACATATATGTAGTCGTCTTCTGTAACCTCCTGATCACTTCTATCGTTGGCGTCATTTAAATCCACAAGGGCTTAGCTAGGGAGACAAGAAACAATCATTCAACTCTCACTAAACATATTGAAATCAAATTCATCCTCAAGTGCCTTGTCACTGCATATTTACATTTAGCCGTCTGCTCCTGACGAAGGTCGGACCAGGTATGTTATCGTAACTCATAGCTGACAACGACCCATGCTAGTATCAGCATGAATATTTATGACCGTTGCTATGCACCGTGTTTTGTTTGCGAAACGTGGTGGGTGCTCTACCGCCATGTTCTGGTTTCTTGGTTCATTTTTCGATGTAATGGTAGCTCGATTTGTAAGTTTGGTGAGGTTAAAAATAGATTGGATGATAGGAATGGATTGTTTTGATTGCTTTATTATATAGAAGGTGTACTTTTTGAGAATAGTTTTGGCTTTAAGATTAATGAAGTCCTTTCATAATGATACGTTACCAGCTATCAATATAGGTGACATATTAGGAACTATTAGATTGTAGACCATCTTTGCTGGTTTCTGGGTGATCGTAGATGGTTATAAAACTAATTTCCTTTTTTTAATGAATCTCTGCTGTTTCGTTAATTTTGCCATACATGGTTCAAGTATAGAATATGTGCAGTATTCTCAATGACAACCGCGCCTACCGTTCCGCTAGGCAGTATTGAGATCGCGGCGTGCTCCATTTCCTCCTCATTGCATAATTCAATCGCATTGCATACGAGAATCGATTTTCACTTTCGCGTGCATTCGATTCCATAGAAATGTTTATTTTAAATGCTTGCATAAGATCGAAACTGACAGTAGGTAACTGTTTTTACTTTTTTAGTTGAATACAATGTTTAGTAGAATTTATTTCTGGAAAATGCTCTTTTGTTTACGGGCGATTTATAATAACACTTCCTCCAATGTATTTGAGTCTAAGTTATGGTTTGCCTACAATTATTCATATTCCCTTTAATCATTGTTAAAAATACTTCAAATAAAAATATTCAAGATTAAAAATATATTTACTTGCTGGTTGGCTACATTTGACATAGGCATATCTACCCAACCATCTAGATCTTTACGTATTGCTGTCGTGATGATAATTTTCCCGCTCTATCGAATAAGTTTCCCATTCATTGACCCTTTGAGTAGGATGAGACGCAACATCTGTCATCTCAAGAATTAATTAAACATACAATACTGTACCGTTAAGTGTTCATTAGCTTATTAAACCGTCAAGTCTGTATTTAGAGATACAAACACAAACTTATTTATAGCTGACTGAAGCTAAGCCATTGGAAGAACAGCCTTAAGATCTTAGAAATAAAGGTTAGAGTAACTGCATGTGGGATTGGTGAATGTTGAAAAAGAGGTTGTGATCGGATGTAGGTTCAAATGTTAAAAGCAACGGTACTCCGCCTCCTTGCTGCACGAACTCACGAAGTTTCACCGTACGGAGATCGTTGCATTGTTGCCAACCTTATATGGCTTGTGTCACCTTTGATGGTTGTTTAAAAGTTATTTATTGGAGAAACTTTACCTGTTAAACTTATGAATAACAAATGCAAAGGTTAAACGATAGATTTAAATGTTTACGTAATGATTTAACGACACTAAAATAAAGCCTTATTCATCTTCATAAGCCAATCTACTCAAGAGTTTAAATCAGGAACGTTGTTTTTTTTTTCCTCAAGCCGTGTGAGGCAAAGGAAACACAGCAGCCATGCACTCGTTTAGAATGTCAATAGGTGTCTGACTCATGCCACAATCACCTGCACGCTCTATGATTGCAGGTATTATCTATGACTGTTACACCACAAACAATACATCGACGTTTTTGTTAAGACGGAAAAGTCAATCATTCGTATCTAACCGGAGATGTATAGGGAAGATTTAGATGCAGTCATATTTACAATTTACTATGTATTTGTTTTTTGATAATGTTGGTGTTGATTCACTGTTGTTGAACAGGTTATCTTATCCGTTACCTGATTCATATTTCCAAGCATTATCCGTGTTGTATTAAAAGATTCTGGAAATATACGATTTACTTAAGTTTTCCGAGAAATGCGATGAAAATGTCGCTTTGTAGAATTTGTTAGTAATGGCGCTGTCCCTGAATTAAATGAATGCGCAAGACTATCGATTTTGTAACATAACCTGACGGAATTTATAAGACAATGCTTTTCGAAGAAAAAGAGAAATGTATGCTTTAATTTTATTACTGTTTTTTGCTCATCCAATGACATTTCTCATGTTGTAATACAATGCAAACTAAAGTTGATAATTTAAAAAATTAAAAATATTATGAACTTATTAAATGATGCTAAATGGGGATTCCGTATACCTAATTAGGGAAATCTAGAAATAACTATCAATGTCATATTATTTAATTTAACGTGTAGTTAGAAACAGCTTCTTATGCGTCACTATCTATCAATGAACATGTGAACCATTTACCTTATATATAAATCACTTGCAATTCAATTTATTTTGTACACAAACAATTTATTATTTTGCTCGTCAATTTTTCTTTAAATCCGACCATTAGGTATGTGGTATGTGGGCACCAACACAGGTCTATCATTGGTGTTTCAATCCGGGATGATGCAGGTGGTTATTCACGCACAGGAACAGTTTGAAAATAAAATTGCCAATTTCACTCAAGAATAATGTAGCTTTCTACTGGTGAAAGAATTTTCAAAATCGGTTCGATATTGCCAGAGATTACTTCCTACAAACTTACAAACTATAGATGAGGAAAAAGAGAGAAACTACCATTACTCACACAAGAACTACTATTTCACTAGACTATTAATTCTAACATTATCAATGAATGACATATCGAAGCGCCGGCGCAGCTGAATTGGCCAATCACGAACGAATGCAGTCCCCCGAGTATAGTCACCGATATGGAGGAAATAACATCCATATAAGGGTAGACGCCTATTACTGGTATTACTTCAGCTAATTGAACGTTTATTTATTCATTACTATTATTTTAACTAACTCGGTTGTCTTTATCGTTATTTATTGACGGTAAATTGAATTAGTGGCTGGACCTTTATAAAGCTTGTAAGGGTAAACTGGCGACTACTATTTTCTTGTCAATCTAAACTAGTGATGCATCCGATACCGATACCGATACCGATATATCGGCGATACTTCGGGTTAGCCGATATATCGGTATCGACGATATTTTTATGGCCGATTCAATGATACTTTTTAATTTAAAAACGTAATGTAAACGAGCGTGTTGTTTCGTCTATTTCGTTGCAAACGAGGCACGAACTATGCCCGGGGAAACCTTTGTCAAACAGACTTGTGAAATTGCCTTTCTCCGAAAAATATAAGATTACTTTGTTTTTAAACAAAAATCTTATTAATGTTAATCTTAATTACTTAAATGTATATTATCTTATATCAACGTATGTCACTACTTTTTATATTAATAAAAAAAATAATCTGACTTGTGATTTATTTATTATTTTATCTTAATTTTTTAATTCACAATAAGCGTATCGGTATCGGAATCGGTATCGACGATATTTTTATAAGAGTATCGGTATCGGTATCGTATCGGCGAAAAGGCGTATCGATGCATCCCTAATCTAAACCTTTGAATAGGGTCGCGAATTTCTATTCAGTTTCTAATTATGGAATATGGATTTAAAATATTCCTTCTAAGTGATGAAATATCTAATACTGTTTAAGCTAATAAAAATTGATTTTAAATAGAGAAAAGTTGAACAAAAAAAGCTTTTGATACGGTTTGGTTAATGAATATAATGATATTTCCTACATTCAGTGTGAATGTGGTGCTCCCAACTAATCCAATGGCCCATTAGCTGAATGCAAGAACTGAAAGCATAACGCCAGTTTTAAGGATCGTCTGCTAGGACTAACTAACTCTATGAGCCAAAAAAACACATAATTAATCTCCGTAATTCAATTCTCAGCGTAGACAAGTTGCAAAATCCGGCATAGCGTGCAGTTATCACGTACAATCGATTAGTCAGTGCGCCCGCGCCGACACGGCGACGGCAACAATGGCGGCGACGCCTGCGCGTTGGGTGCGGAAGTTGTGCAGGAAGCCGAGCGGGTGGTGACACCCAGACGTAACCGCTACGTAGCATGGGTGACGTCATATTCATTCATTCGGTGCATGGCAGTTTTGGTAATGAGTAGAGATTGGGACATTTGTGAGACGTTACGTTAACAGGTTTTAAAGCCAAATACTCTGGTACTCAGCAGCATCTGGTTAGACTGAATTCCGACCACAAATAGTTGGGAAAAGGCTGGGTATATGATCATTTATAATCTACGAGTGACCTGAGCTTTACACTGCCACACTTATCGGGTTCGAAAATCTGTCTTTACACTGTAAGCATTGAAATCAGTCGGTTGGATTCGGAGATTACCGTATACGCAGTGGCGGTCCCTTATTAAAAATGCTCGACAGAGAATCATAATCAAACCCGAACTATTTAAAAGTTCGCGCGCTTAATTGTTATCAAAATAACACAAACTATCCACGCCACACACTTTACATCGCAATTGTTCGCGCGCAGTTTCGTATTTGCAACATCTATATATAGCTATCTCGCTTACACGTACCGGCTTTTACCGGGCTTTCAAATACTATCTCTGTCCCTTTCGCACCTAAAGCGTTGTGCCGTATAGCGAGTTAGAACCTTGTGCGTCTACAAATCGATCAGTATGGAAAATATAAGCCAGGCATGCGTGTGAAGTTGGACGCGTATGCGTGACCTTGTGTCGCCTTGCCAACAATATTCTGCGTAAGTAGCTCACTTCAGTTTTATTTGCTTGAGTGGGGAAAGCTTTGTTGTTAAAGTTTTTTGTGTGTTTTGTTAGATTTTCTCAGTGATACAATTGTTTTGGTGACTTACCTGCAACAATGGAGGTAATTGTACCTTGTGAGGATTTAAAATGCGTTCAAGTTTTGATTGGCGAAGATAAGGTCAAATCTTTAAACTTTGCTCAGAAAAAACAGTTAATTTCTTCACTATAACCGACGCCGACGCCTAATCTGTGTATTTCTCTGACTAGTAAATAGCATAAACGAAAATTTCATATGTGTATAAATCATGCAATAGAATTCAAGAGGTTAGTTTATTTTTTTCAGCCCTTCAGGCTTTGTGTAATTTTATTAGTACCTAATAGTACAAAACGAGCTGCTTTTTACGATACTCATTGCAGCAAAAAATTCGTTGGACATACAATCATGTCGCGAGTCGTAAACACGGTTTTTGAACAAAAAGTAAACTTATTGAGTTGTTTTCTGATCTGTGCGACAACCCACAGAACTGGGACGAGGATACGATTTTAGCTATTGAAAAACAGTTGTTGGTAGAATTAAAACGATCACCAACATTTTACTCTGATGTAATTAAATCATTTCTTAAGAAAGATAGACGATTCCAATTAGAATATAAATAATTTATTTAAATTCCTTATTACATTCTATCTAGCTATTTTTGTTTTTAACTTTCGTTTTGTAACTTTCTGTTTTGTTTTTTTTTGTCTGTAACCTGTTAGTCCTGTTACAAAACAAGCAACTACTTACCATAACTTTGTTCCCTCAAGCAACAAATGGCTTTTTTCAAAGCCACCAAAGGTATGCAATTGCTGATATGTTCATTATATTCAATCTAGCACTAGCATGCCTTCAGTGTGCTTTGGTTACCTCTTTCACCGCACGACAAGCAAGAGTGAAATTGAAGAAAGAGGAGGAAAGAAGAAGATGGATGAATTCACTTTTAATTTATTGTACCTAACCAGTAATTTATGAGAAAATTGCGATGATACATACGTAGGTACCTACATACTCAGTCGAAAACTGAACTTTCTTTTTTTGAAATCGGTTTAAATTTTATTGGGCTTGCCTTATATTGAAACCCTAGGCCCGCCACTGCGTATACGAACATAGGAAACGCGTGAATTTTATTTAAATTCTGATGATATATTACCTCAACATTCTGACTGCCTGTATCCATTAAAACCTCCAATCTAATCAAATAAGTAGTCAGTTTATCGACACATACACTGATTCATTGATGCTAACTAACCTGAAGTTTGTTGAACTCACAATGATCGATATTTTCCACCAACGAAGCGAAAAATTACCATGCCAACAATACGCAAAGCCCTACATGTACTATCCTATTTATATTTATAGCAACATTCACCCACACGCCAGACTACCTCTATAAAGGCCCAGGTTTACTTCTCAAGTGGTTTCGACATAAAAAATCAAACCTCTCGAACGTTTAACACAGTCCGTTTTGTTTATTGGCAAACTGACAGACCACTATGATAATAAAAAAACAGGAAAGGTATTTTAAAAAGTGATTTAGTAGCACATGTTTATCTATGAAGTCAGTTTTGACAGGTAGACAGGCACCTGTCTATGGAAACGGTTCTTCTTTACCATCACCGTTATTCAGAACATTAGAACCAGTACTAATCTTGATGTGTGAGGGCATCGTTCAATCCGACGCAGCTTTTTCCTGTTCCATTTATCGTTGCTGTTATGGATTGCACTTCTTCACCGTTGTCTTTTTTTGTTTCTAAGTCATCGACATCAACCTTGGATATACCAGTTTTATCATCCATAACTTCATCTATCAAAGCTCTGATAGTTAAAGAATTGGTCTCGTTAACCTCTTCAATATTTTTGGCCTGTGTAAATCAATCACTTTCAATCAATCTTAGTTGATGGCATTACGTATGCTATTAAGAGCACAGACATTTGAAGTGGTTGTAAACTTGCGAAATGATTTCTTAGAAGAACTTGTTTATTAAAAAGAATTTTGATGTTCTCTCGTAAAATTGTTGGTATTGATGATGAACGAAGCCAAATCCACATCCTTACCAAGAAAGTAATCCCCGAATGATGAGAGAATGATATACCCAATGGTATACCCACATTTCGCCATCAAAAATATAGACCATAAAGCATTTATTCTACTGTTGTTAGAAGTCGTTGACATCATAATATACGCATGAATTCGCACTGTGTCGTCGACTAGATTTCCGTTTCCTCCCGAAGCCGTATAAGGACCGTGTGAAGTTTTACAATACTTTTTAATAGTATGTATTTTAAATGCAAGACCCGAATTCGTTAGAGCTTCGACTGCATTTTTTATGCTGTTTTGGAGATATCATTTTACATTTTACGAGCATCAATTTATTATTGCAAATGTTTCCGTTTAGACTCGACCGGAAGCCGACTCTATAGTTGAAAAAGTTTTTTTGGAAGACGATAGGATACCTTGATATGACTTATTTGAACATTTATTAGCAGTGCATTTAGCAAAGCTGCCAATGAAAATGGTGAAGCATTCAATTAAATTTTTCATACGACCCAACATCCAAAAACTGCAAGAAAACTTATACCTTACGTAATGATCGTAAATCTACTTCCAATGTATATTTGCAAGATGAGGCCCGTCCAAATGCCTCACGATTGCGTTAATACACGCAGATCACACATAATTATCTAAATACATAAACTCACTGTTATCCGGAACAGAATGATTCATACGACAAAATATAAATATTCCGGGCGTGTTAATTATATTTACACTATCGGCACTCCTGCGGTAATGGTCAAGGTCATTACCAGGGTCATCACCTTTGACTACTTAATCACTGTTCACTACATAATTACATGAGCAGGTCATGTCATATCTCTTAGTTGATAAGGGCAGATATGAGAGTGCGGCCTTTGTAGGATGTCTGAGGGGCAATTTTACCTCGAATTTTTGATATTGGTGTTTGGGTACTTTTTTAATACGGGAATTTGCCTTCTGATGTCTTTCAAAGTAATGTTTTCCTGGTTTCTTTTCTTTTGAAAGGTAAGAGTGAATGTTTTCCTCTCAAACGTCTTCATAAAAAATTGACTCGTCTAAGCATTAACTTTTGTTTGCTGTTTTTGAAATGCTCTTCGGACGACCAATTAGAAATACTCTCGGGACAGTCGTAGCCCCTCATCCGGTCATTTTAAGTACCATCTCTCATAATTACTTCCTTTTTCTTTGTCTATTTTTACGTCTCTGCTAACGGAGGAGGTTCCTACTCTTCAACAATTTTATCTTGAGTTACTCGTTATGGGATTTAAGCATTAAATAGATTGGTTTATTTAAAAGAGCCTAACTATTTGAAACCGTGCCTACAACACCTTTTACAAATTTGGGGAGTTTGGTCCCAAGAACTGCTTCACCAATTTGACTGATTAGGTATATACAAAAAAACTGGCAACTCGTAAGGCCAACCAGATTTTTGGGACATGACGTCATGGTTATTCAAGTGGACATACTTGTCCATCCACCTGCCATTACTACTTTTATATGTAGATAATCCAAGCACGACCCATGAACGGAAAAGAAAGGCTGTCCACTTCCTACTTAAATAAAATCCAATCCCGGAAGCATGAATAAGTAGAACGGTGCATGCCGTAGAAACAAAAAACGATCGGCAAAAGTTTTGAAGACTGGGTGTTAATTCCCTCATAAAATGACGTCACTTGGCACGAAACCACAGCTGTTAAATGGCGCAGTGACATCATTGCAAGGTGCGTAGGCATATCAGTGCAATTTGATGTGGACAATCGTGTTACTTCCAGTTAACCGCGACTAATGTGATATGCAAGTTTACGAGCGAATTGTTCCTTGTAAACCAAGTGGTTGATGATGATAAGTGTTGCCTAGATCTAGAGTTTGACTAGGTTTTATTACTCGTCCACCTGCACTACTTATGGATGACCTGTAAAAAAGAGGCAACAGATATATTTAGATGATGTGTGAATGCTCTAAATGAACTATAAACTGTTTCTAATTCACATTTGCACAATGCAATGGTATATTCTCTGGCAGGCATAACTCCACCATACGTTCGGCGCGAAATAGCTTGTAGCATTAAAAAGGGGAAACAGGAGCGAGATAACCGTCATCCGCTGTATGGGCATCAATTATCTCCTTCACGCTTAAAAAGTCGTAAAAGCTTCCTTAATCCAGCAGTGCACCTCCCTCCTAGTTCTGTACTGCAGTGGCCGATCTGGAAATCTCTCAATCGATTGCAAGCCCAGGTTGGCCGCTCTAAAAATAATCAGGTCAAATGGGGTATATATACTAGACTCATCCCAAACACAATGCCAGTACGGAGCCTATGTACGGGATATGTCCCACCTCCTTTCGTGCTCATCCTGCCCAACCACCTGCTCCTTCCAGGATTTGAACGAGGCAAATCACAGAGCTGTGCTGTGGATGTAATTTGAGTACATCGACACGCAAAGCAAGCAAGCAATTCACTTTTACTTTACATCCAACTGCTCTTATCTGAATTATTTTAAGACTCTCATGTCTAGCTAATTTTTCTGGTCAATCAACCGTCTTTTCAGGACAATTCATCCAATTTGACTTCCGCTGCACCATTTCTTTGTAATCAATAGATTTCTTGGGTATCCTCTACTTTCCTTCATAAATATTGTAGTTAACACAGCGAACCCCTTCTTACCATATCATCCTTTACACAAGCCATGGCTTTGTCAAATTATACTGCTATCATCAACAGCGCCCATTTCAAGCTCATCAAGCTTATAACAGTTAACCTATTCCCCCAAATTGCCCGAGTCCTGACACACAACGACCACAGATACGCAAACAGCAACACTAATTGCCCATGTGGTTAGCACATTGATTAAATTCCTCACCCATCATGAATATGTATGAGGAATGGCATTCACATTCAGCTATTACCCGTAATTGATGTACGAGTGACGTTCGTAATAATCGTAATTTATTGTATTATGACATTATTGGTAATTATGACTGGCTTCTAGTTCTGTTGCTCGCAAAGGGGCCTGCTGAAGAAGTCCTGGAATCAAAATTCAGGTCGGGCAGTGGCATTAGGTCTATCAAGAATTTCTCAGTAATAGGCTTATCCCTAGCTCGCTAGGGTCATGTTGTTAGCCTGACTCTACGGGCTTACGGTCATTTTTTATGCAATAATTAACCTAAAGGAGAAGGTATTCCTGGTAACCGATTACAATGGTATAGGTTGTATATTATTATGTTCGTAAGGGGAATTTAGTGCCCAGAAACAATTTCAATAATTTCCAAGTAGCAATTTGTATGCTACGAAGCTCTTTGTGAACGGAAGCTAAGTCAATGGGCCAGTATAGACCTTCTTTTATTATAAGTACTATCGGCTCAGAAACTGAACACAACACATTCCCCGGAATCTTTTACCCTGGAATTTTATCCGCAGAAAACGCCCTCAAAATGACAATGTCGCTCTAAGATAATCAAAACTCCATATAAGACTTTATGAAACCTTAGCAAATCTTTGATCTCAGGCCATCTTAACTAACATCACGTTCAGGGCATTGCACTGCACCAAAAAGCGAGATTTGAGCGATCATCTCGTAAGATGGAAAATTTTCAACAGAATATGATCTCTCGTACTTTGTAATAATGCTCATGGTTTAAGCTTTGTATCCTTAAAGTTGCCGTATGACGGGCTAGACCCCATAACGGTGTAAGGCAGGGGTACTCAAAGTTTTGCTTTCCCGATCCTCTAAGGAGATTAAAAAGCATTTAGAATTCTGAAGCAAACAGTTCATTATTTCAAATACCTCAAAAAGACATAATTATCTAAAACGTGATTTTGCTCAATTTATGTATTAATTTATGTCCCCTTTTGAAGGAAACCAACTGAGTTGTCAGTTTCTTAGTACCACATAAGGTTCGATTCGGTTGAGACACATCTGATCAGAATCATCGTTACAACACCTTGCTAATTTCGGGAACTAAACAACTTCATTATTTTGGACTTCAATACTAGTTTTAGCTTCCAGTTTGAGAACCACCGTTGTTCTAAAACCGGTCCAGTAAAGCTATCTATCGAACTTTGTAGGTGAGTGCACGTGTACTGGCTACAAGCAGATTGTGTTGCACAATCGTGGTCGAAGTTGGACATGCATACAATGGACGCTAGTGGCTTGTTCGACCATCTCGTTTGTTGTTGACAGTTGTTGTTAGCTTCGAAAGGTACTGTTATGAAGATAATGAAAGGCGTAGCTTATTTTGTGATAAGAGATAGATATTTCGAGGTTTATATTGAAGCATGTTTAAGAAAGGCCAAAGAAAAGATGGATGGATTGTGTGAAGAATTATATGTACAAAAGTAGTAAATTTTATGACGTCTAACAGGGTACAATGGAAGAAGAAAACGTGTTGCGACGACCCCAACTAAAATGGGTTAAGGTGCAGGTGGATAATGATGATATTGAAGTTATGTTAAGCCCTTGATTTGCAAAAGAGACCTACTCGGAATTGAGTGGCAAGGTTAAAGAAGCCGTTGGTTTGTCCCGGCTTTCATTGTATTGTGATGAAAGCCGGAAGGTCTGTCCATCAATCTTACCAACGGGTGTCTGTTTATCCAATAACTAGTTTGTAGAATTTTGTATCCAGTTAGAAAAGAACCCGAACCTTAATATATTTTGGACATAGTTTTAGGACATTGCATGATATTTTGGAGAATGTCTTGTCCCATTACAGACTTGTCTTCTACATGGAAGAATGTACAAAGTATAGGTATTATTAGATCTAATAACTAACGGGAAAATTCCCACAGACACAAGGAAACTTCACAGTTCAAACAAAGTTCTATGAAACAGCAGCTGTTTCAACCGAAGATGACACAATACCTGTGTGATAAGCAACATAATATAAGCATTTGAGGTCGACGGTCACGCTGGCTGTGATCAGGAATGCGACAGCATTCCGAATCGGCACCCATCGAACTGTGAACTTTTGTCAGAGTCCGCAATCCGAAATACCCGCAATGCGAAAATACACCTTGTTCTAAAAGTCATAAAGCGTAATATTGTGTAGTAAGTATCACTGCTTTAAATAGAAATTAATTAGAACTGTACCATTTATAAATGCCTGTCTATTAAAGAAACGTTTTGTTTACTTCTGGTTTTTGCTGATTCACACGATAACGTGAAACTCGTAACAACCTTAATAGGCTTTGCTAATGTTTGTTTATGAGTCATCGCAATTAATATTTTTACGTCAAATGTTTGACAGCAAAGTTGGAAGGCGCCATTAGTAGGTATGCCTTTAATATTGTATTCAATTGGACTGGCTTTCACGTGGCCCGAATCATGTAATGATATGTTGGTGCCAACATGATGTATGGTCAGATATCGGCCAACAAAAGCAGTAATTACACCTCTATCTTTGTAATGCAGAGTGGTACGTTCACTTTTATGACTGCCACTGATAGAGGTACCTAGCTCTACCAACAACACACTTAGGCGCGATGATATGTAAAAATACTGGTCATTCAAGCTCCCAAAATATCTGAATGCGTAGTACCTAGTCAAGGAAATCTTCTCATCTTTTAAATTCAGTTTTTCTTTCTATAATTGATATCTGTCATTCATTTAACACATCTGTGCTCCATTTTCACTAGTTTATAGAACTTTTTGAGTGAAATACTCGTTGTATCTTCAGTCTGTCTGTTTAAATAAAAGAAGAAACTAACTGATTAACTGAACGATCAACGTACAGCTGAAACCGCTGGGTCTAGAAGCTTCAAATTAGGGATGCATCGATACGCCTTTTCGCCGATACGATACCGATACCGATATTCTTATAAAAATATCGGCGATATCGATACCGATACGCGTATTGTGAATTAAAATAAAATAAATAAATCACAAGTCAGATTATTTTATTTATTTATATTAAAAGTAGTGTCATAGGTAATTGATTAGATAATTATACATTTTAGTTATCAAAATTAATAAGATTTTTGTTAAAAAAATAAAGTATGTAATCTTAAATTTTTCGGAGAATGGAGATTTTGCAAGTCTGTTTCACAAAGGTTTCCCCGGGCATAGTTCGTGCTTCATTTGCAACAAAATAGATGAGACAACACGCTCTTTAACACTACATTTTTAAATTAAAAAGTATCGTTGAATCGGTTATAAAATATCGTCGATACCGATATATCGGCTAACCCGAAATATCGCCGATATATATATCGGTATCGGTATCGGATGCATCGCTACTTCAAATGCTTCAAAGTAGGTAACACACAAGTATGTACACAAACTAAAAACAAGTGGATTGTATCTACATGTCATTCCGTCCGTACGTGATTAATTTAAAATCGTACACATTAGCCACGTGCCGACACAAAAGCGTAAATAACTTATTTAATCTTTGACAACAATGCATGACGTATTGATGTTAGTTCTACAAGAAATGCTCTTCGTGATAGATTGGATAAAGGGTCATTCTTCAATATTTGAGACTTCCGTTGAAGATAATGACGCCCGATCTTTTACTAATAGTGCAACCATCCACTGACAAAAAACAAAAATATAAATTATTTTAATTACATACAACTTAAATGAAATTAAAATCTATATATATAAAAGCGAAAGGTCACTCACTCATAGGACACGAAATCTCGGAAACTAACAGTGGTAGGGGTTCAAAATTTTGCATAGGGGTTCTTTTTAGGACGTAGGCGCTTGCTAAGACGGGATTTTGCGAAACTCCACCCCTAAGGGGTTGTTTTTGGGGTTGATAGTTTGTATGAAACTTTGTTACTATAAGTACTGGGAGTTTCAAATTTTGCATGCGGGTTCTTTTTAGGAAGTAGGTCCTACTTACAAAAGGGGTTTTTCGAAATTCGACCCCTAAGGGGTTGTTTTTGGTGTTGATAGTTTGTTTGAAACTTCGTTATTATAAGTGCTAGGAGTCTCAAATTTTGCATGGGGAATACTTTTAGGAGGTACATGCTCACCTAGACGGGACGTTGCGAAATTCGACCCCTAAGGGGTTGTTTTTGGTGTTAATAGATAGAGGTCTCAAATTTTGCATGGGGATTCTTTTAAAGACGTAGGTGCTCACTAAAACGGGATTTTGCGAAATTTCACCTCTAAAGGGTTGTTTTTGGGGTTGATAGTTTGTATGAAACTTTGTTACTACAAGTACTAGGAGTTTCAAATTTTGCATGGGGGTTATGTTTAGGACTTTAATGCTCACTAAGATGGGATTTTACGAAATCCAACCCCAAAGGGTTGTTTTGGGGTTGAGAGGTAGAAGTTTCAAATTTTGCATAGGGATTCTTTTTTGGACGTAGATGCTGCCTATGACGGGATTTTCTGAAATTCTATCCCTAAGAGGATGTTTTTGGGGTTGATAGTTTGCATAAAACTTCGTTATTACAAATGCTGGGAGTCTCAAAATATGCATAGAGATTTTTAGGACGTGGCCATCGCACACTTTCGGGCATACCGCAATCACGGCGGGCATGCTAGCGAAGGAGGAGGCGGGACGCGTGAGGGAGAGGACAGCGTCCACCTTACAGCCCAGCCGCAGTGGTAGACGCACACTGCGATGGACGTCCCAAGACGATCTCCGGCCGTAGGCGCGGGCATGTGGACGGCGAGTAATTGGCGACTCACTGTCTGACCATGGACCATGCCCGGGTCGCGGCGCGTTATGTCCACGCGCGCCTCACAGAGTGTCAGCACAATGACGGGGCTTCCCCTTAGAGGGCCAAAGCCTGCCGAGGTCGCGGGACTAACGAATACCGTGATCCTGGAACGTAAAGGGCTATTGAAGGACACCGTGGCTTTTAGTCAGTACAAGTCTGACAGTCCCTCCTACCCTGCCCTGGGTGAGAGGACTCATTTGATGAATATTTAACACGCTAAAAAAAAAGATGCTCACTTAAAGACGCGACTTTGTTCTTGATAGGAGTCTCAATTTTTTCTTATAGGTTTGTTTTAGGACGTAGGTGCTACCTCAATCGGGATTTTGCGAAATTTGAATCCCTGAGGGGTTGTTTTTGGGTTCATAGAATTTTTGTTGGATATTGATTTAGATTTTCCAAAAGTATCCCATAAGGAGGGTGGCCGGGAGTAGAAATTCACAGATAAAAAGTTCGAAATACGCGCAGACGAAGTCGCGGGCGAACTGCTAGTAATTTATATTTTTGTTTTTTGTCAGTGGATGGTTGCACTATTAGTAAAAGATCGGGCGTCATTATCCTCAACGGAAGTCTCAAATATTGAAGAATGACCCTAAAAGAAGTTATAATGACGTTTGTGGCCTCTGAAACTTACTTGAACAAAAGAAAAATGTGCTGCTTCTTCAATGTTTCGTGGGAAGATATGGCCACCTTCTGTTGTCAGTGTTAATAGAGCTGCCTCTGGGAATCTCCTGGGCCCCTGATATGACCGTATTGACTATGAAAATCCAGGTTTCCTCAAGATAATTTTCCTTCATCGATGCCAGTAATTTCCAAGATAAACTTGGAAAGTACAGAGGTGTTGCCGTTTCAGCAACTCAGGGCATCTATGTTAAGAGCAACTATTGTATTCCCGATTTAAGCACCTGTTTGTGGGAAAAAGATACTGGTACCTTGCCAGGGTTCGAATTCACAACCTCTTGCATGAATGGCGAGATTTTTGACAACTCCTCTTTCGAAAACCGAGTTTAGGGTGCTGATGAACTATGAAGATACGAGGCTGTAAAAAAAACTCCCTTTTTAAATTCCCGCTAGCCGATCGCAGCCGTTAGTAGACAGGACTATTCCCAACAATGGAACAATTATATCTCATCTTAAAGTAATGAAATCCGTTTACTTGAGATTTATCATTCTACGTTCATAATAACTATACGTACATAAGTAATAACATGTAATAATAATATTTAACATATTCAATACTCATGTTTTCGCAGGAGTATCGCATACCTATGCAATTTACCGACAGCACGTTTGTCCAAGCGAGTTCCCACGTCCCGTTTCATAGTCGATAACTAAGCGTCATTATATTTTTTTATAGTTAATCGCTTGTTAATATGCAAGTGGAAGATAATTATGTGCTTGGCCATAACACTTTAAATGACAGAACACACGCGATAGAACGAAAAAATAAATATTTCTTGGACATTCTTCAGAAAGGCTTCAATTAATCTTTCAAGTGTTCCTTTTTTAAAACGCGTTAGAATAAAAAAGTTCTTATCGTTTAGATTTTTTTAAATACATATATCTAAAATCTAAAACAGATGTTTAATTGACAATTTAAGGAGATAAGTAGAGGTAGTAAAAGTTAATAGTTAAGGCCTCTTTTGATAAACAATGTAAAAACCCACTTTTTTTTCATGTTTATGGTTTCCAGTTGTGTGTCACAAGATAGACTAATAACAAACATTATCTAATGAACAACCCAACTCAACAATTGCCATTCGTCATCATCTTTAATCACAGGAGCAGAGCAGAATCACATAGTGTCGGAAATCGGAGAAACCATATTTTTTAAATCGATGTCCACAAGACCACAATAGTTCCCAGTTACTAGTACTCACTACATAACAAGTACTACAAGTATGAGTCAGACATCTTTGCACGATGCGTGACGTCACCCCATTGTGTTGGGAGGTGTCAAAACGGCAACAAAAACCTCTTTCTATCACTTAATTACCCGCTTATTCACATTTGTCGGATGTAATTGTCCAATAAATAGGCAATCCTGCGATTAATTTATGCTGTATCCTTTAACTTTTTCATTTTAGACTGTGTAGGCCGCTGCAAGTTTTTAATTGCTGAATAATCCTGCTTGATAATGTTTAATTACAATTAGTTCTCATAACACAGCCACTCTCTGTCAAAAAAGGAAAACAGTGTATGGAAAACATTTAAAAAAAGAAGTATTCCAACAGTTGGAACGTTACGTTATCATAATTATGCTACTTATACAAAACTCCATTTACCTCCAATCAAAAATGAACCTTACCTCCTTAAATCCACAAACAATTTATTCAACCTATTTGCATTGCCGGGGGAGGCCTATATTCAGCAGTGCACGTCTTCCGGCTGATGATGATGATTTGCATTGTAAAGTTCTCCACCACATACAAAAAAAATACTAATGAGCTTATTCTCCTTTGTCCACAGACAGTCCAGCACGGCTTTCCACATAGAGCATCAGCGCTAGCATGGGACCCTCTTCTACGAGTGGTGGCGCTTGGCACAGCCACCGGCGCCCTCAAGGTCTACGGCAGGCCGGGCGTCGAGCTATACGGACAGCACACAAACTCAGACTCCGTCGTGACACAGATACATTTTATACCTGGTAAGTTGAATCTTCCCATCATTAATCACCCGCTTCTGGGTATAGGCCTACCCCTTTTTGCCATATTCACAGATTACTCCATATTTCTCAGTTCTCTCTCTGCCTCTTTTATCCATCTGTTCCCCGCGATCTGGACTATATCGTCAACCCAACGGGCTTTTGAAAACCTTACTCCATCTGCCATCTCCGTGTCTAGCCAGATGCCCTGCCCAACTCCACTTGAGGCGTATCGCTCTATCCCCGACGTCGTAGACTTTTCTGACGACGGATTTTGGTATTACGCACTCGGTCTAGTCTTTCAACAACTTATATACTCTGTGTACAGTTGTACACTCATGTATAACATAAATAAAGAATCTGTGAACGTAATTTAGTTCTAACCAAAACAACAGACTGTATTTGAGGAAAACAAAATGGTATTTACCTGCTTCCTTACACTTGCTGACAGTTGAAACCAATATTATTATGGAAAAGGTTAGGCCATTAGTTGATGCTAGAGATTGTCAGAAATACGTTGTTGAATTCTACAAAAAATAGAGACATTGCTGGATCCAGCAATCCCAGTAGTCGTGGGAATCGAAAAATTGAATTTAATTGTTTTTAATTCATTAAAACTGTCCCGCCTACAAAAACGGGATACTTTCGCTTACCATCAGGCAGGATAGTAGTCAAACTTTACACTAACGTCAAAAATAGTACATTGTTATCCTAGGGACGAAAGTAGGTAATTATTAAGTATTGAAGTGGAGTTTGGCGCCCGAACGTAGTGATAAACAAATTACTTTCACCCCTAGGATAACAATCTACTATTTTCTGCTCCAAATTAATGTGCACTCTCTTCTAACATTTTTGGCGGAAGGAAACGGTTAATTATTACCACCTTAAACAAATAGAACTCTTATGTGTATATGAATATCCACCTTTAGCAACATTTTACGAACAGGCAATATCAAACAGAAACAGCACAGTGACAGGCTACTGATATAAAAAAACTGTGTTATGGTATGTCAAGTATTTTAAGGCGAGCCACTACCTGGATTAGATAACGTTATAGGTAATGGATGACTAATTAATTGAACTGTGCTGTTTTGCTTTAAAATATCTTAGTAGAACATCTACATAATTATCTGATTAGTATTTACAATAATAAAAATCTTAAAACAACATAATTACCGGATAAATTGAAGTTCATGTTATGTTTATTTCGCCACCTCTAGTGTCAGAATTAATTAAGCCGTTATTAGGAACCCGGCAGGCCAGGGACATGGCTTTGGACTTATACTGATTTTAGGTAACACTCGTGTAACTGAGAGAGTAATGGGTTTGAATGTTGATTGAAGGAAGAGGAAACCACAAAAAATATGTATGGATTGTCTAGGAATGATATGAATGAAAAAGGATGAAAATATGGTGTTACGACGTCTGATAGAGGAAAATAGAAGAAGAAAACGTGTTGCGATTTTAATTAAAATGTGATAAGGGCAGGAGGATGATGATTGATTTGATAGGTTTCCTCGGGATGTTTTCTTTCACCGATGTCCAAGTTAAACTTACGGTGCATTCACACCGCCGGTAACATTTGTGGAGCAACAAAAGGCAACACGGTAACATTCGGCAACATTCGGTAACTTTTGTGGCTCCTTGTTACTATTTGTTGATTGTTACTCATCCACACCGCAGTAACATCCGACAACAAATGTTGCCGTATGTCGAGTAACGTTGCTCGACAATCGGCAACATTGTTAGATAATGGGGGTAACATTGTTACCGAATGTTGAGCAACGTTACTCGACCACGTCAACACTTAGTAACATGTTGGCGGATGTTACCGAATGTTGAGCAACGTTACTCGACTTACAGTAACACGTCAACACTTAGTAACATTTTGTTGGCGGATGTTACCGAGCAACATTTGGAAACGTTGAGCTACAAATGTTACCGGCGGTGTGGATGCACCGTTAGAAACAATCTGCATTGAAAAAGACAGTAGTCCTTGCCCGGATTTGAACTCACAACTTCGTACATAAGTATTAGTCCATAAAAACACCACAGCAGTCATTCTTCGAAGTATTTCTTCGAAGCCATGAGCACTGAGGAGTCCTATTAAATTACATTTTATTCGTCTTAAAATATAAACAGATGGAATTAAACACATATTTCGTTAGGGATTCACAGCAGCTTGCCTGCGCCCACGCATTCAGTTTATTATGAAACGTTTAGTCACTCCGAGTGACTTTGATAAGGTATTATTTTAGGACATTATTCATCTGTGTCACACTCACTAGGTACATACCTACTTACGCCCTTTTTTTAGATAACTGTGTATAAAACAGCATGTACAGTCATAAACACTAATAAATTGCTACACTGTACAAAATTGAAAAGAGATCATCCCATGAAATTTCGATTTTCATACAAGAACATTTCATTTTAGTATGTGTTCAAATACCGCATCAGTACCAGCATAAAATTATTATCATAATAATACACCGTGACTTTTTAGTCGTCTTACAAAAGCAGCCCAGTTCATGTATCCAATGACTAGAACACGTTTATAATAAAAAAATATGTATTTAAGAGATTTGAAAAATTTAATAATAAAACTTTAATTGGTTATTATGACACAAGGCGTAGTTAGAAACGCCCTTGTCTCACAGAAAATGGAAATGGAATGATCTACCCGACTATTACGCTGGGTAGGTATACTCTACAGATTGATACGTAAACATTTTAACAGGGTGTTTCATATTTCTAATGTACTTAAGTATTTATTAAAAATAAAAATTATTATTAACGATTTAAAAAAAAATAAACTCGCCTAGAGGTATTTTAGGTCGGATACATTAAGTGGACGACTTTTGTAAGACGACTAAAAAGTCACGGTGTATACTAGCGGCGTGCCCGGCTTGCCATGTGTTCAAATTTTCAACCTAACCAGTTGATTTCCCAAAAACTTTCTTGCATAAAAAAAAACCTAAATGTAACGAACACAAAATAGTATATTTCATTACAAGTGCGGAAAGGCTGTTGACAGTTGGAACAAGTTGCAATTACGGTTCCGCACGTGTACTGAACGACTATTTTTAATACAGTTGCGAAAAAATTAAGCAATTAAATAAATAATAAAAACATAATAAACTAAACTCGCAAAGAAAATTTCTGGAAAATGATGCCAACCGTAGAATATAAGCAGAGTTTTTTTTTTCTTCACCCATTTTAGTAGGCAAAGGGAACGCCCCAGCTTAGTCTTCAGTAGATTTTTTTTATTGATATGAAATGAAAATGAAATGAAATGAAACCTAACGTAACTCATTCAATTAAATCATTAAATCTGACATTGAAATAAATTAGTAGCTTCTTTTTAGAAATATACGTTTTTGTATGAATCACAAAAACTCTTTGGTAAAAACTTCATGGTTGGTTTTTCTTTTTAATAGACTTATTTTGACAGTTGGGAAAAAGAACGCACTAGTGTGTAATAGCCCACTTTCCGAACGCTATACGTCCCTGCAATATGCCACTTTTTAGGTTTCCGTATCCAAATGGCAAAAACGGAACCCTTATAGATTCGTCATGTCTGTCTGTCTGTCTGTCCGTGTATGTCACAGCCACTTTTTGTCGAAAGTATAAGAGCTATCCTGTTGAAACTTGGTAGAAAGATGTATTTTGTGAACCGCATTAGGATTTTCACACAAAAATCAAAACAAAACAAATTTTGGGAGTGCCCCCCATACTTAGAATTGAAACTCAAAAAAAAAAAATTCACCAAACCCATACGTGTGGGGTATCTATGAATAGGTCTTTAAAAATGATATTGAGGTTACTAACATCATTTTTTTCTAAACTGAACAGTTTGCGCGAGAGACACTTCCAAAGTGGTAAAAAGTGTGTACCCCCCCCCCCCCGTAACTTCTAAAATAAGAGAATGATAAAACTAAAAAAAATATATAATGTAGACCTCAACCAAAACTACCAACGAAAATTGGTTTGGATGAGATACAGTTAGCAGTTTTTGAGATATAGTACATTTTCAAAAACCGCAAATATAACTTTGCCATTCATACAAATACTATGAAAAACAAAGTTATTTTTATTGTTTGTGTATATTACTTACTAATCTCAATATAATTCTCAATATATCTCTAATCTATGCTTGCTGCTACGGAACCCTTCATGGGCGAGTCCAACTCGCACTTGGCCGGTTTTTGACTAACTGTATTAAAAAACATATTTTCCAATTTATTGTAGTCGTTCGGTAGTTATACGCGTATAGACAGACTTAGCGACATATTGTGCCCTATTTAAAGGTAAAATAAGAAAATCACTTTTAAGAGTTGCTAAGCGTATATTTATGTTCGTGATGGTACAACACTATGGTTAAGTAGATACATTATATTATGTGATACTCGATATCAGATATTATTACACATTTTGGGACCCTAGTTATGATTGATGCTACATGCAAACATAAACATATTCAATTTCGAAATGTTCGATATTTATTAATGTTGCTAGATCGTATGGAAAGATAATAATATTTGGCTAAATTGATAAGGATGCAATGAACTGACCGAACGCCTTATAGGGCTAAGATACTATTGTTACATAAAGGTGCAGTCAACTGTAAGTAATAACAGTTAGTTATGTCAAAACATTAAGGGCGAGTGTCGTTTGGCAAGTGTAACCTTATATGTAAGTAATAATATATCCCAAACCCCAATCAGCCAGTTCATTGATCGGTTACTACCGAGAGATAATAGCTAGGTTATCTACATTTATCAGGTATTAGTAACTCCAGTATCGTAGAGTTCCCGAAAAAAACTTGGCCATCCCCGAAACAGGGTCGGACTGGTCATATAAATGAGGTGGCGTTTGCCAGCCTGGGCCCCTACGAGCCTGGCTTGCGGAGGATTTCCGAAAGCTAAGCAGTAGGTTGAATCGGGGGCCCGTCCTAGGTCTCAGCTCTTACAATTTAAATGATAAAATAGTTCATTCATGCAGTAAGGGAGAAATTAAATAAGCAGTCCATCCCAGAAACTGGTTTTGAAAATTTCTGAACGGCGATAACCCGCGCTTGTGGGGAGCCACCCAGGCTCTTCGGTCCTAGTCCGGCCCTACCACGAACTACCTACTTACAGTGAGTAATCCGTGTTTTAGCAGTCATCCAGGATGTTGGATGACAGCATCAGTTGGTAGCAAGACGGGAAGTCGACTATTTTTGTCAGGAATCATGTAATCAACAGATTAAACTAATGTGAGAACTATTTTGAGAACATATTTTTGGCTACCTACACACCTTTTCCCTGCTATGATATGAATAGTTTTAAGTACGATAAATGATTGATTATGTATAAGGTAAAAATGTTAGAATAGGACTAAATACTGAGGTGACTACCGATAGAAATGATTGAAATAAGACAAGGTGAATAGACCGAGCACAAATAGATCTCACTCAATTTATGAAGAAAAATAATTTTGTAACTTTTGATGTAGAACCTCTAATACTATTCAGATTCATCCAATTTCAAAAAGTTAAATAGAAAAAAAAAACTCCCAATCATGGAATACTATCTCCGATTTCCATAGGCCAGGAACGAAGTCACTGGCACAAGCTAAGTTAGGTAATTACGGAAGTCTAAAGATGATGTAATAACAATCTTTATAATCAACTAGCTTATCCCAGCGGCTTCGCTCGCCCCCCCCCCCCCCCTCTCCTGATTTTTCTTTGCTATAAACCTCACGGAGCCCGAGACCTTTCCAACGAATGCAAAACCGTGGAAATCGGTTCGTGCGTTCTGGAGTTATAGCGTCAGGAAGGAAAACCCGACTTATTTTTATATAGTAGATCAACTATGTAATTCTCTTTCCAGGCACAGGCCGTCTAGTATCACTTTCCGACGACAACAGCCTCCATTTATGGGAGATAAACGAGAAATCCCTAGTTGAGCTGAAGACCTACATATTCGAGGGGAAGAACAAAAAGATATCGGCATTATGCGTCGAGTCCACGGGCAAGCACTTACTGATTGGTACCGAAGGAGGCAACGTATACAATCTGGACCTTAACACGTTCGCTGTCACCGAAGATGTGATATATCAGGATGTTGTTATGCAAAAGTGAGTATTTATTTATAAATAAGTCCTTAAAAATAAATATATCTCTATCGCTCTAAAGGTGCCGGTTCGCGCGCGAGACCGCGACACGAGACAGCGACAGGAGACCGCGACACTACTTAAATTAGGCAATGTATAGGTGCCGGTTCGCGCGCGAGACCGCGACAGGAGACCGCGACACTTCTTAACATTAGGTAATGACAAGTGTCGCGGTCTCGCGCGCCAACCGGCACCTTAAGGTTTGCTGTAAGAAAACCCAATTCAATAAAGAATAAGAATAATAAGTCCTTAGAAATGTGCCAACTCCTGTTTTCATCATCATCATCCGGCTATGCCAGTCCAGTGCTGGACATAGCCTCGACAATCACTGTCACAATTCACTGTCTTACCGTGGATTATATTTATATTGACTGAAATAACGGGAATTAATGTTTACAAGATTGGAATTCGGACGAACAAAATTAGCTGAATGTAGTTTTGAGAACCCATTTGGCGTTACTTACTTAAACGTATTTAGGGGATTCCCGTGGCCTTTGTTAACTCGCCGATTCTGCGGGGAATTTTACTAACAAAAACGAATTTCCGCTGCCTCTTCAAAAATACAATGTACACTGCTTTTACAAGCAACAAAAAGTTTACATTGTAAACATGATTATTGTTTATGTTTCTAAAAACAGTTTACAAATAAAGCTATCTTCATAAGTTCATAGTAAAATAAATATTGATTGATTTATTTCAGATTCAGGTGTCGGTCTGTTGTGTTACACATGAAAGATTTTATGAATGTTGCTTCCGGCCGCCTTTTATTATCCATTCATTCGCTTGGTTTACAAATACTGATTTTATAGTAGTATTAGTACAAATAAATAAATAAATACGCGCAGCGCTAGAGTTGTACTGAAAGCTAAATTTTACAAAATAAGGTTTTCAAAATATCTGTCCTCAATAAAATAATGTCATGTTACGGTGTTTGTAGTTGCTTTCCTCCGAAACGGCTCTACAGATTTATTTTTAATTTATATATCATGAGAATCGGTCGTAAAGTATTTTACACTGCCCTACCTCCACCCTACATCCAGAAAAGAAATGTTTGACGCCCAGCGAAGTAGGATAGCTTTCAATTCTTTACTGTGTTCTGTACATAACAAGAAGAATGAATTTTTCTCACATCCAAACTTTACAATTATTGATTGTTGTTTTTTTTTACAAAAAGACTCAACTAAGCTCGTATTCTTCTCATTCCAGTTGTCCAGAAGACTTCAAAGTAAACCCAGGTGCAGTGGAAGCCATCTGCGAACACCCTAAAGTACCGTCCCGCCTGCTGATTGGCTACAACAGAGGTCTCGTTGTTTTATGGGACCGCCACTCCGCTGCGCCTACGCACACCTTCGTGTCCAATCAACAGCTCGAGAGCTTGTGTTGGAATGATGAGGGTACGTAAGAAAACTTGTCCGTATAACAAATATATGAGGACTATCGCATTGAAACCTTATGGTCTTTCTCGGTGAGCTCTTCGCTCTTAAGTTTCATCTTTGAATCTAGATTGAGGCCTAGATCAAACCAAATATAAGAAATTGGTGGTTAAAAGTTTAAAACATGGATCCCCTAAAATTTGATGAAAATATCATATAATCCCTGAAAAGACTAGAAAAATATTAAAGAAGTAGACACCCATTGATATCAGGATTTGTGAAAGGTTCATAGCTACCACAGAGAGAGTTGAATTAAACAGGTAGTATGAAAAGTGAGCTGCATCACTTCTCATACTATGGTTCTATTCCCCCTATCCGTCTGCTGTAGCTCCTAAGAATTAACAATATCTCCTCATCTCCAGGCGAACACTTCACGTCGTCCCACAACGACGGCTCATACGTGACGTGGGAGGTGGCCGGCGCCGCCAGTGACCGCCCCCTCAAGGAGCCCATCACACCGTACGGACCATACCCATGCAAGGCCATCAGCAAGATCCTCAACAGGACCAGTGTGGATGGCGATGAGATCACTATTTATGCAGGTACTGCTATCCTTATCGCCCCGACATAGGCCTCGATCAAGGACGCGCGAAGCGTCAAGCGGTGCGGTGACCAACAATTGGCGCCGCGCAACCCGCCCTGCCCGACGCGCCGCGCGTCCTTGAACGAGGGCTCGCTTTCAAGTAATGGGTTCTTTTTTTAGATTAATATTAGACATTAATTTCAAAATTAAAGAATAAATTGCATCCATGTATCCTGTATTTTTCATTAAATCCATTGTTACAAGTTTAAATACATTTAGAATCACGAAATAGATAAAATATAGGAATCCTAATTAATATACCAGCTAATCTTTGTTGTTTTCATTGCAGGTGGTATGCCACGAGCTTCATACTCCGACAAATATACGGTCACAGTACAACAGGGGGAGAAACACGTCGCATTCGATTTTACTAGCCGAGTAAGTGAAGAAATTACGTCATACGAGAGATCGGCCATTTAAAGGGCGGATAATGGTTGGCAATTTACCATAATTCATTGTTTCTAACTTTGAAATGTATTTTTGTAGGTAATCGATTTCTTCACAACGACGCCGGTGCCGCCAGACGGTGTGCCACTACAAGAGGAACGACCAGACACTCCTGCGCAGATGTTATTACAAACCGTTAATCAAGTTGCCGCTGCTTTGGTAAGTTTTAAGTCAAATATTATTTTTTTTTAAAAACACTAATTGATTAAACGTGTTTAGATTTCGAATTTAATTTTGTGTTATTCGCTGATTTTTTTATATGAAAACTCATTTATTCAGATCAGCTCAAAATCAGCACTTTATGAACTTCAATACAAAAGAGAGTTCATGAAATCGACTGCCCTTCTTTACTATTTAACCCCTCAAACTTCATTATGATTCACCGGTGGATTATAAGGACGTTTGAGGGGTATTATTTTACTTCTATCCTTTTCCTATATCCATTTTACAGAGACTTTTTTAAACTTTTTTATTAAACTTATACTGTCACTTCCGAGATATCTTCCGTGTTATGCATTAATGTTTAATGTGATTACTTACGTAAACCATTATAACACTCAGAAAGTCCTTCCTGAAAGCGATTAAAAAGACAGTCAATCATTATTTTCATGCTGCTCCATCTCTTAGGGAGCTTATCCATGACGCGATTCGTGCGATTTACTAATTAAAAATGAAAATCGTCCTTGCTACTACGATATTATGATGCAATTCGACTGACCTACGTCGTCGTGGCTTGCGTTTTGTTTTTCATCTGCCCTTAATAACCGCACATTTTATGTGATATTATGTCGTAGTGGTAAGGATGATTTTCACTTGTAGTTGGAATCGGCAGAATTGCGTTGCACCGCCTCATCAGTAAACTCTCTTAGTCTATGAAATCACAGCCTCAAACTCATCTTTTTCCAGGTGGTGCTAGCAGAAGAAGAGCTAGTAGTAATAGACCTGTGCGACGACCGCTGGCGTCCACTCCGTCTGCCGTACCTCGTGTCCATACACGCGTCCGCAGTCACCACGGCGCAGCTCGTCGACAATGTGGCTTCCAATGTCTATGACAATATTGTGGCTGCTGGTGAGTTTTTTCTGAATAGGGGATTATTAATGTCCCATTTCGGGGAAAAGTTAATGAAATATCTGTCCATAGTTCAGTCCACTTTGTTTGACCGGAGCTTATACTTCTCTAACAGCGAATTGAACGAATTTCACCGATGAAACTTGACACATAAAAATGTTCATAAAATAAAAACTACTAAGCCAAGCTGAATGAAAGTTTATGGGACCAAATGGCAACAAAAAAAAAGAATCGTACAAATCGGACCAGGAACACCAGAGTAATTGGTGTACATACTTAAAAATAACACTGACGAATTGATAACTTCCTACTTTTTGAAGTCGGTTAAAAAAATTTTTCATATTTTAACCAATACTGTTTGTACAGTGACTATGATAACCGGCTACGCTGCATGTCTCTTGTTTTTTCCTTGCACGGAACAAGTATTTCTATGGTCTAAAGGTAATTCCAGGACTAGCTGATATCGAGTTTATAAACACACCTATGACAACGGAAAAAATCTTTTCACCTCACACGCTCGGAAAGATTCAATTTCTCATTCAAAATTGAGCGCTAAACTCCATGTTGCACGCTAGGGCGCTAAGTGTTGTTCAAAATTCGAACACGTCTTGTATTCAATTATTTTCTACACTGACAGGCGATCCGCCTCCATTGCATTTCCTCGCTGTGTGAGGTGAAAAGTTGTGTGTTGCACTCGGCAGCAAAGTTTTTCTGCGTCTCGTACCTTTGAGAACTTCGCTACGCTCAGGATTCAATTCAAGTACTCGCGCCAGAAATCAACTTTGCAGCCTTGCATAACAAATAACTATAGTGTAGGTCAATTACTTGGTCCAAACTTCTAATTGACTACATACTATAAAACGATTTTTTACCCGCCACAGGCCAACAACAAAGTGAAAATGTGTACTCGGAGAGCGCGTGGCCCATCTCTGGTGGCATCACGGAGTCTACCGAGCACGCCGAGCGACAACTACTGCTGACCGGACATGAGGACGGGTCTGTGAGGTTTTGGGACGTTACCGGAGTCGCCATGACGCCTCTGTACAAGTATACCACGGCACAACTTTTCAGGTGAGGAAATTGCGTCTAAAAATATTAAAAGATAATATCAGATTCACTTTGAAACAACTTCGACGAATGTTTCTCCGCTGAACGATTCGCCGACACAACGATTCATTCATAGGCGATTCGACGACAAAATCTTTCACCGAAGAACGATTCGTCGACAAAGACATGGTTTGACATTATAATACTAGTAACTAAATCCGACATCAGGGGCACCCCGAGGTTCGGTTAGTTAGGTTCCTTACCCTGAACACAGAAATAGAAGCCCCGCACAGCGGGGCTTCGTCTAAATGGCTTATACAATACTTCATGAAACACAATACCCATGACTTAATCGTTCTGTCGGCGAAACGTTCGTCGTAGAAAAATTCTGTCGTCGAACCGTCCAGGAATGAATTGTTGTGTCGGCGAATCGTTCAGCGGAGAAACGTTTGTCGGAGTTATATATCAGAATCTATCAGATTACATTATTTGATAGTCAGGATATCTTCTTGGTAAAAGAATATATAGGATGTTGCTTTAGGGAGCTTCTTTTGGGTGATTTGCATTCCTACTAACTAAAAATGAAAATCGTCCTTGCTACTACGACATAATGATGCAATTCGACTGACTTACGTCGTCGTGGCGAGCGTGTTTTGTTTTTCATCTGTCCGTAGATAACCACGTGTTTTATGTCATATGTCGTAGTGGTAAGGATGATTTTCACTTGTAGTTGGAATCGGTTGAATTGCGTCGCACCACGTCATCAGCAAGCCTTAGTCAACTGCAATAATTGGGGTAATGTTTAAATTCATATTAAAGGGAATACGTCTACTGGATAAGCCGATAAATTTTCTACCTGGGTGCGAACTCCACCATCATTACATGTAGTAACTTCTTCTTGGTTTGAAATAAACTTGAATCCTGATAAATCAACGACCATTTATAACTAGACGCCTCATGCACGATCTGACTAACGAAAATTATTCTGTCAAGTCGCTGAGGTACGACGTAAGCGAGGGAGACGGGGTACTGCGTTCTGATTGGCTAATACTGCGTTCTGATTGGCTAACTCAAGGTCAGTGCGACACGGGGACTCACAGGAGTGGTCGAGTCACGACGGTTATAAGATTTTTTTACCTAATGTGTTGACAGACATCGGTCGCCTGTGATTAGGAGTCTAGTTATATATGGTCGTTGTGATAAATAGATATATTTCTGAAGAAAGTTACTGCAAACAACTAAAGGAACACCTTGTATTATTTCAATTACTATAGAATATTGAGTAAAAAGCAGAAACTCATTTAGAAAAAAATACTTTTTCATTACTCATACTCTGAAAGTAGGTCATTACATGTCTGATTAGCCGTTTGAAAGTTATCCATTGCCGCCCTAGGGAAAATCGCTTTCAACTGACAGCTGCCAAATTTAAGAAAAAAAAACTAGTTCTATTTTGACATTTCTATTGAACCATGTTCAAAATTTTTATACAGCCACGAAATTACAGAGCAATTTAAAATTAAAATAACATAAAGTTAAGTATTAAGAATATAAATAATGACTTTAAAATAATTTAGTTTCAACTATTTCTCTAAAATATCACAGATTTCGACAAAATCTTTGCCATTTTTTAAATAATGAACATGAAAAATCCTGGCTGTATAGCTGGACGACCACAGCACAAAAATTAAAAAAAAAAAACAAGCGGCTAAGTGACAATCCGATCTACACTCATTTTTTCTTTAGCTAAAATTTATGTTGTTAATTTTACTTTCTTTCCTCGTATTCGTAATGAAAAGCACAGTGTTTACCTCGGGTAAATTACTTATTTAGTCCCTCGAACTATTAGCGCCCTCACTACGTTCGGGCGCCAAACCCCGTCTCGGGACGTAAATAAGTAACTTTCACGCCTTGGATAACAATGTACTATTAAATAATGCTGTACTAATCCACTTCTAACCTATTAAGTAAATTATATAAGCACGTTACCTTTTGAAATTCTTTAGATTTTGAAAAACAAAATAGTTTCTTCTAATTAACTATAATTAATATAGGCTGCTAAACTCACTCATAGCTTGCTATAGAGGCTTCGACACGCAGTGGACAAAGCGGGTGTACTGCAAAGTATACTTAATAAATAACCAAATGATTTTCATCTATGTGCGATGACGTATAAAGTGAAAATGTGTTCACGACTGCTGAGCGTTAACGATTGTCGCTTGTCGTTTGGCTATAGGCCTAGCATCTTCTAGGAACTCGTAAATTCGCCTCAAATATAATGAATTTCATACAAAACAGAACTATTTTACTAGAGATCTGTACATTAGCGTTATAACTACAGTTATATCTTATACCAAAGAGCCTAAAACTTTACGCTAAAACTCCAGGTTCCAAAGTCAAAGTCTAACCATTTATTTCAATTAGGCCATCAAAGAAGAACTTTTAAACGTCGTATATTAAAATTAAAGGAAATGGGGTGGTATGGGATTGATTCTACACCCATTATCCATTCCACTGAGTAGAGTGATTTTCCTAGTCCTCGGGAGATAAATATCACATCAGACTAATTTTAACCCCTATTGTCCGCTTTGTGTCATCGCCTTTACCGTTAGCTAACGATATGTTCCTCTGCTTATTGCTTGCTCATAACGAAGTGGGCTCAAACGGTCGACCACAAGGTAACAGACAATGTTGTAAGCATGGAAAATTATTTTTTATTGCCAGCTGCATGCTTTTTAAATTTATTATTTCATTTGACGTTTTAAGCTGGTTTTCTTTTTTTTTAAATAAGTATTGCACGATAAATTGAGAATGTAAGAAGTACTTTTTTTTTAATAGTTTTTTGTTTCTACTAAATTTTGTTGTATTAAACCTTTTATTTTTCTTATAACCTTCTCAACTCGTGTATTCATGAGTTTGACAGTGTTGCATGACTTTATCAATGTAAAAATACCATTATTAAAAAAAAAACATAACCCTCCTTCTGGTGCAGTCGGGTGAAAAGGACCGATACTTTTTGACCGTATCATTCTCAGCTTTTAATGACCTTGTTTGTGATACCCTCCATTTTCATCTTATATGTCTCAAAACTTGGTGCCATGTGGTCCCCGAAGACCTCTTTTTACTGAGTATCGGAACAAAACAAATCAAACACTTTTTTTTAATTACTTGCCAAGGCATTTTACACTGTGCTGTCTCCAGACTTTCGTTGCGAATCGCGGTATTATTTCGCGCAATATTTTTACCTTTCTTTGCTAACGACATCAACCACGCTATTTTGCCAGGGTCTTATATATTATCCACTTTCAATTCTTAATAATAAATGTTTTATTTTTATGTGTAGTGGTGAAGAAATAGGCGAGAACAACGACAGTCAGACAGACGAAGAGGAATGGCCTCCATTCAGGAGGGTCGGCAACTTCGATCCTTATAGCGATGATCCACGACTTGCCGTTAAAAGGGTAAGTTAAGCTAGACGTTGATAATTTAATTATACATGAACTTTCTTATTATTCATTTTTGTATACTGTGTTAAAGTTAAAATACTATTAATTCTTTCTTCTTTGAAACCTTTCCCCACACTAGTTTTTCTCTTGTATCAGGTGCTTTTATTAACATTTAAATTCACAATTACAACTACCGAATCCGAAAATTACTTGTAGTTGTTTCGTGCGGGAATTTACGCGTGACACACAGCAATCGCTTCATTTTAAGAGGAAAGTGATTCTTTTAGGTGAAAGAGATTTATTTGCGTTAGGTATTTGAATTTCCTTGAAAACCTCTCTATGAATGGGAAAATACTGTGATAATACAATACTGTTTACAATTTCTAGGTAATCCTGTGCCCACTATCGGGTATGCTAACGATCGGTGGCGCGGCGGGTCACATCGTTGTCGCAAGCTTGAAGACGTCTTCCAACACTGCTGAAGTAAAGGTATGTCAATGAATGGATCTTTTGACTGATTTTCGCTGCACTCAATATTTCGTGAATTACTTTACTGCTACAATATATTACCTTAAGTTTTTACTGTATTTCCAAAAATTAAGTATACACACATACCAATATCAAATTTGCGTCTGCTTCTTCTTCTTCTTTCAGTTTCACTGACCTTTTTCAGTACTGGCTGTTTTGTAATTTTACTGTTACTTAGATTGCGTTGTTTGATCAATATTTAATCTAACTATGTATATATTGTTAAAAACCCATACGGTTTTTTTAAAGAAATGTATAGAATTTAACAAATACATAGTTTAACCAATAATCAAACATCGTAACTTTAGTTCCATCTAAAGGTGCCGGTTGGCGCGCGAGACCGCGACAGGAGACCGCGACACTTGTCATTACCTAATGTTAAGAAGTGTCGCGGTCTCGCGCGCGAACCGGCACATATATACATTGCCTAATGTTAAGTACTGTCGCGGTCTCCTGTCGCTGTCTCGTGTCGCGGTCTCGCGCGCGAACCGGCACCTTTATATAATTTTTTGTGTTTCCCAGTCGGTGACAGTGAACATCGTGTCAGATCGTGACGGCTTCGTGTGGAAGGGACACGACCAGCTCACTCTCCGATCAGGATCACTCACATTCCCACAAGGATACCAGGTAAGTGCCGGAATGCTGCATAGTATGTGATGTGTGCTTTCAAAAATATAATATTTTTAGGAAAATTGTACATTTTACATAATGACGAAATGGGCAAATTAGGTTATATTCAAGTAGAGTTGACAAATGTAATAAAATATCACTTGCCAATCTAAGCTTAATGCGTTTTTATGTGTAACATCCAGTTTAGGGGAAAAGTTTGGGGTCGCCTTTTGCTCACATAAATAACGTTATAATAGCTGCGTCCTCACGGGACGCACAATTACTAAGGCTGCCTCGCGAGCTCATACTCGCGAGCCACATACCGAAACTATGCGCTCGGTACAGACATATCCGTACGGATCTCTCTTACAAGTTACTTTAATCTCATTGTATCTATGTTCTAAGTTGGTTCTCGTCTGCAGGCAAGTTCAGTGGTACAGCTGGTCCCACCCGCGGCCGTGACAGCGCTGGGCGCGCAGTGGGAGTGGGGCCTGGTGTGTGGTGGGACGGCACACGGTCTGGCGCTCGTGGACGCTATCAACACTAAGGCGCTGCTGCACAAGTGCACGCTCAACCCGCATGGTGAGGACCTGGAGATATTGTTGTTTTAGATTATAAAATTTCCAGATTCAGTATTACAAAATGTTCAAAACGCCACTTTTTAAAAAATATGTAAGTGATCGCCACGTGTGACGTAGAGATCGAACGTAGGGGGTAAATTTTTAATTCAATTCTCAGTGGCCTATTAGGAATCTGAACATTCTGTAATCTAAGATTGTTGATAAATATAGTAATCAGCACTAGTATATCAAGCAAGTAAATTATAGTAGAAATAAAACATAAAGCACCGTGGCGCTGGCCAAGAAACTGAATGAGCAATATTACATGATTGTGATTCAAATTCTATTTCAAAAACGCCCTAATTTGAAGTACTTAACTAAAAATTAAAAAACTCAGCGTCCGCTAGTTACTCTTCATCAGTGGGGTTGAGACTATATTTCGTCACAATTTCTTTATAAATGTTACCAGCTTCGAAAAATAAATTGTACAAAGATCATATTATTATAATGCGTAATCTAGACAGACATTTTCTTTCATAGGAAATAACGTATATATTTTTACAGATCATTCCGGTGCTGGCGACACGCCAATTTCAAGAAGAAAGTCCTTCAAGAAGTCGCTGAGGGAGTCGTTCAGAAGACTGCGGAAAGGAAGATCACAACGACGACAAACTACCACATCGAGCCCTACATCACCCACACAAGTGAGTGTTTTTAAGCTTATTCAAATCCAAAGTACCTTCTTAATTATAAAGACTTGGAAGATCCAAAGTACCATTTGACGTCTTGTTAATTATCAAGAACTTGAATGTCCATGTTCAAGTAATTCTTGAGGTTCTACCGAATTAGTTGATCACTCTAAGAACTTATTTCTCCAAAACTAGTTATTGTAAGAATATAAATGGCAACATTCAATAACTCTAGTTGCATGACATTAGTTCTACAAAAAATATGCGCATAGCTCGAAACTACTTCAGTGTCACGAAAGTAATGCATGCATTGTAAAACTGAACGTTTACACGTGAAATTACTCGTCAAATTAGTGTCATGAAACTTATGTCATGCAACTAGTTTCGTAATGTAAATCCGGCCTAAAGTACTACAGACGTTGTTAAATTTCATCAGTACCCACACCATGAGTTGTCATTACGATACTCGATCATCGATATCGACCGCGTTTGGTGCTCTCATTGGCCCGCTCCAAGGTTGTATGAACTCTCAACCAATGAGAGCACCAAACGCGGTCGATGCGTATGATCGAGTATCGTAATGACAACTCATGGTAGAGACTCAGGTGGCCTACCATGACGTCTGCCAAGCCAAGCCAAGTAACAAACGATAAACGCAAACGCTGAGTAGGCTCTAATAGATTTTCAACTTTATGAGCTTGCGTATAACGTTGAAGATCTAGTGAAGATTGCTTATCGTTTTCGATCTTTCCTGTAGCTAACGCTCTTAAAATCTTAAATAGATTTTCAACTTTAGGCTCTACGCTATAAAGTTGAAAATGTATTGGGGAGTACCAAGTGTTAACGATTATCGTTTGCGACTTGTTGTGACTTGGCTAGGGGGGCTGGTGTCTGAATAGGCAAGATATTAGGCCTGTGACTGCGAAGGAACGCCATAGGCGAATTTATTAGCCGTCCATCAACTTACCAACTGTGGAGATTATCTTGCTTCAAGGTATTTTGAACTTTATTATTTTATGCTCAAATGCTATTTCTGCCCAGCCCATCCCGAAGAAGCCGACCGATAAGGCGGCGTCAGACACAGACGCGGAGCTGAAGCCAGTGGAGCGAGCGATCGAGGCGCGGCCTGCTGACGACGGCTTCGGATCCATGGTGCGCTGTCTGTACTTCGCCAGGACCTTCCTTATCAACAGTAAGTACTCATTTATGTTTGTGCAAGCATGATGAAGACTAGTTGCAAATTACCGAAATTGTTCCTGTCTAGCCTAGTGCGTGAGTACGTTAGAACTGCGTCCTACACGCTCTCGACCCTCCCTCGCGTTTTTTTTTAATTGACGCGACATTGGTGTCAATCTCAGGTGAAGATAGTTGTTAAACTATAAAAAAACGAATTTTGACAATTCTGAAAAGATTAACGAACTGTTTACAAAGCAAAAAGACAATAAGGGCTACATAAAACAATAGATAACGTGGATAACTCAATACGCTATGGTTATGGCTTGATAGACTGGCAGATCGTCACATGAAAAATCTTCCATTTTTTTAATTCTTCCATCATAATCTTTAACCAACACACGAGATTGAGGTGAAGAACCTCTTGACTTTAATCTCTCTCTCTCCAACTATGTAGATTTTCCGATGAAATCACTGTATTTCACTAACATAACTCTTCTGTCCCAGCACAAAACTCCACCCCGACACTGTGGGCGGGCACAAACAACGGCACAGTGTTTGCGTTCACGATATCCGTGCCAAACACCAACAAGAGGAAAGACGAGCCCGTCACCTGCCAGCTGGCCAAGGAGATCCAGCTCAAGCACAGAGCTCCCGTCATCGGCATCACCGTGCTGGACGGAGCTGCAGTACCGCTGCCTGACCCGCTGGAGGTACGACAAGACCATCGCCAGCACATCATCATCAGCTGGAAGACTTCCATCATCTTCCTGTCTCTATCCCATTTTATTTAGAGTCGGAGCAACACGTTTTTTTCTTCCATTCTCCCCTAACCAACGTCACAGTATCATTTATTCCTTTTTCTTTCATATCATTCCTTAGACAATCCATCCATCTTTTGTTTGGCCTTCCTCTTCCTGTCCATCCATCAACATTCATACTCATCACTGTTTTTGTCACATGAGTATTATCCCTCCTCATCACTTGCTGGAAGACGTCCACAGCTATAGAAAAGCCTTCTCCATATAGCCGGGTCACGCTAACGTCATTTTCCCTTGATTCACATGATAATAGTCTTCAGTTTCTGTTGAGATCACTATCAAAACTTAAATAATGTCTTAGGCCGAATAGTTCGACATTGCAAAAATCATTCCGCCTTACCACACAAAAAAATAAACATCTTTTTAACGCTTGTTTAAAAAAGTGTAATCGCAAAACGACTCCTATATCTATGAGAAATGCCGTTTTGACGTTGACAGTTTTTTTAGAAAAGTGTTCTTATGTGTTGTATTGTGTATCTATCGGTGCATCCACACCGCCGGTAACATTTGTGGAGCAACAAAAGGCAACACGGTAACATTCAGCAACATTCGGTAACTTTTGTGGCTCTTTGTTACTATTTGTTGATTGTTACTCATCCACACCGCAGTAACATCCGACAACAAATGTTGCCGTGTTACTGTATGTCGAGTAACGTTGCTCGACAATCGGCAACATTGTTAGATAATGGGGGTAACATTGTTACCGAATGTTGAGCAACGTTACTCGACTTATAGTAACACGTCAACACTTAGTAACATTAAATAACATTTTGTTGGCGGATGTTACCGAATGTTGAGCAACGTTACTCGACTTACAGTAACACGTCAACACATTTTTTTTTTTTTTTATCGTGGTAAAATCATCAAATGAGTCCTCCCACCCCGGGCAGGGCGGGAGGGACTGTCAGACTTGTACTGACTAAAATCCACGGTGCCCTTCGATAGCCCTTTATGTTCCGGGGTCACGGTAATGAGATAAGTCCCGCGACCAGATAAGTCCCGCGACCAACACGTCAAAACTTAGTAACATTTTGTTGGCGGATGTTACCGAGCAACATTTGGAAACGTTGAGCTACAAATGTTACCGGCGGTGTGGATGCACCGTATTATGTCTATTGTCTATACTGCTAATACTCATGTCGCCTCGATCCGTCTATAAATAATGTCCCCAAAGTTAGTGTATGTTCCATGAACTAAACCATGTATTTCCCCGCAGGTGGAGCGTGGCGTGTCTCCTCTCCCCGAGAGCGGCACACACCGCGTGGTCATCACGTCTGAGGAGCAGTTCAAGATCTTCACTCTGCCGTCACTGAAGCCACACAACAAGTACAAGCTCACCGCGCATGAGGGCGCTAGGGTATGTCAAATACATTTTTTTTCCACTTTAATATTTTTTGTGAGACAAGTATGACATGCTGGCGGCGAGTAATGGGCAACTCGCCGCCTGATCATGGACCATGCCCGGGTCGACGGCGCGTTATGTTCCACGCGCGCCTCAAAGAGCGTCAGCAACATGACGGGGCCCCCGTCTAGAGGGCCAAAGCCTGCCGGGGTCGCGGGACTTATACCGTTACCGTGACCCTGGAACGTAAAGGGCTAATGAAGGACTCCGTGGATATTAGTCAATACAAGTCTGACAGTCCCTCCCGCCCTGCCTTGGATGGGAGGACACATTTGATGATTTTACCACGTTAAAAAAAAAATGACAAGTATGAAATGTATTTGTATAAGTGTAATTTATTGTTGCCATTAACTCAAACTCTGTACATAAAAAAAAACAAAACGACGTATATTTCAATGCTTTTGTTTATTATTGGTTTTGATTTTGCAGTACCCAAACGTGTTTCTTTTCTAAAATAATTCTTAAATATAGAATAGTAGTCATTCAAATAATCAGGGGACATGTCGATGCCCCCAGCCAAATAGAGCATATAGCACGATCATCATCATCATCTCAGCCATAGGACGTCCACTGCTGAACATAGGCCTCCCCTTTAGATCTCCACATATACCGGTTGGAAGCGACCTGCATCCAGCGTCTTCCGGCGACCTTTATAAGGTCGTTTGTCCATCTCGTTGGTGGACGTCCTACCAACACGATAGCACGAACGTATCATCCTTTTATCGAAGTAACTCGGTACTTTCGACCTCCCTGTAACTTCGTTGTCTAAAAAATAAGAAGTTTAATTTTTTAGAGATTATTTTTTACAGGTCCGTCGCACAGCATTCGCGTGGTTCGAGTGCGGACAAGGAGTATCGTCGGGCGTGGGCGGGTCAGGCGCGCGGCACCGCGAGTGGTGCCTGCTGTGTCTGACCAACCTGGGCGACTGTCTGGTGTTGTCGCCCGAGCTCAGGAGGCAGCTCAACGCAGCCGCCGTGCGCAAGGAGGACATCAAGTGAGACACACCACCTTTTTTTAGCTTGGTAAAATCATCAAATGAGTCCTCCCCACCCAGGGCAGGGCAGAAAGGACTGTCAGACTTGTACTGACTAAAATCCACGGTGTCCTTCAATAGCTAACGTTCCGGGGCACGGTAGCTCGTTAGTCCCACGAACCCGACAGGCTTTGGCCGTCTAAGGAGGCCCCGTCATTGTTCTGACAGCTCTGAGGCGCGCGTGGAACACAATGCGCCGTCGACCCAGACATGGTCCATGGTCGAACAGTGAGTCGCCTATTACTCGCCGTCTGCTTGCTCTACGATATTATGCCATAGTTACAAAAAAAACCGTTCCCCGTGCCGACTTTATGCGATGCACCGTTGTGCACAGGAACAAAAAAAGTAAGAAGTTAAGGTAGACGCGATTTAACTTGAATATTAATACTTTTTGTTTCAGCGGTATTTCAAGTTTATGCTTCTCGAAACGTGGCGAAGCTCTCTACTTGCACTCCTCGTCCGAATTACAACGGATTACACTTTCGGCTACAAAGGTATGCATATCTAAAAGTCAATTTAAAATTTAATTTAAACAAAAAAAATAGCTTGCTCTCACATTAGTCCTAGCTATTACTTTGCTGTAGCATACTATGCGATTACGGTGAAAACGAAAATGAATTTCATTTGTCAACTGTGAATTGAAAATTACTTTAGACAAATAGTATATTTTCAATAATATTCATTGTGGTTAAAGTCTTGTTTATATTTTAGAGCATGCAAGTGTTAGACGTACAGACGCCAGCCCATCAACATACCTCAATCTGTCAAACTTATTTACTAGATTTCAACCTTATCACAATATAGGAAGGTTAATGTTTGATTGGTAAAATTTAACAGATTGGGGTAGGTTGACCTGCTGGCTTTCTACATGACATCACAATATGGCGGCCAGCACAGTTTCGTTCTTATCTTGGTCGCAAAGTAAATAATAAGTAAAAGCTAAATATTTGTTTTAGTAAACATTCTTTAAATTTTGTTCCACTTGTAATCCACAACTCAACGCTAGTTTATGCAGTAGGGTGACACTAACGGGAAATGCCGTTGATTATCGCGTTAATGGACGTTTATACATTATTCTTATTCTTTCTTGTACAAAGATAATACATTATTAAATTACTCTTCCCATTGCTAAGTTATGTACAAAGGTACCCAGAATTGGATGCTGTTAAAGACTATTGTCGCGAAAAATCAACGGGAAATACCGTTAGTGTGGCTTGGCTATTATTGTTTGTGACGTATGTTGTAGGTAACGATCGCTCAGTGTCATATCATCCTGTCTCCTTGGGCGGCCGCGCTGCGTGGGGCGGTGGATGAGACCCCGCTAACTAACGGTGAACACAGGGTAAGTCAACAAAGAACAACTTTAATGTCTTAGTTTTAAGGTAGTACAGATACCGGCACGGTTCTTGAGCGCTCGGCGTGTGGGGATCGCTTTGCGCATCGTACACTTATCGACAAATGAAACGCACAATAAAACAAATAAAACGCAGAAAACAACGAATCCCGAGTGGCGGCTATGACGCGATGCGCTACTGCACGCTACGCGGGCCAATCACTACATTTTCCCCGCCCCCGTTCCCCACTTCATCTACCAAAGGGACCTAATATAACTCACTTCTGCGCAGGTGAAGGTCAGCGCTCAAGATCCATGCCGGTATTTGTATTTCCTTTGTCATTTCAAAACGATGTCGCTCAACTCATGTCAAACAATTATCAACTTTATGCTGTGCCTAAATGAAGTTTATTACAGAATAAGTAGCACTACAATTAAAGACCCTTTTTTGTTAAAAATTAAAACATTTTGTTTTTATGCTTTGAAACTAAATTGTGTGCGTAATTATCAGTTTCCTTGTTATTAAAATAGTCAGAATTATACTGGGTGTAAGGGACAGCCCTCCGCAAACTTTCAGGACTTGCTCAGTAGACGAAACTGAACAATCTTCCACATTTTTTTTTCATGAAATATAAAAAAAACATGCCTCTCCATACAAGTTTATAATTTTCTATGGTGAGGCTGATTTTTTTTTCATTTCCTGAAAAAAAAAATTGTGGAAGATTGTTCAGTTTCGTCTACTGAGCAAACCCTGAAAGTTTGCGGAGGGCTGTCCCTTACACCCGGTATTTATTTCTCAAAAAATCTCAAACACGTTTTTAATTAGCCAACTTGACCTTATTACAGGAAGAAACCTTAGAAGCGCCTCACGACGTAACAGCCGTATCAGCAGACATCACGGTAGACTCAGTACGCGACCACACTAACGCAGCGCCCGACCCACAGCCCGCACCAGAGCTTAACATTAACTTACAGGTAAAGACATCTTGTTGTTAAGCCTCATTTAGAACAACGGAAGAACTTGCAAGTTTGATTACAATCAGGTATTTTTTAACCGACTTCCAAAAGGAGGAGGTTCTCAATTCGGATGTTTATATATTTTTTTTATGTTTGTTCAGGCATAACTCCGTCGTTTACCAACCGATTTGAGTCGCAAACGAGCTGTAAAGGTGCCGGTTCGCGAGCGAGACCGCGACACGAGACAGCGACAGGAGACCGCGACACATGTCGCGGTCTCTTTTGGATAGACAGCGGTTCGCGCCGCGACAGGGAGACCGAGACAGGAGACCGCGACACTTGTCATTGCCTATGTTAAGTAGTGTCGCGGCCGCCTGTCGCGGTCTCGCGCGCGAACCGGCACCTTTAGGCTTGCCGTAACGGAGCAGTTCGGAGATCGACTAGTCATATTGGGTGTAATCCTCTCGCACTCTATCTCTACTGTGACTATTAAAATTATTGTTAACGTCTGTACACCGCTCTGTTCGATTTTCTTTGATGAACACTTGGTGTCAGTCTACAAAATGTGTAGGTGTGCCCGATGTTACTTCATGTTAACGACTAGTTCTCTAGAACTTAACTAACGGGTAAAGGTAAATGTTTGTAAGACTTTTCCAAACGTAGAGAAAATAATCTGATATTGATGCAAGCCCAAATTAAATTTTAAATAATGGCGACTGCCTCCTTTTATACCCCACCATTTTAATTCATAACCTCTCAACCAGAACTCGCAAGTGAACACATCCTCCATGGTGGTGAAGACGACGACGCGCACCATGGTCAACGATTCCAACGGCGATGGTACCACCACTACCACCACCACCACCAACTCCACCAGCGAGAACAGTGAGTACCACATAGAAACACCACTTTACTGTCAGGATAGATGACTCACGGAACTTTCACACGCGTATAAGGTCTACATTAGATCAGCATTGCCTCTATTCAAACCATTCTGCTATACTGTTCTCTAAATACTCTACGACGAACTTACAATAGATTTTAAACTTTACGCCCTAGAGCATAAAGTTGTAAATCCATTATAGACAAAGCGACCGGAATTGTTTATCTGTGTTTGAATGAATTCCAACTTTCTTTTCTAGAGTCTAGATCATAAAGTTGAAATTCACCAAAGACAAACCGCAGTTTTGGCGTTGAGTATTTTTTACTTAAATGTCATCATCACTACTCTTAAAACGGTGAAGGAAGCAGACAGGAAGCTGTGTGCTTAGTACGAGTTTTTTTTATCTTGACGCTATAAAAAAAACTCTTTCTAAGCACAATGTTCTAGAAGCAAAAATCAAAAACCTATGAAAACCCTCCGTAAAATTGCAGTCACCAAGCTTATGTTAGGTTACCGCCTGATTGACGATGAACCGTTGAGGTGAGGTAATCCCGATCCCGTGTAGTACTTATACTTTCCCACTTTGTTGTAACAGTAAATAGGTGTCCTTGTCAGTAATATTCGACTTCAGACAGTTTCTTCTACCTTAATAAAGACAAACACCAATATGCTAATTTTATTCTTACAGCAGAAAAAAATATAAAAAAATAAAATTTATTACTTTTTTTAATAATAGAAACACTCATTAACTTGTAGTAGTTCCAAATTCAAATCTGACATGATTAAAATAGTTCTTTTTCAGGATTTTACTCTCCCCCCCCACCAATAAAAATATAATTTGCATGGAAGCGAAATATGCGCTATGAATTGGCTTACTTTGTATACAAATTATATCATGATGTTTATAAAGCAAAGCTTTTGCAATACGCGCAAAATAATATTTTTATTGTATGATAAAAAGTATGTGTGAAATTGAACGATTTCTGAGTATATGAGTAGTCATAATAATTAAATTATTTAAAACTCTGAATTATGATTGGTAAGTCAAATCAAAAAGAATGACGTTGAAAGGTGAGATTTTTAAATATTATAGAATTAAAAAAGGCTTCTAAATTAGTTCAGATTTTTGCCTCGTGCCAAAACATGTGTGCAATCTTTGCGCTTTAAACTAAATTGAGTGTAATTGATGCTTTAAATACAACAGAAATCGTTCACTTTCGTCCACTCTGCCTACTGTTACAATTTATAAAATATAAAACCTTAAGATTATATTCGCTTCATACACCATTTTATATGTTTATGTTACATGTTTATCCGTTTGTGTTTGACGGGCGCTTTGTGTTTTGTTTGTAGTCCTAGAGCACAGTCGCGAGGAAGGAGTCATCACGCGCATTGAGGTACCTCTCACTTTGCTTTCATAGTACCTTACGTACAATATCTTCTACCTACATGACCTTGCATGAACGTCCTCTATACCAAGTATTCTAGAACCTTTCTACCAATTATTTAGCTTCATATGCCTCTGTTACTAACCTTATAGATTCTCTATTTCCAGTTTCTTTCTCCACTAAAATAACTAAATTTAAATTGTTGTGTATTAACAAACTAACTCAACGTCTACGCAATGTTGTGGCGTCCGTTCGTGTGTTGTTCGTACAGGGATCACTCATCTCATGACTAAATTTTAGTAAAAAAGGAAAGAGTTCGAAAGAATTGAAACGAGATCTCTTTTGGTAATAATCTGCAGTAGACCCTGGTAAACACGCGCGGACGTCACGGGTTGCCGAGAAGAACGTAACATGGTACTCATAAGGCGGTGTTCACACAGACGGGCACCGTGACGGTCCCGGCCGGCACCGACCCGAAGCTGATCCTCGAGATGTTTGACCGGCAACGCTCCTCGCTGTCCGTGCCCGTGCCGTCGGCGCAGGCCACCGAGACCAACTAGCCCGCACCGCACCACACGCGACCTCGCGCTCTTCGAAACCATTCGCCACGCTCCCGGTCCTAATACCGGTCCAATATTCCGCCACTTGTCTATATTCCAACGTGTACTACTACATCGTTCAACCGGTATTCAGACCACCGATACATAACGTAATACCGGTACATTTTATCATTTGACAAAATTGTGTCAAGAGTGACAATGTTTAGTTTTACAAGTATTAGTATAATTTGTAAACGTATTTATAGCATTAAATCTTTCTTCTATGCCTAGACAGCTAAAGGTACTGCCATGAATTCATTTCCTCTTAATAATTAAAGTCAATTTGGTTACTCTAGGTATACAAAAAACATTCAATTAGGAGCATTTTCTGTACATTTATGTATTAATTAATTCCTTCGTGTTTTAAGGTCTATTTGCATTTTATTATGTTAACTCTTATTTACTATTGATTTATGTGGTTTGCATGTTTATATTATGGCGACTACTTTGGATGTAATTTTCTTTGCAATGTTGTGTATTATTTAGTTAAAATTATAAATAGATGCTTAACCTGTACTTAACAGTATCACGAGAATTTTCTATAAACGAGATTATCTTAACTTCATTATTTAATTGTTCTTTAGATCTTTTTTAACATGGCTACCCGAGGGTGAAGATTTCAAGCTTTGTATGGTACAAGATAGCTTACTGGCAACCAGGCATGCATAACAAAATACGATAATGAATGTTTATGTTTAGTACAAAATCCGGAAAGCCATAGCAACGATTGTTGTAACCAGCAATACTACAATATAATTGTGGATTGTTATAGTAATATAGTTAAGAGAACAATGTGAAATTAATATTCTAATTTAGCTCGTTAAGTTAGTATTTGGAACATTCTGAGTGAATGTGATGTGCCTATTTATTTCTTTTTTAATATAATAAAGATTGTAACTAGGTGATAGCATTAGTAACGTTTTTGACAATTAGTAATGACTAGAATATATTTTATTATGAATAGCATTTAGATTTTCCACGGCAAGTTGGAGTGAACATTTTTATTGCCAATTTTATATTAATATTACAAAGAAAATTGTTGTATTACCTTGCAGTGTTTCACTTAAATTGAATTGTATATTCAGTAAATATTAATTTTAATAAATTATAATGTTGTACGAATGAAAGTTTTATGCAATATTTTTTTAGCTTTTTAATACTTTTTTTTATTTTATAGTATAACCAGTTTGCAATTTTATTTTTTAACTTCATTGGAATATTCTGTTTTGTTTTAAACAAGCAATGGCAGCTAATATGCGAACGTATTGGAGCACTTCTTACTACACATCACAATTCGTGATCTAAGGGGATTCATTTATTGTTTTAGACATATATTTTATTCATAGATATAAGTTGATGTGCCTGTCTTTTTGTTGGTATACTTGGGCTCTTGCGGGTCATATCGACATACATAAAGTAACATTTACTGTAGGAAGCGTCAAGGGTACTTGTATGACGTCCAAAATGCTTCTATTTATAGTATATACAATTTTTCTCCTTATACTGTGGCATTTTATTAAACATTTGATACGAAGTTAGCAATTTGTATCCGACATTCTTACAAGAAAATAAAAGCTAAGACTATAAATATTGTGTTTTTTATTGCACCTACTTACTATTTTACAATAAAGTTTATATGAACGTAAATCAGAGAAAATAAAATATAAGTATGTCTATGTGCAAAAGCGAGTAGAGAATAAAAATCTAAAACGATCATTACAAATTCCTAACAGTGTACTATGTGGTTCAATTAGTTAGGTTTGTTGACGGCATACTGTGACGTCAACATTGATATATAAAAAGATTTAAAAAAATCTAAAAACCCACTTTTTAAATGTCCTAAAATTAAGAAAATAACCCTACGGGGCTGAGAGGGGCCACTCAAAACGTGGGGGCGTATATTATTTATGGGATATATTTACATGACGTATATAGATCGTGGGTGTAACTTGCAAAGATACGCTCCCACGTTTTGAGTGGCCCCTTTCTCAGCCCCATAGGGTTATTTTCTTATTTTTAGGGCATTTAAAAACGTGGGTTTTTAGATTTTTTAAATCTACTAATTATTTTATTATTTTTATCTTTGTTCATAGGGTTTGAAGCTACCCTGAATATTTCAGCCTGCTAGCTTATCGGGAAGTGCCTCAAAGCCTGTCCGCCATCTTGGACGTCCGCCATATTGGATTTAAGTCACATGACAATTTTTTTCGTATTCCTGACAGCAAACCCTTTCATTTGATACTCATATCATAGGGGTGGATTTCAAACAGCCAGTCTGCCATCTTGGACGTCCGCCATATTGGATTTAAGTCACCTGACTATTTTTTTCGTACTCCTGACAGCAAACCCTTTCATTTGATATGCACTTGCACAATAGGGGTGCATTTCAAATAGCATGTCCGCCATATTGGATTTAAGTCACGTGACTATTTTTTTCGTATTCCTGACAGCAAACCCTTTCATTTAATAGGTACCCCATATCATGGGGATGGATTTCAAACAGCCAGTCCGTCATCTTGGGGAGACCGCCATATTGGATTTGTTATGACGTTTCTTAGCTAGTCATGTATTGTCATCAGAACTCAGAGCGCGTGCAAAATTTCAGCCTGCTAGCATATCGGGAAGTGCCTCAAAATTGAGTTGCAAAATTCCAACCGGAACGACAAACAAACAAGAAAAGTGAGTGTATAAAAACGTATATGCGAACGTATTGGAGCACTTCTTACTACACATCACAATTCGTGATCTAAGGGGATTCATTTATTGTTTTAGACATATATTTTATTCATAGATATAAGTTGATGTGCCTGTCTTTTTGTTGGTATACTTGGGCTCTTGCGGGTCATATCGACATACATAAAGTAACATTTACTGTAGGAAGCGTCAAGGGTACTTGTATGACGTCCAAAATGCTTCTATTTATAGTATATACAATTTTTCTCCTTATACTGTGGCATTTTATTAAACATTTGATACGAAGTTAGCAATTTGTATCCGACATTCTTACAAGAAAATAAAAGCTAAGACTATAAATATTGTGTTTTTTATTGCACCTACTTACTATTTTACAATAAAGTTTATATGAACGTAAATCAGAGAAAATAAAATATAAGTATGTCTATGTGCAAAAGCGAGTAGAGAATAAAAATCTAAAACGATCATTACAAATTCCTAACAGTGTACTATGTGGTTCAATTAGTTAGGTTTGTTGACGGCATACTGTGACGTCAACATTGATATATAAAAAGATTTAAAAAAATCTAAAAACCCACTTTTTAAATGTCCTAAAATTAAGAAAATAACCCTACGGGGCTGAGAGGGGCCACTCAAAACGTGGGGGCGTATATTATTTATGGGATATATTTACATGACGTATATAGATCGTGGGTGTAACTTGCAAAGATACGCTCCCACGTTTTGAGTGGCCCCTTTCTCAGCCCCATAGGGTTATTTTCTTATTTTTAGGGCATTTAAAAACGTGGGTTTTTAGATTTTTTAAATCTACTAATTATTTTATTATTTTTATCTTTGTTCATAGGGTTTGAAGCTACCCTGAATATTTCAGCCTGCTAGCTTATCGGGAAGTGCCTCAAAGCCTGTCCGCCATCTTGGACGTCCGCCATATTGGATTTAAGTCACATGACAATTTTTTTCGTATTCCTGACAGCAAACCCTTTCATTTGATACTCATATCATAGGGGTGGATTTCAAACAGCCAGTCTGCCATCTTGGACGTCCGCCATATTGGATTTAAGTCACCTGACTATTTTTTTCGTACTCCTGACAGCAAACCCTTTCATTTGATATGCACTTGCACAATAGGGGTGCATTTCAAATAGCATGTCCGCCATATTGGATTTAAGTCACGTGACTATTTTTTTCGTATTCCTGACAGCAAACCCTTTCATTTAATAGGTACCCCATATCATGGGGATGGATTTCAAACAGCCAGTCCGTCATCTTGGGGAGACCGCCATATTGGATTTGTTATGACGTTTCTTAGCTAGTCATGTATTGTCATCAGAACTCAGAGCGCGTGCAAAATTTCAGCCTGCTAGCATATCGGGAAGTGCCTCAAAATTGAGTTGCAAAATTCCAACCGGAACGACAAACAAACAAGAAAAGTGAGTGTATAAAAACGTGAGAATAAAAACGTGAGAAAAACCCGACGTCATGCACGCTTTTTAACACTACTTGCATGCTATAACTCCTAGCAAGATAATAAAATGCACTATTAAAAAACTAATTTACAAGTAGTTGTTTCGGTAAGTTTTTATTGCTAAATGTTATTTTCATGTGACGACACGATTGACGCAGTAGATGAGCGATCGACTGCTGCGCAGCGTGTCAAGGGTTCGAACCCTGCACGGAACAAATATTTGAATGATCTGCAAGTAGTTGTTTCTGGTCTGGGTGTTTGCAGTTTGTTTATGTGAGTTTCTATGTTTGTAACTGGCATTCGCTCAAATAGGGGTTTACCTAACCTTGACGAAATGAGAAATCGGAATGGCATTCTTATGGAGTTCATTGTGGTAGAAAAAAAAACACTAGCATTCTTAAAAGATATTGGTATATTTGCGTATTAGGTAAGTTTTTCAGGTACGCTCTACCATAAGGCATGCAAAACAATAGGCAATTTGACAGTATTAATATATGACAAATCTAATTAGTCTTATTTAGAGTTTTGAGAAATAACGGACACGTGTTTTTTCTTTTGTAAATTCAATGAACATTTACCAAGATATAACGCATCGAAACTCGAGAGTGGGGGCTGGTGACGTCAGAATTCAGAAGAAACTGTACTAAATTGTGTCATATTGCCAATTTAGAAAGCGTTGTATCTCTGTCAATTTTGGCAGTCGTACAAAAAGAAAAAAAAATACGAGGCGAATATTTTTTGATAATCTTACTGACGGACTAGTTTTTTTGTCAAATAGCCTATTATAGCTAAACTATACTAGTGAGTAACCTAATCCTAATTAATATAAATAAAGTTTCATGATTACAGAGTATCTGCAAAAAACTTATATAAAACAACAGTTACCTACATGTTAATTGCGGTATGGGAAGTTTTAAAGGTAGGTGTCATGCCATAATTGTTCAGACCTATTAACTATTATGAGATTTTTGACTATAAAACGATAAGAAGACAAAAATACGATGGGTAGACAGAACCCTTCATTAAGGCTAGAAAGGAGGTGACTGACAAGTAGGTAATAGAGAAGACAGTGCACCGACCCGTGAAGAAGAAAGCACCTAGAGAAGGAGTGATCGTGGAATTTCTGATGTCCATTTCAACCACGCGGCCTACTCTTAAAACTTGTTGAAACTTTGCCAGGAATTAGTAACGATTTGTTACAACACACTCCTCATTTCCTGTATTTGTTGCAAAAAAAACTAAGATGCTATGACCAAAAATAGTTGGCCGCTAGAACCGCCACTTGCCGTAGTCACCGCCTGTGATAACACAGAAACATAATAATGCAGATAGGCGAATGATATATCAAAAGAAAGGTCTTAATCACTTGTATTTGTTGCAAAAATAAAAAATATCAAAACGTAAATAAACAAAAAGTTATGCTATGTTAAGTTTCCAAGTTATGGTTAGGTAGGTATTTTACCATAAATATCAAATAAATAGAGGTTTATGCTTATGGACAGTTAGTTGCTGATTTGTTGCAACGGGTAAATAAGAAAAAAACACAAGAACTTGGTCCAATATTTTTTTATGATCGATTTTACTTGGCCGCTCGGACGGCTATATGCCTAAAATGCAATGGCGTTTATTTCGTTATTAAAAGTAGGTTCAAGCTTAGTTATAGTACTAATCGACAGGTAACGTAACCTAGTTTGGATAAATGTGGCCAAAATAACTGTAAAATTCATATTTTAGGAGATATTCACTAAAATGTAGTAGTTTGAAACTGTATTGGTGTAGGGTGACCATGATTACATAAATACGAAGGCATGTTTTTAAATATGGCAGGCAGAAAGGTATTCTATTCACAAAGGGTACCTACTTAAAATAGTTTAAACTAGCTAAGCTACATAACACAACACTAACATCTATTTATCAACCTATTTTTACCGACTACGGCAAAGCCAAAAGGAGGGTTATGATTTTGACCGGTACCTATGTATGTTAGTCTGTTCCCTCATAACTTCCAAACTACTTATCATTACATGACAAATGAGGTGTCGTTAGAAGCGTCTCAGTTGTGCGCTGGTTATAGGGTAATAATCCAATAAGGCGTTCTCTAGGGGATGTAAAGATGTAACCGAAAAACATCATTTTTGCGCAGTATCGACATCGGTATCAAATTAAAGGGCTTGATGAGCACATTTGAAATAATACACATTATTAGCTTTTACTAGCTAATTTGCTGTTTCTAACAGTGTCAACATGAGTATCGAATGACAAATCTTATATTCGCAATTCAAAAACTATACCTACATATAACATAAATTACTTACTTCAAATAATATAACCCCAAACTAGTGTAAAAAACCGGCCAAGTGCGTGTCGGGCCACGCACAGTGTAGGGTTCCGTAGTTGCCCATCAAAATACTTATGCGAAATAACTAAACTGATTCGCTGAATTTAATTTAATTTACGTACATTAACGTTTATTAGGTACCTAAGTGATTCAGTAGCCAGCTGATAACATCTAAAAACGGGCCCACATAGGACGATGGTAACTGTAGAAGGAGTTATAAAAACCAACTTCACAGGTAAAGTTGGAAAAGATGTTGTCTATTTGAGTACCACCGCGTGTAGAGGGAAGCGGCTGTAACAAAGATTTAAAACCAGCGTTACGTAATAATTCGAATACATCGCTTCAAGAATGATTTAAAATTTAAAGAGTTCCCACGATTTCACCAGGATTTCATCATCATATCCTGACTTGATGATCATGGGACCAATTGGAAGGTGTAACTCTTTCAATCAAAAGAAGAATTTTCAAAATCGGTCCAGGCGACTGAGAAATCGGGGAAAATACATAAAAAAAAGATTACGACAAATTGAGAACCTCCTCCTTTTTTTGAAGTTAGTTAAAAATAGTTGACAATAAAAACCTACCTATCCATTTTGTTTAGGAAAATATGTTATCCAAGTACGTTTTATAAGTTGGTCGACTATTATATTACTCGTAAACTTGTAAAGCCTGCTTAGTCATGATAATTTTCTTTTAAACTTCGTTATATATACCTACTACAATTGTGAATTTTTTCACACCCCCAAACATAACCGTTTAGCTGGTAGAGAGGCAAAAATTAACACTTTAAAGCTTAATATTTCACAAACGAATCATTTTATCAAAAAATTGTTAATGGAAACTCAAAAATTTTTAAAGGCCTATTTAATGATACCCCACACTAAGGGGTACGCGAGAAAAAAAAAACATCCCCACTTTACGTGTACAGGAGGTACCCTAAAAAAAATATTTTACGAGATTTTATTTTACCACTTTTTCGGCGCAACAAATCCGTATATTTACACGAAATTACAGCTTTCTAGTACTGGGCGTCTCTAAGCTAAGCTGCGGACAGGCGGACGGACGGACGGACATGGTGAAACTGTAAGGGTTCCTTGTTGACTACGGAACCCTAAAAAGGGTAAAATAACCTACAAAATAACTTTTCTTGTTGGTGGCATAAAAGACAACGAAATAAAAAAACAAAGCCACCGACTTCCGAAAGAAAAGTTATTTTGTAGGTTATTTTACTTTTTTTGTGGTTGTTTTTGAAGGCGTTAATTTTTTTTTAGTTTTTTATTTTACTATTTTTAGTTTATTTTATACTTTTCAGTGCGCGATTTTTTCGTAGTCGGGTTTTAGTTATTTTTAGGGTTCCGTGCGTCCGAATACAAAAACGGAACCCTTAAAGGATCACTCGTGTGTCCGTCTGTCTGTCGCTTACAGTCAATTATCTCCGAATCTACTAGACCGATTAAGTTGAAATTTGGTACACATATCAATTCTTGTGACCCAAGCACAGAGGTGAGTCGTGATTAGATGAAATCTATATATGGGCGGTAATTTTTGGGGGGAAGGGGAAAATTTTAAAAAAGATTGAAACGTGCATCGTGTGTCATTTCAAATGAAAGGTCTTGTTGAGAAAATCTTAAATGTATTTTTTTTGTAATAAATAGTTTCCAAGTTATTCAAGAAAATAGACGAAAATTGACCACCCCCCCCCCCTTATCTCTGAAACTACTGAACCTAAAATTTTGAAAAAAATACAGGAATTAGTTTTCTACTTATAGATTATATGTAGAAAAATCTATAAGAAGTCCATGATATTAAAATAACATGGTAAATCACTCAATATTGTGCGCACCAATCTTCAATTATTCGTAAATTTGTCAGATTAAAAAAAAACCGTAATAGGTAACATCGTACGGAACCCTCTTCACGCGAGTCCAACACGCACTTGGCCGGTTTTTATTTTTACACTAGCTTGGGGTTATATTATTTGAAGTAAGTACCTAATTTATGTTATATGTAGGTATAGTTTTTTAGTTGCGAATATAAGATTTATCATTTGATACTCATGTTGACACTGTTAGAAACAGCGAATTAGCTAGTAAAAGCTAATAATGTGTATTATTTCAAATGTGCTCATCAAGCCCTTTAATTTGATACCGATGTCGATACTGCGCAAAAATGATGTTTTTCGGTTACATCTTTACATCCCCTAGAGAACGCCTTATTGGATTATTACCCTATAACCAGCGCACAACTGAGACGCTTCTAACGACACCTCATTTGTCATGTAATGATAAGTAGTTTGGAAGTTATGAGGGAACAGACTAACATACATAGTACCGGTCAAAATCATAACCCTCCTTTTGGCTTTGCCGTAGTCGGTAAAAATAGGTTGATAAATAGATGTTAGTGTTGTGTTATGTAGCTTAGCTAGTTTAAACTATTTTAAGTAGGTACCCTCTGTAAATAGTATACCTTTCTGCCTGCCATATTTAAAAACATGCCTTCGTATTTATGTAATCATGGTCACCCTACACTAATACAGTTTCAAACTACTACATTTTAGTGAATATCTCCTAAAATATGAATTTTACAGTTATTTTGGCCACATTTATCCAAACTAGGTTACGTTACCTGTCGATTAGTACTATAACTAAGCTTGAACCTACTTTTAATAACGAAATAAACGCCATTGCATTTTAGGCATATAGCCGTCCGAGCGGCCAAGTAAAATCGATCATAAAAAAATATTGGACCAAGTTCTTGTGTTTTTTTCTTATTTACCCGTTGCAACAAATCAGCAACTAACTGTCCATAAGCATAAACCTCTATTTATTTGATATTTATGGTAAAATACCTACCTACCCATAACTTGGAAACTTAATATAGCATAACTTTTTGTTTATTTACGTTTTGATATTTTTTATTTTTGCAACAAATACAAGTGATTAAGACCTTTCTTTTGATATATCATTCGCCTATCTGCATTATTATGTTTCTGTGTTATCACAGGCGGTGACTACGGCAAGTGGCGGTTCTAGCGGCCAACTATTTTTGGTCATAGCGTCTTAGTTTTTTTTGCAACAAATACAGGAAATGAGGAGTGTGTTGTAACAAATCGTTACTAATTCCTGGCAAAGTTTCATCAAGTTTTAAGAGTAGGCCGCGTGGTTGAAATGTACATAATTTCTGTGTGGTAATAAGCCGAGTGTAAGATTGACTCTGTAACACCCTGAGAAGCAACTTTTTGGCTCCATTCTCCTTGGTTCTCAGAGGAATCATCAGAAACATGCCTAGTAAAAAATATCTGCTGGTTTTCCACATTTACAATGATGGTTTGGAGCAAATCCTTATTTTAATTAAGTCTACACTCTTTCTATTACAGGCTGTTTATGGACCATTAAAGGAAAAGAATGAGTTAGTACTATAGAATAGACACTAACATCTCTGAATTCCATTGGTAAAAATTATTATATTTCATGTGTTTGTTGTAGTCTCAATTGTTACTTCTGTTGTGAAAATCCTCGAGTTTTCTGCAGAACTTGATTCACCACTTATATGGACAGCACTAACAATTTGGTCTCTTTGGCAACTATGGTCATCAGTTATGGGGTCTGAAGCTCCATCTGTGAATAATAATAATATTCCACAATTATCACACAACACCATCTAGTCCCAAGCTAAGCAGAGCTTGTGTTATGGGTACTGGGTACAAGACAACTGATAAATTATTATAGATAAATAAATTACACCCAGACACAGAACAAATGATCTCATTACTCAAACATTTGTCCTGGTTGGGAACCTCCGGCATTGCAGTCAGGGTCACTAACCACTAGACCAACAGGCCTGTTAGAAGGCTGAATAGAAGAAGACAGTTAATTTCGTCACATAATTACATAAGAAACCCACAATTAGCAAATAATAATTTAATGTATGAAATTGATGTGATATGAGTGGAGCCAAAGCGAATGCAGACTCGTACAGACAGACCCCCTTTATAGAGGCTAAAAATTTGTGTATCACATTTTATTACCTTTCTCTTTGTCCTTCTTCAAATATTCTTCTGTTAATTCAGGACTTAATCGACCAGAATTTCTTTCATCTAAATAAACGACAGCCACTAAATCTTTAGCTGTCTTCTTTTTCACTTTTTCATTTAGTACAGTATGTTTGGATTTATTTATTTTGTATTTCTTTTTTTTAACTTTTTTATTGACTGATGCTTCTGGCATATCCTTTTCATTTGCTATTCTTGATATAGTACGTAAAGAAAGACCTGAAAATTTAAGATATTACTCATTCAACTTTTAAACACTAACACACTGATATAGAAAGGGGAAATAAACATGCATGGGTGAAGTTTTACGCAAACAATATATTGGGTGGTCAGAATTTCTAAGTTAGGTGCTCTAGTCTTAAAGAAAATTGCTGTGGACGACTGGAAAAGTCCTCAAAAATGGTTACACTTACCTGTAGCAGCGGCAATTCGCTCATTTACTTTTTGAAATGGTATCGGTTCCAACTGCTCCTTTTCCTTTAAAAAATACTCCCTAACTTTTAATACGATCTCTCTTACATCAATATCTATCACTTTCGGCATTTTAATAAAAAAAATAACGAAGAATAAATAAAATACAAAAGACTACTTGCACAACTACTTGGACTGACTGACTTGGACAACAAAATGTGACAGCTGTCAGTGTCAGCTGACGCTTGACAGTATCACGCAATTTGCGTTTACAGCGTTAGTTCCGATCATAGATTGGTTCCGATCATGGGTCTAGGGAGCTTGCTCTACACGCGAATCATCCTTACCACTACCTACGACATAATATGACATAAAACCATAAAACGTACGGCTATCAACGGGTAGATGAAGAAACACGCTCGCCACAACATCAGCATTCAGTCATTATTGTCACAGTCATTATGTCGCAGCAGCAAGGACGATTTTCATTTTTAGTTAGACAAATCGCGTCATGCGCAAGCTCCAGGAGCTTAATTCAAACTACTGTCAAACAAATGTCAAGGTGGTGGGTACTACCCAGTGTTGCCAGGTTCGAAATCTAGCGGATGGTAGAATTCTTCTAAAATTACGGTAGATTTTCCGAAATTACGTTGTAAAAATATATTTGATATACGGTAGAATTACCTTGTTTATTTAGTAGCATGTTAGGGTGATTGCGTAGTAGTAACCCGCGAAATTTAATTTTTCTTGTGTTTTTTGCAATTTTCATATCAGTGACAAGTTTTACCTTGATCAAAATATGATTCGCGACATTAGAAAATATAATTTAAAATATAAGAATGATCAAAACATTCGCTCCATTCGCTCCCACAAGAAAATTTGAATTTCGCGGGCTACTATTACGCATCACCTCTATGGGTCAGAGTTATAAAAAACGTATTTTTAATCAGAACCAGTGAATCAGACAACAGTATAATTGTTTCAATGTTTTTAGGCATATCGATTTAGTGTTTTTGGATCGTATCGTGAGTGGGATTAAAATCTATACAGGTTTTTCCTTGACGCTGTATGGCCTGCTGCGTTATGAGATTTCCCTTGATGGATTTCGTAAGAAGTTTATTCTGTTTTTTCGTTCTAATATCGTTAACTCTGCTGAAGACTCTTTCGCACTCAGAATTCGAGTGTGGTAGAGACAAAATGACTAACATAAATTTTGGCAAGTGTTTGAAATAGGTTTTTAAAATTAAATACGCTCTTCATTGGGTATTACGGTGTATTTTGCTACCGTAATTATAATACTACGGTAGGTGGTAAATCTTACCTGGTTACGGTGTTTTTACCGTAATTACGGTGTAGTTGGCAACACTGGTACTACCCATAGATATATTGTGCTCTTCAAGTTTTTTGCCACACAAAAATGAATCTTATATTCACGATTTAGATTTCCTTTTTTGTCTAGCAAAACTAACGAGAGAAATGGGAGGTTAATTTTGAAGGTCGCTATCTCTTTTCCACAATTGCCAGGAGATAAGCTTTGGTAGAAAATTTTATAGTTTGGGGCTCATTTAATTTATTTGTAATTTATGTTATTTTTAAGCTACAAGTAAAATAAATTTGTGAGATTGTTTAAAAATGTATTTTACCATATTTTTATAATACATAGAAAATAGTAATCATTATTTTTTTGGAAAGTTATATTTATTGTATGACTATGTGGTAGTAATTACGTAATTATTCTGACAACACTGAATTTGACGTATGAATTATAAATGGCGGCTTTTTTGTAAACCATAAATAAAAATACGTTTTAACTACAGGTATCTTCTATTTTTACTGTGAAAATAGTAAAATTATGATGTATTATGACATATAGAAGTGATTCATAATATTGGTTGTGGCATATCATTTCACAGGTAAGGAATATTTAAGATTTTGTTACCTAACGTTGATTAGTGTGACAATACTTCAGAAGTTTTGAAGACAAATCTACTTATTCTTTCATGACTTTGCGATGAAAACTAAAAGGAAAATATAATTTGAACCTACGAGTAATTATCACATTATTGCAATAGTTTGTAGATTAGTTTAATTTTTTAGTTGGTCGTGACATAAAATGTTGTGTGGAGACTCCAATTCAAGCCAAGCGAAACTCTATTACCAGGCCTGTCTCACTCCGCGGTGTAGGCATAAAACTGCAAGTAGTTGCGGGGCCATTATGTCGTGGCCCATTCACTACGGCTGCCACGCGCCACCCGTTACGCACGCGCTCCGTCTCCTTAATATTTTTGTTACGTTACGTGTAGTTACGCACAAGTTTCTTGCTTTAGGTGCTTTTGGAAAATTAATAACACAATATTATTATGAAGAAAAAAAATATATAGTACATATTTAGTAACGATCAACAAAATTATCTCCCTGCTTGTGAAGTATGGGCTTAACTGATCATGATTAGGTAGGTTACAAGTTTGGAAATGAGGCGAGATACACAGCCGTATCTACACCGTGTTCTTCACGTTATCCATAAACTTTAGCAAATACTTCTATGGCTTTTACAAATCAAATCCAACAAAGGAAGTAGTACTTAAAAAGGCTTCGTTACAAAGATATTTGTAATTTCATTTAATGAAATTTAATTGAGCTATGCAGTGAGAAAGTATCTTAATTTGAAATCTATCAAATACTATTTGCATTTCATTTGTTTCAGCCCGCCAAATGTTATGAATGACGTTGCCAATTCGGATAAAGAGGCATGCATATCGGGTTATTTACGTCTAGGTATTTAGTTTGTATGAAAATTAACAAAAAATAAAAAATAAGAATTTATTAATGTGTCCATAATGAAAAATGCTTACTTCCGTGGTTTGAACATCTGGTCGAAGTTTATGTATATCGTCCGGAACACGGTGTATAGTCAAGTGAAAGTAATTACTTTAGCTTAAGCAATTACTTATGCAATTTTTTTTATGCAATAGACATAAATTTAAACGAAGTGGGAACCGTCAAACAAAGCAAAGGTAAGAATTCTATATTTTTACAGTTCAAACTTCAAGCAATTATTAATCTACATAATAAATATCGTCTCTAAAATAATGACATTTACTCAAGTAAAACCTTTGACTTGTTTATAGATACGGGGGTAAGTGGGGGGGGGTGAGCCTACTGGACGACCAAGATAAAAAGACGACACTCTCACTCACCTTAAGCTGAGTACTAAGAATTAGGATCGGTAGAAAGTAGAAAGATGTTTGCGTTGCTGTTTAAAAGTTCTAACTCAGAAAATGGCCACACTACGCATTCAAGGTCAGCGGTCGTAATTCGCGCGCCACTTTTTTACCTACCTACAAAGACACGCAACGCGGGGCCTGTGACAGTATGCGATAATAATTGGTCGGTTACTAGGTTGAGTGCAAAATAATAAGGACTGGCTATTTTGCCATAGACGATAAAAATCTTTTAATTTTTTTTTTTTTTTTTGTAAGATAAATGTTCAAAAATATAACAATAATAGGTAGAAAAGATAACATTATTATAAATATTATTCCTCACGTAAGGTTCCGTAGGTACCTAGACTACCTACTGTTAACATTCCGTGCTAACAATCAATAATGTATGTAGTAATCGATGACGAAACCAAAAAGATATAGGCTGATGATAAAAACAAAATTCCTTGAGGAACATAGGTATTTATGGTAATAATGTAATTTAACAAATGCATAAAATACGCATAGGTACCTACCTATTTGTGCCTAAACTCGCAAGTCGCAACCCTATTGAGCTTGACCCATAGTAACCTTTTAATGTCGTTGGCGTCAGATAAACCAAAATAAACTCTCGGGCGTAACCATTGAGTACATTTTTGCTTGCGCACGGGAAGTTTAGGCTATTATAAAAGTAGGTGGGCGGTACGGCTGCCAGTTAAAATGAACTTTATTCTCTCGTTTATAGATTTTACATTTGTTTGATTTTTTTTTGGAGTAGTCCTTCTGTTGTACTATTAAGTATTCTGTGCTATTACTTAGACTTCGCTGTCCGTCTGTCTGTCTGTCACCAAGCTGTATTTATGAACTGTGATAGTTAGACAGTTGAAATGTTCACAGATGATTCATTTTTGTTGCCGCTATAACAAACTAAAACAATAGAAAAAAATCATATTTAAGGGGGCTCTAATACCCGCGCCCGTCCGCATGGATCGTGTCTGGGTTGACAGCGCGGCGTGGTCCATACGCGCCTCAAACAGCTGTCAGCAATCTTACAGGGCATTTGCCTGCCGGGGTTGTGGGACTGTCTTATCAGTTGACCCGGAACACAGAATACTTAATAGTACTATAGGTACAGAATTCATACTCCCAAAAAAAATTAAACAAATGTAAAATCTATGAACGAGAGAATAAAGTACATTTTAACTGGCAGCCGTACCGCCGACCTACTTTTATAATAGCCTAAACTTCCCGTGCGCAAGCAAAAATGTACTGAATGGTTACGCCCGAGAGTTTATTTTGGTTTATATGACGCCAACGACATTAAAAGGTTACTATGGGTCAAGCTCAATAGGGTTGCGACTTGCGAGTTTAGGCACAAATAGGTAGGTACCTATGCGTATTTTATGCATTTGTTAAATTACATTATTACCATAAATACCTATGTTCCTCAAGGAATTTTGTATTTATCATCAGCCTATATCTTTTTGGTTTCGTCATCGATTACTACATACGTATCGATTATGTGTATCGATTGTTAGCACAGAATGTTAATAGTAGGTACCAACGGCACCTTACGTGAGGAATAATCTTATATATAAAAATCAATTGCTGTTCGTTAGTCTCGCTAAAACTCGAGAACGGCTGGACCGATTTGGCTAATTTTGGTCTTGAATTACTTCTAGAAGTCCAGGGAAGGTTTAAAAGGTGAGGCGGTACGAAGTTTGCCCGGTCAGCTAGTATCTTATAAATAAAAATCAATTGCTGTTCGTTAGTCTCGCTAAAACTCGAGAACGGCTGGACCGATTTGGCTGATTTTGGTCTTGAATTACTTCTGGAAGTCCAGGGAAGGTTTAAAAGGTGAGGCGGTACGAAGTTTGCCCGGTCAGCTAGTTTATAATAATATTATCTTTTCTACCTATTATTGTTATATTTTTGAAAATTACATCTTACAAAAAAGAAGAATAATATTTAAAAGATTGTTATCGTCTATGGCAAAATAGCCAGTCCTTATCATTTTGCACTCAACCTAGTAACCGACCAATTATTATCGCATACTGTCACAGGCCCCGCGTTGCGGTTGCGTGTCTTTGCAGGTAGGTAAAAAGTCGCGCAGCGAATTACGATCGCTGACCTTGAATGCGTAGTGTGGCCATTTTCTGAGTTTGAACGTGCTTAAACAACAGCGCTAACATCTTTCCACTTTCTACAGATCTTAATTCTTAGTACTCAGCTTAAGGTGAGTGACAGTGATGTCAGGTTTGATATTCGTCTTTTTATCTTGGTCGTCTAGTAGGTTCACCCCCCCCCCCCTAGTATCTCGCCTCATTTTCAAACTTGTAACCTACCTAATCATGATCAGTTAAGCCCATACTTCACAAGCAGGTAGATAATTTTGTTGGTCATTATTAAATAATTATGTACTATTTTTTTTTCTTCATAATAATATTGTGTTATTAATTTCCCAAAAGCACCAAAAGCAAGAAACTTGTGCGTAACTACACGTAACGTAACAAAAATATAAAGGAGACGGAGCGCGTGCGGAACGGGTAGCGCGTGGCAGCCGTAGTGAATGGGCCACGACAAAATGGCCCCGCAACTACTTGTAGTTTTATGCCTACACCGCGGAGTGAGACAGGCCTGCCCGGAACGTAAAGGGCTTTTGAAGGAACACCGTGGATTTTAGTCAGTACAAGTCTTAGAGCCTCTTCACGTCCCGCCTGCGATGGGAGGACCCATTTGATGAATTTACCACGATAAAAAAGAGGGCCCAGAGTTTTTGCTCTTGTTAATCGATAACGGCAACAAGTAGACGTTTCAAATACTTATTCACAAAGTATTGAGTTATAAATTCTCTATAAAAATAAATCATTAAATTAAAGCAAATATTTAAGGGAGGCTCAAATACAAAAACCGGCCAAGTGCGAGTTGGACTCGCCCATGAAGGGTTCCGTAGCAGCAAGCATAGATTAGAGATATAATTATATTGAGATTAGTAAACAATATACACAAACAATAAAAATAACTTTGTTTTTCATAGTATTTGTATGAATGGCAAAGTTATATTTGCGGTTTTTGAAAATGTACTATATCTCAAAAACTGCTAACTGTATCTCATCCAAACCAATTTTCGTTGGTAGTTTTGGTTGAGGTCTACATTATATATTTTTTTTAGTTTTATCATTCTCTTATTTTAGAAGTTACGGGGGGGGGACACACTTTTTACCACTTTGGAAGTGTCTCTCGCGCAAACTGTTCAGTTTAGAAAAAAATGATGTTAGTAACCTCAATATCATTTTTAAAGACCTATTCATAGATACCCCACACGTATGGGTTTGGTGAAAAAAAAATTTTTGAGTTTCAATTCTAAGTATGAGGGGCACCCCCAAAATTTGTTTTGTTTTGATTTTTGTGTGAAAATCCTAATGCGGTTCACATAATACATCTTTCTACCAAGTTTCAACAGGATAGCTCTTATACTTTCGACAAAAAGTGGCTGTGACATACACGGACAGACAGACAGACAGACAGACAGACAGACATGACGAATCTATAAGGGTTCCGTTTTTGCCATTTGGCTACGGAACCCTAAAAATCGTGTTTTTGCGGTCTGTGGGTACTAAACTGGGTACAATGAAAATACTTTAATAAATTCTCCACTTTAATCAATAATCGCCTAATCAAACCTTCAGGACCCTGTGGGATGTTCGAATAGTAGGTTGGTGAAACAGCATGGGGTCATTGATCTTGAGGTAATAGTCAAATCCGAAAGTCATGAACTCATGATCTGCGATTCTCGTGGAGTTAGTAACGTTAAGGTCAAGGTCAAATGTCCTTAGAGTTAAGGCTTTAGTCTTGTGTTGCACAATATAGAATCGCGTTCGGCCAGTCCATACGTCGTACGTCAAATTTCGGCTCCCCGCGATACCCCGCATACATCCTGCCTAGCGAAGTAGTAAAAAACAATTTTGATACAGTCGAAAATATTTCTCTACTAAGGATTATTAAAGGATTTAGAAATAGTTGCATAATAAGGAGTTTTAATATGACTTGATTTGTAATAATACGAGTGTCACACGAGTGTTATAATACTATTTAAATACTCTCATAGATTTGGTTTAAACTCATTGAACATAAAAAAAACTAAGTTTAGTATAACAAAACGTATGAATCAAAATCAAAAGTCATTTATTCAAAATAGGCTGATTTATCACCACTTTTTGAAGGTAACTTTTTACAGGTCTTTTTTTGTGGGGACTGAGTCACTCGTGTCCGTAGGAGAGTAGGTACGCCTTCATGATACTATATTTACCTACACGTAACACGTGCGTCCCTTGATGGTGCTAATCTGGTGACATCAACTGGTGGTAGGTTTCGTCCGAAGGCTTGCGACCACCCACCGTGCAAAATCAGCCACAAGAGAAGTTGGTTCAAAAAAGTCGTTCTACTGCTGGCTAGCCGGAATGATTCGAGCTGTTATGGACTTATCGGGAGACTGGTCGTGGAGGGTAGCGACATCCGGCACACGGTGCGTCACTGGCCGACCGCAGGTAGTAGGGGGGGGCAAATTGTGTGTAGCCACACACGAGAGGCTGCCCCGCCAACTGTCGAAAAATCCCGGGATGCGCTATCTTGCTTGGAAAATAATAAACAATAAAACTATCAGAAATAAAAAAACGTAGTAACAATTTGATACTAGAGACTTCACGTCGGGCACACCGCGATCGCGGCGGTAAGACCCCTCTTTGAGGAGTGGCTGGATAGGCGTCACGGCGTCCTAACCTTCCACCTGACGTAGGTCCTCACCGGACACGGTTGTTTCGGGAGGTACCTGTGTCTGATGAGGAAGGAAGAATCGTCTGGGTGTCACCACTGCGAGGATCGCCCGGAGGACACAGTGGAGCATACGGTGCAGGACTGCCCCGCTCGGGCAGAGCACCGCCATGTCCTCACGGCGGCGATAGGCGGAGACCTCTCGCGCCCGGCATTGGTCGCGGCCATGCTGCGGGGCGAGACGGAGTGGGAAGCGGTCGCCTGCTTCTGCGAAGCAGTCATGCTCACGAAGGAGGAGGCGCGCCGCGAGAGGGAGAGGACAGCATCTTCCCTCCATCCCAGCCGCAGTGGTAGACGCCCACGGTGACGGACGTATCAACACGATCTCCGGCCACCGTAGGCGCGGGCATCCGGACGGCGAGTAAAGGGCGACTCGCTTCTCGACCATGGAACATGCCCGGGTCGACGGCGCGTTGTGTTCCACGCGTGCCTCAAAGACCGTCAGCAATATAACGGGGCCCTTTAGAGGGCCAAAGCCTGCCGGGGTCGCGGGGATTATCTCATTACCGTGACCCCGGAACATAAAGGGCTATTGAAGGACACCGTGGATTTTGGTCACTACGAGTCTGACAGTCCCTCCCGCCCTGCCCGGGGCGGGAGGAGTCATTTGGTGATTTTACCACGCTGAAAAAAAAAGAGAGACCTCACGTGGTCTCATAAGCTGGGACAAAGAAATTGATGAAGAATTTGTAAATTTCTTTACCAGCAACTGAAACGTTAATTCATCTTCCTTGCTTTCTATTAATTTACTAGCTTAGCCCGCGACTTCGTATGCGGATCCTGATGCCTATGCCAACGACAATGGGGTCGTCAAAATCGAAGATCTAAAACGTCTGATGCCTAATTCCTAGAGCTCGGGTAAAAAAAATAATAGGAGTTTTGGCCCGTATAGTCAAATTTTTATTCATATATTCGTCGTCATCGAAAATCAGTCCTAAACTGTAACCGCTTTCACTGGTACTCCCAGCTAATGTTATTTTATGATTACACAGTGAAATTAGTGACAGCTTTGATTTCCACAGGTGTTCCAGATCTTCAATTTTTATACGTCAACAGATTATTAGTGCTCATCAGGTTGAACAACTCTTGCTAAGACGTCATTCCTATATACTTAGGTAATTATGTTATAGTGTAGCTGGGCTCTTGGAGTTCCACATCAGGTGTTCCAGATCTTCAAATTTATTCTCTCAGCAGAAAATGCTCATCACGTGGAACAATTTTTGCACCATTTTTGCATCTCTTATAGTTTAGCTGGTCTGTTGCGTTTCTGCACCAGGTGTTCAAGTTTCCAAGAGAAATATAAGTGAACGTTTCAGCCTGCCCAAACGAATTTAAATTACTCCCTAGCCGTCATCAAAGCTTACCAGCAAATCAAGATCATATTAGCAATTTAAAAAATGGGTTTAAGCGATTTCGACCTTATTGACATTTGAAATTTGGTTTGGTTTTTCTCACATTCTCGTTCGCTAACATTGCTCCTTCATTAAAATCCGGTGTTTTTATTAATGTCAACAAGGTCGAAAATCGCTTGAACCTGTTTTTTTTAACTTGCTATCGTTAAGCAAATGTTTTCCGACCTTCACTTGTTTTACCGATTTGTCCTACTGGTGGGAATCAGTAAATCGATAAAAAAAAACAAGTGCGGAACCACGGGTAGAAGACTGTATTTCTTGGAGAGACGGTACCTTCTAGGGTTACGACAGAGACAACCATTTTAATTCGGCAGCATTATTTTTCTCGAAGGGACCACTAAAAATACACGCCCAAGTACGCCTGTAAGGTCGGCAGTTTGTTTTTATTTTCTTTACATTTACATATTATATTGTTTTAAATTCAGTATTTTAAATGAATAAAAAAATGTTTATAAAAATGTTTTTTGACGTCTGTTGAATAAACTAATGCTAATACACAAAATTAAATGAATATTTACAAAAACACTCGACTTCTAAAAATTATATTCTTAGATAATAAAGTAGAGCAACTTGTGATGCGTAACTGTGCGTCATCACCGTTAGAGCGAGAGAATGTGCGAGCGAGAGGTACCGATAAAAAATCGGCGTGGTCCCCACGTGCGTTCGCTCCGGCCGTGCCCCGGCCACTGAGGATTTTCTCTTGCAATGCTTGTATATAAACACTGTTTTTAGAGGTTATTTGAGATATTTTTTATTGTTGCAAAAAAGCGCTTTAGGTACAATTTTTTTTTGGTATTTGCTTTATTGATCTGTTGACATCATAATAATCTAAATATTACATACCTACAATGCATAGTTATTATGAAAAAGACTATTTATTAAGAGGTAAAATCCGAGAATATTGATGATATTCTGACTTCTAAATTGAGAAAATGAAAGATAAATAGAAAAAAGTAATCAGCGCATTTTGAAGACGAGAATGTTGCGGTCATTATGCGCTGAACAGATTTTTAAATTAATTCTTCATTGTCTCAGATAAAGTGCACAAACGTAACTCGAAATGACGTTGGGCACGAAAGAGCCGTTTTGAACGCTTGATTTACCTAATATTATCCACTTAAATCAACTTGAAAAAAATAACTAGCTGTTACTTATATTATGGTTATTTATGTGCAATAATAATATTTCAAGCTATTTCACTATTTTATTCAAAAAACACATACAAAGTTTCGCAAATAATTTGGCGCGACTGAATTTTAGAATTTTTAGAAGACTAGAGCCTTAAGGTAAAATGACTTTGAAATTAAAATCAAATGATTCCGATTTATATACCTCAAAGGTCAAGGTTGAGTGGAAATTATGGTCAAGGTCAAGTGACTTTAGATTTCCGGTTCATGATCTTGAGACTCACAGTCAAGGTACTGGAACTCCAATTGACTTGACTTCAATTGTAATAGTATATTTTTCTCTTCTTTTATTTAAATCTCCAAAACAGTGTATCCTGTCGCAAAAATAACGAATAAATTCAACCAAGTTATAGCGGGAAAATCTTGTTCCAGAATCTTATGGTCACCCTACTAGAAAGAGACGGTTACCTCCAAATTAGCTCTCTCAGCTGGCACGTTTTTCGGCATGAGTACTCAATCTAGATTGTTTGTTACATCCATGGTACTACCAAGCTGTCAAGTGTCAAGTGTCCACTGTCAATATTGTTTAAAAGATTTTAGTATTTACAGCTTAATTTTGTTGTATAAAAATAATATGGACCTGTGTAGAATATGTCTTACAGGCGGGTCGCAGAAAGACATATTTCAGTCACAAAGTGCTAAAAATGCTGATGATAAAAGTTTATCTGATGTTTTCATGTTTTGTTTGGACATACAGGTAAACAATATCTTGTTTTATTATAATAAATCTTGTTCCCTTGTCCATTATAAATCACAATAATATAAGATTATAATCTCTCTCTCCCTAGATTGAGCAAGACTCCAAAATTAGTACAAAACTATGTTTAAAATGTTATAAAAAAATTCTATCATTCCATCAGTTCAAATGCTTGGCTTTAAAAAGCGATGCATATTTGAAGTCAGTTCAAGAAGAAAATGATGTTAAGAACAAAGTATTTTTAAAAGATGACATTAAAAATGAACAGAATGTGATTGATGTCTGTGAAGATGTTCTGGATATAACTGTGAAGGAAGAACCAAAGGACGACTTCGTGAAAAACGAAGATTCTATGCATGACTATGAATCTGATGATGAGTTCCTAAGTGTAATAAAAAGTATTAAATATGAATATGAGAGAGAAAATGGATGCGAGGAACTAAAAGGTATGTTATAATAGTGTTTATTATAATTTATGTAATTAATCCTCACACAATCACATCATAGCTGATTGATGACCTTTTATAACTGGAAATGTTCTGAAAAACTTTAGGGTTGTGTTTAGTATCCAGTAGCAGGTGGAGGGGGGGAGAGGTGGTGGGAGGGCGAGGGGGGAGCCCCCCACCCCCCCGGTATCACTCCAATGACAAAATGTGTTTTGTAACCTAACCTCAAAACTCGTTATAGTCATGTAATAGGCATATTCCAAAACCTTGGTATCTTTTAGCTTAGGTATGGAGGTGCCCCCTGTGTCCTGGCATCACTCACATGTAAAGGCACCACCCAGACCCCACCCTCCCCTTTGAATCTAGCCTATGCTTTCAGGGCTCCGTCGAGCCACCTTCATAAGTAGTAATCAGTTATTTGACCTAGGATGCAAGAGCGAGCGAAGCAAGCTCGGAACTTTGGGGCATCCCAACACGGCCAACAGCCCCTCTCACACTCTCTCCCCCCCCCTCCGCCTGCTACTAGATACTAAACTTTACCCAAACTTATATTTAAATCCATTTATAACTGATTCCAATAAGAATGAAATAATTATACAAAAAAAATAATAATGATATCTAGACATTGGACTCAAAAATTCAGTGTAAGGTTTTAAAAAAAAATACGTTATAGAATGCAAATACTTATGTGAATAAAATAATTACAATCTTAATGTCATTTCTAATTAATGTTTCCATTCTTGCAGAACCTCTCAAAAGACGAAGAAAAAGAGCAAATGACATTCCAAGAGTTAAAACAGAAAAAGGATCAAGGCCTTGTAAGCAGATGTGTGAGGAATGTGGTAAAACTGTAAATGATCTAAAAGCTCACTCGTACCTCCACCTGCCTGCTGCTTCTCGAAAACGCATCAAATGCAAAGTTTGTGACAAAGTGTTCTCAAGCCACAGTGCACGGTACAAACATAATAAGATCAAACATTTGGGCTTCAAGCACCAATGTTTGTTGTGTAATAAATGTAAGTAATGTTATTTTGAATATTGACAGCTTCAAAACATTTCAAATCTAATCAGTTTTGAAAAATAATTGACTTATTTTTTCTTCATTAAATTAATGAAAATTTACGAAGAAAATTGATCCATTAAAAAATGCTTTAATAAAATTCCACAAAATATTCTTGAACTAAATGAGACAAAATTTAAATCATGCATTAAACGCACACTATGTAAGCAGGCATATTATTACAAATTGGGCGATTATATCGCTGATAATAATGCTTGGCTCCATGCTGGTCCTATTTTCAGAGCTGCAGAAGATTGTAAAACTATAATTGCACTGTATAAATTCATATTTCTTTAAATTATATAGCTGCATATATTGTGTGAGTTCTATCATCTATGTGCACAAAGCTATTCACCAGATACCTACGTCTTAATTATTATTATTTATTTTCTTTATTAGTGTGTCGGATCATTTAGTTCCCTTCAAAATGGTTGAGCTAAATGATGAGCTTAGCTGCCATGTTTTTTTTTTTTTCATTCTTCTCTTCTATCTGCAATCAACCGTTAAGGGTACGCTAGTCGGTAATTCTTCCATACAAACGTAGTTTGGCGATTACTCCAACATTTGACGGTATACATTCAGAATAAACAATGATTCACATTCATCTCATCGTTATCTAGCCCTATATGGAAACAAAAAAGTAAAAAAAAAAACATATATTATGAGTTATGGGTGTCGAAACTTCCTTATTTTAAGACTAATTTTAACGCATCTTCGGGGGGAAATAAATGACAAAAGAAGACGGTAAATTGTAAAATAATTACCATACCAGGGCGGCACTGAAAATTTCGGGAATCAAGGAATTGACACAACATTATTATTTAAAAATGTATTCAAAATGTCTCGCGCCCGGCATTGGTCGAGGCAATGCTGTGAGGCGAGACGGAGTGGGAAGCGGTCGCCTCCTTCTGCGAAGCAGTCATGCTCGCGAAGGAGGAGGCGGGCCGTGAGTGGGAGAGGACAGAGTCCTCCCTCCGACCCAACCGCAGTGGTAGACCGTAGACGCCAACGGCGTCGGTCGTCGCAAGACGATCTCCGAGTAATGGGCAACTCGCCGATCGACCATGGACCATGCCCGGGTCGACGGCGCGTTGTGTTCCACGCGCGCCTCAAAGAGCGTCAACAAGATGACGGGGCCCCCCCTCTAGAGGGCCAAAGCCTGCCGGGGTCGCGGGACTTATTCCATTACCGTGACCCTGGAACGTAAAGGGCTAATGAAGGACACCGTGTATTTCAGTCTGACAGTCCCTCCCGCCCTGCCCGGGGCGGGAGGACTCATTTGATGATTTTACTACGCTAAAAAAAAAATTGTAAGACTTCAGTAGCATGTATGCGGTATGTGGTAGGCAAATTTTTAGTTTACACAAGAACCCTTTATGCCACACTCGGTCAAATGCCTGTTGGATGTCAAGAAAAACAGCAGAAACAGTATTCTTTTCTTTCCAAGGATTGTCGGATTGTGTGAACCACTCTGTGTATTTGTTCTGTCGTTCCATGGTGTGCTCGGAAACCAAATTGATGCTCTGGGATTGTCCTTTGTTCTTCAAGTATAGGTAACAGCCGTTGTAGCAATAACTTCTCGATCAGTTTTGACAACAGTGGAAGAAGACTTATTGGTCTATAGAGTGGTTCCGGGAGGCCATGTCGGAGATCTGCGACGTGGCCATGCCCCAGGTCCGGCAAGGACGCCCCCGGCGTCAGCTGTACTGGTGGTCGTGCAAGCTAGCAGCGCTGCGCGAGGCGTGCGTTGCCGCGCGACGCCGGTACACCAGGTTCCGCAGGCGCCGCACCCGACCTCCGGATGCGGCGACTGTAGAGGCGGAGCTGTACGAGGGCTACAGGGCAGCGAAGACCGTACTACGCGACGAGATCTGGCGGGCCAAGGAATTGGCCCGCAAGGAGATGCTGGAGCCTCTGGACGGGGACCCATGGGGCCGCCCCTACAAGTGGGCGAGAGAGAAGCTCCGCCCCTGGGCTCCTCCGTTGACGCAGAGTCTCCGGCTTCAGTTCGTGGAGGACGTGGTGAGCGCCCAGTTCCTATCGCGAGGGGAGCATACTCCCCCACCTATGGCTCCGCCTCCGACGGAACCCGAAGGTGAAGCTGGCACAAACGCGGACCACAGCGACGACGACGTCTACGACGCTCCAGAGGTGACCCAGGTAGACCTGAGAGTGGCGGTACAAGGGCTCAAGGCCAAAAATACCGCCCCAGGACCCGACGGCCTGCCAGGAAAAGCCTGGGTCCTGGCCTCGGGGACACTCGGGCCTCCACTGGGGGGGCTCTTTAGCGCGTGCCTGGAGAGGGGCCAGTTCCCGCTTCGTTGGAAGACGGGGAAACTGGTCCTGATCCAGAAACTCGGGCGCACTCCGGCCCATCGTGCTGCTCGACGAGGTGGGCAAGCTCTTTGAGAGAGTCATTGCAGACCGCCTCGTCGGGCACCTGAATCGGGTGGGTCCGAATCTTGCGGAGAGCTAGTTTGGCTTCCGCAGAGGGCGCTCGACGGTGGACGCAATCATGCGCGTAAGAGCCCTCACGACGGGGGATGCAGTAGCCCGGGGCAGGGTCGTCTTGGCGGTGTCTTTGGACATCACCAATGCTTTAACACCCTGCCCTGGAGTTGCATCAGGGAGGCACTCCGGTATCACCGGGTGCCGATCTACCTCCGTCGTATAGTCGAGGACTACCTGACGGACAGAGCCGTCATCTACCCCGGTCACCGGGGAGAATGGAACCGGCGAGAGGTGTCGTGCGGTGTTCCACAGGGATCGGTCTTGGGACCGCCCCTGTAGAACATCGGTTACGACTATGTGCTGCGCGGCGCCGACGCCGTCAGGGAACGGCGTCGGCGTAATATGTTACGCCGACGACACGCTCGTCCTGGCAGAGGGAGAGTCGCACCAGGCGGCGGCCGACCTGGCGACGCAAGCGGTCGCGACAGACAGGAGGGTCATGGCTATCCGGATGATCCGAGGATACCGCACGATCGCCGGCGAATCGGTCAACCTCCTTGCCGGATTACTGCCCTGGGATCTGGAGGCGACTGCCCTCCAGCGCGTCTATGAGTGGCGCGTGGAGGCGCAGCGCCGGGGAGAATTCCCGCTGCCCCGACAAGTCGTGCGGGAAGAGGTCCGGCGTGATCTCAGGGCAGTATGGAGGGAACGACTGTCGCAACCGAGGTTCGGGCACGGCGCAATCGCGGCGGTTGGACCCCTCTTTGAGGAGTGGCTGGAAAGGCGTCACGGCGTCCTGACCTACCGCATGACGCAGGTGTTCACTGGACACGGAAGTTTCGGGAGGTACCTGTGTCGGATAGGGAAGGAAGAAACGCCTGGGTGTCACCATTGCGAAGATCCCAATTCTGCAGCTCCTCTTGTCTTTCTGTGTGAACGTATGGCCTATAAGTCCATTCTTCCTGATTAGGTCTATAATGATTTTGTACGCTTCACGTGTTTGCGCCATTACTCTCAGCTGATTTCTATTGACTATTTTATAGGAGTAAGTGTCGCTTGGTGCGGAACTATTCAGGAGTTCTGTCAGTTTAGATATGTCCGTAATGCCATACAGGATTATTGGTGGTGGTTTGCTACTTTTCTTAGTATCTTGCCTTTCTATTGGTTCACCGCAGTCGTCAGTTATGTCTACCGGGAGACCACTGTACCTGTTGGAAGTATTAACAAAGCTCTAGGATGGGTTCTTATATCCTTTCGTAGAAGGTGGGCTATCGGATATCCTCTTTCTTTTTGGGTTGCCTTGTGTGGGTATTCTTTGCCATGTGTGAGGACAGCTGTTGTCGTCATCCTCTATGGTGATTGTTGTTGGTGTTGTGGAAAGTGAGTCTTTCTCCTTTGTGGTATTGGCTGTGCTTGATTTATTTCCAAGTGAGATAGATCTAGGTCTTGAGATAAAGAGGCTGGGATGGAATGCCTGCTGTATTAGATTTTTTTTGTGCTGCCAGTAGCATTGTCCGTCACAGGGGCCTGGTTGCCTACCCCTTTGCAGGCTTTGGCCACTCCAAGGCAAAGGTTTCTCTGCTGACCTTCCATTTCTGTTTATGTAGGTTAACTTCTTTTCATCTGTTCCAAGTTTGGCTAGCTAATTTAATGTGACCCTTTTTAATAATTAAATTGATTTTCTTTTTTTTCACTAAAAAGTGAAAAATGGCTGAAACATTCCACTTCCATTCTCAAGCTTGGTTATTATGAAATCGTACCCACTTAAAACAGTGCTGCGAGACCGCGTTTCCATCACACTTGCAAGTTACTCGTAAACAAGTTCAAAGCAGGTTGATTGAACCTGTAACGCGCCTTTAGCCTATTCTCGACTTGACGAATGAGCTACATAAATATGATCCTAACTGAACCCTGTCAATTTCAGTGGTAACATCGTTAACGCAGCATCACCGTATGGTTCACAACCGTGCGGCCTTACCCCATGTATGTGTATCATGTGGACGCCGGTTTATCTCCAACTCTAGTCTGGAACTCCACATGACCACTCACACCAAGGACCGGCCCTTCCCGTGCCCGGAGTGTGATAAGAAGTTTTCTACTAAACAAAGAGTATTGATCCATAAGTGAGTTGATATAAAATTGCTTTTTGTATGAGAACTGCTACATTACTTGATAAAGCTGATCTGGAGCAATAACTAGATATACTAGTCCCAAGAATGTGTTTATTTTTTCATTTCTTATTTTTCTCGAATATAAATACAAATCAGTATTAAAATCGATTCTCTCCTCGACTTCATCGCAACAGAGGAACATTATCGTCCTTGACTAACGTAACTTTCTATTTAGTAAAAGAAGTTTTGGTTCTGGGTCAGGACTATCAGAAAGTACAATTAATGTCCCTTTTTAATTTAGTATAGTTTTTGCCGAATTATTGTTGTGCTAAATAGTGTTGACCCAAACTAGTGTGTGACATCCATACAGATAAATATATCTTAATAAAATAATGTGAAATTAAAATTATTAATGTTTTCAGACGTGCAGTGCACGATAAGGAGAAGCCACATCTTTGTCAGTTGTGTTCGAAGAGCTTCTTTAAAAAATATCATCTACAAATTCATCTAAGGTAAGTTTATAAAAATAATTCAGGGCATTTATTAAATAACTTTGATTATTTTTCCGACCCAAATATCGACCAATAGAATTGCACCATTCGACGTCACGTGGTACAACCTACATGGTATTATACTGATAATTTTTTGAAAATTTTCTCTGGTAGTCACGTCAAACTGACAGGTTGAATTCAATTGTGAAAATTGGAGATGGGTCGCATTTGGGACGGAAAAATAATCCCCTGAATACCACACGAGCTTCAAAATTATCTGGCATTTCCCTCAAGGTTCCCTGCAAACAAATAAAGTCGTCAAGTTTTTCAGGAAAAATCACTCGCGCTTCGCGCTCGTGATTTTTTAACCTGAAAAACTTGACTCCTTCATTTGTTTGCAACGAACCTATCGGAAAATACCCGATAATTTTGAAGCTCTTGTGGTATTATAAGTGATTATTTTTCCGACCCAAATATCGACCAATAGAATTGCACCATTCGACGTCACGTGGTACAACCTACATGGTATTATACTGATAATTTTTTGAAAATTTTCTCTGGTAGTCACGTCAAACTGACAGGTTGAATTCAATTGTGAAAATTGGAGATGGGTCGCATTTGGGACGGAAAAATAATCCCCTGAATACCACACGAGCTTCAAAATTATCTGGCATTTCCCTCAAGGTTCCCTGCAAACAAATAAAGTCGTCAAGTTTTTCAGGAAAAATCACTCGCGCTTCGCGCTCGTGATTTTTTAACCTGAAAAACTTGACTCCTTCATTTGTTTGCAACGAACCTATCGGAAAATACCCGATAATTTTGAAGCTCTTGTGGTATTATAAGTGAAAATTTAAAGGTACCTAAATTAAAACGTTAAATTAATATTTAAGTACCTAATTCATTTCTTAGAGCAGCATTTCCCATTTGCCGGGTCAAGACCTGATACCGGGTTATCAAAATAGAAAGCCGGGTCACGAGTCTTTTTGCTAATATTAATAAATGTGTAGTATTAATTTTTAATTTATATCTAATCAGTTTTTAAACCCAGTCTGGGTTAAAAAAACATTAAGTTGGCCACGAAGACTACTACTGCTTTAGAGTATTGTCCCAAAACTGTATACTTCTTATTCTTCCCTGTCCCCCAGAAGTCATTCAAAAGAGAAGCCCTACGAGTGCCCTGATTGCGGCAAGTTCTTCTCCACCACCTCTACTCTGAAGAGCCACCGCGAGATCCACAGGGAGGAGAGAGCCTACGCCTGCACTCTTTGTGATATGACTTTCAAAAAGAAGGAGTAAGTATCAAAGTATCTGAAATTGGCACTTGCACAAAGGGAATCGTCTATCTTGGTATGGACATGTGATAAGGAGGGATGGCACTCATGTGACTAAGAGAGTGATGAGTATGAATGTTTATGGATGGAGACTGAGAGGAAGAGGAAGACCAAAGAAAAGATGGATGGATTGTCTAAGGAATGATATTATGAAAGATAAAGGAGTAAATGATACTGTGACGTCTGATAGGGGAGAATGGAAGAAAAAAACGTGTTGCGCCGACCCCAAGTAGAATGGGATAGGGGCAGGAAGATGACGATTGGCACATTTCTGGATACATTCGAAAAAGTTTAAATGTTAATGATTTCTTAAATACCATCTTGAATGATGCAGCTAATGTTAACGTTAATTTTTATTAAATAAATAATCGCGATGAAAGCAAGTGCTCGCCGTAGCCGCTGAGATTACCGCCCGATAGCGATGGTCCATGTTCAACCTTATTTTAATTACTTGGTGATGTGCTATGTGACAAATTCTCGCGTCATCCTGCGAGACAATTCGACTTATTCGTGCTAAAATTAAAGAATTTCAACGCCTATCTAATTGTAATATGGGCGAAAATCATTTGTACATCAAAAAATCAGTAAATAATTTTTGCCAATATTTTTTTCACAGATGCGTCGATTTTACTTATGGCGTCAGTATAGCAGTAATGGAGGCCATACACGTTAGGGTTTACATGATGGTTTGAACTTTGCATGCATAACCAATAGGCAAGCCCTAGCGTGTATGTGTTAAAACTGTACAGTTATCGATACATGTCATGTATCGGCTATGCGCGCACGGTTAAATTATCATTCAAACTGTAACGTATATGGCCTCCATAATAGTAACCCAGTAGCCTAGTTCTGCACCACAATAAAAAGACCCCATAAATAGACCAGTCATCCATATTTCTGACTTTCTAACCCACTTTCCTACAGCTATCTCAACGTCCACATGATAAGCCACACGAAGGAGAAGCGCTACCCCTGTCAGTACTGCGGCGTGAAGTTCGGACGCTCCGACCACCGCAAGCGACACGAGTACACTGCTCACGAGAAGAACTTCATCACTGCATGACCCTCGGCCCCCGGCGAGGAGGGTGAAGTAAGGTAGACTACTTATGGTTCCATTTCCCCTTGAATAATTGAAAGATTTTTATGATTGAAGTCTCTTTTAGGCGTTAATATACACACATCAAAAAAGGTTTGTGATCACTAGCGTGAGCTGTTTTTTTTTAATTTAATGTAAAACAATTTTGGTGTTTTAGGTTCTAAATCTATATATTTTTTTAAATAGAGAATCTAAAAAGAAGAAATCATGATAAAATCTACCGTAAGAGCCCATTCGCACGAGCGTTTTTTTCTGGGCGTTAAAGCGCCGCAAATAGAACAAATGCATTTCCATGTATCTGTTCATACGCCAGCGCTTTTAAAACGCGGCGTTTTTTTCTTTCTGCATTCGATTTTAAATGCGGTAGGTATCAGTTAAGTTAATTTACCTTTTTGTTAAAACTCAAAATTTTTTAACGGCCAAAAAGAAAACATTCGTGCGAATAAGCTCTAACAAAAAAGATTTCGATTATCGTTATTTTAAGTGATCGCAAACTTTTTTTGATGTGTTTATGTCGAATCTAGCTGACCTAATGACGTGCTTTCATACATTCCCATTTACTCTAGCATTTTGCCGAGCCACGTCTAAGCAATTCAGCACGGTATCGAGCAACTATCACATCTCTGTCCGCATCGATGCTCCCTAGACTTAGGCCCGGTATCCACCAAAGCGGAGAGGAGAGGAGATGTGTTTGAATAACCAATCAGATTTCCACCGAAACTAAGGGGAGAGGAGATGTGGATTTCTGATTGGTTATTCAAACACATCTCCTCTCCTCTCCGCTTTGGTGGATACCGGGCCTTATAGAAATCTTTTTTTCATTTGGAATGGTGTTACTAAACATTGTACATCACCAATTGTGATGGTTCTTACAATGTGACGTTCGTTATAGGAGACTTCATCATATAAAGCAGGGAAAGGCACCGCACTCCGTCCCATTGTCTACTTCACTTGTTTAGCTAGTATTAAAAGTATTGTGAAATAAAAGTGTTACGGTGCATCCACACCGCCGGTAACATTTGTAGCTCAACGTTTCCAAATGTTGCTCGGTAACATCCGCCAACAAAATGTTACTAAGTGTTGACGTGTTACTGTAAGTCGAGTAACGTTGCACAACATTCGGTAACATCCGCCAACATGTTACTAAGTGTTGACGTGGTCGAGTAACGTTGCTCAACATTCGGTAACAATGTTACCCCCATTATCTAACAATGTTGCCGATTGTCGAGCAAGGTTACTCGACATACAGTAACACGGCAACATTTGTTGTCGGATGTTACTGCGATGTGGATGAGTAGAGTCTGGCCAACGAAAGCTGTCCACGCAAAAAAGCGGCAAATTTGAAAAAATCAAGGCATGACAACCCCGGCTACACACTGCTTAAACGGAGTTGACACTTATTATTATTCAAGACCAATAAGGGATATTATATTTGATGGAATAGTTACATTTGACATAGTAACAATAGTTAAATCGCCACAACACAGGGGTTAGAAGTCATAATCGAAATCGGATTCCAAGTACTCTACACCTGATACCTACTGTAAAGTTTTGTTTCCTCGTCATATTACTTAAAAATAGAAAAACCGTGAAAAAAATGTACTATTTATTTTTATATTTACAAAATAATTCAATTTTTTTTCAAGTTCAAAAGTATCAATATGGTTCACCAATATGAAAGTTCAATGATTTGACAATTTTGACAGTCCAAAAATATTGCCATATCAAAAGTTTAGAAAATAGGTCGTGGACAGCTTTCGTTGGCCAGACTTTAACAATCAACAAATAGTAACAAGGAGCCACAAAAGTTACCGAATGTTACCGTGTTGCCTTTTGTTGCTCCACAAATGTTGCCGGCGGTGTGGATGCACCGTTAGCACTTTCAGTGCCAGGAATACGTACCTATTGGCTCAATGTATGGATTCCCGGCACTGAAAGTGATTAATGGACCTTATTTCAATGCGATAAGGTACAAAACTACATAATAATTGTGCAATGATTTTCTTTTGTTTTTTCTGTGAAGGCCAGGGTATGTTGTTGTCCTTCGACGGTTGTCAAACTTGGTTGTTAAGATTTATAAATTAATTAATGTTCGTTAATATGTTATTAAATTTTTATTGGTAATTTATTGTTTGATTTAAAAGCACAAAATAGAATCTGTTTGAGATAGCTAGGTAAATACAGGGTGAATTTTTCAACTGGGCGTGGATGGCTATATCCGAAACTATGAGGAATATCGAAAAACGTTGAAAAGAGTCTCGAGGCCGATTTTGACGAAAACTAAAACTGAATCATTGGATTTTTGAAAAATCAATAATCCTGCCCAGGAATCGAATCCGCTGATTTTGGAAAAAGAATCAGAACCTGTATTATTACACCATTCGATATTATTACTAATAAGGATCAAATTCTGGGTAGTAATCTGTATAGGATTCCAAGTTATTCTATTGAAGGCTCCATATTATCCCCTCTTTGAGGAGTGGCTGAACAGTTCACGGCGTCCACATCGTTTCGGGAGGTTCCTATTTCTGTGTCACATTTAACTTTTGCATATTGTAAATAAACGTTCCTTCTAACGTTAACGTCTTCTAAGTTATTTTCTTCTGGTTATAGATACTAATTAATTTTAGAACACTCGTATTTTGCTCACACTCTTTATTGAATAAGATAAAACCCACAAACACGTCGTTAAACACACAAATACAATAATTATAAATTAGGTAGGTAGGTATATAAAAAGCAATACTTTGAATTACTCTGTTTGATATTAAATCCTTGTTTATTTTGATATTACGAGTCCTAACTTCTCGCTGGCTGCTTCGAGAATCTCTTCATCCGTCAAGGCGAATCCACCAGTCGTTAGCATTTTACAAGTGCCAGGAGAAGCTAACTTAGGGGACGTTTCAGGGGAGAATATGTTCAAGGTGTTCCAAATGTATTCTAGTTTATCTTCTAAATGAGGGAACTCTCGTTGTAAAGTGCTTACGAAGTACTTGATGCGTTCGTTGAGCAGCTTCGCTTGGTTATGTTCGGCCAGAACTATGTCCTTGGGCTTTTTGGAGCGGACTGATTGGCGCTTGATGGCTGTGGATAGCTCATTGCCAAAGCGTTGGGCCCTGACAACGCGTTCGAGGAGCTGGAAGGAAAAGATTACTTTTTTGTAATGAGCACACAAACTATGCCTGGGGGACTATCATGACGTCACAAAGTGAGAAAGAGACTGATGAGCAATACAAGTCGTCTAATGCCATCTCATTCCCACACTGGTATTACTCACGTTTTAAGATCTCATGGTAGGCTCCAAACAGCAGACGACAATCGTTATCGCTCAGCAGTCACTAATACATTTTCAGCTTTATACACTAGCGCATAAAGTTGAAAATCTATTAAAGACTGCTGATCGATAACGAACGAAATAAAAGAAAACGATCTGTAAACTTCAATAGATTTTCAACTTTACGCGCTGAGGTATAAATTTGAAAATGTATTAGTGACTGCTAAGCGATAACGATTGTCGTCTGCTGTTTGACAATAGGGCCTGAGCGGATAAGCTGTCGTATTGTCATCCGTTTATTTGATAAACACCGGGCATGGCGAAGCGTGCCACGGACCGTTCGTGAACAACGCCCTATTCCTGAGGTCCGCAAGTCAAACGGGCACTAGTCCAAGACAGCGGTAGACGCATTAGATTGCGCCTCACAAGTATGCGACGGGAGCACTGGGGTGGTTTTAGTCAGTACGAGTCTGAAAAACCGCTCCTCTCTCTCCAAAGTAGACGAGATATAACGAGCAAAGCCGTAACTAGCCTTTAATGCGCCCAGAGGCCTTACCACGAGCTCTCAACGCGATCCAGTTTAGGCTGTGGGAAAGATGGCGCTAAACGACTTGTATATCTGTCTCTTTCCCGCAGCCTAAACTGGATCGCGTTAAGAGCTCGTGGTAAGGCCTCAGTGCGAGCTTCTTAACTGTTCCCCTGTCTGGCCATTACTTTTCTTTTTTATTATAAAACCTTGCGCCACACTAAGAATTTATCCTGTATTGTGGATGCGTTTACAAAGAAAATACACATACACAAACGCCCAGGCCCGGAACTACTACTAGTAGATCATACAAATATAATATGGTCCGTGCAGGAATCGAACCCGCGACACGCATCTCAGCAGTCCAATCGCTCAGTAACTGCGCCAATAGAGGTCCTGCCATTAATGTGCCCTGCACCTAAGCACCGTTGGCACACACCTATTTTCGACAGTGCTAACGAGGATTTCCAGAACCTAGTTGGCCAGGTGGAAGTGGACTCATACCCAGTGTTTGGTCCTCTCAGTGACGCGTGTCTCTTGGATGAGCTCGGCGACGCGCTCCTCAAGCTGTTGGTTGGTCTTGTTGGTATCCGCCAAGTCTCGGTCCAGACGTTCTTGATCCTTCATCAGCAGCTCCATATAGGTCTTCGCTTCTGTGATCTCCTGCAAGCAACACATGTTTTTTGAGGTATGATCGATTAACTATAAGTCTTAGTATAGTCTCCACCAGATAAGCCCCCGTATACCACTGTATTCCAATATTTCAAAACGATAAGAAAAAATGTAAAGAAAGTGTCGTAACACGATTAAAACAAACCTATCGTGGTGAGTAAGATGCGACCTTGACCTTATATTTAATTTGAAATTCGAACGATGGTGTTTGAGCGATCCTTTACTCCAGATTTATCTGGCGGGGATTATAAGAACTTCGCAAATTGTTAAGGTGTATAAAGTCTACATTGAGAACTGTTAAGGTGTATAAGATTCGAGCATTCACTTGTAACAGAACATCAAGCATTCGCCAATTTTTCATTTTGTCTAACTGAACCACGAACAGAGCCAAGCATGGAGCCTCTAAAATCGCTACAAACATTTGATGGTCATTCTAGCGAACGCTCTAATTGATGCTCGTCAAAAAATTTGTCTTCATGAAGATGTCAGACTTGACAGTCTACTCGATCAGAAGCTCACCAGAACGCTCGATGAAATGCTCGCTAAAACGCGCTTGTTTATTTCTCTGTAATGTAACATTTGCAAGAATGCTCCTTGCAAGTGAATGCTCAAGTTTATCAACAAGATTTTTGTTTTTTAGCGTGGTAAAATCATCAAATGAGTCCTCCCACCCAGGGCAGGGCAAGAGGGACTGTCAGACTTGTACTGACTAAAATCCACGGTTTCCTTCAATAACCCTTTACGTTCCGTGGTATTCGTTAGTCCTGCAACCCCGGCAGGCTATGGCCCTCTAGGGGGGGAAGGGGCGTCATTGTGCTGACACTCTTTGAGGCGCGCACGGAACACAACGCGCCGTCGACCCGGGTATGGTCCATGGTCGGACAGCGAGTCGTCCATTACTCGCCACCCGCATGCCCGTGCCTACGGAGGCCGGAGATCGTCTTGCGAAGTTTACCAGCACCTTAAAATAACAAGACATGGTCATACCTTGGCAACTCTAGTGACGTCTGCCTTAGCGAGCCTCAACTTGTGATGGTAGCTCGACTGGGAAGTCCCAGTAGAAGTATGCGCCTTCTCCACCGCGGCTTGTGCCCTGGTCTTCTCAATGACTGTATCTCGACGTGTTACGTAGAGCGCCAAGTCATCAGCTAACTTCTCGCTGGTGCGACGAAGCTGTTCTCGACGAACCTGGATTTAGAAATGGTGATAAATCAAGTTTGGAACACATTTTTAGTTAACATATTCTACCAATGTGTACTGAGCCACTTCCTTGGATCAAGTAAGTAAGAAGGAATGACATTCAATTCTAATCGTTTTTTCATTGCCAAGAGACTTATACACTCATCAAAAAAGTTTGCGATCAATTTGAAAAATCGAAATCTTGTTACGGTAGATTTGATTATGATTTCTTCTTCTTTTTAGATTCTTTATTTAAAAATATAGATTTAGAACGTAAAACAGTTGAATTTTTCCCCATAGAATTTAAAAAAAAGTCACTAGTGACCACAAACTTTTTTTTAATGTTTACTTTGTTTACGCCTATGAGCTATGCAAGGCAATAAACTTGCTGCAAATGTACCTCCATTCTGTGTATTTCATTCCTCATTTTTCCTATTTCTCCAGCAGCTGACTGAGCGCTCTTCATGTTTTTCTTCAGTTCAACTGCCAATATTCCCTAAAAAAACAAAAAATCGAAGTGAGTTGTAAATGACAAACTGGAAACTGCGGGACAGTAGGGTACTGAAACAGACCTTTCTCTGCCAAATGAGAGCTTCTCTCTGAATACGATCCAGTTCCTGTGTGAGGTTCATCTTATCCTTGTCCAACTGTTCTATATCTTCTTCTAGTTGAATTATTTCACTTTCTGCATCCTGTAGAAAAAAATATGACATGAAACACCAACAAACATTTCAGCTTTAGTCACCCTGTTTACTGTAACACCGCAGAGGTTTCTGCTCATTCAGATTATAGGTGAGAATTTTTCTTTATCACCTGCCTCTAAAAGACAGATTGGTTACTTCAAACCTACAAGATCATAAAAGAATTTAATTGCGGAGTGGTCATTTACAGGAATGAGTGCTTAGTTTAAGAAGAGGACACGATTTCTTGTAAGAAGGTTGCTTTGGATCTTCAGCGAGATGTATCCAAACGTTAGGCAAAGAACATCTACATTTTCACCTGCAATTCTTCTACAGTCGCGAGCAAAAGGTATGGAATCACTTACTTGGAATATTGATCCGGGATAGCTCCTTAAAGGTAAGCGTCCACAGGTCCGCATCGGACGTATCGGACGCATCGCATCGAACGGATTAATTAGACTGCGTCCACTGTATCGGCACCGATCAGATTACCGACGCTAGTATCAGCAATCGGATTGCCGATGCCACCTTTATTTTTGTAGTGACCGTACAGAAAGTGTTTTGAGAATGGAGGAAAGCGATGAAGAAGTCGTAGTCGCGTCCACTGATCGGCATTCCGTATGACGTCATCAGTACGCATCGCATGTAGGCATTGACGACGAGCGGCCCGTGCGGTGGTGGTGCGGATCAGTGGACGCTGTTGTATGAGTTTTTATACAAGACAAACTAAAATCCGTTACGTGCGATGGGTCCGATACGTGCGATGCGGGCCTGTGGATGCTTACCTTAAATATACTTAGGCGTGATTTTAATGAATTTGGTATCTATGTAAAGTTAATAGTTAAACCTTTAAAATGGTACCATTTTTACTATTCTTAACTTGTGATTAAGTACCTACTCAAGATCGCGCGGATTCGGAGTACCTAAGTAATTCCATACTTTCTCTCGCTAATGTAAGTAGTTATATAGTGTACCTTGAGATTCGCAGTATATTCATGTGTGATGGCCATATTGCTTTTCTGCGCATCATCGTTCCTATCCAACGCGTCCTTGCGCGTGTGCGCTAATACTTGCAGTCTACCGCGCAACGTTCGCAATGATCGCTCCACTCGGTTCTTCTCAGCGTCCAGAGATTCAGATTCCGCTTGAATGCGCATTATTTTCTGTTCGCAGATTTGTATCTCTGGAATTATAACATCACTATCAAAAATCTCCATCAGCCTATAAATGTTCCCCCTACTGGGAAACAGGCTTTCTCTCTATGAGAGAGAGTGGGCCATAATCCACTACGCGGGCCTATAGTTTGTGCCAGTTAAGATGTCAATAGTGGACATTGACCCCTTCCTAATAAGTCCTCGTATAATGACACAAGATCAGAATTAGCATGTTTATAAAATACCGAATAAATTAGTAAGTATATTGTAAGGATATAAGTATCTAAGTATTCATAAGATATCAAAATGGTAAAAATATTTCACCTATACCTACCTAAGATTTTATATTATTTTTATCTTTAAGACTCACAAGTAAACACTATAATATCACAGAAAAATGCTAATTCTGATCTTACGTCATTATACGAGGACTTATTAGGTAAAGGTCAATGTCCGCTATTGACATCTTAACTGGCACCAACTATAGTGCAGATTGGTAGATGTCACATGTTTTCGAATTTTTGGTTCTAGTGCCGGTTTCCTCACGATGTTTTCCTTCACCGATCTGAGAGCAGTGGTGATAATATAAGTGACAAAAATGAATGCGCCTGGCTGGGTTCGAAGCCACGACCTACAACTCGGACTACACTTGTCAACAATAAAAAATATGGACTATAATTTCCGTTGCAAAATTTAAATACGCATTAAACACCTGCACAATCGGAAAGCCACAGGTCTTTCATCTTCAAAAACGGTTAAGTATATAAGTTTACAGGTGGGCAACCGAACAGTAACTGCTATCAAGTAAAAAACATAAGAATCCATAGAAATCGTTGCTAACGTTTGCAGATAAGGTTGATGTCGGTGATCATGGAGTGATGCTGGTCAGCGAGCTTGACCACGTGACCCTGCTGCCGCAGCCACTCGTGCTGCATCATCTCCGTGCGCTCTCGCAGACACTTCACCTGCTTCTCCAACTCGTCGATGCGACGCTCTTGAGGCGACTTGCTCTGGGGAATTTATGACAACTAGAATCAATCTAGAGACCTTATCACAAGATTTATGTATTATATTTTACAGCGTACTTTGAAGTATTTACTGCGTCTATTATGTGGAAAAATTATAAAACGCTTCTAGTGTATAATGAGGACCAATTTTTTTCCATCAAATTAATGTCAAAGTACTACAAAAGCTGGAAAATTAATGATAGGGCCTCTGTTCTTGTTTTGTACTTTAATTGAAATTAATGGTGGGTTTAAACTGGTCGGTTTTAGACCCGCGGCAATTCACTAGTCGTACACTGATCGACAAAAATTGCACGCGAATTTTTATATTTCCGCAGAAAAAGACCGTTCAACGTTGTTTAACGAATTACCCAAGCTTAAATGTGTTTGCTATAAAAATACAAAATGTGTGTCAAAAACTCACATCAAACAATTCCTTCAATACGGCATATTTCTTCTGTATGATATCCAACTCTCTCTGTTTCTTCATCGTGAGAGACGTCTTTTGGTCGTACTCACTCTCCAAATTATCTATCTCTTTCTCCTTCGCCATCATTATGTCCTGGTTGTCTTGCAGCACTTTGTTGTTCTTCAATTGACGGTCCCGCAGTATTTCTATTTCGAGCATAATTTTAGCATGTTGGTTCTCCATTGTCATCAGTGATATTTCCTGTAAGAAAATGTTATATTCAACTACTGATGAATTCATAGATTAGAAATAATTTTAATTTGGCAACTTTTGTTACAAAGTTTCCAAATTTGTCTGGCCGATAGGCCGCACAGATGGGTACACTACGATGATACGAAAACCTTTATTCCGAAATTCAGAAATACGAATTTAAAAATACCGATTTTTATAATTCCGATTGGTTCAAAATTCCAAATATACCAACATTACCAACTCCTATTGATCATTATTCCTATTTTTATTATTCCGAAGTTTCATAATTCCTAACGTTCAAGTTATACTTCTCAAAATACCGAGTTTCAATAGATCGAATAACTAACATTGCGCGAAGTTAGATAACAAGGAAAAGAAGAAGTCACCTGTTTCCGAGACATCTCCCTCATCTTCCGGATGCCGTTGGCCATGGCTTCCACCGCCTTGTCGTTCAGTAAGCACTCCTGAAGATTCACCAGTATCTCGTTCTCTAGATTCATCTTTTGTTGGGCCTTCCTATCCAGCTCCTTCATTGTGCTCTTGAGTATGTTGTTCATTGTTTGGTTTTCCTGAAAGTGAGATATGGAATTCAGGTAGGTTTAACTTAGTTTTGGTCAATTTTCTTTTTTTGACGTGCCTTTATGCGCTTTGCCATGCTGTTTTTTTTTTTCAAAGACTATCGATTCTGGTATGTTCTGTTAGGTTAGCCTAACCACGAGGCTTTTTAAAAGGTCTCAGAGAAATAAATAAAGTCTCATTAATCATACGTACTGATTTAATCATCTCCTGGTCTCTCTCAGTCATTTCAATGGACTCTGTCAGCTGACTGATCTGAGATTCTAAATTCTGCCGTCTCACTTCCTCGTTGTCATCTGGGAATAACAAACTATTGAGAAACTCTCTGACACGATACCAGAAAATATAAGACAAAGATCGCGATGCTCGGTTTGCGCAGTGTCTGAGGGATCGGTTGCTGCGCAGCGTGTCACCGGTTCGATTCCCGCACGTAACTGTTATTTGTATAATACAATCTTTATTCAGTAAGCATATTATGATCAACAAGTAGTTTGTTCCGTGTCTAGATGTTTGTGTATGCGAGATTTAAATGTTGGTAAACGCAAGGAACACAAGGGAAATGCCAAGTGAGGGCAACGTTGAAAATGAAAAAGTAATTTTCTTGGGAATTTGATTGACAAACTTTTACTTACGCAGCTTATTAGCATGTTCTATATCGAACAGAAGTTTATCCTTGTTCATTGCTATCTCCTTGCCCTTATTCATCTCTTCCATCAGCATCTTCTTAGTGATGTCGAGATTTTGAACCAATGTTCGGTAACTGTCTTGTAGACACCTGAAAACAGTCAAATACGTGTAGAACTATAATGAATAACTAAAGTACTGTTTTAGTGTCACACATTGGGCGCCAAACATGTTTACAGTGACTGCAGTATTTTTTAGGTTAAAGCTTGCTGACGACGCGATGCGACGCAGTTCGACCGATTTCAACTACATTTGAAAATGATCCTTACCACTACGACATAATGACATATAAAACGTGCGATTATCTACGTTTAGATGAAAAACAAAACACGGTCGCCACGACGACGTAAGTCAGACGAATTGCAACATTATATCTTATATCGTAGTAACAAGGACGATTTTCATTTTTAGTTATTAGAAATTGCAAATCGCACGAATCGGGTCATGAACAAGCTCGCTAAGTGTATCCGCGTTGTTTTTTAATTTAGCAGCATTGTAATTAATTAAACTATCGCCTGTTTACCGAAGGGTGTAAGCGGATAAAACCATGAGGAAGAGCTTGTCCTTACCTATAATCATCCCTGACTGAATCGTACACCTTATCCCTCTGCGTGATGTTCACGATGACGGTGTTCCACAGACTGAACAGACGACGTTTGTCTAACTCCAGGTCTTCTAACTCTGCTGCATATGCTGTCACCTGAGAGATCAGTTTGATTTTGGTTTTGTGCTTTGTAAAGTAACTAAAGCTTTTCTTTGGAAAGAAAAATTTGAACTGCCGACCTTCGGATTTAGTACATCCGACGCTCTTTCCAACCCAGCTATCGAGGTTTATGCCTACTGCGTTTATTTCTAACGTCTCAAGGTGTCGTTTTGCGGTTCGAATTTTTCTTTCAGTAGAAAAGCTTTGAAATTCGACACGCATGTTATAATTGCGAATCATATTTATTAAATACTAGATGTGCCCGCGACTTCGTTCGCGTGGAGGTCGGAACTCAACAATGTATTTTTTAGTGCTTCTTTATTAACAACATTAGCTGTAAACCATCATTCTGGAGCATACATAAATATGCGTACGTAAATCATCAAATGAGTCCTCCTACCCAGGGCAGGGTAAGAGGGACTGTCAGACTTGTACTGATTAAAATCCTCGGTGTCCTATAAATCCTATAATAGGCCTTTACGTTCCGGGGTCAAGGCAATTCGATAGTTCCGCGGCCCCGGCAGGCTTTGGCCTTCTAAGGGGGGGGCCGTCATTGTGATGACACATTTAGGCGCGTGTTGAACACAACGCGTATTCCATCGTATCCCGTTGTATCCCATCGTATCCCATCATATCCCATCGTATCCCATCCTATCACATCGTATCCCATCCTTTCCCATCGTATCCCATCCTATCCAATCATATCCCATCGTGTCTCGTCGTATCCCATCGTATCCCATCCTATCCCATCCTATAATATAAAATATAATAATATAAAAAAATAAAAACACAAAAAGGCAGAGACTCAGGCGTCAAAGTACTCCTCCGCATCGCTGTCATCCGGAAACGTGCCCAGAAGACTGGCAGCATTGCCACGTTGGTGGCAATGCTTATTGTGGTATTATTTTGAAACTATGATATCTCCTAAGATATTCATTGAAACCAAACGATGTCAAGGGCAATTTTGTTCAAAATTAAATGCTTGTTATGATTAACGTATTTATTTGGATAAGGATTAATATTGTGTTAATAAAAATACCTTCGCAAGTAATGCATTACTTTAAAATCAAATTTGATTTTCATAAAAAAGGTTATAATGACTTAAGACGCGGACTGACTACGATTTTAATCGCTTATGACCGCGTAAACTATTGTCACCACTATGGAGCGTCAATAAGATTGAAAATTGAAAAAATGACATTTGTGTTGAAATGTGACGTAAGCTGCGAATGGGCATTTATTTTACTGCTTTTCTTTAGATTATTTAAAATATAGACATAAAATTAAATAATGGTTCGGTTAAAGTTTTAAAAAAATGGAAAACCTACTAAATTCTTAAAAAAAAAAAAACTGTTGTTATCGCTGGAAATACAGAGATCTTCGACGTCAAAGTTTATTTTTGTGCTACAACTTCCCAATTTTTATTGGGAATATCAAACTCTTATTTATTAGTCTGTTCGGTTTAAATTCTTCTTTATACCCTTCTCTGTTCACTGTATTTTTCGCGTTACTTATTTTTATTACATTACGTCATACTCGACGTTCTAAGAAACCAATTTTTGGGAATATGAGATAAGACCGCACCTTAACCTTAAAAGATAAATGTATGCTCTCGCGGACTTTATTTTAGAACTTTTTATCAGGAATAATTCCGTAGTACATTATTTTTGCGTATCTTTAACCGTTTACGCAGCGCACGCAACGGAAGCTCTCGAAATGGCACTCATTTTCCCGATTTTGAAACATTTCTCTTTACTGCTCCACTCCTATTGGTGATAGCGTGATGTTATATAGCCTATAGCCTTCCTCGATAAATGGTCTATTCAATACAAAAAGAATTTTTCAATTCGAACCAGTAGTTCCTGAGATTAGCGCGTTCAAACAAACAAACAAACAATCAAACAAACTCTTCAGCTTTATAATATTAATATATTATATTTATATAATATTATAAAGCTGAAGAGTTTGTTTGATTGAACGCGCTAATCTCAGGAACTACTGGTTCGAATTGAAAAATTCTTTTTGTATTGAATAGACCATTTATCGAGGAAGGCTATAGGCTATATAACATCACGCTATCACCAATAGGAGCGGAGCAGTAAAGAGAAATGTTTCAAAATCGGGAAAATGGGTTCCATTTCGAGAGCTTCCGTTGCGTGCGCTGCGTAAACGGTTAAAGATACGCAAAAATAATGTACTACGGAATTATTCCTGATAAAAAGTTCTAAAATAAAGTCCGCGAGAGCATACATTTATCTTTTAAGGTTAAGGCGCGGTCTTATCTCATATTCCCAAAAATTGGTTTCTTAGAACGTCGAGTATGACGTAATGTAATAAAAATAAGCAACGCGAAAAATACAGTGAACAGAGAAGGGTATAAAGAAGAATTTAAACCGAACAGACTAATAAATAAGAGTTTGATATTCCCAATAAAAATTGGGAAGTTGTAGCACAAAAATAAACTTTGACGTCGAAGATCTCTGTATTTCCAGCGATAACAACAGTTTTTTTTTTTTAAGAATTTAGTAGGTTTTCCATTTTTTTAAAACTTTAACCGAACCATTATTTAATTTTATGTCTATATTTTAAATAATCTAAAGAAAAGCAGTAAAATAAATGCCCATTCGCAGCTTACGTCACATTTCAACACAAATGTCATTTTTTCAATTTTCAATCTTATTGACGCTCCATAGTGGTGACAATAGTTTACGCGGTCATAAGCGATTAAAATCGTAGTCAGTCCGCGTCTTAAGTCATTATAACCTTTTTTATGAAAATCAAATTTGATTTTAAAGTAATGCATTACTTGCGAAGGTATTTTTATTAACACAATATTAATCCTTATCCAAATAAATACGTTAATCAGCTTCAGCTTTATAATATTATATATTATATATAATAATATAATAATAATAATAAGTATAGATAGCTTCCGCCCGCGACTCCGTCCGCGCGGATGTCGGTCTTCGTGTGGATGGTTTATTTTTCCATTTTGAGTAACTCTGACAATGACATCTTATAAATATCCATTGGACCCAAATACGGCTAAGCCTATAATAATTAAGGAGATCTATTGAGCTACTGCTGTTGAGCTCGCGTTCTAATAATAATAATATAATAATAATAATTAATAAGATTAATAATAAGAAAAATAAACAATCATACTAACGTGATAAGTAATGACATGGTTACTAATGTAAGTAACCAGTGCAGTGAGGAAATGAGGAGTGCTTTGGAAGGTGCGATTCGAGAGTATCGATTCATGTCGCCTGAACTTAGACCACGGTTACCTCGTTTGCCCATGCATAACAAAAACAGGGTGCTGGTGGCTGTTCTGGATTCGCAGTTGTCAAACTATTTTGATAACTGCGAAGACCTCACTGATGCTCATGCAATCCTGTATTGTGCAGCTGTAGCGGCATGTCGTGTGGCTCACGTAAAATTTTCGTATGAAAGTGCTACACGACCTAAACCAGCCGTACCGGCTTGGCAATGCAGGATTGAACGACGTATTGGTGGGGCCAGAACACTCATCGGCAAACTGATATGTTTCAGAGAGGGCAACACTCGCCCTAGAGTGATGCGCTTTGTGAGACGGGCGTTCGCGGGAACTGATATCAGCCCTCGTGACTATTTAGCCCGTGTCACAGAGCGCATCGACTTCCTGAAACAGAAAGTGTATGCATGGGCAAACCGTATTCGTAGGTATAAGCGGCGTGTGGAGCGGTACACTCAGAATCGCACGTTTCAAAGAGATGAAAGGTGGGTGTATAGGGCTTGGGATCGACCGGATCAAGGTGTGGCTGACGTGCATCTGCCAGATGATGATACTATGTGCTCGTTTTGGCGCAGCATCTGGTCGGTGCCTGCCAGCCATACGGAGGGTGAATGGACTGGAGTGGTCGAGCGAGCGTGCGATCCAATAACACAGATGGATGAAATAACAATCATTCCCGAAGACGTAGTTCGTGCAGTCCGTCCGTTACCTAATTGGAAATCACCAGGGCCGGACGGACTGCATAACTATTGGATAAAATGGTTCAAAAAATCGCACGCTCGTTTGGCAACCCTTTTCCAGTCTGCCTTAGAGTCAGGATCGATACCCGAGTTCCTAACGACAGGAATAACCCACCTGCTCCATAAATCGGGTAGTACTGCGGAACCCAAAAATTATAGACCAATAACGTGTCTTCCCACACTCTATAAAGTTCTTACATCCATTTTGAAAACTAAAATTAGCAAACACATTCATGAAAATTCTATAATGTCTGCTTCTCAAAATGGATGTAAGAATGGGTCCCGCGGTACTAAGGAGCTACTCCTCATTGATATGGCCATTAGCCAACAGGTTCGCCGTTCCCGAAAGGATCTGTCGACATGTTGGATAGACTATAAGAAGGCCTATGACTCGGTGCCACATACATGGCTCATGAGGGTGCTAGAGTTGTATAAAGTTGACACAACTCTGTGCACTTTCCTGATGTCGTGCATGCGGCAATGGAGGACAGTCCTTCTCTATCCAGGATGTCGGCATATTCAGAGAACTAGCGAACCGATAAGGATAGAGCGAGGAATATTCCAGGGCGACAGTTTGAGTCCACTTTGGTTCTGCTTAGCTCTGAATCCTCTTAGCACACTGCTAGAGGATTCAGGTCTAGGCTATCGGTTGAAAAGAGGCGGTCAGGTTATATCTCACCTCCTTTACATGGATGACCTGAAACTCTTTGCCCCCAACAATTTCCGGCTGATGAAGCTACTGAAGGTAACTGAAACCTTCAGTAGCGCCATCAGGATGGAGTTTGGTGTGGACAAATGTGCGGTCATGCATGTAAAGCGAGGGGAGATTATGGAATCTGTGAGCACCCAACTCACGGACTCCATAAACCTTAGATCCCTCTCAGCAACCGAAACCTATAAGTATTTGGGTATGTCCGAAGCGTTGGGCATCAATGTTGCTGACATGAAGCAATCGTTGAAGGAGCGTTTCTTTGGCCGCCTGAAAAAAGTATTTAATAGCCTTTTATCAGGTGGTAATAAGGTGCGCGCCTTCAACGGCTGGGTCATGCCAGTATTGATGTACTCTTTTGGCATACTCAAATGGACTCAAACAGAACTTGATGCCCTGGATAGGAGGGTCCGTACATTGCTGACTGCATATCGAATGCATCACCCACGGTCTTCAGTTATGAGATTGTATATCCCGCGAAAATGTGGAGGTCGAGGTTTTCTAAACGCTAAGACTCTCCACAATCGCGAGATATGCAATCTCAGGGAATATTTCCTAAAAGCCGACGTGGGAATGCATCGAGATGTAGTAGCGGTAGACAAGGGCCTCACCCCGCTCTCCTTGGCTAAAGAGAACTGGCGCAAACCTGCGGTGCTTGACACTAATGATCGCATGGAGGTATGGCAGAGCAAAGAGCTTCACGGACGCTTTTTCCGGGCTCTACATGGGCCTGATGTAGATTTGTCAGCGTCCGTGACCTGGCTACGATCCGGGGACCTGTTTGGTGAAACCGAGGGTTTTGTCTGTGCAATTATGGATGAAGTTATGATGACGAATAACTACCGGAGATTTATTGTGAAGGATGGCACGGTTGACATATGTCGGGCATGCCACCGTCCTGGCGAATCAATCCGTCACATTATTTCCGGGTGTTCTCGTCTGGCTAACGGAGAATACTTGCATAGACATAACCTTGTAGCCAGGATAATCCATCAGCAACTTGCTCTGAAATACGGCCTTGTGGAATCGGAAGTGCCGTACTACAGGTATGAGCCCGACCCAGTTCTTGAAAGTGGCGATATCACACTGTACTGGGATCAATCCATCATCACTGACAGGACTATTGTAGCCAATAGACCTGATATAGTGGTGGTGGATCGATCAGAGCGGCGCACAATGATTGTTGACATAACCGTCCCGCATGATGAGAACCTCGTGAAAGCTGAAAAAGATAAGCAAATCAAGTATCTTGATTTGGCTCGCGAGGTTGTCGATATGTGGGATGTGGATTCAGCGATCATTGTGCCGATAGTCGTGTCGGCCCATGGCTTAATTGCCAAGAGCCTCGACCAACATCTAAGGAGGCTCTCTTTAGGCAGCTGGATCAAGGGCCTGATTCAGAGAGCAGTTCTTCTGGACACGGCGCGCATTGTCAGGAGGTTCCTTTCTCTGGAGCCCTGACCGTCGGTAGCTTGGACCCTGTTCCCGATACCGGTGGGCCACTATTATTTATATTTTTAAATGTTTTTTATTATTTTTCTTTTAATTTTGTGAAAATATTTAAAAATGTATGTAATAAGGTAAAAAAATGAATAAAGAGAAAAATAAGATTTTTAAGGGATGTTAGTCACCGTTGCCGGCACGAAGAGAAGTTCGGTTTCTTTTTTTTTTTTTTTAATTTTATCTGCAATCAGTTCCACTTTAAGCAGATTTGATGTAGGAGCATGTCACGGCGAGTGTGATCTCCAGTGAGACCATCTACTCCTTATGTTTATCAGACTCAATCACTACTGATCACATCTTTCCTTTTTAGCCTTTTTGTGTAGCTTCGACATTTTAATTGTGAAGCAAGAGGATTGGGGTGATTTTGCAGCCGTTGCTGGTAGGTTTGCGTTGTGCTTTTGATTTCATCTTTCACAGTAGACATGTTGAGGTTATCATGTATATCATCGTTAGTGATGAACCAAGGTGAGTTGCTAATAGTGCGGAGTATTATATTCTGCATTCTTTGCAGGATAGTTATGTTCGAGTTACTGGCACTTCCCCAAAGCTGTATGCCGTACATCCACACGGGCTTCAATACTGTCTTATAGATTAGAAGTTTGTTATCTACGGAGAGTTTGCTGTTACGTCCGAGCAACCAGTGGAGGTTTCTGTATCGTATGTTTAATTCTTCTCTTTTGGCTTTGATATGGCGCTTCCATGTCAGTTTTCGATCTAGGTGCAATCCTAAGTACCGAACGCAGTCAGAGTGGGGTAATATGGTGTTATCTAATGTTATCGGGGGGCAGTTTCCTTTTCTCAAGGTGAAGGTTACTTGTACCGATTTTGACGAGCTAGCTCCAAAGTGGCTCCAAAAGTGGAAGATCAAATCTTCCACTTTTGGAGCCACTTAGTAATTTCATTTAGTCCATTCTGGAGCATTTCTGAGGCACGTGTTGGGTCAGTACTGCTGGCTAGTATGGCTGTGTCATCAGCGAACGTAGCAGTGGTGATACCGTCTACTTGCGGGAGATCCGCTGTGAATAGGGTGTATAGGAGAGGTCCCAGCACGGATCCCTGCGGGACTCCAGCCAGTATGTTATAGAACTTTGAAGTTTCCTCACCTTCCTTTACTTGGAATAGCCTGTCTGCTAAATAGGATTTTAGTAAGCAATAATATGAATGAGGGAGGTATGATTTAATTTTGAACAGTAAGCCCTTGTGCCAGACCCTGTCAAAAGCCTGCTGGATATCTAGGAAAGCTGAGGAGCAGTATTCCTTGTGTTCGAGTGTGTGTCTTATCTTGTTATAGACTCTGTGCACCTGTTCCACCGTAGAGTGTTGCTGGCGAAACCCAAACTGGTGGTGGGGTATTATATGATTTTCCTCCAGTATCGGCAGGATTCTACGTAACAGGACCTTCTCAAAGACTTTAGATGTAATTGGTAGCAAACTGATGGGTCTGTAAGATGTAGAATCATTAGGCGACTTTCCCACTTTATGCACCATTATTATTTGCGACACCTTCCATAGCTGGGGAAAATATTGCACTCGCAGAATTGCGTTAAATATAGTAGTTAGGAGCACTATTGCCTTCCTAGGTAGTTGGATCAAAATCTCTTTAGTTATCAGGTCAAAGCCCGGAGCTTTCTTAAGTTCGGTTTCTTGACAAAGATTTATTGTCCACAACGAACGTACAAATTATTTATATAAAATAGGACAAGTCCCGACCACCTTTTCCCAGGGAGGACGAAGGCAGGGGTTTTTGGTCCTCTAAACCAAAATTAACAGAATTGAATTACTGTTTAACTTTATGATAAAACTTAGTAAGTAGCCGAGTCTTGTGTAGCTAATCCAAATAGGACGTAGCCCGCAAGTGCACTGCTAGTTAAGTCACACGGAAAAATAATAAAGTCGCGGTAGTCATTAACTCTCGGAGAATCTTAACACCGCGATTCAGAAATGCGCGTCATAGGCACAACGCCATCTAGTGGTGAGTGGTGGAACCTTTTTAGAAATCAATGGAGGCAGGCGTGGCGTAATGATCTACTTGATAACAGGTGTCGCCAGTGGTTCCATAATAAGGTTGTTACAGTTTTTTTTTCTACGTATTTTTCCAGGATAAAAAGTATCCTATTTTATGCCCAGGATAATAAGGTATAATTATACCAAGTTTCATCGAAATCGACACCTGTTATCAAGTAGACAGACAGACAGACAAAAATTTTTTTAATCACATATTTGGGTTTGGTATCGATCCAGCAACACCCCCCGCTATTTATTCCCACGTTTTTATACACTCACTTTTCTTGTTTGTTTGTTTGTCGTTCCGGTTGGACTTTTGCAACTCAATTTTGAGGCACTTCCCGATAAGCTAGCAGGCTGAAATTTTGTACACGCTTTGAGTTCTGATGACAATACATGACTAGCTAAGAAACGTCATAACAAATCCAATATGGCGGCCTCCCCAAGATGGCGGACTGGCTGTTTGAAACCCACCCCCATATATCAAATGAAAGGGTTTGCTGTCAGGAATACGAAAAAAATAGTCACGGGACTTAAATCCAATATGGCGGACGTCCAAGATGGCAGACAGGCTATTTGAAATGCACCCCTGTGATATGGATATCAAATGAAAGGGTTTGCTATAAGGAGTACAAAAAAAATAGTCACGTGACTTAAATCTAATATGGCGGACGTCCAAGATGGTGGACTGGCTGTTTGAAATCCACCCCCGTGATATGGGTATCAAATGAAAGGGTTTGCTGTCAGGAATACGAATTTTTGACTTCCACGAGAGCAAAGTCACAAGCTGAAGATAGTGTATCAACACTTCAGGCGATTATTAAAGCGATTTGCAGTATTATCTTACCTTATCGTTTACTTTCTCCATCTCGTTATTCTTGATTTCCATTTGTTTCTTGAACAACTCCAGCTTCGACTCAAGCTTCCACACTTCATTGCTCAGACCAAACAGGAACATGTCCTGTAAACAGTTAAGCATTTTGTTTTGATTCACTTGGGTAAGTATTTTGAAACTCGTTTTGATACACTTGTCAGACACGCGCTGACTGACGGTCAGACCCAAATCTGTCTCATATAGTGCTACGTTTTACAAATAAGTAACTTGTGACTATGAGGCCTCATCTTGTCAGATATGCGCCTACTGACGGTCGATTCTGCCTCATAGCGCCACTCTTACAACTAAGTAACCATTGTCAGCGTCCTACCAGTCGTCTCTTCTCATCAGCGAGGGCCTATTCTTCTCCGTCCTCAGCTTGTCAGACACGCGTGTACTGACGGTCAGACCCAAATCTGCCCTATATAGTGCTACGTTTAAAATATAAGTAACGATTGTCAGCGTCCTACCAGTCGTCTCTTCTCATCAGCGAGGGCCTTCTTCTCTGCCCTCATCTTGTCGGACACACGCTGACTGACGGTCAGATCCGTCTCGGTCTCGTCGCGCCACGCCTCCAATTGACGGACAAGCGCGGACAGAGCTTCCATCTCTTCTATGGATTCACGTTCTGTTTATGGGAAACATAATTGCAAAAGTGAGTTTGTTTTTAACGCTTTCGTATCATACTGTAGAATCATATCAACCAGGGTCATGGGACTGTCTCTTCCGCTTCAACCTGCAGTGCATTCTCTTTAAGCACAGCCTTGTGACCGCACCGACGCAGTGCTCATGCCACGTTCTGGGATTAAAGCTATGCACTAAGCTATCGACAGTGACACCAATCGTGCGTCGCGAACGGTGAGCGCACGCGCCGCGTCGAAGATCTCATCGTAGAGTTCAGCGATGAGATTTCTTATAGAGAATAGCATTATAGCTGGGTGCCCTGGGTGGAATGACTCATTTGATGATTTTACCAAGACAAAAAAACTTTTTCAAAAAAGTAACCGACTTCAAAAACAACAAGAAAACAAAAAACCGGCCAAGTGCGAGTTGGACTCGCCCATGAAGGGTTCCGTAGTAGCAAGCATAGATTAGGGATATAATTATATTGAGATTAGTAAGTAATATACACAACAATAAAAATAACTTTGTTTTTCATAGTGTTTGTATGAATGGCAAAGTTATATTTGCGGTTTTTGAAAATTTACTACATCTCAAAAACTGCTAACTATATCTCTTCCAAACCAATTTTCGTTGGAAGTTTTTGTTGAGGTCTATATTATATATTTTTTTTGGTTTTATCATTCTCTTATTTTAGAAGTTACAGGGGGGGGACACATTTTACCACTTTGGAAGTGTCTCTCGCGCAAACTGTTCAGTTTAGAAAAAAATGATATTAGTAACCTCAATATCATTTTTGAAGACCTATTCATAGATACCACACACGTAAGGGTTTGGTGAAAAAAAAAAAATTGAGTTTCAATTCTAAGTATGGGGGGCACCCCCAAAATTTATTTTGTTTTTATTTTTGTGTGAAAATCCTAATGCGGTTCACATAATACACCTACTTACCAAGTTTCAACAGGATAGCTCTTATACTTTCGAAGAAAAGTGGCTGTGACATACGGACGGACAGACAGACAGACATGACGAATCTATAAGGGTTCCGTTTTTGCCATTTGGCTACGGAACCCTAAAAAGGGGTGAAATAACCTAATTAATAACTTCTTTCGGAAGTCGGTGGTTTTATTTTTTACCGACTTCAAAAAAAAAGAAGTTATCAATTCGACCCGTATGTATGTAATATTATCAGAACTGCCCAGTTTTCATATTATTTTAGTCTATATCAGCGTCTGAACAAATGTGCCAAATTTCATAAGTGTATGTATGTATGTTTTTATGTTTGTGCACGCATATCTCCGGAACTATAAGTTCGATTTAAGTAATTCTTTTTTTGTTGTACTAGGTATTGTTCAACTTAGGGTACACTGCAAGTTTCATCAAAATCGGTTCAGTAGTTTTAGAGATATGGATTTTTTTATGTTGTGACGGATTACAAGATTAGTGCATATGTAAGAAAATTTTGTATTTTACAAGAATTTGGGTTGAATATGTAACATATAAACTAAAAAGGGTAAAATAAAAACTTTTTTTAAAAAAAGTACCGACTTCAAAACAAATACAAAAAAGTTTAAAATAACTTTTCTTTCGGAAGTCGGTGGCTTTGTTTTGTTGTGTCATTGACTATTGCCCCCGACTTCCAAAAGAAAAGTTATTTTAAACTTTTTTGTAAGTATTTGTTTTGAAGTCGGTACTTTTTTTATTAAAAAAAGTTTTTTTTATTTCATTGATTTTTAGCCACCGACTTCCGAAAGAAGTTATTAATTAGGTTATTTCACCCTTTTTTGTTTTGTTGTTGTTTTTGAAGTCGGTTACTTTTTTGAAAAAGTTTTTATTTTACTCTTTTTATTAGTTTATTTATTAATTAAATAGTCAACCCAAATTCTTGTAAAATACAAAATTTTCTTACATATGCACTAATCTTGTAATCCGTGACAACATAAAAAAATCCATATGTCTAAAACTACTGAACCGATTTTGATGTAACTTGCAGTGTACCCTAAGTTGAACAATACCTAGTACAACAAAAAAAGAATTACTTAAATCGAACTTGTAGTTCCGGAGCTATGCGTGCACAAACATAAAAACATACATACATACACTTGCGAAATTTGGCACATTTGTTCAGACGCTGATATAGACTAACATATATGAAAACTGGGCAGTTCTGATAATATTACATACATACGGGTCGAATTGATAAACTCCTTTTTTTTGAAGTCGGTAAAAAAGGTCATAGCAAGACGAAAAATGCATGGTGGAATAATGATGTAATAGAAGTTACCTCGAACTACATCCTCGTCCAACTTAGCCTTGACTTTCTTATGTCTTTCACTGGACTCCTTGGCACGTTTCTCAGCAGCTTCACGCTCTAGAGTTCGTTGTGCTAAAGTTGCTTCATATTCTTCTATCAGCACCTGCGATAGAAATAATTCTTTAGTAGGTATCATTCAATAAGAGGTTTTATTAAATGCTTGGCCAGACACAAAATTTTCATGCGGCAATGGATTCTGTCAGTATTTGTTGTAAAAGCTTCTTTATCTGAACCTTAATTTTGTAAAATATTGATATTCAGCTGCATCTGGTTCGACTGGAAGCTGACCCCAATATATTTGGGCTAGACAGATGATGAAATACCTGATTAACCAAATGTATCATCATCAGCCTGTAAATATTCCCACTGCTGGGACACAGGCCTCCTCTCTGAGAGAGGGAGTGGGCCATAATCCACCACGCGGGCCCAGTGCGGTTTGGTGGATGTCACATGTCTCCGAATTTTTAGTTCTAGGACATGCCGGTTTCCTCACGATGTTTTCCTTCACCGTTTTGAGAGCAGTGGTGATGAAATAAATTACACAAAGTAATGCGCCTGGCTGGATTCGAACCCACGACCCACAAGTCGGGGCCGATACCACTGGGCCACCACTGCTCTCACCAAATGTATACTACTATACTAATACTAATATTATAAAGCTAAAGAGTTTGTTTGGTTGAACGAGCTAAACTCGGGAACTACTGGTTCAAATTGAAAAATGTTTTTGTGTTGGATGGTCTATTTATCCAGGAAGGCTATAAGCTATAACATACGCTACGCTAGCACGCAACAGCTAGTAAGTAAAATTCACGGTAGGTACTCCTACGGTCAACCTAATTTAAGTACATTTTACACAAGTACTAACGGGGACGTTCACGACCTTGCCGCTGTAAGCGGCGACACGGGGCGGTGAAATGTTTGTAACACGTCACTAGTCGCCGCCGGTAGCGAATTCTATATTTACAAAGTAACGCCGCAAAGTCGTGAACGGGCCGTAACAGGTATTTCGCTAGGAAGCCATCAATTACAAGTAATTTGGTATACATCGTAGGGGAATAGTGTATAAGACGGGGACGCGGGGTATAATGTGAAAACACACACATAAGGCAAACTTAACACAACACTAACGTAGTGCAAGCGCCAACAGGAGCCATTTGTTAATGGCCGTTTGCAAATAGCGTGTGTGTGCTATGTTTGCCTTCAATTCTTTTCTAGCACTTCAATTTTTGCCACGGCTCCAGCAGCACGTGCTTCAGTGTTTCTTTATTTTTAACCGACTTCAAAAAAAGGAGGAGGTTCTCAATTATTCGGAATCTTTTTTTTTTTTTTTTTTTTTATGTATGTTCCCCGATTTCTCGAAGACGCCTGGACCGATTTGAAAAATTTTTCTTTTGTTTGAAAGGGTATACTTTCCAATTGGTCCCATGATCATCAGGTCAGGATCTGATGATGGAATCCCAGGGAAATCGAGGGCAACCTTCAAATTTTATAGGCACATAGTACCATTTTCATATATTTTCTAAAGCTGTTCAAGTATTTGCATCTGATAATCATCATCTCAGGTGGATGAGCTGATGATGGAAGGTACAACTCCTCAACGGCTTGGAGTAGGCATCGACTGATTTAGTTTGTGTTAGCATATCTCTGGAACTAGAAGTCCGATTTTAGTAATTCTTTTTTTGTTATACTAAGTATTATTTAACTTACGGAATACTGCAAATTTCATCAAAATCGGTTCAGTAGTTTTTGAGATAGGGAATTTTATTAGCTTATTGTGCACTTGAGAGAGAATGATTTATTTGACAAGAATTTGAGTTGAATATTTAAACTAAAAAGAGTAAAATAAAAACTTTTTCAAAAAAAATGTAACCGCCTTCAAAAACAACCACAAAAAAGGGTAAAATAACCTACAAAATAACTTTTCTTTCAGAAGTCGGTGGCAAAAAAACAATGAAATGAAAAAAAACAAAGGCACCGACTTCTGAAAGAAAAGTTATTTTGTAGGTTATTTTACCCTTTTTTGTGGTTGTTTTTGAAGGCGGTTACATTTTTTTTGAAAAAGTTTTTTCACATTTTATAAACTAAGTACTTATTAAACTCCGTTGTGTTCTTTAAAACTGCTACACAACAAGTACTACAGCTCCAAATCGAACAAATACCGCACCAGCAGTGCCGGGCGGCGAGCTCGTGTCCTCTCGGAGGACGATGACACCGTGGGCGACATCACGGTGCGCGATATAAACCCTGGACCCATAGCCGGCCTCGCCTTCGTGGCCGCTAACTTCGACGGCATCCTTGGCATAGCGTAGCAGCATCTCGGTAATACCCGTGAGACCCCTGCTCTACCCCTAAAGGTGCCGTAACGCTACACACTGTTCCTTAAATACTTTGTTGTAATGCACGTACCCTTTGCCCGTCAGTGTCGTGGTCGTCCCTGTAGATGGCCTCAAGGTCCGTGTCGTACTGTAACTTACTCAGCCTTAAGTCTTCACGCTGTAAGTGAAATGATTTTATTACTAAAGTCGGACTCGATCACGAAGGTATCTATAAAAACGACAAAAATATCATGTATGTTATATGGGTGATGGGAGCCCCCTTAAATATTTATTTTATTCTGTTTTTTCTGATCATCATCATATTCAGCCCGGGATCACCCATTGCTCCCTCTTTTTTTGCCATAGGTACAAATACCAGCATGGATCTTGAGCGCTGACCTTCACCAGCACAGAAGTGCGTTATTAGGTCCCTTTGGTAGATGAAGTGAGGAACGGGGGCGGGGAAAGTGTAGTGATTGGCCCGCGTAGCGTGCCGTAGCGCATCGCGTCATAGCCGCCACTCAGGATTCGTTGTTTTATGCGTTTTATTTGTCGATAAGTGTACCAAGTACTCAAGAACCGTGCCGGTATCTGTATCTCTCTGTTCTATGCGTCTGTCATCCATCTATTCCTCGCGATCCTGACGATATCGTCAACCCAACGGGCTTTTGGGCAGCCCTGGTTTCTTTGGCCGAACCTTAATGTTCACCATTCCCACAAATATTTAATTGTTGACCCTGTGCCAACCGTGTTGTTGTTGTAAATGGTAAATTGTACACAATGGTTCCTCTAAGTAATCAACTTCAGTTTACCAAATTCAGTATCTGCTCCTCAGCGACAGCGTTCTCCTTGATCAGGAACTGTTTGAGCGTCTCCTGGAACTTCTGCATAAGCGGGTGCGAAGCCTCCAGCACTGCTGGCATCGCTCCCAGGTCTCGTTCGGCGCGCCATCTGAATGAAGAATTATGAACCGTCATACATTTTTCTCTAGCCTGATTATAATACAGGCGGCCTCCCATGACCACAGATTACCCATAACTTCTTAAAGCCAGAGAGTTCCATTCAGTGAGGGAATGAGGTGGCGCTAGACGACTTGTATAGCTATGTCTCTTTTCCTCTTTTCCTCACTAGACCTACTATGGCTTTAAGACATCATGGTAGGCCACCAGAACATGGAGACGTTTCAGCAGCCGCTGCTAGAGGAGGTATTGTGAACAATTTTTTTCAAATAAAGCCGCGGTTCCATTTAGCGTTCGGAACAGTTCTGAACTTCTGATCGAGAAAACTATGTACCTGAATAATAGCTCCCTCGTTTGCTTTGGACGTTACTGTAAGTGTCTAAACACACTATGCCGAAGTTACGCGACCGAAGTTCGGCGGCTGATTTCACGTTCCGACGTATTTGGCTGATATGACACACCATAAGTGCCGAACTTACGTGGCAGAAATTCGGCGCGGGTGGCGCGGGCGGCTCCCTGCTGCTCCCCGCCCCCGGATCTACGTCGGTAATCGAACCGAACTTCGGTCGCGTATAATGTGTGGTCACAGAATAAGTTGCCGCTGAACTTACGCCCGACCGAAGTTACGCTGTTCGCTATGACGCGACGTAATTTCGGCATAGTGTGTCGTCAGTAATTCAAATAGCTTTGCAGGCGTAATTGTGCCGAACTTCGGTCGCGTAACTTCGGCATAGTGTGTTTAGACACTAATAGGGTATTTCGCAGCCTAAATAAATTGATAATCTGTTTAGTCCATCAGTTAGAGCAGGGGTCACCAAATGCGGACCGTAGTCCGCATCCGGACCGCCCGCCCGCCAACCCATTTTGTGCGGACCGCGATTTGCTCTACAGAGTAGGTACGATCTTAAGATCGATTTACAAGAAAACACAGTTTTAAAACACAAACATGCGGAAGTTTCTGGATTTAATATCAAACACGCAATAAAACATGACACTTTTCTCATAGTAAATGTGAAAAAAAACCGGCCAAGTGCGAGTTGGACTCGCCCATTAAAGGTTCCCTTGTAGCAAGCATAGATTAGAGATATAATTATTTTGAGATTAGTAAGTAATATAGACAAACAATAAAAATAACTTTGTTTTTCATAGTGTTTGTATGAATGGCAAAGTTATATTTGCGGTTTTTGAAAATGTACTATATCTCAAAAACTGCTAACTATATCTCATCCAAACTAATTTTCGTTGAAAGTTTTTGTTGAGGTCTACATTATATATATTTTTTTAGTTTTATCATTCTCTTATTTTAGAAGTTACAGGGGGGGGGGGGACACATTTTACCACTTTGGAAGTGTCTGTTCAGTTTAGAAAAAAATGAAACTAGTAACCTCAATATCATTTTTAAAGACCTATCCATAAATACTCCATACGTATGGGTCTGGTGAAAAAATTTTTTTTGAGTTTCAATTCTAAGTATGGGGGTTACCTCCAAAATTTGTTTCGTTTTTATTTTTGTGTGAAAATCCTAATGCGGTTCACATAATACAACTTACCAAGTTTCAACAGGATGGCTCTTATACTTTCGTAGAAAAGATTTATTCCATTCTAATACCAAAAACTAATACCACTGGTATTTGTTTCAACTCATATTTTTTTTCTATTCCGAACCGATACCATTGTTTAAACTAATACCAAAACAAGTTCAAAGATATAAGGTACAGTCAGTAAAAATGCTTTGTATGTAAATATAAGACCTTTAATTGAAAAAAAAAAAACAGATAACTCCAAAAAAAAACAAATTTTGTTAGCAAACGTCTTGTTCAATGATAAAATATCACTTAAATAATCAACTTTAATATAATTTTAGTTCCTCTCTATACCTGTATAATATTTTTTTTGCAAAAACATCAAACAGGAAGAATTTACTTACAATCTAAAAATTACAAAATATCTCAAAAAATTAACTCTTAATTTATATTGAAATTTATCTGACATAGTTATTATTAGACAGGTACGTAATTATTCACGTCTACCTATCTCATAACAACTATGTCAGGTAAATTTTTAACAAAAATAAATCACTTTTTATCTAACAATTGTAAAATATCACAGAAAATCAACTTTTTGTTTAATCTAATCAGTCATTCATCACCTACATAGCAATGAATCAGCATTTTTTTTTTTGCAATAATATCTAATATGAAAAATTCACTTTAAATCTAACAATTATAAAATATCACAGAAAATCAACTTTTTGTATAATCAAATCAGTCATTCATCACTTACATAGCAATGAATCAGCAATTTTTTTTGCAATGAATTCTAACCTTACCTAACAATTGTAAAATTTCACAGAAAATCAACTTTTTGTTTAATCAAATCAGTCATTCTTCACCTATATAGCAATGAATCAGCAATTTTTTTTGCAAAAACGTCATGTATGAATAATTCACTTATAATCTAAGAATTATAAAATATCACAGAAAATCAACTATTAGTATAATCAGCTAAATGACGTGTAAATAATTTCTTATATTTCAACAATTAGTAGCTAAACCCTTAATTTTTCTAAGCAGTGACCTACGGAGATTTTGTTTTTGAGGAGTTGGTCAGTTACGTATGTGATCCACGAATTTTTCATAATAGTTGTCTGTGCACATCGTTTTGCGGGGGGTGCGTTTGATTTATATTGAGTAACAACCACTGTTTGTAAATCTGCGTCCTCTTTCAGCACGTTCAGAAGCTGATATAAATTAGCATTCTTTGGCACAGCCGAGTTTAATTTCTTATGCCAAGATTCTACGGCATTTGTGGTTCGATGGCGTTCACCATGAACGCACCAAATGTCTACAAAACTCTCGTTCTCTAGCCATTGTGACACCATGTAGTCATTAAATGTTTGAATGGCGTCAGTATCAGGACAGTCTTCCATTATGTAGCACCATCCTTCTGATATGAATTTACGAGGAAGTAAAGGCAGTAAAGCTGAAAGTCTTACATGTCTTTGGGTGATAGCATCTTTTGTCAGATCCAACTGTTTTGCTTTTTTCCATACATTTTTGGAATAATGAAAGTAGCATCCTTTAATCACAACTGACGGAAAAACAATTGTAATGGCGTTCATTGCGGCTAGTTCAAAATCTGTTAAAAATTTTACGGGTTCCCACCCAGGAATGTTTTGTTTCAAAATTTCAAATAATTTTTTGTATATTTCTTCTGTTTTTTTGTTAAGTAAAACATAAATAAGAGGAACTATACGAGTGTGATCTTCGTCACTTCCCAGATCTCCGTGGATAGTATATAACTGCACAAAAGGCTCAGGGGTGCAATCGAATGTTCCGTCGCTTTCAAAAAATTTAATGCTCGGAATTATCTCTAGTTGATTTGGACTGACCAAGATTATTATTCGGGTATTGGAAGACTCATCTTTATAATCGTAAAACAAAAAATCTCTAAATTGTAATGGAACTTCTACTTCATCAATTGATTTACATTTAATTTTTTTTACACCAGCTGCGTTATTTCTTGCATAATACAATTTTGATTTGATGTTTGCAAACGATGGGATATTTCTCACCAAATCTGATTCAGTAGCGCAGAATTGTGATTTGAATTTGTTATACACCGTGACTTTTTAGTCGTCTTACAAAAGCAGCCCAGTTCATGTATCCAATGACTAGAACACGTTTATAATGAAAAAATATGTATTTAAGAGATTTGAAAAATTAAAATAATAAAACTTTAATTGGTTATTATGACATAAGGCGTAGTTAGAAACGCCCTTGTCTCATAGAAAATTGAAATGGAATGATCTACCCGACTATTGCGCTGGGTAGGTATACTCTACAGATTGATACGTAAACATTTTAACAGGGTGTTTCATATTTCTAATGTACCTATTTATTAAAAATAAAAATTATTATTAACGATTTAAAAAAAATTAAACTCGCCATGAGGTATTTTAGGTCGGATATATTAAGTGGACGACTTTTGTAAGACGACTAAAAAGTCACGGTGTATATGTTTGGTATTGGGGCGAAATCAGACTTCATCACTTTATCTCTTAAATCATCCAGCTTTTTTGCCATTACATTTTTGAATTCATCGGGCTCGCAGCTATGATTTTTCTCATTGGAAATATTGCCATCCTGTGAGGACAACAAAATAGCTTTAGCAAAATAGTTTTCGGATAAAAATACATATTGAAAGATGGAACACTAACTGTCTTATTCATAATATAACGCTTACCGAAGGTATAAACCTTCATTAGTTAAAACATGTTTTAAGGTGGATGCTCCTGGGTGGCCCGCAAAATTCAAATTATCGTAAGTTTTTTGCAATTTGCAGCTCAGTATGGGATAGTATGGTAAATAGAAACTAAATTCGCGGTACTGGCATGTATGTATTTATATCATTATATTAGTTAAATTTATCAATGTAACCCACTAAGTTAAAATTATTAAACGTAAAGTTATTATTAAAATGGCACATTTTCTCTTTTCTCTAAGTTAGACAATTATATTGAAGGTTTTAATAAGTATAATTGTGTAAATACATACATGCCAGTACCGCGAATTTAGTTTCTATTAATAAAATATCCGATACTCAGCTGCAAATTGCAAAAAACGTACGGAAATTTGAATTTCGCGGGCTACCCTGGAGCATTCACCTTAAGCCTACCGAACGTTCGATAAAAATTCTTATTCATAATCGTTTCTTAGAGCTCCCATAACTAAACGCCACTATCGTACACAATGTTGCCATTTTGTAGAAAAATATGCGATTTTAGTCGATTTTAACGTTGTTTGCCTCTGGTCACAGAAAATTTGTCTATGCATTTTTAAACACTGTCATAAAAAACGTACACCAAGGTAAAGGAGGGAATAGTTTGAACTACCTAGTCTTTTGAACAATTTGTTGAATTTGTTATCATGCAATCTGGGAAAAAGCGGCAAAGGCCGTTGCCGTTAATACTTGTAATTCTGGTGAAGTACCACACCACCGACTAAATTAATTATAAAAGCAGCCGTTTCTTTGGAAAAACTGTACCATTTACGAAATTCTTCGTCATCCAGATAAAATGCATCGAATCTCTGCTAATACAATTTTAAACGCGAACAACCACAATGCTATGTATGGATTTTAAAGTAGGTATTTTAATACTAACTGACTGACATTGTAAACCGAACGTCAAACACGAAACAACTGATCGATGTCGGCCATTTGTTTCCCTTTTTTTTCTGTTTATCTAGTGTTTTTTTTTTACTCTTGCTATTCCAATTCACTTTTGACAATGGCAGAATTGTCGAACAACGGCATCGGTACTAATTGCCATTTAAAGAAATAGAATAGAATTGATGTCGGCCATTTTATTGTTAACGAACGTTTAAAGAAGGGTCATGGCTTCTTTAAATCAAATTAACTTTAATGGAGAAATAAAGAGTGTTTTTACCTCTAAAATACGATTATGAATACCATTTTTTTAACAAGCTTCCTACAAAGGCCTTATAAAGCTCCACTAATCCATTATAAATAAGCCAGTTAAACTCTATGTAAGAAGTTGGTAACATACCTTTATCTGTTAAGATCCACTGCACTCTTTAACATTCACACATCTCCAATGGGTCCATCCATTTTTATTTTCCCTTTTTTTTGTGTACTGGTAACCAGCTCTCATTAAAACCAAGCCACCATTTCTTGTTATGAAAGTCAAGCTTCCTGTTTTTCCCGAAGATGTTGAGGGCTGATTATCAGCTTCCTCAGACATATCTAAAAAAAATTATATATTGTATGTAACTTTTACATTTGATTGGATTATGATAAAAAAATCAAATAATAGGTATTTTAAATAACACTAATTTTAATAAAGAGAAGTAAATTATACAAAAGAACAAATTAATATACTCACTTAATAAATAAAAATCACTGTCACTCTGATACCAATACGCCACCGCCACCGCACGGAAATGTACTGAGGAATTTATGTAGATAAAATTTCTCTCCGAGTCAAAGCACAACATTCCAGTCACACTTGACTCTGATTGGTTGTTTCGAATTTTGGAACAATAGAGCAAACTCACCCTTTCTCGCAGGTAAAAAAAATAGCAAGATGATTCACTAAAACTACTCTTACCTATGCTAACCTTTGTAAAAATATTGGAGTGAAGTGAATTTGGAAAGTTTTAAGCATTATAGAATAGAATAGAATAGAATAGAATATTCTTTATTGTACACCAAAACAAATCCAAATTTACAAATTTTGTTACATTTTAAGGGTACAACGGCGGTCTTATCGCTAATAGCGATATCTTCCAGACAACCTTAGGATGGACTTTAAGAACTTTAATCAAAAAAAGAGGGTAGGCAGTGATGCACAACAAATAACCGATAACCTATACAAATACAATACACATAAATATTAATTGTAATATACAAATACACATGACACATTTAAATATATATATATATATATATACATTAGAGAGAAAGGAAATTATTTATGACCAATCTTTTAAAAGAAACCAGTGACTGGGCTTGCCTTACTGACAACGGCAATGCATTCCACAAACGGACAGCCTGAACTGTAAAAGAATCATCATAAAATTTTGTGGAGTGCACAGGCATCAAAAGTATCAAATTTTCCGATGACCTCAAATTTCTAGTGTGTGCATCGTGCAGAAACTTAAAACGCTCTTTGAGATAAGAAGGAGTAGCGGGATTAAAAAGAATGTTAAAAAGCATTGTCAAAATATGAGTATTCCGGCGAAGGCGGATAGGTAACCACTTGAGTTTTTTGCGAAATTCCGAAATATGATCATATTTGCGCAAACCAAATATGAATCTTATACAAAAGTTTTGAAGTCGCTCAAGCTTATCTAACTGTGCTTCTGTGAGATCTGGATAGCTGGCATCGGCATAATCAAGGATGGGGAGAAGGAGGGACTGGGCAAGCGCAGTCTTAGTGGCAGTCGGAAGGAAATTACGCAACCTTCGCAATGACCCCGCTGATGCAAACAATTTTCGACTTACTTCTTGTATCTGGGGAACCCAAGAGAAGTCTTTGTCTATGTAGATACCTAGATCCTTAACCGTATCACTATAAGGGATAATAGTACCTTCAAATGCTATCTGAGGAAGCTGCAACCAATTGATTCTTGAACGCAGACGCGGGCTGCCAACAACAATGACTTGCGTCTTCTCTGGGTTAATTTTTAAGCCATAAGCAGTACTCCACTCAGAAATGCGTGCCAAATCCTTATTGATCATACTAACAGCCTCAGACAATTCGTCTAAGGGAGCTTGAGAATATATTTGCAAATCGTCAGCATATAGGTGGTAGGACGAAAGAAGGTCATTGGAAATAGAATTTATGAAAATTGCAAAAAGAAGAGGAGATAAAACGCCTCCCTGTGGTACGCCGGCAGAGGTATTGCACCAAGAAGACGACTGGCCTTCAATGCAAATACGCTGTCGGCGGCCACACAGGTAACTTCGAAACCAATCAATTGCCGTTGGAGATATGTTAAGAGAGCAGAGTATGCCGAGTAGAACGTCAAAATCTACGGTGTTAAAAGCGTTACTAAAATCTAATAAGGACAGGACCGTCAGATTTCCATTTTCCATACCCGATCTTATATCGTCAGTAATTTTAACAAGTGCTGTGGTAGTGCTGTGTCCTGCCCGAAATCCAGATTGGAATGCATTAAGGAGACTGTTTTTACAAAGGAAGGCACTAAGCTGGTTATAAATGAGACGTTCTAGGACTTTGGATAGAAACGGTAATATGGAGATAGGACGGAATTCAGAAAAAGACACAGGATTACACTTTTTAGGGAGAGGGGTAATTTGGGCTTCTTTCCAAGATGAAGGAAAGACACCACAGGATACGGAATAATTAAGGATATGACCGATGGCAGGAAGGATTTCATCCAGGATAGGAAGGATCATCTTACGACTGACACAGTCACTACCAACAGCATTTGAAGTGATTGATAAAATGCTCTTCTTAACATCACAAGCCGAGAATTGATTAAAGACGAAAGGAGAGTAATCAGGAGTAGGAAGAGATGAAAGATTATTTAGAGTTTTGGCTTTAATAGCGCTATTATAATTACAAGAAATTGAGAAATGTTTGTTAAGTTGTTCAAGATCTACATCTTTAGGAATAGAATCTTGGCGTGACTTTCCAACTCCCATTGATCTAAGAAACTTCCAGACTTTTGCTGGATCACCATTTTCAACAGAATTATGAACATGGCGGCGTTGTGCATCCCTACACACCAAATTGCTGCGATTGCGGATTGCAATGTATTTTTCACGATTTAAATCGTTAGGTGTACGCTTGAGTCTGGCTTTTGCTGCCGCCTTCTTATGCAAAACATCTTTTAGGTCATTTGTTAACCACGGCGCTGGAAGATGTTTAATCTTTACTAAGCGTACAGGTGCATGGATATCATAAAGCTGGATAAGACGAGAATTAAATATATCAAGTTTTATATCAATCGAATCCGCATCAATAAGATCAGACCAGTCAATGTTGCTGGCATCCTCACGAAGGCTTTCAAGATTCATACCACCAAAACTGCGCTGCAACAAGGTTTTAGGCTTACACTTGGGAGGGCGGATTTTATAAGAAAGGAAGATGAGATCGTGATAAGAGAAAGCATCGGCTGAACATTGACCATGCATAGCGACATGTTGATTGGAAGAAACGAAAATGAGGTCAAGTAAGGAAGGAGTACAGTTAGGAAAATGGTGAGTAGCAGTTAAAGGCAGAAGAGATAAATTGCAAGATTGTGAAATGGAGCGAAGTGCGGAAGAACGAGAGTCTTGTTTAAGAAGACAGGTATTGAAGTCTCCCATGATTATGGAGTGTTTGTAAGAAGGCATCAGATTTACTAGGAGGGTTTCAAAAGAGGAAAAATAGTCTATGCGCAAGGAAGGACAATAATAGACACCAAGCAAAATCTTCGAATGATGAAGATTTATTTCTAAAAAGAGATGTTCACCAGCATTCGGCGGTGGTGGCTGTGATGACATATCGATAACAGAAAAAGGAATGTTTGCACGAAGATATATGGCAACACCGCCACCACCGCAGCCTGTGCGATCATTTCTAATTAGTTGGTATCCGGGTAAGGAATAGGATGTGGATGGAAGACATGGCTTTAGCCAAGATTCAGAAACTAGGATTGCTTGGATGTTTTTACAATCCAGATTTGCCAGCATATCATTGTGATGAGCCGGAATACTTTGAGCATTAATATGCACCACATTGAAATTCTTCGGAACACCGGAAAACTGAGACTCAAGCGTGTCAGCAAGTGTAGGAATGCTACTGAAACTGTCATTACTACCACTGCTGGCTGATACAAAAGTGTCATCGTCACTGAGTGCTGAAAAATCAGTCATCAAAAACACTGCTGTTTATAATGTGCAAAATAGATATTTGTATATATAACAATATGAATATAATATGTATATAAAATTATATTAACAATAAAAATAAAATAAAAAGTTTTGGTAGGTGATAAAATGTCCACCCGCCAGTCATGTGAAAATAACAAAAAACACAACAAAAACAAAAAGTACAATCAATGGGCGTCGCGTCGCTCGGGTAAAAGTTCAACAGAAAACGGAAAAACAAATAAATAAATAATAATAATAAGCTAAAACACACTAATAAAAAAGAGATTAGTAAATTGAATTATCAACATAAATTGTCTATGTCACCATAGACAATTATGCTCAAAATTACATTTTTATCTGAAACCGGAACGCAGCTATTAACATGACATTTGACAGATGTCAAATGTCAGAAAAGCTTACGCGTGGAATGAACTGGAATGTAAACAAATACTAAAAAGTAATATTATCAAGAAATATTAATCGCAACAAGGGTAGAAGTAAAAGATATTAAAAAGTAAAATAAGAAGGTAAAGAAACAATAACAAAAAGTAGTGAGACTGTTACCCGAACGACGCTGTGAACCATTCACTTCTTAGCTGCAGCACGCCTATTCCGCCTAGCTGGTGGCGTTGAAGCCGACTTATTGGTGTCCAGCTGACGTACCGGCTCATCGCAGTCAAGCTCAACCGTAGCAATAGCATTGAGTTCACTAAGGGTGACGACTCGATGCTTGGTACCATCAGCCCCCAGAACATAAACACTGCCCTGCTTCGTCCAGCAGCCGTTGACGCCAAATTTATCACGCGCCGCCATGAAGACTTGATGCCGAGATCTGGTCAAGAATTCAGACAAGGTTATACCGGAGCCCTTCAACTTCGTTTTTGCAAACCAGATCTTGTCCCGAACATCAACATCCTGGAACTTGACCATTATCGGTCTAGGCTTTCCAGCGCCGCCCTGATTGCCCATTCTGTGACACCGACGAATAGCAGCAACAGAGAATGAGTCCAAGTTAAGTCGATCACGTACCAACTCGGCAACCAAAACAGATGTGTCCTCTTTGTTGTCCTCCGCAACACCGTGAAATAGAAGTAACTTCCTGCGGCCCCTCATCTCCAACATATCAATGTCCTTAGCAAGGGCTTCCACCTGGCTTTGAAGACAATTCAGCGCCTCCATAACAAAGGTCTTGAACGCTGCATATTCTGCAGCAAGAACGAGTGAGCTGCTGCTACTGGCTGTGGTGTCAGATGACGTCTTGGAGAGTTCAGCTTCAAACTTAGACATTCTGTTGTTAAATTGTGTCAATAATTCGGACATTGATCCCTTTAGTGACTCCATTCTTGACTGAAGATTGTTGTTTTTATTATGTGTTAAATAAAGTGAGTGCAATTGAAGAATAACACACAACTGGCAGGTAGTTATCGTTAGCAATTAAAATACATTAAGTATATTGTATAAATACTATTAAATTTAATTATTTATGAGAGCAAAAAATTTTCGTGCCTATTTATTGAACTACCCACGTCCTGTCTGTCATTATATTACGATTACATAAAAATATTGAAAAACAAATTTACTTTGATTAGGTTTGACTGCGCTGACTGTACCAAATTCAAGTTGTTGGTATTCGTTCGTACATTAAATTAAATTATTTAAAAAGTGGTATCCGTTCGGAATAGAAAAAAAATATGAGTTGAAACAAATACCAGTGGTATTAGTTTTTGGTATTAGAATGGAATAAATCGTAGAAAAGTGGCTGTGACATACGGACGGACAGACAGACAGACATGACGAATCTATAAGGGTTCCGTTTTTGCCATTTGGCTACGGAACCCTAAAATACCTTTGTTATAATTGGTGACCCCTGAGTTAGATTTTTTTGACAATCTAACTTTCGGACTCTGTAATTACTTTTTTTTTAAGCGAAATAGCCTATTGCCCAACTCGTAGATTAATTCTGGATCAAAAAAACTTGAGAGGTGTCAAGGGACACCCAGGATGGAACGAACTTACTGTATACACTCAACAAAAATAATCGTCGCAACACCACACTGTTCAATGCGAAATAGAAAGACGAAACGAAAATATCTGGCTTGCTTTCTATAAGAGAGAGAGAGAGACAGACAGAGAACCATGCGCACGCCGCACGGCTTACAATAGCTTACTATAGCAAAAAGTGTCGTTACAACTTTTCGTCTTAATTTTTTCCGTCTAGACCCTTTTCGCAACGCGCGATAAGGAACTTCGTTCCAAAAGAGAAACGCCACTAATAACAAAATACTCACTTGTCGAAAGCTTCCCTGCCAGACTTATTGCAGCGGCACTTATCCCTAGGGCATGAGCACACGCAGGGGCAGATGTCACTATCAAATGGAGGGTGATCACATTCGCATATCGGCTAAAAAAATAAAGATTTTATGTTAATTGTAGCTGACCCGTGCCCATTTCCCTGGGCGTCAAACATTAGTATTTTAAAGCGGAGGGAGGGGGTAGGTGCAAAATACTACTTATTCTCATACCTACTAAATGTAATTAGGTACATATTTATGTACAAAAACAATATGAAAAGGGTCGAGCCGTATCGGAGGAGTGCATACACGGTGGTACGAGGTATTTTTGTAATATTAGATTTTTGGTAGAGAAAGACCAAGCACCGATGATTTCCGATTGATTGTCCGGAGATATAGCTAGAAAGGAGATAACGGCTGAGATGACAATAAATAGAAAAAAATTGAAGAAGACAGAATAAGGGCAGGGAGAATGATGATCATGATAACCTAAATGTTTTGGGTAAAGAAAAAAATGCTTTCTTCAGGTATCTCGCTTATCCTTCTGCAAAGCAGTCAGGCTAGCGGAGAAGCAGGTGGGACGCGTGAGGGAGAGGACACCCTCCACCTCACGACAAGCAGCCGCGGGAAATGCCCACGGCAACGAACGTCGCGAAGCGATTAACGGACACCGCAATTGGGTCAATGGGTCATCTTAGGGGCGGAGTTGTGGGCATGCGGACGGCGAGTAATGGGTGACTTGCCGTCCAATCATGGACCACGCCCGAGCCGATGGCGCGTCGCGCTCCTCATAGAGCTGTAAGAAATCTAACGAGGCCTCCCTTACAGGACTGTGACCCTGGAACGTAAAGGGCTATTGAATGACACCGTGAATTTTAGTCAGTACGAGTCTGACATACTCCCTCCCATCCCACCCTGGGTGGCAGGACTCATTTGATGATTATACCACGAAAAAATAAAAAGCTTTACTAAATGCTCAAGAAACTAAACGAAAAAGTCAGGCTGTACTAACTTCATCATAAGTTATCGTCTCATGCCTGTACAAGAGGCACGATGACTCGTGGATGACGATGCCGATGTGGTCCCGAGGGCAATCGCAGGTCCCACTGAGTAGGGACTCTTCCGTCGTACTATCTTCAGTACAAACACAGGGCCCCGAAGACCCTGACTTAGCCGACATTTTAGACCGGCTTCCCAGCTAAACTTTAAAAAAAAAACAATGTATATTTCGAGCACACGATTGAAAATGACTACAAAGAAATTGATGGATATTGACAACGATCAGTTTTGTTTGTTGCTAGGCAACCGTGATTTTCTTTTTCGAACAGCATGTTTGGATATCGAACTCCTTGGATGAGGCGTTGCCATAGCAACGTTGTGTCAACAGAAACGCGGGATCATTGCGTTGTTGAGAAGTAAACAAAATATAATTTAACTGTGTAATACTACTGAAAGCGAATTAAAATGGTAAGTATTTGTTAACATTAGGATCTTTGTCCAACAGTTACAAAGTTCAGGCTAAACAATATAAACTTCAAATAGAATAGATTTTTTTGGTGTCTTTAAAAGTGCAAACATTCTAGCTATTTTTGCCCTGTTTTAGATTTTATCTCGTTCAAAACCAGCAACTGAGAGCAGGCTAAACACGGGCAGCAGTTCAGCTAAGAAAAGCTTTCCAGAACTAGAAGACTTTCTGCTGAAGAGGGACTATGTCGGTGCTCTTACTATGCTTGAGGTAGGTAAGTGCAACTTCTCCATTTAGACCGCGTGCCTCTACGCTGTTTGCAGTCTGTAGTTGCGTCTTCGAAGTCCGCTTACCAGACGTCACGCAGAATCCTATATCGTGTGAGCAAAGTTCCGATTTACACTTACAAAAAATCCGACAATAATCGTCGGTTAAGCCCATCAGACAAAACAATCATCTGTACAGTGGCAATAGGTTCATATAAAACAAAAACTTTAACTTGCAATCTATTCATCACCATCATCGGCGTATAAATGTTCCCACTGCTGGGACACAGGCCTCCTCTCTCTGTGAGAGGGAGTGGGCCAAAATCCACCCCGCGGGTATAGTGCGGTTTAGTGGATGTAACATGTCGCTGATTTTTTGGTTCATAGGCCGAATTTCTCGCGATGTTTTCTTTCACCGTTTTGGGAGTAGTGGTGATGAAATAAATCACACAAAGTAATGGTTGGGTTCGAACCCATGACCTACAACTCGTAAGTCGTGGGCGATACCACAGGGCCACCGCTGCTCTCTTTTAGTTTTCATAATTTAAGGGTTCTGGTCTAGTTTTGGCCTATATTGACCCGTAGGTGCGCTAGTAACAAGCTAATTAATATTATCTGTAGTTCCTGAAGCACGAGGGCAACGTGGACGTGTGGCTTGACGTGTGGAGTGCGTGGAGCTGGTTCCACCTGGGCGAGTATCGTCGCGCTTTGGACCTGTACCTGCGCATACGTACGCGGGACAAGCTGGACGCCCGCGTGTCTGATAACATTGCCATGGATATCGCTGTCTGCTACTTCTATTTAGGTTTGTGTACCTTTGGCGCTGGCAACGACCATTTATATCTAGACTCCTAATCACAGGCGACCGATGTCTGTCAACACATTAGGCAAAAAAGTCTTAAGACACAGACGGGGCGGAGACATTTGTCTCTACAGCGTTCCTTTCATACAAAATAGATTTTAAAAAATCTAAAAACCCACGTTTTTAAATGTCCTAAAAATAAGAAAATAACCCTACGGGGCTGAGAGAGGGGCCACTCAAAACGTGGGGGCGTATTTTATTTAAGAGATTATTTATGGGATATATTTACACGACGTGTAATAGATCGTGGGTGTAACTTGCAAAGATACGCCCCCACGTTTTGAGTGGCCCCTCTCTCAGCCCCGTAGGGTTATTTTCTTATTTTTAGGACATTTAAAAACGTGGGTTTTTAGATTTTTTAAAATCTATTAATTATTTTATTATTTTTATCTTTGTTCATCGGGTTTGAAGCTACCCTGAAAATTTCAGCCTGCTAGCTTATCGGGAAGTGCCTCAAAGCCTATCCGCCATGTTGGACGTCCGCCATATTGGATTTAAGTCACGTGACTATTTTTTCGTACTCCTGACAGCAAACCCTTTCATTTGATATCCATATCTTAGGGGTGCATTTCAAATAGCCTGTCTGCCATCTTGGACGTCCGCCATATTGGATTTAAGTCACGTGACAATTTTTTTCGTATTCCTGACAGCAAACCCTTTCATTTGATATCCATATCTTAGGGGTGCATTTCAAATAGCCTGTCTGCCATCTTGGACGTCCGCCATATTGGATTTAAGTCACGTGACTATTTTTTTTCGTATTCCTGACAGCAAACCCTTTCATTTGATATCTATATCTTAGGGGTGCATTTCTAATAGCCTGTCTGCCATCTTGGACGTCCGCCATATTGGATTTAAGTCACGAGACTATTTTTTTCATATTCCTGACAGCAAACCCTTTCATTTGATATCCATATCATAGGGGTGGATTTCAAACAGCCAGTCCGCCATCTTGGGGAGGCCGCCATATTGGATTTGTTATGACGTTTCTTAGCTAGTCATGCATTGTCATCAGAACTCAGAGCGTGTGCAAAATTTCAGCCTGCTAGCTTATCGGGAAGTGCCTCAAAATTGAGTTGCAAAAGTCCAACCGGAACGACAAACAAACAAACAAACAAATAAACAAACAAACAAGAAAAGTGAGTGTATAAAAACGTGGGAAAATGTATAGAAGCGTCGCGACGCAAAACATACAGAAGAGTCGCGACGCGGGCGGAACGCTCATACATCTGCGCCTGTCCGCGACGCGTGACCACGACCTTTGAGACGCAAATGTCTTGTCCATTGATCTGACTGATTATGATTAGCATTGTTATCAGTTTCCGATAGTAAAAAGGGCTAAAAGGCACTTGATGTATCCACACATTTCTTTTTCACATGTGCTTCATTGTGGCGAGATTGCAATTTTATGAGTCTTAGACTATATTCAGATGACCGCGCGATACAAGCTCAAATTGAATAATCCTTAATATCGTCTACATTAACGCGCATTACCATCCGGTGGTAGTTCTACAAGCCATCTAAAATTTTCGTGAGAATGTAGGTACTATGACAAGAGTCCTAACGCATCATATATTACCCCATTGTTATAATAATAATAATAATAATAATTTATTTATTCCATAAACAGTACTAAGGTTAAGTTATAGTTAAATGCTAAGGTATTACAAAAATTACAAAAAGTTTTATCATCTGAAGCCAAACTAGGAGGAACCTGTATTTTGGCTAACAGCGCCAATCCCTTCAAGTTTAGTAAGGTTTAAGTTCTTAAAGCTAGCATTTTACAAAAAGAAAAATTAATACTAGTTCTAGTTATAATAATAATCTGCACCTCCCTTTGAGTTATGTGATGGTGAATGAGTGAGTGTGAGAGGGTGTGTATATAAGTGAGTGTGCTATATATTTGCGAGATACCTACACGAAAAAGTTAAATATAATACTTAATATATAAATATAGTATACTTTGACTCTGTACAATGAAAGGAAACATTCTCTCTAACTTGGTACATCTAAAAGTTGCTCAGTCTCATCATATGTAAGACCTTGTAGGTGTTCTAATACCTTTTTCTTACAACGATCTGTATTGAGTGGATAAATATTTAGTTGTTTATTAAGCTTATTGTAAATATAGGGACCGATGAAGTTGAAGAATTTAGTACAGAATTTAGTGCTGCAAGACCTATTTTGTGTACAAACCATATAATTTCTGCGTGTACTCAAGAACTGGGAATCATAATTTGTAGTAGTGTGTTGCATAATAATAATTTTCAATATAAATAACTGTCTCACAGTTAATACACCGCAAACCTGGTAAAGTAAAGTCGTAGGGAAAAGTATAGTTTTAAAAGTACTGACTTTTAAAATAGCCCGTTGGGCAACCTCAATTGATTTGAGTGTGGTTTTCGGAGCACCTCCCCAAGCGGATATGCAGTATGTAATAAGTGACTGACACAGAGCATAGAATATTCGCTTTAAGATATGAGGATCAGCGATGTGTCTGAGATTCTTAAAGACATAGATAAGTTTTCGAACCCGTCCCGACAAAATTCTTATATGTTCCTTGAAGTTAAGATTTTTATCAATAATTACACCCAAATATTTGATGGAGTCAACCTGTTCCAGTTTAGTACAAGCAGTTATGGTTGACTGTCTTTGTAAAAATATCTAAACTTTTCTTCATTTCAGGAATGTACCAGGAATCACAAGAGGCTACCCAAGAGGCACCTAAATGTTCTTTGAAGGTAGGCATTTCTTTTTCTTCCTTATGCATAATTTGTTAGTCACATATTGAAATTGATGTTTTATATGAAGAGTTGATATAATCCCTCAATTCCTCTCCAGACGCGTCTCCAATTCCACCTGGCACACAAACTAGGAGATGAAGAGACTCTGATGCGTGCCCACGCTACCCTGCGAGATGTGCCCGAGGACCAGCTGTGTCTGGCCTCAGTGCACTACCTGAGGGCACATTACCAGGAAGCCATCGATGTTTATAAGAAGCTGTTGTTGGAAAGACGGTAGGATCAGATTCTGTGATGAGATCCTAATAGAACTTCCTTGACATCTATTTGGAAAACGGCCACTATCCACTATGTATTGGTGAGGTAAGCCTAAGACGGGTATTCGGCGGCGTGTGGGCGTCGTTCTTGCTAATGACTACATGCAGGACGCGGCGCCTCATACAGGGAGAGAACGACGCCCGTACGCCGCCACATACCCGTTTAGGCGGGCTACCCGTATTAGGCTTACCTCCCCTACGATCTTTATTTGCATCGGACTAAAACAACCCGTCCACGACTTTGGTCTATGCGATAAGCGGAGCGACAGGCGGCCCGAATAAGACATTATACTTCGCCCGCGCTAAGTAACCGCTCACAACGGCAAGATCGTGAACGGGCCGTAAAGTTCCCACTGCTAGGACCCAGGCCTCCTCTCTGTGAGAAAGAGTGGGGCATAATCCACCATGGACCCAATGCGGATTAGTAGATGACACGGTCTTCGAATTTCTGATTCTAGCACATGCCGGTTTTTTCACAATGTTTTTCTTCAACGGTTTGAGAGCAGTGGTGAATAAATAAATTAATTATAATGAGTCTAGACTGGGTTTGAACCAACGACCATTTATATCTAGACTCCTAATCACAGGCGACCGATGTCTGTCAACATATTAGGTAAAAAAATCTTATAACCGTCGTGACTCGACCACTCCTGTGAGTGCCCTCGTCGCACTGACCTTGAGTTAGCCAATCAGAACGCAGACCCCGTCCCCGTCAGCCAATCAGGACGCAGTACCTCGTCCCCCTCGCTTACGTCGTACCTCAGCGACTTGACAGAATATTTTCGTTAGTCAGATCGTGCATGAGGCGTCTAGATACAAATGGTCGTTGGTTTGAACCCAGTAGTCGGGACTGTTTCAAAGGTTCAACTAGAACTTGAAATAACAGAAACAGTTTCAGCTATGTAATTTTTTTATCATACTCGTAGTAGTTTTAGTTATATTTTGATCTTGCAGATACAAAAAATACGAAAAAATTGACGACATGGAGTGGATTAAAATCTTGTCTTCAATTGACGGGTAATTTTGTAGTTAGGTATATGGTCGAATCATTCATTTGTTTCAGTAGAAGGACTAATAGGTCATTGCTATAATAATAATAAATCAATTTAATATATCCTCACAAACAAGACCAAGTGATAGAAAATAGTCAGTAGACTCAGTATATGCTTAGTATCTTAGCTCTATGTCGTATATACAGGGTGAATTTTTCAACTGGGCGTGGATGGCTATATCCGAAACTATGAGGAATATCGAAAAACGTTGAAAGGAGTCTAGAGGTCGATTTTGACGAAAACTAAAACATCATCATTGGATTTTAGAAAATTCAATACTTAATCCTGGCCAGGAATCGAACCCGCTGATTTTGGAAAAAAAATCACACCATTCGATAGTGTTGAGCAACACCTTGTACACTAATAAATTGAGCAATTTGTGGGAAGTAATGATATATGGCAAACTTAAGGAAATAGCAAATTTTTAAAATATTGCTATTTTTGTGTCACTTTATCACTTTTCTAAATCTTCAAATCAAATCAAATCGTTTATTTCAATTAGGCCAATTACAGGCACTTTTGAATTGTCAAAAGACATCAAATAAAACTAGTATAAAAATAGTTATGGTGCTACAGTCCCAGTCACAAGACATAAAAACTGTGAAAGTACCGTAGGTGCTCATTCCAAAGCGTAGATCTCTATGGAGAAGAATGAGCAAGAAACTCCATGGACACTCTTTTTCAATCGCCAAAATTATTACAGAACTTTTGTTACATCATTCATCATCAGATGGTACAGCTTGGCAAAAAAGTCGTGAAAATAATGGTGGCGCCTCTATCGTACATATTGTAACCCTATATAGTACGGCAATAACGATCTTGATACTTTGGTTTTTTTTTCAAATATTTTTTTTTATTAAATGTGTTTTGACGGGTTTTAGAGGAGCTCGGGGCTAAATAATAAAACAACCACTCATGACAATCTTCAAGGTTAAGCCATGAGTTAAGATTGTTCTGTATGTTATTTGTAGATTTTTACTGTGCGTCAGAAACTCAAAAATCTGAAAACGTGACTTTCCAAGTGGTATTGTATTACTCAATTGCTTGGTTGTGGAGGTCAGAGAGTCAGTCGCTCCATGTAACATACTAATGTTTACGCTGCATCCGGTTAGACTGGACCGACCCTAAAATTTATTGGGAAAAGGCTAGGCAGATGATGATGTCTTTGACGGGTTTTACATTCTTCTTCTTCTTCTGCCTCGCCACGTCCCGTTATTCGGGGTCGGCTTTCCTTATCATGCTTCGCCGTTTACTGCGGTTTTCGGTTTGAGATTACTTAAACTAACAATAAACCAAATAAACAAATTTCTCTACTCGTTACACACACTCGCTTTTATATGATAATGCGCAAGTAAGTACGTGTGTATATTGATTTTCATTATGAGGAAAATAAAAGTCAATGATTCTTTTAAGTGGTTTTTATTAATAACAAAGTAAATGTGTCTAAAGACAAAAAGTAAGTTGTTGCTGAAGCAACAATAGAAAATCAATTGTATCTTTTTAGGTATATATCATATTAAATGGTTAAAAATTCGACTTACAATCTTTTTGACAGTGTAACACAATTGAACTTTTTGTCTGATCGCGCACAAGTCAAATCATCCAATTGTTTTTTGGGTCGCCCTGCTTTATGTTTCCCTGGAGTGGAGAAAGCGCCTTTGTTTGTTTGCCCTTCCTTAGCAATTCGCCGTATGGTACTTACGGATTTACCTAGAAAAAAATACTTAGTTATTTTTATTCTGGAAGTAACACAAAAAGTATCAAAATTATATGACCGTCCATGTTTTGCAAATAAACATAACCTCTAATTCATCAATGTTTTTCAATGTAAATAACAGTTATATCATTGGTTTATACTATCTATTGCAAGTTTGAACAAACATATTTTATCTAATTACTTAAATAAAATAACATATTACCTGTCATTTTAGCAGTTCTTTCATAAACATCGTTGATATTCGATAAAATTTGTCCGGCTTCAAATTCCGCCAAACATCTGGTATAAATTATCGCTCTAGCGGAGCTGCGAATGGTTTTTCTGTTCATTTTGAGCCCTTTAGGTCACCAAATTCAACACAATAATAAAAAATACACAAAAAACAGCCAGCGATAACATGAAATGACATGTACTGACTAGACGTGACAGTGGGTGAAGTTGCCAACGATGAAATTTTTTAGTACCGTTTCAGGACATTTTTACCAAGCTGTACATTATGTGAGAACGATGTGGCAAGTTAATAGTGTCCATAGTAAACATAAAAAAGACAATTCAAAAATAAAATTAAGTATTAATAATTAAAATAGACCGTGGCAGCTAAGAGATGACCAGTCCCAACTGACAGCGCCCGTTCACGAACATGACACATATATCAGCACCATTCAGGTCAACCATTTTGAAGGGAACTAAATGATCCGAGACACACGCCACCATCAGCGAGACTTTTGAGTGAGCATGACATACTCTCAACCGCCAGAGTCATTCAAGTCAATCTATTCGAAATAACGAAAATTCGTTGTTTTCAATGTTTCACTGGATTTGACGCCTCAACAACCTCACTGTATTCAGCAATACGAAATTATTGAATTGAACAAAAAATATCATTAAAGAAGAAACGGTTTACCTAAGTTTCGAATACAGTCATTGCCTTGAGTTTGATCAGTTTTTTTCATAATTAGACGTTTTCCTTAAGTTTGCCGTATATGGTTACTTCCCAGAATTTGATCCTTATTAGCAACACTATCGAATGGTGTAATAATACAGGATGTGTTTTTTTTCCAAAATCAGCGGGTTCGATTCCTGGCCAGGACTATTGAATTTTCTAAAATCCAACGATGCTGTTTTAGTGTTCGTCAAAATCGGTCTCGAGACTCCTTTCAACGTTTTTCGATATTCCCCATAGTTTCGGATATAGCCATCCACGCCCAGTTGAAAAATTCAGCCTGTATACTAGTAGCTATCGACGCTATCGTAGCTCTATGTCAAGTATGTAGGTACATTTTCTGCTCATGTAGTGGGGGTACTCTCTTAGTTCGTCAACGAACCCGTACGGGCCCGTATTACATTAACTCAATACTTTTAAGTAAACTCCTCCACTATTCTTTTCTAATCAATTTCGTTTGCAGGATCTAAGACAGGTAATTATTCATTCTCCAGGACACGTCGAGCTTCATTGTCTCGGCGCTTTTCTGGTGGTTGCCACTTTTGATTCTGGCTTTCAGGAGTTGCAGTGGTTTGGGAATAGTGTGGTGGGTTTGTCCCAAAAAAAAACCTCTATTACTTTCATACGGTCAGAACTCATTAGTTCCGAAGGCGATAGCCTGGCAAACATAAAACCCTTCTTGCATCTCTTCAGAACATTCATGGCTCTGAACGTGTACGTGGCGCTATGTTACTACAAGCTGGACTATTACGACGTGTCCCAGGAGGTGCTCGGGGTCTACCTGGCGCAACACCCCACCTCCACAGTCGCTGGGAACTTGAAGGCTTGCAATCTGTTCAGGTAAACCTTGAAGCAGCTGGTTACAAAAATAATGTATTGGTATTTAAATATCGTATTGATATAAATATTTTCGAAGCAAAATTTTCAATATTTTCGAAAGGAGCTCGTGGCTAAATAATTACAGCTGCAGAAGCCGATCTTCCGGGTTAAGCCGCGCTTGCCGAGGTTGGTCTGTGGATGGGTGACCATCTCTCATAGCGAGTTTCCTCCGTGCCTCGGAAAGCACGTAAAGCCGTTGGTCCCGGCTGTCATTTTGTACATCTTTGACAGTCGTTACTATTAGTCAGAAGCTCTAAAAGTCTGACAACCAGTTTTACCATGGGGTATCGTATTACCCAGTTACTGGGTTGTGGGGGTTCGATAGGCAGTAGCTCCATGTAAAATACTGATGTTCAGCCAATATAGTTGGGAAAAGGCTAGGCATAGGATGATAAATATTTTCGACGCAATGGAACACCCATTATGAGGTCTTAATATTACTTTCGTCGTCACATTTTCAGATTATACAACGGAAAAGCTGCTGAAAACGAGCTGAAACAAATGACATCAGACCAGCACACTTTCGGACAAGATCTGGTCAAACACAACCTGGTAGTCTTCAGAAATGGTGAAGGAGCTTTAAAGGTATGATTATTTTCAGTATTCTATTAAAAGAAAATTCGTGAAATTTCTCCTAGCCTATATTTCTGCCTTTCCATAGGTGTTACCTGAATTGGTAGATGTGGTACCAGAAGCCCGGCTGAACTTGGCAGGCTATCGTCTTCGGAACCGCGAACCTTTGGAAGCGAGGACCTTACTGGAACCCTTGCAGCCCACCTCGCCGCTACACTACATCCTGAGGGCCGTGGTCGCCGTGAGGCTGTATAATGAAACTGGTGATGTAAGTCAGTGCCCTGCATTAACTGATCCATCAGCTATGTTTTCTTCTTTGCTTGATAAACTTTATCGGAGAAACATTTAAGGTACAGCAAAAGAAACTCACACAAAACACTCACACCATCTATCGAAAACATCTTTAAAAAGAGCAAATTGACATAATAATGATACTAGGACAATTTTTTTATATCCACCAAACTTTGATGCATTATTGTATCAATTTTCTCAGAGAGCAGACCTTTCCGTGCGGGCTTTTAGATAGGTACATAATACCTAGACTTAGTTTTATATAAATACGTTACTTCTTTTCTTGAAAAAAATGTCCTGTAACGACTGGTATGTTATACCTACAATGGACTGAACTGAACTGCCCCGTTGCGCGTTGGTCTCGTGGTCAAAAGCGCGACTGCTGAGCGTGGGGTTCGATTCACAGGTCAACCAAAAAGTGCTTGGGGGTTCTCTGTAAGAATTTCTCAGTAACTAGCAGCCCGGAGTTTGAAAGTTGGCGGTGTAATACCCCCGTGCCTCGGAAGGCACGTTAAGCCGATGGTCCTGCGCCTGATCTCTCTCCGGTCGTTTCGGATTGCCGTCCCATCGGATTATGAGAGTAAAGGAATGGAGAGTGCACCTGCGCCTGCGCACACATAATTATGTCTCGCGCAGATGGCTAATCTCCGTTGAAATTGGCCGCCGTGGCCGAAATCGTTCAGGAGGACTATACCTTAAATGGAAAACCCATTTCCTAACATCAGAAGAGGCTGACTAGACGAGATTTTGAATAATTCTATCTATTTTACTTCTATTCCACAATAACAGGACGAGCAACTAAAACTGGCCCAGCAAAGTTTCCACCTGGTGGGCAGTTCAGCTTCTGAATGCGACACCATCCCGGGCCGGCAATGCATGGCTTCCTCGTACTTCTTGGCGGGGCACTATGAGGAGGTGCTCGTCTACCTCAATTCCATCAAGAGCTTCTTCGTCAATGATGATACCTTCAACTTTAATTATGCTCAGGTAAATTACTGAAATTAAATATCGTCTTTGGACTTGGAAAGCCTAGGGGGCAACAGGTAATGTAATCTGTACGTTTTCAGCCGATTATCATGTCTGCCGCAGAACCGACGAATGGTGGAATAGGAAGGTTCTCAAATGGAGATCGCGCGTAGGTAAACATAGGGTGGGACGACCCCCAGGGAGATGGACCGATGACCTGAAGGTAGCTGGCAATGGCAGAATGAAAAAAGCGGGAGATCGTGGGCTGTGGTGCTCCCTGCCCTGGTTGAGGCCTTTTTCCAGCAGTAGACTGCAATAGGCTGAAATGATGATAATGATATTATAAAAATGTACTCATTTTGTCCCTTTGTGCTGAGTTTCATATAAAAAAGTGTTTTCTAACGGCAGGCTAAAGTAGCGACTGGTTTCTACCGTGAAGCTGAGGAAAGTCTTCTGACGATACAAGATGAGGGCATCCGCAACTCGTTTACGTTCCTCGCCTGTCTGTGTCGCTGTCACGTCATGAACAAGGACGCGGCGCTCGCTTGGGAGATGTGTGTCAAGGTATGCATAACTAATGCCACTGAGGAGAGTCTACTGATGAGGAACTTCTCAGCTCATTCACTTTCCTCGCCTGTCTGTGTCGCTGTCACGTCATGAACAAGGACGCGGCGCTCGCCTGGGAGATGTGTGTCAAGGTATGTCTAACTGATGATGCCACTGAGGGAGTCTACTGATGAGGAACTTCTCAGCTCATTCACTTTCCTCGCCTGTCTGTGTCGCTGTCACGTCATGAACAAGGACGCGGCGCTCGCCTGGGAGATGTGTGTCAAGGTATGTCTAACTGATGATGCCACTGAGGGAGTCTACTGATGAGGAACTTCTCAGCTCATTCACTTTTGTCTCCTGTCTGTGTCGCTGTCACGTCATGAACAAGGACACGGCTTTCGCCTGGGAGATGTGTGTCAAGGTATGTATAACTGATGATGAGGAACTTCTCAGCTCATTCACTTTTCTCTCCTGTCTGTGTCGCTGTCACGTCATGAACAAGAACGCGGCACTCGCCTGGGAGATGTGTGTCAAGGTATGTCTAAGTGATGCCAGTGAGGAGAGTCTCATTCATCATCATCATCAGCCGGAAAACGTCCACTGCTGAACATAGGCCTCCCCCTTAGACCGCCACGCCGAACGACAATTCGCCACTTGCATCCATCGGTTGCCCGCGACCCTCACGATGTCGTCGGTCCACCTAGTGGGAGGCCTACCTACGCTGCGTCTTCCGGTCCGTGGTCGCCACTCGAGAACTTTTCTTCCCCATCGGTTGTCAGTTCTACGAGCGATGTGGCCTGCCCATTGCCACTTCAACTTGCAAACTTTATGAGCTATGTCGGTGACTTTGGTTCTTCGCCGGATATCCATGTTCCGGATTTTATCCCGCAAAGAAACTCCGAGCATAGCTCTTTCCATCGCTCGTTGAGTGACTCTTAGTCTCTCTAAAAGGCCAGCAGTTAGAGACCACGTTTCAGAGCCATATGTCATCACTGGCAACACACACTGGTTAAACACCCTTGTCTTGAGACACTGTGGGATTTTCGATGAGAAGATATCACGTAGCTTCCCAAACGCTGCCCATCCGAGTTGGATTCTTCGGGCGACCTCTTTCTCGAAGTTGGACCTACCTAACTGAACAATCTGTCCAAGGTAAGTGTAATGGTCTACAACTTCGAGAGTATCATTCCCAACAACAACCGGTACGGGTGCCACATGGACATTCGACATGACTTTCGTCTTGTCCATGTTCATTTTAAGGCCGACCCGTTGGGAAACGATACTGAGGTCGCTGAGCATAGCATTGAGGTGCTCCAACGATTCTGCCATGATGACTATATCATCGGCAAAACGAAGGTGAGTGATGTATTCGCCATTGATGTTGATGCCGAATCCGTTCCATTCCAAGAGCTTGAAAACGTCCTCCAAAGCGTTCGTGAACAGTTTCGGAGAAATAACGTCTCCCTGTCTCACGCCTTTCTGCAATTGGATTGGTTTCGTGCTCTCTTCCTGAAGTCGGATGGACATGGTGGCGTTTCTATACAAACACTTCAACACTTCGATATACCTATAGTCGATATGACATCGTTGGAGGGACTGCAATACTGCCCAGGTTTCGATTGAATCGAAGGCCTTTTCATAGTCCACAAACGCTAAACATAATGGCCGATTATACTCCTCTGTCTTCTGTATAATCTGGCGGAGCGTGTGTATGTGGTCTACAGTACTAAAACCTTTTCGGAAACCGGCTTGTTCGGGAGGCTGGAAGTCATCAAACCTGCGTTCGAGACGGTTCGTAATGACTCTTGAGAACAGCTTGTATACATGGCTCAGAAGTGAGATTGGCCTGTAGTTCTTCAACAAGGTGTTGTCACCCTTTTTGAAGAAAAGAACAACCACACTCCTGTGCCATGCTTCTGGCGTAGTACCTTCGAGTATGACGGAATTAAATAACTTCTGGAGGACCAGAAGTACCGGTTTTCCACCCGCTCTCAGAAGTTCTGTTGTGATTCCGTCTTCACCCGGCGCCTTGTTATTCTTTAGCTGTTTAAGAGCCATTCTAATCTCGTACAGGCTGATGTCCGGGATATCCTCAGTGTAGTGTCGAGTCAGTTTAGCTCTTGCATCTCGAACTGTACTGACACTGGGTTGTCGTGTTGATGTGTATAACTGTCCGTAAAACCTCTCAAGCTCTCTCAGGATCTCCGGCTTCGTCGAAATAATGCTGCCGTCGTTAATCTTCAGCTTTGTCATTTGGCTTTGCCCAATAGACGAATTCTTTGCGAAGACTTTTGAGCCCTGGTTCCGCTCGATTGCCTCTTTGATCCGTGCCGCACTATAGGCACGCAGGTCACGTCGCATTGATTTAGAGATTCGTCTATTGAGTTTGCCATATTCCGACATGTCAGCTGAAGATTGCAGCCTCATCTCTGCCCGGTCTTGCATCAACTTGATGGTTCCGTTCGAGAGCTTTTGAGGCTTATTGCGGCGCGGGGTCTTAAAGAACTTGGACCCCACAGCTTGGACAGTTTCCACCAACCCATTGTTAATCTCGTCCACAGTTTCGCATTCGGTTAGGCACTGGAAGCGATTGTGCAGTTCGAGTTGAAAGTCTTCGGGTTTCTGGATGTGGGCAGGACCAGGTCGGAGCGTGGACTTCACCAGACGAGACCTTTCAAGCTTCACATTGATATTCAATGTGCCTCTGACGATTCGGTGATCGCTACCGGTTTTCACCTTGGCGATCACAGAGACATCACTGAATATTCGCTTCTTGGTCGTCATGATGAAGTCGATCTCATTTCTGGTAGTACCATCGGGGCTCATCCACGTCCACCTCCTGGATGGCCGCTTCTGGAAGTAGGAGTTCATTAAATGAAGTTCTTCCTTTTCCATGAAGTCGACCAGTCGCTGGCCCCTATGGTTTCGCTGCCCGTACCCAAATGGCCCCACTCTCAACTCATCGCCATTCCGTGCGCCCACCTTCGCGTTGAAGTCCCCCATAACAACGGTGAAGTATGTTTCGGAGGTATGTATGGCCTCGGATATCTCCTCATACAATGCCTCTACTTCATCATCAGAATGTGTCGAGGTCGGTGCATATACCTGTATGACCTTCAACGAATACCGGTTGGTTATTCTGAGTATAAGGTATGCTACCCTACTCGACACACTGTCGACTTTCACAACGTTGTTGATGAGGGACCTGCGGACGAGAAATCCAACACCACCCTGGGATTTACGGTCTCCTTCCCGGTAGAAAAGCATGTTGCCGGAATCTAGAACTATCGTATCCTGACCCTCTCTTCGGACTTCAGATAATCCCAAGATATCCCAACGCATTTTGCTCAATTCTTCCTCCAGCTCGATAATCTTCTCATCGGTCCTCAGTGTGCGGATGTTGTGTGTTGCCAGGGCCAAAGTCCGTTGGGGGTGGTAGCGGGGCATCTGCCGGGGATTCTTAGCACCCCCTGCTCCGCCGTTACCCGATCCGCTACCCAGACCAGGAATAGCGGAGCTGCCGGGGACTGGGGGCCGTGTGCTATTGTTGTCAATCATAATGGGGGGGGGGGGTTGCCATAATCCCCACGCTTGGCAGGCGGCTTGGGGATCGCAGTAAGGTCACCGAAAGTTTACAAAGGACGCTGCTGCCCGTCCTTCGGTGGCTGGACGTATTTTAAGGACGTACCCGGGTCCGAGGAGAGTCTACTGATGAGGAACTTCTCAGCTCATTCACTTTTCTCTCCTGTCTGTGTCGCTGTCTCGTCATGAACAAGAACGCGGCACTCGCCTGGGAGATGTGTGTCAAGGTATGTCTAACTGATGATGCCACTGAGGAGAGTCTACTGATGAGGAACTTCTCAGCTCACTCACTTTTCTCTCCTGTCTGTGTCGCTGTTATGTCATGAACAAGGACACGGCTTTCGCCTGGGAGATGTGTGTCAAGGTATGTCTAAGTGATGCCAGTGAGGAGAGTCTACTGATGAGGACATCCGCAACACGTTCACGTTCCTCGCCTGTCTGTGTCGCTGTCACGTCATGAACAAGGACGTAGCGCTCGACTGGGAGATTTCCTAATGTATTTCGAGCTATAATACTATTTTTTCTATAAAGAATTTGTTCCCAAGTTAAACTAACTTACCACCACAAATCCCTGGATCATTATCTACCAGAATATTGAGCAAAAGATGAAATTAACGAAACCTTTGCTTTTCAATATATTCTTAATTAATCGAAACAAGTGTACGTATTTGGTTGACAGTCGGCAGGCACTCCCGATAGCTTCGCGTTGTTGCAACTGGTCGCCAACGACAGTTACCGAATGGGACAGTTCCTCGTTGCCGCCAAAGCATTCCACATGCTTGACAGGTGAGCGATTCAGTCCAATTATCGTAGATCAATATATTTAGAGCGGTTGTATGTAATGATAGGCATTAAATTTAAATATGTTGGTGTTCATTTGAAATCGATAGGTACCATGTAGAATTCTAGGTAGCTAGATTATTTACATGGCGCATGCTCTACAATATCGTTAAGGACAGAGGGTAGACATCAGACACTGTCAACAGATGGTTTCCTCAGCAATGTGCGAACGTCCATAGTAAAATCTCTATAAAAAGTATGGAGTTTCTTGCTCATTCTTCTCCTTACAAACTTACCCTTGTGAATATGTGTAGAATCAATCATACCTTTAATTTTAATATTTGACGTTCAAAAGTGCCTCTTCGATGGTCTAATTGAAATAAACGATTTAACTTTGACTTTTAATGTAACGGTTGACTGACCCTTTACCAGTATTCTTCCCAATTAAACAAATAAACAAAAAATAATCCAAAATCCCAGATTGGACGGAGGACCAGAAATGTGGGAAGGTCTTCGCGGGGCAGTGTGCGGCTGCGCACAGGCCGCCGCGGCCAACAAGCCCAACGCTGCAGCCGACCTCAGGGATGCCCTGGCCTTACTCAAAGGCCCCAGGTAAAATGACACCATTTCATAATCTTAGGGAGCTTACCCAAAAGTACAAACGAAAAATATTTTATTGCTAAACGTTTTTTTTTCAAGTGACAGGTAACAGTTGGAGATCATTGACACTCTCCTTCTTTATTGAACCGTATAGTACCTACATGGAATTAAAAAAAAACTGGTAAATTGTAGCTTTATTATTAGGTACAGTCTCACCCTTTGGGAAGTACTAAGTTAATATTCGACGACTCAGTTGATAAAGTGGCTAACGCTGCGCGTCGCCGGTTCGATTCCCGCACGGAACAAATATTTTATCTACAAGTAGTTGTAAAAGAGAAAAATGAAAAGGCAGAATTACTATATTGTGTATTGTATATTGTGAAGAACAAATAGCATTTCTTTCTTTCTTATTTCCTTTCAGGTCCCACACTCGAGCAGACAGCATCGTTAGAACCATCACCAAATGGGCGCAACAGAACAGGATCCCTGTGTGATCGGAGTCCAAGGCTTGCCTTGTAGCGTAGCCTGTCATAGAATAGTGTAGAACTGACTTAAGTTTTGGTCACACAGCAAATAATCGCTGCGATTTCCTACTCGCTGCGAGTATTTCGTTGTAACATGGCTATTCGTAGCGAATAGTCGCCGCGCGCGGTTTGAATTGAGAATTTTTAATTTCATTCGCAGCGAATACAGTCGTAGCGATTACTGTGTGTGAGCAGCTTTATAGAATATTTAGTAATGAAGTTCAATGAATTATTTAAACTGTTTAATGGGGTATTTTTCTTTATTATATGTAACCTTTTTTTATCATGGTAAATTCGTCAAATGAGTCCTCTCGCTTTGGGTGAGATGGGAATGACTGTCAGACTCGTACTGACTAAGGGTGTTACCACACCAATCGATCGATAGTCGATCGACGTTGATCGATTGGTGTGGTAGCTATAATTGATCGTCGGATATCGGTCGACTAACCAATCGATCGATTGCCGGTCGATGGCATCGGTCGACGGCATCGGTCGACGGCATCGGTCGACGGCATCGGTCGACGTAGATCGATTAACCCCGGCTATATTCCATCAGTTTCTTTGGAAATGTATTCACAAGAGGACGCGTTGTTGTTGGCCAGTACGATGTTGCTCGTACTTTTATTACGGAGACGCAAACGCAGAACAGGGGCGCGCCGCGGGATGCGGGGCGCGTGCGGGCACCGGGTGACATGGGGAGCTCAAGCAGCTCGATCGACGTCGACTTATCCATTCTACCATCAATCAATCTTCGATCGACAATCGATCGATTGGTGTGGTAGAAACTATCGATCGACGTCGACTAATCCATTCTACCATCGATCGATGGCATCGATCAACGATCGCTCGATTAGTGTGGTAACACCGTATAATCCACGGTGTCCCTTCAACAGCCCTTTACGTTATAGGGTCACGGTTGCCTGTTTAGACATTCCCGTGATTTGGCCTTTTATGGATTCTAACTTACTTAGTAAGGAGATTATGGTGGACAGATAGATTCACTTCTTTCCGGTAAGTCGATATCCGACACCAATATAAAGTTGCGAAACTGCTATGAGGATAGATGACGATTTAGGTACCCTTTAGTGAAATATTAAGTACTTCAAAGGTTTATATTAGGCCTCCACAAATACACAATTCATAAAATATTATACTATAGGTACTGTTAGAAAATATGAAACCATCTGAGGCTTACCTCAGATGGTTTCATATTTTCTAAAACCAGCTACAAATTGGGTGATCATTTTTAATCTGCCATCAGGTTCGGTCCTATTTCGTACTGCGAGTATAAAACCCGTTCATATTTATTGATAGATCGAAACGTTTGATTGGCATACGCTAGGCTTGAGTTCTTGACCAAGTTATTAGCCAGGAATGAGGGTAATTAAGTACCAACATTAAACCATAACGTGAACGAATTCGCGCCCTCAATGAATCATCTTACGACTACAGAGAAACATTTATAATATCAATACATACAGCTACCTGGTACAGGCTATTTTATACATATATAAATAAACTCTTTCCTGTCTGTCTATCTTTTATGGACTCTACACACCACAGACTTGCAAAATAGTAGAGTCCAATTAAAACCTTTTTACTGAATGATTTTCAATGAAATTTTTCGTAACTACAAATACTAAGACCCGTATCACAGAACGTCACTCAATACTCAAGCATTACTTAAAACTAGATTCAAGCCATTTGATTGGTTGAAACTAGTTATAAGTAACGCTTGAGTCTTGATCGACGTTCTGTAATACGGGCCTCAGACCATAATCGGGAATAGCATAGCGTCCACTCTACCGCCCGAAATTAATATTATATCTCAATATAAATCCCGTTTTTTTTGCTGCTTCTGATTAGACATCTTTAACAGAGATAGTTTATTGATTTCCAGCGTACCTAAGTACTACCAATTGTAATCTCCACTAGCGTGGGATTTTTTCAAAAGTTCGGACCACTACGCGGGTCAAACCGCGTCTAAGAACTAGTACAAACTAAATTACTACTACTAGGTACTCAAACAGGACCACTATTTCTCAGACATATTCGTACGTTCGGCCTAAATTGCCAGTTACATTGAATATTTATACAACCGCAAATTGGCGACGTATGCCAATGTTATTTCTTAATCCCTATACACGAATCATTTCTAGATATGGTCCCGCGTGCCCCAGATCTGGAAACTTAATGGCTACTTCCTTTTGATAATCTAAAAGGTGCTCGATTTAGCGTAATTCATCGTCATTATCAGACTATAAATGTTCCCACCGCTGGGACACAGGCTCTGTGAGAGGGAGTGGGACATATCCACCACACGAGCCCAGTGCGGATTGGTAGATGTCACATATTATCTTCGAAAGGATGTCACATTTCTTGGACATGTTTTCTCGCTATGTCCTCCTTTACCGTTTTGAAAGCAATGGTGATGACATAAATTAAACAAAGTAATTCGCCTGGCTGTGTTAAACTTCAAACCCACGACCTAACTTGTAAGTCGAGACCGGAACCAATGAACCACCACAGCTCTCCTCTCCTTAGCGTAATATTGTTCCTACTTGAAATAGTGAAACTGATTTAATTTATTTATTCCTATCCAGTAACACCTCTTACTGTCACACTGCCATTGTTACTGCTGGCCCGCATGCGGCGCACCAAGTAGCGCATCTTTTCCGCACCGTAGCGTAAAAGAATCGACGCGGACGCGAGCTTCAGCAAACATCCCCAACGCGCTACCCGATGTGAATAAATTTATACCAACCAGTGACACTGTTACTCGATGACGAAATTTTTTTTACAACAGAAGGGGTGTTACTGGACGGGAATAAATCATTTAATCTATTTTTTTCTAGTCTACTTTGCCCTACCCTACTTCTATGCAAAGATTTCTTTCCACTCCTTTCACTAACCTCATGTCATTTATGTTTTCTTTAATTCTCTCACTGTAAGACAATGCACAGTCTAAACTTATCGGTCTTGGATTGGAGTAAGTATTTTTTTGATAATTCTCTTAAAAATTTAGCCATACTTACGTGTAGGAACAGCTGGCGTGTTTAAAAAAAATCTTCATGTTCAAAGCTGGTACAAACGGCAGAGTACATTTTACAAACCGTACAGACCATCAATATAATGTACATTAGTGCCTGTTTTCTTTAACACTAGAACATGACATTTACCTAAATTAATGCCAAAATATCAGCGACTAGCTTTTCCACGAATTGTCACCCGCTGCTCAGCCCCTAAAGATCTTAGCATGATGATTTACTTAAAGCTTTCCATAATACTAAGCTTGGTATTTGAATTTAGAATTTTTTTTAGTAAGTCCACCACAAATAAGAACATTCATAGAAGAGAAAACATCTTAATTCTTTTTTGATAATTAATTATGACCAATTTAAAAGTGAAAAAAATTGAACAAAATCGACGTGAACACAAACGTGCCCCAATTGCTCGCCTCGGTTGTGACGTCACTATGACAAAGTTTTTCCATAGCACTATGTCAACTGGCTTCTACAATAACAATTTCAAAGTTGAAACACGTACTATCGATGTATAGAAATTGTCATAATGACGTCACACCACCCCGTCGACGTGTTTTCAGCTCGGAGTTCAATTAATGATTTTGAATTTAATATAACTTCCTGTCCTGGAACGCTCACATTGCGGAAGTAAGCAGGAGGGTATTTTGCTCGTTTCAGTCCCTCAAACGTCTCCAGAAGTTTCTGCCATTACCAACTAAAATAACTCTCGCCCAGTCTCTTCTTCTACCTTTACTTGACTACGCTGATGTCTCCTTTCTCGACGCAACTGAGGAACTTCTCGACAAGCTCGAACGTCTGCAAAATTTGTGTATCCGCTTCATTTTCGGTCTTCGAAAGTACGACCATGTGTCGGAATTTCGGAGACGGTTGAAGTGGCTACCTATTCGGCAGCGTCGAGATTGTCATGTCCTTGCTTTTCTGTTTTCCGTGCTTCATAATCCTAATTCTCCTATTTATCTCCGGGAGCGGTTTGAATTTCTTATCCCTAGAGGAAAACCTTGTCGCTCATCCTCATCTCTTCTCCTTCGTGTCCCTTCTCATACTTCGAGTCGTTATGATGGATCGTTTACTGTGCGTGCTGTTCGCCTTTGGAATTCTCTTCCTCACACCTTACGCGATAGCCCGTCGTTAGAAGTTTTCAAGAGAAAAATTAGAGAGCATTTCCTGTCATCATGACCTATAAGTATGTATGTATTATTCTATTTATTGCATGGTATGTATTATTTTATATATTGTATGTATGTATTATTTTATTTATTATATTATATGTATTATGTTTATAAACCGTTTGTTAAACACGTATTTATTTATTTGTTTGATTAAGCATAAATTATTAGAATGTTGTACACCAATTATCTGTCCTCGCTAAAATAAAAATTACTCTATCGCTCTAAGGTTTGCTGTAAGAAAACCCAGTTCTGGGTTAAGCTCGCCTTTGTACATTACTTACCCTATGTTAAATGTTTTCTTTTATAATTATGTGTACAATAAAGAATAATAATAACTTCTTAATTAGAGCAAATTAAAAAAAAAACTAAAAACAGTTTGTTAGGAAATAAATATATGATCTTTCCATTAAAGAGAAAAAAAAACATGGAAAGGAACAATTCGAACCAGCAGTTCTTGAGATTTGCGCGTTTAACCAAACAAACTTTATCGTATAAAAAATATATAAATCATAATTTTTTCAACACCCATAATTTTGTAGCTGATCGTTCCGTAGGTACCTAGTTTACTAGTTTATTTTATAATTTTGTAGCAGAGTTCCCACAGCTCCGTACCACATTAATGTGTGTCTATGCCAAGTCGAACAAGGCAATCCAAGTTTACCGGCATTGATGATTTCAACATCGACCATTTCCGCTGGGCTGGTTACTTGAAGTAATTAAGAGTCTGACAGGATTCATAAGTAATTATATACACTAGATTTATCAGGAAAACTAAAGTTTAGTACTAAATAAACAAGTTTCACTAAATATGGGATACGTTTAGGATTTACACGAATAGATTATCGTATCCGTCCTGAAATGGAACTGACATAAAACATATTATAGAATAGCTGTTGCCAGCGCAGCGGCTTCACCCGTTACAACACAAAAATTAGCCCACTGGCAGATAAGTTCGGGATAAATACTATCCTATAAGTTAATACAGGTTCAAAACTATCTGTGTACGAAATTTTATCCGAATTCGTTCAGTAGTTTTTGCGTGAGAGAGTAACAAACATCCGTACATCCAGCCTCACAAACTATCACATTTATAATAGTACTAGTAAAGTAACTAGTAATAAAATAACAAGATGTAATAAGATTGGTAGTCATTAATAATAACTAATAATGAAATATAAGATCCCAAAGATTAAATAATATTTCATGAAATATAAGAATCAGGATAATCTGAGTACCGTCGAGGTATTCTAGCTAATATAAAATTGACTACAGCACTACCCATGTTCAAAATGCATGTAAATCGAAATGATTAGATGTGACAGCCACGGTCTACTTACAAGTTCTATTTGGAAAGCTTTCCCTTATAAAAAATATCCATATTAATATTAGAGGTAAAATTTGTTTGTGTGTAGCGAATGCCGAAGCGAATGATTTCTGTCCAGCGAGTCGTATAAAGAACGGGCGGGAGGGCTACAGTAGTGTTAAATAAAGACATAAAATACTGCAAAAATTGCATTTATTTATAAAACTAAATTATATTTACATGTACGTAAATAATACGATGCGTCAAGATCAGGTCCGTAGGCAACAGTCAAAGCAGTACATAATAAATAATAAGTTACAATAGTCAAGCGAGGTCATCGGGCGCGCCTAGTCTTGCTGAACAATCCTCCTTGGTCTTACAGACTGGGGCCGGAGAGTAAAGGCGAGAAACACTAGAAAACTGGGCCACCTCCTCTCAATTTCACATTCAAACTTAAAAACGTCCAATGTTACATTTTGACGTTTTTTTTCTCTCTAAAGTCATAACAAACGGGCCCAAAAACAAAAACTTCTACAAAAGATATGTATAAAAAACATTACAATTCGCCTTTACCATATAGCCACGGCCTATGATTTCTAACCAAACTATTGACGAAAACATCGCAGTCAAACCACACTTTTCACCACTACCGCTGTTATCACAATCTCTACAGAATGTAATTCTGTTCTATTCTAAACTTGAAATCTGCCCAAACGACGACAGAAAATAATGTTGTACTTAAATGGGACATTAAATTCGATTTCGAACATTATTTTCTGTCCGTCGAAATCAATCTTTAGTCAGCAAGGAGCTAGGTCGCTTTGTGTTCGTAGTTGCTGGGCTTAACCCCACGGGTGGGCTACGCCGACGTGAGCAGCGGGCAGCGTGTACCTCGCGACGGGAGCAGCCACGGCGACCTGCGCCGGCGCTGCGTATACCTTCGCTATGGGAGCTGCAACTGCTACTGGTGCCTGAAAGAAAATTAAGGGTCAAGAAAGATATTTGGTGGCGTTTTTAAGTTAGAGCAAAATCAAACAAAACGTTTATAGAGTTCAAAAAATGCTGTTGGTGTCTGTGTGCAAGACAGAAAATCGAATGTCATTAAACCTAGATGTGGTGAATTTTTTCGAGGTGAAAATCCTCAATGGACATCCTTCACCTTAGGGAAAGCGGAGGGGTAAGTCAGACTCATACTGCCTAAAACCATCCTGATGTCCCCCCACACGTACATGCGGTGGGGAGACAGCGGGATGTAATGCGACTTTGCTGCCCCGGACTGGTGGCCCGTTTCACCTGCTAACCTCGTCCCGGAGAGGAATGAAGAATAAGACAAGGAACACAACACCCAAGATTATATGCTGCAGTAGTTCTCTGCCATGTACATTTGCTTTCTGGCAACTGCTGGCTTCAAAAAATCTCTAAAATATGAGAAAAGTCCTCACCGCATGAGCAGAAGCTCCCGTCCTTTCAACCACGGCATTGAATCCATTGATCTTGTCTGCGGTGTAGGTGACCTTGCGGACGTGGCCGTCGGGTTCCACCAGGCTGTAGGAGCCGTGGACCACGCCGTTCTGCAAGGTCTCGGAGGCATCCTTGTGGTCACCAGTCGCTGGGTCTGCTACGCCGTATGAGAAGCTGTACGCTGGGTTCGGGTCAATAGGCTCTGCGCGCACCACCTAGTGTAGAAAATTCCAGTAATAGGTTATATTGGGAAGGGACTCAAAGGACTCAAGGTATCGTTTTTGATAAGTCAAGGCTATCAAGTGTTTAGTAACAAAAACTCATGTCTTGTCTGATGAGGGGAGGCAAAAATCACAGAATGCCGATTACTGCGATCCTACATATAATATATCCAGCATACTGTGGCTTCGACATCTTTCATTACGCCTCCAAAGAGCATCAGCTAGAATATGTTTTCTAAGACATCCACACTTCCACAGTCTTGGTCACTGAGAGGTCTGTATCCCAACATTTGGTCTCTAATCTTTTCCTTATACTCACCGGCGCCGCGTAAGCTTTAACGACAGGTGCAGCATACGCCGCCGGGGCAGCGATAGCGTGTGTGGTGATCGCAGGGGCATAAGCCGGGGCGTACGCGGGCGCGGCGTATGCAGGTGCGGCGTACGCTGGGGCGGCGTAGCCGTGAGACGCGTAGCCGATGCCGTCCAGCAGCCCCGGTCGCGCCAACGCGCCGACGCACGCGCAACATAATAATAACAACTGGGAAGAAAAGGGAAACTTTATATTACGAACACCATTTTTTTTTCAAAATCGTCAAGTGAGTTCTTCCACCCAGGGCAGGAGGGGGACTGTCAGACTTGTACTGACTTAAATCCACGGTATCCTTTAATAGCCCTTTAAATTCCGTGGTCACGGTAACTCGTTAGTACCGCGTCCCCGGCAGGCTTTGGCTCTCTAAGGGGGGCATTATGAACACCTTAGCATGCCAATAAATTACCACTCAACAGAATGAATGTTAAACAGAATTATTTTCATTTTAAGTTATTTTTTCTTCTTGTGGTTTCGTTTGTTCAGACACTATTAAGGTTAGTCATCCAAGTACCTATACAGGATTTTCCCAGCGAGAATCGAACCCCCGGTTATGTCACTCGACCAATGGATCGCTGGTCACATACGCCAGAACCAAGCCATAGGCGATCCCTCAATATCCCTGTTTAAAGCTCATACTCGTAGTAAGATTTTAATCTATTTCACAACCGGTGAGATTTTAGATTCTTGGCCTCAATGGGCAGTATTTCGTTAGTAGATAGAGTTCACTAGTTCAAGCCAGTTTTAAGCATTAGTATTGTTTTTGCTGAACGAAGAACAGCAAAGGAAAATCCTTAGACTTAAGAGTTGTAGGTCGTAGGTTCAACACCCGTCAGGCGAATCACTTTAAGTAATTTATTTCATTACCATTGCTCTCAAAACGCTAAAGAAAAACGTGGAAGAGGCCATTGTCCCAGCAGTGGTCCCATTATAGGCTGAGTTATGATTAGAAAATTACACTAAAATTCTAAGAAACCTCATATCCAATCTAAATTTTGTAAATTTCCCTTTTATTTAACACAATATATTTATTAATAATATTTACCTTAGCGAACATGTCTGTCGCGTGCGCACGTCGTGGGGCTGAGAGCACGTGTGTCGCTCCCCGCCGACGCACCGTATATAAAGCACAGTTGCGCCCGCGCAGGCCACGCACGATCTACACCTGATACATATTTCGCAACAAGGATACCGGCACATGTGTCGGCTTAAAGGCTAGTTATGCTTAATTATTAGTTTGGGATAGTCGTTGGTCTAGATCTAGTGTGGAACCACGCCTGCATTCCCGTAAAGAGCTGATGAGGTTACACCCAAAATGTGTGCCAATGCCCGACAATCGAACCTAAGAACTTAGCAGTTCAGCAGCAGCGTAGTGGCTGTGTGGTTTGACTGCTGCGCAGCGTGTCGCGGGTTTGGTGCCCGCACGTGACAAATATTTATATGACCTAAAAGTATTTGTTCCGGGTCTTTGTGTATGTGAGTTTCTATGTTTGTAAACGCACTCACGACGCAGGAGAAATTACTAGAGTGGGGCAACGATAAAAAAAAAACCGGCCAAGTGCGAGTTCTCATAATACCTCTACCTACCAAGTTTCAACAGGATAGCTCTTATACTTTCGACAAAAAGTGGCTGTGACATACGAACGGACAGACAGACAGACATGACGAATCTATAAGGGTTCCGTTTTTGCCATTTGGCTACGGAACCCTAAAAAATGAAGCTTTAGCTTAGAAAATCAGGAACAGCATGAAGGGCCATGAGCAGACCATTGAAGGAATCAAATCCGACATCTTGCATACTACACCGTGGTCTAAGAAAACTGGCCAAGTGCGAATCTACTCTCGCATGAAGGTCGTTGCATGAAGGGTTATCAATAAAAACGGCATAAGAATTCACGTTTGATCTACGGGAGCCCCCTTAAATATTTGTTTTAATTATTTTGAAAGTTAATATAATAACTAAATATTCTGTGAATATTTCAAGCATCGGACCGTTCCTGCTATCAATTTCAAGCAAAAACATGCAAAAAAAATGGGGCTCCCACACAACAAACGTGATTTTTTTAACATTTATTTTAATCTTTTTTTTTTCATAATTTGTTGTTATAGCGGCAACAGAAATACATCATCTGTAAAAATTTCAATTGTCTAACTATCACGGTTTATGAGATACAGCCTGATGACAGACGAACAGAAGGACAGCGATGTCTTAGTAATAGGGTTCCGTTTTACCCTCAAAGGGAATCCTAAAAATCAGGTTCAAAACGACAGCTTTTCACAAAACAGCGGGTCCATTATGTATGACGAATCGTTCATAATGACGAGGGTAAGTCAACCGCAAGATAGTCGCTCCATTACATTAAAAAGCTACAATGTCGTAGCATGTCTAAAACTAATTGGTCATGTATGTTCTGGTTTAAAGCAACTTACGTTAATACCTAACTGTGAATAAATAGGTTACAATGAAACTCGAAACAATTTACTATAGCAGAATTAAAGTCGAAACAATTTAGGTAGGTACTCTTTTTTTTTAATTTCTTTACAGTTTAGATTATTCCTAACGAAAACACTGATGTAGCAGTGTCATATTTTAAAACAGCATATTGATTCAGAATCATGATGAGGGTATTACTCTCTTCTCACAGAGAGCAAGCCTGTTTCCCACCAGTGGGAGAACAATATTGATACTTATGCAGTATGCTTGTAGAAAGCTAGCCGCAGCGCCTATAGGCAAGATTCACACGGTGACTGTCAGTACCAACGACCATTTATATCTAGACTCCTAATCACAGGCGACCGATGTCTGTCAACACATTAGGCAAAAAAGTCTTAAGTTCGTATTAGTTTCGAGTTCGACCACTCCTGTGAGTCCCCTCGTCGCACTGACCTTGAGTTAGCCAATCAGAACGCAGTACCCCGTCCCCCTCGCTTACGTCGTACACAGCGACTTGGCAGAAAATTTTCGTTAGTCAGATCGTGCATGAGGCGTCTAGATATAAATGGTCGTTGGTCAGTACTTTGTTTTATATATAAACACTAGCAAACCCGGCGAACTCCGTTTCGCCACCAGATGGCTTCGTTTTATGAGAAGAAAAAAAATTTTTTTTTCCTGAATTTTCTTTGCTATAAACCTCACGGAGCCCGAGACCTTTCCAACGAATGCAAAACCGTGGAAATCGGTTCGTGCGTTCTGGAAGGAAGGAAAACCCGACTTATTTTTATATATTAGATTTAATATGATTACCTACCTACTTATTTTATTATTTATTTCACATCAATTATTTTTAACATCTTACCTTTAGGCCCCTTATTTTTTCTTTGCCTAATAATGCCCACCATGAAATTCACCTCCGCTACATATGTAACGTGTTCACCTACATTTCATTTACATAAGTCCAATTTAATGACATAGGGCGTGCGCCATATTACCAGCAGTCAAGTATAAGTCCAGACTCTTTGGCTGCTACTGAGAAATACCTACAGCATAAAAACCCAATATCATTTTGTCTGACTTGAGAATCGAACCCAATATCATCATTCTTGGCAGTAGTGGTTCTTGTGACCAATTATTGTCCATACCCTTGATACCCTAGCTAAACAGTCTTTATTTATTTATTTACTAGCTTCCGCCCGCGACTCCGTCCGCGCGGATGTCGGTCTTCGCGTGGATGGTTTATTTCTCAATTTTGAGTCAGCCCAAATACGGCTAAGCCTATAATAATTAAGGAGATCCCTCTATTGAGCTACTGCTGTTGAGCTCGCGTTCTGTAGTAAGTATTTTTTTCATAGTAATTCCGACCTTGTATTTACAAATAACTAATCGGAACAGTAATCAAAAAAGTCGCGCTGAAAACACGCACGGTTTAAAATGACACGCATACAATATTAATTCCACGGACGACCGCTCGCCACACTGGACACGTCCGCTCGCATCAAAATTCTGAATGTATATGCAGCGCGCGGCGCGGAACGCGGCTCCTTATATAGGAGACGGAGAGGCGTGGCCCGCGTGTGCCGCAAACGGTTCAAGCCAAATCCGACTTTCGGCGCTACAGGTTACGGCGCTGAATCCACTGCGGGTAATGCAACGTGTGTTCGCGGTTCTACAGAACAACGTCTATGAATAAAACTGAAAAATAAGATTTTTTTTTCTACGTATTTTTCCAGGATAAAAAGTATCCTATTTTATGCCCAGGATAATAAGGTATAATTATACCAAGTTCCATCGAAATCGAACCGTTAGTTTTCACGTGATGCCTGCACATACAGACAGACAGACAGACAAAAATTTTTTAAATCACATATTTGGGTTTGGTATCGATCCAGCAACACCCCCGCTATTTATTTTTTCAATATTTTCAATGTACAGAATTGACCCTTCTACAGATTTATTATTATGTATAGATATAGATTTAAGGACAACCAACAAAGCATACACCATCATACATGTTTAGGATAGATGACTGTTTACCTTTTATAGTGTAGCCTTAATTAGAGGCTGTCACGGCATGCATTGAACAAAGGAAGAATACAGTATTAAAAATAGTAATTTTTGCTTACTATTTAGGTTAGAACTAATTTAGATTACTGCGTAGAATCGTTAAGCAAATGAAAAAAATGAATTAGGCGAAAGAGAACTACAGTTAAATTATATATTTGACAAATGTGATAAGGCCTTATTTAAGGCAGACTTAAATAGTCTTTCATAAAATTGATTAAATTTTTACTATGTTCTTAATTATCATCAGATCCTCTGTCCACCTTGCAGGTGGCATCGGATCACAAGATCGCGCTGCATGCAAGCCGTTTTCCAACCCGTACTATTGGAAATCTATAGGGGAGGCCTATGTTCAGCAGTGGACTGCGTCTGCGACAGTCCTACGGCTGATATACAAATACAAATATTATTTATTTACTAAAACGGTATTTACTAAAAAGGTACATATGGGTGTGGGACACTGGATCCCGCACTAGGATACCCTGTGTTGCAGGATCCAGTCTCTTTTGTCATGTATGATTAGAGTGAATTTCAACAGGTCCTATAAAATCTTCATTTCCGTGTTTTTTTTAGATCTTAAGTTTTTTTTTTTTTAAATAAACGCTTTTATTAAAGTTTTTGATAATGTATAAATGCTTGCTTAATTTCTAGCAGATAACTTGAAAAACTACCGACATAATCAGGATTAAAAATTTCGTGCCACGGCGATAAAACATGCGTGCACGGCAATGAAACTAGCGTCCACGGCAATGAAAGAACTGTGCCATGGCAATGAAAGAATCAATCCACGGAAATTAAAAAATATTTTATTTAATGAGATAGACAAATAGATAGAATAAAAATGACTGTTTATAAGATGTCTTGATTCCAACACTTGTATGGGAGTAAAATTTGGGTAAGGAGATATTACAAAAAAAGAATGAGCGTACGATAAGTAAACAAAGACTGTTGAATTACAATCGCAACACTACTTAGAGACTTTAATACTACAGTCTTTCTTTTCTTATACATACTCCCATTCTTCCTTTTGTAATATCTATCCAAATCTTACTCCCATTCACAATCTGTCTGGGTCTGCTATTGACATGATCAGATATATTTTTGCATTTGACAAAACAAAATAGCTTCTTCAGAAAACGTATACTGTGATCTGTAGCAAGTAAGATGCATTTTCAAAATAACAAGTACTAAAAACACAATCATCTAGATACTCTTAAAACCTATCAGGTAAGATGTTTTCTTTGCCTAATCATACCATGGCGATGAAAACACAAGTCACGGAAATGAAATACCTGGCCACGGCAATGAAACTAAATTGTTTTACAAGGCATGGCAATGAAATTTTTTTCATTGCCGTGTCTTTTTTTTCATTGCCATAGCAAATTTCGGCCACGGATACCATGGCAATGAAAGCACAGCGATGAAAATCAAGGCAAAAAATATAAATAACAAAAAATCTATTAACTATTCGAAGAAATAAACACTTCACAAATTAACATATGAGAAATGGTGTTCTATCGAATGCTTACTCATGAAGACAAACTTATTCAAATATAAGTTATACCTATCCACGGCGATGAAGGAAAAAATGTCCAGTAACATAAAAATTGAATACTTACATTTATGGCGCGAAAACGCAGGCACGTGTGTACGTTTTTTCACGTTGAGCACTTAGGCAGCACTAATATGCAACGTTTAGCATACCGGGAGGGGGGACGCAAGTCGTAGGTAAAACAATATCCTTGAACATGATTAGGACACGGCGATGAACGGTAGTTCTGGGACAAATGATTTTTTATTAACCATTCGTTGTATTGTTTAAATAATTGAATAAATGTATTCCGTAACAATACTTTAACTATCCATGTATCAAATAAAACTAGGTTTTAATATAAATAACCAATAGATTTTTATCAATGAGGAATAATACACAACAAGGTGAAGTGTGGACAAACACGGCAATGAAAGATTTCGAGGTTTAATTTTTTTTTGGAGTATCCATTAATCCAATTAAATAAAATATTTAGTGCTACACGTAGATTACTATTTCACCTAACCGGAAAAAAATGTGAGAACATTATAACTATGTTTTTTAGTACCGATTTCATTGATGCCACGCAATTTTCGGCCCCGGGAAATTCACTCATTACAGATACAGGTAAATAAATAGATTGGTCAGACAGTAACCAACATGTGTATTTATGTGAGTGTGTGTATGTGAGAGTATTTGTGTGTATCAGTGTATATGTGTGTGAAATCCCACTCATATCACATCATAATATGATGATGATGATGTACATATCAATGGGATTTGAAATTAAATCGCGGAGAAATTAAATAAAAAACGAAATCTCGTATACACACTTTTTTTTTTTATAATACGTTACATCACTCTAGCTCTAGTAGAATTTCTCCTGTGTTGTGGGTGCGTTTACAAACATAGAAACTCACATAGGTACCCGGAACAAGTACTTGCCGATAATACAGCTATTTGTTCCATACGGGGATCGAACCAGCGACATGCTGCGCAGCAGTCGATCGCTCAGCTACTGCACCAACTGTGCGCTCAAAACTTGTACTCGTCGTCGACACTTTATCAGAATCGTACCTAATGGGAATTGCGAAAAAATCGTTAATTGGAAAATTCTATTCTATTCCTCAAGCAATAGAGTAAGTAACGAATACTTATGGAATAATTTTGGGCTACAATTTAAATGTTCATCAAATAATCTTTTTGTAAAGCAAAATGGATAAATGCTCACCAAATCCAAAGCTCGCTTTAGCAAGATTTCAGGGATAACCCGAAGTTCGGTTTGGTTGGCAAGTCATAATTTTATCGCGATTCGTATCACGACATAAAGTAGCCTTTTAGACCCTGATCAAACAGCTTCCTTGCTAGTTATAAAATCTGATGCAAGTATCACAATGTTTTGCACATACTTGTCCAATTTATCAGTTATCTTGTATCAATATGGACTGTTATAGACACTTGGGCTTGGCAGAACTCGCTCTCAGTTATGAGCAATATGAGCCAATCTACATGTGTTACACATTTAAGTTAGTGGCAACTCCACGTAACTCGTTTATAATTTAATCTGACAATTAAACAAGTGCCTATATCTTACAGGGAATTTATAACTCCTAAAAATTCTAAAATATGAAAGATAGTACACTGTAATAGCTACTATGTTTCAGCTCTGGCCTCCGCTGCTCGGCTCCTATTGGCCGTAGAGTGATGTTATGTAGCCTATCTTAGCCATAGCCTTCCTCGATAATTAGACTATCGAACACAGAAATATTTTTTTCAATTCCAACCAGTAGTTCTTGAGATTAGCGCATTCAAACAAACAAACTTCAGCTTTATAATAGCTGTATTTATATACCTAGATTACCAACACACTCGATTCGATAGAGCTGTACTGAAAGCGAACATTGGCCTTTTGGTAGCTCGAAGTGAGTCATTCTTATAGGTGTGTGGGATTCGATAGTAACTACCGATAATAGTACAATATAATAGACAAACGTATTGTAACTGTAAAGGGTATTACACACTACGCCACCCACCGCCACACATCTGGCGAGTTTTGCAGCGCAGGTATGACCCTCAACGCTTTCTTCAATATCCACCGGCAAAGTGTGTGAAGCATTGCGCAAATAGCGACTTTTTTTTTTTTTTTTTTTTTTTTTTTTTTGGGTGGCAAAATCATCAAATGAGTCCTCCCGCCCTGGGTGGGGCGGAAGGGACTGTTAGACTCTTACTGACTAAAATCCACCCGTGTTCCTTCGGATGCCCTTTACGTTCCGGGGCCACGGTATCCTGGATTAAGAAAAAATCCGCGACCCCGGCAGGCATTTGGCCCCATTAGGGGCCCCGTCGGTGACGCGTGAAACACGACGCGCCACCGACCCGGGCTTGGTACCTGATCGGACGGCGAGCTTACCCATTACTCACCGTCCGCAAGCCCGCTCCGCCGCTGTGCCCTCTGCTATTCAGAGGGACACGCGTTGGAGCGTCCACCCGACAGGCTATTTGCATACGGGCAAAGAGACCCCCTTAGGCACACAGTGCCTAAGGAAGAGTATTTGCCCGCATCCCAGGGCGCACCGGCCCGAAAAACTGGTCTTCCCCCCGGACGTATCCGAGAGGGAACTCCAGTCCACGGACGCACGTGGAGGTTTCCTGTCTTAGCACCCCGCGCAAATAGCGACTTGCCAATTAAAAAAAAAAAAAAAAAAAAAAAAAAAAAAAAAAAAAAAAAGTGTGTAAAGCCTTTACAATCTAATCTAATATTATAAAATTCTCGTGTACACCATACTCCTCTGAAACGGCTTGACCGATTTTTATGAAATTTTATATATGCATATTCAGTAGGTCTTAGAATCGGCTACATCTATTTTTTCCCACGTTTTTATACACTCACTTTTCTTGTTTGTTTGTTTGTTTATTTGTTTGTTTGTTTGTTTGTCGTTCCGGTTGGACTTTTGCAACTCAATTTTGAGGCACTTCCCGATAAGCTAGCAGGCTGAAATTTTGTACACGCTTTGATTTCTGATGACAATACATGACTAGCTAAGAAGCGTCATAACAAATCCAATATGGCGGCCTCCCCAAGATGGCGGACTGGCTGTTTGAAACCCACCCCCATGATATGGGTATCAAATGAAAGGGTTTGCTGTCAGGAATACGAAAAAAATAGTCACGGGACTTAAATCCAATATGGCGGACGTCCAAGATGGCAGACAGGCTATTTGAAATGCACCCCTGTGATATGGATAATATCAAATGAAAGGGTTTGCTATCAGGAGTACGAAAAAAATAGTCACGTGACTTAAATCCAATATGGCGGACGTCCAAGATGGTAGACTGGCTGTTTGAAATCCACCCCCGTGATATGGGTATCAAATGAAAGGGTTTGCTGTCAGGAATACGAAAAAAATAGTCATGTGGCTTATGCTAGGCTAGGCTATTAATCCAATATGGCGGACGTCCAAGATGGCGGACAGGCTTTGAGGCACTTCCCGATAAGCTAGCAGGCTGAAATTTTCGGGTAAGTAATATATGATATAACTACAAAATCTCTAATATTTACAAGAGATAACAACTGAATATATAACTTTATTTGATATAACGATCTCTTAATATAATAAACGATTGACATGATTTTATAATGACTAATTTCTATAATCATAACAATCAATGAATATAAAATCGTTTTGTATACCACTCAAAAGACATAAAACTTATTTGGTCTAATTTTTTTTCTTCCTGGTATGTAATCTAACTCTGATGTACCTAGTAATAGTACCACCTACCATGAATGCTCGACGGAACCTCGCTTCGCGGGGCTCCTATTTCTGCGTGCAAGGTTTAAAGTCACCTAACACGAAGGGGATGGCGGGGTCTTTCAGACCCCGCCATCCCCTTCGAACCTAACCTGTCCGTGTCGGGGTGCCCCAAGTCCCGAGCTCGCTTCGCTCGCTCTTGCATCCTAGGTCAAATAACTGATTACTACCTGTCATGCTGGCTTGACGGAGCCCCGCTTCGCGGGGCTCCTATTCTGCTTGCAAGGTTTAAAGTAACCTAACACGAAGGGGACGGCGGGGTCTTTCAGACCCCGCCATCCCCTTCGAACCTAACCTGTCCGTGTCGGGGTGCCCCAAGTCCCGAGCTCGCTTCGCTCGCTCTTGCATCCTAGGTCAAATAACTGATTACTACCTGTCATGCTGGCTTGACGGAGCCCCGCTTCGCGGGGCTCCTATTCTGCTTGCAAGGTTTAAAGTAACCTAACACGAAGGGGACGGCGGGGTCTTTCAGACCCCGCCATCCCCTTCGAACCTAACCTGTCCGTGTCGGGGTGCCCCAAGTCCCGAGCTCGCTTCGCTCGCTCTTGCATCCTAGGTCAAATAACTGATTACTACCTGTCATGCTGGCTCGCCCCGCTTCGCGTTGCTCCTATTTCTGCGTTCAAGATTTAAAGTAACCTAACAACGAACCTAACCTGTCCGTGTCGGAATGTCCCAAGTCCGAGCTCGCTTCGCTCGCTCTTGGATAATAATTTTTTTTTAAAAACAATAGCATTCGTGAAGGCAAAAAATCAAAGTCCAAAGGATAAGCCAAAGTCATCAAAGAAAATGGTTTAAACGTTAAATTATATGTTTCAAACGTTATCATAATGATTTTCGCTTAAATAAACGTTATATCAAATAAAATTATATGAAATGAGTTTTAGAGTAACACAAACATTATGTGTAAAGAAATTATATCAATCGTTGGTATTTCTCACGTTGATTATATCATGTGAACGTTATTGAAATGAAAATATATCAAATAACTTTATATGAAATGAGACGCACCCGAAATTTTCAGGGTAGCTTCAAACCCGATGAACAATGATAAAAATAATAAAATAATTAATAGATTTAAAAAATCTAAAAACCCACGTTTTTAAATGTCCTAAAAAGAAGAAAATAACCCTACGGGGCTGAGAGAGGGGCCACTCAAAACGTGGGGGCGTATCTTTGCAAGTTACACCTACGATCTCACGTCATGTAAATATATACCATAAATAATCCCTTATATAATATACGCCCCCACGTTTTGAGTGGCCCCTCTCTCAGCCCCGTAGGGTTATTTTCTTCTTTTTAGGACATTTAAAAACGTGGGTTTTTAGATTTTTTAAATCTATTATTTCTAAGTGATAAGGGTTATCCACCCCTAAGATTTTTTTTTATAATGTGGCACGTATTGCCGGGTCAGCTAGTAGCTATACCTATATAGCAATCAGATCCTATAGAAATCAGATATTCATCGGTAGCTTGTACCAGAAAGACACAAACGTGTCCAACGTTTGCACCCTACTGCTTATTTGACACTTTCGGGTGCGGTGGTAAAAGGTAGAATTCCGGCCACCACTTATGACCTGCGGAAAACTCATAGGACACACTAGCGCTGCGTCAAAAGGACATAAGTCATGGCCATGGCGCAGACTCTTCAATCGATATCGATACCTAATTGTAGCAAAATAAATCCGTTCTGTAAACTGTAATCTCAAGGCTAATTATTTATTGGAAACAAAGAATAGAGGCAGCTGGACCTTTTGTAATTGTGGTTCTACTGCAAGCGATCATCGTTTACTTTTTCCACAGATTACTATTTTTCTAAAGTTTTAAACTGTAGAAGAAATAGCAAGGCGTTGAAAAATCGAGCTTCATATAGCGATTAACGGTGCATCCACACCGCCGGCAACATTTGTAGCTCAACGTTTCCAAATGTTGCTCGGTAACATCCGCCAACAAAATGTTACTAAGTGTTGACGTGTTACTGTAAGTCGAGTAACGTTGCTCAACATTCGGTAACATCCGCCAACAAATGTTGACGTGTTACTGTAAGTCGAGTAACGTTGCTCAACATTCGGTAACAATGTTACCCCCATTATCTAACAATGTTGCCGATTGTCGAGCAACGTTACTCGACATTCAGTAACACGGCAACATTTGTTGTCGGATGTTACTGCGGTGTGGATGAGTAACAATCAACAAATAGTAACAAGGAGCCACAAAAGTTACCGAATGTTGCCGAATGTTACCGTGTTGCCTTTTGTTGCTCCACAAATGTTACCGGCGGTGTGGATGCACCGTAACGCTATACGAAGCTCGATTTGTCAACTTCTCGTTGCTCTTCAAAACTGAGGCCTTATCACAAGATTAATTCCATCAAATTAAAGTTGCCGTTTACGTCACAAAAACGTGAAAATTGCATGAATGTTTTGGATTTATTTGATGGAAAAAATTAGTTTCTCGTTCATACACTATAAAGGCGCTTATTCAATTTATCCATACAATAAACGCAGTAGACTAAATACTTCAATTAGAAATCTTAGACCTCTAGCTGTACTAAGTAACATAATGTAGGTTCAAACAAATCAAATTAGAATAGCAGACAAATTAAAAAATGAGTCTTAAGATTTTTAACAATCGTTTATTTGAAAAAAAAAAATACAGCTTCTTAAAATACTTACTAAGTAAATGCAATTATATATAAGTTACATTTATTTATAAGTGACAGCGATAATAAAGAACAGAATAGGTTACAGAAAAAGAATAACGACAGTTCCACGCTAGCAGAGTCACCTTGTCAAGTTCCTAGCTAGATTCAACATATTCTAGGCTGCAATACAGGCAACAAATGTAATTTATCGTAAAGTAGGTCACATTCGGGCCGCAGTTGTTCCGTGCGAACAGACATTATGTGCAAGCCAGTTTAAAATTCATATCTCGCCGCGCCCTTTACTTTAACCAACACACGTTCAATTCGATATTATATCAATTAGATTTTTGTAAACTCCTTGCTAAACTCTCATAGCAAAGCTTCCAGTTGGATAAAGTACCTATAACTTTTAAACCTGTGCTTTATACGAAATTCAATATTGACATTTTAAATTAAAGTTACAGTTACAAAACAGTACGTTTAAAAAAATCGTACCTATCCTTAAAAATGTAAGGTTTGATTTGGCTTTGCCAACCAGCAATCTCGACGCTCAGACGCTAGCATGGCGTGCTTACTGTCTATGATAATAGCACCGACGACGTCCGACGTCCTTCTAAACGTCACGTCAGCGCTAGCGAGGCGTGCTTTGTGTGACGCCAAGTTAGGCTGCCTGTCCATTGGCTGGCGGAGCGGAGCGAAAGAGTATTGCGGACTGTGTCTCTCCATTGATGCGGAGTGGAGCGAGCTAGCTGTGTGAGCTGGCTCTGCGAGCTGGCTGTGCGAGCTGGCTGTGCGAGCTGGCTATGCGAGCTGGCGGTACGAGCTGGCTGTGCGAGCGCCGCTTTCAAAAATGTATGAATTTTAAAAACTAGCTCGCAGACCCATGTCCACTGGAGCGGAGCGGAGTTTTTATGCAATTCTATTGGTTAATATTTCCTCGTTTCTCCGCTCCGCCAGCTCGCTCCGCTTCAATGGACAGGCAGCCTTAGCGTCGTTGAGAGCTGGACAAGTTTACAGCGTGATTCAAATACCTACGTACCCAAAAACGTCCACCAGTTCTCGAGCCCAATTGCAGTAATAAGTAGGGTAAACTACCAGTCATTGGACACTTAAGGGCCATACATTGACGAAAAATAATTCTTGGACACATTTATGAATCTACGTGCTAGAATTGTTATTATTTTGCTTATTCAATATGTATGTGAACCATGTGAACATAATTTGCTTTTAAAAATTATACTTTACAGCATTAACATTAAAAAAAATCCTGTTAAAAAAAAATATATATAAAGTCATTGGGCAAATATATAGTCATTGGACAGAATTTCTATTGTTGGACAGTCGATACTAGTTAATGGACAGCACAATTTAGCTCATTAATGTTCTTTTATAAATCGTTAAAATAGCAAATAGGTAATAAAGGGGAAAACAACATTTTAGTAATGTTTATTATGATAATTATTAAAATTGCTTTTACCTACATATCTCTTAGAAGAAACATTAATTGCTTTCAAAACTACTCCGTTAGCAACTCATATGTAATACAAAAAAAAAAACTTTCGTAGTCTTTCTCTTTCCCTTTGGGCATCTTTGGTTTACTTCTAAACACCGTTATCGGACAGTACCATTAGTTAGGTAGGTTTTAGTTTGGACAGGGTGTCCAATGACTAATTTTAATCTTAAAATTAGTCATTGGTCTTTGGACAGGGTGTCCAATGACTAATTTTAATCTCAAAATTAGTCATTGGACACCCTGTCCAAAGACTAGTAGAAGTTGCATAAGAGCAACACGATTAAAAATGGTTCCTTTGGCTTTGGCCTAAATGTATAGGCAGTAGAGTCCAAAATATTTGCAATTATTTTTAATTTAAAAAATGCAGTTATTGGACACTTGTCCAATAATTAGATTTTAAACAAAAAAGTTTTCAGTTATTGGACATTACATAATAACTTAAAAAATCTATTTGACTGTATGTTATCATATTAAAATCAGTACAGAATATCATAATACATTACTGTGCAAACTACTAAGAACATAGGATGATCAGGTAGAATTTAAATCGTTAAATAATGTATAGATAAACTTACCAAATTCTTTATTTCTCACTAGAATGACCGCTAACCGTCCGGACGCCGAGAAAGGTAAATAATTTTGACCAATTACTGCCGTCTATTAGAAATGTTTTGAACTTTTAAGTATTACCAATAAACAGAGTGCAGAAAAAGTCAGTTGCATTGTTAGACTCTTCAATCGTAACCTTAATAAAAACGATTAAAGGGAGTTCTGTCCAATAACTGATAGCGGCCAATAACTGGTAGTTTACCCTACCTACTTTCTAACTTCGACATTTCAGAAATATTTGCTTGACATTGAATTAACAAAATAAATTATAAAACGTATGAACGAAATATAAATTTCTCCTAAATAGAAACGACTAATAAGTTAATAATAAGTTTCCTTTTCGAGCCACTTGGACATGTTATTCCTTATAATGTAGCGCCTGATTTCATCCATAATGACCATTAAGATACTAAAAGGGATCGCAAGAAAGAAATCTGAATAACCTATCGTCTCCGTGCTAAAAATTTCATGACATTGCGGCAAATAAGAGACACAAAGAGCAGAGATCAAATCAAAAACAATACTGACATTAAGAACATGGTTTCTCATACCTTTCTTTAAAAGCGAAATTCTTCTGGTCTTACAAATAATCACGTCTGATATTTGAGTCCAGCACACAGCAACAAAATAAGCGGTTTGACATTTTCTCTCAAGCCTTTTCCTGTCTACATAATTCCAAGGACGACCTAATGTATCCAGCACTAATTCCTTTTCGTTTTCCCAAGAGGTTCTAACGAACATTAAGCTAGACGGAAAAAACCCATCTTTAGCAAACACTGTGAAGTACGCATACATCGCAGAGAAGAACTGAATCAATCCTACTTGGAAATACGTCATGAATAATAAATGGCCAGTAACGAGGTGGTCTGTTGGTTTGCGAGGTGGTATTGACATAATGTCGTCTTCAGAGTCTTCGTATGCTAAACTAATTGCAGGTAGTAGATCCGTTCCGACATTTATCACAATAATCAATATGAGAGTAATAGGCAAAGGCATACCTAGGACAGCATATAATACAAAAGGTACCATTTCGGCTGCGTTCGAGGTAAGAGTATATGCAATGGTCTTTTTTAAATTGTCAAAGATCCTCCTACCTTCTTGTACGCCTAGCACGATGGAAGCAAAATTATCATCTAACAGAATCATATCTGCTGCTTTTTTAGAGACCTCAGTACCATTAATACCCATAGCTATACCTATGTCTGCTTTCTTTAAAGCCGGGGAATCGTTAACACCATCTCCAGTCACAGCTACGACGTAACCAAGCATTTGATAACACTCGACAATAAGCAATTTCTGCTGAGGACTAGTTCTCGCGAACGTAACCTCTTTGTACTTAAGTTGCGTAGACTTCAAATCGTTAACACTCATTTTACGAAGTTCATCGCCTGTTATTACAGCTGCTTGGAATTGGCTCTTGATATGATGCGGTACATCAGCTAGTTCAATGTGATGTTCAAACGCGTAATCATAGGCAGTTGGCATTGTTATAGTGCCACACTTACGAGATATAGCCAAGGCAGTGACGGGGTGGTCTCCAGTCACCATTATCACCTTTATCCCAGCTGACCTACATAAACCAATATATTTGTCAATATTTTGTCTCGGTGGATCAATCATTGATATGGCTCCAATAAAAATAAGGTCTTCCACGGGGAAGTTTCGTGATTGTGTATCGAATTTATAACCTATTGGAAAGTTGTCGACTGGCAATGGTAAATCACAATATCCAATGACGCGCTCCCCCATATTGGCCATCTTGATGAAATTGGCTTTCAATTCTTTTTTTAATTGTGGCGTGAGGGGTTGTGGACCATCGTCCATGAGAACCCTAGAGCAGTACTCTAACACAATTTCTGGTGCCCCTTTCATTATTAAGAAGTGGGAATTGGTTGACATCATATGATGAATCGTGATTTGATATTTGTAAGCTGAACTGAATGGAATTTCTCCCACCTTTGGGTTTTCATTTTGAATTGTCGTGGCTGAGCGGTTTTCCTCCATGTACCTTAATATAGCAGACTCGGAAGCATCCCCAAGAATTTTTCTCTTGGCGATGGGTTCACTCAACGTCTCAGATAGAAAACATGCTTTTAAATTAAGTGAACCTGCTAAACATAACGTTGCATAAGTTGGATCTACTACATGAGAATGGTCATCTTTATCTATTATTTTGAAGTTGCAGAATAAATGTGACACCCTCATTTGATTTTCAGTTAAGGTACCAGTTTTATCTGAACATATACATGAGGTGGATCCTAGGGTTTCTACAGCTTGTAATGTTTTAGCGAGACAGTTTTTCTTTTTGAGAGATTTAGCTGACAGAGTCATGCACACAGTCAATGTTACAATTAAACCCTCAGGTACATTGGCCAATATCATGCCCAGCATATATTGCAGCGCTGACAGCCAACTTCTCTGTATAACATAAACCATAATAAAGAAAATTATACCAACGACAAATGCCACTCCGCACAATAACTTTATAAAATGTGTGATTTCTTTTGCAATAGGGGTCTCTTCTTTTTGCAAGCCGGTTACCAGTCCAGCAATTTTTCCTATTTGTGTCATCTCTCCAGTCGCAATTACTATGGCTTTACCAGAACCCTCAGTAACAGGACATCCAAAGTAAGCCATATTTTTAGATTCCAAAGGATTAGAATGAGTGCATTCAGGCCTGTGTTTTATAGGTTCCGATTCTCCAGTCAAAGACGACATATCTGTACTAAAATTAGTGCATGTAAGTATTCGAACATCGGCTGGCACTATATCTCCCCCAATCATTTCTACAATGTCGCCAATTACCAAATCTCTATTCGGTACTACAGTGCGAACTCCATCTCGTATTACAGTTGCACTCGGTGGGACTAGTTTCTCGAAACCGCTCATAACTGCCAAATTTTTTGCTTCTTGATAAAACCCAAATAAACCTGTGCCTACAATGGTAATGGCGATCACAGATCCCAAATACAGATATTCTCTTGAAGAGTGGGCATCACCCTCCTGCTCTCGGTTTTTGGTCATAAAGTACCCTATGAAATTGACTCCGGCTGCCACCCACAGTACACATGCAAACCAACCAAACAAATTGTGCATAAATATTGATATCAAACTGGTGCCATGAAGTTCTTTTAGCTCGTTCGGGCCATGACGTTCTAAAAGTTCCTGGGCAACGCTTTGTGTCAGGCCATTCATCACACTTGTCCTATAGACGTTTTCTAGTTGCTCTGGTGTAAGGAAGTGATCCCCTGTGTTTGTTTCTTCCTTAAGGATGGATATCTCGGATAGTTCTATGGCACTCTGACCCAGCACACTTCCTCGACGGAGGCTCCTTATAGAGGTGACGCTGGCCCCGTGGGCGTGACCGTGCACGTGTGAAGCGCTATGCTTAGGCATGGTTGGAGCTCACTGCTGATACCGCCTACGTGAACACTTCAGCAAACAGCATACAGCCGTTTCTAAGTTAAATAATTTAAAAGTTACCTTGTTCTAGCGAAAAGGCAACTTGTCATTTTGACAGATTTTTAATCTTCTTTGATAGGTATTAAAAAATAGAGTAATAGGTTTTGAGGGTTTATTAGACTAGTAATGTGATTAGGTGACCGAAAAAGTTCTTGATCCATGGCATAACTGGGAGAAAAAAAACCCATTATTCCCATAATGGAAATACTGAGGTACGGCGGACTTGACTAGAGACCCATAACAGAACCTCTTGCATGCAATCGATCTTTAGTTAATATTATAAATCTGAAGAATTTATTTGGTTGAATTTGCCAGTCTCAGAAACTACTGACTGGCTGCGTTTCCACCAGAGATGTGCGATGAAAATGTGTACTGCGAGGATGTCTAGCTGTGCTGTGAAAATGTGTGGGCTTTTCCACCAAAGCTGTGCGATGAAAATGTGCCTACGAGGATGAGTAGCGGAGCTGTGAAAATGCGCATTAATGTGTGGTGCGAGGATGCGTTGCGAAGCTGTGAAATGTGTCGACGGGGTTGCGGTGACAAACTCCGTCTATTGACTGGCTGGTACAGTATGCGCAAACCTCGCAACACATCCTTCTCAACACATATTCCTCGCAACACATCCATCGCACACATTCCTCGTACACATTCCTCGTACATATCCCTCGCACACATCCTTCACTTGTTTTGTATGTACAAAAATCTAGCTCCGCTGAGCCGTTTCCACCAGAGCTGTGCTGACCGAGGCGAGGTAAATGAAGCGATTCTATTGGTTCTTTAAAAACACATTCCTCGCTACACATCCTCGCACATCTCTGGTGGAAACGCAGCCTAAGGCTATAAATATCACGGTATCACCAATCGGAGCCCAGCAGCGAGCAACAGCTCGAGAATAAATAAAATGTGTTCATATCCCTGTTTTCAGCAGAACCCTAAAAAGGAGAGAAAGTTGTAAGACTTGCCCAAAAAAGGTGGTCACTTAATAAACACAACAGTCCAGTCTCAAGATTTGGGCGAGAGATGGAGCACAGCATAAATAAATAGGCATCAAGTGAATAGACTGCGTTAGAAACACAACCCTGTGCTCCATTACAGAAGTGGCTGATGGTAAAGTTAAGAGCCAAACGATAAAGTGGGAGTAGGCAGGCCACGTCCCACGAATAGAGGTTCGCAAAAATTGCCCTCAATGAACGCCTGAAGCAAGACATCGCCGTCGGGTCAGGTCCAACGCGGCGCCAAGTGGTGTGGTGCGTATCTGTGCTATTCTATAATGACGCAGCCCTGACGTAGCATTAAATCTGCAGTCTGTCCCCGATTGATTTTCATCTTTGTGGCTAGACCATAAACTTGAAAGTCCACTAGATGCGAAATGAGGCGGAAATGCAGGGGCGTAGCAGCTACCGCCGTATCTGCCGTATCAATTATATGGGGCCCCCGAGCCACAGGGGCCCCAACGTGCGTAAACAAAAATTAACAAAACTTAATGATTTATTAAATAAAATAGTTATCTGGGTGCACGGCAGTGCCCCAGCCAAGTCTCGAGAAAAACGGGCACGGCCGTACCATCTTTTCTCGAAGCGATTCGCGGCTGTTTCGCCCCCCCCTATATCTTCGACGTGGACAAAGCTAGGAGTTTAGGTTTTCGGTGAATAATAGTAGGCATTAGAACAAGCTTAAGTTCGAAATTACATGCCAATTGAACTAATAGTTTAGGAGTTACGGTCGATCAAAGTTACACCATTTTGTCACTCACTGACTCACTGACCGATCATCAAAAATCTAAGGTACTTCTAGCAGACTTGGAAACTTCAAATTTTGCACCAAGATAGGTCATTAGCCACATATAAAGGAAAAATTATAAAAACATTAAAAAATAATATAGCATAGAAAACAATTTTATATTTGCGGTTTGGCAAGAACATTGTGTATGGATTTTGACTGCATTGTTAACTTTGTTCGTTGTTTAAGTATTCAATTGGATGAATAAATACATAGAATAGAAAAGAATAATATAAATGTAATACATAGACTATAATTAATACAAACTAATACATAAAGTTCATAATTCATTAAATTAATAAAGCTAAAACTTCATTGTATTGCGATAAATATTGTATGCGCGCTCGATAGATGGCGTTGTACCTGTCTGAATCGCGCTATGGTTTCGTTACAGAGCGCAGTCTAAGTAGTATTTTAAAATAATTCAATAATTTTCATTTTTGATAGCGCCATCTATCTATGAAAAACCATTTCGAAACTAAAAAAATATTGTAGGTAGCGATATTCGGAGAACTTAAGCACGGTAATATTATAAGATAATTATACTGTGACTTAAGTTAGCCGGATTACACTTGCCGAATTGACTGCCGTTGCCGTAATTCGGTTGGGACGACACGGATAAACCAAAAGAAAATTAATTTTGTGATATTAATGTTTACGCATGCGGTGTGTGACTTTCAACTCCTCCAAATATTTGTTTCTTCTTGTGCTCATTGCCAAGTCACTATAATTATAATATAAAGAAAACTATTGATACAATTACTAAATGTTGATTTATAACTACAAAATAATTTGAATAGGACTTGGCTTCTATGAGATCTCAAAACTTTTTACGATGGAAAGACTGCATCGAGAGACTTGGCATTTTTTTACATTTAATGTTTTTGGTGGGATTTACTTTTACACAATAGAATAGAATACTCTTTATTATGTACACCACACAATTTATTTGTCTAATCTATCTCTGGTGTTTTATTATTATTATTTATATGTAATACTGTTTTAAGCACGAGATTGTCTATTAGAAATCTCAGGAAGATCCATATAATATCAACATTTCGATGCAAGTATTCGATGAAAATAACTCTACCTAATTCCAACCTCTGGACTGTGATCAGAGTGATCAGTCGCATCTTTAACTTTTTGATGTCCTTTGTCCAATTCTTTGTTTATATTTCGGCGTGGATACAAAGAAATGCATTTTTTTTTCTTGAGTGATAAATCTTTACCCTACCTAAGAGCCCCCAAACAAATTTTTATACGGGGCCCCGCCAAGGCACGCTACGCCCCTGCGGAAATGGTAGGTAGCTTTAAACAAATGGGTAGTCTTTTGTATGTTGAGGTTGGCTTCATGTGTTACCGGATCCAATATTTTACATGAAAGGACTCTACAACCAAATTAGTAATGGTCTCTGATACGATGAACTATTTATCCTGCTCATGGGTACCCATTTTCTTTAAAATCGGTCATTTCGAAAAAAAAGACTTCAATGTTTAAGTACATTGCCGTTCGGCACACACGCTGTTAATGTTTTGCATGATTTCGGTGTTTCACATAATAAAACAAACGAAGTTGGTGTAAAAATAAACTTTACTAAAAAATTAATAATAAGTCTCCTGTTCGAGCCATGGGGACAGGTTATTCCTAATTATGTAGCGCCTAGTTTCATCCAAAACGATCATAAGGATCGCAAAAGGTACCGCCAGGAAGAAATCAGATATGTCTATCTTCGCCGTGCTAAAAAGTTCATGAGAAAGTGGTAAATAAGTCACACAAAGTGCAAAAATCAAATCAAAAATTATACTGGCATTCAAAACGTGGTTGTTCATGCCTTTCTTCAAAATCGAGATTCTTCTAGTCTTACATATAATCGCATCTGATATCTGAGTCCAGCATACAGCAACAAAATAAGCCGTCTGTGATTTTCTCTCAACATGTTTCCTGTCCGCGTAACTCCAATCTCGACCAAATGTATCTTTTACCGTCATCTTTCTACTTTCCCACTCATCACGAACAAACAACAAGCTAGTGGGAAAGAAGCCTTCCTTAGCAAATACTACGAAATACGCATTCATTCCAGCGAAAAACTGAATTAGTCCTACTTGAAAATACGTCATGAATAACAAGTATCCAGTAACGAGGTGGTCTGTAGGTTTGCGAGGTGGTATTGACATAATGTCGTCTTCAGAGTCTTCGTACGCTAAACTTATTGCAGGAGGTAGATCCGTTCCAATGTTAATAACCATGATCAAAATGAGACTTATAGGCAAAGGCATACCTAGGACAGCATACAATACAAAAGGTACCATTTGAGCTGCGTTTGAGGTAAGAGTATACGCAATGGTCTTTTTTAAATTGTCAAAGATTCTCCTTCCTTCTTTAACTCCCATTACGATGGAAGCAAAGTTATCGTCCAATAGAATCATATCTGCAGCTTTTTTAGAGACCTCAGTGCCATTTATACCCATAGCTATACCAATATCAGCCTTCTTTAAAGCCGGAGAATCGTTGACACCATCTCCAGTCACAGCCACGACGTAACCCAGACTTTGAAATGTTTCAACAATAAGCAATTTCTGCTGAGGACTAGTTCTTGCGAAAGTTATTTCTTTGTACTTAGTAAGTATCGTTCTCAAATCGCTACCGCATATTTTACGTAGTTCGTCACCTGTTATAACAGCTGCCTGGAATTGGCTCTTGATATGATGCGGTACATCAGCTAGATCAATGTGATGTTCAAACGCGTAATCATACGTAGTTGGCATAGTAATTGTACCACACTTACGAGATATAGCCAAGGCAGTGACGGGGTGGTCTCCAGTTACCATTATCACCCTTATTCCAGCTGACCTACATAAACCAATATATTTATCAATATGTTTTCTCGGTGGATCGATCATAGATATTGCTCCAACAAAAATAAGATCTTCCACGGGAAAGTTACGCGTTTGGGTATCGAATGCATAACCTATTGGAAAGTCACTCAGTGGCAATTTCAAATCGCAATATCCAATGACGCGCTCTCCCATGTTTGCCATCTTGATGAAATTGGCTTTCAATTCTTTTTTTAATTGCGGCGTGAGGGGCTGTGGACCTTCATCCGTGAGAACCCTAGAGCAGTGTTCTAACACAATTTCTGGTGCCCCTTTCATTACTAAGAAGTAGGAATTGGTTTCTAGCATATGATGAATCGTGACTTGATATTTGTAGGCTGAACTGAATGGAATTTCTCCTATTTTCGGGTTTTCTGTTTGAAGTTTTGAGGCTGAGCGGTATTCTTCCATGTACCGTAATATGGCAGACTCGGAAGCATCACCGATGATTTTTCTTTTATCGATGGTTTCGTCCATTGTACCATGGTCAAAACTTGCTTTTAAATTAAGTGAAGCGACTAAACCTAAAGTGTCATAAGTTGGTTCTGCAACGTGAGAATGGTCATTTCTATCTAAAATTTTAAAATTGCAAAGTAAATGTGACACCCTCATTTGATTTTCAGTTAAGGTACCAGTTTTATCTGAACAAATACACGAAGTGGATCCTAGGGTCTCTACAGCTTGTAATGTTTTAGCAAGACAGTTTTTCTGTTTCAGAGATTTTGCAGACAGAGTCATGCACACAGTCAACGTTACAATCAAACCCTCAGGTACATTGGCCAATATCATGCCCAGCATATATTGCAGCGCTGACAGCCATCTTTTCTGTATGACATATACCATGATAAAGAACACTATACCCATAATAAATGCCACTCCGCACAACAATGTAATAAAATGTGTGATTTCTTTTGCGATAGGAGTTGGTTCTTTTTTTAAGCCGGTAACCAGTCCAGCAATTTTTCCAATTTGTGTCATCTCTCCAGTCGCAATAACTATGGCTTTGCCAGAACCCTCAGTAACAGGACATCCGAAGTACGCCATATTTCTAGATTCCAATGGATTCAAATGAGTGCATTCAGGCCTGTGTTTTATCGATACAGATTCTCCAGTCAAAGAAGACATATCTGTACTTAAATTAGTGCATTCAAGTATACGAACGTCGGCTGGCACTATATCTCCCCCAACTATTTCTACAATGTCACCGATGACCAGCTCTCTATTGGGTACTGTTTTGCGAATTCCATCTCGTATAACAACTGCTTTCGGTGGGATTAATTGCTCGAAACCACTCATTACTGCTAAATTTTTTGCTTCTTGATAAAAGCCAAATAAGCCAGTTGATACAATCATCAAAGCGATCACAAGTCCTAAATAGAGATATTCTCTTGCAGTGTTGGCACTATCTTCTGGAGACCCAGCTTCTTCAGTGGCTATAGTCATGAAGTATCCTACGAAATTTACTCCGGCAGCCACCCACAGTACACATGGAAACCAACCAAACAAATTTTGCATAAATATTGATATCAAACTGGTGCCATGAAGTTCTTTTAGCTCGTTCGGGCCATATTGTTCTAGTAGTTCCTGGGCAAAACTCTCTGCTAATCCGGTGTTCGCATTTGTCCGGTATACGGTTTCGAGTTGCTCTGTGGTGAGGAAATGATCGCCTGCGTTTGTTTCTTTCTTAAGAATGGATATTTTGCATAGGTTTATGGCGGACTGACTGAGTCCGCTCACCCGGCGAATTGTTTGGCTCAAGCCGCTATACCGGCGATCGCTAAGAATGGAACCGTCGCGCTTCCTCGTCATTGTGGATCAGCACACAACGACTACGCTTTGAAGAAATTTCAAGAATACAATAATTGTTACTGCAACCCTTCATGCATGGCTTGTGAGGGGAGACAACGCAATCTTGCCAATATCACGAAGTGTGTAAAATGTGCTCAAAATATATATTCTATTTTGAGCACATTTTTTTGTGAAGTTATGGATGTTATGACATGTTTGACTGAATTTTATTTCTTCATTAATTTGTGCAGTACAGATAATTTACAGATTACCTCTGACAGACCAAAGATAAAGATTTTTGTGATTTCAAAACAGAAGTAGGTCGTGGCGCGGACTCTAAACCTACGTTCACACAGAATTGAATTGCATGATTTTAAACACTTAAAAAAAAGCAGGTTCTCAGTTCGACCTGTATGTTTGTATGTAGTTATGTTTATGGGAAAAGATGCATTTGTTCTATTTCGGCGCTTTTTAACGCCCAGAAAAAAAAGCGCTCGTGCGAATAGGGGCTTAGTCTTTTAGAGCGCGGCGCTTTTTTTTTTAAGAATTTCAAAGTTCAATTCACCTTTTTGATCCAATCGCGTAATTTTTTTTAACTGTTGTGTGTCTAAGTTTGTACTTCCCAGAATTTGATCCTTGTTACGGTCGGCTCAGACCGAGACGTGACGCTGCGCGCACATATCAATAGAGCTATTCAAAATCGAACTCTATGTCCTACACGAAAAGATACACCTGTCACAACCCAGCGCGGCACAGCGCGGCGCCGCGCTGCATTTTATTCACAAAATCTAACTTTATTTACACCACAATAAGATACACCTTTGCAGTATCGTTGTGTCACGTCGCGTTGCGTCGCGTCTCGGTGTGAATTGACCGTTAGCGACACTATCGGATGCAAATCGGATGGTGTAAAAACGTACGATTTTTTTTCCAAAATCAGCGGGTTCGATTCCTGGCCAGGATTATTGATTTTTCGAAAATCCAACGATAGAGGTTTTTTGGACATTCCGTATACTTTTGGATATACCCACCATGTATAAAAATTGTGTTAGTAAATAGAATATTATTAGTTTAAAATTACATTCACGGATGAAATAAAACAAGTACAGAAAAATACATTTGCTTCGCTTATATTTTCTTATATACAATTAAAATCATTACAAATTAAGTATTTAAACTAGCAGCTCTACATGTTTAGTTTATTACATTTATCTTACATTAAAATTAATGAGGATTACTACAGGCATACCTTTTTACTGAAAGGGGCCCGAGGTAGCTGCGCGGTGTAGGTTGGGGAAGGGGGGGGGGGTACAGTTCACGTGCTGTATAATTATGTTACCGCCTGAGGTATGTGATCGTTTACGGACGGCAAATAGGCAGTGGGTAGCTCGCCGTCCGACCAAGGACCAGGCCAGGTCGGCGTAAAATGTTCCACGCGCGTCTCAAGGAACTGTCAGTAAACTGAAAGGGCTGTCATAGACCGTCGAGAGTCACGGGACCGTTTGTAAAGGTAACTGTGACTGAAAGAACAGTGTAGATTTCTAGTAAGAATCTGACAGACTTCCACCGCTTAACAACTTTAGTCCCTAGGGAACTTTAGCCACCTTATCCCCTCCCCCTATTCTCAGCGCGTGGTTGAGCTACGACGGACCAAAAAATTTATGTACTAACATGTATTATATTCGATGCTCATACAAAATCATACATATTTCAATGTACATGGTGATTTAGGATATAGAATGTGTCTTTATTATTGAGGTTTTTTTTCTTTAGTTTTTACATAACTACATTTTGCCTTTTACGGCCAAGGAAATTAATCCAACTTCCTTTGTTAAACTATAACGATCTTACTACAAAAAAATTAAACATCTGTTAAACGCTTATCTAAAAAAAGTGTATCCGCAAAACTCCCCTTACATCAACGTGTTAATATCGTTTTGACATTGACAGTTTTTTTAGACAAGTGTTCAACAGATGTTTATCTGTTTTGTATTTCATCGCAATAACATTTAAGCATATTTTCTATTGCACTTATAATAACGCTTCGTTCTTATTTTAAAAAGGATGGAGAGAAAAATTCGACCCTGATGTGCATGACCGCGATAGATTAGTTAAAAAAAAAGTCTCGTGTACTGAATCAGCAGTCGAATTATTTTTTCCACTCATATGCGCAGGCGCAGACGTGACAAATATTAAAAAAAACACATATTGGTGATAAAATGAGCATTACTGATGATAAAAAATAATAAAGGCAAGGTAGATAATCTCAAAATAATTATTATGATTGAATAACATCTTTGGTAACGACTATTTTGTACTTTCGACACATATGGTAAGGTTCTATTATAAGTCTATCTACAGCTTACTCCATGTGAAACTACAACTTCTTATTTTCTTATTATTTAGTATTTTTATAGACGATTTTTCAAGTATACTGAGTTTTATAAGTTGATGAAACTTCATAGTACTGCCCTGCTGAGCCGAAAACCGCTATCTCAATCTCTCAGAATCTTAAAATTTAATTTGGATGTTAAAAAAACAATTGCTGATTCGTTTACTGTAGTACCACTAAAACTTTTAAACGTCTGTTGAACACTTTTAGCGTGGTAAAATCATCAAATGAGTCCTCCCACCCCGGGCAGGGCGGGAGGGACTGTCAGACTTGTACTGACTAAAATCCACGGTGTCCTTCAATAGCCTTTTATGTTCCGGGGTCACGGTAATGAGATAAGTCCCGCGACCCCGGCAGGCTTTGGCCCTCTTGGGCGGGGCCCCGTCATCGTGCTGACGCTCTTTGAGGCGCGCGTGGAACACAACGCGCCGTCGACCCGGGCATGGTCCATGTCCGGGCGGCGAGTTGCCCTTTACTCGCCGCCACACTTGTCTAAAAAATGTCAGATTATGACGTTGAAGTAAGGTCCGTTTTGCAGTCACACTTTTTTTAGACAAGTGTTCAACAGATGTTTAACTTTTTGTAGTAAGGCTGTGAATGTTATAAGTTAAATAGCAAATGAATGTTTAAAAAATAACAAAATAGCGTATCTTAGAGTTACCGTCTTTCGGCTCGGCAGGCGTAATAAGGATTGTAAAAGAATTAGCTCAAAAAGAATAATTTGTTTGATGGTTACAAAGTAAAATATATGTTACAAAGAAAATATGTACAGCTTATAAAAAAGGTAATATTCATTAAACCCTCAGTCACACGCAGTGACTAATCGCTGCGAGTAAAATTAAACATGCTCAATTCAAATCGCGAAGAGTAAAATTAAACATGCTCAATTCAAATCGCGGAGAGTAAAATTAAACATGCTCAATTCAAATCGCGGCGACTATTCGCAGCGAATAGCCTGTCACATACAGTGAATACTCGCAGCTAGCTCTTTTCAATAGTACTTACACCCGGTATATGAATTGAGAATTTGCAGATGTACGTACACTTCTAAAACTATTCTTACTTTATAATTTTAACTGCGATTTGCGACTGCATTTTTTTATACAATGTCTTTATTAATTACAGCATATTATCATAATCTGATGTTTAAGCCATACTACTATGTTCATATAAATCTGTTCAGAAGTTTTTACGTGATATAAAAATGAAAATAGCGAAAAAAATATTCTGTACAATAGAATTTAAACTTCAAATTCTCAACTCAGAAACCGAATGGTATGTAGGTACTTCATCTTTGACATTGGCTCACTGATAAATATACACATACTATAAACCTAAAAGGATGAACTAGGTCTTCCTTAGCCAACTGACAAATAAAATTGGCGATACCCTAGAAAGAGAGGAAAAATTATTTGTACAGACTTAAAAGCAAATAATTGTTTTCGTCTCTTTCTAGATAGCATGGTCAATTTTAGGCAGCTGTTGTTCATCCTTTTAACTCTATGACACACACCAAAAATTTTGCCAGTACATAACAAAACCTGGATATTTTCTACCTCTATATTATCTTCACTATACAACACTTTTACGAAGATTTTGCTCAAGCAGGAATTAACTCGTACACTTTATACATTCTATACTACACAAATCACAATAAAGGTCTATTTCTTAAAATTATAACACACTTTTCACATATTTTTTATTACACATAACTTCCAATATCATTATTTTTCTAAAATTTTCCGGTTTAGGAATGAGTGAAATGGAATGATCGGTAGTTATTTTTGTGACAGACTTTCAGTGAAATAATTGAATTTAACAGATTCAATTTTAACTTTATTATAAACTATTATAAAACTTTGTTCTTTTTCTGACAATCGCCTGCAGTAAAGAATACAATTTTTGAAATATATTTTTAAAGCCATTAAATATATAAAAAGCGATAGTGCACACCATTTTTTAGTTTAAAATTTCAAACACAATTTAACAAATACAAATGGCGAACGGCCGGCAAAACATATTGTAGATGGCGCCACTATAGCTTGATTCATTCAAATGGGGAAGGCCGGTCAAAGGTAATTGTAGATGGAGCCACTTTAGCTAAGTCCTAATCCGACCAATGAGGTAGTACTATTTTGAAGTACCTATAAGATTTGAGCCAATGACGATGCTTGGAACAAGCTATACTAGCGCCATTAGTTCCCCAGTTGCCATCCCCATTAAGATGAGATCATGTAGCCGTTCCCATCAAAATGGGAAACAGCGTTTTTCACAGCTAATAAAAAGTATGTCAATTGATTAATAGATACCTATTAGATAAAGAAGATTTTCAGCCAATACTGTTAGCCAAAGATATTTAAACTTTTTGCCATCCTCTTCTTTGGAACTACCTACATTGGCGCCATTACTTTTTAAGATTACTTTACGATTACGATAAGGGTGAAGATGTAATAGCGCCATATTGTGACGTCATGAACGCTTCGCACTTGAATGCTCTAAAAATTAATCATAGGAAAATAATACTCACACTTCCTCTCTAATTCTCACTCATTTCTCAAGAACCATGCGGATTTATACATAACTGATAAAAGAATAAAGACTTAACAGAGTTTGAAGTTAGCGACAGAATTCGATAAACATTATTTTTAACTGACTGTTGACATGCGGAGGTCGTTGACATATTCACCTTTAACGTAGTCGCATAAAAAGCCACATTTTCCTATCTCAACATAACAAACTAATAGTACCGTTATCACTGGCCAGTAATAACAATCTATTTAATGGTAATACTGCCATACAAGTAAGTACGCCCCGGAATGTGTCAGATCGTAACTTCGTGCTCGAAAAGCTCGCGTCTTGAGATAAGGACGTGTGCACTCCGATGCGATTGTTCGTCGTGCCTGAGATCAATTCTTTGTAGTATACTGACAGACAGTGGACGGGTTCTGTGCTTCCCCTGTGTGGATATAAAATAAATTAAGTTACAGTCTCCGCCAGATAAGTTTGGAATAAAATTCGTTGACCCCCGTGTACCAATATATTCCAATATTTCAAAACGATAAGAATAAATGTAAAGAAAGTGTCGTAACACGATCAAAACAAACGTATCGTGGTAAGAGGCGACCTTGACCTTATATTTTATTTTGAAATTCGAACGATGGTATTATGAAATTCGAAAGATGCATTATTAAGATCAATGACCTTTATTCCAGACTTATCTGGCGGGGACTATAGTTTGTCTTATAATTGTAATTAGTCTATCAATGAGATTATCAAAAAATATTTGACCCGTATGTTTTCTTTCGTTACGTAAACCAAAGACGAAGATTTACAGCGCGTCTAAAAATCACACAACGTCACTCGTCGGTATAATTATACAGGCTAAAGGCTAAACGCCAGATATAAAAAAATAGCAATACGTCACAAGCAGGTACAGTTTTTGTTGCTTGTGACATCACCAGCCCCGGGGACTCTCAAATTACGAAGCATTTTATCATTGTCAATATTCATTGTTTTAACAAAAGAAAAACTGATGGATAAAACAGATTTTCAATCTATTTATGTTTTAAAATTCCCTATACTGAAGTTACCTGACGTTAGCCTTAACTTCTGATGTATAATATATGAAGAATATATTTTATTTTATGTAGTGTGAGTCCATGTGAGTCCATTTACTTACGCACCGTATTCGTTATGTACGAACTTGGTGGACTTATCTACTTGGAGAGGACTATCCAATTCATAGCAGCGCGCCATGCGGTAGAAATGTGAAATAACTTGAGACTCCCAGAAGTGACGTGTGTCAAGATTATTATGCACCACCACTTAAAGTACTTTCATTTGGTTTTATTTAACTTGTAATGAAAAACAAGTCGAAAATTTTTATCAAAAAATCTAGTTGGCAAGGTTTGACAGGTCCCGAAATAATATGGTCACTAGGAGGCGCTGTCATTGACCACACAACGAATATGTACGGGTGTTAAAACGATATGTCAATATTATATCTATGTGCGATTGAAAATGTCAATAAAGGGTACTTTTTCTACCTCACTGTAAAATGAACCTTGATAAAATGCGTCGATATCTATTTCGAACGTAATTTAGAGAATTTAGTTCAGATTTCAAAGATATACGAGTATTTTAAAGCCGCGATCGGAAGCAAGAACGGAATTATAGCAATAAAAAGTTACTTACTTGAGGTGTGCTATTAGCTCTCCGTCGTCAGGTCTCCATAGAGCTGTGACCTGATCTAGACCAGAGCTTAGTAGTCGATGGTCGTCTACCGTCGCTAACCTCAGTACCTGGATAACAAAGTCAAATTTAAGGCAAAAATGCTATTTTTCTAATACATATTACGTACGCGAAATTATTATTTAAATCAGCTGCAATATTCTTATGACTGGCTAAAGTGTTCCCAAAAAAGCTGAAATGCCCTCATCGGTAGCTAGTGTCCTCATCGCTAACTAGTGTCCTCACCGATAGCAGCAGTGTCCTCTTCAGTAACTGTAGTGTCCTCATCGGTAGCACCAGTGTCCTCATCGATAGCTATCGTCTCCTCATCGGTAGCTACAGTTCTCTCATAGACAGCTGCAGTGTTTCTCATTGGTAGCAGCAGTGTCCTCACTGATGGCAGGAGTGTCCTCATCAGTAACTGTAGTGTCCTCATCGCTAGCTACGGTGTCCCCACCGATAGCTGCAGTGTTCTCATCGGTAAATACATTGTCCTCATCGGTAACTGCATTATCCTTATTGGTAACTGCATTGTCCTCATCGGTAACTGCATTGTCCTCATCGGTAACTGTAGTGTCCTCACCGGTAACACTCTTATTACCTAATAACCCAGTTCTCAACTTACCTCTCCGTCGTGCGCGCGCCAGGTGGCGATGGTAAGACCTGTCCGCAGGTCGGTGACGGCCACGTGTCCACTAGCCAGGCCGCACGCCGCCCAGCCACCAGACGAGCACACGCACATGCAGCGGATGAACGTCGTCGCGCTCATTGGTAGCTGAAATACAAAATTAATATTTAAAAAGCAATTGCCTAGTCAAGAGCGAAACGGATTCCAGAAAAGTCAGAAAAATTAACTTTATTATTATAGTACACAATACGGGGTGCTAAGACAGGAAACCTCCACGTGCGCCCGTGGACTGGAGTTCCCTCTCGGATACGTCCGGGGGGAAGACCAGTTTTTCGGGACGGTGCACCCTGGGATGCGGACAAAAACTCTTCCTTAGGCACTGTGTGCCTAAGGGGTTTCTTTGCCCGTATGCAAATAGCCTGTCGGGTGGACGCTCCAACGCGTGTCCCTCTGAATAGCAGAGGGCACAGCGGCGGAGCGGGCTTGCGGACGGTGAGTAATGGGTGTGCTCGCCGTCCGACCAAGGACCAAGCCCGGGTCGGTGGCGCGTCGTGTTTCACGCGTCACCGACGGGGCCCCTTATGAGGCCAAATGCCTGCCGGGGTCGCGGATTTTTCTTAATCCAGGATACCGTGGCCCCGGAACGTAAAGGGCATCCGACGGAACACGGGTGGATTTTAGTCAGTAAAAGTCTGACAGTCCCTCCCGCCCCACCCAGGGCGGGAGGACTCATTTGATGATTTTGCCACTCTAAAAAAAATAAAAAAATAAAAAAAAATAATAAAAAATAGTACACAATACACAGTTTTGTAATAGCTACAAGCACGCCTAGGCATTGCGCCCTAGAAACGGATTTTGTCGACGAAAGAAAAGACGAAATGACAGAACGTAGAAAGATTTTTTCCGTTTTAAGCATTAAAATGTTTAAAATATAGAAAACAAATGTTTCTATTTTTCAATGGTGCACGAATCCTGTCATACTTGTGCAAAAAAGAGTCGATTAGTATTGAAATAAATACGAAATTATTTTGTCTATTCTTGTTAGAATAGAGATAGAATTGGTCATGCTACGCGTGCAGTAGTACCGCCAATGTGACAACTATACTGATACATATAAGATTCATTTTCGTATAATATAAGTTTATGTTCAACTTGTGTAAAGCATGCAGCATGTGCGCATCTACAACGCGCCGCATGGCGATGTTGTGTGCACACTATTTTCATTTGTCACCTCATACAGATAAGATTAATTTTCGTACAACTCGCGAAGCGTGCTGTCAGTAGCAGCCAGCAATGTGTGCACTATTTTAACCTGTCACTTAATACGAATAAGGTTAATTTTCGTTTACCTTCAGCTCGTGCGAGGTGTGCGGCGTACGCGCATCGATGACGCGCAGCGTGGCGTCAGTAGTAGCCGCTAATACTGCCGCCGACGGACCCGCCAGTGTGCGCACTATACTGACTGGAGACTTCATGCTATCCAACTAGAACCATGGAAATACAAGGAAGAAAGAATGAAATGTTGGTAAACATATTTATGTCGCGTGATGCGCATACGCAACTATTTTAAATAAAAAGCGACAACTGTGATCTATAATGGCACGAACATGTCAAGCAAGTGCCGGTTTATATATGAAGGCTAGGCTTCGATCATTAAAATAAACTAGATACACAATGAGCGACAAAAAACGTCCTCACCAAAAGAATGACCAAATCAGAGATCGGTCATCCTTTTCTTTTAGTACTGTTCTAACGCTCGGAACGTAAACATGCCTCCGTGCTCGTTTAAAAAGGCAAAAAGCACTCTTCTAGGACCGGAAAAATGGATGGAATTTCACTTTTTCAGTAAGTACTAATATTACCAATATATAATAACTATCACTGTACTATAAATACTGATATTTCGTCCAGAAATCGCCGTAAAACATTTATTTTAAAATTGACGAAATTATCAGCGGGGTTTATAAAGCACCTAAATTGAAAAGACTTTTACTAAACGTACAATTCATATTGTCGCACGGCTACTTGATTTATTCGGGTAACATGTGTTGATCCTGTTCTATTTGGTGGAGACGGTATTGTTTTTTTTTTATTTTAAAATTTAATTATTTGTTTTGTTTTATTAATCACAAATACAACATCACGCTTGTATTTCCGAAGGTTTAGGCAGAGGATTGGCACCACTATAGTAACTTTTATTAAATTAAACTTTTTATTATAAACATAATTTTATATGTTACGTAATTGAAAATTTGAGTGCTTTTTTGTTTTTTTTTTAGCTTTCCTCGAGATCCCGTGCGGTGTGGAAAATGGATAGCTGTTGTAGCACGTGAAAGAACCGAATAATTCTTTAAGCCGACCCAATAGAGCGTTATATGTTCAAAGTATTAATTAGAAAGTGATGTATATCTGACCAATATAGGCCTCAAAAGACTACATAAAACAGCTTTGTATACCTATTTTTATAAATTTTAGTTAAGATCCTTTGTCAAACTGTATTTGTATTTTATGTGTCTTCTAGTTGCTAATAAACACAACATTAATCTGTCTATCTCAAAAACCAAGAAAAATAAATGATTATATAAATATTATAATATAGGTAGGCATTAGTTACATTGAAAAAAATATATTATATAAGTACTTAAATTCAGGTACATTATAATTATGTTCATTATATTATGCATAATGATGTCCACATGAACCCATTAAAAGCATACACCCAAAAAAAATTAAGCGATCATTAATAATAACCGCATAAAAATATCTACAGTTCGACTCCACTATTCCATGTTCGGCGGCGAGCGGCTAGGCGGGCAGGCGCCGAGGCGGCAGCGAGTCGCGGTCGCAAAAATTTTCATGTCCGTTCTAAATCCGACTTTCATTCATTCGGATAAGGTTTAATTTCTTTTAGTAAATGTTGACCAGTTATGTTTCTTTCTCTTTCTATTCTACGAACCTACTTGAGGACAGTTTTAAGTTCGTTTTTGTACGGGACTGTGTATCTAGTTTATTTTCCCACGTTTTTATACATTAATGATCGAAGAGGCTAGGTTATAAGAGGAACATATTTTTTTTTTTCGTGGTAAAATCATCAAATGAGTCCTCCCACCCCGGGCAGGGCGGGAGGGACTGTCAGACTTGTACTGACTAAAATCCACGGTGTCCTTCAATAGCCCTTTATGTTCCGGGGTCACGGTAATGGTATAAGTCCCGCGACCATAAGAGGAACAGTAGGAACACATAGGATTTTTGTACAGAAGAAATAAAACCTTGGAATATGAAGTTATGTTGGTATCCTCTTAATAGAAAACCCTAATTAATTTCAAAAATGCCTTTGTTTTTTTATGGGACAATGAGAGTACTTTTACAAGTTATTATTCCTTGTGACTCTAAGACAAAGTTCCTGTAAAGGTCTAATAGGCTATTTTACTCAAAAATAAAAAATAGTCCGAAAGATAGATTATCAAAAAATATTTGACCCGTATTTTTAGGGTTCCGTAGCCAAATGGCAAAAACGGAACCCTTATAGATTCGTCATGTCTGTCTGTCTGTCCGTCCGTATGTCACAGCCACTTTTCTTCGAAAGTAAAAGAGCTATCCTGTTGAAACTTGGTAGGTAGATGTATTATATGAACCGCATTAGGATTTTCACACAAAAATAAAAACAAAACAAATGTGGGGTATCTATGGATAGGTCTTTAAAAATAATATTGAGGTTACTGATGTAATTTTTTTCAAAACTGAACAGTTTGCACGGGAGACACTTCCAAAGTGGTAAAATGTGTCCCCCGCCCCCCTGTAACTTCTAAAATCAGAGAATGATAAAACTAAAAAAAATATATAATATAGACCTCAACAAAATCTTCCAACGAAAATTGGTTTGGATGAGATACAGTTAGCAGTTTTTGAGATATGGTGGTACATTTTCAAAAACCGCAAACATAACTTTGCCATTCATACAAACACTATGAAAAACAAAGTTATTTTTATTGTTTGTGTATATTAATTACTTATCTCAATATAATTATATCTCTAATCTATGCTTGCTACTACGGAACCCTTCATAGGCGAGTCCAACTCGCACTTGGCCGGCGAAAGATAGATTATTAAAAAATATTTGACCCGTATTTTTTCTTTTGGTACGTAAACCAAAATTTACGAAGATACAACGCGTCTAAAAATCACAAAAAGTCACTTGGTGGGTATAATTTTACAGGCGATATGATGCGCTTTATCTTTGTCTTATTACAAAAAAGTGACACATCTGTTGAACACTTGTCTAAAAAAACTGTCAACTGCAAAACAACAAGGCATTTGATGTTGATATACGGGGTTTTACAGTTATACTTTTTTAGACATCATTATGTTCAACAGATATTTAACTTTTTGTGGCACGACGGTTTAAAAAAATGGTTAATAAAGAAGTATGAAAATCTTTAAAAACCCACCTGCGACACGACACTCTCCATGAAAGGGTCCCATATATGCACGACGGAGTCTGTAGAGACAGCCAGTCGTAACGACTCCAAGAACGTTAGCGACAGCACGCCCTTCTTGTGGCCCGTGTACGTCCAATTGCACTGCGAGGTGGCATTGCCATCACCCTGACAATAGAAATGCTGGATTTTAATAGCCTATCTCTGTTGCTATGTTGATCACGATCTTTGTCTATCTGTAACCAATCAATGACAGAATTTTCCTATCCGAGTCTAAAGCCCGTATTACAGAACGTCACTCAATACTCAAGCATTACTTAAATCGAGGTTCAAGGCATTTGATTGGTTGAAACTAGTTTTATGTAATGCGGGCATTAAAGAGGTACAATCAGTAGCAGCCCTCCAAAAAAAAGGAAAGTTTTTGGGATTGAGATCGAACATTAATTTCAGGCGATAAGGCATCCTTAATTAACAATGTGTTTTCTAGTCCAGCTGTTCCTCTGCAGCCAAAAACGTTACTTCTGTATTGTGGGTGCGTTTTAAACATTTACCGTCGTACCACAAAAACTGTTAAACGTCTGTTGAACACTTGTCTAAAAAAATGTCAGATTATGACGTTGAAATAAGGTCCGTTTTGCAGTCACACTTTTTTATACAAGTGTTCAACAGATATAAGTTTTTGTAGTAAGGCTGTTAAAATCACAAAAAGCCACAGTGGCAACTACTTGTGTTGAATAAATCACAGCTGGAAAACTAGTATATTCCTATTTCCTATTATCTGTAAGTAGGCATGAGTTCCAGTAGAGTAAATATTCAATTTGTCCGGTAGAAAGAGCTAAATAACGAATTTGGCCTAAGCGGTGAGCAGTGCGACGGACGGCACGAATAAGACATTGGTTACATACTTTGTACGCGAATTCACCACTTCCGGCTCGTCGTGGCGTGTTTCAAACATTTCTGTACATTTAATATTACCGCTTGCTGCCCCGCGCTAAGTCACCTCTCACAGCGGCAAGGTCGTGAACGGGCAGGGAAATAGTCATATAACTAACCTGGTTCCTCAAAGACCACAGTCTGACAGTCTTGTCCTTGGACCCACTCATGAAGCTGCTCTCATTGTCCAGACAGTGTATGGACTTAACAGAGTGTGTGTGCCCTACGAAGGTCTGCAATTTGATCTGTTTCAGATTGAAGCGTGTTTCCTTGTCGGGGCGACCGATTTCGTGTTCCCAGTATATCAGCCAGTCTCCTCGTAAATGTCTGTGGAGAGAAATAATAACATTTTTATAAAGAATTCTCCAGAAAAAAAAATATTAATTGTATCCCATATCAAATCTTATTCAGTGACATAGGACGCGAAACAGTTTTATGCCAGACTAGTTGTGCACGCGACTTCGTTGGCGTCGATTTTTTCTAAAAGTAGCGTAAGTTACTCCTCTTTATATCAGCTACCTGCCAATGAAAGTCCCACAAAAATCGGTCCATCCGTTCAGTTCCGTTCAGTGATTAGCAGGAACAAACAGACAGACAGACAAAAATTATGTTATAATGTGCATGTAGTAAAAATTGTTTATTTTAATATTACAGACACTCCAATTTTATTATTTCTATAGACGTCAACGTAGCAGCAATTTTTCACTCATATTTTCTTGTCTTGCTGCCACATTTAAACATTTTACCACAACGATAACCGAAAATAAGTGGTACAATATGAGAACATTTGTTTTTAGTAGCCACTGATGTCCCTTTGCTAGGCAAAGACATCCCATATCCATCCAAGTCTTCTCAAATGAGTCCCACCTCCCGGGACGGCAGGGACTGTCAGACTCGTACTGACTAAAATCCACGGTGTTCCTTCAATAGCCCTATATGTTCCAGGGTCGGTACCTAATGAGACAGTCCTGCGACCCCGGCAGGCTTTGGCCCTCTAAGGGGGCGCCGTTAGTTCAAGTACTGTGTGAGTAAAATTTGGCTAAACAAGATCACTTTTCAAGCAGTTTCTAACACCAACTTTATCCAACTGCTTGTTTTATCGAACCTAGAACTCTGTACTATGAACAAAAACTTACCTATTACTCTTAATCCCATTATCCGTCTTATACGCCACGACATCGAACCCGTGTCCCTGCGCACCATTGCCGACATCGCACGCGTCACTAGCGACATCTATCCTGTTCCCCACTAGAGTTACGTTGGACCCAAAACTGTTGGAGCTTGATATGTGGTCCATGACGACTTCGGGCTTCGTCGTGCAGACTTCGGCTTTTCTGTTGAGAGGCTCGTCGGAAAATGAGGACTGGACTCGCTTGTCCGGACGGATTTGGAGGGGGGAACTATGGAGAGAAAAACATATCAGATTATGAAATTCGTTGCGCCCATATAGAACAACTTTTTGTATCCATACAGAATGGTCTGTAGAGGCTAAAAGTTGCGTCATACTAGGAAAGTCATAAATGCAAAAATTTAAATTCACATACACAACAATCACCCAGAACAACAAATACTTGTAGACACTACAAATATCTGTTGCGTGTGGCAATCGAACTCGCAACCACGGCAATAGATCGCTTAGCTACGCTAACCGTGCCGTCATACGTATTTCCTATAAATTGTAAATTTAATGAATAAAACATAATTTATCGATTGCTCTTAAAAAACCATCATTTTAAAGACAAATATATAAAGCTAGTTAATTTTGTCAAATCAATATCTCGATTTTTGGCAGAATATTATAAGATACCAACTTTTTTCTAGCAACACTGCGTCGCTCTTCTTTACGTCCTAAGGCCAAGCTCACTCTGTTCTTCTTTACTTAGCATATTGGGCTTGATTTAGTTAACAGTTTGTCATAACCAACCAACGACCATTTATATCTAGACGCCTCATGCACGATCTGACTAACGAAAATTATTCTGTCAAGTCGCTGAGGTACGACATAAGCGAGGGGGACGGGGTACTGCGTTCTGATTGGCTAACTCAAGGTCAGTGCGACGAGGGGACTCACAGGAGTGGTCGAGTCACGACGGTTTTAAGACTTTTACCTAATGTGTTGACAGACATCGGTCGCCTGTGATTAGGAGTCTAGATATAAATGGTCGGTGTAACCAACCATTGATCAATCACTAACTTCAAACACCCTTACCTGATAGAATGGTTCTGTTCATATTTCCTGCAGAGTGCGCGAACAGTGTCAATGTTCTTGAGACACCGCTCCATGGTTTCTGCTCCTATGAACTTGGCGAAGGTGGTGTACGCTCGGTACGCTAGCTCCTCATCGAAGACCATTAGAAGTTCTTCTTGGGCCTGTAATTAAGATTACTAATTGAAAATGTTTATGCATGTTTGCAGGGTAGACCGGGCCTAGATGAGAAGTTTGGAAAGCAAACGTGGAAAGCAAAGTTTGGCCTCGCAGTGTGGATGAAGAGCAAAATGCTATTCATAAGATTCTGCCATCAAGCGGACAGATTTATCCTAACTTTTATTTTAGTCAATTTATAGTAGATTAGTAGTTAGATTATTAGTTAGTAAGGGCTGTAAGGCATCAATTGCAGCCCGAGATATTTAGGCGCACGAGGGCGCCTATAGTTCGAGGGTGCAATTGATGCTTACACCCGAGCTAACTACTCTGCTTTACATCTCGATTGTGAGGTAAGTAGAAAAAAACCGGCATTACAAGAATAAAACATTTTAAAGTAAAAGTTTTCTATTCCCGCCTTTTTTATCTTTTTTTTAATTTATTTTTTTCAAGAACGAAATTGAGCTTCGCCGTTCGATATTTAAAATTGATTTATACTCATACGAAGACAAGGCTGAATAGCAAAGCGACCTCTTTTGTCATTGGGCTGAATGCATGATGTCTTATTGCCAGTATGATGGTTAGATGTATGCGAACTTTTTGAAAGAGTGAAGAGCTTTTTTTTAATTATTTATTTATTTATTTATTTATGGCACACCAACGACTTATTCACTAATACATTTTGGGGTAGTGTAACAATTTTCTTTATATCTAGAGTGAACTTGTCACTTACAGGTGTGCACAGCACTTACAGGTTACGAGTATAATAATAATTTACAGAGAGTGCATAACTGAAGCTAACAATCATTTAAAAAGAACTACATGAAAATGAATTTAAAATTAACAATAAAAATAGGAATAAGAAATAAATCTAAATCTAAATCTTGTCTTAAAGTATGTAGATAATTGTAATGAATTTTATAAAATTTTAACTTTGGCCACTGTAGGTTAATAACAATTGTGTGCGAAAATGCGATAGCTTGTTGGAGAAGATATCAATGCCATTGGATCGTGTATGAAGCTCATTGTACGTCCTCATCAACCTGTTCATTGGTGCCAAATTTCCGAGGTTAGTTCTTGTTGGTCGCGGAGTAAACACATCAAGTGTACGTGCTGATCTGGGTAAACTATGGCGAGGGACCGATATATTTACTTCATCGAGAAGCTTAGGGACTTGTATATATCCATTAATAATTTTATGAAGCAAAATCAGATCGTTGTTATGCCTACGCTGTTTCAAAGTTATCATTTTGAAGTGACTTAGTCTTTGCGAGTAGTCAGCGTCTCGATGACAGCTATCAGACTTGTACCGCAGGTAGCGTGTAAAGCTTTTTTGGACCCGTTCTATGCGATTCTCATGTGTACCATAAATTGGATTCCAAACAGGTGAGGCGTATTCTAAAATAGTACGTACAAGAGAATTATAGAGTACTGTTAAAGTTTGGACAGTTTTGAAATCATAACAGGTTCTTTTTATGAATCCCAGTGTTTTAGCGGCCCTAGCAACAACAGAGTCAATGTGAGGTATGAAGGTAAGCTTACTGTCAAGAAGGACTCCTAAATCTCTGATTTTTTCGACTTTCTGAAGCTCTCTTCCGTTGAGCGTATATGAAGAAGTGAGCGTACGGTGTTTTTTTGTGAATGTTATATGGTAACACTTATCAGCATTTAGGATCATGCGATTATTAGTACACCAGCGATATATAGAGTTGAGATCTTCCTGGAGTAGGGCAACGTCTGTACTTGTGTCAATGACCCGGTATAATTTCAAATCATCTGCGAAGATGGAACAAGTACTGTATTTGATACTGTTAACAATATCATTTACAAATATAATAAACAGTATTGGGCCAAGATGAGATCCTTGTGGGACTCCAGATGTTGAAGAGTAAGGTAGAGATTGATGACCCTTAACTACAACTCTCTGTTTTCTATTGGTCAGATATGATTTAAACCACAGCCAAAGTTGACCAAATATGCCGAGATTTGACAGTTTCTGTAACAATATAGTATGGTCTACTTTGTCGAACGCACTGCTGAAATCTGTGTAAATAGAGTCAATTTGCTTGCGTGCGTCTACTGATTTGCAAAGGTCATTAACGTAAAGTACTAAGTTGGTTGTAGTAGATTTATGAGCGCAAAAACCATGTTGTTGTGGAGCTATCTCTATTCTTGAATGAGCAGTTAAAATGGGACACATAAGAGACTCGAAAACTTTTGAAAATACAGACAAAATAGAGATAGGTCGATAATTCTGCACGTTATCAGCTTCCCCTTTCTTAAAGACAGGAACTACATGAGCTAGCTTCCACTTATCAGGAAAATGAGATGTTTTAATAGAGTGGTTAAATATTATTTTGAGTGGAAGAGATAGACTGACTTCACATTTTTTGACAAATATAGGTGGTAGACCGTCTGGACCTGCACCTTTGCATGCATTTAGCTTTCTAAGTGCTCTGAGAACGTCTCTTTCCGTGAAAGCTACGCTACCCAACGTATTGCAAGAACCTTCTGAGCGCTGCACAGAAGGTTCCTGCAAGCCGCACGATTGAGTAAACGTAGACGAAAAGTGACGCGCAAAAAGATCACAGATGCTGTCACCCGAAGTGGCCACCTCAGTGCCCAATTTCATTTCAGACGGCATTTCACTTGAGCCTGATTTCTTTGCTTTGACAAAGGACCAGAAAAGCTTGGGATTATGGGTTATGCCCTGTTCTATTTTCTTAGAGAAATCATCATAGCTGCTTTTGATTATTTGATTGGCTCTCTGGCTCAATAATTTATATTCGTAATCGTCACGGGGATTTTTATACTTTTTGTAACGTCTTCTAAGTTTTTCCTTTTCATTCAGAATGTTTATAAGTCTTTTAGGGAACCATATGGGGTATTTATTGCTTTTAATTTTCGATTTAGGCACAAATGAACATATGATGTTTTCCAATATCTTATAGAGCTCTTCTACCATTGCATTGACATCCTGAAATTGGGAAAAGTGATCAATCCAATTGACCTGATTTATTCTCTCGTTAATTACTTGGTAGTTTGCTTTGCGAAAGTTAAACTTATCAGACAGTTTACATTTGAGAAATGTTGGCGATACGCTGATAATATCAATACATAAGGGTGGATGGTAAGGGTCAATTGTTGACAATGATTCAGCGCATTCATGGACAAGTACACCATGGAAGTTGGACAATATTAGGTCTAGGGTTTTACATTGGTGGTTTTTTACATGATTTAGCTGTTGTAAGTTGTTAAGAGATAAAAAATCTACAAGGGAGTAACCTAACGAGTTATTATAATTACTTGCGGACATACTCGCAGTCTGACAGTTAGTGCTATCCAGCTCCCACCTGATGAACCCCAGATTAAAATCTCCAGCTATGAGCGTATGGCTACCCGTTAAATCAATAACAGAGGTAACCTTATCCAGGAACTTGTTCAGTGCCTGTAGTTGTACAGGTGGAGGCAAGTACACTGCACAGATGTTCAGGTATTGAGTCTTTCTTTCTCCCGTAATCATTAGTCTTAGCCACAAATTTTCGGAATCAGTTTCCCATTTTGCCATGCGGATACTACCAATCGTCTTCAACACAGCGATTAGGACGCCTCCGCCCTTTTTGTTATTGTTATTATTATATAATTACTTACCTCCCTAGGGCTTTTCTAGCTACATTATTACCCTAGAGCGCTAACTGGTTACCTACAAGCCCCATTTGGGGGTAATAAGGACCTACTTACCGAATATGAGAGATGTAAATAGTATTTATTAGTTTTTCTTTTTCTAAGTTTATACGTCTGTGGATAACGATGTAGGCTCACTTTCTATTCAAATAAATGAACAATTTGTTGGCATGTCCATTTTTATCACTTGACGTTGGTTTTTTGTCACTTGTAGATGTACAACAGTCTTTACAGGCAGTCAATTACCCAGTAGGTATGTACTAACCGGGTTGTGGAGGTCAGATAGTGACTGGGCATGATATCTTCTCATGCATTACTGACCATAAGTCGCAGATGTTCGCAGATATCAAGCGGGATGCAGGCGATTATGTTCCTTACGAACATTATAATATATAATATACTGACCGTAAGTCTGACAGTGTCATGCGGATGTTCGCAGATATCAGGCGGGGTACATGCGAGGTCGGGCAAGTCCGCTCGTACCACACGTCCGTCCTGCACGCGCCACTCCGCAGTGGTTCCATCCCGGCAGATCTCCAGAAAACCTTCCAGCTTTGAGTCCGTCGATTCATGGTCTGATGACTGGTATCAACAAATGAAAATGTAGCATGAAATGTCGTATGTAATATCAAGAACTAGCTGTTCTCCTGCTCGTCTCCTATAGGTCGTAGCGTGATGTTGTATAGCTTATGACCTTCCTCGATATAGGGAGTACGGACTACTAACACATTTTTTTTTCAGTTCGAACAAGTTGTTAGTGAGATTAGCACGTTCAACCAAATAACATCTACTGCTTTATAATATTAGTATAGATAAGCAAAACAAGCTAAGAAATAATGAAAAACGGCGCCAATCATTATGGATCGCGGTCGACGCAAGCGATGGCTTAATATTATTAAAAACAACAACAGGATTGTTATTATTCCTTACCTTTTCAGGGGTACTTTCTTCTTGTTTCGGCCAGTTATCGATTTTGCCTGTTGCTTTATCGAAAGCCAAGAAAAATCTGCGAAAGAAAACAGAATATGAGTTCAAAATCCTATTAGGACTGGTTTCAGTCTACTCACTTTTGCAACAATTTTTGCAATTGAAAATTCTCTGAAATATTAGCCCTAAAGCCCTTTACGATCCGTCCCGGCGACACGATGTAGTGATGCGATATCTGTAATGGCAGAACGCGATGTATCTGACGCCGGCAGTGAGAAAGCACATAATATGGACATCCATAGGTTACAGAGATCAGATCGTATCGCCAGATCAGATCGCCGGGATGAATCGCGGTCTGTGGGTAAACGAAATTATCCAAAATAGAACTGTGTTATTGGCATCTAGCTGGCAGAGACAAGATGTATAGGTACTGCTCTTAATATACTAGTTGAAAAACCCATAGAATGTCTCTTCGTCATCTGTGGTCCAATCCTCAAGTGCAGTGGCTGAGCGATCAACTGGGCAGCTTGTCGTGGGTTTGATGCCCGCACGGAAAAATACTTACATGATCTACAAGTAGTTGTTCCGGGTCCAGACCCAGAACTGCGCCAACCTTCGATCAATAATAGCTCTAGATTAAGGATCACGAACAAAAAAGAGTTGCAAAAGTGGCCACAATTGCACAGACGTAAACATCTACATTTCTTAGAAAAATGTTCAATAGTATGAACAACCTCAATTTATTATAAACCTTAACACTCAAAAATAAAGTTTAATTACCATTGCAAAATGTGTTTATTTAAGTTCTTTCATCCGACAAAGGTTTAACGTTCACAATTTAAAAATGTTTCTTGAAGATAAAATGTCATCAGTACAAAAGTAGTCATTCTAAAATGATACTTAAACTCGAAACAATAAGGATTCGAAATACCGTCACAAAACCGTTTGTGGCGGTATTTTTCGGGCCGTTTTTGAAGCGTTCATCGGGAATCTAGTACTATTATTGATAGAAGGCGCCAACCAATAAAGTTACCTGATAATGGAACCGTCGCCTCACAAGACATTTCGCAACATCCCCTATATAATTTTATCCTTCTAATGGCGGATTCTCAAAACTCCAAATACCTTTAATACCTCATGTGACTAAGAGAGTGATGAGTATGAATTTTGATGGATGGAGAGGAAGAGGAAGACCAAAGAAAAGATTGATGGATTGTCTAAGGCAGGGGTTCCCAAATTGTGCGTCACAGAGAGTACAGAGGAGCGTCGTGAGGAGGGTCGACCTTTCTCCAGATTGATATTGCGTGGAACCAAGATTCTAAATGTATAAAATATCCACCAAATAGAAGAGGATAGTCTCATTGATCTCTTTTGCAGCAACAAACCGAGATTGTTCTGATTTCGTGGAGTTCGGAACCAGGTATTATTGTTCTATTATTCACCTGGTATCAACCAGCTAGGGCGTCGCGAAAAAAATCTAAACCTATAATGTGCCCCGCGAGCTGAAAAAGTTTGGGAACCCCTGGTCTAAGGAATGATATGACAGAAAAAACCGGCCAAGTGCGAGTTGGACTCGCCCATGAAGGGTTCCGTAGTAGCAAGCATAGATTAGGGACATAATTATATTGAGAATAGTAAGTAATATACGCAAACAATTAAAATAACTTTGTTTTTCATAGTGTTTGTATGAATGGCAAAGTTATATTTGCGGTTTTTGACAATGTACTATATCTCAAAAACTTAGTTTTATCATTCTCTTATTTTAAAAGTCACAGGGGGGGGGACAATGGGACACACATTTTGCCACTTTGGAAGTGTCTCTCGCGCAAACTGTTCAGTTTAGAAAAAAAAAAACCGGCCAAGTGCGAGTTGGACTCGCCCATGAAGGGTTCCGTAGTAGCAAGCATAGATTAGGGATATAATTGTATTGAGATTAGTAAGTAATATACACAAACAACAAAAATAACTTTGTTTTCCATAGTGTTTGTATGAATGGCAAAGTTATATTTGCGGTTTTTTAAAATGTACTATATCTCAAAAACTGCTAAATGTATCTCATCCAAAACAAATTTTCGTTGGAAGTTTTTGTTGAGGTCTACATTATATATTTTTTTTAGTTTTATCATTCTCTTATTTTAGAAGTTACGGGGGGGGGGACCAACTTTTTACCACTTTGGAAGTGTCTCTCGCGCAAACTGTTCAGTTTAAAAAAAATGATATTAGTAACCTCAATATCATTTTTGAAGACCTATCCATAGATACCCCACACGTATGTGTTTGGAGAAAAAAAATTTTTGAGTTTCAATTCCAAGTATGGGGGGCACCCCCAAAATTTGTTTTGTTTTTATTTTTGTGCGAAAATCCTAATGCGGTTCACATAATACATCTACTTACCAAGTTTCAACAGGATAGCTCATATACTTTGGACAAAAAGTGGCTGTGACATACACGGACAGACAGACAGACAGACATGACGAATCTATAAGGGTTCCGTTTTTGCCATTTGGCTACGGAACCCTAAAAATGATATCAGTAACCTCAATATTATTTTAAAGACCTATCCATAGATATCCCACACGTATGAGTTTGGTGAAAAAAATTTTTTTGAGTTAAGTATGGGGGGTTACCCCCAAAATTTGTTTTGTTTTTATTTTTGTGTAAAAATCCTAATGCGGTTCACATAATACATCTACTTAATAAGTTTCAACAGGATAGCTCTCATACTTTCGAAGAAAAGTGGCTGTGACATACGGACGGACAGACATGACGAATCTATAAGGGTTCCGTTTTTGCCATTTGGCTACGGAACCCTAAAAAGGAGTAACTGATACTGTGACGTCTGATAGGGGAGAATGGAAGAAAAAACTTGTTGCGCCGACCACAGATAAATTGGGATAAGGGCAGGAACATGATGCTCTTACCTTTGCAAAGCCGGCACGCACAGATGTCTCCTCGTCATCTCTGGTCCTATCCTCAACGCTAGTACATGGAGAGCGTCCAGCAGTTTCCTGGTGAGAGAACATCGTGCTGCAGCACCGCTGGGGTAGGAACAACGAGTGGTGGAGGCTAGGCGAAGAGCTGGCTGGAGAATTGTCTTTAAGAATGTGTCCTGCAATCATATTTAAGAAAATTTTGGAGGGCTAAACTACAGCGGAAGTCGCATTAGACCCCTCTGCCCCCAGATGCGTGGTGTCCGGTATGCAAAGGAACGCTGGTTCGGTTTTAATAAAAGAGTCAGACAGACCCCTTGATTCTCCTCAGGGTGGATGTACTCCGCTCAATGCTAAATTCTCAGTTTAAATCAACTTTACCTGACTACGATTAATGGTCTTATTTGTGTGACTTGATCATGGCAGTCGTGGTCTGTAGGAAAATGCACCTCAACTTTATGCTAATAATATTTATTTTCGGATGAAGTGCAACTCGACCCAGATCTATAGATTTGGGTCTTAGTCTTACAAAATAAATAAATGGAATGGTAGTGTACCTGCAACTGCTCCATAAGCTTAACATCGGACATATGCGGCAGCAGGTACTTGACGAGCTGTAGACACGCAACCACCCCGCCCTCTAGTGGCGCGGAAAGGCGCCGTCGACATGACGCGATCAACTCGCCCATGTGCGGTAAGTATTGAAAGATTATTAGCTGCTCGCCGTACATTGCTGGAGGTAATGAAAAATATTGGAGTTAATAGCTGTTTCCCGCCTTTTCATCCGGTCCTATTGGCCGAAGCGTTATGTTATATAGGCTATATCCTTCCTCGATAAACGAAATATCCAATATAAAAATATTTTTTCAGTTAGAACCAGTAATTATTCCCGAGACTAGCGCGTTACTAATCTCGGGAAATCTAAACAAACAAACTCTTCAATATTGGTATAGATTCTAAAGGAAATAGCAGTCTATTTGTATTTAGATTATCTTGTAGACCGTAAACAGGAAGACCTATTGCAACCTTGAGGAACCTAAAAGTCATACATGCAATTAAGTTTAAAAAATCTACATTATTATTTTTCATCATAACGTTTACGAGACGGTGCTAAGACAGACTTAAAAAAAATAACAGAAACTTTTGGCCATTAGAACGATTCCTTTTTGTGGATGTGCCTTGCTACCATACTTCAAAAGCCTCCAGTTTGAAATCACTATTCTTCTACTATATAAAAATAAGTCGGGTTTTCCTTCCTGACGCTATAACTACAGAACGCACGAACCGATTTCCATGGTTTTGCATTCGTTGGAAAGGTCTCGGGCTCCGTGAGGTTTATAGCAAAGAAAATTCAGGAAAAAAAAAATCTTCTTCTTTTGATCACCAAACGAAATGTTACATAAAACGAAGCCATCTGGTGGCGAAACGGAGTTCGCCGGGTTTGCTAGTTTACTATAAATTAGGGATGAACTATGAACATGGAAAAATAACCAATATTTCAAAAGATATTTTATACAAGTGACATTTAATAAATTATTTATTTACTCACCAACAATAGAAGTAAGGCACTTGATGACCTTCATAGCATTCCTGTCACCAACTACTCTGCTGTTCACAATGGATATCTCATCAAACTCGTCCCTCTCCTCGCTGTCCCACGGCGCCAAGTTATCCTTCCCAATGTAACACAACGTTAACATCTTCAACAAATTCCTCGTAATATACCTACAAGTCAGTACCGGGCCCAATCTATGAGACAGCCATATAAGGCTTTCAGAACTCATATCGGAGATTTTTGAGGAATTAGGATCCTTAAACCCTTTAAAATCTTCCTCGTTCATACTTCTAGAGCTCTTTGTAGAAGTTTCTAGAAGATCTAAACTAATTTGTGGATCGTGAGACTTCCTTCTCAATTCGACATCATCAGAATCATCCTCTTCGGCGAAGTGTAAGTAACTTGTGAACATTGGCTTAGTTGGTATCGCTATTACAGGAGAAGTTGGCTTATTCGATGGTGTTGTCGTCTCGTGATTTTGATCTTTATGCGCTACGAAGTTAAGTTCTTTTTGCGTCGTGTTGTTCGGTATGAAGTATTTAGCCGAAATTGGAGATACATGGTCTATGGATGGAGAAGGAGTATTGATATTATTCTCTTGAGTTGTGTTAGAGTTGTATGAGTCTATGGATTCAGCAGGAGACTTGCTCCTACTGTTTCTACTAGGGAGTCTGTCCTTATCAGTTTCAAAATGGAACAACTCATTCTCGCTTCTATTATCACTGTCTTTCTCCTTCAGAACTTCATTTGTCTCTGTCTTTTCAACACTCGGAGTCGTGACATGCTCAGAACCATACGAAGTATCAGGGGAAAATATATCAGTGTTACTAGAAAGAGCATTTTTCATATTATCATCAGAATATCTCGGCTTTTTATTTGTCAAAGCCTTGTTGTGACATAAATGGCCTGGGGACCCGACTTCTTCAGTCACATCTTTGTAGCCACCGACTGCTTCTACTAGATGTTGAGTGAAATTGTCCAGGAAGCATTGAAGACCTAATCTGACCATTAGTTGTAGCAGGAATATATTGTGATATAGTTTTACGAACTTTTGCTTATTCGATACTCCTCCAGAGAGTGATAAACTATCTATATCTGTTAATTTATGCTGGTCAGGCTTGTCTACAGCAAAATCATCGTCTTCGTAAAGGTTTAATACATGTTTGAGTAACTTTTTCCTCGTCTCAGCGGGTCCTAAAGCTTTGCTCACGGTATCGAATAAGTACCACGCAGCTAATACTGATGTGTCTTTATTTTGTAGCAACTCTATGTAGTGTGACAAGAATATATCTAAGACATCGAGTTGATTGTAACAATTCACTTGGTTTAGTAGAACTTCCAGATGTGACGCACAAGCCTGGATCTTTCCTTCAGCGATTTTCTGATTAAAATACAGTTTTGTTTTATCAACGTTTTGGTATTTTTCGCACTGAACACCATCACATTCGTACATATACAGTATGTTTAACTCTGTACTTGTTAACTCATATTCATGTAAAGTATTCAATAACTTGTATAAGATATTAAAGCTCTGTGGAAACGGTATTAAGTGTTGCATCAATAAAGGTTGCAGTAGCTGCGCAGGAGTCGGTGCTGGCAACCCTTTATCTGTGACTAAAATCTTTTTTAACGGTTCCTCCTTTTTGGGAGTCAGTTCGTTCTTGTAACTCGAGGTGGGCGGTTGGACGTTTAGGAGTAGACAAGCTACGTAGCTAACACTCCTTGGTAAGGAATTGTAATTGTGTTTTAAAACTGTCCGGCAGTTGTTGTATCTTTCTAGAAAGTTATCGCTGGACGTTCTAAGGGGACGCATATAAGTGTGTAGAAAGATCTCCACGATCAGACAACCTATGACCAACATATCTTGGCGTCGACTTTCAGTCACAAACTGTTTATAGATCGCAGCATCAGTCGTGTACCTCGTATTGAACGATCTATTTTTCCTCTCTTTTAACACACTTTCTAAATGCGCATCCTGGGTGAATTTCTTCAAATAACTTTGATCGTATGACGCTAAGAACATGTGGTTTGTAAAGGCTGTATCATCAGACCCTTCCTTGGATACAACGCTATCTTGTCTCATATCTTGCTGAACAGGATACAGATTTAAAGTGGTGACATTTTCTTTGTGTTTCTCTTTATCTTCAGCTTTAGTAAAGAAGCATTTCGTGCGGAAATTATCTAGGGATTCGATCGCTTGTATTGAGGCTACTGGATTTAATTCTTTCGGGAGATATATCACTCCTTTTCCAAGTTCTGATCTTTGGACCCTGTAGTGTCTTGAATGGGAAGATGCCCTGCCTTCCGTGGGGGTTGATTGAGAGTCTTCGATCCCTTGGCTTTTGGACAAGGAGCGAGCTCGATTGCTGCTCTTATGTCGCGATCTGACCCGTTGGGGGGGAACGTTTAGTCTTGAAACGTGTTGGGGAAGACTGGTTGACTCTTCTTCATCGTCAGAAACGTCATCTGAACTGTCGTTGCGAAGGGATTTTTCTGGGAACAATGATAGTTTAAATTAAACTGATACCGAGAAAAGTGAGAGGTTAAGTTATAAGATTTTATTTACTTTTTTTGTTTTCTTTAAACATTACAACCTGTTTTCATAAAACTTTATCGTCAACTAGGTACAGCATAAAATATTTTTTTTTTCTAAATTACTCATACATACAACATACAGATACATATCTCTGAATTTACACTTCTGGACACATCTATTGGCCCACCTTAGAGTTTAGGTTTCGATGGCCCCTACCGAAATATGATTGCTAAATTGAACAAAAACTGTTGATGCAGTTTTAAACCTGATACATTTTACCATCTTTTTCGATCGTATTGTTTTAAATTTGAATTCAGAATACCATACGACATGGAGCTACGCCTAACAAGTCGGATATGCGCCTTGTTAAAGGCAATTGATTTTTGAATAAAAAACATGTTTTATCAAATAAAGGTTTAATTTAATAACGCGTGTTGCCTCCATGGGCATCTACCACAGCTCTCATACGATTAGGCATAGAGTTTATCAACCGCTCTGTGAAATTTTGAGGGATCATCTCCCATACCTCTTCTATGGCAGTTTTCAACTCCTGCATCGTCTGGGCAACTGGCTGACGAGCCCTACCACGTCTTTTTAGCTCGTCCCACATGTGCTCAATGGGGTTCATGTCTGGGCTTCTGGCTGGCCAGTCCATAACTGTGATGTTCACATCCCGAAGATATTCCCTGACGATGCCGGCAGCATGGGCTCTTGCATTAAAAAGGAAATTTGGGCCCACATAGTCCGCGTATGGTATCACGTGAGGTTCTAAGCACTCACGAATGTACCTTTCAGCATTTAATGTTGGCAGCCGTGGTCCTGTAACAACCTCAAGTTGAGTTTTGCCGCTCGCGGATATACCGCCCCAAACAGTCCATGAGCCACCGCCATAAGCAACCCTCTCTTCAAAGCAGCATTGTGCGAAACGCTCTCCCTTACGTCGGTAGACCTTCTTCCTTCCATCATTGCCATGTAACACAATTTTAGACTCATCAGAAAAGAGTACACGGCTCCAATCTTGCTGTGTCCAATTTAAATGACTGCGTGCGAAATGAAGGTGCGCTGTTCGGTGGGCTCGCGTTAGTTTGGGCCCATTAGCTAGCTTGTGTGGTACCATATCGCGTTCTTTTAACCTTCTCCGAACAGTTCGAGCGCTCACAGATACTCCGTGGAATTCGCGAAGTTGGTTTTGTATCTCAATGGAGGTAAGGTGACGATTTCTCAAGCTGGTCGTCACGATGAATCGATCCTGCCTTTCAGTTGTGACCCGAGATCGTGGCCTTCCTTGGCGACGAACAAAGCCGCCAGTCTCTAGGTACCTCCGATAAACATTTCGGACCGCAGATCGACTTAAATTAAGTTGAGCACTCACGTTTCTTTGGCTGTGTCCGGCCTGAATAAGTGCCACAGCTTGGGCGGCGACTTCAGGTGAACTATCCATAGATTATTGATAGAACCTCACCTTAATGTTAAGAATAAGTAATGTTTGTTGCAAAACCAAAGATATCAATCACTTTTTCAAGAATTAAATCCAAGTAAACCAATAAAACCAAGTTTTCTTAGTATTCGATTGTTTGATATCAACAAACAGGCTCCAAATTGTCTTTTGTTTCTTTAAATTCTGTGTTCGAAATTCAAAAAAAGACTATTGAATGAAATTGTGAATGTGCCAGGTTCAAAACTGCATAAAAACTTTTTGCTCGACCTAATATAAAATTTTAGCTAGGACCAAACGAAACTGAAAATACAAGGTACCAGGTGGGCCAATAGATGTGTCCAGAAGTGTATTAACGTTGTAGTGTAGTTGTAGTCATTTTTGAAAAACGGTTTAGACTAGTAGTTTTGGAGATAAATGGCAACGTTAATGGCAGTATATGGTTCAGGATGCGAGGTTGTTTGTGCAAAACTATCAACCTCGCACCCAAAACGCATATACCGTCTCCGTGCCGTCGGAGGTAAGAAAATCAAGACCGCTTACCTGCACTTTTGCAAAAAACAAAGCGGATTAAGGGGCTAGGAATAGAGTGGAAAGTTCCTCAATACCACGGTGAAAAGGAAGGTTCCTTCCGACCAGACGGGTGTTGTGCCTGGTGGGCCCGACATTCATTGTCGGAATGTCTATGACAGATCTACCCGTAGAAAACCGTACGTTTTATGTCATATGTCGAAGTGGTAAGGATGATTTTCACTTGTAGTAGGAATCGGTCGAATCGCGTCCTCAGTAAGCTCCCTTAGTGCTTCTGTTGCTTCATAGATGGCACTAGTGTACTTTTTACTGACGATTATGTCCGCTACACCTTGATATTAGCAATTTAGTACATACTAGCATCCTTGGGCTGTGTCCAGTGCAGTCGTGGCGGCGCGGGCGGCAGCGCACGCGCAGCCCGCGCGGGGTGCGGCGCACACAACAGCTGCAGCCGAGTGTGACCGTCCACCAGGGACAGACACACGTTCATATTATAGTAGTACATACTAGCATCCTTGGGCTGTGTCCAGTGCAGTCGTGGCGGCGCGGGCGGCAGCGCACGCGCAGCCCGCGCGGGGTGCGGCGCACACAACAGCTGCAGCCGAGTGTGACCGTCCACCAGGGACAGACACACGTTCATATTATAGTAGTACATACTAGCATCCTTGGGCTGTGTCCAGTGCAGTCGTGGCGGCGCGGGCGGCAGCGCACGCGCAGCCCGCGCGGGGTGCGGCGCACACAGTAGCTGCACGGCCCCGCCGCGCCGCAGCCGAGTGTGGCCGTCCACCAGGGATAGACACACGTTCTTAGCTTTCACCGCCGCGGCACCCGAAAGCCTGGTTACGGAAAGTATAAAAACTAGAGGTCGTCTAATAGCCGAAATTCGAACATAATTTATTTAAAGCTACATTTAAAACAATAAGGTAGTTTACTGCATAAATAAATTGAAAATCTGTTTAGACGTATTTTTTGTTTCTTTAAATCGATGAATATTGACAAAGATAAAACGCTTCTAATTTCGGGAGTGGAGGCTCGTGACGTCGCGCCTGTCAAGTTATACTAGGTTATAGAACCGGAAAATCCCGGTCCCGAAAAGATTTCCGATGGAGAACCGGGATTTTCGGAACCCAGAATTACATTTAAATAATACGTTTAAACTTGTAAATTCTTTAGTGGAACAAAAAATAAATTTATATGTAAGTTATTATTCACTTCGTCTTTGTAAACGAGATAACATGTTCAGATACACGAGTGGATGACAGAGAAGAAAACTTGCTAATGTGCTCGGCTGTGCGGTTGTCTACTCAGCAAGCAAAGGGCAAAAGGTTTTGGCATCCCAGTTGCTTTTGTAGCTAGTAAAAGAAAAAATACGGGTTAAATATTTTATCTTACGGACTAATTTATTTTTGAGTAAAATAGCCTTTTTTTTTTTTTTTAGCGTGGTAAAATCATCAAATGAGTCCTCCCACCCCGGGCAGGGCGGGAGGGACTGTCAGACTTGTACTGACTAAAATCCACGGTGTCCTTCAATAGCCTTTTATGTTCCGGGGTCACGGTAATGAGATAAGTCCCGCGACCCCGGCAGGCTTTGGCCCTCTTGGGCGGGGCCCCGTCATCGTGCTGACGCTCTTTGAGGCGCGCGTGGAACACAACGCGCCGTCGACCCGGGCATGGTCCATGTCCGGGCGGCGAGTTGCCCTTTACTCGCCGCCCGCATGCCCGCGCCTACGGTGGCCGGAGATCGTCTTGCGACGTCCGACGCCGTGGGCGTCTACCATTGCGGGTGGGGCGGAGGGAGGACGCTGTCCTCTCTCTCTCACGGCCCGCCTCCTCCTTAACGAGCATTACTGCTTCGCAGAAGGAGGCGACCGCTTCCCACTCCGTCTCGCCCCGCAGCATGGCCTCGACCAATGCCGGGCGCGAGAGGTCTCCGCCTATCGCTGCCGTGAGGACACGGCGGTGCTCTGCCCAAGCGGGGCAGTCTTGCACCGTATGCTCTACTGTGTCCTCCGGGCGATCTTCGCAATGGTGACACCCCGGCGTTTCTTCCTTCCCGAGTAAAATAGCCTATTGAATTTTATTTATTTAAAGTTTCATATTTGCATCTCTCTCTCAAGTTTCATATTTGCGCCTTAACTGGAGTTGGGCAGGATATCTGGCTAGACGAAGAGATGGCAGATGGAGCAAGGTTTTGACCGAATGGTGGCCAAGGTTCGGCCAAAGAAACCAGGGCCGCCCAAAAGCCCGTTGGGTTGACGCTATCGTCAAGATCGCGGGGAATAAATGGATGAGAGACGCACAGAACCGAGAGATAGGCAACAAAAGGGGGAGGCCTATACCCAGCAGTGGGTGATCCCTGGCTGATATGATGATGATAGTTTGCATCTCTTTATGGTCTTTGATTTCTTTGTTTTATAAAATATGTGGAAACTCTTGTTTCAGATTTAAGCATACGTGATCTAGAATATTACAGTTTTTGTCAAACAGCTTAATTATTAATATTTTTTTAAATTACTACTATATCACATAATAATCTACTTACTTGTATCCAAAGGTGATATCAATCCAATGATGCAGATTTTCAGACACATGTGTACTCTCCAAGGCTTCCCTGTGTTTAGTTATGAAATCTTCCACGCATGTGGCCCAGGATGGTATGCCCAGATCCTGAAAATAAATTCGCTATTTATCAAAATCGATCGAGATAGAAAGAAAGCAACTCAAGTGTTACCACTTACGTGTGGACTATACCGGGTCATTCTTTTAAGATGGCCAAACAATTTTTTGTTTGGCCAACTTAAAAGAATGATTAATTATTTTATTTGACAATTTTTTATGAACTTGGACTTGACCAACGAAAAAGTTTAGAAAGGAGGTGACAGTTTTTTTTGGGGTGATTAAGTAATCAAATGAGTCCTCCCTCACTGGGTGGAGAGTAAGGGATTGTCCGACTTTTACTGACTAAAAATCCACCCTAGCCCTTCAGTTGCACTTTGCATTTTATGCGCCCTATAGACCTCGTTTGAACTTGGTACACGACGCGCCGCCGTCGACTCGAGCCTGAATCTCGATCAGACGGCGAACTAACCAAGAAGGCGATAGATGAGGTGAAAATAAATACAGAAGTATGGAAAACCCCTGATCCCAAAAGATATGGGCAAGAGAATTATGGTATTTCCTTACCGGCAGATCTTCATGTATGCTCTTAAACACGGTGGGGTCCGTATAAAACTCGGGTATGCATTCGTCGGGCGTCCATTCCTGCATGCGTTGGATTGACGCAGGGTACTCCGCCGGCACCCACTTGTTCCGCACGTGTTTGCACAGGACTTCTTTTGGTGTTCTAGAAGATACATATTTATTAGGCAAGGTAGGCGCAAATTGCTATAAAAAAATATATAATAGAATAAAAGATACTAGGGTGATGATTACGATAAACAGATATACAGAGTGAATTTTCCAACTGGGTTTGGATGAACAACTCCGAAACTATGAAGCCTAACGAAAAATACTGAAAGAGATTTAGATGATAATAAAAGTACATCACAAATTTTTAAAATCAATATTCCTACGCAGGAATCGAACCCGTTGATTTCGAAAAACAAAACACACGCTGTATAATTAAACTATTCGATAGTGTCACTATTGAGCAAGCGCGGTCCGAAGGGGGGGGAGGGGTCACAGAGGACATGACTCCCCCCCAAATTCTAAGGTCACATTGAAAAATCTCAAAAATTTGAAAAATAATAAAAGAAAATTTCTAACTATCCCATAACACATTTATAGTTTGCTGACATCTTGTGCAATAATTATGTCTTGTGCAATAATGTTTATTTTATTCCAGATAGATACCTATTTTGTATTAGTGTAGTGACTGACCCCCCCAAAAGTTCATGCTGCGACCGCGCCTGCTATTGAGGATAAACTCTCTTCTCTCTTTGACCCAGTTTGAAAAATTCACCCTGTTTAAATGAAATGGTACGTAACTAGGTCTATCTATGTATAGTTTACACCTATTTTTATAGGAATACGTAAATGTAAAGGTATAACAATTTAGGCCCTGTGATTTCAAATTGACACAAACGACACATAATATTGACGACACGATTGGCGCAGTGGCTGAACGATCGACTCCTGCGCATTGTTCGAAGGTTCAATTCACAACAAATAACAAATATTTGTATGATCTACAAGTATTTGTTTCGGGTCTGGGTGTTTCTGTATGTGAGTTTCTATGTTTGTAAACGCACGATACAGGAACAAATTTCTAGTGTGGGGCAACGTTTTAAAAAAAAACCGGCCAAGTGCGAGTTGGACTCGCGTGAAGAGGGTTCCGTACGATGTTACCTATCACGTTTTTTTTAAATCTGACCCAAATTGGTACGCACAATATTGAGTGATTTACCATGTTATTTTAATATCATGGACTTCTTATAGGTTTTCCTATAATCTATAAGTACAAAACTAATTTCTGTATTTTTCTCAAAATTTTAGGTTCAGTAGTTTCGGAGATAAGGAGGGGGAATGGTCAAATTTCGTCTATTTTCTTGAATAACTTGGAAAGTGTTTATTTTAAAATTACAAAAAAAATACATTTAAGATCTTCTCAACAAGACCTTTCATTTGATATGTCACACGATGCAGTTTTCAATTATTATTATTTTAATTTTCCCCTTCCCCCCCCCAATAATTACCTCCCACATACAGATTTCATCTATTCACGTCACACCTCTGTGCTTGGGTCACAGGAATTGATATGTGTACCAAATTTCAACTCAATCGGTCTAGTAGATTCGGAGATAATTGACTGTAAGCGACAGACAGACGGACATACGAGTGATCCTATAAGGGTTCCGTTTTTGTATTCGGACGTACGGAACCCTAAAAACTCAAATTCGCACTAACCTGCGCGCCATGTAGACATAGCTCGTTATATCGGACAATGCATCGGAGACGTGGTGCGGTATCTGATCGGGACAGCTGACGTCATAAGTCATGTCGAGCTGTCTGTCTCCCTTGTTCAGGCGGTACTTCGACTTGGTCAGGTCTCGCCAGTTCCTTCCTGCAATGATAATGAATATGGAAACACGCGTTTCCATTAGACAAGTCTTGCAAGTATGAGATCACATTTGCATACAAGTAGCTTTTTTTTTATTGTGCTAAAATCATCAAATGAGTCCTCCCACCCAGGGCAGAGCAGTAGGGACTGACAGACTCATACTGACTAAAATCCATGGTGTCCTTCAATAGCCCATTACTATCTAGGGTCACGGTAATTCGTAAGTCCCGAGTAGCTTGAATTGGAAACATGTTTTCGAGAGTGTGCAAATTACATGCAGGTTTTACTTTCATAGTTCCCAATTGAGTCGGTTGACAGATATTTGAAACAAAATGTACAAGTTCAAATTCCTACTTGTAATTTGTATGGAGGCTTGTTTAAGTTGCTTACAATTTGTAACTTGTATAATAGAAACGCGCCTTAAATCTTACATTCATCTTATGGGAGTATAGTATCAGTAATGGATCTTAATCTTATAATATTTTTTTTATGTTTTTAGAGTTTTTCTAAACCATGTCCATGGGGTGCTAAGACAGGAAACCTCCACGTGCGCCCGTGGACTGGAGTTCCCTCTCGGATACGTCCGTGGGGAAGACCAGTTTTTCGGGCCGGTGCACCCTGGGATGCGGGCAAAAACTCTTCCTTAGGCACTGTGTGCCTAAGGGGTCTCTTTGCCCGTATGCGAATAGCCTGTCGTGTGGACGCTCCAACGCGTGTCTGATTAGCAGAGGGCACAGTGGCGGAGCAGGCTTGCGGACGGTGAGTAATGGGTAGCTCGCCGTCCGACCAAGGACCAAGTTCGGGTCGGTGGCGCGTCGTGTCGTGTTTCGCGCGTGCCTTCGGGGAGTTGTCAGCAATCTGACGGGGCCCCTTATGGGGCCAAATGCCTGCTGGGGTAGCGGGTTTTTCTTAACACAGTAACGTAAAGGGCATCCGAAGGAACACGGGTGGATTTTAGTTAGTAAGAGTCTGACAGTCCCTTCCGCCCCAGCCAGGGCGGGAGGACTCATTTGATGATTTTACCACCTAAAAAAAAAAAACCATGTCCATGTCTACACAATCATGTCGAACATGTCTAGACATTTCTGCATCGGTATGTACGACGCGCTTTCTATTCGCATTGCACGCTAAAATACGACAAACATGGATTCGTAGAAATTAACAGATTTTTACTTCTGATACTAGATTTGATCTTATCAACCGTATTGAAGTCTTATCTGTAAAAATCATTTTGGACGACTGATATCAGTTTTTTATCAATATTTCTAATTCTTTCATCAATACAAATTATATCAAGGGTATTAATTCAAAAATAAAAATAGCAATAATTATAAATATTATTGGTGCTTCAGATAAGTTAGGTAATTATTATATCCCATCAATATTACACATTTTGACTAAATATTTTTGTCTTCGTTTTGGTTTTCACTTTTCATCAAAAAGGGAAAACAATGTTTATCAATATCTATCTACAGTCATGACTGAAAGTTTGTCAATTAGATTATATTATTAGAATTCGAAGCATTTCTTTTTTAATTACATAAAAAAATTACGAAGAAACAATGCATTCTGTTGGTCTTCTGATATTTAAAATTTATTGAAGCTGTCATGATGCCACGCCTATTGTTGGTGTCAGGAAATAGTAATTAATTTACTGACTTAAGATATGTTACTACCAGTAGTAATGCTGCCATTCTGCTAGGCACATTACCAGATGATAGCAATAAATTTTATTGATGCCCTTTTTAATTTATAATAATTCTATCTTTTTTGTAATGTTTTACACAGTTTATTTATCTAGTTCTAATCACATCCCCAAAGTCCACCCACATTAAAGCACAGTTTACTTTGTCATTTGTAAATTGCCCTGTTTATATTATGTACATTACAAACATTACTGATAATTGCTAAGCATCTGTGCAGATAACAGCATGAATCATAACAAACACATTTTTATCAAACAAAGCAAAAGAATTACTACAATTAATACTACAAAGACTTACCACATCTGGAAGCAAAATCGGTGACCCACGGCACCATGAAATGTGCCTGAGGATCATTGTTGGACCTTCCAGCTAAGATGTTCAGGTGGATCAGATAGTCCAAGTTAGATATCCTGCCTCTAACCCACAGCATACACAGCTTTTCCAGCTGTACAGCCTCTTTTCTCCAGCACCAATCCTCCCCCCTCTTTCCAGGAGGACCCTGGCTGATTGCAGGAGTTGTTTGCTTACTTCTGTTATGCTCAATTATCAAGGATGCATCTAGGCAGTGGATATTGTTAGTTATCGGTGGCAAGACCTGCAGCCATAAATTCTCAGACAAATATATATCTTCAAGGGTCAACATCCCTATGCTTAACCCTCTATCACTCATAGCCTTTGATAAGTTCAACAATTGGTACACAATAAACAGACCACGGCTGTAATTCATATCTATTAAATTAGGGCTGAAGTTCAGACAGTCTAGAAGAGTGTTCTCATACTGTCCTCTGTATACAATGTAGAAGTTATTGTCTGTTTCTATAATGAACATAGCCGCTAGCAGGTTACCATGTGTTTCATACATTTTTAGAATATGTTTATTAGGTATTATTTCTTTGTACTCTATATGTCCTGCTCCATCACACTTTACTCTAATTATATTACATCCATACAAGCGCAGCAGTACTTCTGACACCAGCTGATCATGTTCCAAAAGATTCACTATGGTACTTTCCTTACTGCTATCATTATTCTGACCATATTTCTTATAAGACTCTTTCCACAATGTTCTTTGGTTACTTTGAGACACATATTGCAGTAGTTGAGAGAACGTGAGGGGCGTCTCGTTCGTGTTTTCATTGAGCTTGTATCGAGGTAGTGGAAGAACCTTGGACACTTTTTTACTCAATACCTATAATACAAAGAAGTTTTTGATCAATTACGCAGTTCTAGAATTAAAAATCTGCTGTTATTGTAATGATGAATGAATACATACCCTCATAAATATTTTTCGCCACGGATAAGGTACACTTTCACCAGGTTGCAAGGTAAAATCTACATTGTTCAGTGAGGTGTCCACTTCGAGGTTTTTTATCCATTTCTTCAGCCAGCTCGTGTGGACGACGACGGTGTAAAGGCCAGGGGAGGCAGTAGGGAATATATTTTTATTACTTATACCTAATTCCTTAACTATATAATCCATTTCTAAATTAATAATGATGTTTTGTTTTGTTTTGTTGCGTACAAAACTGCAGTCATCATTATCAATTTTGACGTTTGTTTGCTACTGACTGACAACATGCAAGATGACAGTTTTATGTGGGGATGCCAGCAGTAATAAATTAATATAATATCGTTCATAAATCAATAATGGTGATCCTATGATATTAATAATTATAGTCTTTTAACTGCCTTTTACGAAGGATGAGTGACTCAAATGGATAGCACACCAAAGCTCTCAACAATCACTCTAAAAAGACGTCGAATTCAGTCGCTGTGGACAAAGTCGGCTAGATGGCGTCATCATCATCAGCTATTCGCTATTCACCGATTCACCGTGCTAGTGTTTTGGTTTCGATGAATAATAAGAAAATATTGGAAATCAAAATATGGCTCCTCACAGTATTGGGATGCGTGTGTTTATTTTTGTAACATTATCGTACTGCAGAGCAGTGTTGCCAACTACACCGTAATTACGGTAAAAACACCGTAACCAGGTAAGATTTACCACCTACCGTAGTATTATAATTACGGTAGCAAAATACACCGTAATACCCAATGAAGAGCGTATTTAATTTTAAAAACCTATTTCTAACACTTGCCAAAGTTTATGTTAGCCATTTTGTCTCTACCACACTCGAATTCTGAGTGCGAAAGAGTCTTCAGCAGAGTTAACGATATTAGAACGAAAAAACAGAATAAACTTCTTACGAAATCCATCAAGGGAAATCTCATAACGCAGCAGGCCATACAGCGTCAAGGAAAAACCTGTATAGATTTTAATCCCACTCACGATACGATCCAAAAACACTAAATCGATATGCCTAAAAACATTGAAACAATTATACTGTTGTCTGATTCACTGGTTCTGATTAAAAATACGTTTTTTATAACTCTGACCCATAGAGGTGATGCGTAATAGTAGCCCGCGAAATTCAAATTTTCTTGTGGGAGCGAATGGAGCGAATGTTTTGATCATTCTTATATTTTAAATTATATTTTCTAATGTCGCGAATCATATTTTGATCAAGGTAAAACTTGTCACTGATATGAAAATTGCAAAAAACACAAGAAAAATTAAATTTCGCGGGCTACTACTACGCAATCACCCTAACATGCTACTAAATAAACAAGGTAATTCTACCGTATATCAAATATATTTTTACAACGTAATTTCGGAAAATCTACCGTAATTTTAGAAGAATTCTACCATCCGCTAGATTTCGAACCTGGCAACACTGCTGCAGAGCATAGACCTATTTATGCAATAGAATAACGCCAACAAGCTGAAGAGGCCCTTAACTTTTTCTGTGTCACGTATTATTTTAAATTACGTTTCCCGTGGGCGCGTTTACAACACACAGACCAAGAACAAATGCTTATAGGTCATACAAATACTTGTTCTGTCCGGGGATCGATCAGCCACTGTATCAACCGGCCCATCATGGGGCCAGCTTGGGTTGATAGTTGGGCTTACTTTAGATTTTTATAAGGGTCTAGAAAAAAACAACAAAACAAAAACTTCACATAACCATTATTTATTAGAACATGAATAGAATACTTGCACAGCTTATATTTTAACAAAATTAAATGTTCTTTAGTGGTGTAACAACACCTAGGAAACTAGGAATGTAAGGCACAGGGTATTAGCACCAAAATGTTTTATAATACTACCTATGATATGCTATCACAACAGATATTGGTCCTTGTATACAAATGCTTAATGTCAACATTACCACTTATGTCTAGTACAATGCAACATTAATAAACTTACATAAAACATGATTATTTATTAACGAAAAGTAAAATTTAATGGGTACCTCTTGAGATACTTCACAAAAATATAATTTTACTACTCAAGTTTCCCAGAAACTCTTTTCAAGTAACATTTCCATAAAGTATCCTTATAGATAACTGCTTGGGCTTCTGGGCTTTTTGCTGCCACAATGCCCCTCCCCACAACTATGACGTCAGCACCTTTCTCCAAGATAACCTTCTCTGGAGTATTATAAACTTGACCCAGGTTATCTTTGCTACTTTCCAGCTGCACTCCTGGAGTCAGCTGTATAAGACCTGGATCCTTGAAAGTATCCTTATTCTGACAGACAAACCCAGTGATCAATTCTGGATACTTAGATGCCATAGACACTGTGGCTTCTTTGTAATCTGGAGTTATTAGATTTCCCTGCAGAAAAAAAAAGTAATTTTTATTAACGTTATCTAAAGTATATTTCATTTTATTGTCTATTTTAGCCTTTTCCTGCCTTTTCCCAGCTATGTGATGGCATCCTTGGGACAAAGCTAGGCAGACGCTGATGATCTCAAGTACAATGGATGCATTTTGTTAACAGAATATCTAAAAGGAATCTTACCTCACTGCTCATTTCAGCCAATAAAAACACTCCTCTATTGACACCATTTGGTGAGTTGAGGGCCTTGAGAATTCCCTCACCAGGCAAGGAATGGGCTGTCACACAGTCTGCCCAATCCCCTACCTTATACAAGCCTTTTAAATACTGCAAGGAGACTGTATGTCCGATATCTGCATACTTTCTATCTTCTAATATTAAAAAGTTAAATCTGTCAGCCAATTGTTTAAGTCTCGTAATGAAATCGTTGCTATAATCTTCAATAATGTCCGCATGAGTCTTCACCAGACATACATGTTCCCCAACCTTTTCTAGTAAATCAAGGATCTTTGTAGAAGATGTCAAATCAACAGAAAGGCATAAGTTTGTTTTCTTTGTGGCCATTATGCCAAACAGTTGTTTTGCAATACCATTCTTGGCTAGGTCAGCACGCTTTTCGTAAGTCAGCAAGATTCGGTCCAATGGCTTCTCTGAAAGCATAACTTATATTTATAATATGGAGCAAAAGTCATAAGTATAATTTAATTAAGTTATTTAATTATCCTGTTATTCTGAACTCACAAACTTTCTAAATTATTGTTTTCTATTTATACATTACAACAAATCAAATTCAGAGTTGAATCAACAATCTGAAAAAGAATTATTATGCCAAGAGGGAGCAATCATCCAATAAAATCTGACAGGACACAATGAAGCCCACTTAATGATGGCATCCTATCACAATGTGTCTATGAGTTAAATATATTACTTTATACTAACCAATAACAGGGGCCTGAGTCTCCTTCAGGTAATTTTTGACTTTCACAACCGTTTCTTCAGTTATCTTGCCGTTCTTTACCAAAATATCGATCAGGGAAGACATTGTGAACAACGATTTAATTTGTACATCATCTACTTCAAGGTTTTTGCTGCCACCTTGCTCTCTATCTAATATTATAACGGCATCCGTGACTATCAAACCCTCTTTGCGTAAGTCTCGGACTGTTTCAAGGACACTGGAGCCCGATGTGACCACATCTTCAACTATGAGACACGTCTGCCCTGCCTTATAATGGCCCTCGATAGATTTCTTAGTACCATAAGCTTTTGTTTCTTTGCGTCTCATAAGCATAGACTTCTTGGTAATTACGCTGAGTATTGTAGCGATGGGCAAAGCTGTGTATGGTACACCACAGAGGTGATCATATTTCAAATCCTTCATTGAAACTTCCAATAGCAGGTTTGATATGGATTCCTGGAACATCCAAAGAATTTAAATAAATGAAATAATATATTACACAATCTCATCAACTGAAATAAACATAACAAACTGCAAGGGTTAAATCTTATTTGTTAGTTTTGTTTGTTTGCTTTACTCATGTGTAGATTTCTTAGGTTCTTCAAATCTAAACCTGGACACGTGAGTTCTAAGGTAAACATGAATGAGTCTTAAGAAAATTAAACTACAAAACCACTATATTATTACGTGGAACGTTAATTCAGATTTCATAACGGAGGAGCAATTTGTAAATTAATTAGAAACACATACCATAACATCAGGGTAACTAACTATAACCCTCAAATCAAAATACACAGGAGTTTTAATGCCGCTCTTAGTTGTAAACTCTCCAAACTTTACAGCATCTATAGAAAACAACTTAATTGCTAGGTCCACAAGTTTTTTATCGTAAGACATTTTAGTTATTTTTCGGAGTTACACGTGAATTTCAATGGATAATAATTACAATTTTGGTTCAAGAACAAGAATTTTGATTGACTTGACTGACAATTGACATGTCACTGTCACTGTCAGCTGTCACCAGGTATATAATTGAAGTTTTTTAATTTGTCCAGAAATCACCAATCATGCAAACAAAAAAATCTATTGCTTTTCTTGGTAAACAAATAACCTCCTTTTTTTTGAAGTCGAAAGCTTCAAACACTAGTTTGAATCACGATCCTCGATGAGATAATTATTTCAATGCCTTTCCTATTTCTTATTTTGACAGTTTACTTTTTTTTTTTAATTTATTAACGGCAATGGATACAGGTCCTTATGCCTGACAGTTTACTTTTTAATGGGGTGTTGCCAAATAGTCTGATTGCTGGTATTTCTACTTTTATTAATGAATGATTCCTTAAGTTTCAACTATCTATTACCATGACGCGATTCGTGCGATTGGCAATTTCTACTAACTAGAAATGAAAATCATCCTTGCTACTACGATATAATGATGCAATTCAACTGACTTACGTCGCAGTGGCGAGCGTGTTTTGTTCTTAATCTATCCGTAAATAGTGGCACCTTTGGTCGTGGTGGTTTCATTTGTAATAAATCGGTCAAATTGCGTCGCATCGATGCGACGTCAGCAAGCTCACTCAGCCGATAAAGCTTAGGATAAACAAACAATAGCAGCGACTGCTTCATAACTATATTGAGGCAACCTCAATAATTATTATTTCAACATAGTTATGACTTTTCCATATGAAACAACTCTTTTTTGCTTTTTTATCAACCAGAAGAATTAACAATTTTAACGACATTTCAGATCGACTTTCCCAAATTAATTTACATTCGGCTTTCACCATTATTAGGTATTGTTGTTTTGGTCCAAATTTTATGTACTTTCTCCGGTGTTCTCCTTTGTGGAAGCATACACATATTTTGGACAAAATTGACCAAATTATTCGCGAAACTTTAACATCCATCCTTAATGTGGCCCTGGACGACCGAGCGTGGCTGCAAGCCACCCTCCCTATCCGATTTGGTGGACTCGGCGTCCGCAAAATTTCTAGTGTGAGTTTACCGGCGTTCCTGTCCTCTGTCCACAGCACTGAAACCTTAACCAGGAAGATCTTAAGTCTCTCCCTGGTTGACTCTGAAGTGCCGTGCTTGACCGATGCGGAGAACGCCTGGAAAATGACTTGCCCGGATTCAGATCGACCCGTGAACCCATCTTCCCAGAGGCAGTGGGATGAGCCGATCTGCAGGTTGGTACGGTATAATCTTATTAATACGTCAACCAATTCTGTAGAGCGTGCCCGCCTGCTGGCTGTGGGCGAATGGGAGTCGGGTCTATGGCTTCAGGCACTACCGTCACCCAACATAGGTACCATGCTGGGTGACGAAACCTTCCGGATCGCTACATGCCTGCGTCTGGGCGCTCCTTGCGGGGCTCCACACCGTTGTCAGTGTGGCGAAGGCGTCGACTGCCTCGGGCACCATGGCCTTTCCTGCAGCAAGAGTGCTGGACGGCTAGCACGGCATGCTAGTTTAAATGACATTATCCGTCGTGCTCTTGTCACCGCCGGTGTGCCAGCCGTTTTAGAACCCAGTGGCTTGGCACGCGACGATGGGAAGAGACCAGATGGGATGACTATAATGCCATGGAAGTTGGGTAGACCTTTGGTGTGGGATGCAACATGTGTCGACACCCTTGCGCCATCCCATCTTCCTGGTACTACATGCTGTGCTGGTGCGGCTGCTGCAAGTGCTGAAAACCTCAAACGGCGCAAATACAATGGCTTGACTTCTAGCTATGTATTTGAGCCGTTTGGGGTTGAAACACTAGGGCCATGGGGTCCGAGTGCCCACCAAGTTTTCAAAAACATCGCCAAGCGCATAGTCGACGCCTCGTGTGACCAGAGGGCTGGCCTATTTCTTGGTCAAAGGATCAGCATTGCCATCCAACGTGGCAATGCTGCCAGCGTTCTGGGCACTTTCCCCATTGACAGCGATGTGGATGAGTTTTTTGACGCCCTATAATTGTTTTTTTTATTATTATTAGTTTAGTTATTTTTGTAAATATTTTACTTTTAATTTTAGTTTTTAGATGTAAATATAGTATGTATTATATTAGAACTGTATACTTCAACTACAAATAAAAGTACATAAAAACCAGAAGAATCAGAAAACTTTGCTTAATAAAGAATACATGCTATCCGCTTAAAACAAAGGTTATAGTGTGTTATAATACATTTATTGGATTGAGACAACAATTTTTATGAAATGATACTTCTCGGATTTTAAAGAAACGTATTGCATTATACATTACGGAATACTATGTGAACGCTCGATCTTTAAAAATTCCATATATTCAAATTCCATAATATTTTTTTGTTTTTTCTACAGTTTTACGATTTCTACCAATTTTTTGCTGTTTCGATGAGACCTGGCAACACTGAAATTCACTTTCTCAAAAAGGTTTGTGTGGGAGCGGGCGTCTGTGTTTGTTTTTTTCGTATTTTGTTTTCGTATTCATTTTCGCAATAGAAATAATAATATAAAATTTGTTTCGTGCTGATTGTTTACGTCTTAATTTGTGACGTGTTACATGATAAAATCGTAAGTATTTTAATTTTGTAAATAAACACAATCATGTTGTTTTGTGTAAGTTACAGAACTTTTTCGCGCGCACAAAACGAAAAATAATATTGGATCGTTAGTGTCTCTATGGTGTAGAATTATTATTATTTATTTTAGGTATTTAAACCCGGTTTGGGACTCAGGTAGAGGATTTTGAATCAATGCCGAGCTTGGGAAAGGTAAATCCACCCCTCCTATCGGGTCGAGCACGGAGTGGGGTTCCCTCCCCTCTTTAGGGGAAGTTTGGGTAGACAAAGGGTAGTCACCCCTAAGCAGAGGGGAGCTTTTGGGCCTTGGGCGATATCCGTTGGAAGGGGAAGGGATCACAAATTCAAGTTCAGTTTTTTTGGCCCAATTGCCCTTTCTAACGGTTGTGCGCGTGTGGGGAGCTTGTCTCTAACGACGTTACAAGTTTCTAATCTGATCCTACTATTCTTGTCTTAAAATTTTGAATTTTCAGGTAAAAGTTTACTGTGTCTGTGAGAATATGAACAGTAATAATGGTAAGACCCATTCTTGTTTTAAACTTTGTTTTTTTTTTCTAAAGTTTACTGTCCCTCAACCAAAGACATTTTTCCAGAGCCAGTACCAAACTTGGAAGAGGCAATAAAAAGGAGTATGTTAGCCAAAAATAAGTTGGCTATGATAGTGAAGAAGCCCAATGGAGTGGTGAACTACTCTTGTGTGGAGTGTTCAGCCTATTATTATACTAAAGAGGAGCTTGAGAGGCATTTGCTGGTCCATAACAAGGAGTATAGGTACCTCTGTGGGATATGTGGAACAGGGTATGTTCAAAATTTTTTATTATTCCATTTTATAGCTAAAAAGGTTTCATTTATTTTGATGAGGAAAAGTCTTTTCCATGCAACTAACTGCAAAGCACAGAATTTATTTTTTTTTTCTTTGCACAAAATTTGTTAAATTTTAAGAAATTTTTGCAAAAAAAAAAGTCATTTTAATATTAAATCTAATTATTATATTTTCACTATCTACAAATTTTTAACATGTATTTTTTTTAATAAACTGCACTGTGGTAATTATTTTCCCATTTAAAAACAGAAACTCACATAAGTCTTTAACATGACCCTTCCTCCATTTCTCTCTAACAGGCTAAAACGCAAGGAGCACTTAGACAGGCATACCCTGGAACATCAGGAAGTGAGGCCTCATGTCTGTCCTGACTGCGGAAAGGCCTTCAAGAGAAAGGAACACCTAAATATCCACCGGTCCATACACAGCGGGGACAAGAGTGAGTCCTGTCCTGTTTGCAATAAAAGTAAGTGTTTGTTTTTACTAGTTTTAGGCAGTAAATTAGTTGTATGTGGAGGTCATAAATTATCCCAAAAGAACATGGCCAATGGTCTACCTGCATGCCCAATTAAATTTAAATTCATTCAGGTATTATAAGTTATCAGACATAAAAGTTACTTTCACATTTAAAATATTAAATACTAGCTGTTTCCCACCTTTTCACCCGCTGATCGGCTGCTGTTGGTTGTAGCATGATGTTATAAAAAAAAGCATAGGCTTTATAACATCACACAGTCATGCATCATGCAGTCCATTTATTAGGGAAGGCTAATAGATAAAGCCTTCCTTGATAAATGGACTATCCAACACATAAATATTTTTACAATTCCAACCAGTAGTTCCTCAGATTAGCGCGCTCAAACAAAGAAAAAACGCTTCAGCTTCATAATATTAGTTTAGAATGAGATGAATTACTGTGAATACTTATCTACTTGTCTCACAAATGTTAGGATGCCAGAGGCCTTGAATCATTCAAAACATAAGCAGTAGTATATATCACATATAAATTATAAAGAGTTAATGGGATAACAATCAATTTTAAATAGTGAAAAACATTCAGAGGTAATTATTTTTACCACACTCTGTATGTTTGCTTTTATTTTACTGCAAACTTGTTGGTTCAAAAAAATAGGAAAGGTGCAATTTATTTATTATTTACAAGTTACCAATGTAATCTAATTGATTTTTTTTTTACATTAGAGCAGTATCTATACATTTATTTACAAAGAGGTTGATTTGAGATAAGTTTTTTTTTCCAGGGGCAACTAAAATTTAATATTTTTAACAAATTTTTATCTTGGGTAAGACTTCTAAGTAATTAAACTAAGTTGCTCAACTTAAGCTTAAAGGACAAACAAAGGACAATCTTGAAGTGAGTCAGGGTCAATTTTGTTACACACTGTAATGTACAAGCAGTTACAAAAGTGGTTGTATTTGAATCTCAGCTCAAATAACAAATAAAGGGGGGAAGGTCACATAAAGGGTGTGTAATAATAAAAATAACGGTTGTATCTGTTTCCCCTCTTCTTTCACAATTGAATTTTATACTACCTGTGTGTGGGAAATATTTTTTTTGTTAGTTATAAATCAGTAGTGTCATAATTATTATTGGTGTTGAGCTTGAAGTGTGTTACAGTGTACTCATAAGCCATTATGTGAAATAAACAATAGGAATTAAAAAAATTATCTAAAGTTAAAAAATAATAGTTAAGTGGTTATTTAATTATAATTTTTTTACTAATAAATATTTTCTGTTTAAAAAATATTAAAACAGGTATAAATGTTGTTGCATGTTGACTTATTTACTTAAACAGTGAAAAATATATTAGGTATGCTGGACATAGTACCTAAATTGACAAGTATTCTATCCAAATACATACGTATTATAGTGTCCTTATGACGCGGCGCTAATGTCTATGCCGATGTATCAAATTGCTTTAAAAAATTTAGTAGGTACCGTGAATTTTCCTCAGGACTCGAGTCCAATTTGCCCGAGTCCTATCTCGGACTCTATACTAGAGCAGCCCAAGCTCAAAGTGTTAAATTACCAATCTGCATCCTTAATTACGCAACATTCATTTATTACACAATCAAAAAATATACACAGGGCGTCCCACGGCTATGCCACATGGAGGGAAAGTGGGTACGTTAAAAATTGTAGATAGAACATTTTACTGAAAGAAGACATTATTTTAATTTAAAAAACATTTTAAACTGCATTCATAGATTTTTAAATAATTAAATTCATGGTCTTACTTTTATTTCTGACACTACGTTTTTTAGGAAAAAAGAATCCTTATGATGAAGCCTTTCGATCGGTATGATAAAACTACAGGATATTTTTTTTTCTCGTGTAGCGGGTTCGATTCCCGGTTCAACCATGTAATTATTTAAAAAACCGGCCAAGTGCGAGTTCGACTCGCCCATGAAGGGTTCCGTAGCAGCAAGCATAGATTAGAGATATAATTATATTGAGATTAGTAAGTAATCCATCATATTCCATCGTATCCCATCGTGTCCCGTCGTATCCCATCGTATCCCATCGTATCCATCGTATCCCATCGTATCCCATCGTGTCCCATCGTATCCCATCGTGTCCCATCGTATCCCATCGTATCCCATCGCATCTCATCGTGTCCCATCGTATCCCATCGTATCCCATCGTGTCCCATCGTGTCCCATCGTGTCCCATCGTATCCCATAGTATCCCATCCTATCCCATCCTATCCCATCCTATCCCATCCTATCCCATCCTATCCCATCCTATCCCATCCTATCCCATCCTATCCCATCCTATCCCATCCTATCCCATCCTATCCAATCCTATCCCATCCTATCCTACGATTCCTTTAAATCGCTTTAATTAATTTACATTTTTGGTTTGTAAGGTGTAAGGGTCAGTACAGACCGAGACGCGAAGCGACGCGACGATGCGCGCACACTTTTAAGAGCCATTCAAAATTCGACTTTATTTTCTTCACCAAAAGATACACATTTCGTTGTGAGAATTTAGAATACGTTGAGATGCGTCGCGATGCGCCGCGATGCGCCGCGCGACGCCTCGCGGCGCAGCGCGACGCATCTCAAAGCAGCAGTACTGCGCTGCACCTCTCAAGGCCTCACGACGCAGCGCGGCGCCGCTTGACGCCGCTCGCGGCCGCTCCACGATGCGAGGTGAAGACCGGGAGCTAGAGGTGACTGAGTATGCATAATTGTGAGTAACGAGTTTCGCCAACCGATTTAAGTTAAGAAAAGGTCAAAGAATAACAATGAAGAACTTGCCGGTCAATTTTTTGGTTCATTTTTTTTCGCCCTCTTCTCTTATTCGTAAACGGAATGTATTGAGTACATGATTTAAAATCATTTTAATGATTATTTCCGTAATAATTTATAGAAAAATCAGATCACAGCTTTTTGCGGAACAGATAAAGCGCATAATAATATTATGTATAAGAATTCGGTCATAGTTGCCGTCACTCGGATTTTGCATACTCAACTACCTCTAGCCCCTGGACTATGTAGCTGAGACCGTCATTTGCAAATGGGACTTTGGAAAGGACGCGGGGCGGGGCGGGAGCAGTGGAAAGTCTAGACACGTTCTGCTGCACCGCGCGGCGTCTGGATGCGCCTCGCGACGTTGCGATGCGTCTCGCGGCGCAGCGAGGTGCATCGCGGCGCCGCGAGGCGTAGCGCGACGCAGCGTGAGATGACAGGCCTCTTCACGCATCGTCGCGTCGCTTCGCGTCTCGGTCTGAACTGACCCTAAACTGATTACGATGAAATAAAAAACATAATGTTACTTCAATTTAACACCTCTACTCCTGGTTTTTTTTAACGCCATCTACCGTGTTATCGTTGGTTAAGATGAATTATTTGAATATGTAGTTTTTCTATTCGAAGCTAGATCGCGCTACTGAACTGCGCGTCTCGGTGTGAACTGACCGTAATATTTTACTTCTGAATCACTTTAAATTCAAATATCTTTTGATAGACTGAACCGATTGCAATGAAACAAAAACTAAATGTTACTTCAAGTTACGCTAAATCGTTGTGTATAAAAGTTATCTACATTGATTTCGTACATTTTACGTGATGCCCGAATAACCAAACATACAAACAGATAAACAGACAAACAGACAAAAATTCTAAAAACGCTGGAAATGGGTTCTATTGGTTGTCCTTTAACACCCTGGCTATATTTTTTTTTTTTTTTTAATGTACAAAAACTTCTTTTCTACAGTTTTATTATTCTCTTATTTTAGAAGTTACGGGGGGGGGGACACACTTTTTACCACTTTGGAAGTGTCTCTCGCGCAAACTGTTCAGTTTAGAAAAAAATTATGTTAGTAACCTCAATATAATTTTTAAAGACCTGTTCATAGATACCCCACACGTATGGGTTTGGTGAAAAAATTTTTTTTGAGTTTCAATTCTAAGTATGGGGGGCACCCCCAAAATTTGTTTTGTTTTGATTTTTGTGTGAAAATCCTAATGCGGTTCACATAATACATCTTTCTACCAAGTTTCAACAGGATAGCTCTTATACTTTCGACAAAAAGTGGCTGTGACATACACGGACAGACAGACATGACGAATTTATAAGGGTTCCGTTTTTGCCATTTGGCTACGGAACCCTAAAAATCTATGAATGCAGTTTAAATTGATTTTTTTTAAATTAAAATAATGTCTTCTTTGAGTAAAATGTTCTATCTACAATATTTAAGGTACTTTCCCTCCATGTGGCATAGCCGTGGGACGTCCTGTATATACAATATTTTTTATTAAGGCTTGTAATTCACTGAACGACATTGTGCGTTTGGTCCCGTCTCGTACTAACTTACGACGAAACGACGAGAGAGAGAGAGGGACAAGTGCGGGGTGGCAATCAGTCTTTATTCGGACGCGTTCTAAATTTATTATTATAAAAATAATACTACTTATTTCTAAAAAAAGCTAGCAAGTTATTTACCTTTCTATCGCAAAGCAGTTGATATTTTTTTAAATGCTTTTGATAAAAAGAATGCATAGGAGTAATATGATTTTTATCTCAGTAGGTATTAGGAGGTGATTTGGTGACTTCATTTTGCCCAGCAGTGGGATAGGTAAAGTAGGCTAGCAGTATCAGTATCACATAATAAAGTTATAATTAAAATAATTCAAGTCAATATTTTTAGAATTTAATTTCTCTGAAAATACCGACGAAAAATTTCTTTCCTCTTACACACATTTTCCAAGAAAAGCCATAAATCTTGCTCGATTTATTTCCACATGACAAATCTTTATTTTAGCTTTCTACCGCAAGGATCACTTACGGAAGCACCTGCAAACTCATACGAAAGTATACTTAGGGGATGCAGAAGTTGTGGAAGACCAGGGTTATGTGGACCAGAGCAACGACCAGCTAGTGGACATCAAGCAGGAAATCATTGATGAGTACAGCAGGCCTGTGGTACGTGAGGACCAGGATGAAGAAATGGAGGTAAGGGTTTTACTGATTGATATGTATCCTTGTGTCAGAACGCCATTAAAATTGTAAAAAAAACTTTAATGTTCGATGTTCGGTTCCTGGCCAGCAAAATTGGTTTTTCAAAAATCGAGTGATGCAGTTTCAGTTTTTGTCCAAATCGACATCGAGACTTCATTCAGTATTTTTAGATATTCCTCTTATTTACGGATATAGCCATCCACGCCCAATTGAAAAATTCACTCTGTATATGCACCATTGCACCCCACGTTTTTATTTTAACTTCATCCATCCATACATCCTCATAATCATCATCATCATCATCGGCCTATAGATGTTCCCACTGCTGGGACACAGGCCTCCTCTCTGTGAGAGGGAGTGGGCCGTAATCTACCACGCGGGCCCAGTGCGGATTGGTAAATGTCACATGTCTTTGAATTTTTGGTTCTAGGACATGCCGGTTTCCTCACGATGTTTTCCTTCACCGTTTTTGAGAGCAGTGGTGTGGAAATAAATTACACAAAGTAATGCGCCTGACGGGGTTCAAACCCGAGACCTACAACTCGTAAGTCGAGGCAGATACCACTGGGCCACCTGGCTCACAAACTTTCATATTAGTAGGATTTTTGATGCAAACAGGTCTATCAAAATACGTATATTATATCGGTTTCTAAGCCTCATATTCCACGTTAGGACTTTAAAATTCTAACTTCTTGTGTATTATGTATGGGTTTAGTTCAAGCGAGCTTTAAGTCGCTTCAAAAACCCAATATTCGCCTCCCAGCAACGCCCCTTCCTTTCCCAAGCCCGGTTTAAATCCCCTACAGGCTCGGCTTGCCTTGTTTTGCTCAGTTTAGGCCGACTCCGAACATCTGTGCTCCCCGCTGACCGATGAAGCCGGAAAACCCACATGCGGTGATAAAAAAAAAAAGATATGAGATTATAAAATGCGTCATTTATACTGATTCTTGGTAATATGTGATCACGTTCTAAAATAAGTTTGTGGAGTAAGACTTCAGACAATGATAGGTATGATAATAATTGCGACAAAAACTATCGATCATTTTGACCATATATGTAAACATTACTTGAAAGGTCCTTAAACAAAACCTAAAATAGCCAGAATTTATTCCAAAATTAAAGATTTTACGTAAAAGCGCACAAATGAACGTAAATCTGTGTTTTTTAGGCTCCCGAAGAAAAATACAGTGTTTCGGAGAAATTTAATGGGTCAGTAGAGAAGCCGTTCGTGTGTCTCGTTTGCAACAAATCATTCAAGAAGAAGGAATACCTCAAAATACACAGCTGGACGCATATGAAGAAGGACAAAATTTGCACCTTATGCGGGAAAGGTAAGGTCTATATTTTTATACTTATAAATATTCACAAGTTGTATTATGCGGCGCGCGGGCGATGGGATTTCCCACCGGCAAAAATGTTGCACACAAGTACACAACCCTCTAAATAGGACCAAGGGTTTTTTTTTCTTTCTTTGTAGCTCTTGTTGCATAGGAAACTACAGGATTTCAAAACTTCTAGACCTAGGGGTTTAGGGTGTCCATTCGATTCAGAGACCGTAGAGAGCAGTGGTGGCCCAGTGGTATCGGCCTCGACTTACGAGTTGTAGGTCGTGGGTTCGAACCCAGTCAGGCGCATTTCTTTGTGTAATTTATTTCAACACCACTGCTCTCAAAACGGTGAAGGAAAACATCGTGAGGAAACCGGCATGTCCTAGAACCAAAAATTCGAAGCCATGTGACATCTACCAATCCGCACTGGGCCCGCGTGGTAGATTACGGACCACTCCCTCTCACAGAGAGGAGGCCTGTGTCCCAGCAGTGGGAACATTTATAGGCTGATGATGATGATGAAACCGTACAAATATTTGTTCCGTGCGGGAATCAAACCCGCGACAAACAGCGCAGTAGTAGATCGCTCCGCTCAAAGCGCTAACCGTGCCGACAATAGGTTCACAGGTGCACTTTATTACTTCAACGACTATACTTTTCACCTCCAATAATCAAACGTATGTGCATATGCTTGTGGTAATAAAGGCGTGATATTGCTGCATTAGCAAGCACATTTTCCCCTATAAGTAAGGTAAACATGCAGAATACCAACTGTCATCAACAACATATAAATATATACCTTATCGGGTGCCCGTCCTTCAATTACGTCCCTTCTCCGGGGGGATAGGGTCTACATCCGATATAAGGATAGCATAGTAGGCACCCACTATGTCTAATAATACCGTAGTGCCCCAACCCGTTTGTTGAACATGTCGATTACGACAATTTTCCCCGAATTAGGGGGGGAGCTTAGTTACAAACCGGAGTAGCATGGCGCATCGACCTTGGAGCGTCTTTGGCGTGGCACTGTAATGTTGGCTGAAGAAAAGAGTTCTAATAACTGCAGAGTATTTTGACGTTATTTCCCGTGTGGCTACTTCCCCAAGCTCACAAAGAACTTTTTACCTGCCCCTTTTGGAGTAATGATTTGCCAGCTCTCATTTCGTTCGGGAACGTGACAAATGTCGGAATTGTCCAGCAGCAGCTTACTTAGGCCTTTTTTTTTTTTTTTTTATCGTGGTAAAATCATCAAATGAGTCCTCCCACCCCGGGCAGGGCGGGAGGGACTGTCAGACTTGTACTGACTAAAATCCACGGTGTCCTTCAGTAGCCCTTTATGTCCCGGGGTCACGGTAATGATATAAGTCCCGCGACCCCGGCAGGCTTTGGCCCTCTAGAGAGGGGGCCCCGTCATTATGCTGACGCTCTTTGAGGCGCGCGTGGAACACAACGCGCCGTCGACCCGGGCATGGTCCATGGTCGGGCTGCGAGTTGCCCTTTACTCGCCGTCCGCATGCCCGCGCAGCTTACTTAGGCCTTGGCGCAATATTTCCATTATGTGACTTACAGCGTACTTAAAGTATATACTGCGTGTTTATTGTATGGAAAAAACTTTTTTTTTTAAAAGTACCGATTTCAAATACTTATACAAAAAAGTTGAAAATAACTTTTCTTTCGGAAGTCGGTGGCTTTGTTTTTTATTTCATTGACTATTGCCACCGACTTCCGAAAGAAAACTTGAAACTTCCCTAAAATGTAACAAACACTATTCCGAAAACCGTATCAAAATCGGTTCAGCCAAAAGTGAGATAATCGTGAACAAACATACAATCGACTTTGAAAATCTACAATCCAAGTAGGCAAAAAAATCCCTATCTCAAAAACTACTGAACCGATTTTGATGAAACTTGCAGTATTCCCTAAGTTGAACAATACCAATACAACAAAAAATAATTAGGACATACACAAAAAAGGACATGTAGTTCCGAAGATATTCAAAGTTCCCGTTAACTTTACGTCACAAAAAACGTCAAAAACGTGGGGCCTCTGGTGGAACTTAATTTTCAATTAATTTGCAAGAAAAGAGAGAAATTATTTCAAAAATCTATTTTGGGTTTTTTCAACTATCATTATCTGAGTTACTTACTTAATAATATTATTTTTATTTGATTATTTCTCGAAGTAAAAGTCCTCATTGTATGTCTTCCGCCCAGAGAAGAGCGAAGGGGTCTGTCAGACTCACGAAACTAGTAGAGTGTTAACAATACCATTACCCGCATATTTTATTGTCGATAAACTCGCATAACACACTATGAGTGTCTAAACTAAACAGAAACCCCTAGGTTCCACGCAGGCCTCCCCTGGCTCTGTCAACCCTCCTTTCGATAGTCGTGCACGTGTGTAATTTTATTTAAAAAGGGGGAGGGTAAGTTTTCAACCGGTTTTATTGGGACTGGCTGGGGCAAACAAAAAAAAAAGGTTGTTTCAAAAGTTTTTCTGCTAACGTACGAAATTGTGAGAATTAAAAAAATACAGAATCTATCAAGAGAAATGTACATATATATGTGTTGAGAATTTGAGAATTACATTTTTATTTCGCAGAAAAAATTATGAGTTGCATTTGGCTTTGAACACGTTAACTTCACACATTTTAACCTTGACTCCACGATATTTTGTCCCGGAACACCGAAAGGTTTCGAGAAAGGCAGATTACAGCCGTTTTATTATTTATAAAATATTTGAACGCGTGCCCGGAGTGCCAAAGCCAAGGTCACGTTTAGAGGGTGTGGTACACCCCCTCAAATCGTTGGCAAGCCGTAAATAGGTATCAAGTTTCGGCATATTCCATTAAAGTAATGAGCTTCATACCACAAATACTGGTACTTTGTGGTATTGAGGCACTTTTCAAATACCTATTTTTTATACAATTTGCACCTCAATAAATCAATATCTGACTTCAATATCGAGTCAGTCATTTCAACTGTTATATGTATAAAATAAAATATCTAGCCAGCTTCGCAACAACCCATACATTTCTGTTCTATTTTTAAAACGAGGGGTAGAAGGCGTTACTCCCCTCCATTTATGTTCCCCGCGCTAACTTTGTAATATTCTTTTTTTTTATAAAGATCACATCTCCGATGACTCAGCGGGGACCGTTCAATCCAAAAAGTTTTTACACTTAGCGCAGGTAGGTCTGACTCAGATGGTAGCCATAAACGAAAAAAAAACTTTTGTTACTAAGAATAGTGTTGTAGAGGAAAACTGACTTTATTAAAAACGCGATAAGATTCTGATTTCATTGTTAGCGTATGTAGTAGGGGGTGATGATAACATTTGATACATTTCATTTTTATCCTCTTCGTTTCGTCGAAGACCTAATGTTTTTCATTATGGTGCACAAGTGCATTTTAAAATGGTACTGTTGTAGAAAGTAGAAGTGAAGATCGTAGCAAGTTAGAAAGGTAGGCATGAGGCGATGTATGAATGTAGAAAAATTACTCCTTAAGTACTAATATCATAAATGCGAAAGTTTGGATCAATGGATGGATGTTTGTTACTCAGTCACCTCAGAAAGTCTGGACGGATCTTGATGAAAATTGGCTCAGGAGAGAACGATTGGTTATTTTCCACATAAACGCGGGTGAAGCCGTTGGTAACAGTTAGTATTATAATAATAATAAAGGCCTTTATTTAACAATCTATAAAGAATATTTTAAGTACAAAGTTTTGTTATAATTTTTGACATCGGTTAAGATTGTTTTGCCTTAGCATAGGCCTCCCACAAATATTTCCACAGGTCCCGATCCTGTGTTTTTCTTCTCCACATTGAACCTGCAGCCGCTCTTAGGTTGTCGTCCCATCTCTTTGGTGGACATCCTCTTTTCCTTTTGCCCTCTCTAGGGTACCTACTATTCGGCTACCGATTTAGCCCATTTATGTATTGTACTTCTGATAAGATGACCTGCCCATTTTAATTTTAATTGTGTATGATACTTCTGTAAGTTTTGCTCTTTGATGGATAAGTTTTAGGTTTAGTTTATCTCTTCTCTCTCTAGTATTAGTAAAAGTAAAAGATGTCCAAGGAGTGTTACTATCATCATCATCATCAGTCGGAAGACGTCCACTGCTGAACATAGGCCTCCCCCTTAGACCGCCACGCCGAACGACAATTCGCCACTTGCATCCATCGGTTGCCCGCGACCCTCACGATGTCGTCGGTCCACCTAGTGGGAGGCCTACCTACGCTGCGTCTTCCGGTCCGTGGTCGCCACTCGAGAACTTTTCTTCCCCATCGGTTGTCAGTTCTACGAGCGATGTGGCCTGCCCATTGCCACTTCAACTTGCAAATTTTATGAGCTATGTTACTATACCATTTGATAAAGTTCATTCCCACAAGGTTCACTATAACACCCCGCTAAAACAAAATTATAGTTTTTTTTTCTCTCCCATTTTAAGTCGCTAGGGAGCAACCGAACAACCCCAGCCCCTTCTTTTTTGCTATATCTTTTTATTTTGGGCGAGCTAAAAGGGTGCCCCTCCCCTTTGTATTGGTTTTTATGTGTCTTGGGTATTTCTGAATATATATTCAAAAGGGTTTGCTTAGTTTCTTGGCTCCGACTGGGATAAGCTTTACTTTTGGGACTTTAATAACAAAAAGGAATTTTTAGAAGAAATTCTAGAAGCTCCTTGGTAGATACAATTTGAAAGATCCAACATACTACCTTATTTTCTCGTCTCACTTACGATCGTTGAAAGTTCGGGTCTTGTCAGTAGACAATTTCCCAGGTTTGAAAAGAGCCTATTGAAAACTTATAAAAAAGTTTGTCGAAGCTTAGTACCTACGAGGACGGTACTTTAGAATCGATACCATACCACACCTTGATATTCCAGACTTACTCATAGTCTCATATCAGGATAACCTTTCGTAAGCAATTTATTTGTTGGTTATGCACTAGTATATTTTAAATAGCAGAATCATAATATGAATTGCGATAATATTCGTGAAATGGTCAAGAAGTGGTGAAGAGCCAAGGGATGTGATCTTAAGCGTACAAGTATTGCCTACAACATTGCCTACATTTAGGTTAAAAATTATCCCAAAAGGAACGTAGTACATGGTAGTACGGTAGTCGGTATTAAGGTGGATGCTCCAGGGTAGCCCGCGAAATTCAAAATTTCTTGCATTTTTTGCAATTTGCAGGCCAGTGCTAGGAATGACTTTTTATGTTATTTTTTTGTTCCTGCAGCTTTATGGACTTGGAGGGTTGTATTGGTGATTTTGTTGATTATAATTCTGTAACTACATACGTCTTACAGCCGCGAATAATATTTTAATCAACATACAACCTAGCACTGGCTTGCAAATTGCAAAAAACGTAAGAAAATTTGAATTTCGCGGGCTACCCTGGAGCATCCACCTTAAGAGGTATGTCTGAATTATGCCCTGCCCCAAACCCAGGTCATTGTCTTCACCTTTGTGTTACATTTAATGGATAAAGGACTAAAGGTCAGACGTTAAACATGGAAAAGTAACTGACTGATAGAAATCAGATACATATTAAATATTATATTAGCTTCTATACTTTTTTTTTAGCTAAATGCGTGCGTTCAACCACTATCTGGCCTGATGGTAAGCGATGTATGTTCGACAGTGAAGCACATTTGCCTAGAAGTAACCTATGCACTCTTCTTCTTCCTGCCATTCTACTTGGGGTCGGCGCAACACGTTTTCTTCTTCCATTCTCCCCTATCAGACGTCACAGTATCATTTACTCCTTTTTCTTTCATATCATTCCTTAGACAATCCCTCCATCTTTTCTTTGGCCTTCCTCTCCATCCATCAACATTCATACTCATCACTTTCTTAGTCACATGGGTGTCATCCCTCCTCATCACATGTCCATACCAAGATAGACGATTCCCTTTCATTTTAAACTTCCCCTTATAAACTCATTCCTTACTTTATCCATTCTTGTCACTCCACACATCCAACTCAACATCCTCATCTCCGCTACATGCAATCGTTTCTCATCCATCTTTTTCACAGCCCAGCATTCCGATCCATACAATACGACAGGTCTAATCACTGATTTGTATGTATAGTAACCTATGCATTCTTGACTTAAATACCCCATGGTTGTTGCTATTAGGACACAAAGACCCCTGTGAGGAATTCCACTCCTATAAAAATATAATGTACAAACTTTTCTCAACTATACCCAAAACATTCCTAACGGATGCAGTTATATTTTACTTGTCGCAAACTTAACGTACTTTTAACCCAGTGTGGTGAATGTAACACGAAGGGGGACTCTTTAATTTAGTCGTCTGCATAACTGGGGGTAGGGATGTCCCCCTCGCTTATAAAAGAATTGACAGATTTCGAAAAAAAGTAAATGATTGTTGATCGATTGAAATTTAAATCTGGCTTTTCTTGTTTCGATTTTGTTGAAAGTTACCGTTGTTTTGCTTTGAGCTTGGAGCCTATGGAAATAATACGAATAAATCTATATAAAACCAAAAAGGCACTCACTAATTTCAAATTTTGATCATCATAATCAATAATAGCTACAGTATTATAGTAGTTTATGAAACTGGTACATAATGAGGGGAAGCGAGCGAAGCGATTTTTTTAAAAGTATCACACGAGTGTATAATACCTAGTTATGTACAGTTTCATACACTACTTTATCTACTTTCATTGAACACGAATTTATCAAATAAAAGATAAAGATTGCACAGTATTACGGCGCCAAAATTTCGGTTATCACCGCGCATGGGCCACAGCGCGCGCAGCCACAGATAAAAAATCAAATGGATGTATCTATGATCTGTAATCTGTATCGTAATGAAAAAAAAATTTATTATAACATTATTTTGTTAGAGAAATAGTGTCATAATTTAATTTTTTAATTTCATTTCGATATACTGTGTGTAAAGTACGTCATCTCATCATCATAAACTCGTTTTGAGTTTTGTATTTTGAATTTAACGATATGAGAGTAGATAAAAATATTAATTTATCTACCACCCGAGAAACACGTGTAAGTCTGAGCGATGAAAATACCCCCATTTCCCCCATTTCGATATTAAAGTACGTACTCATACAATATGATATAGTTTGGCGGGGGACGTTGGGACATTCGATAAAGGTCGTGTCGTGACCTCTGGCCCCCAGTCTACCCTTGTCTTAGAGCTTTAGTCTTTAATTTTATTAATGGGGGTACGGTCTACTAGTCTAAAGCCCGCCTTAAAATAACCGCATCAGCATTTATGCCTAGTCCAGCATATATTTAGCACTAGCTTTTCGCTTGTGTCACCCGCTGCTAGCTCCTATTGGTAAATAGCGTGATGTTATATAGCCTATAGCCTTTCTCGATAAATGGACTGTCCAAAACAAAGACATTTTTTTCAATTCGAACCAGCAGTTCCTGAGATTAGGGCATTCAACCAAACCAAGTCTTCAGCTTTATAATATTAGTATAAAGTTATGCTACTTCTCTAGGTAATTAGTAGAATGTGTCTTGTCTAGAATTCTAAAGCATAATAATTTAACGTTCATACATCATTATAATAACAGAGCTTTAAAAGTGTTTACAATCTCTTTTTCAAGGCCTTTTAAATAAAATAACTACAACTTGAAACTAAAATAACTTCGCTCCTACGTTACATCCCACACGTTCTAGGTGTTGGAAGGGATTTTTTCCCCCTCTGTTTTAACGGGCTAGTCCCCTCTTAAACCTTATGACGAGTAAGACTACCTTCTATCTCCAAAAGTTTTAATTAGCACAAGATTTTGCTTGAATAACCTGTTAGATCCACTTATGCGTCAGTTGAAGAACTGTTAGTGTGTCTTACCAAATAATTCTTTCATGAAGTCATATTTTTTTCTCATGAGCTAGGCAGAAACTACAAAGCGACCCCTGTTGTGTTATTCTCTAAAGAATCAGCGCCGCAGCAGCGTTGAAGTTGATTGAAACAACGGTTTGCCTTTAGTGGATTTTCAACTTTAAGCTCCAGAACATAAAGTTGAAAATCTATTAAGAACAAATTGTTTCGGTCCTTGACTTTGTCTCAAAGACTTTGTCTCGTCGAAGAGACGTATAGAGAATAGCATAGATGCTCCTATCTACACATACTCCTTTTACTTTATAAAGAAACAAGACGGCACGGGTCGGTACGGTACTGATCCGCACAGGTAAACTTCTATCGTGAAACGGACATTACTGCTAAGTCTCAAACTGTGTGTAAACTAATAACATATTATTTACGAGCGCATGGGATAACATGGTTCGGATTTATTTTGTCTGCATCGATTAGTATTGATCTGTCTATACCGACAACCTGCTTATAAATTCTCTTCCAAAAGTCGCCCAAAGGTGCTCCCAAATGCTTTATTACCTACACCAAAAATTATCAAGATACGAAAGCAACAAACATTATGCAACGATAACATTGCAGCATAGGCTTGCTTTCTATCCTTGCGCAGTGAACGTACTGGCCTTGCCCTCTCGTCCGCAGCCCGTAGGGTCGGACCGGTTGTGCCCGTTACTCGAGATGGGCAGCTGACGTCATTAGGGTACATCCCCCTCTCGATGCGGCTAATACCTCGGGGTTGATGGCTTCGAGTAAAGGATTATGTTGGATGTTGACAGAACAAAATATTCAACACAGCCAACTTTGTGTTGAGTTTGTGAAGTAAGCTATCATTTAATAGTTTCCATATTACTTTTGGTGCCTAACCACCATTTTTTTATCGTAGTGTTATCATCAAATACATCCTCCCGCCCTAGGTGACTAGACTGTCAGACTCGTACCGACTAAAATCCACGGTGTTCCTTCAATAGTCCTTTACGTTCCAGGGTCACGGTTATCTGTTAACAGTCCCGCGACACCCAGCACATGAGTCGAACGCTCTACGTTCATAAAGCTTCAGGAATGACTTTTTATGTTATTTTTTTTCCTGAAGCTTTATGAACTTGGAGGGTTGTATTGGTGATTTTGATGATAATAATTCTGTAACTACATACGTCTTACAGTCGCGATCAATATTTTAATCAACATACAACCTAGCACTGGCCTGCAAATTGCAAAAAACCCATGAAATTTTGAATTTCGCGGGCTACCCTGGAGCATTCACCTTAACTAAAGTGATATTTAATAACCTAGTTCGGTTAGGCACAACTAATTTCGGCGTGTATAGGAATCAAGGACCAAACAAAGTTGCTAAAAAGACAATCTACCTAACATGTTTTTAATGCAACTTTTAAATGAAATACTGATGTCGAAATTATCTAATCACTGGTTGAGTCAACCAAAAACCTATTTCCTATTTAGATTGAAGGGAATTGTTATTATGCAGGAAAATTAACATTAAAAAAATATTGTCGGTCAGTAGGTACGAAAAGACTACTTATTGTCCACGTAGATACCGTTGTTAAGGCGATCCCCTACTTTTTATGGAGCAGATGGCTAGAGAGGGTAACGATTGACAATGTTTACCCCCTATTTTATAAGATTTTCCTGATAATTGTTTCATAAAAAGTGAGCATGACGTCACAATATGCAATATGGCGTCAGCAAATCTTCTTTCCTAATTGAGATGTCCTTAAAAGACGATTCTTTTAAAGACATCTCAATAAGGAAAGAAGATTTGCTGACACCATATGATCATCAGCAATCATGAACCGATGTTCATGATTGAAAAAAATACAATAAATAAAACAACCTCTATTTTTCTACCCTTAAGGGGTAGAATTAAATTTTTACTTAAAATTCTAAAGTGAATATACTTCAAAGTCTATCTTTGAAGTATATTCACTAACACAAATGACATAAACGAATAAAAAACCGGCCAAGTGCGAGTTGGACTCGCCCATGAAGGGTTCCGTAGCAGCAAGCATAGATTAGAGATATAATTATATTGAGATTAGTAAGTAATATACACAAACATTAAAAATAACTTTGTTTTTCATAGTATTTGTATGAATGGCAAAGTTATATTTGCGGTTTTTGAAAATGTACTATATCTCAAAAACTGCTAACTGTATCTCATCCAAACCAATTTTCGTTGGTAGTTTTGGTTGAGGTCTACATTATATATTTTTTTTTAGTTTTATCATTCTCTTATTTTAGAAGTTACGGGGGGGGGGGGGACACTTTTTACCACTTTGGAAGTGTCTCTCGCGCAAACTGTTCAGTTTAGAAAAAAATGATGTTAGTAACCTCAATATCATTTTTAAAGACCTATTCATAGATACCCCACACGTATGGGTTTGGTGATAATTTTTTTTTTGAGTTTCAATTCTATGTATGGGGGGGCACCCCCAAAATTTGTTTTGTTTTGATTTTTGTGTGAAAATCCTAATGCGGTTCACATAATACATCTTTCTACCAAGTTTCAACAGGATAGCTCTTATACTTTCGACAATAAGTGGCTGTGACATACGCGGACAGACAGACAGACAGACATGACGAATCTATAAGGGTTCCGTTTTTGCCATTTGGCTACGGAACCCTAAAAAATCCTAAATGTCAGACCGTTGCAAAAAAGAATATAAAAACGAGTCAACGTGAGCGACCGCCCTCCTTTTTCAGTCCGTTAAAAATAATAAGTAGTATTTAGCACATTAATGTACAGACGTCAGCACATCAACCTATCCCAATTTGTCAAATTTTCCCGATGAAACAAAGAATCGGCATTGCCATTTATAGTGGCAATCCTGCCAGTCTTCTGGGCTCGTATCTTAATGAAATCGTAGTGGAGGATTATAGGATATTTAATCATACAGTTATGGGTCATTCCATGACAAACGCTACCAAGGCCTCAAAAAAAAACTTCGTCGAAATAAGTCAAATATAACTTAATTTCATAGAAAACATTCCTATCCTTCATGTCTAGATTTTTTTTTAAATAAATCATAATAGTTTTCATATTATACCCACATGAAAGTAATGTTGGACAGATCAGGGCATCAAGGTAATTTCTACGTCAATATTGGCAATGCTAAAAGAGAAGAAAGAAGCCATCAACCATCACTTGGTTTCCGTTATAAGTGAGCTTTACTCATTGTAATTATTTGAATCGCGTTAAAAATATTAAACAGTTTGTATTTACGGTTTTGAGAAGGGTTTTCCAAACTGTGTTATCAGTGTAACGCCCGAAACGAAAAAGAGGTAAAAGTTTGTTTAATTTTTCGCCTATTATATTTAAAACTAACATATTTTGCCAAAGTAAAGTCCTGTGGTTAATCTAGTTGAATATCTAATAATAATTGCGAAATCATGTGTTTTAATTGTATTTTCAACGTTTGCAAATGTGTAACACCCGAAACGTTTTGGGTGTTACATTAAAAGTAAGACAAGCTTATACTGCTTTTACGTGCTTATTTGTCGCCGCAGCATATAATATTTTATGCATGGGTGTGTTAATATGATGTATGTCAGAAAAGTAAAGAAATTTCTCCCATATTAACCTTTAAAAAAGGCTGATGGTGAGGTTCAAGTCGTGTTTCCACAATTAATTGGATTTATCTCCAATTAATTTGCAAACACATTCAAACCTGATGAAAAAGATGTCTATGACGTGCGTTAAGAGTATATAATATACGTTTTGCCTCTACCTTTAGACTAAAAGTGATTTTTTGAGTGACGTACATATTACGAATCCCCTCCAGTAGAAGTGCCTGTCTTTGAAAAATAAATCTTTTCATTGTTAAATACGAGCACTCCACCCGCGACAAGGTCTGCACGAATTTCAATTTTTTCCTATAATATTCTGCTCCCGGCCTCCCTCTTTATGGGATACTTTTGAAAAATCTAAATAAATACACAACAAAAATTTGAGACTCCTAGCACTTGTAGTAGCGAAATTTCATACAAACTATCAACCCAAAAAATCAACCCCTCAGGGGTCGAATCTAGCAAAATCCCATGTCTTTAAAAGAATCCCCATGAAAAATTTGAGACTCCTAGCACTTGTAGTCACGAAGTTTCAGACTAACTATCAACCCCAAAACAATCCGTTAGGGGTCGAATTTCGCAAAATCTAGTCTCAGCGAGCACCTACGACCTAAAAAAACCCTCATGATAAAATTTGAAACTCTAGTCATACTAACACTTATGATTTTTGAGATTTCGTGATGAGTGAGAGAGCGAGTGACTTTTCGCTTTTTATTTATAGTTTTTCTATTATATTCATTCTAAATTCTATAATAGTTGATTTATAATTATATAATTTTAAAAGAAAGCGTGAAATTTCATTAATATAGCTCATAATTTCGGATATAAGTATTTGAATTTCGTACTCGTAACACCCGAAACGAAGTAGTGGTAACACCCGAAACAAATAATTTTATTTATTAAAATTTATGGAAAATTGATTACTAACTTTTTTTCCCGTGTTAAGGAAGGTTTTTGGATCTAGTTTAACTTGTTATAAATTAAACTGGAGGTTACTAGGAAAATTCGCTAAATTATGCATGTTAAGGCAGATAGTCAGAAGGTAGAGGCAATTTAATGTAACGCCCGAAACGGCTACTTATTCGCAATTTTCTCTTTATTGTTCAAATATTTAAAAAATGTGATTTTAGGAAAAGAAAATATAACCCAACAAGTAGGTGATTCAATAGTTATAATAGTCTAGTTAAGAATACTACTACTAATAAAACATAGTTTAATGAGTTCAATTGTAACACCCGAAACGATGGAATGACCCTTATGTATTTTAGACCACAGAGCTCTATTTAGACCACTCTGGTGTACAGTGCGCTGCAACTTAAATTACCCGGGGGAAGTGAGAAAAGGAGGAGGGTTATATCCTCCTTCGCCCCCAAATCGCAAACTAAGATGGTTAGACCCCCTGGGGCTTTATTCCAACTTGGGTAGGAGATAGCTATATCAGCAATGTCGCCAGTTGAAAACCCATTCCATCCGCAGTTTCCGTACTGCTACGTATGTTTTTGTTTCTTACCTACTATTTTGTTGACGTCTAGCCGTCAACTGGACTCAAAATAGTAGGTAGGTAAGTAGCTTTTAATCGGATGTCGAGTTCTTCAACTTGTTTAGTTTGTCGTGTCAATGATTCCTTTAAAAATCACTTGAACTATTGGTTTCCTTTTTTATCTTGGTAAAATCATCAAATGATTCCTCCCACCCAGGGCGAGACGAGAGAGACTGTTAGACTTGTACTGACTAAAATCCACGATGATTCTTCAATCGCCCTGTACGTTCCAGGGTCACGGTTACCTGATGAGGCAGTCCCGCGACCCCGGCTTGAACTTGTGGTAGCCTAGTGGTTGAAATTCGCCCTTGTATTATACAAAAATTCGCATACCGTGTATTATGACTATCCCACCAAAAAACATGCCTGTTAAAAAAGGGGCCAAGCTCCCATTGGCTAATTGTTCGCCTAAAAAAGGGTTGAAATCCAATCCAATGCCAAGTTTAGATACACTTTAAAATCGATCATAATCATCTTCATCGACAGTCTGATCCACTGGTAAACATTTGCCATTCCCAAGACTCGCCACCACACCCAGTCCTCCGCCTTCCGCATCCAGCCACTACCCGCCACCTTATTCACGTCAACGGTCCATTTTGGTGAGTGAGTCAGTCAGTGCCAAAATTAGCTATTTTCACAGGCTCATATTTCAGGATCTACTGAAGCTATATCTATGAAATTTGGCATACTGCTTAAGTACTAGTATATGACGTAGGTATAATTTTATACCTGTACAATAGGCACTGAGCTACAGGGAGGTCAAAAGTGGCTCGAAACGGTTCGTGTAAATAGTGCACGGCATGCGCGCGGCCTTTTGCTGGAACTTTTGCAGGCCAATTTCATAGCTGTAAAAGTACTGGGGTCGCGGAACTATCCAATCCGGTGACCGTGCCGTAACCGGGACCCTGGATCGTAAAAGGCAATTGAAGGAAAACAGTGGATCTTAGACGTAGTAAGAGTCTGACAGTCCCTTCCACTCCGCATATGAAGGGAGGACTCAAATAACAAGACGAAAAAATATGAAGTTAATAGGCTAGTTGCCCTAAAAAATGTAATTAGTCCGTCTTTTAGATTATTCAAAAATAAGGGACACGTATTTTTAGGGTTCCGTAGCCAAATGGCAAAAACGGACCCCTTATAGATTCGTCATGTCTGTCTGTCTGTCTGTCTGTCCGTGTATGTCACAGCCACTTTTTGTCGAAAGTATAAGAGCTATCCTGTTGAAAATTGGTAGAAAGATGTATTATGTGAACCGCATTAGGATTTTCACACAAAAATCAAAACAAAACAAATTTTGGGGGTGCCCCCCATACTTAGAATTGAAACTCAAAAAAAATTTTTTCACCAAACCCATACGTGTGGGGTATCTATGAATAGGTCTTTAAAAATGATATTGAGGTTACTAACATCATTTTTTTCTAAACTGAACAGTTTGCGCGAGAGACACTTCCAAAGTGGTAAAAAGTGTGTCCCCCCCCCCCGTAACTTCTAAAATAAGAGAATGATAAAACTAAAAAAAAAATATTATGTAGACCTCAACCAAAACTACCAACGAAAATTGGTTTGGATGAGATACAGTTAGCAGTTTTTGAGATAAAGTATATTTTCAAAAACCGCAAATATAACTTTGCCATTCATACAAATACTATGAAAAACAAAGTTATTTTTATTGTTTGTGTATATTACTTACTAATCTCAATATAATTATATCTTTAATCTATGCTTGCTGCTACGGAACCCTTCATGGGCGAGTCCAACTCGCACTTGGCCGGTTTTTTTATTTGTAAATTAGACTAAAAATTACAAAGATATAGCCTATTAAAGTTACGCGTGACGTCACGCCGCGTGGCATTTTTTCACGCGGGGTGACGTCACGCGTAAGTTTAATGGGCTATATCTTTGTTATTTTTTGTTTAATCGAAAAAATAAAAAAAACGTGTCTAATATTTTTTTATAATCTAAAATACGGACTAAATAGAATATAATTATTTTGACCCTGGAAACTACCCTATTGTAGCCGTCCCCAGACACCCACATAGGTAAAAGCAGAAAGGGCATTTAGAAACAGTTTCTGGCTCTCATCAAACTAGAAATAAAGACCAATGGATCCAAAAGTTATTAAAATCTTCTTACAATAAAATATATCTATCCTCATTACAATAAAATTGAAAAACTTTTTCATCTACGCATTCTTTAGGGTTCTGTACCCAAAGGATCAAACGGGATTATTACTGAGACTTCGCTGTCCGTCCGTCCGTCACCAGGCTTTATCTCATGAACCATGATAGTTAGGTAGTAGATTTTTTTTTAGATGATGTATTTCTGCTGCCGCTATAACAACAAATACTAAAATAAGAATAAAATAAATATTTTTATAAATAATGGTACGGAACCCTTCCTGCACAAGTCCGACTCGCACTTGGCCGGTTTTTTTCCTGTGAAGATTTATCAGGCATTGTTTTGGTGCCCTTCAAAGCCGTGTATTTAGGTTAATTGTTCCTCAAATTACATAACTGCTAATTATGAGGGGCGTCAAGGGTGGGGCTGGCTTTACGTGACCTTGAAATCTTCCCTCCCAAAGTACGTGGTATAAGGTTGAACTTGTTTTTCGCAATAACTATGGAGCCGACTTGGTGTTTAACGATCGGTTTCTTCCGATTTTCTATCTATCTTTTTTACATGTAATCAAATTACACAGAGTTAGATAGATTACCCGCCCCGGTTTCGCAGAGGTTTTCCGAAAACGTTCGTCCATAAAAACTTTATCCTGACAATAATTTGTAATTGGCCATATTGTTGTTATTGTCTATACTACTGTGTCTGTCTAGCTGTTAGTTTTCCAAAAATATTAAAATAAAAATAAAATAAATAAAGAACACAACAAAAAAATAACAGATCCGTTACAGTCGTTCGGCAGTTATGCGCTCACAGATTTTTTTTTCATTTTCTGAAAAAAAAATTTGGAGACTGTTCAGTTTTGTCTACTGAGCAATCCCTGAAAGTTTGCGGAGGGCTGTCCTTTACACCTAGTATAATGTTAAAACCAGATATATTTTTCCTCAAATCTGACCTTAGACCCAAACAAGCTACAAAATAGGCTACCCACATAAGATGACAAAATCTAGAAAGTAGTACATGGATAGACAGGAATATGGTTATTACTTAAGTGGTCCTTAAATCAACGTCGCGCGGCCGCACCTATGTCACGTTGGGTAATCTCCAGATGTGCCTATGATGCGTCACGGCTTGCTTCTTCATTCTGGCTATAACTATATCTAGGTTATGCCCTCGGTGTTTCCCGAGTGCTATCCCTCAAAAACGTCATACCGGGTTAAAAAAACTTGCGAGGCTTGCAGTAGTCACATATGAAAATGTTATACAAAAATGTACTCTGCGTGTGTAACATCTGGTATCTCACCTCAGGTTAGGCTTGGACTTTGGCGTTTACTTTGCTCACCCATCCAAAGACAGACCTCGACAAGAGTTGCCATGGCACGATTCTGCAACCATTCACCGACGACCGGTTCACCATTGGACGTTTCGCCGACAGGACGATTCATTAATGGCCGTTTCACCGATAGACTCTTTCACCTTTGGACTTTTAGCCGATAGGACGATTCATTTATGTCCGGTTCATCGATAGAACCTTTCACCTAGGGACTTTTCGCCGACAGGACGATTCGTTTATCAATAGACTCTTTCAATAACGGACTTTTCGATGATGAAGATGATAAGTTTAAAAGAGTTTAAAGAGTTATAGGTTAACCGTCGTGTCGGCAAAAAGTCCGTTGTTGAAATAGTCTATTGATGAGACGGATATAAACGAATCGTCCTGTCGGCGAAAAGTCCCTAGGTGAAAAGTTCTATCGATGAACCGGACATAAATGAATCGTCCTATCGGCGAAAAGTCCAAAGGTGAAAGAGTCTATCGGTGAAACGGCCATAAATGAATCGTCCTGTCGGCGAAACGTCCAATGATGAACCGGTTGTCGGTGAATGGTTGCAGAATCGTCACCGCTCACGCTCATTGGTCATTTCGAATTGTTATTTTAAATATTCTGAAATCTCTCATCATCATCATCATCTCTTCAAACCTTCTGACCGTGCTTCTCGAAGTACAAATTGTATTGTCTCAAATTACATTTTACAAATAGTTTTGTCCTCGTAAGTTCTGGTGCAAAAAAACTTTTTTAAAAAAAAGTACCGACTTCAAAACAAATACTTACAAAAAAGTTTAAAATAACTTTTCTTTCGGAAGTCGGTGGCAATAGTCAATGACACAACAAAACAAAGCCACCGACTTCAGAAAGAAAAGTTATTTTAAACTTTTTTGTAAGTATTTGTTTTGAAGTCGGTACTTTTTTTAAAAAAGTTTTTATTTTACCCTTTTTAGTTTATTTATTACATATTCAACCCAAATTCTTGTAAAATACAAAATTTTCTTACATATGCACTAATCTTGTAATACGTCACAACATAAAAAAATCCATATCTCTAAAACTACTGAACCGATTTTGATGAAACTTGCAGTGTACCCTAAGTTGAACAATACCTAGTACAACAAAAAAAGAATGACTTAAATCGAACTTATAGTTCCGGAGATATGCGTGCACAAACATAAAAACATACATACATACATACATACATACATACATACATACACTTATGAAATTTGGCACATTTGTTCAGACGCTGATATAGACTAACATATATGAAAACTGGGCAGTTCTGATAATATTACATACATACGGGTCGAATTGATAACCTCCTTTTTTTTGAAGTCGGTAAAAATACTGATGAGCGTTGCTTTTAACCAGTTCGACTTGTAATTTTCAGTTTACCTACTCCAGTAAAACTAGCTTATGCATAGTAAATGAGATGCCAGCCACGAAAACAAACAAGAATTAAGATAATGTTTTTAGTTCACTAAAATTCTGATATACAACGCACAGTCTAACAACTGGATCTAGAAGTAAGACAATTTCACACAATCATAATTAATAATATCTTGTGTAGCAAGGAACTAGGTAAGTAAGAATTAAAAACAATTCAGCCCTTAAAGGGGTTATACAAGGGATGAGAGTTCAATCATTTTTGAAGTTAGAAACGTGGAATTTGGTACTACGGGACCAAAAGTTGGTTGTTGAAAAAGGTTTTTGGAAAACTCATCCCCCTAAGGGTCCTGGGAAGTTGTCGATGGGAAATTCCATCGGGTAATACGGCTTGTCGTTCACGCAGAATTTTGCGCTCTCGGGAAAAAATATGGCGGGGAAATAAAGCTAGTGTTTTGTCCTATCGACACACCTTAGGCACTCCCTTACTTGAAATCTCGCCCATATTTGTGTCGCAAAGCGAGTGTACAAGTTAGCGTATATCTAAGTAAAGGGTGTCCTAGATCTTGTGTACTTACATTAGACTATGACATACTTATTGTTCGCAATGCATTAGCTTAATTTACATATTCAGTGTACTTAGTATATGATTTTATGACCAAAAGGACCAGCAAGAACAACTGCTACTTATAAGTTTAACTAGCGGCCAGACTCGCCGCACACGTTTTAAAATGTTCGACCTATACTGGTTGGATTTTCCGAAAACTTTCTAACATAAAAATATTCTCCTGACAATAATGAACACATTAAAAAAAGAATTATCCAATTAGGTGCAGTCGTTCGGGAGCTATATGACTACAGATTTACATACATAACTAACCGACTTTGTTTTACGCTATGTAAAGATGACTTAACATGGTTTCAACTCTTTTAGTCATTACTTAGATTCAAAAAGCAATTCAAGAAAAGCGTTCATCACACACATAATAATTATATTTAATTTAAATAAGGTAGGTACACGTAGCTCGTTACACACTTAGAAATAGCATATTAGTTCTTTGGAGACACGCTTAGACGTATTTACCGACTTTTAGAAAGAAGGAGGTTTAGTGTTTATTATGATATAATTATATGAAATCACTGCAAGCGTTTCATGGCTTCACTTAAAGGAACGCTGCTGAGAAACACAACGCAGGAATCCAAGCCTGAAGGGTAGGAGAATAATAACTTGTCTCCATAATTTGCAATAAGGAGACTCTTGACTGTCTCCGGTTCTATTACAGCATCTTTAACTTCAGTCAGTACTGCCAGTCTTTTCGCCAAGAATGACAGTTCGAAGCAGTTTTTTGTCAGTTTGTCGTCTATTTCATCCAACAGTTTCTTCAAACCTTTATACATATCATTTCCAGATATCTTCCCAGGCACTTTCTTCTGCTCTACATATTTTACATAGCAATCTTTGTGGTAGTGCATACCTTTATCAATCATATCTTCAGGCGAATGGTACTTACGTATCTTTAAAAACACACTATCGTGCTTCCGATGCGCTGCCTCATAAATATGCCTGGCTGCCGACAACTTGGATTTAAATGAATTGGCCTGTCTGTGTACTAAGTCGAGCTTTTTGTTACAAATCAAACATCTCACAATTTCTTTCGGAGGTGAATCATGACTTCTCTGAATATGTGGTACCTCCTTTTTGACAGAAACTTCTTCAATTTCTTTTACGTTGGTTTTGTCCTCTTCCAGTTCATCTTTAATTTCTATTTTGGGTAAAACCTGCGGCTTTTCTTTACCTTTATTTCCATCAAAACATAGATAGGAGGTCGCACATTTCAAGTGCCAAGAAAAACACTGTCTAGACAGACTATCATTATACAGAAAATAGAACTTGTCGCGTGTCGCGTCTTTTCGTTCATCTGCCACATTTTTTATCGCATGATATGTTTCTTCATCCGGGTCAACTACCAAATTTCCCGGCTTTTCACAAAATAAACACCCCACCAATTTCGGTCTTTCGGGACTGGATTTCGCGACTTGCAGTGACATTGTAAAATCAGTAAACACAAAAACTAAAATACAGACAAAACGACGCGTAGGAACTGAAATTGCAACTGCAATCTGTAGAGCTATGTCCTTAAAACTACCTATTGGTTAAAATCTGCGCAGCGCAGCGTGCGGACGGTCAGATGACAGCGGCTGGAGGGGGCATTTGAGAGGTATGGGGGGCGCCACGTGGCATAGAATAAATTCGGAGAGTCCCACGTAGATCCTCATTTTTTCCCTAGTAACCATCACTCTCTTTTATCCCAGAATACTCAAGAGTCGTACACAAACCCTCATCTTTTCCCTAGCAACCATCACTTTTATTCGCATAAATCGCAGATCTTCTATTCGATGGTCAGCGATGGTCACTTACTTGCTGACATATCTCAAATCGAACCCCGTTGCGAAGCATAGCCGGTACTGTAGACAATAAGATGAGAAGACCTTCGGCAATCGTTTTTTTATGATTTGGACGAACATTTCTTCTCATTACTTACTAATCAATAGAAAAAAACAGGCTGAAGTACCTACTTACTTCGATACCATAAAATGAAGATACGAGTAGTAAAAATATGAAGTACTTTTCACAAAAAGTAACTCCTACCATATGACCTACAATTTGTACAACATAAATTATATAGCCACCCAAATCAATATGGAGTGCCCAGTTTACAATTACGTAGCGAATACATGCACGCGTAGCAACCGACCAGTCGACCTTTTTAGACCCTCCCCTATTTTAGGGGCGATCCCCCATGGGCCTTACGAGGGGGCACGGATAGGGTGGTTCAAGGGACGCTAGATTATGGACGGTTTTAGAGATCTAATTTATTTTGGGGAGGGGCCTTTGGGGGTTCAAGCCGGGATTATTTTTAGGGTCGGCTCCGACCCCTACAAAATGATGAAACTGGCAGTGACGAGCGTTTCTTGCTGAGATTAATTTTGGTTTGAAAATTCGAGCTTAGTTCTGTTGAAACTTGCCTTAGGTATCTCAAAATACTTCTATTTTCCAAATTAAATGTTAAAATATTTTCATAGTATAGGCTTATATGTATATTTTATGCTTAAGACGGAAACTAACCGAAAGATTAATTATTAAAAAGACTAACCGAAAGATTGTGAGTTTTGGGGCCCCCCTTTAGAGGGCCAAAGCCTGCCGGGGTCGCGGGACTTACGAATTACCGTGACTCCGGAACGTAAAGGGCTATTGAAGGATACCGTGGATTTTAGTCAGTACAAGTCTGACAGTCCCTCCCGCTATGCCCTGGGTGGGAGAACTCATTTGATGATTTCATCACTATAAAAAAAATTGTGAGTTTTGGCTCATTTACCCAGGTGATTTGTACTCGCAATGCAACAAGTTAACGACGGTTTCATTCACGTTGCGTGCAGACGACTCTACTAATTTATTCATCTTTGGCTAGTTGTTCGCGGAACTGAATAGGCGTTGTACCTCTGTGTGATGTACTGACACAGTTTTACGCTTTTGTAGGGCAGTTAGAGCATACTGCGAAAATTTTAGGATCAGTTTATGTAGGTACTATCTTTACATCGACTCCTTTTCTATCATTTTGCTGTGCAATAAATAACGTAGAATAATTATCTAGATAATCATTTCTCTGTCTATAGGTACGAGTATATTTGGTAACGCTACCTGGTATTATTACTGTTGTAGTGTTTTCTTCTATGGAGATTTGTCGTCAATCTCAAATTGTTTCAGTATACGCTATGTGCGAAGTTCGTGGTACGGACTATCAAATTGATCACAGCTTGCGATGTGAATTAAGGGGGACAGAAAAGGTTAATGTGCACAAACTTTTTAAGTGCCTTTTTTAGGTTTTGTTTAATTTTTAATGGGAAAAAAAAGTCGGAAATGTTTATCAAAATTATAGTTGAAAAGAATTGGCAATTCTTTTGTTCTCCAATTAAGTGATGACAAGCAGACGCTGAACATTAAAAAAATACTTTCTTATGTTTGTATTGTATAGAAAAACGGTAATATATGGGTTGCTTGAAATAGTTTCCGTATCAAGCCTATGATACGAGCATTAAGGACCATGCTACAGCATGGTTTCAACTAGCTTGTATCGATTTTGTATTCTATTTCATGAACTACCGTGACCTGGTGCTGTTCCCATTTATAGGCTAGGCTAGCTTTCGTCCGTGACTTCGCTAGTATTATGGCAGAAATTATTTCACTGAAACTTTAAACTGTACCCTTAGGGATAACATTTCTCATATTAGACAATTACTTCCAAAGAATACCCTCGATAACAAACTTTATTTCTTACCAGCTGTTCTCCGCTGTTTCACCCGCTGCTCAGCTCCTATTGGTCATAGGGTGATGATATAATATAGCCTTTCTCAATAAAAAACTGCCTAACACAAAAAAAAATTGTTTTCGAAACAGTGGTTCCTGAGATTAGCGCCTTCAACCAAATAAACTCCTCAGTTTTATAGATATTGATACTAGCGGACATGGCAAAAGTCTTGCCCGGACAGCAAGCAAAAAATAAATCAGGAGTCTCATACATTGTCAACGGAAAAATATTGAATTTTTAGTTATATTTTACAAATAACCCTCACACAAAATTTTATCCAAATCCGTCGAACAACTTAGGAGGAGTTAGGTGAAAAACACGCTTCATAGTAGAAGATATGATAGATTAATGTATGGTTATATCTACTGACTGGTTTACCTAGGAACTGCCATATTAAACACAAGGTTGGTTTCTCAAATAGAAATTGTCGAGGCTTCTTATTGTAAATGTACATACTTTGCGTAGCTTCTTACTTCCAGCAAGCGTAGCATGACCAATTCTATATGATTGTATTCTACTAAGAATAAACAAAATTAACCATGTAAGACTTACTGCTAAAATAAACAGAATAAAAACAATATGTGAAACTGACAGCCAATTAAAATATGAATAAATTCACTTCTAGAAACAGTGTGTGTGAATGTGAATAATTCAATACAATATATCTACCAAGAGGCAGGGTACCGGTAGTTATTTCTATACGATTTGACATTATTTTTGCCTGAGTAAGAAACGGCCTGTAGACGACTGAAAAATAGCAAAAAAATATTCTACATTTTAAACATTGCTATGTTTAGGACAATAGAAAATATTCTCAACACACTTCTGTCGATAAACCCCGTTTCTACGGTGTCAAACTAGAGAAGTACTCTCCGACTGCCTCCTTGCAACAACTGGCTATTTGAAAAAATATAAAAAAGGAATCTAAACAGTAGATTATCAAAAATATTTATCCGTTTTTTTTTTATTTCGTGAATTTATCAAGACGGAGATACGACACTTTTAAAATTAGCAATACAACATAAACAATGCAACTTAGTACAAATTAACAGAGTTCTTACGTCAAGAACCCCCATTTGAAAATATTCATTTAATTAACAAAAGAAAAAATACATGTCCATTATTTTTCATAAAACTAAATGACGGACTAATAACGATTTTTAATTTATTGATCCTGTCGTATTGCCTATTGCATTAACAGTTTATTTCTTTTCTCCCCAGCTTTCCACCTTCAAGACCAGCTTCTGACTCATATGAGCGAGCACCTGCAGCCGTACTCCTTGTACAACGGGGATGAAGAATACCAGCAAGGCGAGCCGATACAGTGCGATTATGTGAGTACCGATATTACGTGGCGGATTGTTATACGGCGTGGTGGTCTAGGGTAGAGTAGGCCCTTTGTTCAGCAGTGGACGTCTCTCGGCTGTTGATGATGTGACTCATCAACTGCCTAGCCTTTTTCTAGCTATATTGGAGTCGGCTTCCAGTCGATATCAGTATGCGGCCTCCACAACCCAGTTACTGGGTAATACGATACCCCATGGTAAGACTAATTGCACCGACTTTTAGAGCTTCTGATTCTGACTAAAGTAACAACTGTCAAAGATTTACAAATGACAGCCGGGACCAACGGCTTTATGTGCTTTCCGAGGTACGGAGGAAACTCGCTATTACAGATGGTCAGTATCCACAGACCAACCTCGGCAAGCGCAGTTTAACCCGGAAGATCGGCTGTAATTATTTAGCCACGAGCTCCTTCTCTTGATGATGTAACTAAGAGTTCCCAAACTATGAGTCGATGAGTCCTGACGATGCTGTGAATCAAAGATTCTTTCTATGCACAAAATCTACCAGAAAGAGTAAGACGGTCTCATTGAACTCCCTTGCATGTTGAAATTTTAAAACCAGATTGGCGTGTTCCGATTTGATTCAGTTTTTTAGAAATCAGTGTTATCTGGTCTCGACTAGCTAGGGAGCCGAGACAAAATTCTAACACTGCGACTTGTGGACTCGATCTGAACTTCCTTCAAGGTTTTTAGAACGCTAAAAAAAAATCGGGCTTTTTATTACTAAGGATCTTAGCTTTGCAGTTTATCTTAAGAACTTTAAATAAATACTATTTATGCTCTTCTAAGGTCAAACGCTCGCTGCTGACATTACAATTTGACCTTTGGGATGAGCGTTTCACGGTGCCCGTCACACATTTAGGTGAAGATAAATAGGAGTGAAGGGAGCTATTAATTTGGAGCCAGCTATTATCTCTGCTGTATAGGTTTTGCTATCAATTTGTGGAAATAATTTAAAATTACCTTATTCGTTCAAAAACTGATATACAGCCAGAGCCTCTATACCTATTGACCATACAAATATTGTGACGCGCGGGAGCCAATCGATCAAAAACTGCGCACACTTTTGGCACGAATTTTGTAAACCTAGCTTTTTCCTGAATAGTAGCTTTCCCTCACGATGTCACTCGCTGTTCAGCTCCTAATAGTCACAGCGTGATGTAATACAGATTATTGATTTTTTTTAGTGTGGTAAAATCATCAAATGAGTCCTCCCATCCCGGGCAGGGCGGGAGGGACTGTCAGACTTGTACTGACTAAAATCCACGGTGCCCTTCAATAGCCCTTTATGTTCCGGGGTCACGGTAATGAGATAAGTCCCGCGACCCCGGCAGGCTTTGGCCCTCTAGAGGGGGGCCCCGTCATTTTGCTGACGCTCTTTGAGGCGCGCATGGAACACAACGCGCCGTCGACCCGGGCATGGTCCATGGTCGGGCAGCGAGTTGCCCTTTACTCGCCGCCCGCATGCCCGCGACTACGGTGGCCGGAGATCGTCTTGCGACGTCCGTCGCCGTGGGCGTCCACCACCGCGGGTGGGGCGGAGAGAGGACATTGTCCTCTCCCTCACGCGGCCCGCTTCCTCCTTCGCGAGCATGACTGCTTCGCAGAAGGAGGCGACCGCTTCCCACTCCGATACAGATTATAGCTTTCCTCGATAAATTAACTATACAATACAAAATTATTTTTTCAATTCGAACCAGTAGTTCCTGAAATTGGCGTGTTAACCAAACCAAACGAACTCTTAAACTTTATTAGTATAGATTTTAAATATCAATAATTCTCTTCTCCAGCAAATATATGAATAATTCTCTTCTCCAGCAAATAAGTACGTCAACTCTTCTGAAAATGTATTATAGTATTAAAATAACAACACTTCTTTTCCAGGCCGTAGACAACAGTCTCCTGATAGCCCGCTCAGTGCAATCACACAAGGAGAGTCGTCCCCACGAGTGTGACATCTGCCACCGACGGTTCAAGAGGAAACAGCATCTGAACACGCACCGACATGTGCACGAGAAACCAGTCTTCAAAGTGTGGTGCTCTGTCTGCGGAGAAGGTTGGTATTCCTGCAGTACTTGTAAGACCATAAATTTACCTAACCAAAGATCTTATGTAGCATGAAAAGGGGGAAACCGAGGACGCTGGGGGAATCGAGACCAAACTCTGTAAAGCCTTTGTCAAACTGACAGACGAACCGAATCCGTGACGTAGCGTTTTTGTTTGTAATGTATGGGATTGTTTGAAGCCTGTCACATAGACTATCGGATCGTTTTCGCTTGTTTATATGACAGAATTTGGTTCGGTTCGCTATCGCCTGTCTGTTTGACAAAGGCCTAAGAGATTATTTTTAGCTTTGAAGTATTAAGGTATGCAAGCCCTTAATTTTTAGGTATAATTAAAGTAACTAAGATTGGAATCTCTTTGGATTTGTAGAGGGGTGGTCTAAAGAATACCGTGGCCCTAGAACGCAAAGGGCAACTGAAGGAGCAGGATGCATTTTAGTCAATAAAATCCTGAAAGTTCCTTCCACTCAACCCACGGCTGGAAGAGTGATTCGTGCAATTTGCAATTTCTACTAACTAGAAATTTTAATGAAAATCGTCCTTGCTACTACGATATAATGATGCAATTCGATTGACTTACGTCGTCGTGGCGAGCGTGTTTTGTTTTTCATCTACCCATAGACAACCGCATGCTTTATGTCATCTCGCGCCCGGCATTGGTCGAGGTCATGCTGCGGGGCGAGACGGAGTGGGAAGCGGTTGCCTCCTTCTGCGAAGCAGTCATGCTCGCGAAGGAGGAGGCGCGCTGCGTGAGGGAGAGGACAGCTTCCTCCCTCCAGCCCAGCCGCAGTGGTAGACGCCCACGGCGACGGATGTCGCCAGACGTTCTCCGGCCACCATAGGCGCTGGCATGCGGGCCGCGCCTAGTACGAGTCTAACAGTCCCTCCCGCTCTGCCCTGGGTGGGAGGACTCATTTAATTGATTTTACCACGCTAAAAAAATGCTTTATGTCAGATGTCGTAGTGGTAAGGATAATTTTCACTTGTAGTTAAAATCGGTCGAATTGCGTCGCATCGCATCATCAGCAAGCTCGTTAAGACTTCATTATAAATATTTTTCATTACTCATACTCTGAAAGTAGGTCATTACATGCCTGATAAGCCGTTTGAAACTTACCCATTGCAGCCCTAGGGAGAATTGCTTTCAACTGACAGCTGCCAAATTTAAGAAAAAAAAACTAGTGCTATTTTGACATTTCTATTGAACCATGTTCAAACTTTTATACAGCCACTAAATTACGGAGCGAATTAAAATAACATAAAGTTAAGTATTAAAAATTTAAATAATGACTTTAAAATAATTTAGTTTTAACTATTTCTCTAAAATATCACAGATTTCGACAAAATCTTTGCCGTTTTTTAAAATAATGAACATGAAAAATCCTGGCTGTATAGCTGGACGACCACAGCACAAATATTAAAAACAAAATAAGCGGCAAAGTGACAATCCGATCTACACTCATTTTTTCTTTAGCTAATAATTTATGTTGTTAATTTTACTTTCCTCGTATTCGTAATGAAAAGCACAGTGTTAATAATAATAATAATATAAGCTTTTATTGAATCCTTTTAGACACTTTACAATAACTACATTAATTTAACCTTAAGCAATTAAATTGTTGTACAAAATTAGTTAAAATAATTATTGAATTATACAATACAAAGAAATAAATGAGACATATGAATTCGGCATTCAAGTTAATACATAATAATATGAATAATATTGTAATCGTTAACCAAATTATAATTCATGCATTTAATTAAATTAGAAAGTATCATTAAAAGGACCGCCTAATGCGGTAAAAGCCTCCTCCATCTGCCTCCATCTTGTTCTATCTCTAGCAAGTCTACTCCATGTTTTGCCTAATAAGCCTGCTATGTCGTCGCTCCATCTCTTGTTGGGTCTCCCCCGTCTTCTCTTTTTATTTATGGGATACCAGTTTGTTATGGTCTTGGTCCACCTATCATCGGTTATTCTTTGTAAATGTCCAGCCCATTTCCATTTTAGTTTTAGTATTTGTTTGACAACATCTTTAGCTTTGGTTTGTTGTCTTATTGAGCTATTACTGACTCTATCTCTTAGCTTGTGGCCCATAAAACTTCTTTCTATGGCTCTCTGGCAAACTCGCAATTTATGCAGAGATTTTTCTGTTAAAGGCCAAGTTTGACATGCGTATGTTAGGCACGGCATCAAGCAGGTCTCCATGGCTCTTGTCTTTAACCCAGTACACAGTGAACTCTTAAATATTTCCTTCATTGTCCAATATTTCTTCCACGTGCTCTTTACTCTTCGGTCTATTTCTAGACTTGTGCAGTCTTTGGTAGAAATCAGGTGTCCCAGATATATATACTCGTTGACCCACTCAAGAGGTGTGGAGTTGAGTAATATTGTCTTTTCTTTGTTGTTTGTCATGACCTTAGTTTTGTTCTGGTTCATTTCAAGACCGACTTTTTGGCTTTCCACATTGAGTGTCTCTAGCATGTACTGCAGCTCGTCTGGGTCTTCGGAAAGCAATACAAGGTCATCAGCAAATCTCAAATGCGATAAGTGTTGTCCATGTATGTTCAGGCCCAGTTTGTCCCACTCCAGCGATCGAAATATTTGCTCTAGCACGGCTATGAAAAGTTTTGGTGACAATGGGTCCCCTTGTCTCACACCCCGTTGTATATCAAAGGCAGGTCCGGTACTATCCAGTTTGATTTTGGCTTTACTATTTCTGTATATTGCTTTTATAATGTTTATGTACTCTGGGTGCAAACCTTGCACTTCTAATGCGTTCCAGATGGCGCTGTGGGAGATGGAGTCAAACGCTTTTGTGTAGTCAACGAATCCCATGTAAAGGGGCAGGTTGTATTCATTGTATTTTTCTATTATCGATTTCAGTGTGTGGATATGGTCCACAGTAGATCGGTTACTCATGAACCCTGCCTGCTCCACTGCCTGGTTTTCATCAATTATTTTAGTTATACGCCTCAATAATGTTGAAGAGAACACTTTGTAGAGGCAAGACATTAGGCTTATTGGTCTGTAATTGGACATCAAGGATGGATCACCTTTTTTGTACAACAGTATAATTTCGGAACATGTCCATTGGCTAGGTAACTCTTTCATCATCATTATACTGTTGAATAAATCCGTTAGTGGTTTAATTAGTTTTTCCTTTCCTGCTTGTATTATTTCATTTGTTATGCCGTCTGGGCCTGGGCTTTTTCTGGTTTTAATTTATTTATGGATTGCTCAATCTCATTTTCCATGAAAGGTGGAACAGGGTCATCAGTATGTGTCCCTTCTGGACAAGATGTTTCTCTGTTTGGTTGTGTCTTTGAATAAAGTGATTTGTAGAACTGCGTGGCTATTTTGAGTAGGCCTTGTCTATTTGTTACTGTTGTTCCTGATGAATTTTGAAGCCGGGTCATGAGATATCTAGTATTATTCAGTTTCTTGTACGCTTTTTTGACTGCTCCAGACTTTTGTATGTATTTCTCTATTGTATTTATTCTGTGTGTTTGTATGTTCTGTTTTATCTTTTTATTTATGGTTCTGTACAGCTGGCTTAAGTAAGTCTTTTCTTGTTTTGATTTATTCTCCTTATTTTTCAGTTCATGTCTTTGGTTTAAGAGTTCTGTTATCTCTTCTGTCATAATGTTTTGTTTTTTTCTGGTCTTACTCGATATACTTGATTGTTTTGCACTGTGTAATATTAATTTTTCTAAAGCGTTGTATTGAGCCTGCACTGGTTCGTTATTATTTTGACAGCTTGTGGCGTCGAATAGGGTTTTAAATTTGTTGGGGTCTATTGAAAATTGCTGCTTATTGTTGTATTTTTTCCGACTACTGCATGTGTGTTCCAAATTTATGGTTACTCTAACTAACCGATGATCACTGGAGTGTTTGAAATTACTTAGAACCTGTATATTTTCTACACGTGATCTGGGAAGGTTTGTGGTTATGAAGTCTATTTCGTTCTTAGTTTTCTCATCCGGCGATTTCCATGTCCATCTCAGTTTCAGTGATTTTTTGAAAAATGTGTTAATTATTTTTAAGTTATGTTGATAGCAGAATTCTATCAACATTTTTCCTCTATTATTTCTGTTTCCATATCCAAATTTTCCCATAATAAAGTTTTCATCTGGCCGTGGTTTTCCTACTTTTGCATTTAGGTCACCCATTAGTATAACGTTTTTCGAGCTTTTTTCCATAGCTTGTTTAAGAAGGTTATAGAATTGTTGAATTTCAGTTTCGTCGGCATTTTCTGTAGGCGCATATACTTGAATTAATGTGTATGTTTTCTCCTGTATCTTTATGTCGAGAAGGGCAACTCTTTCTGATAGTCCAATGAAGTCATTAACAACAACATCACTTTGTTTTTTAATTATAAATCCCACTCCTCTTGCGCCTTTTGTTTCGCCATAATAGTAAAACAAATATGTACCTCGGTCCTCTATTCGGTAACCTTGTCGTCGTATCTCAGAGAGGCCTAGAATATCCCATTTTATTGTTCTTAGAGCATCTTCCAGCTCGATTAGTCTAGCTTCATTGTACAGTGATCTAACATTGAGAGTAGCAATGTAAAATTTGCATTTACGTTTTATTGGGGGATTACAGTTTACTTTCTTTGGAGGGTTTTGGTCATACTCTTCCGCGGTGACCAGCCGTCTTGGAAGATGTGTTTCATGAGTTCCTTTAGCTTGCTTGGTTCTGTTTTTTGGGGGAGGCCATGATGTTTGTTGCTACGCATTATTATCGTTGTTATCCTGTGTCTTATTCTTGGTTACAAGGAAATTAAGAATAGAAGGTTTAATCACTCCTTCATTTTGTGTTCCAAGGGTTTTATTCTTTTTAATGCTTCGTGTTCCATAGTTTGTCTGTGAGTGTATATTATCTTCAGGAGAGTTAGAAAGGTTCCTCTTTTTGCCACTCGTTGTATATTCAGCTTTAGCATCTAGTATGACTAACTTGTCGTATTTAATTACGGCTTTATTACCTTTTTCTTTTTCGATTTTAAGTTGTGCCTGTAGTTCCTTTCTTTTTTCTAGTACTTGTTGTGGATAATCCTCTTTTACATAGAACTGGGTGTCCTTGAGAGCCTCTTTATGCTTGAGGATATTTACTTTTATCCCTAGTGTAGTAAATGTTACGACAATAGGGCGAGGTTTGTCGTTTCTTTTTCCAATTCTTCTTATCGCTTGTAAGTCTCTGCTTTCTAACTGAACTGAGAAGTATTTATGTATAAAATTCAGCATATTTCTTTCCAAGGTTAAGTATGAGTAATGTTTTTCATCTTCCTCTAATCCGAAAAATACCAGATTGCGCTGTCTTGCTTCTTTTTCTAAGTAATATAATCTTCTGTCTTGGTTTTCTACTCTTTCTTTGAGGTTTTCAAAATTTTTATCCCATACTTGGAGTTTTTCATCTATGATTCTACTTATGTTTTCTGTAACGCTTTCAGTTATCTTTTCTGCGCTATTTAAAATCATATTGTTATGCTCCTTCATTTCGTCTTGTATTTTACGAAGTGCTGTCATAACATCCTCCATTGTAAGTAGGTGTTTTTGTATGTATTTTGTTTTTAAATGTTAAACAAGTTTTGTTTACCATACAAGTAATGCCCTCTCGTTGTGGTTATGTGAACTAATTGTGGGATAACTTGTACAGTGTCCAAATGCAGTAGGTAGTACTCTCGTTCTCCGGTTGATGGTGTTTGTGGACCCTTCTTGATCAATAACGAGTCTGTTTTGCATGTAGTTGACACCAATATAGATAGATGGAGCTAGCAGTACTATGATGCCCTCTCGTGGTGGTGTGATATAATGCCCTCTCGTTGTGGTTATGTGAACTAATTGTGGGATAACTTGTCCAGTGTCCAAATGCAGTAGGTAGTACTCTCGTTCTCCGGTTGATGGTGTTTGTGGACCCTTCTTGATCAATAACGAGTCTGTTTTGCATGTAGTTGACACCAATATAGATAGATGGAGCTAGCAGTACTATGATGCCCTCTCGTGGTGGTGTGATATAATGCCCTCTCGTTGTGGTTATGTGAACTAATTGTGGGATAACTTGTCCAGTGTCCAAGTGCAGTAGCTAGTACTCTCGTTCTCCGGTTGATGGTGTTTGTGGACCCTTCTTGATCAATAACGAGTCTGTTTTGCATGTAGTTGACACCAATATAGATAGATGGAGCTAGCAGTACTATGATGCCCTCTCGTGGTGGTGTGATATAATGCCCTCTCGTGGTGGTTATGTGAACTAATTGTGGGATAACTTGTCCAGTGTCCAAATGCACAGTGTTAACCTCGGGTAAATTACTTATTTAGTCCCTCGAACTATTAGCGCCCTCACTACGTTACGGGCGCCAAACCCCGTCTCGGGACGTAAATAAGTAATTTTCACGCCTTGGATAACAATGTACTATTACAGGTTTCCCAACAAACGAGCTATGTGAGAGCCACCAGTGCGTGTCCACGTCCCAGGAGCTGGTGGACAGTCAGCTGGACGAGCACGACTCGCAGTACGAGGACCTGCCGCCGCCGCCCTCGCCGCAGGTCACCATGCATGAGGCCAAGAAGGAGAATAAATACCCACAGGAGTTTGTAAGTGTTCATGTTTTGATAAATACTGATAAAACTGGATCAAAATATACATTATGTCATTTCAAACACCACTTTAACGATTATGACACCTACATCTGAGCCATAAAGTCGTACTTATGTCTTTATTTTTTACTGTATGACTTTCTAACATTATGATCTTCTAAGTTTATTATTAAAAGTAGAATCATGAAAGCAGATGTCTTAATTTGTTACCCTACAAAACTTTTAATATTTTATCATACCAAAAATTGATAAAGTGATCCCGTGAAATTAATAAAATGTTGAACATGACACTTTAGCCAAAGAAAAATAAAATGTAAAAGATAAATAAAATAAAATAAAAATAGCCTTTATTTCTTACTACAGTTCTAACGTTACACATTACAATTAAGGTTAGTCTAATCTAAAATACACAAATCAAAACACGTATAAGTTTATCTCTATTGTAATGTTTTAAAACTTAACTAATTTACATGAGTAGTAGTCGCCTCTGCGGCGTAGGCCTCTCCTAAACCTTTCCATACATTTCTTTGGCGCGCTTTACGCATCCATAGGGGTCCACATCTCAGGTTGAAGACGTCTCTCCACCTTTTACTTGGTCTCCCCTTTTCTCTTTTCCTGTCTCTTGGTATCCACTCTGTTAAACGTTTTGTCCATCTATTGTTCTCCATTCTACAAATGTGTCCTGCCCAATGCCACTTGAGTAATCTTGTTCTTTTCTTTACATCTATTATGTTTGTTTTCTTCCTGATGTTAATGTTTTTGACCTTATCTGATAGTCTTAAACCAAGCATGCTTCTCTCCATTTTACGTTGACAGATAGCTATTCTTTCTTCATCCTCTTTTCTCAGTGACCATGTTTGACAACCATATGTAAGGCATGGTAATATTACTACTTCGTAGAGTTTTTTCTTTATTTTGATGTTGATGTCATTGTTTTTCATTATTTCTCTTAATCCCCAATACTTCCTCCAGGCCAGAGTGATCCTCCTTTCAGTCTATTTTCCTGTATTATTTCTGAATGATACTAACTGTCCTAGGTATATGTATTCTTGGACATATTCAATATTTTCGTTGTCTATTGTGATATCCTCATGTACTCCATTTGTTAAGATTTTGGTTTTTGATTTGTTCATGGATAGTCCCACTTTTTGACTTTCTTTGGCTAGTTCAATCATCATATCCTCCAGTTCGATAGCGCTTTCAGCGAAGACGACGATGTCATCAGCGAAGCGTAAATGGTTCAATCGTTCTCCGTCTATCTGTATACCCTTTGTTTCCCAGTTTAGACGTCTGAAAATGGACTCAAGCACCGCTGAAAACAATTTTGGAGAGAGAGGATCTCCCTGCCTTACTCCTTTTTGTATGGGGAACTCTGTACCTTCTCGTTCAAGGCGCACTTTTGCGTTACATTTTGTATAAATACTCTTGATTACGTTGATATATTTCTCGTTGACACCTTGTTGCGCTAGTGATGCCCATATAGCTTCGAAGTGTAGAGAGTCGAACGCTTTGGTATAGTCAATGAAACACATGTATAACGTCTTTCTATATTCTTTTGTTTTTTCAATTAGTTGCGTTATGACTTGTATGTGATCCATAGTCGAGTAACCTTTGCGGAAACCTGCTTGTTCTCGAGGCTGGTTTTCATCGAGGTTTCTTGTTATCCTGTTAAGCCTGCCATGAGACTAATTGGTCTATAGTTTCCTAAGTCACTTCTATCCCCTTTTTTGAACAATAGTATAATTGTAGATTTTGACCACTGATCTGGTGTGGTTTCTGTCCTAAGTATGTTATTGAATAATGTTTGAAGGGGTCTTATAAGTGTAGTGGAGAGCGATTTGAGAACTTCGTTGGTAATATTGTCGTTTCCTGGTGTTTTGTAATTTTTCTGGGTTTTTATTGCGTACTCTATTTCTGATCTGAGAATAGTTGGTGCGTCTGTATCTGTGTTGAATTCGTTCATGTTTGTACCTGTATAGGAGCAAGGGCTATCTGTGACAGTGTAGAGCTTTTTATAGAACTGCGTGGCTTCGTTTATGATATCAGGGCGTCTCGACTGTATAATTCCCTGTTTATTTTTCAGTCCTCCTGTCCATTCTGACTTGTCGCTCAACTCTTTATAAGCTTTACGTAGAGCCCCCGCTTTACCTATAAATTTTTCGAAGGTACTTAGCCTCATTGTCTTTTTTTGTTGCGTTATATTCCTGTTGATTTTTTTGCTTATTTTTGTTATTTCGCATTTTATTTCTTTTGTTCTCTTCTTTGTGTAGAGTTCTTTTCTCTGTTTCAAGAGATCATTTGTTTCCTCGTTGATGTATGTGTGTTTATTTTTATTTTTCCTCGGTAGCTGTTTCAGGAACTTTTGTATGTCTGTTTCTAACTCATCGTATTGGTTCTGTACCTCTGCATGTTTACTAGTAGCATCAGTAAATTTAATTTCCCAGTATCTAGCGTCATCTTCTGAAATATCTAGTGGTTCTCTGATGTATTGAACAGGTTTTATTTTTCTTCTTCGAGGTTTTGTATTTATGAGGAGTTCACATCTAATCATCCTGTGGTCGGAACTAAAGTTCAGGTTTTTTTATAATATCGAATTTTTTTATATTAGTTGGTTGATTTGTTAGTATGTAGTCAATTTCGTTAAAATGTTGACTATTTGAGGAGGGCGCCCCTGTGCTCATATTTACATCGGCTCTGCTATAAAATAGTGTTTTCTATGTGAATAATAGTGTAAATCGAAGTGAAAAAACGATAAATACGTGAATCAATCTGTGAATTCACCGGACAAATGTTATGTGCTCCACAAATTCGATGTTCGCGGAGAAATAAACAAAAATTCATCGCCAACTAAAGTGAGTGTTACGACGGTTGTACCCGAGAAATATTGAAGTAAGCAACCCATAAAGACCATATCAAGACCGGATAATTGAAAGGCAAGAAAGAGGTAAATGTGAAAAGCTGTCAAAACTTATAACAACGCCATCTGTGGGTGAATAGCAAAATTACCTTCGAGTTACAAACTGTCACCTGGGAACGGACAACCGATCAACACCAGATAATTAAGGAGTAAAACAAAGAAGAAAAATAAGAGTAAAAAGCTATTTAGAAAATCTTGTTGCAACTGTTATCCCATACTGAACATAAGATTAGAATTGAAAGTCAAAATGAACTTACAATAGAGCCATCTATGGGCGAGTAGCAAAATTATCTACGAGTCACGAACAAAAACCTGGGCAGCACAAGTGGTTGATACCAAGTAATTAAAAGAAAAGAAAGGAACAAGCGTGGAAAGCTGCTTGGAATTATTGTTTCTAATCTTGCATCAATTTAAACCCAAGATTAAAAGATAAATCGCCATCAAAGATCAGAGTAACGCCATCTGCTGGGGAATAGAGGCAAAACCATCTACAAGTTACAAGCCAAACCCTGCGCAAGCGCATTTACTAACGCCTCAATAGTTTGTTGAAACCTCAAGAGAGGGCGTAAGTGATACGATCAAGATGGAAGAAGTCTTAAAAATCCTACAAAATATACAAGCTGATTTATCTAAAAGTAAGCAAGAAATGAAAGAGATGGAGTCAAATATCAAAGAGTCTATAAATAATAACATAGATGAAAAATTCCTATTCTTTGAAACTAAAACTAAAGAGATGGAAGCCAAAATTGAACCAGAGGCGTCTCTAGCCCTTGTGGCGCCCGTGTGCAACCAGTATCCTGGCGCCCTCTAGTCTAGTAGGAGCGGGGTCAAAATGGAATACTAACAGTTATATTTTCAAACGGAAATTCGGATGCAAATGGTGCAATTTTAAATGGCTCAGGCGTAAAATGTCGCTTTCGCAAAATGTCTCCTGGTACTGGTAGTAAAATGTCTCTTTCTCATAAATGTCGCTTTCACAGAATCACTCTTTCTTAAAGGGTCGCTTTCTCACAATGCCTCTTTCGTAGAATATCTCTTTCGCACAATGTGTGTGACACAACACAAGCTCTGCTTAGCTTGGGACTAGATGGCGTTGTGTGATAGTTGTGGAATATTATTATTATTATTATTATATAATGTACATACACAGTTTTTTTTGTACTGTTTTATTATATGTATCTATAGATGTTTCAAATACTATGCCACTTTATCAGATCTTGTAAAGGACTCATAATAAAAGTATTTTTTTTATTATTAATATCACTCGAAAAATCGAATTTACAACGTTGCCATACAATATTAACAAGAACCAGAACAGAATCAACCAACAAGTCTAAGAAATTGAAAAAAAACCTTTCTTTTAAACCTGGCTGACTTTTTTCTAAGTTACTAAAGCGACATTTTGCGAAAGAAGCTTTGTGAGAAAGCGAACTTTTAAGAAGGAGTCATTCTGGGAAAGCTACATTATGAGAAAGAGACATTTTACTACCAGGAGACATTTTGTGAAAGCGTCATTTTGCGCCTGAGCCATCGATCGACGCATCTTTGGAGGTGTCGCATTAGAGGGCGCCCGGCGCCCCCTTAGACCCGACGCCCGTGTGCGCCGCACACCCTGCACTATAGGTAAAGACGCCTCTGAATTGAACAACAACAAAAAACCATAGAAAACCTGGATAAACAACTGAGAAGAAAAAATATTATATTCTTTGGAATTGAAGAAAAAGAAAACGGATATGAAAGCTTACTTTCCATAGTATTAAACACTATTAACAACGATATGAATATATCTTGTCAGAAATGGGAAATAGAACACGCCAATAGAATAGGAAAATACTCAGGAAAAGTAAGACCAGTAGTTGTCACAATCACAACTACAAGCAAGAAAATAGAGATTCTTAAGAATAAAAAGTCGCTGGAGGGTACCAATATATACCTGAAAGAGGATTTTCCTCCTAGCGTACTACAAAAAAGGAAAGAATTACAAGAAGACCTTAAGCGTGAGCGAGAGTCGGGGAAAAGAGTGGCTTTACGCTACGATAAAATTGTGACACTTAAATCACGGAATTCAGAAGACCATACACCAACGAAAAGAAACGTAAACAAACGATTCATGTCTACATCACCTGAGGAGGCAGAGGAAGAAACCGCGAAAGAACCTGATAGCGAAAGAATAAAACAAATTTCCAAAAAAAACAAGTCACAAACCATAACTAGCTTTCTACGCCCGTCGCAGCTGAATATTAACAGTCAAACTATACCTACTACAAATATAAATGATATTCCAAAAAACTAACAGGCGCCTCTTCAACTTTAACCTCTCTACCTTCTCCAAGCCGGCCGGTCACCGTGGAGGAGAACGACCACCACCTCTTTGTGACAATCTGTCATTAGAATATATTTATAAGGTGGAGGGTAACTCGTATAGTTTATGAATAAAGTAGTCTGTCGCTGACCTGCGTGTTTCATTGACGTTACATTGGCGACGAGAACGGATATAAAAAACATTTTCGTACCACTTGCTCAAAAAGTTAACATTCTATGCCACAAAAAGCGAACATAACAATAGTCATTTTTAACCTGTTCAAAACAGGGAAAGAAAATTGTACTGAATTTCATTCATCCTCTAGGGGGAGAATGTGATTTAAATTTGGAATACTTACCGAATGAACTACATCTGTGTTTACACCATTGAGTTTGTATGTAAAGCATTATACCTAAATCTTTTTGAAAAAGGAATACGCAGTTATGATTATTAAATAAAATTACGAAAACCGGCGAGGCCGTATGAGCTTGATGCCTTTGCTTTTCCAACAAAAAGATATTAGTCTAGGAATTTGCCACGTTTTTGTTTTCTTCAAATACATTCGTTAAGTTTATTTTAATTTATTTTTATAAATAAGTTAATGTTAAATGTTAATGTTTAATAAATGCTTATCTCATATTATTATTGTGTTAATTTTTTCGCAAATGGTACGAAAAGTAGAGTATTTTCCTCGGTGATAAAGCTGTCTTAGTCTTGGGTGAACTTAAATCCCTCGCTACACTCAGGACTCGTCTTAAATCCCTCGCTTCGCTCGTGATTTAAGTTTTTAACACCCTCGCTACGCTCGGGAGTAAACCTCGAGTCCTTAGTTACGCTCGCGATTTAAATCGTCAACCGCGACAGAAGACATTGCTTTATCCCCTTGATTAATAATCTACTATTTCGTACCACTTGCTCAAAAAAGTGACATTCTATGCCACAAAAAGCGAACATAACAATAGTCATTATTAATCTGTTAAAAACAGGGAAAGAAAATTGTACTGAATTTCATTCATCCTCTAGGGGGAGAATGTGATTTAAATTTGGAATACTTTATACTGAACTACATCTGTGTTTACACCATTGAGTTTGTATATATTTACACATCTTCACATACATCTTTTTGAAAAAGGAATACGCATTTATTATGCAGTTATGATTAATAAAATTACGAAAACCGACGAGGCCGTATGAGCTTGATGCCTTTGCTTTTCCGACAAAAAAATATAATTCTAAGAATTTGCCGTGTTTTTGTTTTCTTCAAATACATAAACGTTAAGTTTATTTTAATCTTCATTATCTATTATCTATATATTTATAAAAATCAATTGCTGTCCGTTAATCTCGCTAAAACTCGAGAACGCCTGGACCGATTTGGCTAATTTTGGTTTTGAATCGTTTCTGGAAGTCCAGGGAAGGTTTAAAAGGTGAGGTGGTATGAAGTTTGCCCGGTCAGCTAGTTTTTAATAAATGCTTATCTCAATATTATTATTGTGTTCATTTTTTCGCAAATGGTACGAAAAGTAGAGTATTTTCCTCGGTGATAAAGCTGTCTTAGTCTTGGGTGAACTTAAATCCCTCGCTACACTCAGGACTCGTCTTAAATCCCTCGCTTCGCTCGTGATTTAAGTTTTAAACACCCTCGCTGCGCTCGGGAGTAAACCTCGAGTCCTTCGTTACGCTCGCGATTTAAATCGTCACCCGCGACAGAAGACACTGCTTTATCCCCTTGGTTAATAATCTACTATTTCGTACCACTTGCTCAAAAAAGTGACATTCTATGCCACAAAAAGCGAACATAACAATAGTCATTATTAATCTGTTAAAAACAGGGAAAGAAAATTGTACTGAATTTCATTCATCCTCTAGGGGGAGAATGTGATTTAAATTTGGAATACTTTATACTGAACTACATCTGTGTTTACACCATTGAGTTTGTATATAAACACATCTTCACATACATCTTTTTGAAAAAGGAATACGCATTTATTATGCAGTTATGATTATTAAATAAAATTACGAAAACCGACGAGGCCGTATGAGCTTGATGCCTTTGCTTTTCCGACAAAAAAATATTAGTCTAAGAATTTGCCGTGTTTTTGTTTTCTTCAAATACATAAACGTTAAGTTTATTTTAATTTATTTTAATCTTCATTATCTATCTATCTTTATTTATAAAAATCAATTGCTGTTCGTTAGTCTCGCTAAAACTCGAGAACGCCTGGACCGATTTGGCTAATTTTGGTTTTGAATCGTTTCTGGAAGTCCAGGGAAGGTTTAAAAGGTGAGGTGGTACGAAGTTTGCCCGGTCAGCTAGTTTTTAATAAATGCTTATCTCAATATTATTATTGTGTTCATTTTTTCGCAAATGGTACGAAAAGTAGAGTATTTTCCTCGGTGATAAAGCTGTCTTAGTCTTGGGTGAACTTAAATCCCTCGCTACACTCAGGACTCGTCTTAAATCCCTCGCTTCGCTCGTGATTTAAGTTTTAAACACCCTCGCTGCGCTCGGGAGTAAACCTCGAGTCCTTCGTTACGCTCGCGATTTAAATCGTCACCCGCGACAGAAGACACTGCTTTATCCCCTTGGTTAATAATCTACTATTTTTTTTTAATTGGAATTACGTGTGTCAAAATGCCTATCGGTAAAATAGAACCATTTAATTTGAGTTCAAAACAATGGCCAGCGTATATTCGTCGAGTGAACCAATATATAAAACTCAACGACATTGCCGAAGAATTGAAGGTGTCCATGTTAATAACGGTTATGGGTGAAGAAACGTACGCACTTATGTGCGATCTGTGTTCACCAAGTTTCCCGGAAAACCAAACATACGATGACCTGGTGAAACTGGTGACAGATCATTTGGAACCGCAACGGTCCGAAATCGCCGAACGCCACGTGTTCCGGTTACGCCGACAGCGTGTCGGTGAGCCCCTAACGGAGTACCTACAGGCGTTAAAACATCTAGCGTCTACATGCAATTTTGGAAAGTGCAAGTCATGTTCAACCTTGGAAGAGAATTTACGCGATCAGTTCGTGTCAGGACTGACCAATGACGTCATGCGGTCTAGAATATTCGCTGAGCGAAAAATCCAGTACAAGGAGGCTGTGGAGCTAGCATTAGCTCTAGAGGCAGCGGAGAAACATGCTGAGGTAAGCGGAACCACAGCAGCGGCGGCGGCGGCAGATTCATCGAGCACGGCAGGCGAAGGCCTGCATTACGCGAAAGGCGGACGTCCACGGCCGCGCGGCCCACCGTCATCGTCACGGGCGCGCAGTGGAGGCTCAGGCAGCGGAGCGGCGGCGGGAGCAGGCGGTGCAGGCGAGGGCGCAGGCGGCAGCGCGGGCGCCACAGACGGGCGCGCGCGGGCCTGCTGGCGCTGTGGCAAAGCGCACCAGGCCGAGAGGTGTCGGTTTAAAAACTACAATTGTGATGAGTGCGGGCAAAAAGGGCACTTAAAAGTGATGTGTAAACAGGTGCGTAATAGTGGTGCTCGGCAACATTACGTTAACAGTGATGAATCGGATGATGGTATGTTCAACGTGAACGTGGCAGCTCGAGGTAACAAACCTTACTTTCTCACGTTAAAAATAGATAACATTAATATCGAGTGTGAAGTGGACACAGGTAGTCGGATGTCAGCTATAAGTGAGAATATGTATCATCGTATGTTTTCGCATAAAAAAATACAACCTGATAACTTAGTGTTACGTGGTTATTCGGGTTCACGAATCCAGTCACTGGGTTTCATTGAGGTGGACGTTTGTTTGGGGGAAGTTAAAAGTCAATATTTACGACTTTACATCATTAATGGAGGGGCGCGGCCTTTGTTAGGCCGAGATTGGATGCGAGCTTTAAAAATAACGCAAATTACTCTCAATGAAATCATAGAGGATGAATTCGTGAACAAATTATGTAAAGAATTCCCCGAAGTGTTTAGTGATAAGTTAGGTACTTGTAAACAGCCCATACGACTGCAGCTCTCAGATAAGGAACCGGTTTACGTGCGAGCGAGACCAATGCCGTTAGCATTGCGCGCGCGTGTGGAGCGCGAGCTCGAGCGGCTGGAGGCCGACGGCTCCATCTATCGGGTAGATTACTCAGATTATGGGACTCCAATAGTTCCTGTTGTTAAACAAAACGGTGACATACGTATTTGTGGGGATTATAAGATAACCATCAATCCTAAATTAAAAAGGGATTACTATCCATTGCCGCGTATCGAAGAGCTGTTTGCCAATCTTAGTGGGGGAGATAAATTTACAAAAATTGATTTGAAACATGCGTATGAGCAGTGTATTTTGTCGGACGATTCGCAACCGTATACGGCGATAACCACACATGTTGGTACATTTGTGTATCGACGTACACCTTACGGTTTGTCGGTTATACCGGAAAAGTTTCAAAAGATAATGGAGGAAACTCTGCGCGGGGTGCCAGGGTGCGTAGTTTTTTTAGACGATATCTGTGTAACCGGTTCTAATAGGCTTGAACATATGAAGAATCTGAGAGCTGCACTTGAAAGGCTACGGGACGCGGGACTGACTGTAAAACTAAGTAAATGTAAGTTTTTGCAAGATAATGTGAAATATCTGGGTTTTATAATCAATAAAGACGGTTTGCGTCCGGATCCGGAAAAATTGGAGGCTATTTCCAGTGCGCCGAAACCTGAGAATGTTTCCCAACTGAAAGGTTTCCTAGGAATGGTCAATTATTATGGGCGATTTATTCCGAATTTGAGCAATTTATTACAACCATTACATAATTTGTTAAAAAAGAATAGCGACTGGAAATGGGACTCTAAGTGTGATAAAGCTTTTAGTGAAGCAAAGCGATCCCTTCTGAGTGAACGTGTATTAGCACACTATGAGGAGGGGCGCGAGCTAGTACTATCGGTGGACAGCAGCGCGTATGGGCTAGGTGCCGTACTGGCGCATCGATACTCAGACGGTAGTGAGCGGCCCGTCAGCTGCGTGTCGCGCACACTCAGTGCGCCCGAGCGCAACTACAGCCAGTTAGATAAAGAGGCGCTTGCGATTTTGTTCGGGGTTACGAAACATCACCAATATTTGTTCGGAAGGCGCTTCACGCTTCGCACCGATCATCAACCACTGACCTATATATTTGGTGCGAAAGGGGGGATACCGCAAACGGCGGCTAGTCGGCTGCAAAGGTGGGCTGCACGTTTGGCAGCATACGATTTTAACATAGAATTCGTGCGATCGGCGGACAACGGACCGGCCGATGCTTTGTCACGATTACCGTTACCTCGGGAGGGTTGCTTTGTAAACACCACAGATTATTTAAACCTTGTAGAGGAGTCTATGCCAATCTATTTCAAAGATATCGCACGGGAGACAGAACGCGACCCGTTACTCAGTAAAATTAAAGGTTATGTGCTTTTCGGTTGGCCCTCAAGCCCGAGCTGCGATCAGGAAAAGCCATTTTTTGCTAGAAAAAATGATTTTCTCGTTGATCAGGGTTGTATCGTATATAAATATAGAATAGTAGTTCCTTACACTTTACAAAACAAAATTTTAAAAGAAGTTCACGAGGGACACCTAGGCATGAATAAAATGAAAAGTTTGTCACGGAGTTACATTTATTGGCCGAGTTTAGATCGGGACATTGAGAAAGTGTGTAGCTCGTGCGCTGCTTGCCGTACAGTACGGGACGCGCCGCCACGGGCCCAGCTACACCCTTGGGAGTTTCCGCTGCACCCGTGGCAACGCGTACATGCCGATTTTGCTGACTGTGGCGGCGTGCGCTACTTAGTGATGGTGGACGCACATTCTAAATGGATTGAGGCCCTGCCGATGCGTGGCACGAATGCCGGTGCCACTATTAAGGCTTTTAGAAGTATTTTTGCACGTTTCGGGTTACCATCGCAGCTCGTGACGGATAACGGCCCGCCGTTTTCTTCTCAGGATTTTAAAGTGTATTGTGACAATAATTTCATCAAGCATTCTACTTCGGCTCCCTATAGACCCCAGGGAAATGGTGCGGCGGAAAATGCCGTTAAAACGGTTAAGAAAGCTATCAAAAGGGCGATGTACGAGGGCGAGGACGTTAACGCCGCCCTTAGTAAATTCCTTTTACAATAATATCGTAACTGTGAGCACGCAACGACTGGGGTTTCGCCGGCAGTAGCGCTCCAGGGGCGGCGCTTGCGCACCCGTCTGGACGCGCTGCGGCCGGACGTGGCAGCCGCGGTGCGCGCTAAACAAGAGCGGCAAGTTAACCGCTCCGCAGGGGCCAGTAGGGAATTTCACACCGGTGAAGCGGTAATACCTCGCGATTACACGGCGAGGGGGGACAAGTGGACCGAAGCCACAGTCATAAAAAAAACTGGACCCGTGTCTTACAAGGTCGGTATAGGTAACGGGGTTGAGTGGCGTAGACATGCCGATCAAATAATTCCTACAGGCAGTAGAAATAAATATTCATTATCTCGAATGAGTGGCGTAGTTGGGGCCGAGGATACAGATCCAAAGGCAGCCAAACCCAGGGACGATAGCAGAGCCGAAGATGAATTGTTTGAGGACGCATCCAGCGGTGAAAGTGTGTCTAAGGACATGCCGCCAGTAGAGGCACTTAAGTCGCCGCAGGTTCGGCCTGAAAAGTCATTGCCTCATCCAGGCCCAGAACGGACATCACCACCGCTTGGCACGTCAGCTCGAGCATTGCGTGCGTACAATCGAGCTAAACAAAATGTGCACCCTTTGTAAAAAAATATTGTTAGTTGTAAGAAGTATTTGTTAACTGAATTATCCTAGATTTAGTGGGGAGAAGTGTGACAATCTGTCATTAGAATATATTTATAAGGTGGAGGGTAACTCGTATAGTTTATGAATAAAGTAGTCTGTCGCTGACCTGCGTGTTTCATTGACGTTACACTCTTAAACCACAACAAAAACCAATCAAACAAGATTAGCAATAGAAACAAAAATCAAAAAAACACAAATCCTTTACATAGCAAGTCTGAATGTTAGAACCTTACTATCGGACAGCAAAATAGAAGAACTGAGATATGCTGTTACCTCGTTAAAATGGGACATTATAGGTTTGTGCGAAACAAGAAGGGAAAAAGAAGCAATAGAAGAATACACAGATTTTATTTTATTTCATACACCTGGAACGAATGGAAGAAATGGAGTTGGATTCCTAATTAAAAAACATCTAAAGGACCAAATAGTGAATATTAAAAGCTTTTCAGACCGAGTAGCTTTACTAGAAATACAAACATCTGACAACTCTACTTGGTCACTTGTACAATCATACGCTCCCACAGAGAAATGCACTAAAGAAGAGTTAGACCATTTCTATACAACAGTTCAGTCCGCTTTGGATTTTATTCATACAAAAAATAAAATCTTACTTGGGGATTTCAACGCAAAAATAGGGAAAGCTAAGAAAAATGAAGAAAAGAATATAGGTCAATACGCATACGGAAAAAGAAGCCCTCATGGTCAGAAATTAGTAGAATTTGCAGTCGAAAATGATTACCATTTCGTGAATAGCATGTTCCCGTGCAAACCACACAAGAAATGGACATGGCAATCCCCAAATAGTCAAAAAAAAATGTAAAAGAACTTTTCTTTAAATCTCTGAAAAGAAGACTGAATCGAGGATTGTCATGTCCAATTATCACCCTTAGGACTAAACCACAATCGCGCGACCGTCGATAAAAGTAACCCTAGAACATAAAGGGCTATTAAAAGTAACATTGTGGATTTTTAGTCAGTAATAGTCTGTCAGTCACTTTCAGTTCACCCAGGTCGGGAGGAGTCATTTCATGATATTACTACCCAAAAAAGGGCTAAAGCATAGACCAAACCATAAGCATGTGTGCACATGTCAGCGCTTTAAAAGCGTGGCACTTTTTTTTCGCACTGTATTTGATCTTAAGTGCTGGGCAGTGATATTTAAGTTCAATTATCTTTTTGTTTCAACTCAGCGCTTTTTTAACGCCCGAATAAAAAGCGCTCGTGCGAAGAGTATTTCTAAACTCCTCAACCTCATTCCAGATGGATGTATCAGAGCTCGCAGCTCTAGACAGCGTGCAATATGTGGAAGTAGAAGAGAGAGAGCTGCCGACTCCTCAGCGAGTGTTCGTCTGCAAGTACTGCTCCAAGCCCTTCAAGAGGAAAGACCATTACAAGATACATCTACACATACATACCGGGATCAAGTCCTTCTTCTGTACTGAGTGCGGGAAAGGTAGGCATTTTACTTTCTTATTGTAGAGTCGAAGTGTTGTTAAAGAAAACCATTTTTTTTTGGGGAATTTTGAACTTTCTTCGGATGTGGGATACTATATTTTTAGACTGTATCCAAAACGACTCTTATATCGTCATGTCAACGTCAAATCCCGTTTACTGCTAAACTGTATTTGACGTTACTTATGGGTCGTTTTGCAGTTACACTTTTTTTTTGTTTTAAACAAATTTCAACAGATGGTTAGCTTCTTTGTAGTAAAACGGTATGTAGCGAGATTGATGTGTTTTTTTTTGTATACAGTGTTATTTGAAAAACACCAACAACCTCTTAAGAGGTTATTCCACTCATTACAATGAACAACTTTTACTATGGGACCAAAACTGAAATCACGAAAAAAAATCAGCTGTTCCGTACTTTATGTTCGTATAACTCGTCAAAATGTAGGAAACACCTAATTTTTTTTATCACGATTTCGGGTTTGGTCCCATAGTAATAGTAAAAGTTGTTCATTATAATGAGTGGAATGACCTCTTAAGAGGTTGTTGGTGTTTTTCAAATAACCCTGTATATCCTGTATTGTCCGACTGCTGGGCAAATGTCTCCTTCCAATTCCTTCCATGAACTCCTTTTCCCGAGCCACTTCAAACCATGTCTCACCTTTCACCTTTCTGAGGCGGCCTACTCCCGGCAGCCATCTTTGGAGACTTTTGCTCAGCGCTCATCTATTAACTGTTTTTCGGTAAGTGTGCGCATGATCTTGACCTTATCCTACCAGCCCCCTACAACCATCAAACATCTAGACGTACTGCTAATTACCATCCATACTTAATTGCCATTCCACCAATTCGCACTAAGCGCTTTCAGTCTTCGTTCATAGTGCGCACAACAAAAGAGTGGGAACTTACTATCTGGGTCTGTTTCCGAACGCATACGACCCGTATCTCTTCAAAGTAAGGGAGCTTGCTGATGACAATTCCACCGATTTCAACTACAAGTGAAAATCATCCTTATCACTACGACATATGACATAAAACTTGCGGTTATTTACGGGTAGAAAACAAAATAGTCAATCACGACGGTAAGTCAGTCGAATTGCATCATTATATTGTAGTAGCAAGGACGATTTTCATTTTTAGTTTGTACAAATTGCAAATCGCACGAATCGCGTCATGAATAAGCTCCCTAAGGCCCGGTATCCACATAAATATACAGGAAGACTTATTTACCACCGTCCAAAATTTTTCTAGGCATTTAGATATCAATCACTAACCCCATTTATGAAAAAAAAATCGATACGTAAATTTTCATATTTAATCATTTTCTCATAAGAATTATCCGCTCTGCGTGGTCACCAAGCTAAACGTTAATAATACTACACTTGCCGGCGCAAACATTCAATGAAACGGGCAGAGCGCACCCCGCTACACCTGAGCGACACATCACAGCGCGGTGTCCAGATTTATCAACTTTTTATAGATAATTTTGTGACGTGATATCTCAATATTTTTGTATTGAGTGATACAAAAAGAAAAAACACGTATTCAATGATTTTCGCCAAAGATAATATATCAAAATTTGGATGGTGACTAAAAATCATCCTGTATAGGTAATCAGAAATCCGCATCTCCTCTCCGCTTAGTTTCGGTGGAAATCTGATTGGTTATTCAAACACATCTCCTATCCTCTCCGCTTTGGTGGATACCGGGCCTGAGAGTGTTCGGTTCAGTTGTAACAGGCTTCTTCTGGGTAAGCTCGTACCATCGTATGCTTTAGCTTTGTCACTGTCACCTATGACCTAGACTAGAGTCAAGAGTAAACGCAAAGCTGATAAAAAAAAAACAAACAGCAAAAAATAAAAATCTTACTAAATATATTTCTAAGTTATATTCGAGTCGAACTAATTAGCAATTAAAACTAAATCAAGATCATTAATAATGATATTATATTCTTCTCCAGGTTTCTACCGCAAGGACCATCTTCAGAAGCACATGCTGGTTCACAACAAAGTGAAGACCAAGAAGGAGATTCCAGATCTGTACCCCATCAACAAACTACCGCTGCCTGGTAAAGTGCCCAAAAAGCAGGTCTTACCAGAGATCACTATACATGTAAGTAGTAAGGAAATAATTATATCTATCTACAAACAGGGTCTTTCTTTTAAATTGGTCAACATGGAGAGAAAGACCCTCTATATAAAAGCGAAAGGTCGCTCACTCACTCTTTTATCACGAAACCACTGAAACTGCAGTTTTATAGGAATTTCCAATTTTACATAGGGTTTTTTAGGTGCTCACTAAGACGGGATTTTGCGAAATTCGACCCCTAAGTTGTTATTTTTGGGGTTGATAGTTTGTATGAAACTTCCTTATACACAACTTCTTTGGCTTTTCCGATACTTAGACACGCGCCATGATGAACGGAAGTAGTTGTGGATATTTATAAGATCGAAACGATTTTTTTATACCCTTGTTAAGTACTAATTACGCATGACCTTTTGAAATATCGTGTGGATTTATGAGGTTTTAAATTAAAATAACTTTTCATAAGTACGACACGTGAGACTGATTTTATTTTATTGACATTTGACAGTTCTACAAAACCATAGATTACAGACATAGACCCTAGTTCCATAGATTGTCACATATCACCCATGAGATATTTATATTATTATTTCATGTTTTGATTAAAACTAACTCTTTATAAAGAAGCCAAACCAGGGAATGCAAAATCTATCAAAAAATTAAAATTGGTCATTAGTGATTTTTTCTGATAATGAACCTATGTAAATACTGAAGCGACACTCAGATCATATGGGGAAAAAGGGAACTAATATTTATGGTGCTGCTCACACACGATACTCGCCCTTATGAGAAGGCATAAATTTTTACATGACCCACTTCTACACGACCTGTCCAGCGTAGCCTGATTGGACTTTTGTCCATAAATCTTTAATTTCAGTTACATAATAAATATAATTTTATTTCAGGCGCCGTCGAACACAAAACTCCGCGTGCCGCTACAAATCAAAGTCCCGTACCAGATGGTGATGTCTATGGACAACGGAGAACAACGTGCCGTCACCATAGACCCACAAGCGTCGCCGGTCGCATCGTAATGTATGTAGTTTTGAGAATTTGTGATTTTCTAGGTAATCTTTGGTCTCTATTTTGAAAATTGTGGATTTCATTATTTATGGCGATTCTTAAACTTAATCTTTTTAAAGTTTTTGAACGTCAATTTACAAAAGACAGTCTCTAGAGACCGCGCCACCACTCATAACTTGCGGAAAATTCGTGGTAGGTACTAATTTTTTTAATGCAATTTGATGTAATGACACTAGTGCCGCGCGAAAAGGACTTTAGCGCTGAAGCGACTGTCCAAATAGTCACTTGGTCACTTGACTGACTGCCACACAAAATAGAATGTTTTTGAAATAGAGTGTCACAAAAAAGAATCTACGACGCAAAAACAGGTTATGTTTCGCTTTAACACAAAAACCGTAATTGCCGAGTAGTTTTGCTGAAAATATTACTAAAAGGGCAGATTTTTCATTGGAAGTTGATACAACATTCCAGTTTACTAGTTTCTTAACTCTTGACAAAAGTGGGCAAATTTTGTCTACCTTTCAACTGTAAAATAAATTGAATGCAGATACAAAAAATTATAACAATAGGCTATTTGACTAAAAAATTCTAATTAATCCGTCAGTTAGATTATCAAATAATATTTGACCCGTATTTTTTCTTTTTTTACGCAAACCAAAATTGACGGAGATATGATGCTTTCAAAATTGCCAATACGTCACAATTTAGTACATTTTTTACTGAATTCTGACGTCACGAGCCCCCTCTCTCGAGTGTTAATGTGTTATATTATCTTGGTAAATATTCATTGATTTTACATATAAGAAAAAATGTGTCCGTTATTTTTCAAAACTCTAAATAACGGACTTATTAGATTTATAATTTATTGATACTGTCAAATAGCCTATTGTTGTAGTTCTTCATTGAATAAGTCTACATTTTTTTACAACTTGTATTAATATCACCTTTTTCAATATTTTAAGTATCGTAATGAGAGTTTATATCTAAGGTAATGTCACTTGTCTGCTCCATACAAAATAATTAATATAAAATAGCTTTTTAAAATATCTTTATTAATTAAATACATTATTTTGTATGGAATAGATTCTCTATTTATAACTTTTACTTTTAAAACATTATTGTACATAGTTTTTTTTAATAAGTGTGGGAAGAGCGAAAGTAGGCGACAGCGTTCGTGCTTAAGATGGTAAATATATTAAAAACTATCTTTTCTCTGCGACTTTGTCCATTTGGAAATTATGTCACGGAAGGTACTGGCCGTGCCGTGATAAAGTCGGGCCAATCAATTGACTGTCCAATTTAGCATCCGTTTCTGTAATAGCATTGTTCTAAAAAACTTTGGAACTTATTTTGGTGCGGTTTTTCCCATTAATTTAGAAAATTTATTTCCGAGTTTTAATGCATACTTTAGGTAATATTTAAAGTACATTTAATAAAAAAAATATATTGATTTCTTGTCGAAAAATTCGTGCGAAGTACGGGTAGCATGTTCCTCAAAAGTAAAAGATTTTATTTAAATGTGTCGCCTACATTCATATATGCATGAGCACTGGGTCCAAGTACATAGTATATTGCGATGATCTCAATTATAAAGAATTGCATATCTCTATAATACTTCTATGAATTCTTTTAGTAAAACATTGAATGTTGTTCGGTAATAAACTTTGATCTATAATAATGTGATTTGCTATGTATCAAGAAATTGTGGAGAATAAAATTGTTAGTTCTTAAGTGTGTCACTAAATTGTGCCATGGATACCAAATACTCGGATTCCTTGCCAGTTTCTAGAATTTTCTTAAAGAATAATGTTTTTTTTTCATTTATGTTTCGTGTTCTTTCTTAGTGCCAAAAAGATACCTAATTTATGTGTTCAAATTTTAAAAATTAAGTTTTTTTCTTCTATGAATTTGTCCAATATTTTATAAATCGTGGCTAATTTATTTCCATTGTAACTGGCAAAGTAATCGATATTAGTTGTAAGTTTGTCTTTATGTAAAGTTCCTCTATTCTGTCTTTTCACTGAAAATAATGTTGTGATTCTAATCTAAGTTTAATAAATGTGACATGGAAGTACAAAAATAAAGTATTTTGCACTCAAAATCTTCTATTATTTTAACTAATGATATACCTCATACTCACCTTCCAGAAAATTAAATTATTCAAATAAAACAAATACAATAAATTCAGTTAAAATGTTTTATTTAATTTAAAATACGCAAGCACGATGTCGGTAAAGAGAAGCTGGATATAATTATTTGGGTAGGTACTATTATATTTTGAGTTGTGGAAACATATAATGGGTTTGCTCTACTATTATACAATCATATAAATGGTTGGCCAGCGTAGGTATGTAGCAAATGAACGAAAGGGAAGTGTTCGGGCGTTGTCGCCAATCATCGGGTGACGCGAGCGATGGCTGCGCGAGCGCATATATCAAGGGTCAACGGCCCACCGGGGCACTCCACATACGACCGGCACCGAGCTCACACGCATTCCCTTGTATTGTTTGTCCGGGATTATCTTGTAAATTGCCAATATATAATCAGTTTTACAGTCCACTGGTTTCACTTCATAAGGTCCTCATTAAGCTCCCTAACAGGAAGACTTAAAAACATCATGTAATAAACATTTATGCTGCTGTACCTCCTACGCTGAGCAATGTTATATAACTGCAAGAAATACTAGGTACTGTAAAGTATAAATTAGTCAATATACAATCCACAATGTTATGAGAATTAATGAAATATATTTATATTGTATTCTATTTCTGCGGCAGTGTCGAATTTGTAACTCTATCAATATTAGAGCGAAACAAGTTTTCAAATATAAAAATTCTTCAATTAAAGAAATAAATTAAAAACGATTTTGTACTTTAAAACTTTTCAAAAATAACAAGTACTGAAACATCTAAGACTGAGCGTCAATTTTACTATAAAAATATGTTTTGTACGTACCCTAAGTGAACCACTACCCGTAGGTAAGTCCTATCCTAATACATAAGTTATGAACAAACATTCTATGGTATATAACAGCTATATTGCATAAACATTTACTTACATTAGGTACATCGAATCACATAAATGAACTGAACATCGATACAGACATCAAACGAATAACAATAATAATAGAAAACAACCCTTTAAGGAGTACAACATTTAAAATTTACATTAAAACACAATAATAAATGTATAAAAATTTACATCACAGAGAAATATGTTCTTTCGAACTTAACGTATTGAATTATTCGAAGAAACGTCCTTCCTTATATTCCTTATGCCACAATAACGGCATTTCCCGTTGATTTTTACGATAATAGTCTTTAAATTTTCTTATAATCGTTGATTAACGCGATAATCAACGGTATTTCCCGTTATTAGAGTGGCCCTAGTGATACACTACTTCCTAATCAAATTGGTAATATCGCATTCATAATTTTGTCAATCGTTTATTTACAAAGCCAGAAAGGCTAGACTTTCTTTCGTCCTCGAGTTTTGGCAGTGAGCAAAGTAACGTAAATATTATTGCTTTAACTACCATGAATAGCAAAGCTTCTGAGTACTAAATATAATATTAATTTAACTTTAATAATAACTCAGAATAACTTTTATGACAGCGTTAGCGTTAGCTGCTTGGCAAGTCATTAATAAATCTAAATTTAATTTACCTCAAGAACCAATACTGTCAATTAACAAAGATAATTTGACTCTCACAAATCCTTTGAGTATTGCAAATGAATTTAATAATTATTTTATAGAAGCCGTTGAAAATAATATTAAAACTAAGGGAACTTCTAATAAAAGTTATAACATTGAAAATTCGCATTCTCAATCACTTTTTATGCTACCTGTTTCAGATTCTGATATAATTAAAATAATTAGTAGCCTGAAAAACACAAACACGGTAGGATTTGATGGCATATCAACTAAAGTAATTAAATACGTTAAGGAAATTATAGCGCCTGTACTAGCTCATATAATTAATCTTTGTATTTCTGATGGTGTATTCCCAAGTAGCCTAAAAAAAGTCATTATTAAACCGCTATTTAAAAAAAATGATAAAAGTGATGTTCAAAATTATAGACCTATTGCTAAGATATCGATTTTTTCAAAAATAATCGAGAAGGTAATTTATAATTCAATTTATTCTTATTTAGAAAATTTCAAACTTCTTTGCAGTCAACAAAAAGGTTTCAGGAAAAATATTAATATTAATATGGCTTTATTTGACCTGCTATCTGGTGCAATGACATCTGTAGATAAGGGTAATCCTGTGTGCGCTATACTAACAGATATGACCAAAGCATTTGATTTCGTGGACCATCAAATTCTGCTACAAAAATTACATGCGTATGGCATAAGAGGAAACATCTTGAAACTCTTAGAAACATATTTGAGTGACAGAACTCAATGTACAGAAATTACTAGAATCTGTCCTATTACTAAATTGGAGATAAAATATCTGTCTAAACCAAGATATATAAAATATGGTGTACCTCAAGGTACCATACTGGGGCCACCACTATTCTTAATATATATTAATGATCTCCCTAAAACTATAGATCATAAAATGGTACTGTTCGCAGATGACAGCACGGCCATTGTGGAATGTACTAATCCTAATAATTATCAAAATGATATAAATAATTCTCTGAGTGACATTATAAATTGGCTTGATAAAAATAACCTTATAATTAATTTAAATAAAACAAAAGTTATTCATTTTCACCAGCGCCGTAAGCATCCACCAGTTAACGTTACCTACAATAACTCTGTGATAGAAGAAGTTACACATACAAAATTCTTAGGTATCACTATAGATAGTGAACTAACTTGGAAACATCACACAGAGGAAATCTGTAAGCGCCTTAGTAAATCTGCATATTTATTGTTCCAATTGTCAAGAAAAGTAAATACTGACACTCTTTTGACAGCCTATCATGGATTGGTCGCTTCAACTTTAAGATATGGTGTTATTTTTTGGGGACAGTCAACTAATAAAGAACTTATATTCAGGATGCAAAAAAGATGTATACGAGCAATGTTTGGTCTAAGAACAACGGATAGTTGCGTAAATTACTTTAGACAATCAAAAATTCTAACTTTACCATCATTGTACATTTTAGAAACTGCACTTTTCGTAAAAGCAAACCCGCAATTTTTCCAAAAATTTTCGGACGTAAAAAGGACCCCAATTCGTTCTCAATATCAGAGTTTGTTGTGTCCAATCAAGTGCAATACTGCCTTACTGAAAAAGAGCTTCTTTGGTAGGGCACCCATTATCTATAATAAAATACCTGATGTTGTTAAATGTTTACCTTTAACCAAATTTAAAAAGTCCGTTCAGGGGTTTTTACTAGAAAAGTGCTATTACAGCGTAGATGACTTTTTAAATGATAATCTTTTGAAATAGAATTTGGAATATGTACTTATCTGTGTTATTATTTTTTTCTAATATGTATTTTATTTAAATTGAATTTAAATTGTTGACATTTTAATTTAATCCTATTTTTTTTTCTTTGTAAGTCATTGTTTTAATTGGTTATTAATGATTTCATAATTGTCTTTTTTGTAATAGTTGTCTTAGCGCGACTAATTTTGTACGCCATGATTGGCAAAACATGTAGCTACCTCTCATTATTTTTTAAGACCTGTATAATTCTGCACTCATGTTTTACAAAATAAATATCTTGTATCTTGTATCTTGTATCTTGTTAAAACTATTTACAACTAAAATAATATAATTTATGTGTTCCTATAAACACCCCAATTTGTGGCTTGTATTTTTTACTAATAATTTACTATAGTCACCGCCAAATAAGTCTGGAATAAAGGTCATTGATCCTAATAATGCATTATTCGAATTTCATAATACCATCGTTCGAATTTCAAACTTATAAATAAGGTCAAGGTCGCCTCTTACCACGATACGTTTGTGTTGATCGTGTTACGACACTTTCTTTACATTTTTTCGAATGGTTTTGAGAGATATTGGAATACTTTGGTACACGGGGGTAACCGAACTTTATTCCACACTTATCTGGCGGAAACTATAATATATACTACTCAAAACAAAATAAGGGCCACCTGGTTTTTATCGATTTATTAAATAGTGTTTAAATATTACTAGTTACAATGACTGAATCTGATTAATATTAATGGTTTTAGATGGAAATACACAAAAATTAAATATGTATTCCAATAAATCGTTAAAATAAACCAAATTGAATGAAAAGTGAGTAAATTCAGGAATGTATCAAGTTACATAAAAAAATCTAAAAAATTACGTCTTTAATGTTCCAAAGTGTTCTTTTAAGATTCTCTTTTAACTCTGTTCTCTCTGTTCTGCTCATTTTATGGGAGGTGGAATGGTCTGGATTAAATACCGAACATTTTCTTTTGGGATACTCTACCAGCAAGTTTTCAGACAATTTATGAGATCCAGCTGCGTGTTGATGGGAATTTTAATTTCTTTTTCACTCTTCTTTAACTCATCTCTTAAATGCTCAATAGAACTCTGGTAAAAATCCTGAGTGTCCACTGTAACATCGTAATTCGAGCGTAAGGGAATGTGTGCACTGTTAGTCGCGTCGTGTTCGCTCGAGCATTATCCTGCTTCAAGAAGAACTCAGGTATTTCTTGCTGTGCGAATGGGATAATGTGGAGTTGCACCACATTCTCTACGCAATTTTGAGGAGTTACAGCACCCTCGTTAAGAAGTGCGAGCTCAGTTTCGCGTGATAGAGATAACCGCCCCAGAGCATAACTCAGAACTCGCCAGAACAGTCTGTTTTAAGAGTGCAAGGATCTGAAACCTGTTGTTTAGATCTTCTCTACACTCCTATGAATCAGTTTTTATTGAAAAAAATAACCCACCAGTCATCAATAAAAAGCAATGAAGCCCAGTCAAAACAGTTCAATAAATTTTTTCCTTCGCAAATGTTTCACGATTTGCACCATACGCTGCAGTTAACTGGAGGCGAACCAAGCATCTTCTTGAGTATTTTTAGTCTTTATGGAGTCGATTCGGAACAGTGTAGTGAATTATAGGGGTGCCTGTAGCTCGACGCAATGGAGTTTGTACGGTCCGCGCAGTAGATTTTCGCTCTATTTGCGCGGTTAAACAAACATAATGGTCTTCTTGGGCTTTACTTACTTACTTTCTTCCTTGATCACGGCGTCTGGTGATATTACCCGTCTTTTAAGACCAGTTTCAAGCATTTTGAAAGCCTCGTTGGGAATATTCCACCATTAAACCTACCTCTTCTGGCTACGGGCCCCCTGGATTAAGGTGACACCCCAAGTGGCTGTTTTTGCATCCATAAGTGTCCGAATACATGACATTATGAGATTGAAAGGTCATTATCGCCTGCTTGCTGTATTAGTCGAAGAAAACTCCGTTAGAAGTTTGAAAATTAAAAAACACCATACCGTAAATTCTAAGTAATCTCAAATATCTCATTAAAAAAGTTATGAATTTCCAATTATGCAGTAGAAACAATATTAATACTTGAAAGACACCATAACAAGATATTTAGTATTTATTATGTACCCAGTATTCGAGCAACACTTTTTTAAAGTGCAATTTAAAAAGTGGCCCTTATTTTGTTTTGACGAGTATATTTACAGAAACTTTTAGGGCACGGTCCATGGCCACTTCTACAGTATCCCAACAAATTACAGGTAAATTAGGTTTATATTTTAAAATATATACATATTTTTCCAACGCTAAAGGTAGGTATGTCCAGATTCAATAATAGAATGTTACTGAGTCTACTACTTTAAAACATTTTTTTCTTATCGATATTGCTTTGAAGTTTATTTTAAGTTCATAGTGTCAAGATTCTTAGCTTTATCGTACTGTAGGTCATTTAAATATACTGCACTAAAGAGGAGAGTTGATTCTTTGCCGGTTTTTATTTTTTGCCTTGATTTGCACTTAATAGTTAAAAAAATATGTCGGACTTTAACTCCACCAAAATAGACTACTCTTTTAAATAGAAAGTCATAATTTTTAATTTCATGTGTAATGCCAAATTAATTTAACGCATGAACACCTGGGCCGCGAATTGTAAGCTTTTTTGTGTGTTCAATTTCACAATAGATGGGGCATTATAAGGCGTTAGAGTGGAATGAAAGACTCGACCCTGTTGGGATGCGATAGCTTATTTGGTAAGAGCGTTAAACAAAAAATCCTAGATGAAATAAAAAAAAAAACAGATAAAGGGCCTCAGTAATTACATTTCATAGCAGCTATTTACACTGTTCCACGTTACCTATGTACACGATTCTACGAACTGAATCAACTCACCTCTGTCCTAATTAAAGATGGAACACTTCGGTTAGAAGCGAATCTTGCCATAGTTCGTGCCTAAAAAAAAAAAAAAAACTACACCTGATTTTTCATAATCTTAACATTAATTTAAACAACACGAATAGATCTCATATATGATCTTTCCAAAGGCTTCCAGAGTTGTAATGGTTACGGAAGCGTTCTTAAAGTCCACCCACGAGGTAGAAATATCGTCGTACATTTTTTTAATGTCACTGATTAATGTACTGCATCAGTTTTGCATTAAATTAAGCATCATTTTAAGGATACTAGTGTCCAGCTTGGTGGAAATTGACCCGTGGAGTCACCGCAGCAATTGAAGCAACCACACAAAAAATTGAGGCTAAAGAATAGGTAGATCTTGCTGCCTGAACTTAACAGCAAACCAATAAGAAAAAATCAGCATCGACCTCGATATTTTTTTGCTGAACTGGGCCTATATGGCGCAGCCGTGAGACGACACACTAATCTTTATGTTTGCTTAATTTTTGTTGTGCTGTCCCTAGATTTTTTTTCTGTTCTTTTTTTTCAGCGTTTTGTCGTTTTATGCCAAATAGGTAAATGTTATTTCTTTAGAACATTTTCGGACAAAATTTCGCTTCTAAGCAGACGATTCATCTCTTACCTATGTCCCACCTTTGGTACCCTTAATCAAGTCGAGCCGCGATGAGTGTGAGCAGATCATTGGCGTTCTTGTCCTCGCCGTGCGGTCAGGAGGGGTCGGGCGTGGGCGCCGGCACCGCGTGCGATAGCGGCGGGGACGAGGACGAGCTCTGCTGGGACATCTCGGCCTTCACCCGGCGCGCTATGTGCGAGCGAGTGTGCTTGCGAAGGTGGTCCTTGCGGTAGAATCCTGTCGTAAAGGTAGATATTTAAAAAATGTATTGGAAAAAAATACGGTGGCAGTACTTAGTCACGAAATTATTTACTAAATCCAAATCGCTTCTGAACAGATCCGTGATTTTAAATTGATCCTATGGTTATTTGGCTTACGACGGGGCCCATCTACAGAGGGCCAAAGCCTGCCGTGGTCGCGGGAGTAACGAATTACCGTAACCCCGGAACGTAAAGGGCTATTGAAGGACACCGAGGATTTTAGTCAGTACGAGTCTGACAGTCCCTCCCGCTCTGCCCTGGATCGGAGGACTAATTTGATGATTTTTACACGGTAAAAAAAAATGGTTGTTTGGCTGGTATAGCTAAACCAGTACCAATACTTCTAACATACTTAATGCCACTTCTTTTTAACAGAAGTATAGGAAAATCATAAGAGGCGGGTACTTCATGACCATCATGGCGGGAAATAATGTCACTAAATTGTATTTCTTTCTTAGTCGGCTCTCTTCCACTCCCCGGGAAAGGTCTCCCTCACTCCTTCCACTTTTCGCGAACTCTTACGCCGAGCGACGTCGTCCTTCCAGTTCTGACGGGGCATATTACCAAAGTCATCTACTCAACTGCTTAGTGGAATGCTACGACCCTCCCTTACTCTCTGAGGCCCCAGTTTTGTGCAATTTTAGTTGTATTAGACCATTTATTATTTTGAATTGAAACAGATTAACAGATAGATCATAAACCCACCTTTCCCACACTCATTGCAGACATGCCTCTTCTCCCCGGAATGAATTACGAAATGCAGCGTGAGTTGCTCCTTCCTCTTGAACGCCTTCATACAGACGGAGCAGACGTGCGGCCTGTCCGGGTTGTGCGACTGTTTGTGACGTGTCAGGTGGTCCTTACGTTTTAGTGCTGCGTTGCAAATGTCGCAGATGAACCTGGGAAAATATAATATGATAATGAGATTTGGAATATGTTAGGACTTACAAAACTTGGTTGTACTATGGGGGAGTTTATTCCTTGAATTCCTTGATGAATAATTTTATTTTTATTTTGTCTGTAAAATGAGAGATATAATCAACGGTGCCCATGCTCCTCGCTACTCGACTAATGCAGGGCGCGAAAGGTCGCCGCATGAGGACCTTTTGCGCCTCCATGAGGACACGACGGTGCTCTGCCCAAGCGGGGCAGACCTCCACCGTGTCCTCCGGGCGGTTCACAGAGTGGTAACACCCGGATGTATTCTGCCGTCGAATCCGACCTCCCGAGATATTCAGATCACTTTACATTATACAACTTCATTACTCCTTCGTGGTTCGAGACAGATCTGCGTAAAAATTTCGAATCATTCTCTACAAACTAAGTTATATTCTACCATAATATTACCTCCTCTCCATAGTGTGTCCGACTAGATGCTGCTCTAACAACTCTCGTTCAGGATACGCCATATGGCATTCTGGACAACAGTACAAGGTGCTGCCATCTGCAAAGTATCACAAAAAAAAAACATTTCTTACATTTCAGGCGATCGCTAAGCGCAGTAGTGGAGCGATTTGTCTGCTGCTCTTTGAGACGCTGCCTGGTTCGATTCCCTCACGGAAAAAATGATATACAAGTATAGTCTCCGCCAGATAAGTCTGGAATAAAATTCGTTGACCCCCGTGTACCAATGTTTTCCAATATTTCAAAATGATAAGAAAAAATGTAAAGAAAATGTCGTAACACGATCGAAACAAACGTATCGTGGAGGCGACCTTGACCTTACATTTTATTTTGAAATTCGAACGATGGTATTATGAAATTCGAACGATGCATTATTAGGATCAATGACCTTTATTCCAGACTTATCTGGCGGAGACTATAGTTGTTCCCGTTTGTTGCCCGTGGTTCGACTGTGTTAGTACAATACGAACTCGGGCACTTTTATTTCAGTGGTTCTATAAATCGGACCATTGTTTTAAAATTATTATATTTTGTCCTTACCTAAAGCAGTAGTGAGTCGTATCTCCCCTGGTTTCGGTCTGGGTTTCTTCTCCTTCATGCATTTCTTTTTCTTCTTCTTCTTGGACATGACGATGGTGTTTGTATTCTGGTTCACCGTCTGGTTGACTATTGTCGATGTTTGTACCACCACGCTGTTCACTGTGTTTGATGGCATCTGGAATGTTGGAATTATAAGATAATAGACCCATTCATTTGCGCGTCACAATTTCCTACCAAAAATAGGTACTGACTAAACACGTGTCAGGATAAATTTAATTCGTAGGATAGGCAACAGGGTCTTCAGAATATGATCTAAGCACATCAACGCTTTACCATCAGGCGAGATAGTGGTAAAACGCGAACCTACCTTTAAATAATAAAAAAAAAAAAATCTTCCTTAAACTCAATCACCTGCCATTAATATTTATGTTCGCGTTCGTTCATTGAACGCTAACTCCAAAACCAATTTCAATGTTTTTTTTGTGAATGTTATGAAAATTATTGGAATTAAAAATAAATATTATACATAACATTTTAATGATTAAGGATTTCCGCAAAGTAATGCCTGGTGGCCTACCACGAGCTCTTTACGCGATCCAGTTTAGGCTGTGGGAACGAGATGGCGCTAGACGACTTGTATAGCTCTGTCTCTTTCCCACAGCCTAAACTGGATCGCGTTAAGAGCTCGTGGTAAAGCCCCTGATTCTATAATTTATCTTTAATGCAACAATTTAAGAAGTATTTTTAAATAATAAAATTTAAAATAATTTAAATATTCCAAACTCACCGTAGCAATATTCGGCATATTATTCAACGCGTTAGCATTAACAGTGGCAACAATGGTGGGCTGGTCCTCTCTCTTGCTCTCGATGACCGTAGCTGGGGTGGAGTACTTCAAGAGATGATGCAGAGGCAACGGCAGGGCGGACAGGTAGTCAGCCACGCCACCGCCCAGGGTCTGCCACGTCGAGCTGTCCGTCACGTCACCGATGCCTGACGCACAGGAAACTATGTGGTGAATGGGAGAATGATGATCATGATATGAAATAGGTTTAGATGAACTGCCCGTAGTAGGTTAAGCGATGGCTGTCAAATATTTGGATGTTTTGGTTAATGAATCTTGTTTTTTCATTAGCCTTTGCTGCCCCACGGATGTGGGCAAATAACTCTTCAAACTACATTAAATATACTTAAGGCCTGGAGGACCCACAGGTGTGGTAAGACAAATAGCTGTTCGAGCGAGCGAACCAGCTGGTTCGAAAAGGCTCTCGATTTCTCGAGCCACCGAAATTATGAAATATCTAGTATTGCACTCAATTTTAATTATGAAATTATCACTCCAACTTTCAGAATGCACATTCTTCAATAAGTGATTGTTGTTGATATTAGAATTTGAGATATTTGGAAAAATCGATAATGATTAATTTTAAAATGATGCTTACAATATTAATTTTATTAACACTGAAGTACTGGATACAAACTCAGTAATAACAACGTGAAGAAACAGTGTCACAGACTAATATGTCAAACGAGGAACTGAATCCACTTATGGCCGAGCCATTCTTAACTTAATAAGGCTACCCAAGGAAACAGTGAAAATAAAAAGTGAACCAAGAATGCGTAATTAGTGTCATTTTAAGGGTTCCGTACACAAAGGGTAAAACGGGAACCATTACTAAGAATCCGCTGTCCGATTGTTTGTCCGTCTGTCACCAGGCTGTTTATCATGAACCGTGATAGCTAAACAGTTGAAATTATCACAGATGATGCCGCCAGAACGACAAATACTAAAAATAGATTAAGATAGGTAAATATTGAATGGTGCTCCCATACAACAGCCAAAACTTTTTTGCCGTTTTATAGATAATGGTAACCCGGAACCCTTGGTGTGTGAGTCCGACTCGCACTTGGCCGGTTTTGTGGACGTAAATTATGATATGACGTATCGAGTAAAACTGCTACACAAGTTAGTAGGTAACTACATTAAAAAAAATATCGGGATTGTTCAAGATATTTCAGCAGTATCGAAACTGCAACTGTACTTTAACAGGAGAACAATTTAAAGATTTATTTTGACCTACAATGCAGTTGCAGTTTTGATTTTGTTCGATGGAAAACTTGATAAAATTATGTTTTTTTTTTATTTTTTCTTAGTATTAACACGGACACATACACGGACTTTCCAATTTCTACAATAAAACAAATATGGTGATTTTGCAGTTTCGATAGTGCGACATATACCTATTAATGTTTTTAAAACTAGGTAAGCAAACTTACTGATAAACTCGGCGGGGGCGCTGGCACCACCGCGGTCATTCCGACCTTCTTGCTTGATGGCTCGAGCTAATGCTGCAGCTTCTTTTGGCTCGTGCAAAACTACCAGCAGTTGCTGTGTCCCTTGCTGCAGAGGTGTCGCTTGCGCCACTATGGGTGGATAAGATAATGATAGATTCGTAATGTCTATGATGAAAATAGCAGATTGTCCCACTGGCCCAGCAAGAGGTTAACTGATTAGATTCGTCTGTTTTTGTTTAATATAATCATAAAATTATTTAGGCACTACATTATTTATCAATTTAAAATAAAATAGGTATGAATGTTGATGGATGAAGATGAAGAGATAGGCTAAAGAAAAAATGGATGAATTGTATGAGGAATAATATGAATGTAAAATAAATAATGCTTTGATGATAGAAGAGAATGGAAGGAAAAACGTGTTGCGCCGACCACAAGTAAAATGGCGGGATAAGGGCAGGAGATGATGATGATGATAGGTCACACTATATTTTGTCTAAAAGAAAGGGAGACCATGATTGTGTTCACCAGAAAAGATTTTTTTTTTCAAATCCCATTCAAAGTATCCCAATATGCAAAGGTCCTTTGATAGATACTAAAAAATAAAATAAAATCTGTATCATCAGAGGGAATGACTATAGGCATTTTGAAAAATCTAATATTTAAGTACCATTAATCCCTTGATGCTGCTGCATCATGGTAGCCATGAGGTCATGATGCAGTTCCTCTCGATACTCCCTCTTTTCCGGACGCTGTTCTGCCTTCAGATGTTGGTGCACAGTCTCCGCCTGCACATAGCTGGCCTGGCCACCGTACGCGATGTTGCCCAGGTTCACCGACGAAGACGATATCGTCTGGTATTTCACGCCCGTGTTCACTGTGTGAATTAGCAGGTGTTAACAAGTGTTTATTTGTTGGAAACAAATGGAAGAAATTAAATGTAAACAGAATTCGAATCAGCGGATCTAACAATTAGGTAACCCGATTCCCGAAATTAACGAACCTAAAAATGATCTTTATTGTTATCAAAACACTGACTCACCTGTATGTATAGGCGCCAGGCCAGCCAGCGCCACAGTGCCAGGCTGTGCACTGCTGACTACCACCACACTCTCCGCCTGCCTGAACTTCACGCCATCCACGGCCACCGTGCCCGTGCCCGGCGCCACTGCAAACTGCACTCCGCCGCCACTTCCCGTCATATGGTAGCGCGTCTCCTGCAGCACCCCTCCAGAACTACTGCCTCCATTTTCATATCCAAACTTTGCAGCGAACTGGTGGATAGTAGGGATCGCCGCTGCCGTCGGAATATGACCAGTGAACGGAGCAAAGTTCATCGTCGTTTACTGAATCTGAAACCGCGGCACACATCGTAGTTACGCGAATACAGTGTTACGTGAGCGGGGGCCACAAGGTCGCACGCGAGATATAAAAAAAACTGCACTCGTCCTGTTGAGCAGGTGGAGTACTCGGTGCGAACCACAACAAAGTGAATCAAAGGGTGCGCCCCTAGTAGGGCGCTCACTCAACCCCCGCCATTCTGCCTCACCCCAGTCATTTCTAACGCTTTATTTTTACCGGCCCGCCGTCTCACACCATCGATCTTGAAACGCGCACTGAGACGCCGCGACACGAAAAGACACAATAGAGTGGAAACATAATGGAATGGTTACCTGTCTCGTGTCCAGAAAATGGGTTTTCATTGCGTTTTAATTGTTCGTCGTTGATGAAATAAGTAAGTGGTGTATGAGCGGGGTGCGCGGACATGGTGCGCAGCGCACCGGGCGCGGGGCGGGGCTGCGCGCGGCACACGCGTGTCGGGCTGGGGCTGGGGGCCTCGCCTCGCACGACATCGCACAAGTAATCACTCCAAGGAGTTACCCTCTGTTTCAAGATCACAGAAAGTTCAGGGTCAAATGTTGGCAACGTAATTTACATAATATCTTCAGTTTGAAAAAGGACCTAAGGGACGAAGTAGCAAACCCCTACCTAAGTTAATAAAAGCGACACTAAGGTAAGTAACCTAGGTAGGTACCTTTATTCTCTTCTTTGTTTATAAACATGTTCAAAGACTGTTAAATGTAAATGAGTTTATTTTCCGCCCCATTGGTTGAACTTACCCCAAATATTTAGGTATAATAGGGACTTGTAAGCTGTGTAATAGCCGCCTATTTTGGCGTTTCATCTTCGAGAATTGTAGCGGAGAGAAAGGCGGTGAGAAGCTGTGATGCTGCTGTTATACACAATACCTAAGTATACAAATAAATAAATACAAAAATGTTGTTTTATTATCTCCTGTGAATGACTGTTTCGTATAAAATGGGGTGAATAGAGAGAGACACGAGTTAATAGGGACAAAACTTTGAAGGGGATTTTTGCGTTGAATTAATATGATTATTAATATTTAGGGACCATATTGGCAACATATCATCGCCTAGGTTGATGATTTCACTTTCACCTTATTTTGCGATACCTACATAATGTACCTGAATTTGACTGACAATAGCGTAAGTAATGTTTTCATTTACTTAGGTATTTCTGGGTATTTTCCACAACACTTTCCTAATTAAAATAATTAGGAAGGAACTGTGGAAGCCTTTGTCCAGCATTGTGATTCATGGCAGTATTGTTCATAATCTCATAATGATAATAACCGATGTGAGACAAAGAACCAAAACTTAAACTATACGAGAGTGATGGGTGTTTTGATTTCTTTACATATGAATATACACGCGGCTCGACGGGTTGATTTCAAGCGCTAATTTTAATAAAAATTACATAATTGTGTAGTTATCATTTTGCCACAGAAAATCTTCATACAATTAATTGTACCTAGGTATACAATTATTTTCCGGAGACGTCTTGGCGGCCATTGTACGGTCTTTAATTTAAATTGCAATAGTTTGTACCGAATTTGATATATTTAAATTATGCTACTAAAATTAGGGTCATTGGTTGTGCAAGGGTGATTTATGAGCTCTAAAACTAGGGTCATTGGTTGTGCAAGGGTGATTTATGAGCTCTAAAACTAGGGTCATTGGTTGTGTAAGGGTGATTTATGGGCTACGGCGCGAGCAGAAAGAGGGTGACATAGGGACATTCATAATGACGTGTTGTATTACGACTTTTATTTTTATACGGTGATAAAAATCCATCAAAAAGTCGTCTTCTCGGGGCAGAGCGGGAGAAATCCACCGTGTTCCTTCAATAGCCCTTTACGTTCCAAGGCCACGGTTATCCGTTTAGACAGGCCCGCGACCCCATTGTAATATGGATGGCGTTTTGATAGAAATTTACTCGAAAATATATGATTAGAGATAACTGCTTAAAAGCTGCGATGGTTAAAAGATGGTATGAAATGAAAAACAATACTTTTCAAAATCAGTGATTTTATTCTTACTGTTACGGTGTTTTCTTAATAAATAAGTTTCATACAAAAGTTTACACTTATAACTCCGGACAGAAGTTAATTGTCTATTCGCTATGTCTTAATCTTATAATACTTGCAACTAATTTCATTTTAAACCAAATAAAAAAATATGCTCCTAAATTGGTTAACTGCTAACGTTATCATAATTATATGATAACAGTAAGATAAGAAAGTAAAGTTTTCGACCGAAGTACGCAAAATATGCCTAAAAAGTTATACAAAAAAAAAGTTTTTGAGATTTAGAAAAACGAACCGAACTAGACTACGCAACGTGTAATTAAATAGAGACTTAAATTAACAAAATGTACAAAAATACAATTTATTTTTATATTACTTAGACTAAGTCTTAGAACATGAGGAAAAATGAAAATATTTATTAGATATAGACTACATGAATTCACTGTAATAGTCTCAAATTAGTTACCAGAAATAGATGCCTCTGATTTTATAAATCACCACGATAATTAAAAAAAACAAAGACATCTAAATGTCCTGAATATAGTTGCAAAACTTTATGTTCACAGAGCACCTTGAACTCGCAATAGCAGCGTTTTAAGCTAAGACATACAAAACATGCCACAGTGTAGTGATGCATTACAAAAACTTAACACTAAGTACAAAAATATAATTGGAAAATAATTTACACCTACTTTAAAGCTGACAATATTAATATCGTGTGGTGGAAAAGCCTAAATTTAACATAATTTTATATTATGACTCGCGCAAATGTGTGATTTAATTTCAATTTTCTTCGATGTCATAAAATAGAACAGAATGGAGAAATAATCAAAATATACATGAATAGAAGATTCAAAAAAGGTCTTTTCTCACTGCAGGCTAAAATCAACATATTTTTATAATATTAGTTTTTTTTTTATTTTTGCTACATATCATAAAAATAATCTCTCACACAATTGCAATGAACTTAGTCAGCTCAACAAGTCCGTTTCATGGCGTCGCTAAGATTACTGAGCAGTAGGCCGGCAGATAAACTATACACACATAATATTTCAAGCGTTTCATAAAATAGCACAAAAATATGAAAAAAAAGAAACCAAACGGGACGGATTGATTTAACGACGATTTTAAGCAGTTATTATTATTTATTTTGAAGCAAGAATAATCCTAGCATTCACCAATCAACGGACCATTAATAAATATCACATTTTGATGGAAATAGAAAAAGTTTGTATACAAAATAAGCACATGAAAGGTAATGAGTACGCGACAGAAGCGGGTAATAGTATAAATATCACAGTGATAATGATATTTACAATGATTCTTATATTACGCTCCGAATGTTGTTCAAATCAAACGAGAAACCAGGCATTTGAGAACATCATTTTGTAGATCTGAACTTCAATAATTGATTATAATGTAAACAAAGTATTGAAAATCTGGAATATAACTATTGAATACTCTATTATGAGCCTTGTAGTTTTTCCCCCTTGGGTTAAAGGTAACGGTAATATAAAAATATGATTAGATTATTAAAATCGTTGAAGTGATCTTAAGACCTATGTTTAGAAACTACAGGCTAGTACGGATTAAGGAAACTTATCTATTGTAATAATACAAAAACTGGACTAAACCTACCACAAAAATGTACTTATTTGATGACCCATCTGCCAAAAGGAAACACGATTGATTTTTCATAAACTAAGTAGCGCAGCGCTTTTTATCAAGCCGTCTAACAATACAAGTATGTGCTACAGCGCTTGATGGAATGAGAAATGTGTTATGTCATGGTATTTCAATGTGAAAACAAAATTAGGTGATGCGTGATATGTATTCAACATTTTACAAACATTATGCCTGAAGCTTCATCACATTACTATGAACAAAACTAAGTTGATTTTAGTTTTGTGTCTAAACTAATTTTCCCTTACAAACAACGCATGTCTTTACACGACTTTTATCCTAGTCTCTTCATGGAGCTCAATATTTACCGTGTAAGGTTAATTTATAGAGTCATACAAGGCCACGACTTCGTAGAGTTGGAAATGTTGAAATATTTGATACGAATGTTATGTGGGAACTGTATTACAGCTGAGATATTACTGCAGTCGATAACAGTATTTATATTTTCTTCAACATCTGTTGCTAACAGTCCGATCACGATTTTTGTCTAAGCGGATTTTAAGTAAGCGAATTCTCTACTGGTGGCACCTTGTGAAGTGTTTCAAACATAACTATAGTTGGTGCCAGTTAAGATGTCAATAGCGGACATTGACCCCTACCTAATAAGTCCTCGTATAATGACATAAGATCAGAATTAGCATTTTTTATAAAATACCGAATAAATTAGTAAGTATATTGTAAGGGTATAAGTATCTAAGTATTCATAAGATATCAAAATGGTAAAAATATTTCACCTATACCTAAGATTTTATATAATTTTTATCTTTAAGACTCACAAGTAAACACTATCATATCACAGAAAAATGCTAATTCTGATCTTATGTCATTATACGAGGACTTATTAGGTAAAGGTCAATGTCCCCTATTGACATTTTAACTGGCACCAACTATAATACATTTGATCTGATCGGTCTGACCGGTTGTGACGGGCAGTAAGACTCGTTTGCAATTACGATATTAAAATATAAAACGACTTTAACTTATTTCGTATCAAATACGGCGACATTTCTCATAGTTTTACAATTACTTTTTACAAACATCTTTCATAGTTATAATTCGGCAGTGCATTGGGCTTATATCTCAAATTACGACTGTCCTACCCTGTAATTGTTAAGTAACTGACGTATTGTTTGATGGCTCCATTCACATCACAACCAACAACAATCATTTTCTTCCTTAATTTTAATCCCAATTGCTTTTCATGCATACTTTTTTTTAATACAGAGCCTATATACAAAGATCAATGCTTTTTTCTGGCTTTGATATGTTAATTTTTAACAATTCGGCTTGCAATCTTCCAACGACCATTTATATCTAGACTCCTAATCACAGGCGACCGATGTCTGTCAACACATTAGGTAAAAAAATCTTAAAACCGTCGTGACTCGACCACTCCTGTGAGTCCCCTCGTCGCACTGACCTTGAGTTAGCCAATCAGAACGCAGTACCCCGTCACCGTTAGCCAATCAGAACGCAGTACCCCGTCCCCCTCGCTTACGTCGTACCTCAGCGACTTGACAGAATAATTTTCGTTAGTCAGATCGTGCATGAGGCGTCTAGATATAAATGGTCGTTGCAATCTTCGGACAATGCTAACTAAAGAGTCCTGCTCCAATAAATCAGTTTCTAATATAAAAACCACGTCTTTCTTGACAATGTATACTAAAACTAGTGCTAGTGTACTGAAGCCAAACACTTTCTAGTAGCCGGCCCACACTAACGGTATTTCCCGTTGACAAATGAAACAGTAAAAAACCGTTAATCTACGGTATTTCCCGTTAGTGTGGGCCTGTTAAGCTTATGACTTAACGCACTGTCATAAAATCATCGTAAAAAAGCGAGCATGTCCGAACATACCGACCAATTTGCATACATAGCCATCGTCTTAATTATTGTCATGAGTTTACTCTGCAATGACCTGGGGCCGGCTTATGAAGTCCCTATTATTGGGGTAATAATGTTGCGAACAAATTAATACTTTTTATTCGTATTGTATAATAAATAGGCAATCAGAAAAAAAAAAATTCAACCGTAATTTTTCTTTTGTTACATCAACCAAAATTAACGAAGATAATATAACGTTTCCGAAAACCATAATACGTCATGCAATCTGTATAATTTTACAGGCGTTATGACGTCTGTCAAAACCCCCACTCCCCAATTTCGAAGCTATTTATCTTTGTCAACATTCATTGATTTACAAAAATGGAAAAAAAATATGTTTCCATTATTTTACAAAACTCATGAAGTACTAATTAGATTTGAATTTTTTTCTGGAAACTGGCCTATCCTTGGTATTAATACTAAGACTTCACAAGACGGTCCCTGAGATGGGTTTGGAGATATCACTGAAATAACCGTTGGTGACGTCATAAATATCCGCACGAGAGAGCACGAGATTGCGGAATGAAAGAACTTATTATTGATGACGATAGAAAAATACTGGAGAAGACCTGTAGTCTTATGATATTTGAGCCGCATTCCCGTACTGTATATTTGCACAATTTGTGCTTTAAGGTTATAGGGATAAACGAGGGATGAATTTAAGATACTGACGTTACCACGTCCATATGTATGACGTAAGTTGCGGGCATTCCCTCGTAGAGGTTCGAGATTTCGATCAGCGCGGAGGAGATGGAGACGAGATGCGTTTTGAATAACCATTCTGGTGGCATACCATAACGTTTTAATGCGACTGTAGGAACGAGATGGCGCTAGACGACTTGTATAGTTCTGTCTCCTTCCCACAGCATAACTACTCACGCTTTAAGACGTCATGGTAGGCCACTAGGCCCTGTAGCCATGTAACAAACGATAAACACAAACGCTGAGTAGGCTTTAATAGATTTTCAACTTTATGTGCTTGGGTATAACGTTGAAGATCTAGTGAAAATTGCTTATCGTTTTCTATCTTTCCTGTCGCTAACGCTCAGAAATCTTAAATAGATTTTCAACTTTAGGCTCTATGCTATAAAGTTGAAAATCTATTGGGGAGTACCAAACGTTTACGATTATCGTTTACGACTTTTTGTAACTTGGCTAGGGGGGCAGATCTGGGAGTGGTCGAAATGAACACTCAGGCCCTACTTCCTAGGTCTTAACACCATCCCTGTCCCTATAACCCTGGGTCCCTGTCCCCCCTGTGTGGTGTGGTGTCACGTGTGTTGTGCCAGTAGTGCGTCCAGTGCGGAGGTCGCGTCTGCAGAGTGGCTGGCGGCCAGGGAGGACACCACGTGCGGAGGGATGTTGATCTGGACCGGCATCTGGGAGTTGGCGCTGGTTGGTATCTGTTGAAGGGAGATGAGTATTGGTACAGTTTATACAGGATGTAAGAGACATCGACGCACAAACGGATACCATGGGTCCAGGACATGATTCTGGACGCCCCCGTGTTGGAATTTTTCGTCGGCTTTTTCCAATTTAAAAAAAAAAAATTGAGTTTTTTTTTACTTTAGACTATTCATAATCGTTAATCTTACCCAACCCAATGAGATTTAAAAAAAAAAATTACTACTTTCACTAAAAGTACCATTGCATTGTAAAAATGGTGATGGTAATAGAAATGGTGTCTTCTCAGCTGTTTATAAAAGTTCAAATGAAAGGTCATCGTATACCTAAATACTGTGTCCAGTACCACGGTACCTGTAGTACCTGACGCACGGCTCAATATTTAAAAAAAATCAAGTATAAAAAAATGAGGAAAAAAAAGACGAAAAATTCCAACACGGGGGTCAGGCTTCATGTCCTGGACCCATGGTATCCGTTTGTGCGTCGATGTCCCTTACACCTTGTATAGGAAAAAGGGTAGAATTCTATAACAGTAGCGTAAGTGGGTGGAAACTGAATATCTATCAATTATTCTAAGCTCCGATGACCGTGTGGTCATCTGAACGGCTTTGGTGTTGGTTTAAAACCTCTAACACTATAAGCCGTATAATAATAATAATTATCATAATCTTCCTACCCTTATCCAATTTTACTTGGGGTCGGCGCAACACGTTTTTAGAAGTATAATAATGGAAGGATAAAAAAATGGCGGTTTTTTAGCGGGACGAATATAGCGTAAAAAGATTGGAAATGACCCCTCCTATGCCCCTGTTCAATTTGATCCACACTTCTCGGGACACCCTGTATATGTACCATTAAAAATACTTAAATACTGCCCATCCTGTTAAAGTTTCGATCAAAATCTAGTATACTAACGTGTATAGTAATCTCCGGCATGAGGTTGTTGTTCCCGCTGGTGGGCTGCGCAGGCGCAGGCGCGGGTGAGTTGTCTCCGGCCGCCTCGTCTCGCGCTCGTTTACTCTCGTGCGATCTCGTGTGCTTGCGGAGGTGGTCTTTACGATAAAATCCTGAGAAAAACAAAGTTACTGGTAATTAGTTTTGTCAAAATAAAACCGTATAAAATATTTTGACAAAGCTTTAATTGAAAAGAGGTAAAAATTTAATAGACTTTCCTATTACAAATTATACAGGGTCTTTCTTTTAAATTGGCCAAAAGGGAGAAATCCGCATCCATAAAAGATACGAGAAAACTGTCTTAGGAACCTTTAGCTCTTTTTTGATGTTGACAATTTGGGCATTTTTAGGGTTCCGTAGCCAAATGGCAAAAACGGAACCCTTATAGATTCGTCATGTCTGTCTGTCTGTCCGTGTATGTCACAGCCACTTTTTGTCGAAAGTATAAGAGCTATCCTGTTGAAACTTGGTAGAAAGATGTATTATGTGAACCGCATTAGGATTTTCACACAAAAATCAAAACAAAACAAATTTTGGGGGTGCCCCCCATACTTAGAATTGAAACTCAAAAAAAATTTTTTCACCAAACCCATACGTGTGGGGTATCTATGAATAGGTCTTTAAAAAAGATATTGAGGTTACTAACATCATTTTTTTCTAAACTGAACAGTTTGCGCGAGAGACACTTCCAAAGTGGTAAAAAGTGTGTCCCCCCCCCGTAACTTCTAAAATAAGAGAATGATAAAACTAAAAAAAAATTATAATGTAGACCTCAACCAAAACTACCAACGAAAATTGGTTTGGATGAGATACAGTTAGCAGTTTTTGAGATATAGTACATTTTCAAAAACCGCAAATATAACTTTGCCATTCATACAAATACTATGAAAAACAAAGTTATTTTTATTGTTTGTGTATATTACTTACTAATCTCAATATAATTATATCTCTAATCTATGCTTGCTGCTACGGAACCCTTCATGGGCGAGTCCAACTCGCACTTGGCCGGGTTTTTTTTTGGTAAAGTGTCCAAATTCTACTGTCCAGATATTTTTCTGCCCATACAATTATCTCATCCTTACATGAAAGTAATTCAAACGGCATAATAAAAAAATGGTAACATAGGCACACTAGGAATATCTACTGTGTCGCGGGTGCATTTACCAACATAGAAACAAAAATACACAAACACCTAGACCCGGAAAAACTACTTGTAGTATGACAATCGCTCAGCCATAGCGCCAACCGTGCCGTCGTATAGTTTTCCAACAATCATTCTCAAGCTCAGTATTGATCGTACGATTGCTGCACGAAAAGCGACTATAAAAAGTCTATCATAAGTATAGTTTTACCTTTCCCGCACTCTGTGCACATCTCAGTCTTGACGCCGGAGTGTATGACTGTGTGTAAGTTGAGATGTTCCCGTCTCTTGAACCCCTTGCGACACACGCCGCACACGTACGGCCGCTCCGGGTTGTGACCCAGCTTGTGACGCTCCAAATGCTCCTTGCGCTTTAGACTGGGGGAAAGGGAAACGAATTTATTGATAACGACTTAAAGGTTGAATTTTGAGTGGCTCGTAAGATAGGGATGGGGTTAACGCGACTAAATATTAAACATTGTTAAAATATAATTATGTTTACACTTGTTGTGACACGTAAGGAAAGAAATTCCAGCGAAGCCGACTTTTTTCATAGCAGTCAATTTACCACTATTTCGACCATTTTAAAAATCATAGTGACCCTAAAACTTGTTACGATAAGTTCGTTGTTGGGTCGATGGTGGCAGACGTAAAATAGCTGTAAAATGAGTGTTCAAAGATCTTACGGTCAGTTCAGACCGAAACGCAACGCGACGCGAAGCGACGTGACGCAACGATACTTCAAATGTGTATCTTTTCTTGTCGTAAATAAGGTTAGATTTTGAGTCGCTATTAAAATGCAGCGCGGTTGTGACAGGTGTATCTTTTCGTGTAGGAAATAGAGTGCGATTTTGAATAGCTCTATTGAAATGTGCGCGCAGCGTCACGTTTTGGTCTGAGCCGACTCTTATAAGTACCCGTTCACAATCTACGATATTTTACTTCAAAACTAATGAGTTTTATTGTGCGATCATTAAAGTGGAATGAGCTCCTGAACGTTACAGAATAGTACCACTGGTCTAAAGGGCAATATTTTTACTGCTAGTGTGCTGCAATTTTTGGTCAGCTTAATTTTTTTTTTTCAATATTTCCGGCCATCAAAACATTTTAATACACAATCTCGATAATATGTCTCTTGGTCATAAACGACCAGACCAAAAATATGTGGCTATATGGCCGAGCCACACTTAAAATATTGTCATATATTACATAGTCTGGCTGCAATTGCTGGCAATTGTATTGCAGCCATACATTGCAGTAAAAATATTATGGTAAAGTTGTATAAAAGGCAATATTAACTTACCCAGCGCCACATATCCCGCAGATGAACCGCCTCTCAATCTTATGTACGATCAGATGTATCTCCAACTGCTCCTTTTCAGGATACGCCATCTGACACTCAGGACAGCAGAATATCGGGGAGCCGTCAAGGGCAGTCGCGATCACCACTTGTCCAGGCTTCGGCCGCGCAGGCTTTGGTGGTTTCTTCTTGTATTTTTTCTTCTTTTTACTCTGTATCCTAAGAGTGCCATCTGTAAAGGGAAGAGGAGATTAGAGACTGATAATGATTTTTTTTAATACACATTTAGGCACATTTCTTTTAAAGGTGAGATTTGTTCGCAGAGTAAAATTGGTTGAACTTATAGCGAGATACCATACTTACAATATTTAAAGCTTTATAAACGCTCAATCAGTCTTATTCGTTACTAGAAGTTAGATTAGGTTAGTATTTCAAGTAGAATATAAGTTTTGTATAAAGAACCTAAGGTTCTTAATAAAAACTATATGTTCTAAATATAACATATAGCTAAGCATATGTTCTAGAGCCATATTGTTTATATTTTAAACTTTATTATCGTTGAAATAAAGTTCAAAATACAAAATCTGGCTCGAAGGACAAACTTTGCTTGCAATGAATCTAATGAGATAGCTTGCTCTGTCACGAACTATGAAAGTATGCTAGACAATTGCTCATGGTTGCCTACATAAAGCCTCAAAACTGGTTAGCGCACATCTTAGCTGGCTATAAAAAAATGCAGGGACCAAAATAAAAAAAAATGGTGAGGTGAGAAAAATGTGCAAGTATATACCAAAATTACATTTAATTCATTATAATTATTACAAAATACAAGTACTTATAACTAGTAAGTTATAAATAAAAAAACCAGGCGGACAGTTCTTTCAATATAGAGTAAGATTTTTTTTTACAATTTTCAAATTGTATAATTTTAAGGGTATTTTGGTAAGAGCTCAGAGGGTTTATTAGAAAGCATACAAACATACTGTTTAAGACTGTCCGTACGTGAGTAACTTCTGGACTAATGTACCAAATTATTTTTGTTGTGTTTATGGGGTTGCTTAGCAAGTATTCGTACTAATGTCACACCGTCGTGTGTGGGGGTCGTTTAAAAACAATCGTAAACTCCATCGGGTAGGTCAATTTGAACCCATCCAAGGCGACTAGTGCGGGCAGCGAGTGAAATAAAATCCAAAGAAGTCTGATTTTGATGGATACTAAAACTGTGTCATTTAATTATTGACATATCAACGTTTCAAAACGAGAATTGTGTTCACTTTTAAAATAAATAACCAAGTTTTCGTGCCAATTAAGCTTACTAATGGGCATGCGGGCGGCGAGTAATGGGTAACTCGCCGCCCGACCATGGACCATGCCCGGGTCGACGGCACGTTGTGTTCCACGCGCGCCTCAAAGAGCGTCAGCAAGATGACGGGGCCCCCCTCTAGAGGGCCAAAGCCTGCCGGGATCACGGGACTTATTCCATTACCGTGACCCTGGAACGTAAAGGGTTAATGAAGGACACCGTGGATTTTAGTCAGTACAAGTCTGACAGGGACTGACATCCCGCCCTGCCCTGGGTGGGAGGACTCATTTGATGATTTTACCAACCAAAAAAAAAATTAAGCTTACTAATAAAGCCTCTGGACCGAAAATATATATATTTTTTAAATAATATAATTTATACCTGTATTTAATAAGCTCGACACAGTTTTTTTTTCAGAAACTAGCTTATTTACAGTAATTCTTAGTTCGAACCCTTAACGCACTTCGATCACGAGACCAATATCCTAAGCTTAGTACCTTTAGGCGCAAGTTTACTTGGTCGTTTGCCCGTATTCGGGCACCCGATGCGTACACATTTACACAAGTCATCACAATGGCATACAAGTCAAAATCGGTTAAATTTGTTTGAACACACGCGTTCTCGTGCATTTACACTATTAGCCCGAATTCCATAGGCAGTTCGGGCGAACGACCGTGTAATTGTGCCATTAGTCTTTTCGTTACCAAAATTCTTTAATCTATGTCTTGCTTGCATGTCATCTCACTAAATATTTATAAAAGGACAAAGTATCATAAGTCAATAAGACCAGAAAATTGATTTATTTTTATTATTATTTTAGTCTGAAATCTTTTCATAATATTTAGTGAGTTGTAATGCCAGGCTAAAATATGTACAGGTTAATATTAAAATACGGCAATCATTTTATGATTTAACATTTTAGTTTTTTTTATGTCTCATACACATTATACAGGGTCTTTGGATTTTATTTTGAACTTTCTTTGAAATTCAAAACTTAATTTTCTAAGATCCTTCAAAATTATTGTCGATAAAAATATAAGTTTCTAATTTATAATTCTCAAAATTATTATTATTAAAATCTTTTGGTCAAACCATAAAATCTACCATAATAATTATAAAACAAAATAGTTTCCAAAGGAAAATACTGACTAGTTCATTAAAATAATACTGTCTCCGATATGATTAAGTTTCTAATAACATACTACCTACACACTTAAATTATAGGGTATTTGACTACATTATGTAAAAATCTACCGGCTAAGAAATTGAAAACTCTATCGTTGGCATGCAAATCCGTAATTATACCAAAATGGCGTGGTGAAAAAACAACTGGTACAACGAAATGATAAAAAAAGTATAAAAATCTAATAAGGGAACAGTATATAAGACGGGGACGCGAGTTATAATGGGAAATCCACACTCATGATGTAACAAAGGTTTTGTAATAATTTTGGCGATCTAAAAAGAGTGCCCATGGAGTTTCTTGCCCGTCCTTCTCCATAGAGATCTACTTCTTGGAATGGGCATCTACGGTACTTTCACAGTTTTTATGTCTTGTGACTGGGACTGTAGCACCATAACTTTGTAGTATTTAATTATATTTTTTATGTCTTTGACAATTCAAAAGTGCCTGTAATTGGTCTACTTGAAATAAATGCTTTTGATTTGATAGGGCATACTTTTTACTTATCTGCGGAATAATTCGTAGTGAGCTGAATTTTTGTACACACTTTTATTACGGTGTTATAATGAAGATGTGAAAAATTAATATAGTAATAATTATACTAAAACCTTCTCCAGAATATAACGAACACTTTCCTGAAAACCGCATCAGAATCGGTTCAGCCAAACGCGAGATAATTGTGGACAAACATACATACATACAAACACACACACATACATGCATACAAACATACAGATCGAACTGAGAATCTCCTTTTTTTTTGAAGTCCGTTAATAAACAATAGAGTTTACGCTTTTGTGTACGGTAAACAATACCGTATGTGAGTGCATTCTAGGCGCTTTCTCGGCGCTCTACTCCAAAAACAGTTAATTTTACAGAAAAATGCTGGAGGCATTTCTTGTAGATAATTTCACGACAAACAATTTTATAATAACCTGTATTGACCAACGAGCCATAGGTTTTTTTTTTTTTTTTTAGCGTGGTAAAATCATCAAATGAGTCCTCCCACCCAGGGCAGGGCGGAAGGGACTGTCAGACTTGTACTGACTAAAATCCACGGTGTCCTTCAGTAGCCCTTTGTGTTCCGGGGTCACGGTAATGAGATAAGTCCCGCGACCCCGGCAGGCTTTGGCCCTCTAGAGGGGGGCCCCGTCATCATGCTGACACTCTTTGAGGCGCGCGTGGAACACAACGCGCCGTCGACCCGGGCATGGTCCATGGTCGGGTGGCGAGTTGCCCATTACTCGCCGCCCGCATGCCCGCGCCTACGGTGGCCGGAGATCGCCCCGCGACGTCCGACGCCGCGGGCGTCTACCACTGCGGCTGGGGCGGAGGGAGGACGCTGTCCTCTCTCTCTCGCGGCCCGCCTCCTCCTTCGCGAGCATAACTGCTTCGCAGAAGGAGGCGACCGCTTCCCACTCCGTCTCGCCCCGCAGCATGGCCTCGACCAGTGCCGGGCGCGAGAGGTCTCCGCCTATCGCTGCCGTGAGGACACGGCGGTGCTCTGCCCAAGCGGGGCAGTCCTGCACCGTATGCTCCACCGTGTCCCCCGGGCGATCTTCGCAGTAGTGACACCCAGGCGTTTCTTCCCTCCCTATCAGACACAGGAACCTCCCGAAACTTCCGTGTCCGGTGAGGACCTGCGTCATGCGGAAGGTCAGGACGCCGTGACGCCTATCCAGCCACTCCTCAAAGAGGGGTCTTACCGCCGCGATTACGGCGTGCCCGGACCTCGGTTGCGACAGTCGTCCCCTCCATACTGCCCTGAGATCGCGCCGGAGCTCTTCCCGCCGCGCCTCGACTTCTCGGGGCAGCGGGGTTACACCCCGGCGCTGCGCCTCCACGCGCCACTCATAGACGCGCTGGAGGGCAGTCGCCTCCAGATCCCAGGGCAGCAATCCGGCAAGGAGATTGGCTGATTCGCCGGCGATCGTGCGGTATCCCCGGATCATCCGGATAGCCATGACCCTCTGGCATGCGACCAACTTTAGTGGTCGCGTCCGGATGCTCAGGGCCCACACGGGGGCCCCGTAGAGGGCCATGGACCGCACGATACCGGCGTACAGCCTACGGCAGGAGGCGTTTGGCCCGCCGAGATTGGGCAGGAGTCGCCTGAGGGCGGCTGCTGCCCGATTCAGCCTTGGGGCCAAACTCAGGAAATGCTCCCTGAAGTTCCACCGGCTGTCGAGGACGAGTCCCAGGTACTTCATCGTCCTCCCGACGCCGATGCGAACCCCCTCCACCGTTATGTGGGACTCAGACCGTGGCGCGTTAACGCGGCCATGAAAACACATGGCCTCCGTTTTGTGCAGCGCCACTTCGAGTCCCAGCTGCCGGATCCTTTCGACGACTGTCGCAACCGCCTGCGTCGCCTTGTCGGCCGCCGCCTGGTGCGACTCTCCCTCCGCCAGGACGAGCGTGTCGTCAGCGTAACATATTACGCTGACGCCGTCGGGGAGGTCACCGCGCAGCACCCAGTCGTATCCGATGTTCCACAGGGGCGGCCCCAGGACCGATCCCTGTGGAACACCGCACGACATCTCTCGCCGGTTCCACTCTCCCCGGTGACCGGGGTAGCTGACGGCCCTGTCCGTCAGGTAAACGAGCCATAGGTTGCGAGATATTTGAAAAAAAACTTTCTGATTTTCGTGACCTTTTGACCTTGGTAACTTTTTTAGCCGGCACGATATTAATGTCGATTTTTCACATCTTCATTACAACAACGCAACAAAAATTCAGCTCACTAGGAATTTTTCCGAAGATAAATCTAAAATGACTGTACTATTATATTATACACTGTTCCCCTATCTAAGATAAGCTAAAAAAATATGAGCCTTCTTCGTTCGCTCTTACATCCCAGTTTCGGTTATCTTTTGACGGCACGGTTGGTGCAGTGGCTGAGCGATTGGACTGCTGCGCTGCGTGTCGCGGGTTCGATTCCCGCACGGAACAAATATTTGTATGACCTACAAATAGTTGTTTCGGGTCTGGGTGTTTGTGTATGTGAGTTTCTATGTTTATGTAAACGCACCCACGACACAGGAGAAATTTCTAGTGTGGGGCAACGTTTATTAAAAAAAAAAGAAAAAAAAAAGAATTTATACCGTCACATTATACAGGGTGTCCCAAAACTCAACGATAATCTGAGAACGGATGAAAGGCCAAGTTATAACAGTTCGGGGAAAATAAAAAAAAATTCCATATCACTGAGTTCAGCAATAATAGACATTTAAAAAAATAAGTTAAATTCGACACCCTTGGTCGCATTTTCAAGTCCTGTGATCATGAAGAGTCAAAGTTAACTAACAATATTTTTGTAAACCATGACTCACTAAAACTTAACTCATTTTATTAAATTAACAATATTTTTTGGATTAATTTGTAGTTGCGATTAATAATATCGTTAATGAAGATCACGAAATTAAAAAAATCACAGCGAAATTGTGACATCGGTGATCACAGGACTTGAAAATGCGACCAAGGGTGTCGAATTTCAACTTTTTTTTTAAATGTCTTTGATCGCTGAACTGAGTGATATGGATTTTTTTTATATTTTTCCCAAAACTGTTATAACTTGGCCTTTCATCCGGTCTCAGATTATCGTTGAGTTTTGGAACACCCTGTATATAACGACATTATATATATAAGTGTCAAAAGAAATCTAATACTGATCTTTTCCCTCGAAGCTATTTTCGAGAGGTCTAATTTAAAATGGTCAAATACCCTATACAAATCACAATTCATCCTTAAGGCCCGCCCTCCATAGTTGAGAGCATCTGTATGTAATTTAACATTGCAATTACGAGCACATGTGCAACGTAATGATACAATTTGTAACAGTAAATTCTTTTTGTACAAAATCGTATCTTGGTATATTAATTACTGGCAAACGCTCCCACTGCATACACTACATAACAAACAAATTGTTTCGGAAAAGAGCGTTTTTAAATTCGCTTAGCTCATAATGTTAACATTCGCTCAGAGTAAATATACAATTTTACAGTCGCACCCAGTTTAACTGGAAGCAGTTTTAAAACGTGCGTTTTTTCAATTTCTTTGAGAACGCAAACATTCGTAGAAATTTCGTCCAATATTACTACTCATATAAAATATAATATCGGACGTATACAAATTCATCACTATAAAACAGCTACTGAGAAAAACAGTTGCTTGCGTTCTCGTTAACCTAGGTTTAAATGACTAGAATTGACAAGATGATTACAAACACAATTTGGCCGCGTTACGCATAGCCGGTACATATACCTAATCTATAGTCACGAAACATTGAACATTGACTCGATACATTTAAAAAGACACAACACTGGAAGTCCGTCATAAAAAAAACGGTCATCGGTCTGGTGAAAACAACGGACGTATATGTACATTAAGCGGCCTTAAGCTGAGATTCATAGAGCAAACCAACGACTTGGCTCAAGCTTAGCTCAGTTGCGCTTTTTATATTGTCCTTATTCGTGTGATACGCTTTATCATAGAAGCTTGTAGGACTATGCGCATTTAAGGTCGTTAGAACAACCCAGCACTCAAACCACCACCTGGTTTTTCGGCGTCCACTCCTTTGACGCAATCAGTGAACAACGCGTCGTCAACCAGTAAGAACGTGTGATCAACGAGTGGGCAATTCGTAATCCGCGAATTTCCAAATAGTCAAAGAGGTCCATTAGAAACATACGAACAGGGAGGAACATTCGCCGTTCGGTTGTACAGAGCTTCAAAGGTAAAGAATACTAACCACCTTTAGTTAATACGGTTCATTTTCCGATAAATCGTGACTGAGTTTACGTAGATTTATGTATTTTTGAACTCGCTTCATTACCTTTCGTTTCTGTATTTTATCTATTTCCTGATTAATTTGTAATTGTCGAGTAGAGTCAAGCGGTGGCAGTTTCGGCCAGATTGGTGTTCTGAGCGATGGACACGGGGGCGGTGGTAGACGACGAAGATGCGATTCGCGCGATGGGGGTGCGAATGGTCGTGATTCGCGCGATGGGGTTGGAGGTTGTCGTAATTCGCGCGATGTAGGTTGGGGTGGTAGCGGTCCGAGCGATGGAGGCGGGGGCGGTGGTAGACGAAGTGATGAGAACGATAGGTTGTCGAAATTCGCGCAATGTAGGTTGGGGTGATGGTGATCGGAGCGATGGAGGCGGGGGCGGTGGTAGACGAAGTGATGAGACCGATGGGGGTGGAGGTTGTCGAAATTCGCGCGATGTAGGTTGGGGTGATGGTGATCCGAGCGATGGAGGCGGGGGCGGTGGTAGACGAAGTGATGAGACCGATGGGGGTGGAGGCTGTCGAAATTCGCGCGATGTAGGTTGGGGTGATGGTGATCCGAGTGATGGAGGCGGGGGCGGTGGTAGACGAAGTGATGAGACCGATGGGGGTGGAGGTTGTCGAAATTCGCGCGATGTAGGTTGGGGTGATGGTGATCCGAGCGATGGATGCGGGGGCGGTGGTAGACGAAGTGATGAGACCGATGGGGGTGGAGGTTGTCGAAATTCGCGCGATGTAGGTTGGGGTGATGGTGATCCGAGCGATGGAGGCGGGGGCGGTGGTGGACGAAGTGATGAGAGCGATGGGGGTGGAGGTTGTCGAAATTCGCGCAATGTAGGTTGGGGTGATGGTGATCGGAGCGATGGAGGCGGGGGCGGTGGTAGACGAAGTGATGAGAACGATGGGGGTGGAGGTTGTCGAAATTCGCGCAATGTAGGTTGGGGTGATGGTGATCGGAGCGATGGAGGCGGGGGCGGTGGTAGACGAAGTGATGAGACCGATGGGGGTGGAGGTTGTCGAAATTCGCGCGATGTAGGTTGGGGTGATGGTGATCCGAGCGATGGAGGCGGGGGCGGTGGTGGACGAAGTGATGAGAGCGATGGGGGTGGAGGTTGTCGAAATTTTCGCAATGTAGGTTGGGGTGATGGTGATCGGAGCGATGGAGGCGGGGGCGGTGGTAGACGAAGTGATGAGAACGATGGGGGTGGAGGTTGTCGAAATTCGCGCAATGTAGGTTGGGGTGATGGTGATCGGAGCGATGGAGGCGGGGGCGGTGGTAGACGAAGTGATGAGACCGATGGGGGTGGAGGTTGTCGAAATTCGCGCGATGTAGGTTGGGGTGATGGTGATCCGAGCGATGGAGGCGGGGGCGGTGGTGGACGAAATGATGAGAGCGATGGAAGTGAGGGAGGACGTGCTCCGAGTAATGGGAGTGACGGACGTGTTCCGAGCGACGGTAATGAAGGAGTACATGCTCCGACCGACGTGAGTGGGGTAGTACGCGTTCCCAGCGATGGAAGCGGGGGAGGATGTGTCTCGAGCAAAGGAACTGATGACGGATGTGCTCCGAATGTTGGGAGCGGGGGACGTAGTGTACTTGGCGATGTGAGCAGCGGCCGAGTTCGTGATGCGGGCGTTGGTGGTGGTTGTACGTGCGATGGGATCGGTGGCGGAGGATAGTAGTACGCGCTATAGGATCGATAGCCGAGATGGTTTTTCAAGCGATGCGATAGGAAGCGCGGGTTATGGTACGCGCGTGTTTCGAGTGATGGAATAGTTGTTGGGGGTGATGGTACGCGCGATGGCAGCGGCTGCCGAGGTGCTAGCGTGGGAGTTGGTTTCCCATGCGATGGATGCGGGCTAGGTCTTGATCTGAACGATGGATGTGGGCATGGACGAGGTTGCAGCCAAGGAGGCGATCGAGCTCGTGAACCGGACGATGGAATTGGTGGTGGGGGATAGTAGTACGCGCTGTAGGATCGGAAACGTGGGCGACGATACTCGCGTGTTTCGAACGATGCGATGGTTCGTAGTGGTTGTACGCGCGATGGCAGCAGCTGCCGTGGTAGTGAGGAATCTGGTGCACTGAGCGATGAGGAAGGCGTTGATAAGACCCGTATCGGACTGCACGCCTTATCACAAACTTTTGGCAGTGACGGGGAACATGGTGCTACTGGCAGCGGGGACGACAAATCGACAGAGGCGGGGAGTGGCGTGGACGGTTCGTTACTGCATACGATCGATTCCGTATCTATGTTGCTTGTTTGCACCAGTTCACTACTCGGCTGTACACACTTTAATACTGTATTAAGTACCGCAGTATCATCTTTGCTTGGCTCTATCACCAGGGGATCTTGAAAAGACGTGGTGACCAAGAGATGTTGCATTTCGTTTTCGGGTCTCTCAATGGTTATCAAGTCTTTTCCGAGTGTATCAGTTCCGCGAGTGGTTTTCGCTATATCTGCATAATCATCCGGAAGTTTAATAGCCAGAGACGCTCTCTTTTTTTTGTGAATGTACGTTATACTTTCACTATGTTTAAAAAGTGGTTCTTGTGTTGAGTTTATTACTGGAACGAGTAGATTATTTGACTCTGTGGTATTTTTTTGCAGTGGTTCAGATAAGAGGTCAACATTATTTGTTTCATTTCTAATTTCAACAGCATCATATGTTAAAGCAGCGTGTTCTTCTATTACATAATCTTCAATTTTATTGGAAACTTTTACTTTTTTTGTTTTACCGTTCTTCTTTGGTTTTCTCTTTATACACTGGATTGTTTTTTTCTCAAAATGTTTAATAGGGACGTATACTAATTTTCTTTTAAAGTCTTGTTCATTATATGAGCCTATGGTATCGTTTTGGAGTGATTCAGATGAGACACCTTGTTCATTATTATTCTGAATATTCACGTCGTCATATGCAGTAGCGTTAGCTATTACAGAATTATCAATTTGGTTCGAAGCTTTTCTTGTTTTTGTTTTAGATTTCGGCATTAGTTTTCTCTTTTTAGACTGGGCTGGATTTTCTGCAAAACATCTAATTGGGCTGTGTGCCGATTTTCTTTTACGGAGTCTTTTATTATATGACTCTATGGTGTCGGTTTTTGATGGTTCAGAGAAGTATACAGTTTGTTCAATATCATTCTGAATATTAACGTCATCACATACAGCATCGTGTTCTTTTACAGAATTATCAATTTTATACGAATCTATTATTTTTGCTGTTGTTGATTTCTTGTTCAATTTTTTATTACTAGAATAAGCTGGACATTTAGTTGAAATGGGTGCTGATGTTTTTTTACCAAATTTAGCACGAAAATCTTGCATGGTCTTATTAATATTTAAATTTAAATCACTTAAACGTTTATTACGTCTTTTTTTCATGAGTTCATTTCTTAGGTTATTGTTTGCATTTAGTTTATTTTTATCTCTTGCTCTCAAATTATATATTTTTCTTCCATCCCACTTGTCCTTATGCCATGTCTTTGAACTATTTTTTTCCTGATTTACGACAGTGGTGTGCTGCTCCATTGTTTTGTATTTTTTTTCCAATATGTATGTAGTGCCCCTCTTTTTAATTTTAAGAACGAATTCTGATGTTTTAGAGGTTTGAAGGTTGACAGCATTTGTTTCTACTTTACTACTTTCATCTTCGCTAAGTAACTCGTATTCTGTGCTAATAATTTGAGGATATTCTGGCATCTTCTCAATATCGCAAGTCCTACTTTGATTCATGTTACAACACAAATCATACTTAGATGGGTGTGATTTAATATTATTGTTATATTCTGGTATAACAAGCTCATTGTTATTATGTATTTCATTAACGGCAATATCTTGCTCTACAGGTCTCTCTAAAGTATCATAATTTGCTCCTGTATTTATGTCAGACAAATTTGCATTCTCATGAATATCATGAACCATAATTTCCTCATCGATTAACCCATGAGTTTCGGACGTATCATTAATTTCTCCTGTATTTGTGTCAGACAAATTTAGATTCTCATGAATATTATGAACCATTATTTCCTCATCGATTAAACCATGACTTTCGGAGGTATCATTAATTTCTTTTGTATTTATGTCAGACAAATTTGGATTCTCATGAATATCATTAACCATCATTTCCTCATCGATTAACCCATGAGTTTCGGTCGTATCATTAATTTCTTCTGTATTTATGTCAGACAAATTTGCATTCTCATGAATATCACGAACCATAATTTCCTCATCGATTAACCCATGAGTTTCGGACGTATTATTAATTTCTTTTGTATTTATGTCGGACAAATTTGGGTTCTCATGAATATCATGAATCATCATTTCCTCATCGATTAACCCATCAGTTTCGGACGTATCATTTATTTTTTCTGTATTTATGTCATTCAAATTTGGATTCTCATGAAAATCATGAACCATCATTTTTTCATCGATTAACTGATGTGTTTCTAACGTATCATTAATTTCTTCTGTATTTATGTTATTCAAATTTGGGTTCTCATGAATGTCATGAACCATTATTTCCACATCGATTAACCTTTGTGTTTTTAACGTATCATTAATTTCTCCTGTATTTATGTCAGACAAATTTGGATTCTCATAAATATCATGAACCATTATTTCCTCTTCGATTAACCCATGAGTTTCGGACGTATCATTAATTTCTTTTGTATTCATGTCAGACAAATTTGGATTGTCATGAATATCATGAACCATCATTTCCTCATCGATTAACCCATGCGTTTCGGACGTATCATTAATTTGTTCTGTATTTATGTCAGACAAATTTGGATTCTTGTGAATATCATGAACCATTATTTCCTCATCGATTAACCCATGAGTTTCGGACGTATCATTAATTTCTTTTGTATTTATGTCAGACAAATTTGGGTTCTCATGAATATCATGAACCATCATTTCCTCATCGATTAACCCATGCGTTTCGGACGTATCATTAATTTCTTCTGTATTTATGTCAGACAAATTTGGATTCTTGTGAATATCATGTATCATTATTTCCTCATCGATTAACCCATGAGTTTCGGACGTATCATTAATTTCTTTTGTATTTATGTCAGACAAATTTGGATTCTCATGAATATCATGAACCATCATTTCCTCATCGATTAACCCATGCGTTTCGGACGTATCATTAATTTCTTCTGTATTTATGTCAGACAAATTTGGATTCTTGTGAATATCATGAACCATCATTTCCTCATCGATTAACCCATGCGTTTCGGACGTATCATTAATTTCTTCTGTATTTATGTCATTCAAATCTGGATTTTTCTCATCGATTAACTGATGTGTTTCTAACGTATCATTTATTTCTTCTGTATTTATGTCATTCAAATTTGGGTTCTCATGAATTTCATGAACCATCATTTCCTCATCGATTAACCTATGTGTTTCTAACGTATCATTAATTACTCCTGTATTTATGTCAGACAAATTTGGATTCTCATGAATATCATGAACCATCATTTCCTCGTCGATTAACCCATGAGTTTCGGACGTATCATTAACTTCTTCTTTATTTATGTCAGACAAATTTGGATTCTCATGAATATCTTGAACCATCATTTCCTCATCGATTAACCCATGAGTTTCGGACGTATCATTAATTTCTTCTATATTTATGTCAGACAAATTTGGATTCTTATGAATATCATGAACCATCAGTTCCTCATCGATTAACCCATGAGTTTTGGAAGTATCATTATTTTCTTCTGTATTCATGTCAGACAAATTTGGATTTTCATGAATCACTATTTCCTCACCGATAAACAACCAATCTCTTGGCATTCCTAAAGTGTCATCAATTTCTTTTGTATTTATGTCGGACAAATTTGGATTCTCATGAACCATTATTTCCTCATCGATTAACCTATGAGTTTCGGACGTATCATTAATTTCTTCTGTATTTATGTCATTCAAATTTGGGTTCTCATGAATGTCATGAACCATCATTTCCTCATCGATTAACCTATGTGTTTCTAACGTATCATTAATTTCTTCTGTATTTATGTCATTCAAATTTTGGTTCTCATGAATGTCATGAGCCATCATTTCCTCATCGATTAACCTATGTGTTTCTAACGTATCAATAATTTCTCCTGTATGTATGTCAGACAAATTTGGATTCTCATGAATATCATGAACCATAATTTCCTCATCGATTAACCCATGAGTTTCGGACGTATCATTAATTTCTTCTGTATTTATGTCAGACAAATTTGGATTCTTATGAATATCATGAACCATCAGTTCCTCATCGATTAACCCATGAGTTTCGGACGTATCATTATTTTCTTCTGTATTCATGTCAGACAAATTTGGATTCTCATGAATCACTATTTCCTCACCGATAAACAACCAATCTCTTGGCATTTCTAAAGTGTCATCAATTTCTTCTGTATTTATGTCACACAAATTTGGATTCTCATGAATCACTATTTCCTCACCGATAAACAACCAATCTCTTGGCATTCCTAAAGTATCATCAATTTCTTCTGTATTTATGTCAGACAAATTTGGATTCTCATGAATTACACGATTCATCATTTCATTAGCCATTAATGGTAAACCTGTAGGTCTTTCTAAATTTGTATTCTCAGTAATGACATGTCATGAACTTTCTATGGTTGAGCCTATGAGTTCCCCTGAAAACACCGCATTGATGTAGGTACACAGCTTAGTGTTCGTAAATATTAAATTAAAACGCAGAAATAATAATTTCATTATTGTCTTTACTTACAGAGATTCCTCAGAGACATTTCTGTTCTCTGATGATCTATCGTCTTCATTTTGAGTATCATGCTGATAAAATTTTAATTAATAAAGTTAGTGCCAATTGGTGAGTTTAATCAGGTGGTAATGGTTCAAATTTTGAAAAATTGATACGTTTTCTTTATTTGAATACATTTATTTTGACACGTCGACTAAATATTGGCGTTTATTACAGCCGTTTCGGGCCACGATACAGCTGTATGATTGTCCATGTCCTATATAATTCTCGTAAACATTGAAATATCGCACACTACAGATGGGCCACTCTGCTATTTACGTACTAAAGTATGACATACCGCAACCCGATGCAACTGTAATGCACGCCTCGCTATACCGTGCGCAAGCCTTCTATTTTAATTTCGCTTTCATGCATGCAAAATGCGCTCAGTCTGTTTTCTAATAATCTTACTCAAACAGCCATCGATCGTACTGATTTACATTTTTAAAAATTTATACAGTCACAGTTACTACAAAAAAGTTAAGCATCTGTTAAACATTTGTCTAAAAAAAGTGTAATTACAAAACCGCATTTGCAGTTGATATAAGGGCCATTTTGCAGTTACACTTTTTTTAAGACAAGTGTTCAACAGATGTTTAACTTTTTGTGATACGACGGTTAAAGTTTAAGGGCTGTTATTATAAGTACAATGGACTACTGCGTGAGGTAGATAGCGCACTACTAGTCGCAATAAAATTGGTCTAATATTTACCTTCGCTAAGGACTGCCTCAGCAACGGGTTCCTCCTTTTTATCGTCAGTGACGTCATCCATTTCTATCTCAATCTCTACAGGTTCCGATTTTTTCACGTCCGTTGGGTTTAGTCTTAAAAACTGTTGCAAGGATACCGGAAGGGATTGTGTTTGCTGTAAGAATAAAATCTATGTTAGTAGGTGTCTAGAAGGCCTTGGAACTGTCAGGGTAACCTTAGCCCTGGAACGTAAAGGGCAATTGACAGTCCCTTCAGTTTCACTCAGAGCAGGAGGACTCTTTTGACGATTTTTCATTCATTTCATCCATCATCAGCCTATAACGTCGGATAGCCGATGATTTTACCAACTAAAACAAGTAGGTGTTTGTGCAGACTTGTTTTGCCCAACTAAATAAATGGGGAGACAAAACCATGAGAACATAGTTTTTTCGGTGCTAAAATCATCAAATGAGTCCTCCCCCCCCATTCTAGGTGGACTTTCAGACTCTTACTGACTAAAAACTACTCTAATCCTTCAGTTACTTTGACAAATAGCCCCACTACATGCAATGTTTAATATTTTTATACAACCAACAACATAATCCTCTATTAATGTTTTTTTTTAACGCATTAACGCATGCGATGCGCATCTTAAAGTAGATTTTTGAGGAAAGAAAAATTCAGTTGCAAGTGGGATACGAACCCGCGTCTTTTGGATAAGTACTCCAGACGCCTTACCAACTAGGCTATTGCAACCCACACCTGCAAGCTGAAATTCTCTATTCCTCATTTGAACGCTTTACGGTAGCGTGGCGCCATCTCTTTCGGATTAGTGTTTAACTACTCATACTACTATCAATCCCACTTACAAATATCATAATCCTCTATTGTCTCAGACAGAACTTATTTTGTATATATATTCACCAGCACACCAAAAACAAGAAAAAAGGATTTTAACAGGCGGTCACTTCAAGTGAACCTGATTAAATACCGAAAAAAACTGTCACCTGCGGTGGCAATGTGTTGAGATACTTGACGAGATCCTGTTGATGGCACTGGTTCAGCTGCCATTGCATTGTTTCCCCCGCCTCCGTACCTTGTGAGCTCTCCTGTATGAAATAACATTATCCGTTAGGGAACGTTTCCAGAGACCAGCAATTTGAGAGGTTGCGTAGCGAGGGATGGGCGTGAAATTAACCAGGCATCTAGCCTTTTCTATGTTGGAATGGACTTTCCAGTATAAAGAGCTTGTTTTTCGAATATACTGAACCGATTTTATTAAAACTTATTTGTTGTTTTTATAGTTAAAAAAAAAATATTGGTCTTGTAAATCAAAGTTAAGTTATTTACTTTAAAAACTTGAAAGAAAAAGAGTTTCTTTATCAATAATCAGCTTTAATTATAGCTGCGATAACTAAAAGTGCTCAAATTCCTTTTAGTTCTTGATTACCTGCAGCTATAGATGTATAAGCAAGATACATAAGTCTTAACAGTTATCAAAGAACATTTTCGAAATGTCTTATTTAAAAGAAGATAATTTGATGTTTTTACCATGTTTTAAATTGGTCTAATTCTGATGTACCACTTTTTTTCAAAAATGTTCTCTTAATAACTTTTAGAACAATACAAACATTGTTTCAATATAGCATCCATACTGAGATGCTGAAGTCAGTGGAGCGTATTCAGAAATGAAATATGGACTATTTTTAATTTTTTTTAATTGCAACAGCTATTTCAAGTGAATACATTTTTACGAGCGACTTTATGGTTATAAAAACTTGTTGGGTTGGCGATATAGTAAAAATTGCTGGAAACACCCAGATAGCGTAACCAAGTTTGGCTGAAGAAAGGGGAACACCTATACCCAGCTGAGGGCGTTTTGATGCTGAAATATGAATGAACGGCAAGTTACTCACATCATCGTTAATTTCGTCACACTCCTCTTTAATAATAATGTCCATTTCGCCAGAATTATTGTTGTCCGACGTCGTATTGTTATTCAATGTCTTGTTTTCTGGCGCACTGATTATGACCTGCTGGTTTGGGGTTATGAAGACCTGCAATATAATGATAAATAAGTTTTTTTTTTGTTATTTTTACTGTTTGGATGGATGGCCAAATCCGAAACTCTGTGGGATACTCAAAGCAGTCCTTCGTTATTATTGAGTCCATAAAAGATCATCATCGTTGAAAACCAGGGTCAGGCACCCTGTGGATGGCTTTTCTGCTGAATTTAGCCTATTTGGCACAGCCGCGAGACACACGGTACGTTTTGTGTTCCTTCTAATTTTTTTTTTCTATTTGTTTGTAAGAACATTGCGTGCCTTGCCTGTGTCGAATAAAAGTATTTTCTTTCTTCTTTCTTAGTCCAAATCTTCCTGAAGAACTACTTCCATTCAAATTTACATAATTTTTTTTAAGAATTACCTGAGGCATGTTTTGTTGCATATGGTCCTTGTCCTGTGTTTGTTGAATTAACTGCATCTCTTGTGGTAGGGCAGCCAATACTTGAAGACCTGTTGAAGAATAACTTGTTTGGTGACGATTCCAAAAATATATGGCTTATGAAGCTCTTTATTTTAGGTACTTTTTCAGTAGGCACACTGATAAATCGAGCCGAAGATTTAAAATCATCTTTTTGTGATTACATATTCATGGGTCTAATAGGGCGCTATGGCGGAATCATAACAAGAATTGCGATAAAATTATTCTTTATCTATTATCTAGTTAAAATTGTATTTTTCATTTCCTTTGCCCAGCACAACGACATCAATATCAATCGCTAGTAAAAAGAAAAACGGTTACGAATCTTATAGTCGTAAATATAATAAGGTAGGTACTTCCAAAGTTACATTTTGGACCACCAATACAATCAATAGTCTTAAAAACATGACAACAACACGGTGACAAAAATTCAAAGCGCTATAAAAATGGCTTCATATTGGACCAAAGAGGGCAAAGGCTTGTTTACCTTGTACACAGTATTAGACTCGATTTCAAACGCAGCGAAGAGATGCCTCGTAAACTCGTATTGGAACGAAGTTCCTTATCATCATCAGCCTATAAATGTTCCCACTGCTGGGACACAGGCCTCCTCTCTGTGAGAGGGAGTGGGCCGTAATCTACCACGCGGGCCCAGTGCGGATTGGTAGATGTCACATGTCTTCGAATTTTTGGTTCTAGGACATGCCGGTTTCCTCACGATGTTTTCCTTCACCGTTTTGAGAGCAGTAGTGTTGAAATAAATTACACAAAGTAATGTTCCTGACGGGGTTCGAACCCACGACCTACAACTCGTAAGTCGAGGCCGATACCACTGGGCCACCACTGCTCCCTTCCTTATCGCGCGTTGCGAAAGGGGGCTAGACGGAAAAAATTAAGACAAAAAGTTGTAACGACACTTTTTGCTATAGTAAGCTATTGTAAGCCGTGCGGTGTGCGCATGTTTCTCTGTCTGTGTCTGTCTCTCTCTTTCTCTTATAGAAAGCAAGCCAGATATTTTCGTTTCGTCTTTCTATTTCGCATTGAACAGTGTGGTGTCGCGACGATTATTTTTGTTGAGTATATACAGTAACTTCGTTCCATCCGGGTGTCCCTTGACACCTCTCAAGTTTTTTTATAATAATGGGACAGTGGTACAGTGCTTTAAGGATCTTATGGAGATGGAAAGGCTTTGTTTTGTAATTGCTGATTTGTTCGTTCCCTGTTCTGGAAATGTACCTAAAGCTTTTCACTGTTCCTTTGCTCTTAACGTTCCAGGGCCGGTATAACCTTTAAACACATTCCCGCGCAGGCATTTGGCCCTAATGGTCCCCGTCAGTTTGCTGACAGCTCAATAGAACAACGTGCTGTCGAGGACCTTGATCGGCCGGTGAGCACCACCAAAATACAGTTACACTGCAATAGGTTTCTTATTGCATCAAAGAGATGCAAGCCCAAAGTAATATATCGTACCCTTATTGCAAAAACCGATTATCTGCATTTTTAAAGCGATTTTTGTTAATTATACACCGTGACTTTTTAGTCGTCTTACAAAAGTGGTCCACGTAATGTCCCCGACCTAAAATACATCTAGGCGAGTTTAGTTTTTTTTTTAATCGTTTAAAATAATTTTTATTATTAATAAATAGGTACATTAGAAATATGAAAATGTTTACGTATCAAGCTGTAGAGTATACCTACCCAGCGCAATAGTCGGGCAGATCATTCCATCTACATTTTCTATGAGACAAGGGTGTTTTTAACTACTCCTTGCGTCATAATAATGAATTAAAAATTTATTTAAAAAAATTTCAAATCTCTTAAATACCTATTTTTTTATTATAAACGTGTTCTAGTCATTGGATACATGAACTGGGCTGCCGTTGTAAGACGACTAAAAAGTCACGGTGTAGAAATCGAATCCTCAAGTCACGACGAAGCTACAGGTAAAACCCATTGTCGCTCGAATTTTGATGCAGATAATCGTTTTTTGTAATAAGGGTACGATATTGCCGATGTCGCGGGACTATTTTAAAAGGACACCGTGGTCCTGGAACGCAAAAGGACAACCAAGATAACAGGGTAGATTTTTAGTCATTTAGAGTCTGATAGTCCGTTGAACTCCACCTAAGATGGGTGGACTAATTTAAAGAGTTAACAACAAGAAAATTTCCTTTACTACTCGTACTTTAACAAAAAATGCCTTTGTACTCTTGTATCTGTATTTAATATATCCTGATGATGAATATCCATATGTTTTGCTGTGTGTACATAAATAAAATTTGCTTATTCAGACATCTCTTCGCAAGTGAAACTGAGCCAAAGAACATCAATCAAGTAAGTTGCCACAAGTGCGAGAGTGTTGTACAGTCGAGTGCACAAGTGATAGTTAGTGAACATTTACAAAGAACTGTTACGTAATGGCAACATCACCTGATCGCAGCCTGAATGTACCTGAATGTGTGGAAAATTCACTATTTTAAATGTTTCTTTTTTTAATTTCTAACTCTTAGTAAAATAAATGTCATAGTAGTATAATACTGGGGCTTCATATCGGGTTATGCCGTTATTAATCGCGATGATGGACGTTTACACGAACAATTACCGTTAAAATTAAACATTTGTTGAACATGAACACTTGTCTAAAAAAAAGTGTACTGCAAAACAGACCTTATATTTAACGTAAAAATGCCGTTTTGAAGTAAGACGATGAAAGCCTATTATCGCGAAAATTAACGACATTTCCCGTTAGTGGCCCCCGCAACACATATGTAAAAAAAACCGTGGAATAATATAGATCATCTAAATGAAAGGGAATCTTAAGGTCTATCCACACAATATAGCAGGTCCTTGCCCGGGTCGTGACGAGCGCGTGTCTCGCAACTTCTATAACACTGGAGCTCTGCTTCCCACCCGAACACAGACATGTATAATCAGAATTCATATAAAATGTTCGCACAAATATTTTTTTTAACCGGCACGGACCGTCCACATCCCGAGTACGGCCCTGATATTTGTGGATAGACCTTTAACCTCACATATCTTGTAGATTTCTACTTACAAAAGAAAAATAGGTAGGTAGTTTTTTGGAGAGTATAGTATAGCTATAGACTAATTTCATGTTTCATTTATTGCATCCCCCAAATGAATTTAGATAGGGACTGGAAATGAATGACTAGTGCAATTTTGAAAGCCGTTGTGGATCTAGAAGTCCTTTCTATAGGACTATAAGGTTGCCTGTCCACATGAGAGGAGCGAGTCTGCGGAGCGGATAAACATTAACCCATAGGATTGCACCACTGAAGGCGAGCGGAGATTTAGTTCAATCTTATTAGTTAATATTTCTCCGTATCTCCGGTTCACACTTCAAATTAAATAAATACAAAAAAAAAATAGTTTACCTTCACCCAAGCTGCCCTGCCCAACAAGCTGTATTTGTCCATTTTCGTTGCCCTCCTGAGAGTAGGCAACAGTCAACACCGCGCCACCTGAAATAAAAATAAAATCTTTATTAATAACACTTTTTAATAAATATTTTATAATAATTTCTAGAACTACCAGTCGGATTAATATAAAATGGAGATGGCAACTGGGAAACGAATGGCGCTAGTATAGCTAGTTCCAAGCATCGCCATTGGCTCAAATCTTATAGGTACTTCAAAATAGTACTACCTCATTGGTCTGATTAGGACTTAGCTATGGTCACGCCATCTACATTTTTTTTGACTGGCGTTCCCCATTAGAATAGCCGCATTCATGAATAAGGTTATAAGCTATTTAGCATCACGCTATGACCCTAAGCGAGCATTCACTTGGACTTATCTTGAACAATTAATTTGCGGTATAAAGTAAAGATCACGTGTCAAAGACCCACTAAAAAGTATTAAAAAGTCCGTCTGTTAAATTATCAAAAAAATCATGACCGTGTTTTTTCTTTTGTGAGGTATATAAATAAAAATTTACGAAGATACCTATCATTTGATATGATTTTATTTAGGTATAATTGGAGTGCGTTGCCACCCCCGATTTTTGTTGCATATATCTTTCTCAATATTCACAGGATCCACTGCAAAAAATCGTGCAGTTAATTTCCATGAAAACTTAGGCTTATGAAACGAGCGGCGAATGAAACCGAGGGGCACAGACAGTAAAATAAATACTAACGCTATTTTAGGTAACAGTGCCTCGTTCAAAAGTCATTGAGATTGTTCAAAAAGTGAATGTTGCTTGTAACTTAAGTAAGAGAAACTTTTAATTAAGCTTGAAATGTCTAATATGTTTTGTGATGCTAATTTGCCATAAAAATATTTTATGAGCAAATGTGAAGTTAAGTATTAATTATGCAACTTTTGCATAAGACTAGCAAGTCAATGTATTTCATCTAGGCTTAGGTACAGTCAGCATCAAAAGTTGCTGACCACATTCAGATTTTCAAAATCGCTGTACACCGTAATAATACGTCATAATACGGTGTACAGCGATTTTGAAAATCTAAGTTTGGTCATCAACTTTTGATGCTGACTGTACTACCTGCATTATTACTAACTCATGTCACACTTTTAAGCCTCCAGACCGGACTCCAGCAGAATTGTATAAAAATCAGTTATCATAATTCTATTTACTGTTCAGCATAGCTCGGCAACGCACGGCACGCCTGTTGCCCCCTTGATAACCTTTTTTTAAATAATAAATTCTTTACCGTTTTTAGTATAAAATTTGCGGCCCCTGCCTACCAAAAGGTTGTCGACAGCTGGTGTAGAGTATTTAAAAAAAATTAATTCTCAAAAATTTTTGTTGTGTGTTGGGTCCTGGGTTCTATGTCCAGGTCGGGCAAAGTGTTGTTGGGTTTTTCCCGTAGGAATTTCTAGGAATCTCTGACTCCATGGATAGCAGCCACATGAGTCAGGATTTGTTTTGAAATAATATAAAATGATGTATTTCATACCTTGTGGATAACCTTGTATTGGTATTTGCATTTGATACTTCGGTTGCGTTAGCACCTGAATCTGCACCGTTTGTTGAGGGTCACCTATAAACAATAATAAAATAGTTAATTTTAAAACATTTATAGTTCTACGCTGGAAATTTTTGGGATAAAAGAATAGAATTGTGTTATTCTAGACTCTTTACTATCCTAGACTCTGGACGTGAACAGGAAACAGACAGGGAAAGTTAGCTGTTGAATTTAAGTAAAGTATAGATATTAGGATTAGGACAAGTAGTCCAATTAGGTAGGTCCAACTTCGAGAAAGAGGTCAACCGCCGAATCCAACTCGGTTGGGCAGCGTTCGGGAAACTACGCAATGTCTTTTCGTCCGACATACCTCAGTGCCTCAAGACGAAAGTCTTCAACCAATGTGTGTTATACCAGTGATGACTTACGGCACCGAAACGTGGTCTTTCACTATCGACCTCATCTCAAAGCTCAAAGTCGCTCAACGAGCTATGGAGAGGGCTATATTCGGTGTTTCTCTACGTGACCGAATCAGAAATAAGGAGATCCGTAGACGAACTAAAGTCACCGATATAGCCCACCGGATTAGCAGGCTGAAGTGGCAATGGGCAGGCCATATTGCTCGCAGAGCAGATGGCCGATGGGGTCGAAAAGTACTAGAGTGGAGACCACGGACTAGCAAGCGCAGCGTAGGACGTCCATCACCAACAAGATGGACAGACGACCTTATAAAGGTCGCCGGAAGACGCTGGATGCAGGTCGCTTCCAACCGGTATATGTGGAGATCTAAAGGGGAGGCCTATGTTCAGCAGTGGACGTCCTATGGCTGAGATGATGATGATGATAGATATTAAAGATGCATATGCTGCAAGTAGAATCTCAACAGAGTATTATTTTGTGTGAATGATTTTATTCATGCCACATCGTGATATGCATCCGCGTCATTGACGAACAGAAATATACCTACGTAATACAATCATATCCGTTTCTAGAACCGAATACGGCACGATCTTTTATAATGAATAGGTAATTTGTTAACAAGTACGTCGATTGATTTACGTTACTATTTTAATTTGTATTATTTTATTTGTTTCTTTCTATTCATCATCATCAGCCTATAAATGTTCCCACTGCTGGGAGTGCTGGGACACATGACTCATCTCTGCGAGAGGGAGTGGGGTCCATAATCCACCACGCGGGCCCAGTGCGGGTTGGTAGAAGTCACAAGTTTTCGAATTTTTGGTTCTAGGACATGCCGGTTTCCTCCACAGTTTTCCTTCACCGTTTTGGAGCAGTGGTGATGAAATAAATTACACAAAGTAATGCGCCTGGCACACACGTAAGTCGCGGCCGATTCCACTGGGCCACCACTGATCATAAATATTATTAAAAAATTAACCCTACTTTTACTGCCACGTCACAGTACAAACATAAGACTAAACTGCTCAAAATTTCTTAGTTCACCACATACATACCAGGTTTAGCCCCTGCGAGTTGTATAGGCACCTGGAGCAGCTGGGGCGCCGGCTGCACGCTGCCGTCCAGGGCGCGCATGTACTGCACCCCTCCGTCAGTCATCGCCACGCATACCTGTTTATCGGAGGGAAAACAACTGTCATTACTTCTGTATTACTGATTTATTTCTTATCCACATAAAAGTATGAGGCAGTAAAGGTTTGAATTTGATTAATCTAATGGAAAGTGAATAAATTACAAATAGATGTAAGACTCTGTACTCTTCCCGGGTCGACGGCGCGCTGTGTTTCACGCGCGGCTTTAAGAGTGTCAGCACAATGACGGGCCCCCCAAAAGTGCCAAAGCCTGCCGGGGTCGCGGGACTTATCTCATTACCGTGACCCCGGAACATAAAGGGCTATCGAAGGACACCGTGGATTTTAGTCAGTACAAGTCTGGCAGTCCCTCCCGCCCTGCCCGGGGTGGGAGGACTCATTTGATGATATTACCACGCAAAAAAAAAAGTCAGTAAAGGCTTGAGTTTGATCAATCTAATGGAAAGTGAATAAATTACAAATAGATGTTAGAGCGGTTTCGCACTATGTCCGATCCGAAACCGTGAAAATACGGTCCGTCGTAGCCGTAGAACTATTTCTATGGTAATTTACGCACTAGATCCGATCTCCGTCATCCGATTTCTTTCCGTCATTATAGAATCTCCATTTCGGATAAGATTTTTGACGGACCGAAGTAGCCATAGTATTAATGTACGTCAGGATTGAGGAGCCACATCAGATTTTTAAAATCTGATTTCACCATCATTTAGCAGCAATGTAGCTGATTTTGCAGCAGAAATTCTAGATTTAGCAGCAAAATATATCACTAGTTATATTAATGCAAAAGTGGCTCCTCAATCTAAACGTTTGAATTGAGGAGCCACCTTGGATCTCGGTAAGTAATAGATGCACATTGCTGAAATTTTTGCAGCATTTAGCAGCAATTGTGCATATTATCGTCTAAAAATTTGGCTACTGTAGCGCTAAAATCAAAGAAAATACAATAGTTTTAGTGTGGCTCCTCAAACTAGACGCAAGAGCTGAAATTATATTGGATGTGAGCGATCAATTAATATATTCAACATAATGATCATTTAGCAGGTGTTGTGTTTGTTTTTGCAGTATAGGAATAAAATGATAAAACAGAGTAAATTTTTTAGATGAACGCATTTTCTTTGGCTCCTCAATCCTGACGTTCTAATTGTATATTTTTGACTGTAGCCACCTGAATTCTCAACGGAATCTAAAGCCAGATATACTAACATTTAGCAGAAATGTCTGCTAAAGATATCTGCACAATTCAGCAATGTACATATTTTGGATTCTGAGAAAACAATACTTAACTTTTTTCTTGTAAATTCAGTGTGTAGGGTGACCATGTTATACTCGTATTAATGAAACCAGTATAAATAAATTACAGTACCAGTACAGTACCTACATAATCAGTAAATCACCGTTTAGAGTAATAACTTAGTAGTTTTCAAAAAATGGACTTAATGCCGGTAGTGGCAATATTGCCACCAGGCACATCACTAACGTACAGACGCCAGCAGGTCAACCTACCCGAATCTGTCAGATTTAACCAATCAAACATTAACCTTCCACTGTTGTGATAAGGTTGAAAATCTATTATAGAAATCTGACAGTGTGGCAATTTTACCCAAAACCATATTTTATTGTATATAATGTAGATGATTGCTTGTAAATGCTAACTTTAAGTGTTGCACATCAGTTTTAAGTTTCCGTACGTAATTTGGTTTATAACTAAGCAATATTCCCAAATATTTCCACTCCGGCAATATTGCCACTTATATTCCCATTTTGGGCAATATTGCTGGTAACGGCACATCCATAGGTACGATAGATATAACCTGTTATGAAGAGAAACATTTAATAATTTACATAAACTAGTTTCATTAATACGAGTATAACATGGTCACCCTACACACTGAATTTACAAGAAAAAAGTTAAGTATTGTTTTCTCAGAATCCGAAATATGTACATTGCTGAATTGTGCAGATATCTTTAGCAGACATTTCTGCTAAATGTTAGTATATCTGGCTTTAGATTCCGTTGAGAACTCAGGTGGCTACAGTCAAAAATATACAATTAGAACGTCAGGATTGAGGAGCCAAAGAAAATGCGTTCATCTAAAAAATTTACTCTGTTTTACCATTTTATTCCTATACTGCAAAAACAAACACAACACCTGCTAAATGATCATTATGTTGAATATATTAATTGATCGCTCACATCCAATATAATTTCAGCTCTTGCGTCTAGTTTGAGGAGCCACACTAAAACTATTGTATTTTCTTTGATTTTAGCGCTACAGTAGCCAAATTTTTAGACGATAATATGCACAATTGCTGCTAAATGCTGCAAAAGTTTCAGCAATGTGCATCTATTACTTACCGAGATCCAAGGTGGCTCCTCAATTCAAACGTTTAGATTGAGGAGCCACTTTTGCATTAATATAACTAGTGATATATTTTGCTGCTAAATCTAGAATTTGTGCTGCAAAATCAGCTACATTGCTGCTAAATGATGGTGAAATCAGATTTTAAAAATCTGATGTGGCTCCTCAATCCTGACGTACATTAGTATTATTTGTATGAACGCTCGCGCACTGCGTCCGAGTTGAACCCGAGCTGTGGACGAGCAGAGAGGCAGCGGGGAAGCGGGGCGTGCGGGGTATGTGGCTGGGTGACGTGAAGCGTCAATTTTATTCCAAAAGATGGCTCCTAAATTGCTTGAATTTGTATCAGAGATGGGAGTAGTGCGTAAGCAATATCCGAATTCGGTCCGTGATTTCTAGACCAATTTTTTCACGGGTTCGGATCGGATTCGGATCGGACAGTGCGGAACCGCCTAAGACTGTACTCTTCCCGGGTCGACGGCGCGTTCCATGCGCGCCTCAAAAGGCGCTCCATCATCGCGAGCATTCACCTGTAATGTGTGAGCATTCACCTATACTAAATGTACGCGAATGCTCGTCAGTCAGGCAGGAAGGTAGTATTGTAATGTGATGCTCAAAGTCGAATCTACAAATTGCAATGTTACATTACACGCGAATGCTCCCAGTGAGGCAGCGCCTAAAGACTGTCAGCACAATGAGCCTGCTGGGGTCGCGGGACTTACGAGTTGTATCTGTGTTAATATATCCTGTATGTCATAAATTAATAAGGTCTTATTTAAAACCAGTGCAATGAGTTGTTCTTTCTTAAACACAATTAACTATCGACCTATCTAATAATCAAGCTAGCTAAAATATTGCCGCATAGATCCATTTATACTAATGAACTCAATACGTAGTCTTCTAAGAAATTGTCAATCGACACGAAATGCTTGGTTTTAACTAGAATAAATTAGCTTCAAGAATTAGTCTGACATCATACAGACGTCATTTCTTTTCTGAACTAACACTGTTATTTTTTTCGTTTATGCTTTATCTTCAAATCGTACCAATCGTCACGTTTCTATTGTAATGTTGACCCATGTTAGTATTTTTTCTGTGTCATAGGTGCGTTTACAAACATTTATGAGTGACTTTGAAAAGTCACATACACAAATAACTAGACCCGGAACAAATATCTATACTTGTAGGTGAAACAAAACATATATTATGTTCCCTGCGGGAATCGAATCCCACCTGAGGATCGAACCTTCCAGAGTCGCAGGATTGTGTAAGGGAACCGGAGCCCTGAAACTCAAATGGCAACTGAAGGAACAGTTTTAGTCTGTAGATTCTGGCAGACCCTTTCGCTCCACTCAGGCCGGGAGAATTTATTTGACGATTTACCACCCCAAAAAATCCATCCATCCAAACTCTTGCATTTGTAATTTAAGTAAGAAGTAAGAATAAGCTCATAAAGTCGTAACAAACATTGATGAACACCCCTGAGACTTTGTTAGAACTCATCCTTTGTTCAAGTTTATGCAACAATTGAATGAATGTGTAGTTTCTAAATAACGACTGTTTTGCTCGGTCCGGCTTTCTCTACTTGCGTAAGAACGATTTATAGACATTTCTGAACTTCAAAATGCAACATCATTTTACTTTTTCCCGCGTCTTTCCTCGCGTTAATGTTTGATTTGACAAACAAGACACGTGGAACCATCTATTTATATTATGAGTGTTATTGTTATTTTTCATTATTCATACTCTGAAAGTAGGTCATTACATGTCTGATTAGCCGTTTGAAAGTTATCCATTGCCGCCCTAGGGAAAATCGCTTTCAACTGACAGCTGCCAAATTTATGAAAAAAAAACTAGTTCTATTTTGACATTTCTATTGAACCATGTTCAAACTTTTTATACAGCCACGAAATTACAGAGCGATTTAAAATTAAAATAACATAAAGTTAAGTATTAAGAATATAAATAATGACTTTAAAATAATTTAGTTTCAACTATTTCTCTAAAATAATACAGATTTCGACAAAATCTTTGCCAATTTTAAATAATGAACATGACAAATCCTGGCTGTATAGCTGGACGACCACAGCACAAAAATTAAAAAAAAAACAAGCGGCAAAGTGACAATCCGATCTACACTCATTTTTTCTTTAGCTAAAATTTATGTTGTTAATTTTACTTTCCTCGTATTCGTAATGAAAAGCACAGTGTTTACGTCGGGTAAATTACTTATTTAGTCCCTCGAACTATTAGCGCCCTCACTACGTTACGGGCGCCAAACCCCGTCTCGGGACGTAAATAAGTAACTTTCACGCCTTGGATAAGAATGTACTATTCCACGGAAGCAGTACTTTTTTCGGGATAATAGGTTTTAGAAGTTTAGGCGCGAAAAGGTAACAAACTTATTTACTTTTGCATTTTATTAGCTAGGATTTCAGTAGGTATTGAAGCAACAACGGAGATGAAAATATAAGGCTGCGTTTCCACTGAGGCCGAGCGGAGCGGAGTGCGATTCACAAATCACATTGCTTGAGTGGAGAAGAGTGAGATAGGAGAGAGTGGATTTCAAGCCTTGTGATTGGTGAATCGCACTCCGCTCCGCCTCAGTGGAAACGCAGCCTTATACTATCATGTCTACCGTTAGAAACTATCTCCAATGCGCTGGGCCCAGCGCACACCGCTGGAGGCGCAGAGCGGAGCGTAATTTAAGAAAACAATTTAATATAAACCTTATCTACCTTGATATACGGTCGCGCGCATTCTCTTGTGGTAGCTTGAGGGCGCTCCGAGCACCGTGTCCGAATTTATTCTTATATTAACCGTATATCAAGGTAGATAAGGTTTATATTAAATTGTTATCTTAAAGTGCGGTCCGCTGCGCTTCCAGCGGTGTGCGCTTGGCCTAAGAATAGAACATTTTGAAAATGAATTTCAAGATTTCAACTAGTAAAAGTTAGTACCTACTAGAAAATTATTCAAGAAGTTGTAAAATTATGTATCTCTATCTACCTACATTTATTTAATGTGTAAGTCTCAGGTGTTAGTATTTCATCTCAAGCCAGCTTTATGCCCCTCCTCTAGCGGGCCAAAGCCTGCCGGGGTCGCGGGACTTATACCATTACCGTGACCCTGGAACGTAAAGGGCTAACGAAGGACACCGTGGATTTTAGTCAGTACAAGTCTGACAGTCCCACCTGCCCTGCCCTGGGTGGGAGGACTCATTTGATGATTTTACCACGCAAAAAAAAAAAGCCAGCTTTATGCAGAGACTGTGAAACTATACCCTATCCCGTTGGTAACCACTTGGGTATGGAACCCCTATAAGTACAGTGGTAGTACCATTGAAATTCACTAATAAATGATAAATAATGTTTTTATGTAAACCTCTTTCAAAATTATTACTGATCTGTACCTGCTGCATGCCGGTCCCATTGTTGGTCACATTCTGCTGCAACTTAGCAACGGGCAGCTGGCCACCAGTGGTCACAAAATGTGTGCCAGCGTTGCCCACCGCTGAGAATGTGGCGAAATTCATGTCAGTGTCTTCCTCGCTGGAAAAGAATGATGGCCTTGTAGAGATACTTCCTATTTGACAATCAAAGTTATACAGCCAATTTAGGCCATCTTGGTAATTTGAGATATTAATTTTAACTTTATGAGAAATATCTGTTTTCAAGGTATCTTTGAGCACCTATAAATTGTAAAGCGCTTTTGGTGTGCCAATATAGGATAGGAGGTCAATTTCCTCATAAAACTGTGCTTAAAATATACAGTATTTAGATGGTCCTCTTGTTATCAACTTCATTGTGGCTAAACTGCATCTGTCTCCTATGCACCAAAAAGGTTCTGAAGTACTACGAGGAATTTTCAAAAGAAATAATTTTGACTACAATTTTATTAGAAACACAGGAAGTTTTTTTTATTAATACAAAAATACAAGCTTTTAAGACTATGGTGGTTTTACATTCACATCATTATAACAGTTCTTTATTTCTTTCTCAGTTGAGTGAGACAATAGCTGAGTAGAACATGGGAATACCGATGACCTTAATTTGGTGATGTCGCAGTGGATTAGGCAACATTTGGAAGAGGTTTTGAAGAATGTATGAATTTTGCTCTCTAAAAAGAATTATAATGGAATAATCTTCATCCAAGCATAGCAGAAATTATAATTTGTTTGGAGACCAAACAAAATCACACCAATGAACCATGTCACAAGTACTGCTGAGCTATTCCTCTGCAAGGACAGGCGGAAATATTCATTTGATAATCAAGTGTCATTATTTGGAGAATATTCATAAAAATAACAGAAGGACGCAATTTCAAGAAATCTGGGCATGTCTTCATCTCAATAAAACTGTGACTATAAAAGATTTTGTAATAGAGAGTGAATAAGCTGGCATTAAGAAAGTTGTTTGACTCCTTTGTGGAATTAATGTCACAACTTTACAGTGAAAGTAGGAAGTGTTCTGTGTTAAAATATTGAAAAAGCTCCCTATTGGTTTTTGATAACGAATTAGTAATATTTGTGGCAGTAGCTATTTTTTGGGTCCCATTATTTTTCTCCGACTATTGCAAGATCATCTGTTTTGTTGAAATGTTTAAATAAATCTGGCCGTAGTTTAATTTAATGATATAAATAAGGAAAGATTTTGAACTAATAAAAAAATGTGTTTAACTGATCAGTTGTGTGACTAACATACACTTGATAATGAATTATAATTGAAAAAGTCATCCCCATACCAAGAGGCATCTTCTCTAGTGGGCATCTTCTGCATGTCGCACATTGTTAACCCTCCGCGCTTCGCCGCCGAAGCGGGAGAAAAATAAAAATAATATTCACTGTCCCACTTGAGTCACTATGGCAACGTATCCCCACGTCCCAATGTCCCACCACCGCGGCGCCACTGCGCACGGGACTACACTGGGACCACGATGGTAGGGCACATACCTCTACCGACCACCAAACACGGCACTACACTAAAATTAATTCAGCCGCGGTGAGAGGCGAAAGATGATCGCCAACTACTACTAATAAGAAAGTGGGTTAAAGAAAGTTTTTTATGCAGGCCCGATAGTCGACCGACGAGTTTGTTATACATACTGACAGACAATTGGCGTGTGTATGTAGGTATGCACATGTAGCTCTAGCGTGATGCTCACTTTCTCTTTGCTGTACTTTCACAAGACGAGGTGTGGTCGTGGTTCACTAGCTGTGCGAAGCAAGCTGGTTGGGTAACCATTTTGTTAACTGTACCTACTACGTTTATGGAATGTTAGACTTAATTTTAGAAATACGCGAAGCTTTCCACAAACTTCCCGTAACGTATCGAAACAGTTCAATTATTGGTCTTAGTAATACCTTGAAACTTGAAAGTTTGCGCCGTTTACGGACATTTTGGCAGTAGAAAGTTCAAATAAGGTCACACAAGTTTATTGTGTCATTGACCTCATAAATTCGTGGGACGATTGTTTTATCTACCTGCTCCATTCATACAATCGGAAACGATAAAATGACTATAAACCAGCCGTTTTTTTCCATACCTTTATGTTGAAGTTACAAAAAAGTTAAAAAATCATAGGACAAAGGATCGCAACAAATATGGCCGATATCTTTTTAGTTACGCAATTGAAAATAAATAAAAAATAGTTCGATTCATAGCATAGAGGGAACCCCGCATGCTGTGACCAGACAGAAATCGAAGGTTGTTCACCCCTACCAGTCCTTTTGACCGGCTGCGGCTGTGCGACCATCACGCGTCGCATCCCCACCATGATGCGGGATCCCCTCCATGTGCCGTCACCAACCAAATCACTCCCGCTCCCGGCTCCTTCCTCCACCGGCAGGGAAATCGCGAGAGGAGGGGTTGAACGCGGCCCTCGCGGCACTCTCTCGAGAGCGCTCAGGTGGCCACGCGCCCCGTCTAACGGTACTACGGAGTACCGCTTCCACCAAAATAAGGTCATGGATATTCACACGTTATAAACAAAACGTAACGTTTCACGACTTACCTTTAACATTAAATTTTCTTTTTTTCCCTATTTACTTAATTTATCACTTCAATAAAGCTTAGAGTATAGTCCATAATTAATGGCAAACAAATAAACAACGACGCCCCTTCTCTTTTACCATTTACTACAAATGAAGTCCGCCATACTGTTTTCGTAGTGTACGAACCATAACACCAGGTGGCGCATTAATTCTTTAACGTGATTGGTCAAAAATTTATCATCGATGACATGTGTCAATGAAATGCCATAATAAAAATTGAAATTGTTACCATGCTCTAAGAACTTTAATCAAAAAGGTACAATATTAATTACAGTAGGTACTAATTAAATATTAGACATAACAAAATAATACACAGAAACTTAAATAAGTACCACTAAAACTAGTATTAATATGGAAATTGCTGTCCACATCTTTGTACTCTCTCTAAATGCAATTCAAACAACAACTTATTGTCATAATAGTAGCTACTCTGGGTGGAACTTATTCCAGGCTCATAGCTTGGTCTTCGTTCTGAACCTGACGATGAACTTGGCGAAGAGATTCCATTTTCTGTATTTAGTCCATTAATCTGGCCATGACTAGCATCTTGCGTCTGAGAAACATTCGAGTTTAGGTTGTTATTGATATGCAAATTATTTATCCTCTTTGACAATGGCATAAATTCACATGAATCGTCCTCGCGGGACCTTTTCCTGGAAAGAGGACATAATTAACATCAAACAGTATTGTATGTAATGACAGGTAAGCAATGTATATTAGAACTGTAGAAGTAAACATACCTATTCTCTGTCATAGTACGAAATGTATTATTCCCATTACTTCCAATAGAAGTGTTCCAATTCAAATGGCTGATTCTCCCAAAAGTCATTTGTTCACGAGTTCCTGCGTTTCTTCTGTTATTTAACTTTGTAAAACAATATACGTCGTATAGAAAACGGTCAATTTTTATTTCACAAGGGACATGGAATAAAAATATGAAATGGAAATGGACACAGAGTTGGAATTACAGGTTCGAAACTTTACAATTTGAAGCATGCGGCTCAAATGACGTACTAAAATTTCCATTAGAGTAAACGAGATAGCACATGAATGGAATTTACTATAGATAATTTGAAATCGGAATTACAAGGACAGAGCGCATGGCAGCAGCTGTTTATTTTTTTCAGTCATGTCACACGAATTTGCGTTTCGTTGCACATATAATTACGTTAACGTTCTTTATTATATAGTAGTTTATTTAGTTATTTTGTAAAATATGTAATATGTGTAGTGATTTATTACAATAATTCTTGTAAAAGAACTATAAGTCTAATTAATACTGAACTAGAACCGACAACAAAACGCAAATTACTTTACTCTTTTCCAAAAGATGGCGCTATGTCACATTATGCAACGCAATTTTATTGTGTACTGTGTTGTGTACCACATTAAATTTTACTATATTATTAATAGATGTCATATGTGTATCTTATGTTTACGCCAGTCATAATAAAATATCAATACCTCCTTTGAATAATAAGAGACTTTTAAAAGTAAAATCAAAATAGTCTGGCCTCAAAATGTTGCTTCAAACCATCCATAGGTGGCAGCAGGAGGCGATATCGAAGTTGTGTCGAAGACTCGAAGTGCGGGTGGTTGTTCTTACAGAATACTTCTATATTTTGTAAGGTAAGTTAGTAAAGTTAATCCACTGCTTAGCCTACTGCTTACCCATAGGACTAGAGATTGAATAATTGACTTAGTCATGGGGTTTAAAATTCGCGCACATCACCAGTGGCGGATTTGCCCTAATGCCCAGTAGGCCCGGACCTAGGGCGGCCAGATATAAGGGCAAAGAGTGTCTTAATATATTAAAGGGTCGCGTACCTTGTTTTTCTTAATCACTATTGCGTATTAAAGTATAAGTGCATTCGTACATATAAAATAGTTCATACTTACGCTTACTTTAACCTAAGTTAAACAAAACCGAAAAGCGTTTAAAATGTTGTCTTTAAAAGTTCAATAACAAAACCAATTTTCTGAATCACTTTAAAGTCAATAAAGTAAATTCATCAATAATAAAGTTTATATGATGGTTGCTGAGAAAGGGGCAACCCTGGATCTACCGTTGTATGCACGATGGGCAGGCCCATAACCCTAGAAGACTTGTAATGTGTTATTTTGACCCAATACGCTCGAAGATTACCAGTTTGCTTCACTCGTCTTTAATGAATACTTGACTTGTTGCGGTCCCGAAAACTAAAAAATGTCAAGCTCGCATCGCTCGCTCTTCTATGAAGGTCGGTTGGTCTATTCTGGAGGCTTTAATTTTTCGGGTCCCTTTTCAAGACTTATTTTGTGTAAAATAAAAGGAAAACTTGGCTGTTCAAACCCCTAAGATGTTTCAACTCAATGAAATCTTGTGTCTTGTCGTTGTGCAAAAATGTTCAATTTGTCTCACTGTGCTCGCATTTCAGTGAAGACTTAAGTTATCACGATTCAGAAGCTTAAACTTGTCGAGCTCGCTTTAAAAGTTATCTAATGATAGTACAAAAAACACAATTTTCGAGGTCACTGTTGCTCTTTATTAACTTCAAAAATATTGTATTCGTCGTGGGCTAAAAAGCTTTAATTTTTCGAGCTCGCTGCGCTCGCTCTCCAACGAGGAGTTTGATTTTAATGGTTTTAAAATCTACTTTGATCAATACACACTAGATAAATATATTTTGTGAACATCTGTTTTGCTGGATTACGCCAAGCCAAACAGATCATGAGCGAGTTCATACACCGAGTCGCACTTTTTTTTTACGTGGTAAAATCATCAAATGAGTCCTCCCACCCAGGGCAGGGCGGGACTGTCAGACTTGTACTGACTAAAATCCACGGTGTCCTTCAATAGCCCCTTACGTTCCAGGGTCACGGTAATTTGATAAGTCCCGCGACCGACCGAATCGCACTTGACCATAATTCGGGTGTCTGTGCCCACAACGTTTTTTGACGACTGGATCCGCACCTGGAAAGGGCCCGGGCGGCACATGATGTGGGGCCTAGAGCGGCTAGGGCTGTAAATCCGCCACTGCACATCTCCGATAGTATGTATTTTCATTCATCGTGGTATCATTCAATGATTCAACATTTGGATTTTAAAGATACCTAATACTTATGTATGTGTTTAGTCATCAATCTAGTAATAAAAAAAATACGTATATTATATGCTAGTTGTTATAATTTCAAAAGAACCGCCACATGTTCAAAAGTTGTTTAAAATTGGAGCTTGTAATTATAACTAAAGAAAGCACGATTAGTGCTACAACATATTGCCTTCAAATTTTTTTTTTTATTCATAGAGTATCGCTGGTGTGGATCCATCCACTATCAATTTCCTTTTGCAGATTTGCTTTAGTAGGTACTTACATGAACATAATAATATGTAGGTAGAAAATACACGCTTTTTATGGAGTTGTATCGAGTGTAGATTCTTTTATAAATAATAATTAAGTTCATCCGAATCGCCCTTAAGCCACTTACCACCCTTTTTCAGGAGGGCGTCAACTAAAGGGGTGAAATGCGTACCTTGCTATATTAAAGGTTGTACATAGGCACTTAGCCAAAACCCTGCGGCCAAATGAATTGAGCCTGGTTTGAATTTTGTACACTAGATGGTACGACCATTGCCGAAACAAATTACAACACGATTTACGATCCAATAGGCGATGTTTCGCATAAAAATAAGCGTAAGATGTACTTATAGTTGGTATATGTATATGGGGTTGATTCTATCGGATAGTATAATAATTCAGGCAGGCATCATAATATATTTCGATTTTGAGGTAATAGGTACTATACGTATACCTAAAAAGAAAAGTGAGTGTATAAAAACGTGGGAAAAATCCACGTCGTCCTTCAGTAGCCCTTTATGTACTTAGGTACCGGAGTCGCTGTATACGTGTGCCCCGCGACCCAAACGTACCTAATACCTAACTGAATTAAGGGTCCCCACATACATCAGTTTTTTTTTCGAACGGAATTCGAAATGATGAATTAATGTCTATGAAAGTGAACAACACCCACAAAAAGTGCACACACACTTGTAAGAATTCACTGTGTTCGGATAGAAAACGGATCAGGATTCCTGATCAGGAAAACTGATGTAGCTATGTGGAGACCCTAAGACTGTGCGACGCGACGGCACGCTTGGCGCATTGGTTGAGTGATTGACTGATACGCAGCGTGTCGCGGGTTCGATACCCGCACTGAACAAATACTTGTATAGCCTGCAGGAGTACTATTAAGTATTCTGTGCTGCAGGTTACTTTAGTACCCGTTCCGTGAGTTTCTATGAATACAGGAGAAATTCATATACCTAAACTCATTTTAACATTTAAACTCACAAATATTTATTCCATGCGGGAATCGAACCCGCGACACGCAGCGCAGGAGTCGATTGTTGGGCCACTACTAAGTTGTTTACGATTACATTTTGTGTCAGTATATGGGGAAAAACTGCACCGAGCCGATTTCTGGCCAAACATGGCGCGCAAAGAGGTGTCGTGTTCCCTCCTTTTTATGGCTAAAGAGAACAACGCGAGGCTGTTGTCGTACCAGATGTCTATGTTATTACTTCGGATTAATTAATTAGACTTGTTATAAATGGTAGACTTTGAGTTAATTATAGCGTTTGTCTGTATTTACGCCTCGCGTCTGTATAAAAGCAATGGAATGGTATGCAATTTCCCAAAGTCTTAAATTCAGTTCGCAACGCACTTTGGGTGTTGTCTCGGTGCCCTAGCTATAATAGCCTTAAATTGACAAGACGATGATTAGTGAATCTGTTGAAAACTGCACTAAATTGGAACATGCAATGTGAATCTGGTTATAATGGTTGCAAGAATGTTCAATGAGATTGTCTTCTCCTGGTGCAGAAAAAAAATTTGAATCCATCAAACCCATGCAAAGAACCTCTACGACGCGTTCCTTCAGTTTGGTAACCCCTACTGGCTTATGGCATCCTATGGGTTTCTTCTAGATTTGGAGTACTACATAATAAAGAATGGCAAAACTCTAGGAAATAGGATGTGATTTAAGGAATGTCAATTATTTTTAGTCATTTCTAGCCTTCGAAATATTGCAATATCACAGTATCACATGATATCAGAAGGCTCATAAATTACCAACCTATAGTCTACAATTATATTCATAAAAACCACATACCTATACTTACCAAAGTGATATCTAGTCTAGACTGCGACGATGAGATAATGATTAAATATTGCAATAAGTCGACAAAACAGTTTTGGAGACAGGCAAAATTTCGGGCACAGATGCACATTTTTTTATCGTGGTAGAATCATCAAATGAGTCTTCTCAGCCAGGGTGGGATGGGAGGGACTGTCAGACTCGTACTGACTAAAATCCACGGTGATCCTTCAATAGCCCTTTAAGTTCCAGGGTCACGGTTACCTGATGAGAAAGCCCCGCGACCCCCGCATTCGCACATAAAATAGAAAATTTTCTGTAGCATTTTAGGTGGGTTCAAAAATGAAAACAAAAATCCCAGTCTCCAAATCTACTTACAACCAAAATAAATGCCTTTGTTCCGTGAATTTAGACTGTATATTCAAAGAAATCAGAAAAACATTTATTGACAAAAAAAAACTGTAACAAACTGTTTGTTTAGCTAGCAAGAAGAGACAACTTACTAAAACAAATTAATAGGCATTTTTAGGGTTCCGTAGCCAAAATAAATGGCAAAAACGGAACCCTTATAGATTCGTCATGTCTGTCCGTCCGTATGTCACAGCCACTTTTTAAGTAGTACTTCGAAAGTATACCTAAGAGCTATCCTGTTGAAACTTGGTAGGTAGATGTATTATGTGAACCGCATTAGGATTTTCACACAAAAATAAAAACAAAACAAATTTTGGGGGTGCCCCCCATACTTAGAATTGAAACTCAAAAATTTTTTTTTCACCAAACCCATACGTGTGGTGTATCTATGGATAGGTCTTTAAAAATGATATTGAGGTTACTTATATCATTTTGTTGTAACTGAACAGTTTGCATGAGAGACACTTCCAAAGTGGTAAAATGTGTGTCCCCCCCCCTGTAACTTCTAAAATAAGAGAATGAGAAAACTAAAAAAAATATGTAATGTAGACCTCAACAAAAACTTCCAACGAAAAAGATTCCGACGAATTGAGAACCTCCTCCTTTTTTTGAAGTCGGTTAAAAATAGGTTTGGATGAGATACAGTTAGCAGTTTTTGAGTTATAGTACATTTTCAAAAACCGCAAATATAACTTTGCCATACTTACTAATCTCAATATAATTATATCCCTAATCTATGCTTGCTACTACGGAACCCTTCATGGTCGAGTCCAACTCGCACTTGGCCGGTTTTTTTTAAATACTTTAGTATCTAACTAAAATATCAAGTTCAAAGAAATTAGCAGTCATGAATATTTATTTTTGTTCAATACCGGAGACAGTTTGTCATTAACATCATCGTAATGCTTCCGTCCGTGGTATTACGTGAGTCCATTTGGATTACAAATTATGTTGTGCCAAAATATTGTCACCGGTGCTCTTACGTTCACCTTTCGGAATGCGTGTAATAATTAAATGCTTGCGGACCGGGTGTGTGCAAGCGAATGCAACGCACACGGATATAAACTTGTATTAAATTTAAACGAGAGAGAGCAAGCAATAAAATTATCAAATTAACGCGGTACCGTTAGCCGGTGCGGTATAATATCACATTTTGGTGTGATGTCGTTCAGAAATCGGCAAGTCGCGTGCTCAGCGTGTGCATCGGCGCGTGAACACCGCGCTTTATCCGCTCTGCTGCATGTCGTGTGGAATTCGCCTTATATGGTAGCGTATCTGCTGTCTGCACCGCACCTAAAAAAATATCTATTGTTGTTATAAAGGCAAAACGGGCGTGGGAAATTGTGGAGCGTAACCTATATTTTAGGCTAATGCGTATGAAACGTCGGCACAAATTGCCTACTCAACCCAAATATTATGGCAGTTGAATCAGTTGGCAGGCAGTTGATCGATACGCCAATATAATACCTAGATACTTGGAGGAAAATTGGGTTCTGCGGACACTAAGTAAGTATAGCTATTAGCTAAGAGTCCTCATGTAGGTTAAGTAGGGTCTATGGACGTTTAAATATTTCCAAAAAAAAATCTCTGGGTGAATGAAATGCCTTCATCGATAAATAGCTGCCTCGGATCTGCATAATGCTAATATGCAACAGCTGCAGACGCAAACCGTACATAACTGTACTAACGATCGAAGGAGCTCGGAAAATTGAAATATTTCCATTATGTGTTGGAGTAGAGACTCCAACACATAATGGAAATATTTCAATTTTCGTAGAGACTTACCCCCTTACTTATAAACATTGATTAGACGTTACTTATCTTAAATAGCTCTTAAGTCACTTGACATCTCTATTCATTAAAATAGAAATGACAAGGACAGGTGATATTTAATCGGTAGCTAAGCAACACAAGTTTTTATAAGTAAGGGGGTAACACTATTAAATTATACATGGACATTCGGGCATGCAGATTTTCTTCATCAATAAAGTTGTCTCTTAAAAATTAATAGGTAATTAACCATACAGAACAAAGGACTGAGTGAATGTTGAAGTTTACTCCCTAGGGAGATTTGATTTCTTCATCCTTGCCAGTTGGGAATTCTATCGGGCAAATTGCTTACAAGATGAACGTTTTTATCATAAGTTCGAGCTTTTGAATATTACCGTGCCTTGGCGGTATCTACTTATGTCCTAGTAACTATCCATATAGCATAATAAACAAGGTATCGATCGTTATGTAACTTCTTTTGTAGTATTGAAATATTCTCATTCTAAGAGAAGACAATGAGTTGGATTGATTCTTAGATAAGAGAAAGAAGTCTGTATTTTTATATTTTCTATGGCTTAACCCTTCAGAGGTGACCAAAGCGCCTGTGTTTCCCAGGTTCTGTCAGTTCTGTGCATACTTGAATATAGTTGTTTTTCATAACACGTGTCAATATGAAAATTATCATTTATTATAGCTTCCGCAGTATGAAGATGTTACTTTCTTAGAGATCCGAGATGTTCACATCAGGTGCCTACTATAATACTTTCTCTATTCATATACAGTCTCCTCACTTTCACGCAGAGACGACTATTCTTTAATGAGATATGAGATTGTTCGCAAACTTTGATAATCAGATTTAAATTCTCACAATGTTGCAAAGGATTGTGTAAATTGACGGAAATAAATGTAATTTTTTTATCACACGCATTGTTGAAGAGTGTGTTCTAACAATTATCATTAGATATAATGTTATAATATAAAATATCTCTTGATCTTCAGATTCACAGGCCTATTTTGAAGTGTTGAAGAATGGAATGATGATACTTTAAATGAAAATGTCAAATTAAGCCTCTATTTTTTTCCGTTGCATAATTTTGACCGCGTGAGGCATTAAACGTGTAACGGGCAAATTTACTGCAATACAATATGGTATTTCACTGATCTAATAAATAAGTCCGTCAGTTAAATTATCAAAAACATTTGACACGTATCTATTTCTTGTTATGTAAACAAAAATTGACGAAGATCCGGCACTTTTATAATAGCAGAAGTACTAGGCTATCATGAATATCACTTTGAACTTATGATAGCCTAGTAGGAGTACTTTTGCTGGTAAGTCAATAATAGCAGAAGTACTAGGCTATCATGAGTTCAGTGATATTCATGATAGCCTAGGCTAGTACTAGGCTATCATGAGTTCAAAGTGATATTCAAAATTGGCAAAACGGCAGAAGCGAGAACATAGCAGTTATTTCTTGCTTCTGACGTCGCAACCCCTATTCTTGAATTTTTATGCGTTATATCTTTGTAATAAATATGCATTGGTTCAACGAAAGAAAAAATATAGATGTCCATTATTTTCCAAAACTCAGCTGACGGACTAATGCAATTTATTCTGTGAATTTATTGATGCTGTCAAATTGCCTGTTGCTGGAAATATTGCTAGCTATTGCAGCCAGACTATGACACACTTTTTTTTTTGTATATCAATGTCTAGCCGTAATTTTTACTATCGCTTCGTGAAATGAATCGGAAGTGTGTAAACGGAAGGGATTTGACAGCTAAGTATCTGGTATTCGCTATAAGAAGGCGCGATGTCAGATGTTACACATCGATCGTAACCAACTACTGTGAGGCGCGTCCGTTTTTAGTAGCGATGCATCCGATACCGATACCGATACCGATATATCGGCGATACTTCGGGTTAGCCGATATATCGGTATCGACGATATTTTATGACCGATTCAACGATACTTTTTAATTTTAAAAATGTAGTGTAAAGCAGCGTGTTGTCTCGTCTATCTCGTTGTAAACGAGGAACAAACTATGCCCGGGGAAACCCAGTACTGCAACTATAAGTTCTGAGATGCCTACGAGTGGCGGGCTTTGAAGTGTTTGTGGGAAGATGAGCCCCTGTCTACTCTGAGCTGTAATTCTCTCAAAGAAGAAGTCGAGAGATACCTAAGGTCTCCCAATATATCGAGAGATGCAGATCCATTCGTTTTCTAGCGAAATGACGTCTTATACCCAAACTTGAAAAAAAAATGAGCAGAAGTACTTTGAATTCCAAGTGAGTTCTGACGCATCTGAGAGACTATTTTCCAGCGCAGGTCTTTTTCAAACAGACTCGCGAAAAACCTTTCTCCGAAAAATTAAGATTACTTTGTTTTTTAAACAAAAATCTTATTAATTTTAATTACAAAAATTTATACAGTGTGTCCGGACACGAGTTAGCGATACTTGAAGGGAATATTATAGACTCATTTTCATCGACAAAACTGCTTTTAAAAAAATTCTTACTCCAACACTTCGCGAATGGCGGCCATTTTAGTTTTTTGATTTGTCGAACTGGGGTATGTACAATAAAATGCAAATATCTTTGAATCCAAGAGACGTACATACATGCAAATGACTTTATTGCAAAGTTAAATGTTAAGGCTTTTCAAAATCTTGCAAAAGTTTTCTAAATAATATGTAGAAAGAACCAAAAAACGTGGGCAAACACGAAATTGTACACAAAAATTACTGAATATTTTCACATTTTATACTCTAGCTCGAAAAGTACCCCTGTATTTTGCTTTGGTGTTTGCATTAAGTTAAAAGTATTTGAGTCAGGCTATAAAATTATATCAAAATTATCACTCTACGTTAAGTATTTTAGGAGTTATTCTCACTTGAATATAACCCTTCCTGGGCGCATGTACCACCAATGTTACAGAAGCTGCATTCTTTGGACGAGCTGAACCGTGTCAACGTAAATTTATGAGCTGACATTATTAACCACCATGTAAATGATCCCAACGAATCACCATTAAACTAAAATAATATATTTTTTTTTACTTTATGAAATCGGTTTCTTTGAATGAATTCAAAAAATGGGCCATTTCAGTTTATGGATGATTCGTTGGGATCATTTACATGGTGGTTAATAATGCCAGCTCATAAATTTACACTGAAACGATTTAGCTCGCCCAAAGAATGCGACACCTGTAATATTGGGGTACATTCGCTAAGGAAGGGTTATGTTCAAGTAAGAATAACTCCTAAAGTACTTGACGTAGAGAAATAATTTTTATACCATTTTATAGCCTAACTCAAATACTTTTGATTTAATGCAAACACCGAAGCAAAATACCGGGGTACTTTTCGTGCTAGAGTATAAAATGTGAAAATATTCAGTAACTTTTGTGTACAATTTCGTGTTTGCCCACGTTTTTTGGTTCTTTCTACATATTATTTAGAAAACTTTTGCAAGTTTTTGAAAAGCCTTAACATTTAACTTTGCAATAAAGTCATTTACATGTATGTAGGTCTCTTGGATTCAAAGATATTTGCATTTTATTGTACATGCCCCAGTTCGACAAATCAAAAAACTAAAATGGCCGCCATTCGCGAGGTGTTGGAGTATGAATTTTTTTTAAAGCAGTTTTGTCGATGAAAATGAGTCTATAATATTCCCTTCAAGTATCGCTAACTCGTGTCCGGACACACTGTATATTTAATATCAACCTGTCACTACTTTTTATATTAATAAAAAAATTGACTTGTGATTTACTTATTTATTATATTGTTACGAGCTGGGTATTGGGATAAATTAATTAACACCAATTAAAACCAAATAAACTTTATTCACACACGAATCACTAATTAAAACAAACACTTAACACTACTCAATAATTAAACGCTTATAAACTCACTTAATCACACGTAAAAATCACCTAGAGATCGCTTCCAATTCACTTCGAATTGCCTCGATCGTAGTCAAAACCAGACTGACTGTGGTCGCCGATTGGCGCCCTTTTTATACCTCGGCTGGACCCCCTAGATGTTTCTAGAAAGTGGTCGAATGTTCTGGAAACATCCACAGACTTCGTCATAGTCCCATACCTTCTGGAACATTCCAGAACCATCTCGAAACGTCTAGAACAGGGTAGAATTTTCTAGAAACTTCTTGACCAATCTTCGGTAGAATTGTCGAGAACCTTGTGGAACTTTCGAGAAGCTTATAGATAGGTCTCGCAATTCGATCGACGTAACAATATCTTAATTTTTTAATTCATAATAAGCGTATCGGTATCGGTATCGGTATCGCCGATATTTTTATAAGAATATCGGTATCGGTATCGTATCGGCGAAATGGCGTATCGATGCATCCCTAGTTTTTAGGGTTCCGTAGCCAAATGGCAAAAACGGAACCCTTATAGATTCGTCATGTCTGTCTGTCTGTCTGTCTGTCTGTCCGTCCGTATGTCACAGCCACTTTTTGTCGAAAGTATAAGAGCTATCCTGTTGAAACTTGGTAGGTAGACTATGTATTATGTAAACCGCATTAGGACTTTCATACAAAAATAAAAACAAAACAAATTTTGGGGGTGCCCCCCATACTTAGAATTGAAACTCAAAGTTTTTTTTTTCAACAAACCCATAGGTGTGGGTATCTATGGATAGGTCTTTAAAAATGATATTGAGGTTACTAATATCATTTTTTTCTAAACTGAACAGTTTGCACGAGAGACACTTCCAAAGTGGTAAAATGTGTGTGCATCCCCCCTGTAACTTCTAAAATAATAGAATGATAAAACTAAAAAAATATATACATATAATGTAGACCTTAACAAAAACTTCCAACGAAAATTGGTTTGGATGAGATACAGTTAGCAGTTTTTGAGATATAGTACATTTTCAAAAACCGCAAATATAACTTTGCCATTCATACAAACACTATGAAAAACAAAGTTATTTTTATTGTTTGTGTATATTACTTACTAATCTCAATATAATTATATCCCTAATCTATGCTAGCTACTACGGAACCCTTCATGGGCGAGTCCAACTCGCACCTGGCCGGTTTTTTTTACATTACAATATTTTTTTTAGTTTTTACCGTTTTCAAAAAAAAGGTTATCAATTCGACCCGTATGTATGTAATATTTCCAGAACTGCCCAGTTTTCATATAATGTGTTAGTCTATATCAGCGTCTGAAACAATGTGCCAATGTAGCAATGTAAAGGGCTATAATTTGAAGGACATCGTGGATTTTAGTCAGTAGGTACAAGTCTGACAGTCCCTCCTGCCCTGCCCTGCCCTGGATGGGAGGACTCATTTGATGATTTTACCACGCTAAAAAGAAAAAAGTATGGCCCATTATCTTATCCCTGCCATTTCTTTCTTAGCTCTTATCCAAAGCTTAGCTGAAACAAATAACATTCGGCCAGATTCCGCCAGACCAATAAATTGTCTTACAAATGTGGGCTTCTGAATGAATCATTCAGTCGACCATTGCAATTGTCTGCTGCGGTGAGCAAAATAAAGAATGAAGGAAAGCGCGTTCCAAAGTCAAATAATTCACATTTTCATTCAACACGTTAATGTAGGTTAATTGGTTGATACACGCACACTTGGCCTAAACTCGTAGTAACTTTAATTGCTGGTATTTAGACAGTGATTGGTGTAAACAAAAAAAAAGCCAATATGATGTACAAAGAAAAACGACAAAGCGTTCTACTTCTTTCTTTTCATTTTTCAAATAATTGTGTAGGTAACTACACACATCAAAAGTGTCTAGGGATCAAGCATTTTTATGCGGATTTCTTGAGATTGAGATGTGGCTTTGTAATAAATTTATGATTTTATAAATTTATATGGATCCTTTTTGGTGCATTTCATAATTTGAATCAGGAACTGTGAATCAAATTCGAGTAAAAGATGAAAATCAGCTGTCAATATTTTCCCTATAAAAACATACAACGCATTGAAGACATTATTAGTGCTACTGTTTCCCTACTACTGATTAAAACCAACGTTATTATGGAGCGGCGACGTCATTTAAGCAGGGAAGAAATGCTCAGAGCCGTGGGAATGATAGAAGCTGGTTCCCGGCAACGTACTGTGGCTTTAGCTCTGAATACAAGTCAGAGTGTTATCAGTCGACTTTGGACACGTTACCGAAGCACTGGTACCGTGGCTGAGCGCCATGGAGGACGGTATCGCTGCACCACACGGAGACGAGACCGATACATTCAAATCTTAACTCGAAGAGCTCCAACAATAACCGCCATGATGTTAGCCGTGAGGCTTCATCACTCTTCAGGGAACTTAATTAGCGACCAAACAGTCAGAAACCGCTTGCATGAAGTGAACCTTTATTCCCGAAGACCGCTACGGGTACCACCTATAGCAATGCACAATCGTAGGATTCGATATCAATGGGCTCTTGAACACAGAAATTGGGCAGAAGAACAATGGCGTTTCGTGTGCTTTTCTGATGAGTCTCGTTTCGGTATGAGACCGGATACAAGACGTATACGACACTGGAGAACCCCTGGACGCCAACAGCGATTAAAATCCTGCCAGGAAGTCCATCCTTATAGTGGTGGAACCATCATGGTATGGGCGGGTATTTGGATCGGCGGAAGAACTGAGTTGATTTGGATCAGAGGCAACCTCAACGCTCAAATTTATGCTGAGACGATTGTATCAGACGTCATCGTTCCTCTACAAGTGCAAATCGGTCCCTTATTTCAGTTAATGCATGATAATGCACGACCGCACACCGCAAGAGTTGTAAGACAGACTCTCGCCGCAGCTAACATCAATGTCCTGCCCTGGCCTGCTCAGTCGCCAGACTTGAATCCGATTGAGCATGCATGGGATATGCTACTGAGAAGAGCTCTGCCGAATATGGAGGGTATCCAGTCGCAAGAAGACCTTTTTTTGTTGTTGCAACGAACATGGGCGGCCATTCCACAGCGTGATTTGGATGAACTCATTTTGAGTATGCCAAACCGATGTTCTTGTGTTGTTAGTGTTCGCGGTAGAAACACGGATTATTAATTGTTTAAGTCACCCAATAAAATTTTAAAGAAAACTGTTATTTCAGTCTTTTTTTCGAACTTTTGTGTTAGTGGTTCAAATGTCAAAAATCCCTTTATTAGGAAAATGGCAAATATCTTTATTAATGCAAAGGTGACTTGGTTTATCGTTACTGTGACAAACGAAAACACTTTATTTGATGAATCCTTAAAGAAAATTTTAATTAATATCAATCAGGAGAAAAGTTATTGCAAAAATATATGTTGATCCCTAGACACTTTTGATGTGTGTAGTTGTAGACGAAACTATCACATCTCAATCTCAAGAAATCCGCATAAAAATGCTTGATCCCTAGACACTTTTGATGTGTGTAGATAAGACTAAAATTAAATACTCGAGAGCTAGCACATATTCCTATTTATTTGAATCGAAAGACATCCATTCGCAAATAGGACCGGAAAACCAACTTTTAAACAACACAAAAAGTATAAAATAACTTTTCTATCAGTAGTCGACTAGTCGGTGACTTCGTTTTTTATTTCATTGACTTCAACATCAATCGTTCATTTTCAGTTCAAGTTCAAAATCACTTATTGAAAAGTTCCCTCAATTAATCTAGGATTTCATCATCAGAACCTGACTTGATGATCATGAGAGTCTCGTGATCATCAAGTCAGGTTTGAGATGGTCTCATGATGAGACCATCTCAAACTATGTCAAAAGTATTTTCCAATCCGGTCCAGACGTCTTTAAGAAAAGAAGGAATTAAGAACTTTCTTCCTTTTCGAAGTCGGATTAAAATGATGCTATGAGAACTATAGTGTAGGAACCTAAGTATCTAGATAATACGATGAATCTCTATTCTCTATAAAATCCTCACATTTCAGACACCATCGAGATCGACACGCAAAAAGAAAGAACATGAGAATTTAACGTAAGTATTCCACATTCGGCATCTGGCACCTGCGAATTTTTTTGTTAGGAGCCGTATTTGGAATAGTTAAGGTGCCATTAGATCAGGTGCTATTTCAGCGGGTTCCCAGTGTGGAATACGTTGAGAATTTCAGTAATTTTGAGCAGTTGACACCTCTGTCTGTCATTTGACACTTGACACATACCTATACCTAGAATAAATACACTTTGGAGTTTTCATAACCGCGAAAGGAAGGAAAGTCATAACGTGGATAAGGCTTAGTGTACTACAGGAAAAAGTGATTAATTTCGATGACTACCGTACCTAGATTACCGGAAAACAATACAATGATATCATATGATTTTGTTTTTAGTTAAATTCGTTGTAATTAAATTGCTATAAATAAATGTGATGTCTTGCCGTCAGTTCGCATGCACGAAGTTATTGGGGTGATGTAATGCCGTTGACGTGTGCCTTGATAATAGGTTCATAACGTATGAAATTCAAACGCGTCTCTTGACACCAATCAAGGCCATAGCTACTCGAACGGAATAATAAAATCATTACATCTGACAACGCAACTCCATATTTTCGAACTACATACTTGCAATTTTTATAGAGCTTAAACGTTCGTACTGTTCGAGATTTTTCATCTCTCGATATTTTCAAATCAAGGTGGAGTTGTCAGTTTGGAACCTATACCTACATACATATACACCCCAACACAACTTACATTTGTTATTTCTCTACTCTTGTTTTTCTTTTAAAGCAGGTACCTATGTATTTTTTATATTCAAATTATTATCATAATTATATTAAATTTAATAAATTTTTATCACAATTTGTGATATGAAAATGATAACCAGCCCATAACAACAGAAATTTAACTAATCTCGCCGTTCTTACTAATTTCTTTTCTTTCTTTATAATAGAGCACCTACCTAGTTTGATTGTCGTGGTTTATTAGCTCTTGCCAGGCAGTGGCTTCACCAACATGAGGTCAAAAATCATGGTACGAGAATATCAGTCTTGTAAATATGAAAACTAACTCGGGCCATGATCTACCGGGTGCCAAATGTCACTGAACACCTCTCATGCATTGAGGGCTAAAATGCAATACAGACATAGTAATTTCCGCATTTTAACAACGGATACAGGCAATAACGCTAGTGTAGTTAAAACATAAAACATTGATAACAATGAAATATATAGCTTTGCTTTTAATAATACGACTGATGACGTGATTCAATTATGTAAGTGCTGGGATTTTAATTAAAACAATTTTTATTCTGTAGAAGCAACGAGTAAGGAAGGAAAATTAAATATTATGGTTATTGTGCGCACGACAAGGAATATCTGACAATAAAATTGACCATATAAGTCCCTTTGAACAAGGACTCTTAATGCATAGCGTGGCTAGGGTTGCCAACTTTTATTAGAAGAAATAGAGTATATCTCATTTCAAAGGAGGTAAATAAAGAGTACGGACTTCCAAAAAAGAGTATTATTTATTTAAATTTTTTAAGAAGGATTTTTTTATGTACCTACATTTTACAGCACGTAACAATTTTTCATTGTTTTTAAAAGAATTGTATGAATTCTATGACAAAACTTTCTAACTCTAAATTTATATAGATCAAGAGTAATTTTTTTATCAATTTCAATGAAGCTCTATTTCTCTCTTCCCGCCACTTCGTATTCATGATCAAAAAGACTCAGTAAATGCTGAAGTGGCGAAAACAGAGAGTATGTAGCTAATACATTTTTTTCAAAAAAATAATTGCGTAAGGACATTTTTTAGAAACTACATTTTTAGTGGCTGCATTCAGAAACATCCCAATTTTGCTTGGAAATATTAACAGTAAATGGTCGATTTTTTTGTTTATGATAATGGGTTTGCATACTATAAGACTGGCACTGTCTAGCATAGTAAACATTGTGTAAAAAAGAGTATTTTAGCGTACTCTATTAGTCTTATAGATTATAGAGTACGCCTACATGATATAGAGTACAATACTCTATTTTAGAGTACGGTTGGCAACCCTAAGCGTGGCATGCTTCACTTCATTGAAAACGAAGATCAAAGAAGGACAGTTGTTAAACTGCACTTGGTCGTCAAGTTACCAGTAAAAGGTCATGACCAAAACGGTGACAATGCCGCGAGAACTGTCCGAGTCACAATACAATTCAATCGTTCATAATAAAACAATAGTAGCCCAGGCATCGATCAAGCATCCGTTAACCAAATCCATTCCGTTGGCGCTTTGAATTTAAATCGTAACGGACATAGCCGAGGCCAAAGACACTGCATGACACGTTTCGGAAGTCCTCTCCTCTCTGTCTTATCTAATTTTAGTACGTTGTTCACTGTTGTCTGGGCCGGTTTTTTGCTAATATTTTTTAGGCGCAGCTAGTCGAAACAATCGGCTGTTAAACTTGGCGGGAGTCTTCGGGAGTATGTTGTAGGTTTCGTTATTGTTCAAATTAGCCTATAAGAAGTTTACAGTGAAGATTTTTTTGAAGACCTAAAAAACGGTTTATTCACGGAATCACGGCTTTAGACAGATTAGTTGTTAAGTGATGAGACGAACGTCTTGCATGTGTTATGTCTATATATTTGATACATGGTGATATTATCTTTTTGCTATCGGTCAAACCAGATTACCAGCCTACATATACAGTGTGTCCGGACACGAGTTAGCGATACTTGAAGGGAATATTATAGACTCATTTTCATCGACAAAACTGCTTAAAAAAAATTCTTACTCCAACACCTCGCGAATGGCGGCCATTTTAATTTTTTGATTTGTCGAATTGGGGTATGTACAATAAAATGCAAATATCTTTGAATCCAAGATACCTACATACATGCAAATGACTCTATTGCAAAGTTAAATGTTAAGGCTTTTCAAAAACTTGCAAAAGTTTTCTAAATAAATTGCAAAAAGAACCAAAAAACGTGAGCAAACACGAAATTGTACACAAAAATTACTGAATATTTTCACATTTTATACTCTAGCACGAAAAGTACCCCAGTATTTTGCTTAGGTTTTTGCATTAAATTAAAAGCATTTGAGTCAGGCTATAAAATTATATCAAAATTATCACTCTACGTTAAGTGTTTTAGGAGTTATTCTCACTTGAACATAACCCTTCCTTAGCGCAAGTACCACCAATGTTACAGAAGCTGCATTCTTTGGGCGAGCTAAACCGTTTCAACGTAAATTTATGAGCTGGCCTTATTAATCACCATGTAAATGATCCCAACGAATCACCATTAAACTGAAATAATACATTTTTTTTACTTTATGAAATCGGTTTCTTTGAATAAATTAAAAAATGGGCCATTTCAGTTTATGGGTGATTAGTTGTGATCATTTACATGGTGGTTAATAATGCCAGCTCATAAATTTACACTGAAACGATTTAGCTCGCCCAAAGAATGCGACACCTGTAATATTGGGGTACATTCGCTAAGGAAGGATTATGTTCAAGTAAGAATAACTCCTAAAGTACTTGACGTAGAGAAATAATTTTGATACCATTTTATAGGCTAACTCAAATACTTTTAATTTAATGCAAAAACCTAAGCAAAATACTGGGGTACTATTCGTGCTAGAGTATAAAATGTGAAAATATTCAGTAATTTTTGTGTACAATTTCGTGTTTGCCCACGTTTTTTGGTTCTTTTTACATATTATTTAGAAAACTTTCGCAAGTTTTTCAAAAGCCTTAACATTTAACTTTGCAATAAAGTCATTGGCATGTTTGTAGGTTTCTTGGATTTAAAGATATTTGCCATACCACAGTTTGACTAATCAAAAAACTAAAATGGCCGCCATTCGCGAGGTGTCGGAGTAAGAATTTTTTTAAAAGCAGTTTTGTCGATGAAAATGAATCTATAATATCCCCTTCAAGTATCGCTAACTCGTGTCCGGACACACTGTATACATATTTTTTTCTGTAATATGAAGGAACTGTATTTGTGTGTCAAGACTTTTTATTTAACTTGAAATGCAGAGGATATAATAATTATGCCCATTTGTTTATTTTTCCTGCCGGATTTCAAAAGCACCCTTATACGTAGGTGTGACGATATACTATTTAAATCCTAAGTCAAGTTGAGTCAAGGATGTTGACTGAGATTATTAGACGATGATATCATATATGTGGTTCTTTCACAAAGAATAACAATAAAGCATGTTGGATTTTGAGATATTACGCTCATGATCCAGTTTTAAAAAGGCAATTGTTGAATTTAGATGACTTTATGATTATCAAAGTATTGTAGCGGACATGATGTACAGTCAGCATCAAAAGTTGCTGACCACATTCAGATTTTCAAAATCGCTGTACACCTTATTATTACGTGTTATTACGGTGTACAGCGATTTTGAAAATCTGGAAAAGAAATTGACTGGCTATCTCTCACCCAGCTCAGCGTCAATGAGGTTTCTAACAAATCATCATAAGTGTTCGAGAGAGTAGATCAAAAATAGACCTTGACCTAGTGGCACAATCATCATTTTCCTCAGAAAAAAATCTCTTAACATCCCAAAAAGGCATCGACTAGACAATAGACATTGAATATTCACCACCATTAAACATCTAATGGACGCCTTTACAGGCTTCAAAATAAAAATGACCAAACAATAATAATATATTTAGGAACACCAAAAACAAATGTGCGAAAAGTAAAGGGTATTAGCTGCTGCAAATATAATTATAATCACTCATTTATGCTATTACTATTTATGCTTTAACCAGGGTGAACACTGAGTCAATTCTGTAGCCATAAGTCCTGTCTCCATTTGAGCCGTCCCCTGATGGAACCTTTAAAATTGTCTCGTCAATCTCTGCCAATGGAAATTGAGCCCACGTTGTGTGTCGTATTTGGGCACTCTACATGTTACAAGGCGAATCGTGTGTTCTTGCGTTTGTTTACGTTAGTACTTAGTTGCTGATTGGTCGAGCACGTAGGCGAAAACGTTTAACCTTATGTATGGTCTCTAATAGTGGCACATTTTTGCTAATGCGTGGTTGATTTGGACGCCTGCAAGGTTTTTATTTGTTTATTTATACTTAGGTAGTACCTCAGATTTATACTTTCACTTACAATATTGTGGTAAATAAGGCGAATTTGAATAGGCAAGGCGTTATTAAAACATTTTGCGATTATTACTAGTTATTAAGTTTAAGTATAATAAATAAATAATTATTATTATTTATTTTATTACTTCCAAGTATAAGACTAGTTATTTTAAACTTACTGATATACTTAGCTTGTTTATGTGTCCAGTAGGTAAGTATGTATGACACCTAAATTGGAAATATTTTCCTTAATTTTGTTTAGGTAGGTACTTACCTACTCACCTACTCGTAGGTATGTCTAAATTTTTATTTAAATTCATTATCATGTAGGCTAAAAAGATTAGTTAGTGAATCCACAGGACATGATACTCGTATTTTGTGTTTCCAACGCGTCGACCGAATTCGGGGTAAGCGCGACAGTACCTACACTCTTGACCTACACCATAGTTTCTGTCAGAAAAATTCTGAAGCTCGCTACATGCACTTCCCCATCTATCAGAAATTATGATCTGATAACTTTTTCATAACCGGCGAGCATCAGAAACGGACGACCCGTCAGAATTTTCTTGCAGTGTGTCTTTACAAAATGTAACTAGGTATGCAGCGAGTGCCTTCTGGGGAGCATTAGAAATTTTCGCATAATTTGATTTCCATACTCTTGCGGACTTTATTTTAAAACTTTTTATGAGAAATACTTAATTCCGTACCTAATACGTACGGTACATAATGTTTGCGTACCTTTAACCGTCTCGTACGCAGCGCACGCAACGGAAGCTCTCGAAAAGGAATACATTTTCCCGATTTTGAAACATTTCTCTTTACTGCTCCGATCCTATTGGTGATAACGTGATGTTATATAGCCTATAGCCTTCCTCGATAAATGGATTATCCAACACAAATATTTTTTCAATTCCAACCAGTAGTTCCTGAGATTAGTGCGTTCAAACAAACAAACAAACTCTTCTGCTTTATTATATTATTAGTATAGATAAAATAGTAATTTAATGTTATCCAAATAGACTTTTATTAGTAGGTACATACCATACCTTCTAGCTCTTAAACATATTTTCAAAACAGCGTATCCCTAATTTGATGTCGTCGTTTGCTATAATAAGATATTGCATGGACTTATTAATGACTGTACCTGTACCGAAGGAGTACTTATGGTATTTTGTTATTGTTATTTTTAAAAGCAGAAATAAGATTTTTTATAAATTAGAAATAAAATCTGTCTACCTTTGAATCATAATTATTAATACAGTATTATTTATAAATAAAAGATACATGAGACTTCTCAAGTTAACAGTTTAATCTTCTGATTTTGTAATCGGAATATTCATGGTCGCGACTAGAAAATCTCAAAGCTGAGCAAATCTTCTTCGCTTGAGATCGACAGGTCAATGTCCTCGGAAACGCATTAATATGAACACGCATATTCATGACATTCTAATTCAAGTATTAACAATTAATTCTACAGTTGCTAAATTAACTTTAATTGTTAAAAAGATTAATTAAATAATTAGGTACCTTAAATATTAGGTATACTTACTTATGTATTTATACTTGTTACATTTTCTCGTTATACTTGTTTCATTTTTTTGTTAATGTTATCATCAAATGAGTCCACGCCCAGAGTGGAGCGGGAGGGACGATCAGACTCGTACTGACTGAAATCCACGGTATTTCTTCAAAAGCCCTTTACGTTCCACGGTTAGGTACAAGTTTAGGCAGTCTCACGATCCCGGCAGGCGTTTGGTCCTCTGTGGGAACCCTGTTAGATATTTATAACACATTATGTAAGGTCTAAATCACAGTACTTCGAAAGTGTTACCCACTTTCAAATATTATCATACATAATTATCATTCAAATAAAAAAAAAATTAACAAGGAAATGGAACAAAGCGCGGTTATGTCTCCACAAATTGCGCCTGTTTCGAATACCTACCTACCCTTAATTACCTGCTGTAGGTTATTGCCCTTTGAACTTTCATCTTTTCAGCTCAGCACGATCGATGATTGGCGTTCCTGAAATCTTTTCATTAAAAGTTTAGTTACTTATATCTAAATTATTACCTGAAAGGTAGTGGTTAGTAATGAATGATACAATCAATTATTTCAGTTATTTCTTTGGTCTTTTAGTGTTCTGGATTTTGGACCCTATCGATGGCAATATAATCGGTCCTACCCATTACATGGACTTCAACATTACTGGCTCTGTCTAACTTTTGAGTGATAGTGGCAGCATAGTTGTACAATATGATGGCAATGTTTTCGGAAGTCAGCCATTTCTACCATTCTGTCGTTATTTCCCCACAAATAAATAGCATGTGGTGTGCTATCAATTGAAAACATCTGCAAGGACAGAAATACGTTAAATTGCAAGTTACAAGAGCCGCGCACACTAGTTCACCTTGACACCGTTTTGTATCGTTTCCTTCCTTCCCCTGTTGCACGATATTCTCGTTATGGTGCTAATTTTACACACCTGCTCCCCAATTCCCTTGGCCATAGTTTACACATGGCCAAATGGCTTTTACACACGTGGCCATCCTAGTGCATAGGATCGACTGTGAAAAAAAATCTCTTCTTCTATTTTCAAATATTGCTGTAGATCATATTTTATAACAGTATGCGTTAAGTAAGTTTCGTTTCCGTCATATTATTATTTGTCTGAGGTTTTAAGTATAAACCGTGAATCCGTGATGTCGCAGGACATATTCCAGCAATTCCATAAATACCTACCCGATACTCGTTATAATTGTGGTTTATTATTAAGGTAAACACGCATACCATACCTTATATGTACATGCTACGTGTCGCTCTAAATAAACAACGCCGCTGTTTCAAGAGAATCATTAATTTATTTACAACGTACACGTACAATATTATATCAACAGTTGCTCCCGTTAAGTCCTGTTGTGAATTAATTAATTAAATTTATCCTTACATAACAGTGTTTTTATTTATTCAGTTAATTAATTATAACTTTAATTACTTAAATATTATCTTCATTTTACGTTTCAAGTCAATTTAAAAACAACATGGAGTAGTTTGGGAACTCTTTTTGGAGTACTTTAGGAATAACCCTATCTTGGGTTTATCCACTACATAACACTGGTCAACACTGGTTTTGCCACACGAACTTTGATAGCTAATTTTGTTTTATCAATCTACCCTCATTATTAAATCACAGTTGCCATATGTCAATTAGCCTCCTATTTGTTGTGATACGGTAATACTCATAACTAGTACTACGGCAGTAAATTAACAGAAACGCTTACAAGTAAATCGTTATAAAAATATTTATCGTTGAATTTGAACACTTTTTTGGGATTTATTAACCCTGTGAGCATGTCAAGGAAGTGTATTAATGATCCTAACTCTTTTTGTTATGTCTGCGGAGAACTTACATTCAAAAAACAACGACGAAATTTTACAAATCTTGTGATGGAGTGTTATCACCAATGTTTTGGTTTTTCTGTCGCCCTTGTACAGCCAAATAATGTGCTTCTACCACCATTGCATATCAAATTAGGATTAATAAAAAAAATTATGAAGGCAATGGATCGCAATGGGAGTGGATTTTTGTATCTAAAAGAAAAATTCCCTAAAATAAGTGATGCAAAGATAAAAGAGGGTATTTTTGTTGGCCCTCAAATTAGGGAGTTAATAAAAGATTCAAGATTTGAAGAAAAATTAAGCGATTTAGAAAAATCAGCATGGAAGTCTTTTAAAAATGTTGTTGCAAATTTTTTGGGTAACCACAAAAGTGACAGCTACAGAGAGTTGGTTAGCGAGCTGTTAATGTCATATCAAGCATTAGGTTGCATAAAATGTCTTATTAAGATCCATTTTTTAGACTCGCACCTGGATTTTTTTTCTGACAATTTAGGGGCTGTCAGTGACGAGCACGGCGAGAGGTTCCATCAGGATATTTCTGATATGGAAAAGCGGTACCAGGGCAAATGGAGCCCAAATATGTTAGCAGATTACTGCTGGACAATTAAAAGGGACCAACCAGAAGCTAAATATTCAAGAAAATCTTAGATTTTCTAAGTCATTTATAAAAAAATAAACTTTTGATTTACGAGATCCGTATTTTTTCTTAATATTTTAAATTACTCAATAGAATAGAATCTTTGTCTGGCAAATTTTTTTTAACTGTTTATTTTTTATTACAATCACCAATTAAAGTAAAAAATATCAAAAAAGTCCGTGTGGCACGACAAAGTTGAAATTTTGTTGACCAGTGATAATTGGCGAAAAGTAATTGAAAAACTCTGAAAATATGCTACATTCTTTTTTGGGCAGTCAAGTAATTGGAGTTGATTTAAAATATCCTTTATTTTTAATAATTAAATATCCTCGTCGTAATAATGCCTAAATATTCAGACAGGTCTTTCTAAAATGTTATACTTAGGTCAGCACACTCCCCTAAGTGTGCCTAAGTAGGCAAGTCGCTATTGCTTCCCATAAAGAGATAGAACGCTCACATTGGCCACAGAAGCTCTATTATGGAATCCGCCATCTGGATATGGCCTCAAACGCCAAGGTTTAATGCTCGCTTCATCCAAAAATGGCCTGCGGTCGATGCTTGTGTTGCGCACTCGCTAGGCCTTTTAAGGCTTCTCAGTAACCTTATACACTTGAAGTAGCGAAGGCAATCGCGAAATGGGACGGAAATTATCTTAGAAACACAGCTTTAGCGGCCCGTCCTGGCTTCGCACGGCTTTTCACCTACCAACCGGTGGATTTTCCAAAAACTATCTTAGATACAAAACTTGTCTTGACAATGACGAACACAACAAAAAAAGAATGATCTAATTTGATGCAGTAATTATCCAATTATGCGCGCACATACAGACTTTATTCTACATATAATAGGTAAAGATACCCTCTCGTTAAGTCTAGAGGTTGCCAGAGATACCCTCGTTAAGTCTAGAGGTTGCAACGGATACCTGTTGAGTATGAGCCCATGAGGACAATTACATTCGAATGTCAGGTCAGATAAAGTGTTACTGAGGTTCACAGCTGAGGTTCGTCATTAAAATCTCAGTTACAGCCCAGAGATTAGATTTGTGCAGGATTGTTGGCAATTGGGCCCAGAAAGACTTAAATTTTGTTTCATAAAATACCTGTTTAATCTTCCGTGGATTACAGTGGTGTTGTTATCCTTGTATATTTGCCAATTTAATTCCTGCGTAGTAATTTGCCTATTATTAAATATTCTCATCGCGTTTCCAGCTATGAGCGAAGATCGGAATAAATTACTGTCTGTAATGTTATTTCCTGTAGGAGGTAAAGTAATGTATTTTGATGGATCGCTGGAGGTCATTGAATTCTTGTTTATCGTACCTAATACAGTTGAGTTTTGCTTGTCCTTATTTTCAGACCTGAAGTGGAATGAACTCTTTTTTCCCGCAAATAATATTAAGAGACTACCTTTTTTTTATTTAACGATGGGTTCACGTTTGACCACTATATCGCCTGATAGTAAGCGATGATGTGGTCGACGTTGAACCACGCTTGCCTAGAAGTAACCCCAAGGTTATAGCTAACACATCAGGAAACACAGATCCAAGGAATTCCACTCCTTATAGCTGTGCACATAATAAAAGTAATTGCAAAACGGTTTGTACGTACTGGAGGGATGTCCGCCATGTAACGAAGACGCATTGCCATACATCTTGTAGTATGAAGTAAGTATTCTGTGTCCGAAGATAGAAAGGGCCAGGCGGAATCAAGTTGTGCAGTTCCATCGCCCACTCCTACATTAAAAGCGGTCCTAGCGATCCACCCTGGGCAAGAACACTACAGGCTACTTGTTGTAATCTCCGGTGACGACTGAGGGATCTCATTGGCGATGGTAATCCTGACCTGGGCGGCCTGGCTCAAGACCACCATCCTGTGGAAGTCAGACAGTTTTTGCTTTGTTCCGTCAGTGCGCAGGAGTTCGAGTTCCTTCTGAGTTGGTTCGCTATCAATCTCGATATTGGGTGTAATCTTTCTGTCTGTGGGCTGTCTTTGAGGTTGAGGGACTGTCTATTCAGGTTAGTATGAGTCTGACAGTCCCATCCGCTCCACCCAGGTTGGGAGGACTCATTGGATGATTTTACCAAGTAAAAAAAAAAGGTCTAATCTTTTTTCCGGGCTAGATTAAGACCAAGAGTAAGCCACAAAAGGCTCCGGACTAGGTACTATTAAGAATTTCTTTTTTATTTAATAATACAGTGCAAAAAAACACTTATGCATAATTAATGAACGTTTAATGTCTAATTCTGTTTACTTGAGTGTGAGATTCAACGGCGTTACGTAGAGTTTCTTTTCATGGACTTCTCCCTTTCTCTCGATATTACGCATTCACAACGTGACATGGTTTCTCACAATATCATGCATGACATGAAAGGCGTAGCTCATAGACGTAGCTGAGATATACATACGAATGCATGCAATCGAACTTGAAGATATCGCATTAAAGGCAACAACGCCAGGTTTTCAGATTTTAGAATATGAATGAACAGATTATAGATATTTACGTATAATCTAAGGCCAGGCCTTTTAAAATTATTCAACCCTGTCTTTGCTGATGTGTAGTCGGGTTATAATCCCAAGCGTATGGCTGTTACATGTGCTGAAAACCTCATGAACAATAACTTATTTGGAATTTAAGAATAAGGTGCCTAGGAATAAGCTAAGCGGCTTGTCGAGTTGTCGACTCTTCGTCTTCATGTGTTTATGAAAATTAAACATATTCATTTTAGAAACTCACACGTGCTCCGGTGGATAGGGTGGCTCTATAGGCTTAGATTGCTTAAAGAATCAATTTGTCTTAATGCGGCATCACTACGCTTAGATTAGAACTGACTACGCCTATTGCCCTTAAATAAGCACTATAATCTATTAAGTTATGTTTAACATTACCCAAGGTGCTCAAGTATCGGCGTGTATGTGAGCAATGAACTTGCGGGCGCGTCTCGTTTGCCTCGACCTTGCGTCTGCGCCGATCGGCAATAATCGCAGCTCAGTGCATATCGCGTGATCTCTTACAAAACAAACTGCTGAAACGAATCGGTTATGAATAGCCGGACTGAAGTTACTGTGTCGATGATTAATACTAATACGTAAGCAAAAGAGTGGCAATGATTGAGTTGCCACTTTTTGGCTGTATGTTTCGAGGAGGTTTTGAGAAAACAAGTGGGGGTTAGATGACGAAGTTGAAAGTTCAACTCTCTTTTTCAGTACAAGAATGAGATTTTGTATTTTATTAAAAAAGGTCTATTAAATTTATTAAATCAAATGAAATAATATTAATTTATTCTACAAGTAGGATTTTTAAAATATTTTTACACGTCTTTTTTGCATACTAGACGATCTGCTTCTTTTCGCTGCGCGCTGGCACGACAGCTTATTAGATTTTGTTGATCCAAAACTTCGCCACATTATTTTGATAAAGGCAACTAATAAAAAAAATATTATTAAGGGAAAGGAATGAGTAGAGAACATCGGACACAATCAAATTAAACGTTGACAAAGATGCAAAACAAATAGAACATTATTTTTTTTCAGATAAGTACCTACTGCTTTTTGATTTCGAGTGTAGAATATTACTATGTCGGTCACACTGGCGTTTATCTAAGGATATGGGGGCTGTGAGGATTACATATTTATGATAAGCGCCACGGATGTTGAGTAACACTATTTGCCTATATTTTTTGCCACTGGGTTTAGGTTCTTTTCTATCAGTAAGAAAAAATGTCGGTACTATTTACGTTCGAGATAAATAAAATCAAAGAAAGAAAGAAAAAACGTTTATTGGGTAGACCGGTACACACAATGTTAAAAAACAGATTAAAATAAAAAAACGAACATGATAATAAAGAAATAAATTACTACATAGTTCAAGGCTACGCCAAATAGGTCCAGTTCAGCAAATTGTCGAGTAAGTTAGTACTCGACGCTGGTTTTCAACTGGACCTGGACGAAAGCTAGTATTGCAAATCTGTTTAGAGCAGGAACTTTAAATTGCAGAACGTCTATGAAGCAAAACGCCTAAAACCTGAACTCTATGCAGTGGCTGAACGATCGACTGCTCCGCAGCATGTCGCGAGTTCGATCCCCGCACGGAATAAATATTTGGATGATCTGTTATTGTTCTGGGTCTGGGTGTTAGTGTATTACCTATGTGAATTTATAGGTATGTTTGTAAACGCACCCACGATGTGTAGGAAAAATTTCTAGAGCGGATAAAGTTTAAAAAATGCTGAATATCTGTTGTGAGTCTGGTAGTTGAAAGTTGAAAAATACATGAGTAATATTTGATAGGTACCTACACACTACATCGATAACTGGATAGGTACAGTCAGCATCAAAAGTTGCTGACCACATTTAGATTTTCAAAATCGTTGTACACCGTATTATTATGTATTATTACGGGGTACGGCGATTTTGAAAATCTGAATGTGGTTAGCAACTTTGGATGCTGACTGTACTATTTAAATAATATGTCTACATACGGCGTAGTCACAGCAGCTACGCCATCCGCCGCGTCAGCAGACTAAAAATTTGGCGTAGTAAACGACTGAAACTTTATAAATCGATCCGAAACTTCTGCCTTATCTCATGTTACACAACACAACTAAACATTATTATAATTATTTATTTACCTAAACGCCTAAACTAATGTTTGAAATCGTTTGGTCTGGTGGTTAGCGACCCTGACTGCTATGCCAGAGGTCGTGGGTTCGATTCCCACCCAGGACAAATGTTTGTGTTATGAACACGATCATTTGTTCTGTGTCTGGGTGTAATTTATCTATAATATTTATGTATTTAGAAATATATAAGTATGTTTATCAGTTGTCTAGTACCCATAACACAAGCTCTGCTTAGCTTGGGACTAGATGGCGTTATGTGCAATTTTTTTTTTTCCCGATTGGTACTAATTTGGGGAATCCATTATATATACTGTACCTACTAGTTAACCGAAACCATTAGAAACCACAGTATGGCCATCCCCCTTTAACAAATCTTAGGTACCTACTCGTATTAGTGCGTAGTATTAAATTCATATTAGGTATTTCCTTTTACACTAATGCGAACAAAAATAATAGTTCTGGTTATATCTGCCTACCAGGATAACATGAATCTCGAATATCCTCAATGTCCTGTTTCTATAATATAGTACCTAATTATCCTGTTTAACAGGCTACAGCCGAACGCTAAAACCGCAGGCGAACAGTTGCCGACGGGTGTGTACTGTCTCTGTCAAATACAAGAGGAGTAAAGAGACAGCAAGCTGCCAGAGTGTTAGTGTTGTTTCAGTAGTTCTATGGAAAGGGGGGTTACCACACCCCCTTACATGTATCAGTATGAAATTAACTAGCTTTTGCTCCTGGCTCTTGCGTAAACACTATTTCTGTAATTGGAAGCAAATTAGACGGCCCTTTCCATATTTCCCCTTTCAAGTTTTATGCAAAAAGAAGTAACCATAACCTTGTATAACCGTCTCTCCAGTGTACAGGCTAATGTGGTGCCTGCCGGGGTCGCGGAACTGTCTTAACAGGTAACCGTGACCCCGGAATGTAAAGGGAAATTGAAGGACACAGCGAATTTTAGTCAGTAGGGTGAGTGGGGGTAAGTCTGAATGAAAATTTGATTAGATGAAGTTGATTTGAAACTGTTGTTAAACAAAGGGATTCAAGGCAAATGCATAAAATGATGTTGTGGGTAAAAAAGTATGGTCAAGTTGTTTCTATAATGCTGAAAATCTTTTCGAAACAATATTTTATGAAAAAACTGTTAATAAAATTGGTCTTAAGAAAAAAAAAACATGTAGGGGTAAGACGAAATGCCCAAGGGGTAAGATTGAAATAGTGACTTAAATCGTCTCTATGGTATCATTACCATAAATACGTATTATTTATTTTAGTCATGCGTCAAGCGTGGTAAGATTAAAATTCCTACATTTACGCGGGCAAATGTGTTCTTACGGAAAATGTCAAAAAACACACGAGTGCTCTCACTTAGCTATACTAGACTGCGGAGCGGGGCCAGACAAAATAGTGTCTACAACAATGTTAGCAGCATTAAAAGAATTCCTTAATATTCGGAGTTATTGTATTTTTTTTATCATTCCCCGTTTTTCATCTTACCCCGTATTTAATCTTACCCCCACTCACCCTACAAGTCTGACAGTATGGGGTGGTAGGACTCATTTGTTGATTTTACCAAAAAAAAAAGGGAAATGTGGTAAGGATCTAACTCTTTGCCACATCGGTTTAACTAATTAGGTGTTACATACAACGTCATAAAGAAAATTACTTTCGCATTCATTCTATCAGTTAGGATCGCTCCATTTGAATATTATTGATTAATGAATCTAGCATTGACAAAATTGTACCTAGACCTTGATAGTCATCATTACTACCTACTTGCGGTCTGATAATTCTGATAAGAAGAATACGATTAAATTACGTGGGTAGATAGTCATGTTGTAAGTTATTTTTAAGCAACGATTAAAGTCATAATGCCGTCAAAAAATAGGGATTTTAAATTCAAACAATAAACTAATGACTGTTCTTCTGTAGGTAGGTTTTGAAATATTAAAATAGAATACAATAAGGATAATGTAGGTTTTAATGTTTCAGAGTGTCATTTAGCAGGCGATGTGTAAGTAGGATAGAATGATTAACGGCTCAGTACTGTTCAATACTACAAAATAAAATTTCTAGAAGTTGTTATTTCTAAACTAGCTTTTGCCCGCGACTTCGTCCGCGTGGAATAGTTACTTTGGGCTAACGTTAAATTTAACCCGGATTTCGAAGCATTCTTCATTGGCGCTCCGCTCCTATTGGCCTTAGCGTGATGATATTATAGCCTATAGCCTTTCTCTATAAATTGACTATTTTATACCTTCGGCCGCGAGACGCGTCGAGCGCGGCGACCGATTCTCAAAAAAATCCTTATAGCATGATTCAGTATTCACGCGCAATGGCTTATTGGCGTATTTCATGTATAACTTTGGTGTTTCTGTACTGATTTATATGATTTTTTTTTATGGAGCAGTTAATTAATGTTAACTTTTTCAATTAGGGGTGACTGAGAGTGTTATAAACGTAAGAGTATTCAAATGTAATCAGAAAGCTTCGAACTGCTAAGCTATCGGGAGTTACACGTGTTATTGTGAGTCAACCATAAAAGATAGACATATGCTGTCGTGGGGTATTTTTTATATAATTTTAAGGAGAAAATTTCCGTCATAAATGATTTCTGTGTAGCTTAACCATTAGGGTTGCACACGCGACGGAAGATTAAAAAACCCACGTTTTTAAATGTCCTAAAAATAAGAAAATAACCCTACGGGGCTGAGAGAGGGGCCACTCAAAACGTGGGGGCGTAAATTATTTAAGGAATTATTTATGAGATATTTACATGACGTGTATAGCTCGTGGGCGTAACTTGCAAAGATACGCCCCCACGTTTTGATTGGCCCATCTCTCAGCCCTGTAGGGTTATTTTCTTATTTTTAGGACATTTAAAAACGTGGGCTTTTAGATTTTTTAAATTTATTAATTATTTTATTATTTTTATCTTTGTTCATCGGGTTTGAAGGTACCCTGAAAATTTCAGCCTGCTAGCTTATCGGAAAGTGCCTCAAAATTGAGTTGCAAAAATCCAACCGGAACGACAAAACGTGGGAAAAACACGCTTTGAGCACCCACTAAATATTATAAGTACTTTTTTTTAGTCTTCTTCATATTCAAACTTAATTTACTTCTTATCCGCCAACTTGGGACGGCTGCCATGTTGGATTTAGGTCACGTGATATTTTTTTTCGTATCCCATTCAGCAAACCGTTTCGTTTAATACCCATATCATGGGGATGCATTTCAAATAGCCGATCCGCCATCTTGGATGTCCGCCATGTTGGATTTAAGACACGTGACTATTTTTTTCATATTCCTGACAGCAAACCCTTTCATTTGATACCCATATCTTGGGGGTGCATTTCAAATAGCCTGTCCGCCATCTTGGACGTCAGCCATATAGGATTTAAGTCACATGACTATTTTTTTCGTATTCCTGACAGCAAACCCTTTCATTTGATACTCATATCATAGGGGTGGATTTTAAACAGCCAGTCTGCCATCTTGAACGTCCGCCATATTGGATTTAGGTCACGTGACTATTTTTTTCGTATTCCCGACAGCAAACCCTTTCATTTGATATCCATATCATAGGGGTGCATTTCAAATAGCCTGTCTGCCATCTTGGACGTCCGCCATATTGGATTTAAGTCACCTGACTAAATTTTCGTATTCCTGACAGCAAACCCTTTCATTTGATACCCATATCATGGGGGTGGATTTTAAACAGCCAGTCTGCCATCTTGAACGTCCGCCATATTGGATTTAAGTCACGTGACTATTTTGTTCGTATTCCCGACAGCAAACCCTTTCATTTGATATCCATATCATAGGGGTGCATTTCAAATAGCCTGTCTGCCATCTTGGACGTCCGCCATATTGGATTTAAATCACGTGACTATTTTTATTTCGTATTCCTGACAGCAAACCCTTTCATTTGATACTCATATCATGGGGGTGGATTTCAAACAGCCAGTCCGCCATCTTGGGTAGGCCGCCATATTGGATTTGTAATGACGTTTCTTAGCTAGTCATGTATTTTCATCAGAACTCAGAGCATGTGCAAAATTTCAGTCTGCTAGCTTATCGGAAAGTGCCTCAAAATTGAGTTGTAAAAATCCAATCGGAATCCCTTCACTGCTCTGCTCCTATTGATTGTAGCGTGATGAAAAGTATACTATAACCTGCTCAGGAGTATGAAAAATAATTGTACCAAGTTTCGTTAAAATCCGTCGAGTAGTTTTTGTTTCTATAGCGGTTATACAGACAGACAGACAGACAGACAGACAGACAGACAGACAGACAGACAGACAGACAGACAATAATTTTACTGATTGCATTTTTGGCATCAGTATCGATCCCTAAACAACCCCTGATGGTTATTTTGGAAATATATTTAATGTACAGAATTGACCTCTCTACAGATTTATTATAAGTATAGAAGATAGAAGAAGATTACTTCATTGCCTGAGAAAACTAGCCTTTTATGCGCCCACCAGAGGGGCAACCATGATGAGATGGCGCTAGACGACTTGTCTATCTGTGTCTTTCCCACAGTGAAACTACCGCGAGCTTTCCTGGGGGGGTATTACAACGTCTTAAGAGCCCATACTACCTCAAATGGCTTAGTAGAATCCTGTGATACGTCGAAAATACTGCAGCATTAATTTTGAAATAAATATTTAGTAAAGTTGAGGATTAATGTTAGGTCTTATGTTTGGCGAAAACACGATTCCATAAAATTTTCTCGATGGAAAAAAAATCCCAAAGTTACCTCTAAATTGAACAATAAACCGCTGGCAATCATAAAATACTCAAAATTAGATCATGAAACTTTTTATACTAACTGAACTAACTATAAAGCAGGTCTTATATTATTTATTTTTTTGAATTTTCTTTTTTTTCGCTGTAAAAATAAATAGATTTGCGTGTAGACAGCTATAAGAAAGAGCAAGCAATAGTGCGTGGATCGTGCAAGTGCGAGCGAGTAAGATAATTGAGGTAATATACAGCGTTAAAACCAGGCTTGTTCCGGCGAGTGAAAGTGACAGAGCTATACAAGTCGTCTAGCACCATCTCGTTCACTCACTGGAATAAGCCTGGTTTTAAGACGTTGTAATACCCCCCCTGGTCTGGTCATTTCTTCGCCCCTCCAGGGGTTTCGTCCTGTTACTGGGCACTGTTGGCACACCCCTATTTTCCGCACTGGTGGGCACTGGTTACTGGTTCCACAATATCTAACTCAATAGGTAATCCTGTTGGCGAGGTAAGCAATGACATGGAGGTTGCGAATGTAAGCAACCAATGCAGGGAGTTTCGTATTTAGGAAACTCAAAAATGAATGGCCAAGAGGAAATGAATTGATGGGACTTCAACAAATGAAAAAACGTTTTCATTAATCTACTCAAACATTTGTCTTGAAATAAGAGGTAACCCACAAAACTCAATGTGTAGAGCAGGAGCCTAAAGGTAATCAAATATATCGGATATAAACTTGTAATCTCTTACGAGTTTCGCCTAAAGATTACCAGTTAATCCGATTTATTTCATTCAAGCTAATAAATATGTGTCTCGATCCACCGAAAACATCAAAATTAGCAGCCACAAATTGCCAGCTAGCAGTAAAATTTTTGAATCTCTAAAACCACCAAAGGATGAGGACTTGACTACAACCAACCTCCAATCTTAAATATTTACCGCATGACGTAAGAACCAAATAAAAATGTAATTTACTGTATTATACGCCCAAGAATTTACAATAATCTTAGCGATACCGACTTACGTCATTCCCAGTCAGCTGATAGCGTATTTTGTAAAGATTATTGCGAACCGTCTCATACCTGAGCTTAAGGTAAATGAAGGAGGAAAAATATGAATAATATTTTCATTATTGACTGGATTTATCTGGAATTAGCATGATTCGTGACTTATTAAATTTTCTTTGAATGGGAGTGCTAATCCTGAAAATCTGCCTAGACTTATCGAAATAGGCATGTTGGCAGTAAAAAATTAAAAAATACTCTGTCAGCTAGTTTTTAAAAATAATGGACACAAACATTTTTTTCATTTGTTGAATCAATGCATGTTAAAAAAGATGTAATACATCAAAATTCAAGAGGGGGCTCCTGACGTCCGCGTCAGAAGAAAGTGAAAACTTACTAAAGTAAAGTACTTGCTTGTGACGTAGGTATTGGCAATGTCGTATCTTCGTCAAAGAAAAAATACGTGTCAAACATTTTTAGATTACGAACACTTATAATAACTGATGGAGTAATTCGATTTTTGGGGGTCGGCTTCCAGTCTATTCGGATGCAGCTGAAGACCAGTATAAATATATATTACCTCCACAACCTAATTAACACTGGGCATACCACCCCTTAGTAAAAGTGGATGTCGGACTTTCGGAACAGTAACGATTGTCAAAGATCTTTAAGTGATAGCCGGCAATAAGGCTCGGAGGAAACTCTGCATGTACAGATGACCTGGATGGATCTTCGGAAAATCGAGGCAACCATAACCATGCTTTGAGGATCGGCCAGTGCAGCTGCTTTAGCCAAGAGCTTCTGAAAACTAAGCATGAAGTAGGTACTTACAACCCACTTTTTTACACAAGCAAGTTTGGAAGACAACATGACAAAATGGCTAAGAAGAAAAGCCTTTACAATTTAAGAAATATGAGATGAGAGATTTTTAATAGTTTGTCCATACGCCCATGTAACCAGAGTCCAGACCACTTTTGCGGAATGAAATAACGTAATGTCTAGTCTAGACTTTTAGAGGGAGAGTATACGCTGCTCCATTTATTTTCTTCCATCCATTTCCAGCTTCAAATGAAAATTATGAGCCTTTATATCATGTTTAGGTTTGGTCTGTTATGCTATATTTCATTCATGTCATCATCATCACCATATCAGCCGTAATACGTCCACTTCTGAACATAGGCCTCCACTATAGACTTCCGTTCTAAACAGAAATACATTATCTGTGAAAATTTCAACTGTACGGTTCATAAGATATCTACAATCTATGTGACAGACAGACAGACAAACAGACAGGTGAATGAACGGCGGAGTGTTAGTTACTCGTACAGTGTACCGATTTATCCTTTGGGTACGAAACCCTTAAAAGGATTTGAGAAAATTATGAAAAAATCTTTGAATAATAATATAATTATTCAATTAATCAATGCAGTCATGTCATTGGCTAGCAAGAATAAACGTACTACCTAGTGATTCATTTAATTGTTTGCTAGCATTCAATATTTTGTTCCTGAACATTTATATGGTATAATAATATCCACTTTATTTCAGGCTACTTGGGCCCATAGATATAATATACCTTATAGACTAACAGTATATATGTATAAATAATTTTAGTACAGTTTGTGTTACGATACAGAAAACTTAAGCCTATGTTAGTAAACACTTCACTTAGCACTATTTTATAGTGCACTCCAGTGCATTATGTATATGTACTGAATATGTAGCTGCCTCATGTTACTCAATACCTTATAGACTAACATAATATATAAATATCGGTCCGTGCTCTAAGGAAAATATTATTTTTAATTGTTATTTGAATTTATGGTGTTTCCTGTTTACTCACATCAAATCACTCCCTTTATGTATGTATAACTTGTGTTCGTTGTAATTAATCACATTAACGATTTAAAACCATATTCGTATTTATTACTTTGTTTTTTAAATAAATAAAAATTATGAAACGCTTTCCACACATTAGGTACCTATTATTATATAAAAAATGTTAGTTTTCCCTATGATTATTTATCAAGGTCTTGCTAATTAACGAGATTAAATGCATATTTTAGGAACATGTAATTAATATGACTTTCCTGTAAATGCCCTAGTAATATTTTACACTTTTTAGGGTTCCGTAGCCAAATGGAAAAAACGGAACCCTTATAGATTCGTCATGTCTGTCTGTCCGTCCGTATGTCACAGCCACTTTTTGTTGAAAGTATAAGAGCTGTCTTGTTGAAACTTGGTAGGTAAATACACATAGGATGTATTATGTGAACCGCATTAGGATTTTCACACAAAAATAAAAACAAATCAAATTTTGGGTGTTCCCCCCATACTTAGAATTGAAAGTCAAATTTTTTTTCACCAAACCCATACGTGTGGGATATCTATGGATAGGTCTTTAAAAATTATATTGAGGTTACTAATATCATTTTTTTCTAAACTGAACAGTTTGCACGAGAGACACTTACACAAGTGGTAAAATGTGTCCCCCCCCCTGTAACTTCTAAAATAAGAGAATGATAAAACAAAAAAAAATATAATGTAGACCTCAACAAAAACTTCCGACGAAAATTGATTTGATGGATGAGATATAGTTAGCAGTTTTTGAGACATAGTACATTTTCAAAAACCGCAAATATAACTTTGCCATTCATACAAACACTATGAAAAACAAAGTTATTTTTACCCACCAAAAACATTAAATGTAAAAAATGCCAAGTCTCTCGATGCAGTCTTTCCATCGTAAAAAGTTTTGAGATCTCATAGAAGCCAAGTCCTATTCAAATTATTTTGTAGTTATAAATCAACATCTAGTAATTGCATCAATAGTTTTCTTTATATTATAATTATAGTGACTTGGCAATGAGCACAAATTAAAAGCTGCTTGCTGCCTGGAATTATGTGCAAATGTTACTGACGAGACCTGTGCTCGGATTATTTGTTATGTGTGAATCATGATGGTCACTACCGACTACATGCTCCAATACAATAATTCAGAAATTCAGAATACCTTACGGGCCATCGCTTTATGAAAGTAAATGAACCGAGAGTACACTAACACTAGTGTTTGCGTACACACTTGTGCACTATAATTTATGTCCTGCGCAGTTTACTAGTCTAAGATGAGACTGACTGCCGTTGCCGAAATTCGGTTGGGACGACACGGATAAACCAAAAGAAAATTAATTTTGTGATATTAATGTTTACGCATGCGGTGTGTGACTTTCAACTCCTCCAAATATGCCGTTTTATTTGTTTCTTCTTGTGCTCATTGCCAAGTCACTTTAATTATAATATAAAGAAAACTATTGATACAATTACTAAATGTTGATTTATAACTACAAAATAATTTGAATAGGACTTGGCTTCTATGAGATCTCAAAACTTTTTACGATGGAAAGACTGCATCGAGAGACTTGGCATTTTTTTACATTTAATGTTTTTGGAGGGATCTCAATTATTTTTTGTAAGTGTATTTCTTTTTTCGTCGAAGATATAGGGGGGGCGAAACAGCCGCGAATCGCTTCGAGAAAAGATGGTACGGCCCCGCACCCGTGCCCCCAGATTGTTTGTGTATATTACTTACTAATCTCAATATAATTATATCCCTAATCTATGCTTGCTACTACGGAACCCTTCATAGGCAAGTCCAGCTCGCACTTGGCCGGTTTTTTATTTTAGTTATGCAGGCAAGAATTAATAGCCGGTATCTACTGAAAGTGAAAGTCGAATTAAATTCGCTCCAGTAGTTTTAAATGTCGTGTGGCAAGGTCCATCACGGAAACAGGTCACCTCCTTTGTGTCAAAAGTGGATTATATTACAGACAATGATGTACCTATCTTCGGAACTCACTAAAAATGATTAAGTTCGTAAGAATTTCTGGGCTTCCCCTAATTTATGTAGGAATTTCTGTCTACATTAAAATTCGTCGGATAGAATTTTATCTCTAGAAGTATAGAAGACTGTAGTGATGTCTTTTAGTAGTTACCTCGAAAGAAAAGTAGTGGACCTCGAAAAAAAAGGCGATCAAAACGGATGTTGAAGCAGAAACAACAATGCATGAAATTGCTGTAAGTACATCTCATTAGAACATAAAAAAATCGCTTATAGTTCTCAATTAAGCCGCACCTCAAAACAATAATGATTTAAACAGTTTTGAATGTTTCCATTACAATATAATAATGACGTCATGATACAAATAGATGATCGAATCTGTGATCGAGACGAATCGTCACCTGATTCGATTACATCTACATCTCGACTATGATTCATGCTGTCAAATGCTTGTGAGAAATCTATGAGTCATCGGAGGGCCACACCAAGGTTCATTCAAATCACATACGACGCTTGTTTTTAAAGCACACTTTGATTTAAATCAGACATTAATACAAGGTAATATTTTAACATGGAATGGAGGATGTATTTTGTTTTACGTACAGCAGTTTTCCTTTAATGAAGTCATCGGAACAATAGCAGAGTATAGGAACACAAAAGGCAAAATAATAATAAAAACTATTTTAGGCCGCTCAAGTTCCATAGCCTTTTTTCTTAGGTACCTATATACGCTAAGTTAATCGAAGTAATAATGATTTAATAGATGTCTATAGGTCAAGTGCAGAGCAGCGACATGCGGACATCCTAATAAGTAGTTCCCTTTATTGGAAAAAGCAATCCGTTTCGAAACCTTGCTCAGTAAAGTAATAAATAAAATAAGACACAGAGACATACCAAGGTGACTCCGAAAATGTTCCGGATTCCCAATTTGAGTATCGCTAAAAAGGTAGCGATCGAAATGTATCGGTAATGGCCACGTACCCGCTCAATATTATAGGTAGGTACATTACGTTGTTATTATACTTCTAAGAAATCAGTAGATATGCTAAGCCTTGATTGGAATCTAATATTGTTAACTATTTTATCTTTACTACCTGTTTTTATATCTATTAGGTTCATAGCTATCTGAAAATAGCCGACGTTATTCATGGACGATGCTTTTGTAATTAAATCAAAATATTTGAATCTACAATAACACGGTAGCTCGTATTATTGTAGATTCAAATGTGTGAAACGCAGCATATTAATACGATTCAGGAGAGTCGGAGGGTGCAGTCGGATGATTCATGCAACCCCATAGCGCACCCCATGCACTGGCTAGGGGCGCCTTGCCGGACTGCGGGGGCGGGAGCAAAATCAATACACGCAGACGACTGCACAATATTATTCTATACGTATATTAGGAAACATTTAACGAGGGTGTCTCACAACTCTATTGATTTACGTCTACCTCTGCAGTGCCGGGGTTGAATATTTTACGCATTGTAATTTGTAACATCCAATGCTATGAGTTATCTTTCAATCAACGTCTACGATTTAACGTAATTAATGCCACGTTTTAAATTTCCACGTGTATTCGATGTGTCATATCGTTGTAGATCTGGTTTCGCTTCGAAATTATGCCGCCTACGCTTATATTCAACAACAAATAGTTTGTTTTTGTCGTGTTGCGAAGCTGGACTGGCTGGTCGTTTATCGTCATTATTGAGAACGGCGAATCCTACACAGTCGTTCACAGGCTTGTCTGGTCCAGTCACCTTCGGACGCACATATAGATTTTTTTGGATTTTTTGAACCAAGTCCGTGCAGTCACTGTAACGTCCTACCTACTAGAATAAGATATCTCTCATCTTTTACGTCAGTTAGTAATGCTTTCTGCTCTTTTCATAATTATAATGAGAATATTTACAACGGTAGAGTATTAAACTAATTAAATATTTGTAGGTTAATGTTAGGCGTTGATGGCAATTAGCGCAAAACAGCTGAATCATAGAGAAAGTACAGACAGACTGAAGAGAAATTTCAGTATTTTAAAGAAGCGTATTGGTGACCCTGAGCGAGTGTGTTGTACAACGGTAAGCGGCAGGTACGCGGTACGTGAACGTGAGTGATAAGCCTGTACAGTCAATGCTTCAGATACCGTGTAGTGCTCTATAATCGTTATCAAAGCATATCGTTATCAACAGATTGTGGATAGAACCGAGTGCGTTACCATATATGGTGACAAAAATTGAGGCAGCATCAGCCAGCTCGTGATTGGCGGAAAATAAATTGTTGCCGATAGTACGTGAACTCTGATAAGGCGCGTTTTATATAGTTTATCCTCAAGAGCCGGTTCTCATTTAGCGTGGTGTGCTTGACCGAAGCAGCACGAGTCGTACCTAGTCATTAACTTATTTTAACAGTAAGTTTTGTTTGATTTTATTAAATTAAATTGTGGATTTAAATCATAAATAATTGTAAAGTTTTAAAAACGAATCAAAATAGCAGCGTTTAGAGCCAGTGTTTAATATTTTATTAACACCTGTGGACACTACACGTTACATAACATATTTTTACGTTATATAAGTGAAGTGCTTTTCGGATTTAGTGAATTTTTACTACCTCGTCAGTTTTGTGGCAAGTTGACTACTGAATTTGAGGGCGTGTGGGTTCGAATCCTATAGCAGCAGTGTGTTATTGGGGTAGTTACACCCTTATCTTTTCCGGCGTTTTGAAATTCTGAATTATTTTCAAATTCTCTTGTGATTCTATCTAACCCATTTTTCAAATTTACACATACTTAAGATAGTAACTACATCAGGTATTATAGACGTACAGTGCATATCTAAAATTCTTATCATAATCTTTAAAAAAGATAACGTGTATTTCATAATCTTTTTATCAGTGAGTTGGCACAAGGCGTGGCTGTTACTTTGGTTATAAATTTAGCACGTAACAGTCTGCCTCTCAATAAAGGCCTATCCTTTAGGAAATTCACAATCCATTCTTAATATTTCAGACTAATTCAAAATGTGCGACGAGGAAGTTGCTGCGTTGGTAGTAGACAATGGCTCCGGTATGTGCAAGGCCGGGTTCGCCGGTGACGACGCTCCCCGCGCCGTGTTCCCATCCATCGTGGGCAGGCCTCGCCACCAGGGCGTCATGGTCGGCATGGGACAGAAGGACTCGTACGTAGGTGACGAGGCCCAGAGCAAGAGAGGTATCCTCACGCTCAAGTACCCCATCGAGCACGGCATCGTCACCAACTGGGACGATATGGAGAAGATCTGGCACCACACCTTCTACAACGAGCTGCGTGTGGCGCCCGAGGAGCACCCCGTGCTGCTCACGGAGGCTCCCCTCAACCCCAAGGCCAACAGGTAAGTCCCGCGCCCCGCGCACTCGTCTACATCCACAGCCTCCGAGCTCTGCGTCCGAGCCGCGCCTGACCAACTGCTTTGTTTTACAGAGAGAAGATGACACAGATCATGTTCGAGACCTTCAACACACCCGCCATGTACGTCGCCATCCAGGCCGTGCTCTCCCTGTACGCGTCCGGTCGTACCACCGGTATCGTGCTGGACTCCGGAGACGGTGTCTCGCACACAGTCCCCATCTACGAGGGATACGCGCTGCCGCACGCCATCCTGCGTCTGGACTTGGCCGGTCGCGACCTCACAGACTACCTGATGAAGATCCTCACAGAGCGCGGCTACTCGTTCACCACCACGGCCGAGCGAGAAATCGTGCGCGACATCAAGGAGAAGCTCTGCTACGTCGCTCTCGACTTCGAGCAGGAGATGGCCACCGCCGCCTCCAGCAGTTCCCTGGAGAAGTCTTACGAGCTTCCCGACGGACAAGTCATCACCATTGGTAACGAACGATTCCGTTGCCCTGAGGCTCTCTTCCAGCCCTCATTCCTGGGTATGGAAGCCAACGGCATCCACGAGACCACTTACAACTCGATCATGAAGTGTGACGTCGACATCCGTAAGGACCTGTACGCCAACACAGTTCTGTCCGGTGGTACCACCATGTACCCTGGCATCGCCGACCGTATGCAGAAGGAGATCACCGCCCTGGCCCCATCCACAATGAAGATCAAGATCATCGCGCCCCCAGAAAGGAAGTACTCCGTATGGATCGGTGGATCGATCCTCGCCTCCCTCTCCACCTTCCAACAGATGTGGATCTCCAAACAGGAGTACGATGAGTCTGGCCCCTCCATCGTTCACAGGAAGTGCTTCTAAGCGGCAAGTAAGACTATTCCTAATTTATGATGCCCTACACCAGGCCCCTGAATGGGCGGCTCAAATTACGCTTGTGATCTTTTATTTAAGTTCAGTATTTAAAAATAGGCTGTAAGGTATCGTAATATGCATATTACGTAATAATGAATACGGGACATTGTCGATTCCGTATTTTTGACAAAGATTTTTATTTATTTATAATAAATCGTTACTAACCTGAACATTTTTAATAAAAGATAATTTATATACCGGTATAAATCTGTATTTTTCTTGCTTTCTTTCCTTTCATCTCATTACCTACGTATTGAGCTTCATAAGTGAAAGACGGGGTACCGTTTATGACAGTCATAATGACACGAATCTGCGATTCTCGCAGTCCGTCTGCAGCTTTACTGGAATTTCTAACTGCAACTGCTAGTCATTGACCGTTCCATTTTACATATTTTAGTTTATACATGCGGTAACGGAACTCTACGTCCGCAACTTTATCATGGCACATCATGGCTGCTTTATTATATAATATTTCATTATTTTACTAATCATAAACGGTATCGAATTTGACTATATTTGTAGTATCGTAATGAAATAGTACGATAAGGTGGTTATCGCGACAAATTATTTTATACTTAAGCGATATAATAAACACATTCATTACAATCGATTCAAAGAAACGTTAATCAGGTTGACGTGAGTAGACATAATACAATCAGTCCTTAGTAACTACCTAATTTTCCACCGTCCGTCTACCTAATTGGAGTAATTAGCACTTCTAGCGAACAAAGCAATATTCGTGCTGCATTTAATAACACTAATGGAATATTGTAGGAACATGGGCGAGGCTTTTTTTTTTTTTTTTTTTTTTTTTTTTTAGCGTGGTAAAATCATCAAATGAGTCCTCCCACCCCGGGCAGGGCGGGAGGGACTGTCAGACTTGTACTGACTAAAATCCACGGTGTCCTTCAATAGCCCGTTATGTCCCGGGGTCACGGTAATGAGATAAGTCCCGCGACCCCGGCGGGCTTTGGCCCTCTAGAGGGGGGCCCCGTCATCATGCTGACACTCCTTGAGGCGCGCGTGGAACACAACGCGCCGTCGACCCGGGCATGGTCCATGTCCGGGTGGCGAGTTGCCCTTTACTCGCCGCCCGCATGCCCGCGCCTACGGTGGCCGGAGATCGTCTTGCGACGTCCGACGCCGTGGGCGTCTACCATTGCGGGTGGGGCGGAGGGAGGACGCTGTCCTCTCTCTCTCACGGCCCGCCTCCTCCTTAACGAGCATTACTGCTTCGCAGAAGGAGGCGACCGCTTCCCACTCCGTCTCGCCCCGCAGCATGGCCTCGACCAATGCCGGGCGCGAGAGGTCTCCGCCTATCGCTGCCGTGAGGACACGGCGGTGCTCTGCCCAAGCGGGGCAGTCTTGCACCGTATGCTCTACTGTGTCCTCCGGGCGATCTTCGCAATGGTGACACCCCGGCGTTTCTTCCTTCCCCATCCGACACAGGTACCTCCCGAAACATCCGTGTCCGGTGAGGACCTGCGTCATCCGATAGGTCAGGACGCCGTGACGCCTTTCCAGCCACTCCTCAAAGAGGGGTCTTACCGCCGCGATTGCGGCGTGCCCGAACCTCGGTTGCGACAGTCGTTCCCTCCATACTGCCCTGAGATCGCGCCGGACCTCTTCCCGCCGCGCCTCGACTTGTCGGGGCAGCGGGAATTCTCCCCGGCGCCGCGCCTCCACGCGCCACTCATAGACGCGCTGGAGGGCGGTCGCCTCCAGATCCCAGGGCAATAATCCGGCAAGGAGGTTGGCCGATTCGCCGGCGATCGTGCGGTATCCTCGGATCATCCGGATAGCCATGACCCTCTGGCATGCGACCAGCCTCGCTGGTCGCGTCCGCATGCTCAGGGCCCACACGGGGGCCCCGTAGAGGGCCATGGACCGCACGATACCGGCGTACAGCCTCCGGCAGGAGGCGTTTGGCCCGCTGAGGTTGGGCAGGAGTCGCCTGAGGGCGCCTGCTGCCCGGTTCAGCCTTGGGGCCAAACGCAGGAAGTGCTCCTTGAAGTTCCACCGGCCGTCGAGGACGAGTCCCAGGTACTTCATCGCCCTCCCGACGCCGATGCGAACCCCTCCCACCGTTATGTGGGACTCTGACCGTGGCGCGTTCAGACGGCCATGAAAACACATGGCCTCTGTTTTGTGGAGCGCCACGTCGAGTCCCAACACATGGGCGAGGCTACGATAATTCTATTGGAACAGGGAAAACCGCACCTATTAGCTTTTCAGGCTACGAACAGGATATTAAATTCTGAAACTACGCAGTTAGGGTATTTTTAGCACCATGTAGGTTTAGGAATTCCCGTTAGCAAATTAAATAGGAATTATTTTGTAGTTGTACATTTGTACGTATAATGTCTGCTCCATAAAAGAGTCGTTGTCACTTGCCGTGTAATGTCAAGGTACTTCATAATCCACTTATAATTCGATAGGCAAATTCAAGGTTTCGATAAGCGTGTTCTTATCATAATTAAACAGTATTTTGATATTTTCTTTATCTACATAGCTACTCATTATCTTTCTTTCATAACAACATAATAATCCCCTTCTAATACCCACTTGACGATTGATTACACCTTCAATTTCTAATAGCTTATGATTGCGATAAAAAATACTCGCAATGTTAATGTTGTATTGGTATCTATAGTTTTCCCCTATATCGATTTCTCCAAACAGGTGATATATCGATGAATTCATTTCCATACCAAATATGTTTATAATTAACTTTTGGATTAGTTTTCTAATCTGTCTACGTGATTTCATCAAATATTTTGGATTTGATCTAGTGATGGGTGCTGCTGTCATTGTAGTTCGGTTTTTGTTATGATTACCGTACCGATGTTTACAAATAGTGTGATGCTTCAGTGCGTCACACGCATCACATCCCTACGTGGGATAGCGTGTAGTTTATAATAGCTGACCTAGAGCAATGTGTAGTCGAAATCCTAAAATACTCGGTTATAATTAGATGGACACACCCACCACGCGGTCGTTTCGTCTGCTGCGCAACGACGTCACGGGCGCGGCCGGTGCAACTGTTTGAAATTCGAAAGCTATCCAGCGCGTCACTCGGCCTTTGGCAGAATTCGATCATTCTCCTTGCCAACGAAGAGTAATGTTCTCTAATGATGGTAGTAGGTAGACAACCTATTTATACGATGTCGGCGTCAATATTGATCGAGTGGGGTACTAGGCTAGCCTTGTGTACTGAAATACAAGGCTTAGGGTACCTATATTTACTACCAACCTGTCCGTTTGAAATAATTTTATGATATTGGATCAAATCGCTTTAAAAATCCTAAAACTAACAAAACAGTATGGTTCAAAACATCTGGGCTTAGAGTGTGCCTTGTGTTATCCGGATGCAGAAAGTTAGACGACTTACATCAGTCAAAAACGAAACTTGAAAAAAGAAATTTTATTGTAAACGGTTACTTACCTAACGAAAACAGGATAACTCTGGAACAAATATGTAAAAAAAGGACTCATGCGGGCAAACAAATACAAATAACAGTTGTTAAAACATAATCTATGAAAGACAGAGCAAAAGCCCTGGCCCTAGGGAGTAACGGATGAGGGACATTGTACGCAGATGGCCATGTGAGTGTGTGGGGGTGTAAAGTCCATGGGGAGAGTGGACATAATGTTATTACATTGAAAGGGTAGTCTGCACCTAAAGTACTGCAGATATTCAAAGCAGTCTGATTGGAGTGTCCAGTAATAATAGCAAAGCAAGAAATTGATTTTATTCTGTGGGCTGTTCATACCCCCGTGAGGTTTAGACTGACGTGGGCATTGATATGACGAGGGTCAGACAGATGAAGAAAGTTTTTCTAGTAGCAATTATTTTATTTGTGAACTGTATAGTAAGGCAGTCTGTAAAATTGATAGACATGCTATACATATAATAAAGAGCATTAGTGACTCAGTGGTAACGGCCGACGACTTAAGAGTTGAAGTCAGAGGGTTCGAACCCAGACAGACGCATTACTTTGTGTAATTCGCCTAAATGGCTCTCAAAACGGTGCAGGAAAAGCTTATGGGAAAATCAAAAACATGAATCTACAGGGCCCATGGATAGCCACTCCATCTCACAGAGCGGAGCCAGAATTCCAGCAGTGGAAACACTATAACTAACTATTTACTTGCGGTGTACCACAGGGTAGTATTTTGGGACTCGCACACGATCTGATAACAATAAAAAAACTCATAATTATCATGATCGAAAGTTATATTAAATATTCGAACTAGATTTAAATAGATTCGAATTAAAATCCTGGATATCGACAAGCCTATTCCAAGTCCAACTACGTAGATGTCCCATCTACCTACTATAAGGTAACATGTGGACGTTGCCATGCTTCGCGTCAAATATTCACTGCATGAAATCTGCCGAAGTGCCGACACCCCTCACACACACATACTCACAGCCCACCCCGATGCAGGCGAGGGTCAAGGGCGAGGGCGGGCGAACGATCGATCCCTTCGCTCCCTCCACCCCCGCACAGACCCCGCCGACATCTCCCCGACTAGACTGGCATGCGGTTCCGAACCAACTTAGTAATACAACTGAATCATTCCTTATTTTTTCTCACATAAGGTTCGCAGCGATTGTCTTTGGTTCCAGACGGTTTTGGCCCATCACAAGCATCTTGCGATATTGAATTTGTCTAGAATTTAGCAGCATAAATGATTTAGGTGTAATTGGATTAATTAAGTGTTCCAATATTCCTTGTCATTATTAAAATGTAATAAAAAAATTGCTAGCAAGTTATGCAAGACGTAAATGTTATGGTAGCTAACTACACGTTTCGCTTTACCATCAAGTTTGCAGCGGGAATCGCGTGCAGTAAATTTGAAGGTGCATGGCTATCAGAAGTACCTAGATTACACCAAAGCACACTACCTACCCTGATAGCCATACAGCACGACGCACTTCGCGCCGCTTCCAGTTGTAAACTTGCATAAAGCTGGCTTATGGCTGACATTACTTCGGAAATGAAGACCCCAGTTGAATATTTCACTTTATTAACCGGTGCCCTATTTCTTAAATAAACGTTAACCCAGCTCTTGCTCAAAAAAACTCATAAATCACTTAAAACCAGCGTCTATTTTTGTTCAGAATAGCAAAAAAACCATCTCTTTTGCCTTTCACCACTGACAGGTTTATAAAAAATGCCCACGAAAGGACAGCCTGTCCTGTCCGCCCTTCATCACAGACGTCCTTTTTATCTTGCGGCCGTATTCATGAGCTTAGGTTAAACGAAAACATGTCTAGAGTGTTTGTGATAGGAGTCATATTGGCCATTTAGGTTTCATTGTTCATATAAGGCTGGACTTCTAAATGTGGAAGTAGGCCAGTTTGCATCAGATCGCAGTCCAGTGACGCGATCATTCGTGAAATGTGATCATGGACAATTAAGTTCTGCCCTACTTACAGATGAATTGCAACTGTTACTAATATGAGAATTACCTACAGAATACACACTACGCACTTAGTTGCAGTGCAGTGTTACCAAAGAAGGCTCAATTTCTAAAACAAAAAATCACGCTTGTTGGCCCGAAAGGATTAGGACAGAAAGGGTGGCTCTGGCTGTATTTAGGTACTATAAATACATCTAACCCTACAACTTGCCAGTTGTCAGGGGGCGAACCGATTGCCATTAACCGGGCACAAAACCAGACACCAGTCAATGAAAAAAAAGTGTTGAAAACCCCAAAACTATTTTGCTGGACTAAGGAATCGAATTCAACGTTTGAATTGATAAAAATGAATTTATAAACATAATTTTGGCATTTTGACGCTACATTAGTATAATAATTCTGTTCTGTTCATGTTCCGGATTTCTATTAATTACTTGCCACACGTCTAGCATAGATAAATATGCGGAATATGCAAAACACAAAATGCGGAAGACGATTTTGTAATTTCTCTAAAAACGTAGCGCTAATTATACACTCGTCAACATAATAGTTATTTTTGCAAGCTATACAGAAAGTTGACGACATGCATAATTTTAATTTATTGGTATTCAACTCAACCTGCTATAAATTACATAATATAATTTTATTGCTTGTAAACAAGTTGGCACGACGGTCGATAATCGTTAAAATATGTAACACTGCCAAAATTACAATTCGGAAAACACATTGGGCACTTTCAGATTCGTGAGTGGCATTTCCTATGTTTTTTTGTGAGTATTTTTAACAGAGTAAATGTTTGGGTAGCTTTTCTAAATGGTCTGTCTATTACATTATTTGCCATAAGAAATACAATGAGCAAACTTTAGATTCGAATGCAAATCATCTTTTCAACTTATACTTAGGTATGTATTTGCGATTCATGATTTCTCTTAAAATAATATGTAAGATAAGATAGATCATCTCTAAATCTCTTCAGTTGTTATTCCTCTCTTAGTCTTTTATTTAAAAATGGTTTTACAAGGTTTCATTTTTGGTCTTTTTTTACACTTTTTGTGATCCCGTCTTGTCATGCTCTGATGATCTATCTGAAATTAAAGAGAATTTTATTAAAAGTTATTCGCATAGCTTAACATTTTGGCAAGCAGACATTGACCCAAGAGGGTGTACGACTTTGAGATAACCTATTAGATAGGTCAAATGTTGAAGAAAAGTTGGCAACAGATATACCTATCAAAGCACGTAACGAAGAGTAATCTAATAAGAAAATGTATGTGAAAGTCAATCATTAGCATAAGTTAATGTAACCGACAGACGACAACGTATTGGCAAAAATATCTTATTGGCTTGTAGATCTATACTAAATAAATTATTGAAGATGACAAGATGACATCTGCAATATCAAGGAGTGAAACAGGATTATTGGCATAATTAATTGTCTAGTTATAAAATAACATATTCATAGAACCCCAATACGCTGACGGTCAATACAAGACCGATAAACAATTTCCAATTAAAACAGAAATAAAATGAATAAATTCAACGAATTTGTACAGGTAAAACAAATAACAAGTGTCGTCAACGTTCCTAAAACATCGCACAAATTTAAATGATTCACATCAACCAAGAATACTACAAATTACGTATTCCAATACCGAATCATTTTACAATACAATGGTCTATCGTGTTTGTATTCAATGCGGTGCGCAAGTTTCCTTCGTTGACTCATTTCTTAAGAACTTGTGATCCTGTGGAAGTTGTACCTTTCTTATGTTTATTAGGTATCGTTTTAATTTTTTCGTCATCGTATTGGCCACGGAGAACTTGACTAACTACTATGATTTCTTTTTTCTGCCATTATTTTAGTTCATTGGATTCTCGGGCCCAATCTTTCCATATAAGTTACTAGACAAGTATCCATTTAAAAATTTAACCAGATGTATGAATCTGGATGAAGGAGGTACGGTAAATGAGTACCTATGGAATAATCATAGCAGAAGGTTATAGTTTACTGTATAAAGAGTTACTAATGAATGAAGTAGTATCGATAAATCAATGTTTTCCAGTATTCCGGTGATAAGGTTGACTAATAAGTTAACAGTTAGTGATTAAAAACACGTCAATAACATAAAAACAGACTCATTTGATATACGGCGTGGCTGAGTCACCGCCAGTTAAGTTAATAAGATAAATAAACAGTGTTTACATGATGTGTCACGTCCATACATACTTCATATAAAACTTGTTTGGCCAAATGTTTTAAAATATAAGTAGAAGAATTTCGAAAATTTACGCCACGAAGGCATTGAATGAAGCTACGGCATGTCTGTAGTGAATTTTCAACTTTAAACTGTAGGACATACAGTTGAAAATCTATTGAAGACAAACCGTAGATTCAGCGATGTCACGACGTTGTGTGTTATAGAGAATAGTATAGCTAGTTTCACAGAGGTGTGCCAGCAACAGCGCCAATAATCGTGTCCGAAGCTATCTTTCAAGTTGCAACCAACCAATAACCATAGGTACCCATTTAAAAATCTAATTGCAACCTTCCAGGTTGTATGTGTGAAACATATTTAAGTAATAAAATAGTGAAATGTGCCCAAGATTTAGGTAATACAGTACCTTTAATCGAACATATTTTTAGTACAGACGACACCGCCCGTGAGAGTCGCGGGCAATCAAGCAAGTGGCGAATTGCCGTTCGGCATGGTGGTCTAAGAGGATACCTTTGTTCGGCAGAAGACGTCTTTCGGCTGATGATGATGATGAAGTAAAGCCAACATTTAATATACTAAAACACATCAAAAGCAAGAAAGCCTGATCTAATTTATAACACTAACTATGAAGACGGAAAAGCTTTTGAAAGTACGATAACCCGCTAAAGTAATTAGAGCATGTTAGAATTTTGTCTGAATTTGAGAATCATCATGAATACCTACTTAGGAGAGAACGTAGCACTTAGTACCAGTATCTATGATTCTATACTATGATACTTTCGCAACTTCGCAACGGAAGAAATAAAAGATCGAATCGGGCAAAGATTTATGGGAAATTAATGAGCAGAAACTGCACGGCAGAACATCTGTTTTATGACTTTGCGGGAGAACGGAACTAAAACACAAATCATTAGTAGGTATTAAAATCAGTTCATTGGAATTTTTGTGTGCCAATTCAGTTTAATCAACGGTATAAAATCGTTTCACTATATCAGAATTACACATTCATTTCTGAGAATTTAAAAGAATAATGGCTCACGCAAGAGCCTTCGCTGAGTGGATTTCCTCCTGGTTAGTGGCTTAGAGTGCCTTCTCAAAAATGTGCCAAGAGCTTAGACACAATGACAAAAGTCCTTGGCATAGTCTTTTCATTGAGACTCAAGTTTCATCGAGTTTTAAAACACCAAGGATACCATCCTTAGTGTTTTAAAAAGAATTTAAAATTAAGACCTTGCCGGTATCGATATTTATGAGATAGATTGCCTTTTTTGTTTGGCTTAGCTTCAATACAATTTTCATTTTCTAGTGCAAGTCTTTTCACAGGTTCGAATGGATTAATTACATCGACGAAGCAGTTTGTTTTGCAAACACCAGTTAGCTACCTATTGTTTGTAAACTTTTACGGTAACGATGTCATCGTCATGTTACCTATTGCAGGCTCAAAGGTTGTTATATGTACCTCAAAAATGTACTACTTATTAGTCACTGCTTATAACTTACAAGGAACGGAATTAGTGGAGTTCGTCGAGTCAACTGTATTGACTCATCGCCGTAGTACGCACGCATGCGACCGCCATGACTCACAACAGCATTGCCTGACCAGCGAAGCCCGGAACAGATCAAGCGCAGCTTAATCAACGTTGTTTAAACAACTGGCGTGTAATGCCAGAGGTTAGACGTCGTGATCCCCAACATAACCATTACCGTACCATTTCTATGAAACTTTCATCGAATCTTTACAATTTAAAAATGATCTGAAAGTGTTCGCTGTTCTGTTCTCACGTTTTTTGCTGGGATCCGTATTGCAGTAACAGTGCAGCTGATGTTTCTTTCTCGGCTTGACTAGGTAATTAGTGCACCGCGGATAGATTGAGATCACAAGAGGTGTAGACACCTTGTTACAAGCGCAGTTAAATATTGCCTCTACAGAATGTTTTAACTTCTCAAGTAGCATGATGCTTTCACAATGATGCACGAGTACTAATCCATCGGAAATGCGTCTTAATGGCCCTTTGTGTTGAGTCAAGCAACGACATAATGAATAGTGAACCAACAACCCTTGTCGTTGGTGCGTCACACAGCACAGATAATGTGCAGACATCAGTGACTCCAGTGAATGAGTCACAGTCGTGATATTCGAGTCTCCATGCGTTTCTCGCCCCTCCCGGCACATTAACATTTTATATTGATAAAATAATGTTTCTTTGCTCACTGTCTAGCTATTCGAGCTCTTTGTTTCTTACGAGTTCATGTTTATTGAAAAAGATATAAAGTCTGGAATGATATGTAACATTATCAGCTCGTGGATGGAACTTCTAATCTTTAAAAACTATACAAAAAATTTAATTCTTTAGGTGATGTAATTTCAGTAACTTTACTATTTTTGCACGCAGAGAGTTACAAAGCGCAAGATGTTTTAGTACCCCATTTTTATAAAGTAATAGCCATTCCAACATTTCTTTAATTTATTCGCCCCTCTGTTATTCTAATTAAATATTCATGTCGTATATTTGTTATTATTATTATGATCAACTATACTAGGTTTAACTTTAATGAAATAGCACAGAATAATTAATAGTACTGAAATAGTACCTATAAGTCTAGACCGTTTCATTTTTCTTGGCAGAATTCCCTGGCTTAGTCCTTGGCAACTGGGAACTGAGGTTTCTCTTTTAATGTTTCTGCAAAGTTTTCTTCGTATCCTTATCAATGAACGAAAGATGAAATTTGCCTATTACTTCCTTCCCTTTACTTACCTATATCTTTTCTAAATTTATGTTTTGCGGAACGTTTTAAATTCTGCACCGTTTAAAATTCTATTGTATGGGTATGATAAGCAAACGAATTCATTTCTGGACTGGTTACTTGAGACTCTCAGTAAAAGCCGGGAGACTGGATCCAGTTTATGACAATGGGGTCGCCCTCGCCCTTCAAATAATAGAGACTTAAACATAACTGGCAAAAATGTATGTGTTGTGTATCTACAATACACCTGTGTTCAACCCTTCGGGGATAAAATCCGTGATAGTATGTATATTCTGGGGATCTACTCTCTTAGGCCGTCAATGAAAATACGGGTACCTACGGGCCGAAAGTTTTTAATTGAACTTACTCTCTATTAGTTCTGAATTCATATGTTCTTACAAAACATTGGGATTACTGTCTAATCATGTTGTCACAATTTTTAGTTCTCTTCATCTTATGTCGGTAAGTAATAAAGAATAAGAAAAGCCCCCGCGGAACGGACGGGTCGAAGCTACGGGTTTCGTGCTTAGATAGTAGGACCCCTGGACAGTGGCAAATGTCTACCACATTTGCCACTGTCCAGGGGTTAAACCTACGACCTCTGTAGTCCGTCAGTCAACGACTTTACCCGCAGGCGACTGTCACTTTCTTTGGACAGGTCTTCGCAAATTGAAGACACCTTCACCTGCTTTACATAATTCCATAAGTCATTGAACTCAACTTAATGAAAAAATCATAGATACGGTTACGTTACGGTAATTCATTTTTATTTTAAATCATCTTTATTAATTGATAAAAAATGCAAAATAAGCTCGGAGTAATTGGGGTCTACGAGTACCTACCTACATAGGTAGGTACTTACATTAAAAAAAAATCCGTTCGAATTGAGAACCTCCTCCTTTTTGAAGTCGGTTAAAATTGTCTAGTCTTTTGCTTTGTTGATCTTTTTAAGTTACGAACTTTTTTATCTACCAGGTAAGTAATTAATTCATACTAATTTAAGATCTTCTAATTACGTAGGTAGGTAGATTAAAAACGAAAGTTATAAAAAATATGGTGATCAATCGATTACATTTTTTACATCTACTTTCGACGTGTTTACAAACATCTTTTCTTTGAATGTTTAATTTTACAAATTTTCACTTATATCTGGAAAAACCTGCAATTATATTGAAAATTTGGATCATTTTTAGCTGCTGTAGGTTCGCGGGACTGTCTAAGCACTGTGCAGTGGCCCTGGAACGCAGAATGCTACTGAAAGAACAGTGTGGATTTTTTGTCAGTAAGCAGTAGGTAAGGGTCTGACAGTCCCTTCCGTTCCATGATTCCATCAGTGAGGTGAGGACTCATTTTGATAATTTTACCAGTTACCAAAAGGATTGCATTTAAAATGCATTTAAGGAATCCTTTTTTTAAGTAGGTATGGGTCCATTTTACCAGATAGGTATGTACCTACCTACCTACTTACAGTGATAGGAAATAAATAAGTATTCTGGTCATTGCCTAGGTAGGTACTTACTTAATAGGGTAGGTTATATACCTATCTGTAATTGAGTTTCAGGCATGTTAGTCGGCTGTAACTTAGGTATAAGATAGACGGACTCATCAACAGAAAACTGAAAAATAATGAAGGCATTTGAAAAAACTAATTAGGTACCTAGGTAAGAGTAATTCATTAACTTAAATACCTAATCTAAGTTAGATGTGAATTGAGATTAAATTCACACATCAAACGCAGGCGGTAAAACGATTTCATATTAAACGACCAAGCTAAATAATCGCAAAACTATTTGCAACGTAATTGCACATACTGCCTTCTCAACTTGGCTAAGTTATTTACCGCCTCGCAGACGGTATTGAATGGAATCGCTCGCCACTAGACACAAACACTACCACAAAACATTTGTTTGTGTTGGAGTGCGACATGTACGTACGACGACCGTTGCCTGCCACCGTGCACCAATCAGAGCCCAGAATTTTACCCATGCCCATATATGGTAAGGCCATCGGTTGCGGCAAGCGGCGAACTCGGGCGAGTCCATTTCTGCGGAAAAAATAATAACATTCCTTTTTCGAATTGTAACAATTGCATGACATATGTCAATCAGGCCTGTCAGTGGAAGCATTTTGTAGGTCGTTTTGAATAATAACGCGGCGTAATTATTAGGAAAATTTGGTATTATTTAGCACCTACAGAGGTCTGTTGGGCGAGTCGATTGAATCGCGGGGCGCCGGCGTACGGCGTATTCTAGTGAAGCAGATCGACCGACCTCCACGAGCGAGCGAGCAACAGAAAGAAACCGGCCGGCATTCATTTCTCACGGTTCGCGAACGCTGCGGTTATTGTCTCTTTTAAACGTTTATTACTGGTAAGTGGAGCTATTTTAAATATTAATTATTTTATTAAACGTGTGTAGGCTTTGTATTTATGGCAAATTTCCGACAAGATACGATTTTTCTATTGGTTTTCTCGAACAAAGGTGTGTCCTCGTGGTTTTGTATTGGGTAAAATATAAATTAGGTATGTCAATCAATAAGTAATCTGTCAGTCAGTTTGATGATTGTGCACAAGTGCATCACTCTGTGCAGCTAAGCGCCACTTGCTGCCAGTCCACATCTGCAGTGCCCAGTGGCGCACAGCTGTCTTTTTGGAAGTGTGCCAATATGCGTTGAACTTTCGTTATCATCTATTTCGTAAGCGGTTGTAGGCAAAGTAAATAAAGTGCATTAGGTGTACTGTCTGAAGCGTCCGTCTGCTCGCTAAATGTTCAATGTGAGCGCCGTTTGAGATCTCGTCGTTATCAAGAGGAGCGCTATCAGCGGCGGGGGTGCACGCGGGGGGTCGGGCGGCGCGCGCAGGCTCCCTGCCGCGGAATACCATATATGGCCACGAAAACTCATGTATTGTGCCGTACTGTGCGATTGGTGGAGAAGTCGCCGCGGCGGGGTAGGGGCGCCCCGATAACCAGCCTCATTTATATACTCTGCCTGCCGCGCTCGCCGACATTCCACGAAGTGAGCTCGAGCAGTGGCGTTGTGCAGCATTTACCGAGGCTGTGCAATAGCGAGTTAATTTATTTATTTATTAGGACTATTTAATTAAAAGTAAGTTGATACAGATGTGCAGCCTATTATTTTTTTGTGATGTTTTGTGATGATAACAGTGGCGTGAGGAAATAGTGCAATCCCATTAGTGTGTGCGGGTCAGTGACACGTTGCTAGGGTTGGGCGGTTGGGCCGCGTGCCGGCCGGGAGTCTGGGATAGCCGGTTGCGGTAGGGCGTGGCAGTGCTCCCGCACTAACTGAACTGACACTTTGCGATATTTGAACTTGAGCGGTCATCAATCCAATTAGAAAGTAACTCATCTTGTGAACGACTTTCTCGCTCGGTAAGAGCAGAAGCGCTCGTCTTAGTGAAATGTGGTCATGCCGCGTCATGTGCCACGTTTTTTTCCACCGCATCTCCTATCCATACATATCTCGCCTTATTTGGTTTCACTTTGCGACTTCGACTCCGCCGCCCACTTAGCATTGTCCCGTGATGGTTGCGTGTGGGTCTTCTACCCACAGACTACGTACCTAAATGGATGTGATCTGAAACTTGAACTACCTACCTTAGTTAGGAAGTTTAACTGTAAGTACCTACATTATTTTTAAAGTGAAGTGTAACAATTTTTCTTTTGTTAATTTCAGACTAATTCAAAATGTGCGACGAGGAAGTTGCTGCGTTGGTAGTAGACAATGGCTCCGGTATGTGCAAGGCCGGGTTCGCCGGTGACGACGCTCCCCGCGCCGTGTTCCCATCCATCGTGGGCAGGCCTCGCCACCAGGGCGTCATGGTCGGCATGGGACAGAAGGACTCGTACGTAGGTGACGAGGCCCAGAGCAAGAGAGGTATCCTCACGCTCAAGTACCCCATCGAGCACGGCATCGTCACCAACTGGGACGATATGGAGAAGATCTGGCACCACACCTTCTACAATGAGCTGCGTGTGGCGCCCGAGGAGCACCCCGTGCTGCTCACGGAGGCCCCCCTCAACCCCAAGGCCAACAGGTAAGTCCCGCGCCCCGCGCACTCGTCTACATCCACAGCCTCCGAGCTCTGCGTCCGAGCCGCGCCTGACCAACTGCTTTGTTTTACAGAGAGAAGATGACACAGATCATGTTCGAGACCTTCAACACACCCGCCATGTACGTCGCCATCCAGGCCGTGCTCTCCCTGTACGCGTCCGGTCGTACCACCGGTATCGTGCTGGACTCCGGAGACGGTGTCTCGCACACAGTCCCCATCTACGAGGGATACGCGCTGCCGCACGCCATCCTGCGTCTGGACTTGGCCGGCCGCGACCTCACAGACTACCTGATGAAGATCCTCACAGAGCGCGGCTACTCGTTCACCACCACGGCCGAGCGAGAAATCGTGCGCGACATCAAGGAGAAGCTCTGCTATGTCGCTCTCGACTTCGAGCAGGAGATGGCCACCGCCGCCTCCAGCAGTTCCCTGGAGAAGTCTTACGAGCTTCCCGACGGACAAGTCATCACCATCGGTAACGAACGATTCCGTTGCCCTGAGGCTCTCTTCCAGCCCTCATTCCTGGGTATGGAAGCTTGCGGCATCCACGAGACCACTTACAACTCGATCATGAAGTGTGACGTCGACATCCGTAAGGACCTGTACGCCAACACAGTTCTGTCCGGTGGTACCACCATGTACCCTGGCATCGCCGACCGTATGCAGAAGGAGATCACCGCCCTGGCCCCATCCACAATGAAGATCAAGATCATCGCGCCCCCAGAGAGGAAGTACTCCGTATGGATCGGTGGATCGATCCTCGCCTCCCTCTCGACCTTCCAGCAGATGTGGATCTCGAAACAGGAGTACGACGAATCTGGCCCCTCCATCGTGCACAGGAAGTGCTTCTAAGCGCGCCGCGACCCGCTGCCGACAGCAGCCCGCGGCCCGGCCGGTCCCGCGGCCGGCTGCTCAATTCAGGCTTGTAATCTCCGTTAATTTAATTGTACGTAAGATATTATTGTAATTAAATCGTAATAGTGACGGCAGGACGGAGCGCGGCGCCGCGGGCGCGCCTCTCCCGCCGGCCTCGGTACTGCACTCGCCAAAGGATCTTTTGTAATCTCATGAATGATGATTGTATGTGCTGAAACGGATAAGACTACTTTCTTACTAGGTCATTTATAAATTATAAAAAATGAAAAAATACAAAAAAAATCTGAAAAATTTTACCTGCCTTTTCTTTTATATTCCTCTCACGCTACACACACTCAACACAAATGCATGCTCGTGTTATCTGAGCGCAACGACCGACATTGACCCATGTATGAAAATAGAACGCGAACTTGGAGCAATCGTCCAGAAATAGCCGGCTGCCAGACGGCAAGCATGTTTACTAACGCTGCAGGGGTGCCACACATCACGCTATCGCATGTAAATGTACATAACGTCTTCCAAACATTCATGAATTGGATAATACGGGTGTAAACTTCTAATAGCCTATTACGCAGGGTCGTGAACTCTAGACAGACGTTTATAATATTTTGATTTGGTAGTGTGGTTAAGTACGTGATCATCTACCATCGAAACGGATAGGTAATAATATGTTAGGTACCTACTAGCTTTACTAGAAATATCATTGGCAGAGAAACTAGATTTTATGCAAGGCAAGAGCCTGCTTAGTACTAAAAAAAAAAGTAAGAAGTTTCAATTTCATTGCCATCATTTTAATTTGTGTGACATCACGTCCAAGATAAATAATATTCCGATAGGTAGGTACGGAATGTATTATAAGTAGAAACGTGATTATTTCTTTGGTCCAGGAATGTGCAATGCCAGCAGCATTTGTCTAGTCTAGGCGATATGTAAATGTTGGTTTTAGGGTACCGTAGCAATGGCATCTAGAACACGCAGAACTTCCATACATCTGTCGTCTGTATTGATGCCACATGTTCGATCTAAAGGAGCGTCTGTGATACTCGCCATCTTATTAACCGACTTAAAAAAGAGGGGGTAACAGGGTACAGTCATGTACAGTTGACGTTCATTTCACAGATTTGCCAAATTTTAAGATGCAGTCATCATTTAATTATTGGTGGGCGATGTTGATTTAGTTTTGCTAGTTTCGCAACAGCTTTAGATTTAAAGGCAAAGAAAAAAAAACTTTGGGTTACTGGTTAGTAAACCAACATCGAAAGTATATCAGGTACAGTACAGTACAGATGATGGCAATCATCGAAACGGTAGATTTAAGAAAAATGTAGATATCAGTTAAGTGCCCAATTTTTTTTTTGTGGCGAAATCACCAAATGAGCCCACCCGTCAAGAATGGGACTGTCAGACTTGTAATGACTACGGTGTTCCTTCAATAGCCCTTTACGTTCCACGTTCATGGTTGCCAATCAAGACTGTTCCGCGACCCAAGTGCCCGTCTATGTAGGTTTACATTGCTTGATTTGGCCTCACTGTAACAGCTAGAAGTCTGATTAGGTATCAGAAAGCGTACAATGCAGATGCTAACAACTACGTATTCAGCTTACTGATTATACATAACATGATAATGTACCTATGCAAAACCTAATTAACAGTTAATGCAAACTCATTTGCAATTTTCATTGTGGATTGTCAACCAGAAACGATGTATTTTTTAACCGACTTAAAAAAAAAGTAGGTTCTCAGTTCGACCAGTATGTATGTATGTATGTCCGCGATTATCTCGCGTTTGGCTGACCGGATTTTGATGCGGTTTTCAGGAAAGTGTTCATTACATTCTGGAGAAGGTTTTAGTATATAACACTAATAGATATCCCGTGACGTTGTCTGCGTGGATCCGTTTTTGGGTGAATATTCAAAGTATACCAAATTCACATGTTCTAGTGCGTAAAAAATTTGAATTTAGGTTTAAACTCAATTCAATAAATTTATGTAATGTAAAGCTGCGATTATTAACAGGTGCTGTCGGTTTTATTTTAATTTCTATATTAATGAAATATATATTTTAATATTAATGGCCCAAAAACTCATTACAGGGACCTGTTCCATTACTAGATTTGATATATTTATTAGTATTATAGGAAATCTAGTGTGAATAACGTAAAACTGACGAGTGTGTCGAATAACTTAGTCTTTGTTGGTTTCATGATAATAAACTAACCCGTATATTTATAAACTAATTAAAGACTAATGTGTTGTTACAATTTTGTAACGGCGCAAAACTCATTACCAGAACCATGACGATAAATCGAATTTCACACGACAAAACCGTTTGATCATACCGCCTTAAAGTGAACTGCCGCCCGCCCGCTCTTCATTCGATCGGCAGACGTAACAGTGGAAGGAAATAAGCAAGATTTCGCGCCATAAATTACTATTGATGTGAGCATTGACAGTGTTTGGTCCATTTAATTGTTCATTACCAGTCCGCTTACATCTTGATACGTAAATAAACTTGGTATCTTTTTGTTATATCAATTCATTAAGTTCTATTTAATTTTCAGTTTTTAATATTTAAATGGCATGTACTGCTTATATACAATTGTAAAATTACCTAAAAGTGCATAATTTTCATAACCGTGTCCTTCATTACCGTCGTTTACCGTAACCTTTTTGGGGTCACGGTAATGAATGAAATATACGGTAATGACTTTGCTTCAATTTAATATTTTTTATATGCATTGTTTTCAGGTGGTTAAGAAATTAATATTAATATTATTGCTAAATAATATACCTACTTGATATTTCAGTTAAAAATAGCACGTCCTAAAGAGGAAATGTTAGCCAGAAGACGAATCGCTAAGCATAAACGCTACGCTGCTTTAAATAAAAAACAAGAATTATATCACTTAAAAAAAGAAAAAGGAAGATACTTGAAGAATTTTCTCTACAAGTATCTTCCTTTTTCTTTATCTTTTTTCTGATTCAAACAAAATTGTTAGTATTAAAGATTTAACACCACGGCTATGAGAAAGCCTTTAATTCGGTGGAGACATAGGCAATGCTTGAATTTCTCCAACTATTGACTATCTGTACATCGAAATGCTTAGGTGCTTGAACAATAATGCCAATATGTCGGTCCGAGTACAAGAGCAAAGCTCGAAGGAGATTCCTTTGAAAAGAGGTGTAAGACAGGGGCATGTGATATCTTCGAAACTGTTTACTGTCACTTTAGAAAACGCCTTCAAGCTTTTGGAATGGCATGGACTCAGCATCAATATTAATGGCGAGTACATCACCCCACCTTCGATTTACCGACGATATTGTTGTCATGGCAAAATCAATGGAAGATCTCAGCACGATTCTGGGTGACCTCAATCGAGTTTCAAAACAGGTGGGTCTTAAAATAAACATGGACAAGCCAAAGATAATGTGCAATGGCCATGTTGTGCCCACCCCGTTGTCAGTTGGGAAAACGGTTCTAAGAAGTTCTTGACTCGTATGTCTATCTGGAACAAACCGTCGCACTAGGTAGATCCAACTTCAAGAAAGAGGTCAACCGCCGAATCCAACTCGGCTGGGGAGCGTCCGGGCAACTGCGTAACGTTTTCTTGTCCAGAATACTTCAGTGCCTCAAGTCGACAGTTTTCGACCAATGTGTGTTACCAGTGATGACTTATGGCGCCGAAACGTGGTCTTTTACTATAGGCCACATTAGTAAGCTCAAGATAGCTCAACGAGCTATGGAGAGGGCTATGCTCGGAGTGTATCTGCATGATCCAGTCAGAAATGAGGAGATTCGTAGACGAACCAAAATTGCCGACATAGCCTAACGAATTAGTAATTTGAAATGGCAGTGGGTAGGCCATATAGCACTCAGAACTGATGGCCGTAAGGTTCCCGAATGGAGACCACGCACTGGCAAGCGCAGCGTAGGACGTCCACCCACAAGGTGGGCAGACGATCTTATGAAGACCTCAGGATCTCGCTGGATGCAAGCCGCTTCCAACCGGTCCTATTGGTAGTCAATAGCGGAGGCCTATGTTCAGCAGTGGACGTCTTACGGCTGATATGATGATGATTCATTTTTTGCACATTTTATTTGTGTCGAACAAGGTTAAAATAAATAAAATGTGCAAAAAAATCATAAATTCAAATACGAAATTGTAAAGCTGATTGTTACCAAAACCATTAATTTATGAAAGAACTATGATATCTATAGTACCTTTGTTTTTTTTTTACATCCACATATTTTTGTATCATTACCATGTCTTTATATTTCATTACCGTATACCTAAAAATTCATTACCGTGGATAGGGTTCATTACCGTAACTTGGCACATATTTTAAATGGCCATAACTCTGTCAATGTTTCAAATATATGCGTGCCTTTCACACATCTGATAAATAAAATAATGCTAAATACAGTAAAGCAACCAAATTCTGAAAAAAAATGAAATTATAAATTTTGTACAAAAACTGCGCAAATAATGTCGAAACCGAAGAAACACCCTTTTGCTTACTTGGATTGTAGATTTTCAGAGACGATTGCATGTTTGTCCGCGATTATCTCGCGTTTGGCTGAACCGATTTTCATGCGGTTTTCAAAAAAGCGTTCGTTACATTCTGGGGAAGGTTTTAATAATGGATATCTCGTGAAGTTGCCCGCATAGATCCGTTTTTGTTGCTCACTAGCATTGTCGATTTTCAAAGACGCCGATTATGAAGATTTTTGTTGAATATCTAAACTAAAAAGGGAAAAATATTTTTTTTTTGAAAAAAAGGGAACCGACTTCAAAACAAAACACAAAAAAAACTGTAAAATAACTTTTCTTTCGGAAGTCGGTGGCTTTGTTTTTTATTTCATTGACTATGGCCACCGACTTCCGACGTTTTTTTTCTGTTGTTACGTAGGTAAACCAAGTTGTGGAAATACAACACTTTCAAAATTGCCAATACGTCACAAGCAGGTACATTTTTACTTGCTTCTGACGTCACGAGCCGGACTCTCGAAAATTTTGGTGCGTTATGCAACGACCATACAGCCTTATTAAATTTATTTTGGGCCATTATTAGATTTATATTCCAGAACATTTAGCGAGTAGTGCGGAAGTGTTTACGGCTCACAGGAGTGGTCAAAACTAATTCGAACTTGGTGAGTGACGACCCGTATAAGACGTATACCCCTTATGTGTTGACGGACATTGGTCGCCTGTTATTAGGCGTCTATAGGCTGTATGGTCGTTGGTTATATGCATTAATTTAACAAAAGTAAAAATACCTATACATTATGTTTCATAACTCTATCAGACGCACTAACTGGATTTACAATTCATTGATATATAGCATCAACGTTCCTATTTATATCATGGGAACGTGCTACATGCACATCTTCGTCTGCCTAGCCTTTTCCCAACTAGATTTGTTGGGGTCGGCTTCCAGTCGAACCAGATGCAGTTGTAAATCAGTATTTTACAAATGGAGTGCCTGCTTATCTGACCTCCACAATCCAATACGACTGGGTGTCACTTGTCAAACTTCTAACGAAGAGTAACGACCGTCAAGGATCTTCAAATGAAAGCCGGAACCCACGGCTTAAGGTGAATGCTCCTGGGTAACCCGCGAAATTCAAATTTTCTTACGTTTTTTGCAATTTGCAGGCCAGTGCTGGGTTGTATGTTGATTAAAATATTATTCGCGGCTGTAAGAAGAATTATAATCAACAAAATCATCAATACAACGCTCTAAGCTAAGTTCATAAAGCTCAAGGAATGACTTTTTATGTTATTTTTTTGTTCCTACGCCTTTATGAACTTGGAGGGTTGTATTGGTGATTTTGGTGGTAATAATTCTGTAACTACATACTTCTTACGGCCGCGATCAACATTTTAATCAACATACAACCTAGCACTGGCCTGCAAATTGCAAAAAACCCAAGAAATTTTGAATTTCGCGGGCTGGTTGAGGAAACTCGCTATGATTGATGGTCACCCATCTACAGACCAAACTCAGCAAGCTGTTTTAAAAAAAAGTATCTTATGTCCTCACCCCGCTGAAGCTTCCCTGTATACTACATCGAAACCTGTTTAGACGTTGGGTAAGACGTAATGAACAAACAAATCAACAATCAATCACATTTTTATAACACACATAAGTTATAGCTGTCGCAGTGTGATAGCTAAAGGTCAACTAAGATCAAGAACAATGAGTCACAGCTCTAAATACGATATTGTCGTTAAAATTACGTCACACCTCTTGATAGTGTTGGTCATGGCAATCATAAATCAGTTATGATGAAATCAATAAATTTCGCTATCAGAAATTGTAAGGTTTTCTACACACATTATCGAGCCCAGCACAGTCGGACGGTAATGCCAAATGAATGTTCGGAAATCATAAACCACTCGGTTTTCGCACATAACCATCCGGATTGGCAACTGCCGACTTAGGCCGGTCGTATTTTACTTTTCACAAATACTGCCGCATCGAATGTTGTGTCAACCCGAATAAACTATTACTAAACAAACGGTACAAACCGATTGAAGCCGCACAACAATTGCTTCGGGTGGGCTATGTGTGTAAGAACCCTAAAGGTCCGTAAGTCCGTTGACTACTTTGGTCTAAATGTTGCGAATAAGACCCGAGTTCACCAACAGATGTTTAATTTTTTAACCAATGTTTAAACCTTAAACGCCTGTTTAACAATATTTTGCTGTTCACCAAGCACTAACCATCGTTTAAGACTGTTAAACGCCTGATTTACTTAAACGAAGTAGCGGACATAGTTTAACCATTGGTTATTTGCTCCCAAACGTTATTTCATTCGTTTTGAGGAGATATGAATAATAATGCAAGAGGCTTCGAACAACATTTTTGAAGAGAATAATGTGTTAGATGATTTAAGAAGCTATTGAGCGAATTTTACGCGCACCCCGTTTAATTCAAGTACAGCGCAATTATTTCGAGGAAGATAACGAGAAAGCTTTCGGTACAAGATTCTATTTATACAAATATTATTGCTTTGGAATTGCTTGATTGAATTGACAGTAATTTGGATTAATAGTAAATAAATTCCTGCATGCAGCGTTTTAACTTTCACTTTCTTGGTTTCTTCCTTTTGTTTTGCCCATTCATCCCATTTATATAAAAAAAGGTTCATCCTATTCATAAAAAGGTGGCTCGCTCGCAGATGTGGAATCGTTGACAAAGTAGGCACTTCATCTCATGTTATGCTGCCATTTTTGGATGTCAGTCGCGTAAAAGCAAACTTAAGCAGATACATGACCATCTTAACAGAGTAATGTTATACCATTCAATCATTTACGACCCATTCGTTCAAAAAACGCTTGTTTTATTAACCGTTCCTTACAAATGGATGGTGAACATTAAAAAAACGCGGTTCGTTTAAACAACTGTTAAATGTTAACGGGGCGGTTACGTAATCAATGGTTACGTTGTAGTTGGTGAACTGGGCCCTAAGACATTTATCTACTTTGTTCGTACGCGAATTCGCTACTAGCGGAGCCTCGTGTCGTGTTTCAAACATTTGATATTACTGCTCGCCGCCCCGCGCTGTCAAGGTCGTGAACGGGCCATAAGACGAAGAAACAACAGCCTACCATGACGTCTTAAAGCGTGAGTAGTTAGGCTGTGGAAAAGAGACAGAACTATACAAGTCGTCTAGTGCCATCTTGCTTTAAAAGGTCATGGTACCTGGGCTATTAGCTTATGGCAGTGTCCACATTAGCTGCATATTTTTGGGCCAAGAGGGCAGCGTAGGAGGTTGAGCAGTTTGCGACATAGCCTAGAAGTCGTTCTCGTAAGATAATGTCAGACCTACTCAGTCAATACTTGGGCGACTCGTTTGGAAAAACTTATATTCTGGGGATAAATAAAACTTTATTTTATCATACGACTTTTATTTCGAACATCACAAATATTCCACATACATAATTAGCAGTATCGGTTAGTTAAAAACGTATTAAAAATTAACGAGATAAAACTGTGTCAAAATTCATAAAATATCGTCGGGTCTAGAGTACAGTGCAACGGAGTACCGTTGTTAAGTATAGAAAGTTTATTGTCAAACATTACACTATAAACTTTGTACAGATAAAATATGATTAATTTCGAAACACTGTTGTACTCAATTTAACAATATTTTTTAAGCATACTACCGAATATTCAAATAACTATCATTTATCGTCCATGTGCGGCTAGCTTATGCTCAGTTCCATTGCTGTTATATTTCCGCATTTGAATCAAAATCGGCTCAAAAACGGCCTTAATTTAAGTGTTACTTGAATAATCGGGGACTGCAAAAAAACACATGCATTTGATCCTCATGGCATAAATACCAAAGAACACAATGCATAAAAATATAACTCCGATTAATTGACATGATTGATAGATCGATAAAAAAATATTTTTGGTACAACAAATTGCTTTTCAAATGTTTATAGACCGAGCAAAGTTTTACAATGAAAAAAGATTATTGTTAGTGGTAACTTTAAACTAAGTAAACCTTAACATTAAAAACAGTGACGTGTGGGGTACTACTTAAGTCTTATTTTTTGAATAAATCATTTTATATGCTAACAGGAGAGAGAAACGAAGTGATATTGGCCCTATTATTACTCAGTTTCAAAAACACTACATTTCTCAATAAAACAAAAAGGTAAAAAACATGAAGAGAGTTGATAAGTTATTTAAACAGATTTAATTACCTATTGAACTGTTAAACAGTTTGGAAAACTTAAATAAGAGAGGACCGTGGACCACTAACGGCACTTTTTGATACCGTTCTAAAGCAAACATATTACCGCGTGGTCGAACTTGTTCAGTCGCCGGCGGTCATACTACCATCAAAATAGGGCCATAAAAATTGATAACAAGCAGTGCTACTAAAGTATATACAAACTAAACTATCTTCTAATAAGATTCTCAAAAATTACAAAGGGATGTTAGGCTCTGTAAAGGCTACATTAGATTTTGAGACAATCCTTAAACACTTACATTTATATTGGCATAGAATTTATTAAAATCTAACTGGACTAGCTCCTTCACTATACCTATATACTTGATAAATTATGTCGATTTAGAAACGAGATATGACTTAACAGTTCAAGTATTTAATACTACTAGCTACCAAGTATTAGTTTCTTAAGTAAACAGTACTTTTTAATTTTGATTAATAGTAAAGTTAGAAAAATAAATCATGATTTTATTAGCAAGTTGCATAAAAGTAGCAGTTTATTTTTAAGTATGTAAATTACTTCCGAAGTTAGATTAATAAATTTTCAAAATTGACACCGCGTTTCTAAATCAACCGTTCAAATTATAAACTAATTATGAAATAAAAACCTTAATATATTAAAACCTTAAAACAATACATTAAAAATTTACATAATTTATAAATAAAATTAAAAAGTATTCAGAACAACTAAGCGTATAACGGGCATTGTGCGGTCTCAGAGATTTCATCAACGTTGTTTCACTGGTCGTAATCACACATCAAAACCTTAGAACATTTAAAAAGTCACCAACAGTGTTTGTACTATGAATATTAAGAATTTTAAAGATAAGGCCACTTTACACTACACTGAATATGCTTAGGAATGATTACTATCCTTATTATTGAACACAATTTGATTGGACAAGAGTTTCCACTGCTTTTCAGTTCACGATTCACACTGTTCAATTCCGTGACACCTGAGTTCTTTTAGGAAATGTTGTAGTGTGTGCTACGTCTCACTATCCTTGATGCTGTCTTCGGTTGCTCTGCGGATGTCAGACAGCGGGTTGCCGTGTACTCTGAACCTGTACACGCAGGTGTAAGTCGGGTTGCCATGGTTACTTTCAACTCTCAGTTCAATAATATCGTAGGCGACCGGGTACTGTACGCCGCCGATGTCGGTCGTCTTGGGGTACTTCACCGGGAAGTACTGAATGGCCGTGCCGTTAGCGTTGTACTGGTAATCGCCGAAGAGATGTGGTTCAGCGTCCATCTCGCCATGTAGACCCTGGAAAAGGTTATTGGAAACAAGGAGATCTGTTTAGTAAAAAATAGTAGTTTCTGCAAAAAATATTTAATTTAACAATGATTTCTAATGAAAAATGTGTGATGTAAATGAGGTGTTTATACTAACCCCGATGTGTTAGAAAACAAAATACAAACACACAACACAACATGAAAAAAAAATAGAAAAGTATGAACATAACCATGCAATATTGTGAAACAAAGACGATTAATTTTACCATGTTTTTCTAGTGAGCAAACCAACATTACCATTCGGTATTAAATCACACTAATTTTGCTCCATCCCGGAGTGGTTTAACGCCAATTTGATGGCCCAGCGCACACCGCTGGAAGCGCGGCGGAGCGCATTTTAAGAAAACAATTTAATATAAACCTTATCTACCTTGATATACGGTCGCGCGCATTCTCTTGTGGTAGCTTGAGGGCGCGCCGAGAACCGTGTCCGAATTTATTCTTATATAGACCGTATCTCAAGGTAGTTAAGGTTTATATTAAATTGTTATCTTAAAGTGCGCTCCGCTGCGCTTCCAGCGGTGTGCGCTGGGCCGATAAGGGTGAAGCTGTAACGGTGCCATATGGTGTAATTGACCAAGATGATTACGATTCTTTTTTTTTTTAATAAATTTTGCACTATTTTACGTTTTCACTCTTATTGTAGCCGGACTCGCCAGGTAAAACAGTTAATTTGCATGCAACAAATTAGTGGCCATGAACAATAAAACAAGACAAGAACATACCGCAAGCAAGTGAACAGAGAAACAAGCCAAGAACAAAAATATTGGAAACAAGATGTAGAATAGAATCCAAACAAACATTAACAAGCAAGTTATGAAGAATATAATTAGAAAAAGATTTTGCTGTGATGTGAACATTACAATAATGAGAGCTCAGTTTTAGAATAATCAAAGAAGCTCAGCGTGTAGTATGTTTTTGACGAAGGCGAATTACTATGTTAATAATATTGATGCAGTCTAATGTTTAAAAAATATAAAAAATACGAGAACCATCTTCTCTAAAGCGTTTTTATGGAAAGAAAAATTTTAACGCAAACACGACTTAAACCTGCGACCTTCTGAGTCACTCCAGATGCCTTACCAACTAAGCCATGGCAGTGTCTTCTCTTTTAGCATGTATGTTAATAGATTACTTTCGCTGAGCTGGTTCAACTGATTTAACTGGCCATTGTAGCTTTTCAAAAGTATTTATAATATGTTATGTTTTCCAAGTAAATACCAAAGATTAGACAAGGCATATTATCACAGGCCACATGATAGATAACCGCAAGCCATGCATATTCCATAGACAAAGTTACGTACGTATACAGAGAAATTCTTCGGCGCAGACTCGATCTTGCCTTCCACTGCTAGCAGACGGGACATGTGTTCTAAGGAGAATCCTGTCACTTCTATTATCGCGTATGTGCGCACCACTGAAATAATGTAAATTGTGTTAGTTGTATGGATCAGTTACCTCTCAAACGCAGGAGGGATTTCTCCCACTTTTTCTCGACTGTATATTAGCTGATTTATATGCAGATCCGAGTTTTAGGTAGTGAATTCGAACATAGCTAGATGCATTACTTTTTGTAAATTATTTCATCATCACTGCTCCCTAAACGGTGAAGGAAAACATCGTGAGGAAACCGGCATGTCCTAGAACCAAAAATTCGATGACATGTGACATCTACCAACCTACACTGGAGCCGCGTGATGTATTATGGCCAGGGTTGGCATGTTTAAAACAAGTTGTTTTAAAACACCTGTTTTAAACAGTGTTTAAAACAGTTTGAAATTAAACAGTGTCTTTTATTACACGTTTTAACTACTTTTCATGGCGGATGAATGCCTGTAAAATGAAAATTAATTAATATTCAGGGGTCTTAATAGCTTGAGATTAAATAAGTTGAGTGTATGCCCCTGCTATGTCACATTTTTTAACTTCACTAGTTTACACGATTTTTGTTCTTGAAATGAAATATATACGGTTACGTTACTTTAGATATCTACATTTGGAAAAAATGTTGAATAAAATCCAGCACGTCAGGTTTTTCAAATATTCATTAAGAAATTTTGTACTCAAAACTACATCTAAATAATGAATAGACAGTTAAAAATCGGTAATTTATGCTTCTTTTTTCACATATTTTTATCTATATCTCTCACAACCGACCAACAATAGTCACCTAGCATATTTTGGTTCCAAAATCCTTGATAATTTTGCAGAAATGATTTTAAATCTTGGTGAAATCGCTCACCATGTTCATAATTTACACCATCAAGTTTTTCTGGAAAAAATCCAAATGCAAAAACAAAAAATGAATTTTTAGTAACATATTAACACCCATACTATCATAATTTTGCAATAGATTTTCAGCAATCTCTTTGTAATTATCACTTTTAACTGCCTAAAATTTGTTAACGACTTTTCTGAAAGAGGTCCCGTCTGCTGCTTTTCTGCCTGGATTAAAAGGGTCTCAAATATTGTATTGTCCAATATTCTCCTGATTTGGGGACCCACAAATGTTCCTTCATTTAATTTAACCGCAAAAAGATTCGAAAATACAAAGCAGAGTCATTGAAATGCAGACTTGGACGTATCCAACGCTTTGGTAAAATTCTTCACGAAGCTCAACTTATGTGAAGCAGTGGTTACATTATTTATTTTGGGTCGGCTAAATATGTTTTTTAAAGTTCAACGTACCTGAAATAGATTCATTTTTAAAGATTTTCTTTGGAAAGAAAAATGCGAACCGCCTGCAGTATTTGAACCCGCCACCTCCGGATTCAGTACATCCGACGCTCTTTCCGACCGAGCTAACGGGGTTCTTACCTACTGCGTCGAATTATTCAATCCATTTCTAACGTCTCAAAGCGTCGTCTTTCATTTTTATCTTGATTTGACACCGGAACTTCAAAATAATGTAAATAGGCTTCTTGCAATGGATTTGTTTCAAGGAAAACACGGTTTAATTGAAATTTTTCCCCACAATAATAACAAAACCAATTTGGATGTAGTCTACACACTCTAGATGAAATTTTTAAATAAAAATAAGATTTTGAATCACACAGTTATTTACAAAATAGAACGATAAGGGTGTATAAATGATTGCAGGTACATACAAAGACCTCTATATCTCAGAATTGTGACGTGCTATTAAAATTAAAAAAATATTTTTTTAATTACCGTCTATAGCTTACATAAATAAAATATGTTTCATTTCAAGGACAAAAAAAAAAATTTTTTTGTAAACTAGTGCTTTATTGGCATTGTAATGAAATAATACTTCAAAACTTTAGAAAAAAAAAATGTTTTTTATTCATTGATATTTTTTTGTAAATATTTCATTACAAACAGCGAATTTGAAAAGATCTAGTCTAGAAATGAAACATATAATTTATTTATAAGTTAAAACGTCGACCCATAGTCGAATTAATTTGAAAAAATAACCGAAAAGAAAAAAAAAATACTTGTTTAAAACAATTTGAACAGTTTGTTTTATAAAATTAAAAAAAAAACTGTTTTTTTTCCAACCCTGATTATGGCCTACTCCCTCTCACAGAGAAGAAGCCTGTGTTCCAACATTGGGAACATTATAGGCTGATGACGAGGATTAGCTGATATTGTAGCTGCAGGAGTATTAGTCGTCTATCAAAGTTGTCCTAAATATCAGATCAGGCAAATGTTAAACTGCTTCATTTAACAAACATTAACTTTTGAAGATAATAATTTTTGTATTGTTAGTTGTAATTTTACACAGTTCTACTTCTCTATTGATAGTAATTTTTTGTTGGATAGATAGTGAGCTTAATTGTATTCTCTCAAATCTACTGTTCTTGGACTAACAGAAGTAGGTATACCATGCCATGATGATAAGGATATCCAGTCGAGTGTGATGAGCTGCGATGACCATTAATAATAATCTACAACTATCACACAACGCCATCTAGTCCCAAGCTAAGCAGAGCTTGTGTTATGGGTACTAGACAACTGATAAACATACTTTTATATATTTCTAAATACATACATACTATAGATAAATTACACCCAGACACAGAACAAATGATCGTGCTCATCACACAAACATTTTTCCTGGGTGGGAATCGAACCCACGAACTCCGGCATAGCAGTCAGGGTCACGAACCACTAGACCAACAGGCCTGTAATTGGAGTATTTATACATCATAATTCAGCTCATTTCAATATAAAATCGAAATATTCTATTTTACATGGGCCTCAATGGGCACTTACAAGACGTCGAGAAAAAAAAATTGGCACGGTTCGGGTTGGTCGTTTCCATGGAGAAGACCCGGCAAGAAACTCCATGGTTAATAATAGGTATATAAATAATAGGTAACTTACCAAGATACCCAGGGAAGCCCTGGAAAGCCCAGCACTCTGCTGGCATGGCTCCCGGAGTGAGCGCATACCGAGGCGACGTGTACACCCACCACACGGGCAGACCCAGGATGCTGTACTGCTTCGTCTTGATCTGGTACAGCTCCGTGCACTTCGTGGAGATCACTTGACCACCTGGAATGTGATGAAAGTTGGATTAGAATAGCGATGCATAGCCGATAATGCACAACATTTTGTGCTGATTACTATAAATTACTAGCCGACCCGGCAAACGTTGTTTTGCCATAAAAAATAGAAATTAAAAATTTAGTCTAAAAAATAAAAATTTGAAAAATAGATGTTGGCCGATTCTCATAGATACCGGATAAGCACAAAAAATTTCATCAAAATCGGTCAAGCCGTTTCGGAGGAGTATGGCATCGAAAACTGTGACACGAGAATTTTATATATTAGATATGGGGTAAGAAAAATACTGAAGAATCTACGAATCTAAAAAGAGAAAAAAGAAAAAGCATTTGGAAATAAGTTTTGACACACAGCATCTTGCATTTAATTTTTTTTACGAGGTTTACCTTTCTGGTATCTACATTAACTAGTATAGTAAAACATATTATAGTAAACTAGTAGCCCGTCCCAGCTTCGCACGGGTATATTAAGAATTGCTCGTCCGATTTTGTGCAAACTTCACATTAAGCATCTACTAAATTGTTCGAACAAAGCCTATGCATTTGGTTTGGATAGGTGAGCCCGTTCTTGAGTTATAACATTACAACGAAAAGTGGCATGGATTTTTATACATATATTACTAGCTGACCCGGCAAACGTTGTTTTGCCATATAAATAATTTAAAAAAAAATTTAGGGGTGGACTACCCCTAACATTTAGGGGGATGAAAAATAGATGTTGGCAGATTCTCATATATACCGGATAAGCACAAAAAAATTTCATCAAAATCGGTCAAGCCGTTTCGGAGGAGAATGGCATCGAAAACTATGACACGAGAATTTTATATATTAGATTAGATACTGACATGTTATAGATTCATTGACTTTGACCACTCTCCTTAAGTAATACTTAGCTGTTACACAGTTGCACAACTGTACCAATAGCGAATTAATATTTATCATTTTAAAGAACACGACAGCGCAACAGTAATGAAAATATATTTTACCTGCAGACTCCAACGCATAGTCAACCAATCCAGTCTTATCAGCGTCGTACACATCCAGCATTCCTGCGACCACTCTCTTCACAGCATCTATATCAATACCAGTATGCACTGTATTCACCTCCACATCCCTGACATATTCCTTAATCCTCTCAACGATAATCTCCATCTGTCTCCGTTCAAAGACCGCAAGGTACTCCTGAACCATCAACCGGATCCTGTCCTCATCCATATCAGGTTTCCAAGTACTGATCAAACGCTCATGAATCTCTTGAGACATAGCTTGCATCTGTTCCTTCGTCATATAATCCTTGTCGAAGTATTGCTTCAGTTTCGCAGCTAAGGCACCAGCATTGTCATTTTCATTGAAAATTTGGATTATATTCTGCTGCATATGTTTTATAGAGTACTGCTCGATTTGAGCTTCGAAATTGTCGAGTCTTGATAGTTTTTGGTCGAAGTACTTTAAGCGAGTGTCCACGTTCACCGCCCAGCCTTCTAGAGCCGCCATACGTTTGGATAAATCAGGGTCTTGGAGGATCTGAGGAGGCTTGTAGGTGTCCACTACCAACTGCTCCGGAGGTACCACTTGCTCACCATACTGATAATCTGAAACAGATAGTCCAAGTTAGACCAGTTTGCCTCCCCCTCTGTCCTTCCCACATAATTCTTGAAGTAAATACAGTTATAATGAGAGCGACAGGGAAGGACAGAGTATTATAATTAATTAATATAACAGGTATTTCAACTCACCCAAAAGTGTAGCGTCCATCGAGTACGTCCACTTTCTTATAGGTGATTTGGCCTCTATCCTTCCCCGACTTTATAATATTTATGGCAAAAACAGGGAAGAATTATATGGGAAGATAAATAATAACACTTATTTCTTACGAACGATATAATTAAATCAAATTGAACCAATTAGTAAGAACACAATTTGTAGAATAATTGTTATACCATCAAAATGCAATTGAATACGAATTTGCTTATGAGCTAAATTAAAATAATAAGAACATCACATCGAAAGTAAAGCGAACAAAGCAGGTTGTTTGTGATAAATAAATAGTTGTGCTTAAAGTAATACAATACTTTTGTAGCGAGTATTGTCTCTGGTGGGTGATTTAGCACAGGTACTAAATATTGCAAATAAATCCCTGTTTTAAATATATTCCTTAAACCAGAAATATACGGGAAAATTGTAGCATTTAAATTTTTAAAACTACACAAAAATATTTTATAAATATTTCTTTCCAAAGAAAATCTTTGAAAATATACAATAATATTAAACATTTGAGATAGAAAACTAATTTTCATACTGGCCTCTTATAAAACGTGATATTTATTAACCTTTTTTTTTATCACAAAATAATGTTAGCTTCTCTTTTGAAACAATAGTTGCACAATTTTGACAAGACCTCTTTGGGCACATATTTGAAACCAACCCTCTTAAAAAAAACGGCTCAATCATACATAATAATAATATGTATAAATAATCAGAAATTATGACTAGGGGGTTAGTCTTTTTAATTTGATCAATTTGGAAATAATATTAGCAAGTTTTTGTTAACACAATATTTTTTACCAAAAAATTAATAAGCTTATTAACTAAGTAAAACTCCAATATATGGCCACGTCATGTTAATTTAGGTACATCGATTTCGGTATACTGTGTACAGTATATTACTTAGATAGCTAAAATCTGCTGAAATTATATCATTCCTAGAGTAAGTAAAACAATAAATCAACGAGATACAATTATTTAAATAATAATAATAATATTCCACAACTATCACACAACGCCATCTAGTCCCAAGCTAAGCAGAGCTTGTGTTATGGGTACTAGACAACTGATAAACATACTTATATATTTCTAAATACATACATATTATAGATAAATTACACCCAGACACAGAACAAATGATCGTGCTCATCACACAAACATTTGTCCTGGGTGGGAATCGAACCCACGACCTCCGGCATAGCAGTCAGGGTCACTAACCACTAGACCAACAGGCCAGTCTAATCAAAATATTATAAATTTATCATTTAAGAAAAAAAAAATATGCCCAATTTCTTCTAAGCATGTTTTTGTAGATCTAAATTTGGAGTCGGGTCTGAACTCTGCTAAGAGTTAGGCACTTTTCATAGTGTATTTTAGTTCAATAAGATATGCAGTATATTTAGTGCCTCATGTTTTTTTTGTACCATTTTTTACTCTAGAAATTATATAAATTCAGCAGATTGACAAATATTAATTAATAAAAATAGATGTTCTGTATTGCGGAATGAAAATAAGTAAGAATTATATTATTAATCCACAATATACATAAACTATTTATTATAATAGCAACAAGACAATCATAAAACAATATTTTAAATTACTTTCACATTTATAAAATAAATAAATAAATTACATTTAAAAATCAATGTAAAGTAAAGCATGTGCATACATGACAATACAATTTAAATTATGTTTTTTACGTGAAACAGAAAATAAGTAAGAAGCAAATTTAAATTCAGGTACTGATAATATTTTCCTAAGATTTATAAGTAACTTCTATAATGTGACAAGACTCAAAAATTAAATAATACTACATTCTAAATGTATGCACATCCTTCAAGAATTTTCAAAGCACACATGTATTTTTATTATTATTCTTAGGTTTTAACTTAAATCTATGGTTGTTTCTACCCTCAATACAATTTTATAACATTGAATGAACAAAATCTGTGAGCCTCTGGCAAATGCTTTTTCGAGCCCATTTTTAAGTTAAAATAACTCACAATATGACAATAATATTACGAGTAAGAATGAGACATAAATGTCAAAGTATGGATACAAAAATTGAGCACCCTATTATAGCGGGTTTGTATGTACTTAAATTTACAATTAAGTACATTACTATGTTGTATTTATTACTTGTAGTGGTACAGTCAGCTTCAGAGAGTACTTAACCCCTTTGGTTGTGAAGTGATGTCACTAACAAAGGGAGTAAGTTTTGTCTGAAGCTGACTGTACATCGCCCATGCGTTTGTGAGATATGTAATAAAAATATTGAGCTGTATTGCATTGATTTACTGCGTAGAGTGAATTTAAAATGTTGTGCTTCAGTTTTGTATTTAAAGACTATTCACAATATATGAGTACTATTTGTATTAAGTCGGAATCTATTAACAATTTTGAAAATTAGCTTTTCATTAATTTTGCAGGTGGAGTTTACTCTTTTTGCAATACAGAGTGAACAGAAATGTTATGATTGGGATTTAAGACGAGTCCGACTACATGTGTAGATCAAAGAACACATTTTTTTATGTTTATACATGTCGCAGTGAAATGAGGAAATCAGGGGTTTCACGAAATCCCTAGGGATTTCACGAATTTCCGGCAGATCTGAAATATTCTTATTTATTACGTCTTCTTATTAAAAGAATTTAGTGATATGAAAAAACACCAAACTAAATCTGTTTGATTATTAATTCCAGTCAGTAAAATGACAAGTGCAACTGTCACTGATACAAACAAAATGAAACAAACCTGCAACACTGGAAATGTCATTTTACTGACTGGAATTAATAATCGTATTTTAGTAAAATGTCAGAAAAGTCGACGCGGTGCTCCTACTTCTGGGTGGTTAAAAAAAAAACAACCACGAAGGGGATGGCGGGCTCTTCCAGACCCCGCCATCCCCTTCTAACCTAACCTGTTGGAGTCGGGGTGCCCCCAGTCGTTTTTACGACATTTTTTATTTCTCTGTGTCCCATAACGTACACTCCTACTTAAATTCCAGCTGAACAACTTTGCATTTGAACGAGAAGAAGACGGACTTCATTGACACCCCAAGGTTCAGTTTGGTTAGGTTAATTTAAACCCTGTAGACAGAAAAAACCGGCCAAGTGCGAGTTGGACTCGCCCATGAAGGGTTCCGTAGCAGCAAGCATAGATTAGAGATATAATTATATTGAGATTAGTAAGTAATATACACAAACAATAAAAATAACTTTGTTTTTCATAGTATTTGTATGAATGGCAAAGTTATATTTGCGGTTTTTGAAAATGTACTATATCTCAAAAACTGCTAACTGTATCTCATCCAAACCAATTTTCGTTGGTAGTTTTGGTTGAGGTCTACATTATTTATTTTTTTTAGTTTTATCATTCTCTTATTTTAGAAGTTACGGGGGGGGGGACACACTTTTTACCACTTTGGAAGTGTCTCTCGCGCAAACTGTTCAGTTTAGAAAAAAATGATGTTAGTAACCTCAATATCATTTTTAAAGACCTATTCATAGATACCCCACACGTACGGGTTTGGTGAAAAATTTTTTTTTGAGTTTCAATTCTAAGTATGGGGGGCACCCCCAAAATTTGTTTTGTTTTGATTTTTGTGTGGAAATCCTAATGCGGTTCACATAATACATCTTTCTACCAAGTTTCAACAGGATAGCTCTTATACTTTCGACAAAAAGTGGCTGTGACATACACGGACAGACAGACAGACAGACAGACATGACGAATCTATAAGGGTTCCGTTTTTGCCATTTGGCTACGGAACCCTAAAAATCATCAACAGTATTCTGTATTTCAGTACATTTAGTTTAGTGAAATGATATCTCTGACTTTATGTTTAGTATTTTGTCATATCACTAGATACTTTTAGTAACAAGACGTAATAAACAAGAATATTTCACATCTTCCGGGATTTCGTGATATCCCTAGGGATTTCGTGAAATCCCTGTTTTTTTCATCTCCCTGCGACATACATACTATGTCTACATGTAGATATTATTAAAACTGCTATCTATCTAAGTCCAATATGCATGTTACTTCTAACACAAAATCTACTATTTCGAAACCTACAAACATAATGTAGAGTGTACCCGATATAAAAAAGGAACAAATAGTTACCTACTGACGTCTATTCCTGTTCCTATTTCTATTCCTTCTTGCTCGTCTTAATCTTTGCCGAAAAACCCCAACCCTTTTTAAATTCTTCACAACTAAATGCAAAAGTAAAATAGCCGTGACCAATATTGCTAAATAAAATCCCATTTCGATCAGATTTGTGAAATGGGATAGCTGGGAGGAATAGACGTCACGTCATCCGAATAGATCACGCCAGGCTTTCTTGATCTCTTCCAGGCAACTTTCGGCGACCACTACAACGTAGTCAGAAGCATCTGATACTCTGTTCTGCACTATACCCTTGTACTCTATGTAGGTTTTCTTCACTTCTGGAAGGTTCTCCCCTATATCTGGTAGCGTAATGTTGATATCTGGCATCTTCGGCATTTCGAAACTCGGTAGCGAAATGTTCGGTAGGGATAATTTCGGCATTTGTATTGCGGAGAATTCCGGTAGGTCTAAGCGGAAATCGGTAAAGTTTACCATAGCGAGACGATCCCAGTTCTCGTACGTGTAGTGTGCTGTAAGGAATTAGTTCATTTACCTGTTGGTTTACATGTTTCCAGTAAAGTTTTAAGCTACATCTTGTTCCTATGTATAAAATATTGTTAGAAATGTTGATGTCCAAATAGGGTCAGTACATACCGAGATGCGACGTGACGCGATAATACTGAAAATGTGTATTTTCGTGTGGTAAATAAAGGAAGATTTTGGGTCGCCCTATTAAAATGTGCGCGCAGCGTCGTGTCTCGGTGTGAATCGACCCATAGTTCCCAGACATTCTATTGTAACAAAACAGATTTTAAATTGAAAACTAGAATGATCTAGTAATCCACTGTGTTATTGAGCACAAATTGCTAAGTTAGACTTAAATTAATGCCATAAGTTTCAGCCAACTTAGTGTTGTATTACCAATTTTATAGTTCTTACGTCATGAACTACCTCATTGTATTTATTTATCAGCGCGAGCGTTATGAATAAGAACTGCCGATTATAATTTTATTCTAAGAATTTATTATTGCCTAAAGTTCGTTACAAAAGAACGTATGGCAACTTTGGAGTAAGAATAAACGTTTTTGTTCTAGGTAACACTTGCCAAGTTGTATAAAATATTGATATAACATAATAAACAGAATCAGCATTAAGATTAGCCAAATTCTACGTAAGATTGTTGAGTTAGCTAATGTTATGTGTACAACTTTATTTTTTGAATAGAAATAAGAGGAATTAATCCAAAATAATTTAAAACAGAATGTAGATTTTTATTTATATCTTGTTATAAAAACTCCGTTTCGGTCCAAACGTAATGGATAGGACGGGGGACATACATAAAAAAGTCATTAGTAAGAATTGTGAACCTCCTCCTTTATTCTTAGTCGGTTAAAAAAATACTCAAAGTGCAGTTAAACAAAGTGAACTGGAGAATGGACCAGACTGTGGCTATGGAACTTGACCGAACATGTACTGTGACTATAACTGAATGTGTAGCAAATCCGCTGTTTGACCGCAACTTTACTGATTCAGAACCAAATGACGCTAGGGCGATGCGGACGGCGAGTGTTGAGCGACTCGCTGTCCGAACATGGATGGACCATGCCCGGGTCGGCGGCGCGCTGTGTTCCACGCGCGCCTCAAAGAGCGTCAGCATAATGACGGGGCCCCCTCTTAAAGGACCAAAGCCTGCCGGAGTCGCGAGGCTATCGGGTAACCGTGGCCCCGGAACGTAAAGGGCTATTGAAGGACACCGTGTATTTTAGTCAGTACAAGTCTGGCAATCCCGTCCTGCCTTGGGTCATTTTTTACATTTCAATTCGCACTATACTGAAAATAAAGTTGTAATAGTGATTCTGAATAAATCTTAAGTACTTACATCCATAGCCGAGTGCTGGCAGCAACAACAGTAGGAACCACGGCCACCAGCGCCTCTTAGCGGCTTTCTTTCCGTAGTACTTCTCGTTCACTCCCACGTGGTTCGGTGATAGCTGTGAAATGTTGTAGATACAATTAGTTTGTATTTCATTGTATAGGCTAGTTTCCACTATTTTTTTATTTAGTTAAATCAGTAAATATCTTCAAAGATAAAACAGATTGAAATTTGAGAGTCGGCTTGTGACGTCAGGACGCACTAAAAATGAAACCACGGCGTGACGTACTACGAATTTTAAAAACGTCGTCAATTTAGGGTGCGTAACAAAAGAAAAACTCTGGACAAAGATTTTTAGATAATCTAATTGAAGGACTATTAGATTTTTTAGTACATAAGCCCATAGTCCCGGAACCAACGACCATTTGTCATTTATCTAGACGCCTCATGCACGATCTGACTAACGATAATTTTCTGCCAAGTCGCTGAGGTACGACGTAAGCGAGGGGGACAGGGTACTGCGTTCTGATTGGCTAACTCAAGGTCAGTGCGACGAGGGGACTCACAGGAGTGGTCGAAACTAATACGAACTTAAGACTTTTTTGCCTAATGTGTTGAATCGGTCGCCTGTGATTAGGAGTCTAGATATAAATGGTCGTTGCCCGGAACAGACACTTTGACAAGTTAATGGTACTACTAATCCATTCGGCAAGAGACAGGATTTCAGCTTTTGTTGCAGATAACAACGCAAAAGTAAAAGGACTTATTAAATATTATTTCGGAAGATCAGTATAAATGTTAGCTGGTAAACTAGGTGCCTAAATATTATAAAGCCTTAAACATAATCAGCCTTACTACAAAAACTCTAAAAAAAAGTGTGACTGCAAAACGGACCTTATTTCAACGTCATAATCTGACATTTTTATAGACAAGTGTTCAACAGACGTTTAAAAGTTTTTGTGCTACGACGGTGTATATCTTAAACAAAATCCTACTAATATTATAAATGTGAATGTTTGTTTGGATGGATGGATGTTTGTTACTCTTTCACGCAAAAACCATTGAACGGATTTGGATGAAATTCGGTACACAGATAGTTTATAACCAGGATTAACACATAGGATAGTTTTTATCCCGATTTTATGTTCCTGTGGGATAATTTTCGAGTTGTAGCGGGCAAAACCGCTGGCAACAGCTGGAAATGGAAAAACTCCGGCAATAGCTTTCTAGGTATACTAACAGTTTCAGTGACAGTCGTGACGGTGGTTGTGACAGCAGTCTTGATCATCGAGTAGATCCACACGAAGGGTGCTACTGCCACCTCTGCACTCCGGGTTAGTACGCCTGTTGTGGATGAAATACAATATTATTACAATGTATGCGACATCACTACTTGCTATTCGGATATTCTTAAACTACATTATATTTAGTCAACGACCATTTATAACTAGACACCTCATGCACGATCTGACTAAGGAAAATTATTCTGTCAAGTCGCTGAGGTACGACGTAAGCGAGGGAGACGGGGTACTGCGTTCTGATTGGCTAATACTGCGTTCTGATTGGCTAACTCAAGGTCAGTGCGACGTGGGGACTCACAGGAGTGGTCGAGTCACGACGGTTATAAGATTTTTTTAACTAATGTGTTGACAGACATCGGTCGCCTGTGATTAGGAGTCTAGATTTTTTTACCTAATGTGTTGACAGACATCGGTCGCCTGTGATTAGGAGTCTAGTTATATATGGTCGTTGTATTTAGTATTTAGAGCAGTGGTGGCCCAGTGGTATCGGCCTCGACTTACGAATCGTAAGTCGTGGGTTCGAACCCTGTCAGGCACATTACTTTGTGTAATTTATTTCAACACCACTGCTCTCAAAACGGTGAAGGAAAACATCGTGAGGAAACCGGCATGTCCTAGAACCAAAAATTCGAAGACATGTGACATCTACCAATCCGCACTGGGCCCGCGTGGTAGATTACGGCCCACTCCCTCTCACAGAGAGGAGGCCTGTGTCCCAGCAGTGGGAACATTTATAGGCTGATGATGATGATGACATTATATTTTCTACCATAAACTGAAGTGTCTTCAATTCAATATGGTAAATGAATAATATATTGCGAGTATGTATTCACTTACTCCGATTCCACGCGATCTTGATTACTTAATAACTAGTTAAGAATAATAAAAATGGTACCATTTTAAAGATTTACCCCCTTACTTATAAAAACTTGTGTTGCTTAGCTACCGATTAAATATCACCTGTCCTTGTCATTTCTATTTCAATGAAAAGAGATGGCAAGTGACTTAAGAGCTACTTAAGATAAGTAACGTCTAATCAATGTTTATAAGTAAGGCCCTTAACTGTTAACTTTATATCAAATTCATTCAAATTGATTCCATGCTTTTGCTCGCTAGTGTATGATATAAAAATATCAGTAAAAAATATGTCAATGGCTAATTGCTAATGTTGTTAAACGCGCCCCATTATTACAGGTAATTGTAAAGCGCTTTAATTGATGAAACTGTGGTATTCTAAGTTTCCCATTCGAGTAAAGTTTTGCTTGTTAGACATTAGGTACAGCAAGATCGTTTTGGGAATATTGTTCTGGGGCATTTTCGGTATTTTTACATCCAAGCCGCACTAACATCATTTACTCTTGATTTTCGCGATATTTTTAAATATTCGAATGAATGTTCACCAAGGTGATAATAGGCTATTTCACTAAAAAATTTTAATTAGTCCGTCAGTTAGATTATCAAATAATATTTGACCCGTATTTTTTCTTTTTTTACGCAAACCAAAATTCACGGAGATATGATGGTTTTAAAATTGCCAATACGTCACAATTCAGTAATTTTTTTACTGAATTCTGACGTCACGAGCCCCCACTCTCGAGTCTTGATGTGTTATATCTTGGTAAATATTCATTGATTATACATAAGAAAAAATATGTGTCCGTTATTTTTTAAAACTCTAAATAACGGACTAATTAGATTTATAACTTATTGATACTGTCAAATAGCCTATTAAGGATATTTCCACTTTGTGAGGCCCTAGTAGCCCAAAATACCTCAAGTTTTTCTACATTTCTGACAAAGAGAAGTTCTTTTATTGCATTACATTTGAATTGAATTCTAATTATTTTCTTACCATAAACACATTACAAAATCAATATACACCGTGACTTTTTAGTCGTCTTACAAAAGTCGTCCACTTAATGTATCCGACCTAAAATACCTCCAGGCGAGTTTAATTTTTTTTTAATCGTTAATAATAATTTTTATTTTTAATAAATAGGTAAATTAGAAATATGAAACACCCTGTTAAAATGTTTACGTATCAATCTGTAGAGTATACCTACCCAGCGCAATAGTCGGGTAGATCATTCCATTTCCATTTTCTATGAGACAAGGGTGTTTCTAACTACGCCTTGTGTCATAATAACCAATTAAAGTTTTATTATTAAATTTTTCAAATCTCTTAAATACATATTTTTTTATTATAAACGTGTTCTAGTCATTGGATACATGAACTGGGCTGCTTTTGTAAGACGACTAAAAAGTCACGGTGTATTATCATTACCTTTCGGCCGCCGATCAGTGAGTGGGTACCGATGTGGGGGTCCCACGATCTTCCGGTACGTGTTCCGTGTGCTGGTGGTGATGGTGGTGATCATGGTGATGAGCAGTCTGGTGATCCACCACCGCTGTTCCACTGCGTACGCGCCGCCGTTACGGTGCGGGTAGGCGCTCTCGTCGTCCGAGCTGTCTATTGACTGGGGATGGAAAAGAGATGGTGAAAATAATGTATTTGGCTGAGAAATTATATCTACGAGTATCTTGCAAACATTTAAACCGGTTATAAAATGATAATGACAGTTTAAATGACTACCTATACCAATAAAACTTAAAATGTGACAAAAAAAATGTGTATCCAGATACTGTTTAACTATATTTGTCCAAAATCTAGGATTTTAAAGCTTAAAATCTGGTTTTATGACATACTAGCTATTGCCCGCGGCTGCTCTTGCGTCAATTTAGAATTTGAGAAACAATTCGGATCGTGTAAGTGGCGCCATCTGGAATATGAAAATTACTGTTGTTTTTCTCGGCAACATCTCTCTTCTGTGTTTCGGGATTAAAGATACCCTAAGTCCTTGTCTGTACTCCTGACAACTTATATGCAAAATTTCAGGAAATTGTTCAGTAGGTAGTTTGAGCGTGAAAAGGTAAAAAATAAACATACCGCATTTATAATATTAGTTTAGATTATAAAAGTATTTTTTACAAGACTGTCCAAAAAAGGGGTAAGTTGGTCAGTCCTGTACAAAAAAAAAACTCTTCGAACTATTTCTTCTTACCATGACGACCGGATAATCTAATAAGCGGTCAAGTGAGTGACGGACTCACGCATGAAGGATTCCGTACTATAAAAATGGCGAAATTACATACGAGTAATCTGTGAAAATTTCAACTGTCCCAACTATCACGGTTCATGGGATGATGAGTCTGGTGACAGACGGACAGCGGAATCTTAGTAATAGGGTCCCGTTTTACCATTTGGTTACGGACCTTAAAAATGGCTATATCATTAACACATTATAAATTCAATCGCCTATTGATAAAATCAAAACAATTTACTATTCCTAACCACTTTGATGCTTCTCTTAAGTTTAAGTATGATTCACTCAGTATTGATAGCTCGGGACTAAGCAGTGCATTCCTGAATCAAAGTATACTATGTCTAATACTTATAGCTTACTAAACTTATGTTAGGTTATTGAATTCTCCGCCGCTGAGTGGCCTCTCATTCATAAACACTGAACGGAACACAGATTTCGCTGTTTGCATAAGTAAACTTAGAAGTTATTGTACTTATGCTTTTAATGAGCAATTTATTGCTACTTAGAAGCATGTGTGTACGTATTTTGCTAGAAAGCGTGTTCATATTATTTGCTTTGTTGTAATTTGCTGCCGCGCGTTATTTTGAACGTTTTTATTTATCTGTACCTTCAGTCGTTCCATTAAAATTTCATCTTTGTTTTTGCTAGGCAAAGGAGATTATTCAGATTCCATAAATTTTTGGGCCTTTTCTGAATCGGCACTTTTAACGAAAAATAATGATAGGCAAGTTTGGTTAATACTAGTCATTTGAAGGCTAAATGCTTATAATACATACATTATTTAACCCCTTTTTTTGGGGCAGTCGGGAAAAATACAAAAGAACGGACAAAATACGGTGAAGGAAAACATCGTGAGGAAACCGGCATGTCCTAGAACCAAAAATTCGAAGACATGTGACATCTACCAACACTGGGAACATTTATAGGCTGATGCACTGGGAACATTTATAGGCTGATGATGATGATGATGGACAAAATACAGAACTAGAAAGCCCACACACATTTTTTAAGTCATGACTATTGTCATAATGTCAAGTTATTAAACAAAGAGTTCTTACCGTATACCGCCGCTTAACAGTGCTGGTTGTCCAAGAAGTGGTAGCAGCCAGTCGGTCGAGCTCATCGGCGCTAGTGTTGGGACCCTGTACCCGGAACTGGGACAGGGAGCGTCGGGACATGTTCGGCATGGCCACTTGTCCGGGCGCCAGCTCCACGCGGTCTTTAGACATGTGCGAGTATGTGTAGTCCGTCTTCGGGTATTTGCTGAGGAGAAGAGAAAGGTTTGTTGACAATTTGGCAGATTTTATGTATGCAATGGAGTCACGCAGTGTTTGAAAGACGCCAAGAGGTCAGGCCAGTAGCGAATTCGCGTTTCAAAGTAAATGTCTTATTTACGGCGCCTGTCGCATCGTTCTTCGCTAAGAGCAAAGTCGTGAACGGGCTGTAGGATTGAAGTTCAGATCGAAGATGTAATGTATTTACTTACTTAAATATAGCACTAAGTTTGGTTAAATATAAAAAATTAAAAAGTATAATATTCATTAAAGTCAAAAGTCCTTGCTGATAGCTAAGTTACTCATTGATTAATTACTCTTACAACTGATAAAAAATAATCTTGACATTATTTTTTGCATCTTATCAACACACTTGGCGATATAAAAACTAGTAGTGGCACTAATTTGATAAATCGATACAGGAAGTATACTAAAGTGGACCAGTCTATTACGACACTAATACTGTTACCAGATTCAGGTGTGGTCCCAGGTAGAAGGGGGGTCACAGACGTCATGACCCAGCCCAAATGTCAGTCAGTCGGTGTCCAGCATTAATTGACCTTCTTCAACATTATTTTGGCGGACAAGATAGGTCACATAATGATGGACACCGACTGTACAAATTAAATTCAAATTTTGTAAGTTAGGAATTAAATTCAGTAATTTTAAAATCCCAAAAACCTATTTGAGGTGGAATGGTGGAAATTGTCGACCTACTAGACCAAATTGCTGGTCAAAGCCATGTGTGACCCTTCTTCAAAACTTTGGTAACGACCGCGTCTGGACCAAATATGTTACCACAATAACCCTTTATGCTGACCAAACACTCCATTTTAAGATAAACACTTTTATACACACACTGAAGTTATAAAACTTGTAAATAGAACCAAATGAGAGCGAGAACAGCCCAATAACCGTAAAATGAAACAATAAAACCGTAACTATAGCACACGAGTCGACACGGAACGTATTAGCAGACACATAAACGAAATACCTGACGATTTCTGTGCACCTGAACGTTCTTAGCCCTTCATACATGATTGCTGAAGTCAGTGAGATGGAAACTTATGTCACTTTAAGGTATAAAATCATTTGTACTCAGTTTCTTAGGTACTCTTGCAGTACTTGGGAATCTTTAATAAGCAATTGATTCGACAAAATTTTATGTAAGCAAAATCTTCAATCACTGTATCACTTATATGTTATAAAATTATTTGTGTCCATTTTCTGAAGTCGTCAATGTGAATGAACTGGACAAATATTTCAGATCGGTTCTCACTCAAAAAGAGGCTGAAGATATACACAAATTGAGATACTTTAGAGAACACGTCAATCACTTGCACCCTAATAAGGTCCTCAAAAAATGATTGACTCGACAAAGAAATATTTTTGTTAATTCTTCATTATATTATTGTTTAATTTAAATAATGTATGTCAAGACATCAACACAATATCACTGAATAGATAAAGTCTCTTTAAGAATACTTAAGAAAACGATAAGGGTACTTAAGTGTTTTCATGAAAATATACAGCGTGTTTCCAAAATGCACTTATCACAGTTGGTGACTAAAGTGTACTGCATGAGTTTGGCATCGCTTGGCATTTGCGCGCGGCGACGCAATGCAAATATAGAACATAATATCTAATTTTATTGTCACCGTCCTAGTCGCGGACACGTCATGTTGTGAGTACTAAGCTTTGTTTATTGTGTGAATAAGGATTTATATTTTACTAGCTGACCCGGCAAACGTTGTTTTGCCATATAAATAATTAAAAAAAAATTTGGTGTGGACTACCCCTAACATTTAGGGGGATGAAAAATAGATGTTGGCCGATTCTCATAGATACCGGATAAGCACAAAAAAATTCATCAAAATCGGTCAAGCCGTTTCGGAGGAGTATGGCAACGAAAACTGTGACACGAGAATTTTATATATTAGATTAGATTAAAGTTAGTTTACTGCCAGTGAGGTGTTAGGTACATGTCATATTTATTTTGTACTAGCTGACCTGGCAAACTTCGAAACCGCCTTAGAATCAATTTTTTTTATCTTATTTGCTCACCTTTTAAACCTTCTCTAGACTTCCAAAAATAAATCAAAATTAGCCAAATCGGTCCAGCCGTTCTCGGGTTTTAGCGAGACTAACGAACAGCAATTGATTTTTAAATTATAGATATAGGTGTTTATTGTTATATACAACAGGTTTTTTTTTAAAACTACTGTGTTTTTATAAATGTTGAACCTGTGCCAAGCAAGGTGTTAACTATATGGGCCGGTTCTTGGCCTGAATTGTTACTCCTATCGCCAATAGACATAACAGTAGATAACATAATATAAAATAATTTAGTTATTTAATTGTGCATCATATTGACCACCTGCATAGATTTTTTATTAAGAATTCATGCTCGTATGACCTACCGTAGCGTAATTACTCCTTCCAAAGTCTCCGTCACTTCCATTTCAGTCTCAATATTCGTCATCATTTCAATACAATAATTAAACTTTAAATAAAAACATTAATCTACTATAAATTAGTCAATAAATCTAAAAACTTTTTACGAAATCATTTAGTCCAGCCAGCTGGTATTAAAACAGGCATGATTATGACAGTTGACGGTTCCAATTTTGAAATTATGATTTCGAGTTTACCCGCATGAAAAAAAAAAAAAACGAAATGACGTCATGTTTGGTGCGTTCCAGATCTATATCTGTGTAATTGAGAGACATTAAACATAATAACGCGTAAATTGGTAATGTTACGTTGTGGTAGTAAAGGGATACTGAACATTGAAGTAAAGTTCGCGCCACGAAAGAAGTCCTGAGGAAAATTGTTGATTACATTTTAAGTGCAGTTTGATGTGATGACCTAGACACTAGCGGCAGGTCAAAATGATATTTTTTTCCTGAGTACGTCCAACTTGGGTGGAGTAAAATAATAATAATAATATTCCACAACTATCACACAACGCCATCTAGTCCCAAGCTAAGCAGAGCTTGTGTTATGGGTACTAGACAACTGATAAACATACTTATATATTTCTAAATACACAAATATTATATATAAATTACACCCAGACACAGAACAGAAACATTTGTGCTGGGTGGGAATCGAACCCACGACCTCCGGCATAGCAGTCAGGGTCACTAACCACTAGACCAACAGGCCTGTCAAAAGTAAAAGGGACTGTCAGACTAGTACTGACTAAAATTCACGGTGTTCCTTCAATACCCTTTTACGTTCCAGGGTCTCGTTTACCTGTTTAAGTCCCGCGACCCGTTAAAAGGTCTTTAGACGTGGTGGGGACTCCATTTAATTTTCGTCTTCATACTCTTTGGTATGATTTTCAATATCAAGTACCTATTATTTTAAGTGTGTAAATATTATGTGTTTGTTTAGTATTATACTATCGTATTGCACTTTAGAATTTTCGCAAAAATTACGTACTGGATTATATTTATCATATTCGCATAAGCGTTTAGGTCTTTTTTTTTTCTTGGTAAAATCATCAAATGAGTCCTCCCACAGCGGGTAGGGCGGGAGGGACTGTAAGACTTGTACTGACTAAAATCCACGGTGTCCTTTAATAGCCCTTTATGTTCCGGGGTCACGGTAATGAGATAAGTCCCGCGACCCCGGCAGGCTTGGGCCCTCTAAAGGGGGGCCCCGTCATTATGCTGACGCTCCTTGAGGCGCGCGTGGAACACAACGCGCCGTCGACCCGAGCTTTTAGGTCTTAGAATAAGTACTAATACAAAGTGTTTTTGCTAGAAATTATGTAAAATTAGGATGTTTATACTCAATCTATGTTTAGTCACTATGTATTTAAATATCTTTTCAGCGCTCCGCGAAGCTTTTTGCTCAGCCGAATCGTGACACAAATAAGTAATTATATTTTTGAGATGTACAATCAACGAAATAAATTAGTACTTTGCGGTTTAATTAGGAAGGAATTAGTGTTGATTATGATTATAAACGATATTGTGTACCAATTTTTTAGACTGTTGCCATGGAACCTATCTATTTTGTTGACTGTACACTATTAGGCACTGACTTGCAAAGTAAGCTGATGATAAAAAGCCAAACCACTGCTATATAATGTGCCAAAGTATTGTATCAGTGAACGAAGAAAACTTCGTTCACTGTATTGTATGCTATACACGATGAAACTTCATTATTCATTTTAATTAAAAAACGATATGGGATATCGTTTTATTTTAAATAAGTGGTTTTTGTTTTTTTTTTATTATTATCTAAGATAAAAGTTACATTAGCATACGCCTTGACTAATCATCATAACCTGGATGTCTAAAACAGCCCCTTTAGTCGAATCATAAATGAATCGTAAAATGGAATATTATTTACTAGGTAAACATATAATAAATATATAGCAATAATTCATATCTTCATTCTGCTAAAGTCGCTTTTTTAAACCTTAACTATCGTACCACAAAAACTTTTAAACGTCTGTTGAACACTTGTCTAAAAAAAAATGTCAGATTATGTCGTTGAAATAAGGTCCGTTTTGCAGTCACATTTTTTTAGACAAGTGTTCAACAGATGTTTAAATTTTTGTAGTTAGGCTGTCTATGTTTATTAGGAACAACTATCTTACTAAGGGATACAATATTCGGGCACGCCGCAATCGCGGCGGTAAGACCCCTCTTTGAGGAGTGGCTGGAAAGGCGTCACGGCGTCCTGACCTATCGGATGACGCAGGTCCTCACCGGACACGGATGTTTCGGGAGGTACCTGTGTCGGATGGGGAAGGAAGAAACGCCGGGGTGTCACCATTGCGAAGATCGCCCGGAGGACACAGTAGAGCATACGGTGCAAGACTGCTCCGCTTGGGCAGAGCACCGCCGTGTCCTCACGGCAGCGATAGGCGGAGACCTCTCGCGCCCGGCATTGGTCGAGGCCATGCTGCGGGGCGAGACGGAGTGGGAAGCGGTCGCCTCCTTCTGCGAGGCAGTAATGCTCGTTAAGGAGGAGGCGGGCCGTGAGAGAGAGAGGACAGCGTCCTCCCTCCGCCCCACCCGCAATGGTAGACGCCCACGGCGTCGGACGTCGCAAGACGATCTCCGGCCACCGTAGGCGCGGGCATGCGGGCGGCGAGTAAAGGGCAACTCGCCGCCCGACCATGGACCATGCCCGGGTCGACGGCGCGTTGTGTTCCACGCGCGCCTCAAAGAGCGTCAGCACGATGACGGGGCCCCGCCCAAGAGGGCCAAAGCCTGCCGGGGCGCGGGACTTATCTCATTACCGTGACCCCGGAACATAAAAGGCTATTGAAGGACACCGTGGATTTTAGTCAGTACAAGTCTGACAGTCCCTCCCGCCCTGCCCGGGGTGGGAGGACTCATTTGATGATTTTACCACGCTAAAAAAAAAAAAAAAAAAAAAAAGGGATACAATATTTCCCAGTACTAACTAGAGTGTGGAGGTTTGATAAGCAGTCGCTTCACGTAAATTACTGGTATTGAGTTAGACTGCACGTTAATGTTGGGAAAAGGCAAGGCAGAAAGAAGCATTGCCTTCAAATGCTAGCAGGACAAGTTTGGTAATAATTGGAATAGATCCGGGACAGCTCCTTAGTTATGGCTAAGTTAACCCTATAAAATGGTAAAATTTTTATAATTCTTAACTAGTTATTAAGTTCTCAAAATCGCATGGAATCAAAATAAGTGATTCTATACTTTTGCTAGCGAGTGTAAGGTCAAACGGGTTGAATTGGGATGCAGGGGTGAATTGGGACAAAATTTTGAATTTTAACGATAAATATTATGATGTTATGTTGCCAACAAGGTCTCAAGATAATGTAGTATTATTCAATAATTAGAATTTAGTATTGGTAACCTATTATATTAATTCAATATTAAAAGTATGTAAGTAATTTATGTCCAAATGGTACACCAAAGACTACCTACAGTATTGTTTCTCTCTTCTCTTCAAATCCATCCAAAGGTTGTCTAGAAAAGATCGCTTTTAGCGATAAGACCGCCCATTGTGTCACCGTATATGTGTAAGATATTCTGTGTATTTGTAATTTGTATGGTGTGCATAATAAAGTGTATCCTATCTATCTATCTCTAAAATCCCTTATAAAGTTTTGTCCCAAATAGTCCCGATTCACCCCGTTTGACGGTAGTTTACTGATACTCACTTCCAATACTCTCGCGCCATCTTGTAGAGTCGCGAGGGCAGGTGGTCGCTGCTGGGGTTGACTTCGAGCAGAACGCTGGCGTCGGCGAGCGCCTGCTCAGCGAACGAGCTGTCCGTGGAACATGCGCTGTATGAACTTGGACTGCCTATGCGTGATGACCTGTAACAAGCGTGGTGGTCTTATGGTAGGTAGGTACGATTCCACTAAAATCGTGTGCGGCACATTTGTATGCGCACCGTGTGCGAACATTTCCACTGAAATAAATTTAGCAGGGTCGCGAGTCTGTCTGGGTAGCAGGGCTGCCTCATCAGGTAACCGTGGCTCCGGAACGTAAAGGGCTATTGAAAGACACCGTGGATTTTAGTCAGTACAAGTCTGACAGTCCCTCCCGTGCCACCCTGGGTTGGAGGATTCATTTGATGACCGGGGATTTGTGACCATAATATTAGTAGTTAAGTATTGTAAAAAAGTTATTTTACAATTTTGATGTAAAATAAATTGTATTACTACTATAGTATACCTAAAGTACTAATTGTATGGATAAACGCAAAAGAAAATACGGGAATCAGGCGAAAACTTGATTTAGGCTAGGAAGTTAAATTATTTCAAAGATTTGTCAATAATTAAGTAAGACGTCGTTAAATATGAACGTGATATAAGCGACTAATTAAATGGGACAGCAAATAAATGAGATCGACAGACGTGAAATTGAGGAAGACCTTGCGAATTCCGACGACATTGAGAGGAATTTAGATTTTTAAGATTTTCGCGCCGCTAATGTTTATGCAGCGTCTGGAGAACTAACATAATTATTGAAAATAATATTGGAAAATACATTCTAACGTGACATGAACAGAGATCATTTTATTTATTTTGATTGTCATTTTATTTGGTCTGAAACTGATTTTAAAACTGACCGCTATTAAAATTTATTCTAATAGCTTAAGAGTTTGTTTGGTTCAACACGCTGATTTCAAGAACCACTGGCTCGAGTTTAAAAAAATATATTGTGTTGGATAGTTCATTTATCGAGGAAGACTATAGGCCATTCAACATCAGCAGGGGTGCGCATTTTGTTTTTCGGCTAGCGCTTACAATATATTAGATTTTGATCTTAAATTCAACGGTCGTGGTTCTAAATAAGATCTCTGAGTAGAAAGCTAAGGATATACATTCAGGAAATTTTAAGCATTTACGTCTCATAGGATGTGGTCTAGCCGAATTGAACCGGCGACCTTTAGAAGGCATCTGGAACAGGGCGTATGGGAGATTGGAATGCAGTTAGTCGACTTCAAAGAAGTTTATATTCAGGAGTCGACTTAGGAGATTTATGTTTTAATACCGCGGTGTATCTTTTCTCAGTAATTAGTTTTTACACTGGCAAACATCATTTCTTCATCATTTTTCTGGCCTTAGCCCAATTGATTTCGGGTCGCCGCAGATTTTCTTTCATATTTGTGGTTCCGTATCCGAAAGATAACCGAGGGGACCCTTATTAATATGCCTCCGCTGACACAACACATGAAAAAGGTGAAACAGAATGTATATTTCTGTTGTCGCTATAACAACAAATTATAACCATTCGGCGTGCTTTGCTTTTATGAACACATGTATGAATGTGGATAAAGCGAAACTTGTATGTAAAGGCGCTCCCTCACTGCCCTCACCGCGAGCATTCACCTGTAATCTAACGTTACAGATTCGAGCATTTCATCGGTGAGGGAGAAAAATCGAGCATCACAATGCGCACCTAGTATCAAATCTATACTAAATGTACGCGAACGCTCGTCAGTCAGGGAGGTAGTACTGTATATAATGTAATGTAATGCACAATGTCGAATCTATAATGCAGGTGGCGCTTTGTAATATTTGCCTACCCCCATAGGGAAAGGGTGTGAGAAAATGAAATATAAAAATTGTGGCATACAATTTGCAACTTGTATATAAAGGAAACGTTCTCGAGTGGCGACCACGGACCGGAAGACGCAGCGTAGGTAGGCCTCCCACTATGTGTGTGACCGACGACATCGTGAGGGTCGCGAGCAACCGATGGATGCAAGTGGCGAATTGTCGTTCGGCGTGGCGGTCTAAGGGGGAGGCCTATGTTCAACAGTGGATATATGATGATAAAGGAAACGTGTCCTAAAGCCCTGTAAAAATGAGAATCTCACAAACCAGTTCGTCTTGTTCCGCCCATTACTGGTTACGTCAGTAGACGTAAATTTTTAGCGTGGCATAGAAAAATATTGGCCGAAAGCCAACTGTACCAATAGTATCGTTTGCCACAATATTTGTTATGATTGTTTGACGTATCCATTGATAGAAAAGCTTTACTATGAAGACAGAATCGATTTTTGGAGAGTAAGGATTGGATTCAAGGTCGGGAGTTGCGCAAATAAGGTTTTGGGTTATTTTCAGTAACTGTGTATTTTTAGGTCGATGTGTTTCTAGTTAATTTTATTAAAGAGGAATTAGGAAGACCTGTACCTAATGGTAAGCCCACATTTCGTCAGAATAGGCTATTTGACTAAGGGCTGATTTTTTAATAGCCAGATAATTTTTATCCGAGGAATAAAAATGGCGGTTTGACAGCTTATCTATAGAAAATATGTCAAATCGCTATTTTTATTCCTCCGATAAAAGTTATCTGACTATTGAAAAATCAGCCCTAAAAAATTCAAATTAATCCGTCAGTTAGATTATCAAATAGTATTTGACCCGTATTTTTTCTTTTTTTACGCAAACCAAAATTGACGGAGATATGATGCTTTCAAAATTGACAATACGTCACAATTTAGTACATTTTTTACTGAATTCTGACGTCACGAGCCCCCACTCTCGAGTCTTGATGTGTTAAATCTTGGTAAATATTCATTGATTTTACATAAGAAAAAATATATGTCCGTTATTTTTCAAAACTCTAAATAACGGACTTATTAGATTTATAATTTATTGATACTGTCAAATAGCCTATTGTTGATGTTCCGTGCAATGGGGTGTTCTTATCGGCATCAGCCGAGCTCAAACCCAGACTCCGCAGCTCCTACTAACGAATTGGTGATTTACTTGACGAACTTCGACTAAAGCGTTCGCTAGAATGATCATGAAAATTTTCCTAGCCATGTTTGCTCTGTTCGTTGGTCATTCACATCCTTAAAAACGTATGGTGAAAGACGGTCAAAGACGTGATTTGATGAGCTGGTAAGCGTGTAACATTACGTACAGTCACGTACGTTTGCCGATTACTTGATGAAGTGATGACGGTAAATCGTGCGTTGCATAAATGTTATGCGGTTCATTACTTCGATAACCATAACGCGTTATACATATTTAATGTAGCTTATAATCATATTACGTATGCTCAAACTCTTCATTCATGGTTTTTGGTGGAACAGTCACCAAAATTGATGACACGATTGGCTTAGTGCCTGAATTGAACAAATATTTATATTATCTGCAAGTAGTTGTTCAGGGTCTGATAAATTTAACTATTAAAAGGCGATTACAAGATCTGATTGCCATTTTAGGAATACCGGATCTAAAGGTCAAACAATTTTCGGGCTTGTCCAGGCTTGCTAAACTGCTCAAAGCATGAACGGCAACTTTTTGGGTGATTATTTGAGGAATTCCACATAGGGCATCCACTGTAATGGCGCCTGAGATAATAGCACCGGAGGTATTCCACATATGGCACCTATCAATATTTTATGCATGTCATATGTGGAAAAAAGTTTATCATGTAACTTTTTGTGCAATTATATGGAGAGGGTCTAAACAACCCAAATGATACACCTTCATGAATGAATAGCCAATGGCGTTGCGGGTTCGTGCATTTCCTAATCTCACTATCTGATCTTCAGTCTGAATAAATGAATTTTGAATCTTCAATGCACTTTATGCAACCCACAATTTATATTAGCGGTTAACTATAAGGTAATTTTTATAACAGTACAATAATGATAAGCCTTTATACTTTTACAGTTCCATATACCACACAAGGTGTCCCAAGTGGTTGCTTGTTTACAAAGGTGTGTTTGTTCTGATAGAGAAGATAAGGGTCGACGGGCACACGCAACGGAAAAACTAAGTAAACACAGTTGTTGGACAGATGCTTTCTATGTATTATAGTTAACTACTATATATTTATTATTTGAAGGATGCATTCAAAAGAATAAGGTATTCCGGGGGTATAAAAGTGGTTTTTAAAGACCCCAGAAACATCTTTTAAACTAAGCAGAATCATAGAAAGAAATTGCCAATCAATTCGTAAAATAATCTAACCCTATTCTATTATATTTCTTGTTATACAAATTTACCCTAGGTGGTGGTAATCTAAAAGAATTGGTGTACGAAAGAAAAGATAAATTATGCGGTAAGTACTCCTGAAATAGAACTAAGACCAATGCAGAGAAAAATGTTATTTTACTTAATATCTGTTAGAAGTTAGCCTCTAATGTGGGCACTACTAAGAAAAATGCCTCCAAGGAAGGCGACTATACATTCTGTTATCTATTGTTAATTGATAATTGTAATCATTTTGAAAAGAGAAGGGAAAGAATTTAAATTAAAGTCTTATATTAATTTGAACTTCACCAAAAATCCTGACGGCAAAAATAGTCAATGATGCGAATATGTAGGTATTAATATTTTTCACTGAATAATATTTGCATATGCATATGCATTGAAAAGGCGTGAAAACATGTGACCTTGTTGATGTTATGTCAACTTAAACGTGACTAACGGCGACAAATAGGGTTGCTGACATTGAGAAGAATTTGAAGCGAAAAATAAGGTCACAAGTGTCAGAATGATTTTAGCTGGTTTCCGGTTGGTGATGTGAATTAAGACGTATTGGTCTGTTTTTCATTTTTTGAAGAAAAGGAAAGTCAATGCCATTATAAAATGAGACTTTTCCTCCCACCCAGGGCTGGATGGGAGGGACTGTCAGACTTGTACTGAATAAAATCCACAGTGTCCTTCAATAGCCCTTTACATTCCGGGGTTACGGTTACCCGATAGTCCCGCGACCGCGGCAGGCTTTGGCCCTCTAAGGGGGGCCCCGTCATATTGCTGACAGCTTTTTGAGGCGCGTTTGGAACACGACGCGCCTCCGACCCGGGCATGGTCCATGATCTGACAGCAAGTCGTCCATTACTCGCTGTCCGCATGCCCATCAAATGAGGCTACATTAGGCATACCCCTGCTAAACCCCCGGTGTGATGCTATGTATGACTTACCGGTCATGTGTGACGCCGTGTGACGTGAAGATGGGGCTCAACGTGACGTCAGACAGTGACGTGTACCGCTGCGAGCTCGTCGACACGCGCTCATATTGACTGTTGATCTCATTCTGTGGAAGAATCACACTGTTATGGTTTGTCTTTTATGTCTATAAATTGTATGGCGACAAGGTAATATGAAGGTAGCTTTTTAGGGTCGCGAGACTGTCTGACCACGTAAACGTGATCCTGCAACGTAAGAACAAGTTAGTGCAAGAAGAAACACGCCGGATTTTAGTCAGTACGTACGAGGCTGATGGACCCTTTCACTCCACCCAGGATGGGAGGACTAATTTGATGGTTTGACCTAAAAAAGGTAGCTTAAATAACTTCTACTGCATCAGAAACATTACAGGCGTATCCTTATCATCGTACTTCTACCCTTATCTCAATTCATTTGGAGTCGGCGTGGCATTTGATGAAGAGAAAGAGTTGAATGCTTTATATGTAAGATCTATATGGTGAAAAGAATGACCAGGAGGCTTACTCCCGAAACTGATACGATTTTGTTTTTGTTTCCATTCCATTCGAATTTCGAGATGGCGCTAGACGACTTGTATTGCTCTGTCTCTTTCCCACAGCCAAAACAGGATCGCGTTAAGAGCTCGTGGTAAGGCCCCAGGATAACAGAGGCAGCCTCTACGTAGAAGTCTGGCCAGAGGTCCTTTTACCTTGCCAGTCAGAATCACAGTCGATGAAGTTCTCTTTGGTAGAGTATGGGAGTGTACTCTTTGGCAGAACGAACGCAATATTATGTTGGATACTGTACAGACGAACCTTGTGGAAACTCGAACAAACTTCCGTGCGTTCAAGCGTTTTTGCCAAACCTATTATTGGAATCAAATATATCAGCTCACAATTTAGGACCCATTAATATTAGTAGTCATTTTTACCCGTGGTGCAAGGCAACTGGGCTTCTCCCAGTTGTAATGTCCTTTGTGCCTTTTGGCCTTGTTTTGTTCTGTCTCCTGCTTGCATGGAGGGAAGTGGAAACATATTTTTCCTACTCCTCCACTATTCTTTTCTGATTAATTTCGTTGCAGGATCCAAGACAGGTAAATTCATTCTCCGGGACACGTCGAGCTTCATTGTCTCGGCGCTTTTCTGGTGGTTGCCACTTTGATTCTGGCTTTCAGGAGTTGCAGTGGTTTGGGAATAGTGTGGTGGGTTTGTCCCAAAAAGTCGATGCAGTTCATGCGTTTGACGTAAAAATTGAGATGCTCGGTAATATCGTATTTCAAGACCAATAAGGTTATTTAAATTAATCTATCAAGAATGGTTAATTAATTTTAATCTATATGATAATTCTTTCATGCAATCATCTTAATCCGCTAGCTTTCAAATAACGATGACTACACCAGAATCTTTCAAGCTCATCTGTTCAAAAGCATCCAAAATATCATAATGTTCCTCCATGTTGTTAGCATCACTCTCCGGGACGTACAAGGCGTTGACTGTAATGGCGCGTGACATTTCCTTTTATGCATCATGGGCTGGGCCGTCTGGTTCCTGTATCAATTAAAATGGAATGCACCTGTCTTGTGACAGACGTACCACAGTGTGGGTAGAGCTTGATAGTATAAAATATATCATCGTATTTTGAATCATACCATCCAACCATCTTTGTCTTTTAAATACTCCAAATAAAAAAAAATGCAAACTTTCAGCCACTCTTGACACTGGCAGTATAGTCGACATCGGCTTGATCTGCCATTAGAAACAATTAGCATAGAACCATCTTTGTCTCCGAGCAATTCGAGCTTATAAAGTAGCATATTATGAGATTTTGGGACCATCCATCGTACCGATTTTGGAACATTTATCGAAATTAAAACTCAGAAAATTTCCGTGTATAACGGTTACCTCAAAATTAAACCAAGTATACTGTTCAACATTTAAAATAATACGTAAATTTCAAAGAAAAACGTGTAACTACTCCAGTGGAAATGGCGTGTAACTACATTCGTTGCGCTTCTAGTATCTGCGCCGGCACCGAACAGAAAGTGATGTAATTTCATTAATAGCTGTACAGGTACACTCGTGACGGATTGGCCTTCAGATAGACATTTGGCAGAAGACCTTATAAGGCTTCCTTATCTGTAATATTGTAAGAAGGTTGCTCATCACCTAGACATTACCTAAAACAATGTTTTTCTTTGAAATCAGCATAATTATGTCTTCTTGGTCCTAAGTTGCTAAGAGACTAGTTAGAATTTAATTTACCTATGATAGCAAAACACGTAAAATATATTATAAATCCACGTGTAAAGAAGCTATTAGCAACAAAACCAAAAAACCTCCAACAGTCATCACCGCCATGACATCATTGGTAACAGCAATGCACGCAAAAAGTTCGTAAGTATAGAAGAATTTGTTGAAGGCAATCCAAGCGTGGCGCTGAGTACTGCAAGCGAATCAAGCTGTGAATCATCAACAGGGGCTTTGACATTGAATCGTTGAGCTACTAAATACGCGGAGAGCTCGAAAACATTTTGAGTACCACTCAAGACAGAGGTATTCCACATTGGGCACCCGCTGATATTGCACCTGAGCTAATGGCATCTTAACTATACCAAAAATTTTGCAGGTGCTAGATGCCCAATGTGGAATATCTCGTCATCCAAAATCTTGCGTTCTTCATTTGAATCAGTTTTGAGACTCGCGAGAAAAAAACTCGCTTACTAAGGACAGATTTCTGGTCGTATGATTCTCCAGTAGTAACACGCTTTTGAGGTCAATATTATTGATTCTGAATTGAATCGATTCTGCCGTTAATTAACGCTTAAAAATAGCAAAACAGAGGAAAAAACAACATTGATTGTAAAAGGAAAATAATGACCAACAGGGTTCAATAGATAAATGCTAATATCAACGTTCACATCCAAACGAACATAAATATGTATGCATGCTTATTTCTGATCGATTCCAAGTAATGACCAATATCCGCTACATCAAAGCGGACTGCACCCGCTGGTTTCGATGCCCCAAATAGATTTCCAAACGGTTTGGCGACCATATAAGTGAGTGCGGAAGTGAGACGAATAAGTACCACTAGCGGAGGAGTTAATCAAATTGCAATACTGGATGATTGAAGGTCGATTCAACAATGACAATAGAGATGACGAAAATCAAGAAGAATTTTAGAGTATTAAACATACAATCATTGTTATACTAATTTACGAACAGGAAAACTACCTCCATAATACTATTGTTGGATTGTTTCAATGTCTTCTGATGCAACCGCTTTCAAGTTCGAAGTGAATCCGATAAATATTCCGGACAGGTGAATAGCGAGCAGGTGAGCGACGTCCAGCCGGACAATACACTGAAGTAGATTCGTATTGATTTGGCTACATAGCCCCAGATGTTGCACATGCGCTGTATGCATAACATATTATACACTCTTAACAAGTATATCATATCGAACACCGCGACGAATTTAAACTACGAACAAGCGCCGTGAACGCTAGATAATTTATTCATGCACTGCACTGATGTAGGCTAATCAGTCACCGACCTTGAACGTCCGAGGGAACATCTTCATCGTGCACAGAGCTCACCGTACTAATAACAAATCGATTGATATACTTGTATTGCGTAATTTCACTCACCGAATCACCATAGCAACTTCATCAAACCCCCACCTCCTTCTACATGATCCTTGAAGACTTCTAAATTAAGCACCACATCCGAAACTAGGTCAGGAATCTTAGAATCACGTTCTAATTTAGTAATTACTATCTAAGCTAAGGAACAAATGCACTGTGCTATCTGCGCGTAGCGACTGGAAGGCGCCAGATGGCTTGGAATAATAATCCCCATACGTAAAGTATGGGCAATTCAAAAATAAACCACGCGGGGGAAGTTTGGATCCATTTATAATTTGAAGGATAATCGTTATGTTTTCCTGTTTCTAGTTCTCTACGGTGGCAGGACCGGCAGCCAGGAAGCACATAGCGTTACTAAGCTCAGTCAACAATATTTATTGTGTCGCGAAATGTAGGTGTTTATCTAACGGTCATATTCATTATTTCAAGACCGAATGCTGCAAATATGAAGTGCCGCGCCTGGCTGGGTGGTCGTGCTAATAGCGCGCGCATTTCTAGCGTGAATATTTTAAAGTTAATGGCTAGGTAGATCTGTGTTATCACATTGTTCTAGACTTCCGTGACTGCATGCTAATGTGTATCGATTCAGGCTTGTTACTAGTCCAGTCAACGAATGATTATAGAGGGAAAGTCTTGGAACACAATTTTTGACTTCATAACTTTGTTTAGACTAGTTAGGAGGTAAACATATCAAAAGTCCCCGCCTCTAGCCCTTGAGCTTTGGGAGGGGGGGGGGATTGTAAGTCCCATTTTTTGGTTTTTCGCTTATATCTCCGAACTTATGCGTCCTAGCGACATAGTAAAATTATTAAATTTGCTACAAGTTATGCTAAATAAGTAATTCGATATCTTTTACAGTTTTCGAGATATATACTCCTGAAAGTCTGTCATTTTGAAAAAATGACAGACTTTCAGGAAACTAACTTTACATTTTTGCGCTTTTTTACCGGATAACTCTTTAACGATACAACCATAAGTAAATGCTGGCAAAAGGGTTGTGGAACACTCAATTTCCTTTAATAATACTATAATATTTTATCCATTTTCTTTAAAATGTGCTTTAGTCTAAGCTAATGTAATGTGCCAGCATTACATTGATACATACTCGTACATCGATTTACAAAGACCTTTTTTCAAAGACCAGGTACCTACCTTTTATAAAAAATATAATATACAGCATTTACATTAACATTTGAAGGAAAATAATATAGTTTTATTGAAGAAAATGTAATGCTCTAAAAGCTTTTTGCCGGCAATTATTAACTAGTTGCATCTTTGAAGATTTCCGTTCTAAAAAAGGTAAAGTTAAAATGATTTTTTCAAAATGACAGACTTTCAGGAGTATATATCTCGAAAACTGAAGAAGATATCGAAATGCTTATTTAGTATAACTTGTAGCAAATTTAATCAGCTTTTATTTTGTTCCTTGGTACTATGTCGCTAGGACGCAAGGTTTCCGAGATATAAGCGAAAAACCAAAAAATGGTACCTTCAAACCCCCCCCTCCCCCAAAGCTCAAGGGCTAGGGGCGGGGACTTTTGATATGTTCACCTCCTAACTAGGTTAAACAAAGTTACAAAGTCAAAAATTGTGTTCCAAGACTTTCCCTCTATACCCTATTTTGAGCATTCGTTGACTGGGCTATACCACCGTTAACTGTGACAATAGGATACATTAACATTATCCTACAGCTTGCAGCGGAAGCCGCATTAAATGTGAAGAGTTTAAGCAGAAGGAACAAGTCTATTACTCCATCATGTGGGCGTCTGTTAAGTTCAATTACTTGATTGTTATTTATGTTACTTTTATAATTGTTTTTCAATTAAGATAGACGGGTACGGTCCAACCTGATATGAGTTGAATGATCTTTAGGCAAATAGAGACGGGATTATCTAAAAATTCAAAGAAGAGATAGCGATGCATTCAAACGGGAATATTAATGAAGGTTAAAAGCGTTTATTGATTTATGCGTAAGGTCAACAAACTCAAACCAAAATGGATATTTGGAGTACTGTTTGCATACTGCTTAATTTACATCATCAGGATAATAAAACGGGTCGTAAAAACACAAATTACTTGGTACTGGCGAACATTTTCGCTCGGTACATACGGACATGGCGAAAGACTACGGCCAAATGCCACTTCGGTTCCCATAAATACGTACGCGAGTCCTTGAAACAACAATTACTTGTGTTTTGCTTAGGCTGTGACGCAAACGGTCCACTAGCCGACAAAATTGTAACGTAAATCTATCTGTACGTTGACTGTTATTATTAGGAAGCTGAGTTCGACGAATTTTCGAAGAATCAAGTCGTCAAAGTAGGAGTTATTTTTTCAGTTCATCCTGTGTTGCCCTTATCCTAATTCATTAGGAGACGAAGCAGTTGTCTTCTTCTACTATACCTCTCTATGACTCGTCATTCCATTCATTTCTAGCCATAGGCTTCTTCATAAAGTCCATTCATTTTTGGTCTTCCTCCACACTTTTTCTTTGTGAATGACGTCTCGCAGGTCAACCTAAAGGAGGTTGTCAGATGCTTAACCGGGGTGATATGTGACAAACATATTTGGTACAGAGTAAAATTTCCACGTGGAATCGACTCGATTAGTCGTGGTGATTAGATGTACTGAATTCCAAAACATGTTGGTATCTATCGGTCTCTATCCTGTGTGTGTGTGTTAGATGAATCTAAGGCCTCCAGCCAGGGGCACCTCTACACTTATAGCCTCATCCACATTTATACTCAAAAGCTTCCTCGCCATATTGTTCTTTTAACCAGCTGTTTTTCGAAAATGGGCTTCTATCACGCTTCAAATAAAGAACATTTTTATTAGGCTTACCACGCTATTGCGGGCGACAATGACCAATGGCTTTTCGTGATTAAGGCGCGGCTGGTTTTATTACAATGCGATTTCTCTATTAAAGTGCCGCGCGTGTGGTTGGCCACACAAACGTGCCTGGTTTTGGGAGCTAGGAAATCGTGTAAACTTTAAGTTTGTTTAATTTCTGAAATAGTTTTGTGTACTTTATTTTACTGTATCTATCTATCAGATAATATTTCTAAAATATAATCGGCCATGGGAAGAAATGGCTGAAGATAAAATGTATCCCTGGGAAAAAAAAGGGCAGATAATAATTCAAAAGAGTGTACTGAGAAAGTCTAGAACATATTGAACCTATTTTGTGCCCATTGATACGACACAAGTCTGCTGTTTTTGAGAGAGAACAACGATATGATGGATTACGGCCCAGTCATCCATCATATCGTTGGTGTAAATGGCGTATTGTATGTTATGATATTTAAGTTTTGACAGTCCAAGTAGGCATAATCTTACTAATTTTTTAAATGCAAACTTACGCATTTAAAAAAGCAGTGAGGAATTGAGGACGGATCGGTTAGATGTATAGATAGATGATGACGACGAGATGTCTGTTAATTTTTCCCGTAAAAACTTCTAAATGGATTTGGTTGACAATATTCTTTTTTTTTTAGCGATATTCTCGCGTTTGACTATTATCCTGATCCCTAGCAATGATATCTGATGGTAAGCGATGACAGGTCGACGGTGAAGCACACTTGCATAGAAGTATCCTATTCACTTTTGACTTAAAGACCCCAAGGTAGCTGTCAGGAAACACTTCCTGGGACAATAGCCGAAGCCAAAGGTATAAGCTAGTATCTAACTAAACCTTTCTATTAAACCAATTAAAATTGAAGAAGTTAAACTACAGACTAACAGACGCTATAAATCGTAGAATCCCGAAATTCATTCAAGGTTACAACGGCAACGCGCATAATTTATTTCGGAACTAAAAGCGAGTTACGAGCGAGTATACTAAACCTTGGTCTTACAGCCGCCATAATCACTACCTTGTAACATATTGTTTAAATATTGCACAGATCTTATCTGAATCTTTTAAAACTGAGGATAAACATTTTGAGGAAACATGTGTGTTGTGCTGGAACTTTGAACGATGGATTGAAGAATGAATAATACGAGAACGTTGCGGTAAAAAGTTGTTGTAGACTAAAATGTTTGGACATGTTCAGAGAATGAGTGGCAACGTCGGGAGGGAATGCCCTAGTATGCTGGCATACAACCTTATAGGTGAGGTTCTTCAGAAAAGACAGGTTTGTGTGTAATACTCACAACCAGCGAGCTTTTTTTTATCGTGGTAAAATCATCAAATGAGTCCTCCCACCCAGGGCCAACCAGCGAGCTTAGTATGACCAGATGTATGAAAGTGGACAGCCTCGGATCTACGATTTTTTCGAACCAGGGCAAAACTTGATAGAGGGTCATAATATTTTTTTTCGTCCTAGACCTGACCATTTCTGTTGCAATTGACTATTGAACTTGGCAGGAGTTATAATGTCTGGAGGACCCCTTCCATTAATCACCCGATTAATGCCGCTTTCAGGCATCTCATCATTTCAAGGCTGCTCCTTTCTCCGACATTTTAGATTTTTGTTTCCAAGCAAACAAACATGTTAATGACTTTGGGGCCCCCAAAATCTGGCACCCGGGCCACGAATCCCGCCTGCCTCACCGATGAAGGAATATGTCAGGATCATAGCAGGTGGCGATCTATTATTTCTATCTGGGACACAAATTCCCTTCGGCAGATCTGTGGTTTCTGCCTGGGAAACGAGTTCCCTGCAAGGAATAAAGACGAGATTTCATGTATGAACATTTTCAAGTCATTTTCAAGTGAATCACCAATGACGCTCCGTATAAGGAAACAGATGTTAAACATGGTGATATGCTAATTGCTGCACTGCAATCAAGTGCAGACGGAATTAATTAAACTTAATGTACCATGGCATTGATACTCAGTATTATTAGCATTATAGGAATGCAAGTTGTTGGTGATTTGTCAGAAATTTACTAAATTTTGTCTTTTTCCTTAGCCTTTTATAGAGTAGAGGAAGGCTATATAACACCATAAGGTGACGAACAGCTTGAGAAAAGTTAGTCTGTAATATTTCCGATTAGATTAATTAATTCTGATTGAATAAGGCAGTAAAATATGACATAGTTACATTAATACATAATTCTAATATTAGCTATGAAGTTATTCAAACGGATTAAAATGCGATCTGTTCAGGACAGATACTGATGTAACGCTCATAAAATCAGATTTAATTCGATGCTCAGTGATAAAAGAACCGGTTCGATGGTCCATTCTGTGTCTCTTTTTAAACACAATTAACGGATCTATAGCTTTAGGTATCTTTGGACTTAGGAAACGTTTATTTTGCCCTTGCCACTGATGTTGCAAGTTCATTTGATGAGAGCCCTTGGAAACATCACACCTCGAACGTACGTCCTAAAAATTAGTTACCACACATTGCTAGCTGAGTATACTCTATATCGATACTAATATTATAGAGAATTTGTTTGTTTGTTTTTTTGTATGAAGGGCGTAATCTTCGGAAATACTATAGCTACTAATGATCCAAATAAATTCTAATTATTTTTGGGGTGGATAGCACAATTCTTTAAAGATTACTTAGAGGCTTTGTACAGCCCTTAGAAGCCAAGCAACACAGAAACAAATACAATCTTAGCGTAAACAAAATTAAAGCGCGGGCGGACGTTCGGATGCGATGCGGTGGCTGGGGCCAAAACTTCACGAGGTTGAAGTCATGGCAGAAGCCTTTGCATTTGAGTACCTAGCTAGAAGGCACAGAACGAAACGTGCGATCTAGTCGCATGAATGAATGTGGACAATACAAAAGATTTTCCTTCATCCATAGACAAAAACCGGTTGTGAGTACTGCGCCACTGGCCTTTTTAATGGCTAAGGACAACACCAAAGATGTCTATACTACATGCTTCATATACTAAAGACCTTGACACTAGCGGTTACTGGCATACATATAGATACGCGGTGACAACAGAAGAACCATCTGTACTACGTAACTATACCGCATGAGTTCTAGAGTAACTCATTAGAGTGGACATTTCATGCTTTGTTTACATTTTCCACGCATTGACCATGAATGGGGTATTCATTCAAGATAATTTACATGTGGTTTTGCAATATTTACCTGAACTACTTTTTTTTGTGGAAACAGCGTGTACTAGATAAGTAATGGTTATTTTTAACAGAGTTTTAATATAGGTTCTCAATTTAGTTGTTCTTTTTTTTAGGGTTCCGTAACCAAATTGCAAAAACGGAACCCTTATAGATTCCTCATGTCTGTCTGTCTGTCCATCCGTATGTCACAGCCACTTTTTGTCGAAAGTATAAGAGTTATCCTGTTGAAACTTGGTAAGTAGATGTATTATGTGAACCGCATTAGGATTTTTCACACAAAAATAAAAACAAAACAAATTTTGAGGGTGCCCCCCATACTTAGAATTGAAAATCAAATTTTTTTTTCACCAAACCCATACGTGTGGGCTATCTATGGATAGGTCTTTAAAAATTATGTTGAGGTTACTAATATCATTATTTTCTAAACTGAAATGTTTGCACGAGAAACTCTTCCAAAGTGGTAAAATGTGTGTGTCCCCCCCCCCCCCCCTGTAAAACTTAAAAAAAATATGTAATGTAGACCTCAACAAAAACTTCCAACGAAAATTGGTTTGGATGAGATACAGTTAGCAGTTTTTGAGATATAGTACATTTTCAAAAACCGCAAATATAACTTTGCCATTCATACAGACACTATGAAAAACAAAGTTATTTTTATTGTTTGTGTATATTACTATAATCTCAATATAATTATATCCCTAATCTATGCTTGCTACTACGGAACCCTTCATGGGCGAGTCCAACTCGCACTTGGCCGGTTTTTTATGTGACTGAGACCGCGAGACGTGGTAATCAATCTGAACAATATTCTCCCTGGAATCTATGTATTATATATTATATTGTAATCGCAAAAAAAATGTCAGAAATGTACTCGATGCAAGGATTTTTTTTACAGGATCGCCTTCGACCACTGTCTCGCCTGATGGTAAGGGAAGATGTGGTCGACGGTGAAGCACGGTTGCCTTGCTTCACCGTCACTCAACTTATTCACTCTTGATATGAAGATCCCAAGTTTGTAGCTATCAGGGAATTCCACTTCTTGGCTGTGCGCACAATGAACGTATTTTGATGCAATATGCTGTAGATGATTCTACTTGAACTGTAAATGATTGATGTTCTACAAAGAACATTTCCGGACACCCATTGTCGTGTTCTATGTGTCCTGGAATTAAAGTAACTGATAGACAGCGCCAAAGTCGTAATCGTAATTCCAAAGTCGACTCTTTACAAATTACCATCAACACACTACAGACAGGTAAGTGACGCAGACTACACGACAAATTGTTGGACGTTGGTGTTTTTTTTAGCCTGGTAAAATCATCAAATGAAGTCCCGGCAGGGCAGGAGGGACTGTCAGACTTGACTAAAATCCACGGTGTCCTTCAATAGCCCATTTATGTTCCTGGGTCACGGTAATCGTTAGACCCGCGACCACGTTGGTGAGAGCGCCAAATTTTTAGCTAAATTCCGAAGCCAACTCTTTATGATTGCTATCAACACACTAAGGATACACTACACAAGATAGGTAATAGGTTATCCACAGACAATGACCCACCTTCCACCGCATGCCTCACCTGCACACTTGATGACCTTTTAACTGCATCAGTGATCAACGTTCGCGAAGGTACAGACATATAAACCTACCCCCAAAGTGACATTTAAAAAAATAGATTTCGAACTTAATCACACAAGTAGAAGGTTCATGCTCAATTGAGAGAATTTTACAGATCGGGGTAGGTTAATGTGTCTATATCTAGTTCAATTTCTGGCCAAAGAACACTGAACATTTTCCCTACAAACATTAAGAAGCACATATTTACCTGAACTACTTCTTTAGTATGCCCCTTCAGCCGATCCAGGCTTTCTTCAGAGGAATAATCTGAAGTCTTGACGAGATTAGCTGCGTTCCTGGTGACCCGCCGTGTGACGTGAGCTGGCTGCGAATAATGCTCCTCTTCTACTTCTGTTATGGTTTCGGATGTCACTGTGCTCGCTGGCTGGCTTAATTGTCTGGAGAAGAAATAAGGTATGTTTGGGTTTTGTCATGAAGAATAAGTACATGGGGTGGGGGGTTTACATATTATATTATAATTGACAGATAATGAGACAGAGATATTTTGCTGGATGGATAGATACAGAGAGGGGGAAAGAGAAATAGAGAGAGACATAAACGCGCTATAAAGCCAAAAATAGTAGACTAAAACTGTTGTGGATTTTAGTCTTATTCCTATTAGTCCTGAGGACTAGATGCTACTGGCATAAAAATGATCCTAATTCCAGCCCTGTTGGCTTTTCGGTCATTAAGGCGTGAAAAGGTAAAAGATGGTTTCATGTTATTGTCGTAATTTATCTATTGACATTTTTAAAAAACTTAGTGATTAGATACAATCCTACTAATATTATAAATGCGAAAGTTTGTGAGGATGGATGTATGTTTGTTCCTCTTTCACGTAAAAACTACTGAATGGATTTGGTTGAAATTCGGTACATAGATAGTTTATAACCTGGATTAACACATAGGATAGTTTTTATCCCTATTTTATGTTCCTACGGGATGATTTTTGAGTTGTAGCGGGTGAAACCGCTGGCAACAGCTAGTTTATAATAAATGTAAAAATTATCAAGATTTAAAGTAGCGATGCATCCGATACCGATATATCGGCGATACTTCAGGTTAGCCGATATATCGGTTCGACGATATTTTTATGACCGATTCAACGATACTTTTTCATTTAAAAATGTAGTGTAAACGAGCGTGTTGTCTTGTCTATTTCGTTGCAAACGAGGCACGAACTATGACCGGGGAAACTTAAATTTCCTAAACAGACTTGCGAAATCGCTTTTCTCGGAAAATTTCAGATTCATTTGTTTATTAAACAAAAATTTTTTAATGTTATTTTTAATTCCTAAAATGTATAATTATCTAATATCAATAAAATATATAATCTGACTTGTGAATTATTTCTTTTATCTTAATTTTTTAATTCAAAATAAGCGTAGGTATCGGTATCGGTATCGCCGATATTTTTATAAGAGTATCGGTATCGTATCGGCGAAAAGGCGTATCGATGCATCCCTAATTTAAAGCTACTAAAGAGGAAATATTTCACGACTGAATTACAGATGGTGTTAAATAATGTCAAAGTACCTTTTGATGTATTCATATAAACAATAATGTTTGACCAACCTTGATTCACTGCTTTGGCTACTACATACTATTGTACAACAAATCTTTGGCACTTTGCCTATCATGTTAAAAGCTGATAGTAATGTCATTATTTAACAATATTAACTTTATGGTGTTAATTTGTTGAGAAACAATTTGGTTTATGGTGTAAACTGTTTGTTAAAACATTGGTATAGGTACTGGCGATAAAGAATGCATTTTGATTCTTAGAAAGAGAAAAAGAACTTAATGATGCCATGACACAGGAGCATGGAAGAAGAAAACGTGTTGCGCCGACTTCTAAATAAAGTGGTAGGTGTAAGTGAGGGAATTTCTCCTTCTGTCCATCATACAAACATAAACCCCACAGATACAATACAAAAACCCAGACACAGAAAAACTACTTGCAGGTCACACAAAAGTTTGTTCTATGCAGGAGTCGAACTCGCGAGACGCTGCGCAGCAGTCTACCGCTCAGCCACTGCCCCAAAATGCCCCACGTGCCGCGAAATGATGATGTTTGGAAAGACATCATTTTACACGGCGAGTTTCTATCATTCTTTATTGCTGGTACCTATAAATGTATTGGTATGTGAATACCTACATGGTAATGAATGCTTGTGTATTACAGGGGTAAGGTCTCGTTATCACGTGAGTCACTTCCGCTCGCCAAGGTTAAAGTAATTCCTTTATATTTGTATCTTATCAGAGGAAAGTTGGTTAATTGGTGCCATTTATTTACTTAGTTGTTAGTCTTCCTTTAATTTTTATGGACTTGTTTACTTACTGAAATAGTTAATTGAAATTGTTGTGGTTTTCTGAATTGGTTTTTGTTTATGTTATGAAGGCCATTTAGATGTTATTGTTTAGAATATAACAGATTATCAAGAGGAACTACTTCAGTAATTAAATTATTTAATTAACATAATGATATGTTTGTAGAACATTAACTAAAATCACTCATAGAGATATTTATCTCTTTTAAGATTAAGTATTTTTTAATGTAAACTTAATTAGGAAATTCAGAAAAATTAACTAAATTAGAGCTTACATGAGTTCTTTAAATGATATGCCATAATTATGCTCACGATTTAGTCACTTAAATATAATTATACAATAACAAACATGTATTACACATCTATTCTAAAATTAAGCATGACTAAAATTTCCAAGAATTTGTAACTGTTCCATTATAATTAAGAGTTTGTTGAATAGCCTAGTGTTCCACAGCTGGGCTTAGGTTTCTCCTTCCAAACCTTGCTCCTTGCTGTTCTGTGTGATTTCTATTTTGAAGAAATTTTTTACTAATTTAATGAAGATTTGTAGTTATACATACATTTTATTTGCCAATTAGTCATAGCTACACTATCCTAGGAAAAAAAAAATGTACAAGCTCTCCGCCCTGGCTGTACACAGCTGCAATTTGAAAATAAAATAATAATGTCACTCAAGAATAATATAACTTTCTACTTTTTTTTTATCGTGGTAAAATCATCAAATGAGTCCTCCCACTCAGGGTAGGGCGGGAGGGACTGTCAGACTCGTACTGACTAAAATTCACGGTGTCCTTCAATAGCCCTTTATGTTCCAGGGTCACGGTAATGAGATAACTTTCTACTGGTGAAATAATTATCAAAATCAGTTCAAGAGTTCCCGAGTTTTTATACACACAAACTCACAAATGTGTGTTCCACAATTTTGTTGATCACAAAGCCCACTCAATAATAATAAACAAGTTGAACATGGATTATGTTTATTCTAAATTTAAACCATGACCATAAATTCCAATAATCAGTGTTGTGCATAGCAAGGTCACATCACACTATTGCTGTGACCTCACACTATGGTTGTGACATCATTGTCAACAAAACTTGTCCTTTACTGGTACTCAGGCCCTAATGACCTTGAGATCAATATGTCATTTGAGAAACTAGTGGGTGTTGTAAATGTAAATGGAAGATCTGTATTTGTGGTAAACAAATATTGCTCAAATTTATTAAGGTATTGACTGAAAAAATCTAATTAGTCCAACAGTTGCGATTATCAAACAATACCTACTTGACACATTCTTTTATTTTGTTACGTAAACCAAAATTAATGAAGAAACAACATTTTTAAAATTGCCACAAGCAACTGCAGTTTTTACTTGATGCTGACGACACAAGCCCCCCACTGTTGAATTTTATATGCATTGATTTAAAGAAAAAATATGTGTGTACAATGTACTAATTAGATATTTGCAGTTTATTGATGCTGTCAACATGCCTATTAGGAGTTTTTACTTATTTATCTATTTACTGATTTTACAGTAGTCCACTTTGCTATTTCTACCAGTCTACTTGTATTGCACAGAAAAAAACATTGTTTTTCAAATAGCCCTAAATGCTGTGCAAATAGAGAAATGGCATATAAAACTAAGGGCATTTAGTAGTCAAGTCAATAATGCTATTTCATTATGAATAGGTATTAATATTATGACTGAAATCACATGAAAATTAAACAGGATAATAAAGATTATATATTTATACAGATTGATAAGCCAACCTCACATGTAATAAGCTTTTAATTTAGAACACATCCTGATAACAATAATTAACTCTTCATATTGATAACACAAAAAAAAATAAAGCACATGTTCAACATACATTAGCATTTAAAATTCAAAGAATTTGGCAATGAACAGTGCCGTTTTGTTACTAAAAAATTCAAAAGCACAGAAAACTAGTTTAGCAAGAATTTATTATCACAATTGACAGGTTTGATAAAAAGGGGTTTATCTATCATAATCTTTGATACTTCAATAACTTAGCTCAACCCACGATATGATAGGAAATTAATGAAACTGGGCCTTAAAATGAATTCTTTAAAATGTTCCACTGCTACAGCTGAGAGAAACACGGCTGTTCTAAATTCGAAAATGGAATAATACTCACTTGACAGGGGTGCTTCGCTTCACAGGCGTTTTGCGCCCCGACTTCTGGTGATGGGTGTGTTCCTCGCCCTCCAGGCAATTCTCATGGTCACAGCTCGACCTCAGGAAGGGTGTCTTCGAGCGAGACCTTGACCTCAATCCGCTAACCGTCGGGTTCTCCATGCTTCTATCACTGAAACTGACTTGCTGTTATCACTGACTTCACACCATCTTCACACCTCGCTCCCACCGACCCAAGGTTGATGATCTCACCGTAATTCCACCAATATTCAAATTACTTCACCGAATTTTTAATACACCGAATATTGCACAAGGAAATCTATTTCTGTGGCTTCATGCGATGCCGCCAAAAGTAACGTAACCAAAGTCTCGGTGACTTTCAGTTACACTACGTAAGTACGTATGGATGCTCGATTCTGAACGTCCTAAAATATTTTGTGTGATTGATATCTAACGATTTACAAATGTAAAACCGTGTACAGTAAATTGTACACAAACGTGCGCGATGTAATGAAATTCGTGAATTTCGTAACTTCTCACTCGCTAAACATAAACTGATGACGTCATCAAAAAGACGTTACGGAGGAGGGATGCCATTAAAAATATTGCAGGATTAAAAATATTATGCAAAAGAAAAGCTTCTGCAATCTTTTGACACTAAAAATAATCTTATTTCTTTTCTGTAATTTTCTAAACAGATAAATGAAGAATTAACAATAAAAAAAATCATAAAACTTTGCTGCATGGTGTTAAAGATTCAGAAAAACCAGAGAGCTGGAACGATTTTTTGGTGTTGCCAATTTAAACAAAAATAGGGATGCGAAAGTGTGGGAAAAGTAATAAAACAGGAAAGGAACGGGAATTCCGGTTTTTTGACAGTGGCTAATTATAATCTGTGATGTTGTGTTGTTTTGGCGGGTGAGCACGAAAACAAGAATATTGTGAAATAAAAATTGTTTTAAAATGGATGTGAGCAAAGTTTTTAGCAAAATAAAAGAGCTTGGACATGTACCAGGCAAACGTGAAGAATTACGTGAATACTGCCAGTTGAAAATCGATCAGGTATAGCAATTATTAGACAACTAAAACGTAAAGTTTCAATGATACCGTTTTGTAACAAGATTTTCATCATTGATGTAATTTTCATTTAATTATTTGCAGATAATAAAGTTTTTACCGCGGCGTATAGTGAATAGTGATGGAGGAGATCTGTTGAATTGTATTTTAAATGGATTTCCGGATAATACTGCCTGCAGGAATAAGGTTAAGGTAAACAACAACATTGACTGAACAAGTACTGACATGTTCATTATAATATAAACAAAGATAAAATATTGAAGTACTTTCTACAGAAAATGAATACTTGATTATTGTTGTATTATCAAAAGTTGTGAAATATAGATATGACATGCTATTCATGTTATTGACATGATTCTCAAACCTTTTAAGCATGTTTTTGTGTGAGCTTTCTTGTAAAGACTAGGGCTTAGTGGCGTTCTAAGTTTATCTCGAGACTAACACCACTACAAGAAGTGAAACACATTGCTGATAGTACTGCACTTTTAACAATATAATCTATGACATGGTCATGAAAGATTGTAAATACTGATACCGTACCGTGGCAGTTACTTTAGCTCTCTGAGTTAAAGTGGACCTTTGGTAACAACCAGAGGTCCACTTTAGTCCACCACATACAGACACACACACTACAAAAGCAACAGGTTTTGTCCAACTCGTCCCACCATCTACAACATCTGCCATGACACCTGGCTGTGAATTGAAAAGATTAAAGATAAACATTGTAAATTCCATTATTCTGTTCTTAGTTCTAATGACAGACGACCTTATAAATGTCGCCGGAAGACGCTGGATGCAGGTCGCTTCCAACCGGTATATGTGGAGATCTAAAGGGGAGGCCTATGTTCAGCAGTGGACGTCCTATGGCTGAGATGATGATGATGAAGTTCTAATGACCTATTACGATCCACACATACTTCTATTGCAACATACACAAGCAGGTTATAACTAAACTCCAATGATTAACAGGTGGTGGAGTTAGTCCTGCAGACCATGAGAAAAGAGTCCACATCCTTAACTCACTGCGGTGATGTCATTAGCCGACTCTGTCTGGAACTGCCGAGGTTGCCAGTAGATGACCTGGTGCGCTGGTCCAATGATAGTGTGCAGTCTATTGTACAGGATACTGATGTGAATATGATGTGAGTATATAAAGAATTAAAGATATGAATAACGAAACTATCAATGTCATGATCTGGCCATGAGCGGGTTCAATAGTTCCTTCCCAGAATATCAATTCTTACATAATTACAAACCTAAACTCGACAATAATAGGCCTGTTGGTCTAGTGGTTAGTGAACCTGACTACTAAGCTGGAGGTCGTGGGTTTATCAGTTGTCTAGTACCCGTAATACTTATATATTTCTAAATACATATTATAGATAAATTACACCCAGACACAGAACAAATGATCGTGCTCATCACACAAACATTTGTCCTGGGTGGGAATTGAACCCACAACTAATCTGTGCCACGACCTCCGGCATAGCAGTCAGGGTCACTAACCACTAGACCAACAGGCCTGCTGTGTTGCTAACATGTACAAGCAGGAGAGACTTTTTTATACTAAGTAAAGATTAGATCGGGCACGCCGCAATCGCGGCGGTAAGACCACGTCCGTTTCAACCGCGCGGCCATGACGTTTTTTTTAAATAAAAACCATCCCAAGTTTTTGTAAATTTGTCAAAGCAATGGTTAAAAAGTTATAAGGGTTTGAACGTGGCCGCGCCATCGAAACGCGGCGAACCGCGCGGCCATGGAGATCTTTAAAACTAAGCGTCGCAGAGATCTGAAATTTTGGGAAATAGTAGATTGATTTTGTAAAATATTTGTAAAAATATAGAAAAAAATCCTGTGTTTATATTTTAGGAGCTGTAAGGCTAAAACCTCATGGCCGCGCCATTGAAACGGTGTCAAAAACGTTATCGCCGATATCTCGCTGAAAAAACATCGCGGACGTCTGAAGTTTTTTGTAAAACACAGATTTGATTTTGTCGAAACTAGTAAAAATACAACAAAAAATCCTAGGTTTATATTTCAGGAGCTATAAGACTAAAACCTCATGGCCGCGCCATCGAAACGTTGGAAATTTTGTTTTTCGCCAATATCTCGCTGAAAAAGCATCGCAGAGGTCTGAAGTTTTTTGTAAAACCTAGATTTAAAGTTGTCGAAACTAGCAAAAATACAACAAAAAATCCTAGGTTTATATTTCAGGAGTTGTTGAACAAAATCTTCATTGCGTCTTGAATATGTCGGTTAGGGTGACCACGGATTATTATTTACAGAGACTTTCCACCTTTTTTTATTAGAAATGAAATCTCAAGAATTCGGTGAACAATAAGGAGCAATAATATGGCTATTTCTTTAAAAATCACGTAAATTAGAGATTGTTCGCTTACATTAAGACATAAATTTCTTTAAAAATCACTTAAATCATAGATTGTTCGTATACCTACACTAAGATATGCATTTTTTATTATTTCGTAACAGTAAGTTTATTTGTTGTAAATACGACCTTGTGGCCAAAGACTTTCTGTAAACCTAACAAAAAAAAATTACATTACTTATATTAAAACTTTAAAATGAGGTAATTTGGTTATTTTGGTTAGGTACAGTTTATTTTCATTATGTAATTTTTAAAATTCCCCTGTTGTTTAATATCTTAATCGTCGTCGATTAAACTGTATGCTAAATTATGTATCGTTATAACCTGAAACCAACCTAAAGGGGTATGACAAGATTCGGCCCGATTCATGTTGTGTTATAAAATTTAATTATGTGAATTTCTAAATAATAATAGATAATTAGTAACATAACACAATAAAACAAATAATAATAAGAGAATAATATGCAAAAAATCATGAATTCAATTAATTATTTAAAAGTTTCTATTACGTTAACAAAGTTAAAAAAAATGTAACAGACTTCTAAAAAAAAACAACCACTAAAAAGGTAAAATAACCTACCAAATAACTTTTCTTTTGGAAGTCGTTGGCTTTGCTTTTTTATTTCGTTGATTTTTTTGCCACCGACTTTTAGTTTAAATATTTTCAAAATAAAAAAAAAATCAAAATCAAAAGTCATTTATTCAAATTAGGCTGATTTATCAGCACTTTTTGAAGGTAAATTTTTTACATAAGACAGTCCCCCAAAGCGCCCTCCCTTCGACACTTCCTAGTGTTTTGGCTGGGAAGAAGAAGTGGCGGAACAAACTCCCCAGCAACACATCTGTCTGTACGGTTAGAAGAACCAAGATTTTATACAATTTAATAGAACATTCACATCAAATTTTTTTTAACCCAACCCAAATTCTTGTCAAATACATAATTTTATTACATATGTACTAGAATTTTATTATCCTTAGCACCGGTTATAACATCGCCCATGTACACAATAAGCAAGAACACCAAAATAAATGATTTTTTTATGGGACCAAATGGCAGGTTTACTGCATCATGATTGATGCTTACTCATGTTTTACAATAAATAATATTCTATTCTATTTTATTCGAACAATAACCCATATGGGTCATTAGTATAAATGAATTAAGTCCAAATACAAGATAGCTGCTATAAAACGTTGAGGAGTTCTCTGAACTGTTCTTCGTCTTCATCATCAGAACCCTAATGACAGTGGCAACCCATCTAGGTGTAAAGTTCTCATCAATATAAATGAATTAAGTCCAAACACAAGGTAGCTACTGTAAACCGTTGAGGAATTCCCTGAACTGTCTTTCGTCTTCGTCATCAGACCCCTAATAACAGTTACAACTCATCTAGGTGTAAAGTTCTTATCAATACAAATTAGTCAAGCTCAAACACAAGATAGCTGCTGTGAATCGTTGAGGAGTTCCCTCGACTGTCTCTCGGCTCCATCATCAGATATACTCCAGACCTTTATTAAATTGTAGTGCTTTTAAATACTTAATGAAAAAAAATAATTTACTAAATCAGTCGACGCCTACTCTTTACTGTTAAGGAGTTGCACCTTCCATCATCAGCTCAGCTACATGAGATGATGATTACTATACGCAAGTACTTAAAGTACTTTATAATATTTGTGAAACACGATGTGTGGGCCTATAAAATTAGAGGGTTGCCCTCGTTTTCTCCAGGATCCAATCATCAGATATTGAAATGGTGACAATGGGACCACACGGGAAGCACCAGCTTTCAAAAAAAAAAAAGAATCATGAAAATCGGTTCACCCAGTCGCAAGTTATGAGGTAACAAACATAAAAAAATACAGTCGAATTGATAACCTCCTCCTTTTTTTGAAGTCGGTTAAAAAGTAAAAAGGTTTATGGGCCGAGGCTTCAAGGGAAACTTGGCAATATCTTTTTTAATTTAATAATTACTTGTTAAAGAAATTTATGTCTTAATGTAAGCGAACAATCTCTAATTTACGTGATTTTTAAAGAAATAGCCATATTATTGCTCCTTATTGTTCACCGAATTCTTGAGATTTCATTTCTAATAAAAAAAGGTGGAAAGTCTCTGTAAATAATAATCCGTGGTCACCCTAATCGACATATTCAAGACGCAATGAAGATTTTGTTCAACAACTCCTGAAATATAAACCTAGGATTTTTTGTTGTATTTTTGCTAGTTTTGACAACTTTAAATCTAGGTTTTACAAAAAACTTCAGACCTCTGCGATGCTTTTTCAGCGAGATATTGGCGAAAAACAAAATTTCCAACGTTTCGATGGCGCGGCCATGAGGTTTTAGTCTTATAGCTCCTGAAATATAAACCTAGGATTTTTTGTTGTATTTTTACTAGTTTCGACAAAATCAAATCTGTGTTTTACAAAAAACTTCAGACGTCCGCGATGTTTTTTCAGCGAGATATCGGCGATAACGTTTTTGACACCGTTTCAATGGCGCGGCCATGAGGTTTTAGCCTTACAGCTCCTATAATATAAACACAGGATTTTTTTCTATATTTTTACAAATATTTTACAAAATCAATCTACTATTTCCCAAAATTTCAGGTCTCTGCGACGCTTAGTTTTAAAGATCTCCATGGCCGCGCGGTTCGCCGCGTTTCGATGGCGCGGCCACGTTCAAACCCTTATAACTTTTTAACCATTGCTTTGACAAATTTATGGTTTTTGGGAATCGACTTTTACATTTTTTTACAAAAACTTGGGATGGTTTTTATTTAAAAAAACGTCATGGCCGCGCGGTTGAAACGGACGTGTAAGACCCCTCTTTGAGGAGTGGCTGGATAGGAGTCACGGCGTCCTGACCTACCGCATGACGCAGGTCCTCACCGGACACGGAAGTTTCGGGAGGTACCTGTGTCTAAGGAGAAAGGAGGAAACGCCTGGGTGTCACCACTGCGAAGATCGCCCGGAGGACACAGTAGAGCATACAGTGCAAGACTGCCCCACTTGGGCAGAGCACCGACGTGTCCTCACGGCGGCGATAGGGGGAGACCTCTCGCGCCCGGCATTGGTTGCGGCCATTCTGCGGGGCGAGACGGAGTGGGAAGCGGTCGCCTCCTTCTGCGAAGCAGTCATGCTCGCGAAGGAGGAGGCGGGTCGCGTGAGGGAGAGGACAATGTCCTCCCTCCGCCCCACCCGCAGTGGTGGACACCCACGGCGACGGACGTCGCAAGACGATCTCCGGCCACCGTAGGCGCGGGCATGCGGGCGGCGAGTAAAGGGCAACTCGCTGCCCGACCATGGACCATGCCCGGGTCGACGGCGCGTTGTGTTCCACGCGCGCCTCAAAGAGCGTCAGCAAGATGACGGGGCCCCCTCTAGAGGGCCGAAGCCTGCCGGGGTCGCGGGACTTATCTCATTACCGTGACCCCGGAATATAAAGGGCTATTGAAGGACACCGTGGATTTTACATTTTACGACGTGGAGTCAGTACAAGTCTGACAGTCCCTCCCGCCCTGCCCGGGGTGGGAGGACTCATTTGATGATTTTACCACGATAAAAAAAAAAAGTAATGATTAGATTATTTGGTAAATAGATTGTACCAATTTATGCTTTTGTTTTGAAGAGTTTTTGAGAGAGTAATACAGTTGAAACTTATATATTTCAGAATTTGTGGTCTAGTAGGTAAACAGAAAAAACTATTCAGCTAATGCTGAATAACTACAACCTGCTTGCATTGTATTGCATTGTATAATCCGACAATAACACAGATCTTTTTTTCTTTCATGAAAAACCCATAAAATATAAATTCAGTAATGCTTGTCTAATGTCTATTCCCTGTTTTCAGTTGGCGTGACGTCCTACCAGAATGTATCAACGCAGTATCGACACATGACTTGATCAAGCACTGTGGCTCGGAGCTGACGGGCACTGAGTACAAAGAACAGTGCATCCACACGCTCTGCCAGTGTCGCTGGACTGAGAAACAGCTTGTGCAGCTTACTGCTATGTTCAAGTTAGTGTTTAAAGGCTTTTTTGACAAATTAAGTTGCAGACGGGCACTACCAAATTTTGGTAGGTAGAGCCAAATTTTTTTTTAAATAATGGTATCTGCGAGTAGGACTCGGAATGTGCCAGGCTAATCTTTTATTCCCTTGCTTGAATGTTTCATGGTCACATAGCACCATCTATCGGAAGATCGGAACAGTGTCAAACAAACAAAATAACATTACATTACAATATGCGACGCAGGCTTTAATGCATGTATAAATATATATTTTTTAAATCATTTGTTTTGTTACCAGAAACATGAAAAAAGTTAGAGTTATGTAATATCTCCCGTAACTCTTGAAGTGTCATTTTTTTAAGAAATTATAAACTAAACTAACTGTCTCCTATTTTTTCTTGTCCTTTGTCAATGATTTGTCTACATCTTTTGTTGGAGACCCAGAGTATAAAAAATAAATAAAATTAACCACTTTTTTTAAAAGTAAAATAATTATACTTCTTAACCAACATAACAATTCAGGTATTCAATTAAAACAATGATACACAAAGAAATATGTTATAAAACAAATAAAGAAGATCTATGCTATTCTTGTTTTCAGAGACATGCAGCTATCGCGCAATGATCACAAGCAGGTGGTCAACAAGATATGTTCCTACATCATAGACACGCCGCCCGACTCACTGCCTCCATTAGTACATCAGTTACTCAAGTGAGTTCATCAATTTAATCAATACATATCTGGTTAGGAAGGCAGTCAGACTCTCATGTTATTACATCAATAGCTTTCGCTGCCACATATTTTCATTAATAGGCTAGTTGCCCTAAAAAATGTGATTAGTCCGTATTTTAAGTAAGCCTCCTACAGACACACGCGATTAATCGCGCGGGGCGACATGTCGCGGTCCATTCGCAGTATTTTTAGAGTGGAAATTAGCTTGGCTCGTTGTCGCAGCGCGATTAATCGCGTGTGTCTGCAGGAGGCTTTAGATTATTTAAAAATAAGGGACACGTATTTTTTTATTTGTAAATTAGACTAAAAATGACAAAGATATAGCCTATTAAAGTTACGTGTGACGTCACGCCGCGTGGCATTTTTTCGCGCGGGGTGACTTTACATCAACTTTAATGGGCTATATCTTTGTTATTTTTTGTTTAATCGAAAAAAGAAAAAATACGTGTCCAATATTTTTTTTATAATCTAAAATACGGACTAAATAGAATATAATTATTTTGACCCTGGAAACTACCCTATTGTCCAGAGATGAGGAAGGCTAAAGAAAAGATGGATGGATTTTATTAGAAATCATATGACCTTCTATAGATCTTATTAAGAGGCACGAGCGTCCTGAACTATATCATACATACTCCTACTTTCAGTATTGCTTCAATCAATCGTCATCACAGCTATAGCTAGATTTGTTTTGTAAATCTGTTTTGCATGCCTTAGTTACGGTAGAAAGTATATCAATCATTTAATTTGTTACATTACATCTGAATATTGTACCTACTTTCTGTGCAAATGAAAAATTATTCTATTCTAGCTTATAGCAGTCCACAGATTGAGATGGCTTCCAATTCTGTATAACAATAATTATTTTCAGACTATGCAAGACATACCACTTAGAGATAGTACTGTCACACTTGAGTCATTACTTCAGTGTTCGTCTATACAGCAAGTTGGAGCCTCCACCTCAAGACTCAGAGTCGACCACAATTGATATTGACGATATTGGTATGTGAAAATTAAATGTGCACCAATTTTTAGATGTGTCATAACGGCCTGTTCACGACTTTGTCGCTGTGAAGGTCGCTTAGCGCGGGGCTGTGAGCGGTAAGATCATCATCATCATCATCGTCATCAAATCAGCTGTAAGACGTCCACTGCTGAACATAGGCCTCCCCTATAGACTTCCAATATGACCGATTGGAAGCGACTTGCATCCAGCGTGATCAACAACCATTTATAACTAGACGCCTCATGCACGATCTGACTAACGAACATTTTCTGTCAAGTCGCTGAGGTACGACGTAAGCGAGGGGGACGGGGTACTGCGTTCTGATTGGCTAACTCAAGGTCAGTGCGACGAGGTAAGGTATGTTACAGGTGCCAAACCCCGTCTCGGGACTAAATAAGTAACGTTCACCCCTTGGATAACAATGTACTATTGATTTTACATTAGTATTCTTGTTGAACTTTTCTAACTAGGAACAATGTATTGATTATTATGTATATAAGTCTGACGGGAATGCTGGAATACGTCTGCCCGATTTATTTATTTATGTCATGTCATTTCATTTTTAGTTTTTGCTTAAAACTTGAAAGCGTTTTTTTTACCGTGGTAAAACCATCAAATGAGTCCTCCCACAGTCCCACCCATACTGTCAGACTTGTACTGACTAAAATCCACGGTGTCCTTCATTAGCCCTTTACGTTCAAGGGTCACGGTAATGATATAAGTCCCGCGACCCCGGCAGGCTTTGGCCCTCTAGAGGGGGGGGGCCCGTCAACTTGCTGACGCTCTTTGAGGCGTGCGTGGAACACAACGCGCCGTCGACGTCGGCAAGTTGCCCATTACTCGCCGCCCGCATGCCCGCGCCTTCGGTAGCCGGAGATCGTCTTGCGACGTCAGTCGCCGTGGGCGTCTACCACTGCGGCTGGGGCAAAGGGAGGACGCTGTCCTCTCCCTCACGCGGCCCGCCTTCTCCTTCGCGAGCATGACTGCTTCGCAGAAGGAGGCAACCGCTTCCCACTCCGTCTCGCCCCGCAGCATTGCCTCGACCAATGCCGGGCGCGAGAGGTCTCCGCCTATCGCTGCCGTGAAGACACGGCGGTGCTCTGCCCAAGAGTGTGTGCCCTCCGGGCGATCCTCGCAGCGGTGACACCCAGGCTTTTCTTCCCTCCCTATCAGAAACAGGTACCTCCCGAAACTTCCGTGTCCGGTGAGGACCTGCGTCATGCGGTAGGTCAGGTCGCCGTGACGCCTTTCCAGCCACTCCTCAAAGAGGGGTCTTACCGCCGCGATTGCGGCGTTCCCGTAATTTGAAAGCTGGAGATTCAACATGATCATATTTTCGTTACCTTTTTCTTATCAGCTGTCCTAATTCAAAACAAAATCCCCCAGTCCCCCACAGCTCTGCAGAACTAAGCCGCTGCCTGTCCACCTGTATCTACCACATCTCACAAGGCGCGGCCGATCCTGAGCTGGTCCGCAAGCACATCAGGACCTGGCCTAAGACCCAGCTGTTGAGGGCTCCCTTCATCATAGACCTGGCGCTTGCCATGTCTGACAAGGGAGCGGATTTTAGATCTGTTTGTTTGGATGTGAGTATTTTCGCATTTTCATAGTTTGCTTCTGCGTCACTTGTTTCCCAACTATGTTTAAAAGAGGTTAGTCGATATTTGAACCGTATTTTTTCTCATTTACGTAAACTAAAATTGATGAGGAGACGACGCTTTTGAAATTCAAAATGCATCACGCTGTTATAATTTTTGGTGAGCTCTGACGTCACGAGCTCCTAAGCTCACGAGCGTTTCCACTGTCAATGTTCAGAGATTTAAAAAAAAATGCGAATTATTTTTGAATACTGTAAATGACAGACTAATTAGATTTTCAATTTATTGCTGCTGGAACCTAGCCTAATGCATCTGTGTATCAGTATTTTTTTGGAGCTGAACTGGAACATGTAATAAATACTGAAGATGTCGACTCGACTACAGTACGATTCAAACTTAATAGCGGCTCGGAACATCGTGCGTTCCGATGCGCAAAACTCAATTTTGTGTATCAGCGGGGTGTGGACGGGCGGGGCACATCCCGCGCCCCGCTTACCCTCTGTCTCACTCGCACTTGCGCACCCTCTGTCTCACTCGCACTTGCGCACCCTCTGTCTCACTCGCACTTGCGCACCCTCTGTCTCACTCGCACTCGCGCCACGCGGTGTATGTTTGTTGTCAACTTGACTGTACCTGCGCGCAACTGCACTCGCAGCTAACTTCCGAACCGCCATTAAGTTTAAATCGAACTACCCAAAGCAGCTGTCAAAGATCTTCACTTGACAACCTTGAACTGCCTAACATGATCACAAATCACATTTAGGTGAAAGATTTCCTCTGTTGTACAACGATTAAGCCCCCGATCTCCAAGGCTTCCGCGGCAGCAGCTTCTGCTTTTGTCCCTGGTCTAAAGTACCTTTTCCATCGTACAATTTAAATGATTAGCCAAATATTACAGGTAATAAAATCAGCGATAGAACAGCGTGTCATGGACGATTTAAGAGCTAAAGAGTCAGCGTGGGTGCGCGCAGTCATGCCGCCCGACGTCGATGTGGTCTGCGTACTCAAACTTATCACTACTGAGAGGTAATCATCTGTTAACAAAACTTTTAGGTTATACCCTGTAAGGTGGAGAAGATGGAGGAGGAGTAGTCCTCCTTCACCTCTCCTTCACACTCCACCCTCCTCCTTCACGCCATGTTTGGTCAAATATCCCTAGTAAAATATACTGTCCAATTTGGGGCACAAACTTTAGATCATTAACTACATTTGTGACCCTTAAATCAACGAAATAGTAGCAGCTCCCCTTTTCTCTATAAAATTTTAAACTTTTTGTTCTAGTGCCAACCACCGACAACTGACGGTAGTCGGTCTTATAAACCTAGCATTCCTCCTACTCTCCGTATCCCGTCTTAAGCCAGTCGCTCCAACACTTTGGTCGCACGGCAAGTTAATACTGGTGCGACTCAGCAAGGCACAGCCCGAGACAGCCGGCCATATACTGAGCCAGCTAGCTGATAAACTGTGTAGCGACACTACGCAGAGGCAGTATGCAGGTACAGTAATAGTAATAAAATGAAGCAGTGTAAGGGTTCTTTAGGGAGAGACGAAACTTGTCGACATCGATTCGCTAACTAACCTATTGTGTATACAGGGTGAAATTTTTAGCTGGGTGCGGATGGCTATATCCGAAACTATGAAGAATGTCGAAAAATGCTAAAAGGAGTCTCGAGGCCGATTTTGACGAAAACTAAAACTGCGTCATTGGATTTTAGAAAAATCAATAACCGTGGCCCGGAATCGAACTCGATTTTAGAAAAAAAAGGAACTATATTTTCTGTCACCAAAATTTAGATTTGTCACCAAGTTGTATCACCTAATAAATGGATCTATCACCACGAAATATTTTCGCCCTCAGATAAACAAAAAGTGTTCCCAGGTATGAATTACCAAATTATATAATTATAATTATTTTCCTTGTAAGGTGGTAATTAGTAACAAAATAAACAAAATGTTGAAAAGATGATGACAGCATGACAGGTAGTTATCAGTTATTTGACCTAGGCTGCAAGAGCGAGCGAAGCGAGCTCGGGACTTGGGGCACCCCGACACGGACAGGTTAGGTTCGAAGGGGATGGCATGGTCTGAAAGACCCCGCCATCCCCTTCGTGTTAGGTTACTTTAAACCTTGCACGCAGAAATAGGAGCCCCGCGAAGCGGGGCTCCGTCGAGCCATTATGAGGACAAACCTATTATATTACATACAGAAACATTATTTGGTACTAGACCCTATTTCTTCAAGATTTCAGGTGATTTATTATGGAATTGATTTTATATTGTTTGGTGACTACAATTTGGTGGCAAATCTACTATTTTGGGGACAAACACTATTTTTTAACCGACTTCAAAAAAAGGAGGAGGTTCTCAATTCGTCGGAATCTTTTTTTTTTTTTTTTTTATGTATGTTCCCCGATTTCTCGAAGACGCCTGGACCGATTTGGAAAATTTTTCTTTTGTTTGAAAGGGTATACTTTCCAATTGGTCCCATGATCATCAGGTCAGGATCTGATGATGGAATCCCAAGGAAATCGAGGGCAACCTTCAAATTTTATAGGCACATAGTACCATTTTCATATATTTTCTAAAGCTGTTCAAGTATTTGCATCTGATAATCATCATTTCAGGTGGATGAGCTGATGATGGAAGGTACAACTCCTCAACGGCTTGGAGTAGGCATCGACTGATTTAGTTTGTGTTCGCATATCTCTGGAACTACAAGTCCGATTTAAGTAATTCTTTTTTTGTTGTACTAAGTATTGTTTAACTTACAGAATACTGCAAATTTCATCAAAATCGGTTCAGTACTTTTTGAGATAGGGAATTTTATTATCTTATTGTGCACTTGAGCGATGTTGTTACCGGTGCTACGGATTACAAAATTTTAGTGCACATACCTACATGTTAGAGAATCATTTATTTGACAAGAATTTGAGTTGAATATTTAAACTAAAAAGAGTAAAATAAAAAACTTTTTCAAAAAAATGTAACCGCCTTCAAAAACAACCACAAAAAAGGGTAAAATAAGCTACAAAATAACTTTTCTTTCAGAAGTCGGTGGCAAAAAAAACAATGAAATGAAAAAAAATAAAGGCACCGACTTCTGAAAGAAAAGTTATTTTGTAGCTTATTTTACCCTTTTTTGTGGTTGTTTTTGAAGGCGGTTACATTTTTTTGAAAAAGTTTTTTTAGGAGACACAAAACTAATTAAATTGGTGATAGCTTAAATCATACCAAAAAAAAAATCACACCTTGTATTATTACTATTTATTACTATTTATTTGTATTATTCTGTAATGATATCCGGCGAACTTAATATAAATTATATTTTTTATTAAATCTATAAAAAAATTCGTCAAAATCGACCTTGAGACTCCTTTTTGCATTTTTCGATATTCTTCATAGTTTCGGAAAAAGCCATCCACGCCCTGTTAAAAAATTGACCTGTACATACATTATACATGTTTTCGTTGTGAAATGCCGAGTCTCGTCGAAGTAGAAACCAAGCGACTAAAGTATTTTTAAAGAACTCTGTTGTTAAGCTAAAGGTTTGGTCATCAAGCTCTTTTAGATCGACTCAAGTCAATTCCATATCGATAAATGTTCTCTGTAAAATCTTTTCTGTGGAAAGAAAAATTCGATTTCTAGCAATTCTAGCAGGATTTGAACCTGCGACTTCTCGACTCGCTACCCATATGGGTCGTTCTACTGGCCAAGCCATTGCTGCCGGGGTCGCGAGACTAACGAGCTACCGTGACCCCGGAACGTAAAGGGCTATTGAAAGACACTGTGGATTTTAGTCAGTACAAGTCTGACAGTCCCTACTGCCTTGCCCTAGGGGGAAGGACTCATTTGATGATGATACCACGCTAAAAAAATGCCAAGCCATCGCAGTCTTGCCCGCAAGTGTCGAATTTTCCAATCCGTTCCTAACATCTTACGGTAACATTGCGCCATCTATAACAGATTCAAACTACAAAGCTTTAAAATTCGCGACGCAGGCGTTACGGCCTGTTCACGAACTTGTCGCTGTGAGCGGTAACTTAGTACGGCGAGCGGTAAGATCAAATGTATAGAAATGTTCGAAACATGTCACGAGGCGCCGCTAGAGGCGAATTCGCTTACTTCCAAGTAATTAATGTCTTACACCGCTCACCAGAGAGCAGTGGTGGCCCAGTGGTATCGGCCTCGACTTACGAGTTGTAGGTCGTGGGTTCGAACCCCGTCAGGCGCATTACTTTGTGTAATTTATTTCAACACCACTGCTCTCAAATCGGTGAAGGAAAACATCGTGTGGAAACCGGCATGTCCTAGAACCAAAAATTCGAAGACATGTGACATCTACCAACCCGCACTGTGCCCGCGTGGTGGATTTTGGCCCACTCCCTCTCACAGAGAGGAGGCCTGTGTCCCAGCAGTGGGAACATTTATAGGCTGATGATGATGATGATGACCGCTCACCGCTAAGAAGTGAACAGGCTGTTAATGCGATATAAATAATTATGATAAACTCTACTACCACAACTTACTTTCCAGATTGCCTATACGTCCTCTGCAAATTGACCCCGGTATCAGTAGAACGTTGCACTCAACTGGGCACCATTCTGGAGAACTGTCAGCCTTCCCCCACAGACTACAAGCCTGCTGCGGCAGTCCTGGATGCTGTACATCCACTCCTCAACTTTAGTACTAGGACTAGGGATACCCTGGTTATGGTGTGCAGGAAAGGACTTTATTCTAGGTAAGTGACCTAGGATTTAAGGCTTTTGAATAAGGTTGAAATTCGGATTGAATTTTTTTGTTTGGTGCATTGGAACTTATCATCTACCTAGCCTTTTCACAACTATATTGGGGTCGGCTTTCAGTCGAACCAGATGCAGCTGAACATCAGTATTTTACATGGAGCGCCTGCCTATCGGACCTCCACAACCCAGTAACGTGGGTAATGCGACACGCCATGGTAAGACTGGTTGGCAGACTTTCAAACTTCTGACTGTGATTAACGACTGTCAAAGATCTACAAATGACGGCCGGGACCAACGGCTTTACGTGCTTTCCGAGGCGCATTGGAATGGAACACATTTAGTGCATTGGAACTAAATAATATAATTTAACGTTAAACACATGCAGTGAGCGTTGCCAACGGGATTTAGCCTCTTCAGAAACTGTGTTATGCATTCAACGCAGTTAATATCTATTGCAAGCCAGATTAACAATCCGTTCACGACCTTGCCGCTGTGAGCGGTGTCTTAGCGCGGGGCGGGGAGAGGTAAGATCAAAATGTATAGAAATGTTTGAAACACGACACGAGGCGCCGCCAGTGGCGAAAACGCGCGCGGTTTTCTCCGAACAAATCGCTACAGCGGCGCACGGTATAAGTGGGATGCCACGAAATAGAGCGGTTCGGACAGAGGTGCGTGAGTGGAGAGTTTGGCGGCAGTCGCCAACCGCTACTGTGGGGCGCTCACCGCTTAGACCGAAGTCGTGAACGCGGTGTTAGCGTCGTCACTTTACTGTTATGTGGTTGTTTGGGAATGAAAGATACTTCTTGATCTTCAAAGTTTAATATTGTAATCAGACATACAATAGTTACAGGACAGTGTTCACAGACGGGGGCAATACAGTGCAGTGACGGACTGAACCCGGACCACAGATTATATATCATAGACAATTAATAGTGAGGTGGATGCTTACTATATTACTTATTAGTGATTTTACAACATTTACGTATTCCTTTCACCTCCAGAGACTCCCAGCACCGTTGCCTGTCCCTGTCCGGCTTTCTGTCAGTGCTGCGCAACGTGCGCGTGAGTGGCGGCACGGTCAGCAGCAGTCAGAGCTACAGCGAGCAGTACAGCGCGCACTCCTACCTCACGCAGCTGACGGTAGACCTGCACGCCACGCAGCAGGGGAATGTGTGAGTTTGTGTTGTATAACATGACGTCAGCAGCAGTCAGAGCTACAGCGAGCAGTACAGCGCGCACTCCTACCTCACGCAGCTGACGGTAGACCTGCACGCCACGCAGCAGGGGAATGTGTGAGTTTGTGTTGTATAACATGACGTCAGCAGCAGTCAGAGCTACAGCGAGCAGTACAGCGCGCACTCCTACCTCACGCAGCTGACGGTAGACCTGCACGCCACGCAGCAGGGGAATGTGTGAGTTTGTGTTGTATAACATGACGTCAGCAGCAGTCAGAGCTACAGCGAGCAGTACAGCGCGCACTCCTACCTCACGCAGCTGACGGTAGACCTGCACGCCACGCAGCAGGGGAATGTGTGAGTTTGTGTTGTATAACATGACGTCAGCAGCAGTCAGAGCTACAGCGAGCAGTACAGCGCGCACTCCTACCTCACGCAGCTGACGGTAGACCTGCACGCCACGCAGCAGGGGAATGTGTGAGTTTGTGTTGTATAACATGACGTCAGCAGCAGTCAGAGCTACAGCGAGCAGTACAGCGCGCACTCCTACCTCACGCAGCTGACGGTAGACCTGCACGCCACGCAGCAGGGGAATGTGTGAGTTTGTGTTGTATAACATGACGTCAGCAGCAGTCAGAGCTACAGCGAGCAGTACAGCGCGCACTCCTACCTCACGCAGCTGACGGTAGACCTGCACGCCACGCAGCAGGGGAATGTGTGAGTTTGTGTTGTATAACATGACGTCAGCAGCAGTCAGAGCTACAGCGAGCAGTACAGCGCGCACTCCTACCTCACGCAGCTGACGGTAGACCTGCACGCCACGCAGCAGGGGAATGTGTGAGTTTGTGTTGTATAACATGACGTCAGCAGCAGTCAGAGCTACAGCGAGCAGTACAGCGCGCACTCCTACCTCACGCAGCTGACGGTAGACCTGCACGCCACGCAGCAGGGGAATGTGTGAGTTTGTGTTGTATAACATGACGTCAGCAGCAGTCAGAGCTACAGCGAGCAGTACAGCGCGCACTCCTACCTCACGCAGCTGACGGTAGACCTGCACGCCACGCAGCAGGGGAATGTGTGAGTTTGTGTTGTATAACATGACGTCAGCAGCAGTCAGAGCTACAGCGAGCAGTACAGCGCGCACTCCTACCTCACGCAGCTGACGGTAGACCTGCACGCCACGCAGCAGGGGAATGTGTGAGTTTGTGTTGTATAACATGACGTCAGCAGCAGCCAGAGCTACAGCGAGCAGTACAGCGCGCACTCCTACCTCACGCAGCTGACGGTAGACCTGCACGCCACGCAGCAGGGGAATGTGTGAGTTTGTGTTGTATAACATGACGTCAGCAGCAGTCAGAGCTACAGCGAGCAGTTCAGCGCGCACTCCTACCTCACGCAGCTGACGGTAGACCTGCACGCCACGCAGCAGGGGAATGTGTGAGTTTGTGTTGTATAACATGACGTCAGCAGCAGTCAGAGCTACAGCGAGCAGTACAGCGCGCACTCCTACCTCACGCAGCTGACGGTAGACCTGCACGCCACGCAGCAGGGGAATGTGTGAGTTTGTGTTGTATAACATGACGTCAGCAGCAGTCAGAGCTACAGCGAGCAGTACAGCGCGCACTCCTACCTCACGCAGCTGACGGTAGACCTGCACGCCACGCAGCAGGGGAATGTGTGAGTTTGTAAAGTCTGGTCGCAGAGCAGGAAGAATTTCGTACATTGACCTATTATTACGTGTTTCTGTCACTGTCGCGTAAATATAATGGCCGCCGTCCTCAGGGATTGTAAACCTTTTACCAATAGTATGCATAACCGCATACTGTCCTACCGGTTGTAACATTTTTCTATGGAGTAAAAGTCATAAAAATGTTAAAGAGGTCTGTTGACAACCTTCTTGGTATTTTATAGTTTTTTATTACTTTGATGTATTTTTTACAAAAAAATAGAATTGTCACATTGATTTTAGCTTCGCGACATTGAACGAAATATTTCTGCTTGCATATTAGATTTTTATCACCTAATGCTTAGTTTTATTCCATCAGCAACCATACAGTCCATTCCTATCGCCAATAAGGTCAATGTACGCAGTTTCTCTTGCTCTGCGACCGGACTTTAGCGTATTACATAACATGCGCGTGAGTGTCTTGATAGACTTTAAAATATGTTTCATTATCATTTACATAATTATTATGCTTTCATTAAGTCACGCTTGTCTTTTTGGTTTGTGTAATTTTTATTATTATTATTTGCAGTGTTACTTCGCGTGTTCGTAACGAAGCAATGTGTATGGAGGTTGTGTCGATACTGCGCAGATGTCTTGTACAAGACGCGCTCGTTAAACAACTGTTGTATACCAGTGAGTATTTGAACAATTTTATCTTTGATCAGTTTAGCCACAGATAAATAAACATATTTGCATTTTCTTCAAAAAATTAGGAAACAATAAAATTTTCTGTCTCCGAAGTTGCATTTTTTAAAAATAATCTACTTAAATTAAAGGAGGAGGTTCTGAATTCGACTGCATGTATTTATGTTTGCTATCTCATAACTTACGACGAGATGAACAGATTTTAATTACTCTTTTTTTTAACCGACTTAAAAAAAAAGAAGGTTCTCAGTTCGACCTGTATGTTTGTCCGCGATTATCTCGCGTTTTTCTGAACCGATTTTGATGCGGTTTTCAGAGAAGTGTTCGTTACATTCCGGAGAAGGTTTTAGTATATAACAATAATGGATATCCCGCGATGTTACCCGCATGGATCCGTTTATGCTTACTTGGGTTGTAGATTTTCAAAAAGGTTGTATTTTTGTCCGCGATTATCTTGCGTCTGGACGAACCGATTTTGATGGTTCTTTTTTGTTCAGTGTCATTGTCAGTTGGTCCAATATTATATTGTTTGTTTTTTATTTGTAGACTTATACAGCTGCGCGAAAGACAAGCAGTTTCTCCATGAGTCTATCTTGGAGTTGTTATATGAGCATTTGAGCAAGTACTTACCAGAAGGTGCGGGACCTGTCTCGATACTCATCAACAAATGTGTGCAGATCAACGGAGCTACTGCAGTTTTAGTAGTAAGTACCTTTTTTTTAGGATAGTTTGCCCCACACTAGGAATTTCTGCACGACAAACGCCCAGACTCGTAGCAACCAAATTCCTCCAATGAGTCCTTAACCCAGGACAGAGCAGGAGGGACTGTGAGACTTCATCATCTTCCTGCCCTTATCCCATTTTACCTTAAGGTCGGCGCAACACGTTTTTTTCTTCCATTCTCCCGTATCAGACGTCACAGTATCATTTACTCCTTTTTCATTCAAATCATTACTTAGACAATCCATCCATCTTTTCGTTGGCCTTCCTCTTCCTCTCCATCCATCAACATTCATACTCATCACTCTCTTAGTCACGTGAGTCTCATCCCTCCTCATCACATGTCCATACCAAGACAGATGATTCCCTTTCATTTTTTCTGTGTCCTTCAATAGCCCTTTACGTTCCGGGGTCACGGTAGCTCGTTAGTCCCTCGACTTCGGCAGTCTTTGGCCCTCTAGAGGGGGAGCCCCGTCATTGTGTTTTAAAGACCAGACATTTTCAACAAGCCCTCAAAAATTCTCCATTACCAGGAACCTATAGCCCAGCTGCTGTACGCCGTGGCCCAGTTCCTACGGCCTGGTGAGGAGGAGGATCTTGAAGACATCCTGGCGAGCCAGTCAGTGGAGACCGGCAATGCTTACCTGAAGAGTAAGCTGTCCAGGGTCATGCAGCAGCTCTGTGATAACGAGCAGTTTGTCAACATTGATATGGTGAGTTTCATTTTGGTAACGAGTAACATACATACACCGTGTTCTTCACGTTATCCATAAACTTTAGCAAATACTTCTATGGCTTTTACAAATCAAATCCAACAAAGGAAGTAGTACTTAAAAAGGCTTCGTTACAAAGATATTTGTAATTTCATTTAATGAAATTTAATTGAGCTATGCAGTGAGAAAGTATCTTAATTTGAAATCTATCAAATACTATTTGCATTTCATTTGTTTCAGCCCGCCAAATGATATGAATGAAAATACGACGTTGCCAATTCGGATAAAGAGGCATGCATATCGGGTTATTTACGTCTAGGTATTTAGTTTGTATGAAAATTAACAAAAAATAAAAAATAAGAATTTATTAATGTGTTCATAATGAAAAATGCTTACTTCCGTGGTTTGAACATCTGGTCGAAGTTTATGTATATCGTCCGGAACACGGTGTATAGATAGATGAATGAATAGATGTGTGAATGTTGTTTCAAATATCCAATTTTTATTTAAAAACTACAAACTTCGTACCGCCTATAACTAACGTCACTCAATTGGTTTATGAATCTTTTGTATGGGAATATAGAAAAGTTGTTTTTAGACTTTTTCAGGCATTTTTTTTTAATTTTCTCTCCATAAGAACCATCCTTGTACTTCAAGAAATATTATAAAAAAAAGAATTATCCGAATCGGTCCAGCCGTTTTCAAGTTTTGCGCTTAGCAACACATTAAACCATCAATTTTTATTATATAGAAGATAGAAGAAGATAGAAGGATACCGGGTGTAAGAAGACACTTAACGAAGCCGAAAGCCACGTATTCTACCCATTATTTGGATCATTTTTTTCCTTTAGACCATACCTGGGACTTCACGGGATCTCGAGATATTGAAGGACAAAGTTGCATTTTTTTAAACTTTTTTTACGAAATCGAATTCTAAGTACTAATACAAAACTTTTTTCCAAACAATCATTACCTGATCTTTCAATTTTTCTAAAAAAAATTACGCACGCACGTCGCGTCGATACGTTCTTATCACAGCGCGTTCCAGCATAGGCGCGCTTGTGTGCGTCAAGCCACCGCCTACGCACACAACGACACGAAACCTGTTTGCTTTACATTGCGCGCAATAATTTTTTTTTGATACCTAAAAATAAAAGTTGGTTCCCAGCGATAATTTTAGCGTAAAGCTACTTAGTTACGGGCACGCCGCAATCGCGGCGGTAAGACCCCTCTTTGAGGAGTGGCTGGAGAGGCGTCACGGCGTCCTCACCTTCCGCCTGACGCAGGTCCTCACCGGACACGGATGTTTCGGGAGGTTCCTGTGTCGTATAGGCAAGGAAGAAACGCCTGGGTGTCACCACTGCGAGGATCGCCCGGAGGACACGGTGGAGCATACGGTGCAGGACTGCCCCGCTTGGGCAGAGCACCGCCGTGTTCTCACGGAGGCGATAGGCGGCGACCTCTCGCGCCCAGCATTGGTCGAGGCCATGCTGCGGGGCGAGACGGAATGGGAAGCGGTCGCCTCCTTCTGCGAAGCAGTAATGCTAGCAAAGGAGGAGGCGGAACGCGTGAGGGAGAGGACAGCGTCCACCTCACGACCCAGCCGCCGCGGGAGACGCCCACGGCAACGGACGTCGCAAGACGATCTCCGGCCACCGTAGGCGCGGGCATGCGGGCGGCGAGTAATGGGTGACTCGCCGTCCCATCATGGACCATGCCCGGGTCGACGGCGCGTTGTGTTCCACGCGCGCCTCAAAGAGCTGTCAGCAAACTGACGGGGCCCCCTAAGAGGGCCGGAGCCTGCCGGGGTCGCGGGATTGTCTCACTCGGTAACCGTGACCCTGGTATATAAAGGGCTATTGAAGGAACACCGTGGATTTTAGTCAGTACAAGTCTGACAGTCCCTCCCGCCCCACCCTGGGCGGGAGGACTCATTTGATGATTTTACCACGCAAAAAAAAAAAAAAAAGCTACTTAGTTAGATATACAGTATGCGTAGTTAACGGCTTTGTGATGTGTTTTATTACACCCTGTATTTCTGTGTGACTCTTTTTAAAGCTTGATGTGTTAGGTAGGGTGAGTAAATACATGAATGATCTCTCCCAAGCTTTTGTTTTCATCAGCCAAATTCAGACTGACCCCTTTTCATGATTCTGTACCCAGAGGGTAAAATCGGATCGTATATATATTGTGTTACGAGCTGGGTATTGGGATAAATTAATTAGCACCAATTAAAACCAAATAAACTTTATTCACACACGAATCAGTAATTAAAACAAACACTTAACACTACTCAACAATTAAACACTTATAAACTCACTTAATCACACGTAAAAATCACTTGGAGATCGCTTCCAGTTCACTTCGAGTTGCCTCGATCGTAGTCAAAACCAGACTGACTCAGGCCGCCGATCGGCGCCCTTTTTATACTACCGCCAGACCCACTAGATGTTTCTAGAAGGTGTTCGAATGTTCTGGAAACATCCATAGACTTCGACATAGTCCCATACCTTCTAGAACATTCCAGAACCATCCTGAAACATCTAGAACAGGGTAGAATTTTCTAGAAACTTCCTGACCAATCTTCGGTGGAATTGTCGAGAACCTTGTGGAACTTTCGAGAAGCTTATAGAAAGGTCTCGCAATTCGATCGACGTAACACTGCCCCCTCCTTAGACATGCTCGTCCCGAGCATCGTTAGTCCCGAGCAAGCACAGTCCGTCGTAGTCGTCGTTGTATCGCCGCAACCAGTTAACGAAGTCAAACTTAGGCGCACCGCCTTGAGCACTCTGTGTGCGGTAGGGAACATCACTGCTCCTGGTCGCAACTCGGTATGGTCCATCCCGTTTCACTTTTAATTTACGGGACTTCCTTTTCTTTCGCACTGGGCTATGCACAACAAGTGACGCTTCGTCAAACCCACTACCGTTTGTCTGAGGTCTTTTCACACAGTTATCCATGTCATTTTCCTGCGCAGGCTGTAGGGTTTCCTTCCATTGATTACCGAGATCCGTGTTTTCTCGTAGCGTCCTCACGTGCACTACTTCCTTAGGCTCTTGCTTGATGCTGTGCCTACTGTCTTCAGAACAAGGTCTTCTAGACGGTGTATCAGCGTTACCATGCGCTCTCCAATTGCGATGCTGGGCAGTCATATCAGCTGCCCTTCGCTTTGGACAGCTTGACCGAAGATGACCCTTTTCTCCGCAAGTATAGCACTTAGGGCTGTACCCTCTCGAACGGTCGCGTACAGAAGATGGCACAACCTCCCTGCTACGCTGAGTTCGATGGTCTTGCCTCACTGCTTCCACTTCCAAAGCATGGGCCAAGGCGCCCTTCAAGGTCTCGTGATGCCCAAGTCTTACAGCTGCTCCAACTTCCAAGTCGCGTATTCCGTCAATAAAAGCCTGTATCAGATTGCAATCGATGAGAGCCGGGACGGACCGATATGCTTTCCGAACCATCTTCTCAATTTCTAGGGCCCACTGTTGTAGGCTCTCGGCACTACGTTGAACACGATCCCTTAGCTTAGCGCGATATACGTGCTCCAGGTGCGCGTCGCCGTACCTGGACTCCAACGCTTCCAGTAGCTGCTCATATGTCACATCCTTGCCAAGAGCCTCAAGTACGGTCAAGGCCTGGTCTCGCAGACCTAAGATGAGCGCGGTCGTAGCTTGCTCCTTGGTCCACCCATTCGCCTTCATAACGGCCTCAATCTGCATCCTATAAGCCGACCATGGTGATGTTCCGTCGAATGGTGGCACCTTAAACCCTCGTTCCGGAGGTGCAGTAACCACTGGACACACAACTCCGTTTCCAGTCCTAAGTTCACTCAAAGTCTTCTTCATCCCAGCAATCTGAACTTCAGCTTCTGAGATACGACTCTCTAGCTGGTGAACTTGCTCTTTCATCAACTTGAGCTCCTTGCCAAATATCGAGTGCAGGTCCTTTATCAGGGACATCTGCTCTTCTTGGCGACGAGCTTGCTCCTCTTTATCTTCCTGAAGCTGCTTTTGCAACAGGCGGGCCTGTTCCTCTTGGCGTCGGACCTGCTCCTCCTTATCTTTCTGTAGCTGCTCTTGCAGCAGGCGGGCCTGTTCTTCTTGGCGGCGGGCCTGCTCCTCCTGGCGACGGGCCTGCTCCTCCTGGCGGCCGGCCTGCTCCTCCTTATCCTTCTGTAACTGCTCTTGCAGCAGGCGGGCCTGTTCTTCTTGGCGGCGGGCCTGCTCCTCCTGGCGGCGGGCCTGCTCCTGCAGCAGCGCCATAAGCGCAGACAGGTCTGGAACCGCTGATGCTGAAGAGACTGCAGACGGACCAGCCACTGGTTCTATCGTAGGCTGAGCACCACCCGGCGTCTGTATCGGGGAACCTCCAAACCGCCTCTGGTCCATGTCTTGCTGGCGCTGACTCCTGGTACGAATACCGTCCGTGTCGTCCTTTGGTAAAATTGGCATTATATCCCTCACTTCTGACACCAAATGTTACGAGCTGGGTATTGGGATAAATTAATTAGCACCAATTAAAACCAAATAAACTTTATTCACACACGAATCAGTAATTAAAACAAACACTTAACACTACTCAACAATTAAACACTTATAAACTCACTTAATCACACGTAAAAATCACTTGGAGATCGCTTCCAGTTCACTTCGAGTTGCCTCGATCGTAGTCAAAACCAGACTGACTCAGGCCGCCGATCGGCGCCCTTTTTATACTACCGCCAGACCCACTAGATGTTTCTAGAAGGTGTTCGAATGTTCTGGAAACATCCATAGACTTCGACATAGTCCCATACCTTCTAGAACATTCCAGAACCATCCTGAAACATCTAGAACAGGGTAGAATTTTCTAGAAACTTCCTGACCAATCTTCGGTGGAATTGTCGAGAACCTTGTGGAACTTTCGAGAAGCTTATAGAAAGGTCTCGCAATTCGATCGACGTAACAATTGTATTGTATTACGGGCTGGTATCCGCAACTCCACGTCATATGCGCGTATTTTGCGTATATATATTACTAAGATTCAGCTGTCCGTCTGTCTGTCTGTCTGTCCGTCGGTCACGAGGCTGTATTTCATGAACCGTGATAGTTGAAATTTTTACAGGTAATGTATTTCTGTTGTTGCTATAGAAACAAATACTAAAAAACGTGTGCTTAAGCATTTTTTTTTTATTATTTTCCTTTCCATCTTCAAAGAAAATTTTATCATTACAGGAGGAACCAGGTCTCTCAGATCTAACGCCAGAATCGAAGGCCAAATGCCTGAAAGTACAACAAACTTTACAATGCTATGAAACTTTAATAGCGCATACAATACTACAATGGAATCCTAACAGTGAAAACGCGGCTAACAACGTTTACAAATTATTTAAAGCCTGCAATCAATTACTGGAACATACCAAGGTATTGTGACTTTGTTTTTTACGTGGTAGTATCATCAAATGAGTCCTCCCGTCCCGGGTATAGCCGAAGGGACTGTCAGACTTGTACTGACTAAAATCCACGGTGTCCTTCAATAGTCCGTACGGTCAGTTCAGAACGAGACGCGACGCGAAGCGACGTGACGCAACGATACTTCAAATGTGTATCTTTTCTTGTCGTAAATAAGGTTAGATTTTGAGTCGCTATTAAAATGCAGCGCGCCGCCGCGCTGGGTTGTGACAGGTGTATCTTTTCGTGTAGGAAATAGAGTTCGATTTTGAATAGCTCTATTGAAATGTGCGCGCAGCGTCGTTTCGGTCTGAGCCGACCGTTAACGTTCCTGAGCCACAGTTACCTGTTTAGACTGCCGCGACCTCGGCAGGCGTTTTACATAACCGCACGTTTTATGTCATAATTATGTCAAAGTGGAAAAGATTATTTTCACCTTCGATCATTAAAAATAACTAGATACGCTATGTCGTACAAAAACGAACTTAAAACTGTCCTCAAGTAGGTTCGTAGAATAGAAAGAGAAAGTAAACAGAAAGAAACATAACTGGCCAATATATACCAAATGAAATTAAACCTTATTCGAATGAGTTTAAGTCGGATTTAGAACGGACATAAAAAAACACATTTTTTATGACCGCGACTCGAATCAACACATGTTACCCGACTTAGTCAAGTAGCCATGCGACAATACGAACTGTACGTTTAGTAATAGTCTTTTCAATGGGGATGGCAACTGGGAACTAATGGCGCTAGCATAGCTTGTTCCAAGCATCGTCATTGGCTCAAATCTTATAGGTACTTCAAAATAGTACTACCTCATTGGTCGGATTAGGACTTACCTATGGTGGCGCCATCTACAATTAGCTTTGACCGGCCTTCCCCATTTAGGTGCTTTATAAACCCTGCTGATAATTTCGGCAATTTTAAAATAAATGTTTTACGGCGATTTCTTGAAGAAATATCAGTATTTATATTACAGTGATAGTTCTTATATATTGTTAAAATTAGTACTTACTGAAAAAATTAAATTCCATCCTTTTTCCGGTCCTGTAAGAGTGATTTTTGCACTTTTTAAAGAACACGCAGCCATGTTTACGTTCCGAGCATTAGGACAGTACTAAACGGAAAGATGGACCAATCTCTGATTTGGTCTTTCTTTTGGTGATGACGTTTTTTGTCGCTGAGTGTGTACCTATCTAGTTGATTTAAATGATCGAAGATTTTCGCTTGTGTTTGAAATCGGTCAAATTGCGTCGCATCGCATCATTAGTAAGCTCGCTAAGTCGGCTCTGTTAGCGCAGTGGCTGAGCGGTTGGACTGCTGCACAACGTGTCGCGGGTTCGATTCCCGCACGGAACAAATATTTTTATCACCTACAAGTACTTGTTCCAAGTCTGGGTGTTTGTGTGTGTGAGTTAACGCACCCACGACACAGGAGTAATTCCTAGTATGGGACATCATTTTTTTTTAAACAAAAAGTCAACGCATTAAAATCCGATTTAACTTTTTAATTTATACTTCAGGTACCACCAAAAACAGCAAAGAAAGGCAACAAGTCTCTAAACGAGACACGCGACTCAGTGAAAACACAGAAAAGTCAGAAGTCACAGAAGGACAAAGGCAAGGCGCCCGTGAAGCTGAACAACTTGGTCAAAGACAAGGCAGGGCCGTTCAAACAGCTGCCTTGTGTATGGGATACCAAGTTTTGTGTGAGGATCATAGAACTTTTATACAGGTAGGTTTACAAGCTAGTGTAAATCAAATCAAATCAATTAATTTATTCGCGTAAAATGTGGGTATTTCACAAAAAAATAGTTGATTAATAAAAAAAAAAATATATAAAATTGATCCGTGTAAATTCTGCCTAATTATTGACTCAGGCAGAATGTACACGTAATGTTTGACTTTAAAGACAATTCAGAAATAAAATGATCAGTAATTAAAATAAACCGAGGCAGGTAATAGATGACCTTAACTGAAAGCGCCCGTTCACGAACATGACACATGTACCAGCACCATTAAGCTCAACGATTTTGAAGGGAACTAAATGATCCGACACACGCGCCACCATCTGCGTGATATTTGAGTGAGTATGACACACTCAACCGCCAGGGTCATTCAAGTCAACTAGAGACGTAGGTACCCAGTGAATGACAGCTCTGAAGTACATACATAGTACTCACAGAATGTGTGTGCGTCTATTATTAATCAGTTATTACTATTTATGGTTTCCCAACAGTGAGAACGTGCCGTGGACTTCTTTAGAACAACGCAACCAGATCCGTGGGCGCCGTGACTTTCACGCGTGGGCGCTGCGATGTGTGCAGTCAGTATTGCTGGGAGATCAGTTGGACAAGAGGGCAGTAGCTACACACGTGGTCAATATAGCTAACATCTTATACAATAGATGTGTTTCTAGGTAACTAAATAAAATATAAAAATCTTTATTACTAGAAAATAGGGACAGTAAATCTCTGTAATACAGGAGAATCACTAATCTGGCACTATTAAAACCCAAAAAAGTCTGGATTATCAGAATGTTCGGATTACTGGATTGTATAGAAAAAACCATAATAAATATAATAAGGCATTTAATAACAAGAATTACACTGTGCTACAGTTATATTAAACCCATTTTCAGGGAGAACGCTTTTTCCCTAGATAGAACTAGTTTTTACTAAGTGCCCTTGTTAAAACTAAAATTAAGTTAACTTGTGACGTCACAAGCAAGTGAAAACTGCACCTGCTTGTGACGTATTGGCAATTTTAAAAATGTCGTATGTCCATCAATATTGGTTTACGTAACTAAAGAAAAAATACGTGACAAAAATTTTTTGGTTATCTATTTGACGGACTAATTAGATTTTTTTCAGTCAATATTGAACTCTAATCTCATGTTACTAGGTTCCAACATATGTGCGAGTTCGACGACCAGACGACGCTGGCGTGTTTGGAGGTGTTCAAGACTTGCCTCACGTTGTTGTTCTCGTCTCTCTATTCGCTCAAGATGGACAGTTTCCTGTTGGCTATCAGTAAGTACTATGAAAACAACTTTATCGATAAAATTATTACTGACTACTTTCAGTACTTTCTCTTATATTTTTGTTCAAGTCACGAGCTATAAAATGTTTGTAATAAGCGGTTTCACTGAGAGTTTTAGCCGTCAGTGGCGCTTCAAGCGCATGACGTAAACAACGTCAAGTGTAACTTCGAGTTAGGGTCGGCTCGGAACGAAACGTGACGCTGCGCGCACATTTCAATAGAGCTATTCAAAATCGAACTCTATTTCCTACACGAAAAGATACACCTGTTACAACCCAGCGCGGCGCCGTGCTGAATTTTAATAGCGACTCAAAATCTAACCTTATTTACGACAAGAAAAGATACACATTTGAAGTATCGTTGCGTCACGTCGCTTCGCGTCGCGTCTCGGTCTGAACTGACCGTTATGTAGTGAATGTCAAGTTAATCATAATCAATCGTTATCAGTAAATGGCATCATGCGCTGGTAGCGCCATCTGAGCCGAGCTTTGCGTGAAACCTCCAATAACATGGGGTTTCTTTTTTGGGATGTAGGTGCTCACTTCGATGGGATTTAGGTTGTTTTTGGGGTTGATAGAAAGGAGTCTCAAATTTGCATAGGGATTCTTTTAGGACATAGGTGCTGCCTATGACGGAATTTTTTGAAAATCTATCCCTAAGGGGATGGTTTTGGGGTTGATAGTTTGCATGAAACTTTGTTATTACAAGTGCTGGGACTCTCAAAATATGCATAGAGGTTTTAAAGACGATAGTGCTCACTAAGACGGGATGTTGCGATATTCGACCTCTAAGGGTTTGTTTTTGGGGTTGATTTGTATGAAATTTAATTACTTCAAGTGCTAGGAGTTTCAAATTTAGCACGGGGTTTCTTTTTTGGAATGTATGTGCTACTTAGATGGGTATTACGAAATTGGACAACTAAAGGGTTGTTTTTGGGGTTAATAGATAGGAGTCTCAAATTTTGCACAGGGATTATTTTTAGGACGTGCTACCTTAGACGAGGTTTTGCGAAATTCGACCCCTGAGGGTTTCTTTTTGGGGTTGATAGATTTTCCAAAAGTATACCATAAGGAGGGTGGAAGTGGAAACATATTTTTCCTACTCCTCCACTATTCTTTTCTGATTAATTTCGTGCAGGATCCAAGACAGGTAAATTCATTCTCCGGGACACGTCGAGCTTCATTGTCTTGGCGCTTTTCTGGTGGTTGCCACTGTTGATTCTGGCTTTCAGGAGTTGCAGTGGTTTGGGAATAGTGTGGTGGGTTTGTCCCAAAAAAAAAAAAAAAAGGAGGGTGGTCAGGAGTAGAAATTCACAGAGGGAAAGTTCGAAATACGCGCGGACGGAGTCGCGGCCGGAAGCTAGTTATAATATTATAAAGGTAAAAGTATAAAGGTATAGGTAATTCTGCTAAGTGTATATATAGTGCTTGTGACTAGCCATGACGGGATCCATTATATTGAACCAATATTTTTTTCCAACAGCCGAAAGCAACGACGGTACTCCAGGAGCGGAATGCCTGGCGAATATTCTGGAAACAATCCACACAGCGCTCGAGCACATAGAAGAGGACAGCATACCTGATGAAAGAGACGTTATCGTGAAGAAGCAGTTGGCCGTCCTCATACAAATAGCTTCTTTACTTCTGGAGACACCTGTAGCTTCTTGTCCGCGGAAGACTAGGGTGAGTTTATATTTAGCTCTTCTTTTTTTAATCTTTATTATGAACTTTACAAGTGCAACTTACAGGTGAGACTCTGACCTCCAGACTAGTATGATACTGTATCCTGAAATGTCAGTTCCTTCCCTTCACAATAGAGTATAAATTAACATGTCCATAAATATTTCAATAAGGTAAAACACGTCCTGATTTTAATATTAAGCTAACAATAAAAATATTAGAAAAATAGTAATAAACAAAAATGTGTGTGTGTGTTTGTGTGTGTATGTGTGTGAATTATACCGTTATATCAAATAGTGACTCGATGCTCTCATAGTCCATGCCATTCAACCATGCAATAATTTTAATTTTTGCTTGGTTGTTTTTGAGCGATTTGATGATTTGTATAGTGTCGGATATTTTATTGTATAGGCGTGGTGCTAGAGAGTTGTAATGTTTATTAGCAAATTTTGTGTTTGATCTAGGCACTGGACATCGCACTTTTCTTTTGCTGGATTTGGGTAATGTAGGAGTACGAGTCTATGGTATCTGCGTAAAACCTCATAAATAAAGAGTTTACGAACACTCATGACATTTATCTCATCATAAAGGTCTTTGGTTTTATGAAGCATTACTTTGTGTAATTTATTTCATTACCTCGTTTTCTAAACCAGAAGCGTCTCTAGCCCTTGTGGCGCCCGTGTGCAACCGTACCCTGGCGCCCTCTAGTCTAGTAGGAGCGGGGTCAAAATTTATATTTTCAAACAGAAATCCGGATGCAAATGGTGCAATTTTAAATAACCTTTAAATGGCTCAGGCGCAAAATGTCGCTTTTGCAAAATGTGTCCTGGTAGTAAAACGTCTCTTTCGCAAAATGTCGCTTTCACAGAATGACTCCTTCTTAAAAGGTCGCTTTCTCAAAATGCCTCTTTCGTAGAATATCTCTTTCGCAAAATGTCGCGTTAGTAACTTAGACAAAAGTTAGCCAGGTTTAAAAGAAAGGTCATTATTTTTTTTTAATTTCTTATTCTTGGTTTATTCTGTTCTGGTCTTTGTTAATATTGTATGGCAACAACAAAAAAATATTATGAGTTCTTTACAAAATCTGGTATAGTCCGTATAGTGGTAGGTATAGTATGTGAAACATCTATACTTACGAGTATATACAGGATGATTTTTTAGTCACCATCCAAATTTTGATATATTAATCTTTGGCAAAAATCATTGAATACGTGTTTTTTCTTTTTGTATCACTCCATACAAAAATATTGAGATATCACAAAAATATTGAGATGTCAAAAAGTTATCTATAAAAAGTTGATGAATCTGGACACCGCACTGTGAGGTGTCGCTCAGGTGTAGCGGGGCGGGGCGGGGGGTAAGAGGGGTGCGCTCTGCCCGTTTCATGCGCCGGCAACTGTAGTATTATTAACGTTTAGCTTGGTGACCACGCAGAGCGGATAATTCTTATGAGAAAATGATTTAGTATGAAAATTTTACGTAACGATTTTTTTTCACAAATGGGGTTAGTGATTGATACCTAATGCCTAGAAAAATTTTGGACGGTGGTAAAAAGTCTTCCTGTATAATAAAACAGTAAAAAACACAACAAAAACTGTGGGGGGAGGGGATGGCGGGGTCTGCAAGACCCCGCCATACCCTTTGTGGTTATTTTTAGGGTTCCGTACGTCCGAATACAAAAACGGAACCCTTAATTGACTGTAAGCGACAGACAGACGGACACTCGTGTGTCCGTCTGTCTGTCGCTTACAGTCAATTATCTCCGAATCTACTAGACCGATTGGGTTGAAATTTGGTAGACATATCAATTCCTGTGACCCAAGCACAGAGGTGTGACGTGAATAGATGAAATATGTATGTGGGAGGTAATTTTTGGGGAGGAAGGGGAAAATGAAAAAAAAAGTTTTGAAAACTGCATCGTGTGACATATCAAATGAAATGTCTTGTTGAGACAATCTTAAATGTATTTTTTTTGTAATTTTAAAATAAATAGTTTCCAAGTTATTCAAGAAAATAGACGAAATTTGACCATTCCCCCTCCCCTCTTATCTCCGAAACTACTGAACCTAAAATTTTGAAAAAAATACAGTAATTAGTTTTCTACTTATAGATTATAGGAAAACCTATAAGAAGTCCATATCTGTATATGGGAGATAATTTTTGGGGGGGAAGGGGAAAATTAAAAAAAAATATTTGAAATCTGCATCGTGTGACATACCAAATGAAAGGTCTTGTTGAGACAATCTTAAATATATTTTTATTATAATTTTAAAATAAATAGTTTCCAAGTTATTCAAGAAAATAGACGAAATTTGACCATTCCCCCCCCTTATCTCCGAAACTACTGAACCTAAAATTTTAAAAAAAATACAGAAATTAGTTTTCTACTTATAGATTATAGGATAACCTATAAGAAGTCCATATCTGTATATGGGAGGTAATTTTTGGGGGGGGAAGGGGAAATTTAAAAAAAATATATTTGAAAACAGCATCGTGTGACATATCAAATGAAAGGTCTTGTTGAGACAATGTTAAATATATATTTTTTTGTAATTTTAAAATAAATAGTTTCCAAGTTATTCAAGAAAATAGACGAAATTTGACCATTCCCCCCCCCCCCCCTCCTTATCTCCGAAACTACTGAACCTAATTTTTTTTTAAAATACAGAAATTAGTTTTCTACTTATAGATTATAGGAAAACCTATAAGAAGTCCATGATATTAAAATAACATGGTAAATCACTCAATATTGTGCGTACCTATTTGGGTCAGATTTTTAAAAAAAAACGTGATAGGTAACATCGTACGGAACCCTCTTCACGCGAGTCCAACTCGCACTTGGCCGGTTTTTTTTTAAACCACCCAGAAGTAGCAGCACCGCGAAGCGATGCTCCGTCGACATTTTCTGAAATTTTTGTCATTTCACTGAACCAATTTAGGGATTTGATCAAATCACTAGATTTGTTTAGGGAAATGGTAAAATCGTGTTGATATTTTAACATCATCCGTTGTTTGATCAAAAACCTAATTTGATGAAAAACCTGCGACATATACCTACTTAAAATAAACAAAAAAACTGTCTGTACGTTGACTATAACAATATTAAAAAATAATACCACTAAAGCAGATCTTGTAAAGGGCTCATATTAAAAGTTTTTTTTTAATTTTTGATTTCACTCGAAAAATCGAATTTATAACGTTGCCATACAATATTAACAGAAACCAGAACAGAATCAACCAAGAATAAGAAATTGAAAAACAAAAACAACCTTTCTTTTAAACCTGGCTAACTTTTTTCTAAGTTACTAACGCGGCGCGGGCATGCGGGCGGCGAGTAAAGGGCAACTCGCTGCCCGACCATGGACCATGCCCGGGTCCACGGCGCGTTGTGTTCCACGCGCGCCTCAAAGAGCGTCAGCAAGATGACGGGGCCCCCCTCTAGAGGGCCAAAGCCTGCCGAGGTCGCGGGACATATCTCATTACCGTGACCCCGGAACATAAAGGGCTATTGAAGGATACCGTGGATTTCAGTCAAGTCTGAAAGTCCCTCCCGCCCTGCCCGGGGTGGGAGGACTCATTTGATGATTTTACCACGCAAAAAAAAGTTTTAAAAAAAAATCTAACCGACTTCTAAAAAAACAACCACGAAAAAGGGTAAAATAACGTACCAAAAAACTTTTCTTTCGGAAGTCGGTGGCTTTGCTTTTATATTTCATTGACTTTTTTGCCACCGACTTCCGAAAGAAAAGTTTTTTGGTAGGTTATTTTACCCTTTTTCGTGGTTGTTTTTTTAGAAGTCGGTTAGATTTTTTTTAAAAACTTTTTTTATTTTACCCTTTTCAGTTTAAACATTTAACCCAAATTCTTGTCAAATACATAATTTTCTTACATATGCACTAGAATTTTACTATCCGTAGCACCGGTTATAACATCGCTCATGTCCCCAATAAGCAAGAACACCTAAATATATTTTTTTTTATGGGACCAAATGGCAGGTATACTGCATCGAACAATAACCCATATGGGTGCAAAGTTCTCATCAGTATAAATGAATTAAGTCCAAATACAAGATACCTGCTATAAACCGTTGAGGAGTTCCCTGAACTGTTCTTCGTCTTCATCATCAGATCCCTAATGACAGTTATAAACCATCTAGGTGTAAAGTTCTCATCAATATAAATGAATTAAGTCCAAACACAAGGTAGCTACTGTAAACCGTTGAGGAATTCCCATGAACTGTCCTTCGTCTTCGTCATCAGACCCCTAATAACAGTTACAACTCATCTAGGTGTAAAGTTCTTATCAATACAAATTAATCAAGCTCAAACACAAGGTAGCTGCTGTGAATCGTTGAGGAGTTCCCTCGACTGTCTCTCGGCTCCATCATCAGATATACTCCAGACCTTTATTAAATTGTAGTGCTTTGAAATACTTAATGATAAAAATAATTTACTAAGTCAGTCGATGCCTACTCCTTACTGTTAAGGAGTTGTACCTTCCATCATCAGCTCAGCTACATGAGATGATGGTTACCATACGCAAGTCCTTAAATTACTTCATAATATTTGCGAAAAACGGTGCGTCGGCCTATAAAATTTGAGGGTTTCCCTCGATTTCTCCAGGATACAATCATCAGATATTGAAATGGTGACAATGGGACCACACGGGAAGCACCAGCTTTCAAACAAAAAAAGAATCATGAAAATCGGTTCACCCAGTCGCAAGTTATGAGGTAACAAACATAAAAAAAAAAAAAAAAAAATACAGTCGAATTGATAACCTCCTCCTTTTTTGAAGTCGGTTAAAAAAAATAAGTAACGCGACATTTTGCGAAAGAGATTTTCTGCGAAATAGGTATTGTGACAAAAGCGACCTTTTGATAAGGAGTCATTCTGTGAAAGCGATGTTATTATGAGAAAGCGACATTTTGCGAAAGAGACATTTACTACCAGGAGACATTTTCCGAAAGCGACATTTTGAGCCTGAGCCATTAGAGGGCGCTCGGCATAAGGGGGCCCTTAGGCCCGGCGCCCGTGTGCGCCGCACACCCTGCACTATAGGTAAAGACGCCTCTGTTCTAAACGTTGAAGTAAAACATCGTGAGGAAAACGGCATGCCTAAGAATAAAAAAAAAAATGCCGACATCTGACTAAAGTTTTTAGTAAAGTAATAGAATTGCATAATTAGTTCCGGAGATTACCTCGACATAGAAATGATCCGTGATAGTTAGACAATTGAAATTTCCTAATTCATCATCCTTGAATTTGAAGATTTTCCAGAAAAAAAAGCCTTTTGCAGGTATCTTCTAATACATAAAATAGATTTAAAAAATCTAAAAACCCACGTTTTTAAATGTCTTAAAAATAAGAAAATAACCCTACGGGGCTGAGGGAGGGGCCACTAAAAACGTGGGGGCGTATATTATTTAAGGAATTATTTATGGAATATATTTACATGACGTGTATAGATCGTGGGTGTAACTTGCAAAGATACGCCCCCACGTTTTGAGTGGCCCCTCTCTCAGCCCCGTAGGGTTATTTTCTTATTTTTAAGACATTTAAAAACGTGGGTTTTTAGATTTTTTAAATCTTAATTATTTTATTATTTTTATCATTGTTCATCGGGTTTGAAGCTACCCTGAAAATTTCAGCCTGCTAGCTTATCGGGAAGTGCCTTAAAGCCTGTCCGCCATCTTGGACGTCTGCCATATTGGATTTAAGTCACATGACTATTTTTTTCGTATTCCTGACAGCAAACCCTTTCATTTGATACCCATATCATGGGGGTGGATTTCAAACAGCCAGTCTACCATCTTGGACGTCCGCCATATTGGATTTAAGTCACGTGACTATTTTTTTCGTATTCCTCACAGCAAACCCTTTCATTTGATACCCATATCATGGGGGTGGGTTTCAAACAGCCAGTCTGCCATCTTGAGGAGGCCGCCATATTGGATTTGTGATGACGTTTCTTAGCTAGTCATGTATTGTCATCAGAACTCAAAGCGTGCACAAAATTTCAGCCTGCTAGCTTATCGGGAAGTTCCTCAAAATTGAGTTGCAAAAGTCCAACCGGAACGACAAACAAACAAGAAAAGTGAGTGTATAAAAACGTGGGAAAACAAGAAAAGTGAGTGTATAAAAACGTGGGAAAAATCAATGCCCCTGTACAGACAACTGTCATCTATCATTTATCATCCAAGTGTAGGAGTGAACAAAAAACCCCTACAGCCACTTTTCGTTGTAATATTATAACTCAAGAACAGGCTCACCTATCCAAACCAAATGTTTAGGCTTTGTTCGAACTACACACATCAAAAGTGTCTAGGGATCAAGCATTTTTATGCGGATTTCTTGAGATTGAGATGTGGCTTTGTAATAAATTTATGATTTTATAAATTTATATGGATCCTTTTTGGTGCATTTCATAATTTGAATCAGGAACTGTGAATCAAATTCGAGTAAAAGATGAAAATCAGCTGTCAATATTTTCCCTACAAAAACATACAACGCATTGAAGACATTATTAGTGCTGCTGTTTCCCTACTACTGATTAAAACCAACGTTATTATGGAGCGGCGACGTCATTTAAGCAGGGAAGAAATGCTCAGAGCCGTGGGAATGATAGAAGCTGGTTCCCGGCAACGTACTGTGGCTTTAGCTCTGAATACAAGTCAGAGTGTTATCAGTCGACTTTGGACACGTTACCGAAGCACTGGTACCGTGGCTGAGCGCCATGGAGGACGGTATCGCTGCACCACACGGAGACAAGACCGATACATTCAAATCTTAACTCGAAGAGCTCCAACAATAACCGCCATGATGTTAGCCGTGAGGCTTCATCACTCTTCAGGGAACTTAATTAGCGACCAAACAGTCAGAAACCGCTTGCATGAAGTGAACCTTCATTCCCGAAGACCGCTACGGGTACCACCTATAGCAATGCACAATCGTAGGATTCGATATCAATGGGCTCTTGAACACAGAAATTGGGCAGAAGAACAATGGCGTTTCGTGTGCTTTTCTGATGAGTCTCGTTTCGGTATGAGACCGGATACAAGACGTATACGACACTGGAGAACCCCTGGACGCCAACAGCGATTAAAATCCTGCCAGGAAGTCCATCCTTATAGTGGTGGAACCATCATGGTATGGGCGGGTATTTGGATCGGCGCGGCGGAAGAACTGAGTTGATTTGGATCAGAGGCAACCTCAACGCTCAAATTTATGCTGAGACGATTGTATCAGACGTCATCGTTCCTCTACAAGTGCAAATCGGTCCCTTATTTCAGTTAATGCATGATAATGCACGACCGCACACCGCAAGAGTTGTAAGACAGACTCTCGCCGCAGCTAACATCAATGTCCTGCCCTGGCCTGCTCAGTCGCCAGACTTGAATCCGATTGAGCATGCATGGGATATGCTACAGAGAAGAGCTCTGCCGAATATGGAGGGTATCCAGTCGCAAGAAGACCTTTTTTTGTTGTTGCAACGAACATGGGCGGCCATTCCACAGCGTGATTTGGATGAACTCATTTTGAGTATGCCAAACCGATGTTCTTGTGTTGTTAGTGTTCGCGGTAGAAACACGGATTATTAATTGTTTAAGTTACCCAATAAAATTTTAAAGAAAACTGTTATTTCAGTCTTTTTTTCGAACTTTCGTGTTAGTGGTTCAAATGTCAAAAATCCCTTTATTAGGAAAATGGCAAATTTCTTTATTAATGCAAAGGTGACTTGGTTTATCGTTACTGTGACAAACGAAAACACTTTATTTGATGAATCCTTAAAGAAAATTTTAATTAATATCAATCAGGAGAAAAGTTATTGCAAAAATATATGTTGATCCCTAGACACTTTTGATGTGTGTATTTAGTAGATGCTTTATGTGAAGTTTGCACAAAATCGGACGAGCGGTTCTTAATATACCCGTACGAAGTTGGGACGGAACACCAGTTGTAAATATTTTCTTCTTTCGAACGGTACATTTCTTGTTTCAGATACTAGTGAAGCTAGAAGAATACATCCGGACTAGCAAGCAGGACTGCCTCTCACTCATAGGTCCGCTCCTGACGTCCTGCTACAGCTCGCAGCAGGAGGCCACGCTGCTGGACGAGCTGCTCGCCAAGCTGGCTTGTGCGCTCGGCAGGATCGATGTAAGTTGAGAATCCGCCCCCCTAGCCAAGCCACAACAAGTCGCAAACGATAATCGTAAACGTTCAGTACTCCCCAATAGATTTTCAACTTTATAGCCTTGAGTCTCACGTTGAAAATCTATTTAAGATTTCTGAGCGTTAGCGACAGGAAAGATCGAAAACGACAAGCAATCTTCACTAGATCTTCAACGTTATACCCAAGCACATAAAGTTGAAAATCTATTAAAGCCTACTCAGCGTTTGCCGTTTGTTACATGGCTACAGGGTCCGGTCTTTTCTAACAACATGCCAGCCATGTCTTAATGACCCAAAAAGGCCACAAGACAAATTATCTACACACATAAAAATAAGTTTGTGATCACTGCTTAGAAGATTTTTTTTTAATTTGAACTTTATCAACAAAAAATCATTGTTGTGTGTTTTCTTTAGATAGAAATACCCTGTTAGAAATTAAAAAATAAAACTATTTTTTATTATTTAATCTGTACTGGTGTAACAAAAAAAGACTGATTTTTCTAAGTGAAAAATCACCTAAAGAAAAGTGATTCTGAAGTTATTCGCTTCTTGGATGTTATTGAGAAGATAAAAGAAGTAAGGGTGCTTGCAAAAGAAATGTATTCAATTTGGTTTTGTACGGAAAAATGATCACTTCTCTCACCTTTGCAAGGAACTCAAAGAAAACAAATCAAATTTTACTTTGACCAAGTAGACCAAACAACCCGCCCTTTTCTAGGAAGAAGATACTTCAGCAAGCGAGGACACCAACACCTTCAGCTCGATAGACTCCCGCACAGGCCACGCGGTACTGACATCCGTGTGTGTACACCTGGCCAGCCGCGCCAGGACTGTGGAGCATGTGCTGGGCAGGGCAAGGGACCTCACTGCTGCTGCCGGCACTGCGGCACATGCAGCACAGCAGAGGATTGAGAAAGGTACGTAAAATAGGCGCCTGTAATCCTTGATGGATCATTTAGAAATGTAGAATCAATCCCATGCCATTTGTGTGTGTTACCAGTGATGACTTACTATAGGCCTCATGAGTAAGTTCAAGATAGTCCAATGAGCTATAGAGAGGAATATGATCGAAGTCTCAATGCGCGATCGACTCAGAAATGAGGAGATTCGTAGGCGAATCAACCGTTACCGACGTAGTCCAACGAATAAGCAAGTTGAAATGTCAGTGGGCAGACCATATAGCACGCAGAACTGATGGCTGATGGGGCTGTAAGGTTCTCGAATGGAGACTACGCACCGGCAAGCGCAGCGTAGGACGTCCACCCACTAGGTGGGCAGACGATCTTATGAAGACCGGTCCTATTGGAAATCTGTGGGGGAGGCCTATGTTCAGCAGTGGACGTCTCACGGCTGATATGATGATGATGATGAATTATTTAACAAAAGAAAAAAATCGTGTCCAAGATTTTTCAAAACTCTAACTCATGGACTAATTATATTTGCAATTTATTGTTGGTAGAAGCTAGCTTATTCTGCTTAAATCACCACGGCAAGCAGCACTTCTGCGGGCGGCCAAGAACGGAATCATAATTACCTTGAAACAGCGTGTACTAGAAAGCAGCTTTTTGGTCGCATGGGAAAAGTTGTTGAACAATTTTGGTAGCGACCATTGAATTGAACAAGTTTTCACATGCGACCCTACCCTTAAATATCACCACATCTTTCTAGTACACGCTGTATTTCGTTTCCACTAATACCCATTTGTTATCACTTTAGAACTGACAGAAGTATACAAGTCCATCATAGTCCAACTATGCCAGCTAACAACATGGACGGCCGGGTGCTGCAAGCTGCGCTGTTGTGTCGGAGGCGGCAGCGAGCGAGTACTAGCCAGCGCCGTGCGACTGTACTCGCTACTCGCCGCGCTAGCCAAGCAGATCGACGTCAACATGGCGCAGCTAGTGCGGTAAGATATTATAGTATATAGTTTGGCTAGATTCTTTTATCGATTCAATAACATGGTAGAATGGAAGTATTTGTGTGACTGTGTGAAATATCTGTGAAAATGTCTATAATCACGACGGTGTCAACAGTATAGAAGATCAAGTTTGTACCGATGTCTGTACGACTACAGTGGCGACATCTAACACTACTTACGGTCATTTCACACCGAGACGCGACGCGAAGCGACGACGTGACGCAACGATACTTCAAATGTGTATCTTTTCTTGACGTAAATAAGGTTAGATTTTGAGTCGCTATTAATATGCAGCGCGGCGACGCGCTGCGCCGCGCCGGTTTGTGCCAGGTGTATCTTTTCGTGTAGGAAATAGAGTTCGATTTTGAATAGCTCTTGATATGTGCGCGCAGCGTCACGTATCGGTCTGAGCCGACGCTAACTTACTGGTGATTTTTGTAAGCAACTAGTCGGAGTAACACATGTAGACAACTGAAGTTACTATGTCCCGGTATAGATGTCGCTACAACACTGTTTTATGAACGACGCGCAATCTTCCCATTTCTTGACGAGACCCTGTATGGCGATTGAATCATAGGAGTCCTGGTTTCCGCAAAATATTATTGGGTATTTCCAATACGAATTTCTCAGTAGCAGCTACGGATACTCGATTTGTGCTCGGTTGACGGCATTTGGGTCTTCCACTTCTACATGGACTTAAGGCTGATTTATATTGATTCATTAGCGTTGAATTGGCAATTACTAAATTCAGTGAAATAAAGTAGACTTACCTATTTTATTTTTCACCATTTTATCGTGAGTGCGTTAACGAAAAAAATATACAGGGTGTAAGAGACATCGACGCACAAACGGATACCATGGGTCCAGGACATGATTCTGGACCCGCCCGTGTTGGAATTTTTCTTCGGATTTTTCCTAATTTTCTATATTAAAAAAAATGGTGTTTTTTTTACTTTAGACTGTTCATAATCGTTATTCTTACCTAACCCAATGAGATTAAAAAAAAAGTAATTAATTCACTACTTTCACTAAAAGTAGCAATGTAAATAAAACTAGAAATGGTGTCTTCTTAGATGTTTATAATGAAAGGTCATCGTATACCTAAATACTGTGTACAGTACCACAGTACCTGTAGTACTTTAAGCGCGGCTAACTACACACACTACACATAAAAAAAAATCAAACATAAAAAAATAAAAAATAAAAAAGGAAAAAACCGACGAAAAATTCCAACAAAGGGGTTCCAGACTCATGTCCTGGACCCATGGTAACCGTTTGTGCGTCGATGTCTCTTACACCCTGTATAGAAACTCACATACACAAACACACCAGTACTTGCAGATCATACGATTATTTGTTCCATTCGGGAATCGAATCCGCGTCACGCTGCGCAGCAATCAATCCCTCTGCCAACTATGCCTGCGCCAAAAGTCGCCGTCAATTTGATTCGAGCTTGTAATAAATATTTTTCTTCACCAGTTTCGAGCGCCTTCTAAAGCTTAGTGGCAAGAAGTTATCCACTGTTATGGACAACCTGATCACGTACTTAGAGGCCTCGCAGCAACAGCAGAACGCGACCAAAGTACTGCGAGAGACCAAGCTCATACCACGCCTCGTGCTGGAAGCTGAGCAGTTCAGCAAGCGAGTCATATTGCTTGCCAATAAGGCTAAGGTAACAATATCATTATATAATGTTTTTTAGACTTCAATACCGCAAAAGAAAACACGAAACCCTTCATCATCAGTCTCTTAGTCATATGAGTCTCATCCTTCCTCATCACATGTCCATACCAAGACAGACGATTCCCTTTCATTTTTTCTGTAACAGGTACCTCTTTCAAACTTCGCCTTATAAACTCATTCCTTTATTTATCCATTCTTGTCACTCCACACATCCATCTCAACATCCTCATCTCCGCTACATGCAATCGTTTCTCATCCATCTTTTTCACAGCCCAGCATTCCGATCCATACAATACGACAGGTTTAGTCACGGATTTGTATATTTTCCCCTTTAACTTGGGCATCCGTGGGTCGCAAGTTGTTCCGGTGACCTGTCGCCATTTCATCCATTACTTTTTACCTGATACTTTTAAAATGCCTAAAAAGAGACTAAGTACACTTTTAATACTAAATACATAGATAGATTGTCTCCAAAGTTCCATAAGCCACGTTATTTAATTTCAATTGTATTACAGTTGAATTGGCAGCAGTATTTGTCCCTGGGTACCGCGCGAGACTTCAGAATCAAAGGTCCCGTGCTGCAAGAAGTACTCAACGCGAGGGAACAAGCTGATGAAACCAGAAATGAAGGTAATTTCTCGTATTAAAAGGTCCTGCCAGGGTCGCGAACTGTCCAAACGGGAAACCGTGACTGTGGAACGTAAAGGGCGATTGAAGGAACACGTTGAATTTTAGTCATTACGATTCGGACAGTCCCTTCCATTCTTAATGAGGCGGGATGACTCATTTGAAGATTTTAGCACGTAAAAAAAGATGCTACAGCCTTCGGCACATTCAAAACCCTACCTACGAATTTTATGGGGTGCGTGCCGATCAGTGAGGTCCGTTCGGCATGTCCTTTCACTGAATTATGTTGAGTTAACCGCCTTTCAAGTCTGCTAGAATTAGTGATCTTTATTTTTGTTTTTATAAAGTACAACAAACCAACCAATAGCAACCTAAGTAATAGCAAACCCAACTTTGAAATAACTAACTTAGTACTCAATTTCTGGGAAGTCATTAAAATGAAACAGAATTTCCCGTAATTCTAATATTTGTTTAGGTACTGTAAAGGTTTGCTTTAGAGTTTAGACTAAGCCGGGTTCTCAAACTTTTCAGTTCGCGACGCACTTGCAAGCTAGTAGCCAAATTGGAACGTATAAATCTGGTTTTAAAGCTCAGAGTTCAATGAGTTTTTTTTATTTATTCTTCTGGTTCGTCTTGTTCTTAGATAGAATTCTAAATCCACGACAACATTCGTGTTTGGAAATTATCCCGTAGCACAGATAACATCTTCTTGATTCGTATCGTATACAAGGCAATCTACGCGACTTTAAGTCAGTGCATTTTCCAAATTCTTCTTGTGCTGTCTACATGAAAAGTCTTCCATCAAATAAGAATGAATTCTCAAGTCAAGTTAAAGTTTAAAGTAGATTTCTAGAAACTGTTAGCGTCACTACGCTCAGTGTCTGGTCGACACTGAGGTATCAAGAACGAACACAAACTAGCGACCTTGCTCATGAAGCGATTCGTGCGTTTTATGGCATACTCCGGGTTATTGTAAGTTCGCCACAAAAATAAGTTTTGATCCTGTTCTCCTATAGTTTGATTATTAATTCGAGTCAGTAAAATGACAAGTGCAACTGTCACTGATACATACAAAATGAAACAAACCAGGAACATTGGAAATGTCATTTTACTGACTCGAATTAATAATCGTATTTTAGTACTTTCTGGTCAGATTTCACATTGTGTCCTCGTTTTCAGTAGTTTTGTGCTGGATTTTATTATTTAACCCTAGAGTACTAATCATCGCCTGGGAGGCCGCACTCAACCAGTTTTTTCGCTATAATTTCAAATTGTGCGACCGTTGCTACTTGTGCACTCATCTCAACTCTGTGCACCCCAAAACGCGTTAGTTGGCGATCGCTCGTCCTGCGAGCTCTTTTCATTGCAGAGTTACAGAGTGTTGGATCGCCTGGGAGGCGATCCTTAGTATTAAAGGTAATTATTTTTACATGATCATAATTATAGTTTTTGGAGTTTTAGACATGACGTGCTATTTCTATCTATTGAAATAAAATATTTTGTTTAAAGTTAAACCCATTCAACAATCAGATATAAAAATTGTTGATGAAAGAAGACTGCCAATGAGATTGTAAAAAATTTAGAAGTCGAAGACTGTGATTCTGATGACAGAACGAACTTGGATGGAAATGTCATAAAAAAGCAAAAAAAAGCAACAGAAAAAAGGCGCATGAGTGTGTACTACTATGTAAAATGCAATAAACCGTATCATCTGCAATATCGAACACCTAATTGCTTCTCTAACGATAGGAAATATTGAGAAAATTTCAAACTTATGTACCATAAAAATTATAATGCTTACTATCCGTTTTTTATAATGAAATCAACAGGTTGTTAATAAACTTTTAGATAAGTAAATGACTTTTTTAATGTTTAAAAGCAAAAACAAAAATTATGATTTATTTCTGTTTCACCAAAAAAGTTTAGCAAGTGTTAAGTTTAAAGCACCATATAAGATCGTATCGATACGAAAAATATATTTTTGTTATTACATTTAAAAACGCAGAAGTTGGCCTTTTGTATAAACAATATTTGTCTTTTAGATTCATAAGTAGTCTTTATAAAAATTGTGGTCTTTCAAGAAGTAGCCTCTTAGGCGATGATTAGTATTAAACAGTAAAAAAATTATATTAGTATTCTAGGGTTAATTGTTCTGCTATCCGTGCGGAAAAAGAAATGGGGCGAATTTATAACAATAAAAAAAAAACCTGACTAATTTATACATAGTACTTTTTTTCGTGGAGGCATTAATTTTGTGGCGAACTTAGAACAACCCCATACGTCGTAGCGGTAAGGATTATTTTCACTTGTAGTTGAAATCGGTCGAATAGGCTGTTTGACTAAAAATTCTAATTAATCCGTCAGTTAGATTATCAAATAATATTTGACCCGTATTTTTTCTTTTTTTACGCAAACCAAAATTGACGGAGATATGATGCTTTCAAAATTGCCAATACGTCACAATTTAGTATATATTTTATACTGAATTCTGACGTCACGAGCCCCCACTCTCTAGTCTTGATGTGTTATATCTTGGTAAATATTCCTTGATTTTACATAAGAAAAAATATGTGTACGTTATTTTTCAAAACTCTAAATAACGGACTTTTAGATTTATAATTTATTGATACTGTCAAATAGCCTATTGTGTCGCATCGCGTCATCAACAAGCTCACTTAAGTCAAATGCACTAACGTGTGGTGCACATAGGTTGCCTTGTATGTGGAAACTAGATAAGTTTAATTGTACCCAGGGGGGTATTACAACGTCTTAAAACCAGGCCCTGTAGCCATGTTACAAACGATAAACGCAAACGCTGGGTAGGCTTTAATAGATTTTCAACTTTATGTGCTTGAGTATAACGTTGAAGATTGCTTATCGTTTTCGATCATTCCTATCGCTAACGCTCAGAAATCTTATATGAATTTTCAACTTTAGGCTCTCGGCTATAAAGTTGAAAATCTATTGGGTAGTACCGGGCGTTTGCGATTATCGATTGCGACTTGTTGTGACTTGGCTAGGGGGGCAGGCTTGTTCCATTGAGTGAACGAGATGGCGCTAGACTACTTGCATAGCTCTGTCACTTTCCTCTTTCTTGAGGCATAAAGTTTGGGAGCCACTTCCCTAGACCGCTAACTAAGTTGTCAACGTTAAAGTAGATTTTCCAAGAAAATTCTTCGCGTTCACCTTCAAAATTCTTCAAATTCACTTTCAATAAATGTCAATGTTCTAGAGTACTGATTCACCTTCGTTCGAACAAATATCCTTGTTAAGTACTTTGGTAAATAATGTGCATACTTCGGTTGTTGATTTAGTAAATCCGGGTGCCAATTATATAGTAGTGCAACTTCGCTGAAATAATTTTTGAAGTGTGTTTGCGATATTAAGAGGGGTTTACGGAGATATGACTGCTAATATAGCGATGCTAATGACCGCTTGTTATATTGTTTATTTAATTTCATCGTTCGGCTCAGTACCGTCTGTACAAACGTACTGTCGGAGTAAAAATTCACCCTGGTCCTTTGGTAGCCCTTCGCGCTCCAGGGCCACTTAGGTGCTCTTTTAAGATAGTTCCGCAACCTCCCTGAACAGTGTCCCATTCCCATGTTTGTGTACTGTTCCTTTTTTTTATTTGGTAAAATCATCAAATGAGTCCTCCCACCCAGGGCAGGAGGGACTGTCAGACTTGTACTGACTAAAATACACGGTGTCCTTCAATAGCCCTTTACTTTCAGGGACCACGGTTACCTTTGGCCCTCTAAGGGGGCCCCGTCATGACGTTTTCCCCCTTTAACTTTGAATTATTACTTACAGATGAAGCTGAAATCGATGCAGCAAGTGTTGTAACTGAAATAATTGAGCAGATCGCGAGCGACGCCGAGGAAGAGGCAGAGAGTGATGAAGAAGCTTCTAGAAGGAAGCGCAGAAGAGTTTCATAATAATAATAATATAATATAATAATATTCCACAACTATCACACAACGCCATCTAGTCCCAAGCTAAGCAGAGCTTGTGTTATGGGTACTAGACAACTGATAAACATACTTATATATTTCTAAATACATACATATTATAGATAAATTACACCCAGACACAGAACAAATGATCGTGCTCATCACACAAACATTTGTCCTGGGTGGGAATCGAACCCACGACCTCCGGCATAGCAGTCAGGGTCACTAACCACTAGACCAACAGGCTAGTCGATACGTTTTGTGTTATGTAAATAATAAATACTTATGTTTATTCATGATTTTTTTATTAGTACCTATAATATCCGTATAATACACGTGAGCCAAAAACATTTTACCCATTGTTACGAAAATTTTGAGGGACGGCGGAATATGAATGGCATCATCATCATCATCATATCAACCATAGGACGTCCACTGCTGAACATAGGCCTCCCCTTTAGATCTCCACATATACCGGTCGGAAGTGACCTGCATCCAGCGTCTTCTTCATGAATGTCATAGTTACAGTTTATATGGAGGACTTTTTCTAAATTCAAATTTTAATGAATTAGACCACTTTTCCATTTAGGCGACTTGCAGCGGCAGACCCGCGATAGACACTGCTAACGCGCGGCTAGACTTATAATCTGAAGGAATGTGCTCCTGCCGCTCTACTGCCTGCCGTTCTAATGTGAAAGCGGACTTTATGTCGAATTTCGACCACTGATCAATAAACAAGTTACATATGTACAAGTTGCAAATATTATACAACTTGAACAGACCTGCATGCAAGTGTCAAGTTGCAATAATAGGTAGTTTGATCTGAAACATTTTTTTTTTTTTCATTCTTACATCTTGTACACAAATATGACGTTATAGACTTGCTTAAGGCCGCATAACCAGAAAGTTGCCAACGTCGTAAATGACTGTCAAATATTTACAAGTTTAATTAATTTGGCAAATTTACTGTATGTAAATAAGAAATATTGCTCTGTAATGCACTAAAAAATAGATATAGGAATGCAATTAAAACACTGAATTTGATGTTGTAACCGTTTCAGGTATGAAAAATGCATTTGACAAGTTTCCAAATACTTTTTTTACATCTAAAACTATATATTCGGTGTTACGATATTAATTATTGCATTCCCTTATCAGTTTTCTAATGCACTACAGAGCCATATTTCTTATTTCCATACAGTAAAATTGCTAAATTAATTAAAACTTGTTAATATTTGTGTGGTCCTCTGCGGCCGGACCACAATTTAGTACTCAGATGCTATAGTTCGAAATAATACCTACCTAAAGTCTACTTTCATCGGAATATAAATATATTTTTAGTACCTCAAGAGATATCTTTTAAATTAACAATTTATGTGGTCCGGCCGCCAGGCAGTGCTCTCTGGCCGCGCCACCTCAGATCAAATAGAGTATAATGAACTATTAATAAACCAATATCCCGAAAAAATACTACCTAAAGAGTACCTTGCATACGACAAGTTTGATCGAATAAACCCCTTTAGTTATGGAGTTATTGGTGTTAGGGTGTGGTCCGGCTGGAAGGTATACTCTGCAGCACGTCAATTTTGCAATATTTAATAATTACTATCCGTAAATCAATTTATTTAATAGTACCTTTTCTCTACTCTCCGTTGATACTTTTTTCTCTCAAGAAACTATTCATTTTGATTAATTAATCTTTAAAGTATGTGGCGCGGTTAGGGAGGTTTACTTTTAGCAAATATAACGAAATATGCTTTATTTCTTTATGCCAACGGAAACTGCATATTAAGTACTTTATAAAAAGACCTGGACTTCATCTACTTATAAATTATATTTTTTTTTATTACCAACAATGACTTCGAAAAAGGTGCACTTTTTGGTTTTTGTTTACCTATCTACTTATTAAGAACAGGGAGTTAATTTGGCGTATATTATTTAAGGGGTATATTTACATGACGTGTATAGATCGTGAGTGAAACTTGCAAAGATACGCCCCACGTTTTGAGTGGCCCCTCTCTCAGCCCCGTAGGGTTATTTTCTTATTTTTAGGACATTTAAATGTGGGTGGATTTCAAACAGCAAGTCTGCCATCTTGGACGTCTGCCATATTGGATTTAAGTCACGTAACTATTTTTTCAAACTCCTGACAGCAAACCCTTTCAATTGAAATCCATATCATAGGGGTGCATTTCAAATAGCCTGTCTGCCATCTTGGACGTCCGCCATATTGGATGTAAGTCACGTGACTATTTTTTCGTATTCCTGACAGCAAACCCTTTCATTTGATACCCATATCATGGGGGTGGATTTCAAACAGCCAGTCCGCCATCTTGGGGAGGCCGCCATGTTGGATTTGTTATGATGTTTCTTAGCTAGTCATATATTGTCATCAGAACTCAGAGCGTGTGCAAAATTTCAGCCTGCTAGCTTAACGGGAAGTGCCTCAAAATTGAGTTGCAAAAGTCCAACCGGAGCGACAAACAATCAAACAAACAAGAAAAGTGAGTGTATAAAAACTCGGAAAAATAAAGTTAATCAGTGTTGACAATAATAAAGAAATTGTAAAACCCAATGACATATGATGTAATGCATTCAACGACTTCTACATTGATTTAATTGTTACAGACCCTAACGAAAAACCTTTACTAACAAATCAAATAAACCGAGTCAAAGACTCCATTTTTCTTAATCCAACAACACCGCCAGAGGTATTGAAAACAATCCAATTGCTCAAAAATACAAAAAGTACAGGATACGATAACATAATGACGCATGTAATAAAAAAAGTTAGCTTATATAATAAACTTATGCTTTGAAACAGGAATCTTCCTGGATAAACTTAAAATTACTATTATTCTACCTTTGTATAAAAAGGAGACAAGACTTACAAATTCATAGAAAAAGTAATACATCCCAGGTTATACAATTTTCTCGAAAACAAAAATATACTAGCCGATGAACAAAAAGGGTTTAGAATAAAAACTTTTTTTTAAAAAAAGTACCGACTTCAAAACAAATACAAAAAAGTTTAAAATAACTTTTCTTTCGGAAGTCGGTGGCATAGTCAATGACACAACAAAACAAAGCCACCGACTTCCGAAAGAAAAGTTATTTTAAACTTTTTTGTATTTGTTTTGAAGTCGGTACTTTTTTTAAAAAAAAGTTTTTATTTTACCCTTTTTAGTTTATTTATTACATATTCAACCCAAAAATACAAAATTGTCTTACATATGCACTAATCTTGTAATCCGTCACAACATAAAAAAATCCATATCTCTAAAACTACTGAACCGATTTTGATGAAACTTGCAGTGTACCCTAAGTTGAACAATACCTAGTACAACAAAAAAAGAATTACTAAAATCGAACTTATAGTTCCGGAGATATGCGTGCACAAACATAAAAACATACATACATACATACATACATACATACATACATACATACATACATACATACACGTATGAAATTTTTCACATTTGTTCAGACGCTGATATAGACTAACATATATGAAAACTGGGCAGTTCTGATAATATTACATACATACGGGTCGAATTGATAACCTCCTTTTTTTTGAAGTCGGTAAAAAACCAGTCCATCAATATTGCAATATATGATCCCACCAAAAACATTTCATGCAAAATGTTGCCAAGACGACCACATAAGGTTTGCCCTGTGAAAAAGATATCAGATCTCATGTAGAACCAAGCTTCTGAATACACATGGCCTAATTCTATCGACCCTAACTTCACAAATTCTACATATCAGTACAAATGTATGGCTTGGCTGTTTCGTTACTTACTTCAGAAAATAAATATTCGCATCACCTCCACGACGGTAGCAAAACGGCGAAGCCGTACATTTTTACTGATATGGCCATGTAGATTCAGAAGCTTGGTTCTACATGAGATCTGATATCTTTTTCACAGGGCAAACCTTATGTGGTCGTCTTGGCAATATTTTGCATGAAATGTTTTTGGTGGGATTTCAGTTCCTTTTGTAAGTTGCTAAGCAGTCTTTTCAGTGTTTATTGTGTTGTATTTCTTGCACATCAGCAGTGGCTTTCTAGCACTTCTGGAAGTATTTGAGGTTGGTTCTCACAGTAAAATAAATATTCGGCAAAGTTATATTTGTGGTTTTTGAAAATGTACTATATCTCAAAAACTGCTAACTATATCTCATCCAAACCAATTTTCGTTGGAAGTTTTTGACGATCTCCGGCCAACGTAGGCGCGGGCGGCGAATAATGGGCGACTCGCTGTCCGACCATGGACCATGCCCGGTTCGACGGCGTGTTGTGTTCCACGCGCGCCTCAAAGAGTGTCAGCATAATGACGGAACCCCCCTTTAGAGGGCCAAAGCCTGCCGGGGTCGCGGTGTCGCGGTACTGACGAATTACCGTAAAACCGGAACGCAAAGGGCTATTGAAGGATACCGTGGATTAAAGTCAGTACGAGTCTGACCGTACCTGCCGCCCTGCCATGGTTGGGACTCATTTGATGATTTTACCACGATAAAAAAAGTTCCGCAATTTATAAAACCTATTGTATTAAAAAATTTTTATTGTTAATATTTGATTATGTAAATTATGATTACTATTATATTTGTTACTCGAATGCTTGTTGTTTATTTTAAACCAAAATTTTCATTTACTTCGTCAAATTAACTCCCTGTTCTTAATACGTATATAGGTAAACCCAAAAAGTGCGCCTTTTTCGAAGTAATTGTTGGTAATAAAAAAAATATAATTTATAGATGAAGTCCAGGTCTTTTTATAAAGTACTTAATATGCAGTTTCCGTTGGCATAAAGAAATAAAGCATATTTTGTTATATTTGCTAAAAGTAAACCTCCCTAGCCGCGCCACATACTTTAAAGATTAATTAATCAAAATGAATAGTTTCTTGAGAGAAAAAAGTATCAACGGAGAGTAGAGAAAAGGTACTATTAAATAAATTGATTTACGGATAGTAATTATTAAATATTGCAAAATTGACGTGCTGCAGAGTATACCTTCCAGCCGGACCACACCCTAACACCAATAACTCCATAACTAAAGGGGTTTATTCGATCAAACTTGTCGTATGCAAGGTACTCTTTAGGTAGTATTTTTTCGGGATATTGGTTTATTAATAGTTCATTATACTCTATTTGATCTGAGGTGGCGCGGCCAGAGAGCACTGCCTGGCGGCCGGACCACATAAATTGTTAATTTAAAAGATATCTCTTGAGGTACTAAAAATATATTTATATTCCGATGAAAGTAGACTTTAGGTAGGTATTATTTCGAACTATAGCATCTGGGTACTAAATTGTGGTCCAGCCGCAGAGGACCACACTAATATTTGACAACTATGTGCGACGTTGCCAACTTTCAGAATATGCGCTCTTAATCGAAGTGCGTCTTTCGTCAACTTGCTTGAAATATCTATAAGCTATTAAAAACCTACCTACTAATTATTCAAGATAGTTTTACATAATGTTTTCCACTAAAAGATTAAATTCGTTCTCCTAACTTCATAATTGGAATGTAAATCAATACATATTGGGTAAGTAAATAACTTTCCGTTTTCCTCCATGATTCCGAAAATTTACGATAGGTTATAATTAGTGTGGCTTCCTAGAACTCATTACTAACTAATCCAGCGACATATTACGGCCATTAATTTTGTAACTAGTGTCGTTACTTACTAGAAATTTTGATGTAAGTAGGCAAACATTTTGATTGTGGCCATAGTGGGACTGCGCCGCTGCAGGTCAACTTACCCGAATCTGTCAAATTTTACCAATCGAACATTAACTTTCCACTTGTGATAAGGTTGAAAGACAGATTGATGTGCTGGCGGATGGTCTGTACAACGCGGGATCGCTTGTACTAGCGGCGAGCGGGTCCATCTAGGCGATCTGTGTAATTGTGAACCTAAAAGGAGTGCTATAAGGACTATTTTTAAGCGACAGTACTGTACATCGATATTTTATCAACAGGGTACAACTATGGGGTAGTTCGAAACTTTATCAATAGTTTCACAACGGAACTAACTGTTGGAGCTTTGTAATTGATATTGCTGCGCATAAGAGAATACGAAAAACAAGGATATATCCATCGTCATAAAAGTTCGACTTAACGTTGATTAAAATCGAGAATATTTTTGTTAGGTACTTGATCCTGTGGAAATACATGTACCTACTCGTAACTTCCTATAAAAATCACCACTATAGACGCTTCGGGAAGCGTCCTGGGCTTCGCGCGTCGGGGTCGCGATTTACTGCTACCGTAGGTGTGGACTTGTTTACGGCGAATAATGGGTAGCTCACCGTCCAACCAGGAACAAACATAACCCGAGTCGAAGACGCGCTATGCCACGCGCGTCTCAAACGGCATTCATCCGAGGCCGAGGAGGATATCAAAATAATTAGAGAGTCCAGCTTGTTCTGGTCTGAGTTCGATTACCGGTTAGGGCAGTGATATTGGGTTTTTCCACTAGGATTTTATAAGGGTTCACATTTTATAACTAACTGCCTACTTAAGTTTACCTTTTAAATGACACACCTCTTCGTAACCTTTCGGGGATTGCAAGCGTGATTTTTATGCCTATTTCGATCTGGCAGCGAGACTGCGTCAGCTGTGATCGTTACAAACCGGGTAATCCCTATGGTTCAATGGGTTAATACTAACATAATGATCATTTGTGTGGGAAAAGCCGCAGTTACCTCAATGTTCTTAAAACAATTTAACGGGAATCCCCAAAGTGGCAAAAATCAATCTCCACTTATTGTTATTTTCTGTAATTGAAAATAATATAGTTACAAATGCGTCAGTGTTTAGTTAAGCCGTATTACGAAACCACAGCATAACAAACATTTCTAGAAAAAAAAAAATTAATAACGCCGCGCGCCGCTTTCCTGAAATAGTATCGTTATTACTGTAACATTAGCGACCGCAGAAAATAACAAGTATTTATTATTAAATAACAATTAAATAAATAGGTAATGACCGCAGTCCGTTTTCATTGCTGTTCGAAGGGATTTTGTGGTTATAAGATTTTTATTGAGTAAGTAGGTACTTATGATTACAACATCCAATGTGCATCTGTACCTGTGAATGACTGACTCGAGCTCCTAGGCATGGAGTTGACTTATAATCTCAACTTTGGCGCCACGTGTGTGTACTCAAATAAGTACCTAGATTAAACCTACCTACTTACATTTAAGTAGGGTATATGATTGTTTCGGGAGTTACCTGTGTCTGATAAGGAGGGAAGAAACGCCTGGGTGTCACCACTGCGAGGATCGCCCGGAGGACACGGTGGAGCATATGGTGCAGGACTGCCCCGCTTGGGCAGAGCACCGCCGTGTCCTCACGGCGGCGATAGGCGGAGACCTCTCGCGCCCGGCATTGGTCGAGGCCATGCTGCGGTGCGAGACGGAGTGGAAAGCGGTCGCCTCCTTCTGCGAAGCAGTCATGCTCGCGAAGGAGGAGGCGGGCCGCGTAAGGGAGAGGACAGCGTCCTCCCTCCGGCCCAGCCGCAGCGGTAGACGCCCGCGGCGACGGACGTCGCAAGACGATCTCCGGCCACCGTAGGCGCGGGCATGCGGGCGGCGAGTAAAGGGCAACTCGCCACCCGACCATGGACCATGCCCGGGTCGACGGCGCGTTGTGTTCCACGCGCGCCTCAAAGAGTGTCAGCATAATGACGGGGCCCCCCTCTAGAGGACCAAAGCCTGTCGGGGTCGCGGGACTTATCGAATTACCGAGACCCTGGAACGCAAAGGGCTATCGAAGGACACCGTGGATTTTAGTCAGTACGAGTCTCCCGCCCTGTCCTGGGAGGACTCATTTAATGATTTTACCACGATTAAAAAAGGGTAGGTACCTATAATGATTACATCGGAAAGTTTCAACATCGAACTAATGATCCTTCTAAGCGAATCGCATTGCTCATAGCAGGTAGTAATTGTATTTCGTCGAACCGACAACATGAGGGGAAATTGTTAGTTGTCCCCGATTCCAATGAAACCACAATCGCAGTGTTGCGTAAATTCCGTAAAACGACCACATCCTGTATAATTAAAGTGAAAAGCGATAGCTATTCATGTTGTTTGTTATTAATATTAATAAAAAGTATTTATTAATTAACTTTCCTACTAATACTTAAGTTTTATGAATGTTGTTGTTTGTTACTCAATTACCTAAACAGTAACGACTCGACCGATTTGGATGAAATTTAGCTCACAGGTGGCTCACAGATAGTTTATATCCTGGGCTAAATAGGGTACTTTACCCTTTGGAAAATCTACAATGATCATATTGGTGAGAGTGCTAAAAAGGATACGGCGTGCTTGTACGACCTTGTATGATTGTTAACTAGGCGAATGGAATAAGGATCGTAGCAGCTGCTTTAGATTTTGTCGTCTCTACCCACCTTGATGCGAAAAGAGCATGAGTTGATGTCGTTTAGGCGCGATTGGTCCAATTCGGGATTGGTCCAATGTTCAAAAAAAGGTCCAATTCGCAGTTATTCCATGTATTTATGGTACTATAATCAAAGTACGGTACTGTGGAACTTTCCGCTTTCAGGCGTGCGAATCCGCAAGAAAAAGCAAGTTCTTGAAACGAGTGTAAGTAAAATCGTGAGACTTGATACTTGGAAAAAACCTGAACCGATAACGTATTTCCCTTAACGTATACCTAGGTATTAATTTATTTAGAACGGGACGCTTGCTTTTAAATGAAAATTCCCATTGAACCAATATTTATGGGAACGGTTCACATATTCCTGGAAAACTATTTTTATTAGCTGTTTTATTGCCTTTTCTGTTATACCTAGAGTAAATTACTTGATAATGACAGTCTCCGAAATCGATGATAATTAGGTGAATATAGTCCTGTGATTGACATATTCGCGTCAAATACACTGACCATAGCTATATAATGAGCTAATCGAAGATGGAATAAAGAGACTCACAAACATACCTACACGAACCCTAAAACCATAACACTCCTTTTTTTGAGCTGTTGTGTAAAAAAGGCTTCCGTACTCAACAAAGTTAAAATATTCAACAAAAATCTTCATAATTATATAATCGGCGTCTTTGAAAATCTACAATCCTAGTAAGCAACAAAAATGGATCTTTGCGGGCGACTTAACGAGATATCCATTATTGTAATATACCAAAACCTTCCCCGGAATATAACGAACACTTTTCTGAAAACCGCATCAAAATCGGTTCAGCCAAACGCGAGATAATCGCGGACAAACATGCAATCGTCTCTGAAAATCTACAATCCAAGTAAGCAAAAACGGATCCACGTGGGCAACGTCATGGGATATCCATTAGTGTTATATACTAAAACCTTCTCCAGAATACAGTAAACACTTTCTTGAAAACCGCATCAAAATCCGTTCAGCCAAACGCGACATAATCGCGGACAAACATACATACAGGTCGAACTGAGAACCTACTTTTTTTTAAGCTTTCTTCTAGCCACACTACTTTGTATGTGTAGATCTCTTTAAAAATTTTTCACTTTGCAGTTTTGTATCATGGCTACTCAGTTCCTGATAATTTTATGCTAGCAACGCTATCGTGTGTAATGCTTGCTTGAAACTTTCCGGCGCTTCACAAAGAATCAGTAACAAAAAAAAATTAAAATGTTTTAGTCACGTAGATGTGATTTAAACTTGATGACTAATAGAATATTGACGTGTATTGAAAAGTTTTCATAATACCTAATGTATTTTTTTTTGCCTGTCTACCTTGTTTTGTGTGTACCCTGGGTGGAGCAGATAGATTGTACGGTGTTCCTTTAATAGCTTTTAACGTTCCAGGATTTACGGTTACTTACCTCTTTAGACAGACCCGTGACCCCTATTGCTGTGCTCTATGACCGGTCTTAGCTTTTAACCGACTTCTTCAGAAGGATTTATGGGTTATCTCATATTAAAGTAAAAAGCCTAAATGTGGTTTGTGAAATTCATATTCATGAATATTAAGTTCTGAAATACTGGAGATATTATTGTTTTCTCACATAGGTACACATAATATAAATACCTACTAGATTTTAGATTTTAACTTTTATTGTTTTAATTTTTTACTTTTTTACATTAAAAAATCCAATTAAATCAATCGCGAGCCGCAGCTAGGAGGTATAGGTAAATATAAGTCTATAAATATTCAGACACAATATTTTTCAAAATACTATTCCAGGTAATGTAATAATTGGGTATGTATGCTCGCAATATCAGAACAATGGTTCTGGGAATTATTTTCGATCTAATGTTTCCAGAAATCACTCGTTTTATTTACGTCTAACGTTCCACAAGCCACGCATAACTGGATAGCAATATTGGATTTTTGTACAGACGCCTGCACATTAACCTACCTCAATCTGGTTTTCTTTGATCAACTTACCTATTAGATTTGTTTAAATGTGTACAATCACACAGCAAAAAATAAACATCCAGTCACTGGTCATGGCTCATGTTTAGGTAGGTATTTGGTTATAGATGTCATGTACATGAATACAAAATTCTAATTAACATAGTCCTCATTAAAAATCCATTTATACCGTGTTCCGGACGATATACATAAACTTCGACCAGATGTTCAAACCACGGAAGTAAGCATTTTTCATTATGGACACATTAATAAATTCTTATTTTTTATTTTTTGTTAATTTTCATACAAACTAAATACCTAGACGTAAATAACCCGATATGCATGCCTCTTTATCCGAATTGGCAACGTCGTATTTTCATTCATAACATTTGGCGGGCTGAAACAAATGAAATGCAAATAGTATTTGATAGATTTCAAATTAAGATACTTTCTCACTGCATAGCTCAATTAAATTTCATTAAATGAAATTACAAATATCTTTGTAACGAAGCCTTTTTAAGTACTACTTCCTTTGTTGGATTTGATTTGTAAAAGCCATAGAAGTATTTGCTAAAGTTTATGGATAACGTGAAGAACACGGTGTATAGAAACTGAACAAATATCTAAAACTGTTAATTTCTGTGTATTCCACATTTCAAATTATAAAACGCTATTAAACTGCTAATTAATTTATTTGAAGACCTAAATATGGATGTCCTAACCGCCAGTTGCCGGCTACGTGAACTCATTAATTCATTATCCATACTATATGGAGCGTTTTATCAATTCCTGAAACAGTACCTAGTTATTTTAATTATTTATAATAAACAGCATTTTTTTACGTGGTAAAATCATCTAATGAGTCCTCCCACCCATACTGTCAGACTCGTACTGTCTAAAATCCATTTCCTTCAATAGCCCTTTACGTTCCAGGGTCACGGTAATTTGATAAGTCCCGCGACCCTATAATATACAGCTTAGGGATATCATCATAGTTTTTATTTCAATCATTTTAAAAATTTCTTTTTGAATCGATACCATAATTATTTAAAAGCACTAAGTACCTATTAATTATAGTTCGAAACTCTTTTTTTTATATGAACTAAAAAAAAATTACGCTGTTATCCCTAAGGTATTTTTTTCTTTTAATAATTATTAATGGATCATTTAATCGAACTTATCTAGAGATGTTACAAAGAAGTTAGACCCAATTTAGATTTAGGGTCAGTTCAGACCGAGACGCGAAGCGACGCGACGATGCGTGAAGAGGCCTGTCAGTTCACGCTGCGCCGCGCAACGCCCCGCGGCGCCGCGAAGCGTCTCGCTGCGCCGCGCGGTGCAGCGGAACGTGTCTAGATTTTCCACGTGCTCCCGCCCCGCCCCGCGTCCTCCCGCAGTCTATCATTTGCAAATGGTGGCCTCAGCTACATAGTCCAGGGGCTAGAGGTAGTTGAGTATGCAAAATCCGAGTGACTGCAACTATGACCGAATTCATAAACATAATATTATTATGCGCTTTATCTGTCCCGCAAAAAGCTGTGATCTGATTTTTCTATTAATTATTACGGAAATAATCATTAACATGATTTTAAATCATGTACTCAATAAATTCCGTTTACGATTAAGAGAAGAGGGGGAAAAAAAGGAACCAAAAAATTGACCGGCAAGTTCTACATTGTTATTCTTTGACCTTTTCTTAACTTAAATCGGTTGGCGAAATACGGTACTCACAATAAATGCATACTCAGTCACCTCTAGCTCCCGGTCTTCACCTCGCATCGTGGAGCGGCCGCGAGCGGCGTCAAGCGGCGCCGCGCTGCGTCGTGAGGCCTTGAGATGCGCAGCGCAACACCGCTGCTTTGAGATGTGTCGCGCTGCGCCGCGAAGCGTCGCGCGGCGCATCGCGGCGCATCGCTGCGCATCTCAACGTATTCTAAATTCTCACAACGAAATGTGTATCTTTTGGTGTAGAAAATAAAGTCGTATTTTGAATGGCTCTTAAAAGAGTGCGCGCATCGTCGCGTCGCTTCGCGTCTCGGTCTGAACTGACCCTTAGCACACGTACCCTACCCTAATTAAAGATTAAAGCTGAACCAACAATGAATAATCCGAAAGTGGTACAGCACCAAAATGGAACCTTTGTCATCGCCAGGAACGAACTACAATCGTGAGTCTTAAATCATTGTGATGACACAAATGTTTCGACAACACGCTCATTTGAAACCCGGCCAACGACAGACTCACTGAGAAATTGAAACATCTTTTGTAATGATTAATAATATCATTAATTCTCAGCTCCAGTTTTATTGTGTCCTCCCATTTTTGATTCTCGGAACTCGACAATTTGAATAGTTCAATTTTTCGCGAGTCTTGTAATAAAACTCGTCGGTCGTGACGATTTTCTTTGAAATATTGAGAAAAACATGTCTAAGTAGTGCTAATCCTTGACGCAGGCATTTCATAGAATAGATTCTAAATGCGTCGAATTTGAGGGTGGTAAGTACTGATTTAGATTCTCCTACGCAAATTGACTTGCGTTTGTTGGAACACACGTGTAAATATACTTACACTATTTCTCTTCGAATGATTAACGAATACCTACGACTAAGATTCATTTGATATTTTAAAATATCGTTAGGTACCTTACTTAGATACCCACTTTCTTGCATAAGATTCGCTGTAACGTGACCGCGTGCGCTAACCCCGGTAGAGTTGCGGATCTTCATAGAGGGATCCAAAACAGGTAATGGTAGGTACTGAGAACTATCCACAATTCCACATAGCCACAGTGTTGTGGGTTCACTGTGTATATTTGAGTTTCTATGTTTGTAAACGCACCAGCGATACTATGAGACATTCTAAGTGCGGGTTTAAAGAAAAAGTAATTTAGTAGGTAGCCACTGTACCGTAAAAATCGTCCATGCAAAGCACGATTCGCAATTTATGCAACATGGAGGGATTTATTGAACTGCTGACAGAATTGTATGGGTATTAATTTGATCTCTGTTGTCATTAGCCGCCACTGATGCAGCTGGCCGTGGATAGCTGTGGCTGGCCGTGGTTGGCCGTGGCTGGCGACAGCTGCGAATTGCAGAAACCGTTCCGCGAATGGGGAGGAAGGGATGCTTTGTCGAATACTAAGTGGGTACACAATACACATAAATAATTGGGCTTTGTGTGGACACACGGGCTTATGCTGCATGATGGTTTATTGTCATTTATGTGATAGTACCAAAAGCCCGTTGGATTGAAGATATCGTCATAATTGCGGGGAACAGATGGATAAGGGACGCATAGAATTGAGAAGGGGAGGCGCATAACCAGCACTGACAACCGATGAAGAGCAGTTTGGAAATGAAATACAGTCCGAATAACTTCCTGATAATAAAGGTTTCTTTACAAGTGAAGTCAAGTTTAGGGAAGTGAAGCTACTGAAGTATCCACAGGTATCGATAAAGTCAGTTGCGGAACGTCATTCGAGGATGAGCAGCCGAGTAAGATGTTCTGCAGTTTTATTATTAATCGATATGTACTACTAAATCAGCGTACAGACGTCCAGCACGTCAACCTATGCCATTTTTGTCTTGTAAAAACGATTAGATTTTCTATGTAGGTAGGTACTTACACAGTATTATTATGTTTTCTTACTGAACCTTCCTAGAATGTTGATCAACAAGGATTCTACGAAGGGATAAGTAATTAATTTCAATTTTAGCGTTAGCTCTGAGAGTCTTCCAAGTAACCGAGTTTCTCAGAAGTCCTCCGGGCTTCTTCTGTACCGTGTAATCACATGTTGTAACGTTGAGAATCCAATACTTGTTAACTTAATTGGGTTGCTTGTTATTGATTGTATAGACGGCAGCACATCAATCTGGGCATGTGGAGGGCGAGTAATGGGTGACTCACCGACCGACCATGGACCATGCCCGGGTCGACGGCGCGTCGTGATCTTCCCGCGCCTCAAAGAGCTGTCAGCAATCTAACGGGGCCCCCATAGAGAGCTAAAGCCTGCCGGGCTGCCGGTGTCGCGGGACTGTAACGTAAAGGGCTATTGAAGGAACACCATGGATTTTAGTCACTACGAGTCTGACAGTCCCTCCCGTCGGACAGGAAGACTCATTTGATGATTTTACAACGTGAAAAAAGCATGTCAACCTACCTCAATCTGTCAAATTTTTCCAATGCTTGCTGGGACACAGGCCTTCTCTCTGTGAGAGAGAGTAGGCCAACGCTGGGCTACCGCTGCTCTCAACCTCACTTAAATAATATCCAGTTGAGTCGTGCTACACTGGAAGACAGCCCTAACATAGTTGAAACAAGGCTAGTGTCGAGAATCGAACCTCGACATCATCGGGCGCTCCAGGCGCACCGCGTGTGAGCCGCTGAGCCAAGTGGCGGCGGCGCAGCCGGGATCGCGGTGTGGCGCGCGGGCGATGGGCGGCGTGGGCAACGGACCTCACGCACTCGCTCTTCAAGCGCATACCTTACTTCTCCTTGGGCCACCGCTTTGTACACATGTTACGGTTTCTAGTAAATATATCAGTTGTACTAGCAAACTTTACAGTCCACTCATTTCTCTCCACCATCTTCGAGACCTTCACACTGTTTTCAACAGCTAGGGATGCCTATGAGACTTCGAGAATTTGAGCTGTAAGGATCTTTAGACGCGCGGCATAATTATATCGAAACTAACGCTGCCATCTTATTTTTTCACGTAGTGATTATAAATTATTTATTATACTCTCTGATTTTTTCTATTTTAGTACCAATTCAGATAATGTTTACCAACAGCGCTCTCCTGTCAGTGTCATAACGCCAAAATTACCATGTAGAGTCCGCGCCACCTCATTCTGCGGAAATTCGTGGTACTACATTTTTTCATAGACACTAGCGCCGCATCAACAGAACTTGAGTGGTGGCATGGAGTCTAGTTTCATTCAGCAGCACCCGTCCCTATTAGGGCATTCACATAGGTCGATTATACAGTCGATTTAGCCGTGCGGTCTGTGCGGCGATGATCGACCAGAGAAATGACAATTTGACAAGTTTTTTACTCCGATTTTTCGCGAGTGATGCGACTGGTAACTACATAATTGTACGGCCAGCACTATTATCTATAAACACAGCTGGCCGTAGCGTTCACGCCATACCATACTGGGATTAAAGTTTAATTGCTATTCACTAAGCAAGCGACATTGTTGTGGGAGTGTCCTGGATGAGGCTGGCGCAAGACCGTGGAGCTTGGCACAAACAAAGAGAGGCCTATACCCAGCAGTGGGTGAAGACGGGCTGTGGATGATGATGATGAAGCTATTGACAGCGACACAAGCGCTCACCGCTCACGCTACACGATCGGTCGATCTCAAAGCCGCCTCGTCATCAAAGAACACATCCGAGTCTAGCGATGAGATTTCTTACACTGGGGCCACATTAACGGGAAATGGCGTTATGCCTTAATGGAAGTATATACGAACATTTAAAGACTATTATTGCGAAGTGTGACCCGGCTATTGCTGGTATATAGAGAATAGCACACCAGCAGGGCTATCGGCTAACTTGATAGTCACTGACCAGCGGTTGTCCACTGAACTTGGATGGCTTGATACCTAGATGAGGCTATGTTGAGGAGTGGAGTGCCTCGAGATCTTTAGAATAGTTGATTTTAGGGAACATTTACATTTATCAGTTTCATTGCAAATGCAAAAACCAGTACGAAATTTACCTTTTGACAGCTATTTGATGATCACCCTATAGACACCGAGATACGTAATAGCCCCGCTGCAATGATAATTCAATTATTTTTTTTTACTACGAGCATTTTGCAAGCGATCCGACCGGTAACTATCTGCGTAAAAAACCGGCCAAGTACGAGTTGGACTCGCCCATGAAGGGTTCCGTAGCAGCAAGCATAGATTACAGATATAATTATATTGAGATTAGTAAGTAATATACACAAACAATAAAAATAACTTTGTTTTTCATAGTATTTGTATGAATGGCAAAGTTATATTTGCGGTTTTTGAAAATGTACTATATCTCAAAAACTGCTAACTGTATCTCATCCAAACCAATTTTCGTTGGTAGTTTTGGTTGAGGTCTACATTATATATTTTTTTTAGTTTTATCATTCTCTTATTTTAGAAGTTACGGGGGGGGGACACACTTTTTACCACTTTGGAAGTGTCTCTCGCGCAAACTGTTCAGTTTAGAAAAAAATGATGTTAGTAACCTCAATATCATTTTTAAAGACCTATTCATAGATACCCCACACGTATGGGTTTGGTGAAAAAATTTTTTTTGAGTTTCAATTCTAAGTATGGGGGGCACCCCCAAAATTTGTTTTGTTTCGATTTTTGTGTGAAAATCCTAATGCGGTTCACATAATACATCTTTCTACCAAGTTTCAACAGGATAGCTCTTATACTTTCGACAAAAAGTGGCTGTGACATACACGGACAGACAGACAGACAGACAGACAGACAGACAGACATGACGAATCTATAAGGGTTCCGTTTTTGCCTTTTGGCTACGGAACCCTAAAAATGACCCATATGCGTTGGTAGTTAGGACGGTTCGTACGTTGTATTAATAAACTTTTATTGCTAAATAGGTGTACGGTCGTGCGTGTGTTGTTATACTTACCACGAAACACAGCAGTTAATATGAAATGCTAACAATTATTATTGTTGTACTAAGAACTGAAACTGTTTGTGTTATCAGTTTCAAAGTTGATGTCGGCTATGCTATGTTGGGTACGTTCCACGAAATCGTTCTTTTGCTATAAAATAATTAGGTCTGTTATTTTGATTAGCATCGTATTGTTCGGGTAATGAATGCACGATATTTTAACGGATTTGGGATTTAAATGAAATAGATAATTAGAATAGTAGAAAGGTATGTACCTAGTATATTTCTTTTTGTGTGGTGCGACGGGCAGCGGCTTGACCATAACATGCGACACGACAATAATATTTAGTAATCGACCGAGTTTCGATGCGAGTTTGGAATTAAACAAGTTTTATTTGGATATTCGACCTATTTTATATATTTCCAAGTAGAAACTCTTTTCCTACAAATTGCCAGAAGACTGGATGAAGAAAAAGTATTGAAATTGAAAATTGTTTTTTTTTTGGAATACATTTGTCATAAAACAAACGAATAAATAATTTTTCGACAGCATATAAAAGCTTCGGAACATCATTGTAAGCTCACTTATCAATCATTCTTCAAACTCGCAACATACAGTATAAAAAATAAAAAAAAAATTAAAAAAAAGTGAAAACGTCTCAAGCTCGCCTTCCTCGACAGTTTAATTTGTTTGCGACGGTTGCGTTTCGTTGAGCACTAATCTACTACGTCAAGATGCCTTGCTACCCTTGTGGAGGTTGTTGCAGCCCCTGCTGCAGCCCTTGCTGCGGCCCGTGCTGCGGCCCGTGTTGTTCCCCGTGCTGCGGCCCGTGTGGCGGTTGCTGCTACGGCGGCTGCTGCTGAAGCCTGCGGGCTGCGGCCCCGCTGCGCTGCGGCCGGTCGCTATGAAGCAGCGTGGCAAATGCTTAGCGCCCATGCTCCGTTCTGAGCTAAGCTCCTCGTGCTGCCTGTGGCCACGAGTACGACGTCGAGCGGGCGTCGAGCCTAGCTCCGCCGAGCGCAAAGTACGGCCCTCTCTGAGCTCGGGAGGGCCCTTCGCTGCAACTGGACTCGACCATGATGCCTGCCGACCGGATCAAACGGACTTCGAGCGATATCCCCCGGTTGACCACAGCGTACGTGTGGGGCCACTAACGAAGATATCGCGGTTATGCCGTCCGCAGTCATATAATCAGTGTTATGTATGGAATTTGTATAAATATACGTTCAGGTCACAAATCGTTTTTTGCTTTCTTTTTTGCCTCTAGCACTTGGTTTAGACATCTCCTCTGCCTGCACTCTGTCCTCCGCCACACTCGCCTGCACTCTGTCCTCCGCCACACTCGCCTGCACTCTGTCCTCCGCCACACTCGCCTGCACTCTGTCCTCCGCCACACTCGCCTGCACTCTGTCCTCTGCCGCACTCTTCCGGCCTACTGTCCTCTGCCGCACTCTTCCGGCCTACTGTCCTCTGCCGCACTCTGCCGGCCTACTGTCCTCTGCCGCACTCTGCCGGCCTACTGACCTCTGCCGCACTCTGCCGGCCTACTGACCTCTGCCGCACTCTGCCGGCCTACTGACCTCTGCCGCACTCTGCCGGCCTACTGACCTCTGCCGCACTCTGCTGGCCTCCTGACCTCTGCCGCACTCTGCTTGCACTCGGGCCTCTGCCGCACTCTGCTTGCACTCGTGCCTCTGCCGCACTCTGCTTGCACTCGTGCCTCTGCCGCACTCTGCTTACACTCGGGCCTCTGTCACACTCGTCACACTACTTGAACTCTGGCCTCTGTCACACTCTACTTGAACTCTGGCCTCTGTCACACTCGTCACACTCTACCTCGGGCCTCTGTCACACTCTACTTGAACTCGGGCCTCTTGCTTGCACTCGGGCCTCTGTCACACTCTACTTGAACTCGGGCCTCTGTCACACTACTTGCACTCGGGCCTATGTCACACTTCTTGAACTCTCTGTCACACTCTGCTTGCACTCTGGCCTCTGTCGCAGTCTACTTGAACTCTGGCCTCTGTCACACTCACTTGCACTCGGGCCTCTGTCACACTCTGCCTGCACTCGGGCCTCTGCCACACTCTGCCTGCACTCTGTCCTCTGCCGCACTCTGCCGGCCTACTGACCTCTGCCGCACTCTGCCGGCCTACCGACCTCTGTCACACTCTGTAGTCTGCTCGCATTCGAGCCTCTGTCACACTCTTGCTTGCACTCAGGCCTCTCGTCACACTCTGCTTGCACTCGGGCCTCTGTCACTCTTGCTTGCACTCAGGCTTCTGTCACACTCTGCTTGCACTCGGGCCTCTGTCACACTCTGCTTGCACTCGGGCCTCTGTCACACTCTGCTTGCACTCGGGCCTCTGTCACACTCTTGCGCTCAGGCTCAAAATGTCCACTTCCCAAAATGTCCACCGGTTGCAAAACGTCCATTTCCCAAAATGTCCACTTCCCATAATGTCCACTTCCCAGAATGTCCATTTCCCAAAATGTCCATTTCCCAAAATGTCCACTTCCCAGAATGTCCATTTCCCAAAATGTCCACTTTTCTACGACAGCGCCTTCTAACTGCTACTACTTTAAACTGGGAATATGAGTACCTATTAAATATTAACTCTTTTTTTTGTAAATTATTTTTTTAAATTTTTTTTTGATATTTTTTTTTTAATTTTTTTTTTAAGTTTTTTTTTAAGTTTTTTTTTAAGTTTTTTTTTTAATATCGCTCAGGCTCAAAATGTAATGTACTTTTCTACGACAGCTCCTTCTAACTGCTACTACTTTAAACTAGACATGGGCGCCGCCTTAAAAATTCTCGGCGGCGGCGCGCTGACCAATTTCAATCGGCGGCGGCGTGGCGCCGGCGGCGTAGGTTTTTACTACCTTCAACTAAAACTCAAAATCTACTCCCTATCTTCTTTAAGCCGGGACGACAGGAAAATGTCGTCAGGCACAAAAAAAAAGGTTTTTCCAAAGGGACACTTTAACAACATCGTAAAAATTTTTTCAACATAGACAATGATAATCTAAACATAGATACTAATTCAAGTTACACCGTCAGAGAAGTGAGAACTCAATAAGAAAATAAGCAAGTTGGTACGACGTGACCTCGAAACTACCCATACACGCCGAATTTAAAAGGCAATAGAAGAAAATCGGGGTGCTAAAGTGTTCGCCCAACAGCTGAAACGCTCGTATCTGACGAAGCTTAGATCACCTATTGGCCAAACCTTAACCTCAAAGCTGGAGATCCTAGCTGAGATGGAAGACTTTTATGGCCGGTTGTTCGACAGTCGTGGTCCACAAGCCACCTTTTCAGAGGATAGCCGAGCCACTCTGACCCGCCACTACACCGATGAACTGCCGGAAATAAGCCTAGATGAGGTTGGATTTGCCGTCATGCAGCTTAAATATGAAAAAGCCCTGGGTGAAGACGGAGTCACTTCGGAACTTCTGAAATCAGGTGGAAAGCCCGTACTTCGGGAGCTCCAAAAGCTATTCAACTCTGTTTTAAACAACGGGATAACTCCAAAGGCATGGAACAGGACTGTTGTGATCCTCTTTTTCAAGAAGAACGACAAATCCCTATTGAAAACTATCATACTTGTAGTATCGCAACTCTTTTTCTGCTGCACATCAATGACCTACTTCAATCTGGTATTGTTAGGTACGCAGATGACAGTACAGTTTCAGAGAGATACGTGTCCAGCGCAAATACCATCGGGGATGAAGTTTGTTCCTTGTGAGAGGCCATGGTTGAGCGGACAAATTATGCCTTAACCATGTCTATCAGTGGGGTGATGACAATTTGGTCTCTTTTAACGAAACCAAAACAGGCTTGTCTTTTTACCGCAAAATGGAGTTGTTTGGACCAAATTCCTACTTTTCAGGGTGCTTTGTACCTCTGAATGACCGACTCGAGGTCCTAGGCATGGAGTTGACTTCTAGTCTCAACTTTGGCGCCACCATTGTGTTCAAAGCCCGACTTGCGGCCAAAAAGCTGGACATCCTAAATAGAGTGAAGCGGTACTTCACGTCGCGGGACTTATCAAATTACCGTGACCCTGGAACATAAAGGGCTATTGAAGGACACCGTAGATTTTAGTCAGTACAAGTCTGACAGTCCCTCCTGCTCTGCCCTGGGTGGGAGGACTCATTTGATGATTTTACCACGCTAAAAAAAAACCGTTACTTCACGCCTGGACAGCTTTTAACTTTTTACAAAGCACAAGTCCGATCCTGCATGGAATATTATAGCCACCTTTGGGATGGCTCAGCTAAATACCAACTTGCCGCTCTTGACTCAGTGGAATGCAGAGCTAAGAGGCTCATTGACGACGTAAAATTGGTGAGAGCCAAGCTCCATAGCTTGAATCATCGCCGCAAGGTTGCCTGCCTGTTGGTCTTCTACAGATTATACTTCGGAGAGTGTACCCAAAAACTCCACGATCTCATCCCAACAGGCCCCTTCTTATCATTGCACATCTAGACGCACGGCAAATTACCATTCCTACCTTATTGCTATATCACCAATTCTCACTAAGCGTTTCCAAGCGTCTTTTATAAAGCGGACAGCGAAGGAGTGGAACTCTCTGCCTGCCTCTGTGGTTCCGGACACATACATTAACCCTAATCTCTTCAAAGATAGAGTGAACAGGCTTCTTCTGGGTAAGCTCACTCCATTGTCGACTTTGTCTTAGTCACTCCTGACCTAGACTGAGGTCAAGACAAACCCATTGCAAATTAAAAAAAAATCGTCCCATATCACTCCTGAGCCACGTCTATAAACTGTTTTCGAGGGTCATCACAAATCCTCTCGCAAGAAGATTTGACGAGTTTCAGCCTCCGGAGCAGTCTGGGTTTCGCGGAGGATTTAGCACCACACAATGAGGCAGGTTATACAGAAGTCCGAAGAGCATAACCAGCCCCTGTACTTAGCATTTGTGGATTATGAAAAGGCCTTTGACTCCGTTGAAACCTGGGCTGTTCTGCAATCACTGCAGCGATGTCAAGTGGACTGGCGGTACATCGAAGTGCTGAAATGTCTCTATGACGCCGCGACTATGAGTGTTCAAGTACAGAACCAGCAGTCTAAACATGCTGCTGCGCAGGGGGGTGAGACAGGGGGATGTTATATCCCCGAAAACATTCACCAATGATTGTCAGTCATTTTGGATGAGTCAATCACGAAAGCAAATACACGTCTTTACGCCACTCACGCCGCGCGGTGAATGTCGGCGGCGGCGGCGGCGTGCGGAGTGCACACGGCGGCGCCGCGCCGGCGCGGCGCCCATATCTACAGTTTAAACTGGGAATATGAGTACCTACTAAATATTAACTCTTTTTTTTTAATTATTTTTTTTTTTATTTTTTTTTGAGTTTTTTTTTTGTTTTTTTTAAGTTTTTTTTTTAAGTTTTTTTAAGTTTTTTTTTAAGTTTTTTTTGAATATCGCTCAGGCTCAAAATGTAATGTACTTATTTTTTTTTTTAGTTTTTTTTTAAGTTTTTTTTTTATTTTAAGTTTTTTTTGAAAAATTTTTTTTTTAAGTTTTTTTTTAAGTTTTTTTTTAAGTTTTTTTTTAAGTTTTCTTTTAAGTTTTTTTTTTAATATCGCTCAGGCTCAAAATGTAATGTACTTTTCTACGACAGCTCCTTCTAACTGCTACTACTTTAAACTGGGAATATGAGTACCTACTAAATATTAACTCTTTTTTTTTAATTATTTTTATTTTTTATTTTTTTTTAAGTTTTTTTTTGTTTTTTTTTTTGAGCGACTTTATGACTATGAGTCATAAAGTCGCTCAAAAAAAAAAAAACTAACGCAACTATGTAGAGGCATTTATGTGCCAAAATAACTGCGGTTCAGCTACCTATGTATTTTATTATTTTGTATCTAAATATTATGTTGTAAAAAAAACATACCATGTTATTTGGATGCGTTTAAATATTTTCCAAAACTATTCAATAAGGAAGACAGGAGGTAGTATCACATAAAAGAAGCAAGCACCATCTAAGGTAGAAAGAATAAACCTGTATTAGAATGTCTTTATACAGGGTGCTCCAAGCCAGATGGATAAAAACATTTTTTTAGGTAGTCGGCTTAGAGACCTATTGGTTACCCGCCAGGAAAAACATCGTTTGTCAACCGCTTACAAAATATGTTTTTTTTTTTAACTTTAGAATTATCAACACTTTTAATGTTTTCAGGATTTTTATTTACCTTTAAAATGAAAAATTATATACATATGTTTTATTTTAGGTGCTTACTTAGACATTGCAATCTTCTCTCAGAAAAAAAAATTCAGACTGATCTGCTTTGAAGTGCATTTAATTTCATATCAATGCAAGAATAATTACTTTGGGTCATAAAGTCGCTCAAAAAAAAAAAAAAACTAAAAAAAAAATATAATTTTCAAAAAAAAGAGTTAATATTTAGGTGCTTACTTGGACATTGCAATCCTCTCTCAGAAAAAAAAATTCAGACTGATCTGCTTTGAAGTGCATTTAATTTCATATCAATGCAAGAATGATTACTTTGGGTCATAAAGTCGCTCAAAAGAAAAAAAAAAAACTAAAATTTTCAAAAAAAGAGTTAATATTTAGTAGGTGTTAGGTCTAATGCATTTAATTTCATATTAATGCAAGAATAATTACTTTCCTTGAAATTGACAACTTTTCATAAACCCCAATTAAAAACCAAAAAAATCAGGATTACTTTAATTTTTAAGGTATTAGTATGTTTACTTTATGAGTCATAAAGTCGCTCAAAAAAAAAAAAAAAAACTTAAAAAAAAAAAACTAAAAAAAAAATAAGTACATTACATTTTGAGCCTGAGCGATATTCAAAAAAAAACTTAAAAAAAAAACTTAAAAAAAAATAAAAAAAAAATAATTAAAAAAAAAGAGTTAATATTTAGTAGGTACTCATATTCCCAGTTTAAAGTAGTAGCAGTTAGAAGGAGCTGTCGTAGAAAAGTACATTACATTTTGAGCCTGAGCGAAATTCAAAAAAAAAACTTAAAAAAAAAACTTAAAAAAAAACTTAAAAAAAAAACTTAAAAAAAAAAACTTAAAAAAAAAAAATTCAAAAAAAAATAATTTACAAAAAAAAGAGTTAATATTTAATAGGTACTCATATTCCCAGTTTAAAGTAGTAGCAGTTAGAAGGAGCTGTCGTAGAAAAGTACATTACATTTTGAGCCTGAGCGAAATTCAAAAAAAAAACTTAAAAAAAAAACTTAAAAAAAAAAACTTAAAAAAAAAAAAATAAAAAAAAATAATTTACAAAAAAAAGAGTTAATATTTAATAGGTACTCATATTCCCAGTTTAAAGTAGTAGCAGTTAGAAGGCGCTGTCGTAGAAAAGTGGACATTTTGGGAAATGGACATTCTGGGAAGTGGACATTTTGGGAAATGGACATTTTGGGAAATGGACATTCTGGGAAGTGGACATTATGGGAAGTGGACATTTTGGGAAATGGACGTTTTGCAACCGGTGGACATTTTGGGAAGTGGACATTTTGAGCCTGAGCGCACTCTTGCTTGCACTCAGGCCTCTCACATTCTGCTTGCACTCGGGCCTCTGTCACACTCTGCTTGCACTCGGGCCTCTGTCACACTCTGCTTGCATTCGGGCCTCTGCCACACTCTACTTGCACTCAAGCCTCTGCCACACTCTGCCTGCATACTGACCTCTGCACACACTGACCTCTGCCGCACTCTGCCTACACACTGACCTCTGCGCACTCTGCATACTGACCTGTCACTCTGACCTCTGCCGCACTCTGCCTGCGCACAGATCTCTGCCACACTCTGCTACACACTGACCTCTGCACACACTGACCTCTGCCGCACTCTGCCTTCACACAGACCTCTGCGCACTCTGCCTGCACACTGACCTCTGCCGCACTCTGCCTGCACACTGACCTCTGCCGCACTGCCTTCACACAGACCTCTGCGCACTCTGCCTGCACACTGACCTCTGCCGCACTCTGCCTACACACTGACCTCTGCGCACTCTGCCTGCATACTGACCTGTCACACTGACCTCTGTCACACTGACCTCTGTCACACCACACTGACCTCTGTCACACTGACCTCTGTCACACTGACCTCTGTCACACTGACCTCTGTCACACTGACCTCTGCCACACTGACCTCTGCCACAGTCTGCCTGCGCACAGATCTCTGCCACACTCACTGACCTCTGCACACACTGACCTCTGCCGCACTCTGCCTACACATTGACCTCTGTGCACTCTGCCTGCACACTGACCTCTTCACACCCTGACCTCTGTGCACTCTGCCTGCATACTGACCTCTGCACACACTGACCTCTGTCACACTCTGCCTGCACTCGGGCCTCTGCCACACTCTGCCTGCACTCGGTCCTCTGCCGCACTCTGCCGGCCTACTGACCTCTGCCGCACTCTGCCGGCCTACCGACCTCTGCCACACTCTGTAGTCTGCTCGCATTCGGGCCTCTGTCACACTCTTGCTTGCACTCAGGCCTCTGTCACACTCTGCTTGCACTCGGGCCTCGGTCACACTCTTGCTTGCACTGAGGCCTCTGTCACACTCTGCTTGCACTCGGGCCTCTGTCACACTCTGCTTGCACTCGGGCCTCTGCCACACTCTACTTGCACTCGGGCCTCTGCCACACTCTGCCTGCATACTGACCTCTGCGCACGCTGCTTGCATACTGACCTCTGTCACTCTGACCTCTGCCGCACTCTGCCTGCGCACAGATCTCTGCCACACTCTGCTACACACTGACCTCTGAACACACTGACCTCTGCCGCACTCTGCCTACACACAGACCTCTGCGCACTCTGCCTGCACACTGACCTCTGCACACAGACCTCTGCCGCACTCTGCCTGCACACTTACCTCTTTCACACTCTGCCTACACACTGACCCCTCTGCCGCACTCTGCCTGCACACTGGTGTGGTCCTCTGCGGCCGGACCACAATTTAGTACTCAGATGCTATAGTTCGAAATAATACCTACCTAAAGTCTACTTTCATCGGAATATAAATATATTTTTAGTACCTCAAGAGATATCTTTTAAATTAACAATTTATGTGGTCCGGCCGCCAGGCAGTGCTCTCTGGCCGCGCCACCTCAGATCAAATAGAGTATAATGAACTATTAATAAACCAATATCCCGAAAAAATACTACCTAAAGAGTACCTTGCATACGACAAGTTTGATCGAATAAACCCCTTTAGTTATGGAGTTATTGGTGTTAGGGTGTGGTCCGGCTGGAAGGTATACTCTGCAGCACGTCAATTTTGCAATATTTAATAATTACTATCCGTAAATCAATTTATTTAATAGTACCTTTTCTCTACTCTCCGTTGATACTTTTTTCTCTCAAGAAACTATTCATTTTGATTAATTAATCTTTAAAGTATGTGGCGCGGTTAGGGAGGTTTACTTTTAGCAAATATAACGAAATATGCTTTATTTCTTTATGCCAACGGAAACTGCATATTAAGTACTTTATAAAAAGACCTGGACTTCATCTACTTATAAATTATATTTTTTTTTATTACCAACAATGACTTCGAAAAAGGTGCACTTTTTGGTTTTTGTTTACCTATCTACTTATTAAGAACAGGGAGTTAATTTGGCGTATATTATTTAAGGGGTATATTTACATGACGTGTATAGATCGTGAGTGAAACTTGCAAAGATACGCCCCACGTTTTGAGTGGCCCCTCTCTCAGCCCCGTAGGGTTATTTTCTTATTTTTAGGACATTTAAATGTGGGTGGATTTCAAACAGCAAGTCTGCCATCTTGGACGTCTGCCATATTGGATTTAAGTCACGTAACTATTTTTTCAAACTCCTGACAGCAAACCCTTTCAATTGAAATCCATATCATAGGGGTGCATTTCAAATAGCCTGTCTGCCATCTTGGACGTCCGCCATATTGGATGTAAGTCACGTGACTATTTTTTCGTATTCCTGACAGCAAACCCTTTCATTTGATACCCATATCATGGGGGTGGATTTCAAACAGCCAGTCCGCCATCTTGGGGAGGCCGCCATGTTGGATTTGTTATGATGTTTCTTAGCTAGTCATATATTGTCATCAGAACTCAGAGCGTGTGCAAAATTTCAGCCTGCTAGCTTAACGGGAAGTGCCTCAAAATTGAGTTGCAAAAGTCCAACCGGAGCGACAAACAATCAAACAAACAAGAAAAGTGAGTGTATAAAAACTCGGAAAAATAAAGTTAATCAGTGTTGACAATAATAAAGAAATTGTAAAACCCAATGACATATGATGTAATGCATTCAACGACTTCTACATTGATTTAATTGTTACAGACCCTAACGAAAAACCTTTACTAACAAATCAAATAAACCGAGTCAAAGACTCCATTTTTCTTAATCCAACAACACCGCCAGAGGTATTGAAAACAATCCAATTGCTCAAAAATACAAAAAGTACAGGATACGATAACATAATGACGCATGTAATAAAAAAAGTTAGCTTATATAATAAACTTATGCTTTGAAACAGGAATCTTCCTGGATAAACTTAAAATTACTATTATTCTACCTTTGTATAAAAAGGAGACAAGACTTACAAATTCATAGAAAAAGTAATACATCCCAGGTTATACAATTTTCTCGAAAACAAAAATATACTAGCCGATGAACAAAAAGGGTTTAGAATAAAAACTTTTTTTTAAAAAAAGTACCGACTTCAAAACAAATACAAAAAAGTTTAAAATAACTTTTCTTTCGGAAGTCGGTGGCATAGTCAATGACACAACAAAACAAAGCCACCGACTTCCGAAAGAAAAGTTATTTTAAACTTTTTTGTATTTGTTTTGAAGTCGGTACTTTTTTTAAAAAAAAGTTTTTATTTTACCCTTTTTAGTTTATTTATTACATATTCAACCCAAAAATACAAAATTGTCTTACATATGCACTAATCTTGTAATCCGTCACAACATAAAAAAATCCATATCTCTAAAACTACTGAACCGATTTTGATGAAACTTGCAGTGTACCCTAAGTTGAACAATACCTAGTACAACAAAAAAAGAATTACTAAAATCGAACTTATAGTTCCGGAGATATGCGTGCACAAACATAAAAACATACATACATACATACATACATACATACATACATACATACATACATACATACACGTATGAAATTTTTCACATTTGTTCAGACGCTGATATAGACTAACATATATGAAAACTGGGCAGTTCTGATAATATTACATACATACGGGTCGAATTGATAACCTCCTTTTTTTTGAAGTCGGTAAAAAACCAGTCCATCAATATTGCAATATATGATCCCACCAAAAACATTTCATGCAAAATGTTGCCAAGACGACCACATAAGGTTTGCCCTGTGAAAAAGATATCAGATCTCATGTAGAACCAAGCTTCTGAATACACATGGCCTAATTCTATCGACCCTAACTTCACAAATTCTACATATCAGTACAAATGTATGGCTTGGCTGTTTCGTTACTTACTTCAGAAAATAAATATTCGCATCACCTCCACGACGGTAGCAAAACGGCGAAGCCGTACATTTTTACTGATATGGCCATGTAGATTCAGAAGCTTGGTTCTACATGAGATCTGATATCTTTTTCACAGGGCAAACCTTATGTGGTCGTCTTGGCAATATTTTGCATGAAATGTTTTTGGTGGGATTTCAGTTCCTTTTGTAAGTTGCTAAGCAGTCTTTTCAGTGTTTATTGTGTTGTATTTCTTGCACATCAGCAGTGGCTTTCTAGCACTTCTGGAAGTATTTGAGGTTGGTTCTCACAGTAAAATAAATATTCGGCAAAGTTATATTTGTGGTTTTTGAAAATGTACTATATCTCAAAAACTGCTAACTATATCTCATCCAAACCAATTTTCGTTGGAAGTTTTTGACGATCTCCGGCCAACGTAGGCGCGGGCGGCGAATAATGGGCGACTCGCTGTCCGACCATGGACCATGCCCGGTTCGACGGCGTGTTGTGTTCCACGCGCGCCTCAAAGAGTGTCAGCATAATGACGGAACCCCCCTTTAGAGGGCCAAAGCCTGCCGGGGTCGCGGTGTCGCGGTACTGACGAATTACCGTAAAACCGGAACGCAAAGGGCTATTGAAGGATACCGTGGATTAAAGTCAGTACGAGTCTGACCGTACCTGCCGCCCTGCCATGGTTGGGACTCATTTGATGATTTTACCACGATAAAAAAAGTTCCGCAATTTATAAAACCTATTGTATTAAAAAATTTTTATTGTTAATATTTGATTATGTAAATTATGATTACTATTATATTTGTTACTCGAATGCTTGTTGTTTATTTTAAACCAAAATTTTCATTTACTTCGTCAAATTAACTCCCTGTTCTTAATACGTATATAGGTAAACCCAAAAAGTGCGCCTTTTTCGAAGTAATTGTTGGTAATAAAAAAAATATAATTTATAGATGAAGTCCAGGTCTTTTTATAAAGTACTTAATATGCAGTTTCCGTTGGCATAAAGAAATAAAGCATATTTTGTTATATTTGCTAAAAGTAAACCTCCCTAGCCGCGCCACATACTTTAAAGATTAATTAATCAAAATGAATAGTTTCTTGAGAGAAAAAAGTATCAACGGAGAGTAGAGAAAAGGTACTATTAAATAAATTGATTTACGGATAGTAATTATTAAATATTGCAAAATTGACGTGCTGCAGAGTATACCTTCCAGCCGGACCACACCCTAACACCAATAACTCCATAACTAAAGGGGTTTATTCGATCAAACTTGTCGTATGCAAGGTACTCTTTAGGTAGTATTTTTTCGGGATATTGGTTTATTAATAGTTCATTATACTCTATTTGATCTGAGGTGGCGCGGCCAGAGAGCACTGCCTGGCGGCCGGACCACATAAATTGTTAATTTAAAAGATATCTCTTGAGGTACTAAAAATATATTTATATTCCGATGAAAGTAGACTTTAGGTAGGTATTATTTCGAACTATAGCATCTGGGTACTAAATTGTGGTCCAGCCGCAGAGGACCACACTGCACACTGACCTCTGCCGCACTCTGCACGCACACTGACCTCTGCCGCACTCTGCATGCACACTGACCTCTGCCGCACTCTGCATGCACACTGACCACTGCCGCACTCTGCATGCACACTGACCTCTGCCGCACTCTGCATGCACACTGACCTCTGCCGCACTCTGCATGCACACTGACCTCTGCCGCACTCTGCATGCACACTGACCACTGCCGCACTCTGCATGCACACTGACCTCTGCCGCACTCTGCATGCACACTGACCTCTGCCGCACTCTGCATGCACACTGACCTCTGCCGCACTCTGCATGCACACTGCTGCAATTTCTGCAACGGTGCTGTGCTTCCAAGCTTTGCATTTATTCTCAAATAAACCTTCCTCTATAATCGGTCGGAATCATACCTCACATAAAGTATAATACGACGAATAGCTTTTAAAACTTTTATTTAACAGTAATATACACGTGTGAGTCGCCGTGATAGTCATGGTATTCGTTCAGGTAACCCAGTAGAACAACGGCCGCCAGCAGCATGAACATAAACATTGACGTCACAAACTGCACATTCTGCTTCAATATAGAGATCTCGTCGGGCCAATCTGCTGGTAACTGCAATTTTGAAAACCATTTAAAATCGCCTACAGGTAAAGAAAAGTGAGAACATCTAGAAACGGATTCTCAGATTCGGACAGTTTTGTCGTTATGAGTAATTACTACGTTTGTATATTCTGCCCGACATGGGAGTGCTACTATCGTTCCTGAGTTTTTTTCTTTCTGAGCGGAAAGAGCACACAAACAGTGACAATATTTCATACTGAAACGCGCGACTAGGCCACGGCAGCAGCGAAGGAGGCGTGCGTGGGTGAGCTCTTAGGGGTCCTACCAAGACGTCTTAAAGTGAGAGTAGGTCCACCGTGCAAAACATACAGAGCTATACAAGTCGTCTAGCGCCATCTCGTTCCCACAGTCTCGCTTTAAGGGTGGGTTCATATCTGACGGAACAACCGTCGCGTATGAACAGACCCATGCCCAGAACAGACAAATGTATCAAAAACCACTTGACTTGTTGAGTGTGAACGGTCAATTTTTTTTCTATACATTTGTCTGCTCTGGCGTTCCGCGACCAACAATACGCGACGGATGTTCCGTCAGATATGAACCCACCCTAAGACGTCGTGGCAGGCCACCTGGTCGCTTTGTATATCAAGCCCCTTATTGCTAAACATCAAGAAAGTAATTTACCTGACAAGCCAGAATATCAGCAGCAAGTGCCCAAGAGTCTGCACGGGTCTCACGAGTACTGGCACTAGCCCCCAGTGTAGGGGCCGCCGACAAATCAGCCATAGAACACTGCCATCGGGAGGGACTTTTAAAATGACTAATTTTGTCTGGAAAATTGGCGTCCTCTGGCTGCTTGGTATTACTTGTCCCTTTATCTTTTCTTGCTCTTTTCGCTGCGACCAACTATTAGAGAGATGGTTAGTGGACAGTGTGACGACTGTAGCACACCTCCGCTGCGAAACTACTATTGCGGAAACCAATCCTGACTACAAGAATATTATAGTAATTTCTTTTCATTCATTATTCAAAACAATTTCTTCGTCCTCTGATGTAGACATGTTAAACGAATGCACACTCGTATGCGGCCAGGCTTTGCCGCTGCGTAACTATGGAGGTGTGCTACGGGTATGAACAGTCAAACTGCGTTTTATGAGCGCAATTTAAGCGAGTCAGTGGGCGATGGCACAGGAGCCTTTAAAATTGTCTTGATAACGATTTATTTTTTTCTTACATAAGTGAAAGTTTACAATTTACTGTAAAATATTAACTAAATAATTTTACTGTAAAATATTAACTAAATAATTACCTGACTAGCCAGAATATCCACAACAAGGGCCCGGCAAGGGTCCGCAAGGGCCGCAGCCCCCGGTCGAAGGGGAGCAACCGCACGAATACAGGCAATATCCTCCACTATGGGGGCCACCGACAAATCCGCCATAGTATACCGGCATCGTAAGTGACTATTGCAAAAACCAATTTTGCCTAAAAAGTTCCTGGGATAATTTTGAAACAGAAATTTTGCTTGAACGGGAGAACGTTCGTCTTTCAAATTTCTACGGCTTGACAGGTTGATGTAGAGCGTATTCGATTTTTAAACGGTTGTCAAATAGATACTGTATGTTTCTTAAAATATTGTTTTTTTTTTAAATATGGCCAGGTAGCTAAGCTATTCATAGAATAGGTCAGACGGTCGGAACTTTGCCGAATCATCTTGGCCTCGTCTTCTACGTGTGGTTGTATCTCGGCTACTAAACTGAAAGCATACATACGATTGTCGTCTCTCAGCACTGTGTGAGTTCAGCCATCGCGCACCGTTTCCCGGCGACCGCGACTGGACGAACTGTCGTGAATCCGGCGTGTACCCACTGTACCCGGCGGCACGGGCAGCTTGCCGGACAAATTACGCCGGTATATACGAATAGAATTTGTTAAGACAACAGCTTCACATGCGTCAGATTGGTAGATAACATTACCCATTTTTATGAAAGTTTTTCATTTACTAAGATATTATGTCATGATCTTCCTACAGCAAAAGTGTTACAGTTGAGACAGTGTTCGTTCAAATAAGAATATACAGAACAAACATCATCTACATAAAAACAGAGCAACCATTGTACCAAGATTTTAAAGATTGATTACCTACAAGTCCCGAATGTCACGGTTATTGGAACTGTACTAAAATAAACCGTGACTTTGTATGGGGGCGACGTTCGTAGAATACGACCCCTCGCCACGGCATTCTGTGAAAACGGTACCCGCATCTATAAAAAACCCGCTGTATCCTGACCTACGATAATATTACGTAATAAATAAACCAGAGGTCAAAATGAAATGGTTATTGTCTTTTCTAGATAATAGGGAAAAATTGACGATTCGCCGAAACAGGTCAAAGACCGCGCGGACACGCAATTTAGTAGAAATAGTGTGAAACACAATAAACAGTGCGGCATTGTCATTGGGAATACTGAATTCATTAGTTCCACGACTTTGGCCCCTATTCCACAAACCTACTTAAGTGTGACAAATCTATGTAGGGTACACTGAATTTCAGTTTTCAACTTAATTGATCAAAACCCAGTGATCTGTGACCCACGGATGCCCCTCAAGTTAAAGGGGAAAACATACAAATCCGTGATTGGACCTGTCGTATTGTATGGATCGGAATGCTGGGTTGTGAAAAAGATGGATGAGAAACGATTGCATGTAGCGGAGATGAGGGTGTTGAGATGGATGTGTGGAATGACAAGAATGGATAAAGTTAAGGAATTAGTATATAAGGCGAAGTTTGAAAGTGGCGCCTGTTACAGAAAAAATGAAAGGGAACCGTCTGTCTTGGCATGTGATGAGGAGGGATGATACTCATGAGACTAAGAGAGTGATGAGTATGAACGTTGATAGATGGAGAGGAAGAGGAAGGCCAAAGAAAAGATGAATGGATCATCTAAGGAATGATATGAAAGAAAAAGGAGTAAATGATACTGTGACGATTGATAGGGCAGAATGGAAGAAAAAAACGTGTTACGCCGACCCCAAATAGAATGGGATAAAGGCAGGAAAATGATGACCCATTACAGTGATTTTAGACCCAGATTTTTATACAGATCACCTAATTCACCTAGCCATGCTTATTTATTAACATCAATTGTAATTTTCAAGAAAGTAAGTTCTAAGTCTGCCATCAGTAACACTGCTGTAACTCTAATATTTAGGTACTTACACTAATCTATTGCTACCTAAGATAAACTAGGTCTAGTTCTTCGAAAATATAATTAAGAGGGCATATTCTGAAAGTTGGCAACGTCGCAAATTAAATAGTTCTCAAATATTAACAAGTTCTAATTAATTTAGCAATGTTACTGTATGGATACAAGAAATATGGCTCTGTAGTGCACTAAAAATTGATAAAGGAATGCATTAAGTAATATCTTAACACCGAATATATAATTTTAGATGTAAAAAAAGTATTTGGAAACCTTCCAAATGCCTTTTTACACCTGAAACGGTGACAACATCAAATTCAGTGTTTTAATTGCATTCCTATATCAACATTGTAGTGCACACACACACAGAGCCATATTTCTTATTTTCATACAGTAAATTTACCAAATTAATTAAAACTTGTAAATATTTGACAGCTATTTGCGAAGAATAAATTCCATGAATTATTGTGTCGATATCAGACCGAGCTCACTTTCCACCCGATTTACTTTACGTGATCAAAATCACAGGAATACTTCATTTTTATGAGTTTCCGACATCCAAGAACTAACTTTACGATTTCTACGGAAAAACATTAACGCGTAATGACTGTTAAATACACGCGAAATCCATTAAAAGAGAAGTCAACTGACGAAATATTTTTTAATGTTTTATCGTGGGTACATCGCTCGGCACTTCCGGCCGCCATTATCTGATGGACGTTGAACAAAATGACCGCGCTTCCGTTTTCGCGCACCTTGACGCTTGACGCTCAAGAGAAATTATTGTAGGTGATATTCACACCTGTGTAATATTAATAAAAAGATTCTCTGCACTTTAAAACGGACTATTTTTTACTGCAATATGTGGCCAAGAGCAGTAGTGGCTCAGTGGTATCGGCTAAAAGAAAACAAAACAGATTAATATACTTTTTTATCGTGGTAAAATCATCGAACAAGGGTCGGCTCAGACCGAAACGTGACGCTGCGCGCACATATCAATAGAGCTATTCAATATCGATCTCTATTTCCTACACCAAAAGATACACCACTCGAACTGACTAAAATCCACGTTGTTCCTACAATAGCAGTTTACGTTCCAGGGTCACGGTTATTTGTTTAGACAGTCCCGCGACCCCGGCAGCCGTTTGGCCCTCTATGGGGGTAATAAAAAGACTTTAGTTTAAAACAGACACTTTTATTAACATTTGAGACCATTGGGGCATCACTATTGCGATGTTTCAAGGGCAGCAACAGGGCCTGTACCTCCAGCTGTAAGTGCCGAAGGGCCGGCCGCAGGGGCCCCGGCACACGCCGCCACAGGGCCCACAGAAGGGGGCCGGGTACTTTAGGCCCGACACTTGGCAGTTGCACGGAGTGCCGCAGCAGCAAGGCCCCCCGCCGCAGTAGCCACAGCAACCGCCACAACAACCGCCGCAGCAACCACCGCAGCAACCGCCACAGCAACCGCCGCAGCCTCCGCAACCTCCACAACACATGATGTAAAAATTAAAATTAATGCGGTTTAGAAAATGAAACTTTTTAATACTTTTAACAGTTTTTACGATTTTTTGTAGGTATTTTGAAAGATTTTTTTACTAAATTAAAATAGTGTGGTCTGTTTCACGGAATTTTGACGTCTATGTTTGTTTATTTTATGTCAAAACAGAGGGAGTCCGAGAAGTCTATGATTCCTAGCTGCCAGTAGCAATTTATTGTAACTCGGTTGTGTAGAAACTCTGTGTTGTGTTTACATAAATTCAGAGAATTTCGTGTATGTTAGAAATAAAATGATTTGCATTCCTGAAATTAGTCGAAGCATATCTTAATAAGCTGAGTTTAATAACACAGTCTACACAAATATTTTTTTTGTCTGTGGAAAGAATAAAGAGCCAACGAAAGAGTTTTCTATTTTTAGAAGAAAAACTTTATGGTCCCGTGTGAAGGAAAGAAACATTATGACATTCCAAATTTAAATTCACATCATTTTATGTAAAAAATCCGCTGTAAAGCAGCAAGGAAAATCATTAAAAAAATCTGTTTATATTTTTGTATTAAATTTTTGTAAGTATTGTTTTGATTTGCAGATGACCTAGTGGTTTTTTCTGAAAACTTCGAGGATCTCCAGAAGATGCTTCAAAATCTTTATCATGCCTCTTTCGAAGTAGGACTTAGGATGAATATGGCGAAGACGAAGATTATGGCAAACTTCTCCAGAAATTCAAATCCTTCCGTCAAGGTCGGAAGTGAAAGGTTGGAGAAGGTTGACCGTTATGTCTATCTTGGCCATATTCTTTCCTTTGGCAAGGAACACCAAACAGCGGAGATATCGAGAAGAATTCAGCTAGGGTGGGCTGCATTCAGCAAATTGGACGACATCCTGAAATCAGCCAAAATTCCACAATGCCTGAAGACCCGTCTCTATAATCAGTGTGTTCTGCCCACTATGACGTACGGTGCTGAGACGTGGACGCTCTCACAGGAGGCTGTGTACAGACTCAGAGTAGCACAGAGAGCCATGGAGCGTTCCATGCTCGGCATAAAATTAATAGACCGAGTTCCTAACGTCGAAATCCGGAGACGAACCAAGATTTTCGATGTTGGTAATCGAGTTATGGAACTCAAATGGAGTTGGGCAGGACACCTGGCAAGGCGCGGTGACGGCAGGTGGAGTAAAGCTGTGACAGAGTGGCGTCCAAGGAATGGAAAAAGAAGTGTTGGTCGTCCGGCGGCGAGATGGGCAGACGACATTATTGCCATTGCGGGAGTGTCCTGGATGAGGCTGGCGCAAGACCGTGGAGCTTGGCACAAGAAAAGAGAGGCCTATACCCAGCAGTGGGTGAAGACGGGCTGTGGATGATGATGATGAAGTATTGTTTTACATTAATTTTAGGAGATGCAAATATTAGCTCAGGTCATCTGGACTTGGTCACGAGACTGTGTCCAAGCAGGTTATCGCGTCCTTGGAGCGCAAGGGGCATTTGTGAAGGAACAGGGTGGGTATTTATTAGTTGAATGAGTGAGAGTCCCCTCCGCATTAACTAGGACGGGAGGAGGCATGCGACGATTTTTAAGGCGAAAAACACAAAAACCTCGTGCTCTAAGGCTTGAAGAAAGGCGCAAACAAATATTCGTATGTCTGTAACGTGCTACAGATGCACGCATACCCAATTATTTGGTGATGCGTCTTATGTACTCGCGACCCACAAGATGAGGGCCATTGGGTCATTTTAGGGGAACGATGTAGAAAGCCTCGTCCACCATACAAAATATATCATGGTCTCATTTGAGCTAATGTCAAGTCACGGAGCCAGTGTACCACCAGTTTCGTAGCAGACAGCACGATTGACACAGTGGCTAAGTAATTGGTTCCAGCCATAAGTGCCTTGGGTTTGCTTCCCGCACTGAACAAATATTTGCATGGCCTATAGTTGTTCGACATCAGGATGTTTGTGTCTGTGAGTTTAGATGTTTGAATGCATTCATGATACAGGGAAAACTCCCAATGGGTATTTTTTTATATAAGTTACTCTGTCATGAACAAAAAGTGTTCTGTTTTTCCAGATAAAATTCCGCGATGCCTGTCCGTAACTGCTGCGTAGGTTGCCAGGGCCCCATGGCAGGGCCGTGCTGCGGGGGCGCTTGTGGGCGCCGAATGGACTGCGGGTCGGGCCCTTGCTGCGTCCACTCGTGTGGCGCTTGTTGCTGTGCTCCTTGCTGCGGAACGAGGGGCTGTTTACACGGGTGAGAATGTTGATTTAACTACCGCAATCAAGTTAATAGAGTATTATATAGGCAACACCAGATAGTAAACGGCAGGAAGTTTTTCAATGAGTATTGAATTGAGTTTATAAACGATTACGGTCACAGAACTGACATTTAGCACTTTAAACGGGACTAGTTATCTTTCTAAAACAGGTAACAAAGGGAAATCTCACTGATTCGAAAATGCCTGGAAAAGCTTAGTTTTAACAACTAATCCATCACATAATTATAACAGTCAAACCGAACACAAACTCCCACAAAAATGAACGTTCTCTCTACCGTCCGTAACAGCGTAGCATAATCATCTGTCTAGCCTTATCCTAGCTATGTAGGAGTCGACTTCCAGTCGAATCAGATGCAGTTGAATATCAGTATTTAACATGGAGTGACTGCCTAATCTCCAAAATTCAGTAATTGAAAATACGTAATGACATAGTACCCTTATTTAAATTTCTCTTTTGTATTTTTTCCAGTGCCCGGCCCGGCATGGCGGGCTCATACTTCAGCTGCGGCCACGGCTGCATCGGCGGCTGCACCAGCGGCCTCTGCGCCTCTTGCTGTGGCCCCTGCTGCGGATAGTCCGGCTCTGTAACATTTGTCGTGTACTTTGGTGACCTTCGTCTAGTTCAATATAGTGTTGCGTTGATTTGGTGGTTTGTTTATGAATTTATAAATACAACATCAACTAATTCCCTAGACTAGATCCCAGTGATTCCAAGAGAAAGGAGGATTGACAAAATGTTACAACTGTCTCAGATCACCCGTAACAAAGATCTTCAAATGACAGCCGGGACCAATTCCCGTTATTATAATTATTTATATCTTTTCTCCTGTTATACCAGATAATTAGTTCTCAGAATCTTAATAATAATTATATTTACAGTCCCTTTTTGCTATTACATTTTGCCGTAGCTTTCTACATTTTGGGTGGCGTATATTACGAAACGGGGAGGGGTGATTCTAGTTAACCCCAAAAAGATTTTCTCAGTAAACCCTGCTTTAATTTAGTTTCGCGAAAATATACATGAAAAATAAAAATATTTTCGTGAGATACAAGCCTCGACATCGTCGCAACGCAATATCCTGGAGGCATCGGATTATTCTTTTTTTTTGTTTTTTTGTTAAGATCAGACTCGTACTGACTAAAATCCATGGTGTCATTCAATAGCCCTTTTCAATCCAGGGTCACAGTTACCTGATAAGACAGTCCTGGGACCGCGGCAGGCTTTGAACCTCTTAAGGGGGGCCTCATTAGATTGGTGTCAGCTCTTTGATGCGCGCGTGGAACATGACGCGCCGTCGACCCGGGCGTGGTCCATGATCGAACGGCAAGTCAGCTATTACTCGCCGTCCGAATGCCCAAAGTGCCGTAATGTTAGCTCACATTACGATTTGCTAAAGTTAATTATAGGGTGTTTTCCGTTGCCTCTTAAGCAGCAGTAAGATAATTATAAGTTTGTTAGAAGCAATTAAAATTAATAAGCATCTAGATCTGCTGTAAAAATATTTTCATCAGAAAAATTCTGTTGGTATAAGTATGTAGTCTTAGTAAGCATCACAAAAAGATATTGGAAAAAGTTGGAAGACTTTCAAGAAACAGGAACAAGTCTAAAATCGATTTATATACCGCCCACATTTTCATATTTCTCGCTTCCCAGGAAAACCAAGTTAACGTGAAATTTTCTCTGTAATTGCCAGTTTCTAGGAAGGGTAGGCGGCAGGGAGGTAGGGTTACAGTAAGTACGTGAGAGTCAAAATGGCGGGTGTGCGTCAACAAATCAAATCTTCATAGGTATCAAAAAAATGTACCAAAAATGTACTATTTAGTACCACATTATCAACTAGGAAAAGGATCCTAACCGAGCCGTTTGAATGAAACTCTCAGCTAAAAAGAACAATAATTGGAATCGTAACGGAACGATTCACCTAGCAAGGATCCGTGAGAGTCAAGAGAACCAACCTTACCCAATCAGCCAGCCAGCCAGCCAGCCAGCCTCTGACAACCAACCTAAGCCAGCCACCCAAAGTAAGCCTACCAGCCAAAACCTGTCAGCCAAAGCCTTTCAGCTAGCCAGCTGAACAACCACAGCCATGGCGTCACATCTTTCCACAAAATTTGACCTGATCTAGTGAGAGGATGTAACCAAAGGGTCTTATATTTAAAGTTGTTGCCACAGAGCATGTAACTTTATGGTTGCCAAAAGTCAGGTGGATGTCCGCTGTCAGAGTTTCCTTAGTGCCGGAGCACACGGCGCGTTGCAGCGTCGCACCGCAAAAACTGGCAGACACATGACAAATATTTTGTGAGGCGAAATCTTTGCGGTGCGGCGCCGCAACACGCCGTTTGCTCCGGCACCTAGGCTAAGTTCAGATGAACGCGCGACGATGCGCGCTGCCGCGTGATTCTCCTGATCAGATGGCGGCGGCTTGCGCGCGACAGTCTAACACACAGAAATATTAAATCTAACATGAACATTCAGTGAGGTTGGACGTGGAGGAGGTAATTTGCTTGTGGGTTTGATACCGCAAACTGCGACGTTACCGTCGTCGAAAGCATAGACGATACTGCGTTGCCGTCGTCGAAAGCAAAGACGACACTGGGTGCACCCTATTTTAAGTCAAAGACTTTCTTTAAGCCTGTTTGTGACTTTATAACCCACACTAAGATTCCAAATCGCATCTTTTTTTTCAATTTCGTCTATTAGTAAATCCATTGATATGTGGTCCTCCATTTTTTCGTCGCTCCTTGCGGCCATCCGCCTCAAACCGTGTTGTGCTCTGTGGCCACGCCACCTTATATTTTTTCATTATGATATAGCCCATTTTTATGTACAGCTAACGTTCATAACGTACATGCATTGTTTGTGAATGTACGACTTTTACTTTAAAAGAAAAAAGTAAATTAATGTGGCGTTGTTGCGGAGAATTCTCTGTAGCAACGCCACCTGTAATCAACATTTGTAGATTCAATTTCAGCTATTTCTCTGAAGTTATGTAATGTACGAACGCTGTTTATTATGTACACGTGATAAGTATAAAAAATGTGTTAATTTTAAACGCACAAATCTATATAATTATATAAAAGAACAGGGTTTGATATTAAGACTCCACTACAGCCGAAACCGCTAAACGCAGAAACTTGAATTTTGGACAGCAGTTGCAGACTACCATGTAGGGGAGTAATAAGACGGGATTTTGCGAAAGTCCTCCTCTAAGGGGGTGAAAAGGGGTGAAAACGTTCGTATGAAAAATCTTATTCCTTGGGTTTATAAACTTGAAACTTGGTATGAATATGAGTATAAGTAAATAAAAAAGATGGGCATTATTAGTTTTTTAAAACTACCCTCCATTGGTAATCTAAACGAGATGTTAAAGTTTGTTTGAGGTTGTTGAACCGATGAATTTGAAATTCAGTATATAGAAATTAGATCAAAAATAACCAAACACGTGTTTTTAGATTTTTCGAAAATCACCCCCTACATTGCTGAAAAGGGGTGATTAAGTTTTAAGGGAAAGATTTTACTGCCTGCTTCGATAAACTCAAAACTTAGCCTAAATAATCTCTCAATCGAATAAAGGATGCGTATTTATCTATAATTAAAAAATCAACTCCTGGCGGGGTGAAACCACTTTTAGTTAGTGTCTTACCAGAAAATTAGGGTTGTTACTGAAAACTAACATTTTTTTTCTGTGGTTTTTGTCCAAACTGCTATCTGATATTAGCTTTTTGAGACAGTGCGCTAAATCCTGGTCGATCATATCAGGCAATAACGGTCTTTATCTGGAGTATTTTTACCCAATGGACCAGATATTCAAATTATCAATTTTCTTCCATTTGAAACAGCTACTTGCAAACCTACCTAATTTTTCAGTAACAACCTTAATTTTTTGGTATGACACTAAAAGTGGGTACTGTGGAGACAAGAAAGTTTCTTCTGTAATTTGCCAATCAAGTGTCATTCATTCATTTTGAGAAATATGCTTTGAAAGACAAGGGAAGTTTTCAGTAAACTTCAAACCAGAAACTTTATGACGCATAACTTCCCAGGATATGAATAGTTTTATAACAAACTTATTCACTAGATTCAGTCGTTCATATTCTATCAGAAAAGTATAAATTCTAAGTGGTGACCATCGTTACTTTCTGACAAAGTACTTAATGAGGGAGAGGTAGAAATTTTTCGAAAAATCTTTAGAGTTAGATATCTCCAAGACCAGTCAGTTTGTACCCCATGTTGTCGGGGTTAAAATTTTGCAAATAAGGTCTAGTATCACCCATATCAAAAACCGCACCGAATTACAAATCGTATACACGGACATATAATTAATAACTACTATGTTAGTTTATTTTAATTCTCCTGACAATCTGAAGTAATGGCTATAATACATTAGTTTAATTAATTTGACGTCACGATTAGCGCAGTGGCTGATGATTGGATTGCTGCGTTGCGTGTCGCGGGTTCGATTCCCGCACGGAGCAAATATTAGTATGATCTACAAGTAGTTGTTCCGTGTCTGGGTGTTTGTGTATGTGAGTTTATATGTTTGTAAACGCACCCACGACACGAGAAATTCCTAGTGTGGGCAACATTTATTAAAAAACGAAACACTTTAGTGTGTGTGAAACACTTTGAGTGGAATTTATCTATAATATTATGTGTGTATTTAGAAATATATAAGTATGTTTATCAGTTGTCTAGTACCCATAACACAAGCTCTGCTTAGCTTGGGACTAGATGGCGTTGTGTGATAGTTGTGGAATATTATTATATATTATTAATATTATTACTTTATGGGACAACTAGCACTTCGCCCACGACTTCGTCTGCACGTGTTTCTAACTTCAAACTCAGTGATTTTATACTTTTGGAAAATTTAAAAATGGTCCAGTAGTTTCAGAGCCTATTCAGTACAAACAAATAATCAAATCTTTCCTCTTTAAAATATTAGTGTAGACAAACTGATTTTCCGATGTTCACCCCACTAGGGGTTGTTTTTTTTAAATTTAGATAAATACGCATCCTATATTCGATAGAGAGATTATTTAGGCCATGTTTTGGCGTATGTCTATCTAGCAGGCCCCAACGAGATTTATCAACAGATGATAGCTGTTCAAATTCATCGGTTCGCACGTCATGATTTTCCTATAAAAACTTTGACATCGTCTAGATTACCAATGGAGGGTAGTTTTAAAAAACTAATAATGTCCATCATTTTATTTAGTTATTCTCATATTCATACCAACTTTCAAGTTTATAAACCCAAGGAATAAGATTTTTCATACAAACGTTTTCACCCCTTTTCACCCCCTTAGAGGAGAACTTTCGCAAAATCCCGTCTTATTACTCCCCTACATGGTAGTCTGCAACTGCTGTCCAAAATTCAAGTTTCTGCGTTTAGCGGTTTCGGCTGTAGTGGAGTCTTAATATCAAACCCTGTTCTTTTATATAATTATATAGATTTGTGCGTTTAAAATTAACACATTTTTTATACTTATCACGTGTACATAATAAACAGCGTTCGTACATTACATAACTTCAGAGAAATAGCTGAAATTGAATCTACAAATGTTGATTACAGGGTGGCGTTGCTACAGAGAATTCTCCGCAGCAACGCCACATTACTTTACTTTTTTCTTTTAAATTAAAAGTCGTACATTCACAAACAATGCATGTACGTCATGGACGTTAGCCGTACATAAAAATAGGCTATATCATAATAAAAAAATATAAGGTGGCGTGGCCACAGAGCACAACACCTCAAACCGCGCGGGTCAACTGAACAGGTTGATACAGCCTACAGGAGTGTAGATCTTAAATCGCGCGTCAAAGCGCGGTGGCGCGCGGATCAACATCTAGTTCGCGGTGCATGGCGGTGCGCGCGGGCACGCGCAGTGACGCGCGTTCATGTACACAACAACATTTATTTGTTACTAGCTGACTGGGCAAACTTCGTACTCAAACTTCGTACACTCCCGCTTATAAGTGCCGCTCAAACTATTTATTCACGCATACGGCCACCCCTTCCGCACCTGCCTGCACCTGCTCATGATTTGGCGGACGCACATAGATCTCTAGGAAACTTACGACTCAAAGCTAATATCTAGGTCACCCCAGGTTTAATAAATCAAAATAAAAAACATTGCTTTTAGCAAAAATTTAATTTCATAATCACTTTACAACAGACGATTAACAACGACATCCACGTGGCGCGTACCCTGGTCACCGGGTTGGTCAGTTAACAACCCGAGTCCAGGAGAATTTGCTGCCTTTTTAAATACAGGACATCACTAAACCATCACTACTCCTTGTCGATCACTTCTTGTAGACAATAAGCTCGTACGCACGATAACCACGAGCTTACGTTAGTTGTTCGGTCCACTCCGGTTTATGCTGCATGGACCACAAGGGCCACAGCATGGACCACAGCATGGCCCAATAGGTCCACAGCAGCCACACACTGGCTTACTACGGGGTATCAAAGTTCTGGGGTAGGGTAAACGACAAGGGCCGTCGTAACCACATTGGGGCCTAATGGTTCCACAATAGTTGGCGCAGCATGACCCGTAGGTGGGGGGTCCACAGCAGGACCCGCAGCATGGACCGCAGCCGCCACCGCAGCAACCGCCACCGCAGCAAGCCATCCTCTGTTTATTTAAAAATACCGCAAAGATGCTTCACCACGGGGAAGTATTAACGACAGAAACTTCTACATACGTCTCAGTAATTTTGTACCAAAATTGTGCTATTTTCTGTCTTTTTTAATTATTTTGTAATTTTTTTGAGTGTCTTGTTAAAATTTTTATAAAAAGTGAGCTCCGCCTTGTAATGTCATGGGGCGGAATATTTTTTGAAATTAAAGTTTTTTTCTATAAGAGATGTTTTTTTCTAGGTGTACAACCTCTATGCTCAGAAATAGCAAGAGAATTTTTAGCGCGACCGCATACTATAAAGTCCGTCAGAAAAATTATGATGCTCCCCAAAATGCACTCTTGCACTCTCTGCATACATTTTGTATTAGATGCCAAACACAGTAGGTAAGAAAAATTCTGACGCTGGAAGACACGTTTTGTATTGAAAAAGTTGCTGGATAATTTCTAATAGTATGCGGTGTGTGTATTGGAACTCTAAAGGGGAGGCCTATGTTCAGCAGTGGACGTCTTACGGCTGATATGATGATGATGATGGGGTGTGCATCCGGTGAGCATCAAACTTCTGACAAAAATTCTTATATGAAATGACAGCTGTGAAAGTAATGGCGCTAGTAGAGCTAGTTCCAAGTTACCAAGTACTCCTACAATAAACTTTGACAGGCCTGCGTAGTCAAAATTTCTTCTATTATTTATGAAAATTATCCCCAAATGTTAGGTAGAGCATTAAGGTACTTATTGCTACCATTCATTGGCAAGTAAATTGCCCGTTTGACAATATAACTATCCAAATTGCTACTTTCTAAGCTGTTCCACGTAACAAAGCTACACAAAGTGTGTAATGTGGGTAGACAATCAGTTAAGGCTGTTTACAAACACGGCAGTTGGGCAATGGGCGGGCAATCGAAACGCAGCAAATTGCCTCGATTACCCGCATCCGGCGCGCTTACACAGAACCGTTGCGTTGCACCGGTGTGCACTACGCACTAAGCACGCAGGCGAAACAGGGGTGGGCAACAGTTTGGGTTGGTCTGGAAATTTTTCAATGTAGCAGCTGTTGTAGTTGTATTGTATTGGCAAATGAATGGCATGAAAGTGTCCAATGTCCATGGAGTTTCTTGCTCATTCTTCTCCGTAGATCTTCGATTTGGAACGGGCAACTACAGAACTTTTTTAAGTCATTATACCTTGTGACTGGGACTATAGGTATTAGTAAGTAGTTTCTACGTGCGGACAATTCAAAAGTGCTGTAATAGAAAAATTGAAATAAATGCTTTGAGTCTGAGTATGAAATAAACAAGCAGTATTTGGTAAAATGAGTCCTGCGGTCCTGAGTAGAGCGGAGGGGACTATCAGACTCTTACTGACTAAAAATCCACTCTGTTCCTTCAATTGCCTTTTACGTTCAGGGTCATAGTAACCTGTTTAGTCAGCTAACTCCAGACGCCAATAAATAGCTTTATCGTGCAATAGATACCTAAGCGATATCGGACAAATAAAGTTAAGTTAAAAAAAATTACCCCAGAATTTAGGCTAATTTTATGTTGAGAACTTTTAAGAATGCATAAGTATGTAGAAAATAATCTAGTAAACTTTTAAGAATGCATAAGTACGAGTATGTAGAAAATAATCTAGTAGCAAATGATAACGAAAACAATGCATAGGTTGGGTACTTAACTGCATACTTAATTAATGATTTCAATAATAAAAGGGAACAAAAAGGAGTAATAAGAATAGCTGTACAAAGATCTTCTGGCATGTGACCAATGTTGAATCTAAATCGCCATCTTAATTTGTTCAACAAACATATTTACCAAAAGCGCACAAATTAACGTCACTTGAATGCCAATTTATCCTTTTATTAACCGACTTCCAAAAGGAGGAGGTTCTCAATTCGGATGTTTATTTTTTTTTTGTTTACCAACCGATTTGAAAAATTATTTTTTTGTTGGAAAGGGTCTTCCCGAATGGTCCCATTAAAATTTTATCGAAATCAGACCAGCACTTTTTGAAAAATCAACAAAAACCTAAAAAGTTTTCAACATTCTCTACACCGATTACTCCGAGGTTTCTGGTCCGATTTCGATGATTCTTTTTTTGTTCGATACAGTATATCTGCCATTTGGTCCCATAACATTTTCATTTAGTTTGGTGCAGTAGTTTTTATTTATTGCTCATTGTGTAAGAGTACCTACATGCATGGGCGATGTTATTAATTTGGGTTGAATAAAAAGGATACTAAATAAATAAACTAAGAAGGATAAAATAAAAAACTTTTTGATACTTAATAAACTAAAAAGGATATATAAAAAACTTTTTCAAAAAAAAAATGTAACCAACTTCCCACAAAAAAGTTCAAAATAACCTACAAAAAATCTTTTCTTTCGAAAGTCGGTGACAAAAAGTCAATGAAATAAAAAAGAAAGTCAAGTAAAAAAGAAAGTTACATTTTTTTTTGAAGAAGTTTTTTATCACAATAACGTTGTGAGCCCCTGCCACAGTCGACCACATTCGTCGGTAAGAGCACCTTCCCACAGCAAATTGTAGGAAGTGCGTCCCAAATACACGACACGACGGCTTTCGAAGTAACAGCCGCGACTGTCGAGGGTGTGCGCCCATCCGAATATTTCTAGTGAATTTTGTTTTTATGCGTAATTTACTTTAGAGAGGCGGACATTGTTGGCAGCTGGGCGGACATTTTGACGGAGAAAAAAAAAAGATGAACTGTTTAATAATTTCCCGGAAATGAAAGGAAGTAGATTGGAGAAATGGAAAAAATATCAAGTTATTTTACTTTACGTTTTACTATTTTAAGGTTTCATACCCAGAGGGCGAAATGGGAACCTTGATAGTAAGACAGTTGAAATCTTCTCAGATGATGTATTTCTGAAGCCTTACTACGATCTCTTACGCGATCCAATTTAGGCTGTGGGAAAAAGACAGAGCTATACAAGTCGTCTAGCGCCATCTCTTTCCCACAGCCTAAACTGGATCGCGTTAAGAGCTCGTGGTAAGGCCTCTGTTTACTGTTTCTATATTTTGCCCAGGTGTCGACCGCTACAACTCGAAAATTATCCCACGGGGACATAAAACCCGAAGTACGGTAAATCTTAGGATTTCCCAGTAAATGTTGTAAATATCCGAAAAGTTTTGCGATTCGAACTTTTATCACCATTCACTTGATAAATCTTAAAGGCACAGTAAATGTTGAAAAAAATCATGAGATAGACGGAGTCCCGCTGTGCGGGGCTCCTATTTCCGCGTGCCAGGTTTAAAGGAACCTAAGAAAACCGAACTTCGGGGTGCCACTGAGTCTACTTTCTAAGGCACCAACAACTCTTGGGCACACCGAGGTTCGGTTTGGTTAGGTTCTTTTTAATCTTGCACGCGGAAATAGGAGCCCCGCGCAGCGGGGCTCCGTCTACCTGAACCACGTCCAGGTAATTGAATTCAATGAGTAAGAATTACTCATTGTTTTATTCCTAAAACCAACATTTACCAACCATCATTGGTAAATCTTAGCAATTCCCAAACTCTGCTGGTAAAAGCCCGAAATAATGTCTCTTTTTAATAAAATTCGGACATTTATCAACTCATGCCGAATGGGAAATCTTAAGATTTACCGTACTTCGGGCTTTTACAGTAACAGATATATATACTACGTTCCTTTCAGTACTGTTACTTCACTACGTATACTATGAGTCTCTACTTACTATAGAAAAGTTAACGGGTTGCATTGAATTTTAAAGGCGTACCGTGTCAGACCGGAAGTAGGAACCACGTGTAACTTACGTGTTCCGTATAGTAATAATCATAACTGTGTTTAATATAAGCATTTGTCAACCTGGAGGTACTTCCGCCCCTAAAGATGGACTACAGCTGCGTATGTTTTACAAATGAACAAAGAAAATTACAGCTTTAATTTACCGTTTTTTATTTATCGTGGTAAAATCATCAAATGAGTCCTCCCGTCAAGGGCGGGAAGGGAGGTACTGTCAGACTTGTACTGACTAAAATTCACGGTGTTCCTTCAATAGCCCTTTACGTTCCAGGGTCTCAGTTACCTGATAAGACTTTTTGAGTCACCTGGCAGGTGCTTGTGCTTACCAGAACAGTCAATTTCACAGCCTGACATTTACTTTTGGTCGATAAACTACATCGTATTGAATAATTTAAAGGAGAATAATTATAAATAAATTGACAGTCTTTCACAGTCGTCACAATTTTCGTGGTAAAAAGTCTTGTGTGGCACGACAAATTGGTTTTCCATTTTCGTGATTCCACCCCGCCATTACTCACCTCCAGTCACCTCCTAGAATTTTCTACCTGTCCCCTCAAGTTAACTTACTTCGGAGTATTCCCTAGAGCTCTAAAGTTACTTTGTTAGGTATTCAGTCTCCACTGAATTCATCCACCTTAACTGTCTTTCTCCCGGTATTCCATTTTAAATATTCCAAGAAAATCCACTTCGAATTCCGAGGAGCTTCTTTGATTATCTCTAGCTTAGGAAACTCAATAATTTTATTTTATTTATTTATTTAATTCAGGCTTCAAGGCCCATATAAAATACTATAATACAATACAATATGACTTAACTAAAATAATAATACAATACATAAACAATACGAAAATAAAACTAATTCACACGAAGAGTCGGCGTCGTGTGTCGCACGGTGTCAGGTATCCGGCCTCGAAATCGCCGGAACACTACACGTCTTGGCCAAAATTGCTCTTTCGTGAAAGTCGACAGATGTTCAGTCGGCACCCTCACCACAAAAGAATTGAAATTCACGTTCAGGGTAAGCTTGGTCTTGATGCGGACATAATCTACAATCATCTCGACCTTTGTAGTGTAGTGCAGCCGGGACACGTACAGCAGCGTCGCTGGTACTGCAGGACGCAGCAGTACCAGCCTGATACCTATACCTAAGTACTTATATTCTGAAGGAGTTAAGAAACGCACGAGTAGCATTAAGAATTCTATGTCTATTCTACCAAGAATGTGGTATTACTGTACAAATCGACTGTTTTTTTGCACAAATTCACAAATATGACACGATTCGTACACCGTTGAACAATAGAAACATTTCCACTCTATATTTGACGACATGAAGCTGCAGCAAACGACGTATCGCAGTGGTTTCTACGTATTTCTACGTATGTCTGCTGCTGCTGCGTGCAGTCGTCTACCAACTTGTACCTTAAAAAGGTAAAAACTTTCTACTTTTTGTCACTTTGTCTGTTCTTCCGTCGCCGTCGTCAAAACTACGGTGTCGTGGTACGCGTGCTGCTGAGGACTCATTTGATGATTTTACCACGATAAAAAAGGGGTCAAACATTCACCTGCCGGGCTCGCGCTACTATTTAAACAGGTAATCGTGACCTGGAAAGTAAAGGGTTATTGAAGGAACACCGTGAATTTTAGTTACCTAGTACAAGTCTGACAGTCTCTTTCGCTCCAAACTGGGCGGGAGGACTCATTTGAAGATTTTAATAAAAAGACAAAAACTTTTTTCTTTAAAAAAGAACCGACTTCAAAGCAAACACAACTGCATCAAAATCGGTTCAGCCAAACGCGAGATAATCGCGACCAAATAAACAATCGACTTTGAAAATCTACAACCCAAGTAGGCAAAAAACTCCTTATCTCAAAAACTTCTGAACCGATTTTGATGAAACTTGTTGTACCCTAAATTGGACAATACCTAGTACAACAAAAAAAGAATTACTTAAATCGGACTTGTAGTTCCGGAGATATGCGAACACAAACATAAAAACACACATACATACACTTTTGAAATTTGGCACATTTGTTCAGACGCTGATATAGACTAACATAATATATGAAAAACTGGGCAGTTCTGGAAATATTACATACATACGGGTCGAAATGATAACCTCCTTTTTTTTTTGAAGTCGGTAAAAAAAGAGTTCACAGTCAAAGTCCAGTAAAAAACCGTTGACAAACGATGCAAAACCCACCCTAATTGCCAGGTGACGTTGTATCAACCTTATACTTACCTAATAAGGTCCTGCCTCTATTAACGCGGTACAAAATGGAGTAAAACACTAGGGGTGCGCATTCAAGCGTCGTTGCAATTTGAAATAGCCAAATGAACGCGACGCCATGACAGATTGTTTCGAAGAAACTGTAGCGTTAACCGTCTTTAATTAATTGATTAACACTTTGATATCGGGATTTATCGGAATTGGTAGCTAGCGAATTGTTTGTTTTTAGAGAAAATTGTTTTTGTTGTGTAACTTATCCTAATTGCTGTATAGGTATCTTAATTGTATTATGGCTTTGAAAGTAAATTCTGTTATTTGAATGTACAATTGACACATTTGAAGTGTGACCCATAATTAACTTATTTTCTTACAGACATTCAAATACAATTAGGTCCACATTCGCGTAAACATTCATGGGTCAAAGGTTGTATACCTTTATCTTTGTCATTTTAACGGATTCAAACGATTTATTCTCAAAATCGGTCATGATTCAAAGTCGATTGTAAATCTACTTGTTTATGTTACTTAATTACTAAATTCAGCACGAACATACTTTTTCATTTATTTTTTTTATTTATTTTTCACCACCATCATCATCATCATCTCAGCCATAGGACGTCCACTGCTGAACATAGGCCTCCCTTTTAGATCTCCACATATTGTATCGGTTGGAAGCGACCTGCATCCAGCGTCTTCCGGCGACCTTTATAAGGTCGTCTGTCCATCTCGTTGGTGGACGTCCTACGCTGCGCTTGCATTTTTATCAATTGATATTTTATTAATTACATTATTGTTGAACGGAGACAATTAGGTAATTATTTCATTTAGTTTGATTTACACTGTTAGTTCCTTTACCTTGTCTTAACTGTTATTATTTCTAGTGAGGTCTTAAAGAGTTTAGAGATGTCTGAACTAGACAAAAAAAAAACACGTAGCTCTTTGTTTTCTTAACAAGAATTGAATGAAAGAGTATTAAATTAGCTAGATAATGAATTACTAAGAAAAATCTCTTTTATACTGAACACTTTGAAGATCAAATGAGCAAAATACCGAGTAAACAATAAATACTAAATAAGCATACAGTAGAAGAATTTACTTTGACTAAACAGAATTTAATTTAGAAAATGGTTTCCCAGAAACTGGTAAACCTACGTTTGTCTTTATACTACGAAAGAGAAACTCTACGTAAACAAAAACATTAAAATGAATAAAAAACGTTCTAAAGTAAATTGCTATTTGTTGATACACTGCAGGAAATCGTGACGCAGTGACGCGCAGCACGACGTCACACGCTCTAAAATAACGTACGCCTACGTGTGACGGGTTGTCACATGCTTATAACAATGATTCACTTGTACGACGTACAGAAGTCTTACGCAAAATACTCACACCCATTCCTAATTGCGTCGCATTGGCCGGCGCCGGCGCGGGCGCGGGGCGCGAGTTAGCGATCAAAATAAAACAGTTAATTGAATTTCCGAGAAACTCTATTTATGTTTACAGGCATCTCATATACATCTCCATTATATTTACGACTTCAACCTTGAAATTCTGAGCATTCGAATGCGGCACAAACATGATTTGATCGTCTTGGAACAATAGCTAATTAAAAAAGTAACAAAGAAAATGTGTTTACGAAGTCGGGGCACGATTCTTAATGAGTAATGAGGTAATACGTGACCTGCCAGATGTACCGCCACTTTGAACTCTGATTTTGACAGTAAACGGTCAGGGTATAGTCCTGCGTCAGAGCAGAAGCCGATGCGCAATAACAAACGTTTTGTTGGACGGATACCGCTCGATTCTCGTTATCGATATGTTTTGAACAGTCAATTCAAATGAAATCGTCATAACACTTCTTGTTTTCTCTGAATATTTGACTGTTGTTGTTTACGACATCATTTCATGATGATTCTTTTGTGTGGTCATCACCTGGAATGAGGCCATCTGGATTACTATCTTTTTGACGGGCGGATGGCCGATGGGCGCTGTATTTCCTAGGTTTACTATTCGATTCATGATTTTCCAGAATTTTGGGTGGTACACGGAGACTAAAGGCTGAAGAATACTAGCAATATTTAAATTCAATTTCATTCGTAAGGAAAGTGGATTGAGTTTTCCAATTGAGGAGAATTTGAAAAATTTGCACGGGCATGGAGTTACAAAGCCTTAACAACCTAAAAGGAATGTAGATCTAAGGAATAATTTACGCTTTCCTTTTATGATTACACGCGACTGATTGAATGCTTTCATTAGCGTTAAAGCCCCTTTATTTTCTACCTTTCATATCGTTTATGACATCATTATGTTGTAATTGAGTTCCGGAATTTAACTTCCCTTGAAAATCAAACAAAAACCTTTGCCTAGAACTCCTGTTGCAAGTTTTACATAGTACTGGTCCATCAACCGTGAGACCATTACATTATAATGACTGGAAATCGTTAACTGATGCATGTTATCACATTTTTGTTGAGGTAAATGGAAATATAGAATATTCAAGTTAACGTCTTCATCGTATTGTGGCGGTAAAAACAAACATACATAGCTGTTGGGATCGATGGAAAATGCAGAAGGCGAACGATTGACAAATGAATGAGGTGGAATTAAGTTTTCGTTTTGGTTGTTGTGGAGATTCAAAATTGGTCGTTTTGAATCTGCTCAACTTTGTCATTACCCACAGTTACCGACTCTGAATCAGTTTGAGCCAATCAGAGAGCTAACAGGGCATGCGGACGGCGAGTGGGTGACTCGCCGTTCATAAGACCCAAACCTGCCGTGGTCACGGGGCTGTCTTATTAAGAATCCGTGACCCTTTGACGAAAAGGGCTATTGAAACAAAAAACCTTCATCCGCTTTTTTGCTATACTTGTCGCCACGCCACCATTCCATTTCTAGCCTGAATTGATTTTAGATAGGAAATCAGCAGTCTAGATTTTTAGCAACAGAACTTTTTTCAACTATTTACAATGGGTTTGCTCTTGGCCTTAACCTAGTCCAGAAGTCAAGACGAGCTCACCCAGAAGGAATTGGAAATAGGTACGCATCGATGAAACACAGCAGTTTGGCGCCTAAGCCCCTTCGTGCATAAGGCGACGCAAGTCTCTGATACTTTACGACTTTGGTATCTATTGACACGTGCCTGATTACGAACCTCTATGAATTTCGCAAAGATATTTTGAGGGTGGGAGGACTCATTACGACTTTAAAACGTAAAAAACCGGCAAAGTGCGGTTGGATCCGCCCATGAAGGGTTCCGTAGTATAGCAAGCATAGATTAGGGATATAATTTTATTGAGATTAGTAAGTAATATACACAAACAATAAAAATAACTTTGTTTTTTATAGTGTTTGTAAGAATGGCAAAGTTATATTTGCGGTTTTTAAAAATGTACTATATCTCAAAAACTGCTAACTATATCTCATCCAAACCAATTTTCGTCGGAAGTTTTTGTTGAAGTCTACATTATATATTTTTTTTAGTTTTATCATTCTCTTATTTTAGAAGTTACAGGGGGGGGGGGACACATTTAACCACTTTGGAAGTGTCTCTCGCGCAAACTGTTCGGTTTAGAATAAAATGATATCAGTAACCTCAATATCATTTTTAAAGACCTATCCATAAATACCCCACAGGTATGGGTTAGGTGTAAAAAAAAATATTGAGTTTCAATTCTAAGTACCTACTAAAATTTGTTTTGTTTTTATTTTTGTGTAAAAATCCTAATGCGGTTCACATAATACATCTACTTACCAAGTTTCAACAGGATAGCTCTTATACTTTCGACAAAAAGTGGCTGTGACATACGGACGGACAGACAGACAGACAGACATGACGAATCTATAAATGTCTAAACACAATATGCCGAAGTTACGCGACCGAAGTTCGGCACAATTACGCCTGCAATGCTATTTGAATTACTGACGACACACTATGCCAAAATTACGTCGCGTCATAGCGTACAGCGTAACTTCGGTAGGGCGTAAGTTCAGCGGCAGACCGAAGTTCGGTTCGATTACCGACGAAGATCCGGGGGCGGGGAGCAGCAGGGAGCCGCACGCGCCGAACTTCTGCCGCGTAAGTTCGGCACTTATGGTGTGTCATATCAGCCAAATACGTCGGAACGTGAAATCAGCCGCCGAACTTCGGTCGCGTAACTTCGGCATAGTGTGTTTAGACACTAAGAGTTCCGTTTTTGCCATTTGGCTACGGAACCCTAAAAAGGCCTTATCTTTGCTTCTGTGCTAGTCAGGGGAAAGCAAATTAAAACTAAAAACAAGGCAGTGGTTATTCTGTAGCCAACATTTGTCGTGGTAGAGTTGCGAGTTGTACCAGGAAAGCGCAGCTGGGTCGGCATTGTGCGGCCAACGCTGTTCCGCGAACGTGCGCGCACCGACGCAGGCGCAGGCTTTCTATAGCGGGCGCGAGGAGAAAAGGCAACGTGCTCCGTTCTTGTATTGTTTCCTCTGCACTTCGCGGAATGAAATCTGTGTGGTTAAGATGATGGCGGCGATACGAGTAGTACTATGGGTTATTGAGATGACTAAATCCCAAGCATGTAATTTTTGCGCGTCACATAATATTATTTTCACTTCAGTAGCTCAAACATGTAGGTTTTGCTGCCTGAAATCAGTGAGCAAAATGCGATTTTGCTCACTGAGTGAGACAAAGTAACTTTTTAATTTTTGTTTTCAGAAAGCCGCGAATATCTTATTTAGCCTTGGGTTAATCATACAATTCGAAACATTTACACTCCATCTCTTTCCCGCTATTAGAAAGAGAGAGGGACAAAGACCAGCCCTTTCGAAATTCCGATTTTGAATTCGGCCTCAAAGACAAACACGCTCGGTTTGCAGTAACTAAAGAAATTTTGCAAAAAGATAATTATGTCTTAGTGTAATTTATTGAAATTTTAACTTATATGTATACGTAGTATTTGAACGAAAATAAGTATTTACTGCAAATAAAACTGATATTTAACCTGATATTTATTTCTAGTTTCAATAATGTTACGTAAATATTTTGAATAATAAAATATCATGGGTGCTATAATTTCCGAACACGCCTTAATTTAAATAAAAGAGCGGGAATAAAATTTCGTGCATGGCTGGCGTAAAGAGTTGAATAAGTTAATGTTATTTCAATCTATTCCTGTTTATTATTTTATCTCCTAAAGTGTTCTCGCTGCTGAAGTGAAAAGTTATGTGTGTTACGCGAGAGCAAAGTTTTTTTGCATCTCGTGCCTTTGAATCCCTCGCCACACTCAGGATTCAACTTTAGAATCACTCGCTACGCTCGTGATTCAATCGTTGAATCCTTCGCTTGCTCTGGATTCAAAATCAGCACTCGCAGCAAAAAACGACTTTGCTCTCTTGTTGCACAAATAACTATCGTTTTCTTGTGCGTCATTTCGTTTCTGTTACGTACTTGTTTAAGCTTTTCCCTTACACACCGAGCGTCAATTTCATCATCGCATACAAAAAGTTACGTCTGTTATAGGTGTACCTTTAGGGGTCGCGGGACTGTCTTACCAGGTGGCCGTGAACATAGAAGTCCTAGAACGTAAAGGCCTATTGAAGGAACACCGGGGACTTTAGTCAGTACTGTCGCATGACGTGAAACAACTTAGTTATATTTAAAGGAGTACAAATCTTATATTTATAAGAATATATACTTTTAAATGTAGAAAATTTTCTTTTCCATTTTGATCAGTTGCCATTTTGCGAATTAGGCTTTTCAAGAATTTGCTATTTAGAGACACAGGCTTGGGAACTGGCCAGTTTGAGAATTAAGCTTTTACACAATTTGCCATTTCGAGGACTTGTCCTTTACAACTCGGTTGCCGTTTTGCAAATTAGGCTTTCTGCGCCGATGTTCCCGAGATTATCGAAACAAACAAACTCTTTAGCTTTTTAATATTAAGTAAAGATTAAAAATGTGACCTATTAAAGTCTCCGAGCCACTCCTCGCGTACCCTACTACACCACCACGGGCGGTATTTGCCGAGTGCAATCTGTGCAAACGCGTACAGATGGCTTGCGCCCGCGCCGCGTATTCCTCGACATTTATAATGCGCACGAATGTTACCAAGAACATCAGTAAATAATTTATCAAGCTTAATGTATATTTCAATCTTGCCGGAATTGTTAAGAATATTTGCATATCAGTGTGTTTTATCTTTAGAATTTGTGTTTTGTTGTGTTTCCTTATTTGTAAGACGTGTAAGACATGCTTTAGAGATTTCGTCAGTCTGATTTCGTCATCGCCTGCAATGACATCCGTCACGTAAACGGTGTGAAGTAGCACTTCTTCGAATTCTATTATATTGTTTGTCCTGATCCATCAATTTACTCTTTTATATAAATCTATTGATATATATCATTCATTAGGTACATTTGAATTGCACCGGTTCTTGTCTGACGCTCCTGGTGTTTAAATGTTCGAGTACGACTGTAGGTACGACTTTTATTTATTTTACTTTATTTCAAGCAACTAAGGCCTTAGGTTCTCGAATGGAGACCACGCACCGGCAAGCGTAGCGTAGGACGTCCATCCACTAGGTGGGCAGACGATCTTATGAAGGCCACAGGATCACGCTGGATGCAAGCCGCTTACAACCGGTCCTATTGGAAGTCTAAAGGGGAGGCCTATGTTCAGCAGTGGACGTCTTACGGCTGATATGATGATGATGATGAAGGCCTTAATTGTTATAGTATTGTAAGTATCCCTGTTTAGTCTATGGCAACACTGTATGCTCAACCTATTCTGAATAAAGATGGCCGAATGGCCGTACGCAAAAATGAAGTTTAATTAAAAATTAATTCGCTCCCACTGCGATGCGAAACACAATACTCATAAATCAATAAATTACAATAAAAACAATAAAGAACTATAAATTATTTTTGAACTTATATAAAAACTATGTACTACACGTTATTGCCAGCTCCCTCAACGAGGTGGCCCTGAGATTATCTGATCGTGCAGTGCGAGTGATAAGCGCTAGTGTCGCTGTCAGATTTAAAATCAGAGCGTTCCGATCGATAACGCTCGGTAGTATTCAATAGATTTTCAACTTTATTTGCTGGTGTATTAAGTTGAAAATCTATTAAAGAATACTGAGCGTTCGCGTCTATTGCTTGACCTTGACACTTGTCTACAGCTTTGATAATATAATGTCTAGATGGAGCGTCGCCCTACATACGTATCGAAGAAAACGAGTCAACATTTTCAAGTATGTGTGCGTGCAGGCGTCGTTTTACACTATGCGTCTATGTCTCTGTGTGCGTAAATAATGATACCAGCTACTACAATTCTCCCACAAATCACATTAAAAAAATAGACTTATTAAATAAGATAAATTTTAGCGGTCTTATTCATAAAAAAAGCTTATCAAAGGTTTAAAACATTCATTAGTTAAAGTGTACGATAAGCCTATAAAACCTTTGATAACTTTTTGTATTCATAAAAGTTTCATAAGCGTTCTATAACTAATACATCGTTATAAATCAAATACGATACGATTGTTTCCAACATTATTTCTCACACGACATTTGTACGTCAATGTCATTTTCTTATTAATCAGCTGTTGTAGAGTCTGCCATTTTTTCCTTAAAACACTGTTAAAGTAGGGTTCTGGCGTTTATAACTTTATAGTAGGTTTATAAAACGCTTTAGTGCTAAAATGTGTTTATGAATAACACTTTTTGTAAACCAGACTTTAGCAACTGTTTAGATGTTCGACAACTTTTTATGAATAAGACGGTAGGTGTATATGTACTTACGTAGTATTATTCAGTTTTAGTGTCTTTTTATTCAGTTGTTACTTTTTTAAATAAATCAAAAACATTAATTTAATTAGAGTTGGGTGGTTGAATGTTGTAGTTAAATCAACTAAGTTAATTAAATAAGTATTACAATATTTTAAAATAATATTTTAAGCAGTATTTGGAAATTTTAAATGAAAGATCACATGTATTATATTAAGGATGAATTTTAATTACAAATAAACACATTCAACAAAGCGATCGTTCGTGGAAATTAAACAAAGTCAATGACCATCTCAAGACATAAAAAATCAAAGACATTTAAAAAAAAATCTCGACCAGGAAAAGCTATTATCTACGATTTAAAAATTAACATTGTAAAAAAATGTTTTAGTTCGGTACCCTTTGCACGCGAGTTCGATTCGCACTTGGCCAGTTTTTTTTTTAAAGTACACGAACGAAATTGTATAAACGTAACTATAAACCAACTAATATGTACCCACAAAAATGACGTTAAGTTGGGAGAGTAAAAAAAAGAAAGTGGCAACACTTATAAAATATGGCGTGTTTTGATAATCATAAAAACAAAAACTAAATATGTAGTTTCTTGGTTACTTACCGATGGTAGATGATGTGTTAGGTATTTTTTATCCTTCCTATATGATTCCGGCACAATTTAATAGCACATACCGTCATTTTATCGCTGATATTTGTTTTTTACTTGGCGCGCGTAATACGTAGTGACAGAAAAGCGACACGATCTGCACTGATCGGCGGGTAAGTCCTTGTGAGCCAATAGTTGGCTGAGACTTTTTGACACGTTTGCGCGCACTTGACGCTCCGTCTAGACATTATATAATCAAAGGTCTACAGGTGCAGCACTTGTCTAGTTATAAGAGATATGGGTGTAAAAAGGAAGACGTAGACGTTTCCCCAGAAGTTGGAGAAAGCCGACTAGGAACAGAACAAAGGTCACGATAGTTAATTTAAATATTATAATTACGTGTTCAGAGAAACGGAAGGCGTGATAACGTTTCAGTTCTAAGGAAAGGTAATTTCATTCAAATTAGATTGTATTTACAGATGTACCTAGCCTGTGCCCTTTATGCATGAGTTGACCCCTTTGAGAGCTAAAAACAGCGTGCCTTCCCTTGATCGATTACGTTTCAACCTACGCAGTAGACAAATCGTTTCTTGATTAGATAACGCCTGCGTAGATATCTCTTTTGCTGACTGTAGCAAGACGCGGCACTACTTCTAAGGCTGCTTTTCCACCAGAGATGCGCTATGTAGCTGTGCTGCGAGGATGTAAAAGCTAAGCTACGAAACTGTGTGACCGTTTCCACTGATGCTACGCTATGTAGCTGTGCTGTGAAGATGGGTAGCTGCGCTACGAAGATGCGCTGTCACAAGGTAGCTGCGCTATGAAGATGCGCCGCCACAAGGTAGCTGCGCTATGAAGATGCGTAGCTGCGCTACGAAGATGTGCTGTCACAAGGCAGCTGCGCTATGAAGATGCGTAGCTGCGCTACGAAGATGTGCTGTCACATGGTAGCTGCGCTATGAAGATGCGTAGCTGCGCTATAAAGATGCGCTGTCACAAGGTAGCTGCGCTGTGAAGATCCGTAGCTGCGCTACGAAGATGTGCTGTCACAAGGTAGCTGCGCTATGAAGATGCGCAGCTCGAGCTATGCGATGTATCGATACTAGGGAAAACGACTCATAGCACGCATCCACAGCACGCAGCCTTAGCACGCAGCCACAGCACGCAGTCATAGCACGCATCCTTACATATAAAAAACACATCTTAGTTGAATCCGTTTCCACCAGTGCTGTGCTATGTAAACCAGTGAATATGATTGGTGGATATCAAACGCATCCGCAGCAACGTAGCATAGCGCATCTCTGGTGGAAAAGCAGCCTTAGACTCTGATGCTGTCCGTAAAACAAAATACCCAGTAAGACAGTTGATATTTTCACAGATGATGTAGGTACTTATTTCTGCTGCCACTGCAACAACAAATACTAAAAACAAAAGAAATATAAGAGAGATCCCATACCACAACCGTGTTTTGTCCGTGTAGTGAGTTTCTGTTTGTAAACGCACCCGTAATACAGGAGAAAACCCTAGTGTGGGACAATGTTTTTTTTTTTTTATAAATCATTAAAATCATAATACGTTTTTAAAACTGCGGTTGGCAAGCGGTTTTCAATTTTGAAAGTTACTATAATATTAAGGTAAAATTTAAAATTAAATTTCTCTCACTCACCACCATTTTTTCAGTAAATATTTCGAGTTTCTAAATGCCAGCGAACCAAGTTTTTTTTAAATTTAAAATCAATTTTTTTGTGAACATTTCCAACGTGCCCATGTATTGTATTACAATCTCACTAGTTGCGCATACGCATGCACCAACCATGTCTTTTGAACCTTGTGCCACTGAGAATAAAAGCCTCTTTCCTGAATAGTCAGAGCTAGTATAAAAGCGCGTTTCCATGGCAAATCCTGCATACAAATAGGTATGATGTCACATTTGCATACAAGTAGCGTAAATTGGAAACATGTTTTCGAGAGTGCAAATTGCATGCAGTATTTTACTTGAATAGTTCCCAATTGAGTCGGTTGACAGTTACTTGAAGCAAATTATATAAATTCAAACTATCTACTATAGCAACTTGTACGCAGGTTTGTTCAAGTTGAACTTGTAGACAAATCACTTGTGGAGGTAATGGAAACTCGCCACGATGAAAGCATAGTACAAGAGGCTTCTGTCAAAATGATGAATAGATATGGTAGGTAGGATAGCAGCTAGCGTAGACAATAGCGCCATCCATTAGTCCATTGTCACATGTATCAGCTCGTTACGACATTGTTGCCACAAATACGGGATTGGATGGGACTGCAACTGGGACTAGGGATACCATTTTAAAATATGAAAAGTTGGGACATAAAGTCCGATAGTTGATGTGGCACAGTCGCCTAGTCGGTGCAGAAAGCGTCATCGTTGTTTAGTTGACACATCTAGGTAACTAATTTTATAAATGCGAATGTTTGGATGTTTGAATGAATGGATGGATACTCAATCACGTCAAAATGGCCGAAAGGATCTTGATGAAAGTTGGTTACATTTCACCCCGGTTTTACGTCCTTATGGGATAATTCACAATCGAGGTTCACGTAGGCGAAATCGCTGATAACAGCTAGATAAGAATAAATTATATTCAAGCATAGACATTAAACTACTATGTTCTTTTAAATCTCTTTGTTTTCATGACTTTAGGATATGAGGTATGTGTCATGATTACCGTTGCATCCGTTAAGATGTGGTTTACCTTGATTTCTTTTTGTTATTTCGTTTAACAAAAACTGTAGGCAGCAATCATTTGTCACTGGGTCGTTGCCCATAATAATTCGCTCAGCATCCTTTTTAATTTCGGTTTTACTTTTTTATGCAATTAATACTTCAGTACTTAAATTATTTCTAACTTGATATTTTGCTGTTGAAAAGGAAGCAACGTAACCGAAATTCGGTTTAGGCGCAGAAAGCCCTAATTCGCAAATTGGAAACCGAGACACAATAGGATAAGTTCTCAAAATTGCAAATTCTAAGCCTAATTCTTTAATAAATATTATATCTCAATCTAAATCTTGTTCCTTTGCTTTAGAGGGATGCTGCTGATTGGACATCTAAAACTCGGCTACGCAAAATCGGTCATTAAACCAAAGCAACCGAGATAAGTTATTAATTTTCAGAGTTAGAGGAAGTCATGAATTAATTAGAGAAACTTCCTTAATAATACCATGGATGTTATCCTCTGACTGTAGTGACTACGTAGATTGGAGTGGACCTACGCAATCCAAAGATGTCTTTGACGCAATGTCACAATAGATTGTAACCAATTACGCGATATGGCTTAATCAAGTCAAGAGTAGGGAAACCACGCACTTAAATGTCTATCCTTATAAATAAGAAGTTTGGATTCCCAATTACGGTCATTGACGTTGAGAGAAACCCACGATTTTAAATTCGTGATGACTGTAGGTACTAGGTGCGTCAGAAGTGCCATACATTGAACCACACTACTGCCATAAAAATAGATAACAGTGACGCCGAGATACATATGTGGGTAAGCATTGTCATGCTTTTTTTATCGTGGTAAAATCATTCATCAAATGAGTCCTCCCATCCATATTTTCAGACTTGTACTGATTAAAATCCACGGTGATCCTATAACAGCCATTTACGTTCCAGAGTTACGGTTACCTGATAAGCAGTCCCGCGACCGCGGCAGGATTTGGCCCCCGTCAGATTACTGACAGCTCTTTGAAGCGCGCGTGGGACACGACGCGACGTCGACCCGGGCATATCCATGATCGAGCAAGGCCATCTTCATCATGCTTGGAAATACATCAATGGCTTAACGAGACCTATGAATAGAGGAGGGTAAGATGTACCAGGCATCAGTGAGGCTCATTTCTTTATTTTTTAACGCGTTTTGTGTCTAAGATTGCGCTTTGTTTTTTTGTCAAAACCGATCGTCCCCAGTTAGAAATAATACGTAATCATCTTGCAAGACGAGGACCTCGTGCGAGCAACAGAGGTGATAAACCAAATATGATCTTCGGCTACATCAGCTATGCGAGACCTCTTTGGTTCTTTCGGTTCCCTCTTATGGCTCATCGTGAAAAACTTTGATAACCTTTTTCTAATAGAAGCTGTACTGCTTTTTTTCTGCGGGACCCTTCAGGTGTGAAACTAGGACCCACTTCAGCTCCTCCCCCCCTTTTAACTTCGCCACTGTTCGGCGAGTATCGATGTGATCTGATGTGCATTCTTTGGGGAAACCTGTTGGTGGCGGAATGAAATTCGAAGGGTTGAAAAAAAAAAAACAGTTTTTTTTTAAATTTTATGAAACAAACTGTTCAAATTTTTTTAAACAAGTGTTTTTTTTTGTTTTTTTAGTTCCGGGTTCCGGTCATTTTTTCAAATTAATTCGACTATGGGTCGACGTCTTAACTTATAAATAAATTATATGTTTAATTTCTAGACTAGATCTTTTCTTTGCTGTTTGTAATGAAATATTTACTAAAAAATATCAATGGAAGAAAAACACCTAAGTACTGTTTTTTTTTGTAATGTTTTTAAGTATTATTTAATTACAAAGCCAATAAAGCTAAAAAATGTGACATAGCAACGGCATACACTCAAATGATTTAATGTCAAGCTATTAAGACTCCTGAATACCCTTTTTTGTGGCTGTTTTTGAAGGTGGTTACATTTTTTTTGAAAAAGTTTTTTGTATCTACGCTAGACGGGCACGGAAGCGGGCGTGGAAGCGGGCGCTGAGGCGGGCACGGAAGCGGGTGCTGAGGTGGAAGCGGAAGCGGGTGATGAGGCAGGCGCTGAGATGGGCGCGGAAGCGGTCGCTGAGGCGGGTGCGGAAGCGGGCGCGGGAGCGGGCGCGTAAGCGGGTTCTGAGGCGGGCGCGGTAGCGGGTACTGAGGCGGGCGCGGAAGCGGGCGCTGAGGCGGGAGCGGAAGCGGGCGCTGAGGTGGGTACTGAGGCGGGCGCGGAAGCGGGAGCTGAGGCGGGTGCGGAAGCGGGCGCGACAGAATATACGCAAGACAGAAGTGCATCGAACAGAATGATGTAACGAAGGGACACCCACACACCACACACACACACACATTATTTTTATTTAGGTATTTTTAATCATTCTAATTGTAAAACGGTCTGAATATTGTTATCTTAGATTTGTAAGGGAAGTAGCGAGGTAGCTCCAACACAAGTGCTCTTGTAACTTACCTACCGTACGCAATTTAACGAATCAAGTTCTTTTCTGTCGCCGCACCTCGGGCGCGACTGCGTCCTGTGTGGTATAAACCGGTATTTTAAGGTCTTTCAAAACGTTCCCATTTCGTTTTCGTTCCGAAAAAAATGAGGTGCAAAGAACTGTTCTAAACGTTTAAAAAACGTTATTCTGAAAAACATTTCCGAGCCCTGAAGACGCAGGCGGGGCGGAGACATAATGTCTCTTCGGCGTCTCTTTCATACAAAATTAATAGATTTAAAAAATCTAAAAACCCAAAAAATTAAAAAATTTTAAATGTCCTAAAAATAAGAAAATAACCCTACGGGGCTGAGAGAGGGGCCACTCAAAACGTGGGGGCGTATATTATTTAGGGGATTATTTATGGGATATATTTACATGACGTATATAGATCGTGGGTGTAACTTGCAAAGATACGCCCCCACGTTTTGAGTGGCCCCTCTCTCAGCCCCGTAGGGTTATTTTCTTATTTTTAGGACATTTAAAAACGTGGGTTTTTAGATTTTTTAAATCTATTAATTATTTTATTATTTTTATCATTGTTTATCGGGTTAGAAGCTACACTGAAAATTTCAGCCTGCTAGCTTATCGGGAAGTGCCTCAAAGCCTGTCCGCCATCTTGGACGTCCGCCATATTGGATTTAAGTCACATGACTATTTTTTTGGTATTCCTGACAGCAAACCCTTTCATTTGATACCCATATCATGGAAGTGGATTTCAAACAGTCAGTCTACCATCTTGGACGTCCGCCATATTGGATTTAAGTCACGTGACTATTTTTTCGTACTCCTGATAGCAAACCCTTTCATTTGATATCCATATCATACGGTCGCATTTCAAATAGCCTGTCTGCCATCTTGGACGTCCGCCATATTGGATTTAAGTCACGTGACTATTTTTTCGTATTCCTGACAGCAAACCCTTTCATTTGATACCCATATCTTGGGGGTGGGTTTCAAACAGCTAGTCCGCCATCTTGGGGAGGCCGCCATATTGGATTTGTTATGACGTTTCTTAGCTAGTCATGTATTGTCATCAGAACTCAAAGCGTGTACAAAATTTCAGCCTGCTAGCTTATCGGGAAGTGCCTCAAAATTGAGTTGCAAAAGTCCAACCGGAACGACAAACAAACAAACATACAAACAAACAAGAATTGTGAGTGTATAACAAACAAACAAGAAAAGTGAGTGTATAAAAACGTGGGAAAAACGTGGGAAAATGTATAGAAGCGTCGCGACCGTGAACACACAAGAGACGCGTCGCGGGCGCGACTCTCATACATTTTCGCCCGTCCGCGACGCGTCCTCGTCTTACGTCTTTTCTATGTGGCCCGCGCCTTAGAGTCTGACAGTCCCTTCCGCTTCACATGGGCGGGAGGACACATTTGATGATTTTTACACCCCAAAAAAAAACTAGCCAAGTGCAATTAGGCATATTCGCGCACGGAGAGTTCCGTACCATTATCTATACAAACAGCAGAAACAAACATGTCCGTTTTATGGGAGCCGCCTTAAATACTAGTTTAATTTGTAGTATTTTTGTGGTTATAGCGGCAACATAAATAGGTACGAGTACATCATTTGTGAAAATTTCAACTGCCTAACTAGAAGGACAGACGGACAGAAAGAAAGAAAGAAAGAAAAGAGTTTTATTTGGACAGCGAATTCATAGTATAAGGTCTCCTTTTACCTTTTGAATATTAGGATCATGAAGTTTGTGGCCAGCTTGCTAAATCAGTGACGTCATAATAACAAGGTAAAGTTTCTTCATCGGTGATTCCTTACATATTTCCCTTTGCGGTTAGAAATAAAGATAATTTACAAATTGCTTAATTGTATTTTTCCTGTAATTCTAGCGAATGGTGAGCGTCACTTTAGAGTTTCCTATGACGTTATTCTAAAATTACTTCAATGGCACTGTTTTTAATTTATTGTCAGTTATTTTCCTTCCTTGAGATTAAGGAAGGTAGGGTAGGTAGGGTGTTATAAACGGTTATACGGGTTTGTTCGTTGGGCCAATTTGTAATTTTCCTGTATGTCATACTTGTATATGTTACGGCTAATAGCCGAAGTGCGGTTGCACCTAGGTTAAACTTAGATGTATCCTACTTTTATTTTCTTTTAAAACTAGGTTTAGCCTTCATCATAGAGGCTAGAACTAGGTGCAGCCTCAGGACTTGCTGGCACCCCGACTCGGACAATTTAGGTTAGAAAAGGTGTGCAGGTTATCTTTTTTTAAACCAGCCAGAAGAAGGAGCCCCGCGAAGCCGGGCTCCGTCGCGTCGACTTGTTCCTGTGAAGGAAAGGAAGGATACATTTTATTTTTTATTTATTTAAAAATAAGTCTAAGTTTAACCAAACAAACAAATAACCAAACAAACTCTCCAGCTTAATATAACAGTATAGATGTCAAGAAAGTATTCTAAGAAGTAACTGCCGATCATATTTTAAGTACCTACCTCGTTCACAATTGAACTCAATAACAAGTAGATAATGCCCTCTTGAATTTAAAGTTACCTTCCGATCTGTAACGAGGCATGATAACCAATTTCCTCAATTGGCTGGAGTGGATTGTGGAGATCAGTTGAACTATGAACACTCGACCTATCTACTTATACATTATACGAACTGATTTTGGTTAACTTCAATCTATCCATAACTAACTAGTATTAACTACATGTAAACTATCATTAGGCAAAATTTTAGTTGAGACGAAATCTCTGAAAAAAAAGCATGTTCGAGTGACCAACACAGCAGACATGTTTTATTCCATCAACAGAACAGCAGCTGACTCCCACGAATCTTTATGATACAACTCTCTTATGCATTTTAATAATAATTAGAAGTAACGACGAACCAAAGTTACCGGCATAGCCCAACGAATTAGCAAGTTGAAATGGCAGTGGGCAGGCCATATAGCACGCAGAACTGATGGCCGATGGGGCCGTAAGGTTCTCGAATGGAGACCACGCACCGGCAAACGCAGCGCAGGACGTCCACCCACAAGGTGGGCAGACGATCTTATGAAGGCCACAGGATCATGCTGGATGCAGGCCGCTTAAAACAGGTCCTATTGGAAGTCTAAAGGGGAGGCCTATGTTCAGCAGTGGACGTCTTACGGCTGATATGATGATGATGAATAATTATCGCTTGATAGGAACTCGGTCAGGTGTATATGTCATTGACTCCGAGCTACTCTCGCTATTCTAAATTGATAGAGGACTAAAAATGAATGCCAGAAGAAAGAAAATTGAACATGCAATGAAATTGATTGTGTCCCATTCATAGGCTAGTTCGCAGTAGGAAATATTTTCCAATTTCAGTTATAGATTCCCTGAAACGAAACTACGAACAATGCAGAATTTGTGAAATTCCAATCACGAATCGTTTTTAGAATTCCCTATAAAATTGCTGAAAACAAATCTACTGCTGCTGTGAACTGGAGATTTAAAATGGAATGCGTTTTTAGGGTTCCGTAGCCAAATGGCAAAAACGGAACCCTTATAGATTCGTCATGTCTGTCTGTCTGTCTGTCTGTCTGTCCGTGTATGTCACAGCCACTTTTTGTCGAAAGTATAAGAGCTATCCTGTTGAAACTTGGTAGAAAGATGTATTATGTGAACCGCATTAGGATTTTCACACAAAAATCAAAACAAAACAAATTTTGGGGGTGCCCCCCATACTTAGAAATGAAACTCAAAAAAAATTTTTTCACCAAACCCATACGTGTGGGGTATCTATGAATAGGTCTTTAAAAATGATATTGAGGTTACTAACATCATTTTTTTCTAAACTGAACAGTTTGCGCGAAAGACACTTCCAAAGTGGTAAAAAGTGTGTCCCCCCCCCCGTAACTTCTAAAATAAGAGAATGATAAAACTAAAAAAAATATATAATGTAGACCTCAACCAAAACTACCAACGAAAATTGGTTTGGATGAGATACAGTTAGTAGTTTTTGAGATATAGTACATTTTCAAAAACCGCAAATATAACTTTGCCATTCATACAAATACTATGAAAAACAAAGTTATTTTTATTGTTTGTGTATATTACTTACTAATCTCAATATAATTATATCTCTAATCTATGCTTGCTGCTACGGAACCCTTCATGGGCGAGTCCAACTCGCACTTGGCCGGTTTTTTAGAAATATCGTCTATAGATCATGTTTGGAAAATATCAGCATCTCTTGCTTTCTCCTTTGATATCACCTCTGTATTACAGCTAAACTTTACTGATTTTGAACTTTTCAAGAAACAAAGATTTACAGATGTCTTTGTTAATATCTTTTTTTTATCCTACTATTATAAATGTGAAAGTTTGTTTGGATGGATGGATCAATTCTTGTTACTATTTCCCGCAAAAACCACTAAACGGATTTGGATGAAATTAGGTACACAGATAGTTTATAACCTGGATTAACACAAATAGGCTATTTGACAGTATTAATATAATTACCACAAATCTAATTAGTCCGGCATTTAGAGTTTTGAGAAATTCAATGAAAATTTACCAAGATATAACGCATCGAAACTCGAGATTGGGTGCTGGTGACGTCAGAATTCAGTAGAAATTGTACTAAATTGTGACGTATTGCCAATTTTGAAAGCGTTGTATCTCCGTCAATATTGGCAGTCGTACAAAAAGAAAAAATACGAGGCGAATATTTTTTGAAAATCTTACTGACGGACTAAAGTTTGTTTTTTTGTCAAATAGCCTATTATTGTTTTTATACCGATTTTATGTTCCCAAGGGATAATTTACTAGTTGTAGCGAGTGAAACCACTGGCTAATGAGACATACAGAAACGCCTTCGTGGACTATTTAAACAGGTACCTTAAGCTACCTAACCATGACTTTTATATGTAAAGGGCTATTGAAAGAACACCGTGGATTTTAGTGAGTACGAGTCTAAACAGCCCCTTTAGCTCCACAACATTTTAGAGTGAGACCAACGTATCTTCCTTATGCGTAGAGTTTTATTAAAAATCATTGCCATCGAGAAATCGGGGAACATAGGTCCTACATAAAAAATAGATTCTGACGAATTGAGAACCTCTTTTTTCGAAGTCAGTTAATATAGAGTACCGAATAACAATTAGCAATTTCCCGAACTATCTCAATTAATATGTATTTCGTATTAATGGCATAATAATTTATGTATTGTTTATTCCTCGAACTTTGAATGGGAAACCACGCTACATAATAATAACAATAATGTTGAATCATTGTTATTTTCATAATATTATGCATAACAAAATTGTCTCTTCTGAATTTCATTATGCGTTAATGTGATGTCCGTTTTGTAAACAAAAGGCTTGAACATAAAAAAAAAAACTTGTAAATAAAACAAGTCTAGTAATTTAGTTCTTCTAACATAAAACGAGATCTAAAATGACCCGAATTAAAATAAAAAATGTACTTAATAAAATCAAAAAACAAAAAGTGCAAGTGGTTCTTCCAGTTCTGGGTTTGTGTGTTAAAATGTTTGTAACCGTGTAACCGTACAATAACTTATGCAGTAGTTTTTTTAGGTTTTTGGCGTTCAGTGAAATGAAATGAAATGTTGTCTAATAATGCAAGTAGGTTATTCGCTGGGTGCGAAGTATTAGGTGGGGGTACACTGAAAAAATTTTACTTTAGCAAAGTACCTTTTTGGCTCGGTTACAATCATATTGGTAAATTTTAACTAAGACTTGCCTAAAAATCTACAAGTAAACTTGACAAAGAGTAGACTTGTGAATATTGTTAAATATTCTTGGCTAATAACCAATAAGCATGTTGTTGTTACTAAACGAGTATTTCACTCGGTTGTTTTTTCCAAACATCTATAGTTAATAATAGATAAGTACAACTCTGTTGATTGTAATCGAGTAATTATTCGGTTGTTTTTTACAAACATCTATAGTTAATAATAGATAAGTAGAACTCTTCTGATTGTAATCGAGTAATTATTCGGTTGATTTTTACAAACCAACATATTTATCAATACATAAGATTAACCGATTCATTGCCACCTTCATTTTCGTGAACATTTCAGCCAGGCCCCATTCATTGGTCGGTGGATCACCATTTGAGTCATCGGCCTCCCTGAAGGATGACTCAACTGATGAGTCATAAAATATTTTTCATTTAAAGACGTAGGAAATTAATCTCAGCTAAATCAAATGTAGGTATGGGCGGCTGCCATTTTTCTTTACTCGGTTGCTTCTTGCAAACTACCTCTGTTAACGGCAATCGGTTCGTGTCGTTTAATTTTAACCGAGTAGCTAACTCTGTTAAAAATAATCGAATCGTTTGGCTAGCATCAATCAATCCCATCATTCGTTTAGTCTCGGTCGCTAGTTCGCTCGTTCATTTGCTCGTCGATTCTCTTGAAGTAAGCACGCGTGCATGCGCTCCTCGTTCGTGGCTCCGCTGTGAATATTGGGTGTGTGTGATAAGTTTGGACAAGTGACACGTTGTTTGGACAATATTATGGACGATTAATGAATTAAATTTGTATTATCAATAAAAATACTTAGGTCAGTACTTCCAAAGTTTTTATATTTTAAAGTGTATCTACTTTCGAATATAAAAACTTTGGAAGTATTGACCTAAGTATTTTTTTTATTTAATACAAATTTAACTGTCTTTATGCACCGAATTAAATTGATTGCGAATACAGAGTAACACTGCTCTAACTACCGAGTAGGCTGGCTGTGGCTACAGCTTAAATTGGTTAAGAAAACCGAGTAACACTGCTCTAACTACCGAGTAGGCTGGCTGTGGCTACAGCTTAAATTGGTTAAGAAAACCGAGTAACACTGCTCTAACTACCGAGTAGGCTGGTTGCTGTTACTAGATAAATTGGTTAAGTATACTGAGTAACTCTGCTCTAACTACCGAGTAGGCTGGCTGCTGTTACTAGATAAATTGGTTAAGTATACTGAGTAATACTGCTCTAACTACCGAGTAGGCTGGCTGTAGATACTGGATAAATTGGTTAAGAATACCGAGTAACACTGATGTTATGTACCGAGTGAGCCGGCTGTAGTTAAGTTAGTAAAACTGGCTAAATGCAGCCAACTTAACTCGGTCGTTACTAACGTAAGATACTGTGTTATTTCTAACCAAGTAAAATTGGCTAAATTCAGCCAACTTGACTCGGTCGTTACTAACTTAAGATACTGTGTTATTTCTTACCAAGTATTTTTAACCAATTTTAACGGTTAATATTTAACAAGTAATGTCAGCAAAGTTGACGTATTTGTTTTTAGCAACAAACTTTGCAGGTGCTATGTTGACAAACATGCTGGGTTATTTTTAACAGTATTTTATTTATTTTTAACCCTTACGTTTTTTGAGTGTAGTACTATTCGATCGCAGCGCTCATGGTGGCGAAAAGTAGGACTAATTTTGACAAGACTATATATGTAATCTGTGTAAACACAATTATGGAATATATTTTACTCACCACATTCAATTTGAATGGCCAAAAATGATTTGACAATACTTTGTCCACCCAAACTAACAGTAAATTTATAGAAATTTACATTAAAATACAGTAATAATTTTTAAATTCATAATCACAATGCCAATATATCAACACTTGTACCAAAGTATGTACACGTCTTTTCATAAAACTAGGAGGGGCCGGTGTTTCGTACCTGACTACTCTGAGAAGAAACATCCGAAACAAACTCAGAGGTCACAGTCTCTTTTAAAGTCCAGACATCATAAAATTAGAACAGTTTATACGAGGACCATGCAGGTTAATGTCTGAAATGGTCTTTTGAATAAAAAACCACACAAATTCGAGTAGACCTGTCCAGTCAGTGCAAGCATTTGTCAGTTATCTTGGAGCTCGACTTATAACTCAAGGAGCTCAACGAGACGACGAACAATACCAAAGAAAGGACTTGTATAGGCCGCTTAAGTTACTCAAACTGTCAGACAATCACGATAATTAATAAATAACTTAGGCGATTCACACACGACACTAAAGCGGATTTCGTAGCGGTGCCCCAAGGGTGCCCCGCGCGGTAAGGCGGTTTACGCGCCTGACCACGCGGTTGGATTTATCACGGTTTAGACCAGTTTGATCACAGACACTGGCAAGAATGGCCGCTGAAGTGGTGGCAGCAATCTGGCTTTTATGGCGTAGAAAGAAAAAAATAAGAAGGTATTGGGTTCATCCATTTTTAAGAAGCAGAACTCTAAATGGGACATTCAACACGTCGGAGGGGCGGAGGCGGTGAAAGCGCCGCTCGACCGCGCGGCTGGGCGGTGTACGTGTGTAAGGTATCTACGGATTTCTTAGAGACCAATGCGACGTGAAATCCGCTTCACCGCCTACCGCGGCGGTGCCGTGTGTGAATCGCCTTATATAAAAAAAAAGTTCAGACAGACAGTTCCATTATGTACTTACAACTAGCTGTTTCAAGCGGCTTCGTCCGCTACAACTCGAAAATTATCCCACAGGAACATCAAATCGGGTTTAAATCTATCCTATATGTTAATACAGGTTATAAACTGTCTGTGTACTAAACTTCATCCAAATCCGTTCACTTTTCGCCTCCTGCGAACCAGTATGCTCGCGAAGGAAGAGGCGGGCCGTGACACTCCGCCCCAGCCGCAGTGGTAGACGCCCATGGCGTCAGACGCCTCCAGCCACCGTAGGCGCGGGCATGCGGGCGGCGAGTATAGGGCAACTCGCTGTCCGACCATGAACCATGCCCGGGTCGACGGCGCGTTGTGTTTCACGCGCGCCTCAAAGAGCGTCAGCATGATGACGGGGCTTCTAGAGGGCCAAAGCCTGCCGGGGTTGCGGGATTTATCTCATTACCGTGACCCCGGAACATAAAGGGCTATTGAAGGACACCGTGGATTTTAGTCAGTACGAGTCTGACAGTCCCTCCCGCCCTGCCGTGCCCTGCGGGGTGGGAGGACTCATTTGATGATTTTACTACGCTAAAAAAAAACCGTTCACTAGTTTTTGCGTGAAAGAGTAACATAGACATCATCCATACTCACAAACTTTCACGTTTATAATACTAGCTATTTGCCTTGCCAGCGGTTTCACCCGCTACAACTCGAAAATTGTCCGAATATTCGGGATAAAAACTATCCTATGTGTTAATCCAGATTATAAAGTATCTGTGTACGAAATTTCATCCAAATCCGTTCAGTAGTTTTTGCGTGAAAGAGTAACATACATCATCCATACTCACAAACTTTCACGTTTATAATATTAGTAGGACAGGATAGCTTTAATTCTACGCAAACAAATGTAGGTACTTTAAATTATGTATTATGTCGCAATTAATGTGTCATACAATAATAACTGTACTTCCTTATTTATTCATACATTTATAAACACTACCACATCAGAACCATGATAATTAAGCAGGAAAAGGGAAGATGGAAGTGTCTTTGTCAAAGACTCTTTGATAAAATAAATAAAGTTCTGTTTTGTGTACTCACAGTATAAAATTTGGTTTGTAGCTCCATCATTTTATAACTTTAAACGAGATATTTACCATGTATTTTAGAAAAAAGAAAATATATTTATTTGGCACAAAAGTCACGGAAAACACAAAACACGAACAAACTAAAATAAACAGAGGAAACACAAAAATAAACTTACTTAAATCTAAAACAGTGTGTTCAGTCCCAGTTCAGCATGATGTCGAGCTACTAATGCTCGACCCTGGTTTTCAACTGGACCTGTAAATTTTTCGAGTTTAACACTTACGTACCTACATAATTAGTTAGTAATACTGAATACGAACTAACTAACAATCCAACATAGTTATTCAATTTCATAATTATACAAATGATTATGTCCTTTAGTTAACATTTTTCCTAATAAATCTTTTTAAACTTTTTTTTTACTTACTGCAGTAGCTTTCCCAACCTATTACAACTTCCCTATAGAAACTTCGCGACCCGCGAGGGGGTCGCGACCCAGGTTGCGAAACACTGTTATAGAGAATAGGTAGATATTTTCAGCAAACACATTACATAAAACTCGCAACAACCGCGCAACTTTGTGCCGGTGCCCGGTATTCATGGTGGGCAGTTGGGCACCGGCACGCGCTAACTCGTTAAAAGTTTCAAACGAATAAGCTGGGCTCTCCGTATCGTATGTTTGTTTCTATTGTTAAAAACCGTCATATTATGTATGTAGGTACATGTTCATCAGTGGCTTAGCTAAGCCAGAAGGGAACCCATATCAAAACTTGTTTGGAGGGTTTTCTAATCAAAGTTTTGCAGAATAAAGACAATAGCATCCCGACTCGTGTAAATAATGCTAAATACTGATGTCATTAAAATAATTTTGAAGGGCTAGAAAATTGAGAATGCGGATTGACCGATCGTAGATCAACAACAACAACAGCTTAACAACTAAGTACTTAAATTATAGCCTTTTTGAAAATTAAGCTATGTTAGGAGTCCGATAATTGGAGCTTTATGGCCGGCAACATTTTATGTTTTTATTTTTATTCCAATCGTCGGGGGCTTGATAATTGATAATTACGGCTGATTAGGCGGTAGCTACGCCTCTGATGTTTATTTAAATTCTAGGACTAAGTAACAAGATGAACCAGAACTTAAACATTCCACAGTTTTCGTAGTAAGTTTTTATTGGTGTGGTAAAATAAAATGAATCCTCTCCGTCCTGAGTGGAGCGGAATGGATTGTAAGACTCTTTCTGACTACGTCCACCATGTTCCTTCATTGGCCCTTTACGTTTCAGGGCCACGTTATCCTTCTTATCCCATCCCGCGACCCAAGGAACAATGCCTTGTGCCAAAAATAAATTTATTTGCGGCCGTATTATTGTATCTACACACTAAGAGATTATGTAGGCTGATTTCGCCATCGTCTCTCTTGTCTTATGGGCTTTATCGTTATCAGCAGTAGTCCACTGTGTCACAAAACACTGTGTCTAAATCGTAATATTATTCATGCTTAATTCGGGCTCGATGTCACGGGGCGAAGAAAACGTCCCTAACAGCCGAAACCACGGGTTTCGTGCTTAGAGATTAGACCCTCTGAAGCATGTTGGATTTTTCGCATTAAAAATCAATGCACTTATATTTACCTACGTAATATGTTGTATCGAGTACAAATCTAGCGTAAGTATTATTTTAACCGGGCAGTAAACACTACACATATTCAACCTTCGTAGCAGCCGCAGGCTGTATGATGTAATTCCGTTGCCTGTCCATTCACTAAACTTTATGAATGTAGATAGGTATATGGCGATAAGATCTGTGTTCTGGTTTCACTAGAATTCTACTAAATTAAGATGTGGAGGCTGAGATGGCGTCGTGTTGTCGTCGTTAAGTTGTGTTTAGATGATACGAGCTAACGGCCCAAGTTCCCATGTTGAAGTGAAAACGTGTTATTTATTTATTTCTTGCTTAACTAAGTAGCTTATGCGGTATGCCAGTGGTGTGGCCCGCATCGTGTTCGTTCATATAATGCGATCCAACTAAGAAGGGGAGTGTCTATGGTTTTCTGCCTGTCCCAAAGAGGCGAAAAAAACCAAAAAAAAATGTCTATGGTTTTCATCTGTCAACTGACACTTCAAAAGTATGGTTACCAAAATAATTACTTTAAGCAAATTAATTTTCAATAAGTATTATAACAAAAACCTGTTTTATTATCCTGGAAACTTTTTTTGCTGTCCCTATTCGCTGGGTGCGCAGTACTAGGTGGGGGTAGGACTATTCGATTGCAGCGCTCATGGTGGTGTGTTAGAATTTAGAATACATTTAGCTTTGCCAACTGTTAAAAACGCGCTAATCTCAGGACCTTTTGGTTCGAATTGAATAATTATTTTTGCCGTGGTCGTATGCCACCTGCGGTTGTAGATATCACACAATCTTATTATTATTATAGTTATTTTTAACTTATTTTTTATTATCATGGTAAAATCATCAAATGAGTCCCAAACTTGTACTGACTAAAAAACCATGGTGATCCATCAATAGCCCTTTACGTTCCTGGGTAACGGATACCTGATAAGACAGTCCCGCGACCGAGGCCCAAGTGACGCTACGCACGTATCAAAACGTGTTACACTGCGAATATAATTGAATACAGAAAGGTAACCGAATATTCGTGGCATCTCTACCGAATAGTACATAAACATAATAAATCACAGTCAAGTGATGGTATACATTGTACAGTCACGAACAAAGTTTGCAACTATGTATTTTGAACGCAAGCGTGCGGTCGATGTCGCTCGCTTTGTGACAGAATCGTCCTAACAAGATACCGCAGCTTGCAGCCCAGTAGCGCACGACCGCATTGGTATGGAGTAAATATCTTCCAGAGACTTATGCACGTTTTATTAAACTTAGAGATTGTTTAACCTTAAATACATAATATACCTCTTAAGATCTGTATTTTATTTACAGCATACTTGAAGTATTTGCTGCGTTTATTGTATGGAAAATTGAAAAGCGCCTCTTGTGTACGAACGAATTTTTCCATCAAATTAGTTCCTCGTTCCAGTCTATCATTATTTTCCTTGTCTTTATTTCTTTACGTCACAAGAGCGTGAAAGTCATGTTTGGGCTTCTGAATGGATAAACCAATATTACTTTACTCTTTGGGATAGTCGCACCGCGAGCCCTATAAAGATGTAGGTAACTCGCTTTTATCATGGAAGGATCTTTAAAACAATATGAATAATCTAAGCTGGAAGTATAGTATATATTTATATTCGTTAAAAATCAAACAAAATGTCGTCAACTATACTGACTGGAAATATGTACTAAAAATAACGAAAACAGCTGTGAACTGTGGCTTTAGGCTATAGGTACTTAATACACCCATAAAGGTATTTTATTTTTTAATTTTCAAATTGTTAGTTGTGTAGGTACTACAGCAACACAACAAACTACTGTTAGTTGTATATTTGTGTGTCAAGCATGTTTTTTTTTCACTTGGCTCAGCCCAGACACTCTACCTTTCTTTGTGTATTTGTACTTGTACTTCTTCATAAGACAAAACCTAGAATATTTCTTTTATTTTTCTCACGGGCACTTTAACTTAGCACTCTGTAAAATGTTTACTCTTGGCTTCAGTTTGAGGTTTCAATTTGCTCTCCTGAAGTTGGTGACGTTGTTTACTTTTTAGATTTATTAAAGTTTGTGAAGCTTTGCCGTCGACGTTACTAAAATCGGTACAGCTTTTCCCCCTTCTATGTTGACATCATGAGTATAGTGTGAGGATAGATGGATGGGTGGATATTTGGTACTCTTTCCTTTAAGACAAGTTTGTTTCGGACGTTTTATAATTTTTAGCTAAAAAATTGGTGACTAGTGACAACATGATTGATCAGTTGTCCAGACTCCCGATAAGACTAAAATTTTGAATTCAGAATTTATAGAAAGTTTCGAAATTCTCTCCGTATTTTCGTTGACGGACTAAAAGAATAGAGTTCATTTTAGCGCTTTCTAGTTCTGCCTAAAACTGTGCTTGACTATTCTATCGCCTATCACTTCTGGTTTATTCCTACTAGTTCTACTGAACAGTTCTACGATAGAACTAATGGGATTCTCTATTCCCACTTGTTCTACTGAACAGTTCCACTAACTGCTAACTATAACTATAAATGTCAGAAAACGTTGACGGAGTACCGCTTAGCGGTGCTCCTACTTCTGGGTGGTTTAAAAAAAAATACCACGAAGGGGATAGCGGGATCTGGAAGACCCCGCCATCCCCTTCTAACCTAACCTGTCCGAGTCGGGATGCCCCCAGTCAGTTTTACGACTTTTTTTTTCTTAGTGCCCCGTAGTACTAGAACTTGTTCTACTGTTCAGTAGAACAAGTGGGAATAGAGAATCCCAATAGTTCTACTATTTTGTTCTACCTGATATCGTAGAACTAGTGAGAAAAAGTTCCCAACTAGTGGTGTTCTTAGACGGTTCATTATGACTCAAATTGGCATATTCAGTCGTTGATTGGTTAAAAATCGGGATCAAGATTGTGACCGAGATTCCTTTTTTTTGGCGATAGGCTCGCATTTAACCACTATCTTGGAGCAAATGGCCGATGGGGTCGAAAAGTGCTAGAGTGGAGACCGCGGACTAGCAAGCGCAGTGTAGGACGTCCACAAACCAGATGGACGGACGACCTTATAAAGGTCGCAGGAAGACGCTGGATGCAGATCCCTTCCAACCGGTATATGTGGAGATCTAAAGAGGAGGCCTATGTTCAGCAGTGGACGTCCTATGGCTGAGATGATGATGATGAACCACTATCTCGCCTAATGGTAAGCGAAGATGTGGTGGACGGTGAAGCACACTTCACCTATTCACTCTTGGCTTAAAGATCCCAATTATTTCCGGCGCAAGAGGCGTTTAACTCAATAACTGGGTTGTGCAGGTCAATTAATCGTTCCATGTAAAATTCTGGCATTCAACTGCATCCGGTTAGTCAGGAATTCGATCCCAGCATAGACGAGAAAAGGCTCAAATAATGACATAATCATTTTAGAAGTTCTACGAATTAGTCGCAACTTTTTGTTGCTGCTAGATCGAAATCTTTCCTAGACATATCAGATGTATGATGGATCGGTACAATTATCACGTTATACTGCACATTGTAAAGGATTTAATCTTGACTAATAGGTACGTCACTACCTACTTATAATTATTATTACTAGCACTCCGTTCGTGAATTCGTCCGCGCCTAGTAGCACTTGTAGTAACGAAATTTCATACAAACATCAATCAATGCCAAAAACAACTTATGGATCGAATTTTGAATTTTTTTCCCCTATTAGGTAGTACCTACGTCCTAAAATTATTCCCTATTAAAAATTTGAGACGACTAGCACTTGTAGTAACGAAGTTTCATAATTTCATACAAACAGTCAACCACAAAATCAGCCCCCTTTTTATCGTAGCAAAATCAACAAATTAGTCCTCCCACCCAGGGAGGGACTGTTAGATTCGTACTGATTAAAATCCGTGGTGTTTCTTCAATAGCCCTTTACGTTGCAGGGTCACGGTTAACTGATGACGCAGTTCCGCGAGCCCGGCAGAAATATACGAATTAAGTAATGTCGATAATAATAGGCTATTTGACTAAAAAAATCTAATTAATCCGTCAGTTAGATTATCAAATAATATTTGACCCGTTTTTTTCTTTTTTTACGCAAACCAAAATTGACAGAGATAATTATGATGCTTTCAAAATTGCCAATACGTCACAATTTAGTATATTTTTTACTGAATTATGACGTCACGAGCCCCCACTCTCGAGTCTTGATGGTGTTATATCTTGGTAAATATTCATTGATTTTACATAAGAAAATTATGTGTCCGTTATTTTTCAAAACTCTAAATAACGGACTCATTAGATTTATAATTTATTGATACTGTCAAATAGCCTATTACTATTTACGTTGGATGGTCAATTTATCGAGGAAAGCTCATTATCATCTGTCTATTAGCCTTTTCCCAACTATATTGGGGTCGGCTTCCAGTCGAACCGGATGCATATGCATATGATGAATATCGGTATTTTACATGGAGCAACTGCCTATCAAACTTCCACAACCCAGTAACTAGGTAATAAGATACCCCATGGTAAGATTGTTTGTCAGACATTTAGAGCTTCTGACTAATAGTAACGACTGTCAAAGATCTACAAATGATAGCCGGGACCGACGGCTTTACGTGCTTTCCGAGGCACGGAGGAAACTCGCTATGACAGATGGTCACCCATCCACAGACCAACCTCGCCCCGCAAGCGCGGTTTAATCCAGAAGATCGGCCTGTGTGGCTGTAAGTGTCTAAACACACTATGCCGAAGTTACGCGACCGAAGTTCGGCACAATTACGCCTGCAATGCTATTTGAATTACTGACGACACTCTATGCCGAAATTACGTCGCGTCATAGCGTGCAGCGTAACTTCGGTCGGGCGTAAGTTCAGCGGCAACTTACTAAACACACTATGCCGAAGTTACGCGACCGAAGTTCAGCATAATTAAGTACGCCTGCAATACGTCGCATATCAGCCAAATACGTCGGAACGTGAAATCAGCCGCCGAACTTCGGTCGCGTAACTTCGGCATAGTGTGTTTAGACACTAACGGCTTTATTACAAAACGTGGTTTAACTTAGACCAAGGTTTAAATCAAAAATCAATTTTTGAATTTCGAACTTTATTCCAACTGCTATAAAATTCTAATATGCACATTGACAACTTAGACCGGGATCTAAACTCGGTTTTTGTATTAATAACTTTACGACAGTAGAAATAAAGTTCGAAATTCAAAAAATGATTTTTGATTTAAACTTGGTCTAAGTTAAACCACGTTTTGTAATAAAGCCGTAATTATTTAGCCACGAGCTCCTCACTTATTGAGGAAGGCTATAGGCTATACAATAATCGCCAATAGTCGCCGAGCTGCGGAACCGCAGTGAACAGCTAATACCTAGATATTTGTCTAGATCTTGACTTCATCAACTTTGCAGACAGACAGTCTGACATAACATACCTACGTCGTAGGTACCTACGTCGTAGGTACCTACTTTATGACTCGTTAGAAATCCTTCATTATTACACTATCCATTCCTATGAAAATATTGCATCAACTTTTGCAAACCAATTAATTTTTAACCTTAATTCCATAACAGAAGGTTGGAAATCATTTGGACCTCGAAATGATGAACATTTTACCGCGAATTCGTACTGGAATCATCTTCTATGGAAGTAAAATTAATTCCATCCGTGTTATTAGGTATGTTATTATAATTCTGTTTTACCGAGAATTTTATAATTCGTTATATTAATGTACTAGCTTCCGCCCGCGACTCCGTCCGCGCGGATGTCGGTCTTCGCGTGGATGGTTTATTTTTTCTCCATTTTGAGTAACTCTGACAATGACATCTTATAAATATCTATTGGACCCAAATACGGCTAAGCCTATAATAATTAAGGAGATCCCTCTATTGAGCTACTGCTGTTGAGCTCGCGTTCTGTAGTAAGTATTTTTTTCATAGTAATTCCGACCTTGTATTTACAAATAACTGATCGGAACAGTAATCAAAAAGTTCGCGCTGATAAGCACGGTTTAAAATTACATGCATACAATATTAATTCCACGGACGACCGCTCGCCACACTGGACACGTCCGCTCGCATCAAAATTCAGAATTTATATGCATCGCGCGGCGCGGAACACGGCTCCTTATATAGGAGTCGGGAAGGCGTGGCCCGCGTGTGCCGCAAACGGTTCAAGCCAAATCCGACTTTCGCGCTACAGGTTACGGCGCTGAATCCACTGCGGGTAATGCAACGTGTGTTCACGGTTCTACTGAACAATTTCTATGAATAAAACTTAAAACTAAGATTTTTTTTCTACGTATTTTTCCAGGATAAAAGTATCCTATTTTATGCCCAGGATGGATATTAAGGTATAATTATACCAAGTTTCATCGAAATCGGACGGGGCCCCCTCTCTAGAGGGCCAAAGCCTGCCGGGGTCGCGGGACTTATACCATTACCGTGACCCCGGAACATAAAGGGCTATTGAAGGACACCGTGGATTTTAGTCAGTACAAGTCTGACAGTCCCTCCCGCCCTGCCCGGGGTGGGAGGACTCATTTGATGATTTTACCACGAAAAAAAAAAAAAAAAGTTTCATCGAAATCGAACCGTTAGTTTTCACGTGATGCCTGCATATACAGACAGACAAAAAATTTTTTAATCACATATTTGGGTTTGGTATCGATCCAGCAACACACCCCGCTATTTATTTTTTCAATATTTTCAATGTACAGAATTGACCCTTCTACAGATTTATTATATGTATAGATTCCAAGTAATGTAGGTAACGTTTACAAAATACGATTATTTTTAATTGGATATAGGTACCTAATTGCGTTATTAGTCTAGTCGTCACAAAACCCATATACGAGTACCTATCATATTGAACTTGGCTCTCATTTCACAAACACATAATGATGAGATAATTTTCACACAAAACAAAATCGTATGTGCATAGTAACTTCCGAGCGACTAGCGACTTTACCAATATACCTATTCAATTACTTATTATAATGACACATTTCTATAGACCGACTCAAAATCTAACTTTATTTACTACACGAAAAGAAACACACTTCCAGTATCGTCACGCCACGTCTCGCGTCGCGTCGTGTCGCGTCTCGGTGTGAACTGACCCTAAAGGTTTTTGTGCCAAAATTTTTTGGAAAATTTATCTATATCAAAATTTGAATAAGTGCAAAGACGGGACGGACCGCTAGTGTTTTAATAAACAAGTTAAATGAGTCTGAAAATGAAGTTGTAATGAGCTCAATTCTGTTACGAATTTCTTAAGAAATGACTAATAAAAGAGCTTCTCCTAACTAATCTGTACGTTAACTATTTCTTGGTAAACTATTAGACAGACAACTGTCAAACGAATAGATTAATTACTTTTAGGAAGTCGCTAAGAAGGGCTTGCGGATTGCGAGTAATGGGTAGGTAACTCGCCGTCAGATCAAGAAACATACCCGAGTCAATGTTCCCAGGTGCGCCTCAAATAGCTGTCAGCAACATGACGGGTATAGAGGCCAATCGCCTGCCGGGATCGCGGTTAGTGTACCCGCTTACCCGGTAACATAATATGTATAATGTATGTATCATTGGAATCAATTAAAGCAGCTTACAATTTAGGACCCATAAATACTAGTAGTAATTTTTATCTTTGGTGCTAAGCAACTGGGCATATCCCAGTTGGAAGTGTCCTTTCGTGCCTATTAGCCTTGTTTGTCTACCGCTCGATATGGGGGGAAGTGGAAACTACCTCTTTCCTACTCATAAAGCCTCCTGCAGACACACGCGATTAATCGCGCGGGGCGACATGTCGCGGTCCATTCGCAGTATTTTTAGAGTGGAAATTAGCTTGGCTCGTTGTCGCAGCGCGATTAATCGCGTGTGTCTGCAGGAGGCTTTATTCATTCTCATCTCATGATTAATTTCGTTGCAGGATTCAAGACAGTTACATTCATTCTCCGGGACACGTCGAGCTTCATTGTCTCGGCGCTTTTCTGGTGGTTGCCACTGGTGATCCTGGCTTTCAAAAGTTGCTGTGGTTTGGGAACAGTGCGGTGGGATTGTACGGTAACCGACTAACATAACAAGTAACCTTTCCTTAGAACAGTAATACCAATACAACGGTTTAGCGATAAAGTATTTCTACTAATTTGATACTTTCCGCTAATAATGCGGTTTTAGCCAAACAAGTAAACCATCCGTACATTCTTACAAATTGAAGTCAAAACAAAAACTTTTAGGAATTACTAAAAATACATCACATTTCCAATCGAATGCGTCACCCAGTATAACAGACGTCACTGAAATTATTACTGAAAAATACTAAAGGAATGTGAAACAACATCGTTCTGCCTACATGCCATTTCGAGTAAGTATGGAAATAACATTATTGTAATATACAAACATTCCTTGCCGACTAACCAGAATTAATTTTATAGGCACCGTCCGATATCGTTTCAGAGAAATGTGAATAATCGACTGCATTTTAAATTTCTTTTCTTTTTAATTTGTTAGGATTCCGTGAGTAAATAGCAAAAAACAGGTAATTTAATTCTGAAACTGACTATTGGTTCTTGCAGTTTTCTGTGCAGTGAATATCCAAAAAAAACCGGCCAAGTGCGAGTTGGACTCGCCCATGAAGGGTTCCGTAGTAACAAGCATAGATTAGGGATATAATTATATTGAGATTAGTAAGTAATGTACAAACAACAAAAATAACTTTGTTTTTCATAGTGTTTGTATGAATGGCAAAGTTATATTTGCGGTTTTCGAAAATGTACTATATCTCAAAAACTGCTAACTGTATCTCATCCAAACCAATTTTCGTTGGCAGTTTTGGTTGAGGTCTACATTACATATTTTTTTTAGTTTTATGATTCTCTTATTTTAGAAGTTACAGGGGGGGGACACACATTTTACCACTTTGGAAGTGTCTCTCGTGCAAACTGTTCAGTTTAGAAAAAAAAAAAATTAGTAACCTCAATATAATTTTTAAAGACCTATCCAATATCCATAGATATCCCAAGTTTAAATTCTAAGTATGGGGGGCACCCCCAAAGTTTGTTTTGTTTTTTTTTGCCATTTGGCTACGGAACCCTAAAAAGGTTGCCCTTTCCCGATACATGAAAATACACAAACCTTGTGTTTGTGTTTCAGAGTTGGATCCTATTGCACATCAATGATGTCCATAAGTTCCCTAAATATTGATTTATCTACTTACATTATATAAAAATCAATTGCTGTTCGTTAGTCACGCTGAAACTAGAGAGCGGCTGGACCGATTTGGCTAATTTTGGTTTGAATTATTTTTTAAAGATCCAGGGAAGGTTTAAAAGGTGAGTACCTAAATATGATAAAAAAAAATATTCTGAGGCGGTACGAAGTTTACCCAATGATATTATAAGTCACCTTTTTTACTTATAATATCGTTGAGTTTACCGGGTCAGCTAGTCTATTAATATAAAAATCAATTGCTGTTCGTTAGTCTTGTTAAAATTAAAGAAAAGCTGGACCGATTTGGCTAATTTTGGTTTTGAATTATTTTTGAAAGTCCAGGGAAGGTGGTGAGTAAAATAAAAATGATAAAAATAAATAAATGATAACAAAAAAAAAATCTGAGGCAATACGAAGTTCGCCGGGTCAGCTAGTAAATCAAATTTTTTACAAGAGGTCTGTGTGGTTATAGTCGTATAAAGTCAATACTTTTAATATTTTATGAACCTGTCACGCACGACGGAACCCTTGACTGAGCGTTGTACGACACGGACTTTAGCTTTTTTATTTTTTTCTTTTATTTTGAATTAACTTACGACATACGCAGAGAGATAATAATAATTAAAAACCGCGCGAGCCTGTTTGTGGAACTTACTTTTATTAAATTTTTGACGTTTTCGTTCATGTTTTTACAAAAATATTTTTATTTTAATTACTTTTACTCGGAATCGTATTATGGACTCACGAATAAAATTTTATAAGGAAATATTAATTTATATTCATTTGCAAAATAACTTGGCAAGTGGAAATATTTCTACGTTTTTTTCTCTTTTATTTCGTTTTAATATCTGATGTCGTTCTTTTGTATGAAATGCTGATAGTGGCATTTTACAGACCTTGAAAAAATCGTAAATTCGTGGCTGTTTTTAGATCATTTATTCCGGTAGATTTATGTACTTAGATTTATTTGCTTCCGAGCAAGATGGCTAGATAGCTTTTTTTTTAAGTCTCGTATTGGAAGAGAAAACATTTTCCGTAGCTTGAATCTGAACCCCTGCAGTTTTTAATTAAAACACGGTTTTAATGCTAACTGCAACACTATTTATGATTCATGAATGCATTGCATGAATACATATTTCCATTTCAATTCATGAAATGAAACACTTTACTTCCCAGAGATTATATTAACATTTATGTAAAGTCTAGAAAAGTTTATATCATATTTAAATCAGGCAATGCATAATATTCTTGAATACCTAACCGAGTGTGATGTAACCTCGCTAAGCTAAAAATTCGCAGAAGGTGTTCATTATTTCTAGAGATAATAATGCGGTCATCTTAAATGTTTATATACCTATAGGTATATATAAATGTATGTTATTTATGAAGCAAAGTTGCTTTGCATTTTCTGTCTGTGTGGTGTGTGTGACTGCGTAGTTCTTTAAAACTGCACATCGGATTTTGATGCGGTTTTCACCATCATTTTGAGAATATTGATTTCATGTATATTTTTTACAAGCCTTTATTTACTTTGGGCATGCGGGCGGCGAGTAAAGGACAACTCGCTGCCCGACCATGGACCATGCCCGGGTCGACGGTGCGTTGTGTTCCATGCGCGCCTCAAAGAGCGTCAGTATATTGACGGGGCCCCCTCTCTAGAGGGCAAACATTGCTAGAGGGCCAAAGCCTGCCGGGGTCGCGGGACTTATCTCATTACCGTGACCCCGGAACATAAAGGGCTATCGAAGGACACCGTGGATTTTAGTCAGTACAAGTCTGACAGTCCCTCCCGCCCTGCCCGGGGTGGGAGGACTCATTTGATGATTTTACCACGCTAAAAAAAAGCCTTTATTTACTTTTACCTGTCCCGTTTTCTGTAATCAAATCTTGCAAATTATTGATCCACTTCCTGGTTTCCGATTGAGCTGAAATTTTGCACGTATGTGTATATCGCTTGACAATAATGTAATATTACGATAACATGGAGCTGATCTGATGATGGAGCTGGAAGGTGGCCATAGGATCTGTAATGAAATGCCGCAAACCAATCGAGTTTAAACTCGTTTGATTCGTCTTGACGAAAACTTTGTCTATCGTTAATATTTTTAAACAATAAAAGCTTGTTTTTAAAAAGAAAATAGTTTTTAAATGACTAACTTGTTAAGTATTTTCCCATTGCTGGGCAAAGGATTCAATTGGCAAAAGTATTTGTCAAGTTGTTAAAACCATAGAAAGCAGAGGTCCTATAAAGATATCCAGTGCCGTAACCTCGTAACTGCACCTTGGTCTGGCCATTCGTGGTCCTGGTTTGGCCTTTTTTGCGCCTTCTGCCTGAACACCATAGGCACGCACGCCCCATTTTTGGCACTGAAGGTATAGGATATAAAACATCCATAATTCCATATAGTGTTTAGTGTTAAACCATCTAGATATCTATCTAGTCGAGTATCCATTTCTGCTATATTGTCTCACTTACCTGAAATTTCCTAGAAGGCAATAATTATTACACACTTGTGAGATATAACGCAGTCATTGGTTATAATCATAGGCTAAGTATAATGTTACAAGCACATGTCATGTATGATCACGCTTTATTTAGTTAGGGTCAATTCACACTGAGACGCGACGCTGCGCGCACATTTTAATAGACCGACTCAAAATGTACCTAACTATTGACTAAACGAAAAGATACCTACACATTTCACCTATTACGGACGCAATGCGACGCAGCGTGGCGCCACGTCGCAGGACTGAACATTTTAATAGCGACACGATATCTTACTTTATTTTCTACACGAAAAGATACACAATTCACGTCGCGTCGCGTCGCGTCTCGGTGTAAACTGACCCTTATGTATCTACGCACTTGTAAATTTTGCAACTAGGTAAGTACCTACGTGATAATTTATGATCAAATAAAGACCTTCTGTCTTTGTTTCTGGAATGCTCCAGGGTGGTTGGACCAGCGGCAGTGTCAGTGAAGACGAGAAGGCTTTTTTTTTGTGTGGTAAAATCATCAAATTAGTCCTCCCACCCAGAGCAGGGCGGGAGGGACTGTCAGACTCGTACTGACTAAAATCCACGGTGTCCTTCAATAGCCCTTTATGTTCCGGGGTCACGGTGATAAGTCCCGGGACCCCGGCAGGCTTTGGCCCTCTAGAGGGGGACCTCGTCATCATGCTGACATTCCTTGAGACGCGCGTGGAACACAACGCGACCCGGGCATGGTCCATGGTCGGACAGCGAGTCGCCTTTTGGTCGGACAGCGAGTCGCCATTGTGACCAAGCTTAGCAGATGAATTAAAATATTAGTCGTAGGCTAGTAAGGTATATTTTTGGATGAAGCACGTTAAACTAAGGTTATAAGGTACTGCAGACCCTTGCCAACTAGTTGGATATCCGTCTTACCACAAGAAAGATAATGTTGAACATTTGTATAAAAAGACTGTCAACGTCAAAACGACATTTCACGTTGATATAAGGGTCGTTTTGTAGTTACTACACTTATTATAGACAAGCGTTCTACTAATGTTTATCTTTTTGTGGTAAGGCGGTATAGGTTCAAAATGCACAGTAGGTACTAGAGTACAGGTAGGTTACCTTATTTATGTTCGCATTATGCATACCTATGCATAATGCGAACATAAATTAGGTAACCTACCTTTACTCTAGTACTGATGAAAGTGTTGGTAAAAGCATTTCCATTTCCCTGACCACCAATCCATTAGCTGGCTATCCCGGAGCCGGCTAGTGAGTATTACCGCCGCAAATGATCATTGAGTCTGATATCGCGTGGCAAACGACGGATTTATAGCACTGTAAGGTGTATTTAGAACTCGTTTCTTGATGCATGGAAAACCAACCATAATACACTTGCTTTAAGTTGCTAGTAGCTGAAATTCGACCTTTTAAATTTTAAGCTGTAACTTTATTTTATTCTGGACTCATTGTAAAATATTAACCTTTTTAATCGATGTTTATTATCTTCAGTTCGATTGACGCCAACGTTTGAAATTCAGGTCAAAAGCATGATAGAGTCCGCACCACCACATGACCTTGTGTCGCGGCACTAGTAAGTGTGTTTGTCATTACATCAAACTGCATTAAAAAAATATAGTTCTTCGCCTTTTCCACAAGTCATTTCTGGATGATGTTGATCCCATGGAGAAAGTAGTTGAAACAGCACGCGAAGAACGACACTATAGAAACGGGTTTTTGTCGGCGAAAGAATACACAGCAGATATCTGGAATGCAGAAATATTTCAATCGTCTTATGCATGCTGATAATTAAAATGTAGAAAATCTTCTAGCTTCTATTCTTCCGTCACACATATAGAAATAACTTTGTCTATTATTGGTAGAATAGAGATACAATTGGTCATACTACGCGTGCTGATGACATGTTTCATCATCCGTAAATATCTTCAATCAATATTAGTAAATACTTGTGTCACTTTTCCGCTACACGTCCCACAATAGTTATTTATGATACTAGTGCGGTAAGTTGGTTTTTACAAACGAGTAGGCGAATGTAAGCCCCAGACAAAGTCGAGGGCTTACCATAGTCACGAGTTTGTAAATACCAATTTCTGCACGTGTGTCATACAATGTTTTTCAACACATTTGCGAGAAAACAGTACAATATGTAATTAAAATTATTGTAAGTCATTTTATAGCGCTTTAGCGATTTTGGCGGCAAGAGACCCTTTTCTGCAATTTGCGCCTCATTCAAAATATCAGGTGGAGTAGATTCCATATTAATATCAGATTCCTCACTTGAACTCATATTATTATTTTGTTTATTTAACAGTGGGAAAGTCGCAACAATTTTTGAAGTTTCTAATATGAAAATGGCGCGAATTTGAAAATGGCGCCACATGCACGTGGTGAAAATTAGAACTACATCTTTCGTCTCATTTACTCTTTAGTATTAAAGTGAGACAACGTATTGAACAAAAGGAGGTTCGATCAGTCAGGTTGTTTATTCTCATAATGTGAAACTCTTTGGTGGAATTCTTTTTTTTTTATCGAAATTAAAAAAAAACCGTAAAGAAAACGCACGGTGCTATACAACGGGGTATGCCGCAAAATAGGTACTTAGGTGAGAGTTCCGTTGTATGGTGCGTAATTTTTAACTTTCGAACAATGTAGGTATACAGGCTTTGTAAATGCATTTTCCGAGCAAATGTGTTGAAAAAACATAAATCTGTTGAACACTTGTCTGAAAAATGGGTAACTGCAAAACGACCCTTATATCAACGTGAAACGTCGTTTTGACGTTGACAGTGTTTTTTTAGACAAGTGTTCAACAGATGTTTATCTTTCTTGTGGTAAGACAGTTGATGTTTTATAATAACAATTTAGTTACAATGTTGCAACCATAGATCTACGTTTTACGACGACGCCGACAGACCGCAAGTTATGTATAATAATGTAATGAATTATTAATGTAACATAGCATTATGTCATGTCGGTCTGTGTCGATACTCCATAGCGGATGTGGACGTGTGAGTGAGGTTATAATCATGGTGATTTTGTCCAGCTGTTCCTTATTCGCTAGTAGTAGTGGTGATTAGGTTCACATGCTTTTTCGTATTGTAGGTATGATTTTTACAGGGTAATGTAAAGATGCGATTCCATCTTTGTACGGCACAAATGTTCGCTCTGTTGGACTCACCCTAGCAAACACGAGCAAATATTGTGCGCGAACATTCGAAACATGCTCGCGTAGGTACACCTGGATACTTCTGTGCTTGCACACGTGTGCAGTGGACTCGTTATTTGTGCGCAACACGAAGTTTAACACTGGTACTATTTTTTTTGTGTGAAAATCCTTAAAGTTTAAAGTACGAATTGCTAAATATACCTAGTTGGAATGAGTACCATCATCAACAGAGTTAAGCCTCCTGCAGACACACGCGATTAATCGCGCTGCGACAACGAGCCAAGCTAATTTCCACTCTAAAAATACTGCGGAGGCTTAAAGCCTCCTGCAGACAGACGCGATTAATCGCGCGGGGCGACATGTCGTGGTCCATTCGCAGTATTTAGCCTCCTGCAGACACACGCGATTAATCGCGCGGGCGACATGTCGCGGTCCATTCGCAGTATTTTTAGAGTGGAAATTAGCTTGGCTCGTTGTCGCAGCGCGATTAATCGCGTGTGTCTGCAGGAGGCTTTTTTAGAGTGGAAATTAGCTTGGCTCGTTGTCGCAGCGCAATTAATCGCGTGTGTCTGCAGGAGGCTTAACTCTGCTCAGCTACCACAAATCGACGACAGGACTGCCTGTGACATCAAACTAGAATTTAGTCAGCTGTGAAATTCAAATCCGTACAGTAAGGGTCATAAGTTCATGCCAAAATGTGACGCTGCACGCACGTCACAATACTGACTCAAAACCTAGCTTTATTTACTTACTACACGAAAAGATACACATTTCACCGGTGACGCGACGCAGCACGGCTCCACGCGCACATTTTAATAGTGACTCAAAATCTAGCTTTATTTACTACAAAAAAGATACACATTTCCACGTATCGTCGTGACTCGTGACACATCGCGCAGCGTCGCGTCTTGGTGTGAATTGACCGTAAGTTTCGATAAGTAACAAAATATCAAAAACATTTAAATATAATGATGTTTCTTCGCTGAATACTTACCTGCTTTTAGAAACTCGTAAATGAAGAATAAGTACAAATTCATCATCATCAGCCTATAAATGTTCCCACTGCTGGGACACAGGCCTCCTCTCTGTAAACGGGAGTGGACCGTAATCTACCACGCGGGCCCAGTGCGGATTGGTAGATGTCATATGTCTTCGAATTTTTGGTTCTAGGACATGCCGGTTTCCTCACGATGTTTTCCTTCACCGTTTTGAGAGCAGTGGTGTTGAAATATATTACACAAAGTAATGCGCCTGACGGGGTTCGAACCCACGATCTACAACTCGTAAGTCGAGGCCGATACCACTGGGCCACCACTGCTCTCAGTACAAATTATCATCAACAAAATCAACGGTGAGATATTGCACAAAAAAAAAAACAAAATGAATTATCGAAATAATTCATCATCTCAGCCATAGGACGTCCACTGCTGAACATAGGCCTCCCCTTTAGATCTCCACATATACCGGTTGGAAGCGACCTGCATCCAGCGTCTTCCGGCGACCTTTACAAGGTCGTCTGTCCACCTCGTTGGTGGACGTCCTACGCTGCGCTTGCTCGTCCGCGGTCTCCACTCTAGGACTTTTCGACCCCATCGGCCATCTGCTCTGCGAGCAATATGGCCTGCCCATTGCCACTTCAGCTTGCTAATCCGGTGGGCTATATCGGTGACTTTAGTTCGTCTACGGATCTCCTCATTTCGGATTCGATCACGTAGAGAAACACCGAGCATAGCCCTCTCCATAGCTCGCTGAGCGACTTTGAGCTTTGAGATGAGGCCGATAGTGAAAGACCACGTTTCGGTGCCGTAAGTCATCACTGGTAACACACATTGATTGAAGACTTTCGTCTTGAGGCACTGAGGTATGTCGGACGAAAAGACATTGCGTAACTTCCCGAACGCTGCCCAACCGAGTTGGATTCGGCGGTTGACCTCTTTCTCGAAGTTGGGCCTACCTAATTGGACTACTTGTCCTAAATAGATATATGAGTCAACAACTTCGAGTACCGAGTTTCCAACAGAGACTGGGGTGGGCACAACATTGGAATTTGACATAATTTTCGTCTTGTCCATGTTCATTTTCAAGCCCACCCGTTGTGAAACTCGGTCGAGGCCATCGAGCATCATGCTGAGTTCCTCCATCGACTTTGCCATGACTACGATGTCGTCGGCAAACCGAAGGTGAGTGATGTATTGGCCGTTGATGTTGATGCCAAGTCCTTGCCATTCCAGGAGTTTGAAGGCGTCTTCCATTGCGGCAGTAAACAGTTTAGGGGAGATAACGTCCCCTGTCTTACGCCTCTTCTCAATGGAATCGCCTTCGTGCCCTGCTCCTGTACTCGGACCGACATGGTGGCGTTATTATACAAACACTTCAACACCTCGATGTACCGATAGTCAATACGGCATCGCTGGAGTGACTCAAGTACCGCCCATGTTTCCACCGAATCGAAGGCTTTCTCATAGTCCACAAACGCTAAGCATAATGGCAAGTTATACTCTTCGGTCTTCTGTATAACTTGCCGCAGCGTATGGATGTGGTCTATGGTACTATAGCCTCTTCGGAAACCGGCTTGTTCGGGAGGCTGGAAGTCATCAAGTCTGTGTTCGAGAATCGAAATAATTACGAACAAAAAACTTTACGTAATTACCCCGCGGCGGATTCTTAATTGACCATAACTATTTTTTGTTCCGTTGTTGGTTATAAAATTTTAATCAACGATACCTAAGTATAAAATAAAATCGACGTCGGTTTGTCTGTAAAAACAGCTTTCGGCTTGTATGTGGTTATTTGAAGTTTTACGGCCCGTTCACGACCTTGCCACTGTGAGCGGCGAATTAGCGCGGGGCGGGGCGAGCGATATGATCAAATGTATAGAAATGTTTGAAACACGACACGAGGGGCCGCCTGTGGCGAATTCGCGTACTTAAAAGTAACTTATGTCTACTCGCGCCGCCCATCGCTTCGCTCACCGGTTAGACCAAAGTCGTGAACGGATGTAAAGGTCATATTACTTTGCCGCGGAATGGAATCGAATTTTAAACGAAATCTTCGAAAGTTCAACATAACATTATACCAATCGTTCTACTCCACGCGGACGATACCGCGGGAATAAATGATAGACCTATAAAACTCAGCTACCTAGAATACTTACTTAATTTAGGAACACTTAATATAGGCACTAGTCACACACATCTGCCCACCCTTTTGGGAAACAAAATATTGACGTGTTCAGTGGTTAGAAGTGGCCGTGGGTGGACACGTGGCATTATTTCAAAATTCAAGTGAAACCTTGTTGTAATACTTGGGAAAAGAGACTCGAATATAGGTATGAGTGGCGAAACACAGCACTGTGATGCTCTTTTGTTTAGTTGTCGAAATGGGAAAGTGATGAAACGGGATGTAGCCATTTTATCTATTAGGTGCATCCACGCAGCCTCGCGACGCATTTGCTGCGCGAGGAAACTGACAAGCGAGGCTGCTCACTCTGTGTGGACGCGTCTATTGTTTTTCGACCGAGGCACGAAACAATATACGCGAGCAAAACAAAAGCCGAGACTGGTGGGCTCGGGCGCTCGGTCGCTCGACCGCAGCTGCGCTGTCACTTGCCTCGCCCGAGACACGTCCACACCAACCGAGCTGCTTCGCGCGGAAAATGACTCGCGAGGCTGCGCGCTCTGTGGGGACGCACCTATTAGCTACTACAATGCTGTCGTCTCCGTGTTTCATGCGCTCCTCAAAGAGCTGTTAGCAATCTAACGGGGCTAAAGTCTATAAGACCCAACAACACGCACACGTAGATCTAAACTGAGACAACTCAAAAATTGTGAGTTTTGAGTTAGCCTTATATTCGAGTGCCCGGCGAAAATACGCAACTATCTCACTTACCGGATTTAAAAAAGGCTTGCAAAATTCGTCACTAGATGTCGATAACTTACTTTTGATGAGCCAACACACGCCACTTCCTGCCACGTAAGCAAGTGTATTGTGAGTTAACCTTCGCTAGTCTTACGGAATGGAGGTTTTTATTTGAATGAAGACGTGGACATCTTGAATTGTTAGAGTTTTTATGAAAAAGATACGTGAGTTAATTTGAGTTTTTACAGTGTTAGTGAATTATCCTACCATATTACTTCAAGATATTTTGACTTGTTCTAGTTTTGTTTGATTTTTTTTACAGATCCCCCATCCCAAAGTGTAACAACTCAAAAAATGGCAATAATGGCTAACAATGATTGATTCTTAGTCTTAATTTATTCTATAACGACAATGACTATTTTTTATTGAGTTTCTTAACTTCCCTAACAAAAAATGTAGGTAGACGTTTTTTTCGTCTCCTGAAAAATGACCTTTTTTGAGTTGTCTCAGTTTAGATCTAGGTGTGCGAACAGTAAACTCCCAACCTGGCAATCGGGGAATTGAACCCAGGACTTAATACACAACAGTCACACTTACGAATATTAGAAGTAGGGAATAAGCCATTTATTTTAGAGAAGCAGTTCCCCGTGGTTATACTTACCACCGCTGTTCAGTCCCTATTGGTCGTAGCGTTATATTATAGCCTATAGCCTAAAGCCATTAAATATATTCGTCCCAGTAGTTCCTGAGAAAAGCCCGTTCAAACAAACCAAAGAAACAAACAAAATCTTTACCTTTATAATATTAGTATACATAAAATATACATTTATACAGTAAACCATTTAGATGACCGCATTTTATATCTCTAGAAATAATTAACACGTACCGCGAATTTTCAGCTAAGCGAGATTACTGCTTGATTTCATTATCCCCACCCCCTTATTAATAAACGTGGACTAAAGTTACGCCAAGGTTATTCTTCGGATTAACCATACATTTTTTAAGGATTAACCTTGGCCAAGTACTATTAAGTATTCTGTGCCTTGGCGTAAAGCCTCGAGCATTCCATTCGCAGTACATTTAGAGTGGAAATTAGCTTGGCTCGTTGTCGCAGCGCGATTAATCGCGTGTGTCTGTTCGAGACTTAACTTTAGTCCACGTTTATTAATAAGGGGGTATAAGTACAACTAAACAATTCATCAGCTTTATAATATTGGTATAGAGTATAGATAAAGTATGGATATAATAATAAATTCACTTCGCAATAATAAACGAATCGGCTGACAGTATTCTAACTTCGTAAAATACATTTCTCAGTAAACAAACCCACGGGAAATTTCCAGTACTCCCATGAAACCGGTTTCCAGGACATGACTGTCATATTCAGGCCGGATGCTAACGCTTCGGAGAAACTCAGCTGTTCTGCGAATCTGATTGACCAATCAAAAAGGCTTTCAAAAGGTTTTGTCGAAACGGAATATCATATTTCGCTCTAAAAATAAATGGCGTACATTTCTGAGTATCGCAAATAATTGGAAAATCCCAGGAGTCTCGACCATTAATTTATTTTATGTGTAACAGTTTTTTGTTATGTGGAATGTTCTATTTTTATTAAAAACCTCTTTAACTATTATCCTATACCCACCTATCTACACTATCCGTTTGTTATGTTGCACTCGCTAATCTCAGTAACTATTGGTTCGAATTCATCATCATTATCATATCAGCCGTAGGACGTCCACTACTGAACACCGCAATGCAAATTAACATTTCTTAGAATAATTTAAGTTTCTTACAGGTCATATCTATACGTTTACAGTTTATGAAACCCTAAATTATCTTGTGTGAAATGTTTTCAGGTTTTCGGTTAGTCATACTAGCAAAGGAGGAGGCGGGACGCGTGAGGGAGAGGACAGCGTTTATCTTATGCCCCAGCCGCCGACATGGGGATGGCGAGTGACGCGCCGTACGATCATGGACCATGCCCGGGTCGACGACGCGTCGTGTTCCACGCGCGCTTCAAAGAGCTGTCAGCATACTGACGGGGCCCCCATTAAAGGGCCAAAGCCTTCCGGGGTCGCGGGACTATCTGATCAGTTAACCATGACCTTGGAACGTAGATGGCTATCGAAGGATCACCCCGTGAATTTTATTCAGTTCAAGTCAAGTTGCTTATGGAACAGTTAATACTCATATAAAAACCCAAGACAAACTACCTATTCAACGGTTATCACGAACTGTGAATAATTCACAAAATTATTTACCTAATTCGTATCGGAAAGTTCGATGAATTCTGTAAAAACCGTACAAGGAAAATGATGGATCGGTGGTCCCGCATCGAAGAAGTAACGGTTCCTATCCTCAAATTAGACAGAAATGAAGGGTAGATAAAAAACAAACCAAGGGAAAGTCCAAATCAAGTGTTGGAATAAGGAAAAAACGTTTATTTTTCTGTAATTATTGTTTTCATAACAACAAAATATTAATGAATTTTACATGGAATTCATCGTAAACACATAAAATTAAGGAAGATAAGTTTATGTATTGTAAGAAGAATATCCGTTTCAACTAAGAATAAAGCCTCCTGCAGACACACGCGATTAATCGCGCGTGGCTACATGTCGCGGTATTTTTAGAGTGGAAAGCTTGGCTCGTTGTCGCAGCGCGATTAATCGCGTGTGTCTGCAGGAGGCTTAAGACGGACTTGGCGCCATATTGTGACGCTTTTCTAATACTCATAATTATAATGCGATCCAACTAAGACAAATTCATTTTCAATATTATATCAAATTCAACGTTGGTGCGTTGAGATGTGCCTTCTTTGATTTTTCGTTTATCTAGATCGTATTAATTTTCATTGACACAATAATTCCAACAAAAATAGTCATATAAATTGCTTAAAAAAATTGCTTTCAGTGTGCTATCGGAGCAATTTTCCCACCTTCTCCATTACCCTTATAGCCGGGCTACACCTACGGCATTACCCGTTGATAGTCTTTATATATTTTTTAAAACGTCCATTAACGTGATAATCAACGGCATTTCCCGTTACTGTGCCCCTAGTGTAATAGATTGCAAAGGTATACCTATATCGGAATGCTATGAGGATTAATGGATTAATGCTTTCAATCTAATTGTATGGCGAGCAAATGGAATCTCGTTGACGAGCGCACCGCACTACTGCTGCAATTTGTACAATTGATTCAGTATTATTGAGACTGATTTATTGAGAAATATCGGTTTGTTTTATTCAGTGGCTTCACACGCGTGTTACTAGAAAATTACCCCACGGGGAAGTATCTTACGGGAAGATAATCTGTTAATCCAGGTTTTAATATTTATCTTTGTTATAAAGATGTGAAAGACCAACAAAAAAAAAACAAACATCCATCCATCCATCTATCCTCACAACTTTCACTATTTTAGAATAATTGTGTTATTGTATAATATATATTCCACAACTATCACACAACGGTGGTTTAGTAAAGTTATTTGTTCGGTATGTCATTTTTCACTTCAGTAGCTCAAACATGTAGGTTTTGCTGCCTGAAATCAGTGAGCAAAATGCGATTTTGCTCACTGAGTGAGACAAAGTAACTTTTTAATGTTTGTTTTCAGAAAGCCGCGAATATCTTATTCAGCCTTGGGTTAATCATACAATTCGAAACATAAAATTTACACTCCATTTCTTTCGCGCTTTTAGAAAGAGAGAGGGACAAAGACCAGCCCTTTCGAAATTCCGATTTTGAATTCGACCTCAAAGATAAACACGCTCGGTTTGTACTAACTAAAGAAATTTTGCAAAATTGATGATTTTGATTTTGAGTTATTTGTGCAACAAGAGAGCAAAGTCGTTTTTTGCTGCGAGTGCTGATTTTGAATCCAGAGCAAGCGAAGGATTCAACTTTAGAATCACTCGCGTGTGGCGAGGGATTCAAAGGCACGAGATGCAAAAAACTTTGCTCTCGTGTAACACACATAACTTTTCACTTCAGCAGCGAGAACACTTTAGGAGATATAATAATAAACAGGAATAGATTTAAATAACTATTAACTTATTCAACTCTTTACGCCAGCCACGAAATTTTATTCCCGCTCTTTTATTTAAATTAAGGCGTGTTCGGAAATTATAGCACCCATGATATTTTATTATTCAAAATATTTACGTAACATTATTGAAACTAGAAATAAATATTTACAGGTTAAATATCAGTTTTATTTGCAGTAAATACTTATTTTCGTTCAAATACTACGTATACATATAAGTTAAAAATTCAATAAATTACACTAAGACATAATTATTACTTCAGAGAAATCTCACCCCAGTTTAGCGGGTTTGGCTGCGGGAGAGTCCTACTCCTACGTCTGTCAAAGACGTCGATATTCAGGACATCTTTGTATATTTTTGAACGGTTAGTCGATATAAATAAAAGAACAGGGTATGGTCGTAAGACTCTTCTACAGCCAAAACCGCTAAACGCAGAAGTCTAAATTTTGGACAGTAATTGCAGTTTACTAAGTAGGTGGACAGTAAGAAGGGATTTTGCGAAAGTCCCCCTCTAAGGAGGTGAAAAAGGGTGGAAATTTTTGTTTGAGAAAAATCTTATTCCTGGGTTTATAAATTTGAAACTTTCCTCGAATATGAACATAAGTAAATAAATACATGTGGCACTCGGAGACTGCCGCGGTGAAGCTATTGCATAACATTTTTTTTTTATTTTAAAAGAAAAAAAATCGCCTACCGCGTAAATTTAACGAGAATATAATTTATTTATAGGTTGTTTATAGGAATGTTTGTGGTGCAGTATTGTAACAAAGAACTGCTTTGTTGTAGGAGACTTTTATAAGTAAGTAGGTTTCATTGTGAAAACTCCTTTTGTAGCTGGCCGTTTAGAATCAGTAAGAAAAAGTAAATTTATCTTTATGACGGATATTTTTACGTTAGACGATGCGTGGTGTCAGGTATTTTCCTTAGGTTTTTTCGTTAGGTTTTTGGAAATTCGGTCGACGCGCCGCGCCGCTCTCAGAGCCCGCGATAAAAGCTATACAATAGCTTAAAAAGATTGGCATCATTAATTTTTTTTAACTACCTTCCATTGGTGATCTACACGATGTTAAAAGTATGGGAAAATCATAACGCGAGGGCCCATCAATTCGAAAATCAGTATCTGTATACTTAATCAATATACACACATCAAAAGTGTCTAGGGATCAAGCATTTTTATGCGGATTTCTTGAGATTGAGATGTGGCTTTGTAATAAATTTATGATTTTATAAATTTATATGGATCCTTTTTGGTGCATTTCATAATTTGAATCAGGAACTGTGAATCAAATTCGAGTAAAAGATGAAAATCAGCTGTCAATATTTTCCCTATAAAAACATACAACGCATTGAAGACATTATTAGTGCTACTGTTTCCCTACTACTGATTAAAACCAACGTTATTATGGAGCGGCGACGTCATTTAAGCAGGGAAGAAATGCTCAGAGCCGTGGGAATGATAGAAGCTGGTTCCCGGCAACGTACTGTGGCTTTAGCTCTGAATACAAGTCAGAGTGTTATCAGTCGACTTTGGACACGTTACCGAAGCACTGGTACCGTGGCTGAGCGCCATGGAGGACGGTATCGCTGCACCACACGGAGACAAGACCGATACATTCAAATCTTAACTCGAAGAGCTCCAACAATAACCGCCATGATGTTAGCCGTGAGGCTTCATCACTCTTCAGGGAACTTAATTAGCGACCAAACAGTCAGAAACCGCTTGCATGAAGTGAACCTTCATTCCCGAAGACCGCTACGGGTACCACCTATAGCAATGCACAATCGTAGGATTCGATATCAATGGGCTCTTGAACACAGAAATTGGGCAGAAGAACAATGGCGTTTCGTGTGCTTTTCTGATGAGTCTCGTTTCGGTATGAGACCGGATACAAGACGTATACGACACTGGAGAACCCCTGGACGCCAACAGCGATTAAAATCCTGCCAGGAAGTCCATCCTTATAGTGGTGGAACCATCATGGTATGGGCGGGTATTTGGATCGGCGGAAGAACTGAGTTGATTTGGATCAGAGGCAACCTCAACGCTCAAATTTATGCTGAGACGATTGTATCAGACGTCATCGTTCCTCTACAAGTGCAAATCGGTCCCTTATTTCAGTTAATGCATGATAATGCACGACCGCACACCGCAAGAGTTGTAAGACAGACTCTCGCCGCAGCTAACATCAATGTCCTGCCCTGGCCTGCTCAGTCGCCAGACTTGAATCCGATTGAGCATGCATGGGATATGCTACAGAGAAGAGCTCTGCCGAATATGGAGGGTATCCAGTCGCAAGAAGACCTTTTTTTGTTGTTGCAACGAACATGGGCGGCCATTCCACAGCGTGATTTGGATGAACTCATTTTGAGTATGCCAAACCGATGTTCTTGTGTTGTTAGTGTTCGCGGTAGAAACACGGATTATTAATTGTTTAAGTTACCCAATAAAATTTTAAAGAAAACTGTTATTTCAGTCTTTTTTTCGAACTTTTGTGTTAGTGGTTCAAATGTCAAAAATCCCTTTATTAGGAAAATGGCAAATTTATTTATTAATGCAAAGGTGACTTGGTTTATCGTTACTGTGACAAACGAAAACACTTTATTTGATGAATCCTTAAAGAAAATTTTAATTAATATCAATCAGGAGAAAAGTTATTGCAAAAATATATGTTGATCCCTATATAGACATTTTTGATGTGTGTATTTGATCATACTAGATCAAAAACAATCAAACACGAGTTTTTGGATATTTCGAAAATCGCCCCTCAAGTTGGTGAAAAGGGGTATTCAAGTTTAAGGGAAGGACTTTAAGGCATCTGGGAGAAGGATTGGCCCATCGGATTGGTCTGGCAGCTTACAAAAGGTCTTGAAAAAGTACCATGAGTAATATCATGTACAATGTAGGCTTGCTAAAATGACGTAGGTAGGTAGTTGAGTGAGGTTTTTATCCAACTTTAGGTCGCGTTTCCTGTGGAAGGGCAAGGCAGGGTCAATATCGCAAGATTCTCGTATTTCCAGCTACCTATCTTTGAGGGAATTAAATGTGAATCAAGATCTCCATAAATTCAATCAGTTGCCATGGTAACGAGGAATCAGTTAAGTCGACTTAACAGTCGACTTAACTTGGGGTCTTCCGATGAAAACGAAATTAATTATCTTGAATGAAGTTTAGCCTTTCAAGAGGAATACGATTGAGATTTTCAATAGATTGTTGGTTTTCTCATTTCTTGAATTCCGTAGCTGTTATTCGATGTGACTTTTCATTTTATGTTATTCCGTATCTTAGTATGATTTCGCTTTGATGTTTACCTTTTGCCTTTTTGCTTTGTCTCCTTATTTACATGTAAATAAATAGATATAGAAGCTATTGCCAATACATAGGTATATTGCTATTGTCACCCGTTACAACTCCAAAATTATTCCACAGAAACATAAAATCTTGATAAACATCTATCCTATGTGTTAAATCCAGGTTATAATTGTTATAAACTAATCTGTATACCAAGATTTCATCCTAATTCGTTCAAAAGTTTTTGCGTGAAGAGTCCACCACATCCACACCACATCGTTGGATGTGGTGTGGTGGATGTGATGTGGTGGATCAAAACTTTCACGTTTGAAAATACAAGGGTTTGAATGTGACTCTTTTTATTTTCATGTAGGTAGGTACTTTTTATCATGTTTTGTTCACGGTTCGAGATTGTATATAATTATTACATACTTAGAATCATTCTATGTGTAATGAATAATAATCATTGTGAACTTACACCGTGAAGAATATCGCAAGAATATTCAAGTCTGTAGCAAAAGTTGCACTAGTTTATACAAGTGTTATAGGGAAATCCGAATTTACAAGAGATACCGGGAAATACCTACTTAGTCTCAGGAAAATGTAGCGTTTTATTATTAAATCGTTTGAAATGATGATTCGAATAATGAGAACTGGTCGATTGCATAACTTTTTGTCGACAAAACACTTAACTAAAAAAAAGTCGGTATTGCCAAGTTGCTTTCAGAAAAAAAAGACAGCTAAAGTTTCTCAATTTCCTCGCTAGTGTACCTTTTAAAAGAATCGCTTTGTATAATGTAATCTTAGAAAATGTGGTTAGCTTAGCCAAGTACCTACTGAAGAAGGATTATGGCACCTACGGCTATTTAAATTTACTCAAATTATCACCTGTGATTCGTGGTTAACCTCCAGTGCGATGAACCGATCCGTTCAGGAAACGGATGTTACAAGAATGTCACCTTTGCCTTGCAAAGAAAGATTCATACGAAAATGACGACATCACTACGTCATTTCTAAGAATGGATGCGGAGCAAACGTGTAAGTAAGCACTGAACAATGAACATGCGGCGAGGGGTTTCTTTCACCCGCCTTGAAGAATAATGCATTTCGATGCAAACAATCGAACATGGATGAGAGACGCACAGAAACGAGAGATTTATGGCAACAAAAGGGGGAGGACTCTTCGATAAATAATATTACTATTATTGATCGAAGGGGAGGCCTATACCCAGCAGTGGATGATCCCAGGCTGATATGATGATGATGAAGCGAACATGTCAGATGTCATCATTTGTAACACGTTCGCGTGAGCAACGTCTTACAAGTTACAACGTCGTGTTGATATAATTTTGAAATGGCGCAACGTCATACGACGTCCTCTAGATTGTCATGTTTATTTTGACGGAACGTCTTTGGACGTCGACTTTAAGAGCAAATTCCTATGGCGCACCTACTTAGCGCCGCAACACGTTCGATTTTCCAAGCCAAAACCGCCGCATGACCAAAAAAGTACACGTCTTTCTAGCTATGTACCCACACATGCAAAGGTAGCGCGCACAAAAGCGCAACGTCTTATGACGTCCTCCCTTGTACCGCTATCCCCACTGCCAGTGCCAGTTGACCTGCGCGCAGTGAGACGACCTAACATGTGTGTATTGTGAGCGCCATCCAACTTTTCTAGATTACGTAATATTTTATCATAAAAGGTTAGTAAATATTATAAATTTCTTTCTTACACTTACTCGCTATAAGTATCCGCATGTTTTTGAGTAGGTAATAAATAATGTCATAACTAACATGAATTTGATATAATTTCAAATCGGAAGTTCGTAACGGTTTTTCTCTTTTTTTTTTGCACTTGCTTATTTTGAACAGTGAGAATATGGTAATAGTCATAAAATAAATGGTGTTATGGTTTTTATAATAATGTAACATATAGTTACATTGCTATTTGCTTTAGTAAAGGTGTAATATTGCATTGTTATAGATGGATAAGGAAGAAGAACGTATCATGAAACTTTTCGAAGAAGCGTCATCGACGGGAAGCACGATATCAGATCCATTTAGTGTTAGTGGTGATGATGAATATGTATCTGACGGAGACTATAATCCTTGTAATGATGAAGTTAGTAGTGACAGCAATACTTCTGTAAAGGGAAGTAGGTTATGTCGTCGTAATCGTTCTTCTAATAGATCTCAACCCGTAAGTACAGCTCCAATGCATAATCGTACGTCTAGTTCGAGCTCATCGTCATCATCTGATGTGAACTAAACCGAATCTCTATAGACTGATTCTGATGAATGTCAAGATGTGACAGTCATTGAAAATGTTCCACGAAATCACGATGATTCTATTAGGTACTTCGTGTGAATCTGTGCAATCGGAATCAATCCTCCGGTGTAATACTACGCAAACGATCGAAGAGCAACAGGAGCGTGAGCGAGTTCTTGATTAAACTTTTGTTTCTATAAATCCAGTTGTATCATTTCAATTTCCTTAATTTAAGTTGACGCCTATGAACGTTGTTGTGTCGTTTGGCATGGTATGTCGGACCTACGTAGTGGCGGCAGCGTATATAGACGTCGGACGTCAAATAACGTTGCGCCACGTAACATACTTCTAAGACGTACGTATTACGGCGCGACGTTTTTAGACGTTGCTTAACTTTGTATGGGAAAATGGTGCGCCTGACTACGAACATTCAGAAATGAGGTTGCTCACGCGAACGTGTAGTTTCGGAGGAGAGAAGTCCCTAACACAGGCAAATAATGCTTAAAAGGACACTTCAACCACTAGATGTAGTTACTACTATTGTGAAATGAAATAAATTATTTGTATTAGTATCATCGGAGAGAGAACGGAGGGAGGGTGGCGCGTGAGTGGAGAACGAGTTACTGAATCGCGTTTACATCGACTGAGAATCGTGGTGTGGGTGAGGGCAAACAGCTAACTATTGCCGCATCGTGACTATCGATGCAGTGCGAGAGCATCCTAACTGCATCACTACAAAAAGTCACCGTGGGCGAGGGACCTTAGCGGAAAATACTCGTTCACTTTATACTTATAAAAAAATAAGTTAAAAATTAACTAAAACCTGCACCCTACGAAAAAAACGCGCACTGAAAAGTATAAAACAAGAACAATATTCATTTGACCGATATTGTGCTAGCCGTAGTCGTATGCCACCTAACCAATAAAGATTGTGTGATACAACCGCAGGTGGCATACGACCACGGCTAGTACAATATGGGTCAAATGAATATTGTTCTTGTTTTATACTTTTCAGTGCGCGTTTTTTTCGTAGTCGGGTTTTAGTTATTTTTAATTATTTTTTTTTGCGTGTTAAAATCTTCAAATGACTCCTCCCACCCAGGGCAGGGCAGGAGGGACTGTCAGACTTGTACTGACTAAAATCCACGGTGTCTTTCATTAGCCCTTTACGTTCCAGGCTAGGGTCATGGTAATGCTATAAGTCCCGCGACCCCGGCAGGCTTTGGCCCTCTAGAGGGGGGCCCCGTCATCTTACTGACGCTCTTTGAGGCACGCGTGGAACACAACGCGCCGTCGACCCGGGCATGGTCAAGTGCATGTAGGAAAAGTGAGGAAAAATTCAGGAGATGCTGACTCCACAACCGCCTGAGGCCTGAGCGGTTCACTTTTCCTACATATTTAGAATTAAAACTAAATATTTTTCTGAACATTTATAGTCCTAAAGGGTTGACAATGCCGTCTCTAGCAGTGCTGCCACTTTTACAAGCTCTGTGGTTCAAACAAGTTGGAAACTTAATTAATTTTAGATAGGGACTACCTATTAGGGCATGCACCCGGTTCTACCCGGTTCCGGAAAACCCGGGTATACCCGGGTATTAGAGTAAGTCTGTAGAACCGGTTCCGAGAGCGATGGAACCGGGTCGACCCGGTTCCGATAAGATTGTTATAATTTTGCATTCATTGCATCGAATTGCTACGAAAGCTGCCACGGGATGAAGGGAGGGGCCCATTGTAAGCTTTCATTAGGCGTAGCACACGCTCACAGTACTTTGGAGTGTTAGTTAGTACTTTATGAAAATGGTTAATATAATAATATGTTAGTTAAAATATGCCAAAACATCGTTTTGGTAAGATCACTCTTTTAGGAGTGGATGGAGAGGCGCCACGGCATCCTCACCTTCCATCTGACGCAAGTCCTGTGTGGATGTTTCGGGAGGTTTCTGTGCCTGATCAGGCGGTAAAAAACGCCTGGGTGTCAAAATTGCAGGATCACTGAAGAACATGGTGGAGCATACGTTGCAAGTGTGCCCCGCTTGGGCAGAATACCGCCGTGTCCTTACGGAGGCCATTGGCGGCGGCGACCTCCCGCGCCCCACATTGTTCGAGGCCATGCTGCGGGGCGAGACGGGCTGGGAAGGGGTCGGCTCCTCCTGCGAAGCAGTCATGCTAGCGAAGGAGGAAGCAGGCGCGTCGTGAGGGACAGGACAGCCTGGACTTCACGACCCTGCCGCTATGGGAGACCTCCACGACAATAGACGTCGTGAGATGATTTCCGGCCACCGTAGGCGCAGGCATGCGGACGATGAGTACTGGGTAATTTGGCGTCCGATGATGGAGCATGCCCGAGTAGATGGCGTGCCGAGTTCTACGCACGCCTCAAAAACCTGTCAGCAATCTGACGGGGCTACTCTTAGAAGGCCAAAGCCTGCTGGGGTTGCGGGACTGTATGTTATCAGGTAACCGTAACCTTGGAACATAAAAGGCTATTGAAGGATACCTTGGATTTTAGTCAGTACGAATCTGACAATCCCTCTCGTCCTCATTTGATGATTTTCATTATTCATATCAGCCGTAAGACGTCAATTGCTAAAGATAGGCCTCCCCTTTAGACTTCCAATAGGACCGGTTGGAAGCGGCTTGCATCCAGCATGATCCTGTGGCCTTAATAAGATCGTCGTTTGGGGTGGTAGCCGGGCGTCTGCCGGTGATTCTTCGCAACCCTGCTCCGCCGTTACCGTGGCCTCTACCGTAACCAGGACTAGCGGAGCTGCCGGGAAATGGGGGCCTTGTCTTTATGGTGTCAGTCATTTTGGGGGGGGTTTGTCCATAATCGTCACGCTCAGCAAGCGTGGTGGCGATCGCAGAGACGTAGCTTCGCGACGAGGATACTGCTACCCATCCTCGCCCTGTCCCATTTTAGCTACGTCAATTAGAACGATTATACCGCCATTACTCGGTTCTGGTACCTCAGTCGGCTCTTACGACACCTGGTACGAAGGGGGATACTATTCTACTCTGCCGGTATCCCACGGCGATAATTTTACCCCACAAAAATAAAACTTCCAATGAATGAAGTGCGAGGCATATTGCATGCTTTCATTTGTCGTTGCTTGCGATCTTTTTGGAATATTAGCGACAGTTTCGACTTAGCTACCAAATAATGCAGCGTAGGGCACATCGTAAGATTTTATTTGGCATTACTGAAGTTACTTTTGAAATACTAGTTTTATAAAAAGTGGTGATCACGTTAATATTTTCAGTGAAATAAGCCATAACACAAAAGTTACGATAGCTTTCGACTTAACTGCCATAGAATGAAGTTTAAAAAAATAGAGTTGTCTTTATTGTCACTATTTTATGCAGTTTTTTTAAATTAATACTATCTGGGACAAAATAGAGAGAAATTGGAACTTAAAAAAATGAGCTAGTTTTTTTTAAATAATCAAAAACTGTTAAAAATAGGTATATAAAATAACTAATGAATCAGTATTTGGATTATCCCCAAGCTCTATTCACGATTTGCAGACGAATCCTCATCAAAAAAAAAACAAAAACATTTTGTTCACTCGGAACCGGGTAGAACCGGGTAACCCGGTTCCTACCGCCTCCAGAACCGGTTCTGCTAATTCTGGAACCGGACCCGGTTTTGCATGCCCTACTACCTATAAACGAAACATTAAGCTCGGTAACAGGTCCACATTACCTATCGAGGTTGGGTAAACCTTTGGAGGGTTATCGCCATTGGCTATAAATCCAATTATTTTGAAACTTTAATATAACTACGGAACCTGCGTCGGGTTTTTAGTTGATGTGGGTCTGTAGTGAAAAACTACTGCAACGTAAAACCACAGATACAAATTCACCCATTCGCTCTAGATGGGTCTATCTATGTTCGCCGGTCGGTACTTAAAAGGTAGGTCACGGAGAAAAAAAAATGCTGCGGCAAAAGGAACCAGCCGCCACTGCGAGTGGGTGTTTCCACCGTCAGTGCAATACAGGTCAAAAAGGGCCAGCTGCATTGTATATTTATTATTATTTATATTTTGCGAGGAATGAGTGACTCGCCGTCCGATCATGGACCACGCCCGGGTCGTGTTCCTCACGCGTCTCAAAGTGCAGTCAGCAACCTGACGGGGCGCGTATTGCCAAACTGTATACTGACCCAGACCGGGGTTGCTCTGAGTTCGATCGCAGTTTGCCTTTGTAGTTGAAGAGCAAACTGTATAACTATTCAGAGAGTGTCTAAATCAAAATACATTTTGCTTTAAAATACTAGAGCAAAATACATACGAGTCCAGACGTCCAGCAGCAGTCACGAAGGGGATGGCGGGGTCCTCCAGACCCCGCCATTCCCTTCTAAACCTGTCCGTGTCGGGGTGCCCTAAAGTCCCGAGCTCGCTTCGCTCGCTCTTGCATTCCTAGGTCAAATAACTGATAACTACTTTTCAAGGTGGCTCGACGGAGCCAACGTAACCTGTCCGTGTCGGGGTGCCCCAAAGTCCCGAGCTCGCTTCGCTCGCCCTTGCATTCCTAGGTCACATAACAAATTACTACTTATCAAGGTGGCGGCCCCGTGAAGCAGGTCTCAGTCGAGCCATTTTTCTTTATTAATGTCTCGAAAAATATTTTTCCGGGGCCGTAAAAAATAATAATCAATCCATACTCGCGATATTCGTGTGTCACAGTTTGCTTTACATACAAGCGAGCAAACTGCATACTAGCTCAGAATGCTCTGAGCTCGTATGTACTTTGCTCCAATTTGTTTGTGATTTCAACGAGCACGACGTAGTTCAGTACAGACTATGGGTGTCTGGGTCAGTATACAGTTTGGCATTACGCTGACGGGGCCCCCAAAGATGCCCACCGCCTGCCGCGGTCGTAACCCTGACCCAGGAACATGCTATAAATTGAAGGAACACCGTGGATTTCAGTCAGTTCGAGTCTTGCAGTCCCTTCCGCTTCACCTAGGGAGCCTGAGAGGATGCATTGGATAATTTTAGCACGTTACAAAAGGGCGGGGAGGACTTAATTGATGATTTAATAAGTAAATATTCACCCTCACATCTTAAAACCCACACGAACCCACTCTATCATCTGAAGTCGAGTGAATATGATGTATACAAAGCCAATAAATACCTATTTGCGTTTTTCCCTCCAACAGTACTTACTTGAAGGTCTTCGCTTTCAGCGCTCGGAATGCCATTGAATCTATTTCATTTGGTATTGGATTCGGAATCTAATATTCTTTCTATTAGCCTGATAAAACAGGGATGTTTTGATTTTATTCTCTGATATTTAATAAATGTAGCGACCAAGACTTAGTTGTTTTCTTTTCCATAGAATTTTTATTGCTATTACTTAGTTAAAAACTAAAAAACCCGCTTTTAGCACGCACTAAAAATTACAATCTTCGTATTGCTCTCTTCGAACCTTATTGTTTGATACCCATGACACGGTAAGAATTTGATAAGAAAATGTCATTTCGCATTATTTTCAGCAAACCCTTTCATATTATACCTAAACCTTAACCTAAACCATAGGGCTGCATTTCAAATAGCCAATCCGCCATCTTGGATGTCCGCCATGTTGGATTTAAGTCACGTGACAATTTTTTTCGTATTCCTGACAGCAGAGGTATTCCCGGAAGGGCACCCGCTGAAATGGCACCTGAGCGAATGGCTCCTAAGCTATTCCACGAACGGCACCTATCAAAATTTTTTGTAGGTGCCCTTAGTGGAATAGTTTTACATCTAGCATTTTATTCCACATAGAGCACCCACGGATCCTACTAGTGCTGGGACATTTTTTTTAGGACAAGAAAGAAAAAATCTTTTAAAATATCGATTTTTTCATTTTCTTTTTTTCGAGTTTAGAGTAACCAACAAATTAATGTACTAGGCATGCAGGGGCGGACTGAGAGTTTGTGGGGCCCTGGGCTATTACTACTTGGGGGCCCTGCCTATACCTATACTTAATTAACTAAATGCTATTTTAGGACTTGACTTATTTTAGTTAAACCAGCGTTTCGGACCTCGGGTTCCTCACCAAGTTCGGATCACAAGATTTTTGAAAAGATGTCGTCAGCAGCGTAATCGCTGTCATTTTAACTCGTAACAACTCACTCGTTGAAGCTGGAGAGGCGCCACATCATCCACAGTTTCTGCTTGATATAATATCACGCAGAAAGTGCGGATGATGTGATGTGATGGCGCCTCATCGAACACGGTTGTTTCGGGTAGTTCTTGCTCCGCCTTGTTCTCGTGAGTTATTAGCGGTGGCGTCCGGCCCTGTTCTAGGTTATAAATAGCCCATAGGTAGATCCGCCCCTGTAGACATGCATAAATTCAAGGTGGCACTTTACCTATAAGAGAGCGTATTTAAGTATAAGAATACGTAAAAATACAAAACGTATCAGTCTGATGACTATTTTATTATGTAAATGATGACCTTACTTATTTTCGTTTTGTGACCTATCTTTTTTTTGCCATAGATCGCATGACTCTAGCGTGCAGCCTTCGGCAGGAGGTGTTCGTTTTTCCTACCAAGATTGGGTAGGAGCCGCTTGAAGGTGGCCTCAGCCCGATCCAGCCTAGGAAGATATCAACGATCTAATAAACTAACAGGACAAGTTAATTTATAGTTTGTAATAAAGAAGGAAAAACTAAGTACCTAGATTTTTTTCTAAACATTGTAAAAGTTAAGTTTTTGTGTGTTAACGGATACGTCACCACCCATAAATTCAAAACATATCAGTCTGATGACTACTTACTTACGCTCTCTATTACCAAATACATAAGTGCCAGTTTCAATTTATGCAAGCCTAGTAAATTTCACGGATATTCACCATAAATACGTTTTAGTATTTGACGACAGACGAACACCTTCTCCATGATCCTGTTCTCTAAGTATGTATTTACTTTTCAGAACACACATTGAGTACTCTCATACAAATCTTACTAACTGAGATAGGGATAAAAACAATAACGTCAACAACGTGAAGATTTTTATCCGCGACAAATGTTACTTATCTTACTCATTAATAAATTATAAACATATAATTTTATAATGCTACTATTAAGCTCGAAACTAGTTTTAATCGATTATTTTGACGTCCTAAAACATAAACGTCCCATCACTAGTACGTATTAATCCATAGGTGCCCTAAGTGGAATAAAATGCTAGATGAAAAACTATTCCACTAAGGGCACCTGCAAAAAATTTTGATAGGTGCCGTTTGTGGAATAGCTTAGGAGCCATTCGCTCAGGAGCCATTTCAGCGGGTGCCCTTCCTGGAATACCTCTGACAGCAAACTCTTTCATTTGATACCAGGCCCGAAGGCCCCTAACATGCCTGATTCCTATCGGCTTTACTTTCAAAATATAGCAAATACTAATATCAATGATTTTCATTTATCATTTAGACAAATTAATTATTTACGAAGTTACATTGCTTGTGAAAATAACAATCAAAGAAAAACTCTCAAACTTAAACTAACAATCAAAGAAATAATAAACATTTACTTATGAAAATAAAAATCAAAGAAATAAATAAACACCTAAGTACAATTTTTTTTTCGTGCAATTTCAACTCGCGCAAACCAGGCAAGCCGTAAGGCAAAACATGAATCCTTCCTCTTGTAGCGATCGTGAGCTCGAGGCTACGTAACACCGCTAAATTAAGGACGTTGGAAAGCCGAATGTCCCCGGCTTATGATAAGGACAGAGATATGAAATGCGTATGTCAGAACGAGATGGAATGATACTGGACTTCGTAATTCATTTAGATAGTATTATTTGGATGACAGATTCACATTAGTTTTGGTTCGCGTTTATTTATAATTTTGTATTTGCATTTGATTTGGTGTTATTGTTAAAATTGATAAGTTTTGCGTACTTAGTGCAGTAACAACAAGGTTATTTCAGTTCAATGGTATTGTTTGATAGGCGGTCACAGCAAAACAGTGTCATGTTAGTTTCGAAGTTTTCAACTAGATGGCGTTGTGCAATTACGTCACGATCCTGAATCACGGTGTTAAGATCTGTAGGCGATTAGTATAAGCTTTTGAGAAAATGTTTTTATTTTATCTGGAACTGTGCACTACGTATTTTACTATGAATGAAAAAGGTTACTCGATGTCTCGATTCGTCCGTGTAATAGTTATTATTAATTGTTTTTTTTCTATGTTTGTTCTTTGTCCGCGGGATAACTTCGTCAATTCGTCATTAATGAACCGATTTTGATGTTTTTTTTTTGTTGAAAAGAAGATAGTTCAAAGGTAAGGTTCATGATAAGGAAATCAGGGTTTGATGACGGAAACCAGAGAAATCGAGTAAAATTTTCATAAATCGTAGGGGCGAGTAGTATGTTTGTAAGTTTTTTCATTAAGTATTTCAAAGCACTAGAAAGGAGGAAACGCCTGGGTGTCACCACTGCGAAGATCGCCCGGAGGACACAGTAGAGCATACGGTGCAAGACTGCCCAGCTTGGGCAGAGCACCGACGTGTCCTCACGGCGGCGATAGGCGGAGACCTCTCGCGCCCGGCATTGGTTGCGGCCATGCTGCGGGGCGAGACGGAGTGGGAAGCGGTCGCCTCCTTCTGCGAAGCAGTCATGCTCGCGAAGGAGGAGGCGGGCCGCCTGAGGGAGAGGACAATGTCCTCCCTCCACCCCACCCGCAGTGGTGGACACCCACGGCGACGGACGTCGCAAGACGATCTCCGGCCACCGTAGGCGCGGGCATGCGGGCGGCGAGTAAAGGGCAACTCGCTGCTCGACCATGGACCATGCCCGGGTCGACGGCGCGTTGTGTTCCACGCGCGCCTCAAAGAGCGTCAGCAAGATGACGGGGCCCCCCTCTAGAGGGCCGAAGCCTGCCGGGGTCGCGGGACTTATCTCATTACCGTGACCCCGGAATATAAAGGGCTATTGAAGGACACCGTGGATTTTAGTCAGTACAAGTCTGACAGTCCCTCCCGCCCTGCCCGGGGTGGGAGGACTCATTTGATGATTTTACCACGATAAAAAAAAAAAAAAAAGTGTTTCAAAGCACTACAATTTAATAAAGGTCTGGAGAATAATAATCTGATGATAGAGCCGAGTGACAGTTGAGGAAACTCCTCAACGATTCACAGCAGCTGAGCTTGATTGATGTAAGAAAAATATGTATTTGACAAGAATTTGAGTTGAATATTTAAACTAAAAAGGCTAAAATTAGGCCAAAGCTATAGTTACTGGAATTCACGTTTTGGTCCGGCTTCACTTTCAAGAATATTTACCCTACGCCACTGTTTGATACCTATATCATGGGGTTGGATTTCAAACAGCCAGTCCGCCATCTTGGGGAGGCCAATCTTTCTTAGCTAGTCATGTATTGTCATCAGAACTCAGAGCGTGTGCAAAATTTCATTCTAATCGAAGACCGGAAAGTGGGTCAAATTAAGATTCCAAGATTTTCTTACATACATAGAACTTACAAGTGAAGCTAATATAAAAAACTTTTTTCAAAAAAAATTTAACCGCCTTCAAAAACAACCACAAAAAAGGGTAAAATAACCTACAAAATAACTTGTCTTTCGGAAATCGGTGGCTTTGTTTTTTTATTTCGTTGTCTTTTATGCCACCGACTTCCGAAAGAAAAGTTATTTTGTAGGTTATTTTACCCTTTTTTGTGGTTGTTTTTGAAGGCGGTTAAATTTTTTTTGAAAAAAGTTTTTTATATTAGCTTCACTTGTAAGTTCTATGTATGTAAGAAAATCTTGGAATCTTAATTTGACCCACTTTCCGGTCTTCGATTAGAATGAAATTTTGCACACGCTCTGAGTTCTGATGACAATACATGACTAGCTAAGAAAGATTGGCCTCCCCAAGATGGCGGACTGGCTGTTTGAAATCCAACCCCATGATATAGGTATCAAACAGTGGCGTAGGGTAAATATTCTTGAAAGTGAAGCCGGACCAAAACGTGAATTCCAGTAACTATAGCTTTGGCCTAATTTTAGCCTTTTTAGTTTAAATATTCAACTCAAATTCTTGTCAAATACATATTTTTCTTACATCAATCAAGCTCAGCTGCTGTGAATCGTTGAGGAGTTTCCTCAACTGTCACTCGGCTCTATCATCAGATTATTATTCTCCAGACCTTTATTAAATTGTAGTGCTTTGAAACACTTTTTTTTTTTTTTATCGTGGTAAAATCATCAAATGAGTCCTCCCACCCCGGGCAGGGCGGGAGGGACTGTCAGACTTGTACTGACTAAAATCCACGGTGTCCTTCAATAGCCCTTTATATTCCGGGGTCACGGTAATGAGATAAGTCCCGCGACCCCGGCAGGCTTCGGCCCTCTAGAGGGGGGCCCCGTCATCTTGCTGACGCTCTTTGAGGCGCGCGTGGAACACAACGCGCCGTCGACCCGGGCATGGTCCATGGTCGAGCAGCGAGTTGCCCTTTACTCGCCGCCCGCATGCCCGCGCCTACGGTGGCCGGAAATCGTCTTGCGACGTCCGTCGCCGTGGGTGTCCAGTTGTCCACCACTGCGGGTGGGGCGGAGGGAGGACATTGTCCTCTCCCTCACGCGGCCCGCCTCCTCCTTCGCGAGCATGACTGACTTCCGAAAGAAAAGTTATTTTGTAGGTTATTTTACCCTTTTTTGTGGTTGTTTTTGAAGGCGGTTAATTTTTTTTTGAAAAAAGTTTTTTATTTAACTCTTTTTAGTTTAAATATTCAACCCAAATTCTTGTCAAATACATCATTTCTTACATGTGCACTAGAATTTGGTAATCCTTAGCACTGGTATTAACATCGCTCATGTACACAATAAGCTAATAAAATTCCCTATCAAAAACTGCTGAACCGATTTTGATGAAACTTGCAGTGTTCCCTAAAGTAAACTATTCCTCGTACAACAAAAAAAGAATTTTGAAAATCGGTCCACAATTGGCGGAGTAATCGCGTAACAAACACTGAAAAAAGTAAAAATCATCACATCATCCATCAATAAAAATGCTCACAAAATAAAAAGTACTGAACCAAATTGGATGAAATTTTTATGGGACCAGACTGCAAGTATACTGCATCGAACGAAAAAAGAATTACACTAATCGGACCAGAAACCTCGGAGTAATCGGTGTACATAAATAAAAAAAAATAAAAAAAAAAAAACATACCGACCGAATTGAGAACCTCCTCCTTTTTGAAGTCGGTTAAAAAGCGTGTTAAAAAGGAATTATTTTAATATAAATCAATAAAAAAAATTCTGAAAGAATCTGAAGATATCACCGAGGTTTTAATGATTCTAGAAAATGTTTTATGAAAAACGCTTTTGACAAAAAATAAGTACTTTTGCTTCAATAGGTCTTTGAGAATGTTCGACTATTGTCTGTTGGTATTTACGGACTTCATTAGCAGACGCTATGTTTCAGAAATTGGTGGTTATTCTACAAATTGTCTGTCTCTGCATAAACGACACGTAGGTTACAAACAAATCTATACATCTATACATATAAATAAAATTGGAGTGTCTGCTTGTAATACTGAAATAACTGGTTTTTTCTACTTGCATATGAATATACGAGTATGTACGGTACATACACCAAAATAACATTCTTTACAATTTTTGTCTGTCTGTTTGTATCGGCTAATCTCTGAAACGACTGGACCGATTTTGACGGGATTTTTTTTTTGTCAGGTAGCTGATGTAGTAACTTAGGCTACTTTTATTTTAGAAAAATCCTTTGCTTAAAAAATACATTGTTGAGTTCCTACAACCACGCGAACGAAGTCGCGGGCACAGCTAGTAAAGTATAAAATGCGCACTGCAAAGGATGCCTAGGAGTTCGTGGCTAAATAATTACAGCCGCACAGACCGATCTCCCGGGCTAAACCGCGCTTGCCGAGGTTGGTCAGTGGATGGGTGACCAGTCATAGCGAGTTTCCTCCGTGCCTTCGGAAAGCAATTAAAGCCGTTGGTCCCGGCTGTCATTTGTAGATCTGTGACAATCAGTCTTACCATGGGGTAACGTATTACCCAGTTACTGGGTTGGGGAGAGGTAAGGTAGGCAGTCGCTCCACGTAAAATACTGATAACCAGCTGCATCTGGTTTGACTGAAAGCCGACCCCAATATAGTTGGGAAATGGCTAGGCAGATCATTATGATTGGATGTCTAAAAATACCATTTAGTATAGAGTTAAAGGTCTTTACCCACAAAGCGCGATCCGTTCCTGGCAGCGGCAATTCGATCTGGCAATACGGTCTGTTTCGTCTCGAAACAGTTTTGTGTTTTTTTTTGTTTATATTTGTTTAAATATTTCTTTATTCGTGTTAGGATGAGATGACACAATTTGGTTCATAAACCTGGTTCTTTTCATTTTTTTATGGTATATTGGGTCGGCGATGAATTCCATCACCTGAACGCATCTTTGAGGGTGACAGTGCGACGCGCGCGCCCCTATGAGTTAGTCGAAAACCGGAATCAATCGTGGAAGCACGCCTCGCCAATACATGCAGTGCAAATTTTTCCCGGTTGTCTGAGCTCCCTAAAACCAAGATTCCCCTTTCATCCTCCTGGAAGACAGTGTGTTATGTGCCCTATGGACCTATATGTGTGGGATTATTGACTGGAAATTCCATGTGGTGTGCTCTGCTGACAAGCCCCGACGTTCTACCAAGCCAGGACCCTCGAACTGTGGCTGCGGAAAGGTTGAAGGTAAGTCGCTGGACCCAGTAAATTCCCTACATAATTGTTTGTTCCTACGAACCGGATAATATCTTCCAAATTGTGTCATCTTGTATCGCGCGAGTACGGTGTGTAAAATTCGCCATCTTTGTTTCGCAAAATGCCGAATGACGAAGCAACTGCTTGTCAACAAGATATCTTCGAAAGGGATTTAATTTTAGATGAACTCAGACGAATTATTTTACTTGCAAATTCAAATGAGCAACAATTTCGGTCGCGAACAACAGACTTATTGGCTCACCAAAGAAAGTTCAATAAGGTTCAGGCTAAGATTGAAAAGACGCTAATTCAATCCAAATCCTTTTGTAAAGATGAGAACATAAAAATTCGTAATGATTTTAATGACTTGTACTACGAAATAGTCGGTCATTTAAACTCGTTAAAAGCCGACGAGGAGCGAAAACGGCGTCTAAATCGTTCAAGTAATTTTTCTTTTGAGGGTAACGATAGGCGAAACCTACCTACCTTACCTTTACCAGAATTCAAAGGCGACCCCACGGATTGGCCATCATTCTACGATTTATTCAAATCACTCGTGCATAGCAACAATGCCTACTCGAATACGGAGAAACTTAGGTACCTACTTCTTACTATTAAAAATGAGCCGTATAACCTAATTAAGTCGATACCTATAACGGAAGATAATTATCACATTGCATTAGATATTTTGTTAACCCGCTATCAAAACAAACGGGTTATTGCATCAAAACATTTAGATCGAATTTTAGACATAGAACAGTGCTCTGAAAAATCTTCGTTTAGTGTACGAAAATTACTAAATACCTACCAGGAAAACATTAAGGCATTGGAAGTCATGGGTTTTCCTACAGAGCAGTGGACTTTCGTTCTGTTGCACATTTTACTACGTAAAATACCTAACAGTCTGAGAAAGGGTTTCGAGCGTTCTTTAACCAATCCATCCGATATTCCCGATGTGGACATGCTGATCTCATATTTGCAACGAGAAACAACCGCGGACGAGATTGCATCATCTAGTTCCATACATACCGCCGCTCAGCAAACCAATAAACAATCTACATTTCGGGTAGGTGGCCGCAACGAAGCCAATGCGAACGGTGTCTCGTCTGCAAAACGCGCGTTTCCCGCGAATGTTCAAGCGTCAGACCAAACTCGACCTACGGTCGATAGTAATAAGGTGCGATCTTGCGTGCAGTGCAACGGTTCGCACTTGTTAACAAAATGTTCAGAGTTTTTAAATCTGTCACCACATGATAGGTTTGCTTTCGTGCAAAATAAAAATGTGTGTTATAATTGCTTGAACGTCGGGCATGACGTAAAGAACTGCAAATCGAATTTCGTGTGTAGAACGTGTCATAAAAGGCATCATAGTTTAATTCATTTTTCAACTCAAGCTTTACCGATCATAAAGGAAGTTGCGCAACCTGCAGTCGTCCCGCTCTCTCCTACGGAGGAATTACCCGTTTCCGTGATTAATGGAAATTGTACATCTAACTTACCTCTCGCTCGCACACAAACTGTCTTATTGTCAACCGCGTTAATTGATGTGTGCGTGAATCACACAAAGGTGTCTACGGTGCGTTGCCTAATTGATACAGGCAGCCAGGCGAGTTTTATTACGGAAGCGTGTGTACAACGACTCGGTTTAGTGCGTAGGTATAGTAATGTGACGGTGTTCGGTATTGGTGACACCCACCCCGTCCATTCAAAGGGCTTAGTGTCGTGTTCAATTACGCCGTTAGGTAAACAGCAGCCCGTCATTCCAGTTGATGCATTAATCCTACCCAAATTAAGTTTGAAAATGCCAAGTGTACCACTGCCTTATTCGGGATGGTCACACATAAAAAATTTAAACTTAGCCGATCCGGACTTTCATACGCCGCAGCCCGTTGAGATGTTACTAGGAGCGGATATACTATCCCACGTGTTACTAGGCAACATTGTATTGGGCCCGCCGGGTACGCCGATCGCTATGAGTAGTGTGTTAGGTTATTTACTTTTAGGTAAATTAAATTTCGATAATATTGTTCCGACTCCACTCCAAGTGTGTTTTAGCTCGTTTGACAACGACAATCTTCAGAAGTTTTGGGAGCTGGAGTCATTACACGAGAAGCGGAGTTACACTCCCGAAGAAACGATATGTGAATCATTTTATCAAAATACGCATACTCGTGACTCGAACGGGCGATACGTGGTCGCCCTCCCGTTCAAGCCCGACGCACCGCCCCTCGGCGAGTCGCGGCCTACTGCGCTAGCTCGGTTTCGCAAACTCGAATCTCGGCTAGAACGTAACCCTAAGCTGAAGGATGAATATCACGCGTGCCTCCAGGAGTACGTGGACCTCAACCACATGGAGCCCGTCGATACTCAACCTCCAGCTGACAAATGTTATTATATTCCGCACCACTGCGTGGTCAAAGAGTCTAGTACGACGCCCATTCGTGTGGTGTACGACGCCGGGTGTCGCTCGACGAGTGGTTATTCGCTAAATGACGTTCTACTAACGGGTCCTAAGCTTCACCTGGACATAGTAGACGTGCTTCTTAAATTTCGTGTACATTCCGTCGCGCTTACGGCCGACATAAAACAAATGTATCGCAATATCCTAGTTCGTGACAGTGATAGGGACTTTCAGCGTATCGTGTGGCGTAAATCACCAGATGATCCCATACGAGACTACCGCTTACGTACAGTCACCTTCGGCGTGAACTCGTCACCCTATCTCGCCTTGCGTACCATTCAACAGCTCGCTCGCGATGAGGCCGACCGGTTTAAACTCGCCTCGCCCATTCTACTCAATGACGTTTTCGTGGACGACGTCGTCTCTGGTGAAGACTCAGTAACCAGAGCACTCGCTTTGCAGCAAGAATTAATAGGTGTTTGTAGGACGGCAGGATTTGAACTACGTAAGTGGCATAGCAATGTGCCCGCATTGCTCGCTGCGGCGCTACCGCCAGAGTCTCATGGTGAGCGGCCGGAGAACGTTCCGTTCGCGGAAATGGAAAATGATAAAAGGGTCAAGGTCCTTGGTCTACAGTGGAACCCTGAGTCCGATTCATTTAATTTTAAAGTGCAAGTTTCATCTCAAAATTGTACAAAACGTGTCATTCTTTCTGATATAGCAAAAATTTATGATCCTCTCGGATTATTATCCCCGGTTACACTGTTTGCCAAGCTTTTGATCCAACTTTTGTGGATTGCCAACGTGGACTGGGACGATGCGCCGCCCGTTGACATAACCAACTCATGGACCTCCTTTGTTTCTGAGCTGCCGCTTATATCACATATTTCGTTCCCGCGTCACATATTTGAAAATGATAATTCAACGCCAATCCAAATTCACGGTTTTGCTGACGCTTCCAGTAAGGCTTATGGAGCGTGTGTATACATACGGTATGAGAATAATGATGGTCTTATTCAAACTCACCTCATTATGGCCAAAACCCGCGTTGCACCGTTACGTGTGTGCCTTACCATTCCGCGCCTCGAATTAATGGCCGCTGTCCTTTTATCAAAATTACTCGAAAAGGTAATACTTACCTACAGTAATCACGTAAGCCTCGACCAGGTTTACGCTTGGTCCGATGCCTCCATCGTGCTAGCATGGCTACGCTCATCTCCGCACGAGTGGAAAACGTTCGTCTCGAATCGTGTCAGTGAGATCGTATCTCGCGTGCCCGTGGATTGCTGGCGCCACATCCCGTCGGCCGACAACCCCGCCGACGCTGCGTCACGTGGCCTACTGCCCGCCGCGCTGGTACATCATGACTTGTGGTACCATGGACCCCCATGGCTCCGTCTAAGTCAAGACTCCTGGCCCGTTCAAACCCCGATAGCGGACACGTGCGCGGAAAAACGGAACATAACGTTGTGTTCTAACGCGTCTACGGCACCACCTATACAGGATGTTGATTTTATCTCGCGATTTTCGTCGCTCGGCAAACTTGTTCGCGTCACAGCGATTATATTTCGTTTCTTTAATAAATGTAAGGGAGTAAAACAAGTCTTTCCGACGCACATTACTGTGCTTGAATATAATTTCGCTTTAACGCGACTTATCAAAATAACACAACAGTCCATTTTTAACGAAGACATAACAAAGATCGTACAGGGTAAATTACCGTCAACGCGTTTACGACGCTTAACGCCATTCTTGGACCATACGGACGAGTTACTTAAGGTTGGTGGTCGAATCCACAAATCGCTTTTACCGTTTGAATCTAAGCACCAACTGATTTTACCTAAGAAACACCCTTTGACTGATCTCATTATTGATGACGCTCATTTATGTAATTGCCATGCGGGACCGCAGTCTGTGCGACATGCACTTTTGCAACGATATTGGATTTTATCGAGTCGTGATATCGTCCGTCAACGCATTCATCGATGCGTGCCGTGCTTTCGCGCGCGACCCACTCGCAACCAACCGCGCATGGGACCGCTCCCTGCAGTCCGCGTCCGCCCCGCGCGACCGTTTATAAAGACCGCGGTAGATTTTGCCGGACCATTTTACGTTCGCGCCAATAAAGTGCGCAACGCGAAAATTATAAAATGCTATGTGTCAGTTTTCGTATGTATGAGCGTTAAGGCCATACATCTCGAGTTGGTTTCGGAGCTTTCCACAGAAGCCTTTTTAGCAACCCTGCGACGTTTCACGTCACGACGTGGTTTATGCACTGATATATATTCAGATTGTGGAAAGAATTTTATCGGAAGTGACAATTATTTAAAGGAACTTTACGCGTTTTTACGCAATGACGCGGTGCAAAGTGTGCTGAATCAGCAAACCCTTCAGCAAGGTATCACGTGGCACTTTCAACCCCCTTACGCGAGCCATTTTGGTGGTCTTCATGAATCCGGAGTTCGAATGTTTAAGCACCATCTTCATCGTGTGGTAGGTACACGCACTCAAACATATGACGAGATGCATACCCTTTTATGTCAGGTCGAAGCAGTCTTAAATTCGCGTCCACTCTGCGTTTTAAGTGCGGATTCGTCGGACCCCTTGCCTTTGACACCATCTCACTTCTTGATCGGAGAACCCATGACGGCTTTACCTGATGTTTCCTTAATTGATGAGACGCCGAACCGTCTCACACGTTGGCGCTGGATTCAACAATCAGTCCAGCACTTCTGGAAAAGATGGAGCAAAGAATATCTCCATGAATTACAGCAGAGTAGCAAGTGGCTTCAGGACAGAGGCACTGCCCTTCGTGAAGGCACTGTTGTGGTGGTATGCGACGACCATTTGCCTCCGTTGCAATGGAAGTTAGCGCGCATCCATGCTCTACATCCCGGCACTGACAATGTCACTCGCGTAGTGACTTTGAAAATGGGAAACTCCCTTTATAAACGACCTGTCGTTAAGATATGTCCTCTTCCTCTCGAGTAATTAGAATCATTACGAATCCTAGCTTTAAGTTACACTTCTTTTCAATATTAGTTTTAATTTGGTGGTTTTAAAAGCAACTATGTGCTTTTAAGGTGAGCGGCATGTTTCGTCTCGAAACAGTTTTGTGTTTTTTTTTTGTTTATATTTGTTTAAATATTTCTTTATTCGTGTTAGGATGAGATGACACAATTTGGTTCATAAACCTGGTTCTTTTCATTTTTTTATGGTATATTGGGTCGGCGATGAATTCCATCACCTGAACGCATCTTTGAGGGTGACAGTGCGACGCGCGCGCCCCTATGAGTTAGTCGAAAACCGGAATCAATCGTGGAAGCACGCCTCGCCAATACATGCAGTGCAAATTTTTCCCGGTTGTCTGAGCTCCCTAAAACCAAGATTCCCCTTTCATCCTCCTGGAAGACAGTGTGTTATGTGCCCTATGGACCTATATGTGTGGGATTATTGACTGGAAATTCCATGTGGTGTGCTCTGCTGACAAGCCCCGACGTTCTACCAAGCCAGGACCCTCGAACTGTGGCTGCGGAAAGGTTGAAGGTAAGTCGCTGGACCCAGTAAATTCCCTACACGGTCTGAACCCATGCGATCTCTGTAAAGGCTGAACGCGATGAGATATGACGTCGCGGCAGTGAGAAAGCACTTATACGTGTTTTGATGCCGCCAGGCAGTGTTGAACCCCATTGTCTAAAAGTTCCCAGGGCCTTCTATAAGTTGAAGACAGCCCTCACTGACGTAGATACTTTTTACTTCGCTAGTCCAACTTGGATTGCTACCTACCTATAAAGTACCTGGCAATAACGGATACTGGCAAGTAATTACATTCTGTCGGTGTGTAATTATAATCCATAGAATGTTTTTGAAGGCAATCTATGAACATAACATCAAGTAAATGGCTTGTGGAGCGTACACTATGATTAAATTCGCGTATTCCACGAAGAGATGCTAATATACCTAACCTACTATCTTACTTAGATTTATACCAGTACCCTGAGCACGAGTTTTCACTCTTTTACTTTACAGCGTTTTTCCAGTATTTACAGCGTTTCTTGTATGAAAAAATGGAACAGCGCCTCTGGTGTGCGAAGTAGGAACTAATTTTTTCCTTGAAAATTGTCAATTTGAAGTTGTCAAAGTTCCAGTTTACTTTACGTCTCAAATACTGAAAACTCGTGCTCATGGTACAGTAAGTTCTCAGTAAACGCCAAATAGCATGCGCAAAACTGATGGAATATTACAGCAAATAGGTACCTATTTAATAAAATTATGAAGTTATGTACCAAAAGTGCTTCGGCGAAAAATGGCCGATATTAAAATTTGGAATTCTCTAATACCTGTGTTGTAAGTTGAAACTTTCTGGGAAGTGCATTACCGGACTTATATCTACAAGCGAAGTTCTTTGAAAGAGCGGTTAATAAACTGTCAATGTCAAGCGGAGCAACCTTGACAGGAATTCTGAGAGAACTATCAGTTTGATATTAACCCTCTTGATCGGTGGCTCTCAAAGTGGCGTCGACGTTACCAGCCAGACAGGGGGGCGCTGAGATAATAAAATTGCATAGGTAAGTGGGTTTCATTTTGTTTCTAAGAGGCATTTTATTTGTACTGCTTCAAAAAAGAGTTTGTGAAATGTCATTTCAAATAACGAAACTCAAAGTCTCAAAGTATTTTTTTTGCTTTCGGGAAAAATCTAAAAACCGAGAATTTTGACCTTGACCTTGAAACGTATTCTCATGGAATCGATGAGTAATTTTGGAACGGCGTTAATTTCTACTAGTGAACTGAAGATCTCTACCAAATTTCAGCTGTGTCGAAGTTTTTATTATTAGACCACAATTTTATGCATTAGGTATTTAAAGTCAAAGTCAAAGTCAAATCATTTATTTCAAATAGGCCATCAAAGAGGCACTTTCAAACGTCGAAATATTAAAATTAAGGAAATGGGATGGGATGGGATTGAATCTACACCCATTCGCAAAGGTAGGTTGTATGAAGAAGAATGGGCAAGAAACTCCATACTTACTCTTTTTAAACATGTTTTACAATATTTTTATAACTATAAATAATGTGAAAGCAATGTACCTTGAAAATATAGACTAAATAAAAAAAAATAAAAAAAAAAAAAAACGCAAATAGGTACATGGTGTTCACATTTTAACAAAATATTGCAATTACAGCTATTTTACAAATATAAAAAGTGTGTGAGCATTCAAATTTCAACCAGTTTGATTCTGCTTAAGCCCTACATTGTACTATGGAGCAGGACCAGCATGTTTCCAAACATTTTTATCTTGGATATAATCTTCTAATTTATAATATGCTTGTTTACTAAGTGTATTTTTTATATAACTTTTAAACTTTCTTTCATTTAGAGTTAAAATTTCGCTAGGTATTTTATTATAACATTTAACACAGTACCCCATAAAAGATTTTTGGACTTTGGACAATCTAAAATAAGGTTGATCAATTTTATCTTTATTTCTAGTATTAAAATTATGTCTATCGCTTATTTTATTAAAAAGATGAAGATTTTTCCTAACATACATTATATTTTCATAAATAAATTGACAAGGCACTGTCATTATATTAATCTTTTTGAATAGTTCCCTAAGAGATTCGCGACGACCTAGATTGTAAATTGCTCTGACGGCTCTCTTTTGCAAAATAAAAATGGATTCAATGTCAGCTGCCCGGCCCCACAGTAGAATGCCATAAGACATAATGCTGTGAAAGTAGCTGAAGTAAACCAAACGCGCAATTTCGACGTCTGTTAACTGTCTTATCTTTCTAACAGCATAGGCGGCTGAGCTGAGTCGCCCCGATAGAGATGCTATATGGGGGCCCCATTGTAATTTATCGTCTAACGTGATTCCTAAGAAAACTGTCTGTTTAATAAAATCCAATTTTTCTCCGTTCAATAAAATGTCGCAATTGCTACTTCTAACATTTGGCAAAGTGAATCTAATACATTTTGTTTTCTTTTCATTAAGAACTAAATTGTTTAGAGTAAACCAATTTTGAACCTTAGAAATACAGTCATTAACAGTGTCTAGATTTTGTGCACGTCTATCTATTTTAAAAATTAACGATGTATCATCCGCAAATAACACCATCTGTGGTTGATTTTTTAGTAAATGGGGTAAATCATTAATATAGACTAAGAAAAGGAATGGACCCAAAATAGAACCTTGAGGCACGCCCATAGTCATTTCAGCCCCTAATGAGTTTATACCGTTTATCTGAACTTTAACCTGTCTATCTCTTAGGTATGATTTGAGTAAATCAAGAGCTGTATTTTTAATTCCATAATGTTCCAGTTTCAGCAAAAGCGTTTCATGGTTTACGCAATCGAATGCCTTTGAGAGGTCGCAGAAGATTCCTATGGCATCTTGCGCTTCCTCCCAGGAGTTAAAAATGTTCTTCAATAGGGTAACACCGGCGTCAGTTGTACAGCGACCTTTGGTGAAACCGAACTGTTGATCATGAAAGATGGAGTTTCTATTGAAGTGACATAGCATTTGTTCAAGCATTAACTTTTCAAACACCTTACTGAAAACTGGCAAAATTGACACAGGCATATAATTGTTAGCTTCCTTACAATCACCCGATTTGAAAAGTGGACCTACCTTACTATGCTTCATAAGATCCGGAAACACTCCTTGGTCTACACTGGTATTAAATATAAAAGCTAAATAAGGCGCAACGGTTTCTATTAAAGATTTACAGGCCTTCACAGACATTCCCCAGAGATCTTCTGTTGATTTAATTTTAAGATCTTTGAATGCTTTAATCACAGCTTGGGGGTTTGTGTGCCGAAACCTAAACTCCATCGGGCATGCCTTTACATTATTTCTAAGTAAGGCAGCAGAGAGTGTGGGTGATGAATTTAAGGACTCAGTCGTTTTAAGAGGTATGTTCGAAAAAAACATTTCAAATTCCTGAGCTACTTCTATATCTATGTTTATAGGACCATGTGCAGTTTCTAAATTGAATTCGTTATTACGCTGTTTATTCCTACCTGTTTCATTATTTATAATTTGCCAGGTTGTTTTAATTTTATCATCAGCTGATTTAATTTTACCACTAATAAAAAGAGCCTTAGCTGTTTTACATACACGTTTAAAAGTTTTTGAATATTTGGCTACATATTGATGAAAGCTAATATTATTCATATTATGACTCTTAAGACCATAAAGTTCAAAGAGTTTCTCTCTACTTTTGCGAATTCCTGGTGTTGCCCAATCACTAAATAAGAACTTTGTGCAGATAGTTTTAGTTTTTAGAGGAAAAATACGATTATATTGTGTGTTTAAAATTCCGAAAAACTCGGCGTAGAACTCATTTGGGTCACTTATATTATTAAAGCTATGATCACATAATTTTCTTGCTATAGTATTATTCATTTTTGCTAAATTTTTATCTGTAATTGGCGTATACCTTATTTGAGTTTTTTGAATAGGTGTATAGGCGCAAAACGTTATTGTTTGGCCACTGTGATCAGATGGCAGTTTATTAACAATTTCCTTATGTAAGTAATCACAGTTAGAAAATACATTATCTAAGCAAGTGGCAGAAGAAGCTGTCACTCTGGTTGGTTCCATAAAAACATGTGACAAATTAAAAGATTTAAAAAGACTCAACAATCTAATACTATTGGAGCTATTTTCTAATAAATTAACATTAAAATCACCACAGATGATGATAGATTTACTACTAGTACATATTTTATTCAAAACATCTTCCATTATAGCATCAAACATAGGTAGATTCTGATAATTTGGGGGTCTGTAGACACACACTATAACATGCTTATCAAGCTCAACACAGGACAATTCAATGGTATGTTCAACCGACAGTTCAACAATGTCATTTCTAGTTTTAGATTTAATAGATTTCTTAATAAGAATTAACGATGTATCATACATTTACGACTGAAATGGCTAACTACACAATAATTATCATAACAAATAGACATTACTTGATGATCATTTAACCAATGCTCTGTAAGGCAAACAATATCAAACTTGGTTGATTCCAAAAACATTTCTATTTCCAATAATTTAGAAGAGCACCCGTGAATATTCTGATTAAACAATTTTAAAGTGTGTTGCTCTCCATTTGCTATTTTATACTTAACTAATTTGCTAGAAGAAACCTGTTTATTGTACACATTTAATCGGGGTAAGCTAATAAACTTATTTTTTTACATTTTCTTATTTCGTCAAGCACTGGTAACGAGACTAAGCATAAAATAATAACTACAGAGCTCTCAAACACCGTAACGTAACAAGACTAAGCATAAATACTACAGAGCTTAAAGCTCATCCTCGAAGATGGAAAATTGGAGTACTGCTGGGCTTTGAAAGTGCCGTTGGAATTTCAACTTACTCCACTTAACCGAACATTGCTAATCCAAAAGCACGTTCAATGATTCTAACGTCCTTGAGTTTCCGATTTCTATCATCAATACGCCTTTGATTCCAAGATTCTGCCGTAGATTAATTATCTACCGAATTCCACAAACTGATACATATACCTAAGCCTTTGGTTACTCCGGATCACTGGAAGAGGCAAGCTCCAATATCTTGTGATAGAAACACTCGAAACCACAGTAGATAACTTCCTCCCCAGTATACCAACATACATACTAAGTAGCTCTACCCAAGGCGAGGGACTCATTTGATGATTTTATCACGTAAAAAAGTATATTATAAATATGAAAGTTTGTGAGCATAGGATGGATATTTAGTTGCTCATTCACACAAAAACTACTGAACGAAATGAAACGAAGTTTAAAACCTAGTTAATTTTTATGCCGGTAATACTTTCCCATGGGGTAAAAATTATATTTTAACTAGCTGTTGCTGTTGTTAAAAGTCTAATTCTACAAGTCTGTGTTAATTTTTGGTCTAATTGGACTACTGGTAATCCTTATACGGTGTACCTTCAGTAACTTGATTGTATCTCGGAAACTGGAGTCAATAGAGAGTATATTAGATCCGAGATCGACGTTAGAGACAGCAATGGAAGATGAATACACATACTCTGGTGGTTTATACTGCGACATTATCTAAGGGAAACTGACTGCAGGGATAATAAAAATCCCAAAACGTTATTAGTTACTTTCCCACTTTTTATATTAGTATGTATCTCTTAGAACATTTTATTTTTACTCAAAGTCCAAAAAAGCATCTGAGAGCAATTTTCTTCTAAAGATATCAAAACATTTCAAGTTAAGGGCGCATAACCAGAAAGTTGGCAACGTCGCAAATAGCTGTCATATATTTACAAGTATAAATTAATTTGGTAAATTTACTGTATGAAAATACGAAATATGGCTCTGTAGTGCACTCAAAAATTGATAAGGGAATGCAATAATTAATATCGTAACACCGAATATATAGTTTTAGATGTAAAAAAAGTATTTGGAAACTTTCCAAATGCTTTTTTACACCCAAAACGGTTACAACATCAAATTCAGTGTTTTAATTGCATTTCTATATGAATGTTCTAGTGCACTACAGAGAGATATTTCTTGTTTCCATACAGTAACATTGCTAAATTAATTAAAACTCGTTAATATTTGACAACTATTTGCGTCGTTGCCAACTTTCAGAATAAGCGCTCTTAACGCTAAAACTTTGAGCACCTCTGTCTTGATAATAAAACGTGTTTTTATATGATAATACGTAGAAGTCGTTTTTTCTATTCGCTTCCTAGTATTGATACGTGTTATCGTACATTGGAATCGCCAGCATATATGTAATACCACACTTGAGTTGTATCCATTTACATTGATCATTGATAAATAAAATATGCCCTATATTCATGTAACATTTGCGTAATTCATTTTATCTTTATTTTTTTATTTACGTATGTAATGAAAGAGAATCGCCTGTCTTGATATGAACATGTGATGAGGAGGGATGAGACTCATGTGACTAAGAGAGTGATGAGTATGAATGTTGATGGATGGAAAGGAAGAGGAAGAAAAGATGGATGGATTGTCTAAGGAATGATGTGAAAGAAAAAGGAGTAAATGATACTGTGACGTCTGATAGGGGAGAATGGAAGAAAACCCCAAGTAAAATGGGATGAGGGCAGGAAAATGATGATGTATGTTATCATTGAATTCCTTCTAAACAGCTGGGCTGATTTTGGTGATGTTTTGTGTGGTTAATATACTTTGAGAAATTCGTACTTGGACCTGGGTAAGGGGCGCTGTTGCATGTAGACCAGGGTTGGCATGATTAAAACAAGTTGTTTTAAAACACCTGTTTTAAACAGTGTTTAAAACAGTTTGAAATTAAACAGTGTTTTTATTACACGTTCTAACTACTTTTCATGGCTGATGAAGGCATGTAAAATGAAAATAAATTAATATTCAGGAGTCTTAATAGCTTGACATGAAATCATTTGAGTGTATGCCCTTGATATGTCACATTTTTTAACTTTTATTGGCATTGTAATGAAATAATTTTTCAAAACATTAGAAAAAAATAGTAGATGTTTTTTTTCCAATGACATTTTTTTGTAAATATTTCATTACAAACAGCGAATTTGAAAAGATCTAGTCTAGAAATGAAACATATAATTTATTCCGATAGTCGAATTAATTTGAAAAAATGACGGAAACTAAAAAAGAAACAAAAAAAAAACACTTCTTTAAAACATTTTGAACAGTTTGTTTTATAAAATTAAACAAAAAAAAACTGTTTTTTTCCAACCCTGATGTAGACATAGATACGGAAAGGATAGGACAACGTCTGTGGTGAGCTTGTTCATGTATTGAAGTTTCCACCACGAACATTTCTTTGGAAATTCAATAGTGAATGCATGATTTAGGAGGGATGATTTGATAGGAGCAGTGGTGGCCCAGTGGTATCGGTCCCGACTTACGAGTTGTAGGTCGTAGGTTCGAACCCCGCCAGGCGCATTACTTTGAATAATTTATTTCATCACCACTGCTCTCAAAACGGTGAAGGAAAACATCGTGAGGAAACCGGCATGTCCTTGTCCTAGAACCAAAAATTCGAAGACATGTGACATCTACCAACCCGCACTGGGCCAGCGTGGTGGATTATGGCCCACTCCCTCTCACAGAGAGGAGGCCTGTGTGATGTGTCCCAGCAGTGGGAACATTATAAGCTGATGATGATGATGCATGATTTGCTCCCCTGTTGACAACATAATTCGCGAAATGTAAAAATGTATGATAGTATTAGCTATTCCCCGTGACTTCACCCCCACTGCTCGGCTCCTTCTGGCCGTAGCGTGATGTTATATAGCCTATAGCCTTCATCGATAAAAAGACTATCGAACACAAAAACATTTTTCCAATTCAAACCAGTAGTTCCTGAAATGTGCGCGTTCAAACAAACAAACAAACTCTTTCCCATTTCTCATTGCTGTTTTTGCAAACACGAATTCGATTGAAATACGAGAAATAAAGGCTCAACTGGTCTCGGAATTCTCGGATTAAAGTCCAAACACTTTTACAGTTCGAGCTCAAATTGCTTAGAAGTAAATAGATACTCAAAGGCAGCGGTACAAAAGGGAATACGCAGAAAACGACTAGATTAAATACCGGTAGCTTTATCGGACCACGTTCAGATAAAAAATGGCTTCCTTCTTTATGAAAATAAGGGAAAAACCACACACCAACCTGATAGGTAAACTTGTTTATTTATAAAAGTCATTGTAAACACTGAAATGCCCTTTTGCCGGCTGCAGTAGACTTCAATCTTCTCCTTCTGCGAAGAAGTCATGCTAGCGAAGGAGGAGGTGGGACGCGTGAGGGAGAGGACAGCGTCCACCTCACGAACCAGACGCAGTGGGCGACGCCCACGGCAACGCACGTCGCTGGACGATTTCTGGCCACCGGGGCATGCGGACTGCGAGTAATGGGCGCAATGATAGGTCAATGAATGGGCGATTCGCTGTCCGATCATGGGCCATGCCGGGTCGACGACGGCCCGTCGTGTACCACACGCTCTTGATAGAGCAAAATGACAGGGCCCTCCTTAGAGGGTTAAAGCCTGCCGGGGTCGAGGGACTAACAAAGCAACCGTGGCCCCGGAACGTATAGGGCTATTGTAGGACACCGTCGATTTTAGTTAGCTAAGTAGTATAATACTGACAGCCTCTCCCGCCCTGCCCTGGGTGAGAGAACTCATTCGATGATTTTCCAAAAAACAAAAAGACAATTAATCTTCGTCGATGTCATGCATTGCTGGATGGCAGATGGTGTTCAGAACACGGTTATGATGCACAATTAGTCGTTGATTTTATAGTTTTATCTGACAGAGGCAAAATTGATGTTTGTGGGCGGCCGCCACCCACTCTTTCCCGCCCGAATGAAGTTTTTGATTGATTTAAGCATGAATAATTCTGGAAACACGTCGGCAAATAAGACCATACTAAGTCAATAAAGTCGTATGTGCCTATTTAGAGTTTGGTCACTTAGCAAATCAGACACCTTTTTAAGTAGTATCCGAATACATGGAAAATTTGAGATACCTGATAACATTGGATATGTGCCAATTACATTCTAATAAACCTTAATACACTCCCAAGAAGAAAAAATTAATCAAACCTTTTGTTCAGATTCACAATAATTTTCAAAGAATTATTGCTCGCACCGACAATAGCTAGGATTCGTAATCATTTTTCGAAGTATTGGAGGTTTTATTATACATTGAAACCTTCTAAGGTCTTCCGACAACCAGCCATATTGTATTAGCTGGAAGTACTTGCCTTACCTTGCATATTCTGGGTAGAGTGGATAGGTACTATGCGACCACTAAATGGGTGAACATATTCTTGCCATTTTGCGAATTTGGGCGTTGATGGCTAAATCTTAAACTAGGAAAATTAGCGAAAAAGGCTGAAAGAAGTCTCGAGGCCGATTTTGATGAAAACTAAAACGGCATCAATGGATTTTTGAAAAATCACTATTCCTGCCCAATATTCAAACCCTCGGTCGCGGGACTTATCCCATTACCGTGACCCTGGAACGTAAAGGGCTATTGAAGGACACCGTGGATTTGAGTCAGTACGAGTCTGACAGTATGGGTGGGTGGGAGGACTCATTTCATGATTTTATCACGTAAAAAAGAGAAAGGTTTCGAACCCTGTGGAATATGGTTATTTGTAACTAACATAGTACTCGTACCTATCTAAGTTTACTTACAAAAGAGTCTGTGTTACTTGTATATTAAATAAATAATAATACAAAACCAACAAAAATTGTTCGCCATACAGTCTGCGAAGCAAGATACCGTGTGCAAATATTGGAACGACCGCAAATACCAGGTGCTACCACGATTTTAAAAATACCTTTAATGTAGAAGACTAGTTTAAATATCAATAGCCTTATCACAAGATTTCTGTATTTTATTTACAGCCTACCTACTTGAAATATTTACTACGTTTGTTGTATAGAAAACTGAAAAAGAACTCTAGTGTACGAAAGAAAGAGAAACTAATGTTTTTCATCAAATAACGTCAAAGGTCCCGTTTACGTTATAAAAAAGTAAAAAGTCCTGGTGGCCTACCATGAACTCTTAACGCGATCCAGTTTAAGCTGTGGGAAAGAGATGGCGCTAGATGACTTGTATAGCTCTTTCTCTTTCCCACAGCCTAAACTGGATCGCGAGCTCGTGGTAAGGCTCCTGCTGGGGCTTCTGAGCGTAAAGTTCACACAGCAATATATTTTGATGATAGTGAACAAAATCTCTAATATAATGGAAATGGAATACCAATATACATGAAATGTTAAAAGTAATTCACCTTCGATAGAGGTTTATAATTCTACACGCAAGATTGCCACGCGTGTTTAAAATACTGCTTTGAAAACAAAAGCGAAACAACAACAGAAAGAAAAGAAACAAAAAACATTTATTAGGCGCAAAGGAGCCACGCACGATAAACACACAACAATTAAAATTTATAAAAGTAAAAGTAGGAAAAAAAAATTGTGTGTCTCTGTGGCTTCGCCAAATAGGCCCAGCTCAGCGAAATGTCAACACACAACTGTACACAAGATGCGCTTTTTCATTTTCCCAAATAGGTCCTAGAATTCGAGCTAGAGCCTGGAAAAACTTTTCAGTAAAATGTGCCAACTTTTTTAAAACGAATATTGCATAGTCAGTGCTATTGTAAAGTTACACATAAATGATTACAGGCCCTGCGAGCTCTCAAATCCCCTCTAGGACTCGATATGCAATAAACGGATAGCTGGACCATTACGTCGAAACGATGTTGTACAAAGGAAATTCCGAATTGAGTCCGATGTACGCAGTGAAATTGGGCCGCACAGACTTAAGGCTGTATAGTACCTCAATATAATCTTACTCGCTCGCACTTGCACGAACCACGCACTATTGCTTACTCTATCTTATAGCTGTCTACACGCAAATCTATTTACTTTACGGCGAAAAAAAGGAAATACAAAAAATAAATAACATTTAAGACGCTTTATAGTTAGTTCAGTTAGTATAAAAAGTTTCATGATCTAATTTTAAGTATTTTATGATTGCCAGCGGTTTATTGTTCAATTTAGAGGTAACTTTGGGATTTTTTTCTATCGAGTAAATTTATCTTAAATCATAATTAATCCTCAACTTTACCATATATTTATTTCAAAATTAATGCTGCAGTATTTTCGGCGTATCACAGGATTCTGCTAAGCCATTTGAGGTAGTATGGGCTCTTCTGCTCTGTCAAGCGTTGCTCCTGTAGTGTTATGAGAGCTTGGTACTTGACAAGACACGCTGTCTTGTTTTTGGAAAATTACATTACATTAATTAATTACATTTTACTAAAAGTTTATTTATATTTTTAAGCTAAACCCGCTCAGGGGGTCTAAAAAGGCCACGTGCAGAATCGGTTATAATAATTGCGATAAGATTATTATACTGGGAGTAAGGGACAGCCCTCCGCAAACTTTCAGGGCTTTTTTTTTGGGGTGGCAAAATCATCAAAAAAAATTGTGGAAGATTGTTCAGTTTCCTCTACTGAGCAAGCCCTGAAAGTTTGCGGAGGGCTGTCCCTTACACCCAGTATAGGTATAGATTCGTCTGCTCTATAGTTAGGGCCAAGTCACACCGGAATGGCAGCGGCGCGGCGAGCACTTTCAGTGTGAAATAATTTTAAACTTTAACTACATACTTAAAGGCTCTGAGCAAATGGAACAGCGCCTCTGGTGTACGAAGAAGGAACTAATTCATTCCTTGAAATTAATATCGAAGTTCCAGTTTCACAATAACTGAAAACTTGAGGCCTCAGATGTAGATCTAAACCACTTGACGGGAACTTCCTAGTCGGTAATCTTTTATCTTGTTATTGCAGATATCAGTGCATTATACAACTGTTTTATCAATGCATTTGTTATCAATTACAATTAAATATGAGTGTATGATAATCATGATTGTTTAGTAGCAAGAGCCTATGTACTTACACTACGATAAAATATGTTTTTGTCGATACGGTACGGACGCGGCTCAGTGGATGAGCGACCGACAGTTGCTCAGCGTGTCACGGATTCGATCTCCGCACGGAACAAATATACTTAATTATGATATGCCAGTAGTTGTTCCGGCTCTGGGTGTTTGTGTATGTGAAATAATAAAACTAAGAACATAACAAGTTTGGTCCTGTATGTGCTGTGACATTTTAAGAAAACCGGCCAAGTGCGAGTCGGACCCTCCCATAAAGGGTTCCGTATAATTATAGTCTCCGCCAGATAAGT